>BSYO01000002.1:19039204-21720454 GCA_033239525.1 Nepenthes gracilis
TCATTTAAAATTAAAAAGTATGATTTAAATAAAGGTAAAATTATTATTTAAAGTATTATGAAAAAACAATAGAAAAGATCACCTTAAACATTTAGTATTCATTATAATAGTATTAATTATTTTTAAAAATAGTAGTATGCAGATACTAAAAAATTTCAAAACTAATAATTCTTTTTATAATTCCTAATTTTGAAAAATTCAAAGTATAGTATTGTCAATGTTGCGTCTTGGGTCCTCGGTTGTTATACGGATTAGGGAGCCTTCAAATCTTTCGTTACTGGTCGATCTGGATCGAGTCCGATCTCCGTCGCTAATAACCAAGAACTTGTACAACACGAACCACTAACAAGATGTCAGAGGGAAATAGGGGGCTATCCGCCATTAACACTTTGACGCTCAAGTCAGAAATCTTCCGCAATAAATAGAGGAATGCACATTTAAAGGTAAACGTGGTGAGAATGTAAAGATGCAGCAATGAGAGGAGTGTGAGAGGGATGTATTCGAGGCTTGAGCTCCGTGAATGCGTCCGACAGAGAGGCGGCTTACCTGTAAGCCCGCGGAGGGCAGTTTAGAGGTGCACCCACGGAGGGCGGCTTATAGGTACGCCCACAGAGGGCGGCTTATAGGTGCGCCAACGGAGGACGGCTTGGAGGTGCGCCCGATAGAGGGGCGACTTATAGATGCACTTGGCAGAGGGGCGGCTTAGAGTGCGCCCTGCAGAGGGCGGCTTATAGTACCGCCCGTTGGGGGCGACTTGGAGTGAGCCTGGCAGAGGGGTGGCTTATAGGTGCGCCTTGGGCGACTTCTATAATGGTGTTTCCACGAGGGGTGGGCTTATAGTCACATAGTAAAGGACGGCTTACAAGTGCGCCTAGAAAGGACAACTCTTATAGGTGTGCCCGCAGAGGACGGCTTAGAGGTGCGCCCGGTAGAAGGGAGGTTTATAGTTACGCTCGCGGATGGCAGTTTAAAGGTGCATCTGCGGAGGGCGACTTAGAGGTGCGCCCAACAGAGAGGCGACTCAGAGGTGAATGACTAAGTTGTACTAGTGAGTAAACGTTCTAGTTACCTGAGTAGAGGATTAACTCTTGGACAGCAAGCTCCCGAACCCGGAATGAAGGGATCATGACTCCAAGACGAATGGCTAAAGGTCTCTTGGCTAGTGGAGGGCTGAGGGCCTTTGGACGGCGGAAGGTTGATGGCCTCCGGATGGGAGGAGGGCTGAGAGCCTCCTAGTAGCGGAGGGCCAATGGCCTCCATGCCTCTTAGAAGGAGGAGAGCTCTGTGCCTCCTAGATGGAGGACTACGGTCTCCGGACAGGAGAAGGGTTGAGAGCCTCCTAGTAGCAGAGGGTCGAGGGCCTCCGGACTAGAGGAAGGCTAAAGGCCTCTCGGACTGACGGAGGGCCGAGGGCCTCCGGACGGAAGGAGGGCTGAGAGCCCCCTGGTGGAAAATGGCCGAGAGTCTCCGGATTGAAGGAGAGATGAGGGCCAAGGTGGAGGGCCGAGGGCCTCTTAACCGGCGTAAGGTCAAGGTCTTCCGGGATGGGAGGAGGGGTCGAGGGGCCTCCTGGCGGAAGAGGTCCGACGGCCTCCAAACAAGAGGACTAAAAGCCTCAAGAACTGGAGGTGGCCAAGGGGCCCCAGATGGGCGAAGAGTCGAGGGTCTCCTGGTTGCCAATTTACTCTCATTGGATATCGGCTAGCAATGGCTATGCCTTTCTCTCAACCATATGGAGCATTATGGAACTTCTTCAAGTTTCTCCAATTTGTCTTTCAATACTTGAGAATACTTGCTTTTATAGTAGAATTTACAAATGTATTGTTTCTCAAAAAGTAATGTGGGACTTTTAATTTGAAAGGATTATGTTGGGCTGTGGGCTTGTTGTGGGGCCTAGCCCATTGGCCTATGGTTATTCGACCCATCGCCCCCATACTGTGGCTTGAATTTTCGGCCTCCGACATGTTCATGATGGAATGAGATTGGTCGTGTTGTCCCCTTAAGTCTGACGTGGATTCATTGACAGAAAAGTTTGACTCTGGAGAGTGGATGGAACCAGATTGATGGTTGACGAGTTTGGTTGACCGCATCATTTGATCTGGAGAGCGAAACAAAGCCGAAAATATGGTTGTCCGATTTTGTTGACCAATGAAGTGCTTGAATTCGGAGAGCAGTTTAGAGCTGAAAAGCTTCGTTGACTGGTGAAGTGCTCAAATTTGGAGAGCATTTCGGAGTCGAAAAGCATTATCACTCAGCCGAAGTACTCAAACGGAGAGCGCTTTGGACAAGAAATCTTTGTCGACGGATCCGCTGACCGCGGGCGCTCCGAATTCTGGAGAGCAGTTCAAAGCCAAAAATCTTTGTTGACCGGATCCGTTAGCTAACAAAGTGATCAAATCTGGGGAGTAGTTTAGAGCCGAAAATCTTGTTTATCGAAAAAGTCGACCGTGAAGTGCTCTCTGAAATCTGCAGAGCAGTTCCGAGACGAAATATTTGTTGATTGGATCCGCTGTGAGCCTTTGAGTCTCTGGGTGCAAGACCTAGGAGGGTGCAAGAGGGAAGATCTCAGCTCGAGATCGATCTCCTCACCGTAAGGACACGCCGAGAGGTCGGGGAGGTGACTTGCCTTAAGATAGCCGATCGCTCGAGCTGAGCAACAGGATGCACCTTGCGCTCCTTGGAAGGGCTTTTACCGTTGGCAAGTCAGCCAATGGGATTATGGGGTGAGGAGCCCTCGTGAAGCCTGGGCCAGAAATTAGGATCCTTCGACTCGAACCGAGCAAATGGGTTGATATTGGGCTTGACCACGGCCAAGGATTCCGATCTTTGCGGTGACTTCGAGGATGCCGCTTTGCTTTCAGTGAGTGCTAGGGCCGCCGGGGTGTTGATTTGTACGGGATCTTGATCATTCCTGAAAGGAAGTTTGATCCCGAGGGAGATGTGTTGTCATCTAAGCCTTCGGCCTCGGGATGAACACGCCCTGTTGGCTGTGCTCGCTGCCAAGAGAGGAGGTCGTGGCGCCGAGAAGATGAGGCTGCTTGCTAAGCGTGAAGCACACATGTGCTTTTTTGCTAGCCTAGGCCGCCACCCGCATGTATTTGTCAATACTCGGGTCCTTCTTAAGGACGCTGAAGCTTGGGCGCGGTCTCGATCCTAGTCTCCGACTGTCGCTGATCGATGGTGCTCTTCCTTTGGGAGGAGGTCGGGCACGTATACCGGTGCCCCCTAAGGTTTTAAGTTCACCACACATGGGCCGCCAAAGGTCTCTGAGACCGAGGTTTAATTCAACCGCTGATGGGGCCGCTTGATGACCATACCACACCTTCACCGCGGGCTGGCCGCTTTGGATGATCGGGAGTTTAACTCCGACCGCTTACGGGCCGCTGATCACTGTGGTTTAGTTATGACTGCTGGGCCGCCCGCCGAATGACACAGGGTTTAGTTACTAATGGGTGAAAACCCGCCGATTTAGGGGGTACTTTAGGTCGATGATTTTATGCAATATTATGTAATCATCGTATGAGCAGATAATATTTCTATCCTATTAACGGAAATATGATTCAAGCAAGGTGATGGAATATGCAAGAATTACTTGATTCAAAGGTGGAATTGTCGCGACGCATGAGTGGTGCTTTTGTAACTCTGCTCACCGTATCAAGTGTACGCAGCGATACCACTTTGGAGGGTCGCTGGGCACTTTGGTAGGCGCGGCACATGGCCCCCATGCCCCGGAGGATTCGCTCTGCGCTGCGAATTGGTTAGGTAGGGTGCTATTGTCGTGCTAGGTAGCCTGTCATAGTGTCTGGGGTCCCGCTTGTCACCTGGATACACGTTTCGTGACCCGGATCAGTGCAGCGCTAGGCTAGATGATATTTTCTGTGGTGCAATAAGTGGTGGGTTAAGCATGTCGAGTCCCCATTGCAAGTTTTGTCATAACTTTTAAAGGGTCTGCTGTCATGCAACAGGTTGCAGCGGGATTGACCTACTGACCGAAGCAATGCTGCGTGGTGAAGGTCAAGCTAGAGAAGATCTGGTGGCTTAGAGCTTCGGCAAGCCAAAGATTTTTTGGTGATGAAGAGCGCACGCCGAGAAGATTTGGCTACGTAGTTTCCCGCAAAGCGAGTGATCAACGATGAGAAGTTCCGGCGAGTCAAAGAAGATTCGGCAAGCAGAGGTTCAATAGGTTAGAGAAGATCCGGCACAAGAGCTCCGGTAGGCAAAAAGATCTGGCCGAGCAAGGAGCTTCAGTGAGGCCGAGAAGATCCAAGCAGAGAGCTCCGGGCACTCCAAGAAGATCTCGGGGTAAAGAGAGGTCCCTATGCACCCGAGAAGATCCACTGGGTGAGAGCTCCGAAGGCCTCGAGAAGATCCGCAAGAGGAGCTCGTAGTCCATAAGATCCAGCGGTGAGGAGCTACGGCTGTGTCGAGAAGATCTCGTGGCGAAGAAGTCGCAGGCCAGAAGATCCTATGATAAGAGCACCGGCTGCCGCAGAGAAGATCCGCAACGAAGGTGACTCTCCTAGAGAGCCGAAACACTCTCTCGCTTTGATTGAATATCAGAGAGCTCTAGTCCGGAAAACTACTACAGGCCGGGCCACGAATGAGAGATGGAGTGTCGGAGAGCTTTTGCTTCTATAAGGCTCCAAGATGCTCTATTTAGTCAAGAGCGAAGGACGGAAGTGAAGCTTAAGTTTCGAGGAAGCTTGCTGCCTAGTTCGCTCTCTGCCGGGGCCTTGGAACCGGGACGATGGCCCCGAGAGTGGGCCTCGTCACTGATACTTTGAATATTGAGGCCTGGGGCTGATGAGATAGGTACTCGGGGCCGCCCGGTCCTAAGGTCGTTAGGGCCGATTGGGATCCTCAAAGGATATAACTTTCTCTGGGATAGCTTGAAAGCCGATCAATGAAGCCCCCAATGTTATATCGCTTGATTGATGCAAATGGTCAAATCAAGGGTGCTCCATCGAGCCGCCGCACTCATACATTTGTGTCAATCACCTATCGCATGGCTACTCCATGAGGGGTCACACTCCATGAGAGGTGATATCTTCAACCATATGCTTGGCCGGAGCACGGTATTGACCGTGGTTTGTTTTGCGTAAGAGATTAAGTGTCGAGGGAGACGCTAGACTTGTCGTGATTTTCTGGCATTTCCATACTACAATGTTACATCCTTGCCTCCCGCTATCAGATGGACTGGTGAGCTTTTCAATCTTCTCACATGTGTCGATCTGATCGATCCAATTTTCATCACTGATAACCAAGAAATTGCACAACACGAACGACAAACAAGAGGTCAGAGGATAATGGGGGGCTATCCCCCATTGACACTCTAACACTCAAGTCAGAAATCTTTCACAATAAACGGAGGAATGTATGTTTAAAAGTAAACGTGGTGAGAATGCAAATATGCAGCGATGAGGGGAGTGTAAGAGGGATGTATTTGGAGGCTTGAGCTCCGTGAATGCACCCGGCAGAGGGGTGGCATACCTGTACGCCTGCAGATGGCGGCTTGGAGGTGTGCCCGTGGAGGGTGGCTTATAGGTGTGCCCTCGGAGGGCAGCTTGGAGGTGCGCCCGACAGAAGGACAGTTAATAGGTACGCCCGATAGAGAGGTGGCTTATAGGTGTGCCCGCGGAGGGCGGCTTATAGGTGCGCCTGCAAATGGTGGCTTGGAGGTACGCACGGTAGAGGGGTGGCTTCTAGGTGCGCCCGGTAGATGGACAGCTTATAGGTATACCTGTAGAGTGTGGGTTGGAGGTGCGCCCGATAGAGGGACTGCTTATGGATGTGCCTGGCAGAGGGGCGGCTTGGAGTGCTCCCGGTAGAGGGGCGGCTATAGGTGCGCCCGGTAGAGGGGCGGCTCATAGTTGTGCCCGTAGATGACGGCTTAGTAGTGCGCCCACGGAGGATGACTTATAGGTGCGCCCGTGGAGGGCGGCTTGGAGGTGCATTCGGTAGAGAGGCGACTTATAGGTGCGCCCGGTAGAGGGTCAGCTTATAGTTGCGTCCGTAAAGGGTGGCGTAGAGGTGCGCTCGCGGATGACCGCTTAGAAGTGCCCCCGCGGAGGGCGACTTAGAGGTACGCCCAACAGAGGGGCGGCTCAAAGGTGAAAGACTAAGTTGTACAAGTGAGTAAACATTCTAGTTATCTGAGTAGAGGGTTAACTCTTGGACACTAAGCTCCTGACTCCGAGATGGAGGGATCGTGACTCCAAAACGAAGGGCTAAAGGCCTTCTTTGGTCAAGTGAGGGCCGAGGGCCTCCTAGTAGTGAGGGCCGATGGCCGCCGGGGCTCTCCTGGAAGGAGGAGAGAGCTCCATGCCTCTTGGATGAGTGACCGAGGGCCTCCTGATGTGACGAGGGATGAGATCTCCTAGCAGCTGCAGGAGCTAAGGGCCTCCGGGATTGACGGAGGCTGAGAGGCCCTGACATCAAGGAGGGCCGAGAGCCCCATGGTGGCAAATGGCCGAGGGCCTCCTAGTAGGTGGAGGGCTAAGGGCCTCCTAATCGGCTGTAAGACGATGGCCTCCGACGGGAGGAGGGCCGGAGGGCCTCCTGGCTGCGGAGGTCCGACGGCCTCCAAACAAAAGAACTAAAAGCCTCAAGAATTGGAGGTAGCCGAGGGGCCCCGGATGGGCGAAGAGCGGATTGTCTCCTGGCTGCCAATTTGCTCTCATTGGATATCGGCTAGCAATGGTTATGCCTTTCTCCGAGCCATATGAAACATTATGGAGCTTCTTCGAGCTTCTCCAACTTGTCATTCAATGCTTGAAATGCTTGCTTTTATAGTAAAAATTGTAGACGTACTGTTTTTTAAAAAATAATGTGGGACTTTTAATTTGAAAGGATTATGTTAGATTGTGGGCTTGCTGTGGGGCCTGGCCTATTCACTCATGGTTATTTGACCCATCAGTCAATATTAGATAAATTATTATGTAATAATCATATATCACTGATTAAAAAAATTTAAAATTTTGTGTATATAAATTCTAAAATTAATTGTTATTTAAATTTTAACAAAATGAATAACTTTATCTTTAATAGTATATTGAGATATTTTTTATACTTGGGTTGGAAGTAATTTTGCATGTACCTTTTAAATATGTAATCTTTCATTTTGTAAAAATAACTATTTGAGTAAATTATATATTCTATTAGTCATTCTTGATTTAACCTTTGATCATTCTAAAACAACTTTTGGTCCCACACTACTTAAAAATATTAGTTTAATTTAAATTAATGATAATAATTATTTATTATATCTTTCATATATTGCTTGCAGTGTCTCATGCCTTTAAATTATATATATATATATATGTGTGTGTGTGTTATAAATGGTCTGTTCTTAATTATTAACTAATTTAATTTTAAAAAATTATCATATACTATTTAGACATTTTTTAAGATGCGACCAAAATTAAAAGGGATAATGGTGGTGATATTTGGACTATATCATAATCCTAATATTTTAAAACTACAATCAGTATGTGTCTATAATATAACTTGTATGGGACTATCAATATAACTACCGAAAATTAAAAATATTATATTTTTATAATTAATAATTAAATTATAAAATAATAATAATATATAAATTATAAATAAAAAATTAATAAAATAATATAATAATAAAACTGTCACACTCTTACATGTTATATAAGAGTGAGAGACTAAAGAGTGAGAAGATATTAGACGTCTAGAAGAAGAGGGGGAGAGAATCTCTATAATTTTTTTTTCCTTTAAGTAATTTTTTTCAAAGTGGGGCTAGCAACCAACCGTTGCCTTTTCCCCTATTCCTGCATCAGGCATATGACTATTTAAATAAAAAAAGCCCCATGCCAAGCATGGTGTGATCCATGCCACAGGCCGGTTAACTGCAGCTTAACACGGATCAAAATGTAAAGTCATGCTATGCATAATATAATACTATTGATTACAGGCCATGTCATGATATAGGCTAGATTGCTCGTTTAATATCTTTACTTGTTGTACAATAGTGAGTGGGTAGAAAATAGAGAGGTTGTCAAGTAGTAAAGAGTAGAGGAGATGGCAAGGTCTTTGTAGAATTTTGTTTAATTATTCTTTATATATCAAAAAAAAAAGGAGAGGGGGGAGGCAGCAACCGGTTAGATTGTTTGATAGACATGTGTCATTGATAGGTCATCAGCTAAGAATGCATGATTTTGGCTAAGTGTGGTAGGTGAGCTACTTAGAGAAGTAACCTAACTTTTTTCAACTCACTCCTCAAGATTAGCCTTAGTCGCTTCAAGAATTAAACTTTATAATTGAACTCTTCAATCAATCGGTTGCTCGTCTGATCGATTCAACTCACCATAATTATAGTTGTAATTTGTCTATTGGGCTATTTTTTAACCCATCTATTTATAGGTTAGTTCTTAATATCTTTGAGCTCTATAATCTTGACCGTCTATTTTATACTTTGGCTAATTCAACGGGTATGAATGAGCGTGAACCTTGGCCAGGCCCATCAATGTTAAATTCATTATCATTATTTCTAGAAATGCTAAAATGCTTGATCAAATGCCAAGTTTTCTTTATTGGGATGAATAATTAATTGCAAAGTTTGGGAATATACTTTTAATCCTTAAGCGTTGGAAAATAAATTATTTTAAAAAATAACATAAAAAAAACACGCATTAAGATTTTTGAAAAGGAGCATTGAGATTTAATAATTGCTGAAAATAAAGTAATAATTCTTAAGATAAAATTAAAAAACATCGAGGAAAGAGACCCTTTGTCCCTATTACGGGAATTATCATCCATAAAGTAAAGATTCTATTGTTTTCATATTAGAAAAAAGTAAGTAATGTCATTTTCTGAAAAAAAATATTATATAATTGCACACGACATTTGAAATATTTATAATACATTTACTTGATAAATGAGACATGTAAAATATTATTAATTATTCTTTTGATTTTATTGATAAGAAAAAAGGGAAACGCACACATTTGATTTAATATTATATAATTAATAATATTTTACAAAAGAGACTTTTTGATTTATTATATCAAAAATATAAAAATTTTTCTTACCGTAAAAAGGATAAAGTTTGGTAATTATAATAGTGTATCGTATTATTTTATTTTATTACTAATTATTAAATATATAGATGATTAGTATTAAAATAGATGTTAAATGTAATATTATTATGTATTTTAATAATTAATAAATATCATGTCATGACATATAACTACGATATACTGTAACATTTTTTTTGAATATTTTAAAAGTGATTCTAAAAGAAACCTTGGTGCTATCGTTTCTCCAAGACGGCAAAAACAAAAAAGTAAAAAGGAAAAAATGGGTGCGGCGCGTTGAAATTTGAAGACGATAATTATTTTACAAAAAATACCTTTTTTTATTTTTAATAAAAATGATTATATTTATGGCGATGTTATTTGGAAAGGACGTATTGGGAGTTGAAAAATGATCAAAATAAAATTTATTTTTTCTTTTTTTTTATAAAATATTTCTATTTTTTTTTAATTTTTTTGTGCCAATTCTATTTATGTAAAAGTTATATTAGCTAGATAAATAAACTCTAAAATCAACCTTTAGTCAGATTTCTATATTTCATTTTTTACATCATATATATATATATATATTTATATATATTCTAAAATTTGCAAACTACAAATAGCAAAGTTTCAATTATTCTGGAATAATAAAATTTTTCTTTTAAAAAATTCTAACAACAAGCTAATAACTACTATCAAGAAATATATATTGATGAAAACCAAACCTAATGTGATTGTTTTAGGAACCAACCTAGTACAGGGTACATGCCCCCATAATTTCTCCAATTATCACTCAATAGCATGGCCCTAACTCATATACAACATAAGTTAGGTGAAATCGGTTATTGCTCAGGTGTTTAGTCTTGATGAATCCATATACAACGTAACCAACTCTAATTAAAAGAATAGATAGAATAAAAATATAAACAATCTTAACACTGAAACCTCTTCTATAAATCTCGTAGTCCCTTTTAAATGCACGCAAGAGTTACAAGTTCTTCTGAAAACTTTGTTTAGCCGAGCTTGAGCTCCTAGAGCACAGTAGCGCTTCTGAAAGCCCAGACAAATGATAATACTGTGCACTATCGCTATAAAATTTTACAATTGAATATACATGTACATAAAAAACTTATTAGAGTATGACATGATCGAAATCAAAAAATAAGAATATAATTTTACAGACATGTTATGCATAATTTAGATTTGATAATCGAATTCCTTCTTTAAACTATACAACATCTAAATTATACTTAAATCATGTTAAAACTTACGGATTAAGAATTAGCGGTGGCTCAATCGACAAAGGAGCAAATCTCAAATCTCAAAATATATATGTTTTTATAAAATTAAAGGCCATACACTACTATTCAAAATCTATATGTAGTTCATCATATATATAATCCTGTTAATGGGAATGAACCCTGCTTTTAAATATACGGATAATTAATTTGAACTTTAATTATTACTATAATATATTACGATACATCATAATTCTACGTATATCAAAATGCTGGCCAAAGTCAACGAGGGCCAAAAACACCGCCGGCCAAATCGCTAACCGTGAACGCCACCAGTGAAGAACGATAAACCCCGAAGCGGTCGCACGATCAACGCTGGCGTTGACCGGCCCGTACTTTTACCAGATTTACTAACTTCACATGCAGTACGGTCAACTAAAATGTCAATCGGATGTACTATAGCAAAGAGGGGCCCAACAGATGTTATTTTACAAGCATGACCCGGCCCTACTTGAGCCTACAATCCATCGACGGCCAAGAACGCTCTCCCAAAGATTCTGGCAGCCGTATTAAACATCAAGTCATCAAAACGCCTACTAGCGGTCGTATTAAACCTTAGTCATCCAGTGGCCCGATAACGTCAAAACCTTAGGGGGCTTACGCACACACAAATCTACCCTTCTACGCAGGAGACAAATGCGATCACCAACGACGGTCAAGGGAGAAGCATGCTCCTCCCAATGTCGGGGTCGCCCAAATCATCACCGGGACGGTGCCACCAAGCTGGTTAACACAACCACCGTTGCCTAAGGACTTCGCCTCAGCAGCCCTAACATCGTAGCCGCCAACCAAGTTGGCCGACTCAATGTAACAAAGCATGCAAACACAAGAGTAGTAAAGCTTAATGACACGGGAATTGAAAGAATTCCATTTTGTTGCCTCCAAGTGTGTCAGAATTACATTTCATGTACATGAATAAAAGGGAGGTCACAAAAATGTACAACATAGGGGGTTACGGGCGAAGTGAGGCCCCGAATGTCACGAGGCTCCCCATGCAGGTCGCCCCCATGTCGTGCCGCCCCGCTGGGATGACGATGAACCCAATTGGGAAGCCAGATCAACCACCGCAGAATGCGCCGACTAATGCTGATCCCTCCAACAGCCGCTGCATCATGCGCTCGACTACGTGGGGCAAGATATAGAGACTCGTGTCATTCTCCAAGGTTGTTACTCGCCTTGGCAAGTCGACCGATGCGTGCTTTGGCTTCGTCACCCTCTTCCTTCAAGCAAGTAACCTCGGCCTCTCTAACATTCTCCTCGTCTCCACTCCCGCCAAGACCGCCGAGGTTGCGCTTTCGTGGTGCTTACTCTCCCAGCCTGGCCTGCATCCAGCTGTGCGATCTCCGCCTCCCTATCGGGCAATCGCGGTCGCGCCGCACCACCTCCTTGAAGATGGCAAAACCAGCTTCCTCGATCGCATAAGAAAAAACTAAGAACAAGTCATAACTGAAAGAAGAGAAAGTACGAGGAAGCCATCACCAAGAATCATACTCACAAAATCTCTCTAGGCCTCTCGCCTCGGGGCCTCCACACTGGCCCAGCGGCAGGGGACCAGAGCATCCTCTCGAGCCAAGTCGGTGGTAGCTTCCTCTAAAATGCTCTCCAAAGAGCTGGCCCATTCAGATTGCCCATGGCAATCAGGGGTTTCAATCAAGTAGCTCTCTCCGTGAGTACTGCTAGAGGATCAAGCTCTACCATTAGCCTCCACAGCAAAAGTTTGCGCGATTGGAGAGCTACATGATGGTTCCCCGCTCTCGCCACCGCCTCGCAAGGTGCTCCGTAAATGACTTCTGTAGAGATGCCATCTAATGAAACCAAAATCAAAAAATGAATGTAGCGATACACGAAGCATAACTAAATCATCATACATGCGGAAGCATAATAAAAACCATAAAACAATAATGAGCCACGCCAATGTTCTCAAACCGATCCAAAGTCCAAAAATACTGTCCAGCTAATCTCATCAAGCTCTATCTATCGCTAAGTGTTCTCATCTGAAAGGAAAATATCAATCGCAAGAGTGAGCTAACAAACAAAGAAATGTAATCATAAACACCCTCCAAGACACGTGAGACAAGAATCAAACGAGAGGGGATACACACACCCTTCCACAATCAAGGAACAGACAGGAACAAGAAGATTCCTAATCGATCACTCGATCCCTACAAGCTTCTCATGGTTTCATCTTGAATTACTGGTTTCACGCGGTTCTTACGGTTCGTATCTTGAGTCACTGGATTCATTCGGTTCTCATTCTGGTTTACTGGATTCATATCGTTCATCAATTGAGTATTATTCATTTTCTTTATTATATCATCTTTGCGGACCCCGGCTAGTAGATCGTACTAACCAACGATGCGAGAGAACGAGGACAGGAATGTGTTCGCTACACATTCTAAAGCCACGGCTACTACTTTCGGTCGGTAGCACACGACCCTTGGTTGCATCCATGCAACAATCATCTCGCATTTACTACATCTCAATATGTAGCGCCGACACACCCCACACCCCGGGTCCGTGGCAATCCTCGTTCTTCCACAGTAGCTTCCTAAAGCGTACCACGGACATCACCCGCTCACACGAGCGGCCGGAATACGTGGCCAAGCATCCTCGGGTTCCCACCACGATGGACATGGTACACTAAAGAATACTACCCATATGACTCGTGGTCCTAGTTGAGGATTAGGTTCGACACTGGAGAGGGAAATCCACATTTGCCACACAATCACATCTCGGGAAATCTCATTCCCATCACAATCATCTCCAACCGGGAGATTACATCATCAAACACATCTCCATTCAGGAGATCATATCATCACAAGCACAATGTGGACTCCCTTCCATTCACATCACGATTCACGATATCCAATGGGACTCAATTCCCTTAATCACAATCCGTGGGACTCAAATCCCTTAATCCACATCCAATCGTTCCAAATCCACAAGAGAGACTAGATTTCATACCTCAGATGATCACATGTCATTTTGGAACCTCCGGGACTCATTCCCTTGCCCCCAGCACACGGATTCACGTTCGGGGTTTACATTTACGTTTAATCATTTAAACGTTACTTTCATTACAATTATGATCACATATCACTTTACATTTCTCATTTCGTTTTGGGTGAACATTATTGGATTACTCTTTGAACACCCAGACGCCGTACACGGTTCGATACTTAGAAATCGGACGTCCGGTAGATTCGTACGTACAATTCTTACACGATATTTCACATTCGGGTTCGATTTATCTTAACACGAGGGTGGAAGTATGCAACTTCCCATTTACTTTCGGGTTATCCACAACGGGAAACTATCAAGGCTCCCGGATGCCACAAACGGGGCAAATCTTGCGGGATTCGGCATCCGGTCGATGTATACGCACAATTGGGATACGGGGATTCATATTCTAGGGTTCTTTCATCATTTCACGAAGGTGGAAACATGCAAAATCCACCTTTGGTCTCGGGTGAACAGTAACAGCGCCCCTTTAATGGGCTCGGACGCCGCGAACGGGTCCAAACGTGCGAGATCGGACCCGCGGCCGACATATATACATCATTGGGACGTGGGCATTCCAATTTTGAGGTCAATTTCATGATATGAGGCCGGGAAACGGGAAACCCCCAAAATCCCGTAGGTTAGGGTTTCGGTAAAACCCACCCGGGCGAATCGGACACGAATCGGACAACTAACTACATTTTCATGGACCTCAAGGCATGGGTTTTCAATGTCCTAACATTCCCCATGGGTATCGACACAAAATACCCAACGAAAATACACAAAACATCGAAAGAGAACGAGAAGTGGGTATGAGAACACTTGCCTCGACGCGTGCTTTCACCTTTATACCTGGCTTTCGGGCGAAATCGGACTCCCGGGCTCGATCTCCTTCCTTCTCTCTCTAGAATCGTGCTCCCTCTCTCTCTAAAAAAACCCTCGACCCGTGCGAAATGACGAGGAGAAGGCGCGGCGCAATTCTTATAATGCGCCTGCCGCTCGAGCGTTAACGGGCGGCCGCGGCATTGCTGCCACCGCCGAGCCACGGCTCGAGCGCCTTGTGAGCGCCGCCCTCACTGTGTGGCTTCAGCCCGGCCTTGTGAATAGTTTTCCCGATTTTCCTTCTGGTACCAAACCTTAATCATCCCAAAAGATTAGTATTGATCATTAACATACTAATCACCTCATAATTGTCGGGTTCACAAATCCGGAACCTCACAACTCTCCCCCACTTATAAAATTTCGTCCTCGAAATTTAACGAGCCTCAAACTCCCAAATCTGAGGTGAACTTCTCAAAGACTGAAATCATTCCTCGGACAATGCCTATTTTAGAACCTCAAGCATTGGAATCGTCCTAGTTCTCGTCATAAAACAAATCCTTAGCCTTTCAAAACGACCCAATCCGGTCACTTATCAATTCTCTCATCCATCGATACAAGGAAGACCTCATAACGATCCTCCCAATTCCAAAAGTGACCCACAATCATGCCAGATATCTCCCAACCCAAACCGACACTTCGAACGGATCAATGACTTTTCCTTCAATTCATTCCAAGCCTCGAAAGAAATTGATTACCGAGACCTCAACCTTATTAAGAAATCTCTGGGCCACGGGCCCACAACGCTTACTCTGCGCACTCTGATCAATCCTCAAATCATTAAATTACGGCACAACCCTAACAATCTCCCAAAAAGTTGACAAGACCTTCAATTCTTGCCCAGATCTCAAAATTCCGATCACTTAGTAACCTCAAGATCCCGTCGGCATTTCACAAACCAACAGAACCCAATCTTAATACGGTTCTATCTCCCAACAAGGACACGACATTCTATCACCCAATCATTTGGACTTACTCACGATTTAACTTTCACATTACCTATGAAACTCCAAGGACATACACGTCCAAGATTCGTAGCATCAATTTCAACATTGACGCCTACTAACCCAAGGAAGACACCGATGTTCATTTCTCAAATTATAAACAAACCTGACCACAAGCAAGGCCATATGATCATCTTCCTATCTCCGAAGACAATACTCTTGAGTTTTCAAAAGAAAACCTCAGTGGCCAATTTCCGACATACACATGGGGGTAACACTAATCCTGTGAACTCCTCCCCCACTTATCTCAAAGATATTACTTTCCACGAGAACTCATCGGACCCATTAGGGGTCAACCCAAAGGTCGCGAACATCAATCACCCTATCCAATTAGATCCAAGATGACTGTACACTTTCACGACACTAATCGGCCTCCTCAACCAGCCACGCTCAGAATCCTAAGTCCTCAAAATCATGCAATCACAAAGCCACAAGCTTAGGAAGGCATTTTCTCAATCAAATTCGCATTCCTCTCTCACCGGAACATGCGAATTATCAGCCATCCATAATCCATGACTTAATTCCTTGATTACCACATGAAGCAACCTCAACATTGACCCAGACGTGGTCGAAAGATCATCCCATAAAACTTCATGAAACGCCAACAAATCAACAAAACCCAAACGGCGTTTTCTGGACTTACAGTGACCGTATCCTTGACCCGGATACCGTCGGGGCTACAACTCCTATTGATCCATAACGGTCCCATTACGGACCCAGATCGATCTTTAGAATTCATCAAGCCTTCACGACGGCTCACGGACTATGCCCATCCATCCGCAAAGCCTGATCATCCAATCATTAGTCTCCTAGCCAATTTTGAAATTCGTGAACCACCTCATCGGTCCATCTATTTACCTCGAAGGTTCTGAGATATTCGACCATGATACCAAAGCCGATACTTCTACGGCCCTGCTTAAAATCCTCAACGATTAACGTCGATTCGATATGACCTCGAATTACCAATCATAAGATAACTCGACCGAATCTTCCCTTTCGATAACATCCTCGATCAATTGATTTACAAGAAAGACGATATCAATTTCTTGATACCTCGATCAATTCAAACTCATGCTCCAAATCCCACAACCTGATTGTCGGATGTTATCTTTTACCAATCCGACCAAATTAGCACTGCAATTCGTCCACCGAACTACTATTAAGATCAGATCATGGCTTAACACTTTAACTATCTCAAGTTATACCCAAAATCGCACGATTCAATCACACGGTACAATATGTTTACCAACACAATCTGGATCGTCCCAATAACTTACTGACCAAATCGTTTAAACGTCACGCCAAGCTTGCATCACAGGACGATTCAAGTTAACCCAACCAATCATATTCACAAGCTCCAAGGATATCACAACCTCGATACCACTTGCAACGAACTTGGATCCTTAACCCCTGGAATCACAAAACCATAAACATACTCAGGGTCCCCAAGATGCAAGTGCTGTGACATCACGCTTGAGAAATTTCATTTCCAATCTCGGCAATCCACAAATTTCTGCATGCACCACCACCGCCGAGCTCTGATCCTACGGTGCTGGATTTCCTCATTCCAAGATCAGAGGATACAACCATTCTCAATCCAACACCCGTACTATCTATAACTTAGGTCCTAGTTTCCAAAATCTCTTCAGAAAGGCATTCGTCCAAGATTCATCCGTGAATAGCTGCTGCCATATTTCCTTTGCCCTTCTGAATACTAAGTCATCCTTGATATCACTGCCAAGACTAGATTCTCCCAGTTAGATAATTTTTAACCACAATCCTGACATGGATTTGGAATCCTCAAAACAACATCAGGTCACAATACTAAACCCCAGAAGCTCTCCTCTTGCCACGAAAGGCGACATTAACACCTGGGTTCATATCATAGGATCCTGATATAAACACTGACCCTTCTCACTGCCTATCCGTGACTAAAGGCATCCTCAGGTCTCGCGATCTGACTATCCACAATTGAGACAGGCTTCCAAGAGTCTCATCGATGCGAAATCAATTAAAGAAACTTCCATAATACATGGGACCATATCTCTTAATCCTCGAGACCCAAGATCTTTCTCACGTCAACCACCCGAGGTCGACTCTCTTCCTACCCATCACGGGGCAGCACGCCATGTCTTCTATCAGACATGGGGTCACCGCAACAATATCTTAAACCTCAAAATCCACATCTCAATCCCAAAAGGATCTAGACTGCCCACAAGTCTAGACACTTCATGAATTTCCAACCTAGAGCTTCATATGCCCAAACTTAACTTCACCCAATTCATCACGCTTCCTAGGTTGGCCTAGCAACCCTTCGAAGCAAGGTACCGATCCAAGCACTCCAACCAAGAACTGATCAAACTTAAACCTCGAACCAGAATTAATTAACTTAGGCCTCGAAGCAACACTGATCAGCTCAAGGATCCAATCAACACCGATCAAATTCCAACATGAAGGTGTCTCAACACACCATCTTTCTCTTGACCTACCGTCGGCAACCCAATACTAGTAGTCCCCATTCAGGAGCCGCTACTAATATTTTCTTGAAACCGAAGCAATTCGGATCAAGCCACTCCTAGAACACAAGCTAGGACATGTAGGCTAGCCATCCGAACTAAGTCACAACTTCTAACTTAGCGCTCTAGTCTAAGTTCTGGGACTGGGGTAACCAAAACTACCCGAACTAACTCAGTCCTCACAGGCCTTCATTCGCAAAAACGATGAATCTTAATCAATCCTAAGCTTCCGCATATGATTCAGATCAACCTATGGCATCTCTCTTTTTCTCTGATACCAACTGTGACGGAACGGATTATTCTCCATTGAATAACCTCCGTCAGTGTCAAAACACACCCTAGAGCCCATAATTAACCTATAGACTCTACAGAAAATCCGGCAGAGTTTCCTCTGCAACTGGACGAAAATCGAAATACAACCTGCTTAAATATCATTCTATACAAGCACACATCTAATCCAGAGGCTTAACTCAAGCCTACAACATACCACACAGGATCACAACACAGCCATATCATCCATGGCTCCAACACAGTACACAACTTATAGTACTGGATCTAGAGAGATGCCATCTAATGAAACCAAAATCAATTCATGAATGTACAGACACGGAAGCATAACTAAATCATCATACATCTGCGGAAGCATAATAAAACCATAAAACAATAATGAGCCACGCTCAATACTAAGTGGGCCCAAAACCGATCCAACTCTATGTCCAAATCTTCTCGATCACTCGCCGTCAGCCTAATCACATCAAGCAAGCCTCTCCTTGCTCTATCTATCAGCGCCGGCTAAGTGTTCTCATCCGAAAGGAAAACATCAACAGCAAGAGTGAGCCAACAGCTCAAAGAATGTAATCATAAACACCCCTCCAAGACACGTACAAGAACCGAAACGAGAGGGGATACACACACCCTTCCACAATCAAGGAACAGGACGAGGAACAGAAGCAATCGGGATTCCTATCATTCTCAAGATTACACTCGTCGATCATTTGGATTCATGGTTTCATCTTGAATTACCGGTTTCACGCGGTTCTTACGGTTCATATCTTGAGTCACCGGATTCATTCGGTTCTCATTCTCGTTTCATCGGATTCATATCGTTCATCAATCGAGTATTATTCATTTTCTTTATTATATCATCTTTATGGACCCGGCTAGTAGATCGTACTAACCAACGATGCGAGAGAACGAGGACAGGAATGTGTTCGCTACACATTCTAAAGCCACGGCTACTACTTTCGGGTCGGTAGCACACGACCCTTGGTTGCATCCATGCAACAATCATCTCGCATTTACTACATCTCAATATGTAGCGCCGACACACCCCACACCCCGGGGTCCGTGGCAATCCTCGTTCTTCCACAAGAGCTTCCTAAAGGGTACCACAGACATCACCCGCTCACACGAGCGGCCGGAATACGTGGCCAAGCATCCCTCGGGTTCCCACCACGATGGACATGGTACACTAAAGAATACTACCCATATGACTCAGGGTCCTAGTTTCAGGATTAGGTTCGACACTTGGAGAGGGAAATCCACATTTGCCACACAATCACATCTCGGGAAATCTCATTCCCATCACAATCATCTCCAACCGGGAGATTACATCATCAAACACATCTCCATTCAGGAGATCATATCATCACAAGCACAATGTGGACTCCCTTCCATTCACATCACGATTCACGATATCCAATGGGACTCAATTCCCTTAATCACAATCCGTGGGACTCAAATCCCTTAATCCACATCCAATCGTTCCAAATCCACAAGAGAGACTAGATTTCATACCTCGATGATCACATGTCATTTTGGAACCTCCGGGACTCATTCCCTTGCCCCCAGCACACGGATTCACGTTCGGGGTTTACATTTACGTTTAATCATTTAAACGTTACTTTCATTACAATTATGATCACATATCACTTTACATTTCTCATTTCGTTTTGGGTGAACATTATTGGATTACTCTTTGAACACCCAGGGCGCGACACGGTTCGATACTTAGAAATCGGACGTCCGGTAGATTCGCATTTACAATTCTTACACGATATTTCACATTTGGGTTCGATTTATCTTATCACGAGGGTGGAAGTATGCAACTTCCCATTTATTTTCGGGTTATCCACAACGGGAAACTATCAAGGCTCCCGGATGCCACAAACGGGGCAAATCTTGTGGGATTCGACATCCGGTCGATGTATACGCACAATTGGGATACGGGGATTCATATTCTAGGGTTCTTTCATCATTTCACGAAGGTGGAAACATGCAAAATCCACCTTTGGTCTCGGTGAACAAAGAACAGCGCCCCTTTAATGGGCTCGGACGCCGCGAACGGGTCCAAACGTGCGAGATCGGACCCACGGCCGACATATATACATCATTGGGACGTGGGCATTCCAATTTTGAGGTCAATTTCATGATATGAGGCCGAAACGGGAAACCCCAAAATCCCGTAGGTTAGGTTTCGGTAAAACCCACCCGCCGAATCGGACACGAATCGGACAACTAACTACATTTTCATGGACCTCAAGGCATGGGTTTTCAATGTCCTAACATTCCCCATGGGTATCACACAAAATACCCAAATGAAAATACACAAAACAACGAAAGAGAACGAGAAGTGGGTATGAGAACACTTGCCTCGACGCGTGCTTTCACCTTTATACACGGCTTTGGGCGAAATCGACTCTGGCTCGATCTCCTTCCTTCTCTCTAGAATCGCGCCTCTCTCTCTCCTCGAAAACCTCGCCGATCAAAATGAGGGAGAACAAAGGGCGTACAATATATCAGGAGACCGGGGCCACGCCGCGGCCGCGGCGAGCGGCCGAGCGCGGCCATGCTACGGGCGGCCACCGCTCGAGCGCTTCGAGCGGCTGGGCGAGTGGCCAGCCACGGCCGGGTTCGGGTTTATCCGCTCGAGCCTCGGCTCGAGCGCCTGAGCAGAGGCAAGTCACGCGCTGGCAGGCTCCAGCCCGACCCTTGTAATTTCCCGATTTTCTTCCGATATCAAACCTTAATCATCCCATAAGATTAGTATTGATCATTAACGTACTAATCACCTTCTTAATTATCGGGTTCACAAACCCGAACCTCACAACTCTCCCCACTTATAAAATTTCGTCCTCGAAATTAACGAGCCTCGATTCCCAAACCGAGGTGAACTCTCAAAACTCAAATCATTCTCTGACAGCGCCTATTTTAGAAACCTCAAGCATTGGAATCGGTCCTAGTTCTCGTCACAAAACAAATCCTTAGCCTTTCAAAACGCCCAATCCGGTCACTTATCAATTCTCTCATCCATCGATACAAGGAAGACTCGTAACGATCCTCCAAATTCCGAAAGTGACCTACAATCATGCCGACATCTTCTAACCCAATCCGACACTTTCAACGGATCAATGAACTTTTCCTTCAATTCGTTTCAAGTCTCAAAAGAAATCGGTCACCGGGACCTCAACCTTATTTAGAAATCTCTGGGCCACGGGCCCACAACGCTTCCCCTGCGCACTCTGATCAATCCTCAAATCATTAAATTACGGCACAACCATAACAATCTCCCAAAAAGTTGACAAGACCTTCAATTCTTGCCCAGATCTCAAAATTCCGATCACTTAGTAACCTCAAGATCCCGTTGGCATATCAACAAGCCAACTGACCAAAACCGTATACGATTCTAACTTCCAGCAAGATCACGACATTCTAATACCCAGTCAACTGGACTTACTAGCGTTTCATCTTCAGCATCTTCTATGAAACTTCAAAGACATACAAGTCCAAAGACTCGCAGCATCAATTTCCAACATTGATGCCCGACTTCGCAAGGAAGACACCGATGTTCACTTCTCAAATTATAAACAAACTTGACCACATGCAAGACCATATGATCATCTTCTATCTCCGAAGGCAATACTCCTGAGTTTTCCAAAAGAAAACCTCAATGGCCAATTTCCGATGTACACGTGGGGGTAACACTAATCTGGACTCCTCCCCCACTTATCTCCAAGATATTACATTCCACGAGAACTTATCAGACCCATTAGGGGTCAACCCAAATGTCATGAACATCAGTCATCCTATCCGGTTAGATTCAAGATGACTGCACAGTTCCACAACACAAATCGACCTCCTCAACCAGCCACGCTCAGGATCCTAAGTCCTCAAAATCATGCAATCACAAAGCCACAAGCTTAGGAAGGCATTTTCTCAATCAAATTCGCATTCCTTTCTCACTGGAACATGTGAATTATCAGCCATCCATAAATCCTGACTCAATCCCTTGATTATCACATGAAGCAACCTCAACATGGACCCAAACGTGGTTGAAAGATCATCCCATAAAACTTCATGAAACGCCAACAAATCAACAAAACCCAAACGGCGTTTTTCTGGACTTACAGTGACCGTATCCTTGACCAGGATACCGTCGGGGCTACAACTCCTATTGATCCATAACGGTCCCATTACGGACCCAGATCGATCTTTAGAATTCATCAAGCCTTCACGACGGCTCACGGACTATGCCCATCCATCCGCAAAGCCTGATCATCCAATCATTAGTCTCCTAGCCAATTTTGAAATTCGTGAACCACCTCATCGGTCCATCTATTTACCTCGAATTACCGATCATAAGATAACTCGACCGAATCTTCCCTTTCGATAACATCCTCGATCAATTGATTTACAAGAAAGACGATATCAATTTCTTGATACCTCGATCAATTCAAACTCATGCTCCAAATCCCACAACCTGATTGTCGGATGTTATCTTTTACCAATCCGACCAAATTAGCATCGCAGTCGTCCACCGAACTACTATTAAGATCGAGATCATGGCTTAACACTTTAACTATCTCAAGTTATACCCAAAATCGCACGATTCAATCACGGTACAATATGTTTACCAACACAACTGGATCGCCCCAATAACTTCATCGACCAAATCGTTTAAACGTCACGACAAGCTTGCATCACAGATCTATCTTCAAGTTAACCCAACAGATCATATCCACGAACTCCAAAAATATCACAACCTCGATACCACTTGCAAGCGAACTTGGATCCTTAACCCCGGGAATCACAAAACCATAAACATACTCAGTGGTCCCCAAGATGCAAGTGTGTGACATCACGCTGAGAAATTTCATTTCCAATCTCGGCAATCCACAAATTTCTCGCATGCACCACCACCGCCGAGCCCGATCCTACGGTGCTGGATTTCCTCATTCCAAGATCGAGGATACAACCATTCTCAATCCAACACCCGTACTATCTATAACTTAGATCCTAGTTTCCAAAATCTCTTCGGAAAGGCATCTGTCCAAGATTCATCCATGAATAGCCGCTGCCATATTTCCTTGCCCTTCCGAATACTAGGTCATCCTTGATATCACTGTCAAGCCTAGATCCTCCCAATTACACAATCTCAACCACAATCCCAACATGGGTTCGGAATCCTCAAAACAACATCAGATTACAATACTAAACCCAAGAGGCTCTCCTCCTCCCACGACAGGCGACATTAACACTTGGGTTCATATCATAGGATCCTGGTATAAACACCAACCCTTCTCACCGTCTGTCCATGACTAAAGGCATCCTTAAATCTCGCGATCGAATAAACCACTAATGAGACGCGATCCCCAGAGTCTCATTGACACAAAATCAATTCAAGAAGCTTCCATAATACATAGGACCATATTTCTTAATCCTCGAGACCCAAGATCTTTCTCGCGTCAACCATCCAAGGTCAACTTCACTTCCCATCTATCACGGGGCAGCACGCCATGTCTTCTATCAGACATGAGGTCACCACAACGATATCTTAAGTTTCCAAAATCCACATCTCGCCGTACTAAGATCTGGACTGCCCAGAAGTCCAGACACCATAGTACCTCCAACTCCAAAACACTCATGGAGAGTCGATCTAGAACTTCATATGCCCAAACTTAACTCCACCCTATTCATCACGCTTCCTAGGTTGGTCTAGCAACCCTTCAAAGCAAGGTACCAATCCAAGGACCTCAACCGAGAACCGATCAAACTTAAACCTCAAACCGAGATTAATTATCCAGGACCTCGAATCAACCCTGATCAGTTCAAAAGTCCAATCAACACCGATCAAATTCAAACACTAAGGTGTCTCGACACACCATCTTTCTCGACCTCTGATCGGCAACCCAATACTAGTAGTCCCCATTCAGAGCCGCTACTAATATTTTCTTGAAACCGAAGCAACTTGATCAAGCCACTCCTAGAACACAAGCTAGGACGTGTAGGCTCGCCATCCGAATGAAATTATCGCTTCTAACTTAGCGCTAGTCTAAGTTCGGGACTAGGGTAACCAAAACTACCTGCACTAACTCAGTCCTCACACGCCTTTATTCGCGAAAACGATCAATCTTAATCAAACCTAAGCTTCCGCATACGATTCAGATCAAACCTAGGCATCTCTCTTATTCTCGATACTAATCGGTGGACGGAACGGATTATTCTCCATCGAATAACCTCCGTCAATGGCAACGCAAGCCACAGTCCATAATTAATATCTATGGATTCTACAGAAAATCCGGCAGAGTTTCCTCTGCAACTGGACGAAAACCCAAAAATACAACTTGTTAAAATATCCTGTACAAGCACGCAACTACTCAAAAGGCTTAACTCAAAGCCTACAACACGCCACACAGGATCACACATCGGCCATATCATCCATGGCTCCAATACAGTACTCCTATCTACTATACTGGATCTAGAGAGATGCCATCTAATGAAACAAAAGTCCAAAAATAAATATACAGACGCGGAAGCATAACTAAATCATCATACATGCGGAAGCATAATAAAACCATAAAAACAACAACTATAACGAGCCACGCTCAACATCGAGTGGCTGCTCAAAATCCGATCCAACTCTGAGTCCAAATCTTTACTGCGCTCGCCGTCCGGTCAATCTCATCAAGCAAGCCTCTCCTTGCTCTAACTATCAGGCGCCGGCTAAGTGTTCTCATCTGAAAGGAAAAACATCAACTGCAAGGGTGAGCTAACAGCTCAGCAAATGTAATCATAAACACCCCTCCAAGACACGTACAAGAACTGAAACGAGAGGGGATACACACACTCTCCACAATCAAGGAACAGGACAGGGAACAGGAAGCAACTGGAATCACTTGATTCCTATCATTCTCAAGATTACACTGGTCGATCATTTGGATTCACAAGATTCTCACGGTTTCATCTTGAATCACTGGTTTCACACGGTTCATGCGGTTCATATCTTTAGTCGCTTGATTCATTCGATTCTCATTCTGGTTTACTGGATTCATACTGTTCATCAATTGGGTATTATTCATTTCCATTATTACATCGTCTTTGCGGACCCCGGCTAGTAGATCGTACTAACCAACGATGCGAGAGAACGAGGACAGGAATGTGTTCGCTACACATTCTAAAGCCACGGCTACTACTTTGGTCGCAGAGCACACGACCCTGGTTGCATCCATGCAACAATCATCTCGACGACTACATCTCAATATGTAGCGTCGACACACCCCACACCCCCGGGTCCGTGGCAATCCTCGTTCTTCCACAGTAGTTTCCTAAAGGGTACCACAGACATCACCCGCTCCCACGAGCGGCCGGAATACGTGGCCAAGTATCCCTCGGGTTCCCACCACGATGGACATGGTACACTAAAGAATACTACCCATATGACTCAGGGTCCTAGTTTCAAGGTTAGGTTCGACACTTGGAGAGGGAAATCCACATTTGCCACACAATCACATCTCGGGAAATCTCATTCCCATCACAATCATCTCCAACCGGGAGATTACATCATCAAACACATCTCCATTCAGGAGATCATATCATCACAAGCACAATGTGGACTCCTTCCATTCACATCACGATTCACGATATCCAATGGGACTCAATCCCTTAATCACAATCCGTGGGACTCAAATCCCTTAATCCACATCCAATCGTTCCAAATCCACAAGAGAGACTAGATTTCATACCTCAGATGATCACATGTCATTTTGGAACCTCCGGGACTCATTCCCTTGCCCCCAGCACACGGATTCACGTTCGGGGTTTACATTTACGTTTAATCATTTAAACGTTACTTTCATTACAATTATGATCACATATCACTTTACATTTCTCATTTCGTTTTGGGTGAACATTATTGGATTACTCTTTGAACACCCAGACGCCGTACACGGTTCGATACTTAGAAATCGGACGTCCGGTAGATTCGTACGTACACTTTGTACACAAGATTACACATTTGGGTTCGATTTAACTTATCACAAGGGTGGAAGTATACAACTTCCCATTTATTTCCGGATTATCCACAACGGGAAACTATCAAGGCTCCCGGATGCCACGAACGGGTCAAATCTTGCGAGATTCGGCATCCGGTCGATGTATACATACAATTGGGATACGGGGATTCATATTCCAGGATCACATCATCATTTTACGAAGGTGACAACGCGCGATCATCACCTTCCGGCTCGGGTGAACAGTAACAGCGCCCCTTTAATGGGCTCGGACGCCGCGAACGGGTCCAAACGTGCGAGATCGGACCCGCGGCCGACATATATACATCATTGGGACGTGGGCATTCCAATTTTGAGGTCAATTTCATGATATGAGGCCGGGAAACGGGAAACCCCCAAAATCCAGTAGGTTAGGGTTTCGGTAAAACCCACCCGGCCGAATCGGACACGAATCGGACAACTAACTACATTTTCATGGACCTCAAGGCATGGGTTTTCAATGTCCTAACATTCCCCGTGGGTATCGACACAAAATACCCAACGAAAATACACAAAACAACGAAAGAGAACGAGAAGTGGGTATGAGAACACTTGCCTCGACGCGTGCTTTCACCTTTATACCCGGCTTTGGGGAATCGGACTCCGGCTCGATCTCCTTCCTTCTCTCTCTAGTCGCGCTCTCTCTCTCTCGAAAACCTCGCCGATCGAAAATGAGGGAGAACAAATCGCGGCACAATATATATCGCCTGCCGCTGAAAGGCGAGCGGCGAGCGGCGGGCCGAGCGGCCATGCGGGCGGCCACCGCTCGAGCGCCCTTCGAGCGGCTGGCGAGTGGCCAGCCACGGGCCGGTTCTGGTTTATCGCTCGAGCCTCGGCTCGAGCGCCAAAGCAGCGCAAGCTTTGGCCGGGCTCTGGCGAAAAGCAGCCCTGACCGGTAATTTCCCGATTTTTCTTCCGATATCAAACCTTAATCATCCATAAGATTAGTATTGATCATTAACGTACTAATCACCTCTTAATTATCGGGTTCACAAACCCGGAACCTCACAGGTCTCCTCCAGGCCCGCGGTACTGCGAGGACTGCTGGAGATCCTGGCAGTGACGCAATTAACGTAGGACGATGACGATGAAGGCGCCTCCAGCACCTTCTCAGGCAACGGGCCGATAAACCCTTCATCAGTATGCCGCATACGGATGATCAAGCCTTTGGAGTCCTCTGGCCACATCATCCTTGCTGGCGGTGTAGGCTTTTGAACCAGGGAAGGCGGTCCCCAGTTCACCTTCCTGGTCTCCGCCCTGGAAACCAGGAAGTCCCTCTTAAAGTCAGCAGGGTTCTCCTTGACCAAATCGGTCAACCATTCCAGGGCCGCCGTGTCCGCCACAGACGGCGTCCCCATATATGCCTCTGGAACCTTGCCCCAGTCCTTCGCAAGGGGCCAGGTGGCCCCCATGCTCACAAAAAAGAAACACTTTTTTCAGTTATTCAACGAGTCGTATACGGCTGTGTTTATTTTTAGGCCAGAACGGGGGACGAGCGATATCCATTCTCCTTCTTGGTTTATTTTAAACAAGCCCCTCACCATTGACATTCTTAGCCTCTTAGAATGTTTTTGAAGAAAAATACATAAGGTACAGAGATATCGGACGGCGTTGGCGTGGAGTTGAGCTATTGGGACTCGTAGGGCTCGTAGGACGGGTAGCAAATCGTCCGGCAATGGAAGACGGAGGCCGCTCCTCAGGTGCGCCTCATACACTGTGATATGCCCTGCCGGTGGAGCAAAGGCTCCATGATCCTTTCCAACGACCCTCCAAGCGATTTCCTTTGGAATGTTAAACTCTACGCACAAAGCTTTAACGTCCACCTCTCTAAGCACAGGGGCGATATCAGCGACGGAGGCCATGGATTACTTGAAGGACTAGGGTTTCTGAGAAGTTGAGAACAAAGAAAACGAAGGCTAGGAGGCGCAGAAGGCTTTCGAAACGTGGAGGGAAACTTGAACGGCAAGAACACTTTAAAACCCCTCATAAAGGATGCCGTCAGTCCTGCCACGGGTTGCCTCCCTACTTGGCTCTTCAAAAGGTGGATCTCTGACGCATTAATGGCCAGGATATCCGCCCAACCAAAAGGAGACACGTGTCTTCTTCTGGCCTATAAGCCGGCTGATGGCCACGCATCCATCAAGGCTAACAGAAAGTACTCCGGAACTGATCAAGACGGTCAATAGTTCTGGTCAACATTCTTCTTCGGAACTGACCAAAGGCAGTCAACAGTTCTGGTCAATATTCTTCACCAGAACTGACCAAGACAGCCAACAGTTTTGGTCAATATTCTTCACTGAAATTGGCCAAAGGCGGTGAACAGTTCTGGTCAATATTCTTCTTCGAAACTGATCAAGACGGTTAACAGTTCTGGTCAAACTTTCCTCTATGCTTTTCATAGAGTCCTCCGGGATCCTCAAATGACGAAGGGCAGTAAGGGGCATCCCATCATTAACATACCGGAGGCAGAATTCTTGCCACCGGTATGGGGGCCTAGTGATGGGTATACCAAAAATGGGCTGGCCCAAAGTCAACGTAAGCCCATAATGGCCTGCTGGATAGTCAACTCGTGAACGACCCAGTTGGAGAATAGGCACAAACCCTGAAATGCCCAGGACGGTCAACGCTGGCGTTGACCGTCCAGATCTCAACAGACGGCCAACTCACACACAAACGGTCAACTCAAATGTTGACTAGGTGTACTATAGCAGTAGGCCCAACAGAGGTTATTTTACGGTTACGGACCTAGCCCACTTGAGCCCATGATCCATCAGACGGCCAGCAACGCCTCTCCCAGCATCTTCCACGATCCCAGCTGGCTCCTAAAATGGACACTGACAAAATCAGCACCCTTCCCATGAGGAAGGTGCAAGATTTCTCCAAATTTCTGCCAACTGGGGCTCTCCAACGGCAAAATACATGTAAGGAAGGTGAGCAGTTTGGAAAGCTGCTGACCTCCGTGGAAGGAAACTATCTTGGTCCGTTTGGCAACTAGCATCAGCTCTGAAAGGCAGGCCAACCAAGAATAACGTAGGGGATCACACACCTTCCAAAGGAGGGAGATCACCCTGTCAACCATAAGTAAACCATAGAATTCTGATTCAAAGGACCGATCTTTGATTACGGCTTCTTGTTGACACATTCTAAGAAAAAGACATTCTTACTAACACACAAGAGGCTCTTACAGGCAAATTCTAGTTTACAGAGATGATCTGTGACGGACCGGATTATTCTCCATTGAATAACCTTCGTCAATGGCTACACACACTCTAAAGCCCATAATTGACCTATGGACTCTACAGAAAATCCGGTAGAGTTTTCTCTGCAACTGGACGAAAAACCAAAAAATACAACCTGTTTAAATATCCCTTGCAGCAAGCACACATCTATCAAAGGCTTAACTCAAAGCCTGCAATGCGCCACACAGGATCACACATCTGCCATATCATCCATGGCTCCAATACTGTACACAATCTACTATACTGGATCTCGAGAGATGCCATCTAATGAAACCAAACTCAAAACATATATATATAGACGCGGAAGTATAACTAAATCATCAAAAATGCGAAAACATAACAAAACCATAAAACAATAGCTATAACGAGCCACGCTCAACCCCGAGTGGCCGTCCGCAATCCGATCCAACTCTAAGTCCATATCCTTCTACACTCGCCGTCCAACTAGCCTCAACAAACAAGCCTCTCCTTGCTCTAACCAATCCGGCGCTGGCTAAGTGTTCTCATCTGAAAGGAAAATAACAACAGCAAGAGTGAGCTAACAGCTCAGCAAATGTAATCATAAACATCCCTCCAAGACATGTACAAGAACTGAAGCGAGAGGGAATACATGCGCTCTCCATAATCAATGAATAGGAAAGGGAACAGTAACAATTGGAATCACTTGATTCCTACCATTCTCACGATTACACTGATTGATCACCATTCGGATTCATTTGATTCTCACGGTTTTCATGATTACATCTTGGATCACGGGATTCACATGGTTCGTCTTGAATAACGGGGTTCACACGGTTTCTCACGGTTCATACCTTGAACATTATTCATTTTCATTATTACATCATCTTTGCGGACCCCGGCTAGTAGACCGTACTAGCCAACGATGCGAGAGAACGAGAATAGGAATGTGTTCGCTCCACATTCTAAAGCCACGGCTACTATTTTAGGTCGGTAGCACACCACCCTCGGTTGCATCCATGCAACAATCATCACAGATGACTACATCTCAATATGTAGCGTCGACAGACACACCCCACACCCCCGGGGTCCATGGCAATCCTCGTTTTTCCACAATAGTTTCCTAAAGCGTACCACAGACATCACCCGCTCCCACGAGTGGCCGAAATACATGGCCAAGTATTCCTCGGGTTCACACCGCGATGGACATGATATACTAAAGAATACTACCCATATGACTCAAGGTCCTAGTTTCAAGATTAGGTTCAACACTTGGAGAGGGAAACCCACATTTGCCACACACAATCACATCTCGGGGAAATCTCATTCCCATCACAATCATCTCCAACCGGGAGATTACATCATCAAACACATCTCCCTCCAGGAGATTACATCATCACAAGCTCAATGTGGATTCCCTTCCATTCATGTCACGGTTCACAATATACAATGAGACTCATTTCCCTTAATCACAACAAGTCATCCAAGTTCACGAGAGAGATTAGATTCTTACCTTTGATGATCACATATCACTTTGGAACCTTCGGGACTCATCCCTTGCCTCCAGCACACGGATACACGTTTCGGAGCTTACACTTGCATTTAAACATTTAAACGTTATATCAACAACAATTATGGAAGCATAACACCTATATTTCACATTTCAAATTTTGAGGAATGATAACAGATTTCCTTTTGAACACCCGGATGCCGCACATGGTTCGATACTTGAAAATTGGACGTCCGGTGGCTTCGTACACACACTTGATACACGGGATTTCACATTTGGGTTCGATTTAACTTAACACGATGGTGGAAGTATGCAACTTCCCATTCATTTCTGGAGTATCCACAACGAGGAACTTTTAAGGCTCCCGGATGCCACAAACGGGTCAAATCTTGCGAGATTCGGCATCTGGTCGATATATACGTACAATTGGGATACGGGGATTCGTATTCTAGGATCATATCATCATTTTACAAAGGTGACAACATGCATTTTCCACCTTCGGTCTCGGGTGAACAGTGTCAGGGCCGATTTAGAGGGCCCAAACACCGCAAACGGGTCGAAACGTGCGAAATCGAACCCGCGGCCGATATATATGCATCATTGGGACGTGGGGATTCACATTTTGAGGTCAATTTCATGATACACGGGCGAGAAACGGGAAATCCCCAATTTTTCATGGGTTAGGGTTTCGGTGAAACCAAACTGGGTGGGTCGGACACGATCCGCGCAACTAACTACATTTTCTTGGACCTCTAGGCATGGGTTTCAAGATTCTACTGTTCACGGTGGGTATCGACACAAAATATCCAACAAAAATTACATAAAACATCGAAAGGGAATGAGAAGTGAGTATGAGAACACTTGCCTCGACGTGTGTTTTCACCTTTATACCTGGCTCTCTGACGAATTTGGACTCCCGGGGCTCGATCTCCTTCCTTCTCTCTCAAGGATCGGCGCCCTCTCTCTCTCTAAAACCCCAAACCCATGCGAGAATGAGGGGAGAGAAGGCACGACGGGTTTTTATGCTCGAGCACCCAGCAGGCGCAAGCCTGCGGCAGGGCTTCGGCAGCCCGGACCTGAATAATTTTCCCGATTTTTCTTCCGACACCAAACCTTAATCTTTCCATAGGATTAGTATTGATCATTATCATACTAATCACCTCATTATTATCAGGTTCTTAAATCCAAAACCTCACAATTCTCCCCCACTTATGAAAATTTCGTCCTTGAAATTTAACGAGCCTCAAATTCTCAAATCTGAGGTGAACTTCTCATAGACTGAAATCATTTCCTCGGACAACACCTACTTTAGAAACCTCAAGCATGAGTCGTTCTAATCATCAACACAAAACAAATCCTTAGCCTCACAGAACGATTCAACTCAGACACTTACCGATTCTCTCAACCGACAACACGAGGAAGACCGTATAACGATCCTCTAATTCCCAAAAGCGATCTACAACAATGCCGAACATCTTCCAACTCAAACCGACACTTCAAACGGGTCAATGAACTTTCCCTTCAATTCATTCCAAGCCTCGAAAGAAATCGGTCACTGGAATCTCAACCATATCTAGAAACCTCTGAGTCACGGGCCCACAACACTTCCGCTGCGCTACTCTAATTAATCCCCAAATCATCCAATTACGCCACATTCATAACGATCGCCCAAAAAGTTGACAAGACTTTCAATCCTTACCTCAAATCTCAAAATTCCAATTTCCTAGTAACCTCAAGACCCGGTTGGCATTTCACAAGCCAACTGAACCCAATCTGAATATGGTTCTATCTCCCAACAAGAGCACGACATTCTATCACCCAATCATTTGGACTTACAAGCGATTCATCTTTTACATCTCCTTATGAAACTTCAAGACATACAAATCCAAAGACTCGTGACATCAATTGCCAACATTGATGTCTACATTCCCAAGGAAAACACTGAGGTTCACTTCTCAACCTTTAAACAAATCTGACCACATGCAAGACCATATGATCATCTTCCTATCTCCGAAGACAATACTCCTGAGTTTTCAAAATGAAAACCTCAATGGCCAATTCCGACATACACGTGGGAGGGTACACCAATCCTGAACTTCTCCCCCACTTATCTCAAATATATAACAATCCACAAGAACTTATCAGACCCATTAGGGGTCAACCCAAATGTCATAAATGTCAATCACCCTATCCGGTTAGATCCAAGATAACTGTACACTTTCACGACACTAATTGGCCTCCCCCAATCAACCACTGCTTAAAATCCTAAGTCCTCAAAATCACGCAATCACAAGGTCACAAGCTTAGGAAGGCATTTTCTTAACTAAATTTGCATTCATTTCTCAATGGGACATGCAAATTATCAGCCATCCACAAATCATGACTCAATCCTTAAGCAATTGCACACATCATCGATATCTTTGAATTCCTCTATGAAGTCACCTCAACATGGGCCCAGATATGGCTAAAAATCAAACCCATAAAATTTCATGAAACGCCGACGAATCAACTAAACCCAAACGACGTTTCTTGAACTTCGTAGTGGCCATATCCTTAACCTGAATACCACCGGGGCTACATCTTCCATTGATCCACAATTAACACACTGCGGACCCAAATCAATTTTATAATTCATAAAGCCTTTACAACGGCTCAGGAACTATACCTCTCCATTCACAAAGTCTGATTATCAAACCATCAATATCCTAGGCAACCCCATTCCAAAATTCACGAACAACCTAATCGTTCCATCTTATTTACCTCGAATGTTCTGGAGTACTTCACACGATGCAAAACTGATATCTCCTCAGCTCTACATGGAATCCTCAACAATCGGCGTCGATTTCGACATAACCTTGAATTCTTGACCAACAGATACATCAACTTAATCTTCCTTTTGATAACATCCTCGATCAATTTAAACTCATGCTTCAAATCCCACAACCTGACTGCAAGATGCTATCCTTTACTAAGCCAACTATATTAGCACTGTAGTTTGCCCACCGAACTACTATTAAGATCAGATTAAAACTCAACGCTTTAACTATCTCAAGTTCATACCCAAAATCGCACAATTCAATCACAAGGCACAATAGGTTTATCAACACAATTTAGATCGACCCAATAACTTACTGACCAAATTATTTAAACGTCACGCCAAGCTTGCACCACAAGATGATTCAAGTTAACCCAACCAATCGCATCCACGAACTCCAAAAATATCTCAACCTCGACACCACTTATATCAAACTTAGTTCCTCAATTAAATAAACCTGGGAATCACAAAACCATATATATATAATCGGGATCCCAAGGATACAAGTGTTGTGACATCAAGATTAAGAAATTTCATCTCCTATCTCGGCAATCTACATATTTCTCTCATACTTCATCACCACCCAATTCTGATTCTAAGGCACTGGATTTCTTCACTTCAAGGTCAGAGGATACAAACCATCCTTAATCCAACGACCGTACTATCTATAACTTAGATCATAGTCCCCAAAGTTTCTTTGGGAAGGCATTTATCCAAAATTCTTACTTGAACATCCACTCGGATATATCCTTTGTCCTTCTGAATACTAAGTCACCTTTGTCATTACTGCCAAGCCTATGTCCTCCCAATTACCCATAATTCAAAACACAATGCAAACATGAGTTTCGAGTCCCCAAAATGACACCAGATCACAATATAAGACCCAAGAGCCTTACCTCCTGTCACGACAGGTGACATTAACACATTGAGTTGATACCTTAGGATCCTGATTCAAAACACTGAACCTTTTCGCCTCCTGTCCATAGATAAGGACATCCCTAAATCTTACAATCAAGCCAACCACTATTGAAGCATGCTCCGGAGAGTCTTACCGACACAAAGCATTCACCCAAGGAGCTTCCTTAAACACATGGGACCATATCTCTTAATCCTTGAGACCCAAGATCTTTCTCACGTCAACCAACCGAGGTCAACTTCACTTCCTATCCATCACGGGGCGGCACGCCATACCTTCTACTAGACATGGGGTACCGCAATGCCATCTTAAATCTAAAAATTCACATCGTCAACCTCAATATAACCCGAGGCTACCCAAAAGTCTAAACACTTAAGCATTTTTCCAAAATAATCATGAATTGTCATCCTAGAACTTGATTTACCTGAAATTTACTCCAGTCATATTAATCTCGAGTCGATGGCTCCACCCTTCATAGCAAAATACCAACCTAAGAACTTCAACCAAGAGCCGATCAATCTTAAACCTCAAACTGAGATTAATTAACCTAAGGCCCGAATCAACACTGATCAGTTCAAGGACCCAATCAATACCGATCAACTTCCAACATTAAGGTGTCTTGACACACCATCTTTCTCTCTTCCCTACAACCAACCACAAATATTAGTAGCCCCCACCCAGGGGCCACTACTACTATTTCTTTGAAACCGAAGCAATTCGGATCAAGCCACTCCTAGAACACAAGCCAGGACGTATAGGCTAGCCATCTGAACTAAGCTACCGCTTCTAACTTAGCACAAGTCTAAGTTTTGGGATTGGGGTAACCAAAACTACCAGAACTAACTTAGTCCTCTCACACCTTCATCACACAATTAATCAATCTTAATCTATCCTAAGCTTCCGCATATGATTCAGATCAAACCTAAGGCATCTCTTTCTCTCTGATACCAACTGTGACGGACCAGATTATTCTCCATTGAATAACCTCCGTCAATGGCTACACACACTCTAAAGCCCATAATTAACCTATGGACTCTATAAAAAATCCGGCAGAGTTTCCTCTGTAATTGGACGAAAAACAAAAAAATACAACCTGTTTAAATATCCCCTGCAACAAGCACACATCTATCAAAGGCTTAACTCAAAGCCTACAACACGCCACACAGGATCACACATTTGCCATATCATCTATGGCTCCAATACAGTACACAAACTACTATACTGGATCTCGAGAGATGCCATCTAATGAAACCAAACTCAAAATATATATATACAGACGCGGAAGCATAACTAAATCATCAAAAATATAGAAACATAACAAAACCATAAAACAATAACTATAACGAGCCACGCTAAACCCGAGTGGCCGTCCGCAATCCGATCCAACTCTAAGTCCAAATCTTTCTGCACTCGCCGTCCAACCAGTCTCAACAAGCAAGCCTCTCCTTGCTCTAACCAATCCGGCGCCGGATAAGTGTTCTCATCTGAAAGGAAAACAACAGCAAGAGTGAGCTAACAGCTCAGCAAATGTAATCGTAAACACCCCTCCAAGACATGTGCAAGAACTGAAGCGAGAGGGAATACATGCGCTCTCCATAATCAAGGAATAGGAGATGGAACAGGAACAATTGGAATCACTTGATTCCTACCGTTCTCACGATTACACTGATTGATCACCATTCGGATTTATTTGATTCTCACGGTTTTCATAATTACATCTTGGATCACGGGATTCACATGGTTCGTCTTGAATAACGGGGTTCTCACGGTTTATATCTTGAACATTATTCATTTTCATTATTACATCATCTTTGCGGACCCCGGCTAGTAGACCATACAAGCCAACAATGCGAGAGAACGAGGATAGGAATGTGTTCGCTCCACATTCTAAAGCCACGGCTACTATTTTAGGTCGGTACCACACGGTCCTCGGTTGCATCCATGCAACAATCATCACAGATGACTACATCTCAATATGTAGCGTCGATAGACACACCCCACACCCCCGGGGTCCAGGGCAATCCTCGTTCTTCCACAATAGTTTCTTAAAGTGTACCACAGACATCACCCGCTCCCATGAGTGGCCGGAATACATCGCCAAGTATTCCTCGAGTTCACACCGCGATGGACATGGTATACTAAAGAATACTACCCATTGACTCAAGGTCCTAGTTTTAAGATTAGGTTCAACACCTGGAGAGGGAAACCCACATTTGCCACACACAATCACATCTCGGGGAAATCTCATTCCCATCACAATCATCTCCAACCGGGAGATTACATCATCAAACACATCTCCCTCCAGGAGATTACATCATCACAAGCTCAATGTGGATTCCCTTCCATTCACGTCATGGTTCACAATATACAATGGGACTCATTTTCCTTCCAAGTTCACGAGAGAGATTAGATTCTTACCTCTGATGATCACATATCACTTTGGAACCTCCGGGACTCATCCCTTGCCTCCAGCACACGGATACACGTTTCAGAGCTTACACTTGCGTTTAAACATTTAAACGTTATATCAACAACAATTATGGAAGCATAACACTTATATTTCTCATTTCAAATTTCGAGGAATGATAACAGATTTCCTTTTGAACACCCGGATGCCGCACATGGTTCGATACTTGGAAATTGGACGTCCGGTGGATTCGTACACACACTTGATACACGGGATTTCACATTTGGGTCCGATTTAACTTAACACGAGGGTGGAAGTATGCAACTTCCCATTCATTTCTGGAGTATCCACAACAAGGAACTTGTAAGGCTCCCAGATGCCACAAACGGGTCAAATCTTGCGAGATTCGGCATCCGGTCAATGTATACGTATAATTGGGATACGGGGATTCGTATTCTAGGATCATATCATTATTTTACGAAGGTGAAAACATGCATTTTCCACCTTCGGTCTTGGGTGAACAGTGTCAGGGCCGATTTAGAGGGCCCAGACACCGCGAACGGGTCGAAACGTGCAAAATCGAACCCGCGGCCGATATATATGCATCATTAGGACGTGGGGATTCACATTTTGAGGTCAATTTCATGATACACGGCCGGGAAACGGGAAATCCCCAATTTTTCATTGGTTAGGGTTTCGGTGAAACCAAATCGGGTGGGTCGGACACGATCCGCGCAACTAACTACATTTTCTTGGACCTCTAGGCATGTGTTTCATGATTCTACTGTTCACAGTGGGTATCGACACAAAATATCAAACGAAAATTACATAAAACATCGAAAGGGAATGAGAAGTGAGTATGAGAACACTTGCCTCGACGTGTGTTTTCACCTTTATACCTGGCTCTCGGACGAATCTGGACTCCCGGGCCTCGATCTCCTTCCTTCTCTCTCAAGGATCGGCACCCTCTCTCTCTAAAACCCTAAACCCATGCGAGAATGAGGGGAGAGAAGGCACGACGGGTTTTTATCTATGCGAGCACCGCTCGAGCACGGCTCGAGCGGGCAGCAAGCGGGCTCGCCACGGGTCTTACCCAGCTCGAGCGGGAAGTGAGCGACCCTGCTACTGGTTTTTCCGCTTGAGCGCCCAGCAGGCGCAAGCCTACTGGTAGGGCTTCAGCAGCCCGGACTTGAATAATTTTCCCGATTTTTCTTCCGACACCAAACCTTCATCTTTCCATAGGATTAGTATTGATCATCATCATACTAATCACCTCATTATTATCAGGTTCTTAAATCCGGAACCTCACACGATCTCTCATGTACCCAAGCTCTTGCTTAGGAACACAGAGAAAACTCTCACAGCCACGAATGCTGACAGAGTACTAGACGGAGACCCATCATCTCTTCCACTCTTCCAGACACAGAAAGCTCTTGCTTAGGATCGCTCACATCCTCGACAAGCTAGCACTCCAAATCCTCTTACTTTCTCTTGCTGTTTAGCATTACCTTCCCTATCATAGGAGGCTTTATTGACTTGAGTGTCGGAGTATTTTCGGTGGGACAACCTTTTACCGACACACTGACCTCTTGTTCGCTTTAGTGGTGTGCAAGATTCGCACTCAGTGAACGGAGCCTGTTCAAACCATCTAGATTAATCCGAATCTGTTCGAAATCGGATCCAGGTACGCATCATTGGCACCATCTGTGGGAAACGCTTACAAATTCCAACCATAAATCTACACAACACTCTCTTTTTTATCGTCTGATTCTGCATTTGCAATGGTGAACACGAGAGCCCAAGCTAGCGATCCCGTTAGAGACATCACCAACCCTGACCAGGACCACGGTGCTATTGCCACGGTCAATGGGGCTACAAGGGGAATACTAGCGCCCTATTTTCAATAGCTGATGGAGTAGATGCAGGCCAACACCCGTCTGCTTCAAATACTTTGCTCTCAGAATGATCAGCGACTGCAGGCGGCTCCTCCGACAGCCGTCCCTGCACCGGCCACCAACAAAGGTGGTCAGAGGAAAACGAAGCCACCAAAAGGCTCGAGAGATCCGAAACAATCCAATCCTAGCCTCCTCCCGTGTTCCTGGCCAGAACAGGCTTGAAGAAAGCTCCGGGAGCACAACTCCATGAGAAAGTCCGGAGAGAAGAAATCCCCGATACTCTCGGGTCGAAGACAGAAATACAGTCCAGGAGCGAGCATCCAGGACTGCCAAGTTTACGGGAGGCAGCAGCCAGCCGGCTACTGAACCCTCTAGAGACATGACGGAGCTAAGGGCTTACCTCAACTCTAAAAGATCAGCGAATGTCACTCGCGCAGATTTGCGGGTGGACAAAATCTGGAACCGTGTGTTCCAAGATGAAGAGCACGCCATCGACTTGGACCGATCTCCTTTCACAGTGGAGATTCTGAGCCGTCCACTACCCACCAAGTTCAAGATGCCTTCCCTTGACTCATACGATGGGAGCAGCGATCCGGTTGACCACCTGGATCACTTCCGTACCCATCTGAGTCTACAAGGGTTGGAAGACTCAGCGATGTGCTGCTGCTTTCCGCAAACACTGAAGGGAGATGCCCGAATCTGGTTCCATCACCTCCCTTCAGGAACCATCAATAGCTTCCGTGAACTCACGGACCTCTTCCTGGCTCAGTACGCTACGAGCTGACGGGAAGAGAAGCAGTGGCGGCATCTCTCCCACATCAAGCAAAAACTGGAAGAAAATCCACGGCGATTCCTGAATCATTTTGTGGCGGGGGCTAGGCGGATTCCCCGGATCACGGAGGAGATGAAACTGGGCAGTTTCATCTCTGTGCTGACCTACGGGGACTTCTTCAAGCACCTAGCTCACAAGAATCCCCAAACCTTCCAGGAAGCGGAGTCCATTAAGCAAGCATACGTTGCGGCGGAGGAGGCCAACGAGGCAAAATGCCCGGAGCGGGCGGATCAGCCTCGATTGTTCCCTGGAGAGGGAAAAAGGAAGTACGGCGGTAGTGATCACTCCCGCCGGAAGCAGCACAGATCTGGGCCAGCGGAGCGCAGAGACTACGGGTCCACCGGTTTCACACCCATGACGGATACACACTCTAACGTCCTTATGCAGATCCGCGGAGAGAAGTTTTTGAAGTGGCCAAACCACTAAAAAAGGACTCTGGTAACCAGTTAAAGTACTGCGACTTCCACCGCTCTGTTGGGCATATGACAGAGGACTGCAAGATACTGCAGAGGGAAATCGAGGAGCTGATTCGTAGAGGGCACCTCACCAAATACGTCAAGAGCTCCGGACAGAACTCTAGAGCAACCGATGGAGAGGGGCAGGAACGGTCTCCTCCTCAAAATTGGGTTGCAGTAGGGGTGGTTAACATGGTCACGGACCGACCTGCTAAAAATTCATCTGGCGGCGAGGAACAGCAGACTGGGAGGAAGAAGCAGCGCACAGCGGACAATACCATCAGCTTCAATGATGACGACTTAGTTTATGTAATATCCTCCCATGCTGATCCCCTCGTTGTATCCACACTTTTTTGGACGGTAGCATTAACTACCAGCTGAAGCGAGTTTTCGTCGATAATAGAAGTCCAAAAGATTTGCTTTACTTGGATGCGTTTTTCAAATTAGGCTTAAAAAAGAATCAACTGAAACCTGCTGAAGGCCCATTATACGGCCTCGACAATGAGCCTGTGCCCGTTCAAGGGACTATCCAATTGGAGGTCACCTTGGGTACGTATCCGAAAATAGCAAGTCGAACACTCACCTTCCTGGTAGTCGACCTATCCTCAGTGTATAACGCCATACTGGGCAGACCATGCTTGACAACGTTCGAGGTGGTTACCTCAATTCCACACCTTAAAGTGAAGTTTTCAACACCTTACGGTGTCGGGGAGGTGATGGGCGACCAAGTTACTGGACGAACCTGTTACATGTCACAGGTTGCCTCTAGTGGCAGCACTAGAATAGCTGGGGAACTCGACCATCGAGACGAGACAACCTTTTCGGCAAGCGCAGTTCGGTAAAGCCATGGATCTAATCCCACTGGACTCAGAGGAACAGGAGAAGTGTGTATAGATTGGCGGCTCACTCACTGGACCACTGCGCGATAAACTGGTTGTGTTCCTGCGAAGGAACGCTAACCTATTTGCATGGATTCCAGCAGACATGCCTGGAATCCTAGTAGAGATAATGGTCCATAAGTTGGGGCTTGACTCAGGCCGAAAACCCGTCAGGCAGAAGCGGAGGAACCACTCCGTTGAAAAGCTGATCTCCATCCTAGAGGAGGTGAAGAAGCTGCTGGACGCAGGCTTCATTAGAGAAGTCCATTACCCGGACTGGCTCTCTAATGTCGTCTTAGTAAAGAAAAGCAATGAAAAATGGCGGATGTGCGTCGATTTTATCGACGTTAACAAAGCCTGTCCGAAGGACAGCTTTTCCTTGCCCAGGATCGACCTGCTGGTTGACTCAACAGCCGGACATGAGCTGCTAAGCTTCATGGACGCCTATTCAGGTTACAACCAGATCCGGATGAGTTCGAAGGACGAGGAGCACACCTCGTTCATGACCGATCAGGGCACCTACTGCTATAAAGTAATCCCTTTCGGATTTAAAAACGCTAGAGCGACCTACCAATGGCTGGTCAACAAAATATTCGAAAAATAAATTGGTCGCAACATGGAGGTCTACATTGACGGCATGCTCATTAAGAGTAAGGTCATCGGCGACCACATCCGTGACCTGGAAGAGTCATTCGAGGTGCTCCGTAAGCATCACATGAAGCTAAATTCAGCTAAGTGTATCTTCGGAGTAGCCTCCAAAAAATTCCTGGGTTTCATCATCTCCCAACAGGGGATCGAGGCGAACACATAGAAGATCAAGGCACTCGTCGATATGGCACCACCACGGAACATAAAGGATGTCTAGCGACTGACTGGACGGCTGGCAGCACTGTCCCGCTTCATTGCGAAGTCCGATGACAAGTACCAACCCTTCTTCAAAGCCCTTAGAGGAACAAAATACAACGGGTTTCAATGGACGGTAGAATGCCAAACCGCTTTCGATGAACTGAAATGGTATTTGGCCAGCCCGCTGTTGTTGGTGTCACCTAAGGACGGAGAGGAATTATATCTTTACTTGGCAGTGTCGGAGGCGTCCCTCAATTCTGTCCTCGTGTGCCAGGACTCTAACGCTCAGCGGCCGGTCTACCACATGAGTAAAACGTTTACCGGCCCAAAGACCCGTTACTCACGCGTAGAAAAATTAGCCTTGGCACTAATATTCTCCGCGCGGAAGTTGAGGCCCTACTTTCAGGCCCACCGGATAGTGGTCCTCACGGACCAACCGCTAAAAAACACACTCCAGAAACCCGACGTTTTGGGACGGTTGGTAAAATGGGCTATCGAGTAGGATGAGTTCGACATTGAATTCCAGCCCAGGCCTGCTGTAAAGGCATAAGCGCTGGCTGACTTCATTGTTGAGATTACAACCCCAGTTCTCGAAGAACAACCTGAGAAAAGTGCGGAACTGCTTGACGGAGTTCCGGAATGGATACTCCACGTGGACGAATCGTCTACGGACACGGGCAGTGGCGCTGGAGTGGTCCTTACGACTCCCGATGGGTTTGAGGTGAAATACTCACTGGGCTCAAATTTTCAGACAACCAATAATGTTACAGAGTACGAGGCCCTGTTAGCCGGACTGCGATTAGCCAAGGAATGCTCCGCCAAGAGACTGATAGTCTACAGCGACTCCGAGATGATCGTTATCGAGGTTAATGGAGGCTTTAAGGCGAACAACCTTCTATTGGCCAAGTACTTGGCAAAGGCAAGGGAGGCCGCCCAGGGTTTCGACAAACTGACCCTAGTTCACATTCCCCGAACTGAAAATTGGAAGGTGGACCAGCTGGCCAAAGCGGCTGCAGCCGAAAATCCGAAATAGTATTTGAGGGACATGCGGGAAATCCTAGATGCTCTCAGCATTGAGAAACGAGAGGCAATGCAGATTTCCGAAGTGAAAAACTGGATGATGCCTTTTCTAAACTACATGGCGGACGAATAGTTGCTAGAGGGTGTGGAGAAGGCCAAACGGGTCAGGAAGATAGCCAGCTGGTATGCTATGGTTGATGGACGGTTATACCGCCGTGGCTACTTGACTCCATACCTCCGCTGCCTAACTCCCAAAGAGGCTGACTACGCTTTAAGCGAGGTCTACCTTGGGATCTGTGGGTCGCACATTGGCGGAAAAAACTTAGCCTTCAAGGTCATACGCCAGGGCTATTACTGGCCCTCGATGAAAAAAGACGCACTGGAGTTTGTGATGAAATGTGAAAGTTGCCAACTTCACAGCAACCTTCACCGCCAGCCATCCGCAATTTTGAAGACCCTTCAGGCCCCTTGGCCCTTCGCGCAATGGGGGCTCGACCTTCTTAGCCCGTTTTCCATTACCACGGGGCAAAGAAAATTCATCATCGTGGGCATTGACTACTTCACCAAGTGGGTCAAAGTCATCCCACTGGCTAAGATTACAGAGCATAACGCCCTGGAGTTCCTCCGCTAGAGCATCGTCAGTAGATTCGGCGTCCCCGAGGTCGTTGTAACCGACAATGGGACCAGTTCTCGGGTAAATGCTTCACCAAGTATTGCACCAGCCTTGGCATCAAGCTGGTCTACACTTCGGTGGCATACCCCCAAGCAAACGGACAGGTGGAGGTGACAAACCGAACGCTGCTCCACGGATTAAAAACTAAGTTAGAGGACATAGGGGGCTTCCGGGCGGCGAGCTCCCTTCCGTTCTTTGGTCTTATCGAACAACCCCGAAGGAACCAATACACGAGATGCCCTTTATCCTCTGTTACTGGACTGAGGCAGTAATCCTGGTCGAAATCGGGCTTCCAACTCTTAGGGTGGAGTCCTTCGACCCACTAGCTAACTCCCAAAAAATCAAGGAGCACCTAGACTTGCTAGAGGAAGTCCGTAACGCTGCCAAAGTACGGACAGCGAACTACCAACATCGAATTGCCTGATACTACAACAAAAAATTTAAGGCGCGACGATTCGATGTAGGAGACCTGATCCTACGAGGCATTGAGGCCACAAGCAAGCTCGCCGGCCGCAATAAGCTCTCCCCTAATTGGGAAGGGCCTTTCCTCGTCCCCGCCGTCCTGCAAAATGGAGCCTACAAATTTTGGAGCCAGGACGGGAAACTGTTTCCGCAAACGAGGAACACCATCCACCTTAGACGATACTTCCAGTAATAGACGCAGGTACGCATTTGCATTATTGTTTGCACTCGCTTGCTTGTTTTGAATTTGCAAAAAATAAGTGTTTACTTAGCATACTTCCTATGTGCATGTGCATTATTTTTCTTTATAGGTTAACAGACCTAGACTGCCCCAAAGTTGGGAGGATTTTCACCCTCTCGTTAATAAACCCTGGTCATCCAGGCGGTCCACAGGAGGTCGAACTTGAATCTTGGTCATCCGAGCGGCCCATTAGTGGTCGTTTTAAACCCTAGTCATCCAAACGGCCCACTAACGGTCGTATTAAACCTTGGTCATCCAAGTGGCCTGATAACGGTCAAAACCTTAGGGGGCTTACGCAGCACACTTAACGACCTCTTCTACGAGGAGACAGCGTGATCAATTAGCGACAGTTGAAGGGAGAAGCATGCTCCTCCAACGTTGGTCACCCAAATCATCACTGGGATGGCGCCACCAGGCCGGTTAACACAACCACCTGTTAAGCCTAAGGACTTCTCTTCCTAGGCAGCCCAACAACGGTAGCCGGCCAACCAAGTTGGCCGACCAATGCAACAAAGCATGCAAACACAAGAGTAGTAAAAGCTAATGGACTGGAAATTGAAAAAATTCCATTTTGTTGCCTCCAAGTGTGTTGCAAATTACATTTTATGTACATGAATACAATGGAGGTCACAAAAATGTACAACATAGGGGGCTACGGGGGCGGCGGAGGCCCCTGAATGTCACGAGGCTCCCCATGAGGTCGTCTCTATGTCGTGCCGCTCTGTTGGACAGATTGATGAACTCAATTGGGAAGCCAGGATCAATCAACCGCACAACGCGCCGACTGATGTTGATCCCCTCCAACAGTCGCGCGTCCACGTGGGGGCAGATACGGAGACTTAGGTCATTCTCAAGGTTGCCACCCACCCGGCAAGTCGACTGATGCGTGTTTTGGCTTGCTCAGCCTCTTCCTTCAAGCGAGTAACCTCGGCCTTCAAGTTAACATTCTCTGTCTCCACTCCTGCCAAGACCGCCTCGAGGGTTGCAGTCTCCTCGTGGTGCTTGCCTCCCGAAACAGCTAGTCTGGCATCGAGCCAGGCGATCTCCGCCTCCCTATCGGCAATCGCCTGGTCGCGCTGCACCACCTCCTTGAAGATGGCAGAAACCAGCTTCCTCGACTGCACAAGAAAAAAAACGAAGAACAAGTCATAAATCTGAGAAAGGAGAAAGTACAAGGAAGCCATCACCAAGAATCATACCTCACAAAATCTCCTCGAGGGCCTCTCGGGCCTGGCCTCCAGACCTGGCCCAGGCGGCAGTGGACCAGGAGCATCCTCTCGAGCCAAGCTGGTGGTAGCTTCCTCCAAAATGCTCTCCAGTAGCTCATTAGTATCGTCCATGGCAACTGCGGGCTCCTCAACTGCAGCCTCCGGAGCAGCTGCTAGAGGATCAAGCTCCACCATTAGCTCCACAGCAAAAGTTTGCGCGATTGGAGAGTTACCGGATGGCTCCCGCGCCTCCGCCACTGGCTCGCAAGCAGGCTCCGTAAAGGATTCTGTCAACGCCGCACAAGGAACCCCTTGCGGTGTGGGTTGCGCCAGGATGACTCCCTCTCCAGAGTCCACTGGCCGGTTCTCGTGGGTCTCCTCCAGGCCCGCGGTACTGCCAGGACCGCCGGAGATCCTGGCAGTGACGCAATTAACGTAGGACGATGACGATGAAGGCGCCTCCAGCACCTTCTCAGGCAACGGGCCGATAAACCCTTCATCAGTATGTCGCATACGGATGATCAAGCCTTTGGAGTCCTCCGGCCGCATCATCCTTGTTGGCGGTGTAGGCTTTTGAACCGGGGAAGGCGGTCCCCAGTTAACCTTCCTGGTCTCCGCCCTGGAAACCAAGAAGTCCCTCTTAAAGTCAGCAGGGTTCTCCTTGACCAAATCGGTCAACCATTCCAGGGCCGCCGTCTCTGCCACAGACGACGTCCCCATATACGCCTCCAGAACCTTGCCCCAGTCCTTCGCAAGGGTCAGGTCGCCCCCACACTCACAAAAAAGAAACACTTTTTTCAGTTATTCAATGAGTCGTATATGGATGTGTTTATTTTCAGGCCAGAACGGGGGACGAGCGATATCCACTCTCCTTCCTAGTTTATTTTAAACAAGCCCCTCACCATCGACATTCTTAGCCTCTTAGAATGTTTTTGAAGAAAAATACATACGGTATAGAGATACCGGACGGCGTTGGCGTGGAGTTGAGCTATTGGGACTCGTAGGGCTCATAGGACGGGCAGCAAATCGTCCGGCAATGGAAGACGAAGGCCGCTCCTCAGGTGGGCCTCATACACTGTGATACGCCCTGCCGGTGGAGCAAAGGCTCTGTCATCCTTTCCAACGACCCTCAAAGCGATTTCCTTTGGAATGTTAAACTCTACGCACAAAGCTTTAACGTCCACCTCTCTAAACACAGAGGCGATATTAGCGACGGAGGCCATGGATTACTAGAAGGACTAGGGTTTCTACGAAGTTGGGAATGAAGAAGACGAAGGCTAGGAGGCGTAGAAGGCTTTCGAAACATGGAGGGAAACTTGAATGGCAAGAACGCTTTAAAACCCCCCATAAAGGACGCCGTCAGTCCTGCCACGTGTCGCCTCCCTACTTGGCTCTTCAAAAGGCGGATCTCTAACGCATTAATGGCCAGGATATCCGCCCAACCAAAAGGAGACGTGTGTCTTCTTTTGGCCTGCAAGCTAGCTGATGGCCACGCGTCCATCAAGGCTGACAGAAAGTCCTCCGGAACTGACCAAGACAGTTAATAGTTCTGGTCAACATTCTTCTCCGGAACTGGCCAAAGACGGTTAACAGTTCTGGTCAATATTCTTCCCCGGAACTGACCAAGACGGTCAAAAGTTTTGGTCAATATTCTTCTCCGAAATTGGCCAAAGACGGTCAACAGTTTTGGTCAATATTCTTTTCTGGAACTGACCAAGGCGGTCAACAGTTTTGGTCAAACTTTCCTCTCTGCCTTTCATAGAGTCCTCTGGGATCCTCAAACGACGAAGGGCAGTTAGGGGCATCCCATCATTATCATACCGGAGGCCAGAATTCTGGCCATCAGCATGGGGGCCTAGTGATGGGTATACTGAAAATGGGCTGGTGCAAAGTCAACGTAGGCCCAAAACAGCCTGCTGGACGGTCAACTCGTGAACGACCAAGTTGGAGAACATGCCCAAACCCTGAAAGGCCAGCGTTGACCATCCAGACCTAAACAGACGGCCAACTCACACGCAGACGGTCAACTCAAATGTTGACCGGATGTATTGTAGCAGTAGGGCCAACAGAGGTTATTTTACGGTTACGGACCTGGCCCATTTGAGCCACAATCCATCGACGGCCCAAGAACGCCTCTCTTAGCATCTTCCACGATCCCAGCTGGCTCCCAAAATGGACACTAACAAAATCAGCGCCCTTCCCATGAGGAAGGTGCCGGATTTCTCCAATTTTCTGCCAACTGGGGCTCTCCAACGGTAAAATATACGTAAGGAAGGTGAGCAGTTTGGAAAGCCACTGATCGCCATGGAAGGAAACTATCTTGGTCCGTTTGGCAACTAGCATCAGCTCTGAAAGGCAGGCCAACCAAGAATAACGCAGGGGATCACACCTTCCAAAGGAGGGAGATCACCCTTTCAACCATAAGTAAACCCTAGAATTCTGATTCAAGGGACCAATCTTTGCTTACGGCTTCTTGTTGACACATTCTAAGAAAAAGACATTCTTACTTACACACGAGAGGCTCTTACAGACAATTTCTGGCTTACAGAGACGATCTCTCATGTACCCAAGCTCTTGCTTACGAACACAGAGAAAACTCTCACATCCACGAACGCTAATAGAGTACTGGACGGAGACCCATCGTCTCTTCCACTCTTCCAGACGTTCAGATCCCACTAGAGGCCTCCAACTTCCTAGAGACCTAATCATGCTTTCTGAGAGTTGTTCCCGGAAGCTTCCACACTTTCAGAACATCGTTTCCCTACGCTCTCTATGAGTAGGAATCGATCGCTCATGTCCTCGACAAGCTAGCACTCCAAATCCTCTTACTTTATCTCGCTTTTCATTATTACCTTCCGTATCAAAGGAAGCTTTACTGACTTGAGCATCATAGTAATTTCGGTGGGACAACCTCCCACCGACACACTGACCTCTTGTTCACTTTACTGGTGTCCAGGATTCGCACTCAGTGAACGGAGCCGATTCAAACCATCCAGACGAATCCGAATCTGTTCGAAGTCGGATCCAGGTACGTATCAGTAATATATCTTGTTAATTCTTTATAATGGTCTGTACAAAAGCGAATTGAAAACTTTACTCAAATACAAATATATTCTTTATATTTTTTCAATATAGAAAAAGATATCATTATTATTAAATTTATATAGACTTTTTCATTTATCTTTTCTTCAATGTCTGACATGCTAAAGCCCATGAGCATTAAGAACTTTTGCAAGCATTTTTTAAAACATGCAAGAACATAATACATGATTTATGAACCTAATAGAGTATTCATTATTGAAATTACAGAAAAATTAGTATAGTTAATGTAATCCTATCAGTTATAAAGCATACATGTACTATTATATAAAATTTTAAGACACAAAATAATATATATTTGAAAATTAGAGAGATATAAAAATATTTAAACATGGTTTAAAAGCATATATGATCATAGTTGTAGAAAGTTAGTTTTTAAATACAATATATATAAATTAAAATTATATATTTGATAAAAGTTTCATAGAATGAGAGTAGGATTACATATATGTAATTTGTAAATTCTTTAGTTATAAAAATATCACATGTATGAATATTTAGAATAATAAATATTCATAAAAATTAAAAAAATATATTTTAATTTATAAAAAAAAGAGAGCCTTGGATACAGTTACCTTAAGCTTAAAATCATCCAAAATCACTTAAATTTTACTTGGATCCTCATTCTTTAGTCTTCCCTATCTCCCCCTCTCTCTTCCTCTCTTCTCTTTCGTGCTTCTCTCTATAACAAAACGATTGAAATTGGCTAAACGGAGCCTTTTATAGAAAATTATCATATGTGTGTCTATTAGGTGTCAAAATAGGCATTGTACAACATATAAGTGTCCGCTAGGCGCGTATAAGTGTATACATTCTTATTCGAATACACACATACGCCCTTCAAACATACATCCAGCGTAACTAACCTACCTAAAATATATATATGCACTTCAAAAGTATTATTTAGGTACATTCTTACTGCCCAAAATACGCATATGCATGCGTTAGATGTCAGGCGTCGGCCAGGGGTCACTTGATCTGATGTAGTTTGATTAAAGAGTTAAATTTGACCCAAAATCCTAATTGACATATTAAAATTTATAAATCAAAATCCATATTTTACATTTCTATCATCCTTATAAAAATTTCATCTATAAAAGTTAATGTCCCTCATTGTGAAAATAAATGTGGATATTTCTCTTGGATTTATTATTCTCTTTCCCAAGTGGATTCTTCGTATGAATGATTTCTTTATAAGACATTCACAAATGGGATTACCTTCATCTTAAGAACTCAAATTCTTCTCCCCAAAATTTGAACCAGTGTTTTAATATATGGTAAATCTTCATTAATCGTCAACGATTCCTAATCGATAATACGTGAGAGGTCGTGGATATATTTTCAGAGTATTGACATATGAAAAATATTGTGCACATCCTTTAAACTTAGAGGTAGAGCCAACTTATACATCATCGCTCTGATCTTTTCTAAAATCTTGAATATTTTAATAAATCTTGAATTCAATTTTTTCTTAATCTCAAATTGAAAGACTCCTTTCGATTGAGAGATCTTCAAAAATATGGGATCCCCAACCTCAAAACTCAACTCTGTCATTCTACAATCAATATAGTTTTTTTGTCAACTTTGAGCAACTTTTAATTGGTCTTGAATTAACCAAATCTTTTTTGATGTTTCTTAGATAACCTTAGGTTCTAAAAGTCTTAAATCTCCAATCTCTTTCCAATAAATTGGAAATGAAATTTTCTTGTGTATAAAATTTCAAATGAGGCCATACTGATATTTGCTTGATAACTATTATTATCTGTGAATTCAGTCAATGGTAAGTAATTATCCTAATTGCATTTCATCTTTAAAATAGAAGCCCATAACATATCATCCAAAAGTTGAATTGTTCACTTTGAATACCCATTCATTTGAGGATAATAAGTTATACTAAATTTCAAACTCTTGATACAGACTTTTTTAAAATTTTGAGACAAATCTTTGGTCTTAACCAAATACAATCGAAGTTGGTATTTCATAAAATCTAACTACCTCATTAATGTATAATCTTGCCAAATGGTCTCTAAAAACATTATTAGAAAAGTAATGAAGTGAGCTAACTTGGTAAACCAATTAATAATTACCCAAATAGTGCTATGATTCCTCGATGATCTCCACAAACCCATCGTAAAGTCCATCATTATGTGCTTCCACTTTCAACTAAAGGTCAACATAAGTTGTAAAAGATTTTGTGGATTCTTGTGCTTGGGCTTTAATTGTCGGTAAATTAAACATCTCCCCACATAGGTTGCGATTTCTCTCTTCATGTTGTGTCACCAAAAGATTCTCATCAAATCTTAATATATCTTGTTAATTCTTAGGTTAATGGTATACTTTGATTGATGAGTTTCATTTATAACTTTTTTCTTTAATTCTACAATATTCAGAATGCAAAATTGCACTAGAAATCTCAAGACTGCAACAATTCACACACTAAAATTTGCCCTTAACTCCTTGTTCAAATCACAGGCAATATATACTGAGAATGGATCATCCATTTAAACTTATTTATCTTTTTCATTATTTCTGGCAGTACCCAAAAATAGGAAAATATCTTTTGCATACATTGGGAATGCCTCTTTATATCACACACCTTCATGCAATCTAATATTTTTATCTCCTTTATCTTCAAAGAAGCCATTAAGTTCGATGTTTGGTAGCTCAAGGCATTTGTTGCTACTTTGGCATTTTCTAGCAAGTGCTGAATTTTATAACTACAATCATTTAAAAAATACATCCACCTTCTTTGTCTCATATTAAGCTTTTTATGAGAAAATACGTATTTTTAAACTTTTATGATCTGAATATATTAATAATTTTTTTCCCATAAAAATAATGCTTCTAGATTTTTAATACAAATATCATCACTGCCAACTCTAAATTATTTATTGAATGATTCCTTTTATATGTTTTTAATTGTCTTGATCCATATATAATCACCTTTTCGTATTGTACCAAGTCCAATCTAATATTTGATGTATCATAATAAACCACGAATCCTTTGGACCCTTTCAATCACCAAAATTGAGGTGGTCATTAGGTGGTCTTTTAGTTCTTAAAAATATCTTTTGCATTCTTCAGCCAAACAAAATCCATCTTCTTCTAGAGTTAATCGAGTTAAAGGCACAACAATTTTGAAAACATTTTCCACACACCTTCAATGATAGCCCTCCATTCCAAGAAAACTCTTCATTTCAGTTACCATTATTGGTCGGCTCCAATTGGTTACAACCTCAATATTCTTAGGATTGATCAAAGTATATCCTTTTAAGATTACATGGCCTAAAAACATGTCTTCTTCGAAATTCACACTTCTATAATTTCACATGCAATCTTTTCTTCCGAAGTATTGGTAGAGTAATTTCAGATGTATTTCGTGCTCCTCATAACTTTTTAAATATATTGAAATGTTATTGATAAAAGTAGCTACAAATTTATCGATGTAAGGTTAGAACACCCAATTCATTAACTCCCTAAAAGCTTATAATGACCATACTTTGTTTGAAAACCATCTTCATCATGTGCTCATTCTTAATCCTCAATTGATAATAATTCGAGCAAAAATCTATCTTTGCAAACACATGTTCCCATTACAATTGGTCAAATAAATTATCAAATTTTGACAATGGGTATTATGTTCAACTCGTAATAATCAATGCATAGCCATATAGACCTATTCTTCTTCTTCACATATAATAGCAGAGCACCCCGTACTTATACGCTTGGCATGATGAAAGCCTTTTCCGAAAATTCTTTTAATTGATTCTTCGACTTTCTCAACTTTGACAATGTCATCCTATATGAGGCTTTCAATATAGGCATTGCTCCTGACATAATCTCAACATCACATTTAATTTCTCAATTTGGCGACAAACCTAAAAGATTCTCTAGAAATACATCATTGAATTCACATACCACAAGTAACCCTTCTAGTGGAATATTATAGCTCTCAATAGTGGTTATATAAGCCAAATAGTCTTGACATTCACTCGTCATCAAATGACAAGTATACAATGCCAAAATAATGTAGGGGATTGCTTTTGCATTATTTTTTGAAACAAAAGGGTTCACAATTCGTATTAAAAAAAATACACTACTTATAAAAATAATCAACACTAATATGGTAACTTACTAACTAATCCAGATCTAAAATTACATCAAAATCATCCATATCTAAGAAACCTAAATCTACCATCAGTTTCAGCCCATAAATAGTGCATATCGGGTATATAATATTTGTCACCAAAGATGACCCCATATGTTTTAACACTACTAACGAATAATTCATGATCTTTAGTGGTGATGACAAATGACAAACAAACTCTGGAGATATAAAGGAATGTGTTGACCTAATATCCAACAAAACTTGTGTGAAAGTTTCAAAAATTATAAATTTACCTACAGCTGCCATTGGAGATGTATCTACGTCCTCAGCCATCACCGCATAAACTCTTCCCAAAGTACTCAACTTTCTTGTCATTTAAGTCGGGGATGTGAGCAGTCCTTAATCATATGATCAGATTGGCTATTGTTGAAACATGCTCCCAAAATCTTGAAACACAGCCTCCCTCCATGTAATTTTCTATAATGAGGACATGCAGGCTTGGATTATTGAGGACTCGAAATGCCCCGGAGTTTAGCTTCCTTTTTTCCCTTGTCCATAGACATAGTCTTTTTGTGGGATCCCGTCAATCCCAAAATTTGGCCTCCTTAACTGGCGATCTTCTTCTCAAAAAAAATTTTCCTTTCTAATTTTTGTTTAAATAGGAGGGCTTAATCCAACACCTCTGTATAGATTTTCATTCTCAACATCACAAGTTGCTTTCGAATGGTGTCATTTGAACCGTACAAAAATTTTTCCTCTCTCATTGCATCATCAAGGACGACATGGAGAGCATAACAAGATAGTTCTATAAATTTGGCATCATATTTCATCATAGTTCAATTTTCTTACGACAAGCTGACAAATTTATCTTCTTCCTATTCCCGTAAGCTTACAAGAAGCACTTTTCCATGAAAGTGTTTACAAAAATATCCCATAAAATCTATTCATTCTCAAGCACTAAGATCTGCTTCTTCATAGATAACCAGTGGTCCTGTCTTATCTGCTAACTTATGGGAGGTGAGTATGACTTTCTTCTTTTCAAGACGGAGAATAATTTCAAAAACTTTTTTAATCTCTCTGATCCATATCTTAACTTTTGTGAGGTTCGAATCTTCCTTAAAATCTAAGCCTCTCGTTTGTGAACTAATCATAAGTTGTCATAGCCACCACTGGATTTTCCGTTGCCGACTTCAAATTTTGTGACCTCTGACCCATCAATTCCTTTATGTCTGCCACCTTGGCCAAGTTGGAAAGATATTCTTCTTCTTTGTCAAGATGAGATTTCAGCCTAAATTTACCTTATCTAACTGACATCTTTTATTCCTATCATAAAATAATTAACCAAATTAAATACTCAAATCAAATGAAATGCTCTCCCTATGACTTCATTGATTCCAGTTTTATTGAGTTCCAATCCCAAGATCCTATTGTTATATAAACAACCCTTTAACTTAACTTGAGGCAAATTATATGGTTTTGTTAGTTGAAAATTCATATATTTAATCCACCAACTAAAAATCAAAATTTTATCAAGACGCAACCACAAATATCATCGGACCTAAAAAGGATTTGAAATAAAGATATGCCAAGTTACAGGATCCGAAAATGCCACATCTAAAAGTGATTCCAAATACTGACTATACAACATCTCAAACATGCATAAGGAGGAGCATCCATAGTGAAAGTCAAAATAATCAAGCAATATAATCCAAACAAATTATTGAAATGGACTAAAGATAAACTCATAACCAACAACATACAGTATGACCTCAAACTTATAGAGATCAGAATTTGTGTTTACAAAGTATAAACTTTTTAGTTATGAAATATTACATGTATAAGTATTTAGAATAATAAATACCTATAGAGATTTAAAAAAAAAAGCAACAAGAGAAAAGGGGACTTGGATGTATGTACCTTAATATTGAAATTATCCAAAATCTCTTAAATCTCACATGGATCCTCCTTTCCTCTCTTCCTCTCTTCCCTTTCTCTCTCTTTCCTCTAAAAATTGCAGCAAAATGATTGAAATTGGCTAAAGGGGCTTTTTATAGAAAAACTAATACATATGCACATGTAAGTCGCATATCAAATGCTAAAACAAAAACCGTACGAAGCACGAGTATCAGTTAGGCACGCATTAGTTGCGTGCATTTTGTCTCAAATATGCATATATATCTATTATATTAGATGTGATTAATCTACCTAAAATATGCACGAGTGTACAAGGCCCGCATTCAATAATATCATTGATATATATATTTACCTCTTTCTCTAATCTTTTCCTTTATCTATATCCCTTGGCATTTCACTTTGAATCACTAGGGAATAGAATTGGCAAATCATTTCTAGTTTGATCGTTTCTTTTCAACACAAGAAAAGAATGTGCAAAATTCTTCTAGGATGCAGCTACAAGGCAAATTAAATCCAACGGACCGGTGTAAACACAATTAAGGGACCCAAATGGCAACCAAACTAATTCCAAAGGATGGGAGAACAGTTGGCTACCGAAATTAATCCGATTAGCTCCTGAATCAAAATTCGGTTGCGGAGGAAGGACCCGGGCAACAATGTAACAAAAATTCAGCTAAGATAGGAGCAAAAAACATTTAGCAATGGAGGCTCAGTGTGAGATCCTAAAATCAAAGAAGTTTAAAATCAAAGTAAAATATTGCTACTTAAAAACCGGAGTGTTTTGAGTTCGACTTAAACCGGAGTGACCTTACACCATTGGATGACCGGAACTAATGGTAATCAAAATGTTGACCGGTGTCATAATATTGACCGGCGTCAAAATGTTGACCAATAGTCTAGATGTTGACCATCGTCGAGATGTTGACCGGTGTCAAGACGTTGACCAGCGTCAAGATGTTGACCGAAAGGTTGACCTAAGGGTTGACTCGTATTTAGAACTGTTGACCGACCTTGCATAAGAGAGAAGAAGCGTTGGCCGGCTTTGAGTAAAAGTTTGCTGGATTAGAGTAAGAAGTGTTGACCGAAAAAGTTGACCAACAGAAAGGTTGGCCGACTTTGAAGAAAGTGTTGACCAGTTAGAATTGACTACTGAATTCAGAAATTTTGACGAGGATAAATTAAGGGCAAACTAAAAGCAATGGCCAACTTTGTTGTTTAGACGGTTAGATCCCAACTAGATCCAAATCTAATGAGAGTAAATGAGCTGCCCTATTGACTTTCTAGATGAAAGTACCAAGTAGGTAACTTACCCCACTCACTCCCACCTAAATCCTGAAGGGAAGTACCAAGTAGGTAACCCATCCTACTTACTCAACCTAATCCCTTCTTTTTATATACGGAGCTCCAGTTGAGAGACATGTGTGGAATTTCTGGCAAGGAAGAAGGGTAAGGAGTAAAGAAGGAGGAAAAGTTTCAAGTAAGTCTGAATGGGCGAACAACAGTCAGGCAGGTGTACCCCCATTTTCAAGTTGAAATTGTAATAATGTTTAAATGTAAGTGTACCTTTCCTTTTTAAACCCAAATTTTCAAGAATATTTCTAAGGCAAGTGCACTCCCCTTTTTAAATCAAGATTTTAAGTATACTTCTATTTTCAAGTACCGGCTTTAAGAAAAATTACAAGTGTTCTCTTCAAATTTAAATGCTTCAGCACATAGTATATTAGACTTGCCGTTTTAATTACCACTTGATAAGTTGTGTCTCTGGTGTCATACTTGCCGAATGATTGGACTAAAAATAGAATTTTGATTTCATAGTTAATTTATGCCTTCTACTTTTTGCTTTCTGTTTTTTGCCCAACTTATAATTAAACTTAAATTGTATAAAAATGGAGAAGTAAACCGGCTTTAAGTCATGATGTTATAATTATTGACAGGAATGAGATTTATAGATTTGAAACTGGCTTCACGTCAATTGAAAGTCTTTATACTTGACCGGAATAAGAAAAATGAATTTGAAATTTGCTTTGTAATATGACGATCGAAAGTTTTGTGCCCGTCCGGAATATGAACTAAAGAAAAAGTGAATCGGCCTTATGACGAGATAAATAAGATCGGACTTTAGTATTGAAAAATAAAGTTCTCCGGCATGCCTTATAACATTATGGTGGTAATCAAGGATAACGAAAGTGAGCCATCCTCAGGGCTTTGTATAAGGAGAAAGTGAAAGCCATCCTCGGGGCTTTGTACAAGGAGGAAGAGAGAGCCATCCTCGGAGATTTGTACAATGAGGTATTGTCGTAATTGTGAGAAGATGTGCACAATCTATCCTCGATTATTACCCCCTCCACTAGCGATGTTCTTTACCGATAAAAAGAATAAGAGAACTTTCTATAATAAGACCGACTCTGTTTTTCTATCCCAATTTCTAGAAGTGAATGCTCTGGCTTTCCTGATTTCTTTTACATTATGTATCTATCATGATCTGATCAATTGTTATTTTATAATATTCATGTTGCATATGTATATGTATCCACCTTACAACATAAATGCTTTATAAAAAATCTGCATGTACCTTGTCGAGCTCCGGCTCACTGTTTTCTATATTTCTCCCTCAAGATGAAACTATAGAGCTCGTGCCTGACGAGATGGAGTGACAAAAGCTTTGTCTAAATTATCCTAAGGACTCAGAAGCATATTTTGGAGTTACCACAGAAGAAGCAGCTTTGTTGTAATTATCCGATTGAAATATATAAATTTTTGTAATTGGACTTTTATGACCATGTACGCATAAATGAGTTTTATGGATATGAATGTGAATGTTTCGGCAGGTTATTAGATTGGCTTCCGCTACATATTTTATGAATTTCGTGTATGGGTCCTATATGGCATTTGTGATCCTGTGATTGGGAGGTCACTGGCGAAATGTAAAAAAAAAAATCCATTTTGTCACAATTGGTATCAGAGAGATGAGATGCCTTAAAAATTGATCGATTGAAAATACGGAAGCATATGTTTAAATCTTCGTACTGAATTTCCGTAAGAAGTAGGTCATGATAATTTAGACGACTAGAGTCCTAAAGAAGCTTGGAACCTAGGCTAGGTTCAATTTTAATGAGCTGATAGACATTTACTTTTCCTGGGATTATAATATCGTGCCTGTTTTGATTTTAGGATAGCTAGTGGAAGAGGAAGAAGGAATAGCAGTAATAAACCTCATGATCGAGAGGCTGCCTATATATATTTATTGGAAAGAATGACCAACGTAGTGGAGTCTGTCGAGCATAGCCATATGGCTCTAGTCCCTGTGACCGAGCCAACTCTGGCCATCCTTGCTCCAACCACGTATGATTGATTCACGGTGAAGCGAGCATCGGGCTTTTTGGGAAAGCTCAATCTGGTGAAAGCTTAATATGGATAAAGAGGATGAAGAAAATATTTATAGTAATTGGGTGTATGAACTAGGAGAATGTCACCTTCGCTGTATATAAGTTGGAGGGTGAAGCGGACAGTTGGTGGGGCATGAGGAAGAGAGCCCGATGAGACGATCACTTGGGATATATTCGTGGAAGCTTTTCTGGAGAAATACTTTTCATCCAGTCTCTGGGATCAAAAGGAGATGTAATTCATGAGATTAAGGCAAGGGAGTATGTCGGTGACTAAGTACGATACTAAATTCACTGAGCTATCCCGATTCTCGCCTTATTATGTAGAAGACGAATTAAGAAAGGTGAAGAAGTTTCAGCAAGGATTGCGGGATGATATCAGGAAACAATTGTCCACATTAAAACTTGAAACGTATGCCGCTATACTGGACAGGGCTAGTCATTTACGAAAAATAAGTGGAGATAGAGAAATTTTACGCAAAGAGGGCAGCTAGCTGGGTAGGCGTTAGTGTCGGACCTACTAGGGGATCTTTTAGATCATCCAAGAAGACAAGGACAACTGATAAAGGAAAGAGTGTTGTGCTGACTCAGTCGATGACTGATTCAAGGACATTGGCTACGCACTGCACCACCTATGGGAGGATGCATCCGAGGTAGGCGTGCCGTCGGATGACAGGAGCTTATTTTAAATGCGAACAATAAGGCCACCTTATCAAGGATTGCCTGAGACTAGAGGGGAGAAAGCCTACCACTCTAGCTAAGGCCTTCGCAGTGACTATTCTAGAATCAGAGGCATCGCCAAATGTCATGGAAGGTACTCTTTCTATTTGTGGAGTTCCTGCATCTATCTTATTGGACTCAAGATCTACCCACTCTTTTATTTCTCCATGATTTGCGTGCCTTATTGCTACTACCGCTTACATATTTGATTATGAATTGTCTGTATGTACCCCTACTGGATTCCCTGTAATTACTGATGCTATATATCCTAGATGCGTAATGAAAGTAGGTGGGCAATGTTTAATTGTGGATTTGGTGTTACTAAACATGGAAGGTTTTGACATGATTCTGGGGATGGATTGGCTGGCTAAAAATCATGCCACCATTGATTGCCCTATGAAAAGGGTTTATTTTAATATCCTTGGGATGGAAACCTTTTTCTTCCAATGCATTAGGAAGAAGGAGATGCCTGTATTGATCTCGGCCTTACATGCCAAACATCTGGTAAGAAGTGGATATAAAGCTTACTTGACTTATGCCTGCATCACTGGGAGTCATAAGGTGCCGGCTAAAGACATCCTAGTTGTCTGTGATTTTGAAGATGTATTTCCTGAGAAGTGTCCTGGATTGCCTCCGCATTGGGAGATTGAGTTCGAGATCTCTATTGTTCCTGATGTCAGTCCAGTTTCTAAGGCCCTTATAGAATCGCCCCTGCTGAGTTAAAGGAGCTAAGATTACAATTACAGGAGCTGTTAAACAAGGGTTTTATTAGGCCGAGTTGTCTCCTTGGGGAGCACCGGTGTTATTTGTAAGGAAGAAAGATGGGTCATTATGACATTGTGTTGATTATCGTGAATTAAACAAAATCACGATAAAAAATAAATATCCTCTACCGTATGTTGATGATTTGTTTAATTAATTGCAAGGATCTCGGGTGTTCTTAAAAATTGATCTAAGGTTCGGTTATCATCAGTTGAGGATTAAGCCAGAAGATGTAGCCAAAACTACTTTTCGGATGAGATACAGCTACTATGAGTTCCTTGTTATGCCCTTTGGGCTTACGAACACCCCTGCTGCCTTTATGGATCTGATAAATCGAGTGTTCAAGTAATATTTGGATAAATTTGTGGTAGTTTTTATTGATAATATTCTAATCTATTCAAATAATTATGAGGAGCATGAAACTCGTCTAGGGATAGTACTTCAAGTGCTCCGCGAGAAAAAGTTATATGCTAAGTTAAAAAAATGTGAATTCTGACTGGAGAAGGTGATATTCTTGGGACATGTAATTTTCAATGGTGGTATTTCTATGGATCCAAAGAAAGTAGAGGTTGTTACTAATTAGAGTAGGTCGACTTCTGTAATCGAGGTTAGAAGCTTTTTAGGCATGGCAGGCTACTACCGGTGATTTGTGGAAAACTTTTCACAGATTGCTATACCCCTGACTCAATTACTGAAGGAGGAAGTTAAATTTGAACGGACTGAAGAGTGTAATCGGAGTTTTTGGAAGATAAATGATCGCTTGACTACTGCTCCAGTATTGGTGATTTCAAAAGGGTCAGGAGGCTATGAGGTGTACTATGATGCTCTAAGGCAGGCTTAGGATGTATATTGATGTAGCATGGTAGGGTGGTAGCTTACGAGTCTAGGCAACTGAAGGTGCATGAAAAGAACTACCATACCCATGATCTAGAACTAGCTGCTATGGTGTTTGCCTTGAAAATTTTGAGACATTATATGTATGGTGAAAATTTTCTTGTATATTCTGATCACAAAAGCCTGAAATATCTATTTTTCCAAAAAGAGCTTAACATGAGGCAAATGATGTGGCTTGATTCCTTAAAGGATTACGACTGTGAGATACAGTATAAGCCTGAAAAGGCTAATGTGGTTGCGGATACATTAAGTCGACGGTCAAGAATTGTGGCTCAATTGCAAATCAAGCAAATGAAATTATTAGACTATCTGAAGCAATGTAATGTCTGACAATATACTAAGGGCAATAGGATGCTCTCGTCTTATCTTCAGATCCAACCTGAGATTGTTAGTGAAGTTAAGGAGAAGCAAGTTAATGATCCGTTCATTGTAGAAATTGCAAGTGACTTGAGTAAGGAGTCCCGAGTTGAATTCAGTATCCGAACGGACAAAATATTGAGGTTTAGAGACCGCTTATGTGTGCCAGATGATATGGAGTTGAAAGAAAAGATCCTAAAGGAAGCACGTCGGTCTAAATATACCGTCCACCCTGGAACAAATAAAATGTATCAAGACTTGAAGAAAACTTTCTGGTGGAGGAACATGAAAACGGACATGATGGCCTATATGGAGAAATGCCTTGTATGTCAGCAATTGAAGGCGGAAAGGAGAAAACCTTCCGGGTTGTTACAGCCAATGCCGATTCCGAGTTGAAAATGGGAAGATATTGCTATGGATTTTGTATTGGGTCTGCCAAGGACTCCTAGAAATCACATTACCGTTTGGATTATAGTTGATCGGTTGATAAAGTCATCCCACTTCTCGGCAATTAGGACAACATATTCGCGCAATAAGATGGCTCAGCTATTTGTGAACGAGGTCGTGAGACTACATGGAATTTCTGCCTCCATTGTATCTGATAGGGATCCCCGTTTTGTCTCAAGGTTTTGAAAAAGTTTGCATAAAGAATTGGGGACTGAATTGAAATTTAGTACTGCTTATCACCATCAAACAGATGGCCAATCTGAGCGAACTATTCAGATTTTTAAAGATATGTTAAGGGCTTCTGTATTAGAAATGAAAGGCACTTGGGATACTTACCTGGCACTAGCAGAATTTGCTTATAATAACAGTTATCAGGCTAGTATCGGCATGACGCCTTTTGAGGATCTATATGGAAGAAAATGCAGGTCGCCGATTCACAGAGAAGAAACCGAAGATAGAAGGATTTTGGGTCTGAAAATCATAAAAGAAACAGCTGAGAAAATTAAACTGATCCATAGTAATTTAGAGATCGCCAAAGTTAAACAGAAAAGTTATACGGATAGAAGGAGGACAGAATTAAGCTTTGAGATAGGAGATTTTATTTTTTTGAAGGTCTCACCATCCAAGGGAACATTGCGGTTTGGAGTGAAGGGTAAACTGTAATGACCCAAAAATTTGAGTAAGGAAATTTTAATCATCTGGTCCGGTCAACGTCCGTTGACCGGAAATCCAGAGGTAAGACGTCCGGAATTTTGGTAAAAGGAAATTTGAATCATTTAGTCCGGTCAACGCCCGTTGACCGGAAATCCATAGGCAAAGAAGTCCGGATATGCCATCGAGGAAATTGCTGTCCGGATTTCCTTAATGAAGTCCGGATTTCCCACAATAAAAGGACTCGGATTTCATTGGGTAAATGAAAACCGGATTTCCTTTGGAAATTGAACTCCATTTCCGGAGTAAAAAGGCGCGCGCCAATTTTCGTTTAGAGGGAAGCGCGAATTGACCGGATTTGAAATTTAAAGTAAACGATAATCGACGAGGAGATTTAAGAGAATTAAATGGGAGATATGTAACCGACGAGGAACGATTAATGGGGCTAGATTCGACAACGGCAACTCAAATTTATAAATAGGGCTGGAAGAATAGGATGGAGTACGCCCACGAAGTTGGAAGGAGAGAAAGAGGGAGAGGCCGTAGGTCCCAGACATAGAAAAAGGGAGATTTCAGGCAAGTTACTCACCTCTTTTTGATAAAGTTCATGTTTATGTATATTGCTATGAAGTATATAGTGTTCTGTACGAAGTATGCCTCTTTTATTTATGACTCATCGTCTCGAAAAGCATGTTTAAAATGAAACTCGTTATGCATGATATTAGAAATTACTCGTTTACGATTTTTCTCGCAAGTATTATGAATTTTGATATTTCATGTTTATTGAAAAGAACTCCGTCCATGGTGAAAGTGAACTCGCGCTAATGAATTTTGTACTGGTCCTCTAAGAAAATAACAAACTGGCCTTACGTTCTGAAAGTCGCTCCGTCCACCGTGAATATACACTCCGCCCTTTAAGGAATTAAGCACTCCCGTCCACTATGCACTCCGCCGTTTATGAATAAAATGCTCCGTCTCATTTTGAAAAGGTCACTCCGGCTTCGATTAAATAAGGAAGTCCGTACAAAATGAACCCCGCCTTTGCGTCTTTAAAAGTAGTCCGTCCATCTGTTTTTTGAAATAAACGCTAGCTCATGAATTATTTAATGAACTTTGGATTTCATGCACCGTTCATTTTAGTAGAGCACCCGTTCCTTAAAGCACGGAATAAGGAAGAGAAGTGTACTCGTCAATGAGGCACTTCGTCCCTTAAAGTACTCCGAATAAGGAAGAGAAGTGTACTCCGTCAATGAGGCACTTCGCCCCCTAAAGCACTCGGATTCATGAAAGAAAAGTACTCCGGATTGAGCACTCCGGATTTTTACAGAAAATCCCTCCGTCCATTTGAGTCCGGATTTCAAAGAAAATCCACTCCGTCCTATGAGCTCCGGATTTTCAAAGAAAATCCACTCCGTCCATTTGAGTCCGGATTTCAAAGAAAATCCACTCCGTCCAATTGAGTCCGGATTTCAAAGGAAATCCACTCCGTCCTATGGCTCCGGATTTTCAAAGAAAATCCACTCCGTCCATTTGAGTCCGGATTTCAAAGAAAATCCACTCCGTCCTATGGCTCCGGATTTTCCAAAAAGACCCACTCCGTCCATTTGAGCTCCGGATTTCAAAGAAAATCCACTCCGTCCTATGAGACCCGGATTTTCAAAGAAAATCCACTCCGTCCATTTGAGCTCCGGATTTTAAAGAAAATCCACTCCGTCCTATGAGCCCGGATTTTCAAAGAAAATCCACTCCGTCCATTTGAGTCCGGATTTCAAAGAAAATCCGATCCGCCCTTTGAACTCCGGAATTTAAAAGAAAAGCCACTCCTGCCTTGAACTCCGAATTATTTAAGACAAGTCACTCCGGAATTCTGTAACACAAAAGCACTCCGTCCGTTTAGAGCTCCGTCCAAGTCCTCCGTCTTTTAAAAAGAAAACGGCACTCCGTCCCTGATTACAGAGTTTCCGACTTTTGGAGCATAATGTAATTGTACTCCGTCCTTCATAATTAATGAACTCCGGTTTTGATTTAAGAAACGAACTCCGGCTTTTGCAAGAAACGAACTCCGGCTTCTTATTCATAAAATGAGCTCCGGTTTCTGCATGGAATAAATTCGCTCATACGCATGCAATGAACTCCGGCCCTCTTCATGAAACGAACTTCGGCCTATGAAGAACATGAAAATGATATACGGACAGCAAGTGGAATTCATGACTTTTGAACTTTGATTATTGGCCAATAATGAATACTAACCAAGAACCGAGTTTCCATTAAACTTGTGTTAAAGATGGATGAAGGATATTGAGTGACACTCGAGGATGCCTCCCGGGCCACGGGAGGGGACCTTTTGGTGGCACAAGGACTATGGACTATGGCCTCGTATGTCGGGTTAAAGGCATTACCTCCCGCCTGGGGAGCATAATGAGGGGATACGGCTTTAGGTTGTGGGGTTGCACACAACCCGCCTCGATGTTGTCCGCCTCCCGTCCGGTCTCTAAAGATGATATGAGTTCCGAATGATTTTGATAGAGATAAGATGAAAGAACATGAACTAAAGAAGAAATGATATGATGATTACTATACTATATTATGATCTATATTCCGATTATATGCTTGTGTTTTCTCGCATGTGAGTATCCTGGGCTTTGTAAGCTCACTCTTGCAATTTTTGAGATGACAAGCTTATGGAGGACTAAGTCGAGTAGAGTCCTATAATTTTCGGCCCGGAGTGATTTTTGGAGTTATGTTTATTTAGTTTGAGGAAACTTGTAATTTTATTTTCGCTGCTTATGAATGTAGATTGTTTCCGTGACATTTTGGGATTTATGAAATTACTAATCTTTAGAATGCATCCAAGGTTTGATGAAAAGAAAAGAAAAAAAAAAATTTTTATGCTTATCTATTTATCTTATCACAAATTATATGAATTAGAATTGACGACGGCTTTTAGTGATAATAAAAGTCGGGTCGTCACAGTTGGTATCAGAGAGAAAACTGGGATGCTTTAGGATAGTTTGAATCAACACGGAAACTTAGGATAAATTTAGAAGAGTGTGGTTCTTACTTATACTTTGGGACAAAGGTGACCATTACGATAGTTACCTTTGGAATAATTGACTAACGAAATTGTTCTTTTCGGACGTTTCATGACCATGTCTAACGAGAGGAAGGAGAAATGTTGTGTTAACAATACTTCGATCGTGAGACAAGATATGCGAACCTACTTGGCGAGAATGGTCGAAGTCATAGAAGCTTTGACTCCGACCACTCCACCAACTCCCGGTGACCGCCCAGCCCGATCCATCAGAAAGGTCGGTCTCACGATCGTTTTACCAATGAACGGATCCCGAATTTCTAGGGGAACCCGATCCATTGAAGGCTGAAACATGGATTCAGCCGATCAAGAAGGTATTTGTTGTAATCAAATGCCTGCGGGATATGGTGCTTTATGCCACTCATAAGGGCGGGGAAGCGCACCACCGGTGGGAGATGCAAAAAGGGTTTTCAACTTTGCCGGATCGGGAGATTAGCCGAGATGTTCAAGGCAGCTTTCTCGAGAAATACTTCCCGCAAAACCTTCGTGGCGAGATGGAAGATGAATTCCTTCGCCTAAGGCAAGGAAACCGCTCGGTGGCTGAGTATGATTCGAAATTTACTGAATTATCTCGTTATGCCCCTTTCGTGGTGGAAGATGAGGAGAGGAAGGTCAGACGGTTCTTCCAAGGTTTACGAGATGATATCAGGAGACACCTGTCCACTCTGACGTTGACAACTTATGGAGAGTTGCTTTCAAAGGCGGTTATTTATGAGAAGGAACTGGAAAGGGGAAGACAAAGGACTTTCAGTTCAGTGTCCAAGGCCAGCGCTAGTGAAGGGCCTTCTAAGAAGGCGAGACCATCGGGGTTCAGCGGGGAACAGAGCCGATCGGTGCAGAAGTCTCGATCTACGGCCAATGATGTATGTGATCATTGCGGGAAATTTCATGGAGGGAGGCCTTGTTACAAGAAGCTGGGAGTTTGTTATAACTGTGGGCAGGCGGGGCACATGATCAGAGATTGTCCGGTGGCTAAACAAGCCCCAGGAGTTAAGTCCCCTATCCCAGCCAAAGTATTTGCTATTTCGCAAAGGAGGTGAGCAGTCTACGGAGGTGGTAGAAGGTACACTTTCTATCTCGTGGTATCTCTTGTCACGTGCTCTTTGATTCTCGATCCACTCATTCTTTCGTTTCAGTAAATTTTGAAGCATCTTACGACCCTTCCTAAAATTCTGAGTACCCATTAATGGTTACCTCACCAACAGGATCGTCTGTAATATTAAAAACGGCATTTTCTCGAATGCCCTATAAAAGTAATTGACTACTTGATGCCCGTTAACTTGTTGAACTGAAATGAAAGACTTGATGCAATCTTGGGGATGGGTAGTTAGCCGGATATCATGCCAAGATTGATCAATTCCGGAAAAGAGTAGAATTTACCATTCTCGGAAACAAGCCTTTCCACATTCGGGGTGTTCGGCGAAAGGAAGCATCCTCGCTTTATTTCTCGCCCTTCATGCGAGGCATTTGATGAGTGATGGATGCCAAGCTTATCTAGCCTTTGCTAGTGTATCTACCGAAAGTCAAGAATCTCCGGTTAGAGAGAGATTCCGTGGTGCGGGAATTTCAAGACGTATTCACCGATGATTTTACAGTTTGCCACCCCAACGAGAGATAGAATTTGGTGTGGAATTGTTACCCAGTTCAGCACCGATATCCAAACCACCTATCGAATGGCACCGGCTGAACTCAAAGAGTTGAAACAACAACTCAGGAGTTGCTTGAGAAAGGTTTCATCGGCCGAGTGTGTCACCATGGGAGCACCTGTTCTTTTTGTCAAAAAGAAAGACGGGACCATGAGATTATGTGTGGATTATCGGGAATTAAACAAAATCACCATCAAGAATAAATATCCTCTACCAAGGATTGATGATCTCTTGATCGTTACAAGGAGCTTGCATATTTTCAAAATTGATCTTAGATAGGATATCATCAACTTCGGATCGGCAAGGAGGATATAGCAAAGACGGCAAGCCAACTGTATGGGCACTATGAATTCGTAGTAATGCCTTTTGGGTTGACTAATGCTCCGGCTGTTTTTATGGATCCGATGAATCGAATTTTTCAACCATACCGGATAAGTTCGTGATCGTATTTATTGATGATATCTGGTGTACTCGAAAAGCTACGAGGAACACGAGGAACATTTACGCACTATACTTGATTCTTAGGGAGCATCGGTTGTTCGCTAAATTGAAGAAGTGCGAATTTTGGTTGGAAGAGATAGGATTCCTTGGACACATCATATCCAAGGAAGGAATCTCTGTCGACCCTATGAAGGTGGAAGGTTGTAAAGTGGAACCGGCCAACTCTGTGGATCAAGTGCGGAGTTTCCTAGGCCTGGCCGGATACTACTGTGGCGGTTTGTGGAGAACTTTTCTCGAATCGCCATGCCACTCACTCAATTAACTAAGAAGGATGCCAAGTTCGAGTGGACCACAGATTGTGAAAGGAGCTTCCAGACGCTAAAGACCTTAACCTCTCTCCGGTCCGACCATTCCAAACGGGTCGGGGAGGACCGATTGTTCAACGTGATGCTTCAAGACTGGATTGGCCGTGTTCTAATGCAACACGGTAGGGTAATTGCTTATGGTTCGCGGCAGTTGAAGGACCATGAAAGGAATTACCCAACTCACGATCTAGAATTGGCCGCGGTGGTGTTTGCATTGAAAATGGAGGCATTACTTATATGGTGAAAGATTCTTGGTCTACTCCGATCACAAGAGTCTAAAATATTTGTTCTCCCAGAAGGAGCTAAACATGAGGCAGAGGCGATGGATTGAATTCCTGAAAGATTATGACTGCGAAATCCGTTATGAGCCTGGGAAGGCCAACGTGGTTGCCGACGCGTTAAGTAGGCAGCCTGGGATGCTAGCTAGAATGCAAGTCAAGCAGATGGAAATGCTGGATTGTCTAATGAACTATGATGTCCAGCGCTATGTACATGGGAAACGGATGATTTTGGCGCATCTACAAGTCCAGCCACTGAGTAATGAGGTAAAAGGGTGTCAAACGCAGGGGACTTTTTCTCGTAAAGATCATGGGCGAGATGGATAAAGAATCTCAAGTGATTTTCAGATTTCGCCAGATGGAGTTTTGAGATTTAGAAATCGGTTATGTGTTTAGACAATAAAGAGTTAAAGGAGAAAATTCTTAAAGAAGCCCATCGATCCGTTATACGATCCACCCAGAGCCAATAAGATGCATCAGATTTAAAGAAAACATTTTGGTGGAGAAATATGAAAAAGGGATATCGCAGCTTACGTGGAAAAGTGCCTTATTTGTCAACAAGTAAAGGATGAAAGAAAACTTCCGTCTGGGTTATTACAACCAATGCCATTACCAGGCTGGAAATGGGAGGATATAGCCATGGATTTTGTGACTGGTTTACCGTTGACGCCAAAGAAACATGATGCTATTTGGGTGATTGTTGATCGACTAACAAAGTCAGCCCACTTTCTGGCAACGGATGACTTACCCTTGATAAATTGGCCAAACTGCATTTAAACGAGATTGTCGACTTCATGGTGTGCTGTCTCTATTGTATCCGATAGAGACCCTCGCTTCGCTTTCATGATTTTGGAAAAGTCTACATCAAGAATTGGGTACCGAATTAAAATTTAGCATCGCTTTCCACCCGCAAACCGACGGTCAATCGGAACGGACTATCCAGATTCTCGAGGATATGTTGAGGGCCTCTACCATGGAGATAAAAAGGACTTGGGATGATTCATTGGCTCTGCAGAATTTGCCTACAATAATAGCTATCGTGGCAGCATAGGCATGGCTCCTTTGAGGCATTATATGGGAGAAAATGTAGATCGCCAATTCATTGGGAGGAACACGGAGATAGGAGAATTTTGGGACCAGAGACATTATCAAGGAGTCGGGCTGAAAAGATAAAGATACTACATGAGAATCTCGAGTAGCCCCAAGCGTATTAAAAGAGTTATGCGAGACGGGAGAAGATCGGCATTGAAGTTTGAAAAGGGCGATTTGGTGTTTCTAAAGGTATCTCCAAAGAAAGGGAAAATACAGATTCGGGGTAAAAAGGAAACCGAAGCCTCGCTTTATTGGGGCCTTTGAAATCCCGGAAAGGATTGGAGAAGTAGCTTATGTGACTTGCACCGCCTCCCAACTTGGCTGATGTACATGATGTGTTTCATGTGTCTATGCTTCGAAAGTATGTCCATGATCCTACTCATGTAATTGAGTATGAACCTCCGACGGTCGAGAAGGACTTATCCTATGTAGAAGAACCCAGTGGAGATTTTGGATCGTAAGGAGCGTAAATTACGCACCAAATCAATTGCCCTAGTAAAGGTGCTCGGAAGAATCACACACGGAAGAGGCAACTTGGGAACGAGAGGAGGAGATTCGGAACAAATATCCATCTTTATTTTCTCAAGGTTAGTGACTTTATTAAATTTCGAGGACGAAATTTTTATAAGTGGGGGAGGTTGTAATGACCCAAAAATTTGAGTAAGGAAATTTTAATCATCTGTCCGGTCAACGTCCGTTGGACCGGAAATCCGAGGTAAGACGTCCGAATTTTGGTAAAAGGAAATTTGAATCATTTAGTCCGTCAACGCCGCTGACCGGAAATCCATAGGCAAAGAAGTCCGGATATGCCATCGAGGAAATTGCTGTCCGGATTTCCTTAATGAAGTCCGGATTTCCACAATAAAAAGGACTCGGATTTCATTGGGTAAATGAAAACCGGATTTTCCTTTTGAAATTGAACTCCGGATTTCCGAGTAAAAAAGGGCGCGAATTTTCGTTTAGAGGGAAGGCGAAATTGACCGGATTTGAAATTTAAAGTAAACGATAATCGACGAGGAGATTTAAGAGAATTAAATGGGAGATATGTAACTGACGAGGAACGATTAATGGGGCTAGATTCTGACAACGGCAACTCAAATTTATAAATAGGGCTGGAAGAATAGGATGGAGTACGCCACAGAAGTTGGAAGGAGAGAAAGAGGGAGAGGCCGTAGGTCCCAGACATAGAAAAAGGGAGATTTCAGGCAAGTTACTCACCTCTTTTTGATAAAGTTCATGTTTATGTATATTGCTATGAAGTATATAGTGTTCTGTACGAAGTATGCCTCTTTTATTTATGACTCATCGTCTCGAAAAGCATGTTTAAAATGAAACTCTGTTATGCATGATATTAGAAATTACTCTGTTTACGATTTTTCTCGCAAGTATTATGAATTTTGATATTTCATGTTTCTCGAAAAGAACTCCGTCCATGGTGAAAGTGAACTCGCGCTAATGAATTTTGTACTGTCCTCTAAGAAAATAACAATCTGGGCCTTACGTTCCAAAGTCGCCTCCGTCCTTGTGAATATACACTCCGCCCTTTAAGGAATTAAGCACTGGCCCACTATGCACTCCGGCCGTTTATGAATAAAATGCTCCGTCTCATTTTGAAAAGGTCACTCCGGCTTTCTGATTAAATAAGGAAGTCCGTACAAAATGAACCCCGGCCTTTGCGTCTTTAAAAGTAGTCCGTCCATCTGTTTTGAAATAAACGCTAGCTCATGAATTATTTAATGAACTTTGGATTTCATGCACCGTTCATTTTAGTAGAGCACCCGTTCCTTAAAGCACTCCGGAATAAGGAAGAGAAGTGTACTCCGTCAATGAGGCACTTCGTCCCTTAAAGTACTCCGGAATAAGGAAGAGAAGTGTACTCCGTCAATGAGGCACTTCGTCCCTTAAAGCACTCCGGATTCATGAAAGAAAAGTACTCCGGATTGAGCACTCCGGATTTTACAGAAAATCCACTCCGTCCATTTGAGTCCGGATTTCAAAGAAAATCCACTCCGTCCTATGAGCTCCGGATTTTCAAAGAAAATCCACTCCGTCCATTTGAGTCCGGATTTCAAAGAAAATCCACTCCGTCCAATTGAGTCCGGATTTCAAAGGAAATCCACTCCGTCCTATGGCTCCGGATTTTCAAAGAAAATCCACTCCGTCCATTTGAGTCCGGATTTCAAAGAAAATCCACTCCGTCCTATGGCTCCGGATTTTCAAAGAAAATCCACTCCGTCCATTTGAGCTCCCGGATTTCAAAGAAAATTCACTCCGTCCTATGAGACCCGGATTTTCAAAGAAAATCCACTCCGTCCATTTGAGCTCCGGATTTTAAAGAAAATCCACTCCGCTCCTATGAGCCCGGATTTTCAAAGAAAATCCACTCAAATCCATTTGAGTCCGGATTTCAAAGAAAATCCGATCCGCCCCTTTGAACTCCGAATTTAAAAGAAAAGCTACTCCTGCCTTGAACTCCGAATTATTTAAGACAAGTCACTCCGAATTCTGTAACACAAAAGCACTCGAATCCGTTTAGAGCTCCGTCCAAGTCCTCCGTCTTTTAAAAGAAACGGCACTCCGCCCCCGGACACAGAGTTTCCGACTTTTGGAGCATAATGTAATTGTACTCCGTCCTTCATAATTAATGAACTCCGGTTTGATTTAAGAAACGAACTCCGGCTTTTGCAAGAAATTTAACTCGGCTTCTTATTCATAAATGAGCTCCTGGTTCGCATGGAATAAATTATCGTTTCGCATGCAATGAACTCCGGCCCTCTTCATGAAACGAACTTCGCCTATGAAGAACATGAAAATGATATACGGACAGCAAGTGGAATTCATGACTTTTGAACTTTGATTATTGGCCAATAATGAATACGAACCAAGAACCGAGTTTCCATTAAACTTGCTGTTAAAGATGGATGAAGGATATTGGAGTGACACTCGAGGATGCCTCCTGGGCCACGGGAGGGGACCTTTGGTGGCACAAGGACTATGGACTATGGCCTCGTATGTCGGGTTAAAGGCATTACCTCCCGCCCCGGGGAGCATAATGAGGGGATACGGCTTTAGGTTGTGGGGTTGCACACAACCCGTCCTCGATGTTGTCCGCTCCCGTCCGGTCCCTAAAGATGATATGAGTTCCGAATGATTTTGATAGAGATAAGATGAAAGAACATGAACTAAAGAAGAAATGATATGATGATTACTATACTATATTATGATCTATATTCCGATTATATGCTTGTGTTTTCTGCATGTGAGTATCCTGCTGGGCTTTGTAAGCTCACTCTTGCAATTTTTCAGATGACAAGCTTATGGAGGACGAAGTCAAGTAGAGTCCTATAATTTTGCTGGCTGGAGCAGATTTTTGGAGTTATGTTTATTTAGTTTGAGGAAACTTGTAATTTTATTTTATTTTGCTTATGAATGTAGATTGTTTCCGTGACATTTTGGGATTTATGAAATTACTAATCTTTAGAATGCATCCAAGGTTTGATGAAAAGAAAAGAAAAAAAAAAATTTTATGCTTATCTATTTATCTTATCACAAATTATATGAATTAGAATTGACGACGGCTTTTAGTGATAATAAAAGTCGGGTCTTTACATAAACTCAAGCCACGATTTATTGGTCCTTTTGAGGTCCTAGAAAAGATCGGAGAGGTAGCTTATGGACTAGCACTACTGCCAAGTCTGACAAAGACACATTACGTGTTCCATGATCCATGCTCCGGAAGTATGTTTATAATCCTACATACATGATTGAATTCGAACCCTTGGAAATCAATAAGGATTTATCCTATGTCGAGGAGCTACTGCAAATTTTCGACCGGAAGGAGCAAAGGCTGCGGACAAAGAAGGTTCCCCTAGTGAATGTGCTCTGGAGAAATCACTCACTTGAGGAAGCTACCTGGGAGCGAGAAGAAGAAATCTGGAGCAAGTATCCCCACTTGTTTGAATTAAGGTACATAACTTCATTTAAATTTTAGGGATGAAATTTCTTTAAGTATGGGAGAATTATGAGATCTCGAAATCAAAGAAACTTAAAATCAAAGTAAAATATTACTACTTAAAAACCGGAGTGTTTTGAGTTCGATATAAACTGGAGTGGCCTTACACCACTGGAAGACTGGAACTAATGGTAATCAAAATGTTGACCGGTGTCATGATATTGACCGGCGTCAAAATGTTGACAATCATCAAGATGTTGACCGGCGTCAAGACGTTGACCGGAAGGTTGACCTAAGAGTTGACCGATTTTTAGAAATGTTGACCGACCTTGAATAAGAGAGAAGAAGCGTTGGTCGGCTTTGATTAAAAGTTGGTCGGATTAGAGTATGAAGCGTTGACCGAAAAAGTTGACCAATAGAAAGGTTGGCCGATTTTGAAGAAAATGTTGACCAGTTAAAATTGACTACCAAATTTAAAAATTTTAACTAGGATAAATTAAGGGCAAACTAAAGGCAATGGCTAACTTTGTTGTTTAGATGGTTAGATCCCAACTAGATTCAAATCTAATCAGAGTAAGTGAGCTACCCCTGAAGGAAAGTACCAAGTAGGTAACCCATCCCACTTCACCTAATCCCTCATCTTTATATATTGAGCTCCAGTTGAGGGACGGGTATGGAATTTCTGGCGAGGAAGAAGGGTAAGGAGTAAAGAAGGAGGAAAATTTTCAAGTAAGTCGAAGTGGGCGGACAACACTCAGGAAAGTGTACCCCCGTTTTCAAGATTAAATTGTAATAATATTTTAAAGCAAGTGTACCTGTCCTTTTTAAACCCAGATTTTTAAGAATATTTCTAAGGCAAGTGTACTCCCCTTTCTAAATCCAGATTTTAAGTATACTTCTATTTCCAAGTCCTAGCTTTAAGAAAAATTGTAAGTGTTCTCTTCAGATTTAAATGCTTCAGCACATAGTATATTAGACTTGCCGTTTTAATTACCGCTTGATAAGCTGTATCTCTAATGTCATACTTGCCGAACGATTGGACTGAAAATATGATTTTAATTTCATGGTTAATTTATGCCTTTTGTTTCTGCTTTCTGTTTTCTGCCCAACTTATGATTAAACTTGAATTGTATAAAAATGGAGAAGTAAATCGGCTTTGAGTCATGACGTTATAATTATTGACCGGAATGAGATTTATGGATTTGAAATTGACTTCATGTCAACTAAAAGTCTTTATGCTTGATCGAAATAAGAAAAATGAATTTGAAATCGGCTTTGAAATATGACGACCGAAAGTTTTGTGCCCGTCCGGAATGTGAACTAAAGAAAAGGTAAGTCGGCCTTATGACAAGATAAATAAGATCGGATTTTAGTACTGAAAAATAAAGTTCTCCGGTATGCCTTAGAACATTATGGTGGTACTCGAGAATAGCAAAAGGGAGCTGTCCACGGGGCTTTGTACAAGAAGGAAGTGAGAGTCATCCTTGGGGCTTTGTACAAGGAGGTATTGCCGTGATTGTGAGGAGATATGCACAATCTATCATCGATTATTACCCCCTCCACTAGCAATGTCCTTTACCGATAAAAAGAATAAGAGAACTTTCTATAATAAGACCGACTCTGTTTTTCTGTCCCGATTTTCAGAAGTGACTACTCTGACTTTCCTGATTTCTTTTGTATTATGTATCTACCATAATTTGGTCAATTGTTATTTTATAATATTCATGTTGCATATGTATCTGTATCCGCCTTAGAGTATCAATGCTTTACGAAAAATCTGCATGTACCTTGTTGAGCTCTAACTCACTATTTTCTGTTTTCCTCCCCCCAAATGAAATTACAAAGCTCATGCCTGACGAGATGAAGTGACTAAAGCTCCATCTAAATATCCTAAAGACTCAAAAGCATATTTTGGAGTTACTATGGAAGAAGCAACTTTGTTGTAATGATCCGATAAAATATATGAATTTTTGTAATTGTACTTTTATGACCATGTATGCATAAATGAGTTTTATGGGTATGAATGTTAATACTTCGACAGGTTATTAGATTGGCTTCCGCTACATATTTTATGGATATCGTGTATGGGTCCTAGATGACATCCGTAATCTTGTGATTGAGAGGTCGTTGTTAGAATTTTTTTTAAAAAAAAAATCCATTCTGTCACACTCAGCGCACAGCAAAATTCAGGAAATGGCACAACGTAATCAACCTGGCAGCAGCTACAACATGTAAGCTGGGGACTTCTTCAGCTAAGATATCACCGAGGCAGCAACTTTTCAACACTCAGAAAAATTAGGAGGGATTAAGAAGTAGCTTATCGCTGCTTACTTTAGTAAAACTTCAGCAAGTAGCTGAAGCAAACTCCACGGCTGCAGCCCACAAACACCAAAATTTGGGACTTTTCCCAACCAAGATGCAACCCAGTTTAGCATGTCACCAACACTTAGCAAATTTGGGGAAATAAAGGAGCAGCTTATGGCTGCATACATTAGCAACTCGGGCAGCAGCAGCCCACGCATTTTAAGGAAGGATATCGGGCAGCAGTAAATCAGCAAGAGAAGGGGTAGCAACTTAATTCAATTGAGAATATTTCAGGGCACAAACTGCGGTATATATTAAAAGATAGTTTAGCAACCAGCTTGCCAGCCTCCTCAACAACACGATGGCTCTCTCACTAAGCCAAATAAGTAGAGGGAAATCAGAAGAAGCAGCTGTGAGCTGCCGAGGTGGAAATCAGCTGCAGTTGCTGAAGAGGCAGTAGCCGCAGCCAATTTTGACCACAACAGGAGCCTAAATTTCAAGGGAGAAAAAGGCTGACACAGGCAGCACAACATCAGCCATTCTCAACCAATTAATAAGCAACACAAGGCAGCATAATTAGAGCCAAAATAGGTGATGATTCAGCACTAAATAAGCCACATGGCTAGAAATGTTGGGAGGAAAAATTATGAGGTGTTAGCTGGGCTGGTGACTTAGCACCTCAACTCCAAACTGTTATAAGGGACGTGTGAGGAAGAGAGGAGAGAAATAAGGAAGGAAAATAGTGAGGAAAGGGAGAGAAAACAGCAGAAAAATAGAAGGAACCAAGAGGAAAATAATGGGGGCAGAACAAAAATCAGTAGGAAGAAAGGAGTGTAGCTGAATATTTTGGCAAGTGTACATGAATTCCTTCTTTCAATTGTTGTTTATTGTCAATTCTGTAAGTATTATTGTTCTAATACTTGCTTTGTCTTATATTCTTGCTCATATCATCATATTGGTATAAGATATACTCGGCTGCATCCTGGAGGAAAATTTTAGTAGCAGAACAACCATTGTAATTTAACCGAATTGGTGACCAAATGGTTTTCAAACCGGCCCAAATTTAACATACAACAATTTTAATATCTTACCTATATCATGATCAAATGACTCATGGAAATGAGTTGAACCAGTCACTGAATCGAGACTCAAATCAGTAATAGACCCAACTTCAACAGTTATACTGATATCCGAAATTGTAGCCTACAAATCGGGCCCCAAATTGGCTTAACCGGTAGCCACAGTGAAGTGTCTTATGGTGTTGTTGAAGCTTCACCTTGTAAAATTTGGCCCTAAACGGGTCACCAAAATAGAAACCAGAATTGACTACATCAGGAGACTCTAATGTAGAATCTCTCTCTATAAATAATGACCTAAACCGGCTGAGAAATCTCTTAGCTGTAAGAGGACTCCTTGAACCAGCCAAGAACTGGTCTTGAATTGGCTATAAAACTAACAAAGACAGAACTGGTCTCTTGCTTCCCTGTTGTTGCTAAATGTGGCAAGCTTAGGAAAGATTAATCAAACCAAACCAAAATTAGTTGAACCGGCAGTTGGCCCATCTACGGTATTATGTACTAAGGTTGACCTACCTACTAGTAAACTGGCTGCCCTAAATTCTTTCAAATGTGTACTGAACTAGACCCTTAAAATATACCAGAACTGGCCCAGCACCTTAGAAGCTAATTTTGGCAGTCCAAGAGAATCGACTGAACTGAACCTAAACCAGGGGAACTAGAAGCCGTCTCAGCCAAATTATCAATTACGAATGTTGAACTATTGACCTATGAACTTGTGGCCAAAAATAGCTCAGAAATAATATTGAATTGGGCTCTAGAAGTTTCAAGGACCGTCCACTATCTTTCTAGCACATTCTAGAATTGAGGCCACTGAATCAGTTCAATTCCGATTTTCAAACCAGATGAACTGGCATCCAAAAATTTATTAGGATAAAATAAGATAATAATAAAGTATTAAATTGGTAAAATAAGACCAAAACCCGTCCCCAAATTGGGCCCCGAATTAGCTGGATGAACTGGCTAGCCGGCTGAATTTCAGCTCACATATAGTGAGCCGGTTCATCAATCCAATTTATAAATTGTAGAAAAATCAGAATGAACCGACCCACGAACCATTCATTAAATCGGTCACGAACCAAAAACCGAGTCATTAAGTAATTGCTCTAAAAGTAATTATAGAAATTCACCCGGGTTGGCTCCAAACTGACTATCGACGCGATAACCGAATTAGCCGAATATATTATATGTTAAATCTGAATTTTAAACACATGTAAAAAGATTAAGGTTAAAGTTATGAAACTAGAAAAATACATCGATTTTTGTAATAATTTATGGTTTGTAATTACCGCAATTTACGATTGTATGTTTGATATTATGAAAAAATACATGAAAGCTTTGTAAGTTCCATTTGAATAAGTATTTATCCTGGAATAGAGAAAATTAAGGAAAAAAATTATGAATAATATGAAAGCTTTTATATGAGATTTTTAGTATGAGTTAAGAAATTGGACTAAGGAATTATTTTCAACAGTAATATTCTCTGATATACTTTAGAATATTACAGTGAAAACTCAAAAACTATCCCTTAACCGTACGGGTACTTTTGGCAGCATTCTGTTATTTGGCCCTATACATAGGGTTAAAAGTATGCCACTCACCACAAGGTGTTGAATTGCATGGGTCTATGCCTTAGTTTGTGTAAAAGTATACACAATTCTTTCCTTGATTAACCTCTCTATTAATTAGTAAGGCTTACTAACCCTAATCGCTAAAGACAAATGATAATTAAGTCTCAGAAAATAAAAGTTAAGAGTTCAAACATATTTTATATGGATCATATTCCTCTAATATCTGTATATATCTATTTAAAATATAAATATATATATTTTTATTTATCTGTACCTTATTGAGAATTTGGCTCACTCATTTGCTATTTTCTAGCCCCTCAGATGGCGACCAGAAATTTATACCAGATGACGAGTAAAGACCTGAGTATTTGGCTGATCTGTTTACTATATTTTGATGAAATATAGTAAATATATGGGAGTATATAATGGATTTTGTAATGTAATGAACATGACATTATGCTTCGCAAATTGTTATTATGGTTATTTGTTATGCTTTCACAAATTTTATGGTAGTGAATTTTGGTTCCTAGTAAATATCTCTGAAAAGTCTATTATTGTATTTTATACATAGAGTGTTGGTGCCACTTATAAATGTGACAATATTATGAATCCTGTGTGTAATATATATATATATATATATATATGTTATTTATACACGTATATTATTTGGCATATGTATTTGCGGATGTAAATAGTGGGGAGGCAATCCATGACAAAGTGTGCTAGAGGTGTCCTTTAGGCGTGTATCTACTATGCAAAATATGCATATATATGCATCAAGTGCCGATTAGGTATTATTCAATCTGATGTAATTAAGTCAGAACTTTGACTTTGGTTGAAAATCCATTTGACCTCGATATCATTGTTAACTTAACTTAAATAAATCATTATTAAATTTATAATTTGAGATCTATATTTTATAGTTTTTGTCAAGGATATCTTAATTTTAATTGAAGATTTTCCTTAGTTAATTTTTTTTCCTTTTTAAAATGTAAGTGTTAACTTTTTAAGATATTAGCAGGAATAAAAAATATGTAATAAAATATTAAATTTATGTAAAAAATTTCAAATAAAAAAATATGAAATAAAATGTTAAATTTATGTAAAAATTTTCAAATAAAAAATATCATAGCTAGAGGAAGAGAAGTTTCATTAAAAAAGGAATACAAGAGGTCTCTCACTAATCCTAAGAGCAAAATAGAGTATTTGTACTCATATAAGCCAATTAAGCAACCATCATGCTATTCATCTGTGACAAGTTACAAAAGTTCTTTCCAAATCTATAGTTTAAGCTATAGAATTTCCTTCAAATGGTTTTGTTTGGCAAAACATTACGCGAACATTGCACGAAACACTCCTACAGCTAGAAATCTATAAAATTTGCATGGCTAACTTTTACAAGTCACATATTCAGACGGACTAGTCATATAGAATAAAAATATCCACTTTGAATTGAATTTCATAACGAAATAAATTGTCCAATTGAGGAAATCTCCGGCTTTTACACAAAGTCATTAAGAACATGCATCAACATTGTACAATTACCAAGCACATTCAAGCCACACTCAAACTTGAAAATCTTTAGAAGATTTGTCATCATGTTAGTAGGATATTTTAGTTTAAATTTTTCCCACAACAATATCACTACAAGTAATGATATGTTGAATGAAAAGGCACCTTACATCAATGTGTGTGACGGACCATATTTTCTAATTGAAATCCGATATGGTTTCGGCTGAAAAATAGCTACTAGATTAATACAAACCTATACAAAATCCTTATACAGAACAAATATCTCAATAATAAATACACACAGAATCCAGAAAGCCACAATGACATTCGTGGCAGCAATGTTATAACTTCGATTATAATTTCGGCTCAGATAAGATGTCATTAGGTACCTAAATATCAAACCCAAAAACCTATGGAAGCATATATAACCATCAAAATACAACAAAAACTAAACTATTTATACATTATCAACATACATAACCATCTCAAAATATACAAAATACTCCATACAAGGGTACAAAACCATAAACAACTAAGTCCACAAAGTAATCCTCCTCAAGCCTACAGCCTAGTCAACTTCTAATCCTCACTCTATCTCATCAGGTATAAGTTTGTACTCATCTGAAGGAAAGAAAATAGTAATGAGTGAGCTCAATACTCAATAAGATACAATATAATCAAAGACAATAAGCATTATACTTAAAATAAAGTAGATGAAGGAAATATGAGTATAATATGATTGTATAAATATAAAACATGAACGAATATCTTTTTGGAACACATATATATTTTTCATTTTATTTCTGTTCTTTTTAGATTCTAAAATATGTAGAAACTTCTTTACTTTATGGACCAAGGCTAATAGGCCTTATCAGCTAACGGAGTAGCCGAATGAAAGATAGAATGTGTATGCATCCACACATTCTAAGGCACTACTCACGATACCTCAAACTTTAACGTCCTATGGTAGATGATATACCTTTCACCGAATATATTGGGCCAAATAACAAATATGCCACCATAGCATTTCCTGTGGCCCAGGAGCATTCCTCAGTCTGCCACTGTAATATTTTAAGGTATATTAGGGAATACTATCCTTTAAAATATAAATCCTTGGTTCAAATTCATAATTACTTATTCTTAATGGAAGGTTCCATTATAAACTTATACAAAGTTCTCACTCCCTAGAGAACAAATAATTAAACATAATAAATTGTGGAGTTTCCTTCAAATACATTGCATAACTTATATAATTCTTAAATACAGATACTAATAATTATTTTCATATGAGTTCAAGTTTTCACATGCCTTTAATTACATGTACAAATCAATATAAAGTTTAAGACATGTAAAAAATTCTTATCATAATGAGCCAAATATAACTTTAGAACTTTCGGATAATAAATTCTTTCACAAATGCGAACAAAATAATTTTCGAATTATACACAAGATAACGTACATGTGAATAAATATCACTATTCACATCTGACAATATTTTTGAAATACATAAAATAACATATACAAAATATATGTAAATAAATACCCAATGATCGAAGTACCCACATCTATGAAATCAGGGTTTCAAATTTCTAGGGCCAAATCATATGTATAAATCTCAAATAAATTGGGTAAAAGCCAAGGGGGTATGGGTTAGGGTTTCCATGTGCGAAATACCGCACAAATCTTACAAATCAGACATGAAATTAAAATATATATATACTCAATACATGGGTTTCATAAAATATGAACTTAAATGGGTATCGGAATGAGAATACTCAAAGAGAACGGAACAAAAAGGGCAAAGAGGAAAAGAAAAGTATATGGGTGTACTTACCTCGACCTGATTTACCACTTCTCTAACTAGCCCTAAGCTGGAATCGGACTTGAAAATCTCGATGTCTTCCTTCTCTCTCTTCTCATTCATGCTCTCTCTCTCTCTTCTATTGTTAGAAGTTAAAAAATGACACAAAAGAAACCCTCACAGAGTTTTATATCACGGGCTGACGATTTATGACCAATTTACTAATAAATGAGTGCCTGTATTTATGGGTCACTTGGATCATGTAAAGGCTGAGATATGGATCTGAAAAATTGAAAAAGTGTTTGTAGTAATTTCAAAAGAAGATAAGATAATGTTTGCTATGCTCTAGCTCGACGGTGAAGCCAACCATTGGTGGGTAACGAGGAAAAAGGCCATGAGTTTAGAAGATAACATGGTATCATGGAATGGGTTTGTGGAGGCTTTTATGAATAAAAATTTTTCGATGACTTTTCATGAGAAAAAGGAGGATGAGTTCACCCATTTGTATCAAGGAAATTATAAGGTACCGGTTTTCAAATATCGTAATTAGGAATAATTAAGGTAATATAATCAAGATTAGACTTAATTTATATTGAAAAATTAAGTTTTGGAAGCGGTAGGAGGCATTGTGGGGACGCCCAGTAGGGGACGCCTGGCGTGCACCGAGTCCAATGGTCCCACACCTACTGGGAGCTCAAGTGCTTGCAGTAGGCGCCAAAACCAAGCACAGCACGCCTATTGTGCGTTGGGCTAGCACTCGAGCACCAACCTACGATATAAAACCTGCAATGAGTTATCTCGTGCCTCATTTTTGGCTTCCAACGAGAGAGGAGAGGGAGAAAATGCAAAGGAGAAGAGAGAGAAGGAAGAGATCGAGGTTCTCGAGGTCGATTCCGGTTTGGAGCTAGTTAGAGAAGTTGAAGTCGAGGCAAGTGCACCCATATACTTTTCTTTTCCTCTTTGCATTTATGTTCCGTTATCTTTGGATATTCTCATTTTGATTTTCATCTAAATTTATATTTTATGAAACCCATGATTTGAGTATGCACATATGTCGATTTTATGTTTGATTTCTAAGATTTGTGCGATTTATGGCTTCCCAAAACCCAATCCCACACCCCTTTGGATTTACTTGTTTATTTTTAGATTTTTGCATGATTTGGCTTAGGAAATTGATACCCATATCTTGAATATGATTATTCATCGATTGGGTATCCGATTTGGTAATTTTGTACGATTTTGTGTGCACATGGAAACCCTAACCAACGCCTGGTATTTTTACCCACGTAATTTTGTATTTATTCTTAATTTTGTTTTAGATAATTGAAACCCTAACTTTGTGAACATTTTTACTTTAGTTATTTGCTAATTATTTACATGTAAATTGTATATAATATTTTATGTATTCCGAAAATTATGTTGAGAACCATTTATGAAGGAATTTATTGTTCGAAAGTTTCAAAGTTATATTTGGCTCATTGTAATAAGAATTTCTAACTCTCTCATGCTTTATGTTGATTGTTCATATATTCAAATCATGTGAAGACTTAAGCTTACAAGAATTATGTAAGTTAAGCAATGTATTTGAAGGGAATTTCATGATATGTTAAGTTTGATGAAACATTCTTCTGGTGTGAGAACAAAGTGTTATAAATGAGTATAAAATTTTTCTAAGAATAAGTAATCATGAAATTAGACCAATGAATTATATTTCAAACGGTAGTATTTTTTGACATACTTTAGGATATTATTGTAGCAACACAAGGACTGCCTTTGGGCCAAGGGGGACATGGTGGCATAAACTTTATGACCCCGTATATCGGGTTAAAAGTATACCATTCACTAGGGGATGTTAAATTGTATAGGTTGTGCCTTAGAATATGTGGAAGTATACATATTCCTTTCCTCATTCGACTATATCATTAGTTGGTAAGGTTTACTGGCCCTGGTCTGTAAAGATAATGAAAATTTTTGTATATTTTAGAATATAAAGGAATTAGAAATAAAATGTGAAAAAACAAATGTGTTTCAGAAATGCATTTGGTCATGTTTCATATTTATACATTTATATTGTGCTCCTATATCACCCATATACTTTATTTGGAGTATATTGCTTACTGTCATTGATTATATTGTACCTTACTGAGTATTTGACTCATATTTACTATTTATTTTCCTTCAGATGAGTATGAACTTATATCCGATGCAACGGTGTAGAGGATTAGAAGTTGGCTAGTGTGACAAAACGGGTTATTGTTTCCTAATAACCTCCGTCAATAAATAAACCAAACTAATGCCCGTAATTTAATAACATAAAATTCTGTAAAAATTTTGGCAGAATTTTTTCTATAATTGGACAAAAATAAAAAATATAACCTGTTAATTTGAACCTATACAAGCATATAAATATCCACACTTCTCAAATTACTCCATAACATATTTACAACACAGGATCTACAATGCCATAACATCTATGGCTCCAACATAGCACTCCTAACTGCAGTGTTGGATCTGAGAGAAATGCCATCTAGGCCTAAACAAAATTCAAAACATCCAACATTAATGCGGAAGCAAAACTAGATCCAAAAACCTGCAGAAGCATAATAATAAACCATAATAATAACATGCTACGATTTTAATACATAATAATACTCTACTCAACTATTTACATATCAATACATTAAATATAACCGAAATTCTACGTCTCCCAAAAGCAGCAATCCTTCTTAAGCAACTCCTCTTCTTGATCTAACTAATCGGGTATCGACTCGTGGCTCATATCTAGAAGGAAGAAGAAGTAAGAGTGAGCTAACAACTCAACAAGTACAGCATAAGAAACACTGAACAATAATAACGACACTAAATAGGAGAAAGATATATAATCAGGATAGAGATACATAAATGGAACCTAAATTGATATGCTTGGGGTACAATTTTATTCTTTTTTTTGGAGTATAAACATAACAAAAGTATTCATATTTACGGACTCGTTAGTAGACCCTACTAGCCAAAGGAGTAAATAATTGGGGATAGATTGTATTTACTCTATACAATCCAAGGCCAAAAATATAACAGAAACAGTAACAGTAATGGGATGGTCTCTATTACCTCTCGATGGCCAGATCAAAATTAGAATAGAATCAATAACAGTAACGGGATGGTCTCTATTACCTCCCGATGGCTAGATCAGAAATAGAATCTATCCTCCAAAGTTAACATCCCGAGGAAGGGTGTACCACGCATTACACCACGGATGGAGTTATCCCTGAATACCACCGTAACGTCATAAGGCATGTCTATAGTATCACCTGCTACAACGTACGGCCAGGATAAATCCTTGAGTCTCCCTTGTCACACTAGTGACATGCCTGGGGACATTACCCGTCAGAACATAAATTTGGGTCCTAATTTCTTGGCAACTTATTCTTCTGAAAGAGTTTCTTTCAGATTCTTTTTACAAATATCTCCACCTGTAAAATCAGATCAGATTCCTTTCGCAGATATCTCCACCTGGAAGATCATATTCATCAATTTTTCCTCCAGTTATTTATGTACTTATTGTCTTACTTGCGGATTTCAGTCTTTTCATACTTTAACTTTCATACAGATATCATATGTGCAAAGAAAATTTAGAATTCTTATCAGAAGAAGTAGATTAGTTATGGATTCTTTTGTAATTGAGTATGTCAAAGCTTTCAAATTGAACAATTAAACTTACACAAATACGTATCAATTAATCAGTATTTAAACATGGAAGAATTACACTAAATATTGTCCAAAGTTCACAGGTAAACAATACCCGTAAACAGTGCACGTGAACAGTGCACATATACACAAATCGATCAATTCTTGAAATTTTGAACATCCAATGGTTAATTTATCAAACCCAAGGCATAAGTAACTATAATCTCAAGTCAATTTATACATTTAACTCCAAATCAAAACTCAAATGGTGTTCGGGCACGGGTTAACAACTTTGAGAATGAAATTCCACTAAATCCCACAAATTCGGATACCCAATCGGTGAATTAACTTATCCAAGGCATGCATGATCATATTCTAATCCCAAATAAATCAAAAGCCCCAAAAATCAGAGACCGAAATCCACCCGATTGCCGATGAACAGTACGCGCGTGTGGGTGAAGGGTTTCGGACGTGCAAACGGTGTGAAAACAACAAATCGGACAATGAATTTCACACATATACATAATTAGACTATGAGCATCACAATTATATACATGGGGTTGGGTATTGGTGTAGAGTCCCACATCGGATGGAGGAGGGAACGAAGCGTGCCTTATTATAATGGCGTGGATGCCTCTCCCTTGAGGACGTGTTTTGGGGGCGGTGGATTTCGTCTGCCAGGAACAAAACCGTGCGGGGTGCGTGATGGCCTGGGACGCCGTGAAGTTCCCCCAACCTAAAGCGGACAATATCCTTATGCGGATGCGCCGGGGATGTTACAGATGGTATCAGAGTCGGGATCCGATCCGGTGTACCAGCAGGGACGCTGGGTCCCCAAGGGGGGTGGACTGTAGAGTCCCACATCGGATGGAGGGGGGAACGAAGTGCACCTTATTATAAGGGCGTGGATACCTCTCCCTTGAGGACGCGTTTTGGGGGCGGTGGATTCCGTCTACCAGGAACAAAACCGTGCGGGCTGCGTGATGGCCTGGGACACCGTGAAGTTTCCCCAACCCAAAGCGGACAATATCCTCATGCAGATGCACCGGGGACGTTACAAATCAATTCCACTTGTCTGCTATTCTGACTAGATTGATCCACTGTCCCTTTTAGGACCTTAACCCAGCATGATCCAGCCCAAATTTTGAACTAAAACTGATTACCCTAGACCTTGAATCAATGCCAATCAGCTCAAGTACTAAATCAGCACCAATCAAATTAGGACGTCAAAGTGCCTCCTCACGGCTCCCTCGCTTATTCCTACAGGATTTCAGTACAGAGATTCAAACCTATGCTTCCGCTTTTCGATCGATCAATTCCTAAGGCATCTCAATTCTCTGATACCAATTGTGACGGAACGGATTTTTTTTCCTCAAAACCTTCCGTCAAACAGAAGCATAATTAATGGTCTAAACATAATGCAAGACTTCTACAGAAATTTCGGCAGAGTCTCCTTTGTAACTGGATGAAAACCCAAAATTACAATCCTGTATAATCATCCATAACAAGCACACAACTAACCATCATTCGCAATTCCTACAACAAACATTCACAGGATCACATGTGCCATCCATGGCACAAATCTATAAAAATATTTACTACTCTAATAGTTTAATGACAAGATGCCATCTAGGACCTGCACAGTAAATCCAGAGTATATAGCGGAAGTAAACTAAGAACCTATAGAAGCATAGAATTTTTTCTTCTACTATCATACACATCATGAGCTTTCTATATAAAAATCAGCATGTTCTAAGACATCAAAAATCATAAGATCAGTATACAAAAATCATGTGCAGCTAGGCCCTTTACATCGACAGGCTCCTCCAAAATAGCTCCAATGTGCTGTGATCCTCAAAAGTCTTCAAAAAGCTTCTCTCTCTGATTACTCTTTTTCGTCAGATAAAAGCTCTACTGTCTCATCTAGAGGGGGAGAAAAATACTAAAACAGTGACCCGAGGCCCAGCAAGGTACATGCATATGAACTTTAAAACGGTTACGCTAAAAAATCATATAACCATGCAAAACCAGAATGTTTAATCAAACATCAACTAGAAAAATAGTAAAGACATTCTATAACGATATTAAATCTCATGCTTCATAAATCATTACACTATGGACTGTAAAACAATAACTATAAACTTTACTGATGCATGGTAAAACTGAAAACAATACTCTATACTGTTCACTGTACGATTGATTATCATCATTCTACTGTAACATAGCATATCGGTGAAACAGTAAACGGTACTTCATATTATTTTCCAAAACAATACCCTATCATCTTTTCACTGTACGATTCATTATCATCATTTTATAGTAATATAGCATATCGGTAAAACAGTAAACGGTACTTCATATTATTTTCCTCCTTGTACAAAGCCCCGAGGATGGCTATCATTCCCTCTTTGTACCAAGCCCCGAGGATGGCTATCATTACCTCCTTGTACCAAGCCCCGAGGACGGCTATCATTTCCTCCTTGTACCAAGCCCCGCGGACGGCTATCATTTCCTCCTTGTACTAAGCCCCGAGGACGACTATCATTTGTCTTTTATCAAAAATCCCTTTTTCTTAAAGTCAGACTTTCACAATTTACTTTCAGCGAACTTCAAGGTACATGGAAATTTTGTCGGTATAGGCTTGTACATATTTTGGAAAATAAACTATACAGTAGAGCATAACCGTTTTAAAGTTCATATGCATGTACCTTGCTGGGCCTCGACTCACTGTTTTAGTATTTTTCTCCCCCTCTAGAAGAGAGAGAGCTTTTACTTGACTTAAAAAAAGAGTAATTAGGTTAACATTATGGATGATTATACAATTGTCGCTTACAAAGGAGACTTCGCCAAAATTTTTGTAGAAGTCTTGCCTTATGTTTAGACCGTTAATTGTGTTTCTTTTTAAGTTTTTCAATCTAATTCCTTCCAAAAATTAAAAATGGAAAAAATAGTATAGATGTACCTTTTGACCACAATCCACCCATTTCAGCTTAATTACCTCCCAATTACCATATTTTAAAAATCTGAAACCTCACCACCCATATTAACCACATCTTGAAAACCAATACCTTACAGGGCCCAACTTTCTCTTTCTATTTTTGAACTCAATTTTTCACATTCTAAACCTAATCCTTAATTATTGTTAATTCAATTACACCCTAATTATCACATTTTCTCCCATTTATAGAAATTTCGTCCTCAAAGGTAATCTTCCTAGCGCTCCCAAATTATCTCCTTGATTAAACGATGACCCCATAAAACCAAAAGCATTTGAATTTCTCTGGTCCTTATTATCCGGTTCGTTCTATCAGAACCTAGATTGAAATCTCATTAGGAGACAAATTCTTAATCTCCCAACAATGACTTATCACGATTACATATTTACTTCCATACTTTACGGTACTTGAGAGATTTTACACTATAATACCAAGTTCGAGGGCAACCCATATCTATTAACTCCCTTCAATTTAGCTCAAATACTCAATCAACTGAAAATTCTTATTTCAATTTACATTAAGCCTCGAAAATGAACATTCTTCCCGAACCTCAAATGTAATGTTAAAATATGGGGGTTCACCACATGTTTGTTGTGCAACTCTGATTAATTACCTAACTACAAATCATCCGATTACAATTCGCCGCTGTTTTAAATTTAACATTACACCCAAAACTTTCTGATCATGTTTCAGTTAAAATTTTGGCATAAATCTCAAATCGCAAACAATTCTCAAGTCAATAAACTTTATATCCTAACTATTTCGTTGGTATGTCATCAAACCAACATTTTTCTAAAATCCACAATCCACATGAAACACTTAGATCACAAGGAAGCCATAATTAGAACATGTTCTAAGATGGCCATATCATGCAAACAATCCCTACAATCCTCAAATTGCAACCGGATTAGGAATTATACTTATATCAATCACCCAAAATTTCACATAGCCCTAGGCCATCACCCAAAATTTTTAGAACCCAAACACTTAACAACTTTAGGACTCTCATTGGCATACCCAGGAGCCAATTGATTCAACCAAACATGTCACCCATAATACACGGTGAGTGGGTCGCTCTAATTATCCTAAAACAAAACCATAAGGGCTTTCCATTTCCCAAGTTCATATTTCCCATACGTCAAACACAATTTTGTCTCCTAATTCAAGAATACAATAATCCCATTTTTTAAGTATTAGAACGTACTCACGACTTACCTTTCGCATCTCCTACAAAGCACCGAAAATGTATTAAGTCTAAGGACTCCAAATATTTATCATCTATACTAATGTTCGCCTTCCTTGAAAGACACCAAGGTTCCTCTTCACAGTCCTTAAACTGATCTTACCATTGGCAACATCATAAGATCATCTTTCCCTTATAATACAATTATTCAGGCCCTTAAAACTATTAGACGATAGTTATCTATAGAAATAATACCTATAAATCCTCAGAGCAAGGATTCCTTTTGGCTATCCCAAGCTATGGGCGAAAAATTCCAACTTATGGGCCTCTCCCCCACTTGATTCGAGGGTAGCACCTATTACGATGCAAGAAAGACATAATCCCAGTTCTTCTTCAAAAACATCTTATTTTACTGTAATTTATTTGATCCCTCAGGGATCAACCTAAACAACATGGTTAATAATTTACCATTCATTTTTCAAAAGCTATCATTACATATCTCATTTTGATGAATACAGATCGCTCCCCATTTAATGTCCAACGGATGCCGCAATCTCAAGGAATGCTTGTCGGATCACTTAATAAATTTGGTTAAACCCAAGATGACAATGCACCTCCACGACACTAATCGGTCTTCTCAATTAGCCACCGCTTAAAGTCCCATGGATTCAAAATCATGTTATCAAAGAGCCACATGCTCAACAGGGCTTTTTCCTTGAACTAAACTCACGTTCCTTTCTCAATCAAGGCCTTCGTAAACAACTGCTCTCAATCCATGACACAATTCCCAACGAAGCACATACTTCCTACATTCCCTGAACCCATCAATGAGGTCATTTAACTATGAACCCGAATATGGTTGAAAGATCCAACCCATAACATTTATGAAGTGTCAACAGACCTTTAAAAACCCAAACGATGTTCCTGAACTTCGTAGTAGCCATAACTTCACTTGAATGCAGCCGCGGGCATAATTTTTGATTTTTCACAATCAACACGTTATGAATACAAATTGATCTTAGAAATAACCTATCCATTCCTTGTGCCCACTTATCAATTGATTAATCTTCCGAGTAACCAATTGTGCAATCATCCACAATTAATCTCATTAGTTAATCTTTCTTCCCCAAAAGTTCCAAGGTATTCTTAATGGTACCAATTTGAAGCTCCTTCAATTCTGCATGAGGTCCTCAAAGTTAGTGTTGATCCCAACACAACCTCATTTACTCATCAAAGACAATCAGCTTGATCTTTTCCTCCAAATGTATATTCCCAAGACTTACACAACTAAATTCCTTAGTGACCACTAAATGGACTTCAAAGGGTTGGTCTTATTTACTAGTCAGACTTAATGCTTATCTCCAATTGGATCAACTATACCTCTTATTCAGAATTTATAATTTGATTGTAAGGTATAATATCTTATCAATACAATCCACATCAATACCCACGAACACCTTTTCAATTCCTACAGGATTTGCATCACCCAGAGTTCAAACTCCCAATCGTTACGAAATTGATCATAATTCGTCATCTTTAAATTCACTATACCAAAATTGACTCCAAGTGACCTTAACTTCAAGCCATTAATTTCACTTTAGCCATCGTACTTACTAGGTTAACTAAGCATCCTCCTTCTCAACGAATTGCTAGTCTAAGGACCTCTGATCAGAACAAATCAAACCTAAACTCTTATCCAAAATCAATTAACCTAGGTCTTGAATCATAACCAACCATCTTAAACACTAAATCGGCATCAATCAAATTTAAACCTCAAGGTGCCTCCCTACAGCTCCTCTCGACCTCACAATCGTCTATTACCACGAATAGGCCTTCACTTAGGAGCCGTAGTGGCTACTAATATCCTATCTAAATGCAACAACACGGTTAAATTATTCTTAGGGTACTATCTAGAGTGTAGGAGCTAAACAATCAAGCCCATCCTCTATCTCTAATTTAGTTCAAACCTAACTTAGCCAACCGAAATAGCTACAACTATTCTATTCCAATTTAATTTTCCTACACCTATGTCTACCTATCTGATCAATTTAAATTGATCCTAAGCTTCCACATATGATTCAAATGAATCCTAAAGCATCTGTTTTCTATGATACCAACTATGACGGAACGTGTTATTTTTTTCTAATAACCTTTGTCAATAAACATACCAAACTAATGCCCGTAATTTAATAACATGAAATTCTGTAGAATTTTTGGTAGAGTTCCCTCTACAATTGGATGAAAACCAAAATACAACCTGTTAATTTGACCATGTACAAGCATATAAATATCCACACTTCTCAAATTACTCCACAACATATTTACAACGTAGGATCACAATGCCATAACATCCATGGCTCCAACACAACACTCCTAGCTACTGTATTGGACCTAAGAGAGATACCATCTAGCCTAACTACTGTATTGACCTAAGAGAGATACCATCTAGGCTTAAACAAAATACAAAACATCCAATATTAATGCGGAAGCAGAACCAGATCCAGAAACCTGCGAAAGAATAACAATAAATTATAATAATAACATGCTATGATTTTAATACATAACAATACTCTACTCAACTGTTTACATATTGATACATAAAATATAATCAAAATTCTATGTTTCCCAAAAGCAGCAATCTTTCTTAAGTAACTCCTCTTCTTGATCTAACTAATTAGGCATCGACTCGTGGCTCACATCTAAAAGGAAGAAGAAGTAAGAGTGAGCTAACAAATCAACAAGTACATCATAACAAAGCAATGAATAATAATAATAAAACTAAACAGGAGAAAGATATATAATCAGGAAAGAAATGCATAAACGGGAACTAAATTGACATGCTTAGGGTACAATTTTTTTATTTTCTTTAGAGTATAAACATAACACAACTAGTCATCTTTACGAATCTAGGTTAGTAGACCCTATTAGCCAAAGAAGCGCATAATTGAGGATAGATTGTATTCACTCCACACAATTCAATGCCAGAAACAGAATAGAAATAGTAATAGTAATGGGATGGTCTCTATTACCTCCCGATGGCCAGATCAGAATCAGAACAGAATTAGTAACAGTAACGGGATGGTCTCTATTACCTCCCGATGGCCAGATCAGAAACAGAATCTACCCTCCAAAGTTAACATCGAGGAAGGGCAGATCACGTATTATTCTATGGACAGAGTTATATCTGAGTACCACCATAACGTCCCAAGGTATGTCCATAGTATCACCCACTACAACATGCGGTCAGGACAAATTCTTAAGACTCCACTGTCATACTAGCAATATGCCTGGGGACAATACCCGTCAGAACATAAATTTGGGTCCTAGTTTCTTAGCAACTTATTCTTTTGAGGGAGGTTCTTTTACATTCTTTTTATAGATTTCTTTATCTGGGAGATCAGATCAGATTTTTTTCACAGATATCTCCACATGGGAGATCAAATCAGATTCCTTTCATAAATATCTCCACCTGGGAGATCATATTCATCAATTTTTCCTCCAATTATTTATGTATTTATTGTCTAACTTGTAGATTTCAATCTTTTCATACTTTAACTTTCATACAAATATCATATGTATAGAGAAAATTTAGAATTCTTACCAGAAGAAGAAGATTAGTTTGAGAGGCTTCCGAATACGGATTCTTTTGTAATTGAGCACGCCAAAACTTTCAAATTAAACAATTTGAATTACAAATGGAAGAATTAAACAATGAAGAATTACACAAAATATTGTCCAAAGTTCTCAGGTGAACAGTACCTATGAACAGTGCACAGGAACAGTACACATATGCACAAATCAATTAATTCTTGGAATTTCAAACATCCAATGGTTAATTTATGGAAACCAAGGTATGGGTAACTATTATCCCAAGTCAATTTATATATTTAACTCCAAATCGAAACTCAAACAGTGTCTAGGCGTAGGTTAAGGGCTTCGCGAATGAAATTCCACTAAATCCCACAAATTCGGATACCCAATTAATGAATTAACTTACCTAAGTCATACATAATCATATTTGAATCCCAAATAAATCAAAAGTCCCAAAAATTAGAGGCCGGATTCCACACGATTGCGGATGAACAGCACACACGTCTGGATGAAGGTTTTCGGACTTGCGAACAGTGTGAAAACAACAAATCGGACAACGAATTTTACACATATACATAATTAGACAATGGGTATCACAATTATATACATGGGATTGGGTGTCGGACAAACATACCCAAAGGGGATCGAACAAAAATCAAAGAAATGGAAGAAAAATTGTATAAATGTACATGCCTCGACGTGCTCTATGATTTCTCCAACTAGCTCGAAGCCAGATTCGGACTCTGCGGACTCGATTCCCTCCTTTCTCTCTCTTGTTCTGCTCTCTCTCTCTCTCTCCAAGGGTTTCGGTTTGTGAGATAATGGAAAAACACGAAGCAGGTCCCGTATTTAATGTCGCCAAGCGCTTTAGCGCAGGCTCACTACCCAGGCTCGCACTTGATCACATAGAGAGCTCACAGCGAGCACTGCTACTCTGGATTCTGTGCTCACTATGGGCTTGAGCCCACGGCGAGCGCAGGTAGGCCTACAGCAAGCCTGCTTTGTGTTTTGCCATCCGAGACCCGTTGTGACTATTCTAACCCAATTATTCACATCATTAGATCCTAATTTTAATTATATAACCTTAATAGACCATGATTATCATAATTTAAATCTCAAAATCTTATTTACGAGTTAACATTCCTCAATAACAACTTTTCTTCCCAATTTTGCCAATTCCTGATTTTTAAACATTTCAATCCAATTCTTCTCGTACTTTTTGACCATAATCCAACCATTTAAATTTAATTACCACCAAATTACCATATTTTAAAAATCTGAAACCTCACCATCCATATTAACCACATTGTGAGCTAACCTGCATCGTTTTTGTTTTAGAAAGGATATTAGTAGCCATCATGGCACCTAGATGAAGAATTGTATGTGGTGGTGGCCAACCGCTAGATCGAGAAGCTATATATATGAATTTGTTTGGAATTATGGTAAAACTTGAAGGTCTTGGATGATTTAGTCTGGACGAGAACCAAGAGAAAGAGAAGTTGAAGGGAGATACCTTGAGAATTAACCTCAGTTGATCTTGATCTAAGGATTAGAAATGGGGATACTTGAATAGCATGGTGAGTGAGACGGATAAGGTGGAATTAATGGCTCGAAGTAAAGATAACTTAGAGTTAATTTCTGATGTTAGCAAATCTAAGGATGTCAATTTATGATTGATTTAATAATAATCAAGTGCTTAAATTTTTGAGTGGTATGGATCCTGTAGATGTTGAAATATGGGTCTTGAGAATTGAAATGGTGTTTGCGGTGACCCAATGTTTGGGAGGATAAAAAGATATCATGGAATATGTTTGTGGATACTTTTATGGATAAATATTTTTTGATGAGTTTTTGAGAGAGCATGATTCTAATTATGGATAGTAGGTCATATGATTAAGGGTTGTCTTTATCCCATGGGTCGGATGGTGAAGGAGTCTAGTGCCCTGGATTGGGGTTTTACAGTGATGGTACAAGTTATAGAGGTGTCGTCTACCGTGGTGGAAAGTGAGATTTTCAAATTTTAACATTTTAGCATATGATCATTTTGGATTTTGAATATGTATTTTCATTTGTGTTTCCTAAGATTATTCGTTTATTTGAAGATCTAAACTTGATACTAGTTATATCGAAGTTCACGACATTTTTGGGTTTGTAAATATGGTTAGTTGGGCTAATTAGATTTATCTTATGGTGCTGATTTTTGATATGATATTCGTGATGATTCGATTGGAAAGTCGCCATGTTGGTATAAATTGTATTGGTAAGGATATTATACTTTACAATCAAGTTAAAACATTTTGAATATAACGCAGAGTTGGTTGATATATTAAAAATTATAGTTGTTCTGTCTACAGGTTATTTAATGAGGATATGTGTCAAGTTCATTTAGCATATGAAACCAAATCTGGAAGTCATCTTGTCATCATTGAGAAGTTTTGGCTGTGTAAATATTTGAAGATATTTCTTAGAGGAAAAGATTAGGCTGATTTATCTTTTGATCCGTAATTTGAGATTGTGTTGATATTAACACCGATTTTTAAGGATTCCATACAGAATTGAGAATGCGTTAGTTGGGTACCTGCAGTGGGATGCCTTAGAACATTTGGGATAGATAAAATGAACTGATGAGGTCACATGTGGATGATTGAAAATTTAGGTTGCTCGGGAGTTTAATGTTTAATAAGTGGGCATTGTGAATTAATAGGTGATTCACTTGATCTATTAAAAAGGCTTGATAATTTCTAGGGTCAATCAATATCCATAGTATTGTTGATTATAGATAATTGAGAGTTGTGCCCATTGCGGCATTCAAGATTAAGATACGGCTGTTACGAGTTTCAATAATGTCATTTGGATTTGTAGGTTCGTTGGTATTTTTGTAGATTTTATGGGTCGAACCTTTTGGCCATTTTTTAAGTCAATATTATGAAAGACAGTTAACCGTGTACTCAATTGAGAAAAAGAATATGAGTCTAGTTAAAGGAAATGTTATGTTGGGCATGTGGTATCTTCGATAGTATGAATGTGATTCTATAGAGTTTGAAGTGGTGGTTTGTTGGAAAGGACTGATTGATGTCACGAAAGTGTGTGGTTTTCTTGGGTCTAGCTGAATCTGATAAGATATCCATTAAGTGTTCCTTAAGGAAATTGCAGCGTCCGTGGGGTGTTTGGTTTGGGAATGAATGAGATATGTGGGGATATCTTTCAAGGAATGAAGGGTAATTATCGACCATATCATTTGGGTTGATCCCTAATGGATCAAGTGAATTGTAGTAGAATGCGATGTGTTAAGGAAGATTTAGGATTGTATCTTCTTGCAGCATGTATGGGTGGTTGCCCTTGAGTTAAATTGGTGGAAAGTCTATGATCAGAGTTACTCCACCCGTGATTTAAAGTAAGTAATTAAGGTCTTTACTTTAAAAATTTATAGGTGTTACTTATGGAGATAGTTACTGTTTAATGATTCTAAAGGTCTGAGTAGTTGTGTCATAAAGAGGAGATGATCATATAATAGTACAAGTGGGTAAATCTACTTAAGGATTTTAAAGGTGAATCCTGGTGTCTTTTAAGAAAAGAGAATATTAGTGTTGATAATTTGATGTTGGGAGTCTTTAGATTTGATATATTTTTTATGCTTCATAGGAGATGTTGAAGGTTAGTTGCGAACAGATCCTAATCTCTGAGCAAATAAGATGTTGTACTTTAGGTTTTTGGAAAGAAGGGTTGTATCTGAATCATTGAAGTTATGAAATTATGAGATGAGAAATCCTTGTGGTTTTACTTCGGGATTATTAGAACGATAGGGATTTTAAGTGTTTGAATAATTATGGATTAGCTAACAAGAACAGTCCATTTATCACAAATTTAGATGATATGATTGAATTGAATAAATTGGCATGTTGGTATGCTAATGATGTAATAAGTTGCTAAATATTTGAGTTTTAAGGTCTCGATGGTAACTTGGGGCTATACCGAAATTTTTAGGATAATTACTTCAATTGTGCTTCCTAAGTAATTGTAATCTGAGGATTATGAGGTTTGCCTTAGATGTATCGATATCTTTGAGATTTTCTTGGGTCTATAACTGCTATATAACCTAGATGTCTAATATGAATCAATGAATTTGAATTACAAGAGAATTTAAGTGTGCGGATAAATGATCAATCAGAGTAGCACAGTAGGAACGTGTGGGCCCATGGCCCAGAGATTTCAAAATAAGTCTAAGGTTTCAAATAAATAATCATTTTCGAGGTTTAGAATGAATTGAAGTATAAGTTCATTAGTTTGTTTGGGATTTTGAATTAAGTTGGAAAAATAGTCAATAAATTTGGGTTGTCTTCAAAATTAATAAATTATCATGAAGTCTCCCATGTACTGATAATTGAGAAAATGAGTATATGATTGAACTAAGCCGTTGTTGGAAATTGAGAATTTGTCTTATGATAAGGTTCCAACCTAAATTTAGATAGGAATATTAGGTATTAGGAATTAGGATAATTCAATTGGTTAAGACTTTCTAGGATAAGCCATTTCATTAAGAATGTGACAAAGGAACGTGAAGAAAGAATCTGAAGGGACTTTTCCCGATTGTTGGATTTTGAGATTTGTTAAATTTTGATAACAAAATTTCTATAAGTTGGGGAGAGTTGTAAGGTATTGATTTTTACATATTGTAATTAGGAGTAATAAGGTAATGTAATTTAGATTAGATTTAATTCATATAGAAAAATTAATTTTCAGAAGCGGTAGGAGGAATGGTGGGAGATGCCCGAGGCGACGTCGCGGGCCCCCATCCAAAGGTTTTTTCTTGTTAGTTGCTCGAGTTTAGGTGTGAGGACCCAAACCGAAAACATAATAACTAGATGTGATTTGATTAAAATAAGAAATATAATGAAAAGTGGTTTAAAAGAATTTTAGAAAATGCCCGAGTTTAAGTGGCGCCGCCGGGAGCTCGAGGATCAGCGGAAAACCAGGTCCATTAATCAAGCCAATCTATCGGGCGGAAAATCAGGTCCATTTCAATCCCGACGCCGCTGTCCGCCGAGCGGCCAAGAGAAAAACACGCCAGCCTCTCTCCTTTTCATTTCAGCACGACTTTAGGGTTTGAAAGAGAGAGTCTCCTAGAGAGAGAAGAAGGGAGAACGAGGCCCGGGAGCCCAAATCCATCCGTCAAGCTTATAAAGGTGAAAGCCCGCGACAAGGCAAGTGTACCTCAAACGTTATTTTATATTTTTACCGTTTTTATTTTGCTTTAAAGTGGATGAAAATGATGTTGATGCATATTTATAGTATATGTTTTCCTTCGATTAATCGGTTAGATTTATGTTTGTTCATGTTTATGGAAGTATTTTTCCGATTTTAATGAGCATGTGTTATGTGTTTATTTTGACATCAAAGAAATAGCCAAACCCTAACTAAATTTTGGGGATTTATGGTTTAAATGCATGATTGAGTATATATATTTGGATTTATGGCTTTGATTTCATGAAATAAGACTTGTTTAGTGATCGATTTGAGTCCCAAGCACTAAGTACGAAAATGAATAGGTTTTGATGAGTTTTAAATGAGTATATGAAAGTTAATTGACATCGAAATGAAGCTTCCCGTATAGTTTGTTTTCAAAATAGGTACAAACTTATGGCAAAATTTCCTTGTAAATTTAAAGAAGTGCTGAAATTGTGTTGTAAAAGTTTGATTTCAAAAATAAAATTTTCAATAAAGAGATGATTTCATTACAGTTATTTTGGGACCCGAGACTGACTAGGGTAAGTTTTGGGTGAGGCCTTAGAACTTATTTGATAGCTCGCCCTTGAATCATGGTCCGCCCCGTCCTCAAGGGCGTTGCCAGGAGGAACATAGGATAATTCATATCCCTCGGGATGGGATATATATGACATAATAGGCCTTGGATTGTGTGAAGAACACAATCTATTCTTGATCATTCGCCCCTTCCGCTAGTTGAGTCTAAAAATGTTAAGATATGTCACACTAAAAGATGAAAACGCATGTTGAAAAGATGATGGAGTATCATCTGATGAAAAATGATAAAGAAAAGATGACAAAGGAAGATAGAGACTTTTATAGTTATTGTAGTGTAATGATTTATGAAGCATGAGATTTAATATCGTTTAGAATGTCTTTATTGTTTTTCTAGTTGATGTTTGATTAAACATTCGGTTCTACATAGTTATATGATCGTTTTGGCATAACCGTTTTACGCTTCATATGCATGTACCTTTGCTTGGGCCTACCACTATTTTAGTGTTTCTCCTCCAGATAGAGAGCTTTTACCCGATGAAAAGAGTAATCGAAAGAGAAGCCTTTTGAAGACTTTTTGAGGACCATAGCACATGGAGCTAATTTTGGAGGAGGCCTAGCTACACATGATTTTTTAACCGATCTTGTGATTATTGATGTCTTAGAACATTCGATTTTTGTATAGAAAGCTAATGATGGAATGATAGTAGAAGAGAAAATGCTATGCTTATGCAGGTTCTTAGTTTACGCTATATACTGGATTTACTGTGTAGGTCCTAGATGGCATCTCGTTATTAAACCGTTAGAGTAGTAAATGTTTTTATAGATTTGTGCCATGGATGACACATGTGATCCTGTGAATGTTTATTGTAGGAATTGTGAATGATGGATAGTTGTGTGCTTGTTATGGATGATTATACAGGGTTGATTTTTGGGTTTTTCATCCTATTACAAAGGAGTGTAGGAGTCTTGCCTTATGTTTTAGACCGTTAATGGTATTGCTGTTTTGACGGAAGCTTTTGAGGACAAAAACTCGTGCGCGCCAGCTTGCGGAACTAGGTAAGATGCCTACTACGCGTCAAAGTTAGTACTTGAGCGCTAGTTATCTCGGATATCTCGTGTGTCATGTTTTGGTTTCCAATGAGAGGGGAGAGAAAGAGAACATGAAGGAGAAGAGCGAGAAGGAAGAGATTGAGGTTCCCAAGTTCGATTCCAACTTGAAACTAGTTAGAGAAGTTGTAGATCGGGTTGAGACAAGTGTGCCCATATACTTTTCTTTCCTTCTTTACACCTTTTGTTTCATTCTTTTCGAGTATTTTTATTTCGATACCCGTTTAAGTTTATATTTTATGAAACCCATGACTTGAGCATATACATATGTCGATTTCATATCCGATTTCTAAGATTTATGCAGTTTATTGCTTCCCAAAACCCTAACCCATACCCCTTTGGATTTACCAATTTATTTTTGACATTTTTGCATGATTTGGCTTAGAAAATTGATACCCATGTCATGAATATGATTATTTATCGATTGGGTGTCCAATTTGGTAATTTTATATAATTTTGTGTGTACATGGAAACACTAACCTACTCCCCGGTATTTTTACCAATATTATTCTGGGTTTATGTATGATTTGGTTTTAGATAATTTAAACCCTAACTTCATAAACATTTTTACTTTGATTATTTGCTAATAATTTTCATGAAAAATGTATATAATATCTTGTGTGTTTTAAAATTATATTGAGAACCGTTTATGAAGAGATTTGCTGTCCGGAAGCTCTAAAGTTATATTTGCCTCATTTTGGTAAGAATTTCTAACTCTCTCATGCTTTATATTGATCATGCATGTATTTAAGTCATGTGAAGACTTAAGCTCACAAGAATTATGTATGTTATGCAATGTATTTGATGAAAATTCTATGATATGTTAAGTTTAATGAACTGTTCTCCCGATGTGAGAACAAAGTGTTATGAATGAGTATGAAATTTTTCTAAGAATAAGTAATCGTAAAATTGGACCAAAAATTCATATTTCAGATGGTAGTATTTCCTGACATACTTTAGGATATTACTTTAGTAGCACGAGGACTACCACTGGGCCACCGAGGACATGGTGACATAAGCTTTATGACTCCGTATATCAGGTTAAAGGTATACCACTCACTACGGGATGTTGAATTATGTGGGTTGTGTCTTAGAATATGTGAAAGTATACACATTCCTTTCATTATTTGACTACACTATTAGCTAGTGAGGCCTATTGACCCTAGTCCACAAAGATAATAAAAATTTCTACATGTTTTAGAACCTAAAGTAATTAAAAATAAAATGAGGAAAGATAAACGTATCTTGAAAATGCATTTGATCACGTTTTTTGTTTATGCATTTATATTATACTCCTATATCCATCTTCTACTTTATTTTAAGTATATTACTTACTATCTTTGATTATATTGTGCCTTACTGAGCATTTAGCTCACTCTTTCTATTTTCTTTTCTTTAGATGAGTACAAACTTATACCTAATGAGGTAGGGTAGAGGATTTAAAGTTGGCTAAGCTGCTGACCTTGGAAAATGACTTTTGGATTTAGATTTTATAATTTTATATATTATGGAGTAATTTTTTATATTTTGGTATAGAGATGTGCTTATATATTGATGATATACATATAGTTTAGTTTTCATTGTATTTGTTGGATATTTGTGCTTCCGTAGGTTATTATGGTTTGTTTAGGTACCTAGTGGTATCTTATCTGAGCGAATGTTATAATCGGAGTCATAACGTTGGTACCACGAATCTTGTTGTGGCTTTTTGGATCCTATGTTAACATTTGTGGATATATATGTGTATTGTATGGAAAATTATGTAGGTTTGTATTAGTCTTACAGTCATTTTACAGTTAGAACCATGTCGGTCTCCCTTAGAAAAATGTGGTACGCTATAGAAACTAGACAGTGATGGAATATGATACTAAGTTCTCAGAATTGTCTCGCTATACCCTGCATTTAGTGCATGATGAAGTAAGAAAGGCAAGACAATTTTTTCATGGATTAAGAGTTGAAATTTGAAGGTAGTTGGTCACTTTGAAGTTGAGGACATATGGAGATATGTTGGATCAAGCTCTCCTAATTGAAGAAGAGTCTGAAAAGGGAAGATTTTTCAAAAGAAAGTTAGCTAGCCATGATAGTCAAAATTTTGGCCAAAATTCGAGATTAGAAAGGTCCTACAAAAAGCCAAAGCTAGCGGAGAAAGGGAAGAAAAGTGCCAAAATTTAGGGTGAATAGGGCCAACAATTAGAAATGCCCATATGACGACATTGTGGGAAATTTCATAGAGGGAGGCAATGTTACAAAATTTTGAGAGCTTATTTCAACTTTGGACAGTTCAGCTACATTATCAAAGATTAACCACACCCTACAAAATGGATAGTGAGGAAGTTAAGTTCTTTATGTCGCGGTTTTGAGGTGAAGGCACAAGATGCGGACACGTCGTCTATCGTGGTGAAAGGTAAAATTATTAATTTTCAATATTTCAACTCATGTATAATTTTTAGATTTGGGGTCTATGCATTCATTTATATTTTCTAAGTTTGTTCATTATTTGAGGATTATGGGCTTTACATTAGTTGTATCAATACCAACGAGATTAATCTCTATTTTCCATGCAAGTCATTCAATGATAAATGAGTATTGAACTCATTTGGCATATGTGACTACATTTGTGACTACCTGCATCTATTTCTTCATTGAGGTATGTTTAATCTTAGTAAAATTTGAGGATAAATTTTTTAAAAGGAGAGGAGAAATAGAAGGCCCAAGTCTTCAAATTATGATAATCATAATTAATTAAATTAATATTAATAAAATTAAGATCAAATGATATAGAAAATTTGATCAAAAGAGTCAAAATTTAGACCGGATGACTTATACCTAATTGAGGCATGATGCAGGCTAGATGTGATGGATTGCTTTTCCTACCAGAAATTTGGCAGAATTTCAGCAGAAAAATAGCCACCAAACAAAAACAAAACCTGTAGAATATCCTGTACAATAACAAAAATCTATCTAAAATTAAGTCTAAGACATCCATAAACCATAATAAATCACACAGGATCCAAATACCACAATTAACAACATATGGTACCGACATCATAACTCCGGGTATGACGTCGGCTCAGATAAGATACCATTAGGTATATAACTAAACCATATAGACCTATGAAAGCAACTATATCCATCAAATACCGCAGAAGCTAGACTACATATGCAATATTATCATCAACAATATACATAACCATTGAAATAATACAATATACTCTATAATAGGGTACCAAATCACAAATCTAATCCTTCAAACTATTCTCCAAGATCTTCATACTTAGCCTACTTCTAATCCTCTATCCCGGCCTATCGGGCATAAGCTCATACTCATCTGGAGACAAAGAAAGTAGTAAAGGTGAGCCAAAACTTAGTAAGTGTAATATAAATAAAGATAAAGTACAATATAAACAAATGAGACAGTGAATGAGATTAAACATGATATAGAATGCACAACATGAAACATGAGCAAACACATTTCTAGAATATGAGTAATTTCTCATATTTTGTCTTTATTTTCTCTTAAAGTTTCAAAACATGTATAAATTTGTTTATCTTTGCGGACCAAGGCCAATAAGCCTTACTAGCTAAAGGTGCAGGAGAACGAGAAAAGGATCATGATGCCCCACATGATCTAAGGCCGAATAACGTACATAAGGTCCATTAGCAAACTTTCACCTTATACAAGGCCAAACACCACATGGTGAGTGGTATACCTTTCACCTGGTATACATGGCCAATAAAACGCTTCCTAATCTCTCGCGGTTCAGAGGAAGTCCTCATTCTTCTACAATAATATCCTAAGGCATGCCAAGAACATCACCAGCTCCAATAAGTGGCCAGGATACGTGGCCAGGGTGATCCTTGAGTTTCCACTATAATATTAATAGAATGTCAAGGGATACTACCCTCTAACATAAATCCATGGTCCTGGTTTTATAATTTCTTAATCTTTGAGAAAAAGTTCACCAAAGTTCTTTCATATAATTCTCACCCCGGGAGAACGAATCATTCATATAGCAAATTGTGGCATTCCCTCTATATACCTTCATAATTTTCATATTTCTTATTAACTTAAGTCTTTACATGACTTTAAGCATATATATAATTTAACATAACACTTTGGAACAATCAGAAAATCTTTATCACATCAGGTCAAATGTGACTTTAGAGCTTCCAGACGATAATTCCTTTACAAATACACATAACGTAATTTTTAAAATATATAATTGAACATATATAATTTCATTTGATTAATTACCAATTTAACAAGATGAGATCATACAAAAGCCCCAATTTATTTTGGTTGAACAGTGCTAGCACATCGGTTAGGGCTCTTGGACGCGCCAAACGGATCCAAACTTGGAAATCGATCACCCAACCAATAGATATTCATATTCAAGGCATGGGTAAATCATAATTAAAGCCAAATCATGCATTAGACTTGAAATAATTGCTTAAACGTGATCCGGGCATATCTTAGGGTTCTAGCGAACAGATTTTCATATAAAACTATGAAATTGGATATCTATACGGTAAATTAACATATATAGGATATAGGTAATGATATCCTAGTGAATTGTATTGCAAAAACCCCAAAAATTGAACCCCGAAATCATCCGGGCGTGGGGTTAGGGTTTCTGTATGAAAATCATTCAAAATCTATGAAATTGGACATAAAATTCATGTATATCCATACTAGAGTCATGGGTATCAAAATTTCGTACATGGGTCCGGTATCGGGACAATAATACCCAAAGGAATCAAATGAAAATAAAAAAGAACAGAAGAAAAGGGTATGGGTATACTTGTCTCGACTTGATCTACAACTTTTCTAACTAGTTCGAAGTCGGAATCGGACCCGAAAGCCTCCATTTCCTCCTCTTCTCCTTTGCATGGTTCCTCTCATGCGCAACCTTCCACGTACGCAGTTGTTGTTGCTAGACCTGCTCCCTCCACGTACAGCCTTTGCCGGCTACCGTCAACCACCCCGCACGCTGCCTTCTTCCCCGGCAAACCCTCCACCGCCACGCCATAGAAAACCCTAACCCTCCCTTTCTCTCCCTCTCAACCCTAACTTCTTCTTTGTTTCCTTCTTTTCCTTCTACATTATTATTATTATTATTATTATTATTATTATTATTATTATTATTATTATTATTATTATTATTATTATTATTATTATTATTATTATTATTATTATTATTATTATTATTATTATTATTATTCTATTTTCTTTTAATTCCAAAATTCAAATCGATACTCGGGCGACCAAATGGGGGCACCTAGGGCGCCTGCCCAACAAGTCCAAATATCCTCCAAAATTTTATAATATTTAATAAATGTTTATCACACCTAAATTACACAAAATAATAATAAATATTTTGAATTAAAAAATTTTGGGATATTACATTCTCCCCCACTTATAAAAATTTCATCTTCAAAATTTAACAAATCTCAAAACTTACAAATAGAGAAAATCCTTTTAGATTCCTACTTCATATCCTTGAAGAAAAACATTTCCTGAAGAACTTAGCCCCAAGAACCACCCTACTCCCAATACCTAATGCTTCCTATTTAGATCTAGGTAGAAACATATCACAAGACAAACTCCTAATTTCCTAGAAAGGCTCAATTCGACCATGTGCTTACTTCATCAACCCTCGATACAGGAGGAGACATCGTGATAGTCTACTAAAATTATTGACAACCAAAAATACCAGCTATTTTCTCAACATAATTCGAAACATCAAGAAACTTATGAACTCCTACTTCAGTTCATCCCAAGCCTCAAAAATGACTGTTCATCTGGACCTTCGATTTTATTCTAAAATCACTAAGTCATGGATCACATACTACCATTACGCACTACACTGATTAACCACTTACTTGTACATTAGAATCACTTGCAATCCTTGTCCAATGATTCACATCAGACATCTAGGCCACACAACAATTATAGAACTAAGAAAACTCCAAAGATATCAACACAACAAAGCAAGGTCTTTAATCCTCAGGTCACGATTAACTTAGACAACATGATTGAGACCATCACCCAAAAATTTGACACAGCCTCAAAATCACTATCTAAATCTCTAACTTAAGTAATCGGCAACTTATTATCTCATTGGTATACCAATGAGTCAACATATTTGACCCGCACACATTACCCGATTTCGAGATAAAGGAAACGTTCTCAAAAGCTAATCTACAATTATTCCAACTTCCAAAGTCCTTATCGTTCTAATAACCCTGAAGCAAAATTATAAGAACTTTTTATCTCTTAAACAGCTTATCCATTTGTGCTAATGCAAGATCATGTCCTCAGCATGACATGACTACTCGGACTTTAGAATTAGCTAGACAATAATTTCACTCATAAGCAAAACCTATAAACTCTCAAAGCAACAACCCCAATCACTAACTTCAAACTATAGTTGGGGGTAATTCCGGTTATGGGTTTCTCCCCCATTTAATCAAAAGGGCAATCATCTACACCTAAGGTAGGAAAAGCATAATTCCAAATTTTTTCTCAAGGCATCAAATGCTACAACAATACACTTGATCCATTAGGGATTAACCAAAATGACATGATCAACAATTACTATTCAAACCTAGAAGGTTATTCCCTCATACCTTACTTTTGATAGATGCCGATTGCTTCTAAGTCAAAGCTCTGTGAACATTGCAAAACCTCAAGGAACACTTAACGGACATCTCCCCGAATTTACCTAGACCCAAGAGAAACGTGCGCTTTTGGACATCAATTAATTCTTCCCAAATGAGCTATCACTTAAATCCTTATAGGACCATACTCGTGCTATCGAAGAATCTGCATGGCCAATACGACCTCTTCCCTTACCGAAACTCACACTTTGACCTCAATCAAGCACACAATTAATAGTCTTCTTAATTCATGACACAGCCCTCAAACAAAGTTCACACTCCCTATGAATCTTTGAGTTCCTCAATGAGGCCATCACAGTACTAATCCAAATATAGCCCAAAAATCCAACCCATAAAATTTGTAGATATACCAATGAATCTTCAAACCCAAACGATATCATCAAAACTTGCAACGGCCACATCTATTCTCAATTGCTGCCATGAGCACGATTCTTAATTATTACAATCAACAACTCTATAGGTACAGATCGATCTTAGAAGTTATCAAGCCCCTGCAATAGATCAAATAATTCACTTATTCATTCACTGTGCCTGCTTATCAAATTATTAATCACCTAAGCAACCTAATTTTTAAAAATGCACAGATAATCTCATTGGTTTGTCCTACGTGCCTCAAAGGTTCTAGAGTATCCCATAATGGGACCTAACCAATGATTTCTTGATTCTGTACGAAATCCTTAAAGATCAGTGTCGATTTTGACACAATCTCGAATTACCGACTAAAATATCAATCACCTAATCTTCCTTCTAAAAACATATTCAAATATTCACTCAACCAAACTCCTCAATAACCACGAATGACCTCCAGATGTGGTTTCTTATGCTAAATGGACTAGGCACAAATCCTTGTTAAACGGTTTGTAGGTAAAATGATACTAATTTCTTGATACCTCGATTAATTTGAACTTATGTTCAAAATCCTACAATCCAATTATAGGATGTAATATCCTTACCAATACAATTAACACTTGTATAGCGGCTTGTTAACCAAATTATTGCCAAAATCAAATCAAAGCTTGATACCTCAAAACAATTCAATTCAGCCCAACCAATCATATCTATGGACCCAAGAAAATATCATAGACCTTGATACTGCTAGTATCAAGTAGATCCTTAAATAAACAAATGAACTTAGGACTCACAAATAAAAATTATATATTCGGGATCCCAAAATGATACATGGGCTACAATATCAAATCTAGGAATCTTACCTTCCATCACGGTATACGATACTCTACACCTTATGTCATCACTACAGAACCATTCAAGGCATTGGACCTCTTTACTGTCCGACTCATGGATAAGGATAATCTTCAATCCTACGATCAAACTAACTACAACTAAAAACATGCTTTTAAAACTCACCAGGAAGAATACCTATCCATAAAAGAACACCCACAAATATACTCTAAATATCTCTTATCTACCTAAACATTGGGTCACCGCAAACATCATTTCAATTCACAAAATTCACATCTCAACTTCTACAGAATCCGAGCCACCCAAAATTCAAACATTTGATCATTATTATATCGATCACAATTCATCATCCTCGAATTCACAAACACCAGGAATTGAATCCAAGTCTTCCGGACCTCGAGCCCATGATTTCATCTTATCCGTCTCACTTGCCACGCTACGCAAGCTTCCCCCAACCCTAAGTCCTCGGATCAAGGTCATTCTAAGTTAATTCTCACTGGATCCTTCTTCAATACTCCATCCCCCGGTCCTCATTCCGACAAGACCTTGTAAGACCTTTAAGTCTTGCTATTATATTCAATAGATTTAGATACTCAGCCTCTCTATTATGTGCTTGACCACTTCCACATCTCAACCCTTGCCTACGCGACATGATCGGCTATGGATATACTTTCGAAAAAGAACAATATGGGTTAGTTCACCAATTAGACACTAACAAGGATAGTGTAAGCTAAACAACCCAACCTACCCACTAATTTCTAAATTAGTTCTAGCCTATGCTAACCGACTTATCTCGATTAAGGCACTAATTAGGATACCGATACTAAATAATTGAACTTAGCTACTGATCCTGACTTAATCTTAGCCTAAGTCATATAAACTAAGGCAATTAGAGCTATCCGACCTATCTTAATCATCCTATGCCTTCATTAACTTATTTGACCTTTATTATTCTAACCTAAGTTTCCGCATAATATTCAAATTAAACCTAAAATATCTTTTTTTTTTATACCAATTGTGATGGTCCGTGTTTTCTATCAAAAATTTGACAGAGTTTTGACAGAAAAATGGCTACCAAATAAATACAAAACTTGTAGAATATCCTGTATAATAAAAAAATTCATCAAAAATCAATTACAACACATCCATAAACCAAAACAAACCACATAGGATCCAAACACCACAATTAACAACATGTGGCATCGACGTCATAATTTTGGGTTTGACGTCGACTCAGATAAGATGCCACTAAGTACATAGTTAAACCATATAGACCTACAAAAGCAACTATATTCATCAAAATATAGAAGTTAGACTACATACATAACATCATCATTAATGGTATACATGACCATCGAAATAATATAATATACTCTATAATAGGGTACAAAATCACAAATCTAGTCGACTTTTAATCTTCTACTTCACCCTATTGAGTATAAGCTCGTACTCATCTAAAGACAATGAAAGTAGTAAGGGTGAGCCAAAACTCAATAAGTGTAATATAAATAAAGATAAGGCACAATATAAATAAATGGGACAAGTAATGAGAAAGGAACATCATATAGAATGCACAACATTAAACATAAATAAAAACATTTTGGAATATGAGTAACTTTTCATATTTTGTCTTTATTTTCTCTTAGGGTTCCAAAACATACATAAATTTCTTTATCTTTGTGGATCAGAGTCTATAAACCTTACTAACTAAAGATGTTGGAGAATAAGAAAATGATCATGATACCCCACATTATCTAAGACCGAACGGCATATATAATGTCTAGTAGCAAACTTTCACCATATACAAGGTCAAACACCACATGGCGAGTGGTATACCTATCACCCAATATACAAGGCCAATAAAATGCTCCCAAACCTCTCGCAGTCCAGAGACAATCATCATTCTTTCACAGTAATATCCTAAGGCGTGCCAAGGGCATCACCTGCTTCAATAAGCGGTCAGGATACGCAGTCAAGGTGATTCTTAAGTCTCCACTATAATATCAATGGCATGCTAGGGGATACTATCCTCTAACATAAATCCGTGGTCCTAGTTTCATAATTTCTTAATCTTAGAGGGAAAGTTCAACCAAGTTTCTTTCATATAGTTCTCACACTAGGAAAACTGATCATTCATATAATAAATTATAGCATTCCCTCCTTATACTTTCATAATTTTCATATTTTTTATAGGCTTAAGTCTTTACATAATTTTAAGTATATACACAATTTAATATGATACTTTGGAATGATTAAAAAATCCTTACCACATCAGGTCAAATGTGACTTTGGAGTTTCCGGATGATAATTCCTTCACAAATACACATAACGTAATTTCGAAATATATAATTGAATATATTCAATTCCATATGATTAATTACCAATTTAACAAGATGAGATCATGCAAAAGCCCTAATTTATTTAGGTGAACAATGCCAGTGCACCGGTTAGGGCTCTCGAACATGCCAAACGGATCCAAACTTGGAAATCAATCACCTAACCAATAGATATTCATATTCATGGCATGGGTAAATCATAATTATAGCCAAATCATGCATTAGACTTTAAATATTGGTTAAACGTGATTCAGGCATATCTTAGGATTCCAACGAATGAATTTTTACATAAAACCATCAAATTTGATATCTAATCGATAAAATAACATATATAGGACATGGATAATAATATCCTAGAGCAATTATTGCAAAAGCTCCAAAAATCGGAGCCCTAAATCATCCCGAAGAGGGGTTAGAATTTTAGTGCAAAAATTGGTCAAAATTTATGAAATTGGACATAAAATTCATATATGTGCATGTTAGAGTCATGGGTATTACAATTTCATGCATGGGTCAGGTATAGGGACAATAATACCCAAAAAGGATCAAACGAAAATAAAAAAAAGAAGAAAATGGTATGGATGCACTTGCCTCAACTCGATCTATAACTTCTTGAACTAGTTCGAAGTCGGAATTGAACCCGAAAGCATCCATTTCCTCCTCTTCTCCTTTGTGCGGTTTCTCTCCTGTGCGGCTCTTTGTGCGCTCAGCCACTGTTGCTCGGCTTGAACCGCCATGTACGGCCTTCACCGGCCACCGCCGACCACCCCGCATGCCGCCTTCTTCCCTGGCAAACCCTCCACTGCCGCACCGCAAAAACCCTAACCCTCCCTTTTCTTTCGACCTCTCGCTTCTTCCACGACTTCTTCATTATTATTATTATTTTATTATTATTATTATTATTATTATTATTATTATTATTATTATTATTATTATTATTATTATTATTATTATTATTATTATTATTATTATTATTATTATTATTATTATTATTATTATTATTATATATTTTATTTTCTTTTAATTCTAAAACTCAAATCGATACTCGAACGACCTAATGAGCGCACCTCGGGCACCAACCCAACAAGTTTAAATATCTCCCAAAATTTTATAATATTTAATTAATTTTTATCATACCCAAATTATCAAAAATAATAATAAATAATTTTAATTAAATTAGATAAAAACTTTTGGGATATTACACTAGACGGACGCTTGACGCCTAACGCTTGCCAGAGGATCTAGAAACAGAAACCTTGTGCTTCAGGCTGCTTGAGAGCGACTCAAGTAGCCATTGGCAGAATGTGGCCTTCTGATGCATGCCAGAGCAGTGCTAAAACGCTAGTCTGTTATAAGAAGACCATCGAACTCAGTTCTGGCTATTTTATAGTAGAATTCAGAGGAGAGAGAGGGAGCCAAGGGAATGAGAGAGGAGAAGAGAGATAAAGTTTGAGAAAGCTCCAATTTGGTAATTTAAGGCTAGAAATTGGGTTAATCAAGTTAAGGTAAGTGTACCTCCAAACTTATTTCCTTTGTTACTAATTTTTGCCAATGTCTTGGAGCATTTTCTTGTCCAAATGCTTATGCATGTCTTTAAATTCAAAGTATATGATTATGTTTAGTATACATATCAATTTCTTATCATTTTGTAACAAAAATTCATAAGAATTCATGCCAAGTGTATATAAAATGTATATATGTACTGCACATTGCTCTATAGTTGCTTGCACGTTTTAAATTTATGATTTAATGACCTTGCATGTAATAAAATTTGTACCTTATGTTATAGTAGGTTCTAGACTTACTTTGTAAGCATGTATGTTTAAACTATTGATGAATTTCTAAGCCCTGTATGCGAAGTATATGAACTAATATTGCAGAAACTTGTTCATATTATTGACTTTAGTTTTTCTAAATTTTGTTGAATTACAAGCCTTAAATTCGTACAGTAGTTTATGCAGGCTTTAAATCATCAAATACATGTTATGTATAAGCTGGAAAATATATTCGATTTAACATATATAGTCTGAGATTTATGTACTTGCCAGTCTTGTACACTGCTTCTGAAACTCTACACTCATGTTGATTTTTCTTGATTTTCTTGCTAAATTTTGAGCTTTGCATGCTTAAATTTGTATAGGAGTTTATATATACTTGAATTACCAAATAAATGACTTATAAGGATTGTATAACATATATATTTGATCCGAATTTCATGTAAAACTCTATACACACGTTGAACTATGTATTAGTTTGCTAGAATTTACATAACTTATTGAATTTCTTACACCACGTGATAATTTAGCATCCCACATGTTAAAATCTCATCATGACTAAGTTCTGTAAAAAGATGTGCATGAAAATAAAGAATCATGATGGAGGACTCTATAATTACGTTAAGAAATAATAAACATTCTGCAGAAAAGTGAGAGTCAAAAACTAAGATAACTAAGTGTAAATTTTTTCTAAATTAAATATTGGACCATGAATTATGATTCAGCGGGTAATATATTATGATATACCTTAATATATTATAATAGTATATTAATATTTGACACTTTGTGACTACAGGATCAAGAAGCGGCATCTAACCTCGTTCATAGGATTATATGTAAACGGCCCACATTCGATTCTTAAATAGAAAGGTATGGCCTTTGGTTGTGTGGGAATGTACACTACCCAAGTTTCGATTATTCACCCATTTAATCAGTAATGCTTATTAACCTTAGTCCCCAAAGAAAAATAAGAATTAAATACATTTTCATTGTTAAGATCAAGAAAGAACATGATAAAGATAAGCTGAAAATCTGCATTAAGCTAGATGCATTGTTATAAAATTTCACGGCATATCATTGAATTCCAATGCATCGATCCTTCCATATGTTTTTAATGTAAAGATATGTATATGTTCATTGCTATATAGTGCTTCATTAAACTTTTAGCTTATTTCTTACTATTTTTACTAAACCCCTCAGATGAGATGTATGAGTCCTTACTAGGCGAACAAGATTGAGAAATCAAACTGATATGAAGAGCTTAGTTTAGTGCTTTATTGGTGTTCAATGCCGCTTAATAGTTCCGAATAATTGTTAATGTAATTAATATTGTAATTTCAACTTTAATTTTAGTTCAAATAATATTTAATATGTTGTATCATATTTTGAATAGCAATGGACTATATTCTGATTATTGGGCAACTTTAGAGTGTTAGAATAATGTATATTAAATGTCGAATAGTAGGTTGCTAGTCGATGAAATGTTTGGATAATGGTTAATGGGTCTAATACTATATTTTATTTTATTTGATTAGACAATTTCAAGTGATATTTATTAGTATTTTGAATGTTCAGATTGTAATATTTTAGCTTGGACAACTTTTAAAGTTCTTATATTATATAATTAGTCGATATTTCTGAAATCGGATAGCAAGTTACAATTCAATTTAAAGATTATAGTAGTCTTATGATATAATTTGGGTATCGTTTGTCCATTGATTGATGTTAGATTGGTATCGTTGATAATTTTGGTTTTCATTTGGTTAAGTTTATAGCTGTTTATTTACTTTCGTAAATTATTATATGTTAAAATATTATATTGTACATGTATCATTCCATACTTATGGTTTGACGTTGTATTGATTGGGTAGGTGTCAGAGCAACCAGTGATGTGATAATTTATTTAGGTCCTGTATATAATGTTGTATTATCTATTTATGATTGGCCATGGTGTCATTGTGGAGTTCACGTTCGAATGTTATTTAATGGTTAATTGGTTAATTAATATTAATTTAGTGCTAATATCGGAATCAGGTTTTGGGATAAGACATACACTATGGCATACATCAACAAGCAAACAACATTTAAGCATGGCGCTCATGATATGTACTCAATCTCATCATCTGGTTGTAGTGATGGGGAGTATGAATGTTTGAAATGCCCAACAAGAAAAGTTGGGATGGACCCTACTCTAACCGACATCGGCAAGGTCCTGCCTACAAAATATCCATCAGACTAAATACAAACTTGTACTATCTACCGACAAAATATATACATATCACAACAACAAATACATAGGATCTAAAAGCGTCACAATAAATTCGTGGCTCCAACATCGTATCTTCGGACACAATGTTGGCACAGAAAGATGACACTAGGTATTTGAATGCAAAACATAATAATCTGCGGAAGAATATAAAATAATCTATACACAGCAAAAACTAAACTCATTGGAATATCATCAATATAAACAAAATACATCAGCATACCCATCCAACAAGTACACAAGCCCTCCATACATATGCACAAAACCACAAAAATTATCCTCCAAGCCTAGCTTAATTTCTAAACTCTACTGCTCCTTATTGGGTATAAGTTTGTGCTCATCTGAAGGTAAAAAAAGAGTAAGGAGTGAGCCAAATGTTCAACAAGGTACAATATATAACAAAGACAATGCGTTATATTTTAAAAGAAATTAAGGGAATAGGATAGAATCATAATACTAAAGCAAAAATATAAACATGATCAAATATATTTTCGGAACACGTTTAACTTTTATGGTTTATTTCTGATTTTCTTTGGATACAGATATTACATTTAAATTTCTTATTTTACTTCTGATTCCTTTAGTTCTAAAATATACAGAAACTTCATTCATATTTAGGGACTAGGGTTAGTAAGCCTTATCAGTTAATGAAGCAGATATCGAGGAAACAGATTATATTTACTCCACACAATCGAAAGGCCTTATACCTTTTATTAGAGGCCAAAACATATAGAGTACGTCACATAAACTCCCACGGCAAGGCATTTTTCTCGATATTATTATAATATTTTAAGGCATGTCAGGGAATACTGCCATCCGAAATATAAATCCTTAGTTTAATTTCATGGTTACTTTACATAGTTCAAATTGGAAACTCTGTACAAGCATATGGATACTGATTACGGGTAATAAAAACGGAAACGATTAACAAATAATGGATACTGACAACGGATATCAAATAATGGATACAGATGGCAGATACAAGTATTGACGACAAATAACAATAATGGAACTGATGACAAATACCGGTACTGACGACGGATAATAAATTACAGAGTTTCAATTTCTTGTTGCAGATTTAATTTCATATTCATACAGAAACGGATACATATTTCATATATTTGGGATATAGATGCATAATTCCATATTCTTACAAATACATATACATATTCTGCATTATTGTGGACTTATTCGGATATATATTTTTATATTTTTATAAATTTAAATCTTCACATGACTTCAAATACACACATAAATTAACTTAAAGCTTAGAAAAATTAAAAAATTCTTACCATGTTGAGCCAAATAAAATATTGTAGCTTTTCAGACATCACAAATTTCTTCACAAAAGGTACACCATATAATTTTTGAAATATACAAAATATCATATATAAAATACATGTAAATAAATATCAAATAATTAAAGTAAAAACGTTCTCAAAGTTAGGATACCAATTTTCTAAAGGCAAATTATGCATAAATTTCAAAATAAATGAGTGAAAATGGTGGGGTGTTGGGTTAGGGTTTCCAATGAACACAATACCTCACAAAACATCCAAATCGAACACGAAATCAACATATATACATACTTAATACATAGGTATTTCAAAATACATACTTAGACGGATATTAGAATAAAAATACCCAAAAGGAATGGAATAAAAAGAGTAATAAGAGAAAGAAAAAGTATATAGGTGCACTTATCTCGACCCGATTTATAACTTCTTTAACTAACTCTAAGTCGAAAATGAACCTAAGAGCCTCGAACTCCCCTTCTCTCTCTTCTCCTTCACATTCTCTCTCTCTCCTCTCTCTGCTCTGGCCGAAGAAGACGATTTGCACGCTGAAAAACCCAGACTGGCACAACGAGCGCCAATCAAGCGCTGATCAGGTGCCACTACACTAGAAATCACACGTTGGGAGCGCTTCAGGCGTTACGATGCTGAAAATTGTGCTTAAGTGGGGCTCAAGCTTGGGTCAGATACGGGTCAAGCTTGCGTCAGATGCGGGTCAAGCTTGCGTCAGATGCGGGTCAAGCTTGCGTCAGGTCTCCAGCGAGCCAGCTTCGCGCATGGGCTATCTAGGACTCATTTCGACTCTTCTAACTCAATTTTTCACATTTTTGAACCCTAATTTTGATTATATTAACTTAATAAGTCACAATTACCATAACTTAAAACTCAAATATTTTACCGATTCCGAGTCTTTGGACTTTTCAATCCAATTTCTCTCATGTCCTTTGACCTTGATTCATTTATATTAACTTAATTATTCCTAATTACCATATTTTGGAAACTAATACCTCATAACTTTTCCCCACTTATAGAAATTCATCCTTAAAATTTTTATAAACCTTAAAATTTAATAATCGGGAATAATTCTTCAAGATTTCTTCTTCGCGTTCCCAAGTTACTTTCTTGATTAAATGATCTTTCCTAGATAACCTCAACCGAATTGAGTTACCCCGATTCTCATTACATAATGCCTTCTATCTAAAGTCTAAATTGAAGCTTTATCATAAAACGAATTCTTAATCTCCCGCAATGACTTAACTCAATCGCATACTCACTTCCTCAATCAATGATACATGGAAGATATCATGATAATCTGTCAAATTCAAAAGCAAACCAATTTATTGACCACCTCTTTGATTTAATACAAAATCTCAAAGGATTAATAAACTCTTACTTCAATTCATCCTAGCCTCGAAAATGGTCATTCCCTTGGAACTTCAAATTAAACATTAAACTATATGGGTCCACATGCTCTGTTGTGCAACTTAGATTAACCATTTATTAGCTCATTAAAATTCTCTTGTAACTTATATTCATTGATTCATATTGGACGCTTAGGTTATATAGCAGCTATCGACCTAAGAAAATCCCAAAGATATCATTACAACTAAGGCAAAGCCTATAATCCTTATATTACAATCAACTTAGGAAATACAATTGAAACAATCACCTAAAAATTTTGGCACAGTTTCAGATCATCACCAAAGCCTAAAGACTCAAATACTTAGCAAACTTATCGTCTCACCGGCATACCGATGAGTTAACTTATTCCTTGAACACATGATCTAATTTGATAAGAAATGGGCAACCATATTAGCTAATTCATAAATACCCATATTGTAAATATAATCATTCTCTTTAAGTCTCAATCATAACCTAAGATTCATGAAAATTATGGGCCCACACACACTTCCACCGTGCTATTCTAATTAATCATTTACTTTTAATATAATATTCATTGACCAAAGAAAAATCCCAAAAGCAAAATCTGAGATCCTCAAATTACACATAACTTGAAGACACAATTGGAAACATAGACTCTAAATTCAAAATATAATACGTAAACTAAAGCATTCCAAAGTTAAAGATTAAATTTACCTTCCACCACATTTGGTGTTGTCTCCGAATTCTGCACCTTAATTGCAAATGCTTTGCTTGAAATTGTAGACTTCGGGACCATCGACTTCTTAGAATTGGGGCAATCCTTGATCAAATGACCCTGTTGACCACATTTAAAACAAGCTCTCGCCGATTAATGACAAGACTTCCCTGGATGCACTTTTCCACAATAGGAACAGGCGGTCACTACTACCTATGGACTCGACATTGTCTGAATTTCGACACTATCCTTTCCCTTATCTACCAATTTAGCTTTCTTAGCTGGTGCTTCCGCTCCCGGATTAGAGCTTGCCCCCGACTCTCCTCGATTTGCTAACCTCTTCTTAAAATACTTCTCATCCCTAAGCTCCTTCTCAAATATCAATACCCGATCTAACACCTCCTTGTAGATCCGTAATTTTAATATCGATAGTTGCTTTTTAATTTCACACCTCAAATCCTACTGAAATCTCCTAGCTATTCTCACTTTCTCATCCACCATATAAGGTGCATAACATGAAAACTTGATAAATTTTACGTCATACTCTGTCACCATACAATCCCCGCCTTAGTTGAATGAACACTTTTTCCTTATGTTCTCGAAGACTGTCGGAAAAATATTTGTCCATAAAAGTCTCTTCAAATATGTTCTAAGAAATTTCATCCTTGGGCACTCCTAGAGCTATCTTCTTCATTACCCACTAATGATCGGCCTTGCCTTCTAACCGATGAGAAGAGTGATGGAACGGATCCTAATTCCCAGGATCCTCCATCAAATAGATTCATGACAGAATTTATAAATGTAGATCAGTAATTCTATAAAAATTTTGACAGAATTCTATCTAAAATTAGACAAAAATTCAAATATACAACATGTATATTATAACCTGTACAAGTACACAACTATTCGAATACCACATTTTAACCTACAACACAACATACATAGGACCACCGATTTGCCATTTCCATCTATGGCTCAAATATAATCCTATCCACTAAATCAGAAAATATATAAGAGATGTCGTCTAGAACCTATACAAAATTTAGAAAACGTACAGCGGAAGCAACTATGTAAACCTGCGGAAGTATAATTTCTATTTAATCACATGCATCACATACATTTCATATACTAAATTCATATACACAGAATCTATATACAAAATTTAGTATTTATATTCAAACTGTATCTTTTCAAGATTCTCCAAAATACTTCAATTCTCCAAAAATCTTTAGACTAAACTTTAAATTACTGTCTCTCGTTTGATACCAAATCTATATATATAAAAAACAGTAAACAGTGAGTCGAAACCTAACAAGGTACCAAAATATGTAGTACAAATGTTTCATGTAAATCATAGTAAAATGAAGCATTTCACGGCATATAAAGCAAAATGCAACAAGACAAGGGCCATGAAAACATTAACAAAACATAAATCGATATATAAGTGCCAAAATTCATAAAATCGGTTTCAATTTCAATCATTCTTCAAAACTCTAGTTCAATATCCTAATGACCCATCTAGTATACTCTACTAACCGATGGACTAATAATCGAGGACAGATTATGTTCAATTCACACAATCAAAGGCCGATAGTTTGACAGTTTTATGGTATACATTTCGATTCGATTGTTCAATAGTATCCTCGATTATCATAACCGTAATATTCTAAGGCATGTCGGAGAACCTTATCTAACTGTATGACAGTTTTAGGTCCGATTTTCTTACCAATTAATTTAATTTAAATACATTTGCTCAAAAGTCTATAACCAAAGTTCATCATATTTCAAGGTCAAGTCCAAATTTCATACAATCAATCCTTTAAACGATTTTAGAAGGCTTCCATAGTTCGATAATACAGTTCCATGTAAAGTTTTCGGATACAAATCATTTAATAAACTTTAATAAAGTACCAAATTTGCATTTAAATCTCAAAATTCTATGTTTCCAACATAAATCCCCAAATTTTCGTTCTAAGGCTCCATACAAGACTTCTAGGCTTGAATCGAATACCAAACACATGTTTATTCATGAAATCGATACCATAAGTCCAAATACATATATAAAATTATGCATTTAAACCAAAAACCCCCAATTTTTCGAGTTAGGGTTTGCACTATGCTGTCCGAATACGAAACGGAGGCAAAACATGAGCCAAATCATGAAATCGGAGTTATCAGTTACAATATACATACATAAATAGGAAATCTAGTCCAAAAGTCATGAGATTCATACATTATTCATGGCAAATATCGAAGAGTAAGAGATTCAGAGCATAAACAATATCATGAAGATATTAAAACACTGTAAAAACGGTATATAGCATTCGAGGTACATTTGCCTGAACCTGATCTACCATTATTTTTATCCGGATTTGAATGGAACGGGTGGATTCCTCTTTTCCTCTTTCCCTTTCCCTCTTCTCCCCTCCGTCCTCTGCTAGAGTGCCGCGAAATGGGTGAAGAAAATGCATGCCCCTTTTTATAATCGTCAAGGCACTCGAGTGCTTCTTGAGCTCTCCTCGAGCGCTCTCCTTTGCAAAACCGTGCTTGATGGGGCGCTCGAGCACCTATCACGCACCCTCCTCATATCCATGCGCCAACCCCGCCTTGTCTCGAGCGGTCATTGGGTGGTCCCTCGGGCAAAATCGTGCCTCACCGGAGCTCGAGCGGTGCTCGAGCGAAAGTCGGCCGCACGTCAAGCACGCATCGAGCCTATAACACAGAAACATTGCGTTTTTGCCATTCAGGACCCATTTCGACCCTTCTAACCCAATTTCTCACATTTTTGGATCCTAATTTTGATTATATAACCTTAATAAATCATGATTATCATAATTTAAAGCCCAAAATCTTATTTACATAATAACATTTCTCGGTTTATAACTTCGATCCCCAATTTTTCCAATTATGAAATTTTGGGCTTTTCAATCCAATTCCATCCCGTTCCTTTGGACCACAATTCACCTATTTTAATTTAATTACCTCTCAATTACCATATTTTGAAAATCCGAAACCTCATCACCCATATTAACTATATCTTGAAAACCGATACCTTATAAGGCCGAGTTTCTTCTTTCTACTTCTGAACTCAATTTTTCACATTTTAAACCTAATCCTTAATAATTACTAATTTAATTTTATCCTAATTATCGTATTTTGGAACTTGGGTCATTACATTCTCCCCCACTTATAGGAATTTTGACCTCAAAATTTACTGATCCTTGAATTTGCAAAATCAAGGAACTTTCTTAATATTTTCAATTTATTTCTAAATTAGGATGGTTATTCTAGAAAATCTGAAATCTCCAAATTGTTCTCAATCTTTAGTACCTAACTCACTCTATACTCATCTAAATTCAGCAAATCTGAAAGTAAGTTCAATTCCTTAACTATTTTTCGGACCTGGTTCTAACTTTAAGCAAGCAAAATGCCTTACTTCCTTCAAGCAAAACCTCAAGATTGAGCATTTCTTCTAAACTTAAATTCAAATCTTAAAATATACACGTTCTCTACATTTTCGTTGCGCATTCTGATTAAATCGTTTAACTCGAGTCGTCCGATTACAATTTATCACTACTATCACAACCTAGCATTCCAATTCTTTTATCAAACTTAGCTAAAATCCAAACATAAGTTTCAGGCCACAATTAAACTTCAAAAGCGGGATACTTTACATTTTCTTTATTTCATTGGTATGTTCTCAAATCAACATTTCCATCAGACATATATTTTTTGGACACCTAATTTATGTAGTAACCTTGATCAAAATTGATTTTTAGATAGCCATAATACCAAAAATAATTTTCACAATCCTCAATTCACCACGGAACAAGAGTCCTAACTGTAACAGTAATCATAATTTTGATACAATTTTAGTTCATTACCTAACATTTCAAGGCCTTAACAATTTGCAACCTCAGAATCTCAAAACTTCTGCACCGAGCAATTTCAAATCTTGTTGGAATACCGATAAACCCATTGATTCATCCTGAACACGTCCTCCATAATCATGATTAGTGGGTTAATCTAATACGGAACCACAAGGGCTTCCTATTTCCAACTTTATATCTCCCACATTTCGGATACAATTTTGCTTTCCCCAACTTAGAAACGTGACATTCCATTTTCCCCAAGCAAATAAGTCTACCCATAATTTCCTTTCTCATGTTCTTTAAGGCACTAAAGCATATCAAACTATAAACCCTTAGCATTCATTGTTAGTACTATTGCCCACCGAAACCCATCTGCATAATCCGTAGGCAAGTTTATCCACTCACCATTTCTAAAGTCAGTTTTTCTCAGGACATAACCATTTAGATCCCTAATTTATTAGGCAAAACTATCTCCCAAGGTAATACTCACAAGTTCTCAAACAGAAACTTCCATTGATTAAATTCGAACCATGGAATAGTAACTCTAACTAGGGATTTCTTTTCCCACTTAACCCAAGGACATCGATCCACAAGTGATGCGGGAAAGCATAATTTTAAAGTTTCCTTAACGATTATCAGGGCTTATCTTTACAATTCTTAAAATTATCGAACCAGAGTAATCTCCAAGGCAATTCTATATATTCCCAAATGGAAACTTCTGATATCACTATCGTCTCAGCATTTATCTTCCTCGAATTATACCGGGATCTACCTATTGCAATTCTCAACTCTTAGATTCTCAAGACATAAATTCTCTCATCCACTTAATAACTCTCTAGGTATGGCCTATCATGCCATCCTTACTTAGCACTATGAAACCTCAGTTTCAGGTACTGAATTTCCTTTCTATCCGACCCGAGAGAATATAGGAAATCCTCTATCATGCGATCAAATTATCGCAAGTAAAGTATTCTCTCAAAGACTTCTTTTCAACAAAATTTTGTCCGTATCAAAACCCCAACATTCCCTACAATATCTTTTTATTCTTGAAATTCATACCCAAGGTAACCTTCACCTTTTATCTCATCTGAGGCAATATTAACTTATCTTTTTTCAAGCATCCGATTTTTGTCAATATCGCCAACACTTTCGGAATCCACAGGATTCACATCTTATCCTTAAGCCATCAATTCTATCCTACCCATCACATCTAACCCTAAGGACCTCATCCCAAGGCCGATTGAGCTTATCTTAAACTAAACCGACTATTTAGACCTTATTTTGGTACTATCATATTCATCACTGACTCGGCATTGATTAGATTTAAATTCTTGAGGTGCTCCTAAATAATTTTTTCTCCTCATCCTTGTGGTCGATCAACACCCTAAGGAAAGCTTCTGTCTAAAACTCGAGCCATTTCCTACATCCACAAATATCTCAAGATCATTAACCTCAAATAATCAAGTTAGAGAGAGGGGTTAGGATCAATGCATTTCGAAATTTAAATCCTTAGGGCCAAAACTTGAACATTCCCTCTAATCCTAAGTATTTCATCTTGCCTCAATATAAAATAATTCAACCTGAATCCTTAAACCAATATCGATCGGTCTAGGACTAACCTACATTCAGTATCGATTAACCTAATCACTAAGTTCTGGTTCAAGTCAATTTTCAACTTAGATAGACTAGAATACATAAGACTTAGTTCATCCTATGCCTATACCTATTTATTCAATCAGTCAGAATCATTTCCTAAGTTTTTGCATACGATTCAGATCATTCATAAGGTATCTCATTTTCTCTGATACCAATTGTGACAGAACGGATCCTAATTCCCATAGGACCCTCTGTCAGACAAATTTATGACAAAATTCATAAATTTAGATCAGTAATTCTACAGAAATTTTGACAGAGTTCTATTTAAAATTGGATAAAAATTTAAATATACAACTTGTATATTATAACCTATATAAGCACATAACTATTTGAATACCACATTTTAACCTACAACACACATACACAGGACCACCAATTTGCTATTTTCATCCATGGCTCAAATATAATCCTATCCACTAAATCAGAAAACATATAAGAGATACCATCTATACAAAATCAAAAAAATATATAACGGAAGCAACTATCTAAACATGCAGAAGCATAATTTCTGTTTCATCACATACATTTCATATATTAAATTCATATACACAAAATTCATATACAAAATCTAGTATTTACATTCAAACTATATCTTTTCAAGATTCTCTAAAATACTTCAATTCTTCAAAAATCTTCAGGCTAAACTTTAAATTACTCTCTCTCGTCTGGTACTAGCTCTATTGTGAGGTTTCGGGTCTGAAACATTGATAATGATGAGGTGATTAGTATGTTAATGATCAATACTAGGCCTATGGAACGAATAAGGTTGGGTATCGAAAGAAAAATCGTTAAGAATTCGGGTTCGTGCTGCTGAAGCACTGCCAGCAGGCTTGCGGCTCGAGCGCGATTTCCAGAAATGAGCCCGCCTACTGGCCGCTCGAGCACGTTTTCCAGAATTGCGCCCTTCCGCTAGCCGCTCGTGCTCCACTCGAGTGGGAATTCCAGAATTTCGGCTGCTCGATGCTCGCTCGAGGCACGCTCGAGGAGTGACACCTTTTTAAGCCGTGGCTGCTTCTCTTTTCCTCATTTTTCCCACGAGCCGGAAGCTTCTAGAGAGAGAGAGCACCGATTCTAGTGAGAGAAGGGAGGAGATCGAGGCTGTGGAGTCCAAATTCGTCCAAGAGGTAGTTATAAAGGTGAAAGCATGCGTCGAGGCAAGTGTTCTCATACTCACTTCTCGTTCTCTTTCGATGTTTTGCTTGATTTTGTTGGGTATTTTGTGTCGATACCCATCGTGAACGTTAGAATCATGAAGCCCATGCCTTGAGGTCCAAGAATATGTAGTCAGTTGTTCGAATCGTGTCCGATTCACTCGGTTTGGTTTCACCGAAACCCTAACCCACGAAATTGAGGATTTTCCGTTTTCCTTCCATGTATCATGAAATTGACCTCAAAATGTAAATCCCCACATCCCAATGATGTACATATGTCGGTTGTGGGTTTGATTTTGTAAGTCTCGACCCGTTCGCAGCATCCGAGCCCTCTAAACAGGCGTTGACACTGTTCACCCGAGACCCAAGGGGGAAATTGCATGCTTTTACCTTCATCAAGTGTTGAAATGACTCTAGAATATGAATCCCCGCATCCCAATTGTATAAATATATCGACTAGATGTCCGATTCTGTAAGATTCGACCCGTTCGCAGCGTCTGGGAGCTTTAAAAGTCCCCTGTTACTATTCATCTGAAAATAAAATGGAAAATTGCATGTTTCCACCCTTGTATTACATTGAATCGAGCCTAAAAGATGAATCACCGTGTCCCAATTGTGCGTACGTATCCCCCGGACGTCCGATCTCACAAGTATCGAACTGTTTGCGGCGTCTGGATGCTCTAAAAGAAGCCTGACACTATTCACTCGAAATGAAATGGGAAATGTGTATGTTTTGCCCTCATTTGAACTTCATGAAAGTGATGCCTAATTGTTTCAATGTAATGTAAGCTCCGAAATGTGTATCCATGTGCCGAAAGCAAGGGAGTGAGTTCCGAAAGTTTCTAAATGATATGTGATCATCAGAGGTAAGAAATCCTAATCTCCCTCGTGAACTTGGAATGATTTGTCAAGAATAAGGGGATTTGAGTCCCCTAGAAAGTTGTGAACCGAGCAAGTAAATGGAAGGGAATCCACATTGTGCAATGTGATGGAATGATCTCCTGGATGGAGATGTATGTGATGGGAATGGGATTTTTTCGAGTTGTGAATGTATATGGCAAATGTGGATTTTCCTCTCCAAGTGTGGAAACTAACCTTGAAACTATGACCATAATTCATAGGTGTAGTATACTTTAGCTTACCATGTCCATCGCGATGTGAACCCGAGGAATACCTGGCCACGTATTCTGGCCACTCGTGAGAGTGGGTGATGTTCGTGGTACGCTTTAGGAAACTATTATGGAAGAACGAGGTTTGCCCTGGTCCCCGGGGGATATGGGACGTGTTAGCCGAGTACTGCAGGCCTAAAATATAGTCGTTTGGTCAAATGTTGCATAGTGGAGATGCAATCGATGGTCGAGTGCTGCAAACCTAAAATGTAACCGTCACTTTAGAATGTGTAGCGAACACATTCCTTTCCTCGTTCTCTCGCATCGTTGGTTAGTACGGCCTACTAGCCCGGGTCCGCAAAGATGATATAATGATAAAAATGAATAATGCATAACCGATGTAACTGTGAGAATCTAATGATCCCAGATCTCCCCTGTTTTCCTCTCAAGATTCATGACTGTTGAGATTACACGTGTTCCCCCTTTTCAGTTATTGCTTCTATTGCTTTTTACTATGAGATGTGATTTATGATTACATTTGTTGAGCTGTACGCTCACTCTTGTTGTTTATCTTTCCACATGAGAACACTTAGTCAGCGCCAAATTAGTTCGAGTAAAGAGAGAGACTTGCTTAAAAAGGTTAGCTGGACGTTAAGTGCATTGAAGATTCGGTCATATTGTTGTAATGGAATGTAACAGCCACTCATGGATGGATGTGGCTTGTTGTTATATTATGGTTTTGTTATGCTTCCGAAGGTTTGATAATTTAGTTACACTTCCGCACCTATGTTGATATTTTGAGCTTTGTTTTATTTTAGATGGCATCTCTCTAGATCTAATACGGTAGATAGGAGTATTGTATTGGAACCATGGATGATATGGCAGATGTTGTGATCCTGTGTGTTGTGTTGTAGGCTTTGTGTTAATTATTTTGGTTAGATGTGTGCTTGTACAGGTTGTATTTTTGGATTTCGTCCAATTGCAGAGGAAACTCTGCTGAAATTTCTGTAGAATCCATAGGTTAATTATGGGCTTTAGTTGTGTTACCATTGACGAAGGTTATTTATTGAAAAAATAATCCGGTCTGTCACATCTGTCTTATCTGGAGAAAAAAACAGTAAATAGTCACTCGAAACCCAATAATGTACCAAAATATGTAGTATAAACCTTTCACGTAAATCATAATAAAGTGAAGCATTTCACGGCATATAAAGCATAATGCAACAAGACAAGGGCCATGAAAACATTAACAAAACATAAATCAATTTACAAGTGCCGAAATTTTTAAAATCGGTTTCAATTTCAATCGTTCTTTAAAACTCTAGTTCAATATCCTAAGGACCAATCTAGTATACTCTACTAGCCAACAGACTAATAATTAAGGACAGATTGTATTCAATTCACACAATCAAAGGTTGATAGTTCGATAGTTTGATGGTATACATTTCGATTCGATAGTTTGATGGTTCGATAGTATCCTCAATTACCATAACCGTAACGTTCTAAGGCATGTCGGAAAATATTATCTAACTGTAGATAGTTCTAGGTCCGATTTTCTTACCAATTAATTTAATTTAAATACATTTGCTCGAAAGTCTATAATCAAAGTTCATCATATTTCAAGGTCAAGTCTAAATTCCATACAATCAATCCTTTAGACGATTTCAGAAGGCTTCCATAGTTCAATAATGCAGTTCCGTGTAAAGTTTTCGGATACAAATCATTCAATAAATTTTAATAAAGTACCAAAATTGCATTTAAAATCTCAAATTTTCAAGTTTTTAACATAAATCCCCAAATTTTCGTTCTAAGGTTCCATACAAAACTTCCGGGCGTGAATCGAAAACTAAACACATGTTTATTCATGAAATCGATACCATAAATCCAAATACAAATACAAAATTATGCATTTAAACCAAAAACCCTCAATTTTTCGAGCTAGGGTTTGCACTATACTGTTCGGACACAAAACGGAGGCAAAACATGAGCCAAATCGTGAAATCAGAGTTATCAGTTACAATATACATACATAAACAAGAAATCTAGTCCAAAAGTCAAGAGATTCATGCATTATTCATGTCAAATATCAAAGAGCAAGAGATTTAAAGTATAAACGATAACATAGAGATATTAAAACACTGTAAAAATGATATATAACATCCAAAGTACACTTGCCTGAGCCTAATCTACTATTATTTTTACCTGGATCGGATCGGAACGGGCGGATTCCTCTTTTCCTCTTTCCCTTTCCCTCTTCTCCCCCTTCGTCCTCTGCCGGAGCGTCGCAAAATGGGTGAAGAAAACACGTGACCTTTTTTATAATCGTCGAGGCACTCGAGCGTGCCTCAAGAGCTCCCCTTCGCACAACCGCACTCAATGGGGCGCTCGAGCACCCTCCTCTTATCCATGCCCTGCCCCCGCCTTGCCTCGAGCTGTCCCCGGGCAGTCCCTTGCACACGTCAAGCACACATCAAGCTTGCAGCACAAAAACGTTGTGTTTTTGCCATCCGGGACCCGTTTCATCTCGTCTAACCCAATATCTCACATCCTTGGATCCTAATTTTGATTATATAACCTTAATAAATCTTGATTATCATAATTTAAAGTCCAAAATCTTATTTACTTAATAACATTTCTCGATTTATAACTTCAATCCCTGATTTTTCCAATTTTGGAAACTTTGGGCTTTTCAATCCGATTCCTCTCATTCCTTTTGACCACAATTCACTTATTTTAACTTAATTATCTCCCAATTACTATATTTTGAAAATCCAAAACCTCACCACCCATATTAATTATATCTTGAAAACCGATACCTTATAAGGCCGAGCTTCCTCTTTCTACTTCCGAACTCAATTTTTCACATTTTAAATCTAATCCTTGATAATTACTAATTCAATTTCAGCCTAATTATCGTATTTCAAAACTCGAGTCATCACAAGAAGCAAATAATACTTTAGCTCCTTTGGGATATCTAATGACTCAAATACCTTTTTGATCCTCCGAATCCAACATTCCGCTTTTAGTAGATCCGACTCTCCGAAAAACTCAAGCTCACATTCATTTATGAAATGGTCATAAGCTGTCACTCCAAGATTTTTAGGAGCTTGAACTAGAGCCAAAACTGGAACTGGAGCTAAATTCCGCTGCCCCATAGCCTCCATAAAACTTGCTATCCTTCCAAGAATATTCAAATACTTTGCCTCTTGATTTTGTAGTTGGCCACCACCACATGTAGTTATTCGTCTAGGTGCCATTGCTAATACTCTATCTAAAATAAGAACAATTCGGGTCAGATCATAATTCAACTCGAATATTAATTAGGACACTATTCACTATGCGGTCAAATATAACTAACTAATCATAACTTACTCCAAGCCTAAGTGAATTAAGTTAACTTTATTAAGACACTAACTAGCATAACTAGGACAATCCGATCTGACTTATCCTATCCTAAATTTTCATATAAGATTTAAATCAAATCTAAGATATCACATTCTCTGATACAACCTATGACGGACCCTATTCTAATTGGGATCCAACAAGATTCCATCTGCAAAATGTTCGTCAGACTAAATGCAAATCTCTACTATCCACCCACAAAATATATATGTATCACAATAACAAATACACATGATCCAAAAGCGCCACAATATATTCGTGGCTCTAATGTCGTACCTCTGAACACAACATCGGTATAGAGAGATACCACTAGGTACCTAAATGCAAATCGTAATATCTTACAGAAGTATATTAAATCATCCATACATAACAAAAACTAAACTCATTGCAATATCATCAATATAAACAAAATACATCAATGTATCCATCCAACAAGTACACAAGCCCTTCATACATATGCACAAAACCACAAAAATCATTCTCCAAGCCTAGCTTAATCTCTGAACTCTACTCCTCATCGGGCATAAGCTCATGCGCATCTGAAAGCAAGAAAACAGCAAAGAGTGAATCGAATGCTCAATAAATCACAATATATAACAAAGACAATGCATTACATTTTAAAAGAAATCGAAGAAATATGATAAGATCATAATGCTAATGCAAAAACGTAAACATGATCAAATATATTTTTGGAATATATTTAACTTTCATATCTTGTTTCTAATTTTCTTTAGATACAGATATTGCATTTAAATTTCTTATTTTATTTCTAATTCATTTAGTTCTAAAATATGCATAAATTTCATTCATATTTAGGTACTAGGGGTAGTAGGTTTTACCAACTAACAAAGTAGACGTTGAGAAAACGGATTGAATTTACTCTACATAATCAAAAGGCCTTATGCCTCTTATTAGAGGCCAGAACATACAGAGTACGTCACATAAACTCTCACGGTAAGGCTTTTTTTAAATATTATTATAATATCCTAAAGCATGTCCGAGAATACTACCATCCGAAATATAAATTTTTGGTTTAATTTTATGATTGCTTTACATAATTCAAATTAAAAACTCTGTACAAGCATACGGATATTGATAATGGGTAACAAGTAATAGATACGGTTAACAAATAACGAATACTGATAACGAATAATAGATTATGGATACATATGGCAGATACTGGTACTGACGATGGATAATAAATAACGAAACTAATGATAGATATCGGTACTGACAACGAATAACAAATTAAAGAGTTCCAATTTCTTGTTGCAGATTTAATCTCATATTCTTACAGAAACAGATACATATTTTATATACTTGGGATACAGATGTATAATTTCATATTTTTACAAATATAGATACATATTCTACATTCTTGTGGACTTATTGGAATACATATTTTTATATTATTACGAATTTAAATCTTCACATGATTTTAAATACATGAATAAATTACGTTAAAGTTTAGAAAAATTAGAAAATTCTTACTGTGAGATCCTAAAATCAAAGAAACTTAAAATCAAAGTAAAATATTACTACTCGACTTAAACCGGAGTGGCCTTACACCACTAGAAGACCGAAACTAATGGTAATTAAAATATTGACCGGAACTAATGGTAATTAAAATATTGACCGGCATCAAAATGTTGACCAACGCCGAGATATTAACCATCGTCAAAATGTTGACCAGTGTCAAGACGTTGATCGGCGTCAAGACGTTGATCGGCGTCAAGATGTTGACCGAAAGGTTGATCGAAGGATTGACCGACTTTTAGAAATATTGACCGACCTTGAATAAGAGAAAAAAAATATTGACCGGCTTTGAGTAAAAGTTGGCCAAATTAGAGTAAGAAGCATTGACCGAAAAAGTTGACCAATAAAAAGGTTGACTGACCTTGAAAAAAATATTAACCGGCTTTGAGTAAAAGTCGGCCCGATTAGAGTAAGAAGCGTTGACCGAAAAAGTCGACCAATAGAAAGGTTAACCGACCTTGAAAAAAATATTGACCGGCTTTGAGTAAAAGTGGGCCAGATTAGAGTAAGAAGCGTTGACCGAAAAAGTTGACCAATAGAAAGGTTGACCGACCTTGAAGAAAATATTGACCGGCTAGAATTGACTACGGATTCAGAAATATTGACCAGGATAAATTAAGGGCAAACTAAAGATAAAGGCCAACTTTGTTTAGACGGTTAGATCCCAACTAGATCCAAATCTAATTAGAGCAAGTGAACTACCCCGTTGACTTTCTAGATGAAAGTACCAAGTAGGTAACTAACTCCGCTCACTCCCATCAAACCCCTGAAGGGAAGTACCAAGTAGGTAACCCACCCCACTTACTCCACCTAATCCCTTATCTTTATATACTGATCTCAATTGAGGGACCGACTGTGAAATTCCTGGAAGGTAAGGAGTGAAGAAGGAGAAAAGCTTCAAGTAAGTCGGAGTGGGCGGTCAACAGTCAAGCAAGTGTATCTTTCCTTTTTAAATTCAGATTTTAAGTATACTTCTGTTTTTAAGTCCTGACTTTAAGAAAAATTGCAAGTGTTCTCTTCAAATTTAAATACTTCAGTACATAGTATATCAGACTTACTATTTTAATCACTGTTTGATAAACTGTATCTCCAATGTCATGCTTGCTGTACGATCGGACTGAAAATATAATTTTGATTTCATGGTTAATTCATACTTTCTGCTTTCTACTTTCCTCTTTCTGCTCAACTTATGATTAAACTTGAATTGCATAAAAAAAATAGAGAAGTAAACCGGCTTTGAGTCATAATGTTATAATAAAGAATAATTGACCGGAATGGGATTTATGGATTTAAAATTGGCTTCATGTCAACTGAAAGTCTTTATACTTGACCGGAATAAGAAAAATGAATTTAAAATCGGCTTTGTAATATGACGACCGAAAGTTTTGTACCCGTCTAGAATGTAAACCAATGAAAAAGTAAACCGGCCTTATGACAAGATAAATAAGATTGGACTTTAGCACTGGGAGATAAAGTTCTCCGACATGCCCTAGAACATTATGGTGGTAATCGATGATAACGAAAAGAAGCCGTCCTTGGGGCTTTGTACAAGAAGGAAATAAAAGTCGTTCTCGGTGCTTTGTACAAGGAGGAAATGAAAGCCGTCTTCGGGCTTTTGTATAAGGAGGTATTACCGTAATTGTGAGGAGATGTGCACAATCTATCCTCGATTATCGCCCCCTCCGCTAGCGATGTCCTTTACCGATAAAAATAAAATAGAAGAGAAATTTTTATAATAAGACCGACTCTATTTTTTGTCCGGATTTCTAGAATTTGACAGCTCCGGTCTTCCTGATTTCTTTGCATTATGTAATTGCCATGATCCGGTTAACTGTTAATTTTATAATATTCATGTTGCATATGTATCTGTATCCGCCTTATAGCATAAATGCTTTACGGAAGATCTGCATGTACCTTATTGACTCCGGCTCACTATTTTTTGTTTCACCCTCCAGATGAAACTATAGAACTCGTGCCTGACGAGATGGAGTGACTAGAGCTCCGTCCGAATGATTCTAAGCACTCGAAAGTATATTTTGGAGTTACCCGGAAGAAGCAGTTTTATTGTAATGATCTGAATGAAATATATGAATTTTGTAATTGGACTTTTATGACTATGTATGTATAAATGAGTTTTATGGGTATGAATGTAAATGCTTCGGTAGGTTATTAGATGGGTTTCCGCTACATATTTTATGGATATCGTATATGGGTCCTAGATGGCATCTGTGATCCTGTGATTGGTAGGTATGACCAGCTCGGACCAGATCACCAAAACCTTGGTGTCAGTTCCAGGAGGTCACTGGCGGAATGCAAAAAAAAAAATCCATTCCGTCGCACTTACTATGTTGAGCCAAACAAAATATTATAGCTTCCGGATTACAAATTCTTTCACAAAAAGATACCCCACATAATTTTTAAAACATATAAAATATCATATACAAAATACATATAAATAAATGTCAAATAATTAAGGTAAAAACGTTCACAAAGTTAGGGTTCTAATTTGCTAAAGTCAAATCATACATAAATTCCAAAATAAACGAAAGAAAACAATGTGGCATTGGGTTAGGGTTTCCAACGAACACAATACCTCACAAAACTTTTAAATCGAACACAAAATCAACATGTATGCATGCTTAATACATGAGTATTTCAAAATACATGTTTAGACGGGTATTAGAACAAAAATACCCAAAAAGACCGGAATAAAAAGAGTAACAAGAGAAAGAAAAATATATAGGTGCACTTGTCTCGACCTGATCTACAACCTTCTTAACTAGCTTCAAGTTAGAAACGAACCCGAGAGTCTCGAACTCTCCTTCTCTCTTCTCTTTCAAGTTCTCTCTCTCTCCTCTCTCCGCTTTGGCCAAAAAAGGCCAGAGAAGATGATTCGCACACTTAAATACCCAAACTGGCGCCTCGAGCGCTAGTCGAGCACTGATCAGGCATCATTACACTGGAAATCACGTCTCAGGAACACATTGGGCACGCTTTAGGCGCGACAGCACTAGAAATCGTGCTTGAGTGGGGTTCAAGAGCGGGTCGGGCCCGGGGCAGGCCTAGGTCAAGGTTGCAACGAGCCAGCTTCGTGCACAAGCTATCCAGGACCCATTTCGACCCTTCTAATCTAATTTTTACATCCTTGGATCCTAATTTTGATTATATTAACTTAATAAGTCGTGATTATCATAATTTAAAACTCGATTCTTATTTATGGATTAACTTTTTAAAGTTTACAATGCTGGTTTTCGATTTTATCAATTCTGAGTCTTTAGGCTTTTTAATCCAATTTCTCTCATATTTTTTGATCTTAATTTATTTATATTAACTTAATTACTCCTAATTATCATATTTTAGAAACCGATACCTTACAAGAGCGTTCCCATATTTAGCATTCTACATATTGAATCTTTTAAGCGTCTTATATATATAGTCTTTCTGGCTCAAATACACTTTCCATGCCTTCTTGTCTCTTGAACTTTCCATGACAGGAATCTTCCAGGCCTCAGATCTTTCATCATGAACTCACCATTTAAAAGAGTTATATGATTACTAATTTTGTCTTTGGCTAGTGTAGCTATCAACGTATCCTCAATGAATAGAAAAAGATATAGAAGATAACCATTATTCAACCTTTTCAAGTGGACACAAGTTGCCATATTTGTTTTTGTTAAAGCCACAACTAATTGTAAATCAATCGAATCAATTGTACCGTTGTCTCGAGACCGCTTGAAATTATAAAGAGACTTCTTCAACAAGCATACATGATCTTCTTCTTTTTCAATCATGAAACACTTCTGCTGCTTCTATAAATCCTCTCCTCAAGTTATCCACGTAGGAAAGTTGTCTTTACATTAAATTGCTAAAGCTTTTGGTTCTATATATCTGTAACACAAAGAAGGGTGAGAATGAGAGTATGTTTCTCTATAGGAGAAAACAGATCAGTGAAGTCATACTTTATGTAGCCTTTTGCTACTAATCTCTATTATATCTATCTTCCTCAAGTAATGGTATACATTCTCTCTTCTTGAAAACCCATTTACAACAAATTTTAGTCCCCCAGGAATCTTCACAAATTCCCAAGTCTTACTCTTGCGAAGAGATTTAATCTCTTCCTACATAGAAACTAAACATCTGTCTAAGTCACTATGATAACAACTTCCCTATATGTAGAGTGACCGTCAATGCTATTAACATCCTCAATAACGTTTAAAACATAAGAAACCAGATTGGCCTTACCATATTTCTACAAAAATCTAATATTTCTTTTCGATATGTCTCTATCAATGAATTATGATTGCTTCTACTACGGTGACACAGCATCCTGATGAGAAGAAACAATGGAAGCTTGCATAATAGATTTTTGGTCAACTTTCTAACTCTATTTGCACATCAAAATTCACTAGGCCTGTATCACATGATATTATAGGTAAAGACAATTCTTTCCTCTCTACGAAGCATGTTAGTCGCATTAAATACAATATATCTACTAATAATAACTTTGGCTATTTATAAACATTATAACTTGTATCCTTCAAACTAGATGCATAACCATTTAATAAAAATTAACAAATCATAGTTCTAAATTTCAGCTATTAGTATAAGTAAGACGTTCAAAGATTAAAAAAAAAAAAAGAATATTAAGTGGAGTTATCAGACCATACCTCTCTCAGGATCTTACGCTTAATAGTAGTAGAAGGAGAATTATTTAACAGGAAACATACTATAGTATCAACTTCAACCTAAAACTACTTGGGCAACCCAAAATTTGAAAGCATACAACATACACGCTCCATCAAAGTTTTGTTCATCCGCTCAATAGCATCATTTTAATGTGATGTTTTATGAACTATGAACTGTCTGATGATATCTTTATTCATACAGAAATCATCAAACAAGCTCAAATAGACTCTAGGCTATTATTAGAGCGGAGATACTAAATTTGTTTGGACATTTTCTTTTCCATCAGAACCTTCCACTACTTGAACATTTAAAGACATGGCTTTCTCTTTCAAAAAGAATATCCCAATTTTTTTAAAAAGAAGCCATCAATCATAAAGAGCATATACTCGGAACCTCTTTTATAAGGCACCTTGAATGTTCTCTTAATGCACATCCCAAATTTTTCTTGGGATATTACATTATACATTACAACCGTCATAATTATAAAGAGCATAAACTCGGAACCCCTTTTATAAGGCACCTTGAATGTTCTCTTAATGCACATCCCAAATTTTTCTTGGGGATATTACATTATACAATACAGCCATTATAAATCCGTATATAAATTTGGGTTGCTGATTTGTATATCTTTTTGGTACTTTTTCAAACTATTTAGAATACAACTATTTTGGGTGTAAATATTGATTAATTTAAGAATTATTTGGGAATAGTTTAGTATCATAAAATAGTATCCCAAATTTTAAAAGAAAAAAAATGAATAAATTATTAGGATTAAATTAAAATACCAACGGATCTAATGCGTCTTCAATTTTGAGTCGTCATACGAATAAAAAAGCCGTCTGGTCTCGCTCGGTAGGTTGAACTGTAGCGAATCCGATTTTCGTCTTTGAGAACCTAAATCTTACACACCACAATAAATATACAAGAAGTCAAAGAACGGTGGGACTTACTCCCCAATATATCTTCTAATATTCAAGTTAGAACTCTTCCTTCAATGGAGAGAAAGATGGAGGAATGTGAAAATACGTGGATGCATCTTTGAGAGAGGGGATTGAGTGAGCTGCAGAGGTTTGGGCTCCGAAAGGTTCACTTAGTTCTGAGCGGCTTCAGGAAGGGTGCACCCTTTAGAATTGGCTGCCTTAGAATGGGTGCACTCGTAGGGAGAGTGGTTTTGCAGGCTCTCAATGTGCACGAATGCCTGAAGGTCAAAAATATACTCTATATTTGAGGACTGATTGTTTGATTGTTTGATCAGGGATCCTCTTTCTTGTGGTAGAGAATGAGTATTTATAGAGTGAGAACCAGTTTAGCATTCATTGGGCCTCACGACTGGTAATAGTTGTCTGATGGATAGGCTGAGGTGTCTCGGTGATCACGAGAATCGATTATGGTAACTATTGCTGTATGAAAATATTCACTCCACTGTCAAAGCAATCATAGGGGGTGTTACATGATGATTGCCTCCTGATAAGATTTACTGAGCCATAACTGTCAATCATGGGAGTGCAATTATTGGGAGGCATTATGATAAATACCGCCAGCTTGTATGTGTTAAGTTGTGAAGGCTGTTAGCTGCTAAACTAGAGGGACAACTGTCGAGGTGGCACATCATGTGGCCCTAATTTTCCATTTTTCACTGGGTGATTTTCGATTGATCTGCTTGGGCCAACTGAGTTACCTTCTAGATCTTTAGGCTAAAGAGACATCTACCTAACTTCTATCTTCTAGGCCTTTCTTCCTTCCGTGGGATAAGTTTTTGGATTGGCTCATGAGCTACCATACCTATCACTAGCCCCCATGTTGGGACGTTTAAACTTTTAACTCTCGGCATGTTTATTAATGGGATGCCAACTATAAGCCCGTGCACGTTCAATCCTTCCCTTGGTGTTCTGCTAACTCGGTATTTAGTCAGTCAGGATTTGATTTGATCTTCTACGAATTATGCTAACATGGGTAATCCCCTTACATTGATATCTTACTGATCCTCCTCTCAGTTATAATTAGAGGGGCTATCTATACATTGTATCACAAATTGTCTTTACCTGCCAAACGGTCTAAGAGTTTGAAGTTAGCATCGAACCTATGCTTCCATAAGTTGGGATCAGAGGAAGCTCTTCTTCAATGTTCGAAGACTAGATCTGAGGATGCAGCCAGAGTTTGCCTTGGTTATCCTCTTTTATGTAGGAAGTCGTCTTGGTTTTCTTCTTTTACGCATGTTCTAAAATCGGACCCACTATTTTATAGCAAAATCCTAGGCTTTAGGCTGTGGCTCTTTGCTCCACTCTTTGGCACCAAGCAATTCTCTCTACAGTACTACTTTTGGCTCTATGGAGACAGAGGGTTTCTTTTTTATTTTTTTCTTTTTTGCTCTTGGCCACCCAAAGTGGGATGTGCTAAGTGTTAGGACTCTTCTTAGTGGGTGAGAGTTTTCTTCCGGTGCCCATCCTCCAATCGGGTGGGCTTCCCTCAAGGGAGTGCCTCCCTTCTTTAGGTGCTTCTCCCCTGGTTGATTATAGTCCAATCGCTGCTCCATGTGTTTTTGTTTCCTTCTGTATTATATGTCTACTATTGTAAGGTTGTTATACTTTGTAAAAGAAATTAATAAATGAAACTTCTTGCGCATTATTTGTCTTTATTGTGTGGCTTCAATATTCTTGTATGCTGCGAAAAGTTAAAGCACTTGAATGTTTATTTCTAATGCGTGATTTCTGACAATCTGACAACTTGGACCACTGACAATTCAGTCTTCTAACAATTCAATTGACAATAATATATTCCCTATGCATGATTTGGACATAAATTAGCTGAGTTTGCCTCAAGCTCATTAGGGTTGCTTGCTGCCAGTTTATCATCTTGGTAAATAAAGCATCACGGCATCGTTACTTGTGCTACATCGTCAACTCACTGATCATCAGGGGTGTCAACTAGCAGCAGGCTACACATGGAGATGTCGCATCAGTCATCATAACTAGCCTAGCAAGCTACAATACATTCTACGATACAGGCACATGTTTCAGTCATTATGGAAACGCACCTCTTTGATATCCTCAAATGACGCCATTTGTGACGGACCGGATTATTTTTCTTAAATAACCTCCATCAACAAAACACATAAAAAAGCCCATAATTAATATTATGGATTTCTGTAGAAAATTAGGTAGAGTTTCGTTTGTAAGTCGGATGTTTGCCAAAATACAAACACCTAAAAAAATCATGTGCAATAATCCTCAACTATTTCACAAATAAAGACAACTCAATTCCACAGGACCTCCAACTGCCACGACACCACAGGTGGTACTGATATTATAACTCAGGTATAACATCGACTAGAAAGGATGTCAGCAAAAGCAAAACCCATCATCACCACAATAAGAAAAATCTGCGGAAGCATAATAACCATATATATAAGCAGGAAATGACCATACAATCATCCACAATAAAATCATTATCACAGAAAAATTCTCTAAGTACTCAAAATTAATTACAAGTTCCTATTTCAAACATAATAAACAACTATGTCCTCAAGCTCCACACTTGAAATCAACTGGCTATCAAGCTTCTATTGCCTACTCAGTCTCTTCGGGCATCAAGGCATTCTCATCTGAAAAGAGAGATAGTAAGGGTGAGTGTACATGTGACAGAACAATTTTTTTTTATTCTGTCATTCATAACACAGGATGAAAACCCAAACTAAACCAATTAGGTACAACACAGGATCACAGATGCCGTCTAGGACCTAAACATGATATCCATAAACATGTAACGGAAGCCAATCTAGTAATCTGTCAAAACACTTACATTCATTCTAAATCATTCATGCGTACATAACAGATCCAGTTACACAAATTCATCTAATTCTAATTAGATCATACATCACTTCCTTCCGTAGCAGCTTTCAAGGTATGCTTCTAAGTCCTTATAATCTGTTAGACGGTACCCTAGTCGCACTTTCTCGTCAGGCATAAGTTCTATGGTCTCATCTGAAGGGGGAAAACATGAAAACAGTGAGTCGATGCCCAACAAGTTACATGCAAATATATATAGTAAAACATATATGCGGAACATATCTCAGCAAAATAGATACTATTGCACATAAAGTTACAAATGCCATAAGGAAGTGTTTCATAACAAAAACGTATCCAAAACTGTTAGAAATATAAACGGTCTTCGAAAATTCGAAATCAATGTACTCATATTTCAGAAAGCAGAAGTCGGTCTTACCTTCATATTTTACAGAATCTCATCTTTATCAGTAATGGACCCTACCAGTAGACCCTATTGGCAAATGGGGCAAATAATCGTGGATAGATTGTATTCAGTCCACACAATCCAAGGCCGATAACTGAACAGAACGGATGATCCTACCTCACGAGAACCTTCCCCAATCCAAGGGGGTGCCGGCCAGAACAGAACAGAATCTGCCCTCCATATTGTAACGCCTCGAGGAGAAGCGAACCATAAATAACTCCATGGAAAGAGTTATCCTCGATTACCACCATAACGTTTTAAGGCATGCCGGAGAACCTAATCTGACTGCATATCAGTCTTGGGTCCAAAATAACAGAAATAGAAATACTTCCTTCTTATTGCTTACTGAAAGCCATTTTCAGTAAAGCTGGAGTTTTTTTCAGTACGAATTTGGAGTTCATTTTCAATACAAGCCGGAGTTCATTTTCAATATAATACCAGAGTTCATTTCAAATACAAAGCCGGAGTTCATTTCCAACACAAAGCTGGAGTTTATTTTCAATACAAAGCCGGAGTTCATTTCCAATACAAGCCGGAGTTCATTTCCAACACAAAGTCGGAGTTCATTTTCTTAAAATGATGGAGTTTAGAAAGCCGGAGTTCTTTTTCGTAAAAAGTCGGAGTTCAAAAAGCCGGAGTTCTTTTTCTCAAAAAGCCGAAGTTCAAAAAACCGGAGTTATTTTTCTCAAAAAGCCGGAGTTCAAAAAGTCAGGGTTCTTTTTCTCAAAAGGCCGAAGTTCAAAAAGCCGGAGTTCAAAAAGCCGGAAAGCTTTTCGGACGGAGTGCTTTTCAAACGGAGTGTCTTTCAGACGGGGTGCTTTTCAAACGGAGTGTTTTTCACTCAAAGGGACGGAGTGCTTTTCACTCAAAGGACGGAGTACTTTTAAAAGCTGAAGTTTCATAAATTCGGAGTGCTTTTTCATTATGAAAAACCAACCTGATTCTTTATCAAGGAAAAACCAAACTTTATTTTATTAAGGGAAAACTGAACTTCTTTTAAGCATGCGGTTAACAGAGATTCTTCTTTAATCAATGATCAGAACAAACATCGTACATACTGTAACATATAATCATTAAGAATCAGATATACTTGCAATGAAACATGCATATACTTGTATTAGATCATGATCTTAAAAGCAGGGGGGAAGGGTGTACACTTGCAAACGAGACTTAAAAAGGGTAATCGTCTGAAGTACTCTTTGCAGTAAAACATGAACTTCAAAACAGAGCATGAACTTCAAAACAAAGTACACTCACAGTATTCTTAAAAATAGAACTTTAAAGAGCAACGTCCTTACAATATTCTTAAAACATGAACTTAAAAGTAGCGTCTGAAGTAACTTGCCTGAGAGTTTTCCAATATCACCATTTGAAGTTTCTCCTTCACTCCCTCCTTTCTACTTGCGTTTGCCTTTACTACATTCAACCAACCGACGCTGGGTTTTTATAGAGGAGGGGTTTGGTGGGGTAAGTGGGGTAAGTCACTCCCGTACTTGTTTGCAGAAAGTAGGTGGGAGTAATTAGATTAGTTTACCTACTCCATTTGGCCACCACCTAGTTGCCGCTTAGTTGGAATCTAACTGAGCAAGAAAGTTTACTTTTATCTTTAGTTACCATTAATTTAATTCAGGCCAAACGCTCCATTTTCATGCAAGCGGCCCATTTCGCCGCTGGCCAACCTTGTTGGGCCGTTTGTGATTCCGAAGGGCCGAGTTCCATTTCACATGGCCGAGTTCAAAATGCAGTGCCGGTTCCAATTTTCGTAAACCTTTCAAGAAATTCGATCAACTCTTCAATTCCGGTCAATTCTTCAAATTCAATCAAATTTTACTTCGGCCTCTTGCACTTCCATGAAGTGGTTCGGCCTTCCAGTGTCACAAGGCCACTCCAATTTTTAGTAGCAATATTTTATTCCAAATTTAAGCCTTCTTGATTCCGGGATCTCACAGTACAGCTCAGCAAATGTAATTATACATCACTACAACATATAGATGAACAATGAAAATGATAAATAGATGGAAGAAGACATAAACTTTCAACGAAACAGAAACATGAGAGGAAAGGGGACATCTAGGATCGTCTGAGTCACATGTTTACATTAATTACATTTTATACATTTTCATTAATCTTTGCGAACTAAGGTTAGTAGGTCGTACTAGCCGATGATGCTAGAGAATGAGGAAATGAATGTATTCACTGCACATTCAAAAGCTCACGGCTACATTTTAGGCCTGCAGCACTCGACCATCGGTTACATTTTAGGCCTACAGCACTCAACCATAACAATTCACCCCATATCCCCCAAGGACCAGGGCAATCCTTGTTCTTCCACAGAAATGTCCTAAGGCATACCACGAACATCACTTGCCCCCATGAGTGGCCAGAGTATTTCTTGGGTTTCCATCGTGATGTACGTGGCAAACCAGAGGGCACCACCCGGTGAACATAAGTCCATGGTCCTAATTTCAAGATTTAGTCTTTCCTTGAGGGAGGATCCACCACATTTCATTTTATTTACATTATCTCCAACCGGGAGATAAGTTCTATCATGCATACATTGTGGATTTTTCCTCTAATTGCTTGCTTGGTTCTCATCTTTCTTTACCTTTCAAAGATTCAATTTAATTCCATGAGAGGGTTTGGAATTTCTTACCTCCAATGGGCAAATATCACCTTAGGATCCTTCAAAATACATTTCCTTACCTCCGGTGCACAAATACATATTTTTGAGGCTTTCAATTTAATATGAACAATTAGACATAAATTTCATAAGTATCAAATGGAGGTAAAGTATGCAAATTTATACATTCATCTCAGGTGAACAGTGTCAAGAGACATTTAGAGCTCCAGAACGCCGCGAATGGGTTATAACTTGTAAAATCGGACGTTCGACCGATATATATACATAATTGGGACGTGGTAATTCACATTTTGAGGTCAATTTAACATAATATGGAGGTAGAAGTATGCAATTTTTCCTTTTTCATTCAGATGAACAGTGACAGGGGGTTTTTAGAGCTTCTGGACTCTGCGAACGGGTTGTTTCTTTTGAGATCAGATATCCGATTGATATATATACATAATTGGGATGTAGTGATTCACATTTTGAGATCAATTTAATATAATACATGGGGAAAATGGGAATCCCGTTTTGGGCATGGAGTTAGGGTTTGGCGATACTAAATCGGACGATTCGGACAACGATTTGAACAAATAACTACATATTCATTGATCATTAATCTTGGGTTTCATGATTTTCATATTTAGGGTGGGTATCGACATAAAAATATCCGATAAAAATAAAACAAACATCGAACGAGAATTAGAAGTGAGTATGAGAACACTTATCTCAATGCGTACTACAACTTTTTCAACTAGCTCGACATCGGAGTCGGGCCCGAGAAGCTTCATTTGGCCACATCTCCTTCGCGCGGTACCTCCTCTCACCGGCTTCCACGGCTGCTGCAGCTGCTCCACCGGCCGCGCCAGCAGGCCACGGCAAAGCGCAGCCATCGCCGGCCACCACCAACCTTGCACCGCCAACACCGTTCTCCTCCTCCTCTCTCTTTCTCTTTCTCTCCTCAAAACCCTCGCTGGACTCTCTTTCTTCGCAAATCTGCTTCCTCCGTTTTTCCCTTCTGCTTCATTTTTAACATTAATAATAACGTTATTATTATTATTATTATTATTATTATTATTATTATTATTATTATTATTATTATTATTATTATTATTATTATTATTATTATTATTATTATTATTATTATTATTACTATATAATATATATTCATATATATTATATATTTATTTATTTATTTATTTATTACGTTTTCTTTTAATCCAAAAATTTAAATCGATACCCGAGCAATTGAATGGGCGCAGTCCTGGCACTAACCCAACAATTCCAATTATTTTTCAAAATTTTTATAATATTAAATTAATTTTTTATCATACCCAAATTACCCAAAATAAATAAACCCAAATTAATTTAGATAAAAATATTTGGGATATTACACCATTTCTGGGTCAGGGTATCAACCATTTAAACTCTAAGCCTTCGCCGCTTTCTGCACTTCTCTTCTTGATTTGCATCACCTTGCCTTAGTTCACCTTTCTTGCTTTTCATGGCCTCCTCAAGCGTCGACGCAATCCCGTCTACTCTTACTTCTCATGACGTTCAATCTTTATATGTCAGATACAATATCATGAGCATGGTCTTGTATGTGTTGCCTACTGATGATGATAGGGCTTGCTCCCTGCAGGATAGGTTCATCACCATTTACGAGGCTCATTAAAAAGGAAGTCTTCAAATCCCCTTTGCATAGAAGTCATATGAGATCCTAGTGTCTTTATACATTTTGGTAGCACACTTCCACCCCAATGTTGTTCGATACCTAGTTTCCTTGTGTGTCTTCTTCTGTCACTGTGGACGTTCCTTGGATGCCCTAACTGTGAAGGCGATCTTCCGGTTCAACCAAGAGGCAAAATAGTTTTGTTCACCCCCTACAGGTAGTATCAAATAAGTAGGGGGAATCTAGATTTGGTAAAGGATTGAAAGGACCAATTCTTTTATCTGTTGGTCCGTTCCGACTAGGCCCCTTCCAACAAATGGGGTCAAGTGGAGACCACCTATGCTGGAGATATCTTGGATTGGGAGGAATCCCTGACGAAAGCGCTAACGGAGCTTGGAGAAGCATTCGAACGCCTTTCACCAAAAAGACTATTGGTTGTTTGCAAGGGTGCTCATACGAGCTGAGTGGGAGTTCCAGACAGAAGGGGCTGATGTCACTACCTTGCCACTTCACAAGCCCAAGAGGGAACTGAGGATGTTGTACATCTGGGACTCTCCTAAGAGGGCAACAAGTTGAGTAGCTCCATCTCGTTCCTCCTCCTTTGACTTTGGTCGGGTAATCATGGAGGTGGCATGTGATGTTGACAAGTCATCTAGGAAGCTAGGTTCTATCCCTTCTCCTCCGATCTGTCATGTTTTTAGGAGCTAATTGGTTCTACCAAGGGCGATGAGCCACCTATTCATTCTACTTTTAGAATAAGTGACCTTGAGACGGGTGGGCAAGGCGAGTTGATTAGCGATCCAGCCTTGACCCAGTACGGGGTCTCCATTGTTATTGTTTCGTTGCTTGAAGAGCCTACACACAACCCTCTTGCTGTTTTTGTTAAGGAGGGTCCTAGCAATGATCGAGTGGCCGAAGCCCTTGTAGAGAATAATGTGGAGGTGGTGGTGGCTGAAGAGACACCTCACCTAGAGGCTCTAGCATCCAATGTCCCAAAGGTTTCGGTTGCTTCCGCTTTGCTTCCAAGTTTCAGGGTGCCCCACTACTGTCAGGAAGTGCCTCTGCTAAGTTGGAGGACTCCATCTACTTCTTCACCTAGAGCTCCCCGGGCCCTTCATCCTCAGAGTAGTTGCCTTACATTGAGGTATGAGCTACGTAACTTCTCATTTTCATATCTATCGTCGTCCTTACTTGACCACTTGTTTTTTTCTTGTAGTCATAGGAGGCGTTGTGTCTGATGGAGGAGTGCTTGCACCATCCAAATGTTGAGATCTCTCACTTGTCCTATACGTGTGTCAATCTTGCCTTGCTCAAAGAAATGGAGGGCCAAGTGAATGCTGCCATTGTCAAGGCACAACAGAGTCAAAAGCGGGCTACTAGCCTCAACGCAAGCTGTCCAAGTCTAAGGTGAGATCCCAAGATCTTACAGAGGAGAAATCTCAGTCTCTTGATCGAATCAGCTCACTCAAGGATGCACTTCGGGGGCTAAGCAAAAGCTCACTGATCTCCGGAGTGAGTGTACCCGACTTGAGGGAGAGCTGAGGATTTGGTTCAGTCCATAGGAAGTTGGTCGCATACTAAACAATTTATTCTGGGATAGCATTCACCTCTACTGATAGATCGCATCCTTAGTAGCTCCAAACTTTCCTATTGGTTTCTTCGATCTGAGGAATACTGGTACTCGATGTTGATCTGAATTGGTTAACTTCCCACAAGGAGGAGGGGAGCCTTTACCACTTTCACCGGAGGGCTCCCAACCTTAGGATAGTCATCCATTCGAGTCACAAGCATAGGCAATATTTTGTATCATTGAAGCAGACAGATGCTCCTCGATGTATGTTTTGATTCCTTAATAAATTATCTTGACTGTTTTGATATTATCGCCAATGTTTCTTTATTCATGCTAAGTTCTTTTATTCAATATTTTTTTATCTACCGACTAAGCGTTATTGCTATCGTTGCCAAGCACAGTTCGAACATACTAGTCCAGTTGTACTCATTCCTGCGACAGAAATTTGTAGCATTGGGAAAGCCTTTTTTACGACTAAGCATTATCGCTATTGTTACCAGGTTTGATGGGACACATTTGTCCAATTGTATTCGTTCTTGTGGGAGGAAGTATTGGCACGTTGACTTTCTTAAAGATTACCATTTCTTATGGGAGGACGTCGTAGCACATTTGTTGGTGGGCTTCACTAAGGCCGACTAGGTTTAGTTGCCTAGTTGTCAAGCTTTGGTGAAGTCTAGGCCATCGTTCACACGGAATATCAATACTTAGTCCTATTAACGGACATTGTAGCTTTTGTGCATCTGGTCCTAATCCGCCAACCGTTGTCGATTGATAGTGCTCTCTCCTTCGAGTGGATGTTGTTTCACACATGTTGATAAAGCCCCCAAAGGTTTTTGTGGCCGTTTTGATGGGGAGGTATAACTTTCATCCACAAGCCCCCAGGTTGTCATGTCCAACCTTGTATAGGTCACTCGATTGTTTGGATCAAGATTTAGGGTTCGACCACGTTTAGGCTACTCGGTTAGCTAGACGAAGGTTTTTGATCGGGCTATAGCCGATTGTTCAGCAAGTGAAGGTGTTCACCCTACTTAATAACAATCTAAGTCATTTGATTTTATGCGATGGCAAGCAAGCATTCAAATGAACAATAAATCAGACAAACAATTATTTTATTAGATGAAACGTGGTACATAGTACAAGCACTGCACATGTTGCATGCTGAATTTATCTGTGTTTGGTGAGGAATTGTTGATGATATTTTTTAAGGTAGATGGCATTTCAAGTTTAAGGGACCAATTTGCCATTCTAGTTGCATACCTTGTATATATCGTTTTGGAGAATCGTTGAGACAAGGAATGGCTCCTCCAAATTCGAGAAGAGTTTGTTCTTATTGGCATCCGTATCCGTTGCCTCTATTTCCATAGAACTAGACCCCCATCCTCAAACTAGTGTGCTTTCATCTTTTTGTTATAATACTGAGCGATCTATTATTGATAAGCCGCCATTCAAAATTTACCTGCATCTTAGGTTTTTCCGAGCAAGTCAAGATATTATCTGAGTTGTCAGAAGTTATTGAGTGAGTTGACGATCTCGACTCTAAGGCTGGGCAGTCCGATCTCTACTGAAATGATCATTTCAGTCCCATAGCATAAATTAAAAGGCGCCTCTCATGTAGGTTACCTCGGTGTCGTTCTATACGACCATAGTACGAAATGCAGCTTATCTGCCTAAGAGCTCTTGGTATCTTCCATCTTCATCTTCAACCTATATAATAGCATTATGTTTGTTACTTCCACTTACCCGTTCAGTCATGGATAGGTGACGGAGGTGTGAACCAACTTTATTCTCAAACTCATGCAGTACTTAGTGAAGTGTTTGTCAGTGAATTAGGTTTTGTTGTCAGTCACTATAACCTTAGAAATCCAAAATCTGGATATAACGCTCTACTGAACGAACTCGATGGCATTCTACTCAATAATCCGTGCTAGTGGGGTGGCTTTCCTCCATTTTGTGAAGTAATCGATGCCAACTATGATAAACTTCCTCAGCCCGAAAGTAATGGGTAATGGGCTGAGTATGTTCAACCCCACTATGCGAATAGTCATGGTGACTACAGGGCTTGTAGTTTCGTGTGCAGCTGATGAGGAATGGTGCTGTGCATTTCTTCACGAACTCCATGACGTCTCACTTTATTGTCGACTAATGGACGCCTTCTCGCATGTCTTTGAATGCCAAGTTCTTACCTCCGATATGTGACTCAGATTTTGAGATGTACCTCGTTCAACATCTAGTCAACTTCTTCTGAAGTGAGACATTGCATGTAAGGGGTGGAGTACCCTTATTGGTATAGCTTCTCATCCATGATAGTGTACTAACTTGCTGTCCTTTTTATGCGCTTGGCTTTCATTGGATTTTTCGGTAGAAGGTTGTCAGTGAAGTACCTTCTATATAGACTTATTCAGTTTTTATTGTTCGAGATCTGTAGCACCTGTTGCTTTGACCCCCTATACTCGAGAAGGCAAGAACCTCTTGTATGTCTCGGGCATATTACTTGGGATTACCTGTCACTATTGCTTTCACCAACTAATTTGCCTTCCAGTTATCCTCCCATGGGACATGGGTTATCTTGACCTTGTCGAATGCCTGGCTCTGGCCTTTCACTCTAGCAAGGTACCTTGCGAGTAAAGGGCTAGACACCTCAAACTTTTTGAGGACTTGGTTGATGATTAGCTTCGAGTCACTATACATGGCCAAATTCTTCACCGAGCATTCTTTTGACAACCTGAGTCCAACTAGTAATGCTTCATATTCAACGAAATTGTTGGTGGTTGGGAATTCGATGGTCATCGAGTATTTCATCTTTAAGTCATTCCAAATCCTCAAGACCACGTCTACCCCACTCCTTGATTAAGTTGATGATCCATCTACGTGTGAGATCTAGATTGGAGCTTCTCGTTGCTAGCTGGCACCTTTGTTTGAATGGAGAGTGTTTAGAATTGGCGTTGTTATTTTGACTATGAAATCCGTGATGGCCTGAGCTCCTATGACTGGCCACGATTGGAATTCCATGTCAAGTTCACCCAACTCGATGGCCCACTTGATTAGTCATCCGGATGTGTAAGGTCTCTGCAGGATCCCTTTTAGGGGCTAGTCTGTCAGGATGATAACTTTGTGCGCCCGGAAGTACGGTTGTAACTTCCTAGTGGGATAGAAAAGCATTGGGTTAATCCTTTCGACATGCGAGTAATGAGTCTCGATGCCAGTGAAGAATTTGCTAATGTAGTAGACTGGCCATTACATCTCTGGCTGCAGCCTGATTAGAACTGAACTTAGCATTATGTCCGAAATTGCTAGGCATATGTACAACTCTTCACCTTCTTGTAGTGACATTAGGAGAGGAGGCTAGTGAGGTATTCCTTCAACTCTTCGAAGGCCGCTTGGCAATCAACCATTCACTAGAGACTATTTGACTTTATTTCTCTCAAGGCCTTGAAGAAGGAAAGATACTTTTCTATCGATTTTGCCATGAACCAAGAGAGTGCTGCGAGTCTCCCAGTGAGTCTCTAGACTTCTTGCATAATTCTAGGCAGGCTCATGTCCATGATGGCTCTGATTTTCTTAGGGTTTACTTCGATCCCCCGCTTTGGGACGATAAAATTTAATAACTTTTCGGAAGACACTCTGATACACATTTGGTTGGATTTAACTTCATCTAGTGTGTCCAAAGTACTTCAAAAATCTTTCTGAGGTCACAAATATGGTCATCAGTTGCCTTACCTTTCACAAGCATATTGTCTACATTACCTCCATATTCCGACCGATTTGGGCCTCAAACATTTTATTCATGAGTTGCTGATAGGTGGCACCAACATTCTTCAATCCCGAAGGTATGACCTTATAATAGTACATCCCTAATCCGTCATAAATGAAATGTGTTCTCCATCTTCTGGACTCATCCAAATCCAATTGTAACCCGAATAAGCATTCATGAAGTTGAGCAGCTCGTTTCCTAATGTAAAGTCCACCAGTAGGTCAATCTTTGGTAGCGAGAAATCGTCCTTTAGTTATGACTTGTTTACATTGGTGAAGTCTACAAATATCCACCATTTTCCATTGCTCATTTTGATGAGAGCCATATTTGATAACCAGTCAGAATATTGGACGACCCTTATGAAGACCGCGTCAAGTATATTCTTTACCCCCTCGCATATGGCAACTAACTTCTCAATTAAATGGTTTCTCCACTTCTACTTGACGGGCTTATGACCGAGATTAAGACCCAACTTATAGATCATTATTTCAGTTAGTATATCCGGCATGTCAACAAGTGTTTACATAAAGGCATTAGAGTTTTGCCAGTGGAAAATTATTGACCAGTCCCACTGTTGACCCATTATTAAGCTCCTGATCTGTATATATTTTTTAGGCTCATCGAGATCTAGAGGGATCAAGTCGGTCAAATTACAAGACTGTGCTTGTAGCAGGGTTGCTTCATCTTAGAGGTTGAAGTGTTCAACTATCCAGGAGTCAACTGGGTAACTTGAGCGAAATAGCATGTTTGGCCAGTGATCTGGTCTCCTAAGACCTCCTTAACATTGCATGCCGTTGGAAAATTCATCTTCAAATGTGGGATTGATAGTCGACCTAAGATAGCATTATAGATTGAGGGTAGGTCAATCACTAGGAATATGAGAACGCGAGATGCCATCTTTGGATACGTTTCTAGTGTAACCTCCAACTGAATTGTCCCCTTAGTTGGGACATGGTTATTATCAAGACCGTATAGGGGTCTCTCAACTACTTCCATCTGATTCATTTTTACTCCAAGCTTAAAGTTGGTATTGAGATACAATAAATTTCTTGAATTTTTATTATCAATAAATACTCGTTTAAATTAGTAATCAATTGTACCATTCAAAAAGAGCACGAATTTAATTAGAATGTCATAATTGGGAGTTATTACATGTATCATATCATTGTCACTAAAAATAATAATATCACCCCTCACTCCTATCCTCGACTTATTGCTGCTAAAAGATTTCTTCAAGCGATCCATGGTATTGCTCTTGGGTGACCTCATGGTCACCATGTTGACTATCCTGACTACAACCCAATTCCACAATTGTTGCTGCCATTCCAGCTCGTCTTCTTCTACTCTGCCAATGGCCTGCCCTAGGTCCCATATGAATATAGTAAGGTACCCTCTTCGACGAGGTCCTCTATCTTTTTGCAATTTTCGACAGTCCTCGGTACTATGCCCGGAGATCGATGGTTCCTCCCTCCAAATTGGGCTGTTTTGGACACTTTAAGAACTTTTCATCTCATATCTACATGAGTATGTTTGTTCGGGAGTCATTTAATGGGGTCAGGTTCAGGGGTCCGAACTCCCTTCGAACATTTGGCTCTATCTTGGGCTATTTATTGGGATCTCAGGAGTTAGCATTGTCTTTGTTCCTCTTCCTCCCGTTCATCGATCCCTAGGGCGGTGGTCTATACGCTTTGGTTGCTTCGCGTCGTTAGCCTCCTTTGCGGCTATGCATTTGTGAGCAATGGTCTTAGCTTCCTCGATAATTTAAGGGTCCTAATGGACCAGGTGTTTCAAGAAGTTGCTCAGTTGCAAAGTGGCTTCAAAGGCATTCAGCTTCAAAAGCGTTCAGCTTCATGTCGTCAATGAGCTTGGATATCTTTCAAGCCTCAGCATTAAATTGGGCCAAAAAGTGCTTCAAAATTTTGTTTGGCCCCTACCGAATGCAAACAAGGTGTCAACACTACTTCTCCTCCCATTGGCTGGAGGCAATTTGCGACAGAAGCTGTCTGCCAGTTCCTGAAATATCTGGATCGAATTTGACTATAGGTGGTAGAACCGAATCCATGCGTCACCCTTAATGGTGAGAGGGAAGCATAGACACATGGCGGGGGCATCTAGGCCGTGGAAGCTTAGCAATGTGCAGAAGTGATCCAAATGGTCCATTGGATTGAAACTCCTATCATAGGGTTCCACGGTTGGCATCTTGAACTTGCGAAGGAGATGCTACATCCAGATCTCCCTTCTGAATGGCAACCTTCTCAAGTTACTTGAGTATTTGTTAGTGCTTCCTCTGAACACTTGTAGCTTGATCTTTCTTATTCTTTCCTCCATTTGAGAGAAGAACACAATCCTTTTGGCATTAAAGAAGGTCCTTAATTCTAAATGGTTTGGAGAAATGTGCTGGACTAGGCGGCTATGGGCCTCCTCGGCCGAGAGCTGTAGGAGACTTCTTCCTAGGTTGGGGGCCTCTGGTCATCAAGGGAGTAGCGTAGATTTCAGTGCTTTGAGTTTTTATCTCGTGCTCGATGGCTCAGTAGATCCTATAGCCGTGTTTGGGCCCTATCACTTATGGTCGCTCGGGCCTCAAGTTCGTCAAGGCACTAGATCTTCTCGATGGGGTGTCTCTTCCTTCAGTTTCTCTTCTTGGAAGCCAAAGTCTGGGAGATGGAGGAGGGAGCTCCTAATTGTTATCTGTCTGAGCAAGTATATAGGGTCTAGATTAGTTTAAACATGGTGTCCATCTGGGCAACGAGCGCCCATACATTAGGGGCCGGTCTCTCATCGCCATGACTACCCACTGAGGGGTTGTCATTATGGGAGATGATATCTCTAACCAATACAGTGGCTTGTGCCTTGATATTGACCATATTTGCTTACTTTGGTTGCGAAGATAGCTTTTCGTCATGCTTTTCACTGACGAAGCAAATGATACATCTCTGGATTTGGGTCATCATATGAATTAGAGAGTTGTTTGATCTCGCCCGATAGATTGAATTAAAGTGGGTGCGGTCTTCATCCCTAGAAACCAAGATCTTGCACACCACAATGAACAAATGAGAGGTCAAATGATTGTGGGACTTGTTCCTCAATATGTCCTCTAATACATAAGTAAAAAATCTTCCTTTGACAGAGAGAAAGATGAAAGATGTTAAAATGCTTGGATACAAGCATGAGAGAGGGGATTGAGTGTGCTGTGGAGGTTTGAGCTCCGAGAAGTGCATTTGATTAGAATCGGCTTCAAAAGGGTGCACCTTTTAGGATGGGCGGCTTTAAGATATGTACACTTACAGGGAGAGTGGCTTTGTGAGCTCTTAGTGTACATGAACGCTTGAGAGCCAAGAATATGCTTTGTATTTGAAGACTAATTGTTTGATTGCTTGATTCACTTGAGAGCCACAATTCGAATTCGTGGTACGCAATAATTATTATGATATTTTAATATCTCTTTAAAATATTTTTAAATAATATAATTGATGGGTACGGTAATCCAATGATTGGTCCAAAATCCCATTTACAAAAGGAAGAAGGGCTCAGATAGCAACGGTCAAGTAGAAGACCCTCTAGACCCAAGATCCAAAGGATACGGTAGTTGACCCAAATGGTTTGACTCAATACCATCTAGTAGAAAATGGACAATTAGGATTAATTAATGGATTGTCCTGACAGTTACAACTCTAAATTAGTGGTCGGCAATCATTACAGTTTAATGAATAAATGCAGGCAACGATTACAGTATTACGCCCTCATGATTACTAGAGCACTAAGTGCAAGCAATGGTTACACAAGCAACACTCTTATAGTTGCAAAGTCGCAACATCCAAGGATGACTAAATCAGCACCTACACTATAAATACACCATTTCCTTTACAAAAATGACAAGACCCTAAAAACCAAGAGAAAGAAGCATTCAGACAGAGAACAACTCATATAAAAAAAGCCACTCTTCTAAACAAGTTCAAATTTTAGAATATTTTTTCATGTAAACTTGGTAAGTAGTTTCAAATGATTTGTTAACTAGAATCTTAATGTTGGGCTTGTTTATTTAATTTGAGAATTCTACTGCAATATTTATAAATACGAGTTTAGTTAATAGTTCTAAATGATTTATGGACTAGAGGCCTAATATTAAATAATACCTCATCAGCTTCAAGATTCAATTGTTACATTTATATATATAGGATCAGCGATTAGTTTTGAATATATTGTTAAAAGATTGTGGCTAACGTATAATCTACTTTAATATCTGCTTCTTTAACTTGGATCAATGGTTTTAGTTGTTTTGATGGACTAACTCTACAACTTGACTAATGAGTCAGTGTTAATAAATCAAATATTTGATTAGGTATGAAAGGTTGGGTGTATCGCTTGTCAATTGGCCTTTCTTGGTTTGCAATTCTGATCCACCGTTATCGGTTGGCTTCTAAAATAGCTATACTCTGACTCGATTAGTTTTTTAGCAATTTGGTTACTCAATCACTCCTCATATGATTACTCAACTTGTCACTAAAGTCTTCAAAAATAAGTCAATTAATGGGGACTTGATATTTGGATCGAGGAGCAAACAACTTGGTCTTCAATCTAAATCTATTATCTCAATGTTAACTCGATGTCAATGAGTTCAAGGTCGCTCAAATTTTATTCAAATTAAACTTAATTAAAATTGAATTCGAGTCAGATACAAACCAATTTAAATAATGATTTGTAACTGATAAATTAGGTTAGATTAAACAAAGCCTAATTACTTAAAGCAAAAGTTTTACCCATGTTTGTCCATGAGTCTAAATAACCTTGACGAAAGACTTTTTATAACGACCCAGATTTTAAAACATAGAAAAATTCCAACCATCGAGTCCGGTCAACGCCAGTTGACCGGAAAATGTAATAAGAAAAGAAGCTCGACCTTAAGATGAATTCGAGTTCGGCCCTTGCATGGTGAAGGGAAGTCCGGACTTCTTTGATGAAAATTGAGTCCGGCTTTTATGAATAAGGAGCTCCGGCTTCTATTGCATGAGAACTCCGGCTATATGAACTTCGGTTCAATGGAATAAGAACTCCGGCCTTCATGAAAAATAATTAAGTCAGGTCAAGGCCAGTTGACCAAAAATAATAAAGAAATCCCCTACGACCATGCCTACAACGCCAGGAAGGAAGCCCACATGAAAAGTAAAGTCAGGATAAATCATGCCTGCAATACCAGTAAGGAAGCCCTTACGAAAAGTAAAGAACGACCATGCCTGAGTAGGTTACCTACTCCCAACCACCCTGATAACCTTGTAGAAAGGAAAGAAGTATAAGAGGCTGACCTGCCCTACTTACTACCACGCCTATAAGTAATGGCCCTCCCCATGACTTAGGAGAGGAAGCTAGGCAAACGCCCAGATGAAAGTGTTAAGAACTTCAAGCCAGAACCAAGTAAAAGGTCTATAGATCCAATCCAGACAAGAATACGCACTCCTGTTTTTTTTAAGTTCATAAGTCTGCATGTTTGCTACGCTAGTATGTATATCCTTATGAATTTATGTATGTATGATACTTGTTCTGTTCGTATGATTTATCGTTCGTAATCGCATGTTTAAAGGAAACCATGATATTCATGAAATTGGATTTTTATAATTGATTGCCGACTTTTATGAACTCTGATAATCTCATGAAAAGACTCCTAACTTTAAGAAAAAGAGCTTCGGACTTTGAGAGATTAAAAACTCCGTCTTTTGGAGCTTCAGATTTTGAATGGAAAAAGAACTTCAGATTTAAAAATTCCTGATTTTAAAAGAACTCCGACATTTGTAGCTTCGGCCTTTGAAAGAAATCCGGCTTTTAAGAACTTCGGATTTGTAGAAAAGAACACCGACTTTTGACCTTCGCCTTATTAAAAGAACTTCGCCTTTTACGAAAAAGAGCTCCGTCCTTGTATAAGAAAAAGAACTCCGACTTTGTGTAAGAAAAAGAACTCCGGCTTTTAAGGAAAGAAAAAGAACTCCGAATTTTAAGGAAAGAAAAAGAACTCCGGCTTTGTGTAAGAAAAAGAACTCCGGCTTTTAAGGAAAGAAAAAGAACTCCGGCTTTGTGTAAGAAAAAGAACTCCGACTTTTAAGGAAAGAAAAAGAACTCCGACTTTTAAGGAAAGAAAAAGAACTCCGGCTTTGTGTAAGAAAAAGAACTCCGGCTTTTAAGGAAAGAAAAAGAACTCCGACTTTTAAGGAAAGAAAAAGAACTCAGGATTTTAAAGAAAGATCACTCCGGATTTAGCACTCCGGATTTTAAAAGAAAAGATCACTCCGGATTTTAAAAGAAAAGATCACTCCGGTTTTAGCACTCTGGATTTTAAAGAAAGATCACTCCTGTTTTAGCACTCCGAATTTTAAAGAAAAGTCCCTCCGGTTTTAGAGCTCCGGATTTTTAAGACAGATCACTCCCATTTTAAGAACTCCGGATTTCAGAAAAGAACTCCGCCCTTTTGAAAAGAACTTTGGTTTTGGCATTGTTTTAAGAAAAGAATTTATGGACAAGAGAGCTTCGGCTTTTTGGAACTAATATCTCTTGTTTGAAAACGAACTTCAATTGTTACATTTATTGAAAGAGGAACTCGATTTTCTCGTTTAAAATGAAACTATTGTGGTAACCGGGTTATCTACTTTAATATCCGCCCGGGAGCATAATGGGGAATGGTTTAAGATTTTTTGATGGCCCCGTATGTCGGGTTAAAGACATTACTAATGCCCGGGAGCATAATGAGAGAATGGTATAAGACTTTTGACTAGGTATGAAAGTTAAATGCATTACCTCCCGCCCGGGAGTATAATGTCAATTGGCCTTTAGGTTATGAGATTTCACACAACCCGTCCTCGATGTTGTCCACTCCCATCCGGTCCCTAAAGATGATAAGAATTCTCAATGTTTTTATGGGTTTTCAGCAAACAAGATAAGAAGAAAAAGACTAAGAAAATTCCGAACTAAAAGACATGATGATTTTAGTATGCTAGATTATATTCGCTAATATATATATAAAATAAGTTTTTCAATTAATGGGGACTTGATATTTGGATCGTGGAGCAAACAACTTGTTATCTTCAACGAAAGGCTCATGGATCTCAATGTTAAGTAGAACATTGTGGTGAGTTCATAGGTTGGCGGAGCCGATTAAATTGAGCTTGTTTAATTATTTTGATATTTTGTGGAGACTTTAAAACGATTCGCTGTTGAGAATCTATGGATATTAGTCATGCCGTGATTCCTTTTGGATAAATGAAATTTATAATTTAGTATGCATCGATAGATTCAAGTTGAAATTAAAATAAAGGTCAAAGCCTAATACTTAAAAGCTGAATGAAAGTAAAATTTGTATATCCATTAATGTTATGAGTCTACGGAATTTACGTTAGATTTAAAAGACACTTTTTGGGTATATTTACTTTAAAATTTATATTTAAATAAAAAATATTAATATTTTAAAATTTATAATATTTAGGATAAAATATAATATAATTATATATTTCAATAAAGAATCTTTATATAAAATTTATTAATTATGTAAAAATATAATATATCAAAATAATTTTTAAAGTTTTATATTTATTTAAAGTAAAAAATATATATTTATAAAAAAATTATAATTTAAGTCAAGTCAAACCAAACATTCTTACTTGTAATTATATTTGGCCCAAATAATTGATCGAGTCTAATTTTATAAACATGTTCATTCATAATATTTTTATATATTAGTCGAACTCTATAAAATTTTAGGTTAATCAAATCAAACCAATAGAAAGAATCAATTTTGGTCAAATTTAATCTAGATCTATCAACTTCACCACTTAATAATAAAATATTAAGCGACCCATGATTAAAATTCAAGATTATAAATCTTAATTATTATTTTATTTGGGAAAAACTTACTAGATTTACGATATAAACTTAGATTATCTTGCCTAAAATTTGCCTAGTAAGATGCCTCGAAACAAGGCCCACAAAAGTTTCAATGGCAGGCAAGATCGTTTTCAGTGAACAAAACCTATTATTTTTAATTCGATCAATTTATTTAATTAGGCCTTTTCACCTTAAATGTATTGGTTTTAACTTCATTTTCTTCTCTTTCATCCTTTTTTTTTTTCATTTGGTTTCGCAATCCTTTCTCCACATGCTTAATTTTTTTTGGGTAAAATGAAAGAAAATAAATATGCAACAAATTAGCCATCCGCATAGCTACTAATACAACTCCAATGATTTTGATGCATTTAATCGAAAACTCCAATACTATTTAATAAGATAAAAGGAAAATTAATATTTTAATTCGTGAGTATTACCGACCAAAAAGATAGAAGATAAATATTGTATTGTTTGGTTCTCCGAATAGATATATATTACTTTTAGGAATAAGAAAAGTACCATTATGGTTGTTAAATAAATGATAAGGACATGGGCAATAGACCTTATGCATTTCTAAATCTGAATTGTCAAATAAATTAATGAGCCGTTTTACTCAAATGTTCAATCAAAAAATGAATTTGATCTTCATTATTCTAAATTTGGATCGTGCACATCACCATAAACGAATAAGAGGTAAATTGAATATGAGATTTACTTCTCGACATATCATCCAACGCTCAAATTAATAATTTTTTTACTCTGAAGAGAGAGATAAGAGGAAATGGATGTGTAAATGCAAGCGGATAAAGATTGAATGTTTGTTGAAGGATTGTACTCTTTTTGATGCACTCAGATGGATAAGTAGCTGTGGAAATATATTGCTTAGTTTGTTCGTCCAAATATTCGTCCATCTGAATATTCGTTCCAATATCATCCTTCTCTATGGGGGTGATGCTAGTTTTATAGTGAGGGGTGTCATTTGATTGCTAAACCCCAAATTCAATGAATAGGCGTTATACTTCTATAATTATGAGAAGAATTATTTGTGTGACTATCAGTCATAGTTTATTAATTATTTATTAATATTTATTTATTATTAGACAATTCGAGTTGTACTTCTTAGATCAACTGTCGCGCCTTTTACTTCTTAGACTCATAAGATTTTTTGATCGGTTATCATTATTTAAGATTTTTTTTTCATCTACTCACAGAATTTTACACCGACCTGTATATTGTCGTATCTATCGGACCAATTGAGGATTGGTTAGTAACACTTATTGGGGTCACCTGAGCTAGGCCAGCACCACTGGGGATCACCAAATGTTGGCCATTGCCTATGATTGGTCAAGGTGCTCGTCAAGATAGGGGTTGGAGGAGAATGATAATTAACTTTTCCACTAGTCTAATGACAAATATACTCAATCATATACTGAATTAGTTATTTTACTTTATCTAATAGTGAATATTTTTATATAACAATGTTTTGAATCGTCATTTTTAATCAAACTGGGGTAAAGGAAATGATATAAAAATAAACATTACTGATAATATATTATTTTTACTTGATTTCTTTACACTAAACATGATATAAAAGGGCATTAAGATAGATAGATAGCTGTTGAGATTGTCTCAAAAGAAAGCTCTCATATCAATCCAACGGATAACATTCGAAATTTAATTAATGAATGATGAAAATTTAATAATAATTTAAATTACTTGATATAATATATATATATATCTATCATTCTTCTAATGCCAATCCTTGTATGAATATAAAGAAATTTCACATTAGGTTGATCATAATCACATTCGTTGAGATGGTGATGTGAGAGGGGAGATAGTGGTAAGCCATAGATGCCATTGTTGTTAGGAAACTCAATATTATAAAAATAGTGTACCCATTTGGTTAGGTTAGCTAAGAAGGCCAATTTAAATTTGGTAAGTTTGATCTCAAAATACATTTTATAGAATGATGATCATAAGTCGATCTTGATTTTGCTACTTTTTCTATAATCTTCAACTTGATTTGTTCAATTTTCTTTTCTACTTAGTTTTATTTTGCTATGGTATCTTTCACTCCCTTTTCCTTTCTTGTTAAGTTTAGTTAATGTATAATAGTGTTATTAATAGAGATGTTTAAAAAATTAAATGAGCTTAATTTTTTTGGAATAAAAACAATCACATGTAAAAGTACCAGTTCGACGGTGCATAATCTAGATTACAACTTTTTTTTATAAATATATATTATTTTAAATAAATATTATATTTGAAAAATATTTTAATAAATTATACTTTTGTACTATTAATTATTTTTTACGTAAAGATTCTTCATGTAAATACATATTTAAGTAATATTTCAATCTATATATTATGATTTTAGAATATTTTATATTTTCATTTATTTTTATTATAAATATAAATTTATAAATAAAAAATATTTATGTATGATTCGAATTGGCTCAATTACAATTATGGATGGCACAGTTATAACTTTTGACCCAAAATAATTGAGTAGTGTCTAACATAATTTAATTTATCGATTATAAAATTTAATCTAAATCTAATCCACATTTATTTTCAAGGGTATTTAAAGCCCTACCACTTAGATTGTGATGCATACTTAGGTTGGCATCACTATTAATACCAACCTATGCACTTTTTTCTAATTAAAAATAATGAAATTATGACATTATAGCAAGCAAAAGCAGTATTTCAAAGCATTTTTAGCTAAATATCTTTTTCCTAACATGATGTAAAACATTATTTTAAAAATATATATTCAATATTAACTTTTGATGTGTACATAAAAAATTAAACTGATTTGGACTCTTTAACAATCTATATCCGAATGTCATTCAAACTGGCATTTTGCGTACTATAAATAAAACTAATATGTGAAATAGACACCAAAAAGGTTCTCTTGATAATTTATCTGACGATCAAATTAGTAAAATATTTTAAATAATAAATAAAAATAAATAAAAATATTAATATAGTAAGGGAGAGAGTTCATTGTACCTAATACATCAAGCGGGGAGATTGAAGTCTATCTAGACCACATGGTCATTTGAAAAATATAAGGGTCTTATTATTTGCACCATCTATCCTTTTGAACCTATCCCGACCTCATATTTATTACAAACCTATTCGGACATTAAATTTGTATTATTCTTATTTTGGCCTTAAATCTAAATTAGTTTAGTTTCAATAGCTTGTCGTGGTTAATATTGACGAAATAACTAAAGTATGGTCATTTTAGCAACAGTCAGTTACAATGCCATTTAGTCAAAAGATCTGATAAAATATTTTGAGTAAGTTTTGAGGACTAATGGCATTGCCATCCAGCAACTGCCAATACAGGGTGCAAGTTGCTAGCACCAAGAGCATGGACACTAGTGCAGGTACAAGCAAGGCCAACACAAAGAGTCGAATGGCAACTGTGGTTGGTGAGATGGTGACAATTTTGGATGCAAGCTTGGTTAGAGTCCAAGCGGGTGCTTAGGTGCCATCTGACAACAGTAGAGAGGTGCTAGTCCAACGGAAAAGTAGCAATTGGTGTCGGTAGGCACCATATGACAACAGCATATTTGGTCTAGGACAACAATAAGCCTTAGTATTTTAAATTGTTTGGTCTTTGAAATATTTGCAAATTTTTTTATACTCATACAGTTATATAACTGTTTGACTGAGGTAGGGAGACTGGAGATGGGTCAAATCGTGTTGACCTATGGCACAGCATAACCTATAAGAAAATCTAATTCAGCACAATACGAGCCACATGTTATACTTATTCAAAATATATAAATTATGTGTTCTGTCCGAGCAATATAACACATTTAATACCACTATATATTATTATCATTTTTTATGTCGGTTAAAATTTTAAAAATAATCAAATAGTGAGAATTGGATGAAATTAACAAAATATCAGATAAATTAAATAAATATATAACTATAAGTCAGTCTTAAAAATTTTATTTGACATGTATATCAATTTTCAATTCCACTCAACCATTGCCATTTTCCCTTAATCCCCGTCATCATAGTCATCATGCAATGAAAAATAATACTTTTATTTTTATTTTACAACTGTTTTTTTATGTGAACAAATATTTAAAAAATATAAAATTAGTTATTTTTAAATAATAATTATTTTTTTGCAAATTTTTAGACTAATATAATAATATTATGTCATTTTTACACAAATGACATAATATATTAAAAACAAATGGGAAAAAGCTATTATATGGTGCTTCAATGCATTTAAAATATAGTTATATTGTTAGGTCTTATATTTTTGTTTATAAATTATGACGTTATTAAAATAATTTTAGATTAATTTTTAAAAAATTGTATGATAAAAAATTAACAAAAATTAAAATTTAAGGAATCGGGTTCAACACATTAAAAGTCCCTAACGTATGTATAAGTGCGTTTTAGATAGAATATTCACACCTAATGTACATTTAAGTAACGTATGTGTATATTTATGATAAGATATTGGTTCCTAATGAGTATCTAAGATGTGCTCATACACAATAGGTATTTTGCTTCGGCGCATAATCCATATATGATGGATGCATTTGCATCAATTTTCTGTAAATAAGTATTTTTGGCTGATTTTGGATCATTTTAAGTTGATTCTTGGGAGAATAAGAAAAAATAGAAGAGAAAAATATATAAGAAAAGAGAAAAAGAATAGGAAGAAGAAATTAAAGAGAAATTAAGAGATCTTTGGGTGAAATTAAATTAAGATAAGTATATTCAAACCCCTCTTTTTCTTGTTGCTACTCTTTTCTAATCTATATGAGTATTTGTTATTTTAAATATTGATATATATAATTTTTTCATAATTAAAAAGTTTATATCTTATATGTATATTGTTCTACTTCTATTTTATAATTTTTTTTATGAAAACTTGCCTTCAATTTATACACATTATATTTAAGTGTTAAATTTCGATAATATTATTTTACATATCTTTTATTTTTAATTATATATTTTTATAGGTCTAAATCACCATAAAATTATGCATACATGTTTTTACATTTGAAAAAATTACATAAATTATATTTAATTCATGAAATTTAAGTTTAAATAATCTACATTTTTGTAATTAAAGTGAATGGATGAAATTACCTTAACTATATTGATTTTCCTATATTAATAGTTCCTATATATTATTAAATCACATATTACAATTCCTGGATGCCCTTAAAATATAAGCTAAAGTTCTTGCATGAATTTGATTTTACTGCATGACAAGTATTTGAAGAAATAATGATAAAAACTCTAAATAAATTTAATAATAATGATATTTCTCCCGATATGAAAAAATATAAAAATATATTTGTATTTGAGTATAATTTTTTATTCGATTATAAACAAATCATTGTAGTGAATTTATATAATATATTATGATATATATTAATATATTATAGTGATAATTAATATTCTAATCTATCTTTTGCAGGTTAAAAGCTGTGTTTGACTCCATCTATAGGGTTACATATATAACATTTCACCCACAAATTTCTAATAATAGCATATGACCTTTGATTATATTAAAATATATATAATTCAAGTTTCAATATTTGCCTCTTTGTTGATAAAACTACCATTGATTTTTGGTCCATAAGTTTTTGATATGATTTAAATATATTTAAAATATTGCACATGTTAGAAAAAAAAAATTGATCATCAATTCAAATCTTTTTATGATATGTTTACGAATTAATGTTATTATTTAATCATATTATATTTCAATATATTTTTGATATATATATATATATAATTATAAAAATTATGTGCATTATTGAGCAATTTACTTATTTTTACTTTTATTTTGTTAATCTCTTTAAATTAATGGGCTTAAATTATAAAAGTTTGGTTCGGGAGATTTGTTGTTTAGATATTACAGTTCAGATGTTGAATTTAGCTTTATGTATTGTTAATTAAAACGAACTGTAGTTTATGTTATTAATTTTGGTGTATCTTAATTTCAATTGTATTCAAAGTATGATGATGTATGGTTGGTATTTTCAATTATTTTTAGTTTTTTCTTTTTGGTGGTTTGATTAGTTTTGATTTTTGAATTACCTGAGTTTAGAATGATGCTTCTCTTTACATTTGTTCTGTGGCCATGATTGTCGATTTTGAAGCTATTTGCTAGTATGGCATTTGGATTTTGTGACTTAAATATTATAATATTTTGGGTCCTTTAATAATATTTAATTTTTAAATTTGCATTCAATGTCTACTTTGGATGTTATTTGGTGAAATAAATAATTAAAATTTTAAATAATGAGGGATCAAATTTTAAATATAATTAATTCTAAAAAGAAAATAAAAGATTTAATTTTAAGACGTGATATATATCATTTTAATTGATAAACTATACTGGCATTCCTCCAATCAACTTGAAAAAAATTATACTTATGCATGACCCGTGTAACGATTAAATTGAAATAATCATTAGTTAATAAATAAAAAGACTATCATTTCAAATATTTGGCGCAGTAGCCGCACTTAATATTGACAAAGTAACTGATGTACATAATGCTATTAATAAATTATTATTTTACATCTTAAAATTAAATTTAAGCTTTTTAAACCGAGATTCTATAAATTAAATTTAGTAATTACTTTATTATAATTCAACATTGTTGCGTCCCGAATTTTCAATTGTTGTATGGAATAGATAACCTTTCAATCTTCCGTTGCGGGTCGATCTAGATAGGGTCCTGTCTCCGTCGCTGATAACCTAGAACCTGCACAATACAGGCCACAAACAAGAGATTAGAAGACAAATGGGGGCTATCCCCCGTTGAAACTCCGACGATTAAATCAAAAATCTTCCGTAATAAACGTAGAAATGCACATTTAAAGGTAAACGTGGCAGGAGTGCAAAGATATATCGATGAGGAGAGTATGAGAGAGATGTATTAGGAGGCTTGAGTTTCATGAATGGGCCTGGTGGAGGTCGGCTTAGAGGTGTGCTCGACAGAGGGCGGCTTAGAGGTACGTCCGGCAAATGGCGATTTAAAGGTGCGCCCAACAGAGGGACGGCTTAAAGGTGCACCCGCAGATGGCGACTTAGAGGGTGCACTGCGGAGGGCGGCTTTAAGAAGAAGGACTAAGTTGCACTGGTGTGTCAATATTCTAGTTACCTGAGCGGATGGTTGACTCTTGGATAGCGAACTCCTGACTTTGGGATGGAGGGTTGAAGGCCTTCGAAAGGAAGGAGGGCTAAGAGCCCCCCGAGTGGCGGAGGATTGAGGGCCTCCGAAAAAGAGGAGGGCTAAAGGCTTCCTGGTGGCAGAGGGCTGATGGCCTCCAAACAAGAGGAGGACTAAAAGCCTCAAGAATTGGAGGTGGCCGAGGGGTGCCAAACAGGCAAAGGGTCGAGGGGCCTCCTGGATGAGAGGAGGGCCGAGGGTTCCCTGGCCACCTATCTGCACTCATTGGAGATTGGCTAGTAGCGATTACGCCTTTCTCCGATCCATGTGAAGCCTTATGGAGCTTTTTGAGCTTCTTCGAGTTTTTCCTTCAAAGTTTGAGGGTGCTTATTTTTATAGTGGGATTTGCAGATACTCTGTTCCTCCAAAAGTAATGTGGGACTTTTACTTTGAAAAAATTATGTTGGATTGTAAGCTTGCTGCGGGGTCTAGCCCATTGTGCCTATTGTAGCTGGACCCATCACTAGCCCTCCATATCGATGGACCGAATTTTCAACCTCCGGCATGTTTATCATGGGCCGAGACTAGTCATGTTGTCCCCTCAAATCTGACCCAGATTCATTAGTCGGAAAACTTGACTCTGGAGAGAAGATGGAACTGGATTGATGATTGACCAGCTTGGTTGAGCACATCACTTAATCTGGAGAGCGGAACAGAGCCGAAAATATGGTTGTCTGATTTTGTTGATTAATGCGCTCTAATTTGAAGAACAATATAGAGCCGAAAAAGCTGGTTGACAGGATCCGATGACCAAAGTGCTCGAATCCGAAGGGTAATACGGAGCAGAAAATCTTTGTTGACCAATTTCACTAAATAGAGCGTTTGAATTCGGAGAGTAGAACGGAGACGGACATGGCGGTTGATAGGATTTGTTGACCGACAAAGTGCTTAATTCCGGATAGCAGTGCGAAGCTGAAAATTTTTGTTAACCAGATCCATTGACCAGTGAGGTGTTCTAATCTAGAGAGCAGTGCGGAGCCAAAAATTTTTTTGACCGGATCCGTTGACCGGCGAAGTGCTTGAATTCGGAGAGCAATTTGGAGCCAGAAATCTTTTTTGACTGGTGCCGACCATGTGCCGTTCTAGTTTCAGGCAAGATCTAAGAGCGTGTAGAGGGAAGATCTCAAGCTCGAGATCAGATCTCATCATTGTAAGGACGCGCTTCGAGAGGTCGGGAGGTGACTTACCTTAAGATAGCTGATCGTTCGAGCTATGGCAATAAGATGCGCCTTGCGTTCCTTGGAAGGGTTCTTCTCATCATACATTACTATTGCCAAGTCAACCAATCAGACTGGAAGTGAGGAGCCCCAAGAAAGCTCAATTGTTAGAACTGGGGATCCTTTGGCTCTTGGGTCAAATAGATGGCTCAATACCGTGACCACAACCAAGCTTGGGATCCCGATCTTAGTGACTCCCTCTTTGAGGATGCCTCTTTGCTTTCTAATGGAATGTTAGGGCTGCTAGCGATGATTTGCGCTAGATTTCTATCATTCCCGTGAAGGGAAGTCATGGCCCTGAGGAGACGTGGTTGTCGTCTAAGTCTTCTAGCATTAGACGAACACGTCTGGTTGGTTTCACTCGCCCCTACCAAGAGGAGGTCGTGGCGCTGAGAAGATGAGGTTGCCGGCTAAGCTTTAAAGCTATCATTATTGGGCTTTTATTAGCCTAGGCCGTTACCTACATGTACCATCAATGCTCGGTCCTACTTGAGGACGTCGTAGCTTTTATACGTCTGGTCCTAGTCCACCAACCGTGCTTGACTGATGGTGCTCTCTCCTTCGAAAGAAGGTCACCGCACGCATGGTGAAAAGCCCCATAAGGTTTTGAGTTCGACTGCACATAGGTCGCTTAGTGACTGGACCGAGGTTTGATTCGACCATTTATGAGCCGCTTGGATGATCATGGTTTAATTTGACCGCTCATGGGCTGCCTGGATAACCAAGGTTTAATTCGACCGCTCATAAGCCACCTGGATGATCAAGGTTTAATTACGATCGCTTATACGTCGCCTGGATGACCAGAAGTTTAGTTACAAACGGGTGAAAACCCACTCGACTTAGGGGCAGTTTAGGTCGCATTTTTTTTTGCAGTGTTATGTAATCACTCGTATGAGCAGATAATATTTCTATTCTATTAATGGAAATATGATTTAAATAAGCAGCATGGGGTATGCAAGACTTAGATTTGATGTGGAATCGTCGACGGCACTTGAGTGATGCTTTTATAATCATCTCACCATATCGAGTGTACGGCTAGCGTGCACCACTTTGGAGGGTCTCCAGTGCGCGTTGACAGGCGCCTTGCCTATGGCCCCTATACTCCATGGGATTTGGTCCTTTGCCATGAATTGGTTGGGTAGCGTACTGCTGCCACGCTAGGTAGCCTGTTGGCCAGTGGTTTGGATACCGTTATCAGCTGATACTATCTCAAGTGACTCGAACCAGTGTAGCACTTGGTAGGATGATATTTTTTGTGATACAATGGGTGGTGGGTCGAGCACGTCGAGCCCCCATTGTAAGTTTTGCCATGACTTTTACAGGATCTACTGCCGTGCAACGGGTTGCAGTGGGATCGACCTGCCGACTAGAGCGATGCTACGTGGTGAAGATTATGCCGGAGATGATCTGACGGCGAGAGCTCCGGCAGGCCAAGGAAGATCTGGCAATGAGTTCCTATAGGCCAAAGAAATCTACAGCGAAGAGTTTCGGTAGGGCAGAGAAGATTTGACGGCGAAGAGTTCTGGTAGGCTAAAGAGATCTGGCGGCGAGGATCTAAGGCAGGTCGAGAAGATCTGGCGATGAGTTCCGGCAGGCCAGAGAGATCTGGCAGCGAGGAGCTCCGGCAGGCCAGAGAAGGTTTGGCGGTGAGAGCTCTGGCAGGCCAGAGAAGATTTGCCAACGCAGGTGACTGACTAGAGAATAGAACGCTCCTCAATTTGATTGGAACGCTAGAATGCTCCTCAGTTCAACTGGAACACTGGAGAGCTCATCAATTCGAAAAACTGCTACAGGCTGGCCAAATGAAAGACGGAGTGCCAGAGAGCTTTTGCATTCTGTAGGGCTCCAAAACGCTCTATTTAGTTAAAGAGTGAAGGACGGAAGCGAAGCATAAGTTTTGAGGGAAACTTTGCTGCCCGGCCTGGCTCCCTGAAATCGGATCAATCATTTCTCTGGGAGTGGGCCCCATCGCTCAAATCCTCACGAATACCGAGGTCGTTGGGTTGATGAGACAGATACTAGGGGCCGCCTGGGTCTTGAGGTCGTCGGGCCGATTGATCCTCTGAGAATGTTGCTTTCTCGGATCACTTGAAAGCTTATCGGAGAAGCCCCCAGTGTTACATCTTCTAACAGATGCAGACGGTCAAGAAGAGGGTGCTCTACTGAGCGCCAGGCACTCGTACATTTGGCGTCAATCACCTATTGGCATTGCTACCCGATGAGGGGTCGTTGACATGGGAGGTGATATCTTTAGCCGACGTGTTGGCTGGAACACGGGTATTGACCGTCTTTGTTTTGCTATTGTAAGGTGAAAAGACTTTTTAGTGTTCCCACAGAAGGCACCAATGTTGCATCCCGGGTTCCCAATTATTATACAGATTAGAGAACCTTCCAATCTTCCGCTACGGGTCGATCTAGATCGAGTCCGGTCTCCGTCGCTGATAATTTAGAACATGTACAACACAAACCACAAACAAGAGGTCAAGTAATGCCACAAACCACAAACCACAATGAGAGACTATCCCCCGTTGACACTCTGACGGTCAAGTAAAAAATCTTCCACAATAAATGGAGGAATATACATTTAAAGATAAACGTGGCGGGAGTGCAAAGATGCAGCGATGAGGAGAGTGTGAGAGGAATGTATTGGAGGCTATCCCCCGTTGACACTCTAATCAAGTCAGAAATATTCAGCAATAAATGGAAGAATGCACATTTAAAGGTAAATGTGGCGGGAGTGTAAAGATGCAGCGATGAGGAGAGTGTGATAGGGATGTATTGGGAGGCTTAAGCTCCATGAATATGCTCAACGGAGGGCGATTTAGAGATGTGCCCGGTAGAGGGATAACTTAGAGGTGCACTCGCAGAGGACGGCTTAGAGGTGTGTCCGACAGAGGGACGAGGCAGAGGTGCGCTGGCGGTGGGCGCTTAGAGGCACGCAGGGTAGAGGGCGACTAGAGGTACGCAGACAGAGAGGTGGCTTAGAGATGTGCCCGTGAAGGGCAGCTTTTAAGGAGAAGGATTAAGTTACATTTGTAAGTCAACGTTCTAGTTACCTAAGCGGATGGTTGACTGACAGCAAGCTCCTAATGGGATGGAAGGATCATGGCTCCAAGACGGAGGGTGAAAACCTCCTAATCTGGATGGCCTCGACAAGGGTCGATGGCCTCCGGAACGGCGGAGGATGATGGGGCGGATGAGGGCGGCCTCGGGATCGGTCGACGGGAGGAAGGCTGAGGGCTTCCTGGTGGCGGAGGGCCGATGGTCTCCAAACAAGAGGAAGACTAAAAGTCTCAATGACTAGAGGTGGTCGATGGGCCTCGAACGGGCGGAGGGCTGAGGGGCCTCCTGTATGGGAGGAGGGCAGAGGGTCTCCTGGCTACCAATCTACTCTCATTCGAGATTGGCTAACAACGGCTACGCCATTCTTTGAGCCATATGGAGACTTTTGAGCTTCTTTGAGCTTTTCCTTCAAAATTTGAGAGTGCTTACTTTTATAGTGAGATTTGCAGATACTCTATCCTCTAAAAGTAATGTGGGACATTTATTTTAAAAGAATTATATTGGATCATGGGCTTCCTGCGAGGTCGGGCCATTGTAGCTAGACCTATCAAATATGTTAAATAACATCTTAATTTAATGCTTTAAATAAATTTTCCTCAATTTATTCCGTCATGGTCGAATATGATCTAACCAAGAATATCAAATCAAACTAAAAGGTGAAATAGACGTATAAATTCAGCAGTTTTCTATTTTAATATAAATTCAGCGTAGTTGAAAAATGTATTGCAGATCTATGTATGCTAAACCAATACTCCGTCTATTTTTTAATATACCCTGAAAATTTTTCGTTTCAATTGAGCTGCTACACTTGCAAAAAGAACTAGGGGGTGAGACAGATTCAAATCCGTAGATCTGAAGGGCGAAGAAGGTGATGCTTAGTTAATTACGTGGAGATGGTGTTAGTAACAGCAGTTCGTGATTACATTAATCACATGCTACAAGACATTTCTGGCATGAAAGTCCTCATTCTTGATTCCGAAACGGTATTTTCGTTTACCCTAATTTCCAACTCTTATTCTTTCTCTAACTTGTATAATTCTATCAGCACTTGCAAGGCTTCTAGTTTAAGTGAAATATTCCCCATTGATCACCTCATCGTATAATTGATTGCCCAGTTCCGCTATTCTTTCAGAAACCACTGGATTTTGTTAATATCCCCTTGATTTGTTTTTTTTTCTTTGTTATAATCAGAATTGTCATGAAAAAAAAAAAAACATAATGCACAAAGTTCAATTACACATGTAAATTCATTTAAATGGATGAATAGGGGCCTTCAATTCTCAGAGCCATGAGGAGGGGAGGAAATCCTATCTGAAAATGTGTAACAGCTCATGAGCAACATAAGTGATATTTCTAGAAATATTAGAGTAAAATCACTTATATTCATTTCTCATGAACTGTTTTTTTGTATATATTTGTACATGGGTTAGGGTTGTTATACTAGTATGTCCTACGCACCGGTTGTACTGGGGATGGTGGGCGGGCTGTTAATTCAATTATTATTAAAAGGTATTTATGCTTATAATGTTTATCCTTATTATTTATTTTTATGATAAGATCTTCCTAGATTTGGGCAATGTAATTACAAAATCACGATGAAATTATGTTTTTAAACTCTGGTTGCCTATAAGTTGGATCTTAAACATCCTCAGTCATAGGATCACTAGGATGCCATATTAATATTTAGTTAGATCAATACACATTATGCCAATCCGTTGAAAGGGATGATTGAGCTCATGGTCACTTATATGGATGACATTATAGTGAATGTGCTAGTGCTCATTTGAGAATAAGTTCATTGAGTTGACTCGATTGTCATTCTTTTATGGAACCTTTATTTATGTGCCAAACAAGAGTCCTCATAAAACCAAAGCAAATGATCCTTAGATTAGAGACACATTATTATCTCATTAGTCAATCATTGTACTTTGATATTCTAACATGTATTTAAGACATAGATACATGAAAATAATTATTGGATGCAATGTGAAACATATGTTACAAAAGTGATCGACTAAGTATCTATCACCCACAGTGAAATGAGAGACCTCGAATATGATTAATTGAATTATTGATTAAGAGATTCTGCCTAAGTAGAATGTAAATTAGAAAAAAGCTCCTAATTTTATTATTGAATCATTTATTTAAAATATTAAATACATATGAAAAAATCGGGTTGATATTTTTGTACCCAAAATTTGGTTGAGATCTAAGATGATGGAACAGTTAAATTTGAATGGTACCTTTTATGAAAAGGTTCATTTGGAATGGTCATTGTATTCACTTTATATGGGCAGTTATAATATACTACTAGGTGTTACTCATAATTCGTAGAAATTCTTAACCCATTCACTTTCTTAGTAGCAAAAGTGCTTCTATTTGTCCCTTAATAGAAAAACTTTTACTTGATATTTGAAGCTAGTTTAATTTTCCATTAACCTTCTTGCATAAGAAAAGCTAAACCCCATTACAAATTATTGATTTAAAAGAAATTGAAAGAGTTCAATTCATGTATGGCTAAAAAGGTTATGTTAACAATTGACTAAGATTTGGTATTTTTTCTACTACTAGTTTGATATTTTACCTAATATGTCACACATTTTTTAGTATCATATTTCATGGTATGTATATTATTTGTTGGTAAGTGTTAACCAAATATAATGGCTCTCATGTGATGACAGAAAAAAAAAAAAATTCTACCCTTTACCCACTGATTTACTGGTAGGAATCATTACCAAGTGTGGATATGGGGTTTTGTGTATTGATCAAGTTGTAGATTATCTTGTTTCCACGCTTTTATTCTTCCATATCTTTGCAGGGTTGTTGGAAAAAGTAATTAGGTGCCTTAATTTTCTTTCTTCTAACTATTTGTGTTTGACAAAGTAAGTATGTGCCTCTTTTTTCTTCTTCCAATTCATATTAGTGTTGAAAAAAGTAAATAGCATCTCTGTTTTCTTCCTCCAGTTTATAGGAGCGTTAGAAAAAGTAGCCAATGGGGTGCTTCTAAAATTCAAAGTGTCAGAATAATTATTTAAATAAGCACTATCACACACAATTGAAAACTAAATTTGTGCTTTGGTTTTATGAAATATAATAAGTACAAAGGCAACAACATATCAGGATATTTGTACATATACCGTAGATGCTGAACTTCATTGAGGTCATGGGTTAGCCTTCAGGAAATGGTAAGATTGCTCTCACGTGTTTTGGAGGTCCTCAAACTATCGAAATAACCTTTATATAGGACAATTGCATATATTTGACTCTCCTTAGACCCTATGATGTAGGAGGCTCATGACGTGGGTGCCCATTTATTTGGACCACTAGCCGCTTGAATATTTATAAGAGAAAAGACCTTCACACTCTTAGTATCATGTGTTACTCATCCTAGTGCATAAGCAATCTGAATTCTTTGTAACTATTTTCTGAACATTTGCTGGGTTCTCCATAAGTTCATGAAGGAAAAACACATGCCATAAGAAATCATATGTTTAGTCAAATAAGACTGCTAAAAACTGAGACCATATTCTAAAAACCCTTCCAAATAAGAGGATATTGACATACATAGACCAACCCTCAAGAGCCTCATTATATCTATATGGAACTTGGTTTTGTTTCTTTGGGAGGTGACTTCGTCTAGAGGTTTTATATTCAATGGTACAGAAGAATATAGGGTAAGGCTGATGCTTAATAACTGGATATGTTATTTGCAATATACTTGGGCTAGATTTCATGGTCTTGACTTGTCAAGGTCTGGGTATTTCCCTGGACATGGCTAGCACAATTGTCATTTTGAAGGTGTTGAATTTCTGCAGACTCTGGTATATTTGGTTGTGTATCCCTACAAGCTGTTTTGTGGATGCTTTGGAGGGACAAATACAAGTGGTCTTTTAAAAGAGAAAAGTTTCGTTCTCAACTTCCTTTGTCTTCTCTCAACAGGCATTTTGAAGATTCTGTGTTGTCATGCTGCTTTTTCAGATTTTTATTCTTCATGTATTTATGGTTTTATGGACGTAAGTTACATTCCTTGGGTGGATTTTTAGCTCATTCTTTTAATTTCACTTTGCATCACTGGCAATACCTGATACAAAGGGGGAAAAAATAGAGTGGAAGAAGAATCCTTTGGTTTTCAGCCACATTGACAAGGAAGATTGTTGTTTTGCGCAGGTTAGTATTGTAAGTGTTGTGTATTCTCAGTCAGAGCTTCTTCGGATGGAAGTTTTTTTGGTAGAATTGCTACATTCTACTTCTATGTCTAAGGAACAAATGTCTCATCTTAAATCTGTTTACTTCATCCGACCGACATCAGACAATATTCAGCATATGCGGTCCCAGCTAGCTAATCCTAGATTTGGAGAGTACCATCTCTGTAAGTTATTGTTTGCTATTTTTCAGTTGAATTCACTGTGTAGTTCTGTTGTAAAACTTTCTTTATATTCTTATTTATGCAGGTAATTTAATCATGTTGCCTACTTTTGTGTTCTCACAGTTTTTTCCAACATATTGACGGATACACAGATTCACCTTTTAGCAGATTCAGATGAGCATGAAGTTGTCCAACAAGTTCAGGTACAATCATTGTCCAAGTTGCCTTTATTTTTTGAATTTTCTAGCTATATGCCTGCATGCACATCAGCTTTTTTTTTTTAATTTCTTTGTAATTTGTCTTGGTAATCTCCTCTCTCTTCAATGGCATTTGAAATTGAAATAATTTTATGTTTCTTCTTTATTTTTGTTTACTTGTGCGATCTCACCTCATTTATGAAATTTCTAGAGGTGGTCAATTGTTGCTCATATTGTAAGAGCTGCAGAAGTTAAAATGTGTTTACTTGTGCTGAAAATAAGTCTTTTAGGTGTTTACTTGTGTTGAAAATTAAGTTTTTTTGGTGTTTACTTGTGCCAGAAAAATAATTTTATGGACTTGTGTACTTGTGTTACAAGATAAGTCTCATGGATCGTTTGACAGGAAATTGAGAAGATGCTGACAATAGATATGCAGGAAGTTACAAAACATTCTTAAAATATTTTGATGAGAAATACTTATAAGTGCTAAAAAATAAGATGTTGATGGTAAAAGTAAATGCCTCTCATTTGTAGAGTATAGAAAATAATGTCTTCTAGGCCACAGGTCTTAAATTTTGCAACAAGTGAGCAAGGATGCGATGATACCTTAGGTGTATTTGATCTCTACATTATAGTCAACAGTAACTCCAGTTAGTTTGTTAGCTAATTCGAAAATGATGAGAAAAACATGGAGTTGTTGTTGCCTGTTATTTCCTTTAGAAAAGGCATGCACGTAATAGGACATGATTTAATGTGAATTTTTTCCAACTTGATGAACTGTAACTCTTTTCTACTACAATTTACTCTTAAGAACAATGAGGTATATTATTTTCCTATTATTTCTTCTAGAAAAGACATGCACGTATTAGGACATGATTTAATGTGAATATTTTCCAACTTAATTGATGAACTGTGTTTTCTAGTACAATTAAAAACAATGAGGTATATTACACTCTTATTACTCAAGACACCACATTAAATGGTTAAATGTAACAAAAATAGACTTGACTCTCGATGGGATAAGTTACAGCACCTCTTGTTGACCTCTATGACGGGACAACTATCACATCTCAAGGCCTTGAGGATATTCATGCAAGTTCGAATGATATATATTAGAAATTGAATTAGATTGGATTAGATATTACCTTTTTTGGATATTAATCATTTGGAAGTGCATTTTGTATTGAGTTCAGAGATGGATATTCCATTTTGTCGTAAGTATTCACTTCCTATGAACGCTATAAGCTGAGTTTGTGATGCATTAAGGTCACTGGTTTTCATGTATCTTTGCATATGCTCATTTCTGATGCTACTTAATGTACTACCAAATTCCTACCACTGAAAAAGATTTTAGAAAGGATGTCCCAGAACTTCCTACAGGGGATATATGAACTACTGTTATTGACTGTTAGATACTGCTGGGGATGTTCTTTACATCCAGACCTTTTTGTCGATTACTAGTTGGTATAGCAGAAACACTGATGGTCTTTCATAATATTGCATATTGGGGTCCTGTTAGTTTTATAAAGTGCCTACAAAAAATTATAACGTGAAAAGCATAGGGCAGTTTTCATTGACTCACGATTTTAGAGGGAATTTGGTATGATTAAATTATCCTGTTTTGCAGGAGTTCTATGCCGACTTTGTTGCTGTTGACCCTTGCCATTTCACTTTGAATATTCCTTCAAATCACCTTTATATGCTTCCGGTTGCAGTGGATCCTTCAAATCTCCAACGTTATTGTGACCGAGTTGTTGATGGAATTGCTGCAGTTTTCTTGGCTCTAAAACGAAGACCTATTATTAGATATCAACGGACCTCAGATATTGCAAAAAGGATAGCACAGGAAACTGCGGTGAGCAGACTTGCAAATTTTGGAATGTTGTGTGGATTCATCCATACTCTTGCTAAGTACTAAATAGACTGGGTTTTTGGTTTCAACGATTGCCAACTCCTTTCCCTCCTCCTCCTCCTCGAAAAAACCAAAAAGAAAAAGAATTACTCAGGCCAACAGAAGGGTAAAGCTCACTCATGAATTGAATGTCATGAAAACTTTGGGTGGATCTCTTTCATGATAATATCCTATGTATGTGAATTAGTCTTAACCTGCTATTAGCTATGCCGTTCCCTCAGGTTTAATTAGGTTGTCATACCTTTTTAGTGTAATATTGGAGAAACTGACTTTTTCCCTGCTTGCCTTCCTTTTCAATTACAGAAGTTGACATATCAGCAGGAAAGTGGTCTCTTTGACTTCAGAAGAACTGAAGTTTCTCCTTTGCTGCTTGTACTGGATAGGAGGGATGACCCAGTTACTCCATTGCTGAATCAATGGACTTATCAGGTGTGCATGTTCTGTGAGTTATGTTGCTCAAAGTCTTTTGCTCTTTTGTCTTCATAGTGAAAATTGATAAAGTTGCAGCTCAATCATGATGTTTCCTTTTATAGGCAATGGTTCATGAGTTGTTAGGCATTCAGGATAACAAGGTGGACTTAAGAAACGTTGGAAATTTTCCAAAGGATCAGCAGGTATTTTTGGCTTCTACTTGTGGAGCATATCCCTCTACATTCCATTCTGTTGGCTATTGATCAATGTATTTTTCAGGAGGTGGTGCTAACGTCAGAACAAGATTCTTTTTTTAGAGCTAACATGTATGAGAACTTTGGAGATATTGGAATGAACATCAAGAGAATGGTAGATGAATTCCAGCAAATTGAAAAAAGTAACCAGAAGATTCAGACAATAGGTAGGCATGAAGCAAATAGGAAAATTTTAGTTTAGAGATCTGATGTTGATATATTCTTTTTCCCTCCCGCTGAAGGACATAGCTTTTGGCATACTTCATAAGGTATTTCTTAATTGACACATTTAAGTGTTTTGCAGAAGACATGGCCAAATTTGTTGACAATTACCCTGAATCCAGAAAAATGCATGGAAATGTTTCAAAGCATGTAACATTGGTTTCAGAGATGAGCAAGATAGTAGAGGAGAGAAAACTTATGTTAGTTTCACAAACAGAGCAAGAATTGGCTTGCAATGGTGGTCTGGGGGCAGCATTTGAGGTAGTGAAGCAGTTTATTTCCTTTCATTTTTCATTATTTCTGTTGAAATTTCTCAGTAAATTTCATTGTTGTTGGAAAAGGTCTCATACTAAGGTGAATGAATCCCTTTGTTTTTATTCTGGAAGTAATGATAAAATTTATGTTTAGTTTCTCGTGTATCTTAATGTAATATCTCTCATTATAAAATTATTTGTTCAGGAGCATTGTTTTATGGTGTAACTTTTCCAACTTTTGGAGTTAGAGAAGAATATCTGCCTGGTTTCCTATTTTCACTTTTGTTTAGTTGGAAGTTTGGGAAAAACTGGGAATTTGAGTTTTTCTAGTTGCATAGGTGTGACTTCCACGCCTTTCTTTTAACTTTCCGTGTATCTGAGGCCTCAAAGTTGGACATTGATTCAACATGCTCATGCTGTGATGCAGGAGAAACTTGGAAATTAGATTCTGTTTAGTCTCAGTAAAGACAGGTATTTGATCCCAAGGTGGTGGAATTGAAAGACAATTGCTGGAATTTCTTTTCAGCAAGAAAACTAGGGTTTACTCTGTGTATTCAGAATTCCTAGTTATTTATGGATATCTATGAATATTTCAGTTTTTTGATGTTATAATGTAACTGCAAAGACAGAAGAATTACACTTTTATTCAAGAGTTTGTCAATTGCTAGAGGGTGTGGGAAACTTGATTATGAACCCTTGAAGAATGGCAATGGTGTCAGAGTCTGAGAAGTCTAATAGCTGAAATACGTTTTTGGAATTTGAGGCATCCAATTGAGTTAATGTTTGAAATGGCTACTTTAGCCGAATCGAATACAGAGTGTTTCAGTCTTACAACTATTATTTTTATGCAGATACAGTTGCACCATTATTTCTATAGTCTAGTCAAGAGGACAGAAGGACTTTTTTTTTTAATTCTTGATCTATGGTCATGGTGTCCCTTTATTGTAGTTATGAAAGTTCGGGTTCATGTCATCATTTTTACTTCTCCAGACTTCTCAGGTCATTTTCCTGGGTTAGAAATCAATCTCTATGGCTGCTTATCAGTTGAGATTCTCTTGATTTGATGACTCTGACCCCACCCCTTCCCAAAAAAAAAAAGAGTTTTTGACATCAAGATCTGAAAATAGATGCAAGAACCATATCCCAGAGAAGGATCTATTTTTTTTTCATTCTTTTAAAAAGTGTGGTTGTTACTTCATTGATATTGTCAAGAAGAATGGAATTGAGTTTGATGTTGACACTGTTTAGCTATGTCTTTGTGCCCCTCTACTCTCTTGTGCAGGCTGTGACAAATCTTGTAAATAATGAAAGTGTGTCTGATATTGATCGTCTACGGCTTGTAATGCTGTATGCTTTGCGGTATGAGAAAGAGAGCCCTGTCCAACTGATGCAACTTTTTAACAAATTGGCTTCTAAATCTGCAAAGTACAAGCCTGGGGTAATGCAACTGAGCAAACATAATTTTGATTCCGTTTGAGTATGTTTCTGGGATGTACCTATGTACTTTGCCTTCTAAGATCAAACTCTATGACTTATAAATTCTCATGGAAAGATTGTACCTGCTGCTAATTGAAATGTAATGTCAACATTTAAGAAAAGATAAGTTGCAGCTTCATAATCCTATATATACATGTCTTCCAACTTTCAGACTTAATGATTCTGTTTCATGGTTGTTTTATTATATGGCCTAAATGGACTAGCAAAAGAGCAGTCATGTTTAGTTCTCTGAGATCCACACGGAAGCTAACTTGTGTGGGATGTCTTGATATCTGTTGTTAACAGCTTGTCCAGTTTCTCTTGAAGCAAGCTGGTGTTGACAAGCGAACTGGGGATCTTTATGGAAATAGAGATCTCTTGAATATTGCTCGTAATATGGCCCGAGGACTAAAGGTTTGTCAAGATGTTCCTTGATTTTCTGGTAAATATGATAACTAGGGATTTACAGATTTGTTGCCAAATTGGTGTAGGGGGTTGAGAATGTATATACCCAACACCAGCCTCTTCTATTCCAGTCAATGGAAAGCATTGCCAAGGGACGGTTGAGAGATATTGACTACCCATATGTTGGAAATCACTTTCAGCAGGGCAGGTTTGTTTCTCTGAAATTCATCTTTTTGTGTTTGAGGAATTGCATCATTGATCTACTGCTAGCTAAAAGGAAGGTGACAACTGACAACATAAATTGAAGCATTATTGAGGAGAAATCTAATCATAGAAGGTGCCAACTAGCTTACTCGGTGCAGATTTTCAGAGCTGCTGTCAAAGCCTCAGAGGTTTTGCAACAGTCCTCAAATAAGATGAAGGGAATCTTAGATGTGAGAGGATTAAGCTGTAGCCTTGTAGTTTTCTTTTTTTCCATGTTCTCTTACGAGTACATGTTGCAAGCTCTTCCAACCAGATCACCTCACAAGTTGCCACATTTTACCATCTTTGCTGACCCACAAACTCAAGTTCACAAGCCTAATGGGTGATTACTGAAGCAGCAAATACAATTCTCTATAGTGGTTCTTTTATCTCACTAGAAAACATTTATCATGTAGTTTGACTTCAGTTGAGTAACACATGAATGGAAGAAGGCAATACTTCACCAGCACTTCTCTATATTTTGATTTGAGCAAGGAATCAAACCTTTTTGCTTAGTTAATTGCCAAAGTGGACTATGCCAATCAATAGTAGTGGACCTAGTATTGTATTTAGTGGTCAGATCTTGTAAGCCCAATCCTCACTTAGACATTTTGTAAATTTATATCACATTTTTTAGATTTTGATTTGTTGGATCTGTGTCATAGGTTACATTGAGGAAAGACTAAGCCCTCCCAGATAAGTGATCCAATAATTTCTAATTATATTTGCCTCTGAACAATTTTGTATCAATGGATTTGTGTTGCATTATGCATCATTTTTGCTATTGGTACCTTGAAATGCTAAATTGTTTCCCAACTATTTTAGTAGGTCCAAATAAAAAACAAAGCCTCAAGTTGCACTTTCTAGGATTAGCTATATAAATCCTTTTTTGTTGTCCACTTGGTTTAAATAAGCATCCTATGAATCAAAACCTTTTCAATTATCACTATAATAATGTTATGAGAATACCCCATAAATTAGGATTTAGATTTATTCACATATAGATAGTCTATTTACAATATTGTACAAGGACTACAATATCCTTACAAAAGCATAGACTAGCTTATACACTAACACAATTAACAATAAGGATATTCTAGCGTTTTCCTTCAAATTAGAGTATAAATGTTGATCATGTCAACTTGTTACAAATATACACAACTTGGATATTAGTTAAAAGCTTAGTAAAAATGTTTGCAAGTTGATATCCGGTCCTCATGTGAGGAATGAGAAATAAGCCCTATTAAAACTTCTCATGAACAAAATGACAATCTACCTTTATATGTTATTTGCCCTCATGAAATACCTAATTTGATGCAATATTGATATATATTCGATTGTCGCATCGTAACTGAAAAGGCCCATTCTTACAACCTAGGGAATGAAGTAATGGTCAAAGCCACAAAACTTCACATATAACATGTCTCTATACATGATATTCTTATTCCACACTTGATCTTTTTTATCTTCCATGGCTCAAGGCTGCCTTCAACAGAAATACAATAACATGTGGCAGACTTTTGATCATACAGCACCCCAGCACAACCAGCATCGGAAACCCCTTTGACCTGAGTATGACCATGATTACTATAAAGTAAGTTTTGTCCTGGTGCATCCTTGAAATATCTCATACTATATATTACAGCCTCCTGCTGAGAAACAGTAGGAGATGACAGCTAGTTGACAACACTAGTCGAACAAGCAATATTTTGATGAGTAACAGCAAAATAATTGAGCTCACCAATTAGTGGATGGTACATTTTTAGTTCTATAAAGATCTACCCACACTAGAATCTAAATCCAACATTTCCGCTGTGGCTACTAGGGTTAGGATTGTTTCTGATACCATTGAAGAATGTTAAGACAAGAACCCATACATTAGGGTTAGATCTATGCAAACATGTATTGGCTTATTTACAATATAGTACAAAAACTATAATGTCCTTATGGAAGCTCACACTAGCATATACCATAAGCATATTCTTTTAACAATAACATATTCTAACAATTTCATTCGAAATTATTGTATGCTATCCCTCCTTCCTATTGCCTCTAACCTTGACAAATCACTTTGCCTCACTGATGCAACTTATTTCTTATATTATCTTTTAAAATTACCCAAACCAACAATTTGAATATGTTGCCTATAATAGAGAATTCTAATTTCCTATTGGGCTGGGACCTTCCTCCAATGTACGTGGTTGCAACAGTTGTAGATGCCAATTGTTGGTGATGAATCGTGAGATCGTGATCCAATTTTGAATAGGGAAATCAAGGGTAGCTTAGTGGTTGGCCTCCCATTTACTGAGGCCAATGACGTGGGTTCAATTTCAACCAACTCTCTCATCCCTGTCTTGCTTATTATGGAAGATACAGTACTGTTTTAAATTTCCCATATTCCTCCATGGATACAACAGTGCCCCCCCAACCAATCACGTGGATTAGGTAGCATATTACTAATTAAAATCCAAATATGAGTTAACCATGTTGTCCAATGATCTCAGAAGCATCGCATCTTTTGACACAATTTAAAATTTTTTGGGCATATCTTAACTTTATAATCCTACTTAGTTTTCGTTTGAACAGTTTTGACCAGCTTTTTTTTTTCTTTTTTCTTTGTTTTTGGGAAAAATCGTCTTTATTTAAATACTCAATCATTTCCTGTTTTTCTTTTACATTCTTTTCCTTCCCTTTAGGTTTCACTCAAACAGTTCATTCACATTGAAGTGTTACATTCCCTCTCTGGTTTTTTAGTACATATTCTGATACCAATAGCCTTCATGTGGTTAGATTCTCTCCTAGAATACTCCCAACAAGATAATCCATCAAATTTTCGTTTCCAGATTAAAAACCTTGCTTAGGAAGGGTAACTTTGTCTGCTGCTTGATGATTCTGCAGTTAATGCTGCCTACATCATCTCATGTTCGTTGCATGGCTTGTAATATTGCTTTTAGCAGGCCACAGGAGGTTGTGATTTTCATTGTTGGTGGGACAACTTATGAGGAATCGCGCTCTGTTGCTTTACAAAATGCCAGCAACTCTGGGATTCGTTTTATACTTGGTGGCACCGTAATTCTAAATTCCAAGAGGTATGCATCCTGTCGTTGTTGTTATTACAGTTACGCAGGGGGTACTGCATCCCCAGTTGGTGCTGAAAGAGGGCAAAGAAGCAGGCATTATCATAGCCATGGATGCTGCAAGAAAACATCCTTAATGTTCCCATTCGTCACATCGGCCGGGTCTAAGACTTCTCACAAGCCTGATTAAGCCTGACAAATTCTAAAATTTATTGAAGATTCGTCCTTTAAAAATCAAAATTTCATAATAATGTTAGTAATACATTAATAACCACAAGTATTATTAGGTAATCTCTATTTTATTGGGTATTGTAAATGCTGTTCTTTCTTCTTCGGGAGGAGGGGGGGCGTGTATTTTCCTCAGAATTATTCCAGGTATTTTACGCAGAGGCATGAGTCGTCTTTTACATGCGGATAATTGAAGCAGACATTAGTGCTTAGAATTTTTGGTTGGAAATGCAGGTTTCTGAAGGACCTTGAAGAAGCTCAGAGAATAGTCCGCTCCAGCCCCAGTGTTGTTTGAAGTTCAGATGTCGGACAGCGTGTTAAGCAAGTCCAGTGGCACATGGCTTCAAGGGAGAATGGTTAGTGACAGATTCGCGGCAATTGGCATTCACTCTTTTGTCTTCTTCTTGTTACGCTAAATTGAGATTATATGTATCCCTGCGTGGCTATTAACAATAATCGATTATATAAAATGTTACTGATATTTTTTATACTGTATATATGATGTTATATAAGTAATCATGGCTTTCTTAGAAGCGTGAGTTTCATCATTTGAGCTAATAATTAAATTAATGGGGTGAGTTTGAACTCAAATTTATACTTATTAAATTAATCATTCTGAGTCTAAGTATGTGTTTAATTGTTAATAAATTAAAACAACAATGATTTTTTAAATTACTAAAATATAACTAGTTTAATGTTTTCATTAACTTAACAATATGAAGTATTTTTTTAATTATTTTATTATAATTAGTAAACCATAACTAAAATATTATTGGTAACACATGGACTAATTGTCAAATAATTAAGTAATTAAACAGTTTGAACTTGATTGTTGATTGCTAATTGAGAAATTAAGAATATTAACTTACCTTACGAGGTTAAAGCTATTGCTGAGTTGTAATATATATATATATATAAAGATAAATTGTATGTTATTCTGGGAGTCATATTTGGTGTCTTATATTAAATGTCATTATGGTAATTTTCTATGTAAAAAAAAGAACCATTTATAAAAAAAAAAAAAAACAAATAACATAAAATGTGTTTAGGTAACACTCAAGTTATAAAACTAAGGCCGATTTTATTGTAATATATTTGTAGTTCTAAGTTTGTAAAATAATAAAATAGAATTATTATATTACTTAACTGGTACAAAAAAATTTCACTAACAATTTTTGAGAAGACTTTTGTTATATAAAATATAAAAAATTATAAAATAAATTCAGTTAAAATTTTATTTTTTAGTTTTATTGTTTTAATATGAATGATGATTAAATTAAATTTTCTTTAAAAATAAAAAATTAAAATTTTTTGAATCATAAAATAATTATTAAATTCTTAACTCTTATTTTTTTAATATTTATGCTGTTTGAAAAATTTATAATAATAAAAAATATTATAATTTTTAAAAGTTTAAAATAAATGTTATTTTTTTTCTTTGTTATATTATTATGGGTAAAAAATTTATATATAATGAATTAATAATAAAATAAAAAAATTGGGAAAGATGATTTTAAAGTAAAAATTTAAGAATATTTTCAATAATTTGTGTCAACTTTGGCCGTCACCACCACCTGTCGCAATGTCCTGTAACCGTAGGTTTAATTTTCTTTGTTACAATTTCAATTAATTAAATCCCTGGAAAATACTCTTTCCAACCGCCGAAGCATTAACTTGTTACACGTCTCTCCTCTTCCCCCCGTTTGTCATCCCGAAATAGGTTGCTGACATTTTCCACGCTCCTTTTGTACTTTTTCCTGGGGAACAATCCGACAATTCAGGTCAAAATTGAAGCTTCTTTCTGAAATTCAATTAAAGTTTTAATTTCCATATCCTGTGGTATTTGCTAGTGTCGAAATCGGAGTTTAGAGTTCTTGATTCCCGCAAAGTTCATCTGATTTCTAGGGTTTGATCAGTCTATGTATGGTAGTGTAGTATCTTGCCGCTTTTAAAATGTGATTTTTGGAAATATTTATCGCTACTTGTCATTGCTTTGGTTTGCTTTCGGATTATCGATTGTCAGGTTGTTCTGAGGAAAGGGAAGGAATGAAGCTTAGATATATGCCCCTGAGCTAATTATTTTTTGTAATGAGTGATATTGAAGACTTAACTTCACCTTGCATTTCTTTCAATTGGATGCAAGAAGGGTTTTAGTTCTTTTATTGTTTATATCTCTTCGTTCTTTTTTTTTTTATCCTTCATCCAATGATATGGGATTTTTGGATGCTATCTTGTATCAGTATAGTTTACTGTTCAATTTTGGGATCCCTCACCGTGCAATTTGGTTTAGTCGATTGTTGTCAGTTAGTTCTAGATGTTTGGAATTTTAGCGCTGAGATTTCCTCAGGTTTGCGTGTGCTTAAATCTTTTGGCTTGATCATCAGACTTATTGGACAAGATTTTGGGTTAAATGCAACTGTATGATATTTAACTGGCTCTCGGAAGAGGTTATTTTGCCCCCCCGCCTACCTCCCTAGCCAATCAATAGTGGCTTCATGTCCATTTAACACTATGACATACCAAATAGTAAAGCATAGGTTCTGTCAAGTTCTACGGCAACAATGTTGGTGCAAACTATAGAAATCACATATGTGGGACATTTGTTAATGCAAGAGGATGGCCTAGGTGTATAACATGGTCATGCAAGCTTCCATCAAGGAGATGGTCTTTGCAACACAATTTCGGCTGAAGTTTCTCTGTTTGGTGACAACTCAAGAAATGAAGTTCAAATACCAATAGATGTGAAGATCGGAAAAATGTGTGTTAATTAGTTAATGATACATAGTGGTGACATGCTATGACTCATCTGGAATATAATTGCTGGGATTGAGATTAATTGTCTGAATGGGTTTGAGATAAATTGGGTCACGTTTTTACTTTCATGCCTGGTCAAAGTGAGCCTAAAACTTAATGCAAAATACCCATCTTTAATTTTAATGTGTAGTGGCCACTATGTAACACGTTGGGACAGGTGTGACGGTTAAACCTATGAATTAAGAAAAAATGTTTTGTAATAGCATGTAGCGTAACAGTAACAACCTTTTCTTGTTTCTATGGCCCACATAAAGCATTGTGTTCTGAATATTTTGGGGCAAAGTAGAATGCTATCGTAATAGCAATGTGAAATGCAAATGTTAATAGACCAAAACATCCTTGGTATGACATTATCCACAGTTTGAAACAATTAATATGCCATCACAAGCACTATAATTTATTTGAGATTCCATGGTGTCTACAAAATTCATGGAGTCACGTGATATGTATGCCCATGTAAGTGGTCAATCCCAAACAGGAGCCTTAACATATTCAAATTTGATTTCATTTGACTGTCACAATATTTAGCTCCATGTTTTGATAATTTTTCAAGCTGCTGATCATGCATACATGCCACATGTCTTTGTTTTTATTTTGAGATCTTCTGATGGTTTTTCATTGTTCTGTGACAAAATGTCATCAAGTGCCATAGTTCATTGAAACATTTGTGAATGATTTTTAATGACCCTATTTCTGAACAAAAGAGGCTATAATCTTTATTTTTCCATGAGATTAATGATTAGGTACTAATCCATTTTTAATAACAATTTTGAGTTCCGTGCATGGTGGTACTTTGTGGGAATTGTTGGCTTCCTGGCTGGATATTGATGATTGCTTTCATAGTCATTATCCATGTGTTCATTTTGCTAATTCTATCCTCCATACTAAGCTAGCTGCATATTTTTGTGATAATCTATCTTTATTTTACTAGATGTAATACTATTAGATTAATGATATGTTTTGACTAACTGTTGTATTGTCTTTGCAGGATTCCATCTGGCCTTTGCATATCCTGTCATAGTATAAGAAATTATCATTTCTCTACTGAAATCCAGAGTATTTCTGGCGCAAAAGGAGAGCTTTTCTTTATTTTGCCTCGATATTGTGGTCTTGGGAGTGGACAGCCTTTTTAATTGATATTAAGTTAAAGATTTAAGTTAACAGGATATTCAGAAACATCCTGGACTGACATATATGCTTTCATTAGTTTGCTGAAGCTTGATGCCTGTTTGATCTAATAGGATTCACAGTGCTCACGGTGGCCTTTCAATGGGATGGAGTGGCATCCTTTACTCTTTCTTTTTCCTTCTGAATTTGGTTGAGTCCTCCAGCAGATCAACGAAAATCTGGTCTCATAACCTGAGTACTGGGCCAACATTTCTCTACAGCTGGACAATCACCAGTGCAGGCATATTTGTACTTGTTGCCCTTGTTCTCTCCACATATCTTATTATTGAGCATTTAGCTGCTTATAATCAGCCGGAGGTTTGTTTTATCTATTGCGAGAATATTACAAATTTTGGGTTTGAAGTTCATTGTTTGCAGTCGATACTGCAAGGAAGTCCTTATGTTTTCCATTTTATTGACTTATTAAATTCACATAAAACATATTTTGATGATTATTATGATAGTCATGTTTGTGCCTGAACATAGCATCATTTCCTAAGTTATTGTGTCCTTTGACATTGTATATTTTATGTTTCTTATCATTCTGGTATCTGAAATTGGTAGTCAGTTTTTTATCTGAATCTTTCAGGAGCAGAAGTTTTTAATTGGACTCATACTCATGGTTCCTGTATATGCATCGGAATCGGTATGATGATCTCTGGTTATATTACTTTTTTGTTGTAATCCCCCTCAATATATGAGATTGTCAATCTCATCCCCTCTTGTTGCTCACAAAGCTGTTAATGACACTTTTTGCAGTGAAAGAGCAGAATTGGAGTTTGACCTCCATCTCAGTCTCCCTTTTTATTTCCTAGAATGTGGTTTATGATCTCTAAAGGATTTCATGTTTGTGCCAACTCTATCACCCCCAAAATGTTTGCTCTGTATCAGACATGATCAAAAGCATTCTGGAAGCAGTTTTAAGTACATTGATATCAACAAGGTGCCACTAAGAAGCATCTGACAATTTCTTGCCTTTCCTATCTGGAAATTGAACACTCATAAATTTTGGATATCTGCTAGTTCTTCCATCGTGTATGGAACATTGTTATGAAACTCTAAGTATGTCCTCTTGAACCCCTTTTCGCCAAAGAAAAGAATTAAGAAGATGATGATGCCAAAAGAAGAACAAATAATTGTCTGTATGTCCAACAAAGTACTTACCAAAAAAAAAATGTCCAACAAAGTAACTGACACGAAATATTGCTCTAAATAACAACCATTAAGCGTCATGCATTATAGAGCTAAACCAGTAGTGTCATCAAGACAATTGCAATATAGCGTCATGCATTTGTTGTCTTTCATTTGGCAGATTAAATAATGCTAAAATATTTGCCAATCAATAGTGTCATTGCTAGAATGACGGGATTGCTCTTCATTGCAATAGAAAAAGGTCCTGGTATGTCGTGGTGATTGATTTTCTGGTGGCAGTAGTTGTAGCAGCGGTTGTAGTAATTAGGGTGGCTGTCTCTGAAGTAGAGAAAATCATTTGTAGTTATAAGAGCCTTTCATCATGCAAGTGAGTAAGTGGCTGAAGTGGTTGATGATGTGTGATGTTCCTAATTGCTTCAACACCATTGCTAATCTGGTTTTTTGACAGTAATTAAAGCATTATGGGGAAGCAATGCTATTCAAAGGAGGTGCCAACTAGCTTATTTACTGCAGATTTTCAGTTCTACTGTCAAAAGTCTTGCAAGAGTCTCCCTCAAATAAGATGGAGGGAATTTATGAAGTGAGGGGACCAAGCTGTAGCCCTGTAGTTCTCTTTCTTTCCCTGTTCTCCTATGGCCACATGGTAACACAGCGCTCTACTTCCTATTGCCACTTGATCTAAGGAAAAATCATTTAAATCAAATTCTTTTCATTATTTCATTCCAAATTTTTGTATGCTCCCTCTCTCCTTCCTATCGCCTCCAACCTTGACAAAATCTCTTTGCCTCACTAATGCAAATGCTCTTATTTCTTATTTGATCTTTTAGAATTACCCAAAGGTCCCAAACCCATTCATTTGTTGAACATTCTCATTTCTGCCACGTTACTTTTTGTGGGTAGTCATTTATTCTTCTAACATTGTGAAACAAATAAATGTGATTTCATAAAAAATTTTATTTAACCCTGATGCATTGGAGGCATTTGGCTATCAAATGACATAATACTACAGACTCTTTCTGCCCTTAACAGCGTACCTTATACCCTATGCCTTTTGTTAGGTCTTGCCATTGTCTTGAATCAGATATCCATGGTGAATTAATCTATTTTTTTAAGAAGTTTCTAACTGTTTTACTAATATTACATGATGGTGACAGTTCCAGTGTGAACTTTACCCTCTAGTTTTATGTATTAAGACTGCATTATCAGTGAACCACATGTGCCAAGGAAGATAACTAATCAAATGGGTCAAGTTTCAATGTTAACACTTGATGTAACCCAATCATAATTGAATAAATTGTATCCAGTTATAATTGTTATGGTGGTCATCATCCCTTCATACATATTCTTCCTGGCAATATGTCTACCTGTTCCTTTATTTCCTAAAACTCTCCATCAGTTTCCCAAATCAATAAAAAAATCAATTCCCGTTTCCTAATTTTTTTTTTCAGTTAACCTCGCACAAACTGAATTGATTTTGTGATACACTTGTCTTATTCTCCAAAGTACAGTTTCCTAAGTTTCATGTATGCATCATCAACATTATACTACTGTAAATAGTAGAATTTTATAAGAAAGTGATTCATTTCCAATAGTTGCACTGATAGTGTTGCCAACAATAGATTGTCATTATCCTATGTGTGGTGGGACCTGCCTCTAATATACTTGGTTGGAGGCAATTGTAGCTGTCAATTGTTGGCAATGAATCATGACCTACCCACTTACGGGGGCCATTGACCTGTTTTCAATTTTTACCAACTCCCTTCCCCATTTTACTATTTTATTATGGAAAATAAGAGTGCTATTTGCATTTCTCCCTTATTTTAAATACATGTGAACGAAAGTCCTTACCCTCAATTACGTCGACTAGGCTTCATAATACTAATTAAAATAAAATTATTTTTAACCCCACTGCTCCACAAGCAGTGCATACTTTTGCATACTGTACTAAAATTTTATGGACATGGAAAAATATCTATTCCTTCCACTTTTCATTGAATAGCTTCCACATGCCTTTTTTCTAAAAACTTATCATTTTCAATTTGTACACATCTAATATTACCTGATCCCTAATATTATGTACTTTTTACATATTAATATTATCTGATCTCTACAATTTCTCTTTCTTATTCTACAGTTTTCTGCTTCTCTTTCTCTTCATTTTTATTATAGTTTGGTTGAAAGTTCATTAGATGCTCTTGATCACCTTGATCACTGACTTTCATCGCATATCATTGTCTTTTGCATTTCACAATTTTCATCATTCCTAATTTTTGCTTTGTTTTATAACCTTTTTTTTTTTTTTTTTTGCTGTGTAGACATCCTTATTCCACACCAGAACTTTCTTTACTACAGGCACCTTTTCCAATTGATTAAGACTTTGTTTTCTATATTATTCATATGATTATTTGTCTTTTTCCTTGAACTCTTGGTGTATTGATTTTCTTTCTCTACCCAAATGTGTTCTTTCTTCCACAATGTTTACATTCTTTCATTTATTCTCTGCATTCCCCTTAGGTTCCCATTTATCTAGTGTGTTTACGTAGGTGCTACATTTTCTCTCTCCGATCTCTTAATTCATATTTATTGCCAAAAGCCTTTAAACAGTTAGATTCTATCCTAGAATAAGTTACAATCCCAACAAGACTGTCTATTCAATATTCTTGTTCAGAATAAAACTTTTCTTTCGAAGGGTAACTTTGTCTGCTTCTTGATGATTCTGCTTTATATAGTGCTCTAAATTAGCTCATGTTCATTTTGTGGCTTTGAATATTGCTTCTTAGCAGCTAATGTGACTTTCTTCCTGGAAAGCATTGGGGATTTGTCAAACATGAGTATCTTGTTAAACTTTTTTGCAATACTTTATTCTTGCATTATTGATGTTGTTTCCATGTCAATATGGATTTTATGGTAGAGGTTGCAATGATTTTTTTCCTATGTTGTTGAACTCCCATTATTATTTTTATTATTATTATTATTTTGCAGTTCTTATCGCTGTTGGATTCAAAAGCTGCATTCAATTGTGAAGTAATCCGTGATTGCTATGAAGCCTTTGCATTATACTGCTTTGAGAGATATCTGATTGCTTGCTTAGGTATTTAAAGAGGCTATAAAAGTTCCTCTCCTGCTCTCCTTATTTTCTAATGATCTTTACTATGTGTTTCATGTAATTTTTTGCTTGACATTTATCAAGATTGTTGGTTTTCCACGCTGATTTCCCTTCATGCATGGATGCCATTCTTTCTCTGACAAGAGGTGGATGGAGAAATTCCTCCCTCTCTATGTATTTATTAGTGAGTTTTATTTATGCATTCTGCATGTTGATACCTTTAAAAAAGAATAGGAAACATTATGTTTCTACGTCTATTGCCCTATGGGTTGCATGTAGCAAAGATTGGAAGGAAAATGCTATGCATCATAATTATTTTGAAAATGTTACATCATGATCAATAATTAATTTCCACCACTGTTCTTTAAAAAGTTTTCTTTTAGGTAAGTAAAAGATTGCTTTACTTTACCCTCAAAGCCAAAAAGATAGCTTGGGCATGCCTAATTAACAAAAAATAATTTCTGAAGATATCCAAATCTACAAAACAGGAGAACAGACTACTATTGTGCATTTACCAATATGGATGATCCCATTTGCAAATTCAAGTCAAATGTAAAGGATGAGTCGGTCAGGATGCCAAATTTACCTCAACCCTCAGCCGTCCCTCTTTTTCTAAATGTTACATTGTGTTTACAAACAGTCCTCTGCTATTACATGTCCTTCTGCTGTATGTGTAACCATCGGATTCCCCTTGCCAAGATCCATAATGGTGCTGTTCACTACCAACAGCAATAACAGTAAACTTCCTTTGAAAATGTGTGTTCCATGAAAAAGTGATGTAATAGATTCTTTTTATTGATTGCTGAGTTTGCAGGTGGGATAAACTGGTTTTCCCTGTTCAATTATGGAATCTGTCATGTAAAGGTTTTTAGAGGCTGTTTGGTTCCAGGAAAATGTAAAGGAAAGAAATCAATTAAGACAAAAAAAATGAAAACGAAAGAAAATGAAGAAAATCACATGGAAAATAAAAATAAGTTTCTAATAGATGTAGTTTCTTTATAGGATTGTTAAGGAAAAATAAACAAAAAATATTATAGGCTCTTAGGTTTTTTTCTGGTAAGCAACAGGCCTTTAAATTTATGAATTTCTTTATATTTCCTCTTAAATTTTTTTCCTTAAATGTTTCCTTTTAGACTAAACATAATAAATACTTCATATTTTTCTCTTTACTTAGAATTTTCCTAAAATCAATTATGCCCTTAGTGTTATAGTCTTGTGCCACCCAAGCTTCCAGCATGGGAGTTCATGCTTTGCTGTTGGAAGTACAACACACATTTGTCTCTATCTCTAATGCTTAACAGTTTTCCCCATTCCAAGATGTCATTGGTCTTCTTGTGGATGGTTATTTATATTTGGTGAGGTGGTGAGCATGTACCATTTCCCTCAAAGATTTTTTGGATTGCCCAAAATGACTTGCATATTTTCACTTCAATTCATGCATCAATATAGGTGGCTGATGCCCTCTCTTCATACAGTTTGTGGGCTTGTTGCCATGCAATAAGGTGTTTCCATTGCTTAAGATCAGTATCCAGCCATAAAAACTCCCTACATTTCCTTTCTGCTTCTTTAATTATCTACTTTGGTAACCGGCCAGTGGAAGCCCACTACATCTGGCCACTGAAGAGAACATATTTGATGAGTTACAGCCTCCTTGCATAGATAACAATCTTGCAGTCCTTGATAGAATTCTATTGAGGATCTTCTCCAAGATCAGTTGGCAATCAGCAATTACAGTCTTGAGGCCAACAGGGGTGACTCATAGGTACTTTGTTGACATGGTTTCCTCTTGGAACCCAAGCATATCTGGGATATCGGCCTTCTCTTGATCAGTTGTGCTACTGAAGAATACATTGCTTTTGTGAGTGTTAACTGTTAGTCCAGGCTTTAATGAGGATAGTTAGAAACAGCAGTATATTAGCCTAACAAAATCCTTACGACCTTGCTGAGAATGATGAGATCATCAGCAAAGACTAGATGACCAATCTTCTCACAACTAAGAGGGATAGTAAAGTTCAGAATCAAATGTAGCCTTTTAAAGCTCCCAAAGAGGTACTCAATGGAAAGCACAAATTAGTATGTTGAAATTGGGTCACCTTGTCTCAAAACTTTTCTTTTCCTGCAAATGATTCAGGGCTGATCATAGATAAGATTCTCCTCAAGCGAACTTATCTATCTTCTATATAGGACTTACATGGTGGTTGGAACAAAGATGCATTTGTTTGTAAATTGCCTCGCTATGGGATCTACTTCTAGCATGCAAACTGTGGATTGTAGCTTCTCCTTTGTTATTCTGAAGGAGATGTGTTGAAAGTGGTGAGTGTGCTCCTTTCATGCATTGGTCTACTGCTGTGAAGAACGTGTTGTGGATTGTGTGATCCTTGATCAATGGGATGGCTGTTGATGCCAGGAAGGGAGTATAAGGGGAAGGAACAAGATAAAGGGGAAAGGAGAACAGGGAAGAGAACAAGAGAGAAGGGAGAAGCAAATACCAGAAAGAAGAAAACAATCATAATTTCCTAGTATTAATTCAACTCATCAGTGAATGCTGAAACAATATAGTTAGGGCTTTTATATAGAGGTACCCTGCTTCTAACTTGATTAGAAAATAAATATAATTTTCTAATTAACAACTATTGAAAATAAGAAAATAATAAAATAAATATAATATAATATTCCTAAAATATTATAGAGTTATTAAAATTATAAAATTTTGTAAATCTCCAAAATATTACAAAATATGAAAATAATAATTAAAATAAAATAAAATAAATCCTCTCTAATTTTGAAATGTTTGCATCATCTATTCCCGGGTAAGCTGTTGATTTTGCTGAGGATGGAGGTGCTGCTGTGCTGGTGCCCTTATGCATATGCATCTTAATGGAGATTGTTGCTGCTTGTTGATCAACAGTCTGGATGCTGGCTAGCACTAATTATTTTGTCTTCTTGGGTTCTCTTTGATATGAATGACTCTTTTCTCTTTAGTATGAATGGTTTTTCTTGGGGCAAGTTTTCGGCTTGTGGTAGTCAGAGGGATGCCTTAATGTCCTTTTGGATCCTTTGCTGTGTACAGATATTTTCTTATGTTATACAAATTAATTAATTACCAAAAGAAGAAAGACCCCCCTGGGTAGGATCAAATAATTCATCTATGACACATTTCAATCTAGCTGTTAGAACTTTGGATATGAGTTTGTAAATGGCATTGCAGTATTTCTCTGAATATGCTTACTGCATATAAATTTTGCACTTTGGGCACCTTATGTAATTGATTTGGCATTATACTTTTGTATGAGCTTTCCATTAACAAAAAAGTCTCGCACTGCTTTTGTGACCTCTGGACCAATGATTCTCTAGGCAGCTTTGAAGAAGTGTGCTGTGTAGCCATCCGAGCTAGGGGCTTAGGTGTCTGGTATTTCAGTCCTTTGTTGAGGCCTGGTATCATCGAAAACCACAAAAATTTTATGGAATAAGAAAGCTTTTAGCAAAGAAAAAACAAAAAAAAGGAAATATAGAAGCTTTTAGATTTCATGAGCCTGGTAGAATTTAGGAGTTCATATAAACCCCTAGTAGTTTCCTAGTGTGATTTTCTTGTTTTCCTTGAAAATTTTTATTTTCATCTTGTATTTTATTTATTTCGATGTGCAGATTAGGTGCCTGGAAAACAAGCAAAATTACAAGTTTGCTAGAGTTTTCTGATTAGTTTTCTTGATATGAGTTTCTTCTTTTCTAAATCATTAATTTAGAAATTCTATTTTGGCATTATTCACTTCTTGAATTGAAGGAATTGAATCAAATTTGAGTAGTTACATCATGTTGAAATTTTGGAGTTTGACCTCCATCACTGAAGGTGCTTGGTTTTGAGGGAGGGTGGTTTATTATGCTAGTGTTTGCACTCACTCATGAAGTTTATTTGCAACTGCACATTCCACACAGGTATAATTAATTTCTTGAGCCTGAATTGATTTAGGTTAATTATTTAGTTCAAACGTTACTCTGTTTGGATGATTCAAGAATCTGAATTTTCTGAGCTTGCAACGAATGTATTTCTCTTATAGGTGGGGAGGATAACACTATTGAATTTATGGAACATAAAAGTGTTGCAACTTCTGACACACCCCTTCTTGAAGAATCATACAGCTATGGAATTGTGGAGCATCCATTTCCACTGAATTACTTGCTGAGGGAGTGGTATCTCGGACCAGACTTCTATTATGGTGTGAAAATTGGCATAGTGCAATACGTATGTGCTCTTCTGATGATTAAGAGCTCCACTTGGAATTCCCTAGTTTGAAATTTGCTGCTTACAACAAATTCCTATTTCTACTTGGCAGATGATAGTGAAGATGATATGTGCGCTTTTGGCAATGGGTTTAGAAGCTTTTGGCGTATATGGGGAAGGGAAGTTTCAGTGGAACTATGGGTAATATACTTCTCTTTTTTCTATTCTGTGTCTCAAAATGTGGAAGTTATTTTTGAGAAGCCCATACTGATCCAACCCCCTTACAAGTCCCAATTACATTTGTTTATTCTCATGGACAGCCCATCTTATAAAGCCTTTATCATTGAGGAAAGTTGTATTGCTTTTTACCATAGCCATGATCTGGTGTTTGGAAATTTGTTTGCAGCTATCCGTACTTGGCAGTTGTTCTCAATTTTAGTCAGACTTGGGCTTTATATTGTCTTGTGAAATTCTACTCCGTCACCAAAGACAAGCTTGAACCTATTAAACCTCTGGCCAAATTTCTGACATTCAAGTCTATTGTATTCCTGACATGGTGGCAAGGAATTGCTGTCGCATTCCTTTTCTCAATCGGGGCCTTCAAAGGATCCCTGGCACAGGAGTTGAAAACTCGTATACAAGACTATATAATATGTATTGAGGTTTGTGATGCTGCATCTGGGATATATTTATTTTTTGATGATTATTTGAATGTTGTTTATTGTCTACTTGCTACATGAACATTAGGCTTGGTTACCTTATCACATTAGTCGGAAATTTCAATCTGAACGTAGGCTGGACTTCCTTAGTGTAAAACATTTGGGATTTGAAACAAAATGAATAATATGTAAAGGTAGACAAGAATTAGAAAGGCAAGCTTCTAAAGAGGATGGATCTTTATTTTCCAGTGCAAAAGTCAATTAAGGAGGCTGTAGGAAATTGTGCCAAACTAGTACGCTTGGATGTCAGGAGAGCCTGATATGCTAGTCAAAATCTGTAGGAATGTTGGGAATTATGATGATCAGCTCTAAAGCAGGTTAAACCTTTTAATTTTTCCACGTAACAAGGAACACCCTTACAAGGAGGTGGGTTAATATCCTTTCTAAAAAGGCAATACACCTTAGGGTTAGTAGTGAATTAGGGACCTCCTGTTGAAAACCAAAATCCATTCGATTCTGTCTAATAATAATTTTATGTGGTCCCTCAATTTCTTTGTTGCTGTGATTCTTTCCTTTAATTGTGTCTAACGGACATGGTCACCTAAAGTGGGCATGGGTGCTTGGGTAGGATCTGCCAAAGCTAGTAATGTAATGTCGGCTTTTGATTTAGGTGGTTGTTTCTACTTCAGTTCAATGCTATATGTTGCAGAACCGATGTTGTTAGAGGTGCATCTATGCTTAGGATTCAAAGCCTAGCGTCTCAACATATCTAAATGAGGCTCATTCTAACAGGCGTTCCCAGATTCTAATGCATGAGCCTTTTTTTTTAGGCTTAAGGTGTCTTGAGTGCCTTATATATATATATATATATATATTAAAAAAAAAGTTTCTTAAATAAGTAGTTAAATTAAATGGTTACTTATAATATTAATTTGATATTTGCAAAATTGGGATTGTTGAAAGTGATATGTGGTCAATTAAAAGAATGGATGGAGATCATGATGAGAATAATAAATTTACATTTAATAAAATTTTTGACGAATAATTTTATAGCTAAAATAATTGAAGTAAATAAGACTAGACATCACGCTAAATGAAGAAATGGTGTGAACTTTAGTTCAAGCCTATAAGCAATTGAATGAGAAGATATGAATTTTTATTTGATAATGATGATAAATATTAGTCTTTGTTTTGAATATTTTAGGGACAATATGTCAAATTTATTAATAAATTTTATTATTTTTATATATTTATGATGAATTGTACTCATTAATTGTTATCTTTATATTGTTAGTTAAATTATAAATTTATGATTATCATAAATATGTTTCAGTATTTCTTATTTTGTTACTAGCTTAACAATTGAAATATATTAAAAAAATATGGTTATACATATTTCAAAAATGAGTGTTTCACTTCCATGGCTGTGCATTGTGCGTAGGTCCCAGGTAACGTGCCTTGCACCTCTAACAATATTGTGTGGAACTGTGTAAACCATTGGTAAGTTTGTTCTGATAACTTCGTATACCATATGCTGTGGAAACCATCTGGTAGTTTGTTCTGATAACTTAGAATGCCTTTGGTAAGATTATTTAGTCTCTTGGCTAAAACCATCTGCCAGTTTGTTTTGCTAACTTGGAATGGAATATCATCGGTAAGATTATATAGCTATGCAATTACTTCATGAATACATAGAAACAACCTTCTGGAGTACACTACTGCCGTAAGTTGTTGTTCAGTTGAATCGTGGGAGTTGTGGAGGGCTCTGACATTCCACTGGTGGAACAGATGGGTGTTGCAGCTATAGTCCACCTTTATGTTTTCCCAGCTGTGCCTTACAAACGTGGAGAAAGATGCGTGCGGAACATAGCTGTTATGGATGACTATGCTGCCCTAGGTACTGCACCAGATCTAGACGAGGTTCGCGATTGTGGCAGGCTAACCCGCATGCGAGTGGCTCGTCATGATGACAGAAAGAGATTGAAATTTCCCCAATCAGTCTGTGATGTGGTCCTTGGCAGTGGTGAAATTGTGAGCTAATGAACCTCCTCAGTCTATTTGTTATTCACCTGTTGCTGCTGCTAATATTAAGCATGGGTGTTTTTCTTTTTCCAGATTGTTGATGACATGAAGTTCACCATGTCTCATGTAGTAGAGCCGGTTGAAAGAGGACTTGCAAAGGTAAATAAAACCTTCCACGAGATATCTGAAAATGTGAGGCGACTAGAACTGAAGAGGAAATCAAAGGATGACAGCGATCTTATTCCACTGAATTCACGGACCCAGGAGTTCTCCGAAGTCCATGATGAATTTCCTGAAGGGAGCTTCAGTGACAGTGGCTTGTCAAGGGGCACAAGGCAGCATCACCAATCTAAATCTTCATCATATTGGTTTAAATAGGCAGCTGATGATTAACATTCTCCGTGGGTATGCCACTCTAATAACTGCCCATCTAACACCTAGATGATGTCAGTCAGACTAACACACCGCAGGTATGTTGAATTAGTGCCCTTTTGTTATCTTTTTTTTTTTTTTTTTTTGAATAATTCACCAAATCCATCTGTTCTTATCCGAAGTTAAAAGGATATCATTTTGCTAGGGAAAAGAAGTGGTATTCCACATTGAACAAGAAGGGATTTTAGTTGCCCAGAGGATTTGTACGGGTGTACAGAAATCTATCCCTTTGAATAGGTCAGTCTCCAACTACAGTGACTGTGAATAAGAACCAAAACAAAGAGAATGGAGAACTACCATTAATCCTCTCTGGAACCCCCCCCTCCCCAAAAAAAAAATCTCAGTTAACTAGTTTGTAGTTTCACTTTGGCATTGTTTCCTCTAACATGAATCATCGACCTTACTGAATGAACTTCTGTAAGATAATGGTGGTCGTCCTATGCAATGATATATTACCCTGAACATATGATACTAGGGAAGTCAAGTGTCGAGATGAACTCTGAGAACACCGGGGGTCAAGCTCTTATTAATGAGGTTGATTCGTGAAATTTATTGAGCTTGGCATGATTTTTGCTTGAATATTTGTCTATCTTGGAAGCTAAGCTGTAAGGTTGTACTGGTACTGCGTGATGATATTTTCAGACTAGACCGGAACAACAACAATTGTCTTTAAATACAACTGCACTACCTTCTTCAGTTCGATCTCGTCTGGTTCGCAGCTTCTTGTAGCATTCCCTGGGCCTTCGAAGGCGGTGTGGCTATGTAGCGTGTGAAAAGGCAGTGTTGAATCGGAGCTCTCTCCAGATGTCGTTAACCTTGGCTCATCTATCAAACGCCGTTGTCTGTTATTTTCTCCTAATTTACTGCACTGTGGATTCGTTGAATAGAGGGCCGTGGTGAGTTCGAAGGCTGTCATGCAGTGCACCACTCTGATTTGGATTTGACTCCCATCAGTGCTGATGAATTTCTCGTCACCCGTACAATATCTGAACTCTCCCCTTCCTTTCCCTAACCTACCGTGAGTAGTTTGATCATGATACTCGATGTTAATTTTGTCTTGGTCCGGATTCCCCAAAATATAAAAAAGAAGACGAAATCGAGGAAGCAAGGAAGGAGGCTCAAATGGTGGATCCTCTTTGGTCAGGATCGGACCATGATGCAGACCGTATCAAGCGTTCGTTTCTATTTCGCTTTTTGGGGATAACTAGGGTTTCTGATGGTCGCCTCCCTCTTTGTCTCGTGTTGCTCAACGTTGAATCTCCAGAACCCTTTTTTTGTCTGTTGGGGGGGGGGGGAATTAATAAAATTTAATTTTTTTTTTTAATTTTGGTTTTTGTTTTTAAATTTCGAGTACTAATTTTATAACGTAAAAAAATTTGTAATAAAATGCCAAAATAATATTAAAAATATTTTTAAGAATTAAATTAGACCTACTTGTTGATCGAGATGGATTTGTTATTTAGATTAGGCAAGCAGAGCCTCAGTTTTGGGTATGACCAATCGAAAACTTATCCACATTAATAAATAATTTAAAACCCAAGCATTTCTAATCAATACAGTTTCATTTTCTATATTATTTTTATAGAAACGTCAACATCAGTTATCCCATCTGAAGAATTGAAGGATTTCCAACGGAAATGGCTGATGGGCGGGGACGTTGGATCGTATAAACAATTTTCATTTGTTGTTTTTTCTTATATATTTAATACCCAAATATAATATTATAAATATAATAGTAATTTATTTTACTATTTTTCATTAGAGTGGGATCATTAAGAGAGAAGGGGGGGATTAGGGGGAAGAGTCTACCCCCCCCCCCCCCCCGTGGGCATTAAAACTGTCAAAAGAAAGAGGCTTAATTAGTATAATCTTTGGGGTTGATTAGGGAGAAATAAATAACATTAATATTATATTTAATTATTAAAATAAAATAAAGTAAAAATTAAATAACTATTTTTAGGGAAAGGTAGTTTAATTTATACATGAGGCTTGATTAAAAAAAAAAATTAGGTTACATGTTGACTGTTAGTTGGCAGGATTACTAGTGTTACTTTAGTGTTAAATGCGGCCTATTATTAGATTAATGGAGAATTTTTTTTTTAATGTTGAAGGAGTTATTTATGCTGTGCGGGTCCATACCCATTAGTCAATTATTGAGCTTAATTTGTATAAATCGAAAGCAACAAAATCTCCCAGTATTAGAAAACAACCAACATTCCCACAAGCAACCGAGCAATTTCATTCATTAGTTCAATAGTGGCACTCCTACGAGACTATGTTTTTAGCTGGGAGAAAAGGGGCCAAGCTAAAGCTAATCTCTGGGGATCTTGTAATGTCTCTAAATTTTCAATGTTCATTCCCATAATTTGGATGCTAGGATGTTGCATAGAATGTGTTATATTTGTTTTTTTAATTTTAGTAGTGCAAGTTAAGACGAAAATTTTTAATGTTTAAAACAAATAAATTTTAAAATAAAATGAAATGCATAATTTCAAGTGCTCTTACTCTCAATCAATAGAATCACCGGTAATATATCATTAATAGTGATGGGGATGGTAGGAATGGAACAACCGAGCATGAAAGCCCACGAAATCAATAGTAAACCCAGAAAGCATCTGGCCATAGGCTTAGGGGTTGGTTAACATTTCCGTTAACCCAAAACAATACCCCAATCGACTAGACAGCCTAAATCAGCCTCAGTCCAATCCAGCTGGCCCACGGCATTCTTCCCATGCATTGGAGATTACTTGCCTTAGCCAGCCCGACATCCCGAATATTGCCTCTAATTGTGCTCTTTCTAGTAATGGCAACTCTCAATTCAACGGATCTCACATAATGGCAACTCCAATATCCGTTGCGTCGAACATCACCTCAAAAAAGCAATGGATCATTTTGATTGATCATGGTTGCCCTAATCAACGCTCATGATCCCATACTAGCCTGCCAAATTTACACGGCCAACTGATAGCCAAGTTTGGCATCCAAGTAAGATTGAGCTGGTTTAAGGATTATAAAAAGCCCTGAAGATAAACTCTAATTGACATGCTTATATTCTCGCTCAGACACGCCTGCAAATACCCACACTCAAGAGTTCTCAAGAGACCACTTTTAATCTAAAGAGTCTCCTTAGAATTCCTCCACAATTCTTACTTTCTTGGTAGTAAAGTCGTTCCATGCCTAGCGCAACCTCCGATTCAGTCTAAAAAAACTCACATTCTTGAATCATCACGCATACCCCTCATCCCTTCATCTTTCCATCTTTTGAGGAAGATTACTAATTTAAACGTCAGAGAATAAATCAGAAAACTAATCCTATCAATCCTCTGACCTCTCATTTTCGAGTTGTGGCGTACAAGATTCAGGTCGTAGATAATGAAGGCCGGATCCCCTTTAATTTGACTTAAAGGTCAAGTGGCACCCTAATCTGTCAGTAACCAGGATCCAGGGTGCATCACTTGCGCCGTTTGTAGGAAGGCAAGCAAAAAGCCTAACCACCATCTACACAGAGGTAAACATGGTTAACACCAGAGCCCATACCATTGCTTCAACCAAGGACATTGTCCTCTACAATGACGACCCCTCTGCAAGTAGCCATGCAGAGGAGTTGCCGACGCCTTTTATGCAGGCGCTTGCCGACCGGGTAGATAATAGATCCCAAATACTCCTAACCATTTGCTCGTGACGACAGAGGCTAGGGACTCCTTGCACTACCCGTACTTCAGTATCAAAACAAAAAAACCGAGGAAGAAGCGACCAGCCCGGAAGGTAGGACACTCAGATGACCTCGTAGTCCAAGCGGCTTTGAGCAACGGGGTTCGATCTAGTTCAAATGGTTGGCTTGGTCGCAAGACACTGGACTAAAGTCCTGAGTGGTGAAATCCTTGTAACTTACGTGACAAGTAGAGGCCCCCGACCTGAGAGGAAGCCTCATGTAACGTCCAGCTGACCAGCGGCAACATCCGGTCAGACTCACGCTGCTCACTAAACCACTCAGAATTAATGACTTATAGCAATGCAAAAAGGGCTGCAGTCTCCCATCGAGTGAAGGAACAAGTGGAAAAGATATGGTAGCATCTTTTTAAGGGAGACGCTAACAGACACTCTGTAGATTTGAGGTGATCACTATTCACGATGGAGATCCGAATGTTGCCACTCCCTCAGAGATTCAGAATGTAGGCCCTGGAACCCTACGATGGAAGCACTAACCCGATGGACCACTTATACCACTTCCCTACCTTGTTTGCTTCCAAGGCCTAAGCGAGATTGCTATATGCCTATGCTTTCCACTGACCCTTAAAGGGGACGCCCGAATTTTGTTCTATCACCTGTAACCAAATTAAATCCAGACGTTTCAAGAACTCACCGATAACTTCCTGACTCAATTCTCCTCTAGTCGGAGGGAGAAAAGGAAACCTTGGCACCTCGCCCATATCAAGTGTAGGCTAAATGAAAGTTTGAGGAGCAACCTGGCCTAGTTCATTGCCAAGGCCCACTAGATACCCCAACTGATTGATGAGATGAAATTGAGAACCTTCATATCAACTTTGGAGCTGAATGAATTTTTAAATATCTAACCGATAAGAACCCCCGGACTTTTCATGAAATCAAAGCCATTACCCATACTTATATAGCGGTCGAAAAGGCCAACGAGATCAAGTGTCCAAAGCACAGGTACTACCCCCACCAGGGGCCACCAAATGGAAGAAAGAGAAATAGTAACCGCTTTAGCTCTCGGGAATTGAGGAAGCAGCCCAGGGTAGAGCCAAAACCCCGAAGGGAGTTTGGGCCCTTAAACCTGATTCTTCTGAATGACATTCAGACTAACATACTCATGCAAATCTTTGAGAATAAATTTATGAAGTGGCCAAAGGTAGTCAAAAACCCAAAGGGAGGAGATTAGATAAAGTACTCTCACTACCATCGATCTTTGAATCACTATACAGAGGCCTGCTGGACTGTGCAGAAAGAGATTGAAGAACTCATCTAGAAAGGACACCTGACTAAATTCTTGCAAAACCTGGAGTAAGGGCCCGGTATAGAAAGTGAAGAAAGGATGGAGCAGCTGCAGTCGAAGAACCAAGTCGCGATCAGAGTGGTCAACATGGTGGCAACCCGACCGAATTGCCCCTCAGACCAGTACGGGACCACCTCAAAGAGACCAAGGATAGAAGTTATGGACGATGTCATTAGTTTTAATAAGGAAGATAGCATGTGATATATCAATCCTTGTCCGAGACTTAATAACAAGTCGGGTCCATGACCCAAAAGTTATATGAATGATTGGATATTAAAAATGTAACATGGATTTCATTGAATCCAATTATCAGCTCAATACGAGATCATAACTGTATGAAAAAATAATAATCTCCATGAACCTCATTCTGCCATAGTGAACCAAAGGCCGCGTATTCATGCGCCTAACGGTTGGGTAAATACTACGAGGTTACCTGATATCTATGGTATCCCCACTATCCCTATAATCCTCTCAGAAGTTGTACCCGTAGTATACTCAGATCATCTCTGATACCTCTTGCCAATGATATCCCTAATATCATCATGTACGATGGTCGCTAAACTATAAATATTCCTCTTTAATATCAACAACCTTCACCTTCGAGATGGAATAGGTATTGAAAAATTATAGACTATTATAAAGTCTCACGAACTCCTATTCGTTCGGGTACCGTAGAGTGTTTGTACACTCTACTTATCCATAAAATACCAATAAAATATACACACATGATCAAATCTAACACGAAAGATTATTTATCACAGGAAATAAGGAAAGGTCCAAAGAAAGTTCAAATTTTCAACTAATGTCATAGAATTTTATTTAACCCATCCGTACATACATATTTATATATACACCTTACCATAACCTATACATACATGTATATTTATATATATACACACCCACACCCTTTATATACTTATATAATTATACACGTACATATATTTATACATACCCACATGTTTATATATCTATACACCCACACTGGTGTATAAACACCCCTATGCACCCACATACCTCGGCACACAGCAGCACCACCATCTCCTCATTGCCAGCTCACAACACGGCGACAGCACCATCTTCTCACTACTAGCTCACACCACGGCTCCCTCTCTCACCCCTACCACACTGCACACTACCTATACAAGCAATACACACACAGCCACATTCACGCATAACAGATTTATACGCATCGCATTCTTCCCATTTATGCACTCTCTCTATTTTCGCAATCTAAGCCCAATACTTTGTTTATCCACTATCGTCCAGTTCTCATGCAGGAAAAGAACATCTCGACTTTCATTTTCAGTTATGCAAATCAAAGGAAATTGCAACTTGAGTTCTCAAATTATCAAACCGCCAATGTCAGCGACCACCCTCCAATTTCTGGTTTCCATAACATTCGAGTCGTGGCTCTATTTACCTCTTTTCTAATTAGGCATCAAGAAATGCAACCGATTCCCTCAAAATCAATATATACAACAACTGGACCCGCATACCTTCGGGTCACTGGACTCGGCTAAAAAACGGAAACAAAGCACGGTGCTCTGTTTCCCACAACTGTGTCGAATCTCCAAAATCAGGGGTACAACACGTAAAATTGATATTTCATAGCTCAATTAGACAATTTGCGAAACCCCAAATCATCATTAATCCCAAAAAGTTGGTCGTTTACTTACAGAGTCATGGCTCTGCATTCGGGTTCCCAAATTTGAAACCCTAATTCATGTTTGGTTAGAGGAATAAGGTGAGATAAGGTGGGAATAGAATTTTTATTCCCAGGTTATAGATATTCCTCCGTTTAATTACAAATTTAATTAGGAATAAATATTTTCAGAAATATTTATTCCCACATTTGTAGGAATATCTATTCCCACTATTATTATTATTATTATTATTATTATTATTATTATTATTATTATTATTATTATTATTATTATTATTATTATTATTATTACATTTTCTAATAATAATAATTATTATATTTTATAATAATAATAATAATTATTATTATTATTATATTTTACTATTATTATTAAATTTTATAATTATTATTATTATATTTTATAATTATTATTATATTTTGTAATTATTATTATTATTATTATTATTATTATTATTATTATTATTACTATTACTATTATCATTATTATTAATATCACTATTCCTACATTATTCCTCATACTATTCTACAAATTAAATAAAAAAATATTAATTCTTACCTTATTCTATTCTAACAACCAAATATGGGAATAATAATTTCAACTATATTATCATTTTATTCTATTCCCTGGAATAACTATTTTATTCCCACCTTATTCCATTCCGACAATCAAAAGTATCGAGTTTCACTCATTTCCCACCGAATTAGGGCATGCAATTAGATGTTCTACATTAACAAGAATAAAGGAAAGAGTTTAATTTGCGAGGTAATAATTTTACTTTTCTCAATTTTGTGATCCTCTTCCAACGACGGTGACGGCTTTGCTTTGTTGTGGCTTGCATTCTTCCTCTTCGGTTTGTCCTCTCCTCTTCTCCTAACCCTACAGTCTATTATATAATGAAGGGTGCGTCTAGGGTTTTCGCAAAGTTTCCATATGAGGCCGATTCCCTTCATTCTTCACTGCTGTCCCTCCGTGCCTTCCCTCTTTCTCTTCTTTTCCTTCTTTCCTTCCCTTCCTTTTCTTTTCTCTCTTTCTTTTTCCTTCATTCTCTCCTTCCATCTGTATTATTATTATTATTATTATTATTATTATTATTATTATTATTATTATTATTATTATTATTATTATTATTATTATTATTATTATTATTATTATTATTATTATTATCTCAATTTTAATATTTTAACTTTATTAAATTATATTTTTAGTAAACACATTTTGATATATTAAGGTCCAAAGGTAATTAAGATTTATTAAATAATTATCAAAATTAATTTAACAATATATTCTCATGAAAAAATAAATAAAATATTCATGGTATTACAAAGTTCTATATGACTTACGGCATCGTAGAGGTACTGGATGACCAAGTGATTGACCAGACGTATTACCTGTCCCAGGTCACCCACGCCACTTTTAACCGGCAGATGGATGACTTCAACAATAGAGACGAAGCAACTCTGCAATAGGCCCAATTAGGTGAGACGACCGACCACATTCCTCTAAACCCCGGTAATCGGAAGAGATACGTGCAGATAGAGGGCTCTCTTCTTAGACCCCTGTGAGACTAGCTAGATACCTTCCTCCTGCAAAACTCCAATATCTTTGCATGGGCCCCTATCGACATTCACGGGATATTGATCAAAATAATGGTCCACAAATTAGATCTCGATTCAAATCACGGGTTCATCAAGTAGTAGCAAAGAAACCACTCCATCAAAAAGCTCATTGCCACCCGGGAGAAGGTAAAGAAATTACTTGACGCTGGCTTCATCGGAAAGTTACAGTACTCAAACTGGCTCTCCAACGTGATTATTGTCAAGAAAAGTAATAAAAAGTGACAGATGTGCGTTGACTTTACCGGTGTGAACAAGGTGTGCCCAAAGAACAACTTTCTACTGCCCAATATTGACCTATTGATCGATGCTACCTCCAAGCACGAGCTACTCAATTTTATGGATGCATACTCAGACTATAATTAGATTCGGATGAGTCCTAAGAACGACGAGCATACTTTTTTCATGACAGACCAGAGGACATACTGCTACAATATTATACCCTTTGAGTTGAAGAACGCAGGTGCCACATACAAGCAGCTTGTGAACAAAATGTTCAAAGCCCAAATTGGCTGGAATATGGAAATGTACGTGGACAACATGCTTGTCAGAAGTAAAACCACCGACGACTATATCCGTGACCTCAGTGAGGCTTTTGGGGTGCTTCGAGAGTATCGAATGAAGTTGAACCCGACAAAATGCATCTTTGGAGTATCCTCAGAAAAATTGCTAAGTTTCATCATTTTTGGGTGGGGGATCGAGGCCAACCCTAAGAAAATAAAGGTGATTATAGATATAAGCCTACCGCGAACTGTGAAGGATGTCCAAAGGCTAACTGAGAGGCTTGCAATACTCTCCCATTTCCTGGTAAAATTTGGGGACATATACCTAACCTTCTTTAAAGCCTTGAGAGGGATAAATGTGAACAGTTTTCAATGGATGGTCGACAACTAAGTTGCATTTGAGGAACTAAAAGAGTACCTAGCCAGTTTCCTCTCCTGAGTCACCAAAAGAAGCTAAGGAGCTGTACCTCTACTTTACAGTTTCAGATGTGGCATTGAGCTTGGTTTTGATCTGGTAGCAATCTGATACGCAATGGCCGGTCACTACGTTAGCAAGACTTTGATGGCCCTGAGACTAGCTACACGCACGCTGAAAAGATCGCACTGGCACTCGTTTATTTGGCCAGGAAACTGCAACCCTACTTGCAAGCACAGCGCATAGTTGTTCTTACCGACTATCTCCTGAAGGGAATCCTACAAAAACCCGACATGTCAGGACGGTTAGTCAAATAGGCTATCGAATTATGAAAACTTGACATAGAATTCAAGCCGAGACCGGCGGTGAAAGGGGAGACTCTAGCAGACTATATCGTCGAGATTACAACCCCGATTCTGGACATCAATCACCTAGACAAAGCCGACGGTCAACCGGAACTGCTAAACTAGACCTTCTGTGAGGTCCCGTACCCAAAAACATAATAATTGGGAGTAATTAAAATGATTATAATCTATAAGAGGTCAATCATGCATTGAAAAATAAGGGTTGAAAGTAAAAAGTTGAAAAATACTCGAGTTCAGCAGGCAGCAGGTCTATGCCTGTCGCGCCCCGAGGCGCGGCAGCGAGCACAAAATCCCAAACCTAGCCTGCACATCGTGCGCCCTGGCGTGCTCGAGCAAAAGCTGGCAAAACCTGGCCCGCACGCCGCACGCCCTGGCCCGCTCGAGCGGACACTGGCAGAATGCAGCATGCTCACTACGCGCTCGCCACGCGCTCGCCACATTCTGATTTCGTTTTTGTTAAAAAGGGAAGGGAGAAAGAGAGAAGGGAGAGCAGCTATAGCACGAAGGAAGAGGAGGGAGATGAGAAGAGGAAAAAGGAAAAATCACTCGTTTCGATCTACTCAGGGTAAAAATAACGGTAGATCGGGCTCAGGCAAGTGTACTTCGGACGTTAATTTTCCGCTTTTACCGTTTTCTCTTATTTCAAAATTGATGAAAATACTCTAAAATTTTATTGTTACATGTTTAAAGCAAACAAAGCATGTTTTTCTCAATTGTTTGGTTAGATTTTGTGTTTACTCATGTGTATTGTAAGATTTGGCTTCGATTTTATGAAAAAGCATGCAATTAGTGTTCGATTTAGTTCCGGAAGCATGTAGTGAAATCGTAACTCGAAAATATTAGGAATTTTTGGTTAAATTGCATGATTTAGTATATGTACTTGGATTTATGGCGTTGATTTCATAAATAAACACATGCTTGATGTTTGATTTAAATCCAAAAGTTTTGGCGAAACCCTAACTACGAAAATGAAGGGGTTTTAATTTTTTAACCGTAACTTCTGTTATATAAAAGTCAATTGGCACCAAAATGAAACTCCTAGTATAATTTATTTTTGAAAAATTTACACGGGCTTATACCGATAAATCATCATGCACTTCTGTAGTAAAACTGAAGGGTTTTTAGACCGTTACTGTATATTCTAAACATTCTAAAGTTAACTGAAGGGTAATTGTGAAACTCTGATACGAAAGAAGGTTTTTAGTCAAGAAGTTATTTCTGATACTGTTATTTAGGACCCAGGGTTGATTACTGTCAAGTTAGATTCTCCGGCATACCTTAGAACGTTACGGTAGTGATCGAGGATAACTTTGTCCATAGAGTTATATGTGGTCCGCCATTTCTCGGAGCGTTACAGTCAGGAGGAAAGATTCTAATTCTGGCCTATTTTTGAGAAGCACACCTACACTGATCCCAAGGGACGGTATCTTCTGTTTATGTTTATGGCCTTAGATTGTGTGGAGTGAATACAATCTATCCTCGATTATTCACCCCCTCAGCTAGTAGGGTCTACTGACAGGATCCGTTACTATTCTGTTCTGTACCACTATTCTGTACTGAATTTTACTCTGTACTGATATAAAAAAAAGTTTCTGACTCTACTTTCTTATTCTGCTTTCTGAATTCCACTGATATCTGATTTCTGAGTTTAATTATAGTCAAATTGTGTTTTCTCTGTTTTCTTATTCTAATTTGCATAGCCGTTCTATTTCTGCATAGTTTTACAGCTGTTCTGCATAACTGATTTACTGCATATCTGCATGTACCTTACCAGGCGTCGACTCACTGTTTTACTATCCCTCCAGATGTGACTGTAGAATTGATACCTGATGAGAAAGAGTGATATAAAACTTATTTTGAAGACTTTTGAGGATTTGAAGCACTTTGGAGTCGCCAAAAAGAATTAGTTGGATGTAAAGACCTGATTTTGACATGTGTTTTTATATATGAATTTTATAACTATGGATATATATGTATATGATTTCGGTATAGAAATGTATGTAATGCATGTGATGAACAAGAAAACCTATACTTCGCAGGTTAATAGTTCTGCTTTTGCTCTATACTTTTGGATGTTCTGTACAGGTCCTAGATGGCATCTCACTCATAAACTGTTAATGTAGTAGATGGTTTGTTGGATTAATACCATAGATGGCACCTGTGGCCCTATGAAAGCTTGTTGTAGAAAAATTGTGGTATAAATTGATAGTTGTGTGCTTGTACTAGTTGGTTATACAGGTTCTGTACAAGTTATATTTTTAAATTTTTATCCAGTTACAAAGGAGACTCTACCGAAATTTCTGCAGAAGTTATACTTTGTATTTTGGTCTTAAATCCTATTTCTGTCTTGACGGAAGTTTCTGAGGAAAAAAAATCCGTTCCGTCACACCTTCCATATGGATGGGTCCTCGACACATACCGGCAGTGGAGCCGAAGTGATCCTAACGACCACCGACGGGTTGAAATGAAGTACTTATTGAAACTCAGATTTTTGGCTACCAATAACGTTGCTAAGTACGAGACCCTGCTCACCAGGTTGCGACTTGTATAAGAATGCTCCACAAGGCACATGACCATCTACAACGACTCAGAATTGATCATCAACCAAATCCGTAAAAGTTTCGAGATGACGAGCCATTTGCTTGCAAAATATCTTGTTAGAGTAAGGAGTATGGTTCAAAAGTTCAACAGCGTCAAGATGGTGCACCTCCCTAGGGTGAACAACTGGAAGGTTGACCAACTCATGAGGGCTGCCGTTGTCGAAAACCTCAAGTAGTACTCGAGAGATATGCGAGAGGTCCTAACCTCCCCCAACACAGAAGAATTCGAGCAATGAGTGCTACAAATCTCCAACAACGAGAACTAGATATCGCCCTACTAGAGATATATCACGAATAGCATCCTACCGAAGAATTCGGACGATACTAAACGCATAAAGAAGACAGTCGGTTGGTACACCATCATGGATGAGAGGTTGTACCATTGAGGATGCTCTACCCCGTACTTATGATGACTCACACTAGAGGAAGCAAACTACGTGTTAAGCGAGGTGCACCTCGACATCTATGGGTCATATATTGGGGGTAAGAACCTTACCTTCAAAATAATACACCAAGGCTATTATTGGCTAACCATGAAAAAAGATGCCATGGACTTCGTAAAGAAGTGCGAGAACTACTACATCCATGGCAGCCTACCTCATCAACTACCCACGGTGCTGAGGACCCTTCAAGCCCCTTGGCTGTTTGCATAATGAGGGCTCGACATACTGGACCTTTTTTCCATCACGTCCGGCCAAAGGAAATTCATCATAGTGGGTATCGACTATTTTACAAAGTGGGTCGAAGCCTCCCCCTGGCTCGGTTTAATTGAGCGAATGCCACAAAATTTGTTCGGTAAAATATCATCTATAGATTGAAATTCCTAAAGTTATCGTGGCTAACAACGAAACCCAATTTACTGTTAGCACTTCACCAAATATTATACGAGTTTGGGTATCTAGTTGGTCCACACCTCAGTCATCTACCCATAAGCAAACAGGCAGGTGAAGGTTACAAACTGAGTCCTGCTACACAGATTAAAGACCAAACAGGAAGACGCTAGAGGCTCCTGGGCGGACAAGCTACCTTCCATATTGTGGTCACACTAAACACACCGAAGGAGCTGATGCGTGAGACGCTCTTCAGTCTGTGCTACATAATTAAGGCTGTCATCCCAATTAAGGTCGGATTGCCCAGTCTCTGGATCGAGGGCTTTGATCCGCTTAACAACTCCCAACGACTCAAAGAGTATCTTGACTTGCTCGAAGAAGCATAGGATGTGCCTAGAATGTGCACAGTCACTATTAATAGCGGGTTGTCCGGTACTACAATAAAATGGTGAAGGCTTACCAATTTAAGGTAGGGAACCTGATTCTACAAAGCATAAAGTCTACGGGTAAGAATGCTAATAAGAACAAGCTCTCTCTAAACTGGGAAGGTCCGTTCCTCATCTCGGCTATCCTGCAGAATAGTACATACAAGTTTTGAGCCCAAAGCAGCAAATTGATCGTAAAGACGTAAAACGCCGTCCACCTAAAAAAGTATTGCCAATAATATTTTATTGAACCCAGGTAGGTCTAGCATATATTACCAAGCGTGCTGATAGAAGTGTGTCACGTTTAATAAAATGATTTATTTACTTGTTTATTGATTGTGGATTATTGTTATTACTTGTTTGCCTATCGATGTGACGTTGCATAAGGCCGAGTGACCCAGGCTACCCCTAAGTCAGATAAATTCTCATTTGCCCATTACTAAACCTCAATCTCGCATTGAGTAGCTCACTATGGTCGAATTTGAACCTCAGCAGCACTGAGCAACCCACACGCGGTCGAATATTAAAACTTTATGGGACTTTTCAGTACGAGTGTGGCAACTCCACCAGCAGGGATGAGCACTGTCAATCGATGATAGACGACAAGTTAGGATTCGACGAGCGAAAATGATATCCCATAGAGAGACAACCTCAAGTGATTGCACACGGATGATGACCCTAACTCTGCTAAAGCACGGCTACAACAGTGATAACGTTTAGCCGGAGAACTGTGGTACATAGGCAAAACTATACAAAAATATGAAGATCATGACAATGATTGAGAAAATCCTCTTTTATTCATTGAAAAATTATACTATATAGGCATGCCGGTGTTATGTACATATGAACAAAAAAAAGAGAGAGAAAAATGCTACCCTCGAGCTTGGGGCTGGCAGAATGGCATGAAGAGGACTCCTCCCTATCTAAAAAATTGGTCAAATCGGATTGGCACCGAGCACCCTTGTTCCTTGGGTTAAAAAGGTCGGCAGGACTTGGTCGATGAAGGAAGTGATTCACTGGTACAAGTAAATGCCATCCAAAAATCTTGCGTTCAAAGCCTAACCCACCTCCTCTGGGCTAATATTCTTGCTCTGGAGGTCTGCGAGATAACGCTTGACAGTGTGCAAAGCATCCTTGGATATTTGTAACTCCCCCCATGACCTCAGATAGCTGATACTCAAGACTCAAGTCCTGATACTAGCACTAGTGAGCCTCAGAGGTGACAGCATCCACCCGACCCTGCATCTCCACCATGCTCGGGTCAACCCTCGTCTGGGTTAGGCAATGGACCTCCCCTTCTAGTAGACGAATCCTAGACGACCGCTAATATAAGTATGTTTGCAAAACTTGTACAATCTTGTCATCCTGCAAATAGAGCTAGAGAAAGAGGTTAAGCCTAACCGTTTAAATAAAGTGAAAAGTTCCCAAAGACTTACCTAGATGAAGGGCAATACAGCAGCCACCGTGCTCAAGGACAGCCTGAATGAAGACGTCAGAGTGGATGCCCGCTCTGTCCAAGGCCAATCCGGTGCAAAAGCTTTCGGGTGAGATGCCTAAATGGTTTCTCCCTCCTCAATATCGCCCCTCAACTGGGCCTCCACTGGGTGGGCCACACTTGGACCCTCTTTGATTGACCCGCATGAAAAGTTAGGTACCGTCTGCTCTGGTAAAGAAGAAACAACGGTAAGGACCTCCTACTGGGCCTCCCATCGGTCCACCTCTTGGGCCTCCTATTGGACTGCCTGCTGGGCCTAGGCTAGCACATAAGTTGGCCCAGTTAGCTCCCCACCCTCTGGCTTACCTGATATGCCTAGAGTAAGAGCAAGGGGCCTACCACCCATAGCTGCTCTGGCACCGGCTTCAATGGTGCCAACATCTGAGGGTGCGATGAGGGCCGGTCCCTTTGATGACTCGCTTAGGCCCCACATCCGCTCCTCTATTGGCAAGCCCTGGATGGCGGAAGATGAAGAAGATCTTGGAGACGATGTAGTCTGCCATTGAGATGAACTCTCATATGGATCTCAGATATATAGGGTCCCAACCTTTCTCTTAGGCTAAGCAAGAAGAGTAATCTTTCTTGAAGTCACTTGTATTCACTCGGTTAGCTCCATCAGCAACTTGACAAACTATGTTTCCTCACACAAGGCCTTGCCGATAAAGGGTGTCGGCATGTTTTCCCACTCATTGGAGAGAACCCAGTCAAAAGTGACCTTAATAAAGAAAAATTAGTCCTTCCAGTTCTTGACAGAATTGGGGATTACCCCGCTTATGTGCAAGTCTCGAGAAGACAGTGAGATCCTGTCTCCACTCTAGTAGAACCGAAAGATAACCTTCACAACCACCGCATTTGACACCGTCCCTTAGTGATGAAGGAATATGAAAAGGGAGTACGAAAAGCTAATGGCATTCATGCGGAATCTCGCGATCGGGATTCACATGGCCATCAAGATCCCGTGTAACTCCATTGGGAGGAGAAAGTAAAGACTACTTCACATGTGTGCCTCGTAAATAGTGATGGATCCCTCCGGAGGAGAACAGGCCCTGTCATGCTCCTCTAGTACCACAAACAAAATTGTAATCGAAATATTATATTGCAGGTACAAAGCCTCACTGTCAACAGCAGTAAGAGTGAAGCGAATCGCACTAACTCATGGGGAGAATGAGGTAGCATACATAAAGAAACAAAAGGGAAAAAGACTTGAGAAGAAAAAGTAGAGTGGAAGAAAATGGCAAAGCGTCACTATATATAGGCAGTCGTTCGAAACCTGAAATGACTCTTCGAAAAGAAGCGCACATAATGACCAGACACGTGCCAACATCGAAGGGCATCCAAGCACGTTAATTGTTCGGCGCCATTAATGACAACCTGCCATCGCTCAGGTGGCGAACACATGGTAGGATGAGATGGGTCAGAAGTCAGAGTAGCGCAACCTCCCAGGCCATTGCACTTCACTTCTCAAGGATAGCAATTTGGTGGTGAGCAGATATGATGAACTTAGAACCGGACTGATGGGATGATGATCCACTTGGGAATCAAGTCGGTTTGACCGGTCAATGATCCGATCTGGTTTCTAGCCACTTTATCGATTAACAATCCAGATCGGTATACAGCCTACATGATCGATTAATGACCCAGTCTGGCATCTGGCCGATTTGATTGGTCAACCATCCAGTTTGACTGGTCAACAATCCAGTCCTATGTTCAACTTGCCTGACTGATCCTTAACCCAGTTTGGCATTTAGTCAGTTTGATTGGTCAATGATCTAGTCCAATGTTCGGCTTACCTGACAAATCAGCGACCCAATCTAGTGCCAAGTTGGTTTGACTGGTTAGCGATCCAATCTGACCTCATGACTAGTTGGTAGCAGTTCGGCTACAGATCGGACCAACAGGCACTCAGTCTAGCATAGCTTCCAGTCGGACTTATCAATACACAATCTAGTCCGGCGTCAACATATATTAAAAAAGAGGCAACCAGAAAACTAAAGATAAAAACAATATGGGTAAAAGTAATTGGTGGTTCCAATCATTAATCTCCATTTATAAAGCACAAAGCCTCCAAAGGTTAGCGTATAACAAGGAGGAAAACAATAAAGAAAAGGGGGGGTGATGGAACTTAACTGTAGCGAACTCCCAAATAGGCAAGCAACTAGGGAAACCTAAGTAAGAGTCCGATGTGCATTTGATAGATAGCAAAGCATGACTGGCAAGGATAGCAGTTTGTGACGAGTCAGAACAAACGTTCGTCATGAAGAAAGGCAGCCATTCAGGCAGGGCCAGAACGTAAGGAAAGCCTTGTCCCACAATAAGAAGGAAATGGCCTCAAACCTGGAACCCACCGCCAACCCTACTAGCAGTCGCTGGGAATAGCTCGCGGAGATAGCAGTTATTGAGGTGACTGTATAGCAGCCCGTTTCGGAGGAAAGCCACTATCCAAAGTGAAGGCACAGCGACAGGACAACCTTGCCCCACTCAAAAAATAGTAGTAGGGGTGACCAAAGCGGTTGCCCACATGAAAAGGATAACCAAAGCAGACCTCTAGTGCACACGAGGATGACACCTTTGAATATCGGAGATGAGCTCCCACCAATCATAGCGGTCGGCAACTCAATCTTCATGGCGATTTGTGTTCCTGAGCCAAGTGACTGATGAAGGCAGGATGTAATGCAAGAGGCGCAACGAACCCCCAATTTATAGCCAACGATAGATATTCCCCATGCCAGTAAATTTGTAGAAAATTACGGGTGTAGAAAAATCACGCCAGAAATAGTAAAGAACCTAAAGATGGCCTGGGGAAGGATAAAAGGGGAAAAACGACAATGCATGTCACATCCCATCCATGAACATGTTGGGGGTTGAAAATTCAAACCCCCTTGATATGAAAGACTAGTAATGGGGACAGTGGGAATTGGCTGACTTAATACGAAAGCCCACGGATTCAACAGTGGACTCAGAAGACATCCGACCCATAGGCCCAAGGGTCGGTTAATGTTTCCATTAATCCAAAATAGTGCCCCAACTGGCTAGACGGCCCGAATCGGCCTCGTCTGAATTCAGCGGGCTTACGGTGTTCTTCTTGTGTGCTGGAGATTGCTTAATTTAGCTAACTCGACACCCCGAATACTACTCCTGATCATGATCTCTCTAGAAATGACAACTTTCAATTCATGTAATGGCAACTTCAATATTCACCGCGTCTAACATCTCCTCAAAGAAGGAAGGGATCCTCTTGATTGATCACAATTGTCCTAATCAGCACTCGCGATCCCTATGCTTGCTTGTCAAATTTGTATAACTAGCTAATGGCCAACCTTGACAACCAAGCAAGATTGAGCTGGCCCAATGGCTATAAAAAATTTTGAAAACAAACTCCAATGGACATGCTTATATTTTCGCTTAGACACGCTCGCAAACACCTACACTCAATAGCTCTCAAAAGACCACTTTCAGTCGAAAGAGCCTCCCAAGAATGCCTCAACAATTTTTGCTCCATCGATATCAAAGTCGCTCCATGTCAAGCGCAATCTCCGAGTTAAACTCAAAAAACCCATATTCTTGCATTATCACATATACGCCTCATCCCTACATCTTTTTATCTTTTAAGGAAGATTACTGATTTGAGTGTTGAAAGATAAATCGAAAAATTAGTCCTACTAATCCTTTGACCTGTCGTTTTTGAATTATAGTGTGCAGAATTTATGCCATAGATGATGGAAATCAGACCCCCTTCAATTGGACCCGAATGCCAAATGGCACCCTAATACGTAAGTGACTCAAATCCAAGATGCATTAAATAGGAAGCACCTTTCTCGTAGGACTGGCCGCGGCATGCGTCTTTTATCCATATCATTCCAAAATTAAAAGGATTCTTCACTTATACAGATAATAGGGTGGAGATGGTATTACGTCACTCTGCGTGGATTGGGTACATGCTCTTAAAAATGTACCTTAATAAAATATTTTATGTTATATGAATATGTAAAATTTGTTTATAATTAATTTGCTATTGATGTTACATTTAGAAAAAAAACAAAACAATTACTAGGAATATTCAAAAAGGAAAGACATTTGAATATATAATATATAACAGCATAATTCTTTACATAATTTTTAAAATTTTACAATGGAAATACTTATAAATGGGAATACGATCCCGGCATGCACTACCCTCAAGTGTTAATTTTCTATACCGATTACATTCTAATTTCTAGTAAGATATGAATATTAATTAAAAAAAAACAATATTATCCTAAATGTGCACAATCCTAGTTCATAATACCACTCCTCCCTAAACCATAGGGGGATCAGAGCTAGTGGCCTTGCAAACCGCAATTTGGCACCAAGAAAGATATTCATGATCCCTACCCCTATTTTCAGGGTTTGTCTTTTATTTTAAAATAATAATATAGCTTCATAAATGCTCTGTAAAGCGCTTTTGCTATGTATTTGATAAGGTTGTGATTGAAAATTGAAAATATTTTAAAGATATTTAATAAATATTTTTAAAATATTATTAATAAATTTAACATTTTATTTATCTATTTATTTTTTAATTAACTCACTAGTATGGATAAGATACATACTACTTCATAGTTCTGTGATGAACAAGTCAAAGACTACTTCTGATGCGTCCTTATATCTGAATTACTGTTAGGATCAGAAGTCCGTTTGATCATCTGCTTTGGGTCGAACTGAAATGGATCTAGATAAGTAACTTCGAACCTGAATCCTGTACAACATAATTAAAAATAAGATGTTAGAGAACGGCAAGAATTGTTCCCATAGTATATTCTTTGAAGTTCAAATTAGAAGTTTTCTTTTTTTAAATAGAAAAATGTTAGGATGATGTGAGAAAATGCGTAGATATATATTGTATTGGATTGAGCGTTTAGATGCGTCAACTGAGGCATAGTTTAGAGGTACGCCCATTGAGAGGCAGTTTGAAGGTGCACCCGACTGTTGGGCGGTTTGGAGGTATGCCTAATAGAAAGGCGGCTTAGATGTGTGCCCGATGGAGAGTGGTTTTAGCATGGTGGAGGCGAGAATTATGAGAAAATTTTCAGGGCTTGACAGAGAGAGAAAGAGAGAGCTCTAATGTTCAAGGACTTGTTTAATTGTGCATGCGAGTATTGATGTGTGTATGCCTTTGGAATCTGTCCCAATGGCTTCTTATAACCTTCGGGCTTTCTCGGCCTTACTTGGGTGGTAAGATTGACCGTCAATTGCCTCGCGCAGATATGGAGGTTGGCATGAAGATTACGGGCATTCATTTAGGCAACCATAATCAGACAAAAGGGATTCCTTCATTACTATGAGAGATACTACACGCTGTGGATATTGCGATGAATATTAGAACGATACGCTGAGTTGAAAGTTATCATTTTTGGAGAGATCGCAATCTCAGATAATATTTGTAGGATATTCACTAAGATTGGAGGCAACTTTGGAAAGAATCTCTATTGAGCCGTGTCAAACAATCCGGAAAAAATATCGTGGGACAAATCTTACCGCCTGATTTTAGTCCGACGAATTAGGCCTTGGCTAGTTTACCCAAATTGGCCATGCAATATGGACCTCCACCTATTGGGCCTCTACATTAGCTCGTGGGCCTTGGTCTTGGGCCAATCCAACGTAACGGTACCCGTCAACTTTATTTGTCCAATATTTTAAATTTTAAATTATGCAGTTGTGTCTATTAATTGAGTAATATTTCAATGATATTTAAAAGCTCTTTTCAAAATGTTAGCCTTTTACAAATTTATTTAAATTATAGAGAATCACTATAAATTTTGGTTTTCGCATGAGAAATCAAGTCTAATGGTGCCTAATTTGATTTAACAATTACAATTTTTTTATTCTTAAATTTTCAAAGTTCATTCTCATAGTTCGGATGCTAGGAACACCTACTAAATAAGTCAGATTTATCTTTTAATTTTGACCGTATAAATTGAAATAAAAATTTTTAATGTTAAAAATAAATAGATTATGAGATGAGATAAACTTAATAGTTTTACGTCTCTTGACTTTCAACCATAAAAATTACCAATAATGCATCATTAATAGTGGGCACCTCCTTTGTAGGGCCCGCCCAGCCAAGCATGTTTTATCCCTATCATCCTAAAATCAAAAGGGATTAGTCACCTATGAAAATAGTAAGCGGGAGATGGTATTAGGTCACTCTGTCCCGATGGGGCACATGCTTTTAGAGATGTACCTTTATAAAATACTTTATATTATATGAATGTGTAAAATTTGTTTATAATTAATTTACTGTTGATGTTATATTCTTTTTAAAAAATTACCCGTAATATTCAAAAAGGAAAGGCATATAAATATATAATATACAACACAATTCTTTACATAATTTTTAAAATTTTAAAATGGAAATAATTATAAGGGGGGATGGCATCCCCAGCCTGCAACTCCCTCAAATGTTAATTTTCTGTATCGATTCCATTTTGATTTCTACTAGGATATGAATAATAAATGAAAAACTATATTATTGTGACCTTGTATTATCCGAGTTCCTAGTGGTGGCCCGCCCTATACTATTGGGGATATTATTATAAATTTGAAATTAAAACTTTGCTCACAAAATCGAGAACTAATTTCTACAAGTATTGTTTTCAAATCCCTTGTTTAAACCTATAAGGATATGATATGATAATACACACTGTAAGACGATAAATACAAATAAAGATACACAATATTTTATATGAAAAATTTATTAAAAAATTGATAAAAAATTCATAGGAGTATAAATTTAAAAATATCCACTATATGGCAAGTTCTAATTATAAAAACCCAATAACACTAGGATATAATATCTTATAATGAAAAGCCGGAGCAGTAGAGAATATAATAGTAAACGAGAAGAAAATGACTGTTGAGTTATTCTTCTCGATACCAGTAATATCGTACCCAATTTCAGTAAAAATTGCATTATAATTTAAATATCAAATGAATAAATAAATATTTTTCTTCTTTCTTTTTTCTACTCTTCTTCTTCTTTTTGTAACGGCAATCAAAAATTCAAATTTCATAAGTCATTAACGCTAATGCCATGTTTGGTTGCAAAAATTGAGGGGAAATAGAATCAGAATTTCAATGGAAATCAGAATTCCTCCGTTTGGGAGCAGAATGAGGTTTTAATTGTAATTTCATGATTTATATGGGAATTATTATTCCTTTCCCACATGTGGGAATAACAATTCCCATATTTTTTTTGTTTTATTATTATTATTATTATTATTATTATTATTATTATTATTTTGTATTATTATTATTATTATGAATTATTATTACATATTATTATTATTATTATTATTTATTTTTATTATTATATTTATTATTATTATTATTTTGTATTATTATTATTATTAGGTATTATTATTATTACATATTATTATTATTAGATATTATTATTATTATTGTTATTATTATATTTATTATTATTATTATTATATTTATTATTATTATTATTATTTTATATTATTATTATTATTAGGTATTATTATTATGTATTATTATTATTATTATTATTACATATTATTATATTTATTATTATTATTATTGTTGCGTTACGGATTTTTGGGTCCGAGCAATACAAATTATGATGATTGAGTGAGAGGGAAGAGAGATTGAACACAATATTTTTATTTGGAAACCTTCTCTTGAATGAGAAGGAAAACCACGAGGCTGGCGGGAATACTTCACTATGAGCATTTTTCTTACAAGAGGCTAATACAGGTGGCCGAGCGTTTGAATTACAAAGAGATGAAGACAGGGCGAGAGCGTTCTCTTTCTCTCTCGAGAGAGTCTTAGCTTTTTTCTCGCTTCAGAAAATTCGCCGAGCTTTCCCACCCCGGTTCACGAAAAAGATCGATCCCCTCCCGATGCCCGTGGGAGAGTATTTATAGGCGAAAATAATGCCGTTGGCCACGGGTGCAGTGGCCACCTCTCACCCGACACGTCCCCGCAAAGGTCGTGCGTCGGAGGACGGGAGGCACGTTTAGCCGTTTTTGCCAGAATGCCAGACGGCGGTGTGATGATCGGTGTGTCGGCAGTGGTAGTGCGTTGCGGAGTTTCACGCGTTTTTACGTAAGTTTGTTAGCCGAATTGGCAATCTCGGACGTTTTGGAGTGTCCTCGTGCTTTTGTTGGGTCCACGGACTTCAAAACTTGATGAGGGTTCTCGGGCTTCAAGTCCCTCGGGCGTTCGCACCGCTATTCCGAGATCTTCTCTGGATCGCTGTGATCATTCTCGGGCTCCTTTACACTTAGCTTCCCGGGTCAAGTACTTATCCTTTTATCCGGTGGATTGGGGACCCCGGGCATCGAACCCAACACTAGCCCCCATGCCCAAGGGTCGAGATCTTCGACCGTTGGGCATGTTCTTCCAAGCTTCCCGAGATGTCCTTTTTCTTGTGAATGCTAGTCCGCGAACACGATGATTGTCCGAGGAGACCATGTGCTTGATGAAGACTTAGATCAATTTGCTTGGAGGCGCTTTTAAGTCCTCAGAACCCGGGTGACTTCCTCTTGGTCCGAGGACTTCATTGTCTCGAGAACTTTGTTATCGTCCAGAAGACTCTCACGCCGCCGTTTAAATGCTTCGTGGGCATTAAATGCGTGATTGACGTTGGCTAATTACCTTGGAAAGGTAAACGTTCATCATTTCGCTGAAGAGAACGGCTGGGTGACACGTGGCGAGCCATTAATTATTCTGGCGGACGGTCAGACTTCACGTGGCCAACGCGTCACTTCTTTTCCAGATCCAATGTCCGAGTGACACGTGGCAATGCTTCTTTTTCTGATTCGAATGGCCGTCCGACGTGTGGCGTGGTGATGATGGCGCCTTTTCAAATTTTTCGGGCTATAAAAGGCGCCCTTCCGCATTCAAAAAACTCTTCTGCTGTCTTCCTTCTTCGAACCTCTCTCGCGAAAGAAATCCTCTTCGTCTTCCAGCTTCCTTTTCGCCTTCCAATGAAGTCAACAAAGGCGCCTGGCGTAAGGGATATTGCGTCGGCCTTGACGAATGATAGGCTTGAGGAGCTTCGAGTTTTATTCGGGATTAGGATGAGATGGCGATGGTGGTGCGAGGACCGGAAGACAGTGGCACTGCGCCCTAGCGACGACTTCATCACGGGCCTCATGAGGTTCACCTCAAAAGTGGGCTTCGATTTCCTATTCTTTGAGGAGCTTCACGAGATCATGAGGGATTCAGGGTCCCATTGGGTGGCTCCACCAACGCCATGAGGTACTCGTCTCCTTGTGCGTCTTCCTTCGCGCCACAAAAACTCCTAAACGTTCACGGTTGTCAAGGTTATGTTTCGTTTCACACATAACCTCGACCGATTACCATGACTCCTCCGAGTTTGCATTGCTTTGTGGGGGAACCCGGACTCACGAAGCGTTGGAAAGACAAATTTTTCTTTCTGGTCCCCCCATTGCATTTGGGCTATCCCAAATAAATGGGGGAAGGTGAAGAGTGAGTCTGCACCGAGCCTTCCTCGGTGATAGGGAGTATGCCAAAGATCGACGGACTTGGTGAAAGCCAATCTCGGGGCTTCCACTTGGACAAGCGCAACATTTGGTTGCTGCCCGAGAATTTGAAGGAGGCCAAGTGGGTCTCTGAGTCCACTCCCGCGAAGTCCAAATCCAAGAAGAAGTTGAGAAAGAGGACGGGGACTCTGAGCATTTCAGGTCCGCCCGTCCAAGCAGAGCAAAGCAGGCCGTCCGAGAGCGTCAAACGCTCGGACGTTGAGGGCTCAAAGCGTCCTCAAGCTGTGGTGGAGATGCCTTCTTCGGAGGGCACTATTTCTGATGCGGACGAGTTTGTGGATGGTGACGTTATTGCTCCTCTGCTCAAGAAAAGGAAGTCCTCTGGGGTCGAGGGCTCCACTTGCCTTTATTTTTCCAGTCTCCCTGGGGGATCTTCGCTGAGGATTGATGAAGTGAGTGAGCTCCCGGAAGTTCAAACGATCGTTGAGGTGATTGAGCTTCCAGAAGTCCAAGCCACTGAGAGTCCTGCCCTCAGAATTTCTCCTGAACCACCTGGCGAAGCGCCCACCCCCGTGGGGCATCCATCCGAGGTCTTTGAGGTCGAGGACTCTCAGTGGGGCGTTGAAGACGAGGTCGTTGCTGAGCTCCCAGCCATCCCAGTCCAAGCAGATGAGGGCGAGCGCCCTGGGGAGGTTCCTGATGATGGGACCCCGAGTGTGCACGGCCTCGGACCTTTGGAGGTGGAGGTGGAGGCACCTATTGTCGAGCCCCCAGCCGTTGCTCCTCCTGTAGATACTCCTACTCCTGAGGCTGGGGTTGAGGCTTCTGTGGTGCCTTGCTTCGACGCTCCAGCTCCGAGAACTAGTGTAGAGGCCTCTTCGAGTGGCGGCTCCCTTGCTTCCGAGGTATTTCCATTTTCCCTCGAGGTGCTTTGTCCTTCCATTATACTTCCTTTGTTCTGATAATCCTTTTCTTCTGAACGCAGCTCCAAAATATGGCCGAGAGGCTCAGCATTATTTCTGGAGGGGTCGCTCGGACTCTCTCCCAGCTGGAGGAGCTGGAGGCCGCCAGAGAGGCCTCTCGAAAAGCTGAGGCGGAGCTTGCTGACGCCAGGAAGGAAATAGCCTCTTTGAAGGATGTTGCGAGGCGCCAACAAGACAGGCTGCGTCAGCAGGAGGAGAGACTAAGAGTGTCCCTTAGGCCCGGGGACCTTACGCCTTTACTGGAGCGCAAGTACTGGGAGGGCATCCGAATGTGTCGCCGAGTACTTCGTCTTATTCGTCCCGGGTTTCCTTCTGCGGTACTCCATCCCCTCAACGCCAGTGCTTTGAGAGCCGATGACTTGTTTGGCACCGGGCTGGAGGCCCTTTCGAGCGACGTCCGTCTGGGTCCTTCGAAGATCCATTATCTCCGTGGCCGTCGAGCCCTCGGATCCGAAGCGCCTGGACCTTCCCCGAAATGCCGGGCCGATTGGGAGCCAGCCCAAAGTGCCTTGATGTACTTTTATTTTTTGTACATGTACTTTGTTCCTTCATTTAAATGAGAAAGAAGTTGTTGAAGATTGTTGTGCCTTTTCTTTTCCTTCCTTGTACTTGTTGAATTTTTCGACCTCTAAGGCCGCTCGGTCGATCCCGAGTTTTGAATACGACCTCTTAGGCCGCTCGGACGAACCGAAGTTTTGAATACGACCTCTTGGGCCGCCGACGGAACCGAAGTTTTGAGTACGACCTCTTGGGCCGCTTCGGGACGGAACCAGAGTTTTTGAATACGACCTCTTGGGCCGCTCGGACGAACCGAAGTTTCAATACGACCTCTTGGGCCGCTCGGTCCATCCCGAGTTTTTTGAATACGACCTCTTGGGCCACTCGGACGGAACCGAAGTTTCGAATACGACCTCTTGGGCCGCTCGGTCGATCCCGAGTTTTTGAATACGACCTCTTGGGCCGCTCGGGTCGATCCCAAGTTTTTGAATACGACCTCTTGGGCCGCTCGGTCGAACCGAGTTTTGAATACGACCTCTTGGGCGCTCGGAACCGAAGTTTTTGAATACGACCTCTTGGGCCGCTCGGACGGAACCGAAGTTTTTGAATACGACCTCTTGGGCCGCTCGGACGGAACCGAGTTTCTGAATACGACCTCTTGGGCCGCTCGGTCGATCCCGAGTTTTTTGAATACGACCTCTTGGGCCGCTCGGACGGAACCGAGTTTCTGAATACGACCTCTTAGGCCGCTCGGTCGATCCCGAGTTTTTGAATACGACCTCTTGGGCCGCTCGGTCGATCCCGAGTTTTTTGGATACGACCTCTTGGGCCGCTCGGACGGAACCGAGTTTTTTGCCTTAGCTTCCCAGCCTCTACTGATAGTATTTCTTGAGGTGTGTTGCATTCCAGGTTCTAGGGATTGGCCTCGCCTTCCCGGGGTTCGCGATTTGTATGCCCCGTTTTGAAGCATCACGAGACTAGGAAGGGTCCTTCCCACTCGGGAGATGACTTGTTTCGGGTAGGCATTCTTTCCTGTTGCCGCGATGCTTCTCGCATACTAAGTCTCCGACTTCAATCGCCGCGCTTTTACTCTCTTGTTGTAATAGCGGGCCACCCGTCGTTGATACATCGCCACACAAAGTTGCGCTTTGTTTGGGCTTCCTCAAGCAAATCTAGGTGCTCTCGGAGCGGTGGCCGTTGACGCTTTGGGTTGAAGTGTTCTACTCGGAGGCTTGGAAGGCCCACTTCTAGTGGTATGATGATGCCTCGACCCCGCAGAAGACAGCTGAATGGGGTCTCTCTTGTAGGTTCCCGCCGTGGTCCCGTATGCCCCGAGAGGACGGATGGCGGCTCGTCCACCCATGAGCCCCGAGTCTAGCGACTTGGTTTTGAGCCCATGCAAGATGGTCCTGTTTGTGACTTCTACGGCCGTTGGCCCGAGGATATGCAATGACGTATGAATTAAATTAATTCGAAGGCTAGCAAGACAAGCACTGAAAATTGCCTTCCCGTGAATCGTGTCCCATTATCTGTGATTTACGCTCTCGGGCACTCCGAACTCGCAAAACAATATTCTCGGCGGGAGGAACTCGGTCGCGTCCGCCTCGGTTATTCGTGCTAGTGGCGTTGCTTCTACCCACTTGGTGAAGTAGTCTATATTCCCACGATGAGGAACTTCCTCCGAGCGGACGAATGGGAAACGGTCCGAGGATGTCAAGCCCCATTGCGCAAAGGGCCATGGAGATTGTAACGCTTGAAGCTCCACGTGGTCGATGGCTTATATTGCCGTGGACTTGGCAATTTTCACACTTGCGCACGAAGTCCATGGCATCATCCCTCATCGTTGGCCAATAATACCCTTGCCGCATAATCTTGAATGCTAGGTTCTTGCCTCCAATGTGTGATCCACAAATTCCTAGATGCACTTCTTGAAGTGCATACTCGGCCTCCTCGGGGGTAAGGCACCTCAAATAGGGGGCCGAGTACCCCCGGCGATATAAACGGTCGTTGATGACGGTGTACCAGCCCGCGGACTTCCTCACTTTTCTGGCTTCTGCGGCGTCCTCGGGCAGAACTCCACTGGTGAGGTATCTCAAGTAGGCGGTCATCCAAGTGTCATTTCCGGACACCTGCATGACCTCGGCCTCCGTCTCTTCTATAGAGGGTCGCTCCAGAATTTCTCTCATTCCTTTGTCACTGCATTGGTCTCATACGGTCTGCTCTCGCCTTTGCCAACGTGTCTGCTTTCTCGTTTTCTTCCCTTAGAATGTGCACGAATCTGACCTTCTCGAAATGCGAGGCCAACTCTTTCACCTTTGCGAGGTACTTGGAAAGCTGGGGGCTGTTCACTTCAAAGTTTCCGAGGGCCTGGTTGACAACCAGCTCGGAGTCACTATAGATCACTAGGCTCTTGGCCGAGCACTCCTTTGCCAGCCGCAGTCCTGTGAGCAGGGCCTCGTATTCTGCTACGTTGTTTGTGGCCGGAAACCCTAAGGTTACTGAGTATTTGATTTCGGATCCCATGGGCGTTTGCAGCACAACACCCGCTCCGCACCCATCCTTCATGGAGGATCCATCTACATGCAAAGTCCACGCTTGGGTGAACTGCCTCGCTCTTCAGCCCCGCCGGCCGCCGATGTCTCGCCCCGATGTCTTTGTCGTTTCTACCATAAAGTCCGCAGGGCCTGGCCCTTTATGGCGGCCGGGCTCGAACTCGAGCATCGAACTCACCGAGCTCGATAGCCCACTTGATCGGCCGCCCGAGACCTCGGCTTTTGCAAAATGGTTCTCGGGCTGGTCGGTCGGCACCACGATCTTGTGAGCCCGGAAATAAGGTCTCGCCTTCCTAGCCGAGTACACCATGTTAATGCAACCTTCTCGCATGCGGATACGGTCTCCGAATCGGCCCGCGTCTTTGCGACGTAATACACCGTGCCGATCTCCCCGATGTCCTCACCAGACCGACCCTAGGGCCTTGGTCGGTCACCGCTGTGTATAAATAGAGTTCCTCTCCGGTAGTGGGGAGGCGGTGAGAGGAGGGTTGGCTAAGCACGCCTTGAGCCCCGGAACGCTTCTTCGCACTCATTGCTCCAAATAAACCCTTGGGTTTTCGGTCCCCCGAGTGCCTTGAAAAATGGGCAGATGCTTCTCTACTGATTTGGCTAGGAAACGGAGAGGGCGGCCACTCGTCCCGTGAGTCTCTGGACGTCCCTCACAGTCCGAGGGGACTTCATATCCAAGATGGCCTGGATCTTTTCTGGGTTTGCCTCGATTCCACGTTGTGACACTATGAAACCGAGGAACTTCCCAGACGACACCCCAAAGGTGCACTTCTTGGGGTTGACTTCATTCCGTGCGCTCTAAGCACTCGGAAGGTCTCCGCTAAGTCTTTGACGTGACTTCCACCAATGGTGCTTTTGACGAGCATGTCGTCGACGTAGACTTCTACGTTTCTGCCAATCTGGTTTTCAAAGATCTTGTTGACGAGCCGCTGGTATGTCGCGCCGGCGTTCTTGAGACCGAAGGGCATTACTTTGTAACAGTACGTGCCCTGATCGGTCATGAATGATGTATGCTCCTCGTCCTCCGCGTGCATCTTGATCTGGTTGTATCCGAGTAGGCGTCCATGAAGGCCGAGCACTCGTAGCCACTCGTTGAGTCCACCACCTGGTCTACTGGGAAGTGGAAAGCTGTCTTTCTGACAAGCTTTGTTGAGGTCTCATGAAATCGACGCACATCCTCCACTTCCGCTGCTTTTTCTTCACCATGACCACGTTGGAGAGCCATCAAGCACTTGCACCTCCGGATGAATCCAGCGTCCCAGAACTTCTTCACTTCTTCTCGGATAGCTATCGCCTTTTCCGTTGAATAGTTCTGCGCTTTTGTCTAACAGCTTGTGGTGGGGTCCACACCCGGCTGTGAGTTATGGTTTCTGGGAAATCCCGGCATGTCCCACCGGGACCAAGCAAAGACGTCCCGAGTTCTCTCTTAAGAGAGTCGTGAGGCTCTCTCGGACGGACTCGGCGAGAGAGCTTCCAACGGGACGCATCTCTCGGGATCCGGGATCCGGTTGGATTTTTACGGTGGGTTCACCGGCCGTGCTTGTTGGAGGGTCGCCTCGTCCCCGAGGTCGAGGTCTTCCATTGGTTGGGAAGGGAGTCCGTGTGACTGTGACAGTAACACGTTCTCCCAAACGATCGCTCGCCTAAGACTTCCCTACTCCAAATGGAGTTGGAAATTTCATTTTCGGATGTGGGATGGAGGTCACGGCACCGAAGGTGACCAAGCGGCGTCCGAGGATTGCGTTATAAGGCGACGGGAGGTCCACCACCAAGAAGGTGAGGACCCTTAGACGCATCCTCGGATATGTCCCTAAGGTGACCTCCACCGCACGATGCCCTGGACGGGATCGCTCGTTGTCGAGCCCAGACGGTGGCCCCTCCGGCCTTCATTTGGTCTCTTTTAGTCCTAACTTTTGATAAGCATCGAAATAAAGCAAGTTGCGAGAACTTCCATTATCAACAAATACTCGCCGGATGGAAGTCATTTACTCCATCTGAAACGAGCGCAGTTACAACAAGGGGGTCAGAATGGGGGGAAGTTACATGGGCCATGTCCTCCTTACCAAAACATATGACGTCATCTCCGGAGCTAGTCCGTGGCCTCTTTGATGCAGCATGATCTCGGCCGTCACTTCCAGCTGGATGGGTGGACACCATGTTGATAACTCCCGCCGCAACCCTGTTCCTTGGTGGGTCAGCCTCAGGTTCGCCTGCTGTTCCGGAAGACTGTCCGGGTCGTTGCAGGAAACGGTTGAGGTGGCCCCTCTTAATCAGCTCCTCGATCTCCCTTTGCAAAGATTTGCAGTCTTCTGTCGCGTGTCCTCTCGCAGGTGGAAATCAGTGAGAACCCGTCAGTCGCCCCGTCTGGATTCTTCAGAGGCATGGGCCACTTCACGAACTTTTCCCCTCGAATTTGCATCAGCACGTTGGTCCGCGTATCGTTCAAGGGAGTGAGACGTGTTGGGGGAACGTCTCTACGCGTGGGCATCTCGGGCTTGTGGTGCTTTTGATGCCTGGCCACGAACGGGGGAATGCGATAATCCCCGGCCTTCCTCTTCACTTCCTCTGTCCTCGGGCGGTAGTCCTCGCTCCTTCTTTGGGCGCTTTGCTTCGCCGCCTCCTCCGCTGCAATGTAGGCCCTTGCTATGGACTCGGCCTCTTCGAAGTACGGGGGCCCTTATGGATAAGGTGCTTGAAGAAGGAACCCCTCGAGGCCGAGACAGAAGGCATTCGGCTTCACGCCATCGGAGCCGCCTTAGGGATGCATGCGGCCTCGGACACGAACTCGGCCAGAAGCCTCTCGGGCTCTCCCCGGCACTCGCTTCACGCGGGTGAGATGCGGGTGGCTGCTTCTCCACCTTCGGCTGAGGCGAATCGTGATGAGAACGCTGCCGCCGGTTCGCCAAGGTGTTAATGGAGCCGCGGGCATCCCATAGAACCAAACCCCCGCGTCCCCTTTCAACGTTAAGGGGAAGCATCGCACATTGCCGTTTCATCAAGCCCTTGGAGGCTCGGGTGCTCTCGGAACATGTTGAGGTGATCCATGGGATCAGCGCTCCCATCGTATGCCTCCAGATTGGGCATTTTGAACTTCGAGGGCAGTGCCCTCGCTCTAACGTCAGTGGTGAACGGAGATTGCGGGACGCTTGCTCCACTGCTCTCTCCGAACACACGGTTCCATACTTTTTCCAATTTTTCCTCCACGGGTGGTGGAGCGGTCGCCTTTTTTGCGTTGAGGAAGTGCCTCAACTCGTCAGGCTGCTGGTGCACCCTCCTCTCTGGGGTCCTTCTGGATCTTTGTGGGGACCTGGGCGCATCCGCTATCTCCCGGACGCGATGCTCCCGCCGCCCCGGGATCGGGGTCTCGACGTTCTTGGCCCGCGAGGGGCCCCGCCGCTGAGGCTACTTACATCCCTGGTAGATCTCGGTGGGCGGGCGCCCGTCGCTGCGTTCGTGCCTTCCCCCCGCTACGGGATATCTTCGCCTGGGATCCCCGGAAGGGGCTCCCTTTTCCTTCTTGTCTATTCTCGTGCAAAGGGCGATGAAGGCTTTGTGCATCTCGTCCACCTTTGCCGCCAATCCCCTCACGGCAGGATCAGAGTGGTTCTCAATACCAGCGCAAGGGTTGGGGGCGTCCCCCTGAGGATTGTGAGCCGTGGCTCTTCTCGGGGCACTTCGCTTGTGCTCTGGTGCTTACCATTTTTAGTGCTTGTTGATTGTTGATGCTGTTGAGTGTGTTTAGAATGTGTTTATGAGGATGAGAACTTGACTTTTAATCCAAGTTCCCACAGACGGCGCCAATGTTGCGTTATGGATTTTTGGGTCCGAGCAACACAAATGATGATGATTGAGTGAGAGGGAAGAGAGATTGAACACAATATTTTTACGTGGAAACCTTCTCTTGAATGAGAAGGGAAAACCACGAGGCCTGCCCTGGGAATACTTCACTATGAGCGTTTTTTCTTACAAGAGGCTAATACCCGGTGGCGAGCGTTTGAATTACAAAGAGATGAAGACAGTGGCCGAGCGTTCTCTTTCTCTCTCAGAGAGTCTTAGCTTTTTCTGCTTTCAGGAAAATTCGTCAGAGCTTTCCCACCAGTTCACGAAAAAAGATCGATCCCCCTCCCTGATGCCCAGGGAGAGTATTTATAGGCGAAAATAATGCCGTTGGCCACTGGGTGCCAGGCTGGCCACCTCTCACCTGACACGTCCCTGCAGTGTCAGGTGCGTCAGTGTACGGGAGGCACGTTTAGCCGTTTTTGCCAGGAATGCCAGACGGCGGTGACAGACTGCGGTGTCAGGCTGGCAGTGGTAGTGCGTTGCAGGTTTCACGCGTTTTGCAGAAGTTTGTTAGCTGAGCTGGCAATCTCGGACGTTTTGGAGTGTCCTCGTGCTTTTGTTGGGTCCACGGACTTCAAAACTTGATGAGGGTTCTCGGGCTTCAAATCCCTCGGGCGTTCCTGCACTGCTATTCCGAGATCTTCTCTCGGACTGCTGTGATCATTCTCGGGCTCCTTTACACTTAGCTTCCCGGGTCAAGTACTTATCCTTTTTATCCGGTGGATTGGGGACCCTGGGTACTGAACCCAACAATTATTATTACATATTGTTATTATTATTATTATTATTATTTTGTATCATTATTATTATTAGGTATTATTATTATTATTATTATTTTGTATTATTATTATTATTAGATATTATTATTATTATTATATTTATTATTATTATTATTTATTAGGTATTATTATATTATTACATATTGTTATTATTATTATTATTTTATTATTATTATTATTATATTTATTATTATTAATTATTAAACATTATTATTTATTTATTATTATTATTATTACTATTATTATTACATATTATTATTATTATATTTATTATTATTATTTATAAGATATTATTATTATTATTACTTATTATTATTATGTTTATTATTATTACTATTATCATTATTATTATTATTATTATTACTATTCCCACCTTATTCCTTATACTATTCTACAAACCAAACAATGGAATACTAATTCCACTTTATTCTATTCCAACAACCAAATAAAAGAATAATAATTCCAACTCTATTCCCATCCATTTCTATTTCTCGGAATAACTATTCTATTCCCACCTAATTCTATTCCAGCAACCAAACGTACCGTAATAGAACACCTAGGTACTTTTATAGCCAAATTAGCGCATCTATACTCCCCATGTGCATTAGGCATGACCCTCTCTAAACAATCCATACATGTGTTTTCTAAATGTTATTTCCGCTGGGATTAGCTTTTGCTCAGTTGGCCCTTGTACTGACCTTACACAATTATCTAATGAATTCAATCGCTCGTTTGACACCCGGCTAATACTGGATTAATATCAGATGAATGTCACATAAACCTTTAGTGACCATTACCGCTCGATTGACTTTCGACTAACACTCGATCGACTTTTGTAAGAATATCATGGACCCTCACTTGACTTCTTTGTATCATCGTGTTGTTCGATGACATGTTATTAAAAGTATGACTCATAAAGGAGTGACTCATAACTTGATAAATTTTTCTCACAATCTTATAGGGGCCATTTATATATTAACTATCATTTGACATGCTCCAAAATTTTCTTTTTACTCCACTTTTGTTGTCATATCTAACTCATTACTTAAAGTATTATTTTATTAAGCGTTAACAACTCCAAATCAATTATATTCCTCACATAGTGATATTGAATATTGATGTGTTTCAATCTAAAATGAAATAACAAATTTTAACGATGGTAAATGATACTTTACTTATCATAAAGTATCACATGTTGGTCTTACTTGAGTTTTCAAATGAACTTTCTTATCAACAATATTTCCTTACTTGCTTATGTCAAAACAATCTATTCAGTTTTGATAGTAAAGAAAGTAACACATTTTTGTAGTCTCGACTATTAACATAACTCTTTCTACAAATATAATTAGGTAACTTGAAATGAACTTTTGAGAGTTAAGATCGCCCACCATATCAGTATCAAAGTATATGACTAAAAGTGGCTTGTTATTGTTGAAGTACATACACATTTTGAAAGTTTCCCAAAGGTACATAATATTCATTCTATTATAGACCAATATTCCTTTTTGAGATTGGAAAAGAATTGACAGATACTTCTAACTATATGAGCTATACTCAATCTCGTACATACCATCACATACGTTAAACTACCAATGACCTAAGAGCAAGGAACATATCTCATATGGACTTTCTCATTATCTATAGAAAGGCTTTGTCAAATGCTTAGTTTGAAATGATTAGCAAGCGGTGTATTCATCAATTTGGACTTATCCATGTTAAAGTGTTAATACATCTTTTCAGTGTAACCTTTTAGGATATCCAAAGCTTATTTGTCTTTTGATCGCAAAAAATTCTTGTACCAATAGTTTACGTTTCTAGCCTTAAGTCTTTCATAACAGTGGCTATATTCATAGCATGCCGATACCATCCGTGATACTCCTCGCCAAATAATATTTCTGATATTATCTCCTACGATGGTTATATGGTTATAAGTATCCCTCCACAATAATCAGTATATCTCATTATCACCATGATACGAAAATTAGCATCGGATAAAAGTAGACCACGTTAAAGTACCGTAACCTTTAATTCGACTAGATAGTTTAATGTTTTCATACGCTATCCTTAATATTGACCGTAGGAAGCCAATAACTTAACTACTCACGAAATCAAGTATAACACAAAGAAGACTTTACAATTTCAATAAAAGAATTGTCGTTCGGTACTGATAAAGACTATACACACACAATTCAAAGATGACGCAAATAATGTCATTACCGGAAGGAAAGCAACGATATCAATGATAGTTTAAATATTCAATCTAATACTTTAATATTTTATTAAATCATTTCCAACTAATTCGGAATCTCAAAATTACCTCTAAGGCTACAAAATATTTCCAATTTTATTGTTACCAAACTGATCAATGATTCTCATTTTATTTAACTATCCCAATTAACTCCACAACAATCCCGTCAAAATAATAATTACGATAACCTTCTCCTTAATTAATTAACAATTTCACTATATATATTTATTTATTTATTTATATTTATTCATACACACACCTCAACACACAAAACACATATACACAATCCTCATCCATGTACACATATACGCAGTTACACACTCTCTCACCCACACTCACAGTAGCACACACTCACTACTATGTATATACCCAACTAAGTACCCCTGGACACATACAAAGCTATACACTGATATGCATACATTACCATAAACCTACGGCTCAATTATGCTCCATATACAACATCCTTTAAATCCACTTACCTATATGCATAAATATAATATCTGTGTACCGTATAACTGTACATATATACGCATATGCATACATATACATCCTATCCACCATTTCGCACAATTCGCCCAGACAGAACATTAAGCTCTATTTTTGCCCCAAATTTCACTTACAAAAATTTTCCAAAATCCAATTATGAAAACCAAATTTCAACTTATAGGATTTAATCAGTTTATTTGTAAGTTTCACACACTAATTATTTTGGTCCAAAATCACCTTGATTTTTAGAAATCCACGGCATTGACTGAATGCCCTGTTTTTCCAATTTCTTCATCAACGGCCTAGTTCAATCAAAATCCTCCAAAATTTATCCACATACAATAAATTCTTTAACAATCTTGATACAAAAAAAATGAAAGATTGACATTAATAGGAAGAAGGAAGGCAACGGATTTTATCAAAAAACTCAAATCAACTTGCCTGGTAAATGAGGAATACCAACGGTGGCGGCTTCGATAATTTTTGGTGACAACCCAACGGCGACAGCAATGACAACAATGGCGACGACGGCCACAGCCGTGGAATCCCAATCCTCTTCACTGGCTTCGTCCGTTTATGAGTCTCCAAAGAGGGACACAAAATCAACTATTGCTTTTAAAACAAATAAGGCAACACCCATGGAGAGAATGAAGCTAATAACTGAGAGAAATTAGGAAAAATGGCTACTCCAACCGATCGGCAGTAGTGGTTGCAGTAATTTTGGCTAGTGCTTTCTCCCTCTCTCCTCTCCTTCTTCTTTGTTCTTTTGCTTCCCTTTTTCCTTATTATTATTATTATTATTATTATTATTATTATTATTATTATTATTATTATTATTATCTTTTAAAATAATTAAATATTTATTTTAAATTAAAAAAAATTTCAGGATATCACGCCATTACTGACTTGAATTTCTTATACAATTGTTTAGGAATTTGCTTTAATTAATAGAGGTTTCTCTTTTAGCGCTATACTAAACGTTCATTCTCCTCAACTCAAAACCCCTTCAATTGCTCTATATGAATTTCTACCTTAAAACTATCATGTAGAAAAGCTTTCTACATATTTAGTTATTTAATTTCTAGATTGAGAGTTGTAGCCAGTCAAAGAATAACCCTAATGGAAGACACTTTATAATAGGAGAGAAAAACCTACTCAAAATTGATGCTATTTTATTGGTTAATATTTTTTCACAACCAATTTCACATTGTGCCTTAGTTGAGAGTTATTCTTATCAAATTTCAAGCAGAAAAACCCATTTGTTCTTTAAAACTTATTTACCCTTAGGCAATCTAGTTGGCTTAAAAAGTATCATTTTTTTATAAAGACTTGATCTCATATTACATAACTTTTATCCATTCTATCTTATATTCTTTTTCCAGAGCTTCATCAAAGCATTTGAGTTTTCTACCATTAGAAAGTAACACATATTTATAAGTCAAGAGGCAAGAGGATAGACATTGATCTATTATGGATCATCGAAATAGGATGGTCAGTTCAAACTTTATAATGAGTATCATCAAGAATACAAATATTTATATTAGTATCATCCATCTCATCAAAAGTGGAAAAATCACAATCTCCAGGGCCTTCATAATCACCTCGAGCACTTTCATCAATTTGAATTGACATTGGTGTCAAAGGTTTAGGATTTATATTGCAAAGTCAGTTATTATATTTATTGGAGATCATCTTCTCTGCTTTGCCAATATCTTTAATGGTTTCGTCTTCAATGAATATCACATCTCTAGACCTCCCAAATTTATTCTCCATCAGATCATAGAACCAATATCTAAATTCATCATTCTCATAGTTGAGAAAGATACATTGTTGCATTTTCACTTCAAACTTGGACCTTTTATCCTTTGAAATGTTGACACAGAATTTACATCCAAATACGCACAAATGGTAGTAGTAGACCTCTTTTCCAACCACACACAATCCGACACATTACCATTTAAAAAACTACTAAGTGAGATAGTAATTACATGAGTTACTGCATTCAAGGTTTTCCCCCAAAATAAGCTAGAGAACTTTACCTCAGAAAGTATACAACAGACTCTCTCAATTAATGCTTGCTTCATCTTCTCGATCACACCATTAAGTTATAGTATCTTCAATAGAGTCTCTTGTTTGTATTCCATATGATCGATAATATATATTGAAAGCTCAGATGTACTTTTCTCTAATGTCACTCTAGGTATACTTTAACTTGTTTCCCATTTGCCTTTCAATAAATGTATGAATTTATACGAAGACATCAAGGGCTTATCCTTCAATTTCAAGGGATACACCGATAATTTTTTAGAACAATTATGAATAAACATTATGAATTAAAGTGCTCCACCAAGTACTTTACTATGAAAGAGTCACATATGATAGGCACAAGCTCAGGAAAATCCACTTTATTAGGGGATAAGTTTTCATAAAATAAAACTCTCCATTATTTTTAGGCAAAATAATAAGAACATGTCTTTAACTTTGCGCTCTTCACACTCGGAAGGAGATCCTTCTTTGGTAGATAATTATGTCCCCTATCACTCATATGACTTAGATACTTTTACGATAGGTTGAAAGAAGTGCCACTTTTCATATGTATGTCTTCGACTAAGGCAGAGACTTACATTACATACAAGTTGAAAAGTTTTGGCAGTTCATTCAGTGCTTTATTATGATCCTTCAATGCTTGACGGTTCGGGTTGTGTCCATTAATTTAACTGTTACGTCTTTTACTTTACAGGCTTAGCGATGTCTTCTACTGAGCCGTTGTTACTTGGGCCTCTTATACATCTGTAACTAGATTTTCGCGGGCCCGATTCATATTGTACCTATCAAGACCTATTCGATCGGTTGGCATTTGAAATTACTATAGGTGTCCAAAGTCATTTTGGAACAATTATGGGAAGGCGTTACTTTTAGTGTATAATTATCATTTCAATTTCATGAGGTAATCGCCTGGCAATTGATGATATGACCGTTTCAGCCGTTTTTTGGATCAGGTTATTAATTGACTTGTAATTATCTTTTGATTTTTTTTAATAACTGACTGTTCGAATTAAACCTCTTAATCAATACCTTCAGGAGTTATTATCTAACCGTTTGGATTGACTTTGTTGCTTCTTGTCTTGGCTGTTAAAGCTTTGGGCTTTGATCCGAATTTGTGCTAGGTTGATCCACATTGGTTTATACCCATCAAAAATAATCAATCCGATGTATTTTAATTATTATGTAGATATTTTTTTTCTTTTACATAAATTTTAACTTAAAAAATCATTTCAATAAATTATATCTTTATATAATTAAAAATATTGTTTATCTATCAATTATTTATTTAAAATATTTTTCATAAATATTACATTTTTGAAATATTTTATATTTGTATTTATTCTTTATATAAATTTAAATTTTAAATAAAAAACGGAAAACAAAAATATAGATAGACCGATTTGAACCGACCTATTTTTAATACAATTTTGGTTTTTGCATGAGAAGTCGATTTTGGTTATGCCCAAATTGATTTAACAATCACACTTCTTTATTTAAATTCGGATTGATTCTGATCTAGCCTCATTCTTATTAGGTTTAGCCTGAATGTAGTACCTCTCAGAAGAATCCAAAACCTTTATTTGTCCGTTAATTTTTTTGTCAGCAGCACTATAAGCATTTGTCTACAGCTATAGAACAACGTTGTAATCATTGTTTTTGTAACAACAAACGATAGCTGCTGCATGGGGAAAAATACAACTCGCAGCCAAAAAAGAAAGAGAAAAAAAATTCATACAGCGGTATTAACATACACATCTTCGACATAAAATAAAAGGTATATAGTTTAGAAAACCATCAAAGACTGTAAAGTAATTAATTTATATATATATACAATTTAACTTGTCACATATGCTGGTTTCTTAAGGGGACTTTAACCTGTCCAAGCCATATGATCTCTGCAAGTATCGTAAAGCAATCGTTATCGGGAGTAATTAACCAGAGAAGTGATCTTACTTGACTAAAAAATATATATGTTCGGAATACACATTTTATTTATCTTAGTACCATCCTTGGGGATGTTACATTTATCATTAATTATATTTTTATATAGATCTATTAATATGAATAAATAGATAAAATCATATATTATTAAGAATATTTTAATAATGACTAAAATGTGTGTCATGATATTATTTAAATAAAAAAAAAAGAGAGTGACTTACATAAGAGGAGAAGAGAGACTCACCAAAATAGAGTGGGCATCTTCAAGAAAGGGCACGAGTAACGAAATTAAAGTCTTTATTTCATCCTTGAGGCTGTCTAAGTTTTGACCTTTGGCCATTAGCAGATCCATCAACGTCTGTTTATCGGGCAGAAGTTTTAAAGCTACCTGCATGCAATATATATATACATATATATATGGCCTGCTCATTGAAAACTTATATATATTGGATTTCCTTTTCAAAAAAAAAAAAAAAAAAAATGCTAAATGAGTTTTTTATAAATTGCGATTTTTTTTTTTTTTTAATGAGGTTGAATTCACACTTTCTAACGAAAAAGTTTTTCGATGTAAATATTAAACCATAACTTTTTTTTCCCCTCAATAAATACCCATTTAATTATCTGTATTGAGTTTGTAAATGCGTATTTTTTTTGCTTTTTATTATTTAGTTAAATATTTAATAGATATTAATATTTATACAATTTTTTTTTAAAAAAAAGAAAAAAACTATGTACGATTTTTTCATCTTAAAATTCCTGCCATTAGATTTTTGAAAATGTTCAAAAATACTGTTGTCAAAGACTACAAATTTGTACCTTTTCCCCTAAATACTCCTTCCCTTGAGTAATTCATCCAAAGTAAACAAAAATAGACAGCAAGGGCATGAGATAGGGGAAAAAGGAGCAAATTAAAAGAAGTGTTATTATGATCATCATAATAGGGAGGATTTTATATCCATTTAATAGTTAAAATTAAAAATTTAGTAGATAAATGACTGAAATTTTATTAATTGATTAAAATGGATATTTAATCTCCACAATATCTCATTAACTTCTAATTCTAATCATTGAGTGGATATAAGAATTTTATTATTAGAAAGATTATAATAGCTCTTAACTAAAAAATTGGTGGATGAATACTTAAGATTCTATTAAGTAATTAAAATAGATATTTAATTTTTATAATATATTTGCCTACCTTTTAATTCTAACCGTTTGATAAATATGAGATTATTTGATTTAAAAAGATCATAATAGCTTTCAACTAAAAGGGTCGGTAGTGTAAAGTTACTCTGTAAGCAGTAGCTGAAATCCATCCATGCCATGGTTTCATAGTCTTGTTATAAGAATCTTCCACCATTTCCTCCATGCTTTCTACTCCATCACTCGCTAATTTTTGGAGTAAAATGGCCAAGAGATCGAGGGACCTACAATAATATTGTCACATAAGCCTTCCTACACGCATATATAACTTTGAGAATCATTATATTATTTCATAAACAATGAATTCTCAAACTTATTTTTATAGGTTCCGAGTAAACTCTGCACAGATGTCATCATCAGAATAGACCACAAATCGTGTAATTAAGTTCATGTATACCGTAACAGATATCAAACTTGTAATTATGGGTTCAATATTAACATCTTAAATCGTCGTCTGACTTTAATTCGTAAGGATTTATGGATATATATTATCGTATCTTATAGTTTGAGCTGGGTCTTGAGGTTATCACCATCTTTTAGTATTTCAAGTAACTTGGTTTAAATAATTAAAGTTCCAAATTATAATAGAAAAATATAACTACCGTTGAGTGAAGAATTACTGAAAATAAAAGAGAAATGCATGCATACCTGGTAAGCCAAACCAAGGCTCTACTGCAGCTGTCAACCTTTCTTGCGTTCCCTTCAACGGCTTCTTTCTTTAACATCTCAACCGAATTTGAATAGGTTGCCGGATCAGATTCGCATAGCGTCTCCAATCTCTGATAAATTTATGACGTTGTAAGATTGAAAAAAATATGCTTTTCCAAGATATTAAGTTTTATGTTTACATAAAATTCAAGTTTTGGGTCAAATTAATCTGATTAATTTTTACAAATGGCCATGTTTGGTCCGATTAATGTAGTTTTGTCGATTAGTAACACCTATATATGTTAATCATATTTTATAAATATTTAATTAAATAGATTAGATTATAAAAATAAATACCCATAAATGCTTGTAAATATTATAACACTTAAATTTATATATTTAAATAAATTATAATTATATATTTTAAAATTAATAATTAAAATAAGTCTCTTTATCTTTAAAACAGAAAAAGTTGTTTGAATCTTCTGTTTGTATCAAAATAAAATAAAAGTGGAAAGTCGGGAATTAAAAAAAAAAAAAAGTAAAAGAAAATCAAATCAAAAGAGCTACCTAGTGATCAGGGAAACACCATTGCATTATTACGCTAAAATTGACGAAACTATGTATTATATAATAATATAATTCCAAAGGGGAAATTACCTGAATATTTTGAAAGATGTCATTTCTCAGTACCGTCATAGTTGGCCCGATCTTATCTGCAAAACAACAAATACAGACGTGAAGTGACAAGAAAACGTTCGCTCATATTTTAAAAAGATTTATATATTTTTTAAACTTATAAAATAAAATTGATAATGGTGATGTAAACGCAGAAAAGACAACCCATACGACGTCGAACGACGTCCATCCATCGCAATAGATAAGCTGCAACTCAATAATTACAGAGAGAGAGAGAGAGAGAGAGAGAGAGAGAGAGGAGGAACCGAGAAGTTGAAGGATGAAGTTGCAGACGGAAAGGAAAGGCCCCGTTGGGATGTGAGAAGCTTGACGATCGGCGACAGCTGCAGGCTTAAGTTTGACCGCCATAGACAGCTCTTCAATGGTGGACCTTATCTCTGATTTCTTCTCCGACTCTCTCCTCCTCTTCATTCTCGATTGATCTCCTGTCTCAGTTATTCTCCTTCGCCCCGCCCTCGCGCCTGATTTTCCTTAGGGTTCTAGAGAGAGAGAGAGAGAGAGATTGCCTTGGATTTCAGTTTCTCCAACCGTCTCTCTCTCTCTCTCTCTTATATTGTGATTGAGATGTTAAACTTCTGCTGCTACGCCTTCCCTGTTCATGTATTATTGATCTCTCGAGTGACGACATTGCCTTCTTCTATTACTTGACTTCGATTTTTCTCCCTTTTTTTCTTTTTTTTTTAGGGAGGGAAACGTTATCCAATTCTTGAAGGGGACATTAGATTTGACCTTTAGAATGATTAGGCTTTTTTATTGTCGTAATTAATTATTAAGAATATAATAATATTAATATAGATATTTTATATTTTTAAATAAATAAATTTTGTTTATTTTTATTTAAATAAAAAATTTATTTTTTAAAATTAATAAAAAATTTATAAAGATTTAATTTTTTATACAATACACATTATATAGAGAGCGCATATATATATATATATATATATTTATTTATTTATTTTAATATATATTACATAAAATAAAATAAAATATATTTTATAAATTTTTAAATAATAATGGATGATGAGGGCCGGATGGAGAATAACCAGAAAGAAATCGGAAGCATATTTATTTATACAAAGTAAATAATATACAAATAAAATAAATTTTAAAAATAAACTATAAAAAGGATAGACTTTTTATTTTATGTTCACTAAGTTATTTGTCAGTTACAAAATTAAAACAATTGAGTTTAGAATTAATGGGTCCGTCACTCATAAGTTGACCTGGATATCAACACCCAATATGAAGAGGCTACCAGAAAGTTCCAATCAAGGAAGAGGACCTACAAGCAAAAGGGGCAGCTCGAAATCTAAGCGGCGCCTTGGTCAACCTTGTTGGCCCAATCGAGACGGCCCATGATATTCTTCTCGTACGTTAAAACAATTTACTATAACAAGTCAGAATTACCTGGCAAATATTCCAGGAATATTCGTTGACGTATGCACGATCATTCTTTGAATGACAATCATTATAATTGCGGCTAGAGAATCGCTTAGAAGAAGGAAAGGATAACCGTCGACAGTTAGGATGGGTAAGACAGGTATCCACGATTGCGTAATCATTCCTTAAAAAGGAAACTGCCATTTACAAGCCCCCTTGTGATTATCTATATAGCTCAATGATCTCGTGTGGAACAGCTATCCAGCCTTGATGCCTAAGCAAGACTAAACTGCCTTCATCGTCTATAAGCATGCCCTTCCTCAGCGGAGAAGGGGGCTTTTAGTAGTAAAAAGAGGCCAGAACACACAGAAAAACCTGAAGAGAGGAAGCGACAAAGATGAAGGACGATTTACGTCCATGATTTCGCAGAAAGACAAGGAGCTCTCCAACGCTCTCGAGGCCATAAACTCCCAATGCGATTCCTTGTTTTCCCTTTCTCAAATTGCTCATTGTCGGGTGCATCCATTGGTGCCAAGTCTTCAGCTAGCCCTCCGCGGCAACAACCCTTGATGACCTAATCAAAGGTCCACATAACCAGAAATAAAAAAGGAGATTACGCAAAAGTTCTCCATCTCTCTCCTTTTAAACTGCCCCTCGCTCATATGCACATCTAAGTCACCCCCTATCAGGTGTACCAAAACTCAATTCCGAGAAAGCATGACAGCAATCTAGTCACTTCGATCGGGCAGTCCGTCGCCTTTTGAATTTAGCATTTCGGTCATCTTTCGGATTCGGCAATCCAATCACTTGGATCTGGTTGCCTGATCTGCCTTTGGACTTGGCTCCCTGTTGACATTCAAAATGGCGACCTCATAACTTGTCGCGTGCGTTTCACACGGGTAAAGATTGCAATGCTCCATCTCAGCAGTGAACCTTCTCGACCATGCCATCAAATGGGGGATGGGCCCAAATAGGAGCAACCCGTGACGCAACATTGACATCAGCCCTGAACCGTCTGCACCCATTTGAGAGTGTAACGCTAGGGGCTCCACTCTTTGACCTCTAGATGATTGGAGAGAATCTAGCATCCCCAGAGGATCCAGAGGCTTGACAACCTTGAGACCCAGGTAGACCTGAAATACAGAGCCTAACCATAGTTCGAAAGCCAATCAAATTGGTAGAGGTAGGCAGAATAGTAGGACACCCTCGTGTGTTCAGAGCTCTGACCTCCCATGCTAGGAGACACTACCTACTCATCGGCCAAGGTCCTTACCCTTCCGGCATTGGCAAATAAGTGCAATCAGTACACGTGCTCCAGGAATCACGTCGGCTAAAGACATTGCCACGATGGCAACGACCATATGGGTAGCCATGGCGATATTCAGTCTTGCCTTGGACATTATGCTTAAGTAGTTTTGGGTCCTATGCACTCGCCCTGACGGCCAGCGACTAGGGGCTCCCTTTTTCACATGCATGAATCTTAACACTCTCAAAAGAAGAAGTCAGATGAGGAGACTACTCACCTAAGAAAATCTTATCTACCTGATGACCTCAACATTTGGGAGGATCCGAGCAACAGGGCTTACTCCCGGTAGAAAGATTGACTAGGTCTCGAAATACAGGACAAAAGCCTAGAATGGTGACACCTTCACTATTCTCGAGATGATCAGCAACATTACGCCCACAAAGAAAACTCCTACGGTGCTGACAGGCATCCAACCGTCCCCTCTTGGGGGCTAGAGGATCGACTAGAGAGGCCTTCAGAGTGTGAGGCCTTTTGCTTGCGAATGTTCTCGTTGGAGCAAGAGGCTTAACTCAGGGGCTTGGCAAAGTTGATCCCACGAGGATGCCCTGCATGGAGCATTAGATCCTACAGAAGCTGTCAATATGCTCACAATGGGGACTCGACATGCTCGATTAATTACTTGCAACCACTAGTCGAAATGTCCCTCGTGGCAATGACCTCACTTCGAGTAGCTATTTCAATGGATGAACAACATGAAGCATTGCAGACCCTTGAAGTATGAACCAGCACCCTTTTTCAAACTGCATATGTCGGTCCGAAGACACCACATTAGGGGCTCCTCCCTTTGGCACCTTGTCAAATCGATGAGGACCAGCATTCGCGAAAGAGCTAATGGCCTGATGACCTCATGGCCTAGGTGGCTACGGGTGGCAAGGCCTAGCGCCAACCAAAAGATTATCAAAGTCATGAGCCATGAAATGAAAGCCGAAAGCTGCATGGCCTCCGTTGTTCTTGCAATGGCAGGGGACCCCCTGATCGAAAAGGAATTTTGCGGCCTTAAATGACACTTTGATGACCTATCCAGATAACCATTTGGGACGAGGACTCGGTCATCACCATCTCTTTGCAATATCCGGGAACAACACCTGGAGTCCCTCAATCAAAGTTCCAATTCGGCGTTCTGCCTGGATCACTGCACTTATCTGAGCTCCCCTGGCATCATAATTTCTCGGTATAGAGTCAAAAGTTGTCTTGAGTGCCTAATGGAGGGGATGAGCCCTTGGACCCCCTTTGCCTATGGCATTTCACGTCGGAAGACACTTCCCTCTCAATAACTGAAGTCCACTCTCGGTACCCATAGGTTGTGTGTTGGCTATAACAGCTACTCAATCCCAAGGGCATAAACGCACCATTCCCCACAAGTACCAACAGTGATTCCACGTCGAATTCAGGTGAGTTTTGCATGCATTATGTTAAGTGTTTGAATCATACTCTAATCAATAAAATAATTCTTGTTTATTGTTTATCTACTCAAATGAATGTTTGTATAACATTGCATAAAACCATGTGACATAGACTGCTCCTCAGGCAAATGAATTCTCGTTCGCCTGTTATTAAACCTCGGTCCTGAATTGAGCGGCTCAGAGACGGTCGAATTTAAACCTCGGTTCTAAACCGAGTGACTTAGAGACTATTGACTTAAACCTCGATCTTGAATTAAGTGGCCCAGAGGTTGTCAAATTTGAACCTCGGTCTCGTCATGAGTGGCTCATACACGGTCGAACTCAAAACCTTAGTGGGCTTTCAGCATGCGTGTGACAACTCTCTCCTGAAGAGACAAGTATCATCAGTTTACAATGGTCAGCGGACCAAGACCCGATGCATGAAAGTTACGACATCCTTTAGTATGACTGAGCACCGACGGGTACATGGCTAGTGACAGCCTAGGCAAGTAAAAGCCCGGTAACGATAGCCACAAGGCTTAGCCAGCAACCACGTATTCCTAGCACCATGACCTCCTCCCAGTAGGAGCGAGCACAGCTTGAGGAGCACGATTAGATCAACCCCAGTGACGACAATGTCAACAATGCTCATCCGACTCTTCATCTCTCTCTTCGCTCATTCCCAAAGTGTGCCCTTGCAGTAAGGCAATCCAGTTAGAGCATGAGATTCATTCTCGGTGAACTCTTGGACCTTGCCTAAGGCTCGGGTGGCCTATGGTTGAAGCGTGTAGCTGGCATTGGGCCCTACGGCGCCTTAGCAATGACGACAAAAGCGTTTAGTTGACAATCAGAAAAGTATCGGATGAAGAAGATCGGAATGTCATTACTGTGGAAGATCGCGTCACCAGTGTAATCCACAAAAAATCGACGTGGTCTAGAGAATCACTCCCAAATCCTGTCAATCGGAGTAATAGTTTGCAAGGTTTCTTGAAAAGGAAAGTGTACGGATCTACACAACGACGTTCGATCATTGCATGCTTGGGGTTGAAATTTCAAATCACTCGACATAGGAGGCTAGTGATGGGTCCGTCACCCATGGGTTGACCTGGGTATTAAGGCCCACGATGAAGAGGTTGCCAGGACGTCTCAGTTTAGGAAGAGGGCCCGCAAGTAGAAAGGGCAGGCTCGAAATTTGAGAGGCGCCATGACTGACCCCGACGGCCCAACCGAGATGGCCCACAATTCTTTTTCGGCTCGCTGAAACAACTTACCATAGTCGGTCAAAATTTCCTGGTAGATATTCCAGGAATATTCGTCAACGTATACACGATCGTTCCAAAAACGGCAACCGCCATAATTGCGGCCAGATAATCGCGTAGAAGAAGGAATTGATAACCACCGACAGTTAGGATAAGTAGGACAGGTATGCATGATTGTATAATCATTCTCGAAAAATTAAACTACTATTTATAGCCCCCCGTGATTATATGTATAGCTCAGTAATCCCACGTGGGATAGCTATTCAACTTTAACGCCCAAGTCAAGCTGAACCGTCTTCGTCGCCTATAAGCACCCCTTCCTCTGGCAGAGAAGGGGCTTTTGTCGCAAAAAGAGCCCAGGACAAACAGAGAAACCCAAAGAGAGGAAGTGACAAAGATGAACGATGATTTATGTCTACGATTTGCAGAAAGACAAGGAGCTCCCTAACGCTCTTGAGGCCATGGACTCCCACTGCAATTCCTCTTTTTCCCTTTCTCGAGCTGCTCCTCATCGAGTGCATCCGTTGGAGCCAAGTCTTCCGTTAGCCCTCCGCGACGGCCACCTTGACGACCTAGTCAAAGGTTCACATTAACCATAAACCAGAGAGGAGATTACACATAAGTTCATCTCTCTCTTCTTTTAAGCAGCCCTTCGGCTGGGCATACCTCTAAACTGTCTCTTAATCGGGCATACCTCTATGTCATCTTCCTATCAGGCGTACCAAATACTCAATTCCTAGAAAGCATGCATCCATGCACTCTCTTATATCATTGTATCTTTCTATTTTTTTTGAAAATACTACTGATTTGGGCTTTAAAAGATAAACTGAGAAGCGAGTCTGGCCAATTATTTAATCTCTTATTTTTTGTTGTGTTGTGCATAGTCCAGATTTGAAGAGACAGGGATCAGATCAACTCTAGTTTGATTCAACGCGGAAAATTGAGTAATCTTTTAACCCTTACAACAACCCGGATCCAGGGACGCATCAAAAATTAAATTTTAAATATTTGATGTATATAACTAGATAAATACATTAATAATTGAATATCAAATTATTTGATAATATTAGAATCATCTAACAAATTACCCCATGATATCCTGTGGGTGAGGCATGGGATTGCCTTTGATATATTGGGTGGGCGAACGGACGAGTGGACATCGAGGGAAACCATACAGGTTGCCTCTTTCATATATGACCCCACTTGCATACCGTAATATTCTATAAAGAAAAATTTAGATATTATTTAGATATAATAAAATATTTTTAAAATAATGTGATATTTACCTCTCATTGATACATTGAATTTGAATTTTAATTTGATAGATTTTGAAGTAGGCCTTTGGATTTTTTAACTCAAATCTTACATACTAAAAACCAAAATAAGAATTTAAAAGTTTAAGATTGACTCTGAGATTTATTTCTAACATTTAAATTGATGCGTACCATGATCCGACTTCAAACAGATTCGGATTCTTCTGGAATGATGCGAACCGGTTCCGTTCACCGAGTACGAATCCTGCACACCACTAAAACGAACAACAGGTCAGCGTTAACGGCGGGAGGTAATCCTACCGAAAACACTTCGACGCTCAAGTCAGTAAAACAGCCTTCAATGGAAGGAACTGAAAATAGAGAGAGCAATAGGAGAGGGAAAAAGAGTGCTTTGATCCAGATGTCAGAGAGGTGCAGGGCCTTTCTCGTATCTGGATGGTGGGAAGGCAGAGCACGGTCGTAAAGACTCGTTCGTTGCCTTGGAGTTTAATTGTGTTTGAGAGTTTGGCTGCTGGGAACCAGAGCTTGTTTCTCAGAGCACTTAGGGTTTTCTGTCTGAGTGAAAGCTTGAATCAGAGCATCAATGAAAGCATGAATGAAAGCATGCCCTGGATGGTGAATCCAGGGCTTCTTTTATGGCAAAGATGGCGATCCTCCTCCTTTGGAAGGAGTGATCGTTCCTGTGATCTGCTGTTGGCCTTCCTTTTGGAGGCTGATACTTGTTGCCCAATTGTGGAGGATTGTTTCCTTCTGAGGTGACCAACAGCTTTCCAAACCGGGCATCTTCCTAGCTTGTTACCGTTGGGGTTCCTTGGCTAGCAAGGAGTTGGGAAGATCTGGCGCTTTCCTTCTTTGAAGGGCGCCGATCTTGCTGATATTCCTTTTGAGATAGTGGAATATCCTTGGAGGATCGTGGTTGGCCTTTTTATGACTGGTGGGCCTAAACGGGTCAGGCCGTTACTGTAGAAAGGCTCCTTGGGGCCCAACGTGCAAAGCGTGGACGGTCAACGCTCGGGTTGACCGTCTGCGCGCATGTTGGCCGCCCTTATGAAAGGTGCCCGTCGTCAGCCGTCAGATGGGCTTTGGGCCTGAGTGAAATAGGCCCTTCACTGTAGCAAAATCTCTAAAGGCCCAATCAAACTGGTCAACATTTTGTTGACCGTTTGTGAGTAGGTTGGCCGCCAAGACGGTCAACGTTGGCGTTGACCGTCTTGGGCTTTCCAGCTTCTGGGCCTGTCTTCTTACTGGGCTCTCAAAAATATTGACTGACCCTGTTGGGCTTCCGTTGACCTTTTTTTGGGCCAGCCCATTATTGGTGTACCCATCACTAGCCCCCCATGCTGGTGGTCAGATTTCTGGCCTCCAGTATGTTCATGATGGGATGTCTTTCCTTACTTTGAGAATCCAGTGGAAATTTATAAAAGCGTGAAGGAGGGCTTGACCGGAATTGTTGACCGTTTAAGCGATTCGAGTACCAAAATTGTTGACCGATCTTTGGTCAATTCGAGTACCACTGTTGAACATACTGGTCAATTTCGAGTACTGTAATTGTTAACCGTTCGGTCAATTTCGGGTACTGCAATTGTTGATCGCCTGGTCGATTCCGAGTACTGTAATTGTTGACCATCTGGTCAATTCCGAGTACCGTAAGGTGTTGATCGTCTTTGGCCAATTCGGGAATGATTTTTGCGACTTTTGGCGGTGCCAAGGCGCGTAAAATGACACGTGTCTTCCTTTGGTTGGGAGGAGATCCGGGTCATAAATGCACCAGAGATCCGTCCTTTTGCAGGGTCAAGTGGAGAGGCGACACGTGGCAATCCTGACGGTGTCATTAATGAGGAGTTTCGTGCTAGAGACCCGTCCTTTTGCTGGGTCAAATGAAGAGGTGACGTGTGACAGGACTGACGGCGTCCTTTGCATGCTTGGCGCTTAAGTTTGCCTTCCTTTTTTTGAAATCAGTTACGTTTCCAAACCTTCGTCTTCCCCGTCCTTGCATCTCAACCAAAAACCATAAAGCTCTTCTGATCATGGCTTCCGTGGCGGATTTTCCATCTGATTTGAGAGAGAATGACATTAAGGCTTTGTGAGTTGAGTTTAATATCCCTAAAGAGATGGCCTGGAAAGTCCTAGGCAAGGACGACAAAGCCTTTTCTCCACCGGAGGGCTACATTACGGTTTACGAGGCTCATCTGAGGAGCGGCCTCCGCCTGCCATTGCCGAAGGAACTCGAAGCGATCATGAAGGCTTTGCGAGTTCCCATCGCCCAACTCCATGCCAATGCAGTGAGGTATCTCTATACTTTGTGTATTTTTGCTCGAAAGTTTGGCAAAAAATTTAGGATGACGGGTGTTAGGGTTGTATTTAAAGTAATTCAGGGGGGAGAGTGGATATCGCTCACCCCTCGCGCCGGAATAAAAATTAGCTCGGCCATCCACGATTCATTGAAGAACTGGAAAAACTGGTTCTTCTTCGTGAAGGTGTCGGAGAAGTGGCCTCTTGCCAAGAGCTGGGGCACGATTCCGGAGGTCTACTTTCGGACGCCGTCTCTGACGGATTTGTCTGCTTATGAGTGGCTGCCTGATGGGATAAAGAAGAATCCTGACGACTTTAAGTGGGACTTTTTGGTTTCCTGAATAGAGTCCAAGAAAGTTAACTGGGGGCCGCCGTCTCCAGTTTAGAAGCCGCAGCCCCCAATTAAAATGATGAGGCCTAAGGACTCTAAGGGTGTGATCATCCGCCCAAGGTCCTCGGAGGAGGCTGCTGAGAGGGCTACTGCTACGCCCTCATCGTCCCCATCGCAGATTGACCTCGTGGCTGCTGGGATCTGCGGTGGACCTGGCAGCACTCTTGGAGTGGAGAAGTCCATCGAAGACTGGCCGGTGGAGGCCGGAGAGGTTATTCTGGCCCAACCTGCGGCGAAGGTGGTTCCAAGCGCTGAATTGGTTGGACCTTTTGAGGAGCCGGCTCATGAGGCGGTTGCTTCTGCTGCGGAGCCATCGGTGGGGCTCGACCCTTCAGCAGCTGCTCCAGAGGCCGCCAGAGAGGAGCCCATGGCAGCTACTCCAAAGGCTGCAAGAGAGGAGCCCGCCGCTGCTGTTGATGATGATGAGCTTTTGGATCGTATCTTGGATGAGGCAGCGGCGTGTTCGGCTCGAGAGGGTGCTCCTGGCTCGCCATCTCCTATTCCACCACCAGCTGGACCAGGCCTGGAGACCAGGCCTGTGAGGCCCTATAGGAAGACTTATGAGGTATGACCTCTGCAACGGCTCTCTTGTACTTCTTTCTTCCTTATGTTTATAAACTCCCATTTTGTTTTGGTCTTGTGCAGCCAAGAAGATTGGCCTCAGCTGTCTCCCGAAAAATGGAACAGCGCGAACGCATCATTGTAGACCGGGAGGCTGAGATAGCTTGGCTAGAGACCAAGCTTGCCGCCTGAGGAGGGGAGCTCCGTGAGCAGACCGCTGCTCTTGAGGCTGTCATGGCAGGCATGGAGACAGAGAACGTTGAGCTGAAGGCGGAGGTTGCTGAGCTGAAGGCGGAGGTTGCTCGCCTAAAGGAGGAGGATGACCGAATGAAAGCAAGCAACAAACGCCTCGCAGATCGTGCCGCCACCGCAGAGAGCGAGCTGGCTACTCGGATGAGCCTCCATGAGGTCGGGGGCACACTACACGCCCGGCTGTTGGATGGGCTCAATATTGGACGTCACGTCGCGCGGTTGGTCGTTCCTGACTTCCCAGTGGAGTTTATTAACCAAAGAAACCGCGCGGCGCAACGCAAGGAAGATCTGGAGGGAGAGCCCCGAGACTTCCAGGGTGATCCGCCCCCCAGTAGCCTTTTGCATTTCTTTTGTTTTTTGGACCATATGTAAATTGTAACATACTTTTGGGAGCAATAAAACGGAAGTCCTATTCAGTTTAGCGTCCACTGTCTTTTGTTGCTGTGTGCATGCTTATGTTGTTGCATTGGGCGGCCAACCTGGTTGGCCGGCGGCCGTTGCTTGGTTGCCTAGGGAGCTGAGCCCCCAGGCTTGGCAGGTGGTTGCATTAACCAACCTTGCGGTGCTATCCAAGTGGAAACTCGGGCAGCTAGCATTAGAGAAGGAGCGCTTCTCATTATTGCCTAATCACGCTATCCTTTCGTCGAGAAGGTTAGCGCGTGGGGTAGCCAACCTGGTTGGCTGGCTGCCTAAGGAGTGAGATCATTAAGTCAGGCAGGCGGTTGAATAACCGGCCTGGTGGTGCCGTTCAAGTGAAGACTTGGGCTGCCAATGTTGGAGAAGAAATGTTTCTCCCTTCGACCGTCGTTGACTGACGTTGCTGCTCCCTGAAAAGAGGTCGTCGCGTGTGCCATTCTTGCCCCCTAAGGTTTTTAGACCGCTACGGGCCACTTGGATGACCAAGGTTTAGTACGACCGCTATTGGGCCGCTCGGATGACCGAGGTTTCAGACCGCTCATGGGCCACTTGGATGACCAAGGTTTTATACCGCTCATGGGCCACCTGGATGACCAGGGTTTCAGACCGCTCATGGGCCACCTAGATGACTAGGGTTTAAGACCGCTTATGGGCCACCTGGATGACCATGGTTTCAGACCACTTTTTGGGCCACCTAGATGACTAGGGTTTAACGAGAGGGTGAAGACCCTCCCGACTTAGGGGCAGTCTAGGTCGGGTGGATACCTGCAAGGCAAACGCAGTTTATATATGCAAGACCTATGATCCTATATGCTAAGTAAACCTCTTATTTTACTCAATTACACAATCATGCGAATGAATGCACATAGACGGGTTAGTACGTACCTGGGCCTCTTATTGGAAGTAATGCTTCAGGTGGGTTGCGTTCCATGTTCGTGGGAGCAACTTTCCGTCCTGGTTTCGGAATTTGTATGCTCCGTTGCGCAGGACGGCGGAGACAAGAAAAGGTCCCTCCCAGTTGGGAGAGAGCTTGTTTCGCCGGCCGACTTGCTCTGTGGCCTCGATGCCTCGTAGGACCCGAGGTCCCCAACGTCAATCCGGGCTTTCACCTTTTATTGTAGTATCGGGCAACTCGATGTTGGTATACTGCTGTCCGTATTCTGGCGGCGTCGCGGGCATCCTCTAGTAAGTCCAAGTGCTCCCTGATTTTCTGGGAGTTGGTCTGTGGGTCAAAGGACTCCACCCTGAGACTTGGGAGCCCGATTTTAACAGGAATTACCGCTTCAGTCTCGTAACATAGGCTGAAAGGCGTCTCGCGCGTTGATTTCTTCGGGGTTGTACGATAAGACCAGAGGACGGATGGGAACTCGTCAGCCCAGGAGCCCCCAGCGTCCTCCAACTTAGTCTTTAACCCGTGGAGTAGCATACGGTTTGTGACCTCCACCTGCCCGTTGGCCTGGGGGTATGCCACCGAAATGTGGACCAGCTTGATTCCAAGGCTGGTGCAATATTTGGTGAAGCGTTTCCCCAAAAATTGGATCCCGTTGTCGGTCACCACGACCTATGGGACGCCAAATCTGCAGACAATGCTCTGGCGAAGGAACTCCAGAGCATTGTGTTCTGTGATCTTTGCAAGCGGGGCAGCCTCGACCCACTTAGTGAAGTAGTCGATGCCCGCTATGATAAACTTCCTTTGCCCCGTGGCAATGGAAAATGGGCCGAGAATGTCAAGCCCCCATTGCGCGAAGGGCCACGGAGCCTGAAGGGACTTCAGGTCAGCGGACGGCTGGTGATGAAGGTTGCCATGAAGCTGGCAGCTCTCACACTTCTTTACAAACTCCAGCGTGTCCTTTTTCATCAAGGGCCAATAGTAGCCCTGCCGCATAATTTTGAAGGCCAGGTTTTTCCCGCCTACATGTGACCCACAGATCTCGAGGTGAACTTCACCCAGCGTGTAGTCAGCCTCCTCGGGAGATAGACAGCGGAGGTACGGAGTTGAGTATCCGCGGTGATACAGCCGCCCATCAACTACTGTGTACCAGCCAGCTGTCTTTTTAATTTGCTTGGCCTTTTCGGTGTCCTCTGGGAGTGATCCGTCGGCCAAGTATCTAAGGTAAGGCGTCATCCAGTTTTCCGTCTCAGAAATCTACATTGCCTCCTGTTTCTCTATGCTCGGAGCGTTCAGGGTCTCCTGCATGTCCCTCGAATACTGCTCTGGGTTCTCAGCAGCAGCTGCTCTAGCCAGCCAGTCTGCCTTCCAATTTTCGGCTCGAGGAACGTGAACCAGGGTCAGCTTGTCGAATCCCTGGATGGCCTCCTTTGCCTTTGCTAGGTACCTGGCCAAGGAAAGGTTGTTTGCCTCGAAGCCCCCATTGACCTGGTTGACGATTAATTCAGAGTCGCTGTGAACTGCCAACTTCTTGGCGGAGCACTCCTTTGGCAACCGCAAGCCAGCTAGCAGGGCTTCGTACTCAGCGACGTTGTTGGTCGCTGTAAAATCAAGTTTTAGGGAGTACTTGATCTCGAATCCATCAGGGGTCGTTAGGATCACCCCTGCCCCACTGCCACTATCCGTGGACGATCCGTCCACGTGAAGTGTCCATTCTGGGACCCCATCGGGCCGTTCTTCGTTTTCTGTGGGCTGTTCCTCTTGAATTGGGGTCGTGGTCTTAACGATGAAGTCAGCCAGAGCCTACGCCTTTGTGGCAGGTCTGGGCCTGAACTCGATGTCGAACTTGCCCAACTCAATTGCCCACTTTACCAATCGCCCCAAAACGTTGGGTTTTTAGAGTATGCCTTTTAGCGGCTGGTCCGTAAGGACCACTACGCGATGCGCCTGAGAGTATGGCCTCAATTTTCACGCTGCGAAGATAAGTGCCAGTGCCATTTTTTCAACGCGCGGGTAGCGAGTTTCTGGGCCGGTCAATGTTTTGCTCACATAGTAGACCCGTTTGTTGGATATCAGTTCTCGGCTCACGTGGATGGAGCCGAGGGACGCCCGACCTTTGCCGGGTAAAGGTACTCCTCTCTCCGTCTTTGGGTGATGCTAATAACGGTGGGCTGGGTGAGATCTTTGCTTCAACTCATCGAAGGTGGTGCGGCGGTCGGCCGTCCACCGGAATCCGTTAGATTTTGTCTCTCTCAAGGATTTAAAGAAGGGTGGTACTTGTCTCCGGACTTCGCGAGGAAGCGGACAGAGCGGCCAGTACGCCCGATCAATCACCGGACTTTTTACGTTTCTCGGGGAGCCATGTCGGCCCGGGGCCTTAATCTTTCTCGGTTTGCCTCATTCCTCGCCGGGAGACGATGAAACCCAAGAACTTCCCGAGGCTACCCGAAGACACACTTGATTTGGATTTAGCTTCATTTGAGTCTTTGGCGGAGCACCTCAAATGACTCTTCCAGGTCACGTATGTGGTCGCCCGTGACTTTACTCTTGACGAGCATGTCGTCGACGTAGACCTCAATGTTGTGACCAATTTGCTTTTCGAACATCTTATTGACTAGTCGCTGGTAAGTTGCTCCTGCGTTCTTCAGTCCAAAGGGCATTACTTTGTAGCAGTAGGTGCCCTGGTCTGTCATGAATGAGGTATGCTCCTCGTCTTTCGGACTCATTCGAATCCGGTTGTAACCCGAATAGGCATCCATGAAGCTGAGCAGCTCATGTCCAGCCGTGGAGTCAACCAGTAGGTCGGTCCTGGGCAAGGGAAAACTGTCTTTCCGGCAGGCCTTGTTGACGTCGGTAAAATTGACGCACATTCGTCATTTTTCGTTGCTCTTTTTGACCAGGACGACGTTTGAGAGCCAATCCGGGTATTGGACTTCTCTAATAAATCTAGCGTCCAGTAGTTTCTTCACCTCCTCTCGGATGGCGATCAGCTTTTTGACGGAGTGGTTCCTTCGCTTCTGTCTGACCGACTTTCGGTCAGGATCAAGGCCCAACTTGTAGACCATCACCTCAGCCGAAATCCCAGGCATGTCCGCGGGAGTCCAAGCAAAAAGGTCCGCGTTCCTTTGTAGGAACGCGATCAATTCATCGCGTAGTGGCCCAGTGAGTGAGCCGCCGATCTGGACACACTTATCCGGTTCCCCTGGGTCCAGTGGGACCAAATCTGTGGCTTCACCGGGCTACGCCTGCTGCAGGGTGGTCTCGTCTTGGTGATCGAGTTCTCCCACAGGGCCAGTTCTGCCACTAGGGGCAATCTGGGCCATGTAAAGGTCCGCCCAGTGACCTGGTCTCCCAGAACTTCTTCGACGCCGTAGGGCATTGGGAATTTTATTTTAAGGTGCGGCATTGGGAACTTCTTTGACGCTGTTTTTGGGTAGGTGCCCAGGGTGACTTCCAGTTGGATTGTCCCTTGAACGGGCACCGGTTCATTGTCAAGGCCGTATAAAGGTCCTTCAGCAGATTTTAGTTGATTCTTTTTTAGGCCTAATCTAAAGAATGCATCCAAGTAAAGCAAGTCTTTAGAGCTACGATTATCAATAAAGACTCGCTTCAGCTGGTAGTCTGAAGTACCGTCTGAAACGAGTGCCAAGATTACAAGGGGGTCAGCATGGGGGGAGATTACATGGTTTGAGTCCCAATCACTAAAGCTAATAATGTTATCTACTATGCACTGCTTCTTCCTCCCAGTCTGCTGCTCCTTGCTGTCCGCCGGGCTCCTTGCTGTCCGCCGGGCTCCTGGCAGGTCGGGTGGTGACCATATTAACTACTCCTGCCGCAATCCTATTTCGGGGAGGCGTCTGCTCCTACCCCTCTTCATCAGCCACTCCTGAGTTTTGTCCAGGTCCCTTGACAAATCGGGTGAGATGTCCTCTGCGAATCAGGTCATCGATTTTCCTCTGCAGCGTTTTACAGTCTTCGGTTGAGTGGCCAGCAGAGCGATGGAAGTCACAGTACTTAGACTGATTTCCAGAGTCTTTCTTCAGTGTCTTCGGCCACTTCAAAAACTTTTCCCCACGGATCTGCATTAGAACATTGGAGCGTGTGTCTGTCAAGGGTGTGAAAGTGGTGGGCCCGTAGTCTCTGCGTTCTGAGGGCCCAGTCCGGCGCTGTTTCTGGCGGGGGTGTTCTCCACCCGCGAACTTTCTTTTTCCTTCTCCAGGGACTGGCCGAGGCTGATCCGTCCGTTCTGGACGTTTTGCCTCGTTGGCCTCTTCTGCAGCAGCGTAGGCCCTGGTAATGGATCTGCCTCGCGGAAAGTCTGAGGGTTCTTGTGGGCCAGGTGTTTGAAGAAATCTCCGTAAGTCGGTGTTGAGATGAAGGCGCCTGACTTCATCTCTCATTAATCTGGGAATCCTTCCGGCCTCGGCCACGGCGATTCAAGAAGCGCCCGTGGGTTCTCTCCCGTTTCCGCTTTATGTGGGAGAGATGCCACGCCGCTTCTCTTCCCGTCGGCTCGAAGCGTCTGAGCCGAAGAAGAAATCCGTGAGTTCACGGAAGCTGGCGACAGTGCTTTTGTAGGAGATGGTGAAACCAGATTCAGCGTCTCCCTTCGGGCCGTGAGCGTGAAAGCGGCACATGAATCTTCTAGCCCTTGTAGACTTAGATGGGCGCGGAAGTGATCCGGTGGTCAACAGATCACCGCCCCCATCGTATAAGTCAAGGGACGGCATTTTAAACTTGGACGGCGGTGTGACGGCCAAGATTTGTAGTGAAAGGAGACTGTCCAAGTCGATGGCGCGCTCATCATTCCGGGAACACGTGGTTCCGATTTGGTCCACTCGCGGATCGGGCCACAGTGGCGTTTCTTGTCGCTTGAGTTGAGGAAATTCTCAACTCCGTCTTGCCCCCGGCGGGCTCTCAAGGCGGGTCGGTGGGCCGCGCCTCCCGTGGATCGCAGTCCCGGGAGGCTCGCTCTCGGCGTGACATGTGAGATCTCGCCCGAGAGTATCGAGGATTTCTCCTTCGGGGCTCTCTGTCGAGAGCGTACTCCGGAGCATTCCATTGGCCTCGCTCGCCGGGAACGCGGGAGGACGCTGGAGCTAGATTGTTTCCAACTTTTTCGGGCCTCTTTGCTGGCTTCTTCTTCCTCTCGCCACCTTTTTTGGTGGCAGGAGCGTGAATGACTGCTGGTGGAGCCGCTTGTTGTTGTTCTTTCGCGCTGCGGTTGGCTTGAGCGATTGTTGGCCTGCATCTGCTCCACCAGTTGTTGAACATAAGGCGGTGGAACTCCGCCTGTGGCCCCGTTGACCAGGACATCAGCAGCATGGTCCTGGTCGGGGTTAGCAGCATCTCTAGCGGGGTCGCTAGCCTGTGCTCTCGTGTTCACCATTATTGAAGCAGAAGGTGACAGAGAGAGTTTGTGCAGATTTTTTGTGGTAGGCATTTTGTAAGCGCTTCCCACAGACGACGCCAATGTTGCGTACCTGGATCCGACTTCGAACAGATTCGGATTCTTCTGAATTGATGCGAACCGGCTCCGTTCACCGAGTACGAATCCTGCACACCACTAAAACGAACAAGAGGTCGGCGTTAACGGCGGGAGGTAATCCCTGAAAATACTCCGACGCTCAAGTCAAGAAATGTGCCGACCAATGGAAGGAACTGAAAATAGAGAGAGCAATGGGAGAGGGAAAAAGAGTGCTTTGATCCAGATGTCAGAGAGGCGCAGGGCCTTTCTCGTATCTGGATGGTGGGAAGGCAGAGAACGGCCGTAAAGACTCGTTCGTTGCCTTGGAGTTTAATTGTGTTTGAGAGTTTGGCTGCTGGGAACCAGAGCTTGTTTCTCAGAGCACTTAGGGTTTTCTGTCTGAGTGAAAGACCGAATCAGAGCATTAATGAAAGCATGAATAAAAGCATGAATGAAAGCATGCCCTGGATGGTGAATCCAGGGCTTCTTTTATGGCAAAGATGGCGATCCTCCTCCTTTGGAAGGAGTGATCGTTCCTGTGATCTGCTGTTGGCCTTCCTTTTAGAGGCTGATGCTTGTTGCCCAATTGTGGAGGATTGTTTCCTTCTGAGGTGACCAACAGCTTTCCAAACCGGGCATCTTCCTAGCTTGTTATCGTTGGGGTTCCTTGGCTGGCAAGGAGTTGGGAAGATCTGGCGCTTTCCTTCTTTGAAGGGCGCCAATTGTTGATATTCCTTTTGAGATCGTGGAATATCCTTGGAGAATCGTGGTTGGCCTTTTTATGACTAGTGGGCCTAAACGGGTCAGGCCCGTTACTGTAGAAAGGCTCCTTGGGCCCCAACGTGCAAAGTGCGGACGGTCAACGCTTGGGTTGACCGTCTGCGTGCGTGTTGGCCGCCCTTATGAAAGGTGCCCGTCGTCAGCCTTCAGATGGGCTTTGGGCCTGAGTGAAATAGGCCCGTCACTGTAGCAAAATCTCTAAATACCCAATCAAACTGATCAATATTTAGTTGACCGTTTGTGAGTAGGTTGGCCGCCAAGACGGTCAACGTTGGCGTTGACCGTCTTGGACTTTCCAGTTTTTGGGCCTGTCTTCTTACTGGGCTCTCAAAAATGTTGACTGACCCTCTTGGGCTTCCGTTGACCTTTCTTTGGTCCAACCCATTATTGGTGTACCCATCATAAATTAATAAAGTGTTAACCAAACTAAAATGCTTGAGATTGAATTGAAGGTGAAGAATAAATGACTCCTAAAGAATACTGCTCCATGCTTTGATATTTTTAAAAGGATGAGGTTTTCTAGAAGATAGATTTATAACTTCTTCATAAACAAATTTAAATACTATATGACTTGTGATTGATTAAGTGCATGAAAAAGACTTTTTAAGGATCCTAAAGATACTTATTATGAGTTGAAAGCTTGATATTCCCTTTTATGAATCATAAATTCAAGATGCCTTTCAAGTACTCCGGAGATTCGCATTTACAGAGGTGCGGGTCCTGGACTCAGAAAAGTTGACTAACCTTCTAAAAAATTATTTCCAGTTCTCCTACTAAAGAGTTATTGTTCATTCTGCAGTATTCTTTCCAATAGAGTTTTCCCTCTTCATCAAGGTCTCGTTGCACCTATGAAGAGTTAACACCCCACTTTTTTTAAGGATGGTTACCCTCTTCACTCCTTTGTTGACTAATTATCTTCACAGTAGTTGCTTGTGATGTTTTATAACTAGCATATTTATGATCATGAGTTTGAAGATCCATTGGTGAAATCATTGACGGTATGTCTTATGTCAAGTTAAGATCACGGGGATTGCAAATAGTTAACGAAAAGAGGCGAATGCTAGGTTTGGCACTCCACCCTTCTTGGTTCGTGCTTTCCTTTTGGTCCTCACTGCAATCATGATTTAGTCTAACCAATTATTTGCCATCAGACAACTTGGCATTGGTCAATCCATCTCTTTGATTCAGCATTTATTTGATTTCATGGCCCGTTTACTAGGCTGGATTTTAACTTTAACCCGATTCGTTTATATGCTGGCCTTATCACTAACCAATAGCCTTGAAGATTAAATTTGGACTTTGAGGGTGTACATATGATCCAAAAGGCTATACCTTATTTATTATTTATCTTGTTCCTTTGAAATAAGTAGTCTTAGAGCCAGCCTAATTGAGCCATTTTTAAGATATCACTCATTTACTATGTTTTGACTAATCTTTTCTGCAAAGATTTTTAAAATCAATGGATGAGTTAGCCATTCCCTACTATAAGTAACAGCCGGTGTTGGTTAATTAAAATGCATCTTAATGCCATGTTCAAGGCCTATAGAAGGCATCCTAAGGTTTTAGCTTCCATCACATTCTACTTCTACATTTCTAGTAGTTCCCATGTTCTTCATTGGGTTTCTTCAATTAAGACTATGTATAAGATACAGATTCTAAAACAATATTTTAGTGATAATTAATTTGATTTAATTGATGGATTTTCAAAGTTAATTTAGGTTTTAGATCAAAAATCGATTTTTAAACTAGATTAAGTTAGGACAGATAGTACAAAATTTGCACCTAACATACACATGATCAGATTTTATACAAAATATATGTACTTGAGATACGCTCAAGCAGCGCACATACGTATTTAGGATAAAATGTTGACACCAACTCTAAATCTGAAGAATATTTATGTATTGTGTGATTTGTGTCTCAACGCCTATCTCAAGAGTGTACTTACCAAAAAAAAGCCTATCTCAAGAGTGCTTATGCACTAACTTTCTATAAATAAGTTTATTGACAAATTTTAAATTATTTTTATTTGATTTTTAAGAAAAGGAAGAGAAAGAAAAAAAGGAAAAGAGAGAGTAGAAGGAAGAAAAAGAAGGAGAAAAATAAATTAAAGAGGAATCAAGACATTTTTGAATAAAATCAAGTGAAAGCAAACTCATTCAATCCTTTTTTTTCTTTACTTTTGTTCAATTTTTTTTTATTTCTATTAACATTTTTATCATAAATGCTCATAGGTGCCTTAATTTTGTTGTCACAATTTTGAACCAAGTAGGTCTAAAAAATATATAATTCATAAAACATTAAAATTTTGAAATAAATATAACAGGATTCTAAACCAGACGTGATAAATAAATGAACAATAAAATTTTATCATCCAATAATAATAATGAACAAAATCCAAAACCTATTATAGGATTTCATTGGATAATCGTTTAAACAATATAATACATACAACATATTTCACAAATGTCACAAGTGAGGTAACAAACCATTCAGAACAACCAAAACTCAATATACATAACTATATTGTTCTTAATCCACAAATATGAGTCTATACTCAGCAATTTCATTATCCAAAACACATTTGATACAGACCCAAACCAGAACAATGCCAAAACTCACAAAGATAACTGAAATTGCGTCAGATCAAGTCCATCCCCTGCACAATATCCAAATTGTGACAGAATGGATTATTTTTCCTTAATAATCTCCGTCAATGAACAAACAAAACCAATACCTGAAAGTTTAAAATATTGAGTTTTGCAGAAATTTTGGCAAAATTTTATCTACAATTGAACTAACACCAAAATAGACAGCTTGTTTAATAAACATATAAATATCCCAACTTCAATATTTTTAACCACAGCACATACACAGGATTAACAAATATCATATCATCTATGGCTCTAATATAGCAATTCTCAACTACTACATTGGATTTAATGGAGATGCCATTTAGGCCTAAATAAAATCCAATATATCAGAATAAATGCAAAAGTAGATCCAAATCCATAAGCTATCTACGAAAGCATAATAATAACCACAATAATAACATGCTATAATTTTTATTACACATCAATACATTAATTATAACAAAACTCAATATCTCCGCAGAAGCAGCAATTTTCCTTAGGCGATTCCTCTCCTTACTCTAACTAATCGGTCATTAGCTTGTAGCTCATACATGGAAGGAAAATGAGGCAACAGTGAACTAATAACTCAACAAGTACAATCACAAACAAAAGTAGAAACAATATAAGTGATTTTAAGTAGAAGAAAAATGTATAAACATGAACTTGATCGGATATACTTGGAGTACAATTTACTTATTTATTTTGTTCTTATTTTCTTTAAGATATAACTTAAATATGATTATTCATCTTTGCGACCCTGGGCTAGTAAACCCTATCAGCCAAATAGGCGAATAATCGAATATAGATTGTGTTCACTCCACACACTCAAAGACCAGAAGTTCAAAAATTGTGGCTTTTCCCACAATCTCATATATTCAAAATTCAGAAATAGGAACAGAGTTATCCTCGATTACCACCGTAACGTCCTAAGGCATGTCCATAGTAACACCCGCTACAACATGCGGTTAGGATAAATCATTGAGTCTCCACTGCTAACTAGTAACATGTCTGGAAACATTACCCATCAATTCAAGTTCTAATTTTATGATTATTTATTATTTTAAGGGAGTGTTCCACTAGATTTTTTTGAAAACATAGCTTATTCCAGACCTATCCATCTTGGAGATACAAATCCATCAAAATTTCATATGTGGAATCTCCATCCAAATTATTCATATTCTTATTATATTGCTTGCGAATTTAAGTCTTTCTATAACTTAACATAATGTACATATGGATATCAGATTCAGAATCCTTATCAGAAGAAGCAGATTTACTTGAAAGGCTTTTGGATACAGATTTTCTTCACAATTGAACATACTAAAACTTCCAGGTTATTTGATTGGACTTGTACAAATATATATATCATTTGATCAGAATTTAAATATGAAAAAATTACACAATATCGTCCAAAGTTTTCGGGTGAATAGTACTTGTGAAAAGCGCATGAACGGTGCACGTGAATACTGCACAAATGCACATATTGATTAATTCTCAGAATTTCAGACATCCAATAGGTAATTTATCAAGCCCAAGGCATAGGTAACAATAATCCCAAGTAAAGTTATACATTTAACTCCAAATTGAAGCTCAAACGGTATCCGGGCGCGGGTTAAGTACTTCGCAAACGAATTTCCTTACATAACCATAAATTCGGATACCCAACCAATAAATTAACTTATCCAAGTCATGTATAATCAAATTCTAGTCCTAAATTTATCAAGAGCCCCAAAATTTCCGTGGGATTTCATGCTCAGTGCAAGGGTTAGGGTTTTCGATGTCCGAAATCATGCCTAAACTACAAATTTGGACTCCAAATAATCATAGATGCATGCTTAGATTATGAAAAGTATAAAATATAAATTTAATTGAGTATCGGAACGATAATACCCAAAAAAAATAAAGCAAAAGTGCGAGAAAACGAAAGAGGAGGGTATGAGTATACTTATCTCAGTCTAATTTATCACCGTTCTAACCGGCACTCGGATGGAATTGAACTCGCGGGCCTCCATCTCCCCTTCTCTCTCCCTCTCTCTTATTTTCTTCTGGAAAGCAAAAAAATGGCGTAGAAGAATCGTGCGCGGCGAGCGCCGAGGGATTTGAATTCTACGCCTCCTGCTGGGTTCGAGCCAGCAGTGAGCCTAGCCTTGTTGTAATTTGTGCCTCCTGTTGAGCTCGAGCCCATGGTAAGCCCAACTTTGCAATTTGCTGTACTAAGACTAATTCCCCAATTTTCTCAATTTCGCTTAACCCAAACTTAATTATATTAATTATATTCACTTAATTACTAGAATTCATAATATTTTGAAAACCGTTACCTTACAATTTTTTTCAACTTATAGAAATTTTATCCTCAAAATTTAACGAGCTCCGAACTTTCCTTAATCGAAGTAAATCTTTCTAACTTTTCCCCAAGTTATCTTCTTAATTAAAATGATTATTCTAGGGAACCTTAAACATCCCCAAACGTCATGTTCTTTGTTATCCAATATGTCCTATTAGAATCTATATTTGTCAAGTCCCAAAAGCAGCTCAATTTTATTGATTTCTTCGAAACTTCAAAAGGATTACTTAACTTCATTCACGTCAAGCCTCAAAATGATTATTCCGTCCGCACCACAATTTAAACCTTAGATGGGTCCACCGTATTTCCGCTGCGCAATTCTGATAAATTAGTTAGCTATAATTCATACGACCATACTTCACCATCAATTTGATTTGACATATTACTCAGAATTCTCTGATCAAGCTTAGTTAATGTTTGACATAAGCCTCAATTTGTAATTACTTTTTGAAGGTAGATTACTTTACATTCTCATTCTCTCGTTGGTATGTCCTTAGATTGACATTCTCTTAAAATGCAAAGTCCATATTATATATCCTTGAAACACATGGCCATTAATTCTTAGTCTTTTTTATCACATCTTGAGAGTGTCGTACCAAGTTTTACAATTCCTCAAATTTATCACAGGGTCAGAAACCACAACTATAGTATTCTCCAAGAATTCGATATGATTTTAGATTATTATCCAATTTCAAATTCAGACACTAGCAAACTCAAGATTTTGTTGCATATTAATGAGCCTGTTGATTAAATTCAAACATGTCTTCTATAATGAGTAAATTGTTCTAATTGTCTTAAGACATAACTATAAGGGCTTCTTAATTCAAAACTTCATAACTTTAATATTTTGAATACGTTTATGTCTCACAATTTAAAATACAACATTCTATTCCCTAATTATATTTTGCCAGTACAAAGGTCCGTTATTTTTAAAGATATCGAGATTCATCATTGAGGTCCTTAGACAGGTTTATCTATTCACAATATCACATGATCATCTTTTCTTAGTGATACAACTATTTGCTTCTTAAAATTTTTAACTAAAACTATCTCCGAAGGTAATGCCCACAAGTCCTTCAAATGGAAACTTCAATTACTTTCTTCGACCTATAGTGGAGTAATGCTAAATATGGATTCCTCCTTCACTTAATTCAAAAACAACCATCCCCAAGATATAGAAAACATAGTCCTAAAGTTTCCTTACAATGCCTACAATTTTCTCAAGTAAGAACCTCATCGGTTAATTCTAATTATGAGTGAAATAAATTCATTTGCAAGCTCCTCCCCCACTTATAATGGGGTAGGACCCTATTGCAGTGCGAGATTAATATAATTCTATCCTTCCTAAAGGATATTACATCCTACCGTAACGTATGAAACCCATCAGGGGTCAACCGAATCAAAACGACTCACAGTTAACCCTTGATTTCCTCGAAGGTTTTCTTTATCTATCTCATCCTTATGAATACTAATTGTCTCTAGACCAAATGTCTCTCGACTTTACTATCATTGGAAAATACTTGTCAAATTGCTTGCTAAACCCAAGACGCCCAAATACCCTTTACAATACCAATCGTTTCTTCCTAAGAAGGCCTCATTCAATGCCTACAAGACTACTTTCGACCCCTTGGAGAATTATGTGCCCAATCTAACATTTTCGTAACCGAATTTACTCTTTCCCCTAATTGGGCATACAACTAATTTTTTTTTCTAACTCAGGGTACTATCATCAAACAAAACTAGTCATGCCTTAGACTCCTAAAATTTTCTTAATAAAATCATCACAAAACTAATATACATAACGTCAACAAACTTACGAATCTCAAATGGCGCTTTCAGGACTTATAATACTTACCCCAAAAATCTTGGAGAAATTCTTAATAATATTAAATTTATATTTTTCTGATGTTACATAAAGTTATCAAATATCAGAGTTGATCCTAACACATCCTCAAACTATTGATTAGCAATAATTAGTTAAAGCTTTTTCTTTAAGGAATATCCCCAACAATCGTGTCAAGGGTTGACATTACACTATGGCCATATCATTTTGATTAAATATCTATAGACCTAAGAATATCATAGATCTCAATGCAACTCATATAAAATCTATCGTCCTCCAAAGAAGAATTGTCTTAAGAAACAAAATATAAATTCAAAGTCCCAAATAATGCATGTATTGAGATATAGAAGATTTGAGGATGTTGCTTTCCACCACGATATGCATTACCTCAATACTTATGCTAGCACTGCGAAACCTCGATCCCAAGTACTGGACTTCTTTTCTATTCGACCAGAGAAAACATAGGCAAATCTTAAATCATGTGATTAAATTAACCCTAAATAAAACATGTTCCAAAAATTCCTTCAAAACGAAATATTCATTCATAATCCATCAACCACATGTCCTATAGTATTTCTCTATCCTCGAGACCCATAATTCTTTTCATATGAACCATCCAAATCAACTTTATCTTTTATCTGTTATGGGACAACACCAACTTGTTTCCTTCCAAACATTAGATTACCACAGCACCATCTAAGTTCTCAACATCTCTTAACCTCAAGTGATCAATTCTATTTTATTCATTTTGTTTGGTTATCACATTCAAACAACTCCTTTTGAGCAAATTAATAACCTGGGGGCCTTAACTCAGAGCCGGTCAACTGAAACCTTAAACTAAAACTGCCTACTTGATCCTCGATTAGGTACTTATCATATTCAAACTCTAGCTCAGCATTAATAAAATTTAAATCCTTAAAGTGTCTTCAAACGATCTCTTCTCCTATCCCTGTGATCAACCAATATCCCAAGGAAGGCCCTTGTCTAGTAGCCATGCTATTTCCTATGACCACAATCATTACAATATTAATTAACCTCAGATAATTAGATGAGATGGAGGGGTTAAAATTACTCAATGCATTCATGATGTAAATCTTAGGGCCGAAACCTAAACATTCTATTTAATTTTATCTATCCTTATCTTGTCTCAGTTTAGAATAGCTCAACTTGAACCTTAAACCCAAACTGATTAGTATAGACCTGAAATTAATATCAATAAACTCAACTACTAAATTTTCCATGAGATTTAATCTAACTTATATACACCGGAATACCCAAGGCTTCCTAATTCGATTTATCTTCTCACGCCTTCTTTTTCTTCTTTGCTCAATCTTAATCAATCGTAAACTTTCGCATGAGATTCATATCAAAATCTAAGGCATCTCTTTCACTGATACCAACTGTAACAGAATGAATTATTTTTCCTTAATAATCTGCGTCAATGAACAAATAAAACCAACACTTGAAAGTTTAAAACATTGAGTTCTGCAAAAATTTTGGTAGAGTTCCATCTATAACTAGACAGGACCAACAAATACCCCAACTTCAATATTTTCAACCATAGTACATATACAGGATCAATAAATGTCATATCATCTATGACTCTAACACAGCAGTTCTCAACTATTACGTTGGATCTAATAGAGATACCATCTAGGCCAAAATAAAATCCAAAATATCAAACTAAATGCGGAAGTAGATCTAAATCCATAAGCCACATGCGGAAGCATAATAATAACTATAATAATAATATGCTGTAATTTTTATTACATATCAATACATTAATTATAATAAAATTCTATGTCTCCTCAGAAGTAGCAATTCTCCTTAGGCAATTCCTCTCATTACTCTAACTAATCAGTTATTAGCTCGTGGCTCATATATGGAAGGAAGATGAGGCAAACATGAGCTAACAACTTAACAAGTACAATCGCAAATAAAAGCAGAAATTATATAAGTAAGTTAAAGCAAAAGAAAAATTCATAAACATGAATTTGATCAGATATACTTGGAGCACAATTTACTTCTTTATTTTGTTCTTATTTTTTTAGGATATAATTGAAATATGATTATTCATCTTTATGGCCCCGAGTTAGTAGACCTTACTAGCCAAAGGGGCGAATAATCGAGGATAAATTGTATTCACTCTACATAATCAAAGGCCATAAGTTCAGAAGTTATAACTTTCCCCACAATCTCACATATTCAGAATTTAGAAACAGAAATAGAGTTATCCTCGATTATCACTATAACGTCCTAAGGTATGTCTATAGTATCATCCGCTACAACATGCAGTCAGGAGAAATCCTTGAGTCCCCACTGTCACACAGTGACATGCTTGGGAACATTACCCATCAATTCGGGTCCTAATTTCATGATTACTTATTCTTTTGAGGAAGAGTTCCACAAGACTTCTTTGAAAAATATAACTTATTCCAGACCTCTCCATCTTATAGATACAAATCCATCAAAATTTCAGATATGGAATCTCCCTCCAAATTATTCTTATTCTTATTATATTGTTTGCGGATTTAAATTTTTTCATAACTTAACATCATGTACATATAGATATCAGATTCAGAGTCATTACTAGAAGAAGCAGATTGACTTGAAAGGCTTTCAGATATGGATTTCCTTTACAATTGGACATATTGAAACTTTCAAGTCATTCGATTGGACTTATATAAATGTACATATCATTTGATCAATATTTAAACATGAAACAATTGTACAAAATATCATCCGAAGTTCTCGGATAAACAGCATCCATGAACAGTCCACGTGAACACTACACCGATGCACATATTGATTAATTCTTAGAATTTCGGACATCCAACGGATAATTTATCAAACCCAAGGTATGAGTAACTATAATCCTAAGTCAATTTATACATTTAACTTCAAATCGAAGCTCAAACGGTATCCGGGCGTGGGTTAAGTACTTCGCGAATGAATTTTCTTACATAACTGCAAATTCGGTTATCCAACCAATAAATTAACTTACACAAATCATACATAATCAAATTCTACTCCCAAATTAATCAAAAGACCCAAAATTTCCATGGGATTTCATGTTTAGTGCGAGGGTTAGGGTTTTTTATGTTCGAAACCGTGCCTAAATAACAAATTTGGGCTCCAAATAATCATAGATGAATGCTTAGATTATGAGAAGTATAAAATATACATTTAATCGGGTATCGGAACGAGAATACTGGAAAAAAATTAAGTAAAAATGCAAGAAAATAAAAGATGAGGGTATGAGTGTACTTGCCTCGATTCGATCTATCATATTTTTAACTGACTCTCGGATGGAATTGGACTCGCGGGCCTTCATCTCTGCTTCTCTCTCACCCCTTCCCTCTCCCTCTCTCTTATTTTCTTCTAGAAAGCAGAAAAATAGTAAAGTAGAATCGCACACGGCGAGCGCTGATGGATCTGGATTCTGCGCCACCTGTTGGGCTCTAGCCAGCAGCTAGTTGGTCATTGCTGGAATTTGTGGCCCCCGTTGGGTTCGAGCCTACGGCGAGCCCAGCTCTCCAATTTGCTGCCTAAGGCTAATTTTTTAATTTTTTTCAATTTCACTTAACCGAAACTTAATTATATTAATTGTATTCACTTAATTACTAAAATTTACAATAGCTTGGAGACCGATAACTTGCACAAACTCACTAATTTGAAGAGATATAAAATAGAAAATATGAGTTTAAAATTCAACAAGTATCATATCATATATAATAAATAATAATATGTTTGAAATCAAAGAGGGGTCTATAAATACATTTAAAATGGATAAAAAGATACAAATCTGATATCATAAAGTTGATACTAACAAATATGGATTCAAAAACGGATAGTAGATAAAAATTCAAAAATCCAATATTAGAAGTCAAATCATAAATCCGAAAACCAGATATCAAAGGTCAAATTATAAATTTGAATAATAAACCAATATTGAAAGCCAAATCGTAAATTTGAATTATAAACCGAAATCATAAGTCATGTTGGTAGTCTCATACACAAATTGTATATCAAATCGAAATATAGTCCTATCAGACATACTCATAACAAATCGTGATTTAGAGCCAAATCACATAATTCAAATCATATCATATAATAAATTGTGATCCAATATCAATTCATATGAAATGTATATTGAATAAAATGAAATCTGAATCCAAATCACATAGAAATAAATAAAAGTCGGAATGAAATCATATAAATCAAAATATATTTCGGAATGAATCACATATCCAAATTACAAGACTGACCCAATCTCAACTGTGGACAAACCCGTGAATCTCAAATCAAAGTCTAAATACAAATTTATACCTAAATGTAAAGTATGCATAAAATCAGATAACCAAAGATTTCAAAAGACTAATTTAAGGGAGGCTTACAAATACTCCCGATAACTTTAAGCCATATCAACTGTAGTTTACGTCAGTTGGTTAGACCATCAATAAAAATTGTCTCCCATCGATACGATACAAACTCACTATATTTTGCCAACTGTAGTATTAGATATAATCCTTAAATTTATCTGATATATTAGGATATTTTAATATATTAATTATGTTAATTACTTTACGAATGTTCTCATTAAAACACAAATGGGGTAAGTCCTACTACAAACAAAGTCTCTTCCTACTGCGGAAGAGGGAGTCATAAATATTTTTTCATTGAGAATACAATCTCATCGTTAGGAGAAGCCCCACATATTACATTTTCAAATCGGATCACATATTGAATCACAAAGATAGCGACCTCATCCCCGGACAGTATGCATATGAACTGATATACGACATATGCAGGTTTTATATTCATTTCCATACAAATATACTATTACAGAATATATACGATATTAGATATTATACCGATTTTTATAAAATTATAAAACCTTCAAAATTACAAATATCCCAACAAAAATCCCAAAACGATTTGTAAATATGGCATGTATGTTCATAGAAAATAAATCGAATAAATAAAATAATATGCATGTACATAAAACTTCCAAAATGTAAGCAAAAGTTACAGACACGAAAATCAGACCAAGGATAAAACTTATGGATACTTACCTTAATCTCATACCAATAGATCTGATAAAAGGATACTTTGAGTTACTTTATCTCTTCTTTCTCTCCCCTCTTCCTTCTTTTCTCTCTTCTCTCTTTTCTTTTCCTACAAAACTAGCGAACAGGCGCTGCTCCCTTCATTTTATATTCAAATCGGTGCTCGAGCACGGACTTAGGTGCCCCTCGAGCACCACTACTCGATCAATCGCGCCTCAAGCTCCACTTGAGCGGCCCTCGAGCCCCCCTTCTCGGCATTCTATGTCACAGGCATTAGTACTCTACTCCGAATAACTTTTAAAATTTTATAATATTCAATTAATTTCAATACCTCTAAAATATCCAAAATAAAACAAATAAAAATTTAGGTATTATAATTTATTTAAACTGTTTTAAATTTACATATATGAAATTTTACTTTTATTTTATAAATTTTTATAAAATGAATGTCTTAAATTCATATAAATTATATTTAAATACTAAATTTCTGTACTAATATTCTTGTGTGTCTTTGAATTCTGTACAAATACTCTTGCAAGCCTTCAAATTATATATATTTTTTCACATGTTTTAAATTTTCATATAACTATTTATACATAATTTTTATTTGAGAAAAATTAGTAAAATTATTTAGACTATACTAATTTTTTGTATTATTTGTACATAATAGATTCTACAATTTCATAAATTATATATTTAAGTTTATTCTTATATTTAATTTCTACTTTATTATTTTTACATGTCTATAATTTTACTAAACATCATACAATTATAGAAATTTGAATAAACACTATACGTAAACTTTGATAAAAAAAAATATATTTTTTTCAATATGGGAAAATTTAAAAATATTTATGTATTTGAGTAGAGAATTTAATTTGATTAAATATGAACTATTATAGAGAATTGATATAATATATTTAGAAATATTTTAGTATATTATTAGTAAATTGAATATCAAACGTATCATTTATAGGTTAAAAAAGCGACGTTCTACATCATGTACACATCTATGGCCCACTTATGGGATCGTGAATAATAGCATATATCCTTTGGCTATATTAAAATAATTATAGCATGAATTTTGATATTTACTTTTTATTTGTGAGGTCAATAATGACCGTTAGTCCTTTTTGAATAATACTATAATTTTAGCATGTTTTATATATTTACACGATTTGTCATATTTGGCTGTAAATATACAAATTTTGATACGATTGATCATTGCTATTCAGTTTTCACATGATTTATCAGAAAAGGATGTGACCGACTTTTTAGATTTTCGATAATAGTATAATTCTAATATATTTCATTAGTATATATCAACATATAAAAATATATATACCTTATTATCATTAGGCCCTACTCTTGCCTTTATTTTTACTATCCTTCAAGATTAGCGGGTTTAAATTTACTTATATATTCAGATTTTGTTTAGTTATGTTTTATATTCAGATTTGTATTTGATTTGTTATGGAATTAATATATATTTGGATTTATGTTGTATTGGGCCAATGATGACGAGAATGAAACTGTAATAGTTAAATAGTAAATTTGAATACAATTTATGATTTTGATATTAGTTATGATATATTTTTCTTATATATGCTTCGAGGTCAAATAATCGTAGATATTCGAAATCACTTTTATGTATAATATTTTGGTCTTGTAATTTGATTATTATATTATTTCTAGTTGTTTAAAGATATTTAATTTGTAGGTTTGTATCCTACGTTCGTTTTGATTTTTAAGTTGGTGAAATATATATTTAAAATTTTCAATCTTAAGAATAATAACTGATCTAAATTATAGATTAATGAATACGATTTTGGAATCGAGGTCGTAACATTAGACTTATTGATTTTTCTTTTCAACCTAAGGAAGAAATGAAGTCCCTATGAGATATCACCTTTCCTTGTGGTGTCGACGTGTAAGACCATCCTAGTTTCCGGACATCCCCTACTAAATCACCGTCCCCTCTCCAAGCCGGAGGAGCGCAGTGGAGCTTGGCCTGGAGGCCTCCCTTGAGAATTCTATATCTACCGCAGGCATTGTCGTGCGAGCTGCTACATCCTTTATAAACTAGCTCTTGCCTCCTGTCTAGTGATCTGCAGGGATCATCCACCATGAAGGATGATGCTATTTTGGTGCCTCCTAAACTTCTTTTTATCCACGAATTTTAGTATCAGTGTTGAGGAATCTACTTCTTATCCCTGTAATGTGAAAAATGGAGTGTTGGCGTGCATAGTTTCAAGACAGAGATCGATAAAATATCAACATTTTTGCTGCATTTTCATTTGGCTCTGATTATTTAATATTTATATGTTCTTTTTTGGTTGAACATATGGTTTGGTTCCCTGACACACGTTGGTGTGATAGCGGAACGGTCCACTCAAACCCAACCATTTGGTTTGGTTCATTGTTTGCTATGATGACAATAAATGATGTGGTATTGAAACTCGTGGATATGATGATGTTGGGATACCTGGGGGTTGAATGGCACATGGCCACTCAATTTTCAGGCTTTGCACCAAATCCAAGCCTAAACCCTAGGCTAATAAATTTAAGTTGGACATTTGGAAATATTTATGCAGTCACCTATTTTCACCGTAAAAAGTAACCATCACCTTAGACGTTTTGATATATATATATATATATATGAGATGGGGAGTGTAGAAATGGGCTGGCCCAATACTAAGATTCATCAATTTAGCGGCAGTCCCAGAAGATATCTGGCCCAGACAGATGCCTTTTGGGTTCACAAGCCCAGGGGCCAGTCAACGCTTCCGTTGACCTAGACAGAGCCCTAGCTGGCCGGATAGCCTAAGCCGGCCATGGTCCAATCCAAGCGGCCCACCGTGCTCTCCCTGCATATTGAAGATTACTTGCCTTAACTAGTAAGAATCCCAAATATTGTCCAGAATCACAATCTCTCTAGGAATGGCAGCTCCCAACTTGATAGATCTCTTATAATGGTAGCCTCAATATTTGTCGCATACAAAATCTCTTCAAAGATGGAAGGAATCCTGTTAATTAATCACAGTTGCTTCAATCGATATCCATGATCTCTTCACCAGCCTTGACATCCAAGTAGGGTTGAGCTAACCCAGAGTCTATAAAAGACTCTTAATGTAGACTTCAAGGGCACGCCCACAATTACGCTTATATTCATGCTCAAACAAGCCCACCAACACCACTTCTAAAGCCTTTCAAGAGACTACACTTTGCCCGTAGAGTCTTCCAAGAATTCATTCACAATTCTCGCTCCCTTCGTCATCAAAGTTGCTCTCCACGAGCACACCACCACAAAACCATTCCACGCCAAACGCAACTTTTGAGTTAGGCTCAAAAACCCACTCTCTTGTATCATTACTCACATCTCTTTATCCTTGCATTTTTTTATTTTGTGAGGAAGATTACTAACTTGAGTGTTAGAGGATAAATTGGGGTATAAGTCTTGCCAATCTTCTGACATCTTATTCTTGAGTTGTGGTCTGTAGGATCTAGGCTACGAAATATAGAGACATGACTCATTTTAATTCGACTCGAAGACCAAATGGTACCTAACCCTTCAGCAACTCGGACCCAAGATGCATCATTAGCGCTGTTTATGGGAAGGCAAACAAAAGGCCTAACCATTATCCATACAAGAGCAAACATGATCAACACTAAAGTCTATACTAACACTCCAACCAAAGACGTCGTCTCCCATGGTGACGACCTCTCTGTGGGTAGCCATATGGAGGAACGATAGGCACCTTTCATGCAGGAGCTCGCCGACCGGGTAGATAATATGTCCCAAATGCTCCAGACCCTTTACGTATGCTGGCATAGGCTAGGGGCTCCTTCCTCCACTACTCACACTTCGGCATTAAAATGAAAAGGCCTAAGGAAAAAGTAACCGAACAGGAAGGCAAGACGCCCGGACGACCTCTAGCCTGAGCGGCTTCTAGCAAAGGGATTTGATCCACTTTAGAGGGCCAGCTTGGTCATAAGATGCCAGATGAGAGCCCAGAGCGGTGAAATGCTCGTTACTCACATGACGAGCAGAGGCCACTAGTCCAAGAAAGGGCCTTGTGCAACATCTAGGCAACAACCAGTGGCAACAGTTAGCTGGCCTCATGCTGCTCACCAAATCACTTGGAGTTGATGACCTGTTTCAATACAAAAAGGGCTACAGTCTCCCCATGAGTGGAGGAATGAGTGAAAAAGATATGGTAGCACATGTTCAAGGGAGACATTAACAGATGCTCCGTAAATTTCAGATGATCACGATTCACGATGGAGATCCAAATGCAGCCACTCCTTCAAAAGTTTAAGATGCCAGCCCTAAAACCATATGATGACAGCATTGATCTGATAAACCACTTGGACCACTTCCATATCTTGTTGAGGTTCCAGGTCTTGGGCAAGGCCGCTCTGTGTTGTACTTTCCACTAACCCTAAAAGGGGATGCCCGGATTTGATTCTATTGTCTGTGGCTAAATTCAATTCGGAGATTCCAGAAGCTCACGAACAGCTTCATGACTCAATTCGCCTCTAGTCGGAGGGAGGAAAGGTAGCCTTGTCACCTCACCCGTATCAAGTAGGGACAAAATGACAGTCTAAGGAACTTCCTAACTTGGTTCACCGCTGAAGCCCACCAGATGCCATGGCTCATTGACGAGGTGAAGCTAAGCACTTTCATATGAACTTTGGAGTTGGACGAGTTTTTCAAACATTTGGCCCACAAAGATTTCTAGACCTTTCGTGAGGCTGAGACCATCACCCGAGCTTACATGGCATCCGAAGAGGCTAATCGTCCAGGATATGGGCACCCCATCCACCAGGGACCACCAGGTGAAAAGAAGAGAAACAGAGATCTTTTCAACTCCTGGGATGCAAAGAAGCAGTTCAAGTAGAGTCGAGAGCCTGAAAGGAGTTTGGATCCTTAAACTTGACTCCTCTGAATGACTCTCGAACTACAATTCTCATGTAGATTCAAGAGAAAAATTTTTTGAAGTGGACAAAGTCAGTCAAGAACTCGGAGGGGGGAGATCAAACGAAATACTGTCACTACCATCAATCTCTAGGTTACAGTTAAAAGCCTGTCGGACCCTGCATAAAGAAATGGAAGAGCTTATCTGGAGGGGACACCTGACCAAGTTCCTGTGAAACCCGGAGTAAGGGTCCGACGGAGCAGGTAAAGAAATGACAGAGTAGCAGCAAGCAAGGAATTGAGTCACGGCCGGAGTGGTTAATATGGTAGCCACCGAGTCGAACCACCTATCAGACCAACTTGGGACCGCTCAAAGAAACTAAAGGTAGAAGTTATGGATGATATTGTTAGTTTTAGAAAAGAGAATATGTCATATGTAATGACTCTCCACTAGAATCCTCTGGTTATATCCGCACTCATTTTATATAGTACTATCGATTATCAATTGAAACGGGTCTTTATCGATAATGAAAGTTCGTGTAATTTACTTTATATGAATGCTTTCTTTAAATTCGAATTGAAAAAGAGCCAGTTAAGACCGGCCGAAGGGCCCATCTATGGACTCAACAATGAGCCGGTACCCATTCAAGGAACAATTCAGCCGGAAGTCACCCTGGAAATGTACCCTAGGGCGGCATCTCATGTACAGACATTCTTGGTGGTTGATTTTCCTTCAATCTACAATGCTATCCTAGGTCGGCCCTATTTGACCGCATTTGGGGCCGTGACGTCAATCACACACTTGAAGATGAAGTTTCCTACGGCCTTTGACATTGGAGAGGTATTGAGTGACCAGGTGATTGGTCGGACATGTTACCTATCCCAAGTCACCCAGGCCACTACGGACTGGTAGATGGATGGATTAAATCACAGAGATGAAACAACTTTGTAGCAAGCCCAAGTCGGTAAATTGACCGACCACATTTCGCTGGACCACGGAGATTCGAAGAGGTGCATGTAGTTAGGGGGCTTACCTGCCGGACCCCTGCGAGACCAACTTATCACCTTCCTCGATCAGAACTCTGATATCTTGGTATGGACTCCAGCTGACATGCCAAGGATTCTGACTAAAGCAATAGTCTACAAGTTGGACCCCGTTCCGAACTACAAGCCCGTTCGGTAGAGGTAGAAACACCACTCTGTTGAAAAACTCATTGCCATTCGGGATGAGGTAAAGAAATTGCTCGATGTTGGCTTTATCAGGGAACCAGTACCTGGATTAGTTCTCCAACATTGTCCTTGTCAAGAAAAGTGATAAAAAGTGATAGATGTGCATCGATTTTACCAATGTGAACAAGGCATATCCAAAGGACAACTTCCCACTGCCCAGGATCGACCTATTGGTCGACACTACCTCCAAATACGAGCTGCTTAGTTTTATGAAAGCATACTAAGGCTAAACCAATCCATATGAGTCCCAAGGACGAGTAGCATACCTCATTCATGACGGATCAGGAGCATATTGCTAGAAAGTTGTACCCTTCTGGCTAAAAAATACATGTGTCACAAATCAGTAGCTTGTGAATAAAATGCTCGAAGCCCAGATAGGCCAGAATATAGAGGTGTACGTAGACGACATATTTGTCAAAAGAAAAACCACCGACAACAATATCTGTGACCTTAGTGAGGCTTTCGGGGTGCTCCAGGCGCATCAGATGAAATTAAACCCGGCCAAATGCGTCTTTAGAGTATCATAAGGAAAATTGATGGGTTTCATCGTTTCCTAGCAAGGGATTGGGGCCAACCCTGAAAATATAAAGGCTATCATGGACATGATCTCTCCGTGGAAGATAAAAAACGTCTAGAGGTTGACCAGGAGGCTAGCAACATTCTCTTGCTTCCTGGCCAAATCTAGAGACAAATATCTCTCCTTTTTCAAAACCCTAAGAGGGACAAAGACGAACAACTTCCCATGGATGGCCAACTATCAAGCTGCCTTTGAGAAGCTAAAGGAGTACCTAGCCGGTCCTCCTCTCCTGACGTGACCAAAAGAAAGGGAAGAGTTATATGTCTATTTGGCAGTTTCAGAGGCGACGCTAAGCTTCGTCTTAATCCGACAAGAATCTGACATGTAGTAGTTGGTCTACTATGCCAGCAAGACTTTGATAGGCGCTAAGATCGGCTACATGCATGACGAGAAGATCGCACTAGCGCTCGTTTATTTGGCCAAAAATTACAAGCCTATTTTTCAAGCACATAAAATAGTTATCCTTATTGACCAACTATTGAGAAAAGTTATGCAGAAACCTTATATGTCAGGATGGCTAGTGAAGTGGTCCATCAAAATTTAATATAAAGTTCAAGTCAAGACCAGTTGAAAGAGGGTAGGCCCTGGCAGACTTTATTATTAAGACCCTGACCCCAGTTCCGAACACTGGTTACCCTGACAATGTCGACCACCAGCCTAAACTGTCGGAATGGGTCTTCCATGTGGACAGATCAACGACTTACCCTGGTAGTGAAGTTGGAGTGATTTTGAGGACTCCCGATATAAGGCTTGAGATTTTCTGATCAAGCAAATCATATTTAATTGAGGTCAAAGGACGTACAGAAATTTAGATTGAAGGGTCTGACATCCAAAAATTATTAAACTAGTGAAATTAAATTATGTAAATTTGGAGACTTCTATAGGTATAATGATTTTGGTAAGAACTAAGATTCATTATACTTGCAATATTATTAACCCGAAAGGCGGAGGTTCACCCTGAAACCCAATGATAACACAAAAAACTATCTAATGGACCTAAACAACAACTGATTTAATTACAATTAATAAAAGAAAAATCCGACCACCGAAATTCCAATCGGATATTAACCAAATTGATTTTTGGATAACAAAAAACTGACTCGGATGTTAAATTCTCAATTGATAAGCAATTAAATTAAATTTGATGGGCCAAATACTAACTAGATAGTTGTGTATATTAGCCGGGCACTAGGTAGTAATATATGCGTACACTAAATTAGACGCGGTTCAGCAAGGAAGGGCCACGACAGCACTCTAATTCCCTAATATTTAATAGGAAAAATTAGCACACACATATGGCACAATCCACACGGCAGCTGAATCCAATAATTCAGTAAGACAGAGAGAGCTCCACGTGGCAGCCATATAAGCAATAGAACCACGACCTCACTTAGCCAATTGGGAGTAAAATAAAGCAGCTCACAGCTTCTAACTTAAGCAACTAGGTAGCAGCTTAATATAGAGTAAAGAAGCTCCAACACGGCTGCTGAAGTACTAGCTCTCCATGGCAGCTAGCGATTCCAAAATTTCAGCAAAAGGAGCTGTATATCTTAACAACTATCAACAACCAATTACAACTCTCCACTAGGAAAAATCTTGAGGAAACAAACCAGCAAAAATGGCATGAGTCAGCAAGTTGAATTAGGACACCTGGTTGGTTGAGGGAGAAGGATACGGGTAGTGTTGGCAAGGCCTTGATAAATCAACTCAGCCTCTAAAATTGTATTAGAGAGACATGGGAAAGAAAGGAAGAAGAGAAGGGAAGGAAACTGTGAGAGAAAGGAGAGAAAAATAGAAAGAAAAAAAAGAGAAGTGGAAAGGCAGAACCGAAGGCAATAAGAAGGAGGGGAGTTCTGTTTAATATTTGGCAAGTGTACTCAAATTCTTTTCTATAATTGTTACTATTTATTGTTAATTTCCTTAAGTATTATTATTCTAAAATTCAATTTGCCTAATATTTTTTATCATATCATCATTTTAGCATGAGATATAATCAACTAAAATTTTGAGCCAAAATCAGTAGTTGTACCAGCCACTGTAAATCAACGAAACCGGTGACCAAATGACCACCAAACCGACTCAAATTTGGTGACCAACGAGCTAAACCTCTTGTTGATGCTGTGGCAAATCGGCTCATAAAAATGAGTTGAACCGTTCATTGAACTAGGACTCAGTTCAACAACCAGACAAACCTCAGTATTTATGCTGATATTGAAAATTACAGCCTATGAACCAGATCCCAAGCTGAATTGGTAGCCTTATTGACCTAAGTATCTTATAGTGATGTTAAAGTATCACATTGTCAAAATTAGTCCTGAACTAGTCATGAGCCAATTACCAAAACAGAGGCAGAAATTGGCTGCATCAATAAATGCTAATGCTGAATTTTCAGCTATGACTTGGACTAGAACCAGCTCAAGTATCAGCTTGAACCAGCTATAAACCTGACAAATTCTTAATATTGAGTCTCTTAACTGTAAGAAGACTCCTTGAACCAGTCAAGATTTGGCCTCAAATTAGCCATAAAAATAACAAAAACAAAACCAGCCCTTTGAATCCCTACTAATGTTGAATGTGGCAACTTGGGAAAAGTTGACCAAATCAGACCAAAATAGGTTGAACTAACAGTCGGTCTAGCCAAAGTATAATGTACTAAGGCTAACTCATTCGCCAATAAACCGGCCACCCAAAACCATTTGAAATAATTACTGAACCGAGCCCCTAAATAGCACCAAAACCGGCTCAAGCATCCTTACTAAGGCTAAATCTTGCAATCTAGAAAAATAGATTGAATCAGCCCTAAACCGGTTGAACTAGTAGACAACTCGGCCAAGTTATCAAGTATTAAGGTTGAACTGTCAACTTACGAACCAACTACCAAAAATACCATAAATTAGTCACTAAACCTAGCCCCTAATTAATGGCAAAACTAGCTAACAACACCCCAGTAGTTGTTAGAATTATGGTTATTGAACTAGCCTAGGTTCAGCCCTCAAACTAACCAAACCGGCACCCCAATCAACCAAGATATCATGAGGTAATATTAAAGTATCAACCGGTAAAATATGCCTTGAGCCGGCCCCCTGAATCGAGCCTAAACCAGCTGTTGAACTGGCCAATACAAGCTGAAAATTTCAGCTAACAAAGTATTAAATGAACCATTGAACTGGTTCATCAAATTGGTTTTCAAATAATGAAAATTAAAAGTAAAATCAGTATGGACCAGCCCTTAAACTGGCCTTTAAAACAACCATGAGCTAATAGCCCTAGACCAACTGCTAAACTGGCAGTCAAATTTGTTAAATATATCACATGTTAAATTTAAATTTTAATATATGTAAAAGTTTAAGGTTAAAACAACTAAAACGAATAATATATTAATTTTTGTTATGATTTACAGTTTATTACTAAATATTACATTTTATGATTATATGTTTCCATATTATAGAAAATTTATATGGAAGCTTGCAAGTTTTAAGAATTATGATTATTTTTTTTCAGAGTTTGAGAAAATTAAGAAAAAATTTTTAAGAACAAAGTAAAAGCTTCCATATGAATTTTTTGAAAAATGGGGTAAAAAATTAGATTAAGAAATCATTTTCAATAGATGATTTTTTCTAACATGTCTTAGAATATATTATAGTGAAAACACGAGAATTGCCCCTTGCCGTGGAAAAGCTTTTGGCAGCATATGTTATGGCCTGTATATTGGGTTAAAAGTATACCGCCCATCTCTAGGTGTTGAATAGGAGGGTCTAGTTTTAAATTGTGTAGAAGAATACACAATTATTTTCTCAATTGACCATTCCGTTAGCTGGTAAGGTCTACTAGTCATAATCCCTAAAGACAAATGATATAAATATAAATGATAATTAAGATTAAGAAAAGAAAAAGTTGAAGAAGGAAAAAGTTTATGCATGTTTTATACGATTCCATTCCTCCGAATTATATATTCATTTTAAGTATAAATATATATGTCTTTACTTATATGTACATTGCTGAATATTTAGCTTACTCTCTTACTATTTTTCTAACCCTTCAGATGGTGATTATGAGTTGGTATCGGATGAGTAGAAGTAAAGACAAGAGTGGTTTAGGTTTATAAATTTATATATTTTGATGAAAATATAGTGAATGTATGTATTCATGTAATTGATTCTGTAATGAAATAAACGTGACTTTGGTATTACTCATTTATGATGCTTCCCCAATTTGTTATTATGGTCATTGTTTATACTTCTGTGAGACTTTATGGTAATGAATTTGGTTCCTAGTAAGTACTCTGGAGAGTCCGACACTATATTTTATTCGTATAGTGTTGAAGCCACTTATGATATGGCAATTATATGGATCCTGTGGATAATGATTATTTATTATCTAGATTTATAAGTATTGTGGTATATCATTGTATTAAGTAATACAGATTTTAAGTAGAAGGAAGGCGATTCATGACACCCAACGGACTGGAAGTGAGATACTCATTAAAGCTCGGGTTTTCGGCTACCAACAACATCGCCAAATATGATGCCCTGCTCATTGGGTTACAACTTGTAAAAAAAATATTTGGCAAGGCATGTGACAGTTTATACCTACTCAGAGCTAATTGTCTACCAAATCCGTAGAAGTTTTGAGGTGTCGAGCCCTTTGCTCATGAAATACCTCGCTAAAGTGAGAGGTATGACCCAGAAGTTTGACAGGGTCAAGATGAAACATATCTCGAGGGCGGACAATTGGAAAGTCGACTAGCTCACGATGGCAGTTGCGGCTGAAAGCCCAGAGCAGTATTTTAGCGACATGCTGCAGGTCTTGACCACTCCAAGCATAGAAGAACACAAAGTGCTACAAGTCTACGACAATGAAAGTTGGATGTTGCCCTACTGGAGGTACATTACGAATGACTCCTTGTCAGAGAATTTAGCCGACACAAAACTCATCAAGAAGACGGCTGGCTGGTACACCATCATTGACAGAAGGATGTACCATTGAGGAAACTCCACCCCATACTTACGATGCCTCACACCGAAGGAGGTTGAGTATGAGTTAAGTGAGGTGCACCTCGCCGTCTGTGGGTCACATATCAGGGGTAAGAACCTTACCTTCAAGATAATGTGTCAAAACGCTTGGTGGTCCACACCTCAGTCACATGCCCTCAAGCGAATGAGCAGGTGGATATTATTAACCAAACCTAGCTGTACGGGCTAAAAACAAAACTAGAAGATGCTAGGGGCTCTTGGGCGGAGTAGCTATCTTTTGTGTTATGGTCATACCAGACAACACCAAATGAGCAGGCACATGAGACGCCCTTCAATCTATACTGCAGAACTGAGGTTGTCAACCTAGTTGAGATTGGACTGCCCGGTATATGGGTCGAGGGATTTAGCCCCTCAATAACTTCCAACGACTTAGAAAGTATCTTGACTTGCTCGAAGAGGCATGAGACGTAGCCAAGATGCGCACAGCTACCTATCCATAGCAGATTGCCTGGTATTATAACAAAAGGGTGAAGGCTCACCAATTCGAGGTGAAGGACCTGGCTTTATGGAGTATAGAGTCCACGGGAAAGAACGGTAACAGGAACAAGCTCTCCCTAAATTGGGAGGGCCCATGCCTCGTTTTGGCCATCCTGTAAAACGGAACATACAAGTTTCGAGCTCAGAATGACGAATTGGTCCCGAGGACATGAAACGTCATCCACCTAAAAAAGTATTATTAGTAATATTTTATTGAACCCAAGTAGGTCCAGCTTACATTACCGAGCATGTTTGTAAAAGTGTATCACATTTAATAAAATGATTTGTTTGCTTGCTGTTAATTGTCTGTTATTTTTTGTTTGTCCATATGAATACTTGTGTGATGTTGCATGAATTTGAGTAACTTAGGCTGTCCCTAAGTCGAACAAATCCTCATTCGCAGGTAACCAAACCTCGGTCCCGCACCAAGCGGCCCATATACGGTTGAATTTAAACCTCGATCCAGCATTGAGTGGCCCACACGCAATCAAATTTGAACATCTATCCAGCATCGAGCGACCCACATGTGGTCGAATTCAAACCTCGGTCCAGCACCGAGCGGCTCATATGCCGTCAAATTTGAACCTCGATCCAGCACCAAGAGGCCCATATGCAGTCAAATACCAAAACCTTAGGTGACTTTTCAACGCGCGTGCGGCAACTCTCCCAATAGGGACAAGTACCGTTAGTTGACAATGGTTGATGAATTAAGATCCGACACGTGAAAATGACATCCCATGGGGAGATGATCTCAAGTAATTGCACACGAACGACAACCCTAGCTCCACTAAAGCCCGACTATAGCAGTAATCACGCTTAACTGGAAAAACAATGGTACGTAAGTAAGGTTGTACAAAAACATAAAGATCACGACAATGGTTGAGAAAATCCTTTCATTCATGAAAGAATTGCACTATATAGGTGGGCTGATATTATGTATACATAAAAAAATTGCTACCCTAAGGGTGAGGGCTGGTTGGGGGACATGATGAGAGCTCCTCCCCATCAGCAGAATCAGTTAGATTGAACTGGCGCTGAGCACCCTTCTTCCTTAGGTCAAAAAGGCCAATAGGAAAAGTAGGGTCAAAGAGGGAAACGTTCTGTCGGCATAGTTGAATTCCGTCCAAAAATCTCACATTTAGGACTTGGCCTACTTCCTTCGGGCTAAATCAAGTCATCAGCTTTGCCCCTAGTCTAATATTCTTATTCTAGAAGTCCACGAGTTGCTACTCGGCCTCATGCAAAGCGTCCTTGGATCTTCGCAACTCCCCATGATCCTCAGATAGCTAGAGCTTAAGAATGGAGACACAATCTCGGCACTGTTAAGCCTAGACGGCGACAGTATCTACCTGACTTCGCATCTCTTCCACCACGCTTGGGTCAATCCTCGTCTGCACCAGATGATGGACCTCTCCCTCCAGCAGGCGGATCGTGGACAACCACTGGTACAAGCATGTCTACAAAATGTGTACCATCTTGTCATCCTAAAAACAGAGTAAGAGGAAAAAATTAAGCCTAGCAATGCAAATAAAGTGAAAAGTTCTTCAAAGACTTGCCTCAATGAAAGGCAGTACAATAGTCATCGTGCTTAGGGGCACCCTAGATGAAAAAGTTGGAGTGGATGCCCACTTCGCTCGAAGCTGATCTGATGCAGAAGCCTTCGGTCAAGATGCTTCTATGGTTGCCACCTCCTCAATATCGCTCCTCAGCTGGGCCTCCCTTGGGTGGGCCATACCAGGACCCTTTCTGGCTGGCCCGCATGAACTGTTAGCCACGACCTACTCCGAAAAAGAAGAAACAAGGACCCCCTATTGGGCCTCCTATTGGGCTTGTTGCTAAACTACCTGTTGGGCCCCCTCCTAGGCCTCTTGCAGGACTGCACGTTGGGCATCCTACTATGCCTCCTGATGGATTGCCCATTGGGACTCTCGATGGGCCTCCTGATGGGTCCAGCCTGGCTCACAAATCAACCCAGCCGGCCCTCAACCTCTAGCTCACTCAATGTGCCTGTAGTGAGAACGGGAGGCCCATTGACTGCAACTGCTTCAGCATCAGCCTTAGTGGTGGCAACATCTGAGAGAGCAACAAGGGCTGGTCCCCCAGATGACTTGCCTAGGCCCCACATCTGCTCCACCATCGGTAAGTCCTGGACGATAGGAGATGATCCTTCTTAAAGTCATTAGTGTTCACTTAGACCAGCTCCATCAGTAGCTTGATGGACTCCATCTCTAGCTTGATGGACTCCATCTCCTCATGTGAGGCCTTGCCAGTGAAGGGGTGCGACACATTGCTCAACTCATTAGAAAAGGCCTAGTCAGAAGTAACCCGGACAAAAAAGAACTGTTCCTTTCAATTCTTAACAAAATCAGGGATGACCGGACTTATGTGCAGGTCTTTGAGAGACGGTGAGATCCAATCTCCACTTTAACTGAACTGAAATATTACCTTCATGGCTACCATAGTCAATGCTCTCCCCTGGTGACGGAGGAATACACAAAGGGAGCACAAATACCTAATGGTATTGGCATAGAATCTTGCCATTGGGACTCCCATGGCCACCAAAATCTCATGCAACTCCCCCGGGAGGGGGAAGCAAACACGCTCCACAAGTGTGCCACGTAGATAGTGATGGACCCGTCCAGAGGAAAACAGGCCCTATCTTGCTTCCCCGGCACAACATACATAACCACGGTCAGGATGTTGTACTGCAAATACAAGGTCTCGATGTCAATGGTAGTGAGAATGGAGTGAACCGCATCAACTTTGGGAATCATGGAAACAAGAAGGTAGTAAGGCACAAAGAGATGAAAGACAAAATAACTCAATAATAAGAAGAAGTGTGGGAGATAGGGAAGGGACATCATTTTATAGAGGAAGTGGTTCTAATTTCAAATAGCGCCTTGACAAGGCACGGGCATGATGACCTGATACGCGATGGCACCAGAGGATGTCCAGGCATATCAATTGACTGATGCCATTAATGGCAACCTGTCACCGGATAGGCGGCGGACACGTGGCAGGATGGGATGGTCTAAGTGTCAAAATGGCGTGACTTCCTAGACCACCACACTTCACTTCTCAAGGACAACAAATCTGCAACAAGCAGACCTGGTGATCTCAAAACTAGACTGACAGGATGATGATCCACTCAAGAGTGCAGCCTGCCTGACTAATCAGAGACCTAGTTCAACATCCAACCGGTTTGGCTAGTCAACGACCTAGTCCAGTGTCCGGTCTGCCTAATGTGCCAGTTCGACATCCGGCCTGCTGATGTGTCAGATTGGCATTTGGCCTGCTGAACAGGCCAAAGATCCATGCCGGAGTCCTATCGGTTTGACCAGTCAACAATCCAGACTGGCATATGGCTTGCATGATTAATCGGTAATTCTGTCCAGCATCCAGCTAGTTTAACTGGTCAACAACCCAGTCTGGCGTCATAAAAAAATGGCATCTAGAAGACGGAAATAGTATGGACAAAAGTAATTACTAGTTCCATTCATTAATCTCCATTTACCAATTACAAAGCCCCCAGAGGCTGACATGTAATAAAAATAAGACAATAAGAAAAAGGGATATATGAAACTCAACCACAACGAACTTCAGACAAGCAAGCAACTAGAGGAACCCGTGCAAGAGATTGGCGCACGTCCAATAGACAATGAACTGGTTCACGCAAGAACCACCATTCATGAAGAATTAGAGCAAAGGCTCTCCACGAAGAAGGGCTATCGTCCAGGCAAGGCCAAAGAGTAAGGAAAGTCTCACCACGCAATAAAGAGAAAATGGCCCCAAGCTCGAGATCCACCGCCAACCCTACCAACAGCATGGCAAGGTTGTCAAGATAGCAGTTCTTGATGAGCTAGAGCTTGTTCTAAAGGCAAGCCACCACCCAAGGTGAAGGCTCAAAGCCTCACCCCACTCAGAAACAGTAGTAGGCACGACTCCAAAGCGGACAAGAAAAAAGGTGACCAAAATGTCTCCCCACGCAAAAAGGGTGACCAAAGTAGATTACAAGTGCGTCCCAGGATGATGCCTTTGAACATTAGAGACAAACTCCCGCCGATCCTAGTGGTCGACGACTCAAGCCTGATGGCAACTTTGGGTTCCCATGCCCCTTTATTGATGAAGGCTGGATGTGATGCGAAGAGGCACAATGAGCCCTCAATTTATAGAACATAGAAGGACCAAAGGGCTATTAAATTTCAGAGATTTCCCATGCCAGCAAATCTGTAGAAAATCTTTGATGCAGGGAAACCACACTAGAAATAGTAAAGAAGGGAATCTGAGGATTTCCTGGGGGAAGGAACATACGGAGAAAACGACAAGGCATGTTACGTATATTCATGAACATTTCGGGGGTTAAAAATTCAAACCTCCTGGCATGGGGGCTAGTGATGGGATGAAAGAAATGGGCCGACCCAATACTAAGATCCGCGGACTCAGTGGCAAACCTAGAACGTATCTGGCCCATAAGCCTAGGGGTCGGTCAACACTTTCGTTGACCGAAACAGAGCCCCATCCAGCTGAACAACCCATGTCGGCGATGGCCTAATCTAGACAGCCCACGGTGCTCTCCGCACATGTTGAAGATTACTTGTTTTAACCAACATGCACCCCAAATATTTTTCCATATCACGATCCCTCCAAGAATGACAACTCCCAACTCAGCAGATCTTTCATAATAGTAGTCCCAATATTCGTCACATACAACATTTCTTCAAAGAGGGAAAAAATCCCATTGATTTATTATAGTTATTTTAATCGGTGCCCATGATCCCCTCACCAGCCTACCAAATCTGCATAAGCCAGTCAGTGGCCAGCCTTGGTATCCAAGTACGGTTGAACTGACCTTGAGCCTATAAAAGACCCTTAAGGCAGACTCCAAGGGCACACCCACAATTACGCTTACATTCCCGCTCAAACAAGCCCACCAATGCTTCTTCCAAGAGCTTTCAAGAGACCACACTCTGTCTGCAGAGCCTCTCAAGAATTCCTTCACAATTCTCGCTCCCTTCGACATCAAAACTGCTCTCCATGAGCATACCACTATAAAGATTATTGACTCGAAACCTCTGAGTCAGACTAAAAAATCTACTATCTTGCATCATCACTCACATCCCTTTATCCCTACCTCTCATTTTGTGAGAAAAATTATTGACTTGATCGTTAGAGAATAAATCGAGGAGCGAGTCCTACCAATTTTTTGACCTCTTGTTTTTGAGTTATGGTGTGCATGATCTAGGCTACGAAGTATGAAGATTGGACCCACTTCAATTCGACTCGAACATCAGGCGGCACCTTAACCTGTCAGCAACCCGGATCCAAGAGGCATCAATATATATATACTTTTTAAAATTTTTGGCTTTCTAAATTAAATACTCTAATTATATACTATTATTAAAGAATTTTTAAGGTTTAAAAGATTCAAATAAGTGATAAATTTATAAAAATTTAAATAACAAGTATTAACATCAAGGAGGTTTGTTTTCAATCATTAATTTATTTTCTCATTCGATCTATAAGTAATTAATATTTTATATGGTAGGTCCATTTTCGTCTAACAACTCACACTCCCAAGCCTCAATTTTCTTCTTGGTTTCTCGAGTTTATTTTTTTTCCTTCAATGGCTTCCTATAGTTCCATTGGTACTCTAGGCCAGAGTGTAAACAACATTGAATCAGTTGTTACAACCGAGCGTGTTTAGGACTTTCGTCATTGATATCACATTATAATGCATTTTCATCCTGTTCTACCTTCACCCAAAGATGGCACTTCAGCTCCAAAAAAGAACCTCAGAGTTATCTATGATGCTCACTTGAAAAGCAGCTTAAGACTTCCTTTGGCACCTGATTTTGTTGATATTATCCATGCTTTGGAAATTCTTTCCACCCGACTCCATCCAAATGGAGTTAAGTATATTGTAGCCTTGTGTTTATTTTGTTGCCATCATGAGCGTCGTCTTACTCCCACCATTGTTAAGAGAGATTTAGGCTCTCTCAAGAGAGAGATTGGGTCTACCTGACCTCAGTGAAAGGGTGGCCATAGGGGGTTAAACTTGATTCCGTAAACAATTCGAGGGATCAATGGAATATACCCCTTGAATGAAATCCCATCAACTCATCCTTTAAAGGTCCTCTCTCTATGGAGGATAAGTCTCGTTGCTAGTCTGGGCTTGATTTGAATTTGAGCATTTAGACCCTGTGAAGAGTAGAACTTTTTTTTCAAAGGTTGCTTTTGCTAGAGTTAATTGGAATGGCAGCTCTGAGGGTACCCTTGCCATGATTGCTTCACATTCTTCTTCCACTAGGAATAGGAAAAAGTCACACCAAGTCCGCGTTGCAACGGATACTCCTAAAAAGGAGCATTTTTCTCCTACCTCTTAAGATACTTTGATTAGTAGGGAGGTTGATGTTGTTGCTGTTGAAGTTGAGGAAGAAGGCATGTTTGCGGATCTTCTTTTCTTCTTGTGGTTGGTAAACTATTTCTGCAGGTAGCTTATCAAATTGGTTCATATATTTTTAAACATGTTGTCTTGTCATATGTATCTATTCAGTCTAAAATTTTGATATTCTTAATCATGCCTAAAGATAGAATGGACATGACTCCCCCTCTCCCTGTTCTACCATCCAAAAGAGGTTGGCCATTTGAAGTTTCAAGGTTGAGTCGGAACACATGAATAGTAATTAAATATATATGAGCTCATGAATTTAACCTAAGAACAATCATCCTAAAATCATCAATGACTATAGTAAGGTTGAATTGACATAGTTCTCTATGATTATCTTCGCCAATTCATCCCTCGACTTCTTACACTTCAAATATTTGATCTCAACTTCTGATAATATAGTATTAAATTATATATTTCATAGAGTAATAATATTAAAGGTACAGTTATGAACATATTTATTTATTATGTGAATGATTAGCCCGAATATGGCTCAAAAAGGTGTGCATTAACATATTTTAGTGTTTTTTGATCTATCTTTATCACTTAATTTCTACAACTTCAAGATATTAAAATTGAGATTCAAAAATATGATATTATACTACATGAATGTATTGATATAACATTTATATGGTTAGCTAAAAATTGCTTGTCATAGCAACCAAAGAAGAGATTAATAGATTTAGTATTCATCAAAGTACTTTTACCTCTTAATTACTAATACTTTGGTTAATCAAATTCACAATCCATTAATAAAAAATTAATCTATACTTATTATAGTATATAAAGTATAAAAATAATAATTTTATTGTTATGAACACATTAATATAACATATAACTATTTGGTTTAAAAATCACTAATCACTTTAGTAAGATATGAGATGAATAAATTTCAATATTTATCTAGCATTTTTGTCTCTTGATTGCTAACACTTCAAAAAATCGAAATTATATTCCATCAATGAAAGATTAATCTATGCATACCATAATTTCAAAACAATAACTTTATTATTATGAATATATTAATATAATACATAAATTGTTGGTCAGAAAATAGTTTGAAAAGACTAATTTTCGTCATCAAATGCTGTTCAACTTCTTCTTTGCCATTGTACTGTTCATATGATATGCAGGGTAATGAAGTTTCATGGAGGCTTTACAATTTGGAATACTAATTTCATACATGATTCAAGCCAACTAACAAGACCTGAGTAATTTCATAAGGCAAACACTGAATTTTACTTGCTTGATTACTTCACGGCACAACAATATAACAACGTACATATATATATAAGCATTAGTTCATTGGTCAGTCCTCAACTAATGCTTGTGCGCTAATTTGCATATACAAGCATTTTTTTTTTTGGGTGAGATTTTAAGCATTTTCTTCTAATGAGTTTTGAGAAATAAGAGAGAAAGTGAAAGAAAGAGGAGAGGGAAGAGGAGAGAGAATACGAAAAAATGTGGTTTTAAGGTGATTTCGAATTAGATTTGCCTAATATAACTACAAGTTAGTGCATTTATCCCGTTTATTTGTTGTTAAAATCTTAAGATCGATCGCTTTATTATTTGTTACATATGCATGCATATGCTTTGTTTCTGTCTTTTGTGCCATTTGTTCACGTATATGCCCGTTTTGGTTATTGATGCGTCTTGGATCTAAGTTTTAAACAGATTCGGGTCGAGCTGTTCATCGGATTTCGATCTTCGTTCTCTGAGTTTCAGATTCTACACACCACAACTTCAAATAAGAAGTTAGGTGACGGTTAAGTAAGTAAGAAGCTTTCTGAAAATAGAAGGTGGATGCATAGAATGCAGAAATGAATGTTGGGAGTGTATTTATGGATGTAGGTTAGGAGTGCACTCGTAGAGAGAGAGAGGTTTTGGATACCCGTGGAGAGCTGTTTCTCTAAATATTGAGCTTTCAGGAAACCAATAACAAAGAGAGTGAGAGCGTTCAGATGCTCGAGAGTTTAGAAAGCTTTTGAGAGCTTGAGTTTGCTTGAGGGCGTTTAGTGGGCAAGAGAAGGCATGCCTCTGGAGTGAGTTTCTATGGCCTTTTATAACCATGGCCTTGAGCTGCCTTCCTTACACAACAAGGTTGGATGCCTGCCTTCTGTGGAGGATCACTGGCTTTTCTGTGTAGGCGTGAGCGCCATTTCTTACTGTAACGATCAATGAGATGAATCTCATTCCTTTTGTGCATGGTAACCGTTAGAGTTTTCTTGTAGATTACACATAGATACTCGCGCCTTCCTCCCAAGATGTGCTATGATTCTAGGAGGTTACCGTTATATGAGAGATTGTCTTCTTTGGAGATGCAAAAAATCAGGACAGACGACCGTTGTGGCCTGAAAAGGAACGCGTGGGCTGATTTAGGCATGGGTCGCGTTCGTTCTGAGCCTCTGTCGGTCTACTTGCCACTTCTCTAATCAACAATAGCGTTGACCATCCCGGGTTCAGATGGCTCATCATTGATTTTGGGCCCCTGCCAACCCACTTGCTACTTCGTCGGTCAATAACAGCGTTGACCGTCCCAAGTAGAAATGGGCCGCTGTTGGATTTATACCGTTTTCTCATTTGTAGGCCAGCTTGCTACTGACATCCCCATCACTAGCTTCCCAAACTGGTGGCTTGAGACTCCGGCCTCCAACATATTCACGATAAGATGTGTCCGGCCGTGTAACTTGTAATGGTAAGTTTGATGAAGAAACTAGCAGTAGCTCTTGGTCTTCATCCCTCGTCTTCGTGTGTGCTCTTTATTTTTCGCTCTGGGTTTGTTGATCATTGACCGCAATATTAAGATCTGGAGGACAGAGTTAGAGAAAATATTGACCAAATTTGTTGACCACAACGTCCAGATCCGGAGAATTGAGCCCAAAGAAAAGCATTGACTAGATTCGTTGACCGTTATGTCAGAATCCAGAGAACCATGTTGAAGAGAGCGTTAACCGGATTCATCGACCGTCATGTAAGAATCTGAAGAACTATGTTGAAGAGTGCATTGACCGAATTCGTTGACTGTCATGTCGAAATCCGGAGAACCGGTGTGGATTGAATCGACACATTGTTTTGTTATGTCGCTGGATAGGCAATCAAAAAGTTTGCATAACCACTTTAATACTCTGCCATGTGTCGTCATGCAGTGAATTTGCAATCCGGTAATTAATTCACCAGAAGATCTGATTTGACTGTACCCTCTCTGAAATCGATATGTGTCAGTCATGATGGGCTCACCTTTTCGATGCACTGCCTTGCTCCGATGGTTGTGAACTTTATAAAAACCGTGCATCAATTCAAATTTTTCACGCATTTTTTCTCAAAAATTCTAAGTCCTTGTCTCTTTTATCTTGCTTTTGATCTTATGGCTCCTTCCGTTTTCAAAATTCTCTCAGTCATTTCCACTGGTGAGGTGAGAGAATTGTACATCGAGTTTAACATCTCACCCTATGTTGTGTTCTCGATATCCATGGAGCAGGACAGAGCCTGTTCTCTGCCTAATGGCCATATTTCTATGTATGAGGTGCACCTAAGGAGTGGGCTTCACCTCCCTATATCAAAGGAGTTATCCCTTATTTTTACGACCCTTAGCGTTCCTATCGCACGGCTTCATGCGAATATCGTACAATATCTTTATTCGTTATGTATATTCCTTCGCCACCATTCACGGTTGCTGACGGTGAAGGCCGTCAGGGTGATATTTTGGTTCACCCAGAGTGGTGATTGGATCTCCTTGTCTCCTAAGGAGTTGCGTATCAGTAGTGTGATCTATGACTCGCTCAAGAACTAGAAGGATCGCTTCTTCTTTGTTCATATTGCTGACAGTTAGCCCTTGTCTTGGGATTGGAGCACGGTCCCTGATAGTCTTATCAGGAAGCCAATGAAGAAAGAGGTGGAGGAAGTGGAGCCAATACTGCAGCTGGTGAATGAGCATCTATCCGAGTTCAGGAGGGATCACCTGGTCTCAAGGCAAGAGGCCAAGAGAGCACATTGGGGGCCTTCTTCACGAATCTAGAAGATCAGACCTCCACCTCCAATGATGTCACAGCGCAAGAGGAAGGCCGACACTCTCACAATCAGCGAGGCTGGCATTCTTGTGATCGGTGATGCTCCCAACAGCTTGGGGAAGAAGAGGGTCATTCCAGCTGAGCCTACTTCCTCGTCTTCCACAGAGTTAGACTATCAGATGGCCGGGCGACTTGTTGGGGTTAGAGAGCACTCCGGGGTTGAGGCTTCTGTGGAGGATTTTGAGGCCATCATGCGAGTTGTCATAGGAGCCACCGTCATTGAGGTATCGCTGCCGAGCGACTTGGCGGTGCCCGTTGTGCCAGTGGAGCTGCTGTTTAAAGTCGCCAGGCTAGAGGAGTCCGCCGTAAAGTCGTCTGTTGAGCGAGAAGAGTTAGTCGCCGGAGCATTTGCTGAGGCGGTTGACATCATTGCAAAGCCTGTGTAGGAGGCCGTCGCTCCAAGTCTCCTCGGCGTCTTGTCATTGGAGCTCACCGGCGAAGCCACTATGGAGTGGTCTCAGGAGGGGGCTGCTCTAAGTTTCCCTCCAGCCAATCCTGAGTCATGGGGCAGATCAAGTAGGAAGCAATGATGAGTCTTCTCGGTAACCTTTCAAAGCTCTCCCTCTCTTATTCCTTTGTCGTTGTTGCCTAGCTTCTTTGTTTTTTTGCAGGAAGACAAAATATTGGGTGCTATGCGTAAGGGATTATGCCAGAGGATGCCGTGAATCAGAGACTAGGATGAAGATATTCTCTAGCTGGATGAGCAAAATAGCCAGCTCAGCGCCCGAGTTCGGTAGCTTCAGGAAAAGAAGGTTGCACTCCAACTGGAGCTGTCAGAGCTTAGGGCACAGTCAACAGTGTTGGAATAAAAGGTTGCCCAAGCAAAGGGGCTCACAAGTGAGCTTTGGGTTAAGGTTGTCATACTAGAGAACGAGATGTCCACCCGTTTACACCCATAGGAGCTCACTCAAGTTGTAATATTTCATATTTTCATTCGGATTAATTTAATAGAAAATTATGATCCTGGGTAATTTGGGTGTAGCAAAAATTAATTTAATATTATAAAATTTGGACAGATTTTTGAATCAGTTGGGTTAGTACCCGAGGTGCACTTGTACTATTATCCGAAAATTGATTTGGATTTTGGAATAAAAGAAAAGTAAAATAGAAAAAATAATAATAATAATAATAATATATGAAAAAATGGAAAATAAAATAAGAGAAATAAGAAAGGATAAAAATGGGGAACAGTAACGGGAGGCGGTGTCGGGGAGAGAGAAGAGGGAAAAGAGAAGGAGAAGAGGGGAGCGCCGGCACGGAGGGTCGCTGCTGCCGTTGTTGTCGGAGGAATCGAGGTCGGAGATGGAAGTTTGGCGAAGCCCACCCTCCGTTGTGTGCCGTGGTGTGAAGGGAAGGAGGAAATCGCATGAGCCACTGCCATTCTCGGAGAAAATGAGTAAAATTGAGGCAAGTAAATCTTTTCATTCTCTTTATTGATGCCGATTTGTGGCTTGTAGGTACTGATTTTGTGAAAATTGGCTAAAATTTTGATAGATTCTGTGTTAGAGATGCAGTGGAGAGAGAGAGATGCCGCCAACACTACCGTGCTGTCGCTAGATGTTGTCGCCTCTATCGCTTGTGTCAGAGCCATCGTCGGTAGAGGAGGAGGAGAATGTGGAGAGAGAGAGGGCAAAGGTGCAATACAGAGAGAGGAAGGGAGGAAAGAGAAGAGGACATGGGTCAGTAGGAGAGAGAGAGGTCTCATTCGGGCACTTCGAGATATCCTTTCTTTAAATCTGTGAAGTATGAGTTCAAGGCAAGTATTTGTAAACCTCCTCTTGGGTCTGATTTAATATCTAAAATATTTTGGATACTATTTAAAATTTTTACCAACATGCATGTATTTTTATACACCTGATCTATTTATTCTGGATATGCATGCATAGTTTATTGATTGATTTGGATGTATTTGGAATGGATTTTATGATTTGAAGGATTTAATATTTTTTTGAAAATTCGAATAATTTATCAGATACTGTATGTATTTATATTAGTATCTGTATACGAAAATATGCACGAAATTTGCATAGGCCGTGTACTTTTATATGCATGTATCTAGTTATGGTTACTATATTTGAATTTAGACATTAGATATTCTGACTAATTTCAGACGGGAAAATTTATTTGAAAATTTCTTTCCGCCAATAGAAAAGATTTGGAGTAGTGACCCTTCCTATTTGAATATTTTGATTCGACCTTATAATATATTTGGACGTTTTAATATATCTGGCAAGCTTGAGAATTGTACCCAAAGTCGCGGGTGGTAAATAATAGTGAGTAACAATACCCACGGATACAGAGTACATAGGTGGCCATTCATGTTGGCCTAATTTACATTTGATTTGTCCTAAGATTATCGGGATTATGTCTAACCATTTCTCAAACCAGTCTTTACATAATCAGAGTTCAAATTTGATGCATGATTTGTATCTTTGCATTGATTTATATCGGACTTTGATTTAAATTTGGATTTTGGATTTAGATTTAAAATTCGCCGATTTTGCCCACAGTTGGCTCTTGGTATTTCTCGTATAAATAATTTTAGACTATATGTTTTGATCTGGACACTTGGACTACTGTCGCGATGTTACTTCGACTTTTACACACGCAATTGGATTACTTGGCTATTAGATTTGCTCCAAATCACAAACTGATCGAGCGTTAGATTTGATTTTGGACTCGGATTTGGACTTGGATTAGACTTTAAAATTGGCTATTTGTCGATTAGAATTGGTCTGGATCACTTCCATTTATATATATATACATATCCTAATAAGGATTTTTTTATGATTTGGATATTTGTTTTGGATTTGGATATTTGATTTGGGTACGAGATTACCATTAGATTTTGGATTTTGAATTTCTCTTGGATTTATTTTTTCAGCGATTTGAAATTATTTTGTCATTTGAATAGATTTTCATCTATTTGACATTTCCTCTGACTCATTAGGCTTCTTTTATTTAAATATAATTCTTGTTAAGCGCCTGGCTCACGCTTTCCATTTTCTCCCTTCAAAGTAGAAGGTTCGGACACATTGTAGGACTTAGGACGTGATTTTGTCTGCTATTCGTCCGATTTGATGAGTTTTAATTTTTTTATGGATTAAATTTATATTTGATATAATTGGATTATGGAATTGGCTAGATATAAGCCTATGAATATATAGTTCGAAAATAGTTTGGATATTATGTTATATTTGATTATAATTTTTGATTGATTTATTACCTCTCTTACGACGATTGTAGAGTAGGTCGTATTTATTTTATCCAGACAGTTATTCAATGAGGTCCTGTGTAAATTTTTGATTTGTTGAATCTTGTGTATTTGGTTTATCACACTTAAATTTTGGGATTTAGTATTATTTATTAAATTTATTTAAAATTTCAAATTTTAAAAATTATAATTAATTATTTAAATTGACATATTTGGTCCGGATTCGTGACACATGTGCTATGGGCCAGGCTCTGGGAAGGCCATATTGTCAAGGTGGTAGATCTAGACTTTCCTAAAGGTGGTGCCCAATCGCGTGAGGACTTGGTTGACTTCGCTTGACATGCACAAGGGCCTCTCCCGTGTCCTCCTGGGAGCTCTACCCCTTAGCTAGAATTTTTGTACTTTTGTTCTTCGTTGTACTTTATAAATAAAGTTTTGTTAATAAAACACCAATTTTATTGACGTATCGTATTTTTGACTTTATTCCTGCTTTCTCTTTAGTCAATTACTCCTTCCGCTAGCTGGTTGGCTTTGTGTACTTTGTATGGGGTGGCCAGTCGTAACACTAATTGTCGCAGTCCAGCTGCTCAGAGACGTGTGTTGCACTCTTAGATGGACCTAAGTCCTCGAGGAGACATCAGGGTGAGTCATTGTATCACGACATCTTCACATACGAGCACATTTTGTTTAACGAGTTTAGCTTTCGCATTAGGTGGCGCTGTCCATGTATGACTCTTGGCGGCCTACTTTTAGTCGGAGCACTTTGCCCCTGATTTATCGACCGTTGTAGACTGACTATGCTATCTCTTGCTGGAGGAGGTCATCACGCATGCCATTTAAGCCCCCTAAGGTTTCGTGTTAGTCTGCGAATGGGCCACTTGGATGACTAAGGTTTTATTCGACAGCTTACAGGCCACTTGGATGACCAAGGTTTAATTTCACCGCTTACAGGCCACTTAGATGATCGAGGTTTAATTCGACTCCTTACGGGCCGCTTGGATGATCAATGTTGAATTACGATAGAGTGAAAACCCACTCGACTTAGGGGTAGATTAGGTCGTTTATTTTATACAATCTGCTAGTAAGCATTCATATGAAAAAAAAAAAAAGAAATGAAAGAGAAACATGGAACAATGCAAATGAAAAAAAATTATTTTTTATTGATCATAATGAATGTTACAAGCATGCTCCACATCACACAGATGACTTACCTAGGTCTTCACTGGTAGTAGTACTTCAGGTAAATCGCATTCCACATCCGCAGGATCAACTTGCCTTCTTGGGTTTGGAGCTTGTATACTCTATTTCACAGGACGGCTGAGTTAGGAATGGGCCTTCCTAATTCAGGGAAAGCTTGTTTCGGTTGGATGTCTTGCCCATAGTCTCTATATTGCAAGACTAGGTCTCCAATTTCAAATTGCCGCGTTTTTACTTTCTTATTATAATAGCGAGCGATTCATTATTGATAGGTAGTTGTGCACATCGTGGCCGAATCGCGGGCTTCCTCCAACAGAGCTCGGTGCTCTCTTATCTTTTGGAAGTTGCCAAGTGGATCGAATGCTTCGACCCTTAGGCTTTGGAGCCTGATCTCCACCGATATTACAACCTCAGTCCCATAGTAGAGGATGAAGGGTGTCTCGCGAGTTGGTTCCTTAGGAGTCATCCAGTATGACCACAGTACGGAGGGCAGTTCACCGACCCAAGAGCCCCTAGCGTCCTCTAGCTTGGTCTTTAGACCGTAGAGTAGCGTACGGTTGATGACTTCTAACTGTCCATTTGCCTGGGGGTACGCTACCGAAATGTGGATCAATTTGATGCCCAAATCAATGTAATACTAGGTGAAATACTTCGCCGAGAATTGGGTTTCGTTGTCAATCACGATAACCTCGCGAATGCCAAATCTGCTCACTATGCTATAGTAGACAAATTCCAGAGATTGTGCTCAATGATCTTGGCCAGCTGGGTGGCTTCAACCCATTTGGTGAAGTAGTCTATGCCTACGATGATGAACTTCCTTTACCCAGTCCCGATAAGAAATGGGTCGAGAATATCGAGTCCCCGTTGCGCAAAAAGCCAAGGAGCTTGGAAAGATCTTAGCTCCGTGGGTGGCTGGTGGTGAAGATTGCCGTGGAGTTGACAATTCTCACACTACTTTACAAACTCCATGGCATTTTTCCTCATTGTGGGCCAGTAATACCCCTCGCGCATGACTTTGAACGCAAGGTTCTTGTCGCCATTGAGTGATCCACATATCTCGAGGTAGACTTTGCCTAAAGCATTGTTAGCCTCCTCAAGGGTAAGACACAGGAGGTACGGAGTCGAGTATCCTTAGCGATACAGCTTTTTGTCGATTATGGTGTACTAGTCGGCCGTCTTTTTGATCCGTTTGGCCTTGTCTGCGTTCTTCGACAGTGTTTCGTCTGCCAAATACCTCCAGTATGGCATCATCCAGCTTTCGACATTAGAGACTTGCATCGCTTCATGTTCTACTATGTTGGGGGTGTTCAAAACTTCCCTCACATCCCTCGAGTACTGTTTTGGATTTTCGATCGCTACTACTCTAGTGAGCTGGTCGGCCTTCCAGTTCTCAATTCTGGGGACGTGGACCAGGTTCAACTTATCAAATTTCTAAATCGTATCCTTTGCCTTAGCCAGATATCTAGTTAAGAGAGAGCTGCACACCTCGAATTTCCTGTTGATATCGTTAACGACTAGCTCTAAGTCGTTGTAGACGATCAATCGCTTAGCTGAGCACTCCTTGGTTGGTCGTAATCCTGCTAACAGGGCTTCATATTCAGTAATGTTATTGGTGACCAAAAAATCGAGTTTAAGGGAGTATTTCACCTCAAACCCGTTGGGGCCCTTTAGGACCACTCCGGCACCACTGCTTGAATTGGTAGTCGAACCGTCCATGTTACAGACCCATTCTAGCTCTTCTGGGTGGTGATCTGCATCCTCAGTGGGGTGCTCATCGACAATCAGGGTCGTGATCTCAACGATAAAGTCGGTCAGGGTCTACCCCTTGATGGTTGGCCAGCCATCAAGGAGCAGGCTTGGGTCGAAACTCGATGTTGAACTCTCCCAATTCGACAGCCATCAAGGGGTAGGCTTGGGCTGGAACTTGATGTCGAACTCTTTCAACTCGATGGCCCACTTAACCAGCTGTCCAGAAACATCAGGCTTCTGAAGGATGCCCTTCAACGGCTGGTTGGGTAGGACGATCGTGCGATGAGCCTGAAAATAAGGTCTTAATTTTCGGGTTGAGAAGACAAGTGCCAGAGAGCTTCTCAGCGCGTGGGTAGCGCGTCTCTATGCTGGTCAACGTTTTGCTAACGTAGTCCAACCACGGTGCGTCGAAGTCCTAACATATGAGAATAAAGCTATGAGACACCTCTAACACTGTCAGGTAGAGGTACAACTCTTCTCCATCTCTTGGTGTCTTCGACAACTGTGGACTGGCTAGGTACAGTTTCAACTCAATGAAGGCATCCTGGCACTCTGTAGTTCATTGGAAACCGTTTGCTTTCGTCGCCCTCGGTGCCTTGAAGAAAGGCTGGTACTTGTCTATCGACCTAGCCAAGAAGTAGGACAGTGCTGCTAGTCTTTCAGTTAGCATCTGGACATCATTGACACTCCGTGGTGGAGATGTGTCCATGAGGGTCTTGATCTTCTTTGGGTTTGCTTTGATCCCTCGTTGAGAGATGATGAAACCTAGGAACTTTCTTAAGGACACTCCAAAGACACACATCGATGGGTTTAATTTCATCTGGTGCGTATGGAGTACCTCGAAGGATTCAGCGAGATCGTGAATATGGTCGCTGATGGTCTTGCTTTTGACAAGTATGTTATTTACATACACCTCCATATTGCGGCCAATCTGCTTGTCAAATATTTTGTTCACAAGTTTTTAGTACGTCGCGCTCACGATTTTTTAGATCGAAAGGCATAATCTTATAGCAGTAGGTGCCTTAATTGGTCATAATGAGGTGTGCTCCTCGTCCTCTGGGCTCGTCCTGATCTAGTTGTAGCCCGAGTACGCATCCATGAAACTTAGTAACTTGTGACCAAAAGTCGAGTTTACCAATAAGTCAATCCTGAGCAAAGGGAAACTATCCTTTGGGTAGGCCTTATTGACGGCAGTAAAGTTGACGCACATTTACCATTTTTCGTTGATTTTCTTGACTATGACGACGTTGGAGAGCCAATCCAGATACTGGACTTTTCTAATAAAGTCAGCGTCCAGCAACTTCTTTTCTTCTTCTTGGATGGCTACGAGCTTCTCAATGGAGTGATTCCTCCGCTTTTACCTAACGGGTTTACGACCGAGATTGAGACCCAACTTGTGAACCATTACTCCGGCCAGAATTCCTTGCATGTCAGCAGGCGTCCATGTGAAGATATCTGCATTCTATCTCAAGAATGCTATCAGCTCGTCACACAGGGGTCTAGCAAGCATGCCCCTATCTGTACACACTTCTCTGGGTACTCCGGATTTAGTGGTATGAGTTTGGTGGCTTTGCTGGACTGCGCCAGCTACAAGGTCGCTTTGACTTGATGGTTTAACTCTCCTGCAGACCTTCCGCCACCGTTTGAGGCTACCTGTGACATGTAGTAGATCCGTCCAGTCACTTGGTCACCCAGCATTTCACCAATACCGTATGATGTTAGAAATTTTATTTTTAAGTGCAGTATTGAGGTGACGGCTTTGAACGTTGCTAAGCACGACCTGCCTAGGATAGCATTGTATACGGAGGGTAGGTCAACAACTAGGAAGGTAAGTGTACGACTCGCCATTTTGAGGTACATGCCCAAGGTGACTTCTAACTGTATTGTTCCTTAGACAGCCACAGGTTCATTGTCTATGCCATACAGTGGTCCTTCAGCATGCTTTAGTTGATTTTTTTGAGATCAACTTGAAAGAACGCATCGAGATAAAACAAATCCTTGGAACTTCTATTATCAACGAAAAATCGTTTCAGCCATGTCGCTATCACTAAGGGGATCAATAAGTGGAAAAATTACATAAGCCATGTTGCTATCACTAAAGCTAATGATATTTCCTCCACTCTCTACTTCTTGCACCCAACTTGCCTTTTATCGTGATTTGCTTGGTCGGTCTTGGGCGGTCGGGTTGTTATCTTGTTGACCACTCCAAGCGTGGCCCGATTCCATGGTTGGGATGGATCGACCCTTTTTCTGCCCGTGGTGCCAAAACTCTACCTAGGATTCATGATGAACCTGGTAAGATGGCCCTCCGATTATGCTCCTCAATCTCCCGTTGGAGAGTCTTGCATTCCTCTGTGGTGTGTCCAGAAGATCGAAGGAAATCTCGGTATTTCGTTGGATTTTCTCCCTCCATGTTCTTCAGTGGCTTTGGCCATTAGACAAACTTCTCCCCATGAATCTGCATGAGAACGTTGGACCGTGTATTGTTCAGCGGAGTTAGGTTGACAGGCCTGTATTCCTTACGATCTAATGCTCCGATCCTATGTTGCTTCTGGCGGGGATTGTCACCGTCACCGTTCTTCCTCTTTCTTTCAGCTAGGAAAGAGCGAGACTAGTTAATTCTCTCAGGATGCTTTCCCTCATTAGCCTCTTCGGTGGCCATGTATGCTCTGGTGATGGCCTCCACTTTCCGAAAAGTTTGTGAGTTCTAGTGTGCCAGGTGCTTGAAGAAGTCGCCATACCCTAACACAGAGATGAAGCTGCCAAGCTTCATCTCTTCGGTGGGCTTGGGGATTCTTTTAGCTTCTATTGCAAATCGCTCCAGAAACTTCCTTAGGCTTTCTCCCTGTCTTTGCTTGATGTGGGAGAGGTGCCATGGTTGTTTCTCTTCTCAGCGACTGGGGAGCGACTGGGCCAAAAAGATATCGGTGAGTTTCTAAAAACTCTGGATTGAGTTTGATGGGAGCCGATGGAACCAAATTTGGGCATCCCCCTTCAAGGTAAGCGAGAAATATTGGCACATTATCGCCTCCTTCAGGCCTTAGAAACTCAGATAGGTATGGAAGTGATATAGATGATCCATAGGATCAGTGCTCCCATCATAAGAATCTAGTGCTGGCATCTTTAACTTGGCCGGCAGTAGCCGATTTAGGATCTCCATAATGAAGGAAGATCTCTATAGATCGGCGGCGTGCACGTTGTCATCCCTAAACATGCGGTTTCAAATCTTCTCAACCTTTGCCTCCACTCGAGAGTTCTAAGGTCTCTTGGAGTTGAGGTATGTTCTTAACTCCATTCTTTCTGCAGATGCGACGTGTAGCCGATCGACTGCTACCGCTGGTGGATCGAACGTTCTGGGAGGCTGCCTCCTGAGCCTGAGGCTGTGGCTCATCCCAAAAATATCAGAGGTTTCATCTCTCGGGGCTCTCATTCGGAGTCCCATGGCCCAAATGCCCTTCAAGCCTTGGACGGCTTTGGGCATTGGAAGCCTCTGGAGCACGAGAGTTACCCCACCTTGAAGCCTTCTTGGCCAGCTTCTTCTTCCTCTGGCCTCCTTGCCTAGAGGCTAGAACAGGAATCGAGGAGGGTTGAGCCTCCTGCTTCTTCTTGCCCTGGTAGGTGTAGAGAATTTGGAGCATTCTGGACATATTGTTCATTTGCTCCACCCGATTAAGAAAAATGGAACAGGCTGCCCTCATACCAGATTACCAGTTGAGTGGCCGTGGTTGGGGGAGGCTGCATCTCTAGTGAAAGCTTTAGCTTGAGCCATGGTGTTAACCATCTTGCTTTATGACACTGGTTTTAAGGATGACAGTGGTTGGCTTTTAGTTAACGTTCTCACAGATGGTGCTAATGAAACGTCTTTGATCCAAGTTTTGAACAAATTTGGGTTGAGCTGTCCATCAGATTCCGATTTCTATTCTCTAAGTTTCAGATCCTGCACATCATAACTTAAAACAAGAGGTCAAGTGACGACGAAATTTGGTCCCATCAAAAATACTCTGATACTCAAATCAGTAAAAAGCCTTTTGAGAATAGAAGATGGATACAGAGAATGCAAAAATGAATGCTAGGAGTGTGTTTATGGATGTAGGTGGGGAGTATACTTGTAGAGAGAGAGGCTTTGGATGTTCGCGGAGAGCTATTTCTCTAAGTACTAAACTTGCAGAAAACCAGTAATAGAGAGAGAGAGCGTTGGGATACTCAAGAGTTTAGAAAGCTTCTGAGAGCTTGAGTTTGCTTGAGAGCGTTTAGTGGGTAAGAGAAGGCGTGCCTCTAGAGTGAGTTTCCATGACCTTTTATAGTCATGGCCTTAGGCTGCCTTCCTTACTTAGCGAGGTTGGATGCCTACCTTTTGTGGGGGGATCGTTGCCTTTCTTGCGTAGACGCGAGCACCATTCCTAGCTGTAATGGTCAAGGACATGGATCTCCTTCGTTTTGCATATGATAACCATTAGTGTTTCCTTGTAGATTGCACGTAGATACCCACACCTTCCTCGGGGAATGTGCTCTGATTCTAGAAGGTTACCATTACAAGGGAGATTGTCTTCTTTGGAGATGCAAAAAATCACAGTAGACAACCGTTGTGGCCTGAAAAGGGACGTGTGGGCCGATTTAGGCATGGGCCGTGTTCATCCTAAGCCTCTGCTGGTCTACTTGTCACTTCTCTTGTCAACAACAGCGTTGACCGTCCTGTGTTCAGTCCCATAGCAGAGGATGAAGGGTGTCACCGAGTTGGTTCCTTAGGAGTCATCCAGTATGACCATAGCATGGAGGGCATTTCATCGACCCAAGAGCGCCCCGCATCCTCCAGTTTGCTCTTTAGACTATAGAGCAGTGTACAGTTGATGGCTTCTACTTGTCCATTGGCCTGGGGGTACGCTACCAAAGTATAGACCAATTCGATGCCTAAATCGATGCAATACTTGGTGAAACGCTTTCCCGAGAATTGGGCTCCGTTGTCAATCACGATAACCTTGGGAACGCCAAATCTGCTCACTATACTCTGGTAGATGAATTCCAGGGCATTATGCTCGGTGATCTTGGCCAGCGAGGTAACTTCAACCCATTTGGTGAAGTAGTTTATACCCGCGATGATGAACTTCCTTTACCCAGTCGCGATGGAAAATGGCTCGTGAATATCGAGACCCCTTTGCGTGAAAGGCCAAGGAGCTTGGAGGGATCTCAGCTCTGTAGGCGGCTGGTGGTGAAGATTGTCATGGAGTTGACAATTCTTTTACTTTTTTATAAACTCCAGGGCATCCTTTCTCATTGTAGGCCAGTAGTATCCTTGGCGCATGACTTTAAACACTAGGTTCTTGCCGCTGATGTGTGATCCACAGATCTTGAGGTGGATTTTGCCTAAAACGTAGTTGGCCTCCTCAAGGGTAAGACACCAGAGGTACGAAGTCGAGTATCCTAAGCAATACAGCCTTCTGTCAACTATAGTATACCAGCCGGCCGTCTTTTTGATCCGTTTGGCCTCGTCCGCATTCTCCGACAGTGTTTCATTTGTCAAATACCTCTAGTATGGCGTCATCTAGCTTTCGATATCGGAGACTTACATCACTTCCTGTTCCTCTACACTGGGGGTGTTCAAAACTTCCCTCGCATCCCTCAAGTACTGTTTTGAATTTTTGGCCGTTGCTACTCTAGCGAGTTGGTTGGCCTTCTAGTTCTTAATTCTGAGGATGTGGACCAGGTTCAACTTATCAAATCTTCGAATCATGTCCTTCGCTTTAGACAGGTATCTAGCTAAGAGAGGGTTGCAAGCCTCGAAACTCTCATTGATCTGGTTAACGACTAGCTTTGAGTCGTTGTAGACGATTAGTCACTTAGCTGAGCACTCATTGGTTAGTCGTAATCTGGCTAAAAGGGCTTCATACTCAGCAACGTTATTATGGCCAAAAAATCGAGTTTAAGGGAGTATTTCACCTCAAACCCGTTGGGATCCTTAGGACCACTCTGGCATCACTACCTGAATTGGTAGATGAATTGTCCATATTAAGGACCCATTCTAACTCTTCTGGGTGGTGATCTGTGTCCTCAGTTAGGTGCTCATCGACGATCGGGATCGTGGTCTCAACAATGAAGTCGGCGACGTGCTCATTGTTGTCCCTAAACACACGGTTCCAAATCTTCTCGACCTTTGCCTCCACTTGAGAGTTCCCAGGTCTCTTGGACTTGAGGTATATTCTTAACTCCGTTCTTTCTACGGTGCGACACGTAGCCAGTCAGCTACTTTAGCTGGTAGATCAAACGATTTGGAAGGCTCCCTCCTGAGCCTAAGGCCATGGCTCGTTCCAAAAATATCAGAGGTTTCTTCTCTCGAGGCTCTCATCCGAAGTCTCATGGCCCAAGCGCCCTTCAAGACTTGGATGACTTTGGGCATTAGGGGCCTTCGGAGCACAAGAGTTACCCCGCCTTGAAGCATTCTTGGCTGGCTTCTTCTTCCTCTGGCCTCCTCGCCTAGAGGCTGGAACGGATATTGAGGACGGTTGAGTCTGCTGCTTCTTCTTGCTCTGACAGGTATAGATCATTTTGAGCATTCTGGATATGTTGTTCATCTACTCCGCCAGGTTAAGAAAAAATGGTATAGGCTACCCTCAAACCAGATTACCAGTAGAGTGGCTGTGGTTGGGGGAGGCAGCATCTCTAGCGGAAGCGTTAGTTTGTTCCCTGGTGTTCACCATCTTGCTTTATGACACTGGTTTTAAGGATGACAGTGGTTGATTTTTAGTTAGGGTTCCCATAGATAGTGCCAATGATGCTTCCTTAATCCAAGTTTTGAACAGATTTGGGTTGAGCTGTCTGTCGGATTTTTATTTTTGTTCTCTGAGCTTCGAATCCTTCACATCACAACTTTGAACAAGAAGTTAGGTGATGGCGAGATTGATCTCATAAAAATATTTCGATACTCAAGTCAGTAAGAAGTCTTCTGAGAATAGAATGTGGATGCAGAGAATACAGAAATGAATGTTGGGAGTGTGTTTATAAATGTAGGTGGGGAGTGTACTCACAAAGAGAGAGGCTTTGGATACTTGTGGAGAGCTGTTTCTCTAAGTACTGAGCTTGTAGGAAACCAGTAACAGAGAGAGGGAGCATTGGGATACTCGAGAGTTTAGAAAGTTTCTGAGAGTTTGAGTTTGCTTGAGAGCATTTAGTGGGCAAGAGAAGGCATATCTCTGGAGTGAGTTTTTATAGCTTTTTATAACCATAGCCCTGGGCTGCCTTCCTTACGCAGTGAGGTTGGATGCTTGCCTTCTGTGGGGGGATCATTGCCTTTCCTGCTTAGGCTTGAGCGCCGTTCCTGGTTGTAACGGTCAAGGACATGGATCTCCTTCCTTTTGCACATGATAACCATTAGTGTTTCCTTATAGATTGCACGTAGATACCCGCACCTTCCTCAGGAAATGTGCTCTGATTCTGGAAGGTTACCGTTACAGGGGAGATTGCATTCTTTGGAGATGCAAAAAATCAGGGTAGACAACCTTTGTGGCCCGAAAAGGGACGCGTGGGCCGATTTAGGCATGGGCTGTGTTTGTCCTAAGCCTCTACCGGTCTACTTGCCACTTCTCCGATTAACGATAGCGCTGATCGTCCCGAGTTCAGATGGGCCGTCGTTGATCTTTAGCCACTGTCTTCCTACTTGCTACTGCACTGGTCAACGACAGCATTGACCGTCCTAGGTAGAAACAAGCCGTTATTGGATTTGTGTCATTTCCTCCTTTGTGGGCCAGCCTATTACTGGCATCCCCATCAGTTATAAATCTCATGTCTCGAAGGTTTGTGATTGATTTCATAATAGTTTATATATGTTGAAATCCTTTGAACAATTGACTTTGCGTGTTATTTCATACAAGTATTTAATGAGACCTATACTTTAAAAGTTGTAAAGATAATTATTTTTCCTTAATTTAGGAAAACTTTGTAAATTATTATTTGTCATAGAGTTTTCCTTATTACTAAAGAAGAACCATTACAAAAAATTAACAAAATATATTCAGACTTATTTTGATATATTAATTGTAAATTAATATCGGACCTAACATCATGAGTATGAAAAATGACATTAACCCCATCTATTGGGAATGATATATAGGTTGCTACCTATAGTATTAAATAATAGTATATGACTTAGGGTTATGAGAGAGCGGAAGATCTTTTTGGAAAACTTATTTTTGAATTCTTTTTGTCATTTATTTCACTTCAACCATAGTAGTTACCATCTGAGCATTTAGGAATCTCCTTAGTTTAATATGATTTGTTGATATTCTTAGTATTTTCGCTGTTAAAAGAATTCATAGGATGCTATTACAAAATCCTTCTTTCTTACAAGATTTAGCCTTTGAGTCTCGAATAGATTTTTGGTTATGATGGGTCCAGCAATTATGGGCTCAAGGGATCAGACCCCACAGTAGGCCTACAATCAAATATAATTTTTTTTTCAAAATGAAGAATCCCACATTGCACCAACAAGAATAGTGTATCTGCAAGCCACGCTATAAATTTAGGCACTCTCAAGTTTAGAAGGACAAGTTTGAGAAGCATCAAGGAGTTTCACAAAGTTTCAAATGGCTTGGCATTCCTAAGAAGGGGGCCTATCATCCATTGAGGAGTTAGTCTCTACTCGGAAGCTAGGAGCCCTTTGACTTAGGAGCACTCCATCCCAGGAGCCCTTCGTCCCAGAGCCAAGAACCCTCCGTCCTAGGAGCCGTCCGTCTCAGAGCCAAAAGCTCATCGACCTAGGAGCCCTTCGACCCAGGAGCCTTCCGTCCCGGAGTTAGAATCCATTGGTCACAAAGCTAGAAGCCTTCTGTCCTAGGAGCACTCCATCTCAATGTCAGGAGCCCTCCATCCTAGGAGCCCTCCCTCCTAAGAGCTCTCCGTCCCAAGAGCACTCCATCTCGGAGCCAGGAGCCCTTCATCCTAGGAGCCCTTCGTTCCAGGAGCCCTCTATCCTGGAGCCAGGAGAACTCCGTCCTACGACCCTTCTGTCCCGGAGTAAGGAGCCTTCCGTCCCACAAGCCCTCTGTCCCGGAACCACAAGCCCTCCATCTCGGAGCCAGAGCCTTCCGTCTGAGGAGCCCTCTGTCCCGGAACAATGAAACCTGCGTTCCGGAGATAGGAGCCCTCCATCTCAGGAGCCATCTGTCTCGAAATTAGGAGCCCCTGGCCGGAGCAAGAAGCACTCCGTCTCGGAGCCACAAGCATCCCGGAGTCAGGAGCTTGCTATTCAAGAGTCAACCCTCCACTCAGGTAACCAGAATATTGACCCACTAGTACAACTTAGTCCTTCTTCTCTAAGCCGCCATCCGTGGGCGCACCTCCAAGCCGCCCCTCTACCAGGCGCACCTCTAAGCCCCCTCCGCAGGTGTACCTATAAGCTGCCCCTTTGCTGGGCGTACTTCTAAGTCGCCCTCCGCGGGCGCATCTCTAAGCTGCTCATCAACCAGCGCATCCATACGCTCTCCTGCTATAGGCACATATGCATTCATCGCATCCTTCTAACATCTTTCTATTCTCTGAGAAAGATTTCTGATTTGAGCGTCGGACGATATACGATGGGAGCAACTCCCGCCGTCCTTTAACCTCTTATTTGTAATTGGTGGTGTGTAGGTTTCAGGTTAATAGCAACAGATTCTGAACCCTCTCCAATTCGACCCACAGCAGAAGAATGGAAGGCTCCCTAATCCGTACCACAACTCGATAACCAAGGATGCATCATTGGCCCCGTCTGTAAGAATGACAAAAAAGTCTTTCCACCTTACAACAGCAAAACAAACACAGTCAATACTTGTACTCTAGCCAACATGTCGGCTGAAAATATCACATCCTATGGCGATGACCCCTCATAAGGTAGCCGTGCCAACAGGTGACCAACACCAAATGTACGGGCGCTTGGCGCTCAGCAGAGCACCCTCTTCTTGACCATTTGAGCTAGTCTGAAGATGCAATATTGAGGACTCCGTCCTCTGACTCCAAGATGGATGAAGAAGATCAACATCCCAGATACGAGCTATTGCAATAGTCAAAGGCAAAGTCACCCTTGGCAACGACCCCCGGTCGGGTAGCCATGCGGATGGACGATTGATCTTGAGCGCGCAAGTGCTCACTATCCAGTCAGGTGCTCTAAACCTATTGTCCTCAAACCATCTGCACCTGTCAAAAGATGTAACACCGGGGGCTTCACTGATTAGCTTTCAAGCAATCTGAGAAAATCTGCATCCTCAAAGGATTAATTGGCCCAACGATCTCAGGACCCAGACAACCCCTAGTATCTATCTCACCAGCCCAATGACCTCGATATTTGAGAGCATACGAGTGATGGGGCCCACTCCCAAAGAAATAATCGATCTGGTCCTAGGGAGCCAGGCCAAAGTCTAAAGCGGCAATGCCTTGTCACTCCAAAGACTACCGACAACCTCCACGAACCCGAAGAGGTCCCAAGCAGAATCAACGGACAAGCTACTGCCCAATCCTACACTGCGAGTTGTCTCGCTACAGCAAAGAGCATAGCCTATGGACACAGTAGGGCTAGTCCAAAGACGCCATGCTCAGGGCTACCTCTCCAACTTTCGGACCTCACATCTCTGACCGAAGACGTTGCGTTGGGGGCTCCACCCTTCGACTCCTAAACCAACAAAGTAGACAAATACCTGTAGAAGATCTGGTGGTCTAACAACCTCGAGGCCTAAGCAGTCATGAGCGGCACAGCGTAGCGGCGGCTAGAAGGTAAGCCAAGCCATGAAGTGTAGGTGAAGACCCAAAGCGGCATGATCTACGCTGCTCCAAATGTCGCCAGGAGGCGCTGACCTTGAACCCTATAGACTCGATGAGGTGAACTCAACCTTTCAGAAAGTAAAGGCTACAAATGCGAGGTGCTTGCTCGAGCAGTCATTCCCTTGTTCATGGGCCGTCCATGGCCTCGACGATTCTCTAGAGTAAGGCACACCAGTCAGCAGGCTGAACCTACTACAATGCCTCTCGTCGACCCGTTGTATGGCAGCAGACCCTGTAAAAATTATGGCAACACTTGCAATGAGGGCTCGATGTGCTTGGCCCACCACCCATTGCATCGCAAAAAACATCATCCAGCCAAGCGCTGCTTCGATCTGGGTTACCTAGCGCGGCAGCAGTGCGTTACCCAACCAATTCAATGCAAATGACAAAATCCCACGGAACATAGGGGCCATGGGCCAGGTCGCCTACCAAAGTGCCCCGACAACCCTCCGAAGCGGTGCACGCCAACCGTGCACTCAGGGCGATGAGCTAGTCACAAGAACACCACTTGCATGCCAACGATTCCATGCCGAATTTAGGTATGTCTTGCATACACCATCCCGCTTACTTGAATCATGCTTTCGTTTATAGGATAGTAATATTATCTACTTATACGAGTGATTACATAACACTTCATAAAATCGTGTGACCTAGATTGCCCATAAATCGGATAGGTTTTCACCCCCTTGCAGTTAAATCCTAGTCATCCAAGCGGCCCGTAGGCGGTCGAATTAAACATTAGTCATTCAGGCAGCCTGTAAGCGGTCGAATTAATTCTTGATCATTCAGATGGCCCATAAGCGGTCGAATTAAACCCTAGTCATCCAGACAGCCTGTAAGCGTTCAAATTAAACCCTAGTCATCCAGGCGGCCCGTAAGCAGCTGAACTAAACCTGGGTCCCATCACAAAGCGGCCCATATGTGGTTGAATTCAAAACCTTAGGAGGCTTTTCGGTATGCGTGTGGCAACCTCCTCCTAAATGAGAGAGCACTATTAGTCAACGATGGTCAGCGGACTAGGACCAGATGCATGAAAGCTATGACGTCCTCAAATGGGATCATGCATTAACAGTACATGTGGGCGAGGACCTAGGCTGGCAAAAACCCAATAATGATAGCCTCACAGCCTAGTCGGCAACCACATCTTTCAGCACTACGACCTCCTCTTGGTAGAGGCAAGCGCGACCAACCAGACGTGTTCATCAAAGCTAGGAGGCTTAGACGACAACCGCGTCTCCTCAGGGCCATGACTTCCCTTCATGGGAACGATCAAAATCTAACGCAAGTCATCCACAACAGCCTTGACACTCCGCTAGAAAGCAAAGTAACATCCTTGAAGAGGGAGTCACTGAGATCGGGATCCCAAGCTTGGCCGTGGTCATGGTATTGACCCATTTACTTGACCCGAGAGCCAAATGATCCCTAATTCTAGCAACTAAACTTTCTAGGGACTCCTCACTCTCAGTCCCATTGGCTGACTCGCCAATAGCACTGCATGACAAGAAGAACCCTTCCAAGGAACGCAAGGTGCATCCTATTACCATAGCTTGAACGATTAACTATCTTAAGGGAAGTCGCCTCCTGACCTCTCGAAGCGCGTCCTTATAGCGAGTAGATCTGACCTCGAGCATGAGATCTTTCCTTTGTGCACTCCTGGATCTTGCCTAAGACTCGGACAGCTCGTAGTCAGAACTGGTCAACAAAGATTTCCATCTTCGCTTTGCTGTCCGGATTCGAGCACGTTGGTCAACAAATCCAGTCAATAAATATTGTTAGCTCCGCAATGCTCTCGAATTAGAGCGCTTTGGTTAACAGATCCAGTTAAACAGCTATTTCGACTATGTACTACTCTCCGGATTTGAACATGTTGGTCAATGAAGCTGGTCAACAAAGATTTTCTACTCCGCACTACTTTTTGGATTTGAGTGCTAGTCAACTAATCCGGTCAACCACCATTTTTGCCTCCACTTTGCTCTCCAGATTCGAGCACATTGGTCAATGGATCCAGTCAACAAAAAGTTTTGGCTTGCTCTGTAGATTCGAGCGCTTTGGTCAACAGATCCGATCAACTAGCTTTTTCGACTATGCACTGCTCTCCGAATTCGAGTGCATTGGTCATCAAATCCGGTTAACAAAAATTTTTGTCTCGCACTGCTCTTCGGATTTGAGCACTTCACTGGTCAACGGATCCAGTTAACCCGCATTCCCACTCTGCTCTCCGAATTCGAGTGCTTTGGTCAGCAAAATCGGTCAACCATATTTTCAGTTCTGTTCTACTCTCCGGATCAATCGATGCAGTCAACCAACCTAGTCAACCATCAATCCGGTTCCATCTTCTCTCTAGAGTCAAGCGTTCCGGTCAATGAATCTGATCAATGACCTTCCCTTTTTTCTCCGACAAGGCCAAGAATAGTAAAAAAGAGAATCTAGGTCAAATTTGAGGGGACAACATGACCAATATTGTCCCATCATGAACACGTCGGTGGCCGAAAATTCGATCCATTAGTATGCGGGGCTAGTGATGGGTCCAGTAATCATGGGCTCAAGGGGCTAGGCCTCACAGCATGCTCTCAATCCAATATAATTTTTTTTCAAAATGAAGAGTCCCATATTACTCCTGCAAGAATAGTGCATCTGCAAGCTACATTATAAATTCAGACACCCTCAAGCTTGGAAGGACAAATTCAAAAAGCTTCAAGGAGTTCCACAAAGTTTAAAATGGTTCAACATTACCAAGAAGGGGGCCTATCTTTCGTTGAGGAGTTGGCCTCTGCCCAAGAGTCAGGAACCCTTCGTCCTAGGAGCACTTCGCCTCAAGAGCCCTCCATCCTAGAAGCACTCCGTTCTGGAGCCAGGAGCCCTCTATTCTAGGAGCCCAGAGCCCTCCATCCCAAGAGCCCTCCATCCCGGAGGTAGGAGCCCTCTCTCCCAAGAGCCATCTATCTTAGGAGCCAGGAGCACTTCGTCCCGGAGCCAGGAGCCCTCCATCCTAAAACCATAAGCCCTCCATTTCGAAGTTAGGAGCCTTCCGTCTGAGAAGCCCTCCGTCTTGGAACCACGAGACCTCCGTCTCAAAGCTAGGAGCCCTGGGTCAGAGCAATGAGCCCTCCGTCTCGGACCCATTAGCCTCCATCCTGGAGCAATGAGCCTCCATCCCGGAGTCAGGTGCTTGCTATCCAAGAGTCAACCTTCCACTAAGATAACCAAAATGTTGACCCACCAGTGCAGCTTAATCCTTCATCTCTAAGCTACCTATCTGTCGGGTGCAATTCTAAGCCGCCCTCCACAGGTATACATCTAAGATGTCCTCTGCAGGCGTACCTCTAAGCCGCCATCCACGGACACACCATTAAACCACCCCTCTACTAGGAGCACCTCTAAGTAGCCCTCTGTAAGCATACCTCTAAGCCACCCCTCTGCTGAGAGTACCTTTAAGCCGCCCTCTCCGGGCATACCTCTAAGCCTCCCTTCTACCGGGCATACCTCTAAGCCTCCCTTCTACCAGGAGCACCTCTAAATCATCTTCCGGAGGCGCACCTATAAGTTGTCCCTCTACCGGATGCACTTCTAAGCCGCCCTTTGTGAGTGCACCTCTGAACCGCCGATCAATCGGCGTATCCAAACGCTCTACTGCTATAAGCACATATGCATTCATCACATCCTACTAATATCTTTCTATTCTTTGAGAAGGATCTCTGACTTGAGCGTCGAAGGATATATAGTGGGAGCAACTCTCGCTATCCTCTGACCTCCCATTTGTAGTTTATGGTGTGGAGGTTTCAAGTTAATAGCGACGGTAATCGGACCCACTCCAATTTGACCCGCAGTGCAAGAATGAAAGGCTCCCTAATCCGTACCACTACCTGAGAACTAAGGACGCATCAGGTTACAACGTTCAAAAATCGTAACCCATCCCTAAATTCAACTAACTTTAAGGCGTGACAATATCGATCTTTTGGGAGTGTGCAAGATCTTATATGGGTGCCTTTTCAGGAGCAATATTTCTATTCTATGACCTTCATTAGGAAGTCAGCATTTAGAGTGGTTTATTTATTGAGGTTGATCTCAAAACCATTCTCATAAGATTTGATCATTATGGACATATCATGTAATTGTGTTATCATAATATCTATGTCCAGATTTATCGATGAGTGAGCACTATGCTGACTCACGTTAGGCTAGCCATGCACTCTCGTATTGATCATGATGACTTTGAATGTCATTCTTATGACTTTTTTATGGATGATACGAACTCAATAGAAACATGTTCCTTAACATTTTCCTACAAATGGTGTCGAGATGCATATATTGAATTTGGATTCTGATATGAGAGATTCTAAAATGAATTCTTAGACTTTTTAATCTAAATTATGCATATCACAATCCACGATAAGAACTAAAAGACTTGGGGTTGACTCCCAATTTACTTTATCACATTCATGCGAGTAAAATGTTTGCCAAATTAGAATGTCTCAAGTTGAAAGAGAATAAGGAAAGGCTTTTAGAGGACATTTCTGCATGTTTTGATATTTTTTTTAGGGGAGGAGGTTCATTGCATGAGAGGCTCTTAGGCTCTTTAAATGTATATTTAAGTGTTATGACATTTAGTTTGATTTGATCTATGAAAATGCACTCTAAGGATCTTGAAGGTACTTATGTGTCGAAAGCTTTAGGTGCCCTTTTACAAATTGTAAGCTCAAGATGCGCTTCAAGTGCTTTGGATCTTTATATTTATAAAAGAGTTGAGCCTATTCTTAGAATGTTTAAGTAATTTCTCAAGAAGTTATTATCCATTCACATACTAAGGAGTTATTATCCATTTTGTAGTGTCTATTTTTTCAATGAGTTCTCCCTCTTTATCAAGATATTGTTGCTCCTATAAAGAGTTATTCCCTACTTTTTTAAGGGAGAGTTACGCTATTCATTTCTTTACTTACCAATTCTCTTCTAAATAGTTGTGTGTAATATTTTATAATTGTCCCATTTATGACCATGAGTTTGAGGAATCCATTAACGAAATTATGATTGACTTGTCTTTAATTGAGTTATGGGGCTTGAACTAGTTAAGAGAAGAGGCAAATTCCAAGTTTGACAATTTGTCCTTTTTGATATGTCCTCTCCTATTCGCCATGCGTAGTTTATCTTTATTACACTTATAATTTAGTCTATTTGAACATTTCTTATCTTATAATTTGGCTTTTGCTTATTTGTATATTTGACGTAACATACATATTCGATTTCTTAGCCCAATTTCTAAGGCTGATTTTAACTTTAACATTTTTATTTATGTGCTAGACCCATCAATCTATTTGTTTAAATTTATATAACTATATAGTTAGGGAAAAATATAATTTTATTTTAGATTAATTATTAATGGAATAATAATATTATTATTTGTATATATTTTTATATAATAGTAATTCTCTGTTAATAATGGATAAAGACTTGCATTCATTATGATTTTTTTATTTATATTTTTTGAGGAATACTAATTTCGGACTAAATGACTATTTCATTTTATAAAATTTATAGCATATTATATAATGGTGGTAGCAGGGTGGGCACTGCAAGGGGTGGCTGGTATGTTGGTGGTAACAGCCATGTCATGGTAGTTGCAGTGAGATGTTGGGGCAGGTACATGATGACGGTGATGGCAGGATAGCGTGGCAGTGGCGGGCAATTTTTTTTTTTTTCCTGTTATTTCTACCAACACTAAAAATTAATTTTCCACTTAATTTTTACCTATAAATGGTAACTAACTCACTAAATATAAAATATTATTTTTTAAAAAAATTATTCTATTCTTATCATTTTAACTAAAAATAATTATCTTTATTTATAAATCAATAACAAATTAAATAATAAAATGCAATACCTCCAATTGCGAGCGGCGCAGTATGGTCTGTCCGGTTACGGGACTTGTGCTGCAGGAACTGTAAGCGGCCGTGGACGCTCAATTACAGATAGACAATTTGAGAGGGTTTTTCCAAAGCAGCGTTCGACCTCCTTTATACCAATGGCGGTCATTGGAACACTTCGCCCATCTTGCATGTGTTTACTGCAACAATTGCGCCCGTTAGCCGCATTTCAACCTTCATTTTTGTCGACGTGGTCGTCTTCAAGGATGGGTTTTCCTGCTCTCAAATTCAACACCTCTGTTTCTCCGAGGAAGATATTCATAACTAGAGCAGCAAGATCAGAGTCCAAGGGGGTTTCTTTAGGGTTTAAAGCTCCAGATTTTATGGTTCTTTTTCAATCCGTTGTTCTGATATATGAATAGATAATGGTGTTGTCCCATATTGTCATAACATTTCGACTGATTGAGACTCTCTCTCGTCCTCTCTCTCTTAGCTGCCGGAGCCTTTAACTGGGAAAACATGGTCATTGCAAGATTTTGAAGCATATCCTGCTTTACTGGTGAAGTTTCTTATCCACCTTAATAGATTTTTGATTTGATGTTGTCTGGTATGGTTTCTAAAAACAGAATAAAAAGGATACCAATAGTTGCACAATTGTTATGAAATATGCATCAAATTCTAGCGTATGTGTTGCAAACTCGTCGATCCATCTTTGGAAGCTCCCTCCCGGATATATGGGGCTCACTAATTTTCCTTGGTTGCCGTGATACCTCGGATATACTTTCAGCCAATCACCCCGTTGCCAGAAGGAGTTTATGGACTATCTTTATATTTTATTTCTGCTTATTATGTTACTTTATTAAGCATCTTCTGTGGCATTAGTTTGTTAGGAGGTTGTAATTGGATTGTTAGGGTGGGTTGCTTGTTATGTTCCTTGGTTACAATTTTATCTCCTTGTTATGCTCAATATTGTGGCTATAACCGGAAGGGAGGGTGTCAATGGAAGGAGGATAGGAGCTTTTCATTTCCTCTCCGTCTCTTTCTCTCTCTCTCCCTCCCTCCCTCACTCTCATTCTCTCTGCTTTTCCCCTCTTTTTCCCCTGTGTCCTCTGCTCAAACTCTCCTCTCTTCAGCAATTTCAACGTCTCACCGTCGATTTACAGGGCGCAATCATGGAGCACGTATCATTTGGTGCTTTCATTGAGACCTCGGCAGAGGAGACGATGGCCGAAGAGCAAGCACTTGATGCACTCAAAGCGTCCATTTCCTGGCTGTCGAAGGAGATAATGGATGTCGCGACAATTGTCCGACAACACAGCAAGACTCGCCGTTCTGACTTCCACAACCAAGCATCTTCAACAATCCATCACTGACATCATTCCATCGTTCGACACCATTGAACTACACCCTAGCGTCATAGCAATGCTGAAAGAGTTACAGGAGTGGAGGACGACCGTACAACAACCCGTATCAGGTATCGCCTCTAACCCTTCCACCATTGAGCAATTTTGAAATCCCTCACTGCACATTGTCCTCCATTGTCTCAAGACAAGAAACAACCGCCTCACGCCGTCAATCTGCCGTTGCTTCTATTCCTTAATTCGTTTTGACACCTTTGATTGCATCCCCTAATTTTCGAATCACTAAGCCACCTACCGCCACAACTATACAAAATTTCCCTCCTCCACACAGCCTTTCGCCCAATCTGTTGATTGAGAAATTGAATCCGGCAAAATTGGTATTCGACAGAGAATGTGGCTAGCTTCTTGTTCCAATTACAAAGGCCAACACCGACAAACAAGAATCCCCAACGGATCCGTTTCCAGAGACGGTTCCTCAGCCATTTCCCATGCTGAAGAATGTGCACTTGCTACCTTCAGCATTGGGTACTCCCAACAAATAGACAGATAATTATTGTTGTCAAACCTTTTGTGCAAGTGTCACTAGCACACATGGAGGGGTTCCTGTTCCTCTCAGGTTGAGAGAGGATGCAAATTTCCTAGGTCTTTGATTCATTGAGGCTATGGCTCTTGAAACACTGAAGGAGATAGGTAACGTAGGCCTTAAAATGCATCTTGTCAAGGAAGGTGAAGGCAGGGCCACTCCTGAAAAAACTGATGCTGTTGAAGTGCATTATACCGAAATTTTGCTTGATGGCACAAGGTTCACTTCCAGCCATGATAGGGGGATGCCTTTCAAATTCACTCTTGAACAAGGTCAAGTTATTAAGGGATGGGACCCGGGTATCAAGACAATGAAGAAAGGTGAAACTTTCATCTTCACCATTCCTCCAGAGCTGGCTTATGGTGAATCTGATTATTCTCTAGCTATTCCCCCAAATGTGGCTCTCTAACTTGATGTGGGAAAGGTAATGCGGTCAATAAAGCCACAACACAGATTTGCCGAAAAGGGAAAACCAGCCTCTGGTAATGAGTGTGCGGTGCCTTCTGTTGTTTCACTTTAGCTACCTCTTAAAGTGGTTATCAAGGTAAAGGTTATCGAGAAGATCTTGAAGGAAATGGAAGGATATGACTGGCCTAATAGTGGAGCTGTGGTGCAAGTGAAATTGATTGGGAAACTACAAGGTGGTACTGTTTTTGTGAGGAAAGGCCATGGTGAGGGTGCTGAGCTATTTGAGTTCAAGATTGACAAAAAGCGAGTCATCGAGGGGCTAGACCGAGCTGTAATGGCAAAAAAAAAAAAAAAAAAAAAAAAGGAGAGGTGGCCCTTTTGACAATAGCACTTGAATATGCCTTTGGCTCTTCGGGGTTCCAACATGAGTTGGCAGTGGGTCCTCATAACTCCACCATTTACTATGAAGTCGAGCAATTTAAAGCCTGCAGTGCTCTCTTGCGTATGCTCTTAGAACACCAATCTCTTCACACGCCTCATCACAGAAGCACCCACAATCACCATGCCATTCTTTGTGCCACTACCAGAGTTCTCACTGTGCTATTGAGATGGGAAGCAGATGTCAATCCTCCTTTGCAACAACTTGTAAGGTTGTGTTCCACCTGGTTCACGTGGTTGCTCGCCTCAACCCATCAACACTCCTTGACCATCTCAGCAATGTCGATTGTGACATAAACCCAACCACAGCTATAGGGAACCCGGCTCTCATGAGCTGTGCCAATTACAAGAGAAATGAGCGTCTTGGAGTCCTAACTGTAGATAGTGCTGATTTTGGCTTGGGTAACAAAGCTGACCCATTGGTAGACTCCATTGCTCGGATTAATCAGTGGTCTCTCAACTTCCAACAGGCGGTGCTCTATGTTTTACAGGTCTGGATAGCCCTTATGCTAGTGGCAAGGACAGCCATAGAACTTGACCAACAGGACATTGCCTCGGCGGGTCAGATCGAAGCCGTTCGAGTTCGTGTCTATGCTGGGACTACCGAGAAGCCGTGCACTTACTTTAGTGATAGTTTGATAACCTTAACTAAACTTTGACAGAAGCAGGACCAGTTGGAGAAGGGGCTGCTCGAGTTCGGCCCGAAGAGGGATAGCGGCATTATCGGGAGTTCTTTGTCCCGCACTGCGCAGCACCATGCATAACCTTGGAGGGGTGTGTGCAGTTGTTCACGAGTATGGGTTTGGACGTCAACCTTTCTGATAGAGACGGCAACACACCGCTCATACTGGCAGTAAGAGATGGCCCCGGATGGGTGTGTGAGCACTTAATTTTACGCCAAGGTTACTGCAATGTTACGGACTCAAAATGGGACATTGCCCTTCTGCATGTAAGGAAACACAGTGGGAGGAGCACCTACGTCGAATGCGCTCCTCTGGACATGCTTCCGCTGATGATGGGGCTCGACAGTTTCATAGTGGTGCCATGTTATCAAACTTCTCTTTCGTTCAACCATGAGGATAAGGTTCTTTTGATGGGAATGGTAATGTTGCGAACTCGTCAATCCATCTTTGGAAGCTCCCTCCTGAATATACGAGGCTCACTAATTTTCCTTGGCAGCCGTGATACCTCGGATATACTTCCAGCCAATCACCCGGTTGCTAGAAGGAGCTTTAGGACTATCTTAATATTTTATTTCTACTTATTATGTTACCTTATTAAGCATCTTTTGTGGCATTAGTTTGTGAGGAGGTTGTAATTGGGTTGTTAGGGTGGGTTGCTTGTTATGTTCCTGGGTTACAATTTCATCCCCTTGTTATGCTCAGTACTGTGGCTATAACCGGAAGGGGGGGTGTCAATGGAAGGAGGATAGGAGCTTTTCATTTCCTCTCTCTCTCTCTCCCCCCCTCACTCTCTTACTCTCATTCTCTCTGCTTTTCCCCTCTTTTTCCCCTGTGTCCTCTGCTTGAACTCCCATCTTTTCAGCAATTTCAACGTCTCACCGTCGATTTACAGAGCGCGGTCATGGAGCACGTATCAGTATGTGCATTCCTCGCTTTCCCCTCCATATTGTATTAGTCGCTAGCAAGTTATGATTGAAATCTATTTCTGATGGGTGAATGTAATATCCCTGGTATTTCAAAATTAATTTTAATTGTAAATAATTGGTAATATTTAATATTGGGTAAATTAAAAATATGAAGTTTTAATGGGTGATTATTTAATTAAGTGGCAAAATTATTAAGGGGCATTTTGGTAATTTCTTAAATTAAGTTTTGAGTTAAAATAAATTAAAATTCTTTGGGATAACCTTAGTGTGTTTGGCACCAGACTTCTTGGTTTAATCTGATTAGAAAGCATTAACATTGTGGGGAGAACCTAAATCTAGTGAATTGCAATGCATTTATGGTTGTTGTGAGTTCCAGAATTGCTCTGATTTTGTTGTCAAATATGAAATTTGCTTCAACTCTGCCTTAATCTGTGTTATTCATTGTTTCAGAAGTGTGTAAAATAAGTTAAGATGCATGTTAGTTGAGTAAAAATGTTAAATTGGAGCTTAAATCGTGATTTTTGGCGTTATTATGTTGTGGCGTTTGAGTGCCGTTTAAATGGCATTCAAACTCTGATTTTCTTGTTGAGTAGCACTTGAGTGGCATTCGAGCATTGGTTTTCCTATTGAGAACCATTTGAATGGCACTTGAATGCTGGGTCAAACGCTAGAGAGAAGGATATTTTCTGCAATCTAGTCTATTCAAATAGTAAAATTATGCCTTTTTATTGATTATTTGTGAATTATGTTGCTTAAATTGAGATTAGTGATGTCGGTGTTTGAGTTTTGAATTGTGACATTCGAGTTGTTGTTTGAATGCTAAGTAGACAGTTTCAATTTTAAAGCTCTGTTTTCAGTTCCGAGTTTGGAAAGCATTGTCCTAGATCAGATTGTGTTAAGAAATTATAAACCATGATATGGTTGGTTAGTTGGAGTATTTGTTACTCATACCTAATGTTTCTTCTTTTTAGTTTCCTTGGTTTGTATATTTTATCCATGCTTTTTTGATCTAATGTTGTTGGCATTTTGTGGATAAGCTGGCTAGAGTGCATTAAAATACAGAGGTATTGGGATGTATGGGCTCTAGGGTAACTTATTATGATCTACATTTGTCGGATACTAATTCTTCGTCCGGTGTTTTGAGGTCTCCAGATTTTTGAGGAGGAATGCCTATTTAGCTATGTGACCATCATATTGAGATATCATTAGATATTAGGTGAGGGACGCTGGGTTGGTTCATGGGCAGACCACAAATGTTAGATATTCTCTTGACCATTGGATTGTGAGAGAAGTCTCAAAGTAACAGGGAAGGTTGCATGTCAAACCGTCGAGTCGGGTAATCTCATGTGACTTACTTAGCCGATGGGGGTGTAAATATGTTAATCTTTGATGCACAATGGTGGAAAAATGAGATCCAAGTAGATGTTGTTGATATTCTTAATGATAGTTATTGTGACATCTCTCTTGATGTGATTTGGAGGAATCTATAATTGTTTGTATCTTGTGATTATCCACTAGATCAGTTTGTTTCATGATGACTGATTTGGATTGAGTTGTTTTTAAGCCATTTTGATCGTTGACAATAATTTACATTGCATATTCCGTTTCTTGTATATTGTGCTTCATACAGCATTTTTTTCGGAGATTCTTGAGATTATTGTTGATATGCGTTGTTTTTGGTTTTGGTTATAGATTGCATATTATGTATTCAGCCCACTCTTCATGTTTTATTCTTCCAGATTAGATGCAGGTTTTGGAGGCCTTTTTTTTGTGAAGCGGTGTGGCCAACTCGAGTTTTAGAGTTAGAGGTCTCCTGATGGAGTTTATTAGCATTTATTAGCTAGTTCATTTAATGATGTTAGACACTGACTTTTTCTGTTGTATTTATGGTTATTGTCAAGCGAGGCCCTAGACAAATTTTTAAAGATGTTTCTATACCATTTTCAAGAGTATATTATAGTTCATGGATATATTTGTCATTATTTGTGGTTCTATTTGCGTTGTGACTTCGGTGGCTAATAGGGTTTGGGCCAAGTTGTGATAGTTGTGGTATCAAATATACTTAGCAAAGTGCCTCCTTGCACTTGGTTATTTTGAGTTGGGGCCAAAATTCTCTTTTACGCCTTGAAGTCATGAGAGAAGCGACCAGTTTTGTTGCAGTTGTAGTTCAACTTCAGTCTTGGTTGGTTGATTGCTGCCTTCAGTCCTGGTTGCACCACAATTGTTGCTGGATTTTTTTGAGCGAAATTCCTTTGTAATATGGCTGAGCTTTTGGCAATTAAAACAAGTCTTCCTCTTCTTGTCAAGGTTTTTTTTTTTTTTTTGTGAGATTTGGGAAGCACCACCCACTTTTGTTGCAGCAACAGAAGTTTTTTCTCCCCAGCTCTTGCTCTAGAAGGAGAGTACACCTCAGAACAGCTCCATAATCTTACTAGCTTGAGTGGAACAATCATCTTTTGGATATTTTGTTCAGGCCTTGTAGAAAGCGCCTAGCCTTCCTCTCTTCTTTTGCCACTAAATATGGTGCCAAGCGAGAACATTCAGTAAACTTGGTCTCATATTGTGCCATAGACAACATTCCTTGCCCCAAGGAGACAAATTCAGCCTCTTTCCCTTGCCTCATGCTAGAAGGAAAGTACTTCTTGTTGAACATGCAAAGGAACTCTGCCCACGAAAGTGTTTTAATAGCAGGGCCCAACTCCCATTTTTTCAATTGCAACCAATTTTCAGCCTCACTACCAAACTTGAAGGTAGTAAAACACACTTTGTCCTCAAGTGGACAATTGATAACATTGGGGGGTTTTTCAATCCCTATAGCCAACATTCAACTTTGAGAGGATCATGTTTGCCAATAAATTTTGGTGTTATTTTATCTTTGAAATCACGATTGGAGTTACACCTACTGACGTGATTTCCTAACATTTGAGATCCTAATGCTTGATTCACTAGTCTCGCCATTTGATGGCGAGCAATGATTATATCAGCCAACCCCTCAGATTCTTGGGGTGTTCTTTTAGTAGCATTAATGCTTCCTTGGTCTGACGTGGTTACAACTTATATAAACAAGGCAAAGAGACTTAGCATTATAAAAACACTTAAGTCCCTCTATGTGCCAAAATATTTAACTGGACTTAGAATATCTAAGACTAAGTTCAAGAATCTCTTAGCTTTCTATGAAGCACCTTGATATGAAGGCAGTCATGATGTTCGGCAAGGGAGGGAAGCTACACCTACGTTCCATTAGACCTTTAAGGTTCTAGAATGCGTTGGTGAGGTAGCATATAGTTTGGCTTTACCTCTAGTTTGAGCAGATGTGCATAATATATTCCATTTTTTTATGCTAAGAAAATACGTGCTTGATCCATTTGTTGCTTGTCTCTTGTGGATGATCCTGCACATTTTCTTGACCATTGATACTAGGTGCTTTGTTGCAAGATCGTTCTATTGGTTAAGGTTCTCTGGAGTAGTCAAAACCTTGGGGATGCCGCATGCAAGGTTGAGTTTGATATCCATGAGAGGTATTCACGTATTTTTGAGTTTTCAAGTATGTATTTCAGGGGAAAAATCTTCTTTTAGGGAGGAGTCATGTAATATTTCAGATATTTCAAATTGATTTTTGTTGTAAATAATTGTTAATATTTAGTTTTGGGTAACTTAAATATATGATTATTTAATGGGTGATAATTTAAGTGGCTAAATTATTCTAAGGGGTATTTTGGTAATATCTTAAATTAAGTTTTGAGTTAAAATAAATTAATATTATTTTGGATAATCTTTGTGTGTTTGGTGCTAGATTTATTGGTTTAATCTGATAAGAAAAAATTAACATTGTGGAAGAACCTATATCTAGTGAATTGCAATGCATTTATGGTTTTTGTGAGTTTAAGAATTGAGCCAATTCCCCACATGAGTTCCTCTTCCTCTTCTCTGTCTTGATTCATCAAGAAGTGAAGGCTTCCTTAATCGTGGCCAGATTCATCAAATTTTCCCTATAAATCGATAGACAACTAATAATTTTTGAGTAAAATCCTTCAAGCTTATATAACTAGTGAAGGTAATGCATTAATAAAGTCAACTTATAGCCCGAATGATATTGGCGTGCTAAATCTTAGCTGACTTGTTCTTAATATGTGACCCATACCAAAGAATTTATTGGATTTGTTACCTGTAGTGGAACTGGATGCCTTTCAATCTTCTTGTTGATTTTGCTTCGCATGCCATAGAATCTCTGCACACCATTATATTTCAATTTCTATGCTTGAGCGTCTTGACGAAGACTTATAGGCTAGAATAGGTTTGTATAACAATGGAGAATAATGTAGGAATGTGGGATGAGAAAACCTTGGCACTAAATCTCAAGAATAAAGTAATGGTTTTTTCGAAAGGCTACTCTTCTCATGTATTCAAGAAACCTATATCAGTGTTGCCATTTTTGCCTTATTTTTCAATTATTGTATGGAAAGGAAATATATATATAGAGAAGGTTGGGAATTAGATAAAAACACGTGACCATTTAGAAAGTAACGCCCCAACGTGCGTCCTTTGTATTGGCGCACTTCAGGTGCAGAAGCTTTAACAAGGGGCCCACACCCAAGGACACGTACCTCTCGGGCAAACATCCGGCGTGGGCATTTGTGTAAACGATGCTTGTGCACGTCTTGGGCGCACATCAGGTATGAATATTTTAGACAGAATATGCATATGCGTAACTTGGACGCATATCAAATATGAGCATTCTGAATAAAATACGCACATGCATATGTTAGACATAAGTTAGGCATGGATATTGGAGATTGATGTATTTGTGAACCTTTGGCATATGAAGGCTGATCTTCACAATGCTTGAGAACAATTCAAAATATCTATTTTACCCAGTTACGAAATATGCCAATAAAAAATATTCCAAATAATCTCCCTCTTTGACAATTTTGTGACAAAATCTCTAAAATATAAAGGAAAACTAAAAATACATGAATTATAAGTTTAGACACTACTGAGATAGAATCTATCCACATAAAAATATACTTCTAGATAAAAGACAAAAACATTGAACTGTAGAGGACAAGAGCTCCTGCTGTTCCCATTCCATCATTGTTAGTGTATTTACAAAATATATGCAGTAATAGATAATGGTAAGGTGTGCAAAGCACATATGGAACATATATTATGAAAAGCAATAGACTGAATAGAGAAAATTGCATGTACATACAATAGATAGAAATACGTGTACATATAATTGACACATTGCCATAAAGAAATCAAGCTCTACTCCTTTCTCGTTGTTCCCTCTTTTATGTACTCTCTCGTTATTTTATAATCCTCCCCCTAAGATAACTCCCCTTATGTTCTAGACATAGTACTTTTCCTTTTTGTCATGAATGACCAAAGGGAGGACATCATATAAAATCAGAATGGCCACTTTCCTGTAAGGAACGCAGCTTAGTAGATATCTAGTCGAAGTTCTCCCACATGTAGGACTCTAGCTTGGTGTCAATCCGCCGAAAACCTTCGAGGACATGGGACTCTAACCCATGTTGTGTTGCTGAAATTTGAGAGATCTAGTCAAATATTTGAGAAAGTTGACCCATGATGATTTTAGAGGAAGAGGAAGACAAGGAAGGCTCATAGGATCTAGGAGCAGATGAAAAAGAATTGGCCTTCAGATAGGGAGCATCCATTGAGTCGGGATGCTCTGGAGAGTGACAATAAGTGTGTGCTTGGCTTTGTTTGTAGATAGTCCGAGTAATAGGTTTGCCAAGAGGAACACAAGAGAGATCGGGGAAAGTCACTCCAAGACCCATTATTAGGCATAGAATAAGACAAACATTAGGAAGGTTGTTGTCCTTCTTACTCATGAAGACCGAAATCATGTGTGAGTAGAGCTAAAAGGGGAGATCAATTGACCTTCTACCAAGGAGAGCATACAAAAATAGGGTTTGTCAAGGGGGAGGCATAGTTTGTCACGGGAAAAATGTTAGTCAACATAATTTTACACACTACTAGCCTCCTAAGAGAGAGATGCTTTGTTTTAACAAATTTTCCATGCCAAGTCATGGGAGTGCATGGAGAAAAGAGGCTATCTCATCGTATAGTGGTGTGGAATAGGAGTAAGGGTATTTAGGATATTCCACTTGTGGAATATTGAGAGTGCTCGATATCACCTTTGAAGTGATCCGAAGTGTACTCTCCTGCATGAAAGTAGAAAATGAGTTGGACTCCTTGTCAATCTCATGAATGTTTGAGTAAATTTCTTGGACAAGGAGGATGGATAGAGAGATGAGATTGGTGAGGACTTGTTCCTAGTGCCGGTCAACAAAAACAAACAAAATTAAGCAATCTAGAGAGATGAGGTCAATTTCTCGTTCAAGGATAAGTTGGCAATGAGTCATGTGTTTATGAAAGAGGTCCTTAGCAGTGGCATTAATGAAGCGGTTCTATGTCGAGGGACCTCCACTTCATGGGTGTTTGTCAACAACCTTCTTGGAGTCCATTTGAACACAATATGGGTGTAATGCTCGTATGATAAATGGATTGGACACTATTACGAAGTAAGATAAAGCCCCAAACTCAAACCTGCCAAGGGACGAGGATAAGGAGGAAATATTACAAATCTAAGTAAGAGATGTGTAGATCTAAAAGAGAGAAGGCCAAAAATGTGGGTGAGATCCAAACCGGACCACCCTAGACAAATTCCATGAAAAAAATTAGATCCACATCCAAATCTTACAACAAACAACAAAACTCAACAAGATTTAGACTCAACCAAGACAGATCTCACAAAAATGTGAGAACAAAACTTCATCCATGGTTGAGCATGCTTACTACCATGAATGAAGACCCATGAGCTTGAAGAAGAAGAGGAGATGGAAGAACATATATCAGATTCGCCTTAAATTTGAAAAGAAATGGGTAGATTTGGAAGATTTGATGTAGTGAGAGAAAATATGATAATAGAAGTGAGAGAAAATGTGGGAAAAGTCAAAATTTTTGGTGCAGTGCACGAATAACGCAAGAGTATAAAAGGGTGTTGCAAGTCGGTGCACGAGCGTGCATCAGGTGCGCCACGTAAGTGAAGTAGTGCATGAGCACAAGAGAGACACACTTCAGGCATGCACATTCTAGTCAAAATGACTCGAGTGTGAGGTAGGCGTGCATCAAGCGCAAGTACACAGTGTAATAGGAGTGCTGAGGGCACTGGAGAATGAGAGAAGGTGCACATGAGTGCAAGATTTGTGTGAGTTAGTTATAAAATTTTATGTGTTGATTTATTTATAGTAATTATTATTTTTTAAAATTTTTGATAATATAAAGGAAAACTCACATCAGTTGGAAGGTGAAGAATAGACACCAATGTCCTTCTAATGGATTCAAATTGAAAACTATCCAATGGTTTGGTAAGAATATTGACCAATTTGTGTTCGCTTAGAATATGTTCTAGAGTAATGACACGAGTTTCAACAAGTTCATGAATGAAATAATGTCAATATATTTGGTTCGTGAGTGTTGAATGAGATTCTTAGATATTTTGATAGCGGTAGTGTCGTCATAGTAGATTGTTATGTGTCATGGGTGATATCGTAATCATGTAACATTTGTTTCATCCACAAGAGTTAAGTACAATTGTTGCATGCAACAATGCACTCTCCTTTAGCAGTAGACAAAGAGATAGAATATTGCTTCTTACTTATCTAGGCTACTAGATTGTATCCGACATAGAAAACCTCTAGAGGTACCCTTTCGATCATAAATATTTCCAACCTAGTTGGCATCTAAGTATTTAGCTAAGTAAATGTTGGAGTCATGGGAATAGAGAATCCTATAATCGGGAGTGCCATTTATGTAGCTTATGATCCGTTTGATGGCACTTAAATGAAACTCGTTAGGATTTGACTGATATCGGGCATGCGCACCCACACCAAAAGCTATGTTAGGTCTACTTGTAGTTAAGTAGAGAAGGCTACCAATCATACTTTTATAGAGAGTCTGATCTATGCACATGCCAGAGGAGATCCTGATCTAATGTAGTTGAAATGCTCATGGGTGTTTGAGTATTTTTTATTGTCTAATCCAAAGTGTTTGATTAGATCCTTAACATATTTTGTTTGAGAGATAAAAATCCCTTTGTGAAGTTGTTTGACATGAAGACTAAGAATGTTAATTTGCCTACCATATTTATTTCAAATTCAGAGGTCATACATTTAACAAATTCATAAGTACAGGAATCCACAATGGAACCAAAGATGATATCATCCACGTAGACTTAAGCTACAACCATATACTTTTTAGAGACTTTGACAAATAGAGTTTTATCAATACTACCCCTAGTTAAATTGTGCTCACTAGATATGAGGTGAGACACTTATAGCAAGCTCTAGGTGTTTATTTAAGACCATGTTGGGTCTTTTGGGAGTTGTACATATGGTTGGGTCGCCAGGGATCAACAAATCCCATTGGTTGCTCCATGTATATTTCCTCTTGAATGATGCCATTGGGGAAAGCACTTTTGATGTCCATTTAGTAAATTGTAAACCCAATCGTACAAGTAATGGATAACAGAATTTTTATAGACTCGAGACAAACTATGGGAGTAGAGGTTTATCGAAATCTATTCCTTCGATTTGAGTATAGTCTTGGGTAACTAGACGAGCTTTGTTTCTAATTATGTTACTATTTTCATCTGTTTTATTTTTAAATATCCACTTGATATTAATGACATTTGTATTTTTAGGTTTAGGTACTAGGACCCACATATCATTCCTAATAAATGGATTCAATTTTTTATGCATGGCATTAATCCAACATTCATCATTCAAAACCTTTTCCACCTTTTTAGGCTCTATAAGAAAAACATAGCAAATGAAAGAGAGTTAATTTAAGACTTGTTGGTGCAGTCGCACGCCCTCACTTAGGTCACCTATTATGTAGTCTTTATGATGATTGAGTTTGATTCTAGAAGAGGGTTCCTTGCCTAAAATGATGTCCTGAAACCAATCAGAGCTTTCATCAATAGTTGGTTTAGGATCGGGTTCGTTTTTGTCACTTACCTTTTTCGAGCATTCACTTTGCATAGATTGCTTATTTGAGACGTCATCAACTACTACATTGATAGGTTCCATCACAGTTGGTGTATGGAAGTTGTACATTTTATAGGCTCTACTTGAGTGAGAGTATTCTAAGAAAATTCCTTTATCGCTTTTAGAGTTAAATTTTTTGAAAATTTTCTTATCTTGTAGTATGTAACATTTACTTTCAAAAGTGTGAAAGTATTTAACATTTAGGTCTCTTTCCTTTTCAAAGTTCATATAGTGTTTTATCCAATCCAGATCTTAAGTAAACCTTGATAATTATATAACACGCAGTGCTCGCGGCCTTGGTCTAAAAATGCATGGCTATATTTTTGCTTTGCATCATTGTTCTAGACACTTCCTAGATAATCCTATTTATTCGTTCAACTATTCTATTTTGTTAGAGAGTGATAGGGGCAAAAAATTTATCTTGTATTCCTTCTTCACAAAAAAATTTAAAGTTGGAGTTCTCAAATTCTTTTTGGATTAGTAGTGGCTGGAACGAAGATCGTTTTTGAGTTACCAGTCATTTTAGAAATGTTCTTAGTAAATCCCAATCCCTTCTTATTTCCAGCTGCTTATCCAAGTTTAACATGTGATCGAGTTTTTTAGTTCCACTTGAGAATTTCTTTAGATCATTTTTCACATTTTCATGGTCCATTTCAAGAGATTTGATTTTTTCATTTAAAGACGTGTTCAAAATTTTAAGTTTATGATATTTGGCACTAGTAAGGTCTAATTTTGTTTTAGTTGCAACTCTTTATTTTTTAGATTCAGCCAATTTATGACTAAGAGATTTATTTATTTTCTTGACCTTCAAACACTTCCTAAACAATTTGTCGTAGGTCTCTTGAAGATCATCAAATTCATTATCAAATTCATCTTGTGAAAAATTAGATGTTCAGGTTGCTCGTTACCAATTTTATTACAACTAATGATGGTAACTTTAAAATCCATATAGGTTTATCTCATCATCTTCCAAAGATTTTCGTTATTGTTATTCTCCTTATCATTATTAGTTAGTGTAACATTCATAGCTTTTCCTTTTAGCCTTTTAAAGTTTGGACACTTCGTTTGAACATGTCCAAAACCATGATATTTATGACATTGGATTCCTTAGGATGTTTTATTCTTCAAGTCTTTGCTTTCTCTTTTCTCTTTCTTTACGATACTTTGTGTGGAGGCATTTCCTTTGGTGTTAGAGGTTCTTTTGTTATTCTTATTCTTAAAGAACTTTTTGAAATTTTTAACGAACAAGGCAAAATACTTGTCATCGAAGGATTCTTCATCGGAGTTATAATCTTTATCTTCCTTAACAGTTGTTAAGGTAATAGATTTATTTTTCTTTGATTAGGGTAAATTGTGTTCATACGTTTATAATGATTTAACAAGTTTTTAAATTTTTAACTTGTCTAGATCCTTACTTTCCTTAATTACGGTGACCTTAGGTTTAAATCGCTCAGTAAGTAATCTTAAGACTTTTCAAATAGTCCTATTTTTTGGAATTCTTTCACCTAGATTGAATGTGGAATTTATAATGACATTTAGTTTGGCATAGAATTCGTCAAAAATTTCATCATCTTTTATTCTAATTTCGAGCAGTAAACATTTACAATGGCAACCTAAGAATTTCTCTACTTTTACGGGAGTTTTTGGTCCAATTTTAATTTGAGTTCTTAACAAATTTAGTTCCTTCATGGGTGATTTTGAGAATGTTCCATGCATCTTTTGATGTTTTATATATCAAGATACATTTGAATTCTTCAAGGGAAAGAGCCATGAAAATAGCATATAATCCCTTCTTATTCTAATTACATGCATTGAGTTCCTCTTTAACTCATAAAGATAGGACTTTAGGTTCGTTACTCATTGTACTCCTTGGCAGTGTATATTCAGATTGTGTACTATCCCATACACGTATATCCATTGATTTAGGGAAGGCTTTCATGCGGACTTTCCAATAAGCATAGTTATTTCCATCAAAATAGGGAGAAAATGATAGGGATTGTCTAGTATGCATCTAGATAAGGGTCGAGGACCAGGGTAAGTCTCTGATACTAAATGAAAAAAGATTAGGAGGTCCCTAATCTCAAAATGCTTTGATGCTTTTTAAAATTATTAAAGTAAAATAATCTAGAATATACAATATCGTAAAATATATTCAGATCTAGATATAGATCTAAATAATTATGTACTTTAAACAGTAACCACGGTATAAATATGAATAATAAGTTAATTAAGACAAGATATGTAGTGACGAAGGAAAATATTAATAACCAACAGTTATTGGCTAAAATCTTCTGGGTTTTTACAACTAGTGAAAGCAATATATTAAAAAAGTTAACTTACAAATCGAGTAGTATAGATGTACTAAACCTTAGCTAACTTACTCCATACTTATAACCTCTACCAAATAACTTCTTGGATTTGCTACCAGCAGTGCAATTTGATACCTTTCGGTCTTCGTAATGATTTTGCTTCACGTGTTGTAAATTCTCTACATACCATTGGATTCCAATTTCTACTTCAGCAATGTCTTGACAAAGACTTACAGGCTGAAATAGGTGTGTATAACAATGGAGAATAATAGAAGAATGTAAGATGAGAAAACCTTGATACTAAATCTCAAGAACAAAGTAATGATTTCTTAAAATGAGGCTCTTCACACGTATTCAAGAAATTTTTTTAAGTGTTGCTGTTTTTGTCTTGTTTTCCATAAGTGTTTGGAAGGGAGAGATATATATAGAGAATGTTGGAAATTACGTCAAAAATACATGGCAGTTTAGAAAGCAGTGCCTCTAGTGCACGTGTGTCTTATAGGTGCATTTGAGGCGCAGAAGGTTTAACAAAGAGTCTGCGTCCCAGTGTATGTGTGCTTTTTAAGCGTACAGCAGGCACGGGCATTTTGTGTAAATGGCGCTCGTACACGTCTTTGGTTACATTAGGTGTGAGTATTCTAGATAAAATACATACATATGTGGCTTAGGTATACATTAGGTATAAGTATTTTGGACAAAATACACACATACGCATGTCAGGTGTGCATACTGGGAGTTGACGCATTTGCAAGCCTCAAGCGCTTATCAAACGCTGATTTTCACAATACTTGAGAATGCTTCAAAATATCTATTTAATCTAGTTATAAAATATGCCAATACAAAATATTTCTAACAAATGTAAATGTAACTTACCCGATACTAGGTTCTTTTCATCTCTTCTTATTCTTACACTATCCAATCTAATCAGCCTTATCCTTAATTATATTTACGAAGGGATTTTGTGTAAATGGGAGCTTGCATGGATCATTTGATTTCTGGCAGCATGTAGAGATTACTTGGAAATGAGTTTGGGACCTAACAATTTGAAATTTCAGGAATCATAGTTCAAATGCTATGCTTTTGTTACAAAAGAAACTTGTAGAAATCCCAAGGTCTGCCCAAACGATATTAATGGATCAAGTGATCTCTTTGTTGCATAATTCAACCTTAGTTAAGATTGATGCCATCATACAACAGTGAGTTGTTCAATCATGTACCTAGTACAATTGAACCAATGAGTAATTGGGCATTCGAAAATGGCTCACTGGATAGCATTTAAGATGAAAATATATGGCACTTAGACCATATCTTTATGTCACTACCCATTATTATGGATCTTTAACAACACCTATATATTTCCTACCAGCTCCTCTGTTGTGACCTTCGCAAGACTTTTTATGGATATTATCATAAGCCTTATCTAAATCAATGAAGACTATTGTGATGATATAAATTATTGTATATTATAGAAGTGATAATTACAATAATTGAAGAGTACATATATAAATGAAAATGAAAGTAGATCATTATGAGAAGAAGGAATAATCCCTGATGCATGGAAAGGAATAGTTTTAACCATCCAGTTGGGAATGCTTGGATACCAACAATGGTATGACTGAAATCCAAATCTTAACTTTTAGAGCAAGGTTTTTTTATTAACAAAAAAAAAAAAAACACAAGGCTGATTCCCATTCAAGGTTACCCATCGTGCCCAGCTTTCCTTTTCAGCTGATGTTGCAAGAAGACATGGTTGAAAGACTTCAGTTCTTTCATGCACAGAAGCATATATTGGCCTCATGAAAACCTTTTTTCAGTTATCCAGAGTTGAATTTCTTTCATAAAGTGCTTCTCAAGCAAGAAATTAGAGCTTAGATTATGTGTTAGACTTCCAAATGAGTCTCCAAGGATAATAGAGGTTTAAGACAAAGTTCATTTTAGAGAGAAGCAACAGATAACTTTCAACTTTCGGGGGTGGGGGGGGACAAAGAAATTTCCATCTGGAACTTTTCCGTTTGATATTTTTGAAATGCTGTGTGCTGCTCCATTTGTCATCTGTTCAATATATGTTCCATGCTATCAAGGTTTAGAATTGTCATTCAATTCTTGTGAACTTGTTGATTGACAAGCTTATTGATATTAGTCATTAGTCACATTTCAACTATCAAATAGGTTATCTGTTTAATAATGAACCTAATGACCATATTATTCTGATGGAGAGAAAATCCTATGATTAGCTTTTTGGGAAATTCTCCATATGTGGACCAAAGAATTACCAAGGGCCAACTCCTGCACACACATGAACTAAAAAACACAACCATTTTAATTTATAGTTATTTATTTCAAATGCTTATTATTCCTTAAGGATTGTATTTCAGAAAGTAGCTTACAGTGTCAATCAGGAAGGTTATATATATCAGCGTTCAGTTTCATCACTTGGGCAGTTTGAATGACATTCATGTTGAATATTGGGCTCTTCCACTGATTTGGGGCTTGTCTACATCAATTGACTCCAAACGAAAGTTTTATGCTTCTGCCCTGAGAACCATCGCATTTGTTCCTTGCCAACTATGATAAAATCATCAGTTGCACAACTTTTCAATTGCTGAAATCACCACCTGACTTCACCAATATACGCCTCATCCACCATTTCTGGTCCGACACTCACTGGATAAGAAACCAGACCACATCAATCCATTGTCTCCACTTAGACTTTGCCTATAAGTTCTCCTGTGTAGCCTTAGACCCAGCACCCTAAATCACCCAGAAACCTACTCCAGTGTGTTATTAGATAGATTTGTTGGTTAAGAAGTGAAATTGAATGTTACCTGCAGATTTGCTTTCAAAGTAGTAGTCAGACTGTTTCTTTTGCTCATATTATTGAATGGAAATATAATTTTCAGGGTGAAGTTAATAACTCACAAGTTGCTTCTGCACAACTCCAGTAGTTGACCCTATGAAGTCTATTGTGTGCTGTAATTGTGGCCTAAACTGCTAGAGTTATTGTGCCTTTCCCAAAGGAGTCACTAGAATGTCCTTGAGCCTGAAAAGCATGTTGGCAAGGAGGACAATCTAGCAGGAGGGAAAAAGAAGATTGGGAATCAGATTGTCAATGAAATTGACTATTCTGGTAGTGATGAAGTGGGAGAAGGAATTTTTTTTGTGGGTTCTTTGTTAAGCATATACAGGTAAATACTAAATTTGAGTTTTCTAGTTTGTTCAAATGTAAGAATTTTATTGTTTCAAAGGTTTTACACGACATGTGCATGCCATTGTTCATTGGTACAGAAAGTGAAATTGATCTTTTTGAAGTAGGTTGAACTTTGGCTGGATCCTATTCCACGTTGCTGCTGTATCTCTGGATTCTGTCCTGGCATGGTGCAATCCTGTAATTTTTTTGTTCTCTATTCCGAGCCTTGGTGGGGTTCACTTCCATGTCCAAGGTCATATTTGTCATTTGCAGATTTGTGATGTTTTGATTGGAAGGCACTGCACAATGTTTCTACCATATGGTTTATTATGGGTACCGCAACTTCTCATGTATTGAAGTTGATGGAAAGAAGCATACTTTGTATTCAATTTAGGAGTATCAAACTTCATCTTCTGATAATGATTATGATTTTCCATGTTCAAGGTCAAATTCCTTTAGGGGTGGAGAATGATCTGGGACTAAAGAATATCAATGCTTATAGGAGTGGACGAGTTTCCAAGCACGAGGATATTATTTAATTTAATAGGAGTGGACGAGTTTCCAAGCACGAGGATATTATTTAATTTAAAAAATATCTTTATTCATTTATATTCTTATTTGAGGAAGTAGCTTAGGGAGCATGTTAGGAATTCTCCATATACCAGATTATAATTTCATTATTTGGTGAGATTGTAATTAAATTGTTTCTTAAATTCTAAGTTCTACAAATGTTGTGAGGTTATCTAAGTGACTCGTCGAATGTGACCGATAACTCAGGTTTGGTGATTATTTGCAGAAATATTGAGCATTGTCATTGTATAACAAATAGACTAATGGATCATGGTGGTGGAATAAGCTTCTCAATGTCTAAAATGTGTTTGCTCAAGCTTTTGTAGTGCAAGCAAAAAATGAAATCTTCTCTATCTCCTCAGCTTTTGTTTTTGCTAGGAAGCATGGAAATTATGTTAGTTGGAGGAAGCATTTTTGGAAATGGCCTCAATATACCAAAGACTACCATTTCATGGATGACCGTGCAGGACAGACTGCTTAACCGAGATAGGCTATTCCTGGAGTTTCAGACAGATATATATGTTTTTTCATGCAGAATGGAAGTGAAGGCCAGAGAGAACTTGTTTTATTCAAGCCCCTCTGTGAAAATGGTGTGGATAAAATGAAATGACAAGCTAAGATGACAAAACTGAATGGCCAGGAGTTTGAAGTTCTATCACAGCATGGTAAAAGGAAGACAGAGGAAAGCACAAGAGAGAAGAGCTTACTTGGTTGCAACAGTATGTCACAAATGGCAAAAATTAAACAACTAGGTTCATCTGAAGGAAAATAAAAGAGCTGAAGAAGTTAGTGCTTTAGTATCCATAAAACATATGTTTGAATAGTTAAGGAACAAGAGGATGCTGTTTTGATCTTTTGTTCTGGGTTGCATAGCAATCATAAACTTATTTGCAGATGCCAATTTTGATGTTAACAACATTGGCCTTTGATTTTGATGTTATTATTCTTGTAGTAATGCAGAGCTTACACTTATCAAACAAAAATAGATTTAATGGACCAAAGCTATGACAAACTGTATTTTTCAGTGTTGAAAGAGAAGAATGAATTGAGGATAATTTGAAACAAAAATATGGTAATTTTATCTAATGTTCTTTGTGTCCGTGGTTCTTCTGAACTATTCTTTTACATTTCATGTTTCTTTCCATTAGACTTGGATTTTAATGTTATTTCTTTCATGCTTTATAAATTTATTTATAAATGGATGTCATGATTTTTTATAATCAGAAAAGGCAGATGCTTGGCTATTTATTCTTAACCACCCTAGATTTGTATTAATTATTTCCATAGCAAGTTGATTACTTGGATCTAAGTAACTGAAAATACATCACACGCCGGGGTGTAGTTCAGAAAAATCATTCACCTTTTAACTTAAAGATCATAGCTCCTTGTTATTTAGATTTTTGTTTACATATTGCACTCCAATTTCTGATACTTCTATGCATGACCCTTGCAATTAGCACTTTAGAATTATGAAGAGTCAGTTCATGGTGTGAAGCTCAGTTTGATTACCATTGCATTATCTTTTTTTTTTTTTTTCCAATTATATTAATTAATGCCTCTGTCTTGAGGGAGATAAAATGCATTGTGACAATGTAATGACAGGTTATGTTTATTTGCAACCACTGCCCATTTGTTAAACACTTAAAAAAGGATATTGTGAAGCTTTCAAAGTACTACATGAAGGTACAAGAACTCACACAATCACTTTGTGTTGTTATTTGCCACTTCTATTGGGTGGTTTAGTCAGGTAATGCCGGTATTGAACATCTTATAATGTTGATATCTTTTGTTACAGAAGGGACTTGCAGTTGTTGCAATATCATCCAATTCTGTAGCAACTCACCCCCAGGTTCAGACTTCTTATAATATATGGTTCGAGCAAAGCTGATGCCACTCGAAATGACTCTTGTGGCCACGTTCCTTGCAGGATGGACCAGAATTTATGGCTGAAGAAGCTAAACTCTATGGTTATCCTTTCCCCTACCTGTATGATGAGGTAAGTAACCATCACTCGTTCATGCTCCTGGCTAACACTTCTTCCTAGTTTATGTACTGGAATTGCCAGATCACTGTTGCTTTTTTGAGCTAGAATGGCATGGCCTTGAGTTGGCTGAGACTTTCTTCTGCTTGCTATGTGATATTATTATAAGTAAGGTCACAGTTTGTGTATATCATATGCCCTGATCTTTCCCCTCCCATTTATAACAAGCCATTTGTATAATCAAGAATGTCATGGGGTATTTTTGCACATGTTCAACCACATAAGAAGTCTTCAAGAAAGGAAAAGAAGGGAAAAATTATTTTAAAAAGCTGATTACTTAACGTTGATTTGTTCTCCTTTTTGTTCTTTCTTCATTTCTTTCTTGGTTTTCCTTCTGCTTTATTGATATATATATTTTTTTGTGAAGCAGTGGGAAGGGGGTCAGATAGGGAAGAGGGAACAGTGTCAAGGTTTCTGACTAACACAGATTCATCACTTTTGAATTAAGTAGTAAAATATGCATCGGGTAAAAATGGAAAATGAGCAAGTAGTTTTGCTGCCACGGACTATCATAATTTTGTTTATCAACAAGTATCACACCCCATCATGACTAATCCATTTGGCATTTATTTGACAGTTTAATGAATATGGCTGTTGATTTTTTTTCCTTAAAACGGTATTAGAACTCAGAGTGAAATATAATGATACCCGAATTAAGAGAAACTACATTTAAAAATTAAGAGGAAGAGCCTTGGCATGATGGTAAAGGCATGCAATTTTGATATAAATGTCATGGGTTAAAACTATAGCAACACCATTTCTAACACAAGGATAAGGCTGTACATATTTGACCCCTTAAATTCCAACTATATAAAACTGATCCATTGTAATTTGGTTCCTTGTTTTGTGGAGGGATCTCTTCTATAAAACAGAGAGTTTGTAGGCCTTATGCTATAGAGCGAACAACAATGTAATTCCTCATTTTTCAGAACTAGTATTTTAGTTTAGAACAAAAGCATCTAGGCCAACTACTACGACTACATATGCATCTACTTTAGTGGCTTGGAATTTAGCCATTTTGACAATCTTCTGAAGTTCTAAAGTTTCAGTCTACTAATACAAGTGGTCTGTTCTACATTTAATCTTGCCAGGGAAGTGTGAATCTGTCAAGTTGGTTTTTATAGCTTATAAAATTTGGTGATATGAAAAAATCCAATAATTGGGTGAGTGTTATTCACATGTATATGATGTTATTTATAAATGTCAAAAATATTAAACTATATTTTTAGATGAATATTCTAAAGGATATTCTAATACTAACTTATATTCTACCACTATTCCTCAAGTTGGAGTGTAAATGTTAATCATACTCAGCTCATTACAAATATACATAATTTAAATTTAGTTAATGACTCAACCTAATAAAGTGGCAATCTATCTCAATATATTTTTTGCATTCATAAAATACTACATTAGATGTAGTATGGATGATTGATTAATTGTGGCATTGCAATTGAGAAGATCTTAAACTCTTAATTCCAAGAGAATCAAATTTGTTAAAATCACTTTTAGTTAACACACAATATTTATACCACATTTTGTTTCTTACTTTTTTATGACACAAGGTTGCATTCAACAAACTTGTAATAGCCAGTGGTAGATTTCCAATCACAAGGTTAATGACACTGTGAAAATATCGACAAGTTGATCTTTAGTATTTATATTACAGATATAACTTAAGCCATGTTTTGGCTTCTCACTAATAAAGTGGCAATCTATCTCAATATATTTTTTGCATTCATAAAATACTATATTAGATGTAGTATGGATGATTGATTAATTGTGGCATTGCAATTGAGAAGATCTTAAACTCTTACTTCCAAGAGAATCAAGTATTTGTTAAAACCTCGTCACTTCATAGATAATATGTTAACACACAATGTTCTAATTCTACTATTGACCTGACTACCACATTTTGTTTCTTACTTTTTTATGACACAAGGTTGCATTCAACAAACATGTAATAGCCAGTGGTAGATTTCCAATCATAAGGTGACTCAACCTAATTGGTATCAAAGAAACCCTAAACCCAATTATGACCATGATTACTTTGCAGCACACCTTGTCCAAGTGTATTATTGAGATATATCATAATATGCATTACAACTTCCTTAAGAGGAACATGAAGAGAAGACAAAATTGGCTCACAACATTGTGGAGAACATAATATTTGGACGAGTTATGGCAAGATTATTAAGCTTACCAACTAATCATCGGTACATTTCTAGTTCAGCAAAGACGTATCCATCATTTAATGATAATTTAATTTTTAGATCTATGGAAGAATCATAGGGTTTTGAATTCAACATTCCAATTTCTCGAAGCAAATCCACCATTTATTTTCTTTGTGAAAGAAAGATGACACGACATCTAGCAACCTTGATACCAATGAACTAATGCAAACTCAAAGATCTTTAATCTAAAATCATTTTGGAAGGAATAATTTAAGTTTTGTAATGTTAATACTATCGTTGCCAATAATCACAATATTATTCACATACACAACGAGAAGAATATACCCAAACACTTGAATGACGATAGAATACGAAATGATTATTGTCACAATGAGAGAGCTCAAATTTAAATTCAGCTTGATTGAATCTGTCAAACCATGCTCACGAGGATTGTTTCAAACCATATAAAGATTTCTTTAGCCAACAAACCCTAGACGTTGCTCCAATTAAACTTCCTCCTAAAGATCACCATATAAGAAAATATTATTGACATTTAATAAATGTAAAGGCTAATGATAAGTACAGGATAAAGAAATGAAAAGTCTAATAGAAATAACTTTGCAACTTGTGGAAAAGTACCAATGTAGTGTACACCATATATTTGAGTAAGTCCTTTAACTATAAGATGGGCTTTTAGCGGAGCTAAAAATAATCTAGATTGACTTTTACTATGTAAACCTATTTACACCCAATGAGTTTCTTTTCTAAAGTCAAAAAGACTAACTTCCATGTATGATTATACTTAAATGTAGTTATCTCTTCATCTATAGCTACCTGCCAATTAGAATGAGAAATAACCTCAGATATAGATTGAAGTATACTAATGGAGTCTAAGGCAAACACAAAGACTTGCTTGTAAAGATGAAATATCAACATAAGAAAATGTAGTAAACAATGGATACTAAGTACAATTGCGATGATCATTTTGTAATGTAATCAGAAGTTCTAAATTAGTTCCCTAACTAGGAACTATAGTACTATAGTTAGAATAGTTTGCTCAAAATCCGAATCCATAGTGGTCTACTCAAGGTTTACTCTCAAAGAGTAACCAAAAACTTAACAAGGATCACAAGCATATGTTTGAATAATAGGAGGACAATGAGGCACATATAATAGAGGTATAAGAGATATACCTTGATGAACAATCTTATATATAAGAATATCGTCCTTGGAAGGGAACTTAAAGATGGACTTGTTGAAGATATATCTAAATAAAATCATGTAGACTTTTGAAATGTGACATCAAAGGATATCGGAAACCGTCCCAACTCTGTAGAGAAATATCAATACTTCTTTTGAGTACAAGGATATCCCAAGAAAATACACCACAGAGACTTGATAATCAAACTGAATATCTCGGACATAACATATATAACCGAAGATCCTCATGAGAAGAAAATGTAATGACTTTTCTGGAAATAATATATAATAATGAATCTCCCCTTAATTACAATAGATGACATCCAATTAATAAAATAATAAGTAGTCAACAATGTATCATTCTAAAAAGTTTTAGAACTCCCATTTGGAATAAAAAAAGCCCTAACAACCTCTATTACGTGCCTATTATCTCTTGCAGCCACTCCATTTTGCTAGAATCTGTCTATTCAAAGATTTATGAAGAATCATATGCTGTGATAGGAAGGGAAAAAAATGGGGTAGAATAATATTCACGATCATTATCTCTCCTTAAAATACATATAGAAGTAGAAAAATGAGTTTAAATTTCAACATGAAATGTATAGAAAATGGAGTATAACTCAGAATAGTTATTCACAAGTAACTCGTGAATTTTTATTAACATAGATAATTAAGTAATGAAGTCCCATTTTGGATAAAATTGGAAATGGTCCCCAGACATCTAAGTATACTAATTCAAAAGGGGTGGAGGCTTATGGATTTACCAAATGAGAATATGACCTATGATGGTATTTAGCCAACTGATATGACTTACAAAAGAAGTCGGTAATAGATATTAGAGTTAGATATAACTTTCTTAAACTACAAAGAATGGATGTCCCAATCTATAGTGAAGATTAAGGCACAGAAATGGCACTAAAACGGACAATAGGATTGAGGTTTGTATCGAACAAGTAGAAGTTTTTTGAATCACGACAATCTCTACCAATAACTCTTCTTGTAGTAAATTCTTGAAACTCACAATGAGCATATAAGAATATTGCATAACAATTATATCGTTGAGTAAATTTACTAATTGATAGTAGATTAAGAGAAAAATTCAGCAAATAAGGAATTAATGAGAGACACAAAGTCCGTATCAAAAAAATTAGAACCAATACCGTTAACCTTTATAGATGAGCCATTAGCCAAAATAATGTCGGGAATAGTGGAATTTAGTTGGTAATTAGATAAGATATTTGTGAAATTAGTCATAAGATTAGAGGCATTAGAGTTAATGTCCTAAACCTAGAAGGACACTAATAGACAGGCGGTATGGTTACAGAATTGAATTAGAGTAGTAACAATTTGATTTGTAGCAATCCTCTTATGTAATGACCAACACTTATTTGAGAATAACCCACTCTATCACAATAAAAACAAATTAATCTTCCATCATTCCTTCTATCACCATGATCACCAAATATGAATCTAGAAGTAATGAATAATCAAATATGTAATCACAAGGGCACAGTCAAAAGTAACAAAATAGATTCAAAGAGAATAAACAACCTCAAAAGTAACAAGAATGAGAACAGCAAACTAGCAATAATGTAGTAGCCATCTCTTCAAATCGAAATATCTCCAGCAAAAATTGAAATATATCCTCAAATCAAAATATTTTTAGATTGAAGAGATTAACAAACCAAAATTAAAGAGATCTCACATATTCAACAAACCAAAACCAGCAGACCAGAAATTGAAATATCTCTTCAATTCAAAGAGATCTCACAGATTGAACCAAAATCAAAGAGTCAGCAGACCGCCATACCCGCACAGATGCTACTCAGACACCCTTACAAGCATTTTGACATTGCTGGTTAAAGATGCACACAAATATCTCCAGAGTAAATCACGTGGGAACAATTAAAAGAAAATCATGAAAGAATCCACAAACAACTAGGGAGAACAAAAAATATTGCATAGCAGTATGAATCCACCTCCAATAAAGGAGATACAACCAACCAAAATATCGTTAAATAAGCAGAATTGAAGATTTGCAGTCAAATTTTGGGTTTTTTGCAAAACAAATGGTGTGCATTCTTTGTGCCCGAAACATTAAGAAATTGAGAAATTGCTTTCTGACTTTTGCTCATAGGCTGGAGGCACATCTTCACCAAAAGGAAATTGTCGCAGCTGCCAGTGGCATTGGTAGAGACAGCTAAGGTTTTGAAAATAACTTGCTCCAATATCATGTAGGTCTTATGAAATAAGGCGAGGTGAGAGTATTCCTGTGCTTGGGTTAGTATTATTCACATACATATATGGGGTTATTTACATATATCAAAAATACTAAATTACCTTTATAAAGCAATATTCCTTAGCATATTCTAAAAGTATATGCTAACAAATGTTCTAATACTAATATTCTATCAGTTTCTAATATAATTTATGGTTGTAAAGGAATGTTCTAACTCTGTACTAGTTCTTGGGATTAAAGTATTAGTTCTCCATTGGTGTTCTTTTCTCCATCAAGTTAATAAGATACATAGCCTTCCATTGTTTGAAATTCATGTGGTGAAGTTATCAATCTTTCTTGCAAGGGTTATCGTTTTCAGGGCATTAGGTTTTATGATATTGTTATAATTTCATACATTTTAATAAAATTGCAGTCGCAAGCTGTTGCACATGATTTTGGAGCAGTCTGCACACCAGAGTTCTTCCTGTTTAAAAAGGTTGGTGTGATCCACATGTTCTACATATGGTATCTGAAAATCAGATCAGTTTTATGGTCTCAAAATTTCATGATTTCGTCCAGAACCAGTGTAGAGTTTGAACTGTTCTCTTTGTCATACAATCATTTTCATAGCCAACAAGTAATTTGAATTTCAAAGTGTAACAGGATGGAAGGAGGCCATATGAGCTGGTCTATCATGGTCAGTTCGATGATTCTAGGCCCAGCAAAAATGTGCCAATCACTGGAAGGTTTGATCTCGAACTGCTTGATGTGTCTATCTTTAGAATTATACTCTTGAGTTTTGTTTTTGTTATTACTCACATGCTTTGTTATCTAAAATCCTCTCCCTTAGGGACTTGAGTCTGGCAATAGACTCTGTTCTTAGTGGTCAACAGGTACCATTAGCTCAAAAGCCCAGGTATTCTTGCCTAAATTTTCCTTTATCTTATTCATTATTCATCAAAATTATCTCTATAGTGCTTATATTCTATTTCTCCAATTGGCAGTGTTGGGTGCAGCATCAAATGGCATCCAGAGGAACAATTGTGATTATTTAGTTGCTGCTTTCAACTCAAGAAATAATTACTCCCAGAAATAATATGGTTTCAGGTGTGCACGCTCTAATCACTCATGGCTATTAATATCTGCCTGTGTACTTACGTTCTCCCTCTTCAGTGTTCCTTAATTATTGGTCACGGGAGATGGAGGTGGCTGGAAAAATAGTTTATTACTTATGCTTCATGTATATAAAGCTCCATGTTGGAGAAGCAATTATTCCTAAATAAGGATGACCACTTCTCTTCATTTTAGATAGGGTATTGTTAGAATCCTAAACTAAGCATCTTGAGTTAGTTCATGGCCCTAATATATATATCTTTGAGAGGCAATGGACAAGAACTTCAAATTAGCATGTTTTGATTATAATTTTCATGTCATTAATGGTTAAGATATTTGTTACCCGAAACTAAAAATTATAATTTATAACCGTTTAGCTTATCTTTCCTATTTCTCGAACATGGTTGATATATAAATTAATATTTCTTAAGTTATAAGAAGTGTGATATCATAATGTATATGACCTACTAGGTTTAATGTTAAACTTATTTTTTTAAAAAGATTAAATCATATTTAATTAATTAAAACACTGTCTAATTTTTGTTGAGTTGAATTTCAATTCTTCCTAAATTAATTATTCATAATAACTAATTAAGAGTTTCTATAAGTCACGAGTGATACCTAGCAATATTTTATGATTGTCTAGATAGTGTAAATAAAATAATTATTTATTAAAAGAACATGTCCATAAAAATCACTGTGCAATGCAATTCCTATCATGATCTTATGTCCCAATAAACTAAGGTTATAGGAAAAATGTTAACCTTTATGATGTTTATATGTGTAATTTTGAATAAATAATTCAATTAATAAAATTAAAAACCCCTTCCCTGATTTATATTCCACCTTAACCAAGAATTTGTGAATAATTGATTCAATTGATCACATGAGGCATCTTTCCTTATGCTAGAAGTGATGGTTCCTTTGTAAATTATTCATCTATCTCCATTAACTTTTCATCTTATCCAATAATTACCTTCATATATCTACATTTGAAAAATATAAGTCAAAATATAGTAAACCTTATATTAAATACTAAGGTAATATTTAGTTTAAGGATCATATGTATAAATTTTACCTTAGTGCTTTTATTGACATCCAAGCAAAGAGTGTACAAAATGTCCTCAATCAAGTTAATTCAGTTAACCCATTCTCTAATAAGTACCATAATGTCATTTACTTAAGTGATTATGAGCTCAATTAATTAGTTATCTCATCTTATTGATCCTACAATCAAAAATATTTCAACTTAAAGTTTTATGCAGTTATAGCTCAAAAACATGATCTCATCATGATTATAGAAGTGTTTCTCTAATCTTGAAATTTTATCCTACAGATTAAATAAGATAAAACATAATAAAGATAAATACCTTTAAAAATATAACTGAATGAAATGGTATATAAATAGTAACCAACTAAATCAAGTATATTTGGCTTGTAGGGTATACTACTACTAAAATCTTCCACTTGCACGAAAGCCAATCAGCATCTTATCTCAAACCAAACTTTTTCTTAGTGTTGATCAAATAATGTTTTGCTTAATGAGTTGGTTAGTGGATCTACTATATTATTTAGAAATACTACTTTACAAATTGCTACATTCTTGTGCTATGGTTCTCTTTGATAAGATGATAATTCCTAAGGATGTGTTTGGTTTGTCGATAAGACCTTGATTTCTTCGTGAACACTATAGCATCATTATTGTCACAATACAATGTTATTGGATGACTAATGGTTGGAACAACTTTCAATTCAACGATGAACTTTCACATCCAAACAGTCTCCTTAGCAATTTTATTAGTTGCAATGTACTCAGTTTCCTTGGTTGAGTCAATGGTGGAATCTTGTTTGGAACTCTTCCAACTTACCACTGCACCATTTAGATTATAAATATACCGTAAGATGGACTTACTATCATTAGGATCAGACTGGAAATTTGAGTCTACAAATCTTTTAATTTTTCAATTTGCTACTCCATATATTAGAATTATATCCTTAGTTCTTTTTAAGTATTATATTTAACTACTTTTCAGTGATTTTCATTTAAATTGGACTGATATCTTCTCATCACACTAAGAGCATGTGTTATATTAAGCCTAGTACATAGTGTTGTGTACATGATAGACCCTATAGCCAAAGCGTAAGGAGACTACTCATGTGCTTTCTATCCTCAGGTGTTTTTGGGGACATATTCTTGGAGAAACAATTCCACGACTTATTAAAATGAGGCTTCTCTTGTAATTTTTCATGCTAAACCATTTTTGCACTAAATTTGTTTACCTAGATTGGGTCAAGCCAAGCAACATTTTAGATCAATCTCTATAGATCCTAATCCCTAGGATATAGGTTGTTTCACCCAAATCTTTTATGGAGAAATTCTTTGTCAACCATAGCATACCAACATCATTTTCAATGAGTAGTATATCATTTGAATATAACTATAAGACTACAATGTCTCTCCTAGTTATTTTCTTGTACACGCATAGTTCTTTTGAATTTTGATGAAATCAAACTCTTTGATTGTATCATCAAAACAAATATTCTAACTTAAAGTAGCTTGTTTTAGTCCATAAATAGGCCATTTCAACTTACATACCTTATTTGGATGTTATTTGGATTTATAACCCTTAGGCTATATCATATACACCTCGTCATCTAGAAAATCATTGAGAAATTTGTTTTAACATCTATTTTTCACATCTCAGTTATGATATACCGTAGTGGCCAACATAATGGATTTGAACAAGACTACCGGTGAAAAGGTTTCCTCAATTTATGTCCGGTGGCTGAAATCCCAATGATAAATCTACAATGTTCCAAACCTCAATAGAGTACATAGAATACATTTTGAATTTTTCATGGCTTCATGCCACTTTTATGAGTCGATATTGTTTTCATCTCATTATAATTTGCACAGGATCCTCATCATCTATGAAAATCATGGTATCTTGATTTATGAGAAAATTAAATATATTATGTTAGGCTTAGATACTCTAATTGATCTACTAACTTGTTGTTTGTCAACTGATTGTACTTTCATTGGTTCCATAGGTTGACCTAGTGTAATTTATGGCTATTAAATTTTCTCAATTGCTATCCTACTCCCACAACATCCTTCAAGAATAAACTCTTTTTCAAAAAATGTCACTTGTTTTGAGACAAATACCTTTTATTCAATGAGATGATAGAAATAATATCTAAAACTTTCTTTTTGGATATCCCACTAATCTACACTTATGAGTCCTTGTATCTAGCTTATTAGTTTCTAAGCATTTTATATATGCAGGACACCCCTAAATCTTACATGTTTAATACTTGTTTTCCTCATTTTTAGTATCTCATATGATGTTTTAGAAACTGACTTAGTAGGAAATCGGTTTAGCAAATACATATCTATTTTAAGAGCATTAGTCCAAAAGGATATAGGAAAATCCATGAAACTCGTTATAAATTGATCATGCCTAACAAAGTTTAATTTTTCCTTTCAGCTACCCTATTTAATTGAGGAGTTTCGAAAGGAGTCCATTAAGAGAAAATCTCATTCTCTTTAAAATGATCAAGAAATTCAGTATTAATATATTCACCACCTCGATTTGATTAAGATATCTTTATACACTTTCCTAGTTGTTTTTCTACTTTACTCCTAAATAGCCTAAATTTTTCAAAAGATTTAAATTTGTATTTCATCAAGAATACATATTCAAATCTTGATAAATTATTAATAAATGTAATGAAGTATGTATACTTCTAGCATGTATAGATAGGTTCCCACAAACATTTGTGAAAAAGGACGTTTCGTCCCCAAATAATATAATAACGTTTCGACCTCATGTAAGATTAGTAGAAATAGTACAAAATTAAATATTTAATATACATAAAGAATATTTGTATTTAAATTATATGAACAACTAACATACATAAAATGATATAAGATAATAGGTAATAATAAAAAGAGACAATTTTTTGTGACGAAGGAAAAACTCAATACCCACGATAATCGAGAAAAATCCTCCGGGCTTCATCGGCCAGAAAAGATATCTACTATAAAAATTAGCTTACAGATTGGGCGGTTCAGACGTGCTAACCTAACCGACTTACTCCCGTCTTATGATCTCTATCATGGAACTCATTAAATTTGTCCACGACAACGGAATCGGATACCTTTTAGTCTTCATGTCAATCTTTTCTCTCGAACCGCTTAAAGGATTAAATGCCACCGGATCCCCTTTTTCACAATACCTACATCAGCAACAGAGGTAAAAGGTAGGAATGTTGTATCAAAAAAAAGAGTGATGAAAAAACTTGTTAGCACATGAAGCACAATCGTTGGAGGGAAATTTTCTCACAAAAGGAGTACACAAAATGAGAGATTTTATAAGTTAGATGCCGCTCCAAGATTGTTCAACAATCCAAACAAGTGTTCGAGCAACTAAAGGAAGGAGGAAACTTATAGAGAGCTCGAAAATCCAATTTAAAAAAGTTACCCGTTACCGCGGCACTCGAGCGCATGACTAGTGCACCAAGGGTTTCAGAGAAAACCCTACCGGTACTTGATCGAGAAGGAGACGAGTAGCGAGTGGATAGGTTCTGGAATTTGGGTTCGAGCGGCAGGCGAGCGCACGGTAGGTGTGGGTCTTTAGGAATCTGGGCTCGAGCGAATATCGAGCGAGAGGCATTGTGCAAAAGATGATCCGGGAACAAACAGTCATAAGCATACGATGATGCAGTATTTCAATGAACACAACTTGACATCGACACATGACTAAATATGGTCACGAAATATGCCAACCATAAAAATGACCCTAATAATCTTCCCATTTGGCAATTCTGTGACAAAACATATAAAGTAAAAAAATACAAGTAAAGCACGGGTTCAGATACCACCGAGATAGAACCATGTACATAAAAATCTACACATAGTGAGAAGTAAAAATAATAGACCAAGTAAACAAAAAAACCACACGATGACTGCTGGTCGATACTATGACTGTCATGCCAATACTATAGCTATGTTGCTTGGTCAAATATGGTTAGTAGAAATAGGTATAATATAGGATGATATAATATGACTATAATAATAGAAAGAGAAGACAACATGCATCATTAAAATGAATGAAGGCAAGGTAGTAGAATATATAAAATTAGTAAGAGTAATACAAGCATCACAACACTACTCACAAAAATAAGAATATTTTCCCTAACAAAAATAATACCATCTCCCCTATCAAAAATAACAAGCATATGATCCGCCCTATCCAAATAGTAAAAATGGTCTCCTCTTTTGAAAAGACAATTTCCCTAACTCCCCCTAACAGAAGCAATCTCCCTAAAGAATAGAAATCTACTCTTTTTTTTTGTCACGAATGACCAAAGGATAACGGAGTTCACTCTTTTTTATCCATATTTTCTTACCATATTTTATAATTTTGGTTAAATGTGTCACTTAATCTTTTAAAAGGTTAATATGATTGATGAGATTTTCTATCGTTGGATTTTGCTTAAAATTATTTTAAAATGACTTTACAAGGTGATAGGGATGAATATGACTAGTGGTGCCGCAACCATGAAACATTGGAACAAATAAAGTATTAATATTAGATTTGTACCGTAGCTTCCAAGAGAGATTAATATCAAGGTTTTTCCTACTTTTTAAACGTTGAAGATTGGTATGAACCTGAGGGGAAACTCTTAACGGTTGATCACTATAGGAAGATGTTACGCTGCTTTGTCTTGGAATCGAAGTAGCTCGGATAAATGCAATTTTGGGATTAATATGGGCTTTGAGGCGAAACAAACAAAAGAATTTTCCGGAACCAAGCATATGCATACGATGATGAGATCAAATTCAAGATTTCAACTTATTGAACACAACTTGACATCGACACATGATTAAATATGGTCACGAAATATGCCAACTATAAAAATGACCCTAATAATCTCCCCATTTGGGTGACAAAACACATATAAAGTAAAAAAATACAAGTAAAGTAACGGGTTCATACCACCGAAATAGAACCATGTACATAAAAATTTACAATAAAAATCTGAGTGAGAAGTAAAAATAATAGACTAAGTAAACAAAAAATCTACACGATGACGCCGGTCGATCACTATGACTCACATGCCAATACTATATAATGTTGTCTTGGTCAAATATGGTTAGTAGAAATAGGTATAATATAGGATGATATAATAATAGAAAGAGAAGACAACATGCATAATAATAGAAAGAGAAGACAAATGCATCATCAAAATGAATGAAGGTAAGGCAAATGCAGAATATATAAAATTATAAAATTAGTAAGAGTAATACAAGCATCACAACACTACTCACAAAAATAAGAATATTTTCCATAACAAAAATAATACCATCCCCCTATCAAAAATAACAAGCATATGATCCCCTATCCAAATAGCAAAAATGGTCTCCCTTGAAAAAAGACAATTTCCTAACTCCCCTAAAGAATAGAATCTCCTAAAGAATAGAAATCTACTCTTTTTTTTGTCACTTAACGACCAAAGGGTAACGGAGTTCACTTTTTTATCCATATTTTCTTACCATATTTTATAATTTTGGTTAAATGTGTCACTTGATCTTTTAAAAGATTAATATGATTGAGATTTTCTATCGTTGGATTTTGCCAAAAATTATTTCAAAAGACATTGGATAGGGATGAATAGAATTAATAGGGATGAATATTTGGTTAAAATTATGAAAAATGAACAAACAAAGTATTAATATTAGATTTGTCTTTAGTAGCTTCCAAGAGAGATTAATATCAAGGTTTTTCCTACTTTTTAAACGTTAAGATTGGTATTGGGAAACCTAACTGATCACTATAGGAAGATTAACATTTGTTTTCGAATCGAAGTCACTATTTAAACAAATAAGTTTTGGTATATACGGCTGACAATTTGAAATAACATGATGGGCTAGGAAATTTTGGCTTTTTCAAATAACCATACAACAAATGCTCCTTTTGGGAAATGGGCTTTTCTTTCAAATAACCCAAGCATATGATCCAATTATTCGACCCATTTGAAAATCTGTCAGATCGCCTATATAACTTTAGATCAACCAAGATTTTGATCTTTTCAAGAATGGAGTTAGTTAACTTTCAACTTATTGACGATTCAAACTGCATTTGCAGAATTAACTGCTCTTTTCAAGTTTTGATGCTTATACTTCAACGACACATTAGTTTTTTTATCTGAGTATTCCTTAAAATAATCACATAAGTACTCGTAAGGTCAGAAATTCAGCCTTCAACCTGATCTAGAGTTATCGGATTACTTAAGAGTTTCTTCTGAACGTTCATCATTTTCACACATTGAGGTCATAAATGTCATATACTTGACATGGCCATCTTCAGTGCATATGTCATTATTCGTGGTTCCTTCTTCACTAATTTAATGTCGATTAACTTTTCAAGGCTTAAACTCAGTAATTTAAAATTGACATTCAAAGACGATAATAGCCAAAACCTTTACACTCGTAGCATTAAACTCCTTAGGTATTTTTCGATTTGGAGTCCTTAATTTTGTGTCGGTCTTTCTTCTCATATTTAGGTGATCATTTTAAATCCACATTTGCTTTGTCTAATGACAATTTATTATTCTTCAAGAATTTTAAAATTTTAAATAAAATAAGAAAATCATTATCATAACACGATTCTTCTACTCCGAAAGTCCCGCTTTCTTCCCCTACTTAATTTGAAGAATGATTGCGTCATCGATCATGAAGTGTGTGTGCACATAAGTTCGGGAAGAGATCCTATAAGTTCTTCAATCTTTATTTTATTAAGATCTTTACTTTCTTCTTTGATCAGACTTTTGAAGTTCAAACTGCTCATGAGTGATCTAAAAACTTTTCACAGCCTCTCTATTTTCAAAACTGCTCTCCAAAATTAAACGCTGGAGTTCATAATATCAAGTTTAATCGGAAGATAGAAATCATCGAATGTCTTCATACGATTTCTTCAAATTTGGTAGTTAGCATTTGTAATTTTGAATTTTTTATAAGTTTGGTTCCTTCATGAGTGATTTCAAATATATCTCACGCATCTTTTGCGATCTCACATATAGATATATGTTTAAACTCTTTGAGAGATACAGCCATAAAAATCACATGTAATTTCTTACTGTTCCAATTACAAGTATTAAGTTTTTCCTTTGACCACAAAGACAGAACTTTTGGTTCATTGTTAGTCGAACTTCTGGGCGGCGTCCACCCAGTTTGAGTGCTAGCCCACACTCATTCATCCATCGATTTGAGGAAGGCTCTCATATGAACCTTCCAATAAGTATAGTTGTCCCCATCAAAGAAGGGAGAAATGGAGAGCAATCCACTCATATACATCTAGATTGGGAGTCGCGGTTTGGGGTAATTCTCTGATAGAAATTGAAAAAGGACGTTTTGTCCCCAAATAACACAATAACGTTTTGACCTCGTGCAAAATTAGCAGAAACAGTACAAAATTAAATATTTAATACACGTAAAGAATATTTATATTTAGATGATATAAACAACTAACATGCATAAAATGATATAAGATAATAGACAATAATAAAAAAGAGAATTTTTAGTGACGAAAAAAAAACTTGATACCCACGGTAATCAAGAAAAATCCTCCGGGTTTCAACGGCTAGAAAAGATATCCACTATGAAAATCAACTTACAGATCGGGTGATACGGATGAGCTAACCTAGTCGACCTACTCTCGTCTTGTGATCCATACTTAGGAACTCCTTAGATTTACCCACCCATGTGAAACCTGATAATCTTCCTGCCTTCACATCAATCTTCTCGCCAACCGTTACTGAAAGACTAAAACACTACCTAATCCTTCACTACCCACGTCATCGATGGAGGTAAAGGGTAGGAATGTTGTATCGAAAAAAAGGGTGATGAGAAAACTTATTAGTACATGAAGTACAATAATCGAAGAAAGTCAAGAAAGTTTTCACAAGAAAGGAACACACAAAATGAGAGATTTTGCGTTAGATGCCACTCCAAGGTTTGCTCAATAGTCCTGGCCAAGTGTTCTGCAACTAAAGGAAGGGAGGGAATTTATAGAAAGCTCAAAATCCGGTTTAAAAAAGTCAGTCTGTCGTCTGCTGGGCCGAGCACGGTGCGCCACGCTGGTTTTGGCAGAGAAAATCCTACCAGCACTGAGCGAGAAAGAGCTACAACAGCTGGACGGGTTTGGAATTGGGTCCCAAGTGGCAGCGAGCACATGGCAGGTGGGTCTTCTTGGAATTTGCCTGCTATCGGGCGAATATCAGTTCGATCGACAGCTACCGCATACGATGACGCAAAGACTTTTAAATTTAACACAATCCGACATCGACAAATGACTAAATATGATTATGAAATATGCCAACCATAAGAATGACTCTAACAATTTGTATGGATAAGTCTCTAACATATTTGATGCTCTTTCTCTGCTTTTTTCAAATGGAGTTTTAGGCATCTTACCCATGAGACAAGATTCACAATTTGTATATGATTTATAAGCAAATCGATTTAAATGTTCTTCCGTTTGAAATTTGTTCATTATTATTTCATTAATATGGTCCAATCTACAATGCCAAAAGGTATGCATGATTAACATCATCTTTATTTTTTTTTATTTGTTTGTTCTAGATTTAACATCACATTAGAGATTTCAAAAATACGTAGACCATTTAATAATGTGCCATATCCGAATAACTTATTATTAAAAGCAAATGAAATAGTTATTCTTAAAGGAGAATTTTGTCAAAGTAGAAGCATGAACAATATTTTTCCAAATACTCTGTACATAATAAATGGTCTTCAATTCTAAAACTTCTCCAACAGATAACCCTAGGCAACATGATCCTATGATTAATGCAGCAACAATTTCTCCATTTTGCACTTGTAGGCTCACCTTGCCTTGGTTCAAAGGTTTACTTTTTGTCGGTACTTGCAACAAATAACAAATATGTGAGCCGCTTTTGGTATCCAATACTCAAGAAGAGGTGTTATAAACTAACAAGTTTAGTTCAATTATAAACATACCGGTTGAAGCGTTACCATGCTTTTTGTCCTTCAAAGAAGCAAGATACTTTTTGTAGTTTCTTTTCCAATGCCCTTGTTTCCATACTAAAAGCAATTCACCTTTTCATTTAAAGAGGCTATTCTAGCCTTATTCATGCCTCCTTTTTTCTATTTACATCTTTTTTTAGTTCTACTTTCTTTTCTTTAGAAAAAGATTCAGTGAGTATTAGATGAGGCTTTTCCTTTCTAATAGTACTCTTAGCTATTTTTAACATATTAAGAAACTCAAGCAAGCTGGTTTCTGAAAAATTCATATGAAAGTTTTAAACAAATTGAGAGAATGAATCTGGCAAAAACAAAAGAACTAAATCAATATTTAGCTCCTTCTTCATGGTGAAATTGAGCCCAGCCAATTGCTCGATAAGGTTGATTATCATATGTGCTTGTACAAATGATTCGTCCACCATTTTAGCATGAAAAAGCTGTTTAGACAATTCATATCTCACAATTCTAGATTATTCTCCAACTCCTATAAGTGGCCCAATATAGTATAACTATTTATTTTCTTATGTTATCTCAGCAGTTCATTTCACATAGAGGCAAGCATTTAACAAATACTGTAAATATCATCATGCTTTGACTTACCATAAGTTGCCTTCTCCTCATCGGAGGCATCCTTCTTAGGAGACTCAAGAAGATGTTCTTCATGAACATAGGCAATGCCAATAAATGTGAGAACAATTCTTAAGCTTCTTAACCAATTGACAAGTTTGGTCCAACCAAACGATTTGAGTCCATTATACTTTTTAACGGATTATTAACTGAACTATAATGTAAAATTTAAATAATACTAATAGATATTTAATATATAGTATAAAAATAATGTCTCGATCTTGGAGGTTAATTACCGCTTTTTATACAAATCTTGCAACCCTCAAAAATGAATTTGGGTGACAAGTTACCGAGTGGGGTCAAGATCTCTTTACTCTAATGTCATAATCTTGTGGTAGCACGGCACATCATTAATACTATTTTATAGATAAGTAACATGTACCAATAGTATTATTTTATGCAACTGTTGAATAGATTTTACCCCTAAAAGATATATGACCCTATGGTAGCACACCATGTCATAATCTTTCAGATAAGTCAACCATTATCATATATGTATAAGAATAATGACACTTCTCTTGTAGTAGCACAACAAAAATGTCATTATCCTTTCTTAAACATCTCATGTAATAAAATGACAATTTATTTTGTAATTTTATGAATCCAGTTTTAGCACTTGGCCAGATCATGAAATAAACAAAAGAAATTATTGTTTTACCACAATGGAAAGATGCAATCATGTTCTTAACACTTTTGATTTCTGTTATATCAAATGAGGATTCGAAATTAAGTAGCATCAACTTGAACACATGACTGGTGAAATAACAAATGTAACATGTGGAATGTATTATTGCCATTTTGAAGTCCAACTCCATAAACGCATCATCCGGCTAATCGTTATAGGGTAGAGAATTGTCCATTTATCTTGTAAGGGACGATTATAATATTTTAGATCCCTTCAACAAATTTTAGTCAAAATTGAAATTTCTCCCCAAAGAACTCCAAGACGAATCATGCAAGTTCCTAGGAAAGGGGGCGTAATCAAAATATAAAATATAACATCTCATGCAATATATTTTGATTAGTTTAGACAATTGAATTAAATTTGTAGCAAAGATTATTACAGATAAAATTCAGATATGTGTTTTAATCAAATTTAAATATTATGATATTTTTAATATTATTTTTTTCAGAAAAAATAAGATAAAATCAACGAAGGTGGCCGCTAGCCGCTGCTGACAGCTTGTGCCACTGCTAGAGGCAGTCAGCCTACTGACCACATGGTCAATTCCAAAAATATCCCAAATTAATTCTGTAAAATTTTGCACTCATGAATTTTCAGACAATTGCTTAAAATTAATGGATCAGTGCACATTAGCATAGAAATATAAAATCATGCGTTGACAAACTCTCACATTTCCAATTTTGAAATTTTCATTCAAGATAATGTATATCTAGAATGCATAATTTTTAATCTTCTGATCATTTAACTGATATAGACAAAGAGATGCCTCTGATACCTCTCTAAGGAAATCATGGAGTAGAACGCCACGGATAATAGTTTTTTTCTATGACTTTCATGGTAGGATTTTCTTTTTAACGATGAAATAATATGAAAATATTTTAAAATTTAATTTTAAATGTTAATATGAAATCAAATCTTTAAATATATGCATTAAATAAATAAGGTTTATATATATATATACACCGTTTATAGCAAATATGATTAACCATAAAAATATTTAGTCTTTACGGTATCTACACTGGATATCCTGCCTTACATTACCAAATAAATTAAGTCTTCAAGTATGTGTCCTAACCTCATTTGATAATTTTATTCTAATACTTAGAACATTTGACATATCCCATTACGTGCTTACTTTTTTCTACATTTGGAAGAAGAAACTAAAGATGCCTCTTACTTTTTCCAACACATGAAAATAAAAAGGAAGAGGAAAATTGATAAATCTTGTTTTATTTCTTTACAATCAAACCAAAAAATGAGAAAGAAAAATAAGATAGGTGAGACAAAAGTGTTAGCACACAAATATAAAGTTGAGGTACAACTTATACTTCTATTTATAGAGAACCAAAGAATTAGGAGGGAGAGAGGACAAGAGAGCCATTGACTTCCTCCACATTAAAGGGAAATGAGGGAAGGAGCCGTTTGGCTCCGTCCTTAATCTGATTAAGGGTTAATTTCTATTAAGTGAGAGGGGCCAATGGCCCCCCTCCTCCCTCATGCCCACATGACCCATTCCAAATGAGAAGAGTGTGTTTGTGTGTATATGTGTCTACTTGGCTAGTCCACTCCACAATAAAACATCCGGGATCCTTTTGAATCTCAATGATCCAATCGCTTATTATCCTAACCTAAAAATTATGATTTATAACCATTTATTTTATTTCCTGCACTTCCAATATGATTAATAAATAAAGCAATATATTTTAAATTACAATAAGTGTGATATTATAATATTTGTGAATCACTAGGTTTAAAATTAAACTTATTGTAGAAAAAATTAAATATTATTTAACTAAGTAGAACACCTTTTAGTTTCAAATTAATTATTTATAATAAGTAATTAAGAGTAATTACAAGTCACGAGTGGCGCCTACTAGTATATCATGACCATCTTGATGAAGTGAATAAAATAATCATCTATTAAATGAACTTGTCCATAAAAATCATTATGCAATAAACTTCATACCACCATCATATATCCCAACAAACTAAAGATTTGAAAAAATATTAACCCTTATATCATTTGTAATTATAATTTTGAATAAATGATTCAATTAATAAAATTAGAAACCTCTTTCTAATTTATAATCTACCTTGGCGAGGGATTCATAAATTATTGATTCAGTTGATCACATGGGACATCATCCTTACGCTAAAATGGTTACTTTATAAATAACTTATCTATCTCAATATACTTTTTATCATTTCCAATAATTATCTCTATATATTCATATTTAGACAATATTAATGATATTGAAATATAATAAACCATATATTAGATATTAATGTTATCTCAATTTTAAAGATAATATGTACAAATTCTATCTCGGAGCTTTCGTTGAAATCCAAGCGAAGCGTCCATTCAAAATATCCTCAATCGAGTCAATTCAATGAACTCATTTTTTAGTAAACACCTGCATAATGTCAAGTGATCATGAGTTCGGTCGCCGCCTCCTTTGACGGGTTAGCATAATGTGCACAGGTATAATTAATCACTAATATCCTATCTCAGTGATCCTATGACCGATAATATTTTAGGCTAGAGTTTTAAGTAGTTATAGCTCAAAAATAAGATCTCATCATAATTATAAAAGCATTGCTCTAGTCTTAGTATTTTATCATGTTGATTATAATAAGATGAAGTATAATAAAGATAAATGCCTTTTACAAATATAACTAAATAGGAAGATATATAAATAGTAACCCACCAAACCAAATATAATTGGCTTGTAGGACATGCTACTACTAACATGATGTTGTAAAATGTGTATGGTTTGAATTTGTTATGGAGGGTAAAATGAAGATCCCAAATGGTGGAATTTAAAGGTACAAGAGTACTCTCTTTTTAGAGATGATGACGGAAGAAAGCACTCTGGAATCTCAAGTTCTCAACTAGATTATTAGCAAAATGTGGATGTTATAACTAAATGTATTCAAAGAATAACCAAGGAAGTCGTTGGAGAATTGAAAGAGAGTGAACAATTCTAAAAAGCCTTACGAGAAAAGGGACAAAATGAAGTCAGTCGTTGGGGAATTGAAAGAGAGTGGACCATTCTGAAAGCTTTACGAGAAAAGTGAGAAAATGACCATGTTTTGTGAGTAATAAAAAATTGTCCTTACTGTCAAGTTTGTCACTCTATTTTGTCCTTAAAATTGCATCAATCTGAAGACAAATACTCTAAATTTCAACTCTATAGTCACTAATGACCGAATAGTATTATTTTGTTCTCTCTCATTATTGTTTCCCCTGTTTTAACTTTTCTCATCAAAAATTCAGGTTGTGTTGTTAATTGCCATTGTTATTTTATAAAATAAATGTAACAACAAAACCAATCTGTTATGGCCATTGTGGTCCCTTTTATTGTAGTGAAGGAAGCTGGTAGTGGTACAAGGAGGTCCATGAGAAGCTGAAACAATATATAGGAGAATAAAGGACATGAACTAGTATTAGATTTGGTCACTCCTTTGTGAGCGATTCAACAAACGGAAACATCATTGGAGGATCACACAAGTTTTGTGTGATGTCGGAGGCCGCAAAACCAGATAAGAAAGACTAGAGAATACCACTTCCATTTGTCAATAAGAAATCTGATCACCATTTGTCACGGGCAAATCTCAAAGTGACCATTCAAGTGGATTTTCGGAGTGCTTTTGCAGGAGTGATGCTAAGGGCCGAAATTGGTAAGATTTACAGAGCAGGTCGCTGACATGCAGACCAGTTGACCTTCCAGAGTTGATAAATTTCTATAAGCATGTAGGCCGACTGCGGGGCTTTATAAAGCGCCATCTGAGTAGAGTGGTTGACCTGCAGAGTACGTGTGTCTAGGGAATCACAAGAACTGGTGAATCGTAGGAAAAGACCAGGTTGGTGTGACAAATCATCTGCAAGAATCGGGCTAAATGAACAGATGAATTTGGCGCCATGGTCTTTATAAAGAGCACACTAGGCGCGGGGTTTTATGGGATTTCTTGACTCAAACAAGAAGATACAAGATAAAGGGAAAGAGGCTAGCGGCGTAAAGGAGAGAATGATAGATGGAAGTAGTAGTGGCAATAGCTACGGTGGAACATGGAAGGAAAGTGGAACGGAGCAGGAGTGCGGAAGGAGCTCTCATCGTTCGCCATCTACTGCCACACTTGTAATTTCAGTGAGCGAAGTACACCACCAGTGAGAAAAATGAGAGAAGAAAAACAGAGAGATAAGAGTGAAGGAGAGTTTTCTTTTTTTGGAGTTGTTTTTCTTGTCCTGTCTCGGGTGTGTAGCGGATACTCTGTCTCGGAGGTTTTTGTAACCGATTTTACATAGTGAAAACCTTATCGGAGTTTGTCCCCTGGTTTTTCCCTTCGCTTTATGAAGGGTTTCCAAGTTAAAAATTTTGTGCAATCTTTTGTTTCTTGTACTCTACTAATTTGGTGATTGTCATTGTGCGAGGGGGTTCGGATCCCAAGGAGCCGGATTAGGGGGGCAGTGTGTGTGAATCGGATTTATCGAACTGACAAGTGGTATTAGAGGTTGCATCTTGCATAAAGTCTCCGTGGTTTGATAGTGTCATCGTTGAGGAGCTTGCCATTTAGTATAGAACAGAAAGGAATGGTAAAAGCACTTGAGGATTAAGCGGGGTGATGGTGGAGATGAGCGGGGCTAGCAGCGATTTGAGAGCCAGTGAGGGTGGGGCGAGGCGGGCAAAGGCAGTAGAAGTCAACATGGCGGCAATTGGTGGAGCTTAGCGGGGCCAAGAGGCGGGACCATCGGGACCCGAGGCGGAGGCGAGGTGGCTAAGGCGAGAATGTGAGAGAATGATTATTTCTGAGGAAGAAGGTGAAGGGGAGTTGGACTACTCGGTTTAGTGGAGCGAAAGAAGGTATCATTCGGGTTTGCAAAAGGTAGCCAGGACCCAATTGGGAAAGCCGCCGAAAGGCAAAGCGATGGCGATCCACGAGGGTAAAAGTGAAATTTTTCCCATAATGTTGTAAGGAAAAGTTTGTTGGGTTTGATCACTCCCTTATACGTGACTCAACAAACGGAAGCGTCATCGGAAGATCATACAGGTTTTGCGTGATATTCAGAGTACTGCAAACTAGTTGCAACAAAGACCGGAAAAACCTGTTTGCCGGTTGGGCAAATCTCAGAGTGACCATTTGCCATGTGGGCAAATCTCGTAGTGACCATTTGCTGGTTGGGCAAATTTGGGAGTGGCCAATTTGTTAGAGTAGCAAATTCCGGAGTGAAATTTGTCGGAGTGAAAATTCTAAATGGATTTTCGAAATGAAAATGCCGGAGTGGCATTTGCTGGAGAGGAAATCCACGGTGGATTTCCGGTGTGCAAATGCGGGAGTGGCATTTGCTAGAGAGGAAATTCCAGGTGGATTTCCAGAGTACAAATGCCGGAATGGCATTTGGCGGTGGAAATTTGGAGTGTATTTTCGAAGTGCAAATGCTAGAGTGGCATTTGCTAGAAAGAAAATTCGGAGTAGATTTTCGAAATGCAAATGCCAGGGTGGCATTTGGCGGAGGGACTCCGGAGTAGATTTCCAGAGTGCAAATGCCAGAGTGGCATTTGCTAGAGAGAAAATCCGAAGTAAATTTCCAAAATACAAATGCAGGAGTGGCATTTTGCGATGGAAATTGGGAGTGGATTTTTAGAGTGAAAATCCATGGATTTTCAGAGTGCTTTTGTATAAGTGATTTACAGAGTAGGTAGTTGATTTATAGACCAGTTGACTTTTCAGAATTTGTAAGTTTTGCAGAATAAGTAGCTGACCTGTAGGGCATGCGTCGTCTGAGCAGAGTGATTGACCTGCAGAGCAAAGTGATTGGAAAAGCGCGGGAACAGGTGATGTCATAGGAAAAAACAGGGTTGGTGTGACAAATTATCTGTAAGAATCGGGCCAGGTGAGCAGATGAATTTGGCGCTGGGGTCTTTATAAAGAACACACCGGGCACTTCAAGTTGACAGACAAGCAGACACACAAAAAGGGAAGAGGCTAGCGGCCGCAAGAGCGGTAGATGGAAGTAGTAGCAGCAATAGCTGCAGTGAAACGTGGAAGGAGAGTGGAACGGAGCAGTAGTGCGGAAGGGAGCTTTCATCGTTCGCCGTCTACCGCCACACTTATAATTTCCGTGAGCGGAGTGTATCGCCAGTGAAAAGGAAAAAAGAAAAATATAGAGAGAAGAGTGAATGAGAGTTTCTTTAATCTGGAGTTATTTTTCTTATTTTGTCTCGGGTGTATAGTGGATACTCTGTTTCGGGGGCTTTTGTAACAAATTTTACATATTAGAAGCCTTATTCGGAGTTTGTCCCGTGGTTTTTCCCTTCATCTTGTGAAGGGTTTCCACGTTAAAAACGTTGTACATCTTTTGTTCCTTGTGCCCTACTAATTTGGTGATTGTCGACTGACGGGGGGTTCGGATTTTCTGCTGTATCGGATCTGGGCTGTGTGTGAATCTGAGTGTCGAACTCCAACAACTAGGTGATCAAGTGTGTGTGGAAGTGGGTATGTATTGCAAATGAGGATGCCTCTGAAAGGTGTAAGGGTTATTTCAAAAATCTTTTATGATAGCAGGGAGACTACATTACCAATGGGGGAGCTTAGTTTATGCACAACAAATCTTCGTCCTGAATTATTGTTACATTTGAAATTTAAAGAAGCACTGAAGATGATGAGAATTGGGAAGTCAGTTGGACAATATGTTATTATAGTCAATTGGATAATAAGGTATTATAGCAAAGGCATGAAAATATTTAAGAGAGGAGGGTATTGCACAATTATTTGATTGTTGAACAAATCCTAAGCTGTGAAAAGATGCCAAAGAAATGGAGAAAGAGGCATTGATGACCATCTATGAGAACTCAAGAGACATCCAAAATGTTGCAAATTCTAGTGGTATTAAGTTGGGGAGTGATATTGTAATGCTCTGAGCAAGATACATAAAAATGATTTTATGGAAAGAGACTAGTATATCAAGAACTAATTTACATGATCAGAAGAAATGTAGATGAGTATAGAAGAATTGTGTAGCATTGTGATAAGATACATGATTTACTGTAAGTATAATTGGGAATAATCTTGTTACGTGGTCAGTAGAAATATAGATGTTGGTTTTAGATTCCCTAGAAATTTGTTGTGGTTCTCACTTTGGAGTGTAATATTATTGACTTATTGGTAGTGGCTTGTATAGTTATAATTACAATTTGTATGTTTTATGCCTTATTGTATTATTAATTGTTCAAACTTTATGTCCACCAAATCACGTGCATCATAGATTCAAATATTAAATAAATTATACATCTTTATCCTAATTTTTGCTATTGATAATGCGTCTTGATGTTTAAAACTTCTTATAATGTTTAGTTGACATAATACACAATATTTAAATCCTTGATTTTATTTTTTTTTTTTTTTTTTTGGGGGAGGGGAGACAACTCCAAGTGAAGTTTGAAGGCAATTATATTTGTGGACATATATAAGGGACTTTGATTGCATACACTACTGTCGTAGAAGGCATGTTTGATGCAGCAGTCATTTGTAAGGAAGCTTATGCATGTGAGACTAAGGTTGTTCTGATCAAGATTTTGCTTACACCAAGGGTAAACTTTGAGCTTGCATCTGGTTGCATTGGCTTTGGATGAACTAGGCACATCTAAGACAATGTGCCTAACTGATGCCATTTGTAGATTATATATTACATGTGGATGAAACAAGCAAACATGTGTTAATACTCAAGTGTAAGTTTGAAGAAATATTTTGGTAGTTATGGTATGAGAATTGTAGCATGAAGATCGATTACATGTAGTGTATGATGATTGAAATAAATGGTGGGAAGGTAAGGGTGGAGGGTATGGAAGAAGGATTTTTTTTGACATGTCGTATGTCAATGTCCTGAAAAGATGGGACAATTGATGATTTTATTACTTTCAATATCAAGGCCGGTTCAGATGCATTGGAGTAATTTCGGGGATCTATTGTGGTATGAAAGTATTGCTCAAACATGAAAGTAAATACTATAAGGTGACTGGAAAGCGTCCATATTGTATGGATCAAAGTGGTGGGCAGTTGAATTCCATCATGTTATGAATTTGGTAGTTGTAGATATTAAGTTATTAAGATGGATGTAATGTCATAGGAGAGAGAGGATATCAGTATCACACTAAAGAAAGGTGTTTCTGCTTACAAAGGCAATTCAGGATATGTTTGAGATAGTATTGTTGTAGTATGCAGACAATTAAACAAATAAGGTTATGTGTGGGCGTGGAAGAGGTTGATTACAAAAGGGATACAGGTAAATGGCAGAAAAGTTTGGAGTGTACCACCAAGGATAATCTTTCATATTTTAGCTAATAGAGGAAATTAGTTAGAACAAAGATTGCCCGTGGGGAAAGTGCTTATTTTGGTTGAGTTTTGGTAACATGGAGTTATTTTACTATTTGAAAACATATTTGTTATATGTAGGGATCTCGCTTTGGTTAACAGATTCTTTAGGTGTAACTGCCATTCTGAACTTGTGAAACATTTGTTTTCATTAGGTCAAGTTGCAAGTAAAATTTGGACCTTTATTTTAGCTATGATGGGTTTATAACGTGATGCTCAATCAATGGCTTACCATTAGGAGACGGAAGAGTTGTGCCTGGATAAGGTGTTTCTCTGGTGATTAACTTGGCCTTTTCTTATACAATGAAATATCTGAGCTTCTGAGATCATGGAGAGGAACGATCTGCGACTTTCTTTCAATTTGCTCAACAACATTCTGTTTCCATGGGCCCAGAGGACAGTACCCTTCTTCTTCCATATTGGTCCTTTAGATTTGTTGTGGTTTTCTTAGTTGCTGATGTTGGTTTAGTTTCTTTTTCTGTCGTATATTTGTATGCCTCGGCATCTTTATAGTGATAAGCTATCTTCCTTATCGATCAAAAGCAACGAAACATGAGAACAGGAGTGGAAGAGGGAATGAATTCAATTACAACAATGCAACTCCTTTATTTAGTCAAATCAATCTTGCCTTTAGGGTCAAAGGATTCATTCATAAGAAATCAAAGGACATTCTGTTTCGTTTGATCTTAACTACGTCCAAGAACATAACCTCTCTGTCTACAGACATGGGCACCTGCCATTTCTAACTCCTCAGGATCCTCGTTGAGGATGCTTTTGTATTGGAAGTAGCACCCTACACATCTACGGACTTGTTGACAATGACCCGGGAACAGATAAGTTGAGAAGGAGAAAGACAATTTAATAGAAAGAACAGGAATAGAAATTCAAACTGATTTAACCATATTTATGGGGGACGGGAGAATTAGATCACATTATTTTGATATGAATAATTTTGTAAATATACCGTGATCCTTGTTAATTCGTCATGCGACAGGATGATCTGGAAATGATGAATGATTAAGAATGTAGGAAAGAAACATTCAGACATTAGCCACTGTTATCAGCTCATTACTTGGGCTGTTAAGTATGATCTTTCTGTAACTTTGAAATCCTGAATTGAGCTCTTCATTCAAGGATCTAATTGAGAGGCTCAAAACCCTGGACGACTGTAGAAAATTTCTTGTGGCGGCAGATCAGAGAAGCTCCAGGAGTCGGTTAACAGCAGTTGATCAGTCGAGTTCTCAAACTGATCATCAAACTCCTGCAGCTCAGCTATCGGCTGCCAGCAGCTGAATCTGGAAGCATCAGACCAAAAAACATCTTGCACAACCTCATCGGAAGAATATGCGACATGATCAAGAGGAATTCCCTGTATTCCTGCCGCTTCTTTCTGAGTATTGTCATTTGTAATCACCTGATCAGGAAGCTCTTGCATTGAATTCCACCGCATATCGACTGCTGGCCTCTGCGGCTCAACAAAATTAGCATGATCACTGTCGTTATCATCAGCTGTAATAATGTGAGGGCTTGAATTGTGGTTCAAAAACTTTGCAAAAACAGCTGCCAGATCAATATCCACCCGGTTGGAATCATTGGTTGATGACTTGTCCGAATCAAATGGGTCACTGGAAGAGGTGGACACGCCGTTCAAGTAAGGGGAGTAGGAGGTTGGCGGCGGCGGCCTGGAGGACCTGGCTCGGCGACTCTTCCTGCAGCCGCCGCCCACCGGCACATTTCTCAAAGAACCGCCTTTTGTCCAGTACCTCCGGCAGCCCTTGCAGAAGTACCTGGGCTGGGACAAGCTGTAGTTGTTGTAGTAGCAGAATTTGGTGTTGCTAGAGGCGCAGCGGGGGCAGTTGGGAGCCATCTCTACGTTGGTTTTCCATCTACCCTGTGCTGCCATTGGGTTTCTCGGACATTCCACCCCCTGATGATCACCGCCACGGCTCAACATATTACCAATTTCCATCATGAAAACGGAGAGCGCGGTAGGGAGAGCGAGAGGTTGTAATTAGGCGGGTGGAGGGAGACATAATGGGGATATAAAGAGGGTGGTTGCGGTGGGGGCGGAGCGGTGTGGAAAGGCATGATAACGTGGGCGGTCGCGAGCCGTCAGGGCTAAGGAATGAAAGTGCTCTGAATCATCATATGAGAGAGAGAGAGAGTTTTTGAACTGCACAGGCGGATTGCTCGCTTCGTCCACGTACTCTTGGTTTCCTCATTGACGTACATCCGAGAGAGTGATGGATTCCTAAATGTTTCGGCACGGATAATTATTTTAAAGATAAATACTCTTAAATATTTATAGGGCAATAAAATATTTTATTTTTTTATAAGTTTATAAGTCCGATGGCGCCTCCTAACATCATCTTTTATTATTTATTAACAAATGTTCTGCGGACTTAGGAGAGAGAAATTACTAAGGATTTTGGAAATATTGGTTCATCAATTTTCTAAACTCATAACGTTACTACAAATGTAAAAAAAAATGAATATTTATCATGCAGTAAATGGTGTGCATGCCGATTTGTAATGCTCTCTTCTCACTTGGCCCCATTCAGTAGATGTTTGTTTGCACTTACTTTTGAGACCCCAACAAATATGAGTGATGAGATTTTGAAACTTCAAAATGGAGTCCAATCATTTTTCCAAATCCTCATAGGTACCGTAATTCTTCCGAGTCTCAAATTTCGAATAACCATCGACGAGAGATCTTGAACTTGCACAAATCTACAGAGATCAAGCCCCAACCACACGACTGAGACTAAATGTTACATGCGTGCGCTCTCCTTTACGTGTGTGTGTTGATACGATGGGATCTATCTTAAAATGATTTTCAAAAACAGATTATAAGTTGAATATTTTTAAATTTTTTGTTATTATTATTTTTATAAAATGTTGATTTTAACAAATTTTATCTCAATAAAAACCTTAAAAATAATTTTGATAGAAGAAGCTGCTAGTCGTGGCCAAGCAATCATATGGAACGGTGTACAATAGTGCACGGTTGTCACTAATTCTACGTGGAATTGACGAATAACCAACTATTTCTAATGTGATATTTGCATATACAGAATGCTTGAATTGACAAATGAAATATCCTCTGGTCATCTTTGAAATATTAGGCATACCGAAAAGCTTGCATAAAAATAGATATATCAATAAATACATTTTAATATCAATTATAAAATATATTTTTAAATAAAAATATATATATATATTTGACCTATTAAGATGGGTTGGGGGAGAGAGAGAGACAGACCGGGGACACGTGAGCATATGCATAATTTGGTAAATTAGGGAGCAAGCAAGCATGACATGTCCTCATCTCACTTCAACAGCTGACTTGAGGGACCGATTAATTCATGGGGATTGCCGAAGTCTTCAAACTCATCTCGCGTTTTCCCAAAATTTGCAAGTTTCAAAGGTGAGCTCTGGTTTAACTACATTATTAATTAATATTATATTAAAGAAAGTAAAAGATATACGCATATAATTATGATGCGAGAGTCCCATATATTTATTTATATATATATAGTGAGTGTGACGGTGGGAGTGGAGTGGGGCAGTTTTGAGTCACTTTCACCGAGATGCCAACGATGGGGCTTTCCACGCAGAGATATTTTTTGTACATATTCTTATATTTATATGCTAACAGATCAACGTAAAAATAAATTAATAGACCTAAATTATATAACTCAAATATATTTTAATTATTATTAAAGGAAAATCATTAAAATATTTTTCGTTTAATCCCAATGACGTCCGTTGTCTCTCGGAAAGAATTGTTGTTACCTAAAAAATTACATAAATATATGCCTTTAAGAACTGAAAGAGACGTCTTTAAAATAATTTTTAGGCCAAAAATGCTGTCAGAAATGAATAACCAGAGTTGTACCGATAAATTAGATAAAAAAAATTATTAGATCTTTAAATATTATAGTAGATAAGATAAAAGAAAGAAGGCTCTTTAAAATAATTTATATAATTTAAAGGCCAGTCAAATGAAGCGCAATAGAGAAAATCTAAGTTAGCTGTCCGAAAAGTGACGACAAACAAATACAGAAAATCAGATGTAGCAAATTTAACTTGAATTTACATTAAATAAAAATAGAATTACAAAATTATAGAAGTTGATAATTTATTTTATGTTTTTTCCTTTTAAAAATTAATCCCACCACAAAATATTACATTCCAAGCTATTAATATTTATAGTACTTACATATCTTCCAACGGTTTTTTTTTTTTAAATTATCCACCACCATAAAGAAAATAAAATTTAAAAAAATCGTAAATCATTCATCCACTGGCCAGCAACGTTTAAATAATTCGGGCCAGCTTCAGCGCTGGCCTGACTTGGAATTTTAAAAGAAATGCGAAAAGAACAAAGAAAAAAAAAAAAAAAAAGCGCCCTTCATCCAAATTTTTATTCCTTTTCAAATTTCCGTGCACCATTTGACGTGTTCATGGAGGATTCCGACTGCCCAGGCGGCCGGCAGCCCCAGAAGGAGATTCAAGGCCCAAGAACGTCACGCCTAAAAGTACGTAGACACTCGTATGATATCAAGAAAGTGCCACTGCCGCCACGGCCTCCTCCCCGACAGCCGCCTCAACCACCACCGGGGCCACTGTTTATAGAACACGATGTTTCTCGTAGGGTGATTCACATAAATGCAGCCGACTTCAAGACGCTGGTGCAGCGTTTAACCGGCATGGATTCCACCTCCTCTTCTTCTGCTCCCTCATCCTCCGCCTATTCTTCTTGCAAGGATACAAGCGGTGGTGCAATATCACCGTTAGAAGGCAGTAAGGATCCGATTATTGCCGATCATATTCACGAGGTTCCCCATGACCCAGGAGTAGAAAAGGGCATTCGGGCCCAAAGACAACCGCAGAATTCCCCAGAATTATCCGACCCAGATCATGGTCATTACCCACAAAATTGTCAAGGCCATTTTCTCCGTTGATGGATCCAAATACCTTGGGCCTGTCTCATTCTATGAATCCTCTCCACCATGGTAGTACTAGAAGTTTCGTGCCCAATTATTCTTCATCCGGGTCAGGTTCATTGCCAGCTACATCGCCCCACCCGTCTCCCCTGTTGATGGATCCAAATACCTTGGTTTTGTACCCAGATTTGAATTCTGCCCCAGTCCATCCCAATAGTGTTCGTATTATTAATACGCCTAGTCCTTCAGCGTACGATTTTTCTCTTGGTGGGAGATTGTCTTCACCTTCATCTTTAGAATTCTTGAATAATGTCTTGAACGAAAAGGATGATTAAGAATGCAGAATCTTCATCTTTGCCTCGAGGGTAGTGGTAATAGTTTAGGATTTCAACTTTGTAAAATGATAACTTGATAGTACTGATATCTCCTTTCTTTTTAATTTGTGTCTCGGTAACTGATTTTGAGAAGATTGATCATATTTTGAATCAAAAGATGTACAAAGATGGTGACGCATTAGTGGCATTACATTAGAAGAACAAATTATTTATCATTTATAAATCAAAATCAGCATCATCAATTTATTGGATAGTTAAGACTGAAGATCAGTCATTATATTTTGAACCCACAGAAGCCATGCCACGATGGAGTAACACTATCTCGATGCTATTGGATAGTATTGAAATCTTCCTATATATGTTGCCCCTGTATAATAATATAATGTAAGGATGAAATAAACAATAGAATGTACAAAAGAATTGTTCGTCTTCCTAATTTACACTCTATAGCCTTGACAACAGTAGGATGATGCAAAAGGAAGGCGTTCTCGCCCTGAAGTTCAAACTTTAATTCCACAAGGCCTGCCTAACAAAAAGTGTCTCCACAGTCATAAGGCCACAACAAAATCAACGTTTGAAACTATGCATCTCTTACTTTGATGTTCATAGCTTAACTAAAAGTTGGAAGAAATTTCCCTATCTTAGCAAAGTCTGTTAGGCTCCCCCTACTTTTTCTATCTTTCCTCACACTTCCTAATGATAAAAATTTTGTTTTCAAAAATTAGACAACTAGACTTATGACAATATGTCAAAATATATTAGACCCATCTTATAATCTTTGTCATCCAAATTGTTGGGATGAAATCCTTATCATTAGGAGTATGAGATAACTTTAATAGCTCTCATCTTACCAATGAGCATTGATAAGGCACAAGCAGAAGCCACACCCACAACCACGACTACCTGCTTCCAACTTCAAAGGACGACAAGGATTCCATCTTTTACAATCATCTGTGATGTTTGAATCATGAACATGTTCGCAGTCATTGGGTAGCAACTGATGTGGGACAGGAAGGTTCTTTTGCTCGAAAAACCCCCCATAAATAGTGGTTCCCTTGAAATCCTGCACATAACAAAAGTAACTCGGATAACAAAACTCATAGCTGATAGAGAAACAAGTGGGCAAGTTTTTTTGGTATCTGACAGAAAAGCTGGTTAGAACTCACTCCAAAATCCTAACGGCAATTCAATAGAGGTGAAAACCAAAAGCTCTGCGTTTTCAACTACACATCTCATGGCAAGATCATGGACCATCATGCCATCAACGAGCAAATTGAAAACCTTTTCATCTCTGCAACAAGCAGAAGACAGCATATGAGTGCTAAACAGAGGCAGGATATATTAGACTTGTTATGTAATTATCTACAGACCGACACCTTTCTTTCTCTGGAAAGAAGTAAAGGCCAATGCTATCATCACTTGGCTGAGATTGTTGAAAGCTCTTTGGCCACACATTTGTCTTCTGAAGGATGTCAGAATTGAGCAACGTCGGTAATAAGCATGCTTCCTCGCGAACTTTTAAGCATGCTTTGCTCGATAAATGTGCCACAACACCATCAACTATTCCAAATTTTTCATTGTGGATACTGAAACTTCCCCTATCCAATCGCAAAAGTGCATAATTTTGTGCTTTCAATCACTCGTTTAGCAACATTGATAAACAAGTAAATTAAGGAAAACAAAAGAACATTTAAATTCTTACTTCCAGATAGGATCAACAATTGGCTGCGCAGGGATATGACTACAATCTTTTGAAATGGTAGACAAACCATCAGGAACTGTTTGTGAAGCACTGTTATCAGCAAATGAAGCTTGCTTAGAGGCATACCCATTCTCCATATTTAATCTCTTCTTATGCTTGGGCTTAGAATCTTTTGCTTCATCGTCAGTCAAATATGGAATAGAACTATTTTGCTCATTTAGAGTGCAACCGTTGTTTATAAGATCATGATCACTTGAGGCAATCTTCACCAGGGACTTCGAATGGTGCCTAAAGGAGCCTCTTTTATGTATCTGCGCTCTCCCCTGAATAAGTACAGAAGGGACCCTTTCTGTTTCCTTTGATCTCATTTTAGCTTTACTTTTTCCTTGATGGGTGATTTCAGCTTCTCTTGCTCTAACATTTTTTAAGCTAATTCTTTTCCTCTTCCTTGGTTGCCAATTGCCAGGTTTGTCAATGACAAGTTGCTTTGCGTTGCTTGAGAAGCAGTCCTCACAGGCCCACTGAATATTGCCCTCAAAGATTTTGGATGCATCATTAAAGCAGTACCTGTATCGGATGGGGAAAAAAAGAACCATCACTTAACCATGCATCTATGACAATGTAAAAACAGTGTTTGCAATTTGCTACCAACAAACTCTTCCCTTGCTTTTTCCTTTTCCTGTTGTGATAGTCTTACAAGAGAATGCACAGGGACAGATAAGTAGGAAAGACTGCTCCCTGAAATTCTGTATTAGGGAACCACTTAACATATTTTATGCAGTTCCAGAAGAGAATGTTATGTAAAATCAAATGATCTGAACAACACAATGAAACAAAATGCTGGTCTATCTATCACCATGAGAGATTGCAATCCAACAGTGGGAAAAAGGAATGTCCATCATTTACTTGATGCAACTTACCGATGCTCATAAGCATTGTGGCATTTGAAACAGCATACCAGTGTCTCAGGAAAGCCTCTGTCACCGCACTTTTGACAAATGGCATTCTACAATCCAAAGAAAATAAGTACAATAAATATTACAAGCAGATTTCATTAGAACAAAAATCATGTATATGTGAACACTGTAAATCATAAAGGACGTGGTAAATTCAAGACAGCATTTAGGGGCCATATGCTTCCCATGCATCTTTGGGTGGGGAATCAGCCCCAAACAGAACAAAACCAAGCTTTAAAAATTCTAGTATTGCACTACTGAATTTAAAATTACATAAGAGGCAAAAGAGAGAAACTTCTTGGAAAACAAAAAATAATAATTAAGGCATCCCAGTGACAACTTCCTGAAAAGTAAGACTCAGAATTTGCTAAAAACCACAATAACAAGATATAGCTTCAAAGCCTGTGAAAATCATATAAATTGTCTAATTTACAAATAATATCCTAAAGCTAATGGATTGACTCCCAAGTATCCACACTACAACAATTCCCTTTACAATGGCCCCTCGTTTCCTCATTTTGTGTCCAAGCTCCATCACGCATAGATTCACCTACCGTGTTTGCCAACCCTTTTATCTGTGCCTTGTGTTAGTGTAACATCCCAATTATCTTTTGGATCCTACTTACATCAATTATGATTACTGCAAGGTTTTTACTCAAATAGATGTAAGTGGACCTATGATCTTAATATAATAATAATAATAATAATAATAATAATAATAATAATAATAAATAAAAGAAAACGAAGAAGAAGAAGAAGAAGAAGAAGAAGAAGAAGAAACAGGGAGTAGAAAGAGCGGTGAAAATCGGCAGAATTTATGGAGGATGACTCTCTGTCTTTCATGCACGACATCCATTTGAATAACCTCAAAAATTTATAGCAAAATCAGGTGAAATCATGAGAGTTATGGATGAAAATGGTTAGGTGCATAAAATGAAGGATTACTGAGGTTGTGTCAAATTTAGATTAATTAGGTGGAATTCGAACAAAGAAATTGCTACAAGTAAAGCATGTGGTGGATTAGGATCGATTGGCTATAAATACTAGTAGAATTGATGCTAAAATGGCAAAAATTGAGACAAAAATTTGTAAAATAGAGAGGACGCTAAGAAAAAAACAGAGGAAGAAGAAGTAATTAACTAACAAATTTAAATAATTCTTTAATCTTCTTATTATTCTACCATCCTATACCTCTCTAGTATCTTGAATAATCATTCTTTCATGTCAAATCTTTCTCATATGATCGAATTTAAGAAAATTTAAGAGATGGTACAAGAATTTAATGAAATTAGGGTTGATTTGTAATATTTGATATGTAAATTCAGTTCTAATAGTTGTATAAAGATCATATATTATGATTTTGATAAGTTCTTGGTGTCAAATATTCGTTAACAATTTAAATTTGATCAATAAACAAAATTTCCAAAAAAGGGGGGGAGATAGAGGCATGATTCAACTTAGGGTTCTTCAGCGCAATGGAGCGGTTGCACTGTGATGGCCCAGCAGTTTTGCAGCGCTGTAGCAGGAAAAAATGAAAAACACAATGTATTTTTGGTGTTTAACAGTGTTATTGGATAAGGATAGTTGATCATTTGATAGTAGAAAAATACTTTGATGATTATTCGGGATACTAAGTATAAAAATAATTTTATATGTATATATATTGGATGACTCAAAATAAGAAACAGATGTGACTTTAATAAATAATAATATTTGAAATGTCGCAATGAATTTTAATTAATGAATTTAATGGACATATTAAAAATTTATAGTTAACAAAATATAAATGACCCAATTTACACTATAATGAGGTTTCTCTTTTATTATTTAACTTAAATATGTATATTGATATTTAGTTTCATTCACATGTCCTTAATTCTCATTCACACTTCTATTTTGAATAGTCAATTCTTGGTAAGATGAGCTAAAGAATTACACATTAACATAATATGGAATTCATAGTATATTGATCCTGGATATTACACGTTACAATTTTATGTAGTACGATATTTCTTTCTACATTCTATAGATAAGGTAAAAAAAATATACAAATACACTATTTTATCCGGATGATATGGACACCAGGATAACTTAGTGTAATTTGTATTATCCAATATTGAAGTCATTCTGTTAATCTTAAGAATATATTTATTTCTCCAATAGAAGCTATCAATGATATAAATATCTAGGACATTCGATGAAGAGCTAACTAGCTAGATCACAGACATGTGGTGAGACGTTTTAACATTGCCCACTAGGGTGATGAAGAGTAATTTGAGTACGAAATAATTTAGCTGACTAATGGAAACATAAATACAATGGCCTTAGGTTCGCAATGGTAGAAATATATTCCTCGCAAATTTTTCCTGTGGAATCTCTTTTGATAAAATATAACATTACATTGCATAATATTCTCAATCATTATATTTTGAATTCTTAAATGAATAGTTGTCCTCCTAGTTAAAGAATTATTGATTAGGTACTTGACACATGTATCCTTTTTCTAACCTTTCATATTAGCCGTCAAGAAATAAATTCTGACATAGTGATAGACTTTTGTGCTACACGACCTGGATATAGATATATCTTATGTCATTATAGAGTATGAGAGCTACACATAGATATCCTTCATAATAATATATGTAGTTTACAGAATATACTACTAAATATACACGTTTGTTTAAAGTTGCAAATAAATAAAAGTTTAGCAAGAGTTTTTTTAATGATATTATGCCATAGTAATATACATATATAGATAATAAATTAATAAATTGATTTTAGTGTCATTTACTAAACAATTGAACAATATAATTGAATCCTAACAGCTAGAATTCAAATCGAAAATGTAAATTTTTACATAATTTTTCTTGCATCTTTAAATTTTTCTAAAAATTTAGGTTAATATAATTTTAATTTTAACATTATAAAAAAAAAATTAGATATTCTAATATAAAAATTGAGTATTTTCAATGTATATTAGTGTCGAAGGCCAAAAGACTCAAAACTTTCTATGTCGAGGAATGAATTCTAGAAATCTTTTTCCATATTCAATTATTATCTGTTGCTATTAAATACTTGTATTTTCACACTTTTAGTCATTAACTTAGTTGCGTTTGACATATTTGTGATTGCTTCCAAGATCAACCTCGGTACTTGAGTGTCCTCGGGGTAAACTTGGCTAAAGTCCAACTACCAATGAGAACAATCGTACTGCACAACTCCGTGGCTACAAAATTCGAATAATAATAGTTGGTATCAAAGCCCAACTTACGAGAAGAGCTGTGAGGACCCAGTCTCGGAATATGGGAATTAGAAGATAACTAAATTAATAATGATTAAAAATCAGGCTTAGGAAATGAGAAAAATTGGATTCGGAAGCAAAGAGGGGAGGCCAGGCTTGGTGCCCAAGTAGCACTCGAGGCTTCGAGCTAGATGCAAATAGCAGAACAAGGCCACCCAAGCAACACCTGAGGCACCACTCAGGCAGGTTTAACAGAAGGGCGCCGCCCGGGCGTGTTTAGCAGAACACTGGCGCTCGAAAGACACCCGATGGGCACTCGAGCACCAATCTAAACTTTCCCCACTGACCTTGTTCGTGGTTATAAAAATGGAAAAGGGGAGAAAAGGTTTGGCATGCACGAGCAAAAGCACGAAAGAGAAAGAGAGGAAAAGAGGAAGAGGAGGGATCCTTCACTAGATCCGGTCCAATCAAAGTAAGAAAATTAGTAAATCAAGTTAAGGAAAATGTATCCTAAGTTTTATTTTCCCTTATTATCACTTTTTAATATCTCCATTTCGGTATTAATACTCTAAAACTCTCTTTCTTTAAGATTTGCTCCGAATGATGCATGTTTCTCATGATTTATTGGATAGATTTTATGTTTATGCATAAATATGATGATGTATGGCTTCAATTTCATCGTTTGGCATGAATTTTGTGCTCGATTTGTGTTCAAAAGCTTCGCCCCAACCCCTAGCTCGAAAATGGAGTATAGGGCATTTATAAATCTTGAGTTTCGAGGGAAGTTATTGTTTGGTAAAATGTTTAAGCTTTATTAGACAATTTTTATCTGAAAATTTTTAAAAGTTATGCCGTCCGAAATTTGTTAAGAACTTTTGAACATCCTGTCTTCGGGATGTAAATAAGGATGAATTATTCGTTAAGAACTTTCAAAAGCATCCATGTTTTCGAGATTAGGAGCTCCAAAACCATACGGAGGCTTCGGCCCGTATTTTCCTCGGCATGCCATGAGAATGACCTTGTCCATGGAGTGATGTGTGGTCCGCCTTCCGTAGGGCGTTACTATGGAAAACAATTAGGCCTAATTAAACATCCAGCCCTCGGGATATAAATGAGGATAAGAACTTTAAATAAGAATTTCGGATCATTTGAATCAGAATTTCGGATTTTTGAATCATTTGAATAAGAACTTTGAATCTTCGGATTAGAACTTCGAATGAGAACTTTGAATAAGGATTTTGGATAAGAACTTTAAATGAAGAACCAAAAACAAGAGAACCATCCTATCTTCAGGATGCAAATAAAGAGGAATTTATGTTTAATCTATTTTCGGATAAGAACTAAGAACTTTTGAACATAACTCTTTTATGTTTATGCATCGATTTATGCTTTTGCCTCGTCTACATACATGCTTGATTTTCCAAATTTCTTCTAAGTTTTCTTGTCCTTATATTTTACATGTTTTATATGATATTGATATCTTTTTGCTATTTGGGGTACCTTGCTAGGCAATTGCTCACCCTTGCTTTTATTTTCCCCTTCTAGATAAGCTGATACCCGATAAGAAGGACCAAAGATAGGAATTGGCTAGAAGAAACTCGTGGAGCTTGAAGGCTTTTGAAGATTTTAGAAGTTTGAGGAGTTGTGAATGTATATAGTAAATATTTGGATGTGAAATGAACATAAAGTATGTAGTTATTACATGTTGAGTATTGTTATGGTTATTATTTTTATTCCACAAATTGATATATGGATATAGTTTTGCTTCCGCAATTTGTGATTATGAACTTGTGCAGATTCTTAGATGAATCTCTATTTTAGATCAAATGCGGTTGTTAATAGTACTATGTCAGAGCCATGGATGATATAATATTTGTTAATCCTGGGTTTTGGGATGGTGTTGAATTTTGAAATTTAATTGCTTGTACATCTTGAACAGGTTATTTAATACAGGTTGCTTGTATGGGTTTTGTCTATTTTTAGAAAAAAACTCTGTTCGATTTTCTACAAAAATTAATGTGTTTAATTTTATAGGCATTGGTTTTGTATGTTTATTGACGGAGGTCATTAGAAAAAAATGACCCGTTCCATCACAGTTGATATTAGAGAAAAGAGATGTCTTAGGTTTGATTTAGATCGTATGCGGAAATTTAGAATCAATTAAGATTGATCAAATAAGGAGATGATGGTGTAGGACGACTAGGTTAGATTGGAAAGCTCTAGATATCCTAATTTGTATCACTTAGTCCAGGACTAAGTTGGGATTTAGTGCTTAAGTTGAATAACATTGATTTCCGCCTTAGACTAATTGACCTTCGTTTAAAGTTCAGGTTTGATCTATTCTGAGTTGAGGTTTTCAGGTTAATAAATCATTAGAAATGTGTGCTTAGGTTAACCTAGCAAGTATGACGAATAAAGTAGAATTGATCACTTGAGGTTAGTGTAACTTGAAGTCGATTTTCGGAATAGTGAAATTTAGAATGCCGATTTATGATCGATTTAGTAGTGATTGAGTACTTGAAATTTTGGGTGATACGAGTCTTGTAGACTTCAAATGGGTAAGGAAGTTCGGATTAGATGGAATGTTTAGGTGCTAGCCCCTAGGTTTAATTCTGAAATGCATTAATTGATTGTAACCCCTTCCTCTAATCCGATTATTTGAGGTCAATTAACATTGTGATGTTTTGACTATAGGATATTAGCATGGCTAGTAGAAGAAGAAGAAATACAAGTGAAGGTGCTAGTACTCTCCAAGATCGTGAGGCCGAATATTTGAATTTGTTGAGGAGGATGTCTAACATTCTAGAATCAATGGAGCAACGTCGCATGGCTTTGGTTCCTACGCCAAAGCCAGCCCTAGTAAATCCCACCCCAACGACATATGAGAAGTTTACGGCGGAGAAGGTGTCTGAATTTTTAGGAGAGCCTGATCCAATGAAGGCGGAAATTTGGATTCGGAGACTGAAGAAAATATTAACGGTCATTCAATGTTCTGATTAGGAAAAGATTACTTTTGCGGCCTATAAATTAAAGGGAGAAGTTGATAGTTGGTGGTCGATGAAGAAAAGGGCGTTGGGTATGTCCGATGAGGAAATTTCCTGGGAAATGTTTGAGGAAGCCTTCCTAGAAGAGTATTTTTCCTTCTAGCCTCCAGGATTGGAAGGAAGAGGCGTTTATGCGGCTTAGGCAAGGAAACCGCACTACAGCAGAGTATAATGCAAGGTTTGCTGAATTGTCACAATACGCAACTATATTGTGAAAGATGAGTCGAGAAAAAACCAGAGGTTCCAACAAGGATTGAGGGATGAGATCAGGAGTCAGTTGGTGACACAGGAGCTTCAAACTTATACTGAGGTTCTAAATATGCCGTCCAAAATTTGTTAAGAACTTTTGAACATCCTGTCCTTGAGATGTAAATAAGGAGGAATTATTCATTAAGAACTTTCGAAATCATCCATGCTTACAAGATTAGGAGCTCCAAAACTGTACAGAGGCTTCGGCCCATATTTTCCTCGACATGCCATGAGAATGATCCCGTCCATTGAGTGATGTGTGGTCCGCCTTCCATAGGGCGTTACTATGGAAAACAATTAGGCCTAATTGAACATCCTACCCTCGTGATATAAATGAGGATAAGAACTTTGAATAAGAATTTCGGATCTTCGGATCATTTGAATAAGAACTTTGAATCTTTGGATTAGAACTTCGAATGAGAACTTTGAATGAGGATTTTGGATAAGAACTTTGAATGAGGATTTTGGATAAGAACTTTGAATGAAGAACCAAGAACAAGAAAACCATCCTATCCTCGGGATATAAATAAGGAGGAATTTATGTTTAATCTATTTTCAAATACGAACCAAGAACTTTTGAACATAACTCTTTTATGTTTATGCATCGATTTATGCTTTTGTCTCGTCTACATACATGTTTGATTTCCCAAAGTTCTTCTAATTTTCCTTGTCCTTATATTTTATATGTTTTATATGATATTTGTATCTTCTTACTATTTTGGGTATCTTACCGGGCAATTGTTCACCCTTGCTTTTATTTCCCCCTTCCAGATTAGCTAATACTTGATAAGAAGGACCAAAGATAAGAATTGGCTAGAAAAAACTTGTGGAGTTTGAAGGCTTTTGATGATTTTGAAAGTTTGAGGAATTGTGAATATATATAGTAAATATTTGGATGTGAAATGAACATAAAGCATATAGTTATTACATGTTAAATATTGTTATGGTTATCATTTTTGCTTCCGCAGATTGATATATGGATAAAGTTTTGCTTTCGCGATTTGTGATTATGGATTTGTGCAGATTCTTAGATAACATCTTTATTTTAGATCCAATGTGGTTGTTAATAGTACTGTGTTGGAGCCATGGATGATATGGCATTTGTTAATCCTGTGTTTTAAGATGGTGTTGAATTTTGAGATTTAATTGCTTGTATATCTTGAACAAGTTGTTTAATACGGGTTGCTTGTATCGATTTTGTCCATTTTTAAAAAAAACTCTACCCGATTTTCTACAAAAATTAATGTGTTTAATTTTATGGGCATTAGTATTGTATGTTCATTGACGAAGGTCATTAAAGGAAAACAACCCGTTCCGTCACAAGAGCGATAATAAAGGCTTCGGTTCTGGCAACAACTCATACAGTAGGATAGTGATAATTCAAGCGACACTACAACTAACTATTTATATGACTCCTATTCAGCTGGCTACTCAAATAACTTATGTGATTTATCCGAACATAGTGATTTGTTTTAAAACTCTTGAAAAAAGAGTGATTGAGCACAAAGCCCGAGATAAATTTTTTGACGGGATAGAAAAATGGCAAAATGCCTCATTAACAATTGAAGTCCCATTAAGACGGAGTCAAGGACTTAACTAAAGATGTCCACGACTCAAAAAGAATATTGTAAGAAGAAAATGTCGAGTCACTGATAAGGTGAGCCTTCTAGTTGATGCCAGTGTCTTCAGCAGTGATAAGAGTCAAGACTTTAGAACCTCACTCACTTGGTGGCATGTGAGATTCAAATGAGCTTGGCAATTTCATCTTTGATTTGGAATAGTACTTTAGAGCTGCAAAAAATGAATTTGGATGAGGCAAGGTTTTCATGGCAATAATATAACTGATCAGAGATGCCGAACTATGATTATGCACCAAATTTGAGGAAATTGCCCAAAGAAGATTGAGCATTGACTCATTTAAAGATCTCAAGAAAGAGTTGATGGCACAATCTACTCTAACAATACTGAATTCACAGCACAAATGAAACTAAAATAGATTAAGCAAACAGGGACTTGCAAGGATCACGTTAAAGCTTTCTCAACATGTAAGTTAGACATAAAAGGTATGTCTAAAAAGGATCATCTATTTCATTTCATATCAACTTGCAACCATGAGATCAAATGGAGTTATTTAGACAATGGATTAAGATTTGACTTTTATCCAAAAATACAACTGAAAGATACATTGACTATGCCATTAAAAGGGATAACCGTAATCACAGGAATGGTAATAATCTATCAAAGAAGCCCATGTAGAGTACATCTGGTATCTGTAAATCAAAAATTAAAGCCAATACTAGGGGAAGTAACCATGGTTGTCAAAGGCACGCCTGAGGCACGCCTAAGCGCAAAGCATCGGGCTATGCCCCTAGCCCATGCTAGGCGAGCCATAGGCTAGGAACCACATGCCTATTGCACCTCAACATGCACCCAAATTTTATTAAAAAAATAAAACTAACCTAAATTTAAAGGAAAATCTCCATCTCCTGCATCTTTACTTTCTCTCAATCACGTTGGGCAGCAAGCTGCTCTCTCTCTCTCGATCCAAGTATCTCTCTCTCTCTCACGCACATTGCTCTCTCTTACACGTGCGGCTCTCTCTCTCTCACGCGCCTCTCTCTCTCTCTCTCTCTCGTGCGGGCAGCTCCTTTCTTCTCACTCTCTGCTCTTTTCTTTTTTTTAATAATTATTCTTTTATCTTATTTTTTTACGGTTTCTTTTTCCAAATCTATTACATTTAGGACTATGATATTGATTCTAATTTTTTACTATAGACGGAATTGATGAAATTCCTAAATAATCGCTCGAATAGAAAAAAATTGCATGAAAACATGTAAATTAGGTGGAGCCTAATAATATAAATAATTTTATCTGTAATTTTTTAAAAAAAAATTACTAAGGATGGAGTTCAAAATAAAACAACATATTGTTGATAGTTTTAGAAATACAACAAAATATATTAAATATTTAGAACACGTTCGTGGGGAAATTATAGAATATATGAATAGAAAAGCTGAAAAGAAAGCTAGAAAGGAATTGTTGCCTAATTTTAATGAGAGTGATGATAATAGTGAAGGCAAAGAAAATAATTTGGTGAAATTAATTCTAGTACTAAACAATGCTTAAGTAGTGAAAGTAGTAGTAAAACAATTCAATCTTTAATCCCGCGAAAGAAGCCAAAGCAAAATGGTCCCATAGATGTTTACTTTACATCTAATGCAGAAAAAGTAGTTCAAAAAAGAAAGGAGAAAAAGTTCAAGCAGACGACTATTAATGAGGCCTGCAATAAAGAATTAAGGGAGAAAACTTATAGAGATATAGCTAGGTGGATGTATGATACCGAGATCCCATTTAATGCGGTAAATTAAAATGCTTTTACAGTGTCTATTGAATCCAAGGACAATATGGCCCTAGTTTGAAACCCCCTAGTTATCATATGGTAAGAGTTTCTTTACTTAGAAAGGACGTTGATCAAACTAAAAATATGATGAAAGCTCATAAGTAGGAATGAGCAAAATACGGATGTTCAATTCAATTAGATGGCTGGCATAATTTAGTGATAAAAAGATATATAATAAACTTTTTAGTAAATTCTCCAAAGGGTCATTATTCATCAAATCCATTGATCCTTCTCATATTGTGAAGAGTGGAAAACTACTGTTTACAATGCATGATGATATTATGGAAGAAATTGGAGAAACAAATATGGTTCAAGTGGTAATAGATAAGGCATCAAATTATATTACAGCAGGTAAGTGTTTTTAGAAAAAATTAATATATAATAATATAATATGCATACAATAATGTTATATACTAACATAATGTCTTTATGTTTAATAGAAAAATTATTGGAAGCAAAGAGACCACATTTGTATTGGATACCATGTGCAGCCTAATACATTGATTTGATATTGGAGAATATTGAAAAGATGCCTAGAATTCAATCAACATTGAGAAAGGTAGTATTCTTAAGTGATTTTATCTATAATCGTACAGGAGTAGTTAATAAAGCAGTTCACAAAGCAAAAAAGAATTGATTAGGCTAGCTATTACAAGATTTGCAACTGCCTTTCTTGCTCTTCGATTAATACATCTGTAAAAAAAATAATTTAAGAAAAATATTCACTTTAGAATAATGGAAAAGTAGCAAATGGGCAAAAGAGTAAGCAGGAAACTGAGAAAGTAATATTGTCTTGATACTTTCTTTTTGGAAAAATATTATCTACATCTTGAAATTGACTTGTTCTCTTGTTGATGTTTTGCAATTGACTGATGGTGAAAAAAAACCTGCCCTATATATATATGAAGCTATATAGAGCTAAAGAAGCTATTGCTAAATCCTTTGATGAGAGAGTGGAAAAATATGCAAAGACCTTTGAAATGATTAATAAAAGATTGGACTATCAAATATATCACCCTTTGCATGCAGATGGCTATATTTTAAACACAATTTTTTTATTCAAATCCAAATATTGAGCAATATGAAGAGATCATAATAGGTTTATACAAATATATAGAATGGCTTGTTCCAAGAGCAGAAATACAAAAACAAATCACTAACAAGTTGATAGTTTACAAGAAAACTCAAAGCCTCTTTGGGATGAATATGACAATAAGAGAACGGAAAACAAAAGCATAGGGTAAATTAGTTATTTTTATATAATTCATTCATTTTAATTGCCTTTTTTTTTTTCTCAAAATTAAAGATATTTACTAATTGTTCAATAAACAACTGACTGGTAAAGTTTATATGGATCTTCAAGCCCGAACTTGAAAAAATTTGCCATAAGAGTTCTTAATCTCACATGTAGCGCCACTGGTTGTGAGAGAAATCAGAGCATATTCTAATAAGGAAGTAATTACTAATTAGTTATTTAAAATTGACATCCAATTGAAATAATTTGAAATAAAATAATTCATATGTTTTCTTATTAATTTACTTCTTGCAGCTTCGTAGCAAAATGAGAAATAGATTGACGCAATAATATTTAAATGATGAAATACAATCGAACATTGAGGCGCACCGATACAATAGACCTGATAGTATTAACCCCATTCTTTTAAATGATATTAATAAAAGTAATGAGTAGTTGATTGAAAAAATGAATGGAGATTCTAATGAAGATAATAAATTTGTATTTAAAGATGATTCTTTAACATGGAGCACTATTACTATTGCCATTGAAATAAATGATTCTACGCATCGTACTAAATCAATAATTAGTATGAATGTCTTACTAAGAGTAAAGCTTCATCATTTTCAACAAGTATCTCTAGAAGTACTCCATTAGAGCTTATAGATGAAGAAGAATCCGACTTAGAGGAAACAAATGAAGAAGAAGAAGAAGACATTGGACGCCATAAGTCTAATGAAGAGGAAGAAGATGAACTACTTGATGATTATGATGAATATTAGTTTAATGCCATAAGTTATGACTAATTTGTGATCATTATGTCAAATTTGTTAATTAATTATATTTTTATCTGCTAATAATGAGATATATTTATTAATTATTAAATTTTATATTACATAACTCTATTAAATTAGGAGTTTATGATTATTGTCTAGTATATATTTAAGTGCTTAACTACTTATTTTATCACCAATTTGTACGATTTAAATTTTATCACAAAAGAATCTTATATTCACATTTCATAGATATGCACCTTGATTCGATCAAATTCACACCTACGCCTCGCACCTCGTGCCTAGGGTTCAAGAGCCCTTTGCGCCTCAATGGGCCTTGCGCCTTTAACAATAGTGGAAGTAACTTTTGGAAAAATTTATTAAAGATTGAACTCCCAGAGCACAAAGGAAGCATTAATACATCGATGAGTAAGAAGATGTCTTCTAGTGGGTATTTCCTGCATTATAGGCCGCACAAGGTGGTGCAATGCCTACATTAAAAAAAAAAAAACTCTAAATGCGCTACAAGGAAGAAGTAATCAATTGGAGTCAAGAGACAACAGGAATGATAGGGGCTAAGCTCAAATGGGTGCAATTCACCTCATGTATGCCATGGAGAAGCATGCTCAAACTTCTATCAAATCCACAAACCTAATGTATGTGAAAATTCAAGTGAATAGAAGGAGTGTCTACACTATTGTTGACATGAGCACCACTCATGATTTCGTGGCTAAGACTGAAACAGATTGGCTGAGCATGTGATTGGAGAGTGATTGCGGCAGAATAAGGGCTATGAATTCAAAGGCAAAGCCAACCCTTAGTATTGCCAAGCCTGTGCCGATTCAACTTTAAGAGTGGAATGGGAACCTAAAATTCACTAATGCATTTAAGGATGACTTTGACATAATTTTTGGGATAAACTTCCTTAACGAGACTAAGGGAATGTCCATACCCTACTTAAACTCGATGCTCCTTATGGATAAGAGTTTGTGCTTGGTGAGTGCCTCCAAAAGGCCAAAAGAATTCAAAAGGAATGACAAAGACAATGTGTTGTCCACACTCCTACTTAAAAGGGTCTAAAGAAAGGTGAGCCTACTTTCCATGTGACATTGTCAATGGACAAAGAAGTCGAGGTTGGGTCTCTACCACCTGAAGTTAGCCTACTCCCAGAGGAAGTTGAGGAGTTAATGCCAACAAAGTTGCCTAAGGTTCTTCCACCCCAAAGAATAATGGATCACCAGATCAAACTAATACTAGGGGCGAAGCCACATGCTCAAGGAGCATATATGATGGCATCTCCTGAGCTAATAAAGTTTTGAAAACAATTGGATGGGTAGATCAGCTTAGGGGTTCATCTACCTTTCAAAAGCACATTATAGAGCCCAAATTTTATTTCAAAAGAAGCAAGATGGAAGTCTATGTCTTCATATTAACTATAGGGCTCTAAATAAAGTGATTGTGAAAAATTATTATCTAATTCCTTTGATTATTGACTTGTTTAATAAGTTGAGCAACGTAAAATACTTCACAAAGCTTAACGTAAAGTCGTTATCACTAAGTCAGAATTATGAAGGGAGACAAGCCAAAAATTATATGTGTTACAAGATATGAAACTTTCAAATGATTCGTAATACCCTTTAGTTTGAATAACACCCTAGCAGCATTTTATACGTTGATGAACTAGGTATTCCATGAATACTAGGAATACTAGTGTTCCAAAAGTTGATGGAGAATCATCTCTACGTGAAGTGTGAGAACTGCTTATTTGCTTAAGAAGAAATTAGCTTCCTAGGGCACTTCGGGGGACAAGGTAAGATCATAATAGATCCAAAGAAAGTACAAGCTATCTCAAATTGACAAGTCCCAACAAGTACGAGTAAGTTGTCTCATTCCTTGGCCTTGCAAACTAATCGATGCTTCATAAAAGGGTATTTAAAGAAAACAATATCTTTGATAGAATAATTCAACAAATATAGAAAGTGAGAATGATCGGAGGCATGTTAGCAAGCTTTGGAGGAGTTGAATTGTGCAACAATGAACGAGCATGTGCTAGGCCTCCCAAATGTTACCAAGCATTTTAAGGTGCAGACTAACTTGTCAAATTTTTTCCTCAGAGGGGTTTTATTACAAGAAGAACATCCAATAACCTATGAAAATAGGAAGCTAAATAAAGTCAAACAACGTTATGCAACCCAAGAGAAAGAGTTGCTAGAGATCATGCACTGTCTAGGAACCTAGAGACATTATTTACTCAACTCCAAATTCATGGCACAGACCAACAACACTACTTTTAGCCATATCCTCACATAACTGAAAGTAACTTCAAAGAAAGCTCTGTAGCAAGAGTTCTCAGCGAAATTCAACTTGAAGCTAGGACATAAAACTACACACCGCAACCAAGCCACAAATTCCCTTAGTTGATGATTAGACCTTGCCAACTTGTCTCTAGAAGCTCATCTATCAGCAAGCTGTATTACTATGACTATCAGAGAATAGGTAAAGTTAAACCTAGATAAAAACTCAATAGCTATGACTCTACTTCGACTTATTTGGGAATGCAAGACTTGAAGATTATGAGTTGACAATGGATTAATCTTCACGAAGAGACATCGGATCTTTTTACCTAGGGCTAAAGGATTGAGAATGATGCTTTTAAAGAGTGTCGTAATACTCTATGGGCTAGTCACTTAGGTTGGTAGCGTACCCTGAGTCTACTACAGAACGACTATTACTTGCCCAAGATGAAAGAAGATGTAGTGAGTTATACAACGTCATGTCTCACCCGCAAGATTGTAGGAACTCCTCACTATTCCTAGTAGACCCTAGGAAAAGGTTTNCCGTCAACTTTATCACAAAGCTGTCCAAGGTTGGTGAGTACTCGTGCATTTTGGTGGTCATGGACTGCTTTTTAAAGTATACAACATTTGTTCTGACATTAAGAGATTATTCAACGAGGCAACGTCTATTTTTTTCAAATATATAATTAAATACAGGGACATGCCTCAAAATATTGTGAGTGATAAAGATGGTTGTTTCATCAAAGCCTTCTAGGGTTCAGAATTGAACATTTCATCAAGCTAATATCCTCAAACTAATAGTCAAACGGAGAGATTTAATGTCTTAGTCTAGGAGTACCTGTGATATTTTGTGAGTGACAATCAGAAGGATTAAATAAAGATCCTCAACATTGCTCGATTTTATTTTAATACTAAAAAGTACTATTCTTCAAATAAGAGTTTTTTTTTTTAATTGTAATAGGTCAGCAGTTACTTCTTCCACAAACTGAAGCTAAGACAAATAAAGGTAAGTGTCCTCAGGCTTACAACATTGCCCGAACGTGCATATTACCAAAGCCTATCTAGAGAAAGCATGTTATAGAATGAAAAAGTGGATAAATCAAAAAATGTAACCTGTGCAATTTAATATGTGAGATATTGTATTAGTGAAGCTTCATCAAGAATATATGCGGTTCTTCAAAGGAAGAGACAAGCGTTTTTTACGAAAATACGAATGACTTGTCCAAATCCTTGCTCAAGTAAGGAAGGCCTTGTACAAAATAAATCCTCCAGAATAAATAAAGATCTAGTTAATCTTTCATGCGAGCTATTTGAAGCCATATTATCCTGACATAGAAGACCCACACACAATTTGTCATAGAGCACCAACATTACACTAAAGCCACCACCCGTGCCAAAAATTGAAGAAATAATTGCTGAATGAAAAATAACCATGTAAGTTGAAAAGAATAAGAAAAAATTGTTCACAAAATGGAATGAAAGACCAACTGAAGGAACAAGTTGGAAACTTACTAAAGACATAAGACTGAAGAGGTGAGAGATCAAAACTATCTTGATACTCAAGTTAACAAGGATGTCAACAAATTTGTAAGGGGTGAATGTTAAAATTCAAACCGAACTGTGTACATTTTTACATAAGTTTTCTCATCCTTGAATTTTTAAGAATTTAAGTGAATTTAGTTTGAATTTTAGTATTATCAAAAAAAATTTAATATCCAATTGTGAAATTTAGAGACTTTTAATATATACCAGTGCTAAAGGCCAAAATGCCAAAACATTCTATATAAGGGAATGAATTTTAGAAATCTTCTTCCACATCCAATTGTTATTTATTACTATTAATTGCTTGCTCATGTTGTCACACTTTTAATTAGTTTGCTCCAGATAAATTTGGTTGATGTCTAACTCCAAACAAGAATGGACGCATCGTAAGGTTTTGTAACTATAAAATTCAGACCATAACACCTTGTGGGATTAGAACTTTTGAATTACCAATTGGTGCACTTTATGTTCTCTTGGAGCCGTAAGAATTTCTTGACACAAATACAAAACTAGGTGAGAACCCTTTGTGCAATATAGAACTTCTTGGCAAAGAAAGGAAAATGCAACAAACTATGCTTGGGATTGATACAGTTGCTTGTGATGAAGTCATCCATGTATGGGATTAAGATCACATGAAGTTCTATTTGTAATTCTTCTTCTTCAAAGGCATATTCCTAGAAACTCTTCCTTATTCCACCTCAGACTCTTCAAGCTCACAATTACATACCATGAGCTTGTCATGCATCACAACTTTCAATCCGCCATTGATAATTCACTCTCTTTAATCTATTGTACAGTTGTTGCCACCATTTGCTAGCCTTACCAGTAAGGCAAGCCTTACGGCAGAAGAGTATATTCTTATTAAACATTTAGTGGCAAGCAAAAAATCCTACATTGGTTCAGACCAATTGAGATAAGATTCTGATTCACCTCCAGTAAACACAAGTAGCGAATCCAATGAGAACAAAAACATGAAATTGGTTGTTATGTTTCATTTACAAATTATGAAAACCATGTTCCATCTTAAAAGAATTTTGCAATCAAACTTATCAAAAGGCCTATTAATCTCTTCAACAAGTTAATCCATAGAATGCTGTGAGTCTGTATTGGCTTACTGTTTTAGGGAATCAGAAAAACATGAGCAGGCTCGTAAAAGCAATAAGTTTGGCTGGGCTACAGAAAGATTTGACTCTTTGCTTTTTCTCTCTTTTAATCTTAGACGAGCTGAGCTCAAAATAAAACAAAGGGCAAAGAAAGCTGGGCCAACCCTGATGTAAACCAAGGCTCAAAAGCCCATAGAATCTGCTTCTCAACGTAGAGAATAAGAACAAAACAAGACAGCAACTCAGTAAAGAAAGGACAAAACAAGAGGGCAACTCAGTAGCCTTGCACGAACAGAAGACAGGACTTATGGTGGTTAAAGGTGGCAGGTGTGGATCCATAAAGGCTGGTCAGCAATGCCTGATGTGGTTAAGGTGGTTTTCAGGTGCTGCATGTTCAAATTATGGGGATTGCAAAATCTGGCCCTCCTCAGCCTTGGCAGTTGAAATCTTGAGACTACATGTTTGGTGTCTGTCAAAGGCAAATTGGTGGTTCTGGCATTGGCAATGAGGAAGTGAACTCATGTCTGAGCAAATTCAATTGATGAGAAACTTACTGTAGTATGGGTCAACTATGGACTCTTAGGCAAGGCAGAGAACTGACAGAAGAGATGCAGGTGACATGAAGTTGGGCAGGGAATCTTGTGGATTGTGACCGTTAAACTCCACAAATTGATGGCAAAGCTGACTGATTATTGCAAGGGCATAACAATTCCAAGGATGGCTTTGGATTAAATCACAATTTGGCTCTGATATAAACTAATTGGAGATTGAGCCTTGAAGGAACAAACCCAACTTCAATTAAAACTTTATTATTTCATGATCAAATGGTCAAATACACAGAAGGCCAATTTCATGAGAAAATTGACTTGGAAAACAGGAGAATTAATTAAGGGAGCCTGTTGATCCTATGACTCAACTTTCCTAATAATGAAAGACTCACAATCCACTAAAAGTCACCAACATGAAATGAAATATTGACCAGTCCCCCCATACTGGGATTTCTTGGTACAACAACAAAATCAAAATATGTCGCAGTATTAGCAATAAATTGCAATAGATCAAACAATATTTCCCTATGAATTTACAATTGCAAAACAAATTTGATTCTGATATGCCAGATACCGATAAGTATTGTCAAATACTGATATATTCATCCATGGTGAGAATAGTAAAATATATTTCAAAAACTTATGGAAATGATAAAAATTGAAAAATGGTCTAATTCATAAGAGCATCCCAAAAATAACGGATTGACTCCAAAGGATCCAAAACTCCAATATTCCCTTTAAGCAAGTACCTCATGATGTTCTGTTTTAGATATGGAGTCGGGATTAGAATCCAAAATAATATCGAACTAAAGTTGGAACCCTAGCATTGGGTAGGGAATCAAATTTGGGGTAGTTTCTTTCTCTTCAAGTGGAATCACAATGGAATTACTTTCAACTAAATTGGATTGCCCCTTCCTATTCTGATTCCTATGCTTAATATAGACGAACCAAACACCCTCTGAGTGATACAAAACATCCATTATAAAACCATCATGGTTTTCAAAAGAGAAAAGAAAAATAATTATAAAAAGGAAGATACTATCACGGCAACCTCTATTTATTAGGCCATCTAATAACATTTCAACATTCAATAGCATCAATGTTCCCTCATCCTACAAGCCAAGTTCCCACAAGTTATGCAGCTACAATAGTATGTACATAGAGCAATGTCACATGTCTAGCCAAACAATCCAACCTTGCCCCAACTTTATTGTTATTTTTTTTTTTCAAAATTGAGCTTATATTCATCCAAATCAACAAATTGGAACAATATTTGTAAAAGGTAAACTAAAAATATATATATATTTCAATCTCAATTTTAGAAAATTAGATTTACATAAAATTTGCACTCTAAAATTAAAGTAGAAAAATATATTTTTTACACTATATTTTTATAAATGTTATTCCAAATATATCAAATTAGATGAATATAAGTTCAATGTTTAAGAAAATGGTAGAAAATTAGATACTTTGGTTGGACATAAAGTATTTTCCATACTCTTAAGTTTTAATCATCATATGTCTCCGTAAGATGTAGCAGTATTATTGTGATTCTGTGTCTAACATGGAAGCAACCTTGTTGCAACTATAAGGTTACTCCAAAGTGACTAAAAGAGCCCACAGAAGACACAATTGCAGAATCTGCACCTTGCAAATTTGTATTAAATCACAAAAACACTCTCTTTGCAATACTAGGGTAAGGTTTGTGCACTAAGCCCCCCCTGTTTTATACAATTCCACATAGAAGATGTATGAAATGTGAGTTGATTTGTAAGTTTCTGAGTCGGCTTATTATCATCAACAAGGCTCCTTCCCTTTTGCCAAAGTGTGATTGGTTGTTGGGCTATTAGCCCACTTGAGAAGTAACAAATGGCATCAGAGATAGACCAAGCAAAACGTGCATCAAATTAAATGTTGTGCGGGGCTGAGTGCTACATTGCTACAGGAGTCATGGTGAGGACCCTCTCGAGACACTGCCAGGGAAAATACAGATTAGGATTTCAGTAGGGGTGATTATAACTAACATAGAAGATGTATGGAATGTGAGTTCAGGTTTAAATGTGCTCACCATTAGCAACAAGAGAATGTGCTTTTTCTTGTGCTTAAGACAAAGGGCCCTAGTAGGTCCAGTTGATGGCTCAGCCCTACCTAAGTTGAGACAACATGGTATCGATTATAGGCTCATCCAGAAGTGTGCAGAACTGAATGTTGTTCGAGGGCTAAGTGCAACATTGAGCAAAGGAAACATGATGGGAACCACCTATAATGCCCATACTAGCCACCTATAGGGTCCCACACTGCCTAGGAAGAATTGATCAAGCCATATCAAGGATGTCATGGAATTGGTGAGAGAGATCACGATACTCTGCCACAACTAGAACTGGAAGATGCATGGAATTTGAATTTGTTATAAGGTTCTGATTGAGTTCAGCACTTATAACATAAATTCTGACCTTTTAGTAGGCATAAGTGAGAAGAAAGGGCCCAAGGGGGCTTGGTAGTGGGGACTAAGGGTCTCCGTGAAACATGGCAACTCCACTCTGCCACCTCACAAGCCTGTACTTTGGCATGATTCAAAGCTTATAGGTACAATGAATTCTCACTATGTGTCTTAAGGTATAATATATATTTCAAGTTGCCAAGTCATTTAAATAAAAGAAGCTTGTTCCTTCCTAATTTTGATCAACTATTCTCAGACTCATTTTAATATCTTTGAACTTGAATCAAAACTGCCTTGCTAAGTTACAATACAAAGCATGTCCAAGGAGCTTCAGGAAATGATTAAGAAAGGGGGAATTTTTGGCTTGGCAAGAAGAGAGAGAGAGAGAGATTTAATAAGTATGTCTTTCTTTCATCCTTTCTTTCTCTTGCTAGATTTATTCAGTCAAGTAGGAAACCAAAAACAGAATACATAGATCGCAAGGTAAGGAGATGTATATCACTTCGACTCACCACAGAGAAGGGGGCAGGAGGGAGAAAAGGAGAGAGAAAGAGAGAGAGAGAGAGAGAGAGAGAGAGAGAGAGAGTCCAATGGACAATTCCACTAGTAAGTCCTACAAATTATTAACCAACGTATTTAGCAATGAGATTCAGGATGCTGGTTTATGTAGTACCTTCTTTACCAAAACACAAAACTGGAGGATCAATGCACTATTTGTTTTGACAGCCCAATATGGGTGGATAAAAGTAACTGGGTGTCAAGGAACCAACTCATTCAAAAAGCTTAAGTTGTTAGGCGTAGATGATTTTATACTCTAGCAAGTCCTTCACATGATAATTTTAGGCATGAATCATAAAAAAAGCTTAGGTGCACCAAGTGCAGGTGTCGAAATATGTTTCAAGCAAATAAAGGTTCCTAGAAACAGAACTCCATACAATCTGGCTGTGGAGGATTTTGGTACCACACAATGAACTAATGCATCCTAATTTCCCAAAAGAACATCAATATCCAAGAATGGTGTTATACACTAACACCAGGCAGCGAGCACTATTCACAGATTAGGTATCCAGAAACCATTACAACAATGAGAATTGGAATTCCCATGATTTCGTCGCATAATCAATGCGTTCTAACATTTCACAAATGGGCAAGTGGTATCGGATGGAAAACGAAGTTAGAACAGAAAATATCTCCACCTTGAAGCAAGTGGTCCAATCCAAACATGACAAGTCTGTGCCTTAGAGATTTAGAAGCAATTGGCAGGATGGGAAATGAATTTAGAATCCAAAGTCGAGATCTCGAGCTTGAAGCAAGTGGTCTTATTCGGACATGGTAAATCTGAGCCTCAATAAAACAAAAAAAAAAAGGGAATTGGTACCAAAAGAATACGAGGGATCAGTAGAACAAGTTGCAAGTCAACTGGAGCCTTTGTATATAAAGCTGATTGAAATTTCATGGCTTAGAAGAATTACACATCAGACATGCTGAAGAACCTAATACCAATGATTCCAACAGTCCAAAAGGAACCTAATGAACTTTGAACAAGAATAAGGATAATGCACATTACTTTCATCATCTGATTGTCATATCAGCACAAGATTACTTCTTTTTGTTATTCTCTCCCCTGACATAAGTCGTCGTTTTTTCCTACCTATGCAGAAGAGTTTCACATGAACCACACTAATTCACAACTTGCTTCAAAGCCTTAAAGCACACTTTGTTGGGGCCATACAAAAGCAATGATGACCTCTACATTGGCACAATTCTTAGCTTACCCTCCCAAAACTTAAAACAGGAGAATGAGGTTTCATCAACTCAGGTTTCTAGAGAAATTAACATGGATAGGAAGCAATAATTATTTCATGTTTTTATTAACTTTTCAGGTTTTTTTTTTTTTTTTTTTGACAATTTTAGGAAGTATCTGTAAACTTCAGCTATCATTTATTTTGGAAATGAAAATATTTTATTAGGACTAAGGATATTCCACATTCTGAAGCTTTCACCTCTTAAGATTCTAGCCAATTGGTTACTGCAACTCAGTTTCCGTCGTATGGCACGAAAAATGAGTTTTGACTTGAGGAATAAGTTTCCCAGGTTTACATGCCACGAGAGATTTCAAGAGTATTTTGTTGACACTTCCATGAGCAACTTATATAGGTCACCTTTCCGTTCTTTTTCATATTAACAGCAAAGAGTTTAGAAATAAAAAGAAGGCCCACATCACAAATACAAAGAATATGCTTACATTTTGAGCATACAGCATAAAGTTTTGATAGAAAGAGGATAAATCATCCATGATGACTATGTAGACCTAATTGAGTAATTAAACTTTCTGCAAAAGTAACCAAATGGAGAACCATTACCACAACTTTTAACGTTGGCAGCCGGAAAAAAAAAAACTGACAGAACTATGCATTGATCGTTTGCAGCAAAAAAGGGGAATATATAGAAGCAAAACGACAAAGCTACAACATCAAACCTTTGCTCATAAAAAAAGAGAAGAAAAGACTAAATGCTGTCTATATGAATTGGTTCTCCTGCTCTCTTAATCGTAAAAAACAAGGTTTTGAAAAACAACTCCCCTAAAAATTTAATTTTACCGCCGCTTAAGTGATGCATAACATTGGCAAAGAAGAAAAACAAAACCCATGGTTAAAAATTCACAGCAAGAGAGAAAAAGAGGTTACCATTTCGGATGGATAATCGACACCCACCAAGACATCCATGCAACCAAAAGACAAATGGACGGAAAAAAATTGAACACTATAAAGAGATTTTGTCTTATAACCTCGAAAAGTTTAAATTGTTAGGGTTTCAGCACTCTGAATATCATCACTGAACGGAACTTCGCGGAGGCAAAGTTCTAAAAGTCAAATCAATTTCTACTGGAGGAGGAAGTTACTGATAGGGTTGTTGGACAGTCGACGCTACCAGAGCCAAGAAGTTGCTACAAAATCGTGGGAGAGCCAGAGCAAGATCTTGGGTGAATATCATCACTGACGTGATGTCCGGCGGAATGGAAGGAGTGTTTGGCCAAATATTTTGTATCTGCTTTTTATTTAATTTCATTTTTTTAAGAGAATAATTATCTAGTGTGAATAACTATTATAAAAATATAAAAATAATTAATAGAACATAGTGGAATTATTTATTTTAGCCAAAATAATGTTTGATTGTAATGAGTTTGGTAGCACATAGGCCGCCTAAAATCCGACCTGTTGGATAAGGTGTCTGAAAAACAGCCACCAAGCGAAGTTCCATGAAGCCCATGACTATGATTCTGCAACAGTACACCCAAACAAGCATGACTCATGATAGCCCAACAGTATATGGGCCACTAAAGACGACCACAAGACAGGCCCATAGATATAGCACATTTAGTTCTAACTCAATAGACAAATCCCAACGACCACTGCCACTAGGTGGTCCCTCACGCTTGCAGGAGCATGATTTGCAAGTAATAACAGCTAGTCTATCGTCATGAGAATCTCAACGATTCAGAGCATCGATCACAGGCGCACAATATTAGTCACCCATGATTGCAAAGCCGTGGCGCCCAAGACCGACAAACCCACACCTTTATTCTATATATACATCCTCTCCCCCACAAGAAAGATGGACCCTTTCGGGTGGAGGATTTTCTCTCTCTTTTCTTATCTATTTTTTAACACTCCCTCCGGAGTAATCGACAATCCAGCCTCATATCAAGTCTTCGATCACAACTTTGGAGAACTAGATGCCCGAGTGGCTACTCTCTCTCTAAACCGCTCCTAATCGAGCACATCTTCATCTCCAAAACCACTTTCCGCGAGCGCACCCAACGAAGCTGTAACGGAACTAGTCATAATCATTTATGACCTTTCGTCAATAATCATACTTAACCAAAATATCTTTTGCACCATTATTTATAAATGTATTAATTTTTATAGAAAATTGGATAGAATCTCCCCTGAAAATGAACAATAACCATACATATAACCTGGATAATAAACATTGTACAATACATAAAAATAGATAGACATCAAATTTTAACCACAATATATACATAGGATCATAATCAAATACCATTTCATTCATGACTCTAACACAATAATCTCAACTATTATATTTGATATGATGAGAGATACCAACTAGGAACCTGTACAAAATCAAATATTATACCTGCAGAAGTATAACTATAACCACAACAAACTGCGAAAGTAAAACAAAAAATCATAATAATTTTACATCATGCCACACCATAATTTAATACACAACATTTATCAAAATATTAGTCATTTACATTCATATTATATTAACACATCCAAGACTTTCAAGTCTCTGAGGTCCACCAACCTTACTTTAGCTATCCCCTATCTTTACTCTTTTTATCAGTATCGGCTTATTGGTACTATCTGGAAGGGGTAAACAAAAAAACAGTAAGAGGTGAGCCAATTACTCAGCAATGTATCATAATAACAAGGACATGTAAATTTTTCATATAAAAGATATAAATATATATATAAAAAGAGAGAGACATTGAAAGAATTAGGAGTCAAAATATATATATATATATATAGATAATGTAAAAGCCTGAAATGATGTATGAATGTGAACTTATGGACATAATCTTGTCTCTACTTATTTTATATTTTCTTTTAATTATTCCTTTCATTTGTCTTTAGTCATCAAATGATTTAGGAACCAAATATGCATATGGGTAATGCAAAAAGATAAAATGATGCATAAACATGAGCTTGTGCAAAAAACCTTGTCCTCATTTATTTTATTAACTTTTAGTTATTTTTTTACTTATCTTAATCAGAAAATATGCTAAAAATCATGAAATAACTCAAAACTTAATTGTCTTTTGGGATAATTTTTATTATCTTAAGGGACTAAGACTAGTAAACCCTACTAGCCGATTGAGCAAATAATCGAGGATAAATTATGTTCATTCTATACAATTAAATGTTTTAATTCTTATTTCTTCATTATTTACATTCCAAAGGCAGGATGATTATATATTTTCTCTTTATTTACATCCCGATGATAAGATGATCATAAATTTTTAGTTCTTATCCTCTATAATAACACCCTGAGGAAGGCGAACCACATATCACTTTGTGGACAGAGTTATTCTTAATTATCATTATAATATCCTAAGGCTTGTTAAGGAATATTACCCATTATCATACGCGATCAAGATAATCCTTGAGTTTTCACTGTAATATTAATGGCATACCAGAGAATATTATTTGCTGAATATCAATCATTGGTCCAATTTCTTACTGATTTTAGCTTAACTTGGAAAATCTTAATTCTTATTTTTAGTCTTAATTCATCACTCTTTGAAGGCCACTTAAACTTCTCATAACTAACTCTTTCAGATAACCTTAGAGTTCTCAATAATTTTAAACAATACAACATTTAACAAAATTATAGATAAAATCATCCAATAAGTTTAAATAATTCATAACAGAATATTTCCATCCCATAACTTAAAATCAACATAAATCATACCTTCAATTTTCAAGCTAGGGTTTGAAAGAAAATGTTCGGAACAGATTCAAACATGAAATGTGAGCTATACAATGAAATCAAACTCATAAATCATAATACTCATACTTAAACATACAAATTACTCATAAATTCATGAGAGAATTAGAAAACATGCGATTTTATATATAAATCTTAGAGGGAAAGAGTATTAGGGTAATAATACCCAAAATGGAGATACAAAAAGAAACAACAAGGAAAGATAGAGCTTAGGGTATACTTGCCTTAGCTTGATTTATTATTTTCCTTACTTTGATCGGGTTGAAAGTCATTGAAATTTCCTCCTCCTTTCCTTTTTCCCTCTCCTTCCTCCTCCCTTGCTCTACTGTGTTGCCCCTCTCTTTTCCCTTCTCCTTATTTAAAATAGAAAATAATAAGTCGGTGGAAATTTTCAGACTCACACTCGAGTGCTCTTTGAGTGCACTTTGAGAGCAACCACACTGGAATTGGCGCCCTCCATTTCGTTCGAGCCTGTGGCAAGCCCAATAGATATTAGAATTGGCGCCCTCTGCTGGGCTCGAGCTTGCGGTAAGCCTAGTAACTACTGGAATTGGCACCCTCCGATGAGTTTGAGCCTACGGCGAGCCCAATAACTACTAGAATTAGCATCCTCTGTTGGGCTCACGCCTGCGGCAAGCCTAATAGCTAATGGAATTGGCGCCCCTATTAGGCTCGAGCCTGCGGCGAGTCTAGTCCTCAATTTCCTCAACTATGATCAAATCTTTATTTTTCCTTAATCCATTCCTCATAAATTTAATTATATTAACTTGATTACTAAAATTACTATATTTTAGGAACCGGTACCATACAGAAGCACTATCCTTCATCTCCAAACCCACTCCCCGTTGAGCGCACTTCTCTCTCTAAACTACTCCTAGTGGAGTACACTTCACTCATTAAGCTGCTCATCAATCAAGCGCACTTCTCTCTCTAAGTCGCTCCTGCTGAGTGCATCATTGAAGTATTGCCTTCAAACAAATACTTAATCTCCTTTTACATGTATCTATACATTATTCTCTTATCCTCCTATCTTTTTATTCAACTAAGATTTCTAACTTGAGTATCGAAAAACATATTGAGTCATGTCATTCTTTGATATCTTATTTATTAGTTGTGGTATATAGAATCCAAACTCAACGTAACGAATATCGGACTCGTTTTGATTCAACCCACCGGGTAAGATCAAACAACTCCTTAATTCATTTAGTAATCCGAATCCAAAGGCACATCATTGGCACTATTTGTAAGAAATGACTAAAAAGTCTAACCACAATAGCAAATATGGTTAACACAAAGACACAAGCTAGTGCATTGGCTAGAAACGTCGGGCCCTATAACAACCCCTCTGCAGGTAGTCATGGGACGAACAATCAACCCTTGACATTCAGACACTCGCTGACCAGATGAGCACCATGTCCATGCTGCTCCAAAATTTTTGTACCCCTCTAGGAGTACCGCTATCGGGGACTCCACCGTCCAAATCCTAGACCTTAGCGTCCAGAAGGAAGAATCAGAGGAAAACATAGCCCACTAAGAAGACCCAGTGGCCTGATAACCTCGAGGCTCGAGCAGTCACGAGCGATAGGGCCTAGACGTGGCTAAAGGGTTGATTGAGTCATGAAGGGATAAAAGCCCTAAGTGGCAAAATCCATGTGATTTCCATAACAACTAGAGGCCCCTAGCCTAGAAGAAACTCATGCAGTGCTAATAGACACACCACTGGCTCGAGAAGGCCACCGGTCACAAGGAAGGTCCGGTTGAAGCCACTCCCTTACAATTTTAAGATGCCAAACCAGGAGCCTTATGATGAAAGTTTTGATTTGACGGGCCGTCTCGATCACTTCTACACTGTGTTGGGTCCTGGGGCCGTGACAACGCTAAGCACGTAAAAAAACAACAGGATGATATACCATCATAGACGGTAGACTATGCCAACAAGGTTATTCAGTCCCTTACGTGTACTGTCTCATGCTAGAAGAGGCTGACTATGCGCTAAGCAAGGTACATCTCGGCATCAGTAGGTTACATGTCGGTGACAAGAACCCGACATTTAAAATCATGCAGCAGCCCACTGTTGGCCAATAGTGAAAAAGGATGCCACATAATTCGTAAAGAAGTACGAGAGCTACCAAGTCCACGGAGTGCTCCACCCTGACCGCACACAGAGTCAGACCTTACAAATGCCATGATCGTTCGTGCAGTGGGGGCTTAGCATCTTAGGCCCATTGCTCATCACAACCAGGCAAAGGACATTTGTCATCGTCAGTATCGACCACTTCAAAATGGGCAGAAGCCATCCCACTAGTACAGATCACTGAACAGAATGCTACCAAATTGACTCATCGGAGCATCATATGCAAACTTGGGTTTCCTAATGTCATAGTCACTAGCGATGGAACCCAATTCTCCGGTAAGCACTTCATTTAGTACAGCATGAGTTTTGGAATGAGGTCGATTCATACTTTCGTTGCCAACTCTTAGACCAGCAGGCCAGTGAAACTTACGGACCAAACGCTACTGCATGGGTCAAAGACAAAGATTGAGAATACAAGGGGCTCCTAGGCAGACAAACCACCTTGCATGTTGCGGTCCAGCCAAACAACGCTGAGGTAACCTACACGTGATGTGCCATTCAGCATATATTGTAGAGTTGATGCGGACATCCCGATGAAGATTGATTTGCCCAACCTTCGAGTCAATAGTATTGACCAGCTAAGTAAGTCCCAACGACTCAAAGAGTAATTTGACTAGCTCAAAGAAGCCTGAGATGCAATAAGGCCGCGTGCAATAGCTTATCAGTAGCGGATCACTCGGCTCTATAAGGAGAAGGTGAAAACACGCCAATTTAAGGTGGCAACCTAGTTCTTCAGAGCGTAAATGCCACAATCAAAGCTGTCGGCAGAAATAAGATGTCTCCCTGTCGAGACTAACCATTCCTAATATCAACAATCCTCCAAAATGGGGCATATAAGCTACACGTCTCAAAACGGAAAATTGGTCCTGAAGGCATGAAATGCCACCCACCTCCAAAAGCACTATTAGCAGATTTCTATCGAGCACAAGAATGCTCTAAACATATCATACGAAATGCCTATATGGTGTCAACACATTTCACTTAACAAAATAGTCATTTATTTTATTGTCTCTCATGTTTGTTTGAATGCTTGAGTGCTCGCATAAATTCAATGACCTAAACTGCCCCTAAGTTGGATAAAATCCTTCACATGTAGCACTACCAAATGTGGACCCGATCAAAAACCTCGGTCCAACTAACCGAGCGGCCCAAATGAGATCGACCCCTAAACCTCGGTCCAAATGACAGAGTAGCCTAAATAAGGTTGAACTTTATGATGCAAGGAGTTTGCAGACTAAAGTCAGACCATCCCAAACAAGCAACCACTAAAACCTTAGGGAACTATTCAGCATGCATGCGACAACTTCCTTTAATAGGAATGAGCACCATCAATCGACAATAGGTAGGTACCATGACTCAGGGAGCTTGCGGACTAAAGTCAAAACTGTTCAAACGAGCGGCCAATACTAAACAAGACCTTTGGCAAACTAGGACTCAATGCATTGAGTGCAATAACTCCCTCTTATTGGGAGGAGAACCATCAATCAAGTGTAGATGACGGCCTAGACTGTGTTGAAACCCAAAAATGATAGTAATAATGCTTAGCCAACAATCAGACTTTATCAGTGCCACAACCTCCTCACAGGAGCGGGTAGAATTGGATAGATGTGTCCATCTAAACCCGGTAATGATAATGACAACACTTAACCGGCGAACAATCCCTCCTAGTGCCATGATGTCCCCCAAGGGAAAAAGTGCATGCATGCCAAGACGGTTGATCAAGCTCGGTGACAATAGCGACAACGCTTAATCGGAAAACTGGATTAGTTTTGGACCAAGGTGAGCTAACATAAACTTAAAGACATCAACAACAATGATTGAAACAATTTAACTGATTTATTAAAGAATTTTCATATACATCAAGGACAAGTCTATCCGAAAAAGAAAAAATGCTACCTATGCCTATGACCCGGGTGGATGACAAACCTATGGTTGGGGGGGCCCCAATGAGTGTGGCATAGCCCCCCTCCTATCACTAAAAAGTCTACCAAATCAGTTAAGCGTTGAACTCCAGCATTCCTTAGATCAAGGAAACCAATAGGAATGCCTGAAACCAAGAATGCCATCTTGAAATGAATGCCATCTCAAAACCTCTTGTCCATTGTGCAGCTAATTTCATCTAGGTGAAACCAAGACCTCAGCTCTCCTTCAAGTCAGGCAACTCACTCCAGAGATCAGTAAGTTGCTACTTGGTCTCCCAAAGCTCGTCCTCGAGCATGGAAATCTGATCTATTGCTTGATAATTTTCATCCTTGAGCTCTTGGGATCTTACTTTTGACTAGGACAGCACTTGGTCGAGATAGGTGGCCCACTCTTCACTCCGTAGAGCCTCGGCAACTGCAACGTTTACTTGGTGCTCTATGTCCTCAAGTATGGCAGGATCAACATGTGACTAGGATAGATGAGAGATCTCGACTTCCTACCAATGCAATGTCTTCTTCACCATGCAAAGTGCTTCCTAAATCTATCAAACAAAATGCAATGGTTAGTTAAAAACAACACAGAAAAGCCTGATCAAAAGGAATCAGTGAAGCGATACCTCTTGATAGGACGAACCCTCCGAATGAAATGGACCTCCTTGATATGATAGGCCGAGAGAGCCCTCGACACCAGTTCCAACTAGAAGCAACAAGCACCACAAAGGCTACACAAGATAGAAAAGAAGCACCTCGAAGCCTAGAGGAGGGGCCGGCATGCCCGAAGCATTCGGGAGCTCAGGTGTCGGTGCTTCTAGGTGAGGCACTTCCTCAACTGCAGCCGTAGTATCTGGATTGTCCCCATCGAAGCTTCTCTCTCCTACTTCGCGCGTGCCCTTCTCTCTCCTCCCATTCTCTCTCTTGCCGTAATACACCTCTGCCTCTCTTCACCGACGGTAGCTCTAACATGGGCGACGATGGCGATCCGGTGGCAGTAACTTGGCGATAGCATGACAGCAAATGGCAACGCATGAAAGCCGGTGACAGCTTTTTCTCTCTCTTCGCTACGCCTCAAACCATTTTCCTATGATTCGATCGATTTCTCCTAAAATCGGTACGTGTAACCCAAAATCGGCATCCACAAGAAGAAGGAAGGATTTATTTGCCTCAATTTTACCCATTTTCTTCCAATGATGACAGTGGCCGTTTTGCTTCGATTTACGATTTATTCCTCTACTTACCTCGGCATACAAAATGGAGGATAATATCATAGTGAGGGTTTCGTTAGCTTCTATTCTCAGCATCGGCTCCTCTAGCAACGGCAGTGCCGCCCCGACCCTCCCTCTCTTTTCCTATTTTCCTTCCTCCTTTATTTTGTTCCCTGCTTTTCTCTCTCTCCCGGACACCCTACCACCTCTATTTTTTTTTTTATTATTATTATATATATATATATTCTATTTTTTTTTTAATTTTATTTTATAAGTTCTATTGATAGTCGAGCGATTACGTGGGTGCACATCGGGCGCTAACCTAACTAATCTAAATATCCTTCAAAATTTTATAATATTTAATTAATTTTTATAACATCTAAATTATCCAAAATTATAATAAATATTAAAATAATCAAACGAGGATTTGGAATATTATATTCTCCTCTCATTATAAAAATTTTGTCTTCAAAATTTATGTATCTCAATCATTACCTCGATTCTCAACAAATTGAAATATTCTCCCAAACTCGTCCTCAAGATCTCTTAATGTTTCCTCAGCTGGAAGATTGCTCGAAAGTATAATGACCAATGGAAATATCTTATTCCTCTATATTAGATCCTTTTTATTTCAAAAATTGGAACCACAACTTTAACCTAAAACACTTCTCGTCGATTAAAAATGACTTCAACCCAAGTACATGCGAAGCATCATTCACATAAAACATATTATATCCATCCATCAAATTCAGAAGTAAGGCCAATTTGTAGGCCGCCTCTCCAATCTGCTGAAAATCTCAAATGTTTCAATGAATCTCTACTTCAAATTACCCATCGACTCCAAAACTCAAATTTTTTCTTTTCAATATACTTTGAGAAATATCTGACCACTCTTTCCGTACCTCCAATCAAATTGCAAACCTGATCTCCTACTTCAAATCTCAAATCAAATCTTGTAACCAATAGCTGCGTGCCCACACAAACAATGAACCGTCTTCATCATTTAAACTATCATCAGTTAACTCATCCTCATCCAAATAACCACTAAATCCTTTACTGTTCGAGGCAGACCCGAAATAAAATCTTAAAAGTTTTTCTTCTTAGCTTTTTTCTTTAGGCATGAGACATATCATCAACTCACCACTCTACCAGGTGAAGAATCTTTGACATTTTCTTTGAGTTTAGACTACTTTAACTCAACTTTAACTATTGATGACCTCATTTTCTCCTGTGCTTTTATCTAATTAGCTCTTGAGCTTTCATCCAATCAGTTTTTGAACTTTCATCCAAACAATTGAGACTCTAATGAGAGAATTCTCAAAATCATGCCTCTTCTAAAATGTATAATGGAAAAACACTTTATATAGTAGGCTCGAGGTTGTTGGCTCGATCACGTCCAGCTTCATGATGGCTTATCAAAAAAGAACTTCATCTCTAATTTTCATAAAAGCTTTTCTCATAGATAGGAGTTTCATTCGAAATCCAATCCTAGTAGCAAAGAAAGAAAATTCCTCTAGCCTAATCTTTCCATTGGATCTTTGCCAAAGCACCTCCATGCAAAATCCTCCAAACTGTACCACATCCTATATTTTTTCTTGGATTTTCTTTATGATGCGCCTAACCATATAGAATCCAAATATACCTAAATCTTTCTTAGGAGTATCACTAAAAGCTGCCAATCTTTCTAATCCATTAGGATTTGATAGAATCGATATCGACGACAATATATTCTTTAATTACTGAAAGTTTTTCTCACAAGTATCACTTTAATTAAATATTGATCACCTCTAATTTAGGGGCACTAATGACACTGCAATCCTTGAGAAACATTTAACAAATCTTCCATCATAACTAATCCGATCCAATGAACTCCATACCCCCATGACCTTAGTCAGTCTTTTGTAATTTCTATTACTTCCATCTTCTTTGGATTTCCAAATATCACTTTAAGAACCATATGACCTAAAATGGTTCATTTTTCCAACCATAATTCACACCCCTTTCAATTTTGACAAATGATCACCTTTTTAGAATCTACAACAGATTTTCCAATTGGGTCTCATATTCCTTAATTTTTTTTAAATAGATTAGAATATCATTAATAAAACCACAACTGACCCAAATACGGTCAAATATCTGATTGATAATCTTCATAAAAGATGTTAAAATATTCAACAACTCAAAAGCATCATTAAGACTTCACAATGGCCACACCTTGGCTTAAAAGTTGTCTTATACACATCTTCCCACTTAATTCTCAATTAATAACACCTCTAATACAGCTCGATCTTAGAGAAAACCCAAACTTCTTGGAGTGGATCAAAGAAATCCTTGATCCTTCAAAGATGATACATATTTGATTCCTAAATAACCCAATCATAAACCCATTGATCTATTCTTTCTTCACCAAAGAGCATTGAAGCACTCCACGTCAAGACATTTGGCAAAATAAAATCTTTCTCAAACAGATTCTGCAATTACTATTTTAATTTCTTCAACTCAGATGAAACCATTCCATATGAAGACTTCAAAATAGGCACAGATCCAAGCAAACATCGAAAGCAAATTGATCTCCTGATTTGGGAATAATCCAATCGAATCATTTGGAAAAATATCTTTAAACTCGCAGATGACCAAAATTTCTTTAATAGTCACAAAATAACTCTTAGATGTGACCATATATGCTAGATAAGTTTAACACTCATCTCTTAACAAATGACTCATGTGCAACGCCAAGATCAACCCTAAAACCTTCTTTTTGATTCTTCTTGGATCTTAGAGAACTCATACACTAGAATATACAATAGAACGGTCTTATTGAAACAATCTTTCACGATTGAGGAATAGACTCTAGTATCATAGGCTGAATTTGCAAATGCTTTGCTGGAACCGTCTGTCTTCTATCTAAATGCCTAAAATCCAGATACTTGAAATTTAAACAATCCTTTGACAAATGACATATTTAACCGCACTTGAACCTGACTCTACTCTAATGAAACAAACTTGTCCCATGTATTTCTTCCCACAAAATTTACAAGTTGACCTCGCAAACATAAACCTTAGGGAAGAAGATTCTATTTCATTTGACTTTTCTTTAGCTTATCTTCCAGAGAATAAACAAATCCATCCTTCAAACTCTAGACTCGATACTCTAATTACTTTTAGAAACGCTTCTCCTGAAGCTGCTCTTGCTCAATCAACAGAGGCCTGGTCCAACTTCTTGCCATAAGTCCAAAGTCAAAATGGCATCGACTACTTCTAAATTGAATTTTGAAATTCTCAACTACTAACCTACTTCAATAAATCTTTTAGATTCTTCAATCTCTTTTTGAGCATTGCCTTAGGAGGCCGAACCTCGATCTCTTTGCCTATTGATTCTTCACCAATGAAAAATTTACGGGGACGATTATTCATCAGATCACAACAATGAGTGAAAATGGACAACATTGGGTCTTCCTTTCACTTCACATGTAGCTTGAAACCTCTATATGATCAGTATTGTCGTTGCTAGCAAAATAAGATCTACACTTTATTGTCTTTTCTCTTGGCAAAGGTTGTTCACCAAAACTTTACAGCTTCTCTTATGAAGAGAAACGAGTTGACTTGACATAACCTTCTTCATCTTTATATGCGGCCACCAATCTTGATGAGTCTTCATTCCCTCACTTGGATATAACAATCACTTCTCGTTTTATGTATGCCATCCTTGCGCAAGGCCATGCTAATTTCCTCTATATCGTTGCAATTTCATTGGATGTCTCTGAAGAGACATTCCAAGTAGTTTTCTCATTTTCTTGACACTAAGATAAGTATAGCACCTTGAAAATTTTTAGATCTTTTATTATGAATTATATAAAAATTATTGGGTTACATTTAAAAAGAAATAAGTAATAATATATATTTAATTGGGTAATTTCTTATGTTGGGCTTAATGGGCCCAAGTTTTAGTACTTAAACTTGATCTAACTATTATTTTAAAGGATTTGAATATTTGCGATTATGTTATGTTAGCAAAATAATAGTAGAATAATAATAATAATAATAATAATAATAATAATAATAAATGAATGAATATATATATATAATTGAATAAGTAAATAATAATAATAATAATAATAATAATAATAATAATAATAATAATGTACGGTGAGATAAAAAAAGGAAATGATGAAAAAGGAGGGAAAGGGAGAAAGAAAGAAAAAGAAGAAGAAGAAGAAGAAGAAGGAAAGGAGAGGAGAGAAAGAGGAGCGGTGTGATCCGACAAGGCAAAGAAGGAAGACATTGGCGCTCCAAATGGAAACCCAACAAAACTCTAAACTGGTCCTTCACTACTTATGGAGACAGTGGGGTTAGGAAGGGGGCAAACCAAGGAAGGGAGTTGCGTATGAGTCGAAGAGAGAAGCCGCTGTTACCGCCGTTGCTCGAAGAAAAACAAGGAATTGAGGTAAATAAATTCTTGTCTTCTCATTGTTGCTGTTAATTTTATTACTGCATGCATTGATTTTGAAAAAAATTGGCCGTATTTTATTGTGAGTAAAAGTCGGGTAAAAACAAGGAAATAGGCACATGGCTCTGGCCATGGGGTTCGAAAGATTCACAGTGAATTAGGGGTGGGGCAACTAGTGTATTTATAATAGAAAAATCCTTGTTTACTTATTTGAAGTCAAAAGTGAGGATTTTAGATAATTTTGGTTAGAATTGAAGGGGAATGGTGGAACAGAGCATTTATGCTCTGTTTAGATATCAAGCTACACAGTGAATTAAAAATGGTGAGGATGGCTACTTTCTGACTGCTGCATTACTGTTCTAATAATTTCAGAATAGAATTAGTAGCAATTGTTGTTGATTTTGGGCTTCGAGCTGCTCCATACATTAAATACATTTTCCAGGTTGAGCATTACTATGTGATTTTGTTAGTAGTTGCGGTTGATGATTCACAAGCAAAATCCCTGTTTTATTTTGCAAGTAAATTCCTAATTTTTGCAAGAAAACCCTCCCTTTTGTCTCATTGATGCTAATCTTCTTGTTATCAAGCCGTGATTTATAGAAATCAGCCGAAAAGGAAAAAAAAAAAATTAGGAAATAGAGCCATGGCTCTGTTAGTAAAGGACTAAAAGTTTTAGGATTTTTTAATAAAATAGGGGCAAAATGTTGTGAATTAATAATACAAAATCCTTGTCTGAAGTGGCAAGTGGAAATTTAGAATTTTCCATGTCTTCATGCCAGATTTGGAAGGATTAGAAAAACAGAGTATTGTTCTCTGTTTAGAGCCACAACATTTGTTTGGTTATTGAGCTAGTGATGAGTCGATATGGTGTTTTGAGTGGTAAATGCCATATGTTATAATATGTATAATATGTACGTGTGTATAGCTATGTGTGTGTGTGCGCACTGTTGAGTGTGGGTGTGTAGTGTTGTGTGTGTGTGTGTGTGTGTGTGTGAGGGAGCTACTTTGAGTGCTAGCAATGTGAAGATGATGCTTCCTTGTGCATGTGGGTGTGTGAGCGTGTGTTTACATATAAATATATGTATATATAGGGTATGGCAGTGGGTATATATAAATATTCATAAACTATGGGTTTGTATGTGGATTAAGGGAAATATTATAGAATTTAGTCAAACATTCGAACTTCCTTTGAAAATTTTCTTGTTCCTATGATAAATAATCCTTCACGTTGAGTTAGATCGCGTGTGTATATTTTATTGGTATTCTATAAATAAATAAAAAAGAGTATACCAAACTAGCTGCTCACCCTCACGCACGCACGCTGCACACATTCTGCCGGCCACAACCACACACACACACTAGCTGTGGCGCACGGCAGTAGCACCACCTCCTCACTGCCCGTTCACCACCGGCGACGGCAACAGCGCCACATCCTCACCGCCTTCTCATAACCCGGCGCACTACACCCACTCCCAACCTCGCACACTAACACCGCGATGCACCCACACGACATAGAACAAGGAGCACCCACACTCCCAGCAGCCCACAAAACTAAATTTTTAAATAAATGTATAAATACATACACAAATGGTCTCATATACTCCATATATACGTATATTTATAAACTGGTTCCTAATCCCTTACTCTGAGCACCAATTGCAAGAAACCCAACAATGCCTTGTTTTTCCCCAAGTCCTCACTTTGTCACCAAATTTGGATCGAGTGTCACAAAATTATGAAAACACATAATCAACAGCTGAGAATGGAAAGGGAAGGGTTTACTTGCAAAATGGTGGGTCTTAACTTACATTGCTACCCTTGGGTCACTGGGCTCGCTGAAAAATGAGAACAGAGTACGGTGCTCTGTTTCCCATGGCTGCACCAAATCCCCCAAAATTATGGGTTATGACATGTAAAATTGATACTTGTAGTTCCGTTAGGCAATTTACAAAACCCGGTTTATCATTAAGCCCTCAAAAGTCGGCTATCCTCTAGCAAAGCCGTGGCCCTGCATTTGGGTTTCCAAATCTGGAACCTTACATTTCACCGATTACTCACCCAAATCAAGACATACATCAAATATTTTACATTAACAATGATGAAGGAAGAGGTTATTTGGCAAGGTAGGAAGTTTACTTGCCTTGATTTTGTGATCGACAGCAGTGGCCCCTTCGGCTTGGTGCGCTCTTCCTTCCCGGTTCATCCTCCCCCTTCTTTAACCCTAATGCCACCTTAAATAATGAGAAGGCCGGTTAGGGTTTCCTTCGAAACCTTCCTCCTTCGCCGCTGCCGTACGCATGCCTTCCTTCTTCCCTCTTCCCTCTCATTCCTTTTCCTCTCTTTTCCTTTTTCTTTTTTTTTCCTTTCTTTTTTTCCTTTTCTTTCCTTCTTTCTCTTTTTCTTTCCTTCGTTTGAAATTATTATTATTATTAGTAGTATTATTATTATTATTACACATATTATTATTATTATTATTATTATTATTATTATTATTATATATTTTTATATATATTTATTAAAATATTAATTAATTATTTATCTAATTATAATAATACTTAAAATTTTTAATATTAATTTCTAATATTTTAACCTCTCAAATTTAATTTTATAATTATCTTTAAAAAATTTTTAATATATTAATATTTAAATATATGATAGTTTACTTGATTAATTAAACCTATAATTAAATTAATTCAATTAAGTACATTAATTATTCAAACTAAGTTTAAGAGTCGAAATACCCAAACTCAAATTATTAATTCAAATTAATAGCTCGAATATATAAGCCTAATCACAAGATTTAATTCCCAAAATAATTACTAAAATAATTAAATAATTACCAAAATTAATTAAATAATTTATTTTCATAAAATTATAAACTTAAAAATATTTAAGATATTACAGTATTCATAATCTTCAATTGTTTATATGGTTTTTGGATCGTAGACATGACATATTATTGAATCTCGGATAATAAATTGTATATTGGATATTATTATTTATTTTATATATCTAATATTATAATCCGAGATACTTATTTGTATTCTTGTGCTGTTACTTATATTTATTTGTTAGACATTCGACACTCTTTGTGACGCCCTGAGTCCGATCACCCAACCCGACCCATAACTGCCACGTGAAAACCCCAAATTATAAATAACCTCATAAATGTATTATTAAATAAGACATAATATTTATAATTCTCATAATAAATTTTCTAAAGACAATAAATATCTTTAATATCATAATCCTAGGAATGCAATCCCTATAACATAATTAAATAAAATTTTGACCAATTGTAGTAACTCTAGAATTTCCTGTCACGAGCTTCTAATCCCAAGAATGCCTCTATCCCGAAGTTCCTCAATAACAGCTTGATTTCTTTTAACCTATCACAACTTCTACTCTGGAGTCAACAAAATGCAAGGGTGAGCCTAATGCTCAATAAGTAAATAAAGCAATAAAGTAACGGAATGTAATGAAACGTCTCGAATAATAATAATATCATAATTATAAAAGATAAATCAACAATTATTCGAGATTCAACAACCTGTTGTAACTACGACTCAAAGGCCACATGACAACAAATTATCAGAAATGCAAATTAGATTCCATCGAATTCGATTATCAACCACAGTATAGGTTCCATTGAACCTATCACTAAAAGAGGTTTTAATTATGTAAGATGTCACGAAAGTCTCATCGGACCTTATACATCACTGTGAACCTTCAATCCACAAACTCGTTAACGGCTGGGTAACCTTTGAGGTTCCGGTGCTCGCAAGTTTGACAAGCGATGGTCTCATGATACTTGCCAGCCGTGGTATATAAGTACCGTATCCAATTCATACACACAAACATCATTCTCGTTATCCCATCGGATAACCTTCATGTATTCTATGATCCTTTGATCCACGCTCATTTAGAAACAGAATATTCATATTATCAACAAGTCAAACCTAGCACCATATTGTTATGATATCCACTAATATCTCACACACTTACTTTACATGATTATAAGTATCCATCCAAATGACCTCAACCTCGAGAATATTGAGCATCCAAATGACCTCAACCTCCAGAATATTGATTAAGTATAGAAAAAGTGTAGACTATACTAAGGTTTCATAGCCTTCCATTCGACTTGATACCTTAGTGTTTTCATACGCCCTCCTAGCAGAGAGCTTAGAGCAAATCTATTTTAACATTTTTAGAGTCCCCTACAGACTATCTACCTAACTTATCCTAAGCCCCGAGATATACAATCGGTTCATTAACCAAAGCTCACCAAAATATTATAAGTCCATCAACTCATTTCAGGAATCCCAAGTTTTTTTTTTTTTTTTGAGCATCTCCGATTCCTAAGTTCTTGAATCACTTGATGAATCACAATTATTTGTCATACCGAATCTATTAAATCCCTTAAAAGACTTACAATCTTCTATTCGGACTTAGAACTAATAAAGTTAATCTAAATCCACATATATTATTACATCACCTAATATCCTCAATTACAAGCAATTCCTAGAATTTCTAAGTGTTCCTACAGAAATTTAATTCTCTGATACCATAGCTGTGACGACTTAAACCCTAAATTTTAAGCGTGGCTCGGACCACTCACGTGAAAACTTTAAAACTTAAAATCATTCATAATCTTCCATAATGTCAATATAATTAAATTAAGCTATTATCAAATTCATCAATATATCATATAATTATCTCGAAATAAAAACTATTAAAGATCACGGGTCGTAACCCGAAGGAAAACTACTCAACTTCCATCAATAACATATCTAGTTCGTTTTCCACTGAGAGATAATATATAGTCACCATTCTTCGCTCTACTTGAAAGTGCTATAGCAAAAGTACGATCAGATAGTCTGTACTATGCAATCAATTCAATTTGGAATCAAGAAAACACAATGATGAGCCAAAGCATAGCAAATAATAATAATAATAAGTGCTTAATAAATAATAAATATCTCGAATATTAAAAATATACATATTGCAACATTAATATAACAATCTAAATATATCTGAGAAACCACAATGCGTCATAAATACGACTCAAAGTAAAAAGCAAGATACGTCTCCCCGGACCCTCATGTGACAAAGGTAACAAGATTTGCCAATAACAGGCTGGAACCCCTCAGAATCCGACATTAAGAGATATGCCAAGATTTGCTGGTCTAAATGTTAGCGTGAATGACCTGGATATCAAATAATAACAAATAATATGGATTCCACTGAATCCAGATATCGTAAAATCCGACAGATGGACTCTACCGAACACAACCTATGGGTTCTACCAAATCCCAATTTCAAGAGGTATGAACAATGACAAAATATCACAATAAATTTTATTGGATCTTATTCTACTACCGTGAACCAAAGACCGTGTATTTATACCCCCAACGGATGGGTAAGTGCAATGAGATTATCCATTGTATCCTTACTACCCCTACAGTCCTCCCAGAGACTGTACCCATTGCATGCCCGTGCCATCTGTGATACCCCTCACCAAATAATATCTCTGATAACATCTTATACGATGGTCATATGGCTATAAGTATCCCTCAATAATAAACAATATACCTTAATATCACCATGATACAAAAATCAAAATCAGATAAGTGTAGACCACGCTAAGGTGTCGTAGCATCCCATTCGACTAGATACTTTAGTATTTTTATGCACTCTTTTTAACCTTGACCGTAGGAAGCTAAAGATCCAAATGCTCACGCAATTAGAACTAACACAAAATAGGTTTTGGAAGTACATGATAGAAATGTTGTTCGGTACTAACAAGGATCGTACTCACATCATCAATATTAACACAAAGGAATTTATAACAAAATGATGAAATAACAAAAGAGAACCAAAAACATATATTTTGATCAATTTAAACATTTATTTAGTCTCCAATTTTATTCCGATATACAAATCCTATTACTAGAACCATATCTTAATTATCACCCGTGGACAAACCTATTATTACCAAATCTAATTCAATTGTCCCAAATTTGTCTATCAATTCCAACGAAACTATATAATAACTTTAACCACGTTTTATAAATCAATTTGTATTCTAAAATATGCACACACATATTTACTATTACCATAAAACATTAATGTTTACTTCACCTATTATTCGTGATCATATATACCCATACTACCAATACAGACTGCACACACTTAAATACACCCATTCACACACACCTCAATTTCACGTACTCGCTCTCACGCACAAATGGCTACACACATAGTATCAGTAGTACATACGCACCCTTCTCACCACACAACTTCACACCTACACCCCAAACAGCACATCAATTGCACATACACACTCTCACACACGCACACACAGCTACTCACACACAACCGTACACACACACACACATGGTCACACACATTACACACACTGCCAGCACACCACTGGCAGTTTACTCTCAAATTGCACACACTTACCCTGCAGCAGCACCTACCTATATACTCTCACATGGCAGCAACAGATTATAGACTGCTTTCACACACGGCTTCACACACGCATGGCAACTCACACATTCATAACTTTGCAAACACAACAGTCCTTGGCAGTATCAACCTTACTGCTAGCACACGAAGCAACCCTTCTCTTCTACACACGGCAATACACCCTCCATAAATACATCGCTCATACACACACTGCTAATGCACACCTACGCACTTAATGTACAATAAGTATTTACTTATTTAATTAATTATATATATATATATATATACACACACACTATATTGCACGTATATATATTTGCTAGCATACATCTCAATATTTATATATTTTAGCATACGTACACCCGATTTCCAAATCCCACTCCTTTAGCCAAAAGCCAAGTGCCCCAGCAGAGCACGTAGGCCCTGTTCTTCCCGATTTCAGTTTCTATAATAATTTTCCAATTTCAATAGCATCGTGAAAATTGAGGGAAAGAAGAAGTAGATATGTAATAAAGGAAAGTTTATTTGCTGAGCAAGAAGAGAAATGACAATAAAGGAGATCAATTGCAATTAGAGGAGAAATGACAACAAAGGAAATTCACTTGCCCGATTCACTCGGCTACTGAAACATGGCTAGGGTTTCAATGGCGGTATCGACGCTGGCACAATGGTAACAACGACTTCGAATAGCAACGACGATTCTCCTTCTGATACAGATCGATGACTGCAAGATAGCAAAATCAAACGAAAAGGAGGTGCCTCAGTGGCGGCTTACGGAAGCTCGATGGTAGAACCCCCTTTCCGACTGGTTATCTGGTCGTCCAAGATCTCTCCGATGATGAACAGGGTTGGAAACTTCATCTTCAAGTAAGGTATTGACGTTACTGTCCCGAAAGTTGTCAGGCATAGTCATTCCAGAATGGCATTATAGACCAAAGGGATGTCCACCATGAGGAACGTTGGCATCCTAGAGGTCATCATGAGGTAAGTCCCCAGTGTGACCTTGAGTTGGACAAAGCCCTAAACGGGAACCAACTTGTTGTCCAATCTGTATAGTGGTCATTTAGTCTACTTCAACTGAATCTTTTTCAGACCAAATTTAAAATAAGCGTCAATATAGAGCAAATTTCAAGAGCTTTCATCATCAATAAATATCTATTTCAGTTGGTAGTTAAGGGTTCCATTTGAAATGAGTGCTGATACAATCAGAGGATTCGCGTGGGGAGTTATTACATGAGCCATATCATCGTCACTAAACTAATGACATTATTCCTAACTCCTACTCTTACCCTTTTACAATTTGAAGCCTTTTCCGGACAATCTAGGGGTGTCACTCTTGGGTGGATGAGTGGATATCATACAAATGATCCCAGCCACAACTCGGCTCCTTAGCTACTTTGCTCCATCTTCGCTTGTCCCCCTGGGGGCCTGCCGTGGGTTTCAGAGGAACCTTGTGAGGTGACCCCTTCAGATCATATCCTCAATCTCCTTCTGTGGTGTCCAATAATCTTTGGTACTATGACCTAGAGATCGATGATAGTGATAGTACTTGGACTAATCTCCTCCCTCCGGGTTCTTGCATGCCTTCGACTATTTCAGAAACCTTTCATCCCAGATCTACATCAGGATGTTTGTGCATGTATCAGCCAAAGAAGTTAGGGTCTGTTGCTAAAATTATTTTCGAACACCTAGCTCTACCCGTAGATGCTTTCGTGGTCCTCGAGGATGGCAGTCATCTCCATTCCTCTTCTTCTCATTCGACAGCCTCTCCGAGGGCTAGTCTACGCGCTTCGGTCACTTAACTTTGTTAGCCTCCTCAGCCGCAATGTATGCTCGGACATTCACCTAGACCTACCAAAAAGTTTGGAGGTTCTAGTAGGCCAACTGTTTGAAGAAGTTGCCCAACTCCAAAGTGGCGATGAAGGGCTAACCTTCACCGATCGGTGAGGCCTGGATATCCTTTGAGCCTTAGTGGTGAACCATGCTAGGAAGCATTTCAAGCTCTCGTCTCGTCTTTGCCGAAGGCGAACTAGGTGCCACAGTTACTTCACCTCCCTTCGGCTGGAGACGAATTGAGACAGGAAGCAATCGGCAAGTTCCGCGAACGACTGGATTGAGTTTGGTCAAGACTATAGAACTAGATGCATGCGTCTCCTTGAGAGTAAAAGGGAAGCATTACCATATGGCAGCTTCACCTAGGCCCTTGAAGCTCAGCAGGTCGCAAAAGTGGTCTTGGTGATCCATTAGGTTGACACTTCCGTCGTATGGCTCGAGGGCCAACATCTTGAATTTAAAGGGCAGCGGCTACGTGCGGATCTCCATCACGAAAGGTGACCTCTTTAGGTCCGTGATCTTTTCGCTAACATCACCCGTGAAGATGTGCTGCCATATCTTCTCCACCTTTTCCTTCATACGAGAGGTTAGCATTAAGGAAGGTCCTCAGCTTTGAGTGATTTGGAGAGAGGCGTGTGCCTGTGTGACTCCCATCGCATGGTGGTCATGTGCTACAGGAGGCTTCTTCTTGAGCCGAGGGCCTTCAGTCACTACGGGAGTAGCGATGGTTTTGCCACTCGGGGCTTTCCTCTCACATCCTGTGGTTAGGATGACCCTCCAATCTCATCTAGGCCCTGTTGCTCAATGCTTCTTGGGCCTCGACGTCATTGGGCCGTGAGGTATTTTCAATTAGTTGCCTCAATCTTTGGCTCCTCTACTTTGAATCTGATGCTTGTGTAGTGGGGGCAGGAGCCCCTAGCTATTGCTTGTTCAGGCAGGGGTTGATCCTCTACAGCATCTTGAACACGTCTCCCATCTGGGCAGCTAACATGCTGATATCAGGCTTGGGACACTCACCTATTTGGCTACCCACAAAGGGGTTGTCACCTTGGGTGGCAGTGTTCCTGACTGGCACACTAGTCTACGCTCTAGTATTGACCACGTTTGCTTTTCTTTTATGAGTGTGATGGTTGATGGTTAAACTTTTATGTCGTTTCCATAGATAGCGACAATGATGTGTCCTTAGATCCGAATTATTGTACAAATTAGGGAGCCACTTGATCTTCCATTAAGAGTCGAATTAGAGTAGATTTGGTCTCCGTCTCTACTAACCTCAGTCCTATGCACCGCAAACAATGAATAAGAGGTCAGATAATTGGCGAGACTTACTTCCCAATTTATCCTCCGATACTCGAGTCAAAAATATTGTTTAAAAAATAGAGAGATATAATGATGTAAGAAAATGCAACGATGCACTTATGTGGGGGATGTAAGAGCAGGACTAGGCTCCTATAATACACTTGATGGGGAGCGATTTTATGAAAGTTGAAGAGCAAGGCTCTGGCATATTTCACTTGGGGAGTGGCTTTTGGAGTATTGAGGAGCGAGAGAGCGATTTTTAGAAAGAGAGCTTGGTTCTTTCCGAGCCCTTGCCAATCGATTGGAATTGATCTATTCTCCGGCAGAGGAGAGAGATATTTGTAGGCGTGGATAATTGTGGCATTGGCGCTAAAGTTGATGATAGGTGTCCCGTCAGGATTCATCTGCCGTTAAGCATTGATGGGAGACACCTTTGTGAGGTATTATCTTGTAACAATGATGTGACCGCAGTTGGTTGTGGCCGAAAAATGCCAGGCTGTTCCTACGTGGATTGGTTGGGTTGCTGTGGGTCGACCGCAGTTGGGTTCCTACGTAGAAATCCCACCATTGGTCGGTGTTTGCTGCGTTGACACTCTCTATGTTGCCAAAGAGGCAACCTATTGAGCCTGAACCGTTGCTACCTTCTTTGGCCTAGAACACACCCGTTGAAGGTGGGCTATCCTTGGGGTCATTTGGGCTCCACTGCTTCCTGGGCCCTTCCGACAAACGAGCCAGCTTCTCGGCCGGCCAATATTATAACCGGACCCATCACTATCCTAATTATTCTTACAATTGTTATTTATGCTAATTTTTTAAAAAATAATTAAATTAGTGAGATTATATATCCCTAAGAAGTTTTTAAGAAAAACGAAACTCTTAAAACTCTGCAATGTTTAGTTATATAATTAATAATTTCTTTAGATATTTTAATAATTCAACCGATGATTATGAATTAATTATAAAAGAATAATTGATAATTGAATTAATATAAATTAAGCTAGTTGTCACTGAGATGGCTAATCAACTTCCACCTACTTAGTCAACAAGAAACTTTAAAGGAGTAGATTACCTATTCCTTCTAGTCATTATTGAATATTCAAGACTCCAATTTAGATGTTAGGCAATGATCTAATTAGTCCTTCACAAGCCAAGAATGGTTTGAATTCTTCGAAGTGGTGTGATGCTATGCGGGATAAGTTTAATTCAATGGAGAAATAATATTGAAACCTAGTCACTATATGTTGGGGATATAACTGTAACCATGAGAGTCTAAAGAGAAAATAAAATTATATAAAGTAAAACTTATTTTTAAAAGGATTTACTCAAAAGGTATATATTAATTATCATACAATTATCTCTTGTGCATTATTAAAGAAGGATTATTAAAGGACAATTATGACAATTGTAGCTCATTTTAGTTTAGAAATTCAACAAATCCATGCAAGACAATATTTCTTAGTAGTGATTTGGAAAAGAGGTGTGTTGTCGTCCTGGGTGCGGTTGCTGTACGGATTAGGAGGCCTCCGAAGTTTTCGATTACGTAGTAGCGTCAGTTTGAGGGTCCGGTCTCCGTATCTCCTAACCAGGACCTGCACAACACAAACAACAAACGAGAGGTCAGAGGTCCGGTGGGATTTCTCCCACCACGGCCACTCCAACGCTTAAGTTAGCAAGTTCCCGCAATAAACGGAAATGACGCACGCGCTAGGTGGTGCGTAGATGAGTGTTGATGAAACGTGAGTGATGCGTATGTTTTAGTGTGGGAGATGCAATGAGCAGGTTGCAGAAGGCATGGCTTCCTTAACGCACCGCAGTGGGTGGCTAACTTCCCGCTGCCTGAACGGACTTGGGGATTGTGATCGTGAGAGAAGCGAGGCTCGTCTGTGGCCACAAGACTTGAGTCTTATCTCAGTTTGATTGCTTTCTCTCTTGTTATCTGGGAAGAGGAAGAAGAATCCCCTTCTCTGCGGGGGGAGGGTACTCTTATAGGCTCCTCCCCAGTGGACTCTGAGCGCGAGAATGCCCATTGCTAGGGTTCCTTGGCATCTGGTCACTGTTACTGACCATCGGTCATGTCGGCTGTCACTTTGCGGTGGTGGGTAGGCTCCTTAGCACTGCCAGCCACGCCTGGTCTCTCTTCAAGTTGGGATTGGCTGGCTGCCTGCGGGCGGCCGCTTGAGCCGTTGTCGTAGCGCTGGCCGCTTCTCCATTGGCTAGTTTTTCCTGTCGCCTGTTTGTTTCCAACAGTTCATTAATGCGCTGCAGGACGTTCGTCGCTTTCCACAAGCTGGGCACCACGTAGGTTCCCTGTGCAATTGGGCTGGGCTTGAGATTGCTCGTGGGCCTTAGCACGGGACCCAACACTAGCCCCCCATGCCTGGGCTGGCCAATGGTTAGGCCTGTCATGTCCTTTGGGTCTATTTTGCGGCCCTACACCTTCCTCGTGACGCGCCACCGTTCATCGTTTTCTGGACTAGCGCCTTCCCCAGGTGACTGCGCAGGTTTTTCTAACGCTGCCGTGATTCTTCGCTCTGATCGGGAGGATTCGCGCTAGGGTTGCGTCTGATTAGGGGACTTTCCTATTCCGTGAAAGACGTCTGCCGGGAAACGTACTGCGCTGGGCAAGAGAATGGCTCCCGTCTTGCCCATAAATAGGAGGGCTCCTTAGCAAGTGGAGCACATTCCTTAACTGCCTTTGGAGGAGCAATGAGGAGATTCTGGCTCATCCCACCCTTAGTGAGGGTCCGAGAAGGAGTTGGATGGATTAGTTAGATGCTCGAAGTCCTTGATGAAGGCCTCTCTAACTCCCACGTTGAGGTTCGCTCCTCAGGCTAGTGAGGGTGGTTCGGCCACTTTGTTGTCGTCATGTGTCCTCCCTCCATGGTGTGGCTCGTCCGGAGTGTAGTGGGACCACGACGGAACCTCCGTGGGGATGTCTCCCGCTAGCGGAGGGCGCTGCTCATGGTCTCCACCTCACTGAGTTTGAGCGCGAACCATGGAGGGGGGAGAGGATGGAGCCTCGGGAGAGAATTGCGGGGTTATTCCCTTTACTTCCCCTGAGGGCTTTGGCATTGGTGCGGATCCCGCCCTGGTGGATCGCGCTGCGGCCGCCTCCACTTCGGGGGGAGCCCCGAGTGGCCGCCTCCGCTCGCTTGTTGAGCTACCAGCGACTCCCGGCTGCGAGGATCTCATGTAGATCACGTTCTCCAAGCTTATCTGGGATAGTCACCGGGCCCCTGGGCCTCGCACCGTCGTCTTTCTCGCACTTTTCGTCACCGTAGATTTTGTACTTTGTAAAAAAGTATTGATTAACAAAAGAAGTAGCCCTTTTGCCTTCATTTTCCTCTTCTCACTGTGCTTGCTTCTTTTCTTTATCGAGTGCTTTCTCCCGGCGATCCGCATCCTGTCCTGTGGGGACGGAGAGGCCACTGTTGGCGGTCATGTCCCTCTGCTTGTCTGGCGTATTAAATGCTCATGAGGTCAGAAGGCGCCGCGCCATAATGACCTGCCTTGGAAACGTGCGTGGCCTCAGGGATTCTCCACGTGGAGGGCGCTCGTTGGCTAGGCTCTGGTGCCCTTTGTCTTCATAGCGCAGCCATTTTCAGGGGAAAATCTCGTCTATTTAAACGCACCACTTCACTTTGTGACTTTGCACTTTCCTGCGCTTGCGTACTCGATAGCCATTCGTTCTTCCTGTGTGTGTTCTCGCCACAATTTTGATGGAGGAGTTATCATACGAATCGGAACGTTCTTCCAACGAGTCAGAGTCTGGCTCTCACATTCCCAGGGCTTTGGGCGCCAATGTACCAGGAGGGGGTCATTCCGAAGCCACCGTCGTGGGCCCTGCTCGATTCTTGCGGGTGCCTTCAGGTTTTGAGAGGGTGGAGGGCTCTATCTCTTCCCGGGAGCATGCTCCAGGGAGGGGGGACCTCTCGCTCCAACAGGTCACCAGGAGGCTCAAGAGTGTTGAGGCACGTGTGCAAGCCGCAGTGGCCGAGATGGAGTAGCTGAGGGCCCAAGCGGCACATTTGAGGACGTGTGGACTAAATCGGAAGTCAGGGCTTCCCAACTCACCAGTGCCAACGTGGCTGCTCAGGCCCACATACGGGCCCTTGAAGAAGAGAACGGACAGCTGTTGCGACAGCATGGGTCAGAGGTCGCGTGGTTGCGGACGGAGCTGAGGTTGAGGTTCTTGCCGGAGGAAGTCGGTCCTGCACTGGAGAGGAACTACCAGGATGGAACCCGTCTCAGTCAGAGGCTAGCCTCGCTGGAGGATCCAAACTTCCGTGTCGGCGTCCTGGACTCTCGCAACTCCATTGCCAGAACGCGCGCGCAGCTGGTTGATTACCCGACCTCGAGTTCCTCTACGGACCGTGCGGGGCGTTAGTGGATAGCTACCGCGACAGGCTGCTGTAATTATATATATATATATATATATATATATTTGACAGCCATTGTAAAGAATCCATCGTTGCAATAAAACTCGTCGTTTTGTCATGCTGCTTCGTCTACCATAGTCTGCATTTCTGGATTTTTGTTTTTTTATATATATACCCGTGCGCCCCTGTGGTGGGCTTCGCTATTGTAAGCCTGCATTTAATGCGAAGGTACCAGCGTGGACTTCCATCAGGCGGCTGAGGCGACGCACTCATCAGACTAGCTCATGGGTGCCTTAGGCCCCGCGATGCTCCATAGAGCTAGCACGTGTCCCAGTCACTCGTGGTGGGCGCCGCTTAGGTTTCCCGCCTACTGGCCTTCCATTGTCTATTTAAACTAACCGGGATGGCTTTTCATCGTACTGAGATTTTTCCCGTTCCTAACCCGTATCGTGGGAGAGGTATGGCAAAAAAGAGAAAGTTCTTCTTCTTCTCAGGCTCCCAGGGCAAGTCGCCAGAGTGTTCATAATACAAAGTCCATCTTGACGGCCAGCGCCATCGCCGCTCTCGTGGTAGATTACGGCATCCCCAGTGATTGGGGCTATCGCGCTCCTGGTTCCACAGATAGAGCCATAGCCCCTAGGGGGCTATGTCACGGTCTACGAGCACCACCTGAGAGGGGGCTTCGTTATCCCATGTCGGGCACGCTGTACATGTTAGTGGAGGCGTTGGGGGTTCCAGTGGCGAGGCTTCACCCCAACGCTTTGCGTTATCTGGCGTCCCTGTGCATCTTTGCTCGCCTTCATGGCGGTTCCTTTGACGCTAAGGTGGCCAGACTGATCTTTCGCTTTACGGAGTTTGAGAACTGGGTGTCTATGTCACCCAAGATGGGCTTCCATTTTCGTGGGACCAATCTAGACTCGGTCAAGAACTGGAAGGACCGATACTTTTTCCTACAAGAGCCCTCTGATTCTGAGCTTTCCCGCGTGTGGGGCCCGATTTCGGGGTTGTTCCTCGAGAAACCGTTGGCGGAGGATGTCGCGAAGGCAGAGGAGTTGGTTGCTGCCATCCAGTTCTAGGTGGCGAAGTTCTCTGTCCAGGGCTACTTTTTGACGTCCATCGCATTTGAGGCCACCAAGTGGGGGCCTCCGTCGGGCTGGGGCGTTGTCGGTCCTGGCAAGAGAGAGCTTGGAGAGCTGTGGCTCCCCAATCGTCCGAAGGAGACGAGGAGGAAAGTTGCTCGTTGCTAGAGTCGTCCTCAGATGAAGAGGGGGTCGAGGCTCCCTTGAAGAGCTTTAGGGAAGCCGGAGGTACTTCGATACGGAGGTCCCAGAGGCAAGCCGTTAGTTTTGCTGTTGAGACTCAGGACCCGGTCCTGGAGGTGGCTAGGAGCGCAGGGCAATAGGGGGAGGCTGCCGGACCACTGCCGACTCCGGCCGGGAGGCTAGCCGTGCTCCAAGTTGACGAGGCGGTGCCTCAACCCACTGGGGGGCCCTCCGCGCCTTCTATTGCCGATGTATTCGTGGATGTAGCTTCGGAAATGGCGGGTAGCGTCTTGGACCTTGATGACCTTGAGGGATCACGCTTAGCAACGCCCGCGCCAACGTCGGAGTCAGGGGGATCTTTGGAGCCAACTATTATTTTTGTGGAGCCCATTTTGGAGGGCGGGATCCTTGAAGACATCCCTGCAGCATCGGAGGCCGAAGTCGTACTAGTCGCCGGTCCGCCAGGAGCTGGAGCGGAGGCAGGCGGATGTCTTCGGGGTTGGAGCCCCCAAGTGCTCCTACGTCTGCCACCCTTTCGACTAGCTTGGCCCTGGCGGCCGAACAGGAGGAGCCCCAGGGAGGGCCTCCGCCGGGTGATTTTGCACATCTCTCGAGCGCCACTCCCACTCAGGTATGGTCGTCTCGATCTGGCACTTCCCTGTTGCCGTATGTTTCAGGGATTCCTCTGATGTCTTCCTCTTCTCCTGCAGATTCATGGAGATATTGACCCTTTTGACAGATTGATCGCCCTCCTCCACGGGGGCTTTCGTCGCGGGCTGCAAGCCATTCATCACACAAGAGCCCAGGTCGCCTCTCTTCGAGGGGACAGCAAACGGGCGCAAGAGGAGGTCAGGCGCTTGTAGCAGAAAGTGGCGCACCTGGAAGCCTCGCTCGTCGCTCTGGAGGACAACCATGCACGCTTATCTAGGGATATGGTGGGCCGGATCATCCTGTCGAAGGTAGAGCGCATGCTGGAGGCTCGATTTTGGGACGGTATTCGTTTGTGCCGTAGGATCGCTTCCTTGGTGGCTCCTGATGTACCCGAAGGAGTTTTTCATCCTGGAAACACCGGGATCAGGGACGCATCCCGCCTGAGGAACTTCCTCGAGGAAGCCAGTCCGTCCTGTCCTCCAAAGTAGTCTTTCCCTCTATAGGTTGCTCGGTCGCCCCTTGTTATTATTTTTTGCTTCTGTATTTCGCTTGTTTTTGGCAAATGAATAAATGGTGATTTCCTTCTCTTTCATATTCGTCCTCTTCCGATGCGGTATATTAACCGCATCTTTCGTTTAATGTGATCTGTGGGGTCATGCCCCGTGTTTGAATGCTAACCTTGCAGAGCTATTGTCGCCAAGGCCCTAATCAGGCGCCTTCTTGCGCTGTGCTCGTCATTCGTCAGAGGATGTCACCGTATCTCATCCTGTTGATGGGAAGCTCGATCCGGTAAAGCGGATGTCGTCACAAGTCCCGTGTAGCCACACCAAGGGTCGGCTGGGTTTTCAAGCCACGGCGACCGGGCTCCGGGTCTAGGCCTTAGTCGCGTGGTATCCGCGGGAGGTGTGTGGCCCCTGCCCAAGGCGTCATAATCACCATGTTTAAGGTCCTAGCCCTCGACCATTGTAGATTGAGGGTGCTCTCTTCTGCGTGAGAAGGTCGCCGCATGCCTGCGATACTTACCCCCTAAGGTTTTTGTTGGCCGATGATTGGGAAGCTTCCAAAGCCCCCAGGCCTAATATTTTGACCGCCTCGGTCGACTGGCGCAGAGCCATGATAGGTGTGCGCCCTTTCGGACTTGCCTGTTGTGCGGGCGAGGTTTTTAATGGCCGCTTGGCGCATGGCCAAGGGTTTGCTTTACGGACGGACAATAGTCCTACCGATTTATGGGCAGTTTAGGTCGTTTTGATTAAAGAATATCATGCATGCCAACGCTTCACACAAATGGAGATGTAGAATAACAGGAAAAGTAATTTTATTAACAAAAAGCATAGCGCATGTACAAGCATTCAACATGGTGCACGTGCGTGTCTTATCTGGGATGGCGTGGCGTTATTGGTAATACTTCCTTAAGTTGGCGGCATTCCAGGTCTGGGGAACCAGTTTGCCGTTCTGAGCACGCAGCTTGTATGCTCCGCTCCAGAGGATTGCGGAGACGAGAAATGGACCCTCCCATCCAGGGGAGAGCTTATTCCTGTTCGCGGTCTTTCCCGCCGCCTCTACGCTCCGGAGGACCAGATCTCCAACTTCGAGGGGGTGTGCCTTCACCGCTTGTTGTAATACCACGTGACTCACTGCGTTGATAGGCCGCGATCTACAGTTGTGCCACATTTCGAACCTCTGAGAGCAGGTCTAGGTTTTCTTGAAGCCTCTGTGAGTTGGTGGTTGGATCGAAGCACTCGACCCACAGGCTTGGCATCCCCACCTCCACGGGGACCACAACCTCAACCCCAAAACAGAGGTGGAAGGGTGTCTCTCTCGTCGGCTCCTGCGGGGTCGTCCGATACAACCAGAGTACGGACGGCAGCTTTTCGACCCAGGAGCCCCCTGCGTCTTCCAACTTGGTCTTCAATCCGTACAACAACGTGCGGTTGGTGACCACAACCTGTCCGTTGGCCTAGGGATGGGCCACTGATGTGCAGGTCAACTTGATGCGGAAATCGCGGTAGTACCTCGTGAATCGCTTGCCGGTGAACTGGGTCTCATTGTCGATCACTACGACCTCAGAAATCCCAAAGCGGCAAACGATACTTTGATTAAGGAATTCCGTCACATTCTACTCGGTGATCTTGGCCAGAGGAACAGCTTCTACCCATTTGGTGAAGTAATTAATACCAAAGATCAAGAATTTCCTCTACCCGAAAGCTAATGGTAACGGTCTGAGGATATTGAGTCCCCATTGAGCGAATGGCCATGGGGACTGGAGGCAGTGCAACTCCGTGTGCGGCTGATGCGTCATGGGGCCGTGGACTTGGCAACTCTCGCACTTTCTGATGAACTCCATAGCATCTCGCTTCATGGTCGGCCAATAGAACCCTTGTCGCATGACCTTGAATGCGAGGTTCTTGCCCCCGATGTGCGAGCCGCACAATCCCAGGTGTTCCTCGCTCAGGGCGTACTCGGCTGCTTCTGGAGTAAGACATTTCAAGAGAGGAGTGAAGTATCCCCGCCTATATAGCCTTCCACTGAGGAGCATGTACCAACCTGCTATCTTCTTAATCCGCTAGGCCTCGTTGGCATCATTGGGGAGGGTTCCCTCGGTCAGGTACTTCACGTACGGTGTCATCCAATTGTCTCTTGCGTCGACCCATAGTATTTCTTGGTCCGCGGTGTCAATACTAGGCACAGTTAGGACTTCCCTTGGTTCCCAGGCGTATTGTTCCAGGGATCCGGTAGCTGCGTCCAGGGCCAGTTGGTCAGTCCTCTCGTTGTCGGACGGGGACGTGCTTGATCTCAAACAGGTTGAATTCAAGGATCAGGGTCTTCGCTTTTACCAAGTACCTTATGAGTTGTGGGTTTGACTGGTCGAAGTTCCCTTATATCTGGTTGACCACAAGCTCGGAGTCGCTGTGCACGACCAATGACTTTGTGGAACATTCCTTTGCTAGGCGCAGGCCAGCGAGGAGGGCCTCGTACTCTGCCACGTTATTGGTGGCCGGAAAGGCCAGCGCGACAGAGTACGTAATCTCCGTGCCCTTCGGCGTCTTTAGAACGACTCCTACTCCGCTGCCTGCCTAGGTGGACAACCCATCCACGTTCAGGGTCCACACTGGAGGGCCGTGGTCTTCTACATTTCTAGGGTGGTCGGCATCTTCTGGAGCTGGGATCGTTGCTTCAACACTGAAATTGGCCAGGGCCTGTCCCTTCACGGCTGGCCGGGGCCAAAACTCCATGTCGAACTCTCCTAGTTCGACGGCCCACTTGCCTGGAGGTTTTTGGTTTCTACAGGATCGATTTCAACGGCTGATCTGTCAGTATGACGATTCGGTGCGACTGGAAGTAGGGCCGCAGCTTCCACGCCAAATAGATGAGGGCGAGCGCCATCTTCTCGACGTGCGGATAGCGGGCCTCCACATCCGTCAGCAGCTGGCTTACGTAGTACACTGGCCACTGCACTCCCTTGTGCTCCCCGACTAGCATGGAGCTGAGGGCCACTGCTAACGTAGCCAAGTAGAGGTAAAGGTCTCGCCCTCGAGCGGCGAGCTCAGGAGAGGTGGGCTGGCGAGGTACGTCTTCAACTTTTTGAAGGCTTTGTTGCATTCCTTGGTCCACCGGAACCCCAACGATTTAGTACCCCTTAGTGCCTTGAAGAAAGGCAGATACTTCTCTACTGACTTGGCGAGGAATCGCGAAAGGGCCACTATTCGCCCGGTAAGTTCCTGCACTTCTTTTATCATCCGCAAGGGGTTCAGGTCGAGGATGGCCTTGATCTTCTCTGGGTTGGCTTTAATGCCGCGTAGGGACACAATGAAGCCCAAAAACTTTCCTGAGGTCACTCCGAAGGCACACTTGATGGGATTGAGCTTCATCCCGTGCCGCCGGAGGACCTGAAATGTCTCCTCCAGGTTGCTGATGTGGTCGTGGGCGACTTTGCTCTTTACGAGCATATTGTTGACGTGCACTTCCATGTTTCTTCCAATCTGGGCCTCGAACATCTTATTCACCAGGTGCTGATAGGTCGCACCGACATTCTTGAGGCCAAAGGGCATCACCTTGTAGCATTACGTCCCTTGGTAGTCATAAAGGAGGTATGCTCCTCGTCCTCTACGTACATCCGAATCTGGTTGTAGCCGGAATACGCGTCCATGAAGCTCAGGAGTTCGTGTTAGGACGTGGAGTCCACGAGTTGATCGATCCTGGGGAGAGGGAAACTATCTTTGGGGCAAGCCTTATTTACGTCGGTGAAGTCGACACATATTCGCCACTTGTCGTTATTTTTCTTTACTAGCACGACGTTGGATAACCACTCTGGATATTGGATCTTTCGGATGAACCCAGCGTCCAGGAGTCTCCTCACTCTTCCCTTATGACGATCAACTTCTTGACAGAGTGGTTTCTACGTTTCTGCCGGATGGGCTTTTGGCTCGAGTCAAAGCCTAGCTTGTAGACTATTACTTTGGCCGGTATCCCGGGCATGTCAGCGGGAACCCAGGCGAACACGTCAAAATTGGCCCTAAGGAAGGTAATCAGCTGGTCGCGTCCCGTGGGTTGGAGGGATCTGCCCACATGGACGCACCTTTTCAGCTCAGAAGGATTTAAAGGGATCGCTTCGGTAGCCTCTCCCGATTGGGCTTGCTGCAGCAGGGTTTCGTCGCTGAGGTCAAGGTTTTCATCAGGGTGATATGGTGTTACGGGACTGATCTGGGACAGGTAAAACATTCGTCCCATCTCCTGGTCTCCGAGCACTTCTCCCACACCCCACGGGGTGGGGAACTTCACCTTTAGGTGTGGGATCGACGTCACGGCTCCAAAAGTCGTGAGGAAAGGCCTGCCTAATATGGTGTTGTAGACAGATGGTAGGTCAATGACGAGGAACACCAGCTCCCGCATCACAGAGCGCGGGTGGGTTCCCATAGTGTCCTCCAGCAAGACTATTCCTTATACGGGGACCGGTTCATTGTCCAGGCCGTACAAGGGTCCGCCGACGGCTTTTATCTGGCTTCGCCTTAATCCAAGCTTAAAGAAAGGGCTGAGATACAGTAAATTCTGTGAACTTTCATTATCAATAAAAACTTGTTTCAGCTAGTAATCAACCTTACCATTTGAAACGAGGGCGGATACAACGAGGGGATCGGAATGGGGGAAGGTTACATGAGCCATATCGTCGCTACCAAAGCTAATGACATCACTTCTATCCCCTATCCTTGCTCGCTTATTGATGGAAGTTGGCTTGGGCTCCCCTCGCCCGGTGTCCGTGGCGGCTGCAGTGGAGATCATGTTGACCACGCCGGCAGCCGTACAGCCCCTCGGTGTCTCCTAGCGTCGCCTTTCGAGGTTGCGGGGCCCTGCCCCGAACTCTTCACGAACCGTTTAAGGTGTCCGTGGTGGATCAGGTCCTCTATCTCCTGCTGTAGGGTCCGACAGTTCTCAGTCGAGTGTCCAAGGCAGCGGTGGTATTGGCAGTATTTAGTCGGATCGCTGCCACTGGGACCTTTCAGTGTTTTTGGCCACTTAAAGAACTTTTCGTCCTGGATCTGCATCAGGATGTTGGTGCAAGTGTCGTTCAGGGGAGTCTGGGATGTCCGTCCATGGTCCTTCCTAGATCCTAGCGGAGGCCTCGGCTGCTTGCGGCGCTCCGAGAAGCGGTGGCAGTCGCTGTCCCTCTTCCGCCCGCCAGTAAGTCTGGTGGCTTCCTTGGGCCGGTCCACTCGCTCAGGGCGCTTCGCCTCGTTGGCCTCTTCGGCCGTGATGTAAGCCCTGGCGGTGGCCTCGACCTTTCGGAAAGTTTGAGGGCGTTGGTGCGACAGGTGCTTAAAGAAATCCCCCGCCGCCAGCGTGGTGACGAAGGCATTAAGTTTCAGCTCGTCAGAGAGCTGGGGGATCCGTTGTGCCTCTGTAATGAAACGGTTGAGGAACCGCTTCAGGCTTTCGTCCGATCTCTGGCGGAGGCGGACCAAGTGCCATGGTCGCTTTCCTCTCTTCAGCTGGAGGCAAACTGGCTCAAGAAACTGTTAGCTAGCTCGTCGAACGAGCGTATGGAATTCGGAGGGAGACCATGGAACTAGAGCAACGCATCCCCCTTGAGGGTGACGGGAAAGCATTGGCACATCAGGGCCTCGCTCGCTCCCTGTAGGGACAAATGGGTATGGAAGCAGTTGAGATGGTCCATCAGATCATTGCTTCCGTCGTACCCCTCCAGGACGGGCATCTTGAACTTATTCGGCAACGTCTGGGTCCGCAGATCCATGGTGAAGGGCAATCTCCGAAGGTCTGCAGAGGATCGTATGGGCCTCTCCTTGTGTAGGATGTCCCACAACACCTTAACATTCTTCTCCATCGACGGGTCGGTAGCGCCTCTCCGCGCATTGATGACATCGCGAAGCTCCGTGTGGTCCTGAAGATGCGGTTGAGCTTGTTGGTGGTGCCGGCTCTCCGCTGGAGGAGGTCGCTCGCTGTAGGAGCCCGTCGCGGTCGGTCTCCCGCGGCCGCGTGAGTTGCGGGGTTAAGCCACTCAGGGCTGTCCCCCCGATTGCTGCGATCGGGATGGCTTTCAGCTTCATAGGGGTCGATCATGTTAGGGACCGCCCGGGCCGCGGCGTTGTCAAGTTGGTTGGATCCTCTTCTGAGGGCCACCGCGCGGCGTTTCCTCCTTTTGGAGGAGGACGCTTGAGACCCTAGAGGGGCAGCCCCCGGCCAAGGAGTTCCCGTTTGATCGCACAGGGCGTGGAGTACTAGCTTTATGTCGTCCACGTCCGCGGCTAAGCGGTGGACGTCGGGCTCCGGACAGGCGTCTGCGTGACTCCTGGTGGGGGGATCCTCGCTGTGAGCGATGACGTTCATTGCTGGAGCGCTAGCTTGCACTCTGGTGTTCACCATTCTCTTTGTTTCGGAAGGGAGGTGGGAAAGAGACACTAGGCTTCTCGTCAGTTTTCCACAAACGGCGCCAATGTTGTGTCCCGGGTCCGCGGTTGCTGTATGGATTAGGGGGCCTTTGGGTTCCCAATCACGTAGTAGCGTTAGGTTGAGGGTCCGGTCTCTATATCTCCTAACTAGGACCTGCACAACACAAACTACAAACGAGAGGTCAGAGGTCCGGCGAAATTTCTCCCACCACGATCACTCCGACGCTCAAGTCAGCAAGTTCCAGCAATAAACAAAAATGACGCACGCGCTAGGCGGTGCGCAGATGAGTGCTGATAAAACGTGAGTGATGTGTATGTTTCAATGTGGGAGATGCAATGAGCAGGTTGCGGAAGGCTTGGCTTCCTTAACGCACCACAATGGGTAGCTAATTTCCTGCTGCCTGAACGGACTTGGGATTGTGATTGTGAGAGAAGCGGGCTCGTCTGTAGCCACAAGACTTGAGTTTTATCTCGGTTCGATTGCTTTCTCTCTTGTTATCTGGGAAGAGGAAGAATGATCCCATTCTTATAGGCTCTTATAAGCTCCTCCCCAGTGGACTTTGGACGCGAGAATGCCCGTTGCTAGGGTTCCCTGGCCTCTGGTCACTGCCGGTCATATTGGCTGTCGCTTTGCGGTGGCGGGCAGGCTCCTAAGCGCTGCTGGCCACGCCTGGTCTCCCTTCGAGCTAGGATTGGCTGGCTGCCTGCGAGAGGCCTCTTGAGCCGTTGTCGCAGCGCTGGCCGCTTCTCCATTGGTTGGTTTTTCCTCTCTCCAGTTTATTTTCCGGCAGCTCATTAATGCGCTACAGGATGTTCGTCGCTTTCCGCCAGTTGGGCGCCACGAAGGTTCCCTGCGTAGTTGGCTGGGCTTGAGATTGCTTGTGGACCTTAGCACGGGACCCAACAGGGTGGAATATGAAACAACCTATATAAGTCAATATGTGTGCTTAAATATTCCTCTGGCCAATGCCAATCAAGATATATATGTTCAGAACTTTATAAAGAACTCTATTCTATAAATTTTTAAAGGTTGATATATAGACACGGTTTTGTAAACAGAAAAAAAGTTGATCAAAGCCTATTCATTATTATTGTCATATTTGCGGTCAATCTCTTTTACTACCGGTGATTGCACAGTGGGATATTTCTTTTCAGTTATCTTGACATGAACGTATGTGATTAGCCTATAGGTTTACAGTAAGATTTTAACAAAAAAAATTTGTGCCTCAACAGACATATATTAAAAAATACCAGAGAATTATACCATAAAAAAACTCAAACTCTAGCTTTAAGCCTATTGCTAAGGATTATAGGCTAGATGGCGTCAACAATTGAGCTTCTAAAAGACAAAAATCATACCCTCGTGCTTCTCTAGCTTGGCTTTAATGTATGCTACATCAGAATTAGGAGACTTGGAGTCTTGAGGAGATTTGGATCAGTCAAAAACAGAGAAAAGGATATCGTAACATTTTCATGGAATACAAGATTACACTCTCACACACAATTGATCCAAGTCGTTGAAAACAGTCGGATATAAACATTCCAGTTATGACAGGACATCGTTGAAAACAGTTATGAGGCCAACATTAAGATGGATATTTCTAAAGTTGACTCAGCTCCTACCATGGAGGCTAATTGATAATGTGCCATAAGACTGTTAAATAAGTAAATTTGGCCGAAAAACTATACTACAAGGGAATGCATTGACTCCTGCTAGATTTACAAGAATATTTGGTGATAATTGGAGGAGAGTTACAAGGCATCTATCTAATATAAACATGCAATCATTTGCTTTGCAAATAATGCCAGCAAACAAATAACTTCATAGACTCGCAACCATTGCAGCCATCCCATTGGAATTGTTGTCGGAAGCAGCAGTCCAAACCTGGGAACATTTTCGGGTTTCCATAAAGTGGGAAAAAAATTGCAAAGGGGAGACTCAAATTAGATTTGGAACACATAAGGGAGATGCATTACAGCAAAGGCGCTCATTTAGGCAACGTGTAAGTAGTTAGCCCCCCATTGGCAAAGGAAAAGAACAGAAAACTATCGTCTACATTCCAGACAGAGAGCACCATGACAAGACTCTTGACGGGTGACTGGAAAACAATAGCATCAAATACAAATATACAATTCATTCTCCACAAGAGAATCCAGCACCGGGCGTGTAAATGTGATAATATTTACCCAAACTTTGACTTGGTTCAATAATTTAACAAGCTCCAGCTGCGTGGTCTACTAACGCACCCAGCAAACCTAAAACAAGCAATTAACAAAACAAGACCCTATAGCAACACATGGAGCAGCTCTTCCGATTGAGAGCCCTAACCACTACTGAATCTCTCTGACATGATGGAGTTGACAACATCCTTCACAAACACAAAGAAACACTCTCTGCAAGAGCTGGGCATCAAAGTAGACCGGCGGATGTGCTGGTTTTGACCACTGTGGGAACATACTGATGATATCAGAGGGTGGGGAGCACCTCCCTGCAGGTGCTCTAAACTACAAGCAGCCAAGATTACATGCGTAGAGTGCTTTGCAATATCTTTGAATTCATTGACTCCTGCAAGTACAATTTGTCATCCAGCATGCAATTAATTTAACTATATTAACAATCTAGTATCAGTATAAGGACATACTATAATCTATTAATTTGTCCAGAATGTCGGCATTGACTTTGCCACCATATGAGAATTTCAATGATTGGTAAGGATGTAACGAACAAGCTAATTTATATGCACATAAACTTGAAATTTTTTCCCTTGATAATTTCTCCGTCAATCTTCCCCTAATTCTTCTCGTCCCAACTCTTCTCCCTCCTAATTATGCGCATATCTTTCCTATTTGACTGAGGTCAAACTTTTGGTAGTGGATACCTCAGATCATAACCTAGGAATCATTCATTTATGATATTGTGGACAAATTTTTTTTTTTTTTTTTTTTGGCAAATCAAGCAAGTTAAAGGTAGGGAGCTGGATCTTATAAATCTAGAAAGCACATGCACTTCCTCTTGGGTAGCATCTCAGTATCATACATGTATCAAACAATGACACTATCGAGAAAAGCTGAGATGCATTTGAAATTTTTTGACCAATCTATCTACCTTTAGCTTGGTTTTGAACACTTACTTCGAATTAACAACATTCATGTCTTGGTCTGCAAAAAAGGATCCCATTTGTCATTCTAGGGACTCGTTTTGGCACCATTATAAGCATGTTATGAAACTCACATACACAAAAAATAGGAATTCTCTCTCCTCCCTCTCAATCTCCCTTCTAAACTTATCCCTTAGATTGAACTTAAGTTGCCTATTATGATATAAGGTACCTTAGGTCTAACATTTTGTAACCTAATTTGAAGTGAAGTATGAAGAAATGATTCATCAAAATAAATGAGTCACCATTGATATTGACACATTTGAGATCACTAAATTTTCAAGATTATGCAAAATTCAATGACTTGTCTATTGACTACATAGAAAACTAAAAGTAGATTTGAGACTGCACCCAATGCAGGGACCATCATAACAATATCGGTGCTATTGTGAAATCATTTTCCTATAGTTTAAGATACAAATACCTACTTTGATATCATTTGACCAACAAAAGTAACCCGTCTCTGGTTATCATGAGTGAGGTTGTATACTGGACATGAAACTAGAGAATTCATAACATTCTATCCTGCACATATATTTCCCTAATAAGGTGGAAGTGGAATTCTTTAAGAAGAATGGCCTATCCAGTACGCCCTTATTTACTTGTATTCAATACATCATCCATTTATCTGCTTATACTTCAAGATGGTAACATTCTACTTTATCTTATAAAAGCATCTTTGTAGAAATAAAAAGCCAAATAAATTTCATGGTACCACTAAAAGTAGCAATATTTTGAACTGATAGGAGAGTAGACAGCCACATTTTGATTATTCTGTTTTGCTGAAGATGATAGAATGGAATGAGATAGATCACACTGACCTAGCATAAAGACCACTAACTCACAAAGACCAGACTTGGTTTCACAGCTGAACTAGCACACCACATTCATGACCCTTTTTTTTTTTTTTGTTCGAACTGATAATAAGAACAGAATGAATTGTAAGTATCAAGAGTTCAGCTTTATCAGCATACCTATTTGTTTGTCTCCGCTTAGCATTTTTAAATTAATTTTGACTAGAGATTGGATCTCACTCTTGGCACCATCACCTTTCCTAGAACTGCTACAACTACAAATAATTTCTTCCCTAGCTTTTCTTTCAAAACACAGTACATTGCTTGAGGGAAATGCGTTTCTCTGTAATTTGGCACAAGGGTGATCAAAATCTCTTGTCCCTGACACAGACGCAGAGGTTGGGCAGACAGAACCACCCTGCTGATCACAGACACTTGATAACACTCTACTTACTTGCCCCTGGGACAGAACGCCAGCTTTATCACGACTAATGTCAGCTTTAATCAAAGTCTGCAACCCTCTTCGTGACAAAGATTTAACATTTCCAGGAAACCGATGCCTTGTAGTCCCATCCCGTCTAATACTAATATTTTGTTCCTTTGCAGGATTTTTAAATTTAAACTTTCTATTTGCCTTGGCAAATGACAGATGCACCTTCGATCCAGTGGAATCGGTTCCAAATGGCATATTTTTGGCAAGGAAACTAACATTCAAGTTGTTTGAAACCTTTGAGGCATATAATTTGCCTATAGGGGCGTTGGAGATTGGGAAAAAGGAGCTGCTTTGCTTCAGATTCTGCTGCATTGACTTTGCAGTATTAAACATCCTCCAAGCTCTATCAACAGTAAAAGAACATTGCTTATCACTTGAGGAACAGTCATGTGGTGCTGGTTGCAAAGAGCTTGTAGATGACGACAACTCTTGTTCACTAGATTGACCGCCATTTGTTGCATCAACTTTCACAGAACTACTTTTTCCATGAGAATTGAACTTTTTGGAAGAGAAGTTCAATGTCCCACGCTGGAAGGCAGTCCAATTCTCACGTAATTCTCGTATATGCTTGTCAACATTTTGACGACAGTGCAATGTCCTTGTATCTGAATCTGTTGTTTCCACCATAGAATTGGAAGACACATTGGCACCTGAACAATGCTCACCATCCATGTCATGGTTGGACGAATAATACATAACATTAGACAATGATGACTGGCTTGGATGTGAAGTAACTAATGTCAGGAGCCTCTGAATCTCTCTGGTGTTGGTCTCACTAGGCTCCCTTACAATATCAAAAACTGAAACTGGGGACAGATGTGAAACCACACTATCCACATGTCTGGAAGCAGATGGCATGCCCAAAACAGTACTCATGTTATTATTTGACTGTTCAGCCCTTACAAGAATGCAGTCATGGCAAAACCAATCACCCTCAGGTACAGTTGCGCCAAGACCTATACAGTAAGTATGCACTGCAGAGTCACAAAGATCACATAGTAGAAGAAGACTTTCATCTGCTGAACCCTCGCATACACTGCATTTTATATGTCCATATGGGTCATCATTTCCAGTTGACAATGACACATTGCCAAGAGGATGACAAATCTGCAAGAAAACAGATGGTTGTTTTAACTGTGAGAGCAATGATGTAAGAGAACAATACAAGTCTAACACGGCCCTCTCCCCTCCTCCACTTAAAAAAAAAAAAAAAGGAACAATGCAGTTGAAATGCTCAACTTATTTGCCTCACAAGGGACCACACTCAGCATGCACAAAGGTAGCAGGTACAAAAAACAAAGAATTAATTGAAAAAAATAAAAAAAACACTGCTACCCACGCAGCAAGTCATGCAGCCTCTGCATGTGTGTTAATTTGACATGAAGTCTCATCAATAATTAAAAGAAAAACCTCTATTTCTTTCAACCCTGTTTTTTGTTCCCTCCCCAATTCAAACAACGAAGGCTCCCTTTTGTTGCACAGAATTGGAATTCGTCACATAGTAGTATATTCATATATTTGGGCACATCTTCACATGCCAATTGTACAACTGGGTTGCAATTCATGTACGGTTGGCATGCACCTGTGATAGTTCCAGGATCATTTTTCCACTCTTCATCAGTACAGTAACAAAATGTAGCATTTGGATCTCTTACAGTAGCTACAGGTCAGATCTTTGCCTCCTCATCAATCCATGTACTTAATGATTGATCTGGTAGTCAAAATAAGTTATAAGGCTATCAATCCATGTGATCCATTATGCAACCAATCATATAGTGTTTTGGAGGGAAATAGCTGAAACTTGTGCTAAATAGTTATAATCTGTTTGTTTAGCTTGTCGTATAAGAATAGACTTGTAAACTGAATAGATATGTTGAATATTGAATTGATGTCTGATTTCCTCCCTCATCTGCTCCTCATATCAATTTCTTTCTCCTCTCAACCTGATTTTGTCTATCTCTTCCTCATCCAAGTCTGTTTCTTCTCATCTCAACCTGAAATTCAGATTTCCTTCTCAAATCTATCCTATTATCTTACAGAATTGAAGGCAAGAATTATCATTTTAATTCAAATTCTAGTAGAATCAGAAAGGGGTTATTTCTTTTGTTTGGATTAAACAATTACACCTCAAAATTGGAATTAATTTTTTTCGTTCAAATTTGGTCACTACTGCATCAACTATTGACAAGACATGTTGGTCCTTGGTTGCAACCATAAAACAAAAATATCGGTTGTGATGTATTGTTTCAGCTGTGATGTACCGACATTAAAAGGAGCCATGACATTACGATACAGTCCCACGTCTGCTACACCATTATGGTTGATTATGATATGCCCCAGAACCGCCGCATCAGGATTCAAAACTATGTTTTGGGTATTTGGTTTTGAGAAAATATAACCTGTGGGATCCACCAGCCTGACTCGTCTGATAAAAGAGAACCCTTGTACACCATTTTTTTGGAGTTGACCCACCTTGATCCAACCCAAATTGAGCCCAACAAATATATAGTTGTTCCTAAGATATTTATTCTAACTAGGCTTATTCACAACCAACCCAAAGCGATAGTAAAACCAAAAGAAACTACAAATCATCATGCATAAATATGTCCCAGCCTCAAAATATATGCCTAAAATGGGTTGAAACATGACTATTCTGAAGAAATCCTTTTGGGATGCGTGAAACATATTCACCCTTGGAGATGACCATCCAGTGGGACAGGTCAAATTAAGCTAGGCAATTTGAATTCAGATTGTTCTTAGCATTGAGCATCCCAATTTGAGTAATATCACATAAGTTCCTTTCAGTTTAAGTGACTTCTTATTTAGGTAATTAGGTTAAATTAACATAAATAAATTCAGTTTAAAGTCATTAATTTTGTTACAAATCCATTCAGGTCAAGTCAGGATAAGGGTCAACCAAGCCGGGTTTTAAGGACTACACCTCTTTTTTGGGGTGTTGAGTGAGAGTTAAAAAACATTCATCCCCACTAAGGAATTTCGAAATTTAATTCTTAAGATGGAATTCTAACTCCTTACAGTCCCACTTGGAATTGTTAGAACTTTGATGTTTTTTGTCCGGATTTTCAATTCCATAGAAAAGGACATGGAATTGAAATTCCAGTTCTCAATGGGATATCAAACAGTTAAATTGGATTTGAGTTCTAATTTCAATCCCCAATTCAAGGCCATGTTCCAAACGTCAAAGCTATTCTGAGAGACTTGAAAAGAACGCAAACAATTGTTTTGAGCTCTGCAGTCTCGGAGTTTCCTGTCCCAGCTATTTTCTACTATTGCAGAAACATTCATCATCAATATTTGGAATTCTTGCACAAAACCCCTATGATTGATAGATAAAATTTTTTAGATTCAATCCTCGAGGTGAAATTCTAACTCTTGTAAGAATTTTGAGATTCAATTCCTGAAGCCAAGTCCTACTCTAGAGATTTCTGTAAGAAGTATAACCCAACAATTCTGGGGGCAGTTCCCTCTATAAGCCTCCAGTCCTGAATACTTACTGCCACTCCAAAGTATTCATCATCAAACAACTGAAAATTTGGCAGAGCACCACTTCCAGTCATGTTTAAATCAAGTTCACAAAAGGAAGCTCAGAGTTGTTTCCATCAAAACCCAATATATTATTAGTACCAGGCAATTTCGTTCCATCTCCCTTCAAGGGTTCCAAATCTTACTGCATCCTTCATAAAGACTTCTAACCAGATGCATGACTTTGCAAAAATGAATTCAAAAACTTCCCCATCTCCTTTCCAGATCTATTTCATTACCTCGTCTCAATATCAGGGAGAAACCTATTAGCTTTCATCCCCACATGAGCCTCTAACGAAATAAGTCAGATAAAGACATCCCTTCTTGATAACATTCCAAACAAGCCACATTGGCATGATGTTAACGTTCTAGATTTGATGATAGTGAGAGAAGGTGATATAGGAAAATATATAAATTTCTACAACTCAAACAGCAGAATTGAGAAGAACAAAATCCAAAGACTGGTAGACTAGAAGCTACAGAGATATAACTCCAAATCAAGCTGCTAGCCATTGTCCAATGGCAATAGTTTCAAAACTGTCAGTGATTTTGAATCCTTGTTTGCAAACACAATTTAAGAAAATAGATCATACTCTTTTAGCATATCCATAGTTAAAATTGGTTTAACATAGTCTCCCATATATTATTCTCCCCATCCAAAACTGAATATCTTAGTTCAAAATCACAATGGATGTGTAGTAATAACTATCCAACATCACCCTTACACATACAACTATAAGTACAAAATGTGGTCCATGCCTTTCATTTCGGGAAAAAAAAAGAAGAGTACCAATTACATAAAAGTGATATGGGAAGGTTATTTTAACAATTTTTCATTTGGGAGATGTGGACATTCAATTTATGGCATCCCAAAAAAGAAACTAAGACATCAATATGAGATGGAGGGAGTAGTTCATAAATTGCTGCAAAAAGTTTCACTTCATAAAATTGATACACACAGATGTGAGAGGATGCTTGTAAGCATCTCACAGTTGCAAAGGAATAGTGTAGAAATCTCTTATGGCCTGTTTAGTTGAGAAAAATTGAGGTTGTAATCTGAAAAAACTTTTCTAAAATATAGAAAAATCAGAAAAAAAAAAGTGCTCAAATCTATTTATTCTATATTTAAAAAATTCAAAAAGAGTGTATTCAGTTTTCTCAACTTTAAACTGCCTCTTAAAACACTTGGCAAACACAAAAAAAATGATATTTTCCAAATGTTCCATTAGTCAAATGGGAGTAGTTTGTAAATTGCTGTGAACGTTTCACTTCATAAAATTGATGCATATCTATATAAGAGGGCACGCATAAGCATCTAACATTTGCAATGGGAAGACTTGAAATCTCTTAGGGCTTGTAAAATTGAGCAAATTGAGCTTGTTTTCTGAAAAAACTTGTGAATTTTGTTTTTTAATTTAATTTGTATGCCAATATTTCAAAAATTTGTGATAGTTGAAATGTTATTATATAAGCTCATAAATATAAATATCTGCTATATTTTAAGCATTATGCATATATAAAATGAGAATTTGATTTAATTTGTTAATTAACTGTGTGTATGTTTTTTCTTTTCATAAAAATTACTTAACAATTTTATAGATTTTTAAATCAATATATATATATATATTTTCACAACATGGAATACAATCTATCACTTGATATGAGGAGCTAAAGGTGTGATCCTATAATTAACATGAGGTATCGTCTACCATTTTCTATTACTTAAAATAATTTATAACTTGTGCATCATAATTTGACGAAATCAAACTAATTACATTGTTAATAATTTCAAAGATTACATTAAGAATCAATGAGTCATTAATATCAGCAGTTGACTTACTAAAAATTAAATACCAAATGAAGACAAAAAGCAAATTGAGTATAATTTTGGTTAGACTTAAATTGCTAAGTTCGCAAGCCTAGAATTAGGTTTAATAAACTCATTAAGGGTCATTATCTCACACCTTGACCCATGGAACACCCTTACTCTTAACGAATCCGTGACTTAAGCTTGAATTAATAGAGCTCAAACTTTGAACAAAACTATTACAAATGAAGTTCAAGTGGTTAATTTTTACAAAGGAATATAATTATAAACCCTTGTTTAGAACTTTATTCTCACCAAAATGAAATCATAAAATAGGCTTACTTAACTTGTTAAGCTTCTTGATTCGAGCTTAAAAAAGCTTCAACCAACAATTTCAAGTGGAGCTCAAAGTAACTTGGTTTAGTTAACACTCTAATCATATGTACATTAATCATTGCATTGCTAAAATCAATTAATAAACATTGAATCGTGGGATGTAAATAATGATCTTCGAAGAGAGCTTGTCCCTAAGGTGCTACTACCCTTAGCAATGCATACAATTTGATTTGAGACTGAATTTGTTACAAGAGTGTCATATGGAAAGCGTAGTAACAATTATCCCTAAACATAGAATGCCCACTACGAATCCTAAGTCTCTCTTAGGACCCCCTTGTCCTAAATTTCTTCCTACGCAAAACAATAAAGGTAAGGGTATTGAAAGTGTAATGCTTCAACTATACATGATTTGGACACATTTCTTTTAATTTTCCTTGTATGGCCTTACTTTTTAGAGAGTGAGACAGTGTAGACAAGGAGAATCTTGCTGAAGAACAAATTTATGAACCTAAACTGAAAGAAAACTATAACTTGGATGATAATGACGCTAAAACATTCTCAGGTTGTCTCATGAGTATTTAAGTAGCCTAGACTCATCTTTTTGCACGTAGCAATATTATTTGATGTTGTGCAATGTAATTTGAACCAACCCAAAGAGGCTAATGATTAGTATTGTCATGCCATCTTCCATATCAAGGTCAATGAGAAGCACTGTACCATCATTTTGGACAGCAGTAGTTGCCCCAATGTCATCTCAGCTAATACTAATTCCCAGCTAGGATTGAAAGCCTCTCCACATACTAATTTATATAGTGTCTCTTCTATTGATACAACTTTCATGGCAATAAAGAACAGTATGTTGTATCTATTCAATTCTTAGTACAATATATATATTTGGTGTAATGTCATTCTTATGGATGTCATTTGAGGTTAAACTTAATTGTATGACTTGGATGTGACAATCTAAAATCACTCCCACTCATGTTCCTTTGTTTTATAAGTGAAAGAAAATTTATCCCCACCCCAAAACCTATTATCCACAAGTAAAGGGATGTGGCAAGGACAAAAGGACTGCATATCATTAGCCTCATAAAGTCTGAGCATAAATTTATCGGGAAGTGTTAATACCCAATAAGGCTTGTCAAGTCATTCAGAACTTTCATAATGTCTTCCCTAAGGACCTCAAAATCACTTACCATCTTGACATGACATTCAAAATGTCATAGATTGTCCTGAGTGCATCTTCTAAATTTACCTCATTATAGAATGAATCTCATTAAGCATGCTAAACTCTAAAGGCAAGTTGAAAGATTCCTTCACAAATGGTTCATTCATGAGAGCTTGAGTCCATAACAAGCAAAATATTGGCATTTACACCCCTTTGCTTGTTCCAAGTTGTCCTTAGCAAGATCTAAGTAGAGACTTTGTGTTAGGAATCCAGTGTCCCCAAAGAAGCATGATTTATTTTTATTATTGTGGGTCATTTTTCTAAAATGGCTTACTTCATCTCTTGTAGCAAGAGTTCTGATACTTCCTGATTAAATTTTGCTAGTATTGTCAAATTGTATGGTATTCCAAACAATATTAAGTCTAAAAGAAATGTTCACTTTACTAGTCACTCTTGGAGAACCATATTGCATATGGTTGGCACCAAACTTAAAGTTTTCTATTGCATACCACCCCATCAAATGGTCAAACAAAGGTTGTTAACAAAAACCATGCAACTTATTAAGATACTTGATTCAAGAAAACCTTAGAAATTGGGTTTTATTTCTACCTATGGCCCAACTTGTATGTAATAGCTCTATAAATAGGTCCATAAGCATGAGTTCATTAAGCTTGTGCATGACAATAAATCTGAAAAATCATTGACCTTATCCGGATATCTCTGTATACTAGTGTGTCCATATCAGCCAAATATTTATATAACAACTTCATAACTTGCATCTCAAGATCAATAACCAGCTAGAAGTAAAACTTCAAGCTAACTTGCATAAAATGCATGTTTAATTTAATGTTGGCAATTATGTTATAATTCGGATACAACCAGGATAGCACCAACCAGATTCCATTTCTAAATTGCAGATCTATAGTGCTGGTCCATTTAATATTTGACAGCAGATTAGACTAAAGACTTGTTAAAATTTTATTTCACTTTGGCTTTCAACAGGCCTTCAATGTCGAGGACTTAATTATTCACACAGACAGCTTTAGCCCACTAGATAATCCTTTTGTACCTCTCTTAGATGAGGCTACTATTACTAAATCCCTATCAACTCCTACACAATTACCAGCCCTACTCACACACACAGATACAATTGATGCTATTCTTGATGAATAGTTTTTGTTCATTAGTAAAGGAGAGGTACAATGCTTCCTTTTTCGTTATACAGGCCAACCAAATTTAAAGTGTGCATATATTACTAGCGAGACACTCCAACAACTAGACCTAAATTTATTGATACAAGAGATTATGTTTCTCTTTCTTTCCCAATTAATCTTTAATTCTCCTTTTTATCTATTCTCTTCTTTGCTTCTCTACATTTTCCCTTCCCTATTTTTCTTTCCCTACATCAAAACATGCTTTTGATTTTCCAAGAAAACAAGGAAAAAAGAGATGTGAAATGGAAATAAAACTGGAAAGCAAAAAGGCAAAAATGTTTTCTGAAATGATCAAGCCCTTACATTTTCCATTTTTGGGTCTATTTCTTCAATTGTCCCTTCAATGGCTTAAAATATGCATGCAATTCTTTCATCTGAATTATTTGCTGATTTCACCTACCTGGATTGCATAACCATGTCCAGATTGAAAGCCAAATGTGAACTGGGTCACAAAATTAGTTTGCAAGTTTGCTGACCAAATCACATCCCACATAACTATGCAACAAGCAATGGCCAGCCCAGCCAATTATAATCACTGACTAACAACTGAACCTTTTCAATAATTAAAAGTTGGCTAGCACACTTCTAGCAACCATCAATTGGTGAATAAAACATCATTATTAATGGAACCCCAGGCAATGCTCTCATAGAAGAGATTAACCAAAGATGCCCAAGCTCAAACATTACATCATGGTGTATCAACCCTTTCCTTTTATATTGCATTTAGCTTTCCCATTATGTTCAGCAATGTGATCCAAACACACTTATCTAACAAAGTGGTCCATTTAGGTCCACTCACCTTCCACAAAAAAGGCAAGAGATTGTAGTTGAGCTACTTTTTTGTCTCAATAGACATGGCTGATTGTGTTTTTTTTAGACTAATAGTTAGGCTACATGTCCATTTGTGTATCCACATGAGGACTGGGCCACATAATGCTCACAAGGCATTTAGACCTAGTGAATTTATACAAGCTAATAAACTTCCAAAGGAAGCATCTAAGACAAAAAAAGTCAACAAAGAAAGGCCGGTTGTCAACCTGATCATCATTCCAGAAATTAAAAAAAGGGGGAAAACCATGAAGTGTGGATGGCAACAATAATGAATCTCATCTTAACCAAAAAAGTATCATAACAAGCCAATGAGTCTACTAAAAAGACAGTGCTAAAAGACATTATGTTCCCAATTTGTAGCTCCATTTTTAACACATCTCTTGCACTAGAGACTGTCCTTGGAAATTGAACCAATGGCTAAGCAACTGGGAAGAGTTTCTCCTCCTTTACACAACACTTTTAGCATTGTAGAGGCAATGATGTTATGCATAGTTCCCACAACAACTAGATAAATTTTAAATAGTAAGCCACTTATACTTGCACTGAGTGATGTAGGAAAGGAAAAGATTAGTTTATTAGGTAATGCATTCTAAAATAATCTGCAAGGTCAATAAACCCAGCATGCCACGACCAAACTATTAATATTTTCCTTAAAAGTGGAATTGTAGATCCATGACTGTTGTAGGAGAATTGCACATTGAACTCAACACAGGATGCAAAACCCCAAGCCCTATGAAACAAAGACATGAGATACAAACACAGCACAATGCGGGCACAGGAACACTTAAATTTTTCTATAAAATTTGGCATGACATGCTAAGGACATGTTAACCAATAGTAATAATTTTTTTATATATGGGAGAATAGAATTGAGAAAAAAACAACTAAATTTTACACTTACTAAGCTCTTAAAAATCTATACCCATAGACTAAAAGATCCCACAACCTCTATTTTTCTTTGTTAGGAAAAAATAGCCAATGAAACGATTTTCTGATATTTTTTGCTCTCTTGTTATTAGTTCAAAGAATTTAGTAAGACAGCAAACTCTCCCTTTTTATTTTTTTTATGTTTTTGGTAAGCAATGAGTTCAAATAGCTGGTTCTCTTTAACAAAAGACTACATTGCTTTGGATTGTTTTGCCAATTAGCACTATTGATGCAAATATAGGCCGATATGAACCTGAATCGAGGCTTCCAACTGATATTTTTCAATTTTGTATCGTAATATGTTTCCAAATTAGCCGATACAATTATGTAAATTTATGATTTTCTGAAATTTTTTTACTATCCAATAAATTTGATACCAATATATATTGTCTAATATGTATCACACCGATATTTTTATCCATGATAAGCACAAAACCACCTACCATGCTACCAATGCATCCAAATTAAATAAAAAATTCTATATGTATTCTAGAATGTCCGACATGTGTCCAAAAAGGTTTGAAGATTATCATTCATGTCCAACAATATAGACATCCTAACCCCAAAAAAATTCCCATGCTTCCAAAACAACACTATGTTCCTTGTGTGGAACATCAGACAAAGCTTGAAACTGCGACTAAGAGAGTGCTTTGTTCTGGCACGTACCTAGCCAGGAGTGGGCTTGATCTAGTAAAAGTTTAACTGGAACTAAAGTGATAATATACAACACAATGTACCAAATTGAATATCTAAAAACTCCTCCTCCAACTGGCTGATGTTTGACTAAATTTGGCTTATGCATCTCATCCTATCAAGAACCACCACAAAATGTTTTTTTTAATGAAACCTGATGTCAATGGCCAACCAACCCCTATATCAGAGTATTCTCACTGGCCCTTTCGATGTCACCTTAGTCAATGAGGAAGTGACCATCATCTCTAAGTTAACTAGCAGGATTGGAGACTCTAAACCAGCAATCAATTACTTCCTCCCAGTGAACTAAAATATTTTACATTGTGATGCCGCTTCTAGGTCCTCGTGAGAGGCTAATACCAGCCTAGCTGGCACCCATATTTTGGTAGCCACATTTCCTGAAAGTTTTAACAAATTTCAGCATGAACCAGGCATCATGTGGCAGTCCGAGCATTTAGGATCTTAAAAACTTCACATAAACTAACATAACAACCCCACAAGTTGGGATTGATCTCGCGTGTAGCTGTAAACAAGTTATCCAACAATGTGACAAGCAGACGAATAGACTTAGGAATTCAAGGAGTTAAAGAAATAACCTGTCTTGATTCCTTAAAACCTTGAACACTTGATAAGAAAAGAATCCTTCTTCCTAAAAGGGTATCCAGCCTTCTACTTGATGCCCAAGCAGATACGTGCAGAAAATTCCAAGAAGCTCAGCTTATAATCAATCCTACAAACAAGATACAGAGGGAATGACACTTCTCGCCCAGTTGAGATTTTACTGCTAGAAATGTTTTTTTCTTTTTAATTTGCTTTTCCAGCTGTTGTGGTCCACTCAGAATGGAGCTGAGGAAGCCAAGGATACCTACAAATAGTCAGCTCATGGAAGAGCTGTGATATTTGCATCAAATGTTGCTCATTATCACTGGCACAGAAATTCATGCTTGGCAATGGCATACAACATATATAAGAATGGAATGGGAAGAATAGCCAGCTAGAGGGGAATGGCCAGCATTCTGTGTCCTAAATCATATGTTCAAATCTAATGTCCATTTATGTTAAAGCTAGCAAAAATGTACACCTTCACCTTTCAAAATTGGCTACATTTTTTTCAAAACAAACTTTGTGATAGCTGATACAGCTGAGGCCACTTGGTTATCAAAGTCTTCTTATTTTAAAGCTTCAGACATAGCCATCCAAGATGATAACTAATACAAATCCCTACACTCCATTCTCTAGATTTTTCAAAGAGTTCACCGTCCAGTCCGTTATGGGTAGAGTAGTAAACTTATATGCCAGGACTATGACTCTACACCTTGCCCTACGTTGTTTGAACCTAGAAAAGAAAAGTTTCATCTCACTAGGGATCCATCTGATTTGGCTTAAATAGCTACAGGAAATTCTTGTTCTGGAGAGTGTAAAAATCATTGCATATGGAATTGCACCCACATCTTAGCCCATAACTGATGGAATTTACTTGAAGTTTCATATTCCATGAAAACTCTATGCCACCTAGCAGCCCCAAAAAAGACTATGTATCAACTTCAAGAACACACGAACCAACAGTCTGGCATTGTTCATTAAGTCGAACAAGATGCCCCCAAGCAGAAGCCTTCACAATAAATTACGCACTTTAAGCACTAAGAATAAGAGAGTTAGCCATCAATAGAAGTCAAAAGAAACAATAGACGTATCCATGCTTCCAAGGATAGGAGAAGAAAGAAGATGGTTCAAGCTCCAGGGGAAATATGATTTTGCATAAGTCAGCAACTCAACTGGCCAAAAAAGTTGTCAGATAAACAATTCATGAGGAAGCTTGGGAAGAGTTCATCATCAGGAAGCTCAAGCACTTTAGGACAAAAGAGGCAAATGAATACAAGCAACACAAGGAAGGACGTGAGAACAAGTGACAACACAAAGAAGCATAAGTACAGCCAATATCTTCAGGAACAATCGGCTGCAAACAGAACATAAGCAGAGTAGCCAGATTACAAGCTGTATACAGATGTGCATCAGGATCAGTTCAGCGAACTGTTGCCAGTTGTTACAAGTGGTTGTAAGTAGTTAGCCTAGGTGCCAAAGGAGGTTACAAGTTGTTAAAAGGGTTAGTACAAGTTTGATGAAGTCTTGTTTAGAGAATCTATATAAATGTATGAATGATCAAATGTAAGAGTGGTTGGATTGAATCAATGCAACTTCAATTTCTGATTTGCAACTTCTTCAACTTAGCAGATATGACATTGCATTAGGGTGGATTGACTTAGCCAACATAGACCCATCTTGTTTGATTTTTCTAGACTCACAATGTCCCCCAATTCTCAAGGCAAGATTGAACTCCAAGGCACAGCTGAGCTGACAATGCAACTTAGGCAAGTATCATGCAAAATGTTGCAGAAGCGGATTCAATCTAGTCAAAATTTTATTGCTCAATTCTTCACAATCAGTTCTGGCACACCACAGGTAAATACTCTTCCTTCAATACAAAACATTTTGCAATCTTTTCAGGATGTTTTTGAACCTCCAACACAATTACCACTGCATAGGAGTCATGATCATCACATTCCATTACTTCCTAATGCTCATCCAGTAATCCTTTCGCCATACAGATTCAGTCATGTCCAAAAAGATGCGATAAAAAAACAAGTTAAAGAGATGCTAAGTATTTCTATTATCCAACCAAGCAAAAGTCCTTTAACCTCTCCTATGCTGTTAGTTAAGAAGAAAGACAGATCTTGACGTTTTTGTGTAGATTACAGACAAATCAACCACCAAACTATCAAAAACAAATTTCAATTCCCATTATTGAAGATTTATTGAATGAACTACAAGGAGCAACATTCTTTCAAAACTGGACTTAAGGGCAGTAATCATCAAATTAGGATGCACCCCCTAGACATTCGTAAAACTGCATTCAAGACAAATCAAGGCCATTATGAATTATTGCTTATGCCTTTTGGCTTAACCAAAGCTCCAACCACCATCGAGTCACTCATGAATCATATTTTTCAACATCAAATCTATAAATTTAAATTGGTCTTTTTTTATGACATTTTAGTGTATAGCCTCACTCTTGCATTGCACTTATCCCAGTTATATGAGGTCCTCATCAATCTCCAGACCAACAAGCTATATGCCAAGATGTCTAAATGTTCCTTCAGCCAACAATTGGATATATTTGGAATATATTATTTCTGGAAGGGGATTAGTAACAGATCCAAGCAAGGTGTAAGCTATGCTCAAATGGCCAACTCCTAAAACTAGCAAAGAAGTCAGAGGCTTCTGGGTCTCACTGGATATTACAGGAAGTTTATCAAGGGTTGTAGTCTTCTAGATAAGCCTCTTACTTCATTACTCAATCAAGAAAAATCCCAGTGGACAGATAAAGCACAATCTGCTTTCACAGCACAGCAGCAGGCTACGACACAAGCTCCTGTTTTAGTTTTGCCGGACTTTACAGCTACCTTTGTCATCAAAACAGCTGTGACAAACACAGGGATTGGAGCTGTTTTACAATAAAGATGGCAGCCTATGGCTTTTATCAGCAAGTCTTTTTGGTCCTAGAAGTCGAGGTGGTCCTGCTTATGAGAGAGAACTTCTGGCCATTTTGTTTGCAGTAACAAAATGGAGGCGCTTCTTGCAGCATCTATAACATCCCGGATGTTTCCGGTAATTTCCCTAATGAATAAATAAAATCATAAATAATTTTAATTGTTTATGCAATTTATTATGTGGGTCCCATCCTTAACATGACTGTGATGTCATGTTTAAAATAGTGAACAATAAAATTTTAAGAATCCGTTATATCAGATTATACCATAATAATAATAATAAACATGAGAGAGAGTCCTAGCCTATTCTTCCCTCCGCTGTGCCTTCTTCTTCTCCAGCTAAACAACCTTCTCTCAGTTGCCCCAAATCAAATTCACCAACTCTCCTTCCTCTCGGTCGCCCGCCACAATTTTCCCAAATAAATGCCCCACCTTTAAACCTAATCCCTCTATTTAAACTGTGATTAGCTGCCTCCTTGAGCAGTGGGTAAAACACTGCCTTTGCAATCGTGAAGAGAAGAAAGGGAAAGAAAGCGTGAGATTTAGAGGGAGATTATTCAAATTTTTGGCAAATGATTTGAGAGGGAGAGGAGCTTAAGCCTTGTACTCCACAGTTGCTGATGGTGCTGATAACCATTAATGCTATTGCTGCTATGCCGAGGAGAGAAGAAAATCCAGGCAAATAAAATTTGTGACCTCCCATATCTAGCAAGTAAATTCCTTTTTTTTTTTTTGTTGATGTCAGTATTAAGCTTTCATTACATGATTTTGAGGGTCTTTGTTGAAATTGGTTGTGAAATCAGAAATTTGGAAAAACAATGCATAAGGCTCTGCTGTTGGTTTTCCAAGGGATTCATTATGTTTTAGGGATTGAAAAATTAGTGATTCATGCCACGAAGTCCCTGTTTTACATGTGGTATGATGAATGTTAGAATTTCGTTGTCAACTGTGTGAATCATGAAGGAAGAAGGAACAAAGCATCTTGCTCTGTTGAGAATTTCCATTATCAAACTCAGTTGTTTAAATGCCAAAGAGCAATAACTAGTTGATTGAGTGAGCCGATTGTTATTCATGGAGATGGTATATATGTGTAATGGGCTTAAATATAAACAGATATGTGTATGTATTTATATGTATACATTTATGTATATACAGATGATTAAGCAGTGGCAGTTGTTGCGTATGTCTGTGTTTATATGTATAGGTATAAGGGCATGCATATGGTTATATGTGTAGGGCAGCAACATTTTGTGTGGCATATATGTAGATGTATGAGGTGTATATATGTGTGTATGTGGATTTAAGAGTATATATTTGTATGTGTAGAAAAAATATATGGGAGATATTTTATAGCTTTAAAGATAAGATGCTTTGAGAGAAGATCTTAGGGATTTCTATACTTTAAAAAGAGAGCAAATGGTTTAAGGTAGGGTGGTAAAAGTTAGAGTAGGGAAAATATTAGCTTATTAGTAGCTTCTTACATAATTTAATTACAAGGATAACTAGAATAGAAGATACTAAGATAAATTTGATGAATAAAGGATTGTGTAGCCTTAATATAAGGTGACCGTGTAAAATACTCGGGTGTTCCTACTAATTCTTGATATTCATTATTCCTTTTGTGTTTCTTTCAATTCGTGTGAATATATTCTTAGTACTCTGAATAAGTATAAGAGAGCATATGAAAATACTAAGATATATTAGTGCAGTTTACTCTTTTTCAACACCGATTCCATATTTGGTGGTTGAGGTCAATTTATTTTCGAGGAGGGATATTTAGACTTGTCACAATCGTATAAAATGATATATGGGATATTATTGGTGAGAGATACTATGAATACAACCTCTTAGAGAACTATAGGGGTAGTAAAGATACCATACTTATCAGATAACCTTGTGATACTTATCCAACTGTTGAGAGTGTAAATATACGGCTTTTTATCGCAAGGGCAGAATACGATTCATAAGGAGTTTGATATTTCATATAATTATAACCTCATATTGAATTAGATTTCTTAAAAATTCAAGGGAGGACTTTAATATCACGGATACTTTAAGACCTCGGTACATTAATTGGGTTCGTGAGACCCTAGGGATGTCCTTTAGGACATCATCGTTTAGTTAACATTGTATTATTGATTATTTATATTGCTATTGAGTTATTCCATTGATGATGACATTCATTAATTATCTAGAGATGAATATTTGTTTCTATATATTGCATATTGTTGGAGCTTACTATTTGACAAATGAGTTCCCTGGATAGCTTGATATTTTCACTTTTTTTGACATTTGTCAAAGTTATTTGCCAAGCATTTAGCTCACTTTTGTTATTTCTTTCTTCCAGAGTAATAAGATTAGAGGATGATGATTCTAAAATTGGATAAAACTAAGGACAATAGAGATTGTAGAGCCTACCTAGTTAGAGTTTTTATTTTGTTTTATACTCTATAGATATATTTCTGATATTTTGTTTTATTTACTTGGAATTTCAAGACTATATTTTCCTTAATTTTTTTATGCATGAGAATATTTAGATTATGGTAGTTGTGATTTTCCATTTATGGTTATATTATGATGATGCTTTAAGACATGATTTTCAGCAAAATCAAATTTGGACAACAGTTGTGGACTGGGTCCAGAATGTCACAGCATTAATCATTTGTCACCAAAATTGATCATGAGATTCATAAGCACCTACTTGAACAATGTTTTCCTCACAACATAAGAGTCTCACCAAGCTATTGAGACTCCAATATTCCATTCAATACAAGAAAGGTGTTAATAATGTGGTGGCAGATGCTCTATCAAGACAATTTGAGGCAATGGAGTGTTGCAGCTGTTCAACAGTTATTCCTCAATGGTTACAAGAGGTGGAAGCCAGTTTCTAATCAGTCTCATTGGCCTCGTCACTAATTCCCCCGCTCTCACTTGATGCACAACGCAAACCACCATTTACTTACAAATCCGGATTGATGACATACCACAACAGAATTCATATAGGCACTGCCACAGATTTGAGAACCAGATTAATCAATGATCTTCATAATTTTTCTACTAAAGGTCATTCGAGGATGGTGGCAACTCACAAAAGAATGCGTCAGTTGTTCTATTGGCTGGGTCTACATCAGCAAATGATTTCATTCATCAATTCTTATGAAATCTGTCAACAACATAAATAAGACAAGAAACTATACCAAGGCTTGCTTCAACCTTTAACAATTCCATCTCAAGATTGGTCTACTATCACTGTGGATTTCATAGAACATCTTCCTTGATCAAAAGGTAAAGATACTATCTTTGTGGTTGTAGAAATATTCACCAAATACTCTCATTTTCTTCACTTGAAACATACCTTTATAGCAATAACAGCAGCAACCTTTACTTGGACAATGTAGTGAAGCTTCATGGTTTACCCTCTAGCATTATCTCAGATAGAGATAACGTCTTTATAGTACCCTATGCCAAACACTTTTCAAGTCCATAGGGACGGGTAACACCACGGTGTTTCATATTCAAACCAATTGAATTTCCAACTAGTAAAGGTCATTAATTATGTAAATAATGTCACAGATGATGTTCATGGAGGCCAAATATTTGCATGGAGGCCTAAGCTAACTTCATAAAGACCCTAAACAAGTTAAATTTCGGAAGTCATCTAGAGGGTATTTTGGTAATTTTTTCAATAGCATTAGATGTTATTTTTAGTATATTATTTAATTAATTAAAATTTATTATGAATGTGGTAAATATATTTTGATGCAATTATAAGTTAAAAACTAATTAAATTAATATGTCAAAATGTGAAAACTGAAAAGGAAAACCCTAGAAACCCCCCAAAACCCTAATTTTGACCTGGTTTCTTTCCATTGAGTTGTGGCCCTTCCCCCTCTTCATCCAGCTGCCCCTGCGCACATTTTTGGCTACTAGACAAACTAGGAGAGAATCATAAATTGGCTGCATTCCCTCCTTAGGCCATGCCTCTCAATTTTTAAAGTCAAGTGTTGACACCATATTAGAAAATTCTTTCCTTCCTTCTCAATATCCTGATAAACATGTATTTTTTTCGATAAAATATGATAGATTTATAACCAATTCAATTAGAAACCTTAATTTGATAGATCAAACTAAGATCAAGGATTCACACCTTCCCTTTCAAGGAAAGGTCCACTTCAAATGAAAGACTCCATCGCAACAGCCTCAAAGGCAGCTACATATAATTGAATGAGGATGAATATCATTCACTCATGAAAGGTAAGTTAAAAAAGTTTATGTGGAAAAAGAACCAAGCAATGGACACGGTCCTCGGGTTGAATAGCCTACTTGCAACTATTAAAGTGAGTCACCTACAAACCACATTGAAAAAGGCTAAGTCAACTAAAATCCCAATTCCCCCTTGATGAATTTTTATAACCGGCTGCCTCACTCTCTCAAGGGAGAAACCTAATTTCTCTCATTTTGGCTAAAATTGTAAGAGAAGAAAAAGAGGAGAGTTGGCTGCCCCCTTCCTCCATTGATCCAAAGAAGAGAAATGTGAAAAAGGGAGAAGAATTAGTGATAACAATGTTAAAACTCCCTTGCCTCCTTCATCTTCCTTTGTGCCGTGTCACTTTAGAGTGCAAGGCGCCTCCATCCACACATAATAGGTGAAGGAAAGGACATGCTCGTGAAGTCTCGGAGGTCATTTGTGCTTGCTTTGGCTGCTTGAAGAAGAAAAACTGAAATTTCCACCGTTCCTAGGCACTCTTAGCATTTCTTCAAAATGAAGTTGTATCAACCTATTTTTGTGGTCTCCAATACGTTAAAGGGGATGTCTTACATCCATTTTTGAGTATCCATTTTGGCCCTTTAAAGAAAAGTTGACCAGATGCATAAAAATAGTGTCTCTGTGACTTATTTCTCACGTGTCTAAGCTTTGGTTTTTATGCCTTCTAAAATGATAAATGATAACTTTTCTTCATCTTATAATCCATGGCATATCATAGATTAGTGGTTGGCTGAGTTATTCTTAATCCATTTTATAGATTTGTAGTTCTAGGGATGAAAAGGAGTGATCATTAATGAGTTACTACAAACATGCATTATGTTCTATAATGAAATGGGGAGTAGCATGTTGGTTGTGGCTTGATGTGGGCGTTTAGAAGCCTAGATGAAAACTATCATGCTTGTACATTAATATGTGGTGGATCTCCATGTTTATTATAATGTATGATAAAACAAGGGTGTAGCCTTTTAAGTGATAGAAGGGACATGCTGGTCATGACTTGATGTGGGCTTTTAGAAGCCAAGATGAAAATTTACATATCTATGTTTTGATATGTGGAAGATCTCCATGATTACTAATGTTAGAGGTAAAATGAGTAACTCCCTAAGCGAACAAGGTCCTTGGTGGCCATGGCATGACCATGTATTTTGGTAATTTAAAATGTTGTTTTGCATCCTATTAAGTAGTGTGATGAAGACTTACATGCATTTTAATAAATTGTGTTTCATACTTTGGTAGTTGTTAGAAAAAGAATCCAAACTCCCTATGGCCGAGGCATTGGAGCCATGCAGTATGTGGAATGGTAATTTGACCTTGTATATGAGTAAATTGGCTGATTGGTGTAAAGGCTATGCATTGCTTCCGTACTCCTGTTTATGTAATTGTTATAAGGGAAGACGATAGGTCTTAGGCCTACTTATTAACTTAAGTGATAAGTGTAGAAGAGTCAATTCCATCTTATGATAAACCTAGGGGTGATCATGGGCCATAGTACCCTTAGTGGGGTGGCTACATTGTTAATTTAAGTTATAGGTCAATCAAATCAGAATATCTTAGAGATTTGGATGATCTAGGCTTGTAATATAAGAAATTAGACTAGTTGTCGTCTTTCACTTAGTGATTGAGAGGTAGAAAAGGTAAAGGAGAGTCCGACAATTTAGTTAGTGTTGATGCATCCTAGAGACCCTAAGGAAGATCAAGGTGATTAAGTTGAGGTGATCTTGTTAGAGTAGGAGTTGTTAAGATAGGGAAGTGAGTAGGTGCACCTAAGTGCTCCATGAATGGTTAGTCTTCCCTTCGATCCAATGGATAGTTGTGACCCTTGATATCATGCTCCTTATTTCTCTATGTATAGGTAAAGGAGATTGTACGAAGATACTACAAAATCAAAGAGTATGAAAACATTGTAATCGTAGTATAGTCTATAGTTGCCTAACGTCTAGTCCATGTTTCAATAAATTGAGGTCAATAGTTTTGGAGGGACACTTATAATCATGTACATAACGCGCATCAAGATATTGATGGATATTGTGACAATGGATGCTCAATTTGAAATGACAAGATGTGTTCCCATGCCATGTGTTGGAAAAAAGCCAAGATGTGTTTCCATGTCACGTATTGACAAAGAGACGGGATATGTTCCCATGCCATGTGTTTGTAAAGAGACGGGATGTAATCCCATATCATGTGTTGGCGAAGAGACAAGATGTTTTCCCAGACCATGTGTTGGCAAGGAGACGGAATGCCTTACCATGCCATGTGTTGGCAAGGAGACAAGATGTATTCCCATGCCATGTATTCGCAAAGCAACGAAATGAGTTCTCATTCCATGTATTCGCAAAGATATTAGATGAGTTCCTATGCCATATATTGGCAAAGCCTTGGAGACCTTTGATGTCGAATGTTAAACTTGTGAGTATCGGTTAGCTAGTGGTTAATGCCCATTCGTCAAGGCATGAATACATAGCTATTGGTTCACAGTAACATAAAATTTGCAAAAATCTTCAAGACATATCTTATAGTAATGACATATATTGTGATAGGTTTGGTGGAACGTAGTTTATTATTGATATTCGAATTCGGTGGAATTCAAATTATATTCATGATCTTATGGGTTTGACAGTAGCCCTCAATAGTCAATACTTGTATTGTCCTTGAGTCGTGATTATGATGTAGCATAAAGTCTTAGACGGTGGTAGCTGGTTGCCATGGTATGGGTGTTGTTTTTGCTTTCAATTGATATTGTCATCCTAAATGATTATTATTCTTGCATTATTGATTATATCGCTTACTGAGCTCTCAACTCACACTTACGTTCTCTTGTTTCTAGATTAGTACAAGGCAATAGAGATAGTCGGAGACCGAGTACTTATTGAGGAATATGTAGACAGAGGATCTCGAAGTCCATCTATTGTTTTATGTTATGGCGAGATTTTATATTTTTGATAGTGAAGTGTTATTTATTACAGGGCTGCAACTCTTAATTTTTAAATGTATTTGGACATATAATTATCTTTATCTCATGTTTTAAGGAGAAGGATTTTTCTTGCTAAATATTATGATGGAATTGTAGTACTTATGTATTATTTATGATGTCTATTTATGACTTGAGGTTTAACGTGGCCGGTTTGGGGCAGGTTAGGGCTTTCCGAGCTTAGGTTGCCACAACCCTATGGCAAACACTTTTCAAGTCCTTCGAGGCAAGAATCCACTTGTCCACAGCATACCATCAACAAACACATGGTCAAACAGAAAGACTAAATTGAGCCTTGAAGTAATACCTTCATTGTATCATAAGCCAAAAACCACATAACTGATGCCCATGTTTACCAATAGCTAAATGGTGGTACAACATCACATTTTATACAGCTATCCAAATGTCTCCTTTCCAACTTCTGTATGGATATCCAAGTATATCAGTGCCCTCCGATATCAATATTTTTCAATACCATGACAAGATCGCGTTATATTTCCGTATCAACTAACAAAGTCAATATATTAGCCGATATTCAAAAATCGGCCAATATAGTTAATATATCAACCGATACGGCCCTATCAATTTATAATTTTATAAATTTCTTTTCGTACAATATATCCGATACCGATCAAAAAAAGAGCAACCAAATTAAAAGCTGCATACATTTGTGCATTAGGATCAATTCAGTAAATTGTTGTGAGTTGTTACTAGTAATTGTAAGTAGTTAGCTTAGGCATCAAAGGAGGTTACAAGTTGTTACAGTGGTTAGTACAAGTTTGATTAAGTCTTGCTCAGAAAATTCAGTATAAATGTATGAATGATCAAATGTAAGAGTAGTCAGGTTTAAAAAATGCAACTTTAGTTTCTGATTTGCTTCTTAGGATGTAAGTGTAGTGAGCCTGGAGTCCCTTTTCTTCCTTTGCCTTTTAGTTCTTGTATATGAATTTGTAATAGAATTCTATCCTTCTATTACAAAAGTTGGCCCAAGCTGCTCTTCAATAAACTCGGGCAATAAATTCCCCTCACTAAAACATGTCACAGCCGTGGACCTTGCTAGGCATTTGTCTTCATCTTCTTCTTGTATATGAATTAGTAATACAATTCTACCCTTCTATCATAAAAGGTGGCCCAAGCTGCTCTTCAATAAACTCGGGCAATAAATTACTTGTCACAGCAACGGACCTTGTTGGGCATTTGTATGTAGGTTTACCAATCCTATTGCCATGCATCTCCAAGTTGAGTGAGTTGGAGCTTAACCGTGCTAAGAAGCAAAAGCAAGCATTATTATTAATTATGGCCTCTCACCCATTATTATAAAGACCTCTAGAGGTGTATACAAACTCCAAGGTGCATTATTACAAAATTAACAGCATTTCCTCTCCTTTCCTCTTCCTACTTGACTATTCAAGCTATTTAAGTGTAGGGCAATACAGCACTTCAAGAAAGAGGTGTGTGACCTACTTGGAGAAACTTAGGGATTATCCATATAAAATTTTATTTTCTAGGGACACTTTGGTTACTTCTTTATATGGTGGAATCTGTAAACAAACTATAAATGTTTCCACTTTATCTTATTTAACTAGGCACCTTGGTTAACTTGACTTTGCTATTTTCTTCTCAGCTTGGGCTAGGACCTATCTTTACCAACAATCCTAGTCTCTGTCAAGAATTTGATGAGATGTTGGAGGATATAGATATATCCCATAGGATAATTAAAGCACCAGGCCAGTCACTTTTATTCACAGACAAGGAAACTCTCCCAGCAAATTTTGACTAACTAGATGTCAACAAATAACCAAGAAGTATTTGATCAGATTAAACTCACTTCAAGACAATTCTGCTCCCTTGAACTTTTTGATACTTCATACTAATTCGCATTCTCTAGACTTCATCCGAAGTCACTCACTCTTATTCAACTGATTTGATAGCGCTCAAAGACAACTAACTAACAAGCTTTTCATCCCACAGCATCCTCAATACTAGTCCCCGAATTCATGAAAACTACAGCTTCAATGCTCAAAAGTTCATTGGGTGAAGCCAAGGAAGTGACTTCGAATTAATTGAAAAATTAACAGCAAATATTAGCATTAGACATCGATAGCCAGCACAACCAAAGTGAATTATATTCGAACAGGCAACGAGGTGCTTAAGTTAATAAAATCCAAAACAAACTGACAACTTAATCCATCAAACAAACCATAATCCGGAACACAAACCCAAAAACAACATCATAGCTAACCTGATCCCGAACAGGGACAATAATGGCACTAGTGCTGATAAAACTTCCATCTCCCCTCATACGACGGATGGTACTAAACCTTCTCTTACACATGGGGCATCGAGACTCAATTTTGGACCACTCGATGATGCAAATAAAGCAGAAGTAGTGAGCGCAGCTATCAATGCAACCTCTAACGGCAGTTCCTGCTTCTGATAAGCAAACTCCGCATTTCGGAGGGGGCGCATCAATCGGTGAATGTTCCCTACCGTTGTCGGAGGCATCGTTGTTCATACCTTCGAACAGTGTTTTTCCTTTGAAGGATGGCGAAATCGGTGACGTCTGGATTTTGAGTTGTTTGCTGTGTGAAGAATCCGACTCTAGGTCTACCGACTGGGGCAAATCGTACGCCACAGGAAGAGTAGCGAGAATGGCTGTGCTGTGGCTTCCAATTCCACATACAGCTTGGGCTGTTTGGTTGGTGGTGCGGAAGGGAAATATCCATTGGAAACGTTCAAGATTTTATTTTGAAGGAAATGCGTATATAATATACGATAAATTATATTTATGCCGCTCTTTACGATTTTCTATAATTGATACTTTATATGCGGGAGTTATTTTAATGTTAATTTTTTTCATCTTCTAAAATAATGATGTGGTAGGTGAGGCAAATTTAAGCATATTCTAAGTATTTTTTTTTAAATGACTTATCAGATTTTATTGTTAGACATAAATCGATCTTTTACATTCAAATTATACCATATAAAGACTGAATGCGAAATAAAATTAAATATCAAAACTAATCTCCTGTTATTGAAACTAATACAACGCTGCTCTAATTCTATAAAAATTTTTCACTAGTTTTGATCTTCTAAGCCACAATATTTCACAATGATGGTGTACTAATAAAATATCTAACTTCGAAACCAAACCAATTGTGCCCACATATATAAAGATAGCTTTCATCAAATTATCTAAAGGACGGTCACTACAGAGGAAGTTAGCAATATGGTTATTTGGCAGACATTGACCATAACCGTTGGTCTTTATCTGAACTATTTTCCTCTTGTTTGTTTTTTTTTTTTTTTTGTGAAAACAGAGCAAATAACATTCTTCAACTTAGTCCATGTTATACTAGAATAATAACTGAAATCCATCAATTCTCAATCTTAATAATTAAATACATAAATTATGGTAATATGTCCTCTATAAATGAGTAGTATCTTTCATATATTATAATGTATTATAATTTTTAAGACATTATACGAATATGTTAATATTACTTTATGAATAAACCTTATATTTATTTTAGATCCAACAATTGATAATTTTTTAAAATAATCAATAAATGTGTACACATAAATTTTTAAAAAATATCAAAAATAAATAAAAATTTTATTAAATATCATTATCCATACAATGAAAATCAAATAATAGAATTTGATCTCATTCTAACAACATGATTCTTGAACTTCAATGATGGCATACCTTTCGTTAAAGGATTAGCGATTATCAATTCAACACTAATATACTCAATAGTAATTTTTTTCCTTTAATACGCTTATTTATTGCTAAAAATTGAATGTCGATATATTTATTTTGACTGACATCTTTATTATTTTTAACCAAAAACATAGCAGTCAAATTGTTGCAATATATCTTGAGATGGAATCCACCACTCTAAATCCAAATATGAAATTTCTCATCCATTTACTATATTTTGATTTTTTTCGAAACTCCCCCCCACAGGACACCTCTCATCTATGTTCTCTTATCATTATCATGAAAAAGGACAATCCAGCAGAGAGAGAAGCTCTCCCTTCTCTCTAACTTTCAAATTGAAATTTGAACTCCATCACTTGGCTGGCTCTCGCCGTCACTACCACTAGCCATAGCCAGCCCCCTGTTGGCGCCGTTGATTCCCCCCAGGGTTTCTTTCTGTCCTCCGTCCCTCAATCTTTCTTCATCGGCGACGATTTCGGCATCGGTTTCGTCTCCATCACCTCTTCACACGCTCATTTTCATCCTCCCTCCCAACCCTCTCACCCCTTCCCTCCCTTGCAGAGGGATGACTTATCTCCATCCCATGCTCCAAATGCGTCCTTCTTGGAGCGTGTGAAGCCGATGGACCGACACCCGAGTCTCTTGTTGACGGATGGTGCCTTGGATGTTTTGGAGCTAGTGGCTTCCCCGAATGGGGATGTTTCTGCCCTTGGTACGGTTTCCTATCCCATGCTTCCAGGGCAACTCCCTCAAGTGACCCTCCTCCCGTCCTGAAATCCTCTTGGTCTGACGTTGTCTTATCCAATGGAGATTCTCAGATTCTCCCTCTGAAATATTTCCCTCCCCAACCCTCTGAAGGGGAAATCATTTCCATTACTCCCCGCGCTGAAGAGCTGATGTTCTTCAGCAGGTCCAGGATGTATGGGGAGCAATGTTGGTGTGCTATTTCGTCGATAGTCCTCTCCCTTTTCAGGCCGTTAACGTCATTACTCGTAAAATTTGGGCCAGATTTGGTCTTCGGCATGTAGCTAGGAATGACAACTGTTTCTTCTTCTTTTACTTTGACTCGAAATATCATATGAACCGCTGCTTGGCTTTTGGTCCCTGGACCTTAGGTAGGAAAGCCATTTTCCTCAAAAGATGGGCGCCCGGTATGGTGTTGGCAAAGGAATCTTTCCAATCATACCCAATTTGGATCACTTTGTCCAAGGTCCCGACTGAATTTTTGACCCCTTTAGGCCTTAGTTGGATTGCCAGTAGAGTTGGTAAACCTATCCAACTGGATTCGAGCACTGCTAGAATGGAGCGGCTTAATTTTGCACAGGTTTGTGTTGAAGTGGCCAGGGGTGCTCATCTCCCTACAAAAATCAGATTGAATTCAGGTGCTGATATTGCAGCCTCTCCAGTTGAGATTGAGGTTGCTTACCATGGGAAGCCAGTGCATCAGGTGAAGGGTCGCGATGCCAATATGGATTTTCAACGTGCTGTGGATAAATCTGAAGACAAATCTGCCAACCAGAATACTGTTGGGAGGAAACAAATTCGTAGGGGTGAAAACTTGACCCCTCTATTTGCAGAGCAGGATTCTTCCCATACGTCCTTGCATTCTGGTGTAGTTGTGGGTGGTTTTCAGAATCAATCTGATATAGGTGTCCATGCTGGCGCTGAAAAAGCATTGCCTGAGAAGCTTGGGTCTGCTGTTGAGCATCCTCTCGACCAATCTGTTGAGCATCCTTCTGATGCGGTTTCCTTTAAGTTGTTAGAAAATAATCAGTGGGGGATTATGCCACCTGCTGACTATGCTGCGGAGACTCATCAATTATCTGTCTCTGATCATGTTGCTGGTCATTTGGACTTAAAAATGAATGATAAGGAGTCCCCTTTTCCGATGAATAATCTCTTTTCTGTCCTCCAGGATCCGGTGGAATCTTGTGAGCATGAGGATTGTGTTGATCCAGTAGGAAGAATTGTAATGAATACCCAGCCTCCTCCCGAAGCTACTGAGATATCATTGCTAGCCTTAGCTTGTCCTGAGATCGAAGGATAGTGGTGTTGTAATGTGGAGGAGGCCAAATGCTCTCTTTCGATGTCCTCTGCTGAAATGTTGCAAGTGGGAATAGATCCTGTTGACTCCAAACTGCCGAGCATCTGTGGTGTCCCCGTTCCTACCTCAAATGAGGATAGGATTGACGCTCTTGACTCTTCAATTTTCTTTGCCGTGGGAGATGGCTCCCAAGCACGTAGCTTTGCCTTCAGCTTCATACTGCCTCTATCATATCCGAGGCTGCTAATAATGCGATGGTGCTGGCCTTTCCAGGTTGTGCGGTGGCAGCCACGAATGTTGTCTCTTCTGGCTTGCCCACAGAAGCTGTGTCTGAGGATGACCCTGATGTTGTTCCTGCCCACATTCTGCATGAAGCCCGGTCTGGCCGTCATGACATGGCTCCTGCTTTAGTAGCTGACCTTGATCTAACACCTAACTCTATCACCCGTCTCTCAAATAAGTATGCCATGGATGCTTCAAGCAATGTGGGGCATGACATTATTAGCCCCGGGGGCTCCTTAGCTGATGTTCGTGAGGGCTAGGCCCTGGACGATCCCAGGGTAAAGTTTCATCGTGCCATTGATGTGATTGCCATGCAATATCCCTGGAAACCACCTAAGTCCCGTAGACAGAGAAAGTTTGCGTCCAAAAACTCTAAGGGCCCTCCGGCACTTAGGAATTGAGCTATATGGGCTGGACGGTCTAGGGTTGGGCAGGAGTAGTGATGCTTCGGTCCGAGACTCTCTTTAGCCGAGGTGGTGTTTTAGTCAAAGTTTTGACTTTGATGTTTTGGCTCTTTTAGCATGTTGTGCTATGTTGATGTGTTCACTGGGTGAGATTTTCAGATGTGGTGCTTGATTCTTTCTTTGCTCGGTGTGGTGATCTCAATTTCTGTTTGCTCTTCGTGGCTTTGAGTTGTGACATCGACGCCGGATTGGAAAAGACTCGACTGGGACAACCGGATTTTGCTCTCACATACTCCCGGTATGGGAAGCCTTGAGTCTGGATTGGCCCTGTTTGGCTGCTGGATGGAGCTGACGTGGACAATTCGGTTCTGCTGGGCATTCCAGCTCCTCTGGTGGTGCGGCTGGTTTGATATCTGGCTGACATGGCCGTATGCCCTTTTGTTGTCGCATGCTTCCTTCTGATATAATTGCCGATAATTGCGGTTTGCCCCTCGCCCGATTTGCCTCAAGCCAGCGCTGAGATGGCTTTTGGCGATCTGTAATTCTTGCTGGTTTGCTCCTGTGCTGTAAAATCATGCTGACGTGCCTTCCTCGCCTGGTTTGGCTTCAGTTTTACCCGCTATGGTGTTGTAGCCAGATTAGCCATGCTGACGTGGCTCGTATGCCTATTTGCCGATGCTGGAAAGGTTGTAGAACTTTTTGCGATATTGTGAGCTGTCCTGCTGAAGGTTGAAGCTGCTGGAATTGCCGTTTCAAGTTCTTGGTGGCTAGCGGTTGCTGGAGAGCAGCTGATCCTGAGTTGCTGGATAGGATACAGGCTCTCGTCTGAGGACCTTGCAAAGGATGCAGGCTCTCGTTCTAGGGCTATGCTGCTGGGATCCTGCTATGGTGTAGACTTGCCCAAGATGCTATGGCCTGCTACTCTCGTCCGAGGCCAGCAGGATGAATCCAAGACCCCTATGCACATGGGTGCTAATGCCTGAGACATGGTGGTGTTCTTGGCCGAATGATGTGGAAGCTCGAGGACTATGCTGATGGCATTGGAAATTTCTTCTGCCTTTTGTTTCTGAATTTGAAAGGGTGGAATTCAGCTATCTGTTGATGCTGTTTTTTTAGTGGTGTGTATTAAGGCTGGGTTGCCTGTGGCCGATTTAGATGATACTCATCTAGAGGATTTTTTTTTTTGTTTTTTCGGCTTCATGAATTGGTTCATGGTGGTGCTCGGGGAATGCCCTAACTTGTTGTTCTACCTCTAAGTCGGCAAAATACTTGGAGTTAGAATATCGTTTTGTAATTTCATTTATTTTAATTTCAATTTACTTACTTACCAATATATATATTTATATATACTATATTTTGTAACCTCAAAGTAATAAACGAACATAACTTTCATAATGAAAGTAGCAATTAGGATCTGCTTTATACTCCGTCAGAATACAACTCTGCCAGTAAATATAAATTTATAACCATATGTTAATTTACGTAAATCAACACATCTAATGAAATCTGAATCAGAGTAACCCAATACTTTCAAATTATCGATCCGTCTATATATAACCGTATAATCCTTAATATCTTGAAGATACCTCTTCATTTTCTTAGCAAATTTTTAATGATTAATACCTAAATTACTCTAAAATCTTTCCAACAGTCTCACTGTAAAAGCAATGTCAAATCCTATATATACCTGAGCATACATTAAATTTCCAACAACGAAAGTATATGGAATATTTTTCATTTGTTCTTATTCAAAATTATTTTTAGTGTATTAATTCAAATTGAACCTATCACCCTTCACAATGGGTGCTACACTTGATGAACAATCTTCTATCCGAAATCTCTTTAAAATTTTATTAATATAGGCCTTTTAAGATAAATCTAAAATACCTCGTATTCTATCTTGATATAACTTAATGCCAATAATATAAAATATATCACCCATATCTTTTATCTTAAATTTATTAAAGAGAAATTATTTCACCTCATATAGTAAACACTTGTCATTTGATGTAAATAAAATATCATTTACATATAAAATAAGAAAATAAATCTTACTTTAATTGACCTTCTGGTATATACATTAATCCAAAATATTCTCTTCAAATCCAAATGAAGAGATAATATCATCAAATTTAATATACTATTGACGAAAAGCTTATTTTAATCCATATATAGACTTCTTAACCTTACATACCAACTGCTTCACTATCACTAGAGGAGAATCATTCTAATTGTTTTATATAAATATCTTCCTCTATATCACTATTTAGAAATATCGTTTTTATATCCATTTATTATAATTTCATATCAAAAATAAGTAACTAATACAAAATAATACGAAGAGAATATTTTTAAACATAGGAGAAAAAGTCTCCATGTAATCAATTTCTTCCTTTTGAATAAATCCCTTAGTAATAAGTCTTATTTTATATCTTTTGATATTATATAATAAGTCTTTCTTTGACTTAAAAACCCATTTATACCCTATGACTTTCATTCCATTAGACAACTCAATAAGATCCCAAACTCTATTACAACTCATAGAATTTATCTCTTCATTTATGGTAATGTACTATAATTCTAATTCATTACAATTCATAACTTGTAAAAATGCTTCGAGATCATTTTTAACACCAATATTATAGTCAGACTCTTATAAATATACAATATAATCATTAAAAATTACTAATTTTCTCATTTTAATAGACCTTCTTAATGTTGTATCAATATTTTTAATAGGAGTATATTGTACAACTATTTTAGGTAAATCTTGAATATCATGGTCAACTAGAATACTATTAGTATTTTGTAAAATAATATTGATTGATTATTCAATACCAATTTAAACTTGAGAGGTGTTATGTACAATAATCAACCTATCATATGAAGTGAAAGGTTAAAAATCTAAATAATCACTATCAAAAAGTATATTTCTGGATCGCTTACTTCCACTTATTGAGTCATTCTCAAAAATTTTATATTTCTTGATTATACAATTCTAATGTTATAAGATAGATAGTAAAATTTATATCCTTTGAACTATTTAGTATATCAATAAAATACCCACTTATTGTCCTTGGATCTAACTTGTTCTCATATAGATTATAAACTCTTATTTCAGACGGGTATCCCCAAATTCATGAAAGCATCTACGAATATGTCACATGTGATCTCACCATCTTCAAGGCCCATGGCTCTCTTTCTCATAGACCACAAATGGTCCGCTTCCTCCACAAGTTTATACGCTGCGAATGTCACTTTGTCCTCTTCCGAATAATTAATCACCGCAAAAAATTTCTTGATACTCCTAATCCACATCTCCACCTTGGCCGGGTCTAGGTCCCCCATAAATTTTGGCACTCACTCATTTGTAAACCAATCGTAAGCGGTTGTCCCTAGGTTCATAGGGGCGGGAAATGGAACTGGCTCTGGGTTACATTATTCTTGCATCATCGACTCCATAATGTCCGCCATCCTCCCCTTAAGGTTCAAGTATTTCTCTTTCCAATCTGGTCGAGAGTTAGACTTAGAACCATTTCTTCGACCTGCTATCTCTTCAATCCTATTACCAAACATCAATATTCAGATTAGATCACTTAAAATTAATCAGATAATAAAAAACAATTGTGATGATCTAACGCTGAAATCTTTATAAATGAGTTCCAGTTGTCCTCTTCTCTTAAGCATCTGGACAATAGAAATTCACAAGTTCACTATTGAGATCTAGGAGTAAACTGCTAATAACTTGTAAAGTGCCAATTTCCATAATGTGGTAAATATGAATGGTAATTGGGGGATAATTAAGTTAAAATAGGTGAATTGAGGTCAAAGGGTACAGGAGAAATCGGTTTTAAAAGCCCAATAATCCGAAATTGATAAAATCGGGAATCAAAATTGTAAACCGTGAAATGTTAATCCATTAATAAGATTTTGAGTTTTAAATTATGATAATCATGACTTATTAAGATTATATAAACAAAATTAGGAACCAAGAATGAGAAAAATTGGATTGGAAGGGTGTTAAAACGGGTCCCGAATGATAAAAATGCGAAGTAGGCTGGTTGCAGACTTGACATACACCCAACCCGCACCCGACCGGGCATGAAAAATAGAATTACTCGCCCGAGGAGCGCTTGATAGGTGCTCAAGCATATCCCTTTGGGTGTCTTGGCGCCCGATGAGCGCTCAAGCGCCATTGCGCATATAAAAGCGCACAATGGTTTTCTCCCATGCATATTTCGACCAGTTTTTATTTCTAGTGAGAGAGCATGGAGACTAGAGAGAGAAGGAGGAGATCAAAGCCCACGGGTTCAACTTCGTCTGAGAGCTAGTTATAAAAGTAATAAATCGGGTCAAAATAAGTACACTCATATCCTCCCCTTTCATTTTCTTCACTTTCATTCCATTTTCTTTAAATATCTTTGTTCTGATACCCAGTCATATTTATCTTTTATAGTTTCCAATACCCAAGCATGCATATATGTGAATCCCATGCTCAAATATGTAATCTTGATCGGTTTTCAGATAAGAAATCCTAACCCCACATTTAGATGATTTTACCTGCAAATTTTAGGATTTTTGTTTAATTTGGATCTAGAATATGATTACCCATGATTTGGGCTTGTTAATTTATCGATTGTGTATCCGAATTTGTAGTTTTATGTGAAAATTCATTCAAGAAGACCCTAACCCACGCCTGGACCCCACTTAAAGTTCGATTTGGAGTTTGATGTATAAATTGACTTACTATTATGTTTACACATGCCTTGAATTTGGAAAGATGTTACGATGGATTTTGTTATGGGTTTGCCAAGGATCACAAATAATCATGATGTAATCTGGGTTATTGTGGATCGGCTAACAAAATCAACTCATTTCTTAGCCATTCAGACGATATATTCTTGTGATCGGTTTGCATAGCTGTATATCAATGAGATTGTTAGACTTCATGGTATTCTAGTGTCGATTGTGTCCGATTGAGATCCACGGTTTATCTCTAAATTTTGGGAGAGTTTGCATCGAGAACTAGGGATGAATTTAAAGTTCAGCACAGCCTATCATCTTCAAACTGATAGCCAATCCGAGCGGAACCATCCAGATCCTGGAAAATATGCTCAATGAATCAATGCTTGAATTGAAGGGTAAATGGGATGATCACCTAGCTTAAGCGGAGTTTGTTTATAATAGTAGTTATCTGAAAAGTATCGGTATGGTTTTGTTTGAGACCTTGTATGGTCGAGATTGTTAATCTCCTATCCATTGGGAAGAGACTAGATATAGACAGCTTTTGGGGCCAGATGTTATTCGAGAGACCTCGGAGAAGATTTTGTTGATTCATGAGAAGCTAAAGACGGCCCAAAGTCGACAGAAAAGTTATATAGATTAAAGAAGATCGGAGCTCAGATTTGAAGTTAATGATTTTGTTTTCCTTGAAGTATTGCAGTCTAAGGGAATGTCCAAATTTGGTATCAAGGGAAAATTAAAGCCGAGGTATATTAGACCCTTTGAGATTTTGGAGAAAATTAGGGCAGCACGCTATAGATTAGCTTTGCTACCAAGTTTGGTCGATGTGCACAATGTTTTCCATGTATCGATATTGCAAAAGTATATCCATGACCTGACGTACGTTATTGAATATGGACCTTTAGTTATTAGCAAGAATTTGTCCAACACGGAAGAACCAGTACAAATTCTAGACCGAAGGGATTAGATTTTGCACACAAAAACCATTTCACTTGCTAAAGTGTTATAGAGAAACCATTCTCACAAGGAAGTTACATGGGAAAGAGAAGAAGAGATTCAGAATAAATGTCCTTACCTATTTTCTTGAGGTATGGAGATACATTAAATTTTAAGGATGAAATTTTATAAATAGGAAAGAATTGTAAGATACCAATTTTTAAAATATAGTAATTATTAGTAATTAAATTAATATAATTAAAATTAGGCTTAATATATGTAAAAAATTAGAATTCGAAAGCAAATCAGATGAGAGGGGAAGGACGCCAGAAGGGCATCCGAGCGGTGCCAAGGCGCAGTTTCCAGTAGAGGGACGCTCGTGCTCGCCTGAGTGCAACTGAGGTGCATATTCCAGTGACCTCACATCCGAATCATGCCCAATGTGTGCTCAAGTGCAGAATCCACTGCTGGTGTGCCCGGCTAGCGTTTGAGCACCAATCTGCCTATTAAGGTCGCGCGTCCTATTTTCTACTATTTTCGTGGAGAAAAGGGAGAGAGAAGAGAGAGAGCGCAACAAAGGAGGAGAGAGAAGAGGAGATCGAGGCTCTCGGGTCTATTTTCGGTTTGGAGCTAGTTGAGAAACTGGTTGATTAGGTCGAGCAAGTGCACTTCTATACTTTTCTTTCTATTGTTACTCGTTTCTCACTGTTCCTCTCAGGTATTCTTACTCAAATACCCATCCAAGTTTAGATTTTTAAATATTTATGTATTAAATGTGCATATATGTTGATTTGCCTTCTGATTTTGAAATATATATGTGAAAAACATGATTATATATCATTTTTCCTTTTGATTTCGAAGTTTAAGTGAAATGTGGCATTAAATTGAAAGCCTAACCCCACGTATGGCATGATTTCAAGTATTTTGATAGTTTATCCTTTGTATTTCGTATATAATGCTTCACATTTCTGGATAACTCAGTTAAGTTCATTAAATATTTAGATTTCCTTTTGAAAATGCCCCGTATGTTGAGTATATGGACCAATATTGTGAAAATTACTTATTTTGCATGTTTTTGTGGAAATCCTTGAAGTTGTTTGGAACCCCGAATCCCAAATTTGAATTTTATTTCATGAAAGAGCATCTATTAAAGTCTAGGATTTAAGTTCCCAAGAATATGAAATATGTGTTTGTATAAGTTCACAAAGATGTAAAATATGTATCTGTATCAAGTAATTTGGAATTCTACAATTTGTTATCTGTTATTAATATTTCCTCCTAGAGTGGAAAAATCAAGGAATAAGAACTATGTATATTTGTGTGGAGTTTCCAAATAAAATATGAAAAGTAATCATAAAATTGGAAAAAGAATTTTATTTTAGATGGTGATATTTTCTGACAACCCTTAGGATATTACAATGGTAGATTGAGGAATGCCCCTGGGTTACGAGAAAACTTTTGGTGGCAATAAGAACTATGGCCCAATATATCTGGGTTTAAAGGTATACCGCTCTTCACAGGGTGTTGAATTGCGTGGGTAGTACCTTAGAATGTGTGAAAGGATACACATTTCGTTTCTCGTTTGTCTACTTTATTAGCTGATAAGGCCAATTAGTCCTAATCTCTAAAGATGAATAAATTTCTACATATTTGAAAATTAATAAAAGCAGAAGTAAAATGGAAAAGTTAAATGTGTTACGGAAATGTTATTTGCTAATGTTTTATATTCCTATATGTATTATAATCATATTCTGTTCCTCTAATTCTATTTTAAAGTATACTGCATTTATTTTTATTTATATTTGTACATTGGTGAGTATTATGCTCATTCCTTACTATTTTTTCTACCTTTAGATAAGTACGAACTGATCCCTGATGAGGAAAAGTAGAGATCACAGGTTGTTAGGCTGAGGATGAAAATTCTTTTGATATATGTAGATGTTGGATGGATGTTCTGGTGTATTTTAATTATTTTGGTGACATTTTGATAATTTAGTTGCCGCTGTATATCGATGGTATATAAATACTTCCACAAATCATTATGGCTTGTTTTTGGTACCTCTTGACATGTCTTTGATCCGGTGCCTTATTTGTCGTAATATGGCGTTGGAGCTATGGTTATTATGGCAGGAATTTTGGATCCTATGTAAGTTTGGTCTATATATATGTTTGATTTTTATTATGATTTGTATTTAGTTATTGAAGGATATTATATTCAAGTGATATTCAGTTAATCAGATCTGTCACAATCCTGAGACAAACTCTGTAAAGATGGTGACGCTTCAAAGCTTATCGACTTTTACACAATGGCATTGGATAGACTCAAACCCTTCCCTGTTGTATCCAAATAATGCAAGTTCATTATTATTGATATTGATTACTTTACCAAATGGATAAAACTAGTACCACTTGCCAAGATTACAATGCATAAAACTACAAAAGTTTTGGGACAAAATACCCTTTATTAGTTTCGCATCTTGAAGATGATAGTCACCAGTAGTAGAACAAAATTTTGAGAAAGCAGCTCGAGCAATATTGGAAAGGCCAGTGATTTTGACTCATCCCTGCATGTGTCTTACTCATAATTAAATGGATAGACCAAAATGACAAACAGAATACTTTTGAATGGGTTGTGCCCAAAGTTTGGCAAGGCAAGTGGAGCTTTGATAGGCGAGCTCCTTAGAGTGCTTTGGGGTTATCAAGAGGCACTTATGAAAGCCATCAAAGTGAGCCCCTACAATTTTTGAGTCTCCTTCTTGTTTACTTTATTCAAATGGGTTTAAAGTTGAAACATATTATTTTTTCTTTGGCACTGTAGTTGCATCCTGACAAAAATTAGATCGCCAGTCTACTAACCGTATGTCATGATCCTACTCAGAACACACAACTACTAAGGCAACATCTTGACCTACTAAAAAAGGCCAAAAATGTGGTGCTTATTCATACAGTGACCTACCAACACATTGTAGCATGTTATTATAAGCCAATGTAAAGTTGACAGCATTTCAAATAGGTTACCTTGTAATGCCAAACAATGAAGCCAAAAAAGGGCATAGGAACAAGTTGTGCCCCACTTGGAAAGGATCCTTTCTCGTTGCAGCAATACTTCAAAATAGTAAATACAACCAACGAAACAAGGTAGGCAAACTAGTCTAAAGAACATGCTGCTTACTTAAAGAAATACTATCTGTTGGGATATGAGTCACTCCCATATAAAAAGTATTATTGTGTTTGCCGCACGTGTGGCGATATGACCTGATTACAAATACTTAGCTGGTGTGAAGAACTGCCAGAGTAGAAGAAAGGCCAGAGTGAAAATTTTCGGAATGGTTACACTTTTTGGAGTGGAGTTCCAAAGTGGAGTTTCTGAGTGGAATTTCCTTAGTGAAATTCCAAAATGGAATTCAGAAGTGAAAATTTCAGAGTGGTTCAAAAAGTTGGATTGATGAAATTTACCAGGGTGATTTTGGTAGCAGAGTTGGGCAGATGGACAAATTTGCCATGCACCGAAAATCACCTGTAAAGTTAGTGCATGTAGCAAAGCAGATAGTTGACCTTGTAGAGTTGGTAGCCAACTTTCAGAGTAGGTTAACTGTAAAGTTCAAGGCAATGAAACAACTTTGTAGAGTAGGTGGCAAACTTTACAGTGCACGCAATTATTTTGCAAAGTAAGTGTCGCCTGGTGTATTTGTATATATATGTGTGTGTGTACATTGCTGTGTTTGAAGTGTAAATAAACACAGAAAAAATAAAGGAGTAGTACTTTACTCTTGTTCTTCGGGGGGTTTGTATAATCAGGGTTTTTCTCATCAAAATTTTACATAGTGAAAGTTTTGTGTGGATTAAATATCCCATGGTTTTTCTCCCTTGTATTTAGAAGAGGGATTCCACGTAAAACTGTGTTCCTAATTCTCTTTTTTTCTTCTATTGTATGCATGTGTGTTCATCATCATCATCCTCTCAGTTTTACCGTCCAACTGGCACCCCTTTTTCAACACTATCAATGGTACACAGCATCCGGATGATAGAACAAGGATGGTAGCATGTGACTTTCCCCAGCTTGCATGTTTACGATTGTAACACTTGTGTTGTAACACAAAATATTTTATTAATAAGATAATTAATTTTCCCATTCAATGAATTTTGCTAATTTTGCATGTAAGCTTGCATACCTAATTGTTTGTAGGTATATGATCGTCAATTAATCTCTAAGTCTGAGTTGGGCGACTAAATTTTACTGATCACCCACAAAAGGCGCCAATTATAGAAGTTGATTGCTTCGGGTGTAGGTCTAAAAAATAAATCATGACAATCAGATTGGTGACACATTGACCTCCAAGGCTCAGCGGCTTGAGACTTAGAATACCAACGTCATAAAGGGTCGAACATTCATAAGAGCATGACTATTCAACCATACGACTATAAAAATAGGTCATGCACTGCAATAAACGTTAGAATGTCAAATGCACATAAGAAGAATGCTTCCAATTAAAGTCTCTATCATTCAACCAAATGATCCACAGGATAAGGGTGCTAAATGTGACACCAAAGTATTTCTAATTCTAGGGATTAAGTTAAATTTTTTGGTGCATGGATTTATTTGATGTTATCATAAATAAATTAAGAAAATTTAGAATTTAAAATTCATTAGAGTTTATTTTGGTGATGATTGGAGAAAGTGGTTGTAGCGTTTAATCTCATGTTCAAACGACTCCTCAAACGTAAGAATTATTATGCAATCATATCACTTTTTGGGTATGAATTTCAATGGAAAGTTACGGTTTTAATCTTTTTTCTTAGGGATAAGTCTAAATTTGGCGGATTACATAGTTAAAGAATGGAATATTTAACTAAAATTAAGTTCGTTTGGAATTCGAGAATTAGTTCCTTCTTCTTTATTCTATAATTATGACACCATTTTAGTAAAAGGAACTCAATAAAAAGAGTAAGTAAGAAAAGAAGAATAATAAGTTGGAACCATGGAGAAGGACAAATCTAACTCTAAGAAAGCAATATTCATTGTAACAACCACCTTCAGAATCAATGCACATCCTTGGAGAAAAGCGCAAGAATCTACGCGCAATCTGTAGGATGTTGGGAAAGAGCGGCGGAATACTTTCCCGATTCAATGAAGCAACAAAGAAGAGAAAATAAAAATGAACAATGAACACAAGATTTTACTGGAAAACCCTTTCAATCAAGGGAAAAACCACGGGACAATCCGCCCATCAAACGTATTTCACTATATAAGATTTTGGAGGAAGAGAGAACAAAGAGAAATCGAAGAGCACTCCTTCACCGTTTTCTCGCTTCTCACATATATCTATCAAAACTTATCTCACACACAAGAATAGGTTAATCTCACACCATACAAGGATAGAATTAATTGTTTCCTACAATACGAATATTCCCGCCGGAAAAACCATCTTCAATGGTGGAGATCACATATCTCCAAGAAATCTCAGTTGGCATAATTTCCAAAAGGTAGGCCCGTGTTCAAGTTCAACCATGACTTAGTAGTTCTAAAGGATTCTCAAAGAAGTTAACTTAACCTCCAAGATGGTTAACATCGAGGGCCATGTTAACGCCAATCCGATCAACTCCCATTGACCATATGAAGCCTTGCTCACCAATGTCAACCCTTAAGCATTACCGGTCTAGTTCGGTTACTAGAACTTCTTCACGGGAGTGATCCCCAACAAACTTCCCCTCACTCGTGAGGAAGTTGGATCTATTAGCCGGCTTTCTTCATACTTTATTCTTCCCTCTTGGTAGAATCTTAGTCATCATGTCCGCCCCATTGTCCCCATCGATCTTCTCCGGTGATAAAGACCAGCCTCAAGCACGTCCCTTATCCAATGGTACCGTACATCAATGTGCTTGGATCTCGAGTGAAATGAAGAGTTCTTACGAGATGTATTGCACTCGACTATCACGAGAATATAGTGTACTTCTCCCGTTGAAGACCCAATTCTTGAACAAATTTCTTCATCCACAACATCTCCTTGCACGCCTGTAATTCAATATATTCGGATTCTTGTGGATAGAGCTACACACTTTTGTAGCTTGGATTGCCAAGAAATCTTCCGCCCGCAAAGGTTACCAAATAACCCGATGTAGATTTGCGTGAGTCAATGTCTCCGGCCATGTTAGCATCTGAATATCCCACCAATTGTGGTTTGTCACTTCAAGACATAAGCACCTCTTGGTGGTTCCTCGAATGTATCGCATGATCCATTTAATCACGGACCAATGCTCCTTGTCCGGATTTGATAGAAAACGACTAACAGTCCCAATGGCATGAGCTATGTCTGGTCTGATGCATACTAGGGCATACATTAGACTTCCCACAGCAGAGGAATAGGGAACGTCTTTCATGTATCTTTTCTCGTTATCGAGGACGGACATTGAGTGCTCGGTTTATAATGATTCGCCAAGGGTGTGTTCAGGCTTTGACCTTGTCCATGTTGAAGCACTTTCTCAAGGTAGTTTTCTTGAGACAACCACAATCTTTTTGCCTTCCGATCGCGTACAATTCTAACTCCCGAATTTGTTTCGCCGATGTCCTTTGGCAAATGATTGCTCCTTGACTTCTTTATTCGATCAACATTTCGACCAATTATTAACATGTCATCCACATATAAGAGAAGGATGACAAAATCATCATCAACAAACCTCTGCACAAATACACAAGTAGTCCGGTATCCTTGGCCGGACATGCCGAGGAGCTTGCTTTAAGCCATATAGACTTTTCTTCAAGCGCTGCATAAGTTGTTCCTTTCCTTTAGCCTCGTTCCATGTAAATCTCCTCCTCAAGTTCTCCATGGAGGAATGCAGTTCGGACATCCATTTGCTCCACCTCAAGGTCCTGGGCGGCAGCCAGGCCCAGTACCACTCGTATGGAGGACATTTTCACTACCGGAGCAAATATCTCATCAAAGTCAATTCCTTTTCGTTGTCTGAATCCTTTCACCACCAATCGTGCCTTGTACCTTGGCTCCTTGGTGTTCTCGTCTGTTTTCACCGAAAAACCCACCAATTGTTTTTAGGTGCTTTCTTCCCCTTGGGAAGTGTAACGAGATCAAAAGTATGGTTCTCATGAAGGGAACTCATCTCATCCTTCATGGCCTCCAGCCATTTCTCCTTGCCTTCTCCGTTCATAGCCTCTTCATAATCTTCGAGCTCAGATTTTCGGCATTACATATTCACTAGAAGATTTAACGGACGGTTGTGCATTTCGGGAGGAATCTAAGAGCGAAGTTCTTCGGCCGGGCTGAGGCATGACTTGATTTAGTTATCGTCGTGCACCATGTCCTCTCGAGTATTTTCAATTGCCTCATAACCTCCGGTCCGGTCAATCGCTGTTGACTCTCAATCTCGATTTTGATACGGACGGACATCTTCAATACTCACTTTGTCCCGCTCATTTATCATTACAATTTGCTGCCTAGGCTGATATCTTCGATCGTCTCATTCTCAAGAAATGTGACATCTCTTGAAGGACAGCTTTCTAATAACAGGTCGTAAAATGTAACCTAGTTCGTCCTCTCCAGAAAAGACGCATTGCATAGTCTTTCCAAATCCTTTCATCTCTTCGAACGTGTACAAATGCTTTACATCCGAACACTCGCAAATGATCATAGGACGGTTCTACATCCGTCCATATCTTTTCTGCCACTTCACCCATGAGTGGCTTGCTTGGCGACCTGTTGATAATGTAAGCCGCCGTCCGGAGTGCTTCTGCCCAAAATGATGCCTTAAGTTTTGCTTCAGAGAGCATACAACGTACTCTCTCTAAGAGCGTACGATTCATCCGTTCTGCCACTCCATTCAACTGTGGAGTCTTTGGTGGCATTTTCTGAAGCCTAATACCATACAACCGGCAGTAGGCATCAAAAAGGCCCCAAGTATTCGCCGCCGTTATCACTACGGACGGCCTTCAGCTTCTTCCCTGTCTGACGCTCCACAATAGCATGAAACTGCTCAAAAATACTAAGGACCTGATCCTTGGTCTTTAGTAGGTAAACCCATAGCTTTCTAGAACAGTCGTCAATAAAGGAAACAAAATACTGAGCACCACCGATTGACTTTTCTTTGAACGAACCACACACGTCTGTGTGAACAAGCTTTAAGAGCTTCGCCTTTGGGCCGGACGAGTCTCCATGAAATGAGACTCTCCTTTGCTTGCCGGCCAGGCAATGAGGACACGTTTTTATCCCGTCCTCTTTCTTTCCTTTGATTAGGCCCTTCCTGGCCAAGTAGGACAAACCCTTTTCGCTCATGTGGCCCAACCTCCTGTGCCACAAATCCTCTATCTCCTTACAGATTGCAGCATTTACATCTCCGGCCATGGCACGGACCTCCATCACATATAGACCGGAGCACTTTTTCCCTCTCCCTGCAACAAAAGACCCTCTGGTCAACTTGGACTGCGGTTGAGATGACATTCAGACGGATGTCAGGAACGTGATGCACATCCTTCAACAACAGCTTCGTGCCATTATTTGTGACCAAAACAATATCTCCTCTGCCTACAACAGGGGAAATTCCTTTGTTGCATATCCTAATTACTCCAAAATCTCCTGAAGTATAGGATGTATATAATTCCTTCCGAGACGTGACATGTAGAGTAGCACTCGAATCAATCACCCATCCAAATTCCAGGTCTGTCAAGTTTGCCACCTCTCCTTGACACGTCAACAGGAGATCACCACTTGTGACTATTGAGACGGAGGACGTATCCTCGCTGTGTCCTTTGTCACTTTTCTCCTTCTCTGCATTTTCTCGCTTCTATTTGAAGCAATGCTTCTTAATGTGACTTTTTTTGCCACAATGATGGCACTCCAAATTTTGGTATCTGGAACGTGATTTGCTGCGACTCTTCTCTCCCGGTTTCTGGTGGCGACCTTTGCTTCTTCCCCTGGATTCGGTCACCAGGACCTCAGAATGAGAAGATGATGAGGTTTCTTGCGACCTCCTGGACTCGTTCATGAGCAGTGAGGCAATGACCTCATCCAACCTTAAAGGGTCCTTGCCAAACAATAGAGTTGTAACAATATGGTCATAGGAGGCCGGCAGTGAAGCCAACAGGACCAGCGCCTTGTCCTCCTCCTTTATCTCTTCATCAAGCGCAGACATCTGCGTCAATATCCGATTAAACTCATCCAAGTGTTTCTCGAAACTCCCTCCTTCAGATAGCCGTAAGCCATAAAACTGCTTCTTCACGTGTAGTCTGGTTGTCAGAGATTTGGACTTGTAACGACTTTCCAACTTCTCCCAGACCTCTGCCGGATCAGTTAAGCCAAGGACTTCTTGGAGAGTGTTGTCCGCCAGACACAGTTTGATGGTGTAGTTTGCAAAATCTCTCTTGTCTTGCCATTCATCGTCAGTCAGATTTTCAGGTTTCTCGTCCTTCTTCTTCAGTGCCTTCACTGTCCCTTCCCTCGTCAGAATATTCTTCACCCTCTCGTGCCAGAGGATAAAGTTGCCCTGCCCGTTAAACTGTTCAATGTTGAACGGCAGATTTTTCGACGACGAAGATGCCATTGAAAACAAAGTATAGAACCAGTCTCTGATACCACTTGTTGGGAAAGAGCGGCGGAATACTTTCCCGATTCAATGAAGCAACAAAGTAGAGAAAATAAAGAATGAACAATGAACACAAGATTTTACGTGGAAAACCCTTCTCAATCAAGAAAAAAACCACGGGACAATCCGTCCACTAAAACGTATTTCACTATATGAGATTTTTGGAGACAACAGTAGAGAACAAAGAGAAATCGAAGAGCACTCCTTCACCGTTTTTCTCTGCTTCTCACATACATCTATCAAAACTTATCTCACACACAGTAATTAGGTTAATCTCACACCACAGCAATGATAGAATTAATTGTTTCCTATAATACGAATATTCCTGCCAGAAAAACCGTCTTCAGCGTAACTGCCTGAGATCACATATATACAAGAAATCTGCTGAGTTGGCATCGAACAGAATTTCCAAAACGGGCGGCCAGCTGTAGGCCGTCTGTGTTCTTTACGATCGGTCAACACTTCTGTTGACCGTCTTAGTAGTTCTCCTCCAGGATTCTCCAAAGAACCGGTTAACTTAACCTCCAAGATGGTTAACATCGAACCGGCCATGTTAACCGCCAATCCGGTCAACTCCCCATTGACCGTCTGAAGCCTTGCTCACCAATCCGGTCAACTTTCCGTTGACCGTCTGAGCATTGCCCGCCAGACCGGTCTAGTTCTCAGTTTACTAGAACTTCTTCACGGGAGTGATCCCCAACATAGGAAACCCTAACAGTTATCATGCGCAAAAGGAAGGAGATCAACCTCCTTGACCGTTAACAATCGAAACGACGATGACGCCTACGCTAGAAAAGCAATGATCCCTCACAGAAGGTGGGCATCCAACCTCACTGCATAAAGAAGGTAGCCCAAGGCCATACTATAAAAGGTCATGGAGACTCACTCAGTAGGACACGCTTTCAATCACCCACTAAATGCCCTTAAGCATACTCGGGCTCTCAGAAACTCTCTAACTCTCTCGAGCATTCTAACTCTCTCTTTCTGCCGCTACTAGTTCCCTGCGAATTCAGTACTTAAAGAAACTGCTCCTCATGAGTAATAACAACCAAGCCACTCACCCAACGAGTGCACTTCCACCTACATCCATTTACACACTCCCTACATTCATTTCTGCATTCTCTGCATCCACCTTCTCTCTTCTAAAGGCCAATTATTGACTTAAGTACTAGAGTACTTTCGGTCTGGTATTTTCGGTGGGATCAAAGAAGCTGTAGACAAAACCAGAATCTGATGGACAACACGATCTTAATTTGTTTAAAATTTGGATCCAGGAAGTATCATTGGCGCTGTTTGTGGGAACACTAACTAAAAGCCAACAACTTTTGTCTTCAAAACCAGTTTCATCAAATAAGATGGTGAACACCAGAGCCTAAACTAGCGATCCCACTAGAGATGCTGCCTCTCCCGACCAAGACAACTCAACTGGTAATCTAGTCGGAGGGCAGCTAGCACCTTTTTTCCTTAACCTAGCGAAGCAAATGAATAGTATGTCCAGAATACTCCAGATACTCTATACCCACCAGGGTGAGAAGAAGTAGGGGGCTCCGGCCTCCTCAATTCTTGCTTCGGTCTCTAGGTGAGGAGGCCAAAGGAAGAAGAAGCTAGCCAAGAAGGCTACGAGGATGGACAACTCTCATGCTCCGGAGGCTTCCAACGCCTAGAGCCGTCTAAGGCTTGAAGGGCACATAGGCCATAGGACTCCGGATGAGAGTCTAGAGAGGAGAAACCCATGATATTCTTAGGGCGATCCCCAGCCTGGGGCTCAGGAGGGAGCTTCTAGGATCATCTGATCCACAAGCGGCAATAACCAACTAGCTATGCGCCGCATCGCTAAAAGAACGGAGTTGAGGACATACCTCAACTCCAAGAGATCCGAAAATGCCACCCGAGTGGCGGTAAAAGTTGAGAAGAATTGGAACCGCATGTTCAAAGACGACAACGAGCACACCATCGATTTGGAGATATCTCCCTTCACTGCTGAGATCCTGAATCGTCCATTGCCGGCCAAGTTCAAAATGCCAGCACTGGATTCTTACAATGAGAGTGTTAATCCCATGAATCACCTTGATCACTTTCGTACCCATCCGAGTCTCTAGAGCCTAAAGAAGGTGACAATGTGCCGATATTTCCCCCTCACCTTGAAGCGGGATGCCTAGATCTGCTTCCACCGGCTCCCCTCGAACTCAATTGGAGATTTTCGGCAACTCACTGATCTCTTTTTGACTCAATATGATTCCAACCGTCGGGAAGAGAAGTAGTCGTGGCATCTCTCCCATATCAAGCAGAGATAGGGAGAGAACCCCGGAAAGTTTTGGAGCGGTTCAAGGCAAAGGCCAGAAGAATCCCAAAGCTCACTGAGAAGATGAAGTTTGACAGTTTCATCTCTACATTAACACATAGTGACTTCTTCAAGCACCTATCCCACAAAAACCCATTGACCTTCCGGAAAATAGAGTCTATAACCAAGGCATACGTAGCCACCAAAGAAGCTAACGAGGTGAAGCATCTTGAGAGGACTAACCGGCCTCGCTATTTCCCGGTCGAGGAAAAGAGGAAAAATGCTGGCGGCGACAATCCCCACCGAAAGCAGCACTGGAACGAAGCACAAGATCGTAAAGAGTACAGGCCGGTCAACCTGACTCCTCTTGATGACACATGGGCCAATGTCCTTATGCAGATCTGTAGTGAAAAGTTTCTCAAGTAGCCAAAGCCACTGAAGAACACTAATGGAGAAAATCTAGTGAAATATTATGATTTTTATCGATTTTTAGGACACACTACGGAGGACTGTAAGACACTCGAATGGGAGATTGATGAGCTTATCTAAAGGGGTCATCTCACTAGGTTCGTCAGGAACCCTGGGCAGAGTTTTGGCACCTCCGGCGAAGAAGGGTCAAATCTGTCCCAATCGCGAAAACCGAGTCACAGTTAAAGTGGTCAACATGATAATGACTCGACCGCCCAAGACCCAAGAAGATAACAAGGAACGCCAACCTGGACGCAAGAAATCGAGACTGGAGGAAAATGTCATTAGCTTTAGTGATTGCAACATGGCTCATGTAATCTTCCCACATTCAAATCCTCTTATTGTATATGCACTTGTTTGAAATGGTATTGTAGACTTCCAGTTGAAACGAGTCGTCATTGATAATGGAAGCTCAAAGAATTTGCTTTATCTTAATACCTTTTTCAAACTTGGACTTAAAAAGAATCAACGGAAACCTGCCGAGAGGCGACTGTATAGCCTAGACAACGAACCTATGGCTGTTCGAGGAATAATATAGTTAGAGGTTACCCTAAGCACGTACCCCAGAACGACGAGTCGCACACTCACTTTTCTAGTTATTGACCTGCCTTCCATATACAACGCTATTTTAGGTCAACTGTGCCTAGCAGCATTCAGAGCTGTCACCTCAATTACACATTTAAAAATAAAATTTTCAAAAGCATACAGTATCGGTGAAGTGCTAGGCGGACATGTCACATGTCATAGATTGCCACAAGCGGCGGCGAAAGACCTGCAAGAGAACTAGACCATCGAGACGAAGCGACCTTACAACAAGCACAGTCCGACGAGGCCATTGACCTAGTACTACTAATTCCAGAGAAGCCGAAAAGGTGTGTACAGATTGGGGGCTCACTCGTCGGACCCCTGCGTGATGAGCTGATAGCGTTCTTGAGACAGAACACTGATATCTTCACGTAGACACCCATTGACATGCCTGGGATTCTATCCAAAGTAATGGTCCACAAGTTGAGCCTCAATCCCGACTATAAGTTCATCAGATAGAAGCGGAGGAACCACTCCGTGGAGAAGCTCATAGCTATCTAAGAAGAAGTGAAGAAGTTGCTGGACGCCAGCTTTATCAAAGAAATTCAATACCCAGACTGGTTCTTCAATGTCGTTCTAGTAAAGAAAAGGCACGAAAAATGGCAGATGTACGTTGACTTCATCAACATTAACAAAGCTTACCCGAAGGACAGCTTCGCTTTGTCTAAGATCGACTTATTGGTATACTCGACTTCTTGATATGAGCTACCGAGTTTCATGGACGCGTACTCAAGCTACAATCAAATCCTGATGTGCCCGGAGGACAAGGAGTACATCTTATTTATGACCGATCAAGGCATCTATTGCTATAAGGTCATGCCTTTCGATCTGAATAACGCAGGTGCCATATACCAAAGGCTCATGAACAAGATGTTCGAGAAGCAGATCAGCCGCAATATGGAGGTCCACGTCGATGACATGCTTATCAAGAGTAAGACCTTAGCTGAATCCTTTGAGGTACTCCATGCATATCAGATGATGTTAAACCCATCAAAGTACGTCTTCGAAGTGTCCTCAGGGAAGTTCCTTGGTTTCATCATCTCTCAATGAGAGATTGAAGCAAACCCAGAGAAGATCAAGGCCCTCATGAACATATCTCTACCATAGAGCATCAAGGATGTCCAAAGGCTATCCAGAAGACTGGCAACACTATCCCATTTCTTGGCAAATTCTGGGGACAAATATTAGCCTTTCTTCAAGGTTCTGGTGGGACAAAAGCAAGTGGTTTCAGTGGACCGCAAAGTGTCAGGCAGTCTTCGATGAGTTGAAGTAGTACCTGGCCAGTCTATCATTGTTGACGTCACCCAAAGACGGAGAAGAGTTGTACATCTACTTGGCAGTATCAAAGGTGGCTCTTAGCTCAGTTCTCATACGCCAAGATTCCAACGCTCAACGGTTGGTCTATTGTGTGAGAAAAATATTGACCGGCGCAGAGACCCACTACCCGCGCGCTAAGAAGCCAGCCCTAGCACTCGTCTTCTCAGCCCAAAAACTAAGATCATATTTCTAGGCTCATCGTATGGTCCTTCTAGCCGACTAGCCACTAAAGAGCATCCTCTAGAAACCTAATGTTTTCGGATGGCTAGTTAAGTGGGCTATCGAGTTGGGAGTGTAACGTCCCCGGATAATCCGCTTGTAGATATTGTCCGCTTTGGGTCGGGAAACTTTGCGGTATCCCAAGCCAAACCAGCCGCACGATTTTATTCCTGGAAGACGGCCTCCACCTCCCCCAAAACGCATCTCATGGGAAGGGTATCCACGCCTCTATAAGAGCGTGATTCGTGCCCCCCTCCAATCCGATGTGGGACTCTACAGTCCACCCACCTCAAAGAGGCCCAACGTCCTCGCTAACACACCAAACCCGGGTCCCGACTCTGATACCACTTGTAACGTCCTCGACAACCTGCCTATAGATATTGTCCGCTTTGGGCTAGGGAACTTCACGGCGTCCCAAGCTAAGCAAGCCCGCACGGTTTTGTTCCTAGCAGACGGCCTTCACCCCCCAAACGCGTCTCATGGGAAGGGTATCCACGCCTCCATAATAGCGCACTTCGTGCCCCCCTCCAATCCAATGTGGGACTCTACAGTAAACTCGTCTACAAGGGAGAGGTATCCACGCCCTTATAAGGTACGCTTCGTTCCCCCCTCCAATCCGATATGGGACTCTACAGTCCACTCCTCCAATCCAATATCTACAGGCGGGTTGCCCGGGAACGTCACAGGGAGAGTTTGACATTGAATTTTGACCTAGATCAGTGATCAAGGGACAAGCCCTGGCCGAATTATTAGTCGAGACCAGGACCCCAATCGTCGAAAAGCACCCTATTGGGGGCGCAAAACACCATCCAGAAGAGCTGAAATGGGTTCTCAGCATGGACGAATTGTCTACCAACTTAGGCAGTGGTGTCGGAGTAGTCCTAAAGACCTCATATGGGTTTGAGGTAATGTACACCCTTAAACTCAATTTTTCGATCACCAACAACGTTAACGAGTATGAAACCATGTTAGCCGGATTATGACTAGCCAAAGAATGTTTAGCTATACAACTGACCGTCAACAGCGACTCTGAGTTAGTCGTTAACCAGATCGGCGGGAGTTTCGAGGCGTGTAATCCTCTCTTCGCACCACACCTGGCTAAGGCGAAGGATGCGATCCAGAAATTTGACAAACTGAACCTGGTCCACGTCCCTAGAATTGATAACTGGAAGGCCGATCAAGTTGCCAATGTGGCGTCGGTGGAAGATCCAGAATAATGCTTCGAGGGACATGGAGGAAGTCTTGAGCATTCCTGGCATAGAGGAACAGAAAGCGATACAAGTCTCCGATGTCAAAAACTGGATGACACCATACTGGAGGTATCTGCCGGATGAAACATTGCCAATGAATGTAGACAAAACCAAGCAGATTAAGAAGGCCGGCTAGTACACCGTAGTCAACAGACGGCTGTATCGTCGTGGCTACTCACTCTGTACCTCCATTGTCTTACTCCTAATGAGACCGACTATGCCTTGAGCAAAATCCACCTCGAGATATGTGGATCACACATTGGTAGCAAGAACCTAACGTTCAAAGTCATGTGCCAGAGATATTAATGGCCTACAATGAAGGACACGCCCTAGAGTTTGTGAAGAAGTATGAGAATTGTTAACTCTACAGCAATCTCCACCACCAAGCACCTGTAGATCTGAGATCCCTCCAAGCTCCTTGGCCTTTCGCACAATGGGGGTTCGACATTCTCGGCTCATTTTCCATCGCCATTGGGTAAAGGAAATTCATTATTACGGGCATATACTACTTTACAAAATTGGTTGAAATCGCCCCGCTGGCCAAGATCACTAAGTACAACGCTCTGGAATTTGCCCACCAAAGCATCGTGAGCAGATTTGGCATTCCCGAGGTCATCGTGACTGACAACGGAACCCAATTCTTGAGGAAGTACTTTACCAAGTATTGCACCAATCTAGACATTAGAATGGTCCACACCTCGGCAGCCTACCCCCAAGTGAACAGACAGGTTGAAGTCACCAACCGTACATTACTCTACGGTCTAAAGACCAAGTTGGAGGACGTAGAGGGCTCCTGGGTCGACGAGCTACCCTCCGTCCTATGGTCAGATCGGACAACTCCAAGGTAACTAACTCGCAAGACAACCTTCAGTCTCTGCAACGGGACTGAGGTGGCAACACTGGTTGAGATCAGGCTCCCAAGCCTTAGGATCAAAGCATTTGATCCACTCAGCAACTCTCAAAAGATCAAGGAACACCTAGATCAACTATAAGAAGCCCGCAATGCAGCCAGGATGTGCATAGCCGCTTACCAACAATGAATTGCTCGCTATTACAACGAGAAAGTCAAAGTGCGGCAATTCAAAGTTGGAGATCTAGTCTTGAGAAGTATAGAAGCTACGGGCAAGACAGTCGACCGGAATAAGCTTTCCCCAAATTGGAAAGGCTCATTCCTTATCTTGACCATTCTGCAGAAGGATGCATACAAACTCTGAACCCAAAACAGTAAGTTGGTCCCGCGGATGTGGAACACGGTCCACCTGAAGTAATACTACCAATGAAAACCCAGGTGGGTCATTTGTATAACATAAAGTGTGCTTGTAACATGCATTATTATTAATAAAAAGAAATTTCTTTTTCCTTTGCAATGTGCCATGCTTTTCTTTTCTTTCTTTTTCTTTTTCCATACTAGTGCTTGCTTGCAGGTTGTACAAAATAAACGACCTAGACTATCCCTAAGTCGTGCGGGTTTTCACCACCTCGTAATTAAACCCTAGTCATCCAGGCGACCTGTAGGCAGTCGAATCAAACCCTGATCATCCAGACGGCTCGTAGGCAGTCGAATTAAAGATTGGTCATCCAAGCGGTCCGTAAGAAATCGAATTAAACTCTGGTCATCCAAGCGGCCCGTAAGCGATCGAATTAAACCTTAGTCATCCAAGTGGCCCGTAAGATGTCGAATTAAACCCCGGTCATCTAGACGACCCATAAGAGATCAAATTAAACATTGATCATCCAAGTGGCCCATTCGTAGTCTAATACTAAACCTTAGGCGGCTTAAGTGGCACGCGTGACGACCTCCTCCAGTAGGAGATAGCGCACTCAATTTACAACTATCAATAAATCGGGACAAGGTTTGAAAGAATAAAAACCCCAAAGCTAGCCGCCTGGAATCATAACCTATGCAACGCTGCACATTACAAGCGCACGAATCTCTAAGGGATGATCATATATAAAAGTGATTTCTTGAGAACCAAGGGTCTATTTCCGAGCAGCAAGGCCATGACGATCAACGCTCCAGGTTGACCGGCCCAAAGGCCACTCAATAAGATTGGCCAGTCGACATTGAAACCAAGTAGGAAATAAACAAGGAAAAGAAAAGCAATACACATATTAAAATGCTGTAAGAATACTTTTCTCATTAATATGCTCAAATATACAAGAGGAGACCAAAACCCAGAATATAATATTGCAGCTAAGGAACAGAGCTCCCAGGAAGGGCGAGAGAGGCCCTTGGTCACCTAGAGCATAATCAACCAAGTCCTCGCGTCTCTAGGTAGAACAGTTTGATGGGTCAAGGACACCGGTTGGAAAATTGGGGTACACAATCTTAGCAATGTGGCGACAAATACTAACACCTTCTCAAATCCTAACCCACACCGCTAGGGTAACCTCTTGAGGATGCGGACGAGTAGATAACTCATTCTCTAATGAGGCCATCCTTCCCCAGAGCTCACACACAAGCGCCTCCGCCCCTTAAGCCCTCTCTTCTAGTCCTGCAGATTGTGCTCTTAACTCAGACAACTTAGATTGGAGAGTGTCCTCCACCTCCAAGTGCTTCTTGACTTGGGCATCCAGCTGGTCCATCTCCTCTTCCATCACGACGATCTCCTCGTCACGATCGCCGATTAAGGCATCCCTCTGGTGTAGACCCTTGCGCACTATCAGCAAAATCTTGTCCTACTGTAAAAGGTCAAAGAAGTTAGGCAGCAACAACCCAGGAAAAAGAAAATGAGAGCTTCAAAAAGTTACCACGAAGACTCTTCGTTGCCTCCTTAGCCATCTCCGTGACCTAGAACCTGCTGAAGGAGGACCCGGAGTGGGCTCCGCCTGAGAGCGCTCCACCATGGCTTCATTGGCAGGCTCCAGCGGTACGATGTCTAAGAGACTTGGACTAAAGAACTCCAATGCAAGCTTTGCAGAGACGTCAACCACCTCAGCAAGTGCTCCGGTGGCTGACTCACCCAGTTCAACAGGCGGCTCCGAAGCTGGATCCTCTAGCCCGGAGGCTTCAGGTAGCGGTTCTATTGGTGTAGCAGGTCCCGCCAAGTCACCTGGCAGCGACAGCTCAATGACGGCGGCTCCTATGACAACTCGCACAATGGCCCTAAGATCCTTCACAAAAGCCTTTGCTCCAGAGCACTCTCCGATTTCAGGGAGTCGTTCGGCCATTATATAGTCTTGCTCCGTGGATGACGAAGAAGTCGGCTCCACTAGAGCAACCTTCTTTTTCCTTGGATTGCTGGGAGACTAAGCAACCATAGGAGCTCCAGCCTCATCAATGGTAATAGCGCTGACTTTTCTCTTACGCTGCGACGCCGCTGGTGAAGACCTGACCTTCTGAGTAGGTGAAGGAGAACCCCAAAGATCTCTCTTGGCCTCCTACCTAGGGACCAAGTGATCCCTCCTAAACTCAGAGAGATGCTCCTTTACTAATTGCAATATGGGCTCCACCGCCTCCACCTCCTCCTGCTTCGGCTTCCCGGTGAGACCACCAGGAATGTTGCCCCAATCCCGAGACAATGGCAAGTTGTCAGCAACGTGAACGAAGAAGAAATGATTATTTCAGTTCTTGAAGGAGTCGTAGATAGCACTACTGATGCACAACTCCCGAGGACACAGATAAATCCAATCACCACTTTAGGTGAATCGAAACATCATCCTAACAACCTCCACCATTAGCATCTGTGAATGGTGATGGAGAAACATGCACAACAGGCAAAGATATCGCATGGCATTTGCGTGAAGTCGTCCGATAGGAACGTTGAATACTATGAAGATACGGAGTAGCACCTCTGGTGCAGGAAGGCACAGCCCACTCATCAGATGAGCCTCGTAAACAGTAATTAAGCCATCAAGGGGCGAGCAGGCTCTGTCCTGTTGCATGGGCATCGAGAATACAATCTCCCATGGGATGTTGAACTCAACATACTCCCTTACTTTATCGATGGTAATAATAAAAGCAATTTCTATAATAGAGGGAGCCATGAAAACAGGAGCAAGAGGAAGGAGACAAGGACTTAGAATTTTTGTAAAAGAATGTGAGTAAAATTTGAATTGACGGATGGCTTTTATAAGGATCGCAGCCGTTGAAGTGAGGCAGCATATCAAAAAGGCACGCTCATCATGATGGACATGTGTCGTTCCTGGATAGGCTACAGTCAAATCAAATCTTCTGGTGAATTAATTACCAGAATCACTAATTCAGTGTGTGATGACACGTGGCAAAGTACTGAAGAGGTTCTCCTAACTTTTCAATTACCCGTCCAGAAGCATAATGAAATAATGCTTCGATTCAGTCCACACCAGTTCTCCGGATTCTGATATGACAGTTAACGAATCCGATCAACTCTCCTTCCGGCAGAATTCTTCGAATTCTGAGATGATGGTCAACAAATCCGATCAATACTCCTTCCGGTTCAGTACTCTGGATTCTTAATAGGTCGGTTAACGAATCTGGTCAATGCCCTTCTTCTGGCTCAGTTCTTCGGATTCAGACAAATTCAGATTAGGACTGTCAACAAATCCGGTTAACTTTTCCTCCTGCTTTGTTCTCCGGATCTTGGCGTTACAGTCAACGATCACAAACAACACGATCAACAAACCAAGAGCCACTAGTAGTTTCCTCATCAAACCACCTCAAGTGATGCAGCCAAATGCGTCCCATCATACACATGTAAGAGCAGGAGTCTCAGGCCACCAGCATGGGGGGCCAGTGATGGGAATACCAGTAGTAAGCTGGTTCAAACGAAAGAACGATCCAAATCTTCAACGGCCCATTTCTACCTGGACGGTCAACGCCGCCGTTGATCGAACAAGAAGCAAGTAGGCTGGCAGAAGCCCAAGATCAACGAATACCCATCAAAGCCCAGGACGGTCAACAATACCATTAATCGGGAAAGTGGAAATTGGGCTGGCTACGATCCAAGATGAAGGTGACCCATATCCAGATTGGCCCACGCATCCGTCTTCAAGCCACAATGATCATCTACCATAATTTTTTGCATTTTCAAGAAGGCAATATTCACTATAACAGTCACCTCCAGAATCAACACACATCCCTGAAGGAATGCGCCAGAATCCACGTGAAATTTATAGGAAACCCTAACGGTTACCATGCACAGAAGAAAGGAGATCAACCTCCTCGACCATTACAATCAGAGATGATGATGACACCTACGCTAGAAAGGCAACGATCCCCCATAGAAGACGGGTATCTAGCCTCACTGCATAAAGAAAGCAGCCCAAAACTATGACTATGAAAGGCCATAGAGACTCACTCATCAGGACACGCTCTCAATCGCCCACTAATTGCCCTCAAGCATCCTTAGGCTCTCAGAAGCTCTCTAACTCTCTCGAGCATCCTAATGCTCTCTCTCTTTGTTACCAGTTCCGTACAAACTCAGTACTTAGAGATACTGCTCCTCACGAGTAATAGCATCAAAGCCACTAACCCAACGAGTGCACTCCCACCTACATCCATTTACACACTCCCTACATTCATTTCTGCATTCTCTGTATCCACTTTCTCTCTTTAGAAAGCTAATTATTGACTTGACGTCGGACTATTTTTAGTGGGACTAAATCCCGCCATCACCTGACCTCCCGTTCGAAGTTGTGGTGTGTAGGATCCAAAACTCCGTAGACAAAATTGAAATCCAATGGATAACTCGACCGAATCTATTCAAAATTTGGATCAATGACGCATCAAATTTAAAGCATAATGTTATTGTGTATTTAAATCATGCCTAATTTGAAATATATGTTAATATTTAATTAGAAATTAACATAAATGTTGGGGATTTAGAAAGGATAGAGAAAATGAGATGTAAACAAAAGTATTCATGAAATCTAATGTTTATATTTAAATTCATATTTATATTCAGTTATAATTTAAAGTATGTTGATAGATAATTCTTGTTCAAGAATTATTCAAACTTAAAGTTATTTCCATTTGTTTTTCCAACGTTTTGAATCTTTAGAGTTGCTGGGGCAATTTTATCTAGTATTTGAATTTCTTTGAATTTTAGTTTGATATGTTATTTTTCATGAATAATTATTGCTGATTCTTGTGCACAATAATTTATAGATACTGTTTAAGAGTAGAAATCATTTATTATTGAATTTATTGAACTTTTAATCATTTAAAAAAATCAAATAATAGTTTCTGAATTTTTGCCATTTAAATAGCATTCAAGCCATGTTTGAACATCAACCCATGTTTGAACATCAACCCTTCTATTGGCATGCAAGCTCAAACACCATACTCATTGATTGTTGTCTAATTCTTGGAGTTATCTTATTTTTCTTGGATTTCAATCTTATCGATTCTTGCATTTGAGTATTGAAATTACTTCCTTTGACTATTAGTTATGGTTAATATGCAGAAAATTATATAAAAAGATGTGACACCTGTAAGTCCTCGGCACATCCGCATGTGGATATTGTCCGCTCTGGGCCGGGGGAACTTCACGGCGTCCCAAGCCATCACGCGGCCCGCACGGTTTTGTTCCTGTCAGATGGAATCCACCGCCCCCAAAACACGTCCACAAGGGAGAGGTATCTACGCCCTTATAAAGGAACGTTTCATTCCCTCTCCATCTGATGTGGGACTCTACAGTCCACCCCCCTTGGGGACACAGCGTCCTCGTTGGCACACTGGACCGGATCCCAGCTCTGAGACCATTTGTAACGTCCCCGGCGCATCCGCATGTAGATATTGTCCGTTTTGGCCTGGGGAACTTCACTTCCGATCTTCACAAAAGCTTCTTCCGCAGAATGAGCTTCGTTCAGAGCCCACTCTTGGCAGTGATTATTCACTGATAACTCCACAGTTTCTCCGCTCAAAATGAAGACAGAAGACATTGCCGCGCAAACTCCTAATACAACTCTGATCTTGAATGGCAAACTCATAGGCTGATCATGGATCCACCTACCTACCACTTCATCGGCAAAAATCTCCTTCTACCCCGTGAGATTTCAGACCGATCAAATCAAAGCCGCCCCCAAAACGCGTCTACAAGGAGGGAGGTGTCCATGCCCTTATAAGGACACTTCGTTCCCCTCCCCCAATCCAATGTGGGACCTTACAGTCCACCCCCCTTGGGGACCCAGCGTCCTCGCTGGCACACTGGACCGGATCCGGGTTCTGATACCATTTGTAACGTCCTCGGCGCATCCGCATGTGGATATTGTCCGATTTGGGCCGGGGAAACTTCACGGCGTCCCAAGCCATCACGCGGCCCGCACGGTTTTGTTCCTAGCAGACGGAATCTACCGCCCCCAAAACGCGTCCACAAGGGAGATGTATCCACGCCATTATAAAGGCACACTTTGTTCCCTCTCCATCCGATGTGGGACTCTACAACACCTTAATGCAATTTATAGCTTTTTTTTATATTTGATGTGTTATTGGATCAAAATTAATGTGCGAGTTAAGGAACCACAAGATCTCTTTCAGTGGGTTTGATTTTCGCTCTTCATAACCTGGATCCTACACACCATAATAAATCAATAAGATGCTAGAGGACGGTAGGACTCGCTTTCTAATATATCTTTCAACGCTCAAATTAAAAATCTTTCTGTAATAGAGAGAAAGATGAAAGATGTAAGGAATGCATAGATGCGACAAAGGGGATCGAGTGTGGGTTGGAAGACTAAACTCCGAGACATGCGCTCGATAAGGGGCGGCTTAAGTAAGGGTACACTCGTGGGTTGAGTGGCTTAAGAGAAAATATGTACTCATGGGTTGAGTGGCTTAAGAGAGAATATGTACTCATGGGTTGAGTGGCTAGAGAAATAATATGCACTCGTGGACTGAGTGGCTTGAGAGAGATAGAGCTTTATGATCCTTCCGGGATGCTTGAGGGCAAAGATTGTTCCATCTCCTTTCTCATAGGGGTAATGGGATATTTATAGAATTAGAGCCAGTGTGGCCTCCGTGACTAATGTCGGCCGCCCTGGCAGATCCGCTAAACTATTTCTGTGATTGTGTGTGGGGCATATATGGTAACAGTGGCTATCAGGGAACATTCCTTCCCTTTTCAGGACGATACTAGAGGTTACTGTATGGTAATTTCCTTTTAGGGAGATTCACTAAGTCGTAATTGCCCTTCTACGACGATGCGTAATCATGGGTAATAGTTTAAGAATATTTGTTAAGCCGGCAGGGTAGTTAGCGTGGCTGCATTATAACAAGTTCCTTCTACTTGCCTATGCTGTGTTGTTGGGGTGTCGGTGGCCAACCAGGAGAGGCAACCGTGGGCGGGGGGGTAACTGCGTGCAACTATAATTACCCGTTCCCTATTAAACTGTTCCGGGTTGATCCGCGAGGGCCAATAGCTCCGCTATCCGGGCCTTTTACCCACAGTCCATGTGATGGGCCTCTGACATCTGGGCTTCTCTCCCTTAGGTGGGCCAAACTATCCTCTACCGCGTCTCCTGGGCCGTGACCTTGGAAAAATGTTTGTTGGACTGTTGTTACCCTCCGCAGGTTAGGCTTTGGGTCAGCCCACATTTTCTTAGACCAATCACTAGCCCTTCATGCTAGGAGGCTTGATTTGTCAACTCTCGACATGTTCATTGATGGGATGCCAACTACAGGTCTGCTTGCGTGCTTCTTCCCAAGGTGCTCTGATGATTTGCTACATAGTGAGGCAAGATTTGATTCATTATCGCCAGCAAGATTTGGGGCAATTCTCTGATGTCGGCATTAGCTTCTCAATTTAATGCTCATCGATCTCCTTCCTAGCTATAAATAGAGGGGCCATCTATGCCTTGCACCACAAACCATCCTCACCAATCACGCGGTGCCAGAGTTTGAAGTTGGAATGGAGCCAATGCTGCCACTGGCCAAAGTTGGAGGAGGCTTTTCTCCAACATTCGAAGCAGAGGATACCCTTGAAATCTACCTTGGTTCCTCTCTTTTGCATGGGAAACTACCTTGGTTCCCCTCTTTTGCATGGGAAACCACCTTACTCCCCTCTTTTGCGCCCGACCTAGGCCTAAACTTGCACTAAGGGAGTGAAAGCCTGGGTTTGGGTGGCTGTCCCCTCTCTTTCTGCCAACGTCGAGTAGTCCTCTCTGGTACCGATTTGAAGGAGGGATGTTCTTGTTTTCCAACAGGGGCGAGGATCCTTGTTCTCCTTCACTTTCGTTGCTAATGTCGGGAACTGCTCAACGACAAGATGCTTAAGAGGGGATTCCTTTCACCTGCCGGGATGGTCCATTTGTTGCATCCACTAATATTATGGGTGGTTTCACAGCATCAACACGTAAGCTTCCCGTTGGAGCCTTCTCGACAAGGGCCAATCGATTTACAACTGTCGAGTCGCTATTCCGTATATTTGTTATCCCCTTTGAGTTGTACATCTATTGTTGTAAGCTTATACATTTTAAAAGGAATCAATAAATGGAACTTCCTGAACATTGTTTATTTACATGTTGTATGGCTCAAATATTCTTGCTTGTCATGAACGGTTGAGGCACTTGACGGTTATTTCTTGTTGTGTGATTTCTAGCAATTTGACAATCTAAAATGCAAGCCACCTAATCCATAAGGATCTATCCCGACCGCCTAGTCGGGACGTGCAACATTTGAATCAGTCTTGAGTCTGTCGAGGCAGTCAGTTTGACGCTATCTTGAAAAATAGTGTTAGGGCATCGTTACCTATGTGGCGCTACCAGCTTACTTACGCAAGTGCTTGAGCTGCCAGTTGTCCGTGGAATGTACAAGGAGGTGTCACGCAAGCCATCATAATTGACCTGGCGAACGGGTGCGTCACGGCACTCATAGGTGCGAGCACGTGACATGGTCATTATGGGGATACGTCTTTCTGATTCCTCATGCAACGCCGTTTCAAGGCCAAATTTTCAGCTATTTAAGCGCTAGCCCCTTGTCGTTTCTATGCTTTTCTAGGCCCTTGTCGTTTCTACGCTTCTCCACTCTTTGAATCGCTCAGCCCCAATTCTCCTTCTTTTTGTCTCTGGTTTTTATGGCTTCTGAGGCGTCACTACGATTTCTTCTGTTCTGTCCAGTGGGGACGTGGTGTCTTTGTGCAGGAAGGATGGTATCTCTATCGACATTCTGTACATTGTTTCCAAGGTCAACGGCACAACTTTCGACTCTCCCTCGGGCTTTATCACCATTTACGATGAGCACTTAAAGGCCGGCCTTCGCATTCCCTTTGCGTGGGAGTTGAGCGAGATTTTGAGGGCTCTAGAAATCCCTAGTGGCTCGTCTCCACCCCAACACCCTCTGGTACCTATTTCCCTGTGTGTCTTTTATTGCACCAAAGGGCTTTCTTTGAATGCTTATAGCATGAAAGTGGTTTTTTTATCACAAGTTCACTTCCCATTCTTGTCAAACGGCTTTACAACTTTCGCCTTTAATGAGTAACATGTAAAGTGTACAACCAAGTCATAATAAAATTTAATTGCAACAAGCAAATGACAACAATCTTCATGATGATACTATGAAGATAGGTGAAAGGACTAAGGTGACAGTTAAACCACCTCAACCAATATTAGCTACTGAAAGGGTAGGTTATTTGGTAGCTTTAAATTTATAACAATCATGGGAGCCTCAAGATGTTGAATTTCAGAATGTGCAGCAATTTACAGCCCGCACTCACGTTCGGATTTTATATTTTCATTGTGAGGCTGAAGACCTGAAGAAGATTTGATGTACAAGATGAAGCAAAATAAGGGGAGCTGAAATTGCCTACTTAAAATAGTGGAATTGGACAAAGACAGCACCAAGGAAATTTTGATAAAAAGGAGAAAATTTTATTTTCATTGGTCACAAGGAGGTAATGTCTTTATAATCCCTCTACGATAAAATTTTTATTGTCCTGAAATATAATTTTTAATGAGGAAGCAACTTTGAAATTGGAAGCTAATAATTCCCAAAATTTCATTGAATTACAGCCTTCTTCTCTCACTCCCAGCTTCCTTCAGCCTCCTTCTGCTACACAACGTCTAGTTTTTGAAATTGGATAGCCAGGTTCTGTTGTTTCTGCTAAAACTTTAGATGAAGCTGATGCAACTGATTCAGGCAACTCAGTATCAGATTTTAAATCTGAAATAGAGGCACATCCTCCACATGGTTTTCGATTCCATATATATCTATATGAAAGATGCAATGTGGTATTTTTGTGGGAGAACCATAGAGATTTGAAGAAGCATCCAAAACAGAAATATTGTGAAAAGCAATGATTGATAAATTAGCAAGTATAGAGAAAAATCAAATATGAAAATTAGTAGACAATCCTAGTGAAAAAGAAGCAATATTGCCTTGAAGAAAATTGGCAAAATAAATAAAATGAATTAAGGAATGCTTCCTTGTAGATCATACGAGCATATGTAAATGAATTTAGCAATCCAAGACAGTAAAACATTTTCTATTTTGAGTTATTCATTGTCATCATTAAAAGATGTAGTGTCATCATTAAGGCAATTGCAAAAAGCAAATTACCTGCAACCTAAATGGTGAGCCACTATCCACTCCTTGGATACTTTTATCAATCATTTGCTTAATTGCATTCTACAAATCCTGCAAATAATTACTTGTGTTATGACCGCATCTGACCTGAGTCTGAAATCTCAGTAGATTTTGACAAGTAACAGAGTTTATAGGATAGTATTGAAAATTTATCCTACACAAGAAAGCTATTGACTAAAGTTGTTCTAAAACTTCAGCCAATAAAGATGAAGCAATGCATAGAAACATAGAGCAAAACATAAATAGAAAGCAACAGAAGAGGAACAAGATCGATGCTATTGCAAATTTGTCACTGAAATTTAAGTATTCGATAGACATAAAGGAGGAAAATTCTTCTTAGGTGTAGCTCCTACTAAAGAAACAAAAGCCCCAATAGCAGTACAGCAACAAACTACTCCAGATTTTCACTACAAAAAAAAAAGGACATCTTCTGGTGCAATATCAATATTTCATCAGAAACCCAACAACGACCAAAGGAAAATTCAAAATCGTTAGGAAAATTCAAATTCCATACACACAGAGAGCAGAACCAAACCAGGATCACAAAACAGACTCAATTTTTTAATAATAAAACTAAATCCCACAGAAGAGGTAGGGGATCTTGTTTTCCTGTAGTGTTTCTAGCAGCTTAATCAATTTTTTACAGTATATTTCAACCCTCAAGAAAATAAAAGAAGAAGAAGCATGTTGCATTCCAAGTAAAATAATGAACAGAGAGCATTAATGCCATTTTTTTATTGTAAAGAATTAAAAACATAATATGAAAAGATAGTTATAAACTTACTGTTTTTATAATTTATATTGTATATAATTCTCCTTTAATCAAAGATCGCATATCAAAATATATATCAGCTTTCAGCTCAACACGCAATTTAGAACGAATCTCGACTTCTTTTTGATTTAGCAGATCTGCTAACCGTCATTGTACTTCAACCTCAATCCAAGCATTAATGTCATTTTTTAGGCATATGGGCATCTTACTGTGATTTTCTAAATAGTTAGTGTCATTTCTAGTTGGCCAAGGATCTTCTCCCATCCCTCTTATATACGTAGACTTACATCTAAGAATAATTGAAAAAGCATCCTCTGCCATCATGTTATCAGCACCATTTTGTTCAACCTGAGTCTCGTGTAATTCTAACAGCTCTGGTATGCATATTCTGACTCATTATCAATCTAATTTTGATCTTTTCATTTCTTTTCTTTCACAAACAATTTCAAGTATTATGTTGGCTCTATCGATTATTTGAGATCTGATTGTGGGGCACTTCGCTATTTGCAGATTTTCAAGTGTTAGCTAATAACAAAAAGATGTCATACATTAAAGATGGCTATTATCATCTCATGCAAAGTATGTGCAATAGATTTTGTGTCAACGCAGCTCATCATTCTCTGTCTACTCCTATTCTTTGAATTATTTTCACTCATATTCTGTATTTGAAATAATAAAAAATATTAATCATCTAAGTACATATATGTGTGTGTCTAGAAACCAACACAAAAATATACATATGTGTATACGTATGTGTGTGTACAGCTTCTACAAACAGGAAATAATTGAGTTTGGCTGATCGTGCACTTAATTGCTACAACTATTGTAGGTGATGTACAACAATGATATGGAATAAAAATACTCTACTACAACTATTGTAGTGAATGATAGTACCAACTCATGCACTTAATTGATGCTAGTTTGCTGCTACATTGAATTGTACTGTAGTTGAATACTCTGTTTCATTATTACATGCTCTGTTTGTTGATGTTTCGCAGCATATTCCTACTCATTTTATCTATTAAGTAGTGTTATTAAATAAAGGATGATATGCTTACTCGAAAATTTTGACTTTCCCAATATTCTAGAACCAACCATTTTCATTGCTCAATATTCACATTAGGATGGCAGTTTTCAATCCGCTCCTTGTCAGTTTTGTACTTCTTGTACTAATCTCTTCGCAAACTAAAACGTCAAGTACAGAATCTTTTCATCAATTCTTTTTGAATTAGTATATTCACATGATTTTCATTTGACAATACGTATTTTTTTCTACAACAATCAAGCAATGGTAATATGCCATGCATACCAAATAATACAAAAAAGAAATACAATCAAATTTATTTATATATCATTGTATACTTATTAAATTTACCTTCACTTTTTGCATCAATTTCATCTTGATATGAGTATCTATTTGCTTGTAATTCTCAACATTAACAGGGCAGTACTGCTTAATAAGATAACGTGTCTCTGCGATAAATTGTTGTACATTTTTTTCAACAATGCATCATAAAGATGATGGTAGATTAATCTTCACAGGTGCAGGATTATTATCTCTTTCTTTTCCATTTAACACAACGAGTTCTTCCACGTGTTGGTTGAACTGTTAAAAAACATAATAAATATATAAGTCATTAGATATCAAACATATTTATACTAAGGTTTTTCTTTTATACATCGATCTGTTTGTTCTTCAACCACTTCTTAAATTTGATATTCATTATCTATTGAAATTACAAATACTAATAATCCTTGAGTTAGATTAATAAAATCATGCTTTAAAATAAGTACAAAAAAAGAAACATACCTTTTTTTGATGAAGGTTGGGCAAGGGAAGTAAAGATCAACTGCATCAGTAGCAACAAACAATTTATATACATATGCTTATAATGTAGCCATTATATAGATATATTTATTTACATATCTTAAAAAATAGAGCAAAGCAAAGTATTATCTAAGCATTCACCCCTTTTTTTTCAACTACTCCTGCATGAAAGCATCCTAAACAGAGATAAAATCTAGAATATATTGTTTGCTAATCTGGAGAAATCTAGATGGCCAAATTCTGCATACCTCACATAAGGTGTTAAATTCTTTCTAGTTCTCAAACTTATGAAATGGGTGTGTACTTATCCCCTGCCTACTTAACTCACATAAGGTATTAAATTCTGCATTTTTGTGTTCTAAATACTTGATTATAGAATATAAGCAAATTCTAATAATGCTTTTTTTTTGTTAATTTGCTTCAGTCACTCGCTGTCAAAGATAGATGAGAATGGGCAACAACATATTGTGCTATGTAGAGTTATCTTAGGCAACATTGAAAAAGTTGCAGATAGGTCTCAACAATCATTTATGTTTGCCACATCATTTCTGTCAATAAAAGCTAAGTATGAAATGAAGAATAGTTGCCTTACTCATTACATATGAAACATCTAAGGCTACTTACTCAGAACCAAAAATAACCCCCTTAATTGCTTCTTTATTTCACCTCATTTTCAACAATGCTGGTGGACACAGCAAGAGGAAACACACTATTGAGTGTATATGAGAAGTTTCTCTAATCCATCTGCAATTCTTCAGAGTTAATAACAATGAATCGAATGGAATGAAACAGAATAGACAAATGTTATAGTTCATTTCAATGAAACATATTACTCACAACAAGGCAAAGTAGATCTTTGGACATACATAGCACAGACAATGTTATTTATATAAAAACTTTCATTATATATGGTAATGTTGATTAAGGATTTTTTGGTAATATAAGCCACATCACAAAAATTTTTGATAGTTGCTTTATGTTCAAGGATTGCAACCAAACATATGATATAAAATTGACCCTCTTCAAACAAGAACAAACATCCAATTGCTTAGACAGACTAAAATTGAAAGCACCAGTAGTTTAGCACCTTCTACAACCTGTTAACATATAGTCAATTGATTTGTAATCAACCAGTATTATAATAATAAAAAAATAAAAGAATAGCACATAATAAATACATACCTTACATAATTACAATCTTGAACAATCAACACATCAACGATTCGTCTTCTTCACTACTAGACTTGTACACATCTTTAGATCAACCAGCATAATTCATATCTATAATCTCTGGTTCAATATCAGCTCTAACTAAATGCACTGTCATATCACTTAACTTTACCATATAATCCAAATTTGTTTCTAATGTTGGCTCATTACTATACGCATATGTTTTGTAGAGATCATTCATCTCTTCACCAATAGGAATATCATAAAGTTATGTGGTATTGACCTAACAACAACTTGCCAATTCAAATCTGTATGGACTATCACGTAATAAACTTCTTCAACTTGGCATGCTAAAACATAAGGCTCATCAGTTTATAAAAATCGAGTGATATTTATTATTGTAAGCCCATTTTGTTCCTTCTTAATACCTTTTTTCATATCATATATGTCATACCAATCACAACGAAAAAGCGCTATCATGTTTTTACCATTATACTCTAATTCAATAATCTCTCTTAATAATCCAAAGTAGCCCATTTCCCCACTATGTAAATCACTCTTCACCACCACTCCACTATTCTGTATTTTACGCTTTCTTACTCGACTTTCTATATGAAATCGATATCCATTGACAACATATGATGAATAACAAATTACTCTTTTAATTGGAGCCCGTGCCAAATATAAAAGATATTTACTTGCTCTTTCATCCCCTTTGTTCATCAATTCTATAATCTATTGAATATATAAAAATTTACTTACTCTGTAATCAAACCACTCTAACAAATCAGCATTTTGATCTTGATTAATATTTTCATAAATATTAGAGTTTTTTATATTAATAGGTGGTAGATCGAAACACATATATACCACACTAATGATATTACTATATACTATAATAATAATGCAACTTACTCTATTAAAAGCTGCACTTTTTTACAATTTTTAAGGTATATAGTTGAGCTCTATTCCAATCTTGAAAACTCAATTCTTTAATACTTCTTTTGCCTAATGGTCTTCCAAATTTAGAAAACACAAATAACCCCACATGTACTTCACCGCCGTTAAAATTTCTTTCTTGACGATTGAATCTTGTTTCTGCCCTACCCAAATATCTAGAGCAAAACACAAGAAATTCTTCTGCAATATGACATTCAATTATAAAGCTTTTTGGGTGAGTTTTATTACGTACATATAATTTTAACTTATACATGTACTTGTAAACAAAACTTTATTAGTTCAAATGCCATAATCATTATGTTCAAAATACATATCCTATAAATTTTAGGGATATCTCACCTTTCAAAAGGATACATCCACCGATATTGAATTGGTCCTTTAACTTTTGCCTTACTTTCCAAATAAATAGGTAAATGTAACATGATATTAAAAAAAGATGGGGGAAAGGTACGTTCCATATTACAAATGGTCAAAATAATATTTCATTCTAATTTTTTCAATGCATCCACTCGAAATGTTTTTCCATATAACTGCTTAAAGAACACACTTAACTAATGACTCATATACTTCTGTAAGTAAGATACTACGAAATGTCAGTGCAATCAGGTCTTGCATAAACACATGATAATGATGACTTTTCATCTCTAAAACTTTACCATCAACACAATTTACACATCGAGATATATTAGAAGAGTAACTATCTGAAACTTTCAGATTTGCAAGAAACTTACAAACAACCCTTTTTTCTTTCAATGTCAATAGATAAGCAGCTTTAGGAATTAAATATTTATCTCCAAATTCAATAGGATGTAAGTCCTTTCGAATTTTTATATTCCTCAAATCCAGACGAGAATTCAAATTATCCTTTGTCTTCCCATCAATGCCTAATACTATGTCTATGATGCTTTCGCAAACATTCTTTTCAATATGCATAACATCTAAATTATAACGAACCAAAACTTTGCTCCAATAAGGCAATTTGAAAAAAATACTTTTCTTTTTTCAATTATACTTCAGAGTATGTTCAGGTTGCTTTCATTTAGTACCGGCCTTTCCAAATATCACTTTATCACATCCACTAAGTTGATCAAGGATATAGTCTCCTAAAAATAGCTTGGGAGCATGTTGCATTTCTATAGTGCCGTCAAAGGATTTTTTGTCAAATCTCTATTTATGATTGGCATCTAAGAATCTATGATGGCACATATAACATAATTTATGACAATGTGACAATCTATAAGAGCATGTATCAACATTGCAACTAGGACAAGTAAATTTTCCTTTCGTACTACAACTTGATAAATTTGCGTAAGCTGAAAAATTATTGATAGTCCACAATAATGATGCATATAATTTAAAATTGTTTGAACTAAAAGCGTCGTAGGTTTCAACTCCAGCATACCATAATTCCATAAGCTCATCTATTAATGGTTCCAAAAATACATCAATATCATTTTCAAGAGCTTTTGGACAAGCGATTAATAATGACAGTATAAAGTATTCACTTTTCATGTACATCTACGGTGGGAGATTATATAGAACTAATATCACTAGCCATATACTATAAGATGTACTTAGTTGCCAAAAGGATTAAATCTATGAGAAGTTAAGCCAAGCCTCACATTTCAGGAATCTAGTGCAAAGTTCAGGTATATTTCGTCAAAAGATTTCCAAACTTTTGAGTCAGTTGGTTGTCTTAAAATTCCATCATCGGGGCATTTCTCCTTGTGCCATCGCATATGATATGCTATTTTCGAAGACATGTAAAACATTTGAAGTCTAAATATTAATAGAAAATGATAAAGAATTTTATGCGAAACTTTTTTTCCTTCATCATTATCAATTTTTCACCTCAAACACCCACAAATTTGATAGTTTTAATATTTTTCATATACATTTTGATAAAGGATACAATCATTCTTACAAACATCAATCTTAACATAATCCAATCCTAAATCTCTTGTATACTTCTTTATTTCATAAAAGCTACTTAAAAAATTACTGTCATGAAAGAATACCAATTTCAATAAATTCAGCAGTATTGAGAAAGATTTATCACTCCAACCATTAATACACTTCAAATGGAGAAGATATAAAATAAATTTCAATTTAGTGAAACGATCACAACAATGAAAAATTCTTGCTCAACATCTTTCATAAGTCTATAAAAATTTTCAAGCACTACATCATTTTGATCAGTTTCATTACCTATAGGGTCAACACCCTCACTGAAATCTATATTCCTAACATTTGTGGCATCATGGATCAAAGAAATAGTATTATCATATTTGAAATCACTATCTCCGCTTTCTTTCCCATCAACATCATGTCCCTCATCACTAGTAGAGTCATTTTCTTCTTCTCCATAAAAAATTTATTATTTGTAATCTCATAATATTTCACATATGATTAAGTGATTAAAAATTATTTCTCTATCTTGAAAAAAAAAGGATTGTTACAATTATTGTATGGACAACGTATCTTATTCTCATTTTTAACTTTTAAAAAAGCAAAATCAAGAAATTTGATGGCTCCTTTCCTATATTTTTGCTTCTATCTATCACTAATAGTCTTATAATTTATCTAACTCTTATCTATCCTAAAATATAAATAAGAAAACAGTTAGTGTTAATAAACCAATTATAGATGAACCACGTTATAAAAAGGTAAATAAATAAATATATAATAAAAATTGAATCACACTCTTCCTGTAATATAATAAATCTGTTAAGGACAACCATGAATACTGCTTCTAGTTATCCATTTCAAACACAGGAGTAGCATATTTGGGCCGCATTGCTTAACAGTTTTGGTGTGCCATATTTGGACACACAAGAATAGCAGAATTTTCGTGTCAGAGTCATCCTACTCAAGTGTGTAAGTTGATTAAAACAATGGCTCTTATCAAGCTCAATAAGGCAGTGGCAGAAATAATCCTCATCAGCTATGGAAAGATTTCATTGGCAGCTAAGGTTTCATTGGAAGTTTGCAATCTTTAGCCACAGTTCTATTGCATCAAAGTGAATGAGCATGCAAGATACATCATCAATTGTACAAAGCAGCTTCACAACAATTCAATTCAGACCAGATCAGATTTTTTCATACCAACTGATGCAATTAAGCGAGCTACTTTCATATTGAAAGCTGCTACAGCAAAGTTCAAGTGCAGCACACTTAGTGCATCAGTTCAAAATCTACTTTCAAAATCTACGGCAGAGTGTGATGCTCGATCAGCAAAATAGGGTGACCAAATGGGGATGAGGGTTTAGCCTGCCTCCTATGCCTGCAGCTGTTGGATGCCTTTTTATCAAATGGCTGCATGTCACCTTTTTTTTTCATAAAAAAAAATAGTGTGCACGGGACTAACGGCTATTGGTCGGAAGCTTCCAGAGAAATTATATGATTATTGTTACATTTTCTCAATGCATATGTTTTCTCCTATGTAATAATATTATTACATTTAAAATTGTATTTACTAAATTTTTATTATACGATTATTTAAATTTTAAATTGTAATAAATTTATTATTTATTTAATTTTAAATTTTTAATGATAAAATAATATTTTTATCACTAAATTATAAATATTAATTACTAATAGTGATAAAAATATATTTGTAGTAATTTTTTAACTCATTGTAATTCCCAGTACCTCAAGGTAGAAAGCTTGTGATTACTTGGTTTCTGGACAGTAAGTTTGATTTGGAAAATTTGGGAAGAATCATAATAATTTGTTGACATAGAAGTTTATGTATGAGTTATAATATCATACAATATGATAATATTAGTATTCATTATACTAGTGTTATTTTGGTTATCGTCGTACCTTGTGTACTTGGTGAGCTGCCTACTCAAAGATGCTGATTGATAAACTTTTAACTATTTTGAGATTTTATATTATAATTTGGACTGAAAAGCAAGCATCAAAATTTAATGGTTCAATGGGTATATTTAAACTATATCATAGAATGAATATTATTTTATGTTGGAGTCAATAATGGTTTTTATGCCAGAGTTGTGACCTCTTATTTATGTTTTAGATGATTTGGGTCAAGACATAAGCATTATTAAAAGTAATAAAAAATCTTATTAATTTGTTTATTCATTCATTACAGTATTTATAATCCTTTCTTGTGATTTTTAATTTTTATTAATCTAATGTGTGACAACAAAAATGTATGATATATTAGGATGAGTGCCATCACCATTTAAAATGTGATATAATATTTCAATAAACCTGGATTGTAAATACCTTCATACATTCTTTTCAAATTTTCGATCTTCTACAATGAGCACTAAACTCTCCTAGTGAATAATATACTATGCGAGTCCTCACAATTTATTTTCAAATCGTATTAGAATGCTCTTAGTCTTATACTACCTATAAATATTAGTTTATATTGAGTTTTTAATATTTGTTATCCTTTATATTTTTTTTATACTATTTTAGGTATTTAGTATCACAAAACTATTCTTAACTAATAGCTAATTTAATATTAAACGGTTGCCAAATGTTGCTAGAATGTTTTTTAGATTGGCAGCCATAGGTAACAAGATTAGTATTGCCAGTAAAGATAGGTTATGATTTTAAGATATCAAGACCACTATAATAGCTATTTAAATGTACTGTTATTAGTATAGGACCTTTGCTTTGTGACATAGTTATCCAAATTTTCTTTACTACTAAAATGAGAAAAATTATCCTTAATCAGTTGACCGGAAAATCATAGGGGCAAAGTGGCAAATGAGAAAAATGTTCTTTACATAGTTACCCTTTTGCTTTGTGGCAAATGGGGAGAGGCAAAGTAGTCGGTCAACTGCTTGACCGGCTAAAGAGGCAAAGTGGGGAGGGGCAAAGAGGCTGACTATTGTCATATGCAAGCATGATTTTACAATTCAATAATTTAAGTTTAAGTTTTTTAGTACTTACAAATTTAGTATACAGCTAAAAAATAAAAGTTAACTGTACCAAAAAAAATCTGTACCTTAAAGGCCAACTTCATACTCAATAACAAATAATAACTAACTTAAACAATATAACAATGATTCCTTAATGAAAAGAAATTCTCCAGTGAAATATATCAATATTTTAAAAACTAGATCCACCAGTCAAGCAGCATGAAAGGAGCATACCTGTGTAAAATAATTTATCCCACTTCTGATCTAGTGGAGCAGTTGTTTCAGGATCACCCCTTCAACAACTCTAATTATAGAGCTATCCAGATATTCTAGTACAAACTTTGCAAGTAGTGAAGATGAAGCAAGAGTAATTTTATATGGCTTTAAGACAGCCACATGACTAGCTACAACAACTCAAATAATAGGATCCAAGATAACACTGGAATGAAGAAGCACAATGAACATGATGCTCTAGACAATAAGATGAGAAAACCAAACTATATTATATTTGTTTGGGTAAAACAGTTGGCACTGTTGGAAATATCCCGAAATTGTTACACATAACTAGTCACATTAATCCAACTTGGTGGTATTCGGTAAACTGAAGTATCGCACGAATCACGAAACTTATAAAATTCTAGAGTAGGAAGAGAGAGATTAGTTCTGATCTTCATCATGCTATATATATAACATATCTATTTCAATCAGTTACAATATTCTTAACTATTCTTTACATTCCTGTCTATTCTGCACAATAATACATAGACAATAATACACAATTAAGTTTCAGGACACCTCATGTTTTTCATTTATCTTTATCTTTGAATCTCATTATCACAATTTATAATCGAATACTCTGTTTATGCCAAAGTTTCACACTAGATTCAAATCTAGTGTTTTTTTTTTAAGGTATTTTTTCTTATTCCATAGATCTAGCAAAACAATTAGAAAGAAAAAATAATAAAAATAGTAAATGGGCCAGAGCAGAAAGCAAGTTGATGAGTCTATTTAAACACCAATTAAACGAAAATGAAAACAAGGAAGGTTATGATCAAGCAAATTGACACTATACCTCAAATAGTGAATAGAGAACAGCGGCTACTCTGATTCTGACGTTGAACAGAAGAAGGCGATATCTTGAACACTATACTTCAGTCACGACTTTTCGTCAACTATAAAATTGAAAAAAAAAATATTTTTAATAAGAGTAAAAAAAATTAAAGAAAAATAATTGAACAAAAGACGACGATAGTGACAATAAATAAGTAAAAAATCTTTTAATATAAAAATAAATCTTATTTTATAAATTGAGATCCAACAAATTTTAATCATCAAATCGTTATATTTTAATAATAATAAGGTAGATTTACAGTTGTTTCAAGGAATGAAAGAGATTACTTACCTGATTTGCGGTAATAAATAGTTACGACAGTTCCAAACAGTGACAATAGACAACGGTGATAAGAAATAACAGTCACGACAACAGTAGCTCTCTTTCTCATGCGACGGCAACGGCGACGGGAGAAGAGGAAGAGAGATTATGACGCTCAGCAAAATGAAGAGGATAAGAGGAAGAGAGAGTGTGACGCTCAGCAAAATGATGGGAAGCCTGAAAGAAACAAGGGTTTAATTTGGTTCAAATACCTACAGCCGTTGAATGTCTTTTAATCCAACGGCTGCATGTCATCCTTTTTTTAATAAAAAAATAACGTGCACGTGGCAGAAGGCGATTCGCCTGAACCTTCCAGAGCCGTGCAGATTTTTCCACGATTCCCCACTTGTTTTATACGATTTAGATTTTTAAAATAATAATTTAATAAATAAATTATAACTTTTTTTAATATTTTTAAGTATTGAAATATATTTTTCATAATTGATAATAATATATTTTTTATTTCTCTTTTTTTATTATTTAGTATTAATTATTTTATTTTTTATAAATTATTATTTATTTAATTATAAACTTTTAGTGAAAAAATAATATTTTTGTTACTATTTTATAAATATTAATGACAAAAATATATTTGTTACTAATTTTTTATCACTAAAAATTAAATTTTTTATAGTGTATAATAATATAAATCTAAGAAAGGCTTTAAATAGTCATCAGTTCGCAATTTGGTAGCTAAGATAACACATCTATTGTTCAAACCGTAAACTGGCTCTTCTCACCATGGTAGGTTCATTACTTTGCCGACTAATAGACCAGAGGATTTTCTCAAAACTAGTTCTTGATTTCCCATTTTTCCTAAAATCATTTATTATTCTGTTTACTGCACTTGATGTCCAATTTTTTATTTAAGTTTCATCCAATCGATTTTCAATTCTCTGCGAGATTTTGGAGAGAATAGAGAGAGAAAGGAAAAAAAAGAAGAGAAAGAAGAGAAAAAAACTAAAGTAAATTTAAGAAAGATTTTGATGAATTTGAGGATAAGACAAGTACTTTCAAGTTTGTTTCTCTTATTACTATTCTTTCTGATTTATATGGATATTCATTGTCTTAAATATCTATACATGCCATAAATTAGTATGTAACTATTTATACTTTACATGCACATATATTTATTCTCATTCTTTGCAAATTTTATAAAGTTTATATTCTTAATCAATACATATTGTGTTTTGAAAATAAGTTCTACACTAAAACCCATATATGTTCTAAAATCATATTTAAATGTTCTTATATGCTCTAATTTTTTTGTATAATACTCTAACATAACCCAAATCTTAAGTATATATTTTGCATGCCTTGGAATTTATCTCAAACTGTTCCTACATATTTCATAGTTAAAATGAAGTGATAAAACTTCATGAAATAATAAAAAATTTATAATATAACTTTTTCATATTTTAAAATTTTATAATCAAGTTCATACATAAATCATCAACTTTTGCATGCTAAGTATTTGAAGAGTAATAAAAAATCCTATAATTTGTAAAAAGATAAGAATATTTTTTTTAATATGAGAAAATATAAATAATTATTTATATTCACGTAGAGCTTTTTATTTGATTATACTAGAACCATTGTAGAAAGTAACGGTAATATATTATAATATATTTTAATATATTATAATAATAATCAAAATTTAAACATATCATTCATAAATTAAAAATGCTTGTGACTCCATGAAAACCTCTCGATCGTGCACTGATCCGACTTCAAGATTCGGATTCTTCGGATGGTTTGAACCGGCCGTTCACCGAGTGCGAATCCCGCACACCACTAAACGAACAAGAGGTCAGGTGCGCGGGATGTAATCCCACCGATAACACTCCGACACTCAAGTCAGTAAACAGCCTTCAATGGAAGGAACTGAAAGAGACTGAAAGTAATGGGAGAAGGGAATGGAGTGTCTTGCTCCAGATGTCAGAAAGGCGCAAGTCCTTTCTCATATCTGGATGGTGGGAAGGCAGAGAACGTGCATAAAGACCCGTTCGTTGCCTTGGAGTTTGATTGTGTTTGAGTGTTTGGCTGCTGGGAACCAGAGCTCGTTTCTCAGAGCACTTAGGGTTTTTTGTCTCTATCTTAGCTTGAAGAAAGAGAGAGAGTCTGTTAGTATGCATGCGTTCAAGAAAGCGTTAATGTCAGCATTCAAGAAGGCGTGTCCTGGATGCTTGATCCAGGGCCTCTTTTATGGCAAAGATAGTGTTTTTCCTCCTTTGGAAGGAATCATCGTTACTGTGATCTGCAGCCGGCCTTCCTTCTGGAGGCTGATGCTTGTTGCCTAATTGTGGAGGATTGTTTCCTTCTGAAGCGGTAAACCACTTTCCAAATTAACCTCCTTCCTTACCGTTGAGGTTCCTTGGCTGGCAAGGAGTTGGAAGGATTTGGCGCCTTCCTTATTTGAAGGGCGCCAATCTTGCTGATATTTCCTTTGAGATCGTGGAATATCCTTGGAAGATCGTGGCTGGCCTTTTTATGACCGATGGGCCTAAACGGTCGTGCCCGCCATCGTTAGAAAGCTGGGCGGGGCCGATGTGCAGCTGCGGACGGCCAACGCCTGGGTTGACCGTCTGCGTGTGTGTTGGCCGCCCCTATGAAAGGCGTCCGTCGTTGACCTCCATTTGGGCTATGGGCCTGAGTGATCCAGGCCTATTACTGTAGAAAGGCCTCGTTTGGGCCCAGTATGTAGGGGCGACGGCCAACGCCCTGAGTTGACCGGTCGACTGCTGGCCGCCTTCGTGGAGAACGAAGAGAGCGGCGGGCGGCCAACTGATGGGCTGTGGGCCAGAATAGAACAGGCCCATCACTGTTGCAAAGCCTCTAAAGGCTCAACAAACTGGTCAACGCCGAGTTGACCGTTTGTGAGCAAGCTGGCCGTCTGGACGATCAACGCCAATGTTGACCGTCCTTGGGCCTTTTAGTTCGTGGGCCCATCTTCTTACTGGGCCGTTAGAAACGTTGACTGGGCTTCTGTTGACTTTTCTTTTGGCCAGCCCATCATTGGTGTACCCATCACTAGCCCCCCATGCTGGTGGTTAGATCTCTAGCCTCCAGTATGTTCATGATGGGACGTTTTTCCTTCCTTTGAGAATCCTGTGAAAACTTATGAAAGCGTGAAGGAAGGCTTGACTGGAATCCTTGACCGTTTTGGCCATTCCGAGTACTGTAATTGTTGACCGTCCCCGGCCAATTTCGAGTTCCAATTGTTGACCGCCCCGGGCCAATTCCGAGTTCCAAAATTATTGACCGGCCCTCGCCAGTTCGGGAATGATTTGCAGGCTTTTTGCCCGACCGCAAGGCGTAAAGCGACACGTGTCCTCCTTTGGTTGGAAGGAGATCCGGGTCATTAATATGCCAGAGATCCGTCCTTTGGCGGGGTCAAGTGGAGTGACGACACGTGGCAATTCTAGCAGTGCCATTAATGAGGGGTTTCGTGCGGGAGTCCCGTCGTTTGGCTGGGTCAAATGAGGGGGTGACGCGTGGCAGGACTGAAGGCGTCCTTTGCAAGCTTGGCGCTTAAGTTTTCCTTCCGTTTTGTTTGAAATCAGTTACGCCTCCAACCTTTCGTCTTCCTCATTCTCGTTTCCCAGCAGAATCCTTTGAAGAAACCCTAGAACATTTTCCGATCATGGCTTCCGTAGCAGATTTCTCCTCTGATTTGAGGGAGAATGATATCAAGGCCCTGTGCGTGGAATTCAACATCCCAAAAGAGATGGCCGGAGGGTTTCCGGGCCTGGACGATAGAGCCTCTTACCCACCGGAAGGCTATTTCACCGTTTACGAGGCTCACCTGAGGAGCGGCCTTCGTCTACCGATGTCGGAGGAGCTTGAATCAATCATAGCGGCCCTCCAAGTTCCCATTGCTCAGCTTCACGCCAATGCATTGAGGTATATTTGTACTTTATGTATTTTCGCCCGGAAGCTCGGCCAGAAGTTTAGGATGTCTGGCCTTAAGGTTGTATTTAAGATAACCCAGGGGGCGGAGTGGATCTCACTTAGCCCCCGTACGGGGATGAAAATAAACAAGGCCATCCACGACTCCCTGAAAAATTGAAAAAACCGGTTCTTCTTTGTAAAGGTGGGAGACAAGTGGCCTATCGCGCGGGACTGGGGTAAGGTCCCGGAAGTACACCTGGGTACGCCGTCTGCGGCGGAGAACGCTGCCTACGCTTGGCTGACCAAGGCGATACGGCTAAACCCCGATGCGTTCGGGAGGGATTTTCTCGGTTTATGCCGAGGAAACCAAAAAGGTTGAATGGGACCGCCGTCAGCGGTCCGTAAGCTGCACCTCCAATTAAAATGTCAAGCCGGATGATTCGAAGAAGTTGCTCATCCGCCCATTGCCTTCGGGAGGAGGTCACGAGAGGGCGATTGCCACACCCTCATCTTCCCGCTCACAGATTGACCTTGTTGCCGCGGGATTTGCGGTGGTCCAGGTGGCACTTTCGAGCGGAGAGGTCTGTTGAGGGCGGGCCGACGGATGCCTGAGGAGTCTGGCCGGCACGCCTGCCGCGAAGCCGACCTGTGCCATGCCTGGGATGAGATCCGCAGAGAGCTAACTCATGACGCGCCGAGGGTTCACGCGTTTATATTATGGAGCGTCGCGAGTTGCTTCACCACGCTGCCCCAAAGGGCCTGTGAGGAGGAGGAGACCAGCCACTGCTGTTCGGGCCGCAAGAAAGGTGCCTGCCGTAGCCGCTCCGAAAGCCGCAAGAGAGGAGCCTTCCAGCAGCCATTCGCAGGCCGCTGGGAGGAGTCCGCCGCGCGCTCTTCAGAGTCTCGCTAGGGAGGGGCATTTGCCCGCCGTTGAGGATGACGAGCAATTGGAAAGAATTTTGGAGGAGGCAACGGCGTATTCGGAGCAAGAGGGCGCCCCTAGCTCAGCACCTCTAGTTCCACCTCCGGCTGGGCCAGGCCTGGAGTCTAGGCCTGGGAGGCCTCACAGGAAGACTTATGAGGTACGACCTCTGCAATGGTTTTCTTGCAATTCCTTCTTCCTTATGTTTATAGACTCACATTTCGTTTTGGTCCTGTGCAGCCAAGAAGACTGGCCGCAGCTGTCTCCCGGGAAATGGAGCAACGTGAACGTATCATTGCGGATCGGGAGGCTGAGATAGCCTGGCTAGACGCCAAGCTGGCCGCCTCGGGAGGAGAGCTCCGTGAGCAGACGGCCGCTCTCGAGACCGCATGGCCGGAGTGGAGATCGAGAACGCGAGCCAAGGCAGAGGTTGCCTTGGAAAACGGAGGTCGCTCGTTTAAAGGAGGAGGACGATCGAAATAAGACGAACATCAAACGCCTCGCAGATCGAGCCGCCGCCGCAGAAAGTGAGCTGGGCACTCGAATGACCCTCCATGAGGTTAGCGGTGCACTATACGCCCGGCTGTTAGACGGGCTCAACATTGGACGCCACGTCACGCGGTTGGTCGTTCCTGACTTCCCGGTGGAGTTTATTAATCAAAGGAACCACGCGGTGCTGCGTAAGGAAGACCTGCAAAGAGAGCCCCGTGACAGCTAGGGTAGTCCGCCAGCCTTGTAGTTTTTTGTGCTCCCTTTTGTTTTTTTTTTTTTGATAGTATGTAAATTGTAACATACTTAATGAAATGGAAAGTCTTTTTCAGCTCAGTGTCCCTCGCCTTTTATTGCTTTGTGTTTGTTGTCGGTGTATAGGGTGGCCAACTTAGTTGGCCGGCGACCGTTACTTGATTGCCTAAGGAGCTGAGCCCCCAGGCTTAGCAGGTGGTTGCATTAACCAACCTTACGGTGCTGTCCAAGCGAGAACTTGGGCGATTAGTGTTAGAAAAGGAGCGCTTCTCGTTATTGTTTAACCACGCTGCCCTTTCATGGAGAAGGTTGGTGCGTGGGGTTGCCAACTTGGTTGGTGGCCGTTTAAGGACCGAGATCCTTAAGTCAAAAGGCGATTGTAAAACCAGCCTGGCGGCGCCGTTCACGTGAAGACTTGGGCTGCCAATGTTGGAGAAGAAATGCTTCTCCCTTCGACCGTCGTTGACTGACGTTGCTGCTCCCCAAAAAGAGGTCGTCGCGTGTGCCATTCTTGCCCCCTAAGGTTTTTAGACCGCTATGAACCACTTGGATGACCAAGGTTTAGTTCGACCGCTATTGGGCCGCTCGGACGACCGAGGTTTCAGACCGCTTATGGGCCACTTGGATGACCAAGGTTTAAGACCGCTCATGGCCACCTAGATGACCAGGGTTTCAGACCCTCATGGGCCACCTGGATGAGCAGGGTTTAAGACCGCTATGAGCCACCTGGATGACCAGGATTTCAGACCACTTTTTGGGCCACCTAGATGACTAGGCTTTAACGAGAGGGTGAAGACCCTCCCGACTTAGGGGCAGTCTAGGTCGGATGGATACCTGCAAAGCAAACGCAGTTCATAGGTCCTAGGATTCTATATGCTAAGTAAACTCCCATTTTTTCAAAGGGAAAACAAGCACACGAATGAATGCACAGGATCGAGTAAGGGCGTACCTGGGTTCCCTATTGGAAGTAGCGCTTCAAGTGGGTTACGTTCCACGTTCGTGGGACCAACTTCCGTCCTGATTTCGGAGTTTGTATGCTCCATTGCGCGCAGACGGCGGAGACGATGAAAGGTCCCTCCCAGTTGGGAGAGAGCTTTTTCCGGCCGGCCAGCTTGCCTGTGGCCTCGATGCCACGTAGGACTAAGTCCCCAACGTCGAATTACCGGGATTTGACCTTTTTATTGTAGTATCGGGCAACTCGGTATTGGTATGCTGTTGTCCGTACTACGGCGGCGTCCACGGGCTTCCTCTAGCAAGTCCAAATGCTCCCTGATTTTCTGGGAGTTGGTCTGTGGGTCAAAGGACTCCACCCTGAGATTTGGGAGCCCGTTTTCAACCAGAATTACCGCCTGGTCCCCGTAACAGAGCCGAAGGGCATCTCGCGTTGGTTCCTTGGGGGTCAGACGATAAGACCAGAGGACGGATGGCAGCTCGTCCACCAGTGAGCCCCTAAGGCCCTCCAATTTAGTTTTTAACCCGTGGAGTAGCGTACGGTTTGTGACCTCCACCTATCCATTAGCCTGGGGGTATGCTACCGAAGTGTGGACCAGCTTGATTCCAAGGCTGGTGCAATACTTGGTGAAGCGTTTCCCCGAAAATTGGGTCCTGTTGTCGGTCACCACGACCTCTGGGACACCAAATCTGCAGACAATGCTCTGGCGAAGGAACTCCAGAGCATTGTGTTCTGTGATCTTTGCAAGCCAGGCAGCCTCGACCCACTTAGTGAAGTAGTCGATGCCCGCTATGATGAATTTTCTTTGTCCCGTGGCAATGGGAAATGGGCCGAGAATGTCAAGCCCCCATTGCGCGAAGGGCCACGGGGCCTGTAGGGACTTTAAGTCGGCGGACGGCTGGTGATGGAGGTTGCCATGAAGCTAGCAGCTCTCACATTTCTTAACAAATTCTAGTGCGTCCTTTTTCATTGAGGGCCAGTAGTAGCCCTGCCGCATGATTTTGAAGGCTAGGTTCTTCCCGCCTACGTGTGATCCACAATTCCCGAGGTGAACTTCGCCCAACGCGTAGTCTGCCTCTTTGGGAGATAGACAGCGAAGATACGGAGTTGAGTATCCGCGGCGATACAGCCGTCCGTCAACTACTATGTACCAACCAGCTGTCTTCTTAATATGCTTGGCCTTTTCAGTGTCCTCCGGGAACGATCCGTCGGCCAAGTATCTAAGGTAAGGAGTCATCCAGTTTTCCGTCTCGGAAATCTGCATGGCCTTCTGTTTCTCTATGCTAGGAGTGTTCAGGACCTCCCGCATGTCCCTAGAATATTGCTCTGGGTTCTCGGCAGCAGCTGCTCTAGCCAGCCGGTCTGCCTTCCAATTTTCGGTTCGAGGAACGTGAACTGTGGTCGCCTTGTCGAAGCCACGGATGGTTTCCTTTGCCTTTACGGTGCACCGCCAAGGAAGGGTTGTTTGCCTCAAGCCCCCATTGACTTGGTTGACGATGAATTCGAGTATTTGTGGACTCGCAAACCTCTTAGCAGAGCACTCCTTTGCAATCGCAAGCCAGCGGTAGGGCTTCAGATCAGCCGACGTTGTTAGTCACTGGAAAATCAAGTTTCGTGGAATACTTGATCTCAAATCCATCAGGGTCGTTAAGATCACCCTGCTCCACGCCACCGTCCGTGGATGATCCGCCCACGTGAGTGCCCATTTCGGGGCCTCACCGGCTGTTCTTCGTTTTTCTGTGGACTGCTCTTGAATGGGTGTTGTGGTCTCAACGATGAAGTCGGCCAGAGCCTGCGCCTTTATGGAAGGTCTGGGCCTGAACTCGATGTCGAACTCACCCAATTCGATGGCCCACTTTACCAATCGCCCCGAAACGTCGGGCTTTTGGAATATGCCTTTCAGTGGCTGGTCCGTAAGGACCACTACGCGATGCGCCTGAAAGTATGGCCTTAATTTTCGTGCTGCGAAGATAAGTGCCAGTGCCATTTTTTCAGCGTGCGGGTAGCGAGTTTCTGGGCCGATCAATATCTTGCTTACATAATAGACCGGTTGTTGGATATCGGACTCTTAGCGCACGAGGACGAGCTAAGGGATGCTTTCCGAGCATCGCCAAGTAAAGGTACAGCTCCTCTCCATCTTTGGGTGATGCCAATAACGGTGGGCTGGCCAGATACCGCTTCAACTCATCGAAGGCGGTCTGGCAGTCAGCTGTCCACTGGAACCCGTTAGACTTTGTTCCTCTTAAGGCTTTAAAGAAGGGATGGTACTTGTCTCCAGACTTCGCGAGGAAGCGGGACAGAGGAAGCGGCCCGGCCGTCGATTAATCATTTGGACGTCTTTACGTTTCTTGGGGGTGCCATGTCGGCCCGGTGGCCTTAATCTTTTCCGGGTTTGCCTCAATCCCTCGCTGAGAGACGATGAAACCCAAGAACTTCCCTGAGGCTACCCCGAAGACACACTTGGCTGGATTTAATTTCATTTGGTGCTGACGGAGCACCCCAAATGATTCTTCCAGGTCACGTATGTGGTCGCCCGTGACTCTGCTCTTGACGAGCATGTCGTCGACGTAGACCTCCATGTTGCGACCAATTTGCTTTTCGAGCATCTTGTTCACTAGTCGCTGGTAGGTGGCTCCAGCGTTCTTTAACCCGAAGGGATGACCCTATAGCAATAGGTGCCCTGGTCCGTCATGAACGAGGTATGCTCCTCGTCTTCTGGACTCATTCTGATCTGGTTGTAGCCCGAATAAGCGTCCATGAAGCTTAGCAGCTCATGCCCTGCCGTGGAGTCAACCAGCAGGTCGATCCGGGGCAAGGGAAAGCTGTCCTTTGGGCAGGCCTTGTTGACGTCGGTAAAATCAACGCACATACGCCACTTCCCGTTGCTCTTCTTAACCAGGACGACGTTTTAGAGCCAATCCGGGTATTGGACTTCTCTGATGAAGCCTGCGTCCAGCAGCTTCTTCACCTCCTCTCGGATGGCGATCAGTTTTTCGATGGAGTGGTTCCTCCGTTTCTGTCTGACCGGCTTTCGGTCTGGATCAAGGCCCAACTTGTGGACCATCACCTCTGCTAAAATCCCGGGCATGTCTGCGGGAGTCCAGGCAAAAAGGTCTGTGTTCCTTTGTAAAAACACGATCAGTTCATCGCGCAGCGGCCCGGTGAGTGAGCCGCCAATCTGGACACACTTATCCGGTTCTCCTGGGTCCAGTGGGACCAGATCCGTGGCTTCACTAGGCTGCGCCTGCTGCAAGGTGGTCTCGTCTCGGTGATCGAGTTCTCCCACCGAGCCAGTCCTGCCACTAGGGGCAATGGGGCCACAAAGTGACTCGATCTCCTGAGAATCCTCCAACGCCGTAGGGCGTCGGGAATTTTATTTTTAGATATGGAATTGACGTGACTGCCCCAAACGCCGTTAGGCACGACCTGCCTAGTATCGCGTTGTACACAGAGGGCAAGTCAACCCCTAGGAAGGTTAGCATTCGACTTGCTGTTTTTTGGTAAGTGCCCAGGGTGACTTCCAGTTGGATTGTCCCTTGAACGGGCACCGGTTCGTTGTCAAGGCCGTACAAAGGTCCTTCAGCAGGTTTTAGTTGGTTCTTTTTTAGGCCTAATCTAAAGAACGCGTCCAAATAAAGCAGGCCCTTCGAGCTACCATTATCAATAAAGACTCGTTTCAGCTGGTAGGTAGTCCCAAGTACCATCCGAAACGAGTGCAGAAATTACAATGGGGTCAGCATGGGGGGAGATTACATGGTTCGAGTCACAATCACTAAAGCTAATGATGTTATCTACTTTGCGCTGTTTCTTCCTCCAAGTCTGCTGCTCCTTGCTGTCTTCTGGTCCTCTGGCAGGTCGGCTGGTGATCATAATGACTACTCCTACCGCAATCCGGTTCCGGGGAGGCGTCTGCTCCTGCCCCTCTTCATCAGCAGCTCCTGGGTTCTGCCCAGGTCCCTTGACAAACCGAGTAAGATGTCCCCTACGAATCAGATCTTCAATCTCCTTCTGCAGTGTCTTGCAGTCTTCGGTTGAGTGGCCACCCAGAGCGGTGGAAGTCACAAAAGATTTAGACCGATTTCCGCAGTCCTTTTCGGTGTTTTCGGCCACTTTGTAAACTTTTCTCCACTGGACCGCATCGGGGACATTGGAGCGTGTGTCACAAGGGTGTGAAGGTGGTGGGCCCGTAGTCTCTACGTTCTGAGGGGCCAGTCCGGCGCTCTTTCTGGCGGGGATGTTCTCCGCCGGCAAACTTTCTCTTTCCTTCTCCAGCAATGGCCGAGGGTCGATCCGCCTGCCCGGACGTTTTGCCTCGTTGGCCTCTTCTGCCGCAGCGTAAGCCCCGGTAATGGATTCGCCTCGCGGAATGTCCGGGGATTCTTATGGGCCGATGCTTGAAGAAATCTCCATAAGCCGGGCCGAGATGAAGCCGCCTAACTTCATCTCCTCGCAATCCCGGGAATCCTTTCGCCTCGGCCCACTAGGCCGGCGATCCAGAAGCGTCGTGGGTTCTTTCCCTGTTTTACGCTGATGTGGGAGAGGTGCCACGGCTGCTTTCTTCTTCCCGTCGGCTCGATGCATACCGAGCCGGGGAAGAAGAGGTCCGTGAGTTCACGGAAGTCCGATTTGTAACTCGAACGGAGATGGTGAAACCAGATTCGCGTCTCCCTTCGTGTAAGTGGGAAGCAGGCACATCGCCGAGTCTTCTAGCCCTCAGTAGACTCGGATGGGTGCGGAAGTAATCCAGGTGGTCAACCGGATCACCGCCCCATCGTATAAGTCAAGGGACGGCAGCATCTTGAACTGGACGGCAAAGTGGGCAGCCTCGATTTCAAGAATGAAAGGTGACTCCGTCCAAGTCGATGGCGCGCTGTCATTCGGGAACACGTGGTTCCGTGATTTGGTCCACTCGTGGATCGGCATGAGTGGCGTTGTTGATCTCTTGTAGTCGAGAAAATTCCTCAACTCCGTCTTATTTCCAAATGGGTTCAGCCCAGCCTTGGCCATTGCCGCCATGTGGACCTTGCGCCCCCGAAACTCGTTCTCGGATGCGGCGGGGCGTTATCTCGCCCGAGAGTATCGAGGGTTTCTCCGCTCGGGCTCCTGTCGGGATGTACTCCCGGAGCATTCCATTGGCCTGTTCTGGCCAGGAACGTGGGAGGATGCTGGAGCCAAATTGTTCACACTTTTTCCAGGCCTCTTGGCCGGCTTCTTCTTCCTCTGGCCACCTTTCTTGGTGGCAGGAGCGGGGATAACGGCTGGTGGAGCCTCTTGCTGTTGTTGTTCCTTCTGTTCACAAAGTAGTTGAAGCAGGCGATTGTTTGCCTGCATCTGCTCCACCAGTTGTTGAATGTAGGGCGGTGAAACTTCGCCAATGGCCCCGTTGACCAGGACATCAACAGCATGGCCTGGTCCGGGTTAACCAAGATCTCTAGCAGGGTCGCTAGCCTGTGCTCTCGTGTTCACCATTGTTGAAGCAGAAGGTGACAGAGAGGGTTTGTGCAGATTCTTTGTGGTAGGCTTTTCGTAAGCGCTTCCCACAGACGGCGCCAATGATGCGTACACTGATCCGACTTGAATGATTGATTCTTCCGGATGGTTTGAACCTGCCCGCTTCACCGAGTGCGAATCCTGCACACCACTAAAACGAACAAGGGGTCAGCGTTAACGGCGGGATGTAATCCCACCGATAACACTCCGACACTCAAGTCAGTAAACAGCCTTCAATGGAAGGAACTGAAAGAGACTGAAAGTAATGGGAGAAGGGAATGGAGTGTCTTGCTCCAGATGTCAGAAAGGCGCAAGTCCTTTCTCATATCTGGATGGTGGGAAGGCAGAGAACGTGCATAAAGACCCGTTCGTTGCCTTGGAGTTTGATTGTGTTTGAGTGTTTGGTCCGGGAACCAGCTCGTTTCTCGTAACACTTAGGGTTTTCTGTCTCTATCTTAGCTTCAAGAAAGAGAGAGAGACTGTTAGTATGCATGCGTTCAAGAAAGCGTTAATGTCAGCATTCAAGAAGGCGTGTCCTGGATGCTTGATCCAGGGCCTCTTTTATGGCAAAGATAGTGTTTTTCCTCCTTTGGAAGGAATCATCGTTACCGTGATCTGCAGCCGGCCTTCCTTCTGGAGGCTGATGCTTGTTGCCTAATTATGGAGGATTGTTTCCTTCTGAGGCGGTCAACCACTTTCCAAATTAACCTCCTTCCTACCGTTGAGGTTCCTCGTCGGGCAAGGAGTTGGAAGGATTTGCGCGCCTTCCTTATTTGAAGGGCGCTGATCTTGCCGATATTCCTTTGAGATCGTGGAATATCCTTGGAAGATCGTGGGCTGGCCTTTTATGATCGATGGGCCTAAACGGGTCGTGCCCGCTATCGTTTAGAAAGCTGGGCCCAATGTGCAAAGCGCGGACGGGCCAACGTTGGCTGACTGCTCAGGCGTGTGTGTTGGCCGCCCTTATGAAAGGCGTCCGTCGTTGGCCTCCATTTGGGCCATGGGCTCGAGTGAGCCAAAGCCCATTATCAGAGAAAGGCCTCGTTTGGGCCCCCGATATGTAGAGACGGCCAACGCCTCGGGATTGACCGTCACCCTGGCCGCTTCTTCGTGGAGAACGAAGAGAGAGCGGCGGGCGGCCAATCGATGGGTCACGTGGGCCGGGAATGGAACAGCCCATCACATTGCAAAGCCTCTAAAGGCCCAACAAAATCGGGTCAACGCCGAAGCCGATCGTTTGTGAGCAAATGGCGTCGTCTGAACGATCAACGCCAATGTTGACCGTCCTTGGGCCTTTTAGGTCGTGGGCCCATCTTCTTACTGGGTCGTTAGAAACGTTGGTCGGCTTCTTGTTGACTTTTCATTGGGCCAGCCCATCATTGGTGTACCCATCACCTACCAATGGATATTAAATAATAATGTATGACCTTTAATTATATAAAAATGTACATAAGCCGAGTTTTGATTATTTACTCCTTTATTGATAAGGCTCTACTAATCTTTAGTCGATTAGAATTTTATAATTTGAACATATTTTATGATGCATTGTCCAGTGAAATAAAAATTGAATTATCAATCTTAAGTTTATATATGAACGCTGTGAAAATTATATGATATTATATCTAATTTTAACTCATGTTCCTCCCAACAAGTTTTGATATAAATTATATATTTAATTATAAAGAATTATATGCCTAAATGAGCTATTAGCTCACTCTAATTTGATTTTTACTGACATTTTAGATTAAAGGACTCAGAGCATATTTGTAGGTGATGAGAGACGATGGAAATGCCATCCGATGATGGTGTATTTTTGTACCAAAATAATAAATTTAGGGTATTTATTTTATTTCGATTCAATAGTTCTGTATTAAATGAAAATTATAATATTTTGTCAGTGATGTAATAGGACATTGGTTTGTCCAGTACAAGTCTAAGGTATAGTTTTCTTGGTTACTCTGATTTTAATATAAACGTATCTTTTTATATATATTTTAAAATTGTTATAAGGTCGGTTTAGAAGTCACTTTTTGGTATGATATTTTAGATCTTGTGATAGAATATATTTTTATTTTTTGGGTTGATTGTCGGCAGTCAACACTTGATACAAGTTCAAGTCTGACGTTTATTTTGGGTTTTTATTCGGTCAATGAAATAAAATGTTATGGAAACCTTATTATGATGAATGACTAAAATTTGATTCATAATAATTTTTTTAAAAAAATTAATTAAGGAATTCGGTTGTTTGAACGCAACATTTATTATCTTAATTAATTTTTCCTTCTGTGACTCGAAAGCATCTAAAGTTTAGTCATTATTATTTAGAACGTAAGGATATATGATGATCAATAAATGACACAGAATATCTTTTACTGTTAAAACGATAATGAGTTAGGGTCCACATGTGTAAGAAAGACGTGGTTGGGACCTGGAGAAGGCAGATGAAACTCACATGTTTTCTAATCAATGGTGATGGAACAGGATTTTCAGATCCGAACATGGCAAGTTCGGCACAGATTTAGAAAATTACAGACGGAGACAGCTCGTGCGACTCATGTTCAATTTTTCTTTACGCTGGTTTCATAGACTCCCTTGGATAGCTTTTGTCCCCCGCGGGACGCGTAGCGGGAAATTTTGTTTTGTGCGCCTCAACTACGCTGGTTTCAATACTCGTAAATAAATATTGAAGTAATGGGAGTTCATCTCTAAGAAAAAGACAAGACGTAGCCCGATGCATGATGCTTTTTGCATTGAAGATTTTTCAAAATTATCAAACGTGTAAAGCATAATATTTAAACTACATCCAACACTGCAGTGACCTTATCGTCGCACCGTGTATGATATATCCACAAAGAAGTTTAATCAATACGGTAAAGGAACTACGGAAACCTAACAACTAATCAGAAGAAATGAATGGATATAAACCATCACTTCATGGTTCAACAGGAAGAGCCTCTCGCACAGGAAATATTGCATCTTGAACATAAATCCCCTCAGCCTTACTGTTCTCATGTCGTGGCCTACGGCAGTTTTACTAGGGAGTGTTAGCAAATAATGTGGTTTCAACAACCACGAAAGTAAAATAGAGAATCGAGTTTATATCTCCCGCCATTTACTTGCTCTGTTTTCGGGATATAAGATCCGGGCCGGCTTTGAGTTTCTGGACACGTCTGACTCTTCTAGATGGTCTATCGGTTGAGTTGGGTGCTAGGGATAAGGCCAGAATGCCTAATTTATAAGCAAAACCATCAAATGCCACAATCGGCCGTTATGTCCACAAACCGGCCGAGAATTGATAAGTGCGTTAATGGGAGGATTATCATCACAAAATGAACCACTAAAGCTTCAACAATCAGTTGAATTAAACGGTTGAAGAAAGTAAATGAATCGAGGAAGACGAAGAGGAAGAGAAGCAGCTGTCAGCTGCAATCCGGCTCAGATGCGGCTTGAAGAAGCCACTCTGCTCGGCTCGATAACTGCTGCAGCCTATATTCTCCCACTTGGTCCATGCTTTACTTGATGTAATAACCAATTTCATCAATTTTCAAACTCAAGAAATAAATATACGAATCATAGCGATAAGTCCTCTAATAACATAAAATATTTTCAATGTATTATAATATATTACATTTCTCAAGTCATGTTTGTATCTGCTAATATTACTTTATGACTAAACCATATGTTTATTCTTTGTCCAACAATTAATGACATTCTCAAATCAATATATACACAATTTTGAGAAATATCACAACAGATAAATAGAAATTTTTATCAAATATCATTGTCCATACAATGAAAATTATAAAATGAAACTTAGTTCCATTTTTATTACAAGATCCTTAAACCTCAATAGTGGCATGTCTTTTGTCAAAGGATCAGCGATCATCAATTCAGTGCTAATATACTCAATACCAATTTTCGTTCCTTTAAAACGCTCCTTTATGGCTAAAAACTGAATGTCGATGTGTTTACTTCGACTGCTACTTTTATTATTTTTAGCCAGGATAACAGTAGCTGAATTATCATAAAATATCTTTAATAGAATTGAGATGGAATCAACTACTCTAAGCCTAGACATAAAATTTCTCATCCATGCACCATACTTTGTAACCTCGAAACAAGCAACGAACTCGGCTTGTATAGTAGAAGCAGCAATCAAAGTTTTCTTTGCACTCCGCGAGGATACAGCTCCAAGGTATTTTTGATACCTTAAAGATACCTCATCACTTTCTTAGCAGCTTTTCAGTATTCCATACCTGAATTACTCTGAAATCTTTCCAACATTCTAACTGTAAATGCTATGTCAGGTCTTGTACATACCTGAACATATATCAAACTTTCAACAACGGAAGCATACGGAATAGTTTTAATCTGTTCCCGTTCCAAATTATTTTTCGGACATTGACTCAAATTGAGCCTATCACCCTTCACAATGGGTGCTACACTTGGAGAACAATTTTTCATTCGAAATCTCTATAAAACTTTACTGATATAGGACTCTTGAGACAAATCCAGAATACAACGTGGTCTGTCTCGATGTATTTTGATGCCAATGACATAAGATGCATCACCCATATCTTTCATTTTAAATTTATCAAAGAGAAATTATTTTACCTCATACAATAAACATTTATCATTGGATGCAAGTAAAATATCATTTACATATAAAATAAAAAAATAAATCTTACTCCTACTGACCTTCTGGTACATACATTGATCTAAAATATTCTCTTCAAAACCAAATGAATAGATAATTTTATCAAATTTTAAATACCATTAACGGAAAGCTTGTTTCAATCCATATATAGACTTCTTTAGTTTGCATAGCAATTGCTCATCATCACTAGAGGAGAATCATTCTAATTGTTTCATGTAAACCTCTTTCTCTAAATCACCATTTAAAAATACTATTTTCACATCCATTTGTTATAATTCTATATCAAAATGAGCAACCAATACCAAAATTATGCGAAGAAAATCCTTTTTAGATACATGAAAAAAAGTCTTCGTGTAATCAATTCCCTCCTTTTGAGTATATCCCTTAGCAACGAGTCTTGCTTTATATCTTTTGATATTGCCTAATGAGTTTTTCTTTATTTTAAAAACCCATTTACACCCTATGGCTTTCGCCTCTTTAGGCAATTCAACAATATTCCAGACTCTATTGCAACTCATGGAATTCATATCTTCTTTCATGACATTATACCATAATTGTAACTCATTACAACTCATAACTTGTGAAAATATTTTAGAATCATTTTCAGCTCCTACATTGTAGTCTGATTCTTGCAGATATACAAATAATCACCAGAGATTGCTGACTTTCTCATTCTAGAAGACATTCTTAATATTGTATCATCATCCTTAATAGGAGTATGTTGTACAACTATTTCAGACAAATCCTGAATTTTATGGTCAACTGGAAAAGGAACAGCATTTTGTGGAATGACATTGATTGATCGTTCAACACTAGATTGATCTTAAGGGGTGTTGTGTACAACAATTAACCTATCATTTGAAGTGGATGGTTGAAAAACCAAATGATCATTACTAGAAATCAAATTTCTTGATCATTTTTTCCCTCTCATTAAGTCATTCTCAAAAAATTTTACATTTCTTGATTCCACAATCCTGGTGGTGTGAGATGGATAGTAAAATCTGTATCCCTTAAACCGTTCAACATATCCAATGAAATGCCCACTAATAGTTTTTGGATCCAACTTCTTCTCATGTAGATTATAAACTCTTATTTCAGATGGGCATCCCCATATACGTACATGTTATAAATTCGGTTTCAAACCTTTCCATAACTCAAAAGGAGTTTTTGAAACAGCTTTTGTTGGGACTCGATTTAATATATACACCACCATTTTAAGAGTTTCACTCTACAAGGATTTTAGAAGTTCGGAGCTACTAAGCACACTCTTCACCATGTCCAATAATGTTTGGTTTCTTCTTTCCGCTACACCATTTTAGTCCGAAAAATCAGGCATAGTATATTGGGCAACAATCTCATATTCTTAAAAAAACCTTACAAATAGACCAGATATTTATCCATCTTTAATATATCTATCATAATACTCTCCACCTCTATCTAATCTCACAATCTTGATTTGTTTTTCACATTGTTTCTCTACTGCTTTAAATAATTTAAAAGTATCTAAGGTTTCACTCTTATTATGAAGCAAGTAAAGATACATATATCGTGAGAAATCATCAATAAAGGTGATGAAATATTTTAGACCATATGAGTCAATATCAGGACTACAAATATCAGTATATATGATTTCTAATATGTCTGAACTCCTCTTGACATTTTTCTTAGTCTTATTGGTCTGCTTTCTTTTAATACAGTCCACACAAGTCTCAAAGTCAATAAAATCTAAAGTACTAAGTACTCAATCATTTACCAATCTTTTAATTCTATTAATGGAGATATGACCTAATCTCCTATACCACAATATAGAGGAACTGTGAGGACCCAAAATCAAAAACGTAATGACTAGATGTGATTAAGGTGATTAATATCGATAAGAGGCTATGCATGTAGTGAAAAAGTGGTGGTAAAAGTGAAAAGTTGAAAAATGCCCAAAATTAAATAGCGTGAGTGAAGTGGGCGCCGGGGGCTCGAACCCTCCTATTGGGCGGAAGAACCGATAGCGTGCACACATCCCTCCGCACGCCGGCCGCTCGAGCCACCTATCGAGCGGAAAATCCATAATTGAATTCGGACCGCCGCCGCTTGGCCGCTCGATGATCCGCTCGAGCGGCTGGCTGAGCAATAAAATCCAGCGGCTTTCCCTTCCTCATTTCCACGTGATTTTAGGGTTTGAGGAGAGAGAGAGAGCGCCGACTTAGAGAGAGAAGAAGGGAGAACGAAGCCCGAGAGCCCGAATCCAACCCCGAGCTAGTTATAAAGGTGAAAGCCCGCGACAAGGTAAGTGTACCTCGGACGCCGTTTTGCGTTTTTACCGATTTTCATCTTTGAAAGTTTATGAAAATGATGTGAAAATGAGATTGAAGCATGTTTCCTTCGTTTAATCGGTTAGATTTCATGTTTGTCCATGTTTATTAAAGTATATGGCCCCGATTTCATGCATGAACATGTAATATGTGTTTAATTTGGCTTTGAGAATATGGTCAAACCCTAACTCGAAATTTTTGGGGTTTATGGTTTAAATACATGATTGAGTATATATATGTTGAATTATGGCATCAATTTCATGATTAAACACAAATTTAGAGATCGATTTGTGTTCGGAAGCTTTGGCGATGTGCTAAGTACGAAAATGAAAGGGTTTTAGTGATTTTTAACCCAAGCTCTAGTTATATGAAAGTTAATTGACATCGATGTGTAACTCCGGTTTAATTTGTTTTTGAAAATATGAACTTGCTTGCTTTCTGACAATATTTTCATGTAAGTTTAAAGAAGAGTTGAAATTATATTGTAAAGTTTGATTTGAAAATGTGATTTTCGATAAAGAGATGTTTCTCATTATGAGTTATTTTAGGACCCGGATCGAGTACAATCCAGATAGGTTCTCCGGCATGCCTTAGGACTTTTCGGTGGTAATCGAGGATAACTCTGTCCATGGAGTTATTTGTGGTCCGCCCCGCCTCGGGCGTTACTGTACGGAGGGATACCTTCCGGCCACGCCTACCTTCGGGTGGCACACCGTGCCGATCCCGTGAGATGGGATATTGCAGATTCTGAGGCCTTAGATTGTGTGGAGTGAACACAATCTATCCTCGATTATTCGCCCCTCACGGCTAGTAGAGTATACTAGTAAGTAGGCACCTGCACCGATATGTTATGATGCACCGCATCGCATTTTACCGATATGATATGTTACCGTACCCGATTATCGAATACGATGTACCGTTCTTGTTTTACCGATATGATATGTTACCGTATCGATTATCGAATACGATGTACCGCTTTCTTTTTTTCCGATATGATATGTTACCGCATCGATTACCTAATATGAAGTACCGATTCGATGACCGCTTATGGTTTACGGAATATCAGCATAATCGCATACCGTTCACCGATTTCTGATTTATGGAATTTAATACCGCCAAAGCATGATTTCTGTTTCATGGATTATATCCCGATCAACCGTTCTATTTATGTATAGTTACATGACCGTTACGCATCATGGTTTTACCGCTCACGTGCATGTACCTTGGCCGGGCCTCGGCTCACTTTGTTTTTAGTGTTTTTCCCCCTCTAGATGAGACAGAGCTCTTTGATGAAAAAGAGTAAACAGAGAAGAGTTGCTTGAAGACTTTTGAGGACCGCCGCCTATTGGAGCTATTTTGGAGGAGCTTTGTTGATGTAAAGGCTTAGTTAGAAACATGATGTTTATATCTTGCTCTTTTGGTCCTCGATGTTATAGAATATGTGGAATTTTATATAACAAGCATGTGAAATGTACGTATGATAGTAAAAGAGAATATGCTATGCTTCGCAGGTTGTAGTGTACTTCCGCTACTGGATTTCTTATGCAGGTCCTAGACGGCATCTCGTTAGTTATCTGTTAGAATAGTAATTGTTTTGATGGATTTGTGCCATGGATGGCACATAGGATCCTGTGAATGATTGTTGTAGGAATTGTGAATAATGGATAGTTGTGTGCTTGATATGGATGAATATTACAGGTTTGTATTTTTGGGATTTCATCCAGATTACAAGGAGACTCGCCTAAATTTACTGCGAGAAGTCTTGCCTTAATTAGACCAGATTAATTATGTTATCTGTTTGACGGAAGCTTTTGAGGAAAAAAAAAAATCCGTTCCGTCACAGGAACATTCATTCATAACATAACGTTTAATGCCAGCATCTGCATGCACAGTATTAAAAGAGGTATTGTTTTACAAATTTATGTAATAAAAACCATCAGACAGTGTACCATTCCCAATAATATCAGACTTTTAATATAAATTGAAAAATGAGTCTGAAAATATAACGGAATATCCATAAGGCACAAGTCTTGGAACAGAAATCAAATTTTTGAAAAAATTTGGAACATAAAAGATCTTTTCTAGTGTCAAAACAAAACAATTACTCAAAACTAAGCTGCATGTTCCAATGGCATTCACATGTGAACGCATCCTATTTCCGGAGAAGATACTTTGTTCACTGCCCACTGGTTTTCTTAGATTTTGCAAGCCCTATAAGGAATTTAAAATATAAATTGTAGAACCATAATCAATTTACTATATGTTATGTGTAACATTAATCATATTAAATTCATAACATACAAAAGAGAATGAATTATCTTTCTTTTCAAATCAATTCTGATACTTGATATAGTCCTTCTTAACGTGTCCCTTCTTTTTACAGAAGAAACAGTTTGACTCCTTCTTGATGTCAGATTAATGAAGTATTTTACCTTTCTCCTTTTTTTTGGCTTGTGTCTGAAGTTTTTCTTCTTTGAGTATGTAAACACTCTCGCTTTGCTCCATCATGAGTCTTCCTTCCTCTTGAACACACATGGTCATAAGTTTATTAATTGACCATTTATCTTTATGTGTGTTGTAAGAGATTTTAAAAGGTCCATATTGTGGTAAAAGCGTGTTCAAAATATAATGCACAAGGAAAGGTTCCGACATTTTCACCTCTAAGTTTTTTAATTGAGATGCTATATCCCTCATCTGCATTATGTGCTCACGTACACCCTTAATACTGGTGAGCCTCATAGATGAAAACTTTATTATTAGGGTGCTAGCAAGTGTCTTATCTAAAGTCACAAACTATTCATCGATAGCCTTTAGTAAATCTCGCACTTTATTATACTAGTCGACAGAACCACGAATACCAACAGAAATTTTAGTCTTTATGAATATCAAACTGAGGCGATTATATCGCTCCCAGCGGTCATAAAGAGTTACATATTCTGGAGTGCTGGTAAAAGTAAGAGCAGGTGGTTCGTTTTTCTGGATAGCATAATCTATGTCCATCCACCCTAAGTGAAGAAGAATTCTCTCCTTTCACACCTTATAGTTATCACCTTTTAGTTTAAAATTTTCACATCTTTTGTCGAAAAGATTAACAGATTGAATAACTGTATAAAAATAAATACATACTTAACATCCAACAAATGAGACTAACAAAATACAGAATTATGTTTTACCAATATAAAGTATACATCATGAATAAATTAACAAAAAAATTACCTATGGCTAAATTTTAATTCAAGTAGATTCATATTCAATTTTATGATAAAACTATCAAATTATATTTTAATTCTTAATCACTGTAGACAAATTAAGAAAAATAATTTGACATTTTATCCTGATTAATTAATTTAATATAATAAAATTTTATATGGGATAAATTTTATTATATAAAAAATAATTAGCCACAATTAATATCTTTATACCATACGTGATAATAAAAATAATTTTATTAATTAAGGACACTATGACCAATCCTCAATTAATTAAATTATTTTAATCACAAGATATTATATACACATATACAATTATATTTTAAATATTATATTTTACTTTTTATATATAATAATATATATATATATATACGTTTTAAATGTACAAAATACATTTAAAGGTCCAAATGAACGCCATCAAGCGTTCAGAGCAGCGGTGAAACGGCATCGTCCCCACGACCAGCGTTCGAATCCCGGCCACTACTTCAAGCCGCATTTTGAAATTCCTCAGTGCTACAGTGATGGGCCAGAAGCCGTCTGGGCCACGCACGAAACGAGCCGCAGACTTATGTAGGTAGACGCCGAACGCGAACGTTGGATTTGGGCCGCGAACGAAAACGGCCCCAATCCAAAACCGCATTTTTTTTAAACACTGTAGCAGAACGACATCGTTTAAAAACCGAATACGATCCCACGCAACGACGCCGTTCAGGAAACACAAAACCGAAGACAAAACGACGATGTTTATAACTGTAGGAATAATAAACGACGCTGTTCAAGTCGTCTTCTTCCTTCGTCAGATTCACCCGAATCCAACAACGCCCAATTCGACCCGTTTTACAGACCCGATTGAAATAGCACCATATGAACACCAAAATTGATGCAAAATATATGAAAATTTCAGAAATGTAATTTCCCAACGATTTTCAGTGCTCGTTTTTACCGAATCTTAAAAAAAAGACGGAGACTTTAAAATTTTCAAGTTTCGGACGAAAATCAAAATCAACAGAACGGCAAAGGTAGAGGTGATGCCTCTCTCTAATACCAAATGTTAGCAAATAATGTAGCTTAAATAACCACAAAAGTAAAATAAAGAATCGAGTTTATACCTCCCGCCATTTGCTTGCTCTGTTTTCAGGATATGAGATCCGGGCCGGCTTTGAGCTTCTGGACACGCCTGACTCTTCTAGATGGTGTATTGGTTGAGTTGAGTGCCAGGGACAAAGCCAGAATGCTTGATTTATAGGCAAAATCATCAAATGCCTCAATCGGGCGTTACGTCCACAAACCAGCCGAGAATTAATAAGTGCGTTAATGGAAGAGTTATCATCACTAAATAAACCACTAATGTTTCAGCAATCAGTTAAATTAAACGGTTGAAAAAGGTAAATGAATCGAGGAAGATGAAGAGGAAGAGAAGCAGATGTCGACTGCAATTCGACTCAGATGCGGGTTGAAGAAGCCACTCGGCTCAACTCACCGGCTCAGCTCGGCTCGATGACTGCTGAAGCCTATAGGGAGTTAATCGATCCAAATCAAACGAACAAGATCACATACCAAAAATACGGAAAAATAGTATAAATATTCACGATCTCTCTCCATTTTTTGTCTTACTTTTATTTTTATTTTGTTATGCAAGAAATTAAATCAAATTCAACATATTCCAACTCTACTAGCACACACGTAATGTTAAAAGACTTGAAAAAAAAAAATGTGTTGTCAATGGAGCTTTATGCTTGTATAAATTACAAATGGAAAATTTTTTCTGAAATGTAACATAAAATTATTACTAAAATTAAAGCATAGAATAGAATTAGGAAGAACAAATATGAGAAAGAAATGGAGAAGAAATGAAAATTTGAAAATACTTCAGATACTTTTCAAATGATAATACATATAATAGACACTCAAAAGTTTATAAAAGATTAAAAGAAAATTAAAAAAAAAAAAAAGAGGTAATACCAACTCAAAATGGTGTACGTATTTGTTTCCGTCATTTAAAAAATTACATCATGTGAATTATTGGCCTTCCAGATACCAACAAGAGAGAGCCGAGAGGAAAGAACTGCTGACCTTTCCTGGACTGTCAAAACCTTTAATTTCTTCCCGCAGCATCAGTCTTCATCTTTTTGATGGAATCAAGCAGAGAAGATTTCTCCTGATTGCTTGATGACTTAGCAAATGGGTTTGTAGGACGAGTATCTCGGTCTCTCGATAAATTATCAAATGGATTAGATGAGCAAGGACCTTGTGGCTTCGCCATGCTTTGAACCACAGCATCCTCTTTTCGATCATCTGCTTGCTGTGCATCCTCCGAAATCCCGGTTCTGCTTTGTCCCATTTTCTCTTTTCCAACAACCGATCCCTCTTTCAATTTGTCTTTCTTTCTAAACAAAGGAGATGTAAGGTGTGCTGAAGAAGGCAAGGGATTCTTTACTTCTGTCGGTGTGACGGCCTCAGTTAAAGTTGCCATCATGGGTGTCCAACTATTAGTTGAAGTTGTGGTCCCGTTGGTTGCAGCCTCTGCTGAAACCGAGGTTTTGATTGCTGGGTCTGGTTGAATGAAGGCATCAGAATTTGAATTGCTGATGGGAATGGCTGAATGTTTGGTCGTTTCATTAAGCAATCGTTCCTGAGAATAGAGGTCTAAGTTGCAACAATAAAACAAGGACAAAGCCTTAATTTTTTTCCAAGTGGAATTGAGTATATGATTCCTCTTTTATATTTCCCAATTTGTACATCAACATACAAAGAATGAAAAATATATTCAATTTTTTTATTACCTCGGTTCAAGTTTTTCCAAGAACTCATTGCCTTTAACCTTGTTGTGTTCTCGGATCGTGGTCACTGTACGGACTCGGATCCCAAAGCAAAGCAACACCAAAGAAATCGAGTGAGTGTTTGGTGAGAGAGAGAGAATGGCACACAAGCTTTTTTACGTGGAAACTTCTCTTTTGAATGAGAAAAAATTACGGGACTAAGAGTCCAGGCAAACTTCTACTATGTCGTTGGGTGAGTACAAAGAATAGAGAACACATGGAACTCAAGGTTCTCTGGGTGTTCTTTCTGATTACACTAGGAGGAAAACTCACTAACTCTTTCTTTGTGTGCATTAATGTAAGAGTGGAAGCAGGATCCTTTGTTAGGTATGTCTTAAATGCATATATAAAAGCTTAGATGTCCTTCGTGGAGCCCCCACGCAGCCTGGTGTGTACTGGTTATCCCACCACCAAATCTGCAGGTCTGCTCTACTGTATCAGGAGGATCATGTGCGTCCAGATGGGCACTGTGAGACATCACATCAGACATGCATCGGAAGTCATCCTCTGCGCCCAGATGGCGTGTCACAAGGAATGCGCGTGCTTTGGCAAAGGTCAATTTCTCAGACCAATCTAGCTCTTTAGGCCTCACGGGACGTGGGCTTAGGTTCTCAAGCCTCCAGGGCCAATTTAGCCTCTTGGGCTAAGTCAGCCATTTGGGCCATCCGCCCATGTCCTCGGGCGCCCAGAGCCAATCTTGTCTCTCGGACAATATTGGGCTTCTGGGCCTTCTTTGGAAATGGATCCATTTCATGGAAACGGGCCTCTCAATTGGGCCCTGGGTGTTCACTACCCATCACTAGCCCCTCATACCAAAATGTTTGAGAATCTCAACATTTGGCATGTTTGATAGCTGAAGTTCCTCGGGACATTTTGGCCTTAACCTGATCCTTCAAGGTACTTACTACTTGGATGGCGTGTAGCATTGTTCGCATCCAAGATACTCTTCTTTCCATCCGCAAGCTTTGCAAGCGTCATCGGACGTCTTCCTGAGTTGCTTTGCCCGATTTTGTCTGAGGACATGATCACAGTCCACGGACTCTCTTTGAGCTCAAGGTGCTGTCCTGACTGTCAGTTATCGCGTTAAATGCGCACCTGACGCGCATTAAATGCGGCCTGGGAAAGAGAAAGGTCATCATTACCCTCGGATCGGTGGGGTATCGACACGGGACTTGATATTAAATGCGGCGCGCCCTTTTTGAATTTGAAGCCCTTGATAATGGACGCTTACCTCTTTGCCATTTACCTGCTCCCATTTTGCTTTCAAAAAACTTTCTAAGTCTTCGAAAATGCCCTCGCCAGCCCCGTTGTTGTGCACTATTCACCTTCTTGTTTTCTTCACATTTTGATGGCTCCTGTCGTTGCAGGCATCGCTTCTTCCCTCACTGTAGCTGACCTTGACGCTGTTCGCGTGAGGTATCGCATCCCTTCTGAGATGGAGATGCTAGTCCTAGAGCCCTATGAGAGGACCTGCAGGCCACCAAACGGCTTCCTTACCGGCTACACAGTCCACCTCAAGAGTGGGCTTCGCTTTCACATGCCTTTAGATTTGTACAACATCTTGAGGGATCTCAAGGTCCCTATTGCACGGCTTCAGCCTAACGCAGTAAGGTATCTTGTCTCTCTCTACGTCTTCGCCCGTTGCTATGACCAAACTTTTGAAACATTGGCTGTGAAGGTGATCTTGAGATTCACGCAGAGTCAAGGTTGGGTTGCCATCACTTTACATCCTGAGTTTGCGGCGCTGAGTGGTGGCAACCCTAATTCCACCAAATGGTGAAAAGATAAGTTTTTTCTGACGATTCGTGGTATTTGGGATATTCCCAACGATTGGAGGAACATTGAACCCAAACACTACCAAGAAGCCACACCTGAGGAGAGGACATTGGTGAAGGAGATCATTGCTCTCGTACAATCCAATTTTCTTAGCTTCCATGAGAATAGAGAGAATAAATGGCTGAGACCCGAGAGCTTGGTTAAGGCCAAGTGGGGATCTCAGTTCAAGAACTCTAGCGCCCCGGCTAGCCTCCCTGCCAAGAAGAAAAAGAAGAGGACCAAGCAGAAAAGTCTGAGGATAGAGGAACCATCCGAGCGTCCAAAGAAAAGTCAGCGGACTGAGTCCTCATCCAAGCGTCCCGTTGTGCCCGTGGAGAGTTCCTCATCCGGTGATGATGGAAACTGTGACCGAGTGCCTTTCAAGGAAGCATCGGCAGCCATCCAAAGGTCCTTCTGACGCGCCTGGTGGGTCCGCGGAGCTTCCTGTTGCCCCTCCCCCTTTGAGTGTAGTGCCTGACATCCCCATTGCCTTCACTGGTGAAGTCTCGGACTACATTGATGATCCATCCGAGGACACTACCATAAGACTTGCACTGGAGGAGACTGAGGTGACCCAGGTCGAGGGAGCAGCGGTGATGACGTCTACTACTAAGACCGAGGACGCTACCACGACCATAGTGCCCCCGTGCCTTGAAATCCAAATCTACAATCCAATGATGATTCCACCTGAGGTCCGAGAGGAGGCCGTGGCCAAGGACGTTGTTGGAGCTCCAAGTACTGATGAAGCTGAGACTGGGGTTGTAAAGCGTTCTGGAGCTGCTGAGCCCTCAGTCCTTGATCTTAATAGAAACGCACCTACGTCCGAGACCAGAGTTGAGATTTCTGTCATACCTGCTGCTGAGCCACAAGGGTCCGAGGCCCTCAAGAAAGCGAGCTCAGCTAGTGGCTCTCTCATCACTCAAGTATCTTTCTGCCCTTCCTTAGTCTTTTAGTTCCCCTGTATCATGCTTTAACAGTTTGATTTCCCTTGTATCATGCTTTAACGGCTTGATTTCCATTTATAGTTCCAAGAGCTGCTTGAGAACCTTGGGCGGCTCATTGGTGGTGTCGCCCAGACTTGCTCTGAGTTGAAGTCCTTCAAGGCCACTGGCAAGGCCAACAAACGCTTGGAGCCTGAGCTTGTTGAGGCCAAAAGGAAGATTGCCTCCCTCGAGGATAAATTGAAACTTCAGCAGGTTCAATACGGGCTTATTCGGGACAGGAACTTCCAGCTGAAGGAGGTACTGAGGACTTCAGTGAGGGCCATAGACATAGCACCGGCACTGGAGGACAAGTAGTGGGATGACATTAACTTGTGCCGCCGAGTGATGAGATTGTTGCGCCCACAATTTCCCACGGCCGTGTTTGATCCTCGAAATGCCAGTGCCACATGCTCGGACAATTTGTATGGTCTCCCAGGAAAGGAAGGGGTGGGTCTCCCAGCCCTTCCAGGCTTGGACCATCAAGCCATTCCGAAACTCCAATGCGGTCGGGATCTTCAGGGCAAGCAAGGCCTTCTAGATCACGAGGACAGCAGCAACAGCAAGAAACTTCTTCTCAGTTAGGACCTTATGAGGGCTAATTATAAATTTGTTAAGTTGTATAGTTTTTTTTTTTTTTTTTGCATTTTACATGTATATTGTATATAGTGTAAACTTAAAGCGTGGATAAGATTCACTTTTACGGTTGCAATCCTTTCTCTAGATTGTTTTGTGCATGCGTGGTTCTTTTTCTAAATTTAGACTCTTAAGAAGCCTTATCCCTGTTGAGCTAAGTGTCCGAATCTATAAACCGTCTTAAGCTGATGATGCTACTTCTAGGGTCTTCGCATGCCAACTGTTTAAGCCCCCTAAGTCTTAAGTTCAACCTCTGGAGGGCAGCTTGGCTAGGCCAAATTTTAGTCCGACCTGTTAGGCCACTCGGTATGGGATTGAGTTTTAGTCCGACCTCTTTGGCCGCTCAGTATGGGACCGAGTTTTCGTCCGGCCTCTTCGACCGCTCGGTATGGAACCGAATTTTAGTAGCAAGTGAAAGGAATCATATTCACTTGACTTAGAGGCAACCTATGTCTTAATTATACATAGGATGAGATGCAAATATTCTAATGAAGTGCAGTTGGTAAAACAAAAAGAATGAGAATGAAAAGATCTTTTTTATTATTTTTATTTATTCAAAATTTGTGATACAAACATTCCGAATAATGCAATCACTATCCTAGTGTATGTGTCTGTACAATCATTGATAGTACTTATTGAGGTGGGCTGCGTTCCAAGTCCGAGGGACAAGCCTTCCCTCCTGGGTGCGTAACTTGTACGCCCCATTCCGGAGGATAGCTAAGACTAGGAATAGTCCCTCCCAATTTGGATAGAGCTTGTTCCGGCCGGTGTTTTTACCGGTGGTCTCAATACTTCTCAATACTAAGTCTCCTGCTTCGAACTGACGCACCTTCACCTTTTTATTGTAATATCGGGCAACTCGCTGCTAGTACGTCGCGGTGCGCAGCCTTACTGCATCTCGAGCTTCCTCAAGTAGGTCTAAGTTTTCCCGAAGTTTTTGTACATTGTTTGCCGCATCATAGCTCTCAACCCGGAGGCTGGGCAGTCCGACCTCTACTGGCATGATCGCCTCTACCCATAGCATAGGCTGAAAGGGATTTCTCACGCAGGCTCTCTTAGAGTCGTCTTGTATGACCGTAAAACAAATGACAACTCGTCGACCCATGAGCCCTCGGTATGCTCCAGCTTTGTCTTCAGTCCATGCACTAGGATGCAGTTCGTGACCTCCACTTGTCTGTTGCATTGCGGGTACGCGACTGACGTATGTATCAATCTTATCCTCAAATTGGTGTAATACTTAATAAACCTCTTTCCGGATAATTGGGTCCCATTGTTAGTCACGATACATTCGGGGATTCCAAACCTGCACACTATGCTCTGTCGTACAAAATTTGTTACATTCTGCTCCATGATGCGTGCTAGTGGCAAAGCCTCTAACCATTTGGTGAAGTAGTTGACCTCTACTATCAAGAATTTCCTCTGCCCAAATGCTGTTGGCAATAGCACTAGTATATCCAGCCCCTATTGTGCGAACAACCAAGGTGACTATAAGGCTTTGAGTTTTGTTTGTGGCTAGTGGGCTAAGTTGCCGTGGACTTGGCAGTTTTCACACTTTCGCACAAAGTCCATAGCGTCGTACTTTATGGTTGGCCAGTAGTATCCCTACCTCATGAGCTTAAAAGCGAGGTTTTTTCCCTCAATATAGGATCTACAAATTCCGAGGTACACTTCTCCAAGAACATAATCAACCTCTTTAGGAGAGAGGCACCAGAGGTGGGGGCAGAGAAACCTCGTCTACACAACCGGCCGTCCATGATGGTGTACCACCCTGCTGTCTTCTTCACCTTCTTGGCTTTGTCTGCATCCTCAGGCAATACCCCGTCGGTCAAGTACCTGAAGTATGGGGTCATCCAATCATTAGCTTCTGAGACATGCATTACTTCTGGTTCTGGATCTTCTATACTGGGACGTGCGAGAACCTCGCGCATTTCTCGGGCATACTGCTCTGGGTTTCCTAAGACTGCTGCTTTGGCAAGCTGGTCCACTTTCTAGTTCTCCCCCCGCGGAATGTGGACCATTTGTACCTTCTCAAAGGCTATCATCAGTCCTTGAACCTTTGAGAGGTAGTTGGAAAGGTGCGGGCTATTGGCTTCGAATTCTCCTCGGACTTGGTTGACGACCAATTTAGAGTCGATGTAGACGACCAAGTCCTTGGCTGAGCATTCCTTTGCTAACCGAAGTCTGGCTAGCAAGGCCTAGTATTTTGCAACATTATTGGTTGTTGGGAATCCAAGGATCATTGAATATTTTATCTCCGATCCTTCAGGCATCCTCAACACAACGCTAACTCCACAACCGTCCTTCATGGATGAGCCGTCCATATGCAGAGTCCAAGCTACTGGACTGTGTACTTCTTTGGCATCACAAGTGTCCGAGGCCTCAAGAGTTGGGGTTGTGGTTTCGAAAATAAAGTCCGCCAATGCTTGACCTTTTAAGGCAGGCCTCGAACGGAACTCTATGTCGAACTTGACCAACTCAATGACCCACTTGACCAACCGTTCCGACGTTTCTGGCTTCTACAAAATCGCTCTCAATAGTTGGTCGATCAAGACAATCACCTTGTATGCCTAGAAATATGGCCTGGAGTTTCAAGCGGAGTACACAAGCGCTAGAGCCATTTTTTCTGCGTGGGAGTACCTTATCTCAACGTTAGCTAGGATCTTGCCGATGTAGTATATAGGTTGTTGCCTATTATGCTACTGTCAGATCAAAGCTGAGCTCAAGGCAGTTTCAGACACTGCAAGATATAAGCATAACTCCTCACTCAATTGGGAAGAAGTCAACAGCGGGGGGTTCAAGAGGTATCCCTTGAAGCCTTAGAAGGCATCTTCACAGTTAATCGTCCACTGGAAGCCATTTGTTTTGGTGCCCCTCAAAGCCTTAAAAAAGGCAAATACTTCTTGACCGATTTGGCTAGGATGCGAGATAAGTTGCCAGCCTTCCAGTGAGCTTTTGGACCACCTTCATAGTCCAAGGGCTCTTCAAATCCATGATGGCTTTGATCTTTTCTACATTAGCTTCGATCCCTCAACGTGATACAATGTAACCTAAGAATTTTCCAAACGTCACTCCAAATGTACACTTAGCTGGGTTGAGTTTCATCTGGTGTGTCCTCAGGACATTGAAGGTCTCAAAAAGATTTCGGATGTGGTCTTCTGTCATTCGGCTTTTGACAAGCATGTCATTCACATGGACCTTCACGTTCCTTCCGATCTAGTCCTCGAACATCTTATTCACGAGTCGTTGATAAGTAGCACCTGCATTCTTGAGGTCAAAAAGTATAACTTTGTAACAGTATGTCCCTTAGTCTGTCATGAATAAAGTGTACTCCTTGTCTTCGGGGCTCATCCTTATATGGTTGTAGCCTAAATACGCGTCCATAAAACTTAAAAGTTTATATCCAAATGTTAAGTCTATAAGGAATTGATCCTTGGGAGGGGGAAAGCTGTCCTTTGGGCATACTTTGTTGACATTTGTGAAACCCACGCACATCCTCCACTTCCCGTTATTCTTTTTCACCATGACTACGTTGGACAACCAGTCTGGGTATTGCACCTCCCGGATGAATCTAGCGTCCAGGAGCTTCTTCACTTCTCCCAAGATAGCCACCAGCTTCTTTATTGAGTAGTTCCTCCTCTTCTGCCGAACAGGCTTATAACCGGGATTTAGGTCCAACTTGTAGACCATTACACCGATCGGTATCCCTGGTATGTCACTCGAAATCCAAGCAAAAATGTCCAAGTTTTTCCATAAGAAGCTAATAAGCTGGACTTGGAAAGCTTGAGGAAGAGAGCTTCCTATCTGGATGGTCTTTTTTGGATCTCTAGGATTCAGAAGGACTCGGTCGATGGCTTCTCCAGACTCAACCTGTTGCAATGTTGTCTCATCACGGAAGTCTAAGTCTTCGATAGATTGAGGAAGTGGCGTCTGGGTGATTTGGGACAGATAACATGTCTATCCAACAGCCTGATCCCCAAGGACCTCCCCAATCTCGTATGTTGTTGGAAACTTCATCTTTAAATGTGGGATTGAGGTCATGGCTCCGAAGATGGCTAGGTAAGGGCATCTGAGGATTACATCATAGACTGAGGGTAAATCTACTACCAGGAAGGAAAGGGTTCGGATGGGTCCCTAACGTGACCTCAAGCTAGATGGCTCCCTACACTGGCATTGGCTCGTTGTCCAGTCCATAAAGGGGTCCCTCAGTTGCCATCACGTGGCTTCTTTTGAACCTTGATTTAAAGAAAGTATCGAGATAGAGAATATTACGCAAACTTTCATTATCAACAAATACTCGTTTTATTTGGTAGTCTAAACTACGGTCAGAAACAAGTGCAGTTACAACCAATGGGTCAGAATGGGAGGATGTTACATGGGCCATATCTTCATTACAAAAACTAATGACCTTATCCCTAGATTCTACCCTAGGTTTCTTATTCTTCGCCGATGGATCCTCCTAAACGCCGCCTCTAACCGGGCGCTTGGATATCATGTTGACTACCCCGCGACCACTCTGCTTCTTGGCTGGTCAGCCTCACCTACTTCTACTGTTTCTGACGATTGTCCGGATCTTTACAAGAAGCGGTTGAGGTGACATCTTTTAATCAGCTCCTCGATCTCCTTCTGCAACGTCTGACAATCCTCGGTCCATAGCCTCCACAACGGTGGTAGTGGCAATACTTGGACTGGTCCAACTCATTGAATGAGCGAATAGAATCTGCAGTAGCCCATAGGACCAGATCCTTGCGTCACCCTTGAGCGTTAAATGGAAGCACTGACACATTGTCATCTCATCTAAGCCTTGGAGGCTTCAAGTGCTCATGAAAATAATCCAAATGGTCCATAGGATCAGCACTTCCGTCATAACCGTCGATATTCGGCAATTTGAACTTTGGGGGAAGCCGTCTTGTCCTAATCTCCGTTGTAAACGGAGATCTACGGAGGTCAGCAGCTCCTCCCTCAGCATTGCCAAAGACTCAGTGAAACACTTTATCGAGCTTCTCCACCTGAGGTAAAGTCGTCATCTTCTTTTCATTAAGGTAAGTCCTTAACTCGTAGGGGTCTTGCGCAACTTGCTGCCCCGGATGACTCCCAGTCCTCAAAGGGACTTCTTCGCGAGGAGTCGTGTCCTGAACGGCGTGCTCCTGGCCGTTGCGGATATAGGAAGACTTTTGCCTCTCTGAGCTTTCCTCCAGTGTCCGAGGATCTAAGCGACCTTGAAAGCGCAACGAGACTCTGTTGCTCGAAGCAACTTACATCCTTGGATCCTCGTGCTGAGCGGCTTGCTTGGAGGGGTGCTTGCCCTTTCTCTTTCTCTGGGACGTCGCGGATTAAGAGGCCTCGGAGGGGGCCCCCTTTAGCCGCGCGTCCATCTTTGAACAAAGGTTCTAGATGGCCTTGGACATGTCGTCCATCCTTAAGGCCAACGCCCGTATGTACGGATCAGGAATGATCTTCTATCCTAACATTCACCACAAGGGCGTTGCAGCATAAGGCAGGCTCTCTGACTGGAGCACTGGTCTGTCTCCTCGTATTCACCATTTCTCGAGTTTTTTGGAGAACACACTAAGCTGACTTTTCATCACGAGTTCCCACAGACGACACCAAATATTGCATCCTCAGATCATAGTCACTGTACGAACTCGAATCCGAAAACAAAGCAACACCAAAGAAATCGAGTGAGTGCTTGGGAAGAGAGAGAGAATGACACAAGCTTTTTACGTGAAAATCCTCTTTTAAATAAGAGGAGAAAACCACAGGACTAAGGGTCCAGGTAAACTTCTACTATGTCATTGGGTGAGTACAGAGCATGGAGATCACGTGGAACTCAATGTTCTCTGAGTGCTCTTTCTGATTAAACTAGGAGGAAAACTCACTAACTCATTTTTTGTATGTGTTAATGCAAGAGTGGAAGCAGGATTATTTGTTAGGTGTGTCTTGAATGCTTATATAGAGGCTTGGATGTCCTCCATGGAGAGCCCACGTGGCCTAGCGTGTGCTGGCTATCCCGCCACCAAATCTGCAGGTCTACTCTGCTGTATCAGGAAGATCGCGTGCATGTAGGTGGGCACTGCAAGACGTCACATCACGCATGCGTTGGAAGCCGTCCTTTTCTGCTTTGGCGACGTGTTGTAGGGATTGTATGTGCCTTGGTAGAAGTCAACTTTTCAGACCAATCCAGCTCTTTGGGCCTCACGGGACATGGGCTTAGGTTCTCGTGCCTCCATGACCAGCTTAGCTTCTTGGGCTAAGTCAGGCATTTGGGTCATCCGCCCTTGTCCTCGAGCGCCCAGAGCCAATCTGGTCTCTCGGACCATATTAGACTTTTGGGCCTTTTTGGACATGGATCCGTTTCATGAAAACGGGCCTCTTAATTGGGCCCTGGGTGTTCACTACCCATCAAACCTAAATCAATTTACTTTTCTTCCCAAGAGCATCTTCTGACCTACATTTTTGCCCAAACGATGCTTGACTTCCTACATCTGTTGATCTACAAGGGCACACTCATAATTTGCAATAAAGGTGTTCATTTCCTAACCTAATGAGTTATACCATTCATCCATTTCAACAAATGCCCATTTCCCACAATTAATTTTCTCGCGTCTATTTCTAATTATCTGCCATTCCCATCTATAGAAACATAGTCGCTTACAGTGTTCTTACAAAAAAATTTCTTATGATTTTTGCAGTACTTGAAAATTACATGATCCTTGTATTTTTTTGCCGTATCCAATACTCTAATGAGAAGAAATGTATGCTTACCTCCAGTATACCATTTAACCGTTCAGCAAGATTGGGAAGCTTCAAAGCAGTTACAAGCTTTATGGCACCCCTCACTGATTTTTCCAGTGATAGTAGCTTCACCAGTTCAGTTGCCCTTACAAGCTTATCAGCTGCGGAAGATGACAACACAAAGGCACATTTCTTGAGAAAAAGCTTGAATCCAGTATTTTGGACGCTTTGAAAATGCAACCAAGAAAGTTGGAAAAAGAGGCTGACCCCCACATAAGTACGTGGTAAGGGTCTGCAATCAAAGAGCCCAAGACATTGCCTCAGCATTAAGTGGTGGCTTATCAGTACAATAGTGTAGGCATACCATTGCAACAAGATGCAACAAGCCTCAAGATGCACCTATCAAGTGCTGCGTCTGTATTGAATGCCTCGTCATCAAGTGCAGAGGTATCCAAATCAGCAGCTATCATCTCATCAATTCTTTTCTGAATCTGAAAGGAGGTAGGAGAAATGAAATTCCTAAATTATCCCAGTATCCTTCCAAATAATAAGAAAGAAAGCCTAAAAAAGAGGCAAACCTTCGAAAGATGCACACTCCGCAATATGAATTCATTTTCGAGTGCATCTGCTCCTAGATCAGAGCATGCAAGAGGAATTGAAAGGTCAAGTAGTGTAAGAACTGGCTTGGGTGTCACCTGAAAGGAGGTGCACATTTGATGAACCACGAAATAAGAGTGGATTATCAAAGATATCACATAGTATTCAGACCTACCTTTGGATATAAATCAGGAGACTTGCAAATAATACAGAACAACTTATCATCGTTTAAACCAACCACCCAGTAGTTTTCCTCCAGCTTCTTCACTTTGCTAGCACTGCCCAATCAGATCCTCACAGTTGACAAAGATGAAACAAAAATGAAATGCAAGTAGGTGTTCTACGATGACATTTCACAAATGGAGGATGTTAACCTGAATAAAGGAAGCCAACTTCCACCAAACTGGTCTGTATACACACTCAGCACTCCCTACATGCTTACTTGCATCAACAAATTGAACACGGAGAAGCAATTCAAAGAGCATACCACTGAAGAATCTAAATAGTGAGGGATGCACACCTTGGAATCATAAGAACATAATTGTCCTTCCTCACTGAAACCAAACCATGTCAAATACGAGCCAGGGGACAATGGAAGACGTCCTCTGAGGGGCTGGGTCCTATTACTGATGTTGATTACTCTGAACTCTAGCATCTGCCCACTCTAACACCAAATTCAGTTCTCATGAACCCATCAAACACTAACACCATAGCCATCAAATTTCTTTCTAGCTAAAATCAAACTTTGGATGACAATGTATCAAGGAATTTCAAGAAACAGGACAAAAAGAGACTCAGTTTGCCCAAGCAGAGATGATATTGATTCACCAAGGAACTGAATGAGGTGAACCTGGGAGATACCTGATCATTAGAAGGAAGAGATGGAGAAGCATGAGTGACAATTGCAAGTTCATCTCTGAAGCCAGCTGCAGTGACGACAGGTCCATCAAGGAAGAGAACATACCTCTGTAACAAGTCTTAATCAAATCAAAACCAAAAGATAAAGTAAACATATAACTGGCATGACATCAGTTCTCTGCAACTGAAATCATGTCCAACTTTAAAATCTAAACACATACAGTGTCTCTACGAAGAATACTATATTGATGTTTCTGTAGTGCATGTACTAGCATACTTGTGACATTTACAAATTATTCATTGTCAACCCATAAAACAAGATTAACCCAATAACAGGAATTGTCACATTTAAACTACTACAAGTTTATTAAACTCATAACCACTACTGAAGTATGTCTACAGTAATTAGACACCTTTACTACACTCATAACAACATCCACAGAATTTCTCATCATCTCACTACCTATTCTCTTTGGTATTTCTTCTTTCTATTTTCTTCCTTTTGGTCCCTCTTAATCCCCTGTAAATCTGATAATTTGTAACAAATACTGGCAGATGCTACAGTAGGATTCAAGAATTCAGATGAGATGAGTACACCCACAATGATAGCAAAAGTCACTTCCATAACAAACCCTTTAAAATTATTAATGGAACCGGTAGAAGTGAATGAGAAACTTCGTATATAAACCTGCAAGCCACCGTGAGTAAAGATGCGAAGGAAATTAAAGCTTGTCACAGCAGCCACCCAATCAGTACCCAGTGCCACGGCTTTTACTTCTTCTTCTTCAAACCGCATAGACCACTGAGTTTTACAAAATAGAGGGTAAGCACATAATTTGATTTCAGAAAATTATTAGCCACAGGCACTCTTATGCTTAAATGCAGACACACGTTGATAAGCAAAAAGAACTACAAGCCAACCTCACTATTATTTGCCCAGCTTCTGAATGGACGATACATGAGAGTACTCAGGTGCTTCTCACCCTTGCGTGGATTAGCAAAGACACTTCCATGCTCATTCAAAGAAGCCATTGTAAAACCAAAATAATCAGACATTGGCTGAACTCTTGGACCTTGGCTTGTGTCATGAAAATCTATCTGCGATTAGGATATAGTTAATTATAAGCATAATCCAACAAAGCATGACTTCACATACATATAAATTACAGGGTTGAACTAACACCTCTATATGTGAGTTTCCATCATGTTCAATAGTGGTAATGCTTCCAAGTAGGTTGTAGCAGAGGAAGCACCTTGTCCTAGGCTGCATTGGAGTAGCACCAGGCTGAAAGGCTTCCTGCATTTTTGATCTAGTGTAAACCATTCCGCTTTTTGGTTCCTCCAATCTAAGATCCAAGCGTTCCTTGTGAACACGAGAAGGGTTTTTACATAATTTAGCCCCAGGAGGTATACTGCACTCATTAATATCATCATCTGAATTGTCACCTGAAAAGGAATGTTTTCGTAATCTTTTCTTGCTAGGTGGTTCAGATTCTCCATGGCTGTCTTCAGCCAGATCACTTAAACTAAAAGATGCACTTGGCTCTTGCTCATCCTCATCAAACAGGAGAAGCCCATTACTGTTCTTCAACTGCAAACTAGGAACATCCTCTGTTGGAGACTTCATTGACAAAGGAATAATTGATTCCCAGATACCATATTTACACATGACATCAATAACAGCCAAGGCATTCCCAGTTGGTTTCCATGCCATACAACAAATTTTCTCATCAAATTTCTGTCTGTCAATATCTTGCTTCCGCTCAATATCCCAGATTAATACTTGCTTATCTAAACCTGAAGTAGCCAAGTATTTGCCATTAGGTGACCAAGACAAGTAGCAGACAGATTGCACATGATCACCTCTAAGTGAAAACAGTTTTTCAGCCGTGTCCCTGTCATACATGACGACATCATTTTTTATACCAGGGACTGACAATATTTCACCATCAGGACTCCAGCTAAGTACATTCATGAGGGACATGTCTGAACCAATATCAGGAGCCACACCTTTCAGATTGTGTAATACATCACCAGAATGGAGCTCCCAATAAATGACTGTCCCTTTCGAATCAACAGATGCCAAGTACTCATTGTTAGGATCAAACGCTACACTAGTGACATGTCCTTTGTGCCCCTTAAGAACTCGAGCAATTGTGCCATCAATGGTGTTTATAAGTTTGATGCCTTCGTCATCGCCAGCAGCAGCCAACATGCTGCCTGTCTTGCTAAAAGCAAGTGTACGAATAGGCAAGGTGAACCTTGTAATATTGGTTTCAAACTCACCACCTGATAGACAAGTACAGAAGAATCAACAAAGGGTTTTAATATTTCAGAAAAAGACATGGAACATATAAGCAATAGAATTTTGAGACAAACAAATATGACTAGAGATACAGCTGAATGACACGTTCAAAACAGACAATTTGAAAGCAAGTTTAGTCATAGAAAGCCAGAATCAAAGGAGGCAACCTTTCTAGCAGCATAGAAAATGCTATCATTACTCACAGAAAATGTCAGATATTGAGCTCGTAGAGAATAAATAATGGATATTCGAACGTATTGAGTTTTTACTACTAGCACATGAATCAGTAATTATCCCAGTATTCCCAATATATTTAGTTTCCAAAAGCCAAAATCATGCCAATTATAAATACAACTGTACTGCACTTCATTTGGAGAAAAACAAAAGTTATAATGCATAATGATTTCTGCCAACCTTAGAGCCATCCAAGTAATCTGTTGCTTGCAAATTCACAAATTCTCATAATTGTTGGAGCAGATCTAGGGTGCCCTTCTGTGGAGAGATAAAAGATACCTCAATAATGGGCTACATAAAATTGGCATGCCCCTTTCTTTTTTAATATATTTTCAAATTTCCAGCGAAAGCCTAACAGAGCAATGCCGCGTGGATGTAGAAGGCCCACGGGTCAATTATTCTTGAACAATTTCTTAGAATCTAATGAATATAAAATATTTTATTCACCTCCCAACATGAAAGAAAAAACCAAAAGATTTCCATGTGCTTGCTTTAAAATTAATTTCAAAGAAACACTTTGACTTAATGTTATCACTATCAATAATCACAATATTATCCACATAAACTAATAGAATATGCCAGCATTAGAGTAATGATAAAACCAAGTGATTATTGTTGCAACAAGTAAAACTAAACTCAATAACAATTTCACTAAATCTACCAAACCAAATACATATTTGTTGTTTCAAACCATATTATGACTTTTTCATATAACAAACATATGTAGATTCACCCCACGTCGTTGCATAACTCATGCCACTAATCGAGCCTTTAACTTTGCTAGAGAGCCATCTGCATTGACTTTGATCGTGTAGACCCATTTAAAATCAATGGATTTCTCCCCAATCAATAAATGAACCAAATCCCACGTTTAATTATACTCAATGGTAGATATCACATTCGCCATAGTTGAACGACAACTAAAGTGAGCAATTGCTTCAGAAATAGTCCGAGGCAAAATAAAAAAAGTCTAAAGGTGGATATAGAGGCATATAACTTTGTCAAAAACATGAGTATAGAAATTAGCATTAGATAGAAGACATTTGACACAATTAGGTTAACCTTTTAATAATGCAATCGGAAGATCTAGGTCAATGATCAAAGTAGAAGCCATATGATCCATAGACATGAGGATCAGATTGTTAGGGCTGGTCAAGAGAAGCTACATGAGAGGAAACAGACACCTGACTGAGAACACGAAACATAAATTTAAAAAATAGGAGGCAATAGTGGAGGAGGGAAGATAGACCATGACGCATGACTATTTAGCTAAGAAACACATCACCAAGGATAAATGTCGGACAAAAAGAAGAAAAATAGATAATAGGGAACAAATTACACTCTTGAAACAAAATATCAAGTCAAGGGAAAAATATCAATATTCTGTTCGATTGCCAGCGTACCAAAGGAAAATACATTTGATTAATTTAATGTTGAGTATTCTTATATGAGGACGAATCCTCAAATGTAGTATTCACATCTAAAGATTCTTGTGGAAATAGAGTCTAATGGTTCATTGGGAAATAAAAGACGATGAAAGATATCTAAAGCACTGCTAAGGGTATATAATTAATGAGAGAACAAGCGATCAATACTGCCACGAACCCTATCCAAGCAAGTCAATTGATTAATTAGTTATAATTCTTAAATTTTAAAATCCCAAATGAATTCAATAAAAATACAAAGTTCCAAAATCCGGGTATGACAAACCAAATATACAAAACCCGACAAATTAGAATCCCTATAGACCTCATTAGACAACCGTCCGGACAATCTAAATACGACCTGCTCTATAATCATCGTAACGAAGGTAACAATTCAACCAAAATTATAATCAGACATAATATAATATCCGAACTATTCCTGAAATATAACCATGAGTCTATACCTAACTAATTTCAAAATCCAATCACATCAAATACCAATTTAACTCACAATGAAGCTAAAACTCACCAAATTAGATGAATAACTGACATATCACGTCCTTACTCCTACAATACATCCAAACCTTCTATTCTAAAGGGACAAAACATAAAATATGAGCTTAAAATCCAACAAGTATCATATTTAAATAAAATGAGTACAATAAATCAGAGAGAGGGTCAAGTAGATAAATATCGAATCAAATAATAGAATAAACCCAAATCGTTGATATAATAAATCCAATAAAAATTAAAGATCCAAAATCCAATGGTAATCTCGTACTCAAATCAAATATCTAAATCCAAAAAATGTCCAAATTAGAAAGTAGTACTCATCGGAATGTATATATATATATATCTATATAAACAAAAGTGATTCGAACCGATTCCAATAAGTCGAAATCCAATCCAAATCTAAGTCTAAGTTCAAGTCCAATTCCAAATCCAAGATCTGATCAGCTAGTGATTTGAGGTAGAATCCGATAGCCGGATGATTCAATAACGTGTGCAAAAGCCGAGTAACATCGGCAACAGATAGTCCAAAGGTCCGGATCAAAATATATAGTTAAAATCATTTGTACGAGACATACCAAAACCCATCTGTGGACAAAATCGGTGAATCTCAAATCAAATTCTAATACAAATTTATACAGAAATACAAAGCATGCATCAAATTTGAATTCCGATTATTCAAAAATTAATTTGAAAAAAGGTTACACATATTCCCAATAACCTTAGGCCATATCAAATACAAATTAGGTTAGCATGCTTGGCCACCCATATATTCTGTCTCCCATGGGTAAGGTTGCTCACTATATTTTACCATCCACGGTTTTGGGTACAATCCTCCAAGTTTGTCATATATATTGTGACATCCGAATATATTATAAGGTCGAATCAAATCATTCAAATGGGAAGGATCACTACTTCAAGCCTTTTCTACTAGCGGAAAGGAATTTCCAAATAATAAATCTCCTTATCAGGAGCTAGCAAAAATATTCAATAATAAATCCAAACGTAGTGATCACAACCTAACACATGCATGTGAAAATACACAGCCTTTGCAAATTTTATACACATTTCCGTACACATACTGATATAAATATATACAATGTTCGAAAATTACTTGTTTTTTCAAAAAATGACAAAATCTACAAATATCAACAGAAACAAAATAAAACCCTCAAACAACCGGTAAAAAGGTCATGCGTGCACAAGAAAATAAATGGGCTAATTTAAAAATACACCCACGAGCTTAAAACCTCCAAATCGGAATAGACAAAAGATAGAATTAAAAGATACTTGCCACGATTTTATTCCAAATAGATCTGTCAAAATGATAATCCGATGTAAAATGATAATCCGATGTACCCAAACTTCCTTCCTCTCCTACCTATTCGGCGGGCCTTTCTCTTCTCTCCTTCTCTTTCTCTCCCTCTCTCTCCTTAACTTTCCTGCCGCATCACATCTCGCCTCTCTTCGCCTTCATCCTTCGCCATTCCTTTCTCTACTTATTTTCACATTTAACCGATTTCTCTCAAAATACAAAATCGGAAAAAGGATTACTATCGATTTCACCCCTTTCCTGGCAATGGCGAGAGGGCGATTCCTTTCTCACTCACATCCATTCAAAATGGAGGCATCAACATCCATTCCGCATTAACTCCTCCTAAGAATGGCGGCAACGCGCCGGCTTTCCTCTCTCTCTTCTCCTTTTCCTCCTCTCTTCTTTCTTCCCTCCTTTTTTTCTCTCCCCGACACCCACCGCCTCTACTCTTCTACTACTACTACTACTCTTCTACTACTATTATTATTATTATTATTATTATTATTTTTCTTTTCTTACTACTACTACTACTACTACTAGAGCGATAACACAGGCGCACCTCGAGCGCCAGCCAAACTAATACAAATATCCTTCAAATTTTCACAATATTTAATTAATTTTCACCACCCTAAATTAACCAAAATCATAATTAATATTAAAATAATTCAAATGAGGATTCAAGATATTACAAATATAGACTCACTCCAAAAGAATTTTGAAACACTCATATGAAAGAGAGGGGAATGAGCTACTTCTAACAGATTTCTATTCTTTTTTTAAGCAGAATCATTTTGTTGACAATATTTGGACAATAGGTTTGATGGACGATTCCATACTTGGATACAAATGTAGTAAATTTAGTAGATAAGTACTCATGGACATTATCACCCCGTAAAATGTGTATCGAAGAAGAGAATTAATTATGGAGCTCATCACAAAAGGCATAGGAAAATCTTGAATATCTCATAATGACTTGTCATTAAGTATAACTAGAGAGTTCATAAATAATTATCAACAAAAGTGATAAAATAAAGAATGGCTATTTTAGATGGCTCAAGACATAAGCCCCATATATCAAAATGAACTATCTCAAAAGAAGCTAAAGTTCGTTGATTGACTCTAGAATAATATGGCATACAATATCTTTAGCAAATTGACATAACTTATAAAATAAAGTAGACATAGAATAAAAAATGGGACACAATTTCTTTAGAATTGACAGCACACCATAACCTAAATGACAATGAAACTAAAAGAGGGAAGGAATGACAGTAGAAATAACTACAAAGATGGTCCTGCATCCAATACGTAGAGACCACTTGACTCACAATGACTCCTACCAATGATCCTCCTCATCGAATAATCCTAAAATTCACAAACAATAAAAGAGAAAATAATACAATAGTGATTTTACTTGTAAATTTACTGACATATAATAAGTTATATGAAAATGATGATAAATATAAGATAGATGAAAAAGGAATAGTAGGAGTCAAGTGACCAACACAAATTCCTACAACCACAACCAAAGAATCATCAGAAAAAGTAATACCAGGAAAAGTAGATCATAGTTTATAACAAGGCAATACAACTAAGGTCCAAGTCATGATTGGATGCACCAAAGTCAATGGCCCAAGTCCATAATGCAATCGAGAGAGATGCAATTGGGTTACCATTCTGAATAATAGTAGCAATGGCAGAGGTGGCTTGACAAGCCAGTGACCATGAATGGTCATTGTGGATAAAGTGACCATTTTGGTTGCTTGTGTGGTCAGTAATCAATATCTACCTAAGATCTAGCTGCAGCTTACTACTAAGAAGGAGGCGTCAGCTTTCCATATAACTTCCAACATTTATTTCATGTATAACCAATACCAAGATAGTTAGAAAAAATGAGTTTTCCATCTTGTCCATAACTATTCCAAACAATTCATTGTTCACTGCCTGGAACAATAGATGAGACATCACTCACCAATGAGACCAACAGACTGATGAATCGCAGTTAACATGGAGGATTTGAGAGAATACATCAATTAAGAAGGTTACTGTAGCGCTTGCTAAAATCTGCTATTAGGTGAGTGAAAATCAGATTTAAGCTTAGCAATGAAACACAATATATAGCCAACTGCTCACATTGTTTGCATATTTTCTTCACAACAAAGGAAATCGGCAAAAATACCTTCATCTCTTCATAGAGCCTCTCAAAGTTAGCAAAATAGTTTGTCACACTCTGATCCCATTGAAACATGCGAAAGAATAGTTTGAACACATCAAACATTCTATAATTATATTTTTTTATAAAAAGCCCAGAGTATACTCTTATAAGTCCTTTATAGTATATGTATGAGTAAAGAGAATGGAGACCCTTTGCTCCATATATTTGATCAACTGAGTATAAAGTCTTGCATATTCACAATTCCAAACTTTTGCTCCAAGTGGATCAATCATCAAATTAAGGAGGTCATTAGTGATATGGCATTCCTTTTCAATGCCATGTATAACAAAGAAGACCATTTTCCTCCAATGTTAATAATTGATCCTATTGAGATGTTGATTAGTAATTCAATAGGATATGATCAAAAGTCTCACAAACAGCACTTTGGGATGCACTTAATTCATTTTTGGCAGCCATTAAAAAAATCCAGAATTGTACTTTAAAGAAATTCAAAAGAAATCAAGAGGAACAAAACACCAACAGATCTACTCTAAAAAAAAAAAAAAAGAAGGAACACTTTTTCCACCACACTGCGCCATTTAAAGACACGACACAACATGATCACACGGGAACCACGAAGCAGTTGATGACAGATCAGCAAGAACAACTGCCAAATGATTCAAATCACCAGGATGAACTACTTAAGTGAAGAACAAGGTTCTACCACACACTAATCATGCAAAACAGCAAACACAAGTTGTACAAAACTGACAAAACTCACTAACAAAAGCCATGAAGCAACCACAATAGAGAAATCCTTAAATTTGACATAAACTAATGCAAACTCACTGTAAATTTATACATTGGCCATGCTTTCACTAGTTGACCGCCAAGGATTAGAAATCGTTGAAAAGTCCTAAGAACAAAGAAATCAATCGAGATAAAGAATCTAGGGTGTAGTAAAGCCCATATTTACGGATTTGTCTAATGATGATGGAGAAGGAAGAAAATTACTTTGGGTTTTATTTAGGGATGAAGGGACGCATTAATTATGAGGAAAAAATGGCACTAGCAGCGGCGGTAGCAACAGCTTTGGTTGGGTCTTGCTCTGATAGAGTTAATCTATTCATGCAAATATAAAGTTATTTACATATGCTAAATTAAAATATATCAAAGCATATTCTAAAGCATTTCAATTTGTATATTCTAACAAACCACATTTATAAACACTTCTATATACAAAGTTCAAATCATTTTCATGTCAACCCATTTAACTCATTTAGTATTCCTTATTATAAGCCTAATCATATGTAACTAAACTAGTTGATCTTCTTTTGCACATCGGTCAACAAATTTCATTGACAGAGGACAATCAAAATTAGTGATAAGAGACCATCTGTTAGCTGAAAAAACTTATGATGCTTATTAATATATGTATTGATGTAGCTAACTTAAATGCTAAAAGGATCAAGCTGCATAGGACTTCTCGAGCATGGCAAGAACAATGGAGCTGGATCACAGAATTCGAGAGTGAAGCAGATGTTTACTATGGGAAGAAAGGCTACAAAGGAAGCAACTAAATGCAATTCGTTGGTAATTGAGAAGGCAGGAGGAATGACTTATTTAGGGTTAACTCATCTCCAATGATCATCCTCGGCATTACATATCCAAATTTCAGAGAAGTCCCCCACAGAATTCCACTTGCCAATTAAACAAATTTTGCCCAGAAACCATCTAGCAGTCAGACAAAATGACATGAACAACATGACATGACAAACTCTAAATTCATAAATTCTCACAAACTCAGACAGATAGAGAAAACATGAACTACTCTTCTCTCTCTCCTTTACGTTCTGAACAGCAAAACATCTATTATTAGCCTCAGAAACAAAGACACTAGATCATAAAAGAAACAACAGTTTCTCCCGGCAGACAGTCAAAATCAGAAGTCATAACCAGATCATAAATTAGAAACCCTTCTAGATCAAGCAATCCAAAGAAACACAAGCAGAGAAACATACTCGGGAACTTGTAGAGCTTAACAGAGCGGTCAATGGATCCGGAAGCGAGGCAAGTGCAGTTAGGGCTGAGAGCCAAGGCGGCAACGCCGTCGCGGTGGTGGCGGAGAATCTTGGGCGGAGCAGAGAGGAGGAGGGAATCGTGGATGGAAATGGACATATCTGAAGATGAAGATGTGACGATGTGGTCAGCTCCACTGTCCCACAAAATCGAGCAGAATGAGGGGACACCGTTACTAGACTTGTGAGCTTCTCTCAGCTTCAATGATTTCACTTTCATTTTTTTTTGTTTTTAGCTTCAGACTGGGTGACTGAGGATCGAGTGAGGATTTCCAGTGATGAAACTAAAAGGCAAGGATTCCTGCGATTTGAGAGTAGTAGGGTTTCGATTCGTGTTCTGAGGCACGCAATTGACAATGGATTTGGCGGGAAATGGATTGGTTGTGCAAGATAGTTTCCGGTAATGTACGGTGAGTTGGGACCGAATTTGAAATTGTCCATAAATAGGTGAACCCATGACTGTAGGACATGGTGCATCCAAGAATTACTCTCAAGGCCATCACCGGATGGAAATAATTTTAGGGCATCATATCACGCAATGTCACTTTTTATGGGCCACTTGCGTGCTATTTATCTAACATATTTTATATGATGTAAAAAAATTAGTCTTTTATTGTCTCACCCTAAAAAATACTCCTTTAAACTCTTTAAGACTAGCCACCCAATTAATTATATGCCACCCCCTAATTTTAACTAATTTGACTTTACTTAAAATGCTTACTCTCTAACTTTTTAAACTTATTAAATTTCATTAACTTATTGAATATCTTAAACTTATCTCAAATGGAATGAGCAAATATATTTACATAAGAATATCAGCTCTTCAATTAATGATTAAGTTCATATTTTCTACCTTCACTATGAATGGATAAAATTCATGTTTTTAAAATATTTTTTATAAATATATCTCATAAAAATATTATAAAATCTCTTATATTTTTTCTACTTAATAACATTTTAGAGTAAATATATATTTTCTCATTTTATATATTCTCCTAGATTACTTTAACACTTTATAGAATTTATTGGACAATTACATAGCCCACACATATTTTTATACCTTTAAATTGTAAATGCAAGCATTCTTTATCTGTGTATGACATCCACATGTCATATAAATTAAATACTTCTTAGCCATCCATAACGGTTAACTCTTACATATAAAATAAGACATATAAAATGTTATAACAGATAAGACTATAGTCCAAAATTTTGACAAACCTAAAATAATTTTAAGAAGATTGGATGATGAAGGGCACTCTCTATTGTGTGTGAAAATTGTTGCACATCTTGGGCTTCTACCTTCATCTATTTTAAAGCGCTCTAACTCAATAGTTCGAATCATTATTATGATAATGACAAATATATCTATAATTAATCATACAACATAGGTTGTGATATGATATTGCTAATATATCATCATCTAGTGAATAAATATTTTCATATTTTGTGCCAAATCTTAAAATTTGATCATTTTGATAGTAATCATAATTATGATTACATATAAAATACATCTTCACAAATATAATGGACTTATGATAAAATTATCTTGACAAGTGGGTATTCTAATTATGCTTAACATAATCTTATTAGACCTATAATGCCTATATTATGGTCATTTTACAATTGGCCCAATAAATTTTTATCGTGTAAGATTTGATAATATTTGTTATATCCTCGGATCCTGATTTCTGTACAGATGAGAATTCAAATGCGGAGCAATACAAATATAGAATTTGAATAGAAGGAAAAGAGAGATAGTGACACATGGCGTTTTTACGTTGAAAGTTCTCTTCTAAATAAAAGGAAAAAATCACAAGATTTTGAGTCCGATAATGATTTCACTATTCAAGTATTTGAGTACAAAAGGAAGAAAACAAAATGTATGGTCAATCCCAATGATCACTCTTACAAATACAAGTATTCTCTCAGTTGGTAGTATAAGTGACCTACTTTTTCTCTCTCTGTAGGCGTGAATGCAAGTGAAATAAATTCGGTCCTTTATTAGGTACATAATGAAGACTTATATAGTGGTTGAGTCCTCCTACGTGGAGATGGCGTGTACAGTGGATCCTGCCACCAACTCTACAAATCCATTCTATTGTGTCAGAAAGATTGCATGCATGAGAGCTAGCTCTGTGAGACGTCACTTCTGCGGTGATCATACCTACTTTACAGATCATCATTCCCTATAAAGATTACGTGTTACAAAGATTGCGCGTGCCATTTTGAACGTCATCTTTCTGAGTTGGCGTCCTCAGTTGTCTTGAGCTTTCTTCTCTACACTCGTGACATCGAAGATTTCTCAGAATCCGTGTCCTTGATGAAGGTTTTAACCCTCATCAAGTCCGCAGGCTTTTAGTGCCAAATGTCCTTGTCTTTATCACGGTCTTTGGCCTTTGTCATGTCCATGGACATTTGGTGACAAATGTCCTCGGGGCTCTATTAGAGACTTTGGTCTCTTACGGAGTTCTCGAGTCTCCAAAACTAAGTCGGCTCCTCAGACAAACTCAGCTCTCTGGACTTCTTGGGCCGTGAGCCTAAATCCTCCGGCCTCTAGAGTCCATCTAGCCTCTTGGGCCTTCTATAGACTCGGACCCATTTCACAAAAATAGATTTCTTGATTGGGCTTTGGGTATTCACTACCCATCACTAGCCTCCCATACCAAAAGGTTTGAGAATCTCAACCTTTGGCATGTGCGACTCTGGCATTGATCTGATCTTTCATAACGTTTATCTTTGGTCCACAGCCTAACGCTCCTCTTTTCAAAAGCTAGCTTTCCAAGTGTCCGTGGATTTTTTCTAAATGGCTCAGCCAAAATCTATCTGATGAAGTGATCATAGTCCACCGACTAAGGAGAAGGCGCTCAAGGATTTTAAAGGGACCAATGGCTTGAAAATACATTGTCCATAGACTCTCTTTCCCCAGGTCCGAGGGGCGCTCGCGCGCCAATAGGCGTATTAAATGTGCATTAATTTGGTGCATTAAATGCGCACTAATTGCAGCCTTGAGAAGGGAAAGGACATCATTGTCTGCAACCTATGGGGAGCTGACACGTGGCCGAGCATTTAAAGAGATGCGCCTTTTGAATTTTATGGCCATTTAAGTTACTTTTCCCTTCACCATTTCATTTGCATGCTTCAAAACTTAAGCGTTCGAAACTCTCTACAAATTCCACGCTTTCCTAGGCGATTTCCTTCTTCTTCTTCTTCGTGCTTCCAGACTTTTCCATGGCTCCTGGAGTAAAAAATATTGCTTCTTCGCCAACTTTGGCAGACTTCGAGGCCATTCGAGTGCGGTACAAGATCCAAAGCTTGATGGCTATAGTGGTTCCTGACACCCATGAGAGGGCTTGTAGCCCACCTGATGGCTTTGCCACCGTATACATAGTCCACCTCAAGAGTGGGCTTCGTTATCCTATGGCTCTAGAGTGATACCATATCATGATGGACCTTAAGGTTCTAGTGGCGCGGCTATAGCCAAATACCGTCAGGTACCTTGTTTCTCTTTGCGTATTTGCTTGTTGCCATAAGAAGGTCCTTGATACTTTGGCGATGAAACTAACGCTGAGGTTTTCACATAGTCAGGTCTGGTTTGTTGTCACTCCACGTCCGGAGTTTTAGAAATCAGTGGTGAAAACTCCGATTCCACCAACAAGTGAAAAGATAAGTTTTTCTTTCTTAGAATTCGTGAGAATTGGACCCTCTCCAATGAGTGGGGAAATGTGGAGCCCAAACTGTGCAAGAACGCCACGCCTAAGTAGAAGGCTGCAGTGAAGGACTTCAGACGTGATGCTGTCCAACCTTAGCTTCTTTAACAAAAATAATAGTAACAAATGGTTGAGGTCTAAGCACTTAGAGGAAGCCAAGTGGGAGCCTCAACTCGGAGGACTCCAGTGCCCTTCCTGCCCCTCCGGAAAAGAAGATGCAAAAGAAGAAACGAAAAGCTTTGAGGATTGAGGAGCCGTCTGAATGGACAAAGAAGAGCCGTCGAACAGAGACTTTGGAGCATCCGACGGTGATTATTGAGTACCCCTTCTCATCCGATGATGACAACTCGGCCCTTATTAAGCGGCTAATAAGGAAGAAGGTGTCAATCCAAGAAGTTGAAGGCATCAGACCGTCAGTTGTTATTGAACTTGTTGAGCAGCCTTCTGAGGTCGTGGGTCTATCCACAGAGCCTCTTGTTGCCCCTCCTCTTTATGAGCCCATATCTGATATTCCTTCCATTTTCACTAGAGAGGACTCGGATTGGATTAACAATCCATCTAAGGACATTATTGAGGAACAAGCAGAGGGGGAGGTTGAGGCAACTCAGGGCGAGAAAGTAGTGACGATGATTTCAACGACGATTGCTGAGACTGCTGAGGTCGAGAAAAGGAGGGCCACTGAGGCGCCCACTGCTGAGCTCCTTGCTTAACATTCCAAGTTTATAGTCCAATTGAGCTTCCACCTAAGGTCCACGATGAGGTCCTGGTCGAGGACATCGCTGGGATTTCACGCACGGCTGAGGCGAAGACTAGGGCAATAGATTATTTTAAAGTGGTTGAGCCCCCAATCCTTGATTTTGGTGAAGTTGCCCTTGCGACCGAGGCCAGGGTTGAGGTTTCTATGGTGCAGGAGATAGCTGCAACAGAGCTGGCTAAATCTGAAGCTCTTAGAGGAGACAGTCCAATAGAGAGCTCCTTTTTCTCCATGGTACATCTCTATTTTACCTCAAGCTTCTTGGCTTTCTGGACGGCACTTTAATAACTAACCCCTGCTTTGTAGCTTCGTGAGCTGGTCGACTGATTTACTCCAATTATTGATGAGGCCACCCAGTCTTTCGTGGGCTAAAAGACCCTCAAGGCTGCAGAAGAGCATAATAAGTGCTTGGAGCTTAAACTTACTGAGGTCAAGAGCAAAATCACCTCTATTGAGGATTTACGAAAGGCCCAGCAGTAGTGGTATATTTCCCTCCGAAGCAAGAATGTTCGCTTGGTGGTCTAGCTGAGGACTTCAATAAAGGCTAAGGACCTCAAATCTGAGTTGGAGCGGAAGTATTGGGATGGCATCACACTATGTCGCTGCATAATGAAGATGTTGGTGCCCCAATTTCCTCTTTCCCCGCTCCATTCGAAGAATGCCAGTACTGACAGCAAGGTAGATTTGATTTTCTGCCCAGAGGAGGATGAGATCCTAGATCCTTCTGCGCTTGAATCCTTCGGGTCTTAGTGTTTCATTGTATATGTGTACTTGTTTTCTCTTTGTTGTACATAACATATACATCTAAATGAAAGTTATTCTTTCCTGGTACAACTTCTCTTCTTTACTTACACTTGCGGTTTTTTCTTAAATTTAGGCTCTTAGGAAACTTTATCCCTCATGAGTATAGTATCCGAACCTTTTGACTATCGTTGGCTGAAGATGCTACCTCTAAGGTCTTTGCATACTTGCTGTTTTTAAAGCCCATTGAGTTTTTATATTCAACCTTTTGTGGGTTGCTTGGCGTCGTTGCCAAGTTTTTGAGTACGACCTCTTAATGGGCCGCTCGGACCTTGCCGAGTTTTTGAGTACGGCCTCTTAATGGGCTGCTTGGACCTTGCTAAGTTTTTGAGTACGGCCTCTTAATGGGCCACTCAAACTTTACCAAATTTTTTAGTATGACCTCTTAATGAGCTGCTCGGACCTTACTGAGTTTTTTGGCAAGTAAAAGGGTCCTTTTACTTGATTTAGAGCCAGCCAAGGTCTTAGAGATTTATGAAATGATATACAATCACTAAATTGAATACAAGACAATGATTAAGTAAAAAAATATTATTTTATTAATGAAATATAATACAAGCATGTCAAATGATGCAATCAACTATACTGTGTGTTGTACATCTTTACTGGTAATATTTTTTTGAGGTGAGCAGTGTTCCATGTCCGAGGGACAAGTCTTCCCTCCTGGGTGCGCAGCTTGTATGCCCCGTTTTGAAAGATGGCTGAGATCAAGAACAGCCCATTCCAATTTGGGAAGAGCTTGTTCCGACTGGTATTTCTACTGGTGGCTTCAATGATTTTTAACACTAAGTTTACTACTTCGAATTGGCACGCTTTCACCCTCTTATTATAATACCGGGCGACATTCTACTGGTATGCAGCGGCGCACAGTCTTTCTGCACCTCGAGCTTCCTCAAGCAGGTCGAGATTTTTTCGGAATCTCTATACATTATTATGGGGATTGAAGCTTTCCACTTGAAGGTTTGGCAATCCAACTACCACTGGGACGACTGCCTCGACCCCATAACACAAGCTGAACGGAGTCTTACGCGTAGGCTCCCTCGAAGTTGTCATGTATAACTATAGTACTGATTGCAGCTCGTCAACCTATGAGCCCCCAACATGCTTCAATTTTGTCTTCAGTCCGTATAGTATGGTGCGGTTGGTGACATCCACTTGTCCATTGCACTGTAGGTACACAATCGACGTATACACCAACCTTATTCTTAGATTGGTATAATACTTTGTGAACCTCTTTCCAGTGAATTGGGTCTTATTGTTAGTCACAATGCATTTTGGGATCCCGAACCTGTACATGATACTCTGTCTGACGAAGTCTATTGCGTTCTACTCGATTATGCGAGCTAATGGTGTGGCCTTAACCTATTTCGGGAAGTAGTTGATTTCGACGATCAAGAATTTCCTTTACTAAGATACTGTTGGCAACGGCCTAAGTATGCCCAGCCCTATTGCACGAAAGGCCAAGGCGATTGTAGAGCTTGGAGTTCTGTATGCGACTGGTGGGTAAGGTTATCATAGACTTGGCAGTCCTCGCATTTTCGCACAAAATCTATGGCGTCATACTTCATGGTTGGCCAGTAGTATCCTTACCTCATCAACTTGAAAGTTAAATTCTTACCTCCAATGTGGGATCCACAAATTTCGAGGCGCACTTCTCCGAGGGCATAATCAGCCTCTTCTGGAGAGAGAGGCACCGTAGATAGGGGCAGAGAATTCTCATTGATACAATCAACCGTCCATGATAATGTACCACCCTGCCGTCTTTTTTACCTTTTTGGCTTCCTCTGCGTCTTTAAGCAATGTCCCGCCAGACAAATATCTCATGTAGAGGGTCATCCAATTGTTGGTGTTGGATATCTATATCACTTCTAGGTCAGAATCTTCTACACTAGGTTTGTCGAAGACCACGCGCATTCCTTGGGTATATTGCTCTAGGTCTCCTAAGGCTGCTACTTTTACAAACTGGTTGGCTTTTTTAATCTCCTCTTGTAGGATGTGGACCATTTCTACCTTTTCATAGGCCAAGACTAGTCCGCTGAATTTTGACAGTATTTGGAACAGCTATGGGCTATTTGCTTCAAAGTTTCCTCGGACCTAGTTGACAACTAACTTGGAGTCGCTGCAGACAATTAGGTCCTTGGCCGAGCATTTCTTTGCTAATCGTAATCCTGCAAGTAAGGCTTCTTACTTCACGACGTTGTTGGTCACTGGAAACCTGAGGACCATCGAGCACTTTATCTCTAAACCATCAAGCGTCATTAGCACAACGCCAATACCACAACCATCCTTCATGGAAGAGCCGTCCACATGTAGAGTCCAGACTGTTGGGCTGTGTGATTCTTCAGCATCACAAATGTCCAAAACCTCCAGAGTTGGTGTCATAGTCTTGAGAATAAAGTCTGCTTTTAAGGCCAATCGCAGGTAAAATTCTATGTCGAACTCTTCCAACTAAATGGCCTACTTGACCAACCATCCCGACGCTTTTGGCTTCTACAGAATCGCTCTCAAAGGTTGGTCGGTTAGGAAGATCACTTTGTGTGCTTAAAAAAATAATCTTAATTTTCGAGCAGAATCACGAGCGCCAGAGCCATCTTTTCTACATGAGAGTACCTTGTCTCAGGGTCAGCTAGGATTTTACCGACGTAGTACACAGGCTGTTGCCAGTTGTACTACTGGCGAATCAAGGTTGTGTGGAACACTACGAGGTACAAATATAACTTATCGCTTGGTTGGGGAGAAGTCAAAAGTGGGGACTTGAGAGATACTCCTTGAGTCCTCGAAAGGCTTCTTCGTAGTCAGCCGTCCATTGGAAACCAATAGTCTTCGTCCCCCTTAGGACCTTGAAAAACGGTAAGTACTTCTCAGCCGACTTAGCCAAGAAGCGAGACAGTACTACCAGTCTCCCAGTAAGCTTCTGGACCTCCTTCACGGTTTGAGAAGACTTCATATCAAGGATGGTTTTGATCTTTTCTGGAATTGTTTCGATCCCTCGGTATGAAATAATGTAACCCAAGAATTTTCCTAATATCACTCTGAATGTACACTTGGCTGGATTGAGCTACATCTAGTGTGTTCTTAGGACATTAAAGATCTCGTTCAAATCTTTGATGTGGTGGTCCGTTATTTTACTTTTGATGAGCATGTCGTCCCCATAGATCTCCATATTCCTTCCGATCTGGTCCTCGAACATTTTATTCACAAGCCTTTGATAAGTTGCACCAACATTCTTGAGGTTGAAGAGTATGACTTTATAGCAGTACATCCCTTGGTCCGTCATAAATAATGTGTACTCATTCTCATCAGGGCTCATTCTTATCTGATTGTAGCCCGAATATGCGTCGATGAAATTTAGGAGTTCATGTTTGGATGTCGAGTTTACAAGTGAATCGATCATCGGCGGTGGGAAATTATTCTTTCAGTATATGCTTTATTAACGTCTATAAAATCCACATACATCCTCCACTTCCCGTTATTCTTCTTGACCATCATAACGTTGGACAACCAATCTGAGTAATGCACCACCCGTATGAATTTGGCGTCCAGGAGTTTCTTTACCTCTTTTTTGATAGCTACCAGTTTCTTCATTGAATAGTTTCTTCTCTTCTGTCGAACGGGATTATGATTGGGATCTAAACTCAATTTATGGACCATTACTCAGTCAGTATCTCTGACATGTCACTTGGTGCCCAGGCAAAGACATCCGAGTTTTTTCCGTAAGAAGTTGACGAGCTGGTCTCAGAAAGGCTGAAGTAGTGAACTTCCTATCTGGACGGATTTCTCAGGATCTCTAAAATTCAAGGGGACTCGGTCGATTGCTTCTCCGGATTTGACCTGCTGCAATGTCGTTTCGTCGCGAAAGTCTAAGTCTTCAATTGGTTGAGGAAGAGGCATTTGCGTGACTTGAGACAGATAGCATGTCCGTCCAATAGTTTGATCTCCGAGGAACTCCCTAATCACGTATGGTGTGGGAAACTTCATCTTCAGATATGGGATTAAGGTTACGGCTTCGAAAATAGTCAGGCAAAGACGTCCGAAGATAGCGTTGTAGACCGACGGGAGGTCTACTACCAAGAAGGAAAGAGTCTTGGATGCTATCTTCAGATACGTTCCTAGTGTGACCTTAAGTTGAATGATTCTTTGTACTGGTACTAGCTCATTGTCCAGTCCATAAATGGGTCATTCAGTAGCCATCATTTGACTTTTCCCGAGTCCTAATTTAAAAAAGGCATCAAGGTAAAGTAAATTTCGAAAACTTTCATTATCAATGAATACTCGTTTCATCTGTAATCTAATACTCCGTTAGAAATGAATGCGGTTATAACCAAAGGGTTAGAATGGGGGGATATTACATAGGACATATCTTTGTTGCTAAAACTAATGACCTCATACCTAAATTCTACCCAAGGCTTCTTCTGCTTTGCCGCTGGATCCTCTCGGATGCCACTTTTGGCCGAGCGAGTTGATATCATATTGACGACCCTTGCAGCCACTCGAATCCTCGGATGGTAAGCCTCACCATCTCCTACTGCTCTGGAAGCTTGTCTGGGCTTTTACAGAAAATAGTTGAGGTGACATCTCTTGATCAGCTCCTCGATCCCTCTTTGTAATGTCCTACAGTCCTTGGTATTGTGACCCCCGTAGCGATAGTAGTGGCAATACTTGGGCTGGTCACCACCTTCGGGATTCTTCAGCACCTTAGGCCACTTCAGAAATTTTTTATCCTGAATTTGTATCAAAATATTGGTACGCAAGTCGTTTAAGGGAATCAGGTTTAAGGGCTTATACTCTCTACAAATAGTCTGCTCGGACTTCTACTGCTTCTTGGGTGCTCGGGATGCCTTATCATCTTCATGTTTCCTTTTTCCTTCCATCGTCCTTGGGGGGAGGCTCTGCTCTCAGATGGGTCTCTTCGCGTGGTTCGCTTCCTCAACCGCAATGTAAACTCTCGCTATGATCTTGGCCTCCCTGAACATTTGAGGACCCTTGTGCACGATGTGCTTAAAGAAGCTACCTCCCTCCAATGCAGACAAGAATGTGGTGAGCTTGACCTTGATGGCGGTAATAGTAAAACTCTTTAGGGGATTTCACGAATAAGGTGCCATGGCTTCTCGATCCTAATGAATCGGAATTGGGAGAGAAAACTCTTTAGGCTCTAGCCGTAGAACCCCGACCATCACCCTTATTTCATCCAAACTTGGAGGTAAGATGCTCACGAAATGATCCAACTAGTCTATTGGATCGATCCTCCGTTAGTCAATATATGGCGAACTTCGGGAGAGATAAAAGTCTCTACCAACTCGGCGACGAGCCGAATGCAAAAGCGAATGGAGTCTTGTGGTAGGTAGCCCGTCACGAGGGGAACCCGAATGGGGTGCTCCCATAAAGATCGAGGAATTTTTCTCTCTGGGCTTTCCTCCCGAGCCCGAGTGTCAATGAGAAGTATCGAGGCATATTCTCATTTCATCCAACCCTTTCCCGAGATGAGGCTAAGAGGCCTTAGATGGTGCTCCATTTGGCCGTTCATCCATTTTTGTGCAAAGGGTCGAACAGCCCCGAAAAATAATCCAACTAGTCTATTAAGATGTTCTTCTATCAACGCTTCCATCGTATTTTTAACGATCTCTTAGAAAAATATATGGCATTTTCAACTTCAAGGGAAGTTGCCTCGGATCCTAATCTAAGCAAATTTGGATAAATGGAGATCTCCAAGTATTTTGACTTGGAGTTAAAGCATAAAATGTTAGGGTATACCCCGAGTAACTTGGTACATCAGATGACACCAAACATTAACACAAAAAGGGGCCCTCTAGGAGGGCAAAAATCTATCTAGCGTAGACCAGCAAGCCATCTCAGTAGGATCATTCCACCACCACAGGCAGGGCAGTGCAAGTTTAGCTAGACCATCAGCTCACACTAGCAACTAATCCAGGGCCCCTTCACCCATCTGCAGCTACCGACAGTAGCATCACTCCCTTGCATCTTCTCCTCTCATTGAAGTAGTTCCTCAACTTGTAGGGATTTGTCCAGCTTCAGTATCCAACAGCAGGGCACTTCTCGTCAGACTCCTAATCCCCGGAATCTCTAGCCCACAACCAAGGGGGATTTTGACATGAGGAACATGGACACCATCTTGAATGGGGTGCTCCGGAATCAAGACTATAGGAGAAAAGATCGAGTCCAGAACTTTTTTTACACACTCCCAACAGCAAATGGAGCCTCTTTTACTTCCTCCCAGCAAACCACAAGCTGCCTTGATCAGAACACGCCAGTTCAGCAGCCTCAAGGCAACAACGGGCATAACCACATATTAAATAAATCGAGGCAACTTGCATTCCACAGGTTCAGCAGCACCATCAGCATGTCAAGCAGGCATGCTTTGAGGGGGTGTTTCTTCCCAACAGCACCCTTTCTCGAAAACAAGGCATCAGCACATTAATTGCACACCAGGACCAAAGATCAGTTGAAGCCCAGAAGATCCCTGGGTTGCAGCATCAATGATTTGCATCCAACAGCAGTAATTAAATTCCATAAGAGCCAGCCTCATCCAGCGTTTTTTTGTGATCAAAGGGTAACTATGGTGCAGCAACAGCATGGAGAAATGTCAAGACCTTCATCCTCAAGGCTAATGCTCAAACGTATGGATTAAGATGTTCTCTATCCTGACACCCAGTGAGACCAGTATCAGCAGAATAACTGCTATGAACAACAGTATCAACAGCAGACTAAAAGGAAACTACCAACACCAACAAGCAGTCAAAAACATCGGGACACTCCTTGACAGCAAGAGAGGTATATCAATTTGTGCCTGGATATCATTATTTTACTCCTTGATTTTGTTGGCACCATTTTTCAACTTTCCGGATCACGCCCTTCCTATTTTTAGAAAATGTGCCACTAAATTAACCTCGACTTTTAGTTGGTTCTCATAGACTTAGAAAATCAATGTTGCATCGGAATTAAAGAATCAATGTGAGGGATCCGATAACCTAAGGGTTTCAAAAGGAGCACCCACAGAGCTGAGGAGTTTTGCCCCACGGATGAAGACCCAAATGTAGAGCAACACAAATATAGATTTTGAGTAGAAGGAAGGGAAAGATAGTGACACGTGACATTTTTTTGTGAAAAACCTTCTTCTAAATGAGAGAAAAAAGCCACGAGATTGAGTAAGAGAATGATTCTACTTTTCAAGTATTTGAGTACAAAGGGAAGATAATAAAGTGTATGATGAATCTCAAGGATCACTTTTACAAACACAAGTGTTCTCTCAATTGCCAGTATGAGTGACTTGCTTTTTCTCTCTCTGTGGAAGTGAATGCAAGTGAAGTAAATTCGGTCTTTTATTAACTACACAATGAAGGCTTATATAGTGGTTGAGCCCTCCTGTGTGGAGCAGTCACGTGAAGGTGGCGTATAGAGTGGATCCTGCCACCAACTCTGCAAATCCATTTTGCAATGTCAGAAAGATTACGTGCATGCATGTTAACTCTATAAAACGTCACTTCTGTAGTGATCACACCTATTCTACAGGCCATCATTCCTTGTAGAGATTGCGTGTCGTAGAGATAGCACGTGCCTTTGTGAACATCTTCCTTCTAAGCTAACATCCTCAGTCGTCCTAAATTTCCTTCTCTGCGCTCGTGCCATCAAAGTTTCTCAAAATTCGCGTCCTTGGTGAAGGCTTTGACCCTCATCGAGTCTGCGAGCCTTGTTTTTATATATGTGTATATTTTGTTTTTACAAAATGATTGCAAAATATACATCTGTGTATATTTTGAATGGCCTATAATATAGAAAATTATCAAAACTAATGCCATGTTTTGCAAAAAAAAAAAAAAAGATATCATTTTTATTTTATTTACTTGCATTATTGCAGTCTAAAATCCATTTGATGATACCTTTATTGAGCTAATTTTTTAGTCGGTAAGGTTAATTTATAGTTTTTATAAGCAAGCTTTGATATTTTTGAATTTTAAAGTTTTAGAGCCTCGTGCACTCAGAACATCTCATCCACTGGCTTGTTTTACTCTCCTTCTTTAGTTCGTGTCTCATTTCATTCGTAATAGACATCCATCTGGCAACTTCCTAGAGAGCAAACAGTCTTCCTCTCTTGTGAACAAAGAAGTGGTATATTTTTTAGAAAGTAAAATTGTCTAATTGTTGCATTTTTATTTTCTAGTATTTTTGTTAAGACAAATTATTGCATTCACATTATTATAAATATAAAACATTGAAGGTATCATTCTCGAAGAATGCTTAAAGATTTGAGCGTTCAACTGCAAACGACAAAAATATATTTTATTTGTGTAAGGCTTGATTGTCACATATTTAATAAAGGATGAGAATGGTTGATCCAAGCTCAACTATTTGTATTTTACGCATAAATTATAAAATAAAAAAATAATATAATATAGATGCATTTGATTAAATCAATTTCATTTCTCTCTATAAATTGTATATTTGTGACAATATAATCCTCCTAAAAAAACCATATCTATGACAATTGACAAGATTTCAAGAGAATTACAATACCTACGTAATTATCATGATATTTATATGGTTCTCAATAAAATAAAATAAAAATATTTCCTATCAATTAAATGAAAGATATGGCATTCTATTTATAAATAATAATGTTTCCTTCTCTCCTCGAAACGCTTTTGAATGATAAAACCATGGGATATTATAACAAAGAATATAGTCTCATGCATTCTCCATGCACAGAAAATATATCAGATAGAGTCAACTTGCCCTAGGATTCAACGTTGATACCGTTTATGGAAAATTCATGCTAAGACCCTATAGAAGCAACATGCCCACAAACAATGAGGGCTATGACAGATGTGCTTTTAATAAGAATTATATCGAAAAATTATTGATGAGTTAGCTAAAAATTTAAATTTATTAGAAGTTTAACTTGAAATTTTAAACAAATCAACTTTTTAGGATTATTCAGAGCAATCTCAATAGACAATGGTGATAGTATATTATTGGATGGTTAGGATACCCGAAATGTAGAAATAAAGTCCGTGACACTCTTTACTAGTAGTCTATATTAGAAGGATGGCTGTCCCACATTAATTTAAATAGAAATATATCTAACTCCCTTCATTGTGCTTTTCCAAAAATATGAATATGTGGATAAGATAATCAAGATGGTAGTCACTAGTCTCCCACAAAATTGTCTGAATAATTACTTTGTAAACTCAATAATTAAAATCATCAACACAAAATAAATATACAAAGAGATTAATAACCAAAATACCTCTAGGAAGCAATAGATATTGAATACTAATATTCAAGGATTCCTAACAATCCACATTCAATTTTACATATATGGAAATTAAAATCAGTACTCTAAAAATAAAATACATAAGACCTAACAAATGTCTAAACAAAATGCCCGTAAGAGGCCTTCTCATCTAACTCTAACCTGTCAACTGCCACACTAAAAAGATATCAAAAAGTTCAAACCTATAATCTACTATGGAAGGATGCAAAATACTATAGAAATGAGCATAATACCCAATAAATAATTCATAACCAAGGATCATCCAATAATGGATCCCAATAAAATTCGTGGAACATAAGCATTTTAAAGATGCTCAAAGCACAAGATGACAAATAAAACACATGAATAAAAGACTTGCATATGAGATACTAAAGTCTTTCAAATTTATGAACAATTTGTATAACTTTTATATAAATACTCTTATTTAACATGCAATAGATCTTTTATATAAGAGTTTACATTTTGAATTAATTTAGAGAACTCATTATTTAATAACTACTTACAAATTCATAACAGTATTTATAATATCTTGAATATTTTTTATTATATTTATTTAAATAAATAATGTTATTAATTGAATGATTTAATTAGTTTAGTGGGTCCAAATTTTACATGGCTAGCAAAAATGATCATGATTATGCAATTATTTAGGATTGATGATCCATTTCATCCTAGATTAGGTTAAATATGCTCATTTAATATTAATATCAAGTAGAACTTCTCTCTTAGATTTTGGGAGGTTTTAATAATTTGTCCAAATTTATAGAAGGATAAAAATTTAAAGAGATAATGTTATAAAATGTAATGGAGGATTTTCCCCAGAAATATGGACCCTTAGCTATCCCTACGTTATAGACAATTGGTACTATGTTAAATTCTATTATAGTGAAACTTTAAGCAAAAGCTTTCAATGAAAAAAAAGGAGTTGGTTAAAGTGATTTCATGAAAATGTATGGTGGCTGAATTGGAGGTAAGTTATACAAGTATTTAGTGATATATGAGGTCATGGCTTATGATAACAAAAATAGTTAGTAAGTTAGTAATATTTTAGGATATTGGTTGCATAAAAATAAAAAGTTTAATCATCTCTAATCAAATCAAGTTGATCAAACACTTTTATGTTCAATTTTAGTAGGAGGTTGGTTATAATTTTAGGGATTAAAATCATGATAATTAAAGACTTTAAAAAAAAATGATTTCAGTTGTGAACTTCAATGACCAATTGAATAAATGGTGACAATTATGAGAGTTAATATTGCATGAACAATTTTGGTTAAGAGCTAACTAATATTTGGGAGTATTTGCTACAAATAAGGAGGATTTTATCTATCTTCTCCCTTCAATAGAAATTGTAAGAAGACCCTAACAAAGATTCTAATTAGCCGTCCCGCATTTTTAGTCGTTGTCCCATATTTTTGGAGAGTAAAATCGGAGATGTTTTAAGAGGTTACCACAAATTGTGGAGGTTAAAAACTTATAAAATTTCCTAGCTAAAAATATGGAGTTTGACCTCATGGATGAGAGAGAGGGGATGTTGGATTTTCCATGTAGAATTTAGATTATGATTTTTCCATAAATCAACAAAATAATAAGGGTTAAAAGAGAAGGGAGCTAACTAATGGGATCTTAGTTTTCCTAGGGAAAGATTGGTTAACTTGTGGAGAAGGTGGCCGAGTATAGGAAGTGGTTATGCAAGGAGATTAGTCAAATGAGAATCTAAGATAATTATAACCACTATTTAGGCGGTCAGCTACATTTATATGTGTCAAAAGAGAAGTGGTTACTGGTTGATTTTGTGGGCTGGTTTTGCTACTTGGTAGCAGAAAAAAATAAGTTCGGAATCCTAAGAGACAGGGGAAGAAAAAAACCAACTAGAAACAAATCCCCTCTATCTACAAATTAGGCATTTGAAAACTCATCTTCCTTCCTTGTTCATTTGGCTTCCAAATAGAGAGAGAAACAGTAGTGGATTCTGAACGGAGCCAAGTGACCGAGGAGGAATATAGGAAGGAAGCAAAGAGCATTCAACTTAACGTAAGTAAAACTTGTAATGTTCTATTTTCTAACAAGTGGTTTGCGTCATTCTTTGTTTATCTCTTGATTTTCCAACAATAAATCATTGATTTTCCTATTGAAATATTTAAATATTATTTATGTATGTCACTATACAGTTCTGAGTTTGATGCGTCTCTGGATCCAAATTTCGAACAGATTCGGATGATTTTTCTGTCTTGGCTCCGGCTCCGTTTCCTAAGTTGGATCCAACACACCACTAAACAGAACAAGAGGTCAGTGTGTTCGACAGGAAGTTGTCCCATCGAAAACACTCTGACGCTCAAGTCAGTAAAAACAGTCTTCAAAAGGAAGAAACTGAAAATAGAGAGAGAGAGAGAGTTTGAGTGTTTGATCCAGATGTAAGAGAGATGTGAGGTCTATCTGAATTTGGAAGGTGGGAAGGTAGTAAACGGCGGTGAGAGGCGCGCTTGTGTACCTTAGGGTTTTTTGGAGGATGAAGGTGGCAGAGAAGGCAGACTTCTGTGAGCACCCGATCGTCCTAGGAAATGTATGTAACTGGATGCCTTCAAGAAAGCGTATATGGTTGAAAGTATGAAAGAAAGCATGCCCTTGATGGTGAGTCAAGGGTTTTTTTTGTAGCTGAGAGGTCGATCCTCCTTCTTTGGAAAGAGTCATTTCCTTCCTGATTTGCTGGCGGGCTTGCCCTCTAGAGCCGGCTTGCCTTAAATATGCTCATTTAACATTAATATCAAACAGAATTTATCTCTTAGATTTTAGGAGGTTTTAATAATTTGTCTAAATTTATAGAAGGCTAAAAATTTAGAGAGATAATGTTATAAAATGTAATGGAGGATTTTCCCTAGAAATGTGGACCCATGGCTGTCCCTACGTTATAGACAATTGGTACTATGTTAAATTCTATTATAGTGAAACTTTAAGCAAAAGCTTTCGAGGAAAAAAAAAAAGTTGGTTAAAGGAAAATGTATGGTGGCTGAAAGATAAGTTATCAAGTATTTAGTGATATATGAGGTCATGGCTTATGATAACAAAAAATAGTTAGTAAGTTAGTAATATTTTAGGAGATTATTGCATAAAATAAAAGTTTAATCATCTCTAATTCAAGTTGATCAAACACTTTTATGTTCCATTTTAGCAGGAGGTTGGTTATAATTTTAGGGATTAAAATCATGGTAATTAAAGACTTTAAAAAAATGAATCAGTTGTGAACTTCAATGGCCAATTGAATAAATGGTGACAATTATGAGAGTTAATATTGCATGAACAATTTTGGTTAAGAGCTAACTAATATTTGGGAGTATTTGCTACAAATAAGGAGGATTTTATCTATCTTCTCCCTTCAATAGAAATTGTAAGAAGACCCTAACAAAGATTCTAATTAGCCGTCCCATATTTTTAGTCGTTGTCCCATATTTTTGGAGAGTAAAATCAGAGATGTTTTAAGAGGTTACCAGAAATTGTGGAGGTTAAAAACTTATAAAATTTCCTAGCTAAAAATATGGAGTTTGGCCTCATGGATGAGAGAGAGGGGATGTTGGATTTTCCAGGTAGAATTTGGATTATGATTTTTCCATAAATCAACAAAATAATAAGCGTTAAAAGAGAAGGGAGCTAACTAATGGGATCTTAGTTTTCCTAGGGAAAGATTGGTTAACTTGTGGAGAAGGTGGCCGAGTATAGGAAGTGGTTATGCACGGAGATTAGTCAAATGAGAATCTAAGATAATTATAACCACTATTTAGGCGGTCAGCTACATTTATATGTGTCAAAAGAGAAGTGGTTACTGGTTGATTTTGTGGGTTGGTTTTGCTACTTGGTAGCAGAAAAAAATAAGTTCGGAATCCTAAGAGATAGGAGAAGAAAAAAATCAACTAGAAACAAATCCCCTCTATCTACAAATTAGGCATTTGAAAACTGATCTTCCTTCCTCGTTCATTTGGCTTCCAAATAGAGACAGAAACAGTAGTGGATTCTGAATGGAGCCAAGTGACTGAGGAGGAGGAAAATAGGAAGGAAGTAAAGAGCATTCTACTTAACGTAAGTAAAACTTGTAACGTTCTATTTTCTAACAATGGTTTGCGTCATTCTTTGTTTATCTCTTGATTTTCCATCAATAGATCATTGATTTTCCTATTGAAATATTCAAATATTATTTATGTATGTCACTGTGTGGTTCTAAGTTTTAATTTAATTTTAATCTTAATTAATTAAATTGATATTACTCAAATTAATGTCAAAGAATGATAAGATTTTAAGTCAAAATTAGATCATGGTATTTTGAATTGCTAAATGCCTAGCCGGTACCCCATATGCGCCCATACATGGATAGACAGTGAGATCAAGCCTAATGGATGCCTAAATGTCACATGAGCGCATCATCCAATATGTCAGTGCTCGAAACACATCCGAAGCACGCAATCCATTATGTCTATGCTCAAAGTGGGTCCGAGGTGGCGCTTGTGCATCGCCATGTCCATATAACATCTCGAATATTTTTAAGTTTATTATTTTATGAAAGTAAATTATTTAATTAATTTTAATAATTATTTAACTATTTTAATAATTATTTTGGGTTTAAAATCTTGTAATTGGGCTTAAAATATGAGCCTAGAGTATTTAAATCGTTGAATTAGGTTTAAATACTTGAGACATTAGTTTAAATTAATAGTTTGAGTTTGGGTATTTTGACCATTGATTTTAGTTTAGAGTAATTAATATGCTTGATGGAGTTATCTTAATTATAAGTCTAATTAATTAAGCGAACCATTATATATTTGAATTATATAAATTTTAGTATATTAGAATTTATTAATTTCAAAGTATAATTATGAAGTTAAATTTAAAGATGGGTTAAAATATTAAAAATTAATAGTAAAATTTCAAGTGTTATTATAATAATAATTAGATAAATAATTAATTAATATTTTAATTAAAAATAAATAAATATATAATAATAATAATAATAATAATAAAGAAAAGGAAAAAAATAAATAAAAGAAAAGAAAGAAAGAAAAAAAAGAAAGGGAGAAAAGAAAGAGGGGGAAGAAAGAAGAAGAAGGAATGAGAGGCGTGGCTGCAACAATGAGAGAAGAGAAGAAGGAAATCGGCGCCTAAATGGGAATTAGCGAAATTGTGAGATTTCGATTATCATAATATAGTAATTATGAGTAGCTAAGATAATATAACTAAGATAATTCTTAATGCATGTGGATAAATAAGGTTTCGGGTGCAATAGGTGACATTAGCGGGGACGCTCGCCAGGCGCCCAATGCAACGTCACGGGCGTCTGAACTAGTGTACCAGCGCCTCTAGGCGCTCGATCGCCTGGAGCAGGCGTGCCTACTGCACGCCGGGATAGCACTCGAGCCCCATCCCACGATATAAAAACCTGCGATGACTACTTTTGCGTCATTTTTCAGCTTTCCAACGATAAAGAGAGAGACAACATGAGGGAGAAGAGAGACAAGAAAGAGATCAAGGTTTTCGAATTCGATTCCGGCTTAAAGCTAGCTAAAGAAGTGGTAGATTAGGTCGAGATAAGTGCACTCATACTCTTTTCTCCCTCCTTGCACTTTTTATTCCGTTCTCTTTAGGTATTCTTATTCTAATACCCGTTTAAGTTTATATTTTATCGAACCGATGACTTGACCATGCATATATGTCAATTTCATGTCCAATTTATAAGATTTGTATGGTATTTCGCTCCACAAAACCCTAACTCGTGCCCCCTTGACTTTTACTCATTTTATTTATGATTTATACATGATTTGACATTAGAAACTAAAAACCCTAGCTTTATAGATGAAGGTACACCAATTATTTGGTATTTATTTAAATATATTTTGTATTTATTATTTTTACGTATTTTAAAAATATTATCGGACCTGAATAATGATATTAATTCGCATGTACATTAAATATATTATCTTGTATATGCTTTGAAAATAATGTTGCATGTAATTGTGAAGGGATTTTTGTTAAAAAACTCTAAAGTTATGTTTTGCTCAATATGATAAGAATTTCTTATATATTTCAAGTTTTATATTGATTAAACATATAATTTAAGTCATATAGAAACTTAAACTCATAAGAATTGTACAAATTATGAAAAGTATAAAAAAAAAATTTTATGATATGTTATATTTGATGAACCGTTTTCCCAGAGTGAGAACAACGTATTATGAATCTCTATGGAATTTTTCTAATAATAAGTAATTATGAATCTGAGACAAAGATTTGTATTCAAATGGTAGTATTCCCTGACATATTTTAATATATTACTGTGGTAGCACGATGACCGCCTCTGGGCCACGAGGGACATGGTGGTACAAGCTTTATGACCCTGTATATCAGGTTAAAAGTATACTGATCATTACGAGGTATTTAAATTACGTGGGTTGTACCTTAGAATGTGTGGGAGCATACACATTCCATTCCTTATTCGGTCACAGTTAGCTAGTAGCTTACGAACCCTGATTTGCAAAGATAATGAAATTTCGGCATATTTTAGAAATTAAAAGGATTAGAAATAAAATGAGAAAGATAAATACATCCCAAAAAGGTATTTGTTTATGTTTCATATTTATGCATTTATATTATATTCTTATTTCCTCCATTTACTTTATTTTGCGCATATTACTTATTGTCCTTAATTATATTGTGTCTTACTGAATATTTGGCTTATTCCTTATTATTTTTCTTAAGATGAGTATGCGCTTATATCTGATGAAGTAGAGTAAAGGATTAGAAGTTGGCTAGGCAGAAGACCTTAAAAGATTATTTTGTGGACTTAGTTTTGTGGATTTTGTACACTTATGGTGTATTTTGTATATATTTGAGAAGGATATGTATATTGATGTATGTGTATGTTGATGATGTACAAGTAGTTTAGTTTTCATTGTATTTTGATGGATGTATATACCTCCGCAGGTTTTTATGGCTGTTTAGGTATCTAATGGTATCTTATCTGAGTCGAAGTCATAATCGGAGTAATAACGTTGGTACCACATATTTGTTGTGGCTTTTTAGATCTTGTGTTGTGATGTGTGGTTATATTTTGTAATGTACAAGGATATGTGTATAGGTTTGTATTAGTCTGACGATCATTTTTCAGTTGGAACTCTACCGATTTTCGGTTAGAAATTATGGTTTGTCACAGAAACCCTAGACGTGATTTTTCCTTTATTATTTATAGAAGAAAAAGGAGCAAGAAGGGAGGAGCCACACATGGAAGAGGAAAGTCATGCACGAATCAAAGAGGGAAGCCGTTGTCGTCGCCGAAGTAAATTCTTCCATTCTCTTGGTTGATAATTATTTTCTTATTATATACTTTGATTTTGGTAGATTTAGTTGTATTTCTTGATTTGAAGTAGAAAATTAGAAAAATAGAGTATCGGTTCTATATGATGAAAGGTCTGAAATTTTTAAGGGGTTTACATTAATTGGGGAGATTTGTGGGCTAACATATTGAAAGCATTGCCTATCATATTAGGAGATCAAAATTTGAATTTAATTTGATTTCGGTGAAATTTTCTAGAAATGGTAAATAGAGTGCGATGCTCTATTTGTGTCCCAAATAAGGTACAATAGCTTCTCTTTAATTTAATTCATATTGTTCACTCTTGGCTGGAGTACACAATTAGGATTGAAAGTTAAAATATGTAATTGATGTTCTCATGTCTCATTTTTATGAGATTTGGCTGAAATTTGGTTAAGGGAAGCTTAGGGCAAACAAAGCTTTCAACTCAAATGGAATGGAATTTTGGGTTTTATGTTAAATTAAGGCTTAAATCTTGATATAATGAAATTACATTAATTTTTCGATTTACATGTTAATAAATAAAAGTTGGATGATTTTATTTGGAGAGAAGTAGACGAATGGCAAAGAACGGAGTCTCACATTTTGGGCTCATAAAGAGGAAGGTAAACAGTATTATATATATATACATACATATATATATACACACACACATTAGTTTGAATACACAGGTATGTATAGGTTATATAGGTGTGTGTTGTGCTGTGTGCAACATTTGCTGGGCTATAAGGGTGTGTGCAGAGTGAATTGCTATGTGGATGTGTGCTATAACGACTTGAACTTGAGTACTCAAACCCGATCCAGACCGTTCAAGTAAAAATTTTGAATCATCCGAAATTATCAATTACACAATATAAATTACAACATCAACAACTTGAATGCACTAAAAATTATCACATTGCTAACATCTAATATACCATAAATGATTATTATAATTTTATCATAAACTAAACATCCATAATACCAATAAATTACTTGCATTGAAATAAATATTGATATCTATAATGTCAAATCCTCATAAATGACAATCTGATAAATATATAAAAGTTAATGAATAATAAAATCTCAAATCTTTATCATAGAAGTCTCAATCTTCGAAATAACCTCTATCTGGTGTCTACCAATAACAAGTGATCTATTTTATCATGATATTTACCTATCTACACTGAAATTAATAAAACACAAAATGAGCCGAATGCCCAATAAGTAAAAATAATCAATAATAAAATAGTACGAGTAAGCATCATGAATAATAAAAACAAATGCATAAAATTAAAAATAATAGGTGATATACCCACCCCCGTCTGAGACTCAACAACAAGTCTGGTTCACGACCCCAAAGCCATATGAATAACTGGATCTCAAGAATGCAACATGAATTCTATAGAATTCGATCATCAGCTCAATATGAGGTCACAACTATATGAAATAATAAGAACTCCTATGGACATTATTCTGCCATAGTGAACCAAAGGCCGCGTATTTACATCCCCAACGGTTGGAAAAGTACCACGAGGTTACCCGATATTCATAATATCCTCATTATCCCCACAATCTTCCAAGAGGTTGGAACCGTAGTATGCTCATGCCATCTCCGATATCCATAACCAATGATATCCCTGATATCATCCTCTATAATGGTTACTAAGTTATAAGTATCCCTCATCCATAACAACCTCGACCAATTGTAGAAAATAATAAGAATTCGATTATCAACCCAATCTGCCATCACAACTGTACGAAATAATAACAATATCCCTAAACTTTATTCTACCATAGTAGACAAAAGGCCATGTATTTACGCACTAATGGATGGGTGAGTACTACGAGATTACCCGATATCCATAGTATCATCACTACTCTTATAGTTCTCCCAGAGGCTATATGTCATGACCCTAAAATACAATATACGCAGGTCAAAATAAAATCTATAATAATATTTTCATTAACCATAAAAATTTAATCCGGATATGACAATCATATACACACAGGACCCGATATAATAAAACCCGCACAAGATCTTATCGTATATAAATCCAGATAAATATAATACACAACTTGCTATCCACAATCGTAAATAAGGTATCCAAATATAACAACTCATCAACGTTTTCTATACAAGGATTAGGGCCATCATTCGGCCATAAATAATAACCATAACACATTCTCGAGATCAAGAATATACCCAACATAACATCTCCACTCACCGATAGAGATATCCGAGCCCGATTACGTTTGAACTCCTACAAGCGTATCCATGTTACTAGTCTGAAAGGATAAAATCTCGTAAATGATATCATATAATATGATCCGAGGTCACATAGGCCGCAACCGTCACTACATCCGTGTGGGACACATACCATCGTCCGGATCTAAATTTCATAATGCAGAAATTAAGAGAAGACCGTCGAAACTAAAATATAAATAAAAACTCGTTTCAAGTTTATCACATTTATACGTACGAGACATTCCTATCGCCCAACTGTGAGCCAATCAGTATATCTCAAAATCATCATCCACCCAAATACATACAGAACTACAAAGCTTGCACAAAATCGGAGAACTAAAAATCAATGATACCAACTTAAGGAAGGGTTACCCTCATCTGGTAACCACGACTGTATACAATTTAGACCAATAGCTCAAGGCCATCCACATACTCTGTCTCCTATAGATTAGAAATTTGCTCACTATATTTTACCATACGCGACTTTGGGTATATTATCAAGTTTAGTTATATATTAAGACGTCCGAATATATTAGTTCTGTCAATTCCTTATGATGGTGCTTAATTAAATACACAATGGGTTAGGTCAGCTACTAAACATCTCAACTTTTTTTCCAACAGAAGTATCTTATCATATATGTCCCTGTCGGGACTAAGCCTTCCCGTCGGGAGCGGTACCAATATCTCATGCCTTGAATCACATATAACGACCAATCGGATCTCGGACTGTCATGGTCCCGTAGTGACCCGCCTCCGCAGCATGTATGATTAATACAATGCCTGGTTCATGGTTCCACAACATACGGACACACAAATATACATATATACCGTCTGGGTGTCTGAAAATCTTCCAAATCATAAATAACCATGTAAAACCACCGCACAACAAATAAAACATACATGCATGTACATAATTAATAAATTTGGTGTATATAAAAATCCATACATATTAGTAAAATCTTCCACAGTAGTCAAAACATAATAGAAATTAAATTAGACAAAGAGTAGGGTTAGACGACACTTGCCTTGACATTATACTCCACAGATCTGAAGAAATGAGGTCCCGAATCACTCCACTCGAGCCTTTCTCTCTCCTACCTCACGCGAAGCTCACGGCTGCCCTTCCTCTCTCCTATGTGTGCGGGTTCTCCCGCACTGCTACCGCCTCCGCCGCTCCTCTCCTCCACCACCCCGCCCCCTCACCGGCAACCGTCGCTGCCCAGCGTGGTCTTTGCCGACCTTCCTAGCGTAGCCCTCTCTCTCCCGTCGCAACCCTTCTCTCCCGCATGGTTTCTCCCCTGCGCATGGCTCGCACCACACCGCCTCAGCCTAGCGCCACACCACAGCTCACCACCGCGACCACCGATGTCATCGCTACCACCTCGAATGGCCGCCATCGACTCTTCCGGCATCGATTCCCTCACCCAATGCTGTCGCCACCTCAACCCACGACTGCCAGCCTCACCCACGACCACCAAGGGCTCACCAATGACCACCGTCACCGCCGACCTCCTCTCTTCTCCCCCCTCTCCTTCTCTCTCTCCTCCTCCTCTGCAAAACCCTCCGTCCCTTCTCTCTCCCTCTTCTCCCTCTCTCTCTCCAATCCCATACCATCTCCCATTATTATTATTATTATTATTATTATTATTATTATTATTATTATTATTATTATTATATCATTTTCTCTTTTTTTTTAATTCTAAAATCTAAATCGGATTCGGACAATTACACGGGTGCGCTCCGAGCCCCACTCTAAAATCTCGATTATTTCTCAAAATTTCATAATATTTTAATTTATTTTCACAACGTTTAAAATACCCAAAATCACTATAAATATTAAAATATTTTAAATTGGGATCTAGATATTACATTCTCTCATCCTTATAAAAATTTCGTCCTTGAAATTTACACACATCATTCTTTAAATAGATAATGACAACACTTCCGAATTAACCTCAATCTAAAGTTTCCTCCAAAAGTCTGATTCTCAACACCTTATCTTTCTATCCCAATATTGGAACCAAAACCCCAACATGTGATAAATATCCGCCAATGTCCAACGATTCAAACTCCATCACATGGGACGGATCATATACAAATTTTTCAACACTTGATCCCTTTTACCTCAAAAATTTGAGCCAAAATCTAGAATAAAATAACTTCTCAAAATTAGCAACAATTCATGCCCGATCACATGCCAATGATCAACCATATTTCTCTCAGCATACATACATAAAATATAACATAACGAACCACCAACTCAAGACAATACCATTATGTTGGCCACCTCTCAAATTCGTTGCCAAAACCTCAAAAGGTCTATCGAACCTCAACCTTAATCTATCATTTGCCCTCAAAATTTGAAATCCTTCTCTTCATGATACTTTCGGAAATATCTGACCACTCTCTTCAATCATCCAATCGGGCTACACATCTGATCTCTTATTTTAATCCTCAAATCAAATCTTGTGACCGATAACTGTGAATCCACATGCTTCCACTACACAACTCTGATTGATCATTTGCTTCCAATTGCAATCAATGGCCTCAAAATTAAAAATACCTTATAATCTCCTCATCTCGATAATGTGTCGACGACCAAACTCGAGAATGACATTCTGATCAGCAAACAATAAGCCAACTTCATTAGCTTGCCAATCATCATTCGAATTATCACTAAATTCCTCCCTGTCCAAAGCAGACTAAAAATAAAATCTCAAAGGCTTCTTCTTCTTGGCTTCTTCCTTTAGGCACGAGATGTATGATCAAATGACCACTCCGCTGGTGAAGAATCTTCGACGTTCTTTATGAATTTAGATTACTCCAACTCTACTATAACTGCTGACAACCTCAACTGCTCCCTGAGCTTTCATCCTTCAATCGAGACTCTATTTGATTGCATCCAGCTTCATGACCGCCGAACAAAAAGATCTTCACTCGATCTTTACAAAAACTTCTTATGCAAACGGAGCTTGGTTCGAGCCCAATCTTGTAGGGATTATTCACCGATAACTCTAACACTTCTCCCCTCAAAACGAAGACAGAAGACATTGTAGCGTAAACTCCTAATGTAACTCTAATCCTAAATAGTATACGCATAGGCTGAGAATGCATCCACTCACCTATCACTTTGTCTATAAAAATCTTCTTCTATCCCGTGAGATTTCAGAACGATCCAATCGAAACCGCCACTTCTCCAAAATCATAGGACTTAATAAAACCTCCACATAGTCAATATCCTCAAACCAGATTTCAAATGAGATTCTCTATCTAAAAATCCAAATTAAATATTACAACGAAGGCTACAGATACACATGCTTCCACTACACTACTCAAATTAATCACCAAACTTTTTATTGTCGCCACATCAAATCCGAAGACTTTTGTCCCAAAACATTGCCAATAATATTCTCTTTTTTGGCTGACACCGAAACTCACTATTACAGCCCTTAAGCGATCCACTCACTTTCATTGCCACATGATTAATTCCTTTTCTAAAATAATTTTCTTAAACCTTTATAATCAAATTGAACCATAACTATTCCCATACAAATAATATTTTTAAATCCTCAAAACAAAGACTTTCAACTAGTAAATCCAAACCATAAGTGGAGTATCCTTGATCATAGACATTCAACCGCAGTAACCCATAGGCAACCATCCGAATACGCTATATTAGAACACAATCTCAAATCTTTCTCTAAAGCCTTACAACCTACGACAGATTAACTTAATCCATCAGTGGTTGACCAAATCAACCTTGTCGATAATTCACCATCCATTTTTGAAAAGCTCTCCTTACAATTCCAACAAACAAAAAACGCATTGGAGCCAAACGTCTCACGGACACTGCAATTCTCAATGAATCATCAACAAATCACTTAACAGATTCATGTAAACCCAAGAAATTGCGCATCTTTGCGACAAATGAAAGACTTTCCCAACCAGCCACCACTTCAATCTTTAACAGATCCACAAACATGCCATCAAAGAAACAACATGTCCCAAAAAATACTACTTCAAACCAAACTCATATCTTTCAATTGGGCAAACAATTAACTACCATTCGTAGCTATAACACAATCTTCAAATGGACCTCATGCCCCACATAAATTTCTCGAATAAATCAAAATATTAACGAAGCCATCACAAAACCGACTCCAAATATGGCCAAAAGATCTAATTCATAAAATTCATAACAAATGTCAACGAAATCACTAACCCAAAAATACCACCGAAGTTCACAACGACCGTACCTTTATTTTGAAGGCTATCTCATGCATATTCTCCCAATTATCCTTAATGGACAATATTTGAAATGTGGATCGATTTAGAAAACATCGAGTCCTAACCATTGATCAAACAAATCACCTGCCAATTCCCAATGTTTGCTTATCAAATGATTCATTTTCCAAATGAATCAAATTTTTAATAATTCAAAGATAATCTCACCGATTCATCTTACTCATCCCAAAGGCATCAAAGCACCCCATGAAAAAAAACACTTGACCGATGCCTCCATGATTCTATGCAAGATTCTAAAATCGAGTGTCGATTCCAACACAACCTTAACAACAATATCAATTTAACGATTAGAAGACAATCCATGCTAATTCTTTAATAAATAGACTCAAATTACCATACAACTAGAAAACCATTTATGGCAACATAACAACTCCAAGATGTGGCCACATATGCCAAATAAATTCGGCACACATTCTCATCAATTAACTTGCAGACACAATGATATCAATTTCATCGCCTCTCGATCGACTATTCATCAAACTCAAAATTCACAACCATATAATAAATTAGAATATTAATGCCGAAATCATCTACACTAAGGAGGCGACTTGCCAATCAAATTATTCCAAATATCACATCAAAGTCCAGCACCTCAACTAAAAATCATATTAGCCAATCATTTATATCCACAGACCCACACCGAACACTGGAGTCCACAATCTTAACAGATCAAAGGTGTACCCATCAAGGGTAAATATCCTCAAAGCTCATTTTAAAAATTAGAAAAGCATATAACATTTACATACAATCTCAGAGGCCACTGACTTATTTTCATACCTTCATCAACTAAATTCACCTTCTTTACTATCCCGAATTCCAAACAGAGAGTGATTTTTCAAAAATCACCTTCACAAAACACCACAAAAAGTGGAATATGGCACTAAGAAGCCTACCACCAGCTTACCTCACTCCGAACTAATGGACAGTAGATTGAACTTCATCTGAACTATCAAAAACCTCAAACACATTCTCCACTTTCTGAGGTTCAATTTAAACCTTAATTGGATCAAACATCCCAAAATTTTTTCAAACTGGCTCACTCTTAATCATTTGAAGGGTACTCCATCTTGCCTCTAATAGACTATCCTTCATATAGTAACCAAATTCTCATCTGATTGCTGAATCAAAATACCAATTATGTAATTCGTGCAACTCATTATAGCCAATTAATCAACTTCCTGAGTCAAATTTAAATATTTACAACTCAAATTTCCATTCTTCACCATAGGCTACACTTACCATACCAAATATTTGATCAATTTTTTACCCAAGATGACCCAAAAATGCCTTTCTTTATGACCATTTTCTCTGATACCGCTTCCATCACGACCGAGGAACACAATATATACATGTCAAAATAAAATTGATAATAATGTTTTCATCAACCATAAAAACTCAACTCGGGTTTGACAATCATACACATATAAGACCCGATATAATAAAACTCGCACAAGATCTCATTGGATATAAATTCAGACAAATATAATACACAACTTACTATCCACAATCGCAATGGAACTATCCAAATATAACAACTATTTAATGTTTTCCATACAATGATCAAGGCCATCATCCGACTATAAATAATAATCATAACACATTCTCGATATCAGAAATATACCCAACATAATATCTCTACTCATTAATAGAGATATCCAAGCCAAATCTAGACCGAACTCCTACGAGAACTTATCCATACTACTAGTCTGAGGGGATAAAATATGAAAACGTGAGCTTAGAGGTCCGCAAATATCAATATCGTATAAAACAGTATGTATAAATCATAGTAGGGATATCGCATAGCAATCACGTAAAAATAACACAAGGGCCGTGAAATCCCTGAAAATCGAGGAGATATCTCTTACTAAATTATCGTCCGTATCAAACAGTCCCTCTGGGACATTTATAATAAATAACGATATGGTAAAATCTCATAAATGATATCATATCATATAATCCGAGGTCACATAGGCCATAATCGCCATTACATCTGTGTGGGACACATACGATCATTCAGATCTAAATCTCATAATGCAGAAATCGAGAGAAGACCCGGATCTAAAACAAAAATCAAAACACATAATGTTTATCATATTTATACGCACGAGATCGCCTAATGTGGCCAATCAAACTCAAAATCATCTTAAATCCAAAACACGTTACGAGTTTATCTGAGAACAAATTTATACTAATGAGGAACATTCCTATCGCAGAACCATAACTATGTGGACCAATCAATGTATCTCAAGGCCATCCATGTCTATCTCCCAAATAGAAACTTGCTCACTATATTTTAACTTTGGATGCAACCTCAAGTTTAGCATATATGAAATCGAGAACCAAAGATCAATGATAGTTCTCAATTAAATATGAGGAAGGGTTAAACATTTCAACATTCCTTAAGCGAAAGTAACCTACTATACGCCCCGGCCACGATTAAGCCTCCCCGTCAGATTAAGCCTCAGAGGTCATCCATCTATGCCTCGAATCACATATATAGATCGGGTCTCAAACTCTCTTATATTTTACGAGCATGCATGATTAATGGGCCCGATAACATCAAGTTTAGTTATACAAATTATATACATGCCCGAGTGTCCGAAAACTCTCTAAATCATAAATAACTTGTAAAACCACCGCACAACCAATAAAAGATACATATATGTACATAATTAAATTTGGTGAATATAAAAATCCATGACCAAGTAAAAATCCCAAAGTAGTCAAAACACAAATAAGAGGATAATAGAGTTAAGATACTTGCCTTAACATTATACTCCGCAGATCTAAAGAAAGGAGGTCCCGAAGCACTCCAATCGATCCTTTCTCTCTCCTGCCACATGCGAAGCTCGCAACTACCCTTGCTCTCTCCTCTGCGCGCGGGTTCTCCCGCATTGCTACCGCCGCCACCGCTCCTCTCCTGTCGCTCCACCACCACGTCACCTCACCAAAGAACCGCCCACTACTCGTGGTGGTTGTCGCACCTTCGGGCGTAGCCCTCTCTCTCCCGTCGCAACCCTCTCTCTCCCGTGTGGCTTCTCCCCTGCACACGACTCGCACCACGCTGCCTCAGCTAGCGCCGCGCCACAACTCATCACCGCGGCCACCGATGTAGCCGCTACCACCCCAAACGGCCGCTGTCGACTCTTCCGGCATCGATTCCCTCACCCAATGCCGTCGCCTCCTCAACCCACGATAGCCGCAACCTCACCCGCGACCACCACGGGCTCACCCACGACCACCATCGCTGCCGACCTCCCTTCTTCTCCTACCTCTCCCTCTCTCTTCCTCCTCCTCTTTATGCGAACTCTAGCCACCCCTTCTCTCTCATGTTCTCCCTCTCTCTCCCCAATCCCCGCCTTCCTCTCTCCCATTACTACTACTACTACTACTACTACTACTACTATTATTATTATTATTATTATTTTCTCTTTTTTTTAATTCTAAAATCCAAATCGGATTTCGGATAATTGCACAGGAACTCTCCGGGCGCCACTCTAAAATCACGATTGTTCCTCAAAATTTTACAATATTTTAATTTTTTTACCACGTTCAAAATACCTAAAATCACAATAAATATTAAAATATTCTAAATTGGGATTTGAATATTACACTGTACCCGTAGTATGCTCATACTATCTCTGATACCATCGTCAATGATATCACTAATATTATTTGCTATGATGGTCACTATATTATAAGCATCCCTACTTAATATCAATGACCTCAACCCCCAAAATGAAATCGGTATTGAAAAAGTGTAGACTATTCCAAGGTCTTACGAACTCCTATTCGTCTAGATGTCGTAGAGTTTTCGTACACTCTCATTTACTTATTTATAGAGTACCAATAAAATATATGCACGCAAACAGGGTTAACGCGAAGAATAATTTTATCGAAATTATTCAATGAGATACAGGAATTATCAATTAACCGACTATTATTATTTCAAGCATACCGAACTCATATGTATAAATTTATGTAAAGATACTCTACCATCAATATATATCAATATACATATACCCTCCGTTATACGTGTGTGTGTGTGTGTGTGTGTGTGTGTACACATATACACCCACACACACACCCACTACGCACAGCATACACACTTCCTCACGCACACACGCATTGGGCACCATGCACACAGTAGCACACGTACATTGCTACACACATATCTTTACTCAATTACACAGACTCCTGGGCACACATACAGCAGCCCACACTGCTCATCCTCACACATGCACACAGTGCACACACTGCCAGCAACACTTACATAGCCCAGTAGCACACACGCTGCACCATGCGCACGCACCCGAGTTGCCACTCAACTTCTCACCATCTCCATCATAGGATTCGCACCACAGAGCAAGAGGCTCTGTTTTCTCGACATATCCCGATTCTTTCCGTATAATAAGAAAAAGTCCAAACTTTCATAATTTAACAAGTAAATCAATAGTTTTTATAGCATAAATCTATTAGCTTTTATGTTCCCATTTAGCCTAAACCCCAAAACAATTTCATCTCCATTGTTTAGAGCCAAGGTTCTATTTTTTCTCCCAAATTTTGATTTACCATAGTAAGCTACCATTTCCACATAATCGAGACATGAAACAATTTGCTTGCAATAAAAGGGAGATTTTCTTACAAAGTAACGGGGTCTAACTCTTCTTGCCACTGTCGGGTCACTAGACCTGAATGGAAATCGAAAACAGAGCACAATGCTCTATTTCCATGATCGTGCTGAATCTAAAAAATCAGGAGGTATAACTAGTAAAATCGATACTTTAGAATTCCATTAGGCATATTGCTAACTCCCGACTCATCCTCAAACCCAAGAGGTCGATTGTTTTCTCATAGGACCGTGGTCCTACGTTCGGGTTCCCAATTTGTAACCCTTGGTTCTCACCGGTTTATTCCCGAATTAGAACATGAAATCGGAGATTTGACATTAACAAGAATGAAGGAAGAGTTTATTTTGCAAGGTAGAGATTTTACTTACCTCTAATTTTCTCTACACTTTCCGATGACGGCGGCGGCAATTGCAGAGCAACCTTCCCTCTTTGTTTTGTCCTCCTTCCCTAACTCTACTACCACCATAAGTACTGAGAAGAGTCGATTAGGGTTTCCTCCTAGTTTCCATGTGAGCCAAAACCTTTTTCCTTCGCCACTGCCCATACGCATGCCTTCCTTTTTTCCTTCCCCTCTTCCCTTTCCTTCTTTTCTTTCCCTTCCTTTTCTTTCTCTCCTATTTTCCTTTCCTCTCTTTTCCTTCCTTCTTTTTCCTTTTTTTTTCCTTTCCTCCGTCTGATTTCTACTACTATTATTATTATTATTATATTAATATTTACATTCATTTATGTGTATATATATATTAATATTATAATTTTAGTATATATATTTTGATTCTCTAAGGCCTACTTGTCACATTTTAATTTACTTAACTCAGTTCGTAATTAAATTAATTTAACATAATTTGCCAATTAATCTAAATTTAATTTAGTGGCCTAAATATTTATTTTTAAATCCCTTGATGCAAATATTCTAACTTATTGGGCCCACGCATCAGTCAAATTATACAAATTTCGAGCCCAAAGATGATTAAGAATAATTATCATTATTAATCATATAAAATATTCATGGTGTTAAAACTAGTGTGTGTGTGTGTGTGTTTGTGTGTGAGTTCAATTGTGTAGTGTGCTACTGGGTGTGTATGTTGCTGTGTGTGCACGGATTGCTGAGTGTGGGTGTGTAGTGCTGTGTGAGTGAGAGAGAGGGAGCTACTTTCTCTGTGTGCAGCGTGTGCTACTGTGAGGGTGTGTGCAGAGTGTGCTGCTGCGTGGGCGTGCAATGTGGGCGTGCAGCATGTGTATGTGTGTGTGTGAGTTTAAGTGTGCAGTGTGCTACTGGGTGCCTATGTTGCCATGTGTGTGTGTGTGCACTGCTGAGTGTGGGTGCACGGTGTTGTGTGTGTGTGAGAGAGAGGGGGCTGCTTTGGGTGTTGGCAGTGTGAAGATGATGCTGCCTTGTGCATGCGGGTGTGTCAGCATGTGTGTGCATACACATAAATATATATCTATATACAATTAGACATGTGCATATAGGGTATAGCAGCGGGTATATATAAATATGTATAAACGTATGGGTTTGTGTATATGACGGATCACTTTTTCTAACCGGAATCCGTTAGAATTCTTGCTGAAAAACGTCCGTCAAACTTATACAAACCTATATAGATCCCAATATAACAGACATATTTATATTCACACCACACTAACACACATGATCCAAATGCCACATTATATTTGTGGCCCCAACATCGGGTCTCCGGACACAACATCGAGTAGAGAGATGGCACTAGGTACCATAATACAAATCATAATTACCTGCGAAAGTTTATATATTTATCAAAATACAACAAAAACTAAACAATTAGTACATCAACAATATACAAGCACATCTCCATCTCATAATATATAAAATTTATTTTATAAGGTACAAAATTATAAAATCTAAGTCCACAAGTCATTTTCCAAGGTCAGCATCTAGCCAACTTCTAATCTTCTTCCCGTTTCATCAAGTCTAAATTTGTACTCATCTGAAGGCAAGAAAGTAGTAAGGATGAGCCAAATACTTAATAAGTTAATATAATCAATGATAATAAATAATATACGCAAAATAAAGCTGAAGTAAGATATAATAGTATAATGAAGATATATAAACATGAAATATAAACAAATATATTTTTCGGAACACATTTATCTTTCCAATTTTATTTCTAATTTATTTAGATTCTAAAACAAATAGAACTTTTTTTTTAATCATTGTGGACCCAGGCCAATAGGCCTTATCAGATAAAGGTGTAGTCAAATTGAGAAAATGAACATGTTACTCCATATGATCTAAGGCACTAATCTCGAACCTCAAATTTTAATGTCTCGTGGTGGACAATATACCTATAATTTCAGATATATTAGGCTTATAGTCCTTATTCTTTTGCCACCACGTCCCATGTGACCTAGAGGCAATTACTCGATTTACCATAATAATATCTTAAGATATGTTAGAAAATATTATCATCTAATATAAAAATCAATGGTCCTATTACACGATTTCTTTTCATATTTCATATTGGAGACTATGTATAAATGTTCATACTTTTTTTTTTTGAAATTCTCACATCGGGAGAAAGTTTTAAATATTAGATAATAGATAATAAATTGTAAAGTTTCCATTTCCTTGATACAAATTAATAATTTTATATTCTTACAATTACGAATATAAATTTTATATTTTGATAGATATAGATACATATTTTTCATATTCTTATGAGTTAAATCTTCACATGCTTTTAAATAATGTATAAATTATCTTAAATCTTGAAAAAATTAAGAAATTCTTACCATAATGAGCCAAATATAACTTTAAAACTTTTGAATAATAAATACTTTCACAATTGTATATAATATAATTTTCGGAGCGTATACAAGATAACATATTTATCGTATATATGGTTAAATATCATTATTTACATCTGATAATATTTTCAAACACGTATAATTAATATATACAAAATATATATAAATAAATATTAAATAAACGGAATACCCATGTCTATAAAGTTAGGGTTACAAATTTTAAAAGTCAAATCATGTATAAATTACAATTAATTCAAGTAAAATTAAAGGGGCATGGGTTAATGTTTTCGGCAAACATAATTTTATATAAAACTATCAAATTAAACACTTAATTGATAAATTAATATGTTCAAGGTATGGATAACAATTTTCTAAAGCCAATTTATGCAAAAATTTTAAAATAAACAGTAAAATCATTTGAGGTGCGGGATTAAGATTCCACGTTCGAAAACCAATCAAAACTTAGAAATCAAATATGAAATCAACATATATGCATACTTAAATTATGAGTAATATAAAATATAAATTTAATCAGGTATCAGAATGATGATACTCCAAAAAATCGAAACAAAAGTATAAGCAAACAAAAGAAGAGGGCATGAATGCACTCATATCTATCCGATCTATCGCTTCTCTAACTAGCTCGAAGTCGGTTTCAAACCCGATAGCCTTGATCTTTTCACTCTCTTCTCCCTCTCTCTCTCATCTCTTTTCTTTCTCTCTCCCCGAAATCATATCGATACCCGTTTTTATTTTATTTTCCTTCATTATTATTATTATTAGTATTATATTTTTTATTTTTACTTTATTTTATTTCAAAATCTAAATCGGTCTCGGATAACAGCACAGACGTTTCTGGATGTCACTCCACAATTCCGATCATTTATCAAAATTTTATAATATTTAATTAATTTTTATCACACCTATATTACTCCAAAATAATAATAAATAAATCTAATTAAATTAGATAAAAATTTAAAATATTACAAGTGTCTATGTGGATTAAAGAAAATATTATGGCATTTAGGCGACAATTAAAATTTTCTTTGGATTTTCTTTCATTCTTGTAATAAACAATTCTTTATATTGGCTTTAATCACATGTGTAAATTTTATTGGTATTCTATAAATAAGTAAATGAGAGTATATAAATATTTTACGATGTTCAAACAAATGAGATTTCATAAGACCTTAGAGTAGTCTTTTCCATTCCAGAGGTTGAGGTCATTAATATTGATGATGGATGCTTATAGTGTAATAATTATCATAGGAGATGATATCAAGGATATTATTAGTGATGAGATCAGAAATAGTATGATTATGTTATGAGTATAGTTGAGATAATTGTAGAGGTAGTATGGATACCATATGTATTACATAGTATTTTGGTCAGATTTTTTTTTAGTCCATTCTGGTTATAATTATAAATTAAATTGAGTAGACTTAATTTCTAACACGCGGATAATATTTTTAGTATTATCATAGGATTAATAAAATACTTATGTAGTAATATATATATATATATTTATATATTCTTATATACATATAATATAATAATAATAATACCAACAATAGTATTAATATTAAATTTGCCCAGCCACCATTCTTGCTTCTCGATCCTTCTTCCCACTTTCCTTTTCACCGTTTAGTCCTTCTCTCCCCTCTAGCAGCACTCTCTGTCTCGTTCTGGTATTCACTCTCTCTCTCTGTCGTTCGTTCCACAGCCTGACCGTTCCATTATTCCATTCGAATCTCCAACGGCCAAACCCTATCAGACTTGCCATTCGTTCCAACTAATTGATTCCGTTTAACTCTCCACAATTTCTTTCCCATGGGTCTATATAAGCTCGGTTCCAGTGAAGGTAGACGGGGAGAGTGGAGTTGAGCAAAGAGTGAGAGCAGAAGAGTGAGAGCATCAGAGAGTGAGTTGTCGATTTTGCTATCGTCACCATGATTTTTCTGTCGCAATGTGATTAACCCATAGACGTTTCTTTTTGTAAATTGTCACTCCTCTTTTGGCTCTGCAATAAAATCTTCCTTATTCAAATCTACTCTTCTCTCTCACTAATTTCACTGATGCTGATGAAAATGGGGTTTATGTGTGGGTTTCTCTGTAGAAATCGTGAAAAAAGTGGAAGATGAGGAAAAATCAAAAATGGGGAAAAACAGGGCTTCGTGTTATGTTTTCTGGCCGTGGCTCTATGAGTGAGGGATTCTGAATTGCTGATTTAATATATATATATATATATTATATTGTTGTGTATATGATGCGTACAACCTGCAGGAACAGTGGGACCGTGGTCCTTTAGAGGAGGAATAGTAAGAACCTCGGTCATTTTGCAAAGGTAGCAAGGGGATGGAGAGTTCTGACAGGGGAGAGAAAATCAAAGAAGAAATAGAGGGAGAGTAGGAGCAGGAAAGGGAAGAGAGAGGGAAAGAGTCCATGGTCCAGGAAAGAAAGGAGAGAATAAAGACACGGAGAGAGGGAGGAGAAAGTTAAGAAGCAGACAAGTAATATTTTTTTTGATATTTTTACCTAGCATAGTAGATGGCTTTATACGGTGATACTAATGCGTGGCTAGGAAAGGATGTTAACAAATAACAAACTCAACATTTACTAACAGTATATGTGGGGAGGTTAACTATTAACAAACAGATAGTATATATATAATCAGACATAGAGATTCTAACGGAATTAGTTCAAATCCGTAACATTGCTGTTCCCTTGAAAAGAACCTTGTCCTCGAGGTTGCAAGAGGGACATTCTTTAGCAACTGCCTCCCGGTGGCCTCGAGTTGGGCGGAACGAAATGGCCTTCGAAGGCATGAAAAGAGATGGGTGGAGGACGTGCCAAAATCAGAGGCAAGGAATCTATTCCTGAGGAGTGTCTGGCGAAGGGTCAAGATCCAATGACTCAAATGTTAAAGGTTTATCCGTAAGCAGGCCAGAACCATTTTACTCAGTGATCATACAGAGAAACTAGGGGTTTTACATCGATGTCCAAGGGTAAATGGCTCATCACAGTTAAAACACAACCTGCATTCTTAGCGAGCTGTCATTTCTGTTGGAGTTAATTTTTTTATGGGCAATGTTGGACAATGGGTGGAGGGAGGTAGTGTTTTATGCCGAGGTAATATGGTAGCTGTTGGTGGTTTGGTAAGTGTATTGTGCTGGTAAGTGGATTGTCCATCCTCAATTTTTTCCTCCACTAATTTTGCCATGCTAATGCTTCTAGCAATGAATTCGACTTTAATAATAGGAGTTCTCTTTAAATATCATCTCAAAGCCCAAAGAGAAAACAATTTAACAGATTAGTAGTGGTGAGACCTGTTATTTGAGTGGAGAGGGATTTGAATTCAGCTAGGTACGCAACAACCGTGGTGGTTTGGCACAGTTTGTACAGTATATCTTCATGGTTCAAGTAAGATGAAGGTCCAAATCAAAGCTCAAGGGCCCTTGAGAAGAGCTCCCAGGTCGACAATTGATGTGTTGCATGCATCCACTGATATTATTGGAGGACATTACCAGACATGTAGAAAGCTACGATGGTCAATTTCTACTCCACTGGTGTACCATGGTGGGAGAAAAATCGCTCAATTTGGAATAACTAGCATACTACATTCTTTCTCGAAAATAATAAAATTTCGAGTTTAGGCAAACGAAGTTGGGAAGAGATGGGCGTGTCGAGTTGCGATGGGGAGTAGGGTTTGAGTCAAGGTGAGAAGGAAAATAGTGAACGGAAAAATAAAGATGGATTTGAGTAGCGAGCAAAGAAAGAAAGGGAGGAAAGAGGGGAAGAGTCCCGAAGTATGATCGATTCTTCAAAGAAGATGAGAAAACACTAAATGAGAGAATGAGGACATAAAGAGATTTGGGAAAGGTAGAGGGGAAGTTAAGGGAGAGGACAATCAAAGGTAATATTTTTTTCATATCTCAGAGAAGAGAGGATAGAATGAGGATGGCTTTATCCGCCTAAGATAAAAAGATAGGTGGCTTTATACAGTGATGCTAATGCGTGGTTAGTAGGACTATTAACAAATAACAAACTCAACTTTTACTAACAGTGCACATGTGGGGAGGTTAATTATTAACAAATAGATAGTACACGTATAATCAGACGTGGAGATTCTAATGGAATTAGTTCAAGTCCGTAATAGTATGTAAACAGTGTGTGTGTGCATATAGATGTATATATATAAGTATAAGAGGATGCTATGCGCAGTATATGAATGTGGATACGGTGTATGTGAATTGTATCTGTGTGTGTAGTGTGTGGATGTATGCTGCTGTGCATGTGTGTGTGTTGTTGAGGGTGCGTGAGTGTATAAAGGTGAGTGCAAAGTGTGGGTGTGTATGTGTGAAGCCATGCAGTGAGAATGGTATGTGTGTGCTGCTGTTGCGGAAGCTGAGTGTGCATGTGACCTTGTGGTTAATAGTGTGAGTTCGTGTGTGGCAGTGTGTGTTAGAACAGTGTGGAGGTGCTGTTGCTGCTGCCTGTGTGAGGTAGTCGTGTATGTTGTGTGTAAGCGTGAATTCCGTGTGTGGGTGTGCTGCTATGTAAGTACAGGAGTGCACTGTGCGCAGTGTGTGTGTGTGTGTGGTGTATGCTATGCGTTGGCAGATTATATATATATATATATTTATGTGGTTTGTATTTATATATATATATATATTTATAAATGTGCTAGCAGTATGTGTAGTTATATATTTGAGTGTGGATGTGTGCTTATGGATGTTTGTGTTAGTAGAATGGGTGTAAATTATTAGAAATGGGTTGTGTGTGGAAGCCGTAATGTGATTGTGAATGTTAAATTTTAGAGGGTGGGGTTGAGAACATGATTTAATTTCGTGGGTAGTATGTTATAATAATAATAATAAATAAAGTAAAATAAAATAAAATATTATATATGTTTGAAATCAATTTATTTATTTTGGCTCATCTATAAGTGATCATTAAATATTGGCCTTTTAGTAGTAGTGTTGCACCGAAACAGAATGAAAGAAGAATAGTTAAATGGTTGAATTAAATAAAATAAATTATATCTCGGTCCGTATTTATCTTTTCTTCGTTCCGTGATAAATTTTTTATGTTAGACTTATTTGCGTGAATATGGTCCTTGATAGAATCGAATGACAGTTCCAACTTTGTAATTGCAAAGCATTCTTTGCGTCATCATGATTGTACGAGTATTTGGATTATTGGTTTCCTACGGTTAAGGTTGAAGAGAATGTATGAAAATATTAAGGTATTTAGTTAAATGGGAGCCTACGGTATTTTAATATAGTTTACGTTTATCCGATACTGAATTTCGTATCGTAGTGGTGTTGAGGTATATTAACTTGTGTGGCGCGATGCTTATGGCCATATAACCATCGTAGATTATGATATCAAGGATATCATGGCAGGAGATGTTGGGTTTGATACATAGAGATACCTTCCGTATCATGACAAGTCGGAAGATGAGTATGTTAATGAGATCATCCGTACTTGGCTGAGTCGGATGATAAGTGTGCGGGTGAGATCTTTTCAGTACCTTGTTGAGTCGGAGGATGAGCACGCTGGTGAGACGTCTATACTTTGTTGGGTAGAGTCTCCGTGGACTATGGATTTTGGTTAAAGGTCAAATTTGTGAGTATCGATTAGCCTGTATAAGTATCAGCTGTTGGGAGATATACATGGCTTTTGGTTCACAGTGACGGGATAAGGTCTAGGAATGTTCTTTTAATATCTGGTTGTCATTAATACCTAGTAAGTTTGAAATTCAGTGGAATCTAGGAGTTGCTTTCGGTAGAATTCATGTGATGAATTCCGTGAAAGTTTAAACAGTGGAATCTATGTTGTTTATTATTGTTTGAAGTACAGGTCGTTCACGCTGATATTTGGACGAGAGAATTCATATTTATCTTTTAATTTTGGATATTGAAGGATTTTCACTGGTTTATTGGCACTCTTAATATCTTTATGACATGTGGGTCAATGGCAACCTATCTTGTTTTTGAGTTATATCTATGACGTGTTATAGTCTCTTGGATATAGTAGATTTAATATATAAATGTTGCAACCGTTAGGTTTGGATATCCGAGATATTTATTATTTATTAAATATTTTTGATTATTATCACTTGTTGATTTTTGACTCATCTTTATGTTTTTCTTGGCTCCAGATTGAGTGACACTTTTTACCTCAATGGGAAAACATTAGTCACTATGGAAAAATTCAGATAGAGAAGAAGGGTCCGATGGCTAATAGATTTCTTTTTTATTAGCCAGTTGGGTTTAAAATTGTCATAGGATGTGAAATTTTCATTTATTGTTATTTCTCTATGGTTGCGATCTAGTTATTTTGCTTTTCTTTTATTTTATACATGTTCAATGAGTTTATCACTAGTATGTTATATATTACTTTATGCTTGGATTTTTATTGCTTTCCGTGTGAGCAATTTGAGTCGCGTTTGAATTGTTAAAACTCGAGTCATTACACCATGGATACCAGATAACCTCATAATACTTATCAAACTATTGGGGGCGTAACAATGCTACCTTTGATTTACTATGGTAGAATAAGATCCATAAAAATTATTATTATCTCGTATCGTGGATATTATTGTTTTCTCGTACAGTTGTAACTCTTATTGAGATGATGATCGGATTTGATGGAATTCATTTTACATTCTTGATATCTAGTCGTTCATATGGCTTTCGGGTTGTGGACGTGACATATTATTGAGTCTCATACAGTGATTGGTTTATCACATGCTATTATTAATTTTATACATTTGATATTATTATTTGTGATATTTTTTGTATTTCTCTATTGTTGATTATATTTACTTATTGGGTATTTGGCTCACTTTGTATTTTATTGATTCAATAGTAGATAGGTTAATATTAGGTTAGAAGAGATCGCGTATTGTTATGTAGATTCCAGATAGAGATGATCTCGAAAATTAAGCCTTTCATGATAAGAGAATTGAGATCATTTATTGGTATATTGGCTTTTAGATATTTATTGAAATTTTGTTTCTAATGACTTGACATTATAAACATTGATACTATTTCTATTTCAAGTAGCTTTTTATTAGTATTATAGATATTTATTTAATGATGTAATTATAATGATCATTTATGGTGTCATAAATTTTAATGATTTGATAATTTTAAATTCATTTATATTGATTGATATTATAATTTATGATATGTAATTGATGATTTTAGATGATTCAAGATTTTCTACTTGGATGATTTAGGCCGGGTTTGGGGACTCAGGCTTGGGTCATTACTGTCCAAACGTGGCATTTGGCATTCGCTCGACCAGCGCTCGAATGCCATTGTTGTTATGAATAGGGGACTTAGCTGAATCTCGATTTTTTTCTACAAAATTTGATAGAGTAGAGAGAAGGATAAGGAGATAAGAGAGAGAAAGAGAGAAGGTTAGAGAAATTCAAATCAAGTGATTCCGAGGAAGAATTTGGATAAATTCAAGCCAAAGCAAGCACATTATGACTTTTCTTTATCAATTTTTTGAATATTTTTTATTTTAAATACTTATACATGATATATTTTCGTAACTAATTATTAATGTTTTACATTCATATACTCCTACTCCCATTCCTTGTGATTTTTATGAAGAATCATATTATTAGTTCATATACTTTAAAATTTTAGCAATTTTCCTACAACCTTCTTGCATGCATATATTAAATTTATGGTTTAATGACTTTATATATGATAATTTTATATATCTTGCTATAGTATGTTTTGGACTTTTAAATGTTTGATTGTATGTTATAAAAACTTAATTAAAATTTTCAGTATGTTTACTAAAAGAGATAAAATTGCTATAGTAACTTTAAGTTGTTGATTTCTCTATATTTTTGCTGAATTTATTGTACTATTATGTTAATTTAGTATTTTATATTTTAAAATTTATCATACCAAAATTTTGTAGAAATTAAAGAGAAAACTTTATAATTATTTAAAAAATTATGAACATTTTCTCAAAAATAAGAAAATTAAGAAATATAAAAAAATGTATAAAGTTTTTATAAGTATATTATTGGACCAAAGTTATAATTTAACGGGTAATATATTATGATATATTTTAATATATTATAGTGATAATCAAATGTTTAACTTATCATCTGCGTGAATGAAAGCAACATTTGGCCCGTTTACAATGTTATATATATAACTGCTTACCTACGAATCTTAAATAGTAGTGTATGACTTTTTATTATGTGAAAATAAATATAATATGAGTTTTGATTATCCGGTTATTTAGTTGATAAGACTTTATTAGCCATTGGTTCCTAAGAAAATTAATATTTGAGAATAAATTTATACGGCATTTTGGTTAAGTACCGAAAAGATAAAATCTAAAATGCATGTATAGCTATTATGGAAATCCATATCATTGATCTAATTTGATTGATAGTCCTTTTGATATATTTTAAATATAAATTATATATGTTGAATTGTGAATATATATGGTTTGTTAAACTTTTGGTTCACTTATTATTTTTGTTTTACTAAATCATTTAGATAAGAGATCGGATACTTGTGGAACGATTTGGATTGAAGAAATAGTTAATCGAAGTAGTTTATAATTAGAATTTATGAAATAATTGATGTTGTAATTTAGTTTTGGACAATAATTTAATATATTTATGATAATAAAACACAGTTTGTAAACCATTGATATGAATGCTGGTTTAATTAGTATCATGTGGATGTGGTTTATAAATCGTGGGACGTTAGTCGTCCGACTTTGTGATAGCAATGAAAATTTTGGTTCAGTTAATTGTATACCTTGATTAATTGTATGGATGAGATAAAACTCTTTACGTAAGGTTTGATGTGTTATTTGGGTCGATGTTGAATGATGGCATGTTAATTCGGATCTTGTGATTATTTCATATTATTTCATTTTGGTTGGTTAAGATATCGACGTAAAATTTACGTTCGCAATTAATTAAATGATTAATTAGATTGCTAATTAAATAATCATTAAATTGGATATTTGTTATTGATGGGCTTGAAAATTTGGAATGTGACAATCACTGTCATAGGAGAATGTTTAAAGAGGCCAACTATGATTTGAAAAAAAACAATTAAGATTGTTGGTTCAGAAGTAGTGTCTTAAACATTTTTCAATATTTGATTTGGTTTGAAATCTAATATTAGAACTGGTTAAAGTATTATGATGCTTATAATTTACTTGATTTGATGAATTCATAACAAACCGGTGTACATGGGTCTATCAAGCATGAAGACAAAACCTGGCCTGCACATAAGTTCCTATAATATGTGCATTAAGTGTTAATATTCTGATTTAAATACACATGAGCTTCATTTAAGCATACATCAAAGATAAAAAATTTGTCCAAAACACATTTATGAATGGGATCAAGCATATATTAGATGCCACTTTTATACTTATGAATGCTAAGTTATTTTTATGATATTCTTCGTGATGTATGTTAATTGATATGCTAGAAAAGACATATAATTCATATACATGTCATGGTATGTGATCATACCCTTAGGGGTGAGATAATTAAATAAATATTTGATAATTATGACTACTAGATAATTTGAAAACAAATCTTAGAAATTTTCATAATTTGTTCCAAAAATTAGGAAAAGAAAATTGATTGTTTCATTAGTAGCCATGTAGTATAGCTTGGAGTATGGAAAATATTGATCTATTAGTACCTCTTTAATCAATTTGATTAATTAAGGATGAGTGCAAAAGAATATCCTAAGGCTAAACTTGATATATTTAGGATTTTGTGGCTTTAGTGCGAGGTAACCATGTAGAACACTTAGGTGTTCATGACATTTATTAATATTCATGATTTTATTTGCATATTTTTCAAATCAAATGAGTATATTCTTAATACTCTATAGTTAAGTAAAGCAGTGTGTATGAATATATTACTATATTTATGCAAATAGGAGTTTTCAACATTTTAGTATAGTTTATATATTTTTTAAAACATATTCCATTCATGGTGATAGAGGATGATTTGTTTATAAAGTGGGATATTTATAAACTTATGACTATGGTATAAAATAATATTATAAATTTTATTAGTAAATGGCATTATATGTGGTATAAGCATACATTGAGTATAGTTTTTGGGAGAATTATAGGGATAGTAAATATACTATGGATGTCGAACAACCTTATTATATTTACTCAATTATTTGGAGTGTAAATATATGATATTTGGTCACATGACATAATAAGATTAATTAAAAATTTGATATATCATATGATAGTGATTTCATGTTATGTTGAATTTTTTAAAAATTCTGGATATGATATTAATATCATGGATATTTTGAGATCTCGGTATATTGATTTGGGTTTATGGGATTCCATGGATGTCTAGTGGGACATTGTTGCTTAGTTGAGATTAAGTTTGCTGATTATTAATACTATCATTGAGTATTTTTATTGTTGATATAATTAATTGATTATCTATGAATAATTATTATTATTTATATATTATATATTGTTAGAATTTATTTTGACAAATGAAGTTTTTGGATAGCTTAATATTTCTGGTATTGTTGACATTAATTAGAGTTATTTGTTAAATTTTTAACTCATTTTTTTTTTATAGTAGTAGGATTAGAGGAGGATAGTTTCAGAGTTGGATAGAATTAAAAATGATAGAAATTATTGAGTTTTGTTGGAGAGAATGTTTATTTCTATTTTATGCTCTGAAAATACATTATATTGTTTGGTTTTATTTTGTTGGGATATTGGGGTGATAATTTTTTGTGTTTTTGATGTAAGAGAATTTTTAGATCAAAATAGTTATGTTTTATCATTTATGATATGTCATGATATTAATTTAATATTTATAATTTTTTATGTGGTCAAATTTGGATGGCAGTCATAAATCGGGTTCAAGTTGTTGCACTATCAACTATACAATAATTATGAGTTTAGCCATCCCTTTTAGTATGATAACATACTGTGCTCAAATTTAATTGAATTATTAATATTTTATTTTAAATATTTTATAATAAAAAATTTAAAATTTGAGATTTGTTTAAAATCATGATCTTATGATGAGTTTTAACTGCACTACTCAAATCTAGTGAATTTATTCTGAAAATAAATATTAAATATATATAAGTATGATAAATATAGATATCATTTAATAATAATTATAAAAATTATAAAAAATTAATATTGCATAAACAATTAAATTCTAAGTAAGTGCCAAGGTTGTATGGAAAGTAATTTGCTTTTTTAATAAAAAAATTAATTAAAATATCATAGTTTTTAAACTTGCATTTTAATAATAGTTTTAACTTTTTTTGTATAAATTTGATGTCAAAAAAAAAAAATTTATTTTTATTCTTAACTTTTAAAATTTTCAAAATTTAACTTATATCTAGAATTTTCATGTATATTTATCATATATTAAAAAATATCATCAATTTGATTGAATTTTTATAAAAATTAATATTATATTAAAACAATAAATGTATATCTTGAAATGTTATTAAATGATATGTTACATATTTATAATATATTTTTAAGGGAGTTATAAATATTAATAGATATATGAGAATAAAATTTATCTCAAATGTGTTTATTTAATTCTTCTAAAACAATAGTTAAGTATAAAATTTTTTAAGAAATTGAGATTTCAATAAAATATTTTAAAAAAGTTGACAATAATTCTAATTTTTGTTCCCTTTTGCCACCATCTGGTTTGAATTTATGACGTGGAGAAAAGTGAACCTCTCTGCCTTCCTCCTCGGCCTACCCTCTCTCTATCCCCCGGCTTCCACTTAACCGTCTTCTCTCCAGTTTTTTCACTAGATGTCTGTCTTCATTCAAAAGGACAACAATGTCAAAGCTTCTGCACTCTCCTCATCTTCACCGCTGTTCCATTGCTGCCATTCCTCTCTACAAACAACACATCCTACATCCAATCCATCTCTCGCCCTCTCTTTCTTCTTATGTTCTTTCCTCCTCTCACTTTCTCACTTTGTCTAACTGCTCTTTTCTCGCCTCTGTTCCCAAATATTTCTCCACTTCTCTATCATCTCGAATCTCTGGTCGAAACATCTCCATTCGAGCTTTTGAGGACTCGTCGTCTCCCGAAACCCAAACCGCACAAAGGTCCAAGTCAGATTCCGAGGAAAACCAGAATGGCACTGCTGCTCCTGAGATGGAGGTGTACCCAACTGGTGAATTCGAATTTAAAGAATTTGGTGCCTGGGAAAAGTTTGTTGTTAAGCTCCGAATGCTCTTTGCGTTTCCTTGGGAGCGCGTTAAGAAAGGAAGTGTTTTGACCATGAAATTGCGCGGCCAGGTTTGATTACTAGTTGCAGTGTCATCAACTTTTTTCGTCCGTACAAGAAACTAGTTAGTCCTGTCTGTTGGGTTTCTTGGTTGTACCATTATGATTTCTACACCCATTGACATTTCATCTGATATTATGCTCGACGTCACGTGAAAATTCATTCGATTTGAGGTACTTTTTTTGTGACAGATGAGGGTGCATGATGGGCGCATATGCACGTTAGTGGTTTCAGTCATGAGAGGCGCATGTGCATGGAAGTTGTTCAGGGAAATTTTTTCTTTGTCGTTGGAACGCCAATCTCTAGTGTTCGAACGCCAACTGTTAGACTCTTTTTTTTTAGGACTATTTTTGCTCCATTTTTTTGCTCCATTTTTTTTAAAAGGAGAGAGTGGAGAGAGGGGGGGAAGTGTGAATGAATCTTTGGAGTGAGAAACTTTGAGCGAGTTATCTCGTATTTGAGTGTGAATTTATTCAAACACTATGAGCATTGAATTGAGGGAGGAAGAGAAAGAACAGTAGGGGGAAAGAGGTTAATTGTAATCAAACTCATATTTTCTAGTAAATATTATTTTTTCTGTAATTTTTTTCTTAATTAAAAAGAATTTTTCACATAAAATTGTATGTTTCTTTCTATGTATTATTTGCTTCTTGTGAATGTGTGTTGTCATCTAGCCTCCTTATGGAATTCAAACAAAGGGGTTGGTGGAACTTCCCAACATGTTAGAGTTGCAACCTCATCAACATGTGTGTGTTTCTTTCTATGTATGATTTGCTTCTTGTGAACGTGTGTTGTCATCTAGCCTCCTTATGGAATTCAAACAAAGGGGTTTGTTGGAACTTCCCAACATGTTAGAGTTGCAACCTCATCAACATGTTTGTTTGTCCGGGTTTTATGTGAATAATAATTATTCTTGCATCATGCTACAGAAGTTGATAAACACCTAAATTCCACCAGCCCGCAATGCAACCCCTACGTGCTGTATTAACTATTGTATGAATCATCGTAGATTTGTTCAGTTTTCATTTCAAACATAAAAATAAATGCACTAATCAAATTGTTTAGTTTTGTCGAGTTATTCTTGAATAGGTTTATACAAACTGGCAGTCGTTGTCTTCATCCATATAGAAGAACTACGTTCCATCATCATGTTTTGCCATAGACCAAAGTCAGAAAGTTTACATTCAATGGCAGAACATCAGTGTCCTACTCAAGTTGCTCATGTTCCCCTCCCTCCCCCAAAAAAATACAAGAAAGAAAAAATTACATATGTTCTTACAAGACCAAAGTTTTATTGCTGTGCAGTGTGTCAATTATGAAGTATCTTACAGAGGATACAGGATTTTGATTGATTATTAACTTTATTTCATGCAGCTAAGTGGATTAGATCACAACAATTCTTTGGTATGATACCTTTTCAAGTCCTCATCCTGCATAGAAGGACATGGTCTATCAATTCCTTTAGTGATTGAATCCCTTATATTGTTATTATTAAACTTTATAGCCGTCATCCCTGGATTTGAAACACAATTTGAAACACAAGAGGAGATGCAAATCGAATGGGGATACAACATGGGAATATCATGAATAGATGATTGACTGTCTCACTGTCCTATGTGTTACTTCTTAAAGCTTTTAGTTCAGTTTCATTCCAGACTTTGTTGATAGTTCATGCTCTGTATACTTTTCATGGTTGCTTTAATTAAATAATCAAGCAAAAATATGTTATCCACCTATGGAATGGCTTGGTGATTAAAAATTCACTCCAAAATGATGGGATTAGGGTTTGATACCAATGGCCCTTAACTTGGCCATCTTCTCCTCTACAAGGGCTGAGAAAAAAATAACTAAATGTATATGCTGTCTGTCTATTGCATTGCATGGAAATAACTAGTCAAATATGAAAACTGGAAATTGGTAAAACACACTAGGGTACCTGAAAGTGATTCTCTTCGAAAAAATTTTGTGTAGTTGAATCCTTGATGAATAAATTTATGAAGTGGATTTGATTTCATATCTAAGACATGCCACTAGTGAACGCATGATTAGAAAAGGGAGAGAAACTTTGATATCGATTAACTCTAATGCACTTACATTTTCCATCTGAATTAGCCCTTCTGGTTCATGGACAAGTACAGTTGTTTCTTTGGTATTGTTAGTGGTGTTGGTAGATTGAGACGTATTACTAAAAAAATCTATATTTATATATTTGTTGTCTTAAAATGGCAAGAAGTATTCAACTTTCTTGGCTTTTAGGAGGGGACCTTTTTAGATTTTTTGGGAAGATGGGAGCACGACTTCATTTTGATGTAATACGCCAATTTTTTTTGGTTCTTAAGGGATTGGTCTCCACTAGTGTCTTAAAATTTTGTTGTGTTGTGATAATGTTGCTTGGTATAGTCATTTGTAACTTAGCCTTCTTTATTTTTTGCTGTGCAGATATCAGATCAACTAAAGAGTCGCTTCTCATCCGGGCTTTCTTTACCACAAATTTGTGAAAATTTTATAAAAGCAGCATATGATCCTCGCATATCTGGCATTTATCTCCACATTGAGCCTTTGAATTGTGGGTGGGGTAAAATTGAAGAAATTCGGAGACATATAATGGACTTTAGAAAGTCAGGTAAATTCATGGTCTCCTAGTTATGAATCCCCAAGAATCTAGGTCCTCAACTTTCTCTCTCTCTCTCTCTCCCTCTTGTGTTGGAGGTGGATGTAAGAGTGTCTTTGTAGAGCGTTGTAGTGCAATTATTTATTTGTAGCATGGATGAAAATATCATGCTATATGTATCGTTATCAAGCCTCCAATTTTAATATTTTCCAACACAGCAGAAAAATCGTGATATATTACAATATTAGTAATATAGCATGACATATAGTCCGATATTAAAATATTGACTCATATATTTAATATTTGGTCGATATATCGCTAATATTTGCCTTTTAACCTACGATTCCCAATTTTTTTCTTTTCAATATATTCGATACAAATATATATTGCCTGATGTCTCTGACATTGATATAGTTGCAACTAATATTGATATTGATAACAATGTTTTCATCCATGGTTTGAAGGGATGAATTCTCCATTAATTATGGAAAAGTGTTTCTTTATTATTTGTCCTCCCAATAGCCGCAGAGGTGGTATGCTAATTTTCCACTTTGCTTGCTGCTACTTTCTTGTGTGTATTAGGATTGAATTATATATGAATTTATGTACCATATCTGTATCCCCTGTATTTCTGCATCTATTTTTTTGCAGATATATCTTTCAATTTGCTATGCTTGAGTGAAATTTTATTCACATATGTGAAATTCCCCATTGTTTATTTGGATAAAATATCAAATTTATTTGTGAACCTTTTGCTAAATTTTCAAACATTCTCAACTTTTGTGAACCAAATTCCTAATTTATTCATGTAGTTTATGAAGAAACCAATTTTGTTCAAAATTTAAGTTTAGTAAAACTAAGTGTTTTTTGTCTTGATCCTTCTTATATTTTAGGAAGTTAAGAAGAAATTTTGGAGTCCCTTATGTCCACTTTAGTATTTTTGTCCTAATGCGACTTTACATGATGTTATAAGATGATTAATTTGCCTGATCAAATTTTAAAAAGTAACATGAATAGATTCACTTGACAAAAATTTGTAAATTATGCAAAAGTTCTTGAATAAACTTTATACATTAGCCTTTCTTATGTATCCAACATTTGCAAGATATTAACATTACCAGCTTGCTTGTATATTTTCCTAGTTCACTGTGAGTGGCTTACTTCGCTCTTTAATTTATATATTGACAACGTACACATTTTGCAATATTTTATCTATAGGTGGTAATCACTAATTAGCAGGCAGATATTTGGTTAGCTACTATAGGGTAGATGGAGAATAGCTTAGTTTCTTTATTGGTACACCCAAATTAGTTTCTTCGTAAGATTTTGTTTTGCTCCAATCTCAAATTGACAACATTTAAGTTTATTTATGACTAAATTGGGTAAGATTTAAAGAAAGGGAAAAAAATTGAGCTGAAATAGTTGTTTCTTGGGCACTTGTAAAGCTAAACGGAAATAGAGAGAGGAAGAGCAAAACAAGGTGTTAGGCATGAAAAAAAAAAAAAAGATAAAACAAAGGAATGTGGGCCAAAAATATCTGCTAGTATATCAGTCATATTAGTTGATATATGATAATTATCTTGCAGTTTCTAAATGTTTCAATTTATGCTCCTACTTATTATCTAGATGTACCAATAAAGATATACAGTCTAATAAGGCTACCACAAAATGCTGCACAATATCCCTTTCTTTCCAAAACTTTTTACTAATACTCTTTATGGAATAGAAGTATGTTGTTTTGGAACTGCCATTCAAAAATAATTGGCTGCTTATTGCTATAGTTGTATGTGAGATACATCTTGTGAAACAAATCTTTGTTTCCTATATATTTATTTGGTTGCTTGATAAATACCATATTAAATTAAAAATGGAATCATAAAACTTCAAAAAATTATTAATAAAACTTGGCTGATATGGGATTTGGTCAGATTATGGTTATTTCAGGATGATTTATATCATTTGTTATTTCAATTTTCAGTTGAAGTTGGTTTCCTAGTTAATGTTGGATTATTGGTTCTGGATAAACGGGTTTTGTATCCTGCCTTTGCTATTCATGATCAAGTAAATTGATTACAATATTCCTGTGAGCATTTCACTGATGTTATCCCTCTGATGTGAATTTCTTGTTCCTTCCAGCTTTGTTCTCTTTCCCCCTTCTGTCTTGCATAAATAAGGGAGGTTCTTATTGCCTTGTTCTCTTCCTTTTATATACTTTTTTTTTTTTGAAAACCTCTCCATTTGCATAAAGCATACATAGGCATTTTCAACTGAGACTCTGTCTGCTTCCTCAATCATGTATATAGGTTGAGGGTTAGTGGCAATGATTGAATAACAATCAGTTGTGGTAGTGAGGAGATGGCAAATTATTATTATTATTATATTAGAACAAAGATGTCTGCTTAATTTTTTTAGTGTTTGACTTGCTTATGCACGTGCAAAAACTTCTTGGCTTTCCTTTACTACCATTGTGGCGCACTAGCTTCCATTTGTTGCACTTGGTTATGAATTTTTGAGCAGACCCATTTTAGAATTCTCTATCATTAAGACCCTTTAGGTTCTGTGTAAGAGCTGTTGTGTTTTCTGTAATCATTGATTTTTCGCTTACAGAATTTCCAATTGGAGCCTGATTCCTGCTGATCCATGTTTGACATGAGTTTGAGTCTTACCCTTTTTCCTTTGCTGGTCATAGCCTTTGAAACCAAAAATGAAAAAAAAAAAAATAAACCAGAAAGCTTTTTGAGTCTTACAATGGGAACAAGGCACTAACATGGATCTTCTTGGCTATACTTATTTAGTTGGTTAATGTCTGTGTTCTCTGTTCTTTGTTATGCAGTATATGGATGTGCTTTTGTAGCAAAATTCATCGACTTTCTTATAGCTTGTGGCCTATCAACTTTGATGTGCTTTTGTAGGAAAATTCATTGTTGGATTTGTTCCAGCATGTGGAGAGAAAGAATATTATCTTGCCTGTGCATGTGAAGAGTTATATGCACCTCCAAGTGCTTATTTTCGCTTGTATGGTCTAGCAGTTCAAGCATCGTTTCTTGGAGGTATGTCAATTTTTCTTTTCATGGAAAAATGTTTAAGGTGGATCAGTGCTAAAACCTTGTAAATAACATTTCAGGGAACTGCTTTAGATTGTGCAATAAGGCTACTGTTTCACTGTACTAATAGAGCATATTGCCATGTTGACACATAAGTTGATGATTATTGTTTATATGGCTTTTGTCGTCATTCATATTCTGTTGCTTGCTGATTGAATACTCATAAGTCAAAGTTTAGAGGTTAGGAATATATGATATGTAAATTCTTATGATGTTGTGAAGACTGAACTGAATAGAGAACTTGTCTCATCATTGCTGCAAAAACTCCATTCTGTCCTTATGACATAACATTTTTGTTCAGAATATTTTATATTTTTAGAACTACATTACCTCTAGGATGTTTCTATATTCCCTGAGCAAGAGGAGAATCATGTTGGCTTTAGTGGCCTGAAACAATACTGCTTTCCAAATGTGATGATAATTTTTGTGCTAATTGACAATTATATGATCATAACTAAAACTTCACTTGGAATAAGTTAGCTAACTGCTTATGGGCATGCACCTGTCTCCAATGATTGGTGAATGGAAGGTACTGAAACTGAAGGAATGTGTGCCAAAGATACGTGGGGCCTGAAGTTGCAAACTGGTGCGTGAACAATTGGTGATTTTGAAGCAGGAAAGTAACTGATTGAGGAATTGAGGCAATTGATGAAATGGGGTTGTCCATTTTACATTTTAGGTGAATCCAAGGCCATGAATGCATTTTGATGCGGAGAACATAATGAGACTGTTGTTAGATGAATTATTACCTTTTTTTTTTTTTTGAAACTTTTGAGGTTTCAGAACTCTTAAGTGTACTCTTCATCTTAAATGTTAAGCACTAGTTTTTTGCATTTTCTGTCATGTTGTGCCTTATTTTCAACATCTCTTGAATTTTCAACAATGTAGGTGTTTTCTTTCTCTTGAAACTTCATAACCTAAAGGTTTGAACTTTGAACATAACGTCTTAAATCTTGCAGAACTATGTTTTCAGCAGCTCTTAAAAATCCAGACAGTTTTAGCATAAAAATAGCACCTCCTAAAATTTTGAATTATTGTTAGAAGACACACAAGGCAACACAACTGAAGAAAGCAGAAGTATCACATAGTGGATCTTAAGATTCATAATAACTATTTAGAGTACTTGAGCAGATGGAATGTGAAACATGAAAACAGGGATGCTAATGCTCGATAATGTAATGTTTAATCTTGTAACATCCTGAATTTCTGTGGATCAATTTATGTGTTGTGGTGAAAATAATTGTTTCATCTGCTAATTTGGGAAATGCGATTATCATGTTTTGGGTATGATTTGGTGTATACTAGGACATAATCAGATCATCAATGAGGTATTGATGGATGGAAAAACTTTTTAGAGGTTTATATGATTTTTTGTGAATCCACTAAATTAATTAGTGGACACGTAAATATCACCCTACACTAAAATTTGATCCTTATCTGAAATTTTACTGATTTGCTGCCAAAATTGCTGAGGTGGCTGGCTGAGAGGGTGTTTGGCAGGCTGAGGAATGATAAATGAGGACTAAATCAACAAGGGAAGCGTGAGGTGGCCTGAAAACAGGGAGCTTGTTTGGGATGACTCATGTAGGGCCAAGGTGAGTTGCATTCGGGGCTATATAATTCATATGGAATTGAGAGAAAACTGAGAGAAAATAGAGAAAAGAAAGACAGAAAAACAAAGAAAGAAAAAGAGATTGGATGAACATATTCATGTAAGTATTTCCGTAATCATCCACTTGTTTTATATACCAAAGGGTCTCTAGTTTCTTAAATTAACATTCGAAGTTGTCAAACTTCTCTTTCAAAGTTGAATTTGATGAAATTTTAGTGGTGGTTCTATGTTTGCGGATTTTCCTAAAATATCTTGAATTGAAGTCATGTTTGTTGTTATATGTGAATAATTTACATTCATATAGTTCCAGATAGGTTATATGTGACAAGTTTGATGGTCTGCAGGTGTTGAAAGCTGGTGAATAAGATAAACATGGATAAATTCGTTAAAACAGAATCAAGAAATAGACTCAGGATAGTGATGTTTGAGTGCATATTGGATAACATTTGACCCCTGGTCATCGGAACTGTGGCATTTGAATCATGTTTGAGCTGTTAGAATGCCAGCAAGCAAATTTGGGGAAAGTTAATTTTGATTATCCAATATGTTTACAAATGATACTAATAATCCCTTTTGGCAGATTTAGTTCAAAATAAGGAATTTAGAAAGTGATTTTGTGATTAAGTTTTTTGGAAGATAAACTAGTGGACTTTAGTGAGAATGTGTTGTTAGGATGATTAAATATGATGAAGGTTATTCTGATTTCATTACGAAATGTTAGAAATATTAAGAAATAGTTACTATGCGTGCAAATTTGATGACTTAGTATTGTTGAAGAAGCAATTGTCCTTCTAAATATGGAATTAGTAAATAAGAATTGTGGGAAGTGTGAAATGGTAAATTATGATCAATTAGTTAGAAGACAAATTTGAATTCAGATGTTTATGAACATTATGTGAAGATTAGTATTCTAATTCAGGCAAAAGGAAAGCTTAGTTACACTTGAAGTATTGAAATTTTAAGGAAATGTCATTTTTGATGGTCAATTTTCGTACTTAGGCTGTGTTGAGATGTTGATCGATTTTCGTACTTGCCCTTTCAATTATTTTGTTGGAATATTTGTTTAGTTGTTGTATTTTACTTCTTCTAGATATTTTTGATTATCTTTGTATTGATTTGTGATTTTGATGATCCTATTGGTGTTCCTTTTTTGTTCTTACTATGATTTATTGATATTGCCTTTCTTGGTAGGATGTTCTTTGCATATGAAGATAACATAGAATTACCGTGTATGAACCATTTGTATTCTGCATTATGGTCTAATGTAGTACAATATCCCATTCTGCATTCTGTAGATAAGGTAAAGGAAGATATATGAAAATATTAAAGAACTCGAGAAGATGGATGCTGGGGTCTATAGTGTAGTCTGAATTATCCTATATTGAAGCTATTTCGATAATCTTGAGGATATGTTTAGGTGATTATGTATTTCTCCTATAAAACTTATATATATTGTAGTGTGTTTTGGATATATGAGATATCCAGTAATTTATTGATTGATTAGTCAGACCATGATTGTTGATTCTCTTGGCATTGCCTGGTGGGTGATAGAGCGTAGTCAGATTATTGAGGTTGTTACTTACTAATTGAATGGTTAATTCATTGGCTTTAGGCTTACAGTGGTAGAAAATATGATCATCGTAGGTTTTTGTTACATGATTTATCTTGTTAATGATGTGAATTTTTGTAGAACCATGTAACTCGTGCTTTTAATTTCATTTCTTATGTTGTATCTGGCACATAATGTTCGTGTGCCGTTCATGCGGACATTTTGAATATTCCAAAATTAGAGAGATTATATTTTATTTGATTTTATGTGGATATTGCGGATATTTCAAAATTAGAGAGATAATATTTTATTTGATTTTGATTTTATTTTGTTTGAGATATTTTATTTTATTTGATTTTGATTTGATTTTATTTGATTTTTGGTATTGATTTTGTAAGATCTTGGGGATTTCCGAGATATTCCAATTAGAAAATTATGTCATGTCTTATTTTATTATTTATTTATTTTGATATGTCATTAATTAGGAAATTATGTCTATTTTTTGATTATTCTAGGAGTAGGATACCTCTATATGAGGGTTCCAACTTTAATGTTGAATGAATCATTAATGAAATTGAATTAATATTAAAAATTGTGATTGTCTTTCCTTCTCTCTCTAGTACTTTTTCTTCTCTTCTCTCTATTTTCTTTCCTGTTTGTTCCAGCCTCTTTTTTTTTTCCTTCTCAGCATCAAATTTGGTATCAGAAACTAAACTTTTTTTTTCTATACTATCACTCTATCAAGGCCTTACAATGAAGCCAACACCATTAGCGTCACCATCTAATATTTAGCCCACCAACATCCCACACCGCAGCATGTAATTTAGATCCTCATCCTGCAAGTAAGACCTCATTTTGTTGTGATTTGTGTTTTTTGCCACAAAACAACATTGTTAAGAAAAAAAAATGAAATATTTGCTGTTTGAGAAAAAAGTTTCTAAAAAAATTTGTCGAAAAAAAAAGAAGAGAGAAATTGTAAAAGCTATAACAAAAGAAAAAAAAAGAAGAAGAGCATCTTAGAAGAAGAAGAAGGAAGACGTGCAGCGGAGGCAAACTCACCAAGATTATCATTGAAAATTGTTGGTTGTTGTCTTCTCCCCTTCAACTCACCGGATCCACCCTCCATGTCGCCGCGGACCGTCATCACCACAATATCACCCATTGCCACATAGCGAAAGCAATGTCCGTACCCACCATGCCACCAGCCCAGCCCACCATACTACAAACCAACCCAAAACCCTAAATGACCACCACCATTGACCTATCTCCACCTCCATTAAATCAACCTAACCTCTTGAGCCATAGCCCCAACCCAAAACCCTGGAGGCCACATCTTCTTTTTCCTTTAGAGAGAGATAGGGAGAAAAATAAAGTGATAGATGACACAAATTGGGTCTTCTTTTTTATCTTTGTCTTTGTCTTCATCTTCATCGTCACTTGAAAGAGAAAATGCAAGCATGTGGTGTGTGACTAGGAGAACAGAAGGGCACCACCATTTGCTGCGTTTTTTTGGAAAGCCTGCTCTTGGTCTCCAGAAAGTACGTAGTGAGGCTGGAAAAACCAACGTTTTCCTCCTTTTGTTAATGTAATTGTTTCTCTTTTTTTTGTTTTTTTGGGCTTGCCTTGAGGCCCAATAAAAAAAAAAAAAAGAAAACAAAGTAGACTGTAGATAAAAAAAAAAAAAAAAAAGAATAGGAAGCAGGCAGTAGGTAGGGAGCACATTCCTGTGGGTCTCAGATTATCCAGAGAGCATATTGGGCCTATTACACATAGCCCAAACTATTTATATACAAGGTAACATCATACAATCAGTTCATATTATCTTTTTTGATATCTAGATGCGTTCATTCATTTTTATTATGGGTAACTTATTTTTACTTTCCTTTAATAGTATTTAGTTTTGTCTAAAATGTGCAATTTTATTTATTATTAAAAAAAAGCTTTTATCTTTTATCCATTTTATCTCCTATAACTACATTTATAGTGGATGTGTAATAGCACTGTTATTGGTCTTTTATTATTTTAATAAATTAGCACTATTTGTCTGCATTATTTTGACCAAATGAATCCCTCCAAAAAGGAAGACAATAAATGAATAAATAAATATTGCCTTGCATTTATATAATCTTTCAAATGCCCTAATTTTCATTAATCTTAACCCTATTAGTCATATTGGTGTTGCATGTACTTGTGTGGTGGTCACATTATTTGCCATAACATTGTTGACCTAGTCATAGATTTTAGCCAATTTGAAGTTCTAAGTTTATAGTTGGCCCAATTAGCCACTGATCAACGACAATTGCAAAATCACATGATGTCTATTTAAGTTGGCTTGGCCACTACACGTTAGACGAATTTGGATCTATAAATCGAGTTGCCACTTTAGAAATCGGACTTCAATAGTCAAATACTGTCAATTTTAATGTACATCATAATAGCAACTACTGATGAAGGCAAGATAGTCGAGTACCTCATAAACACGACTACAAGCTTCGACAGTATGATTGAGAATTGGATTGAGACGAACAACTTTTTAGAAATATCAAATTCGATGCCCCTATTTTTGATGGTTGCTTAAGTCCCTTGAGTTTTAGTTAATGGGCTTGAGATATGGGTCATATTTTTGAGTGGTACTGTGTATCTGAAGGTAGGAGCATTCAGTTTGCTAGCTTAAATTGACCAAAGATACCTAAGTATTTTGGAAAAGTGTTGAAGACCTTTTTGTTAGGCTTCAAGCAGCCCTTGTTAGTAATTGGGCCAAGATGAAATGATGCCTTTAAGAGAAACACCAACCCCGCTCATACAATAATAACTTACTAAACCAGTGGAATGTCCTTTGACAGGGTAGTCCATTTGTAATTGAATTTGTGACTCGATTAAATAATTTTCAAATGAGATGTCATATTATCGAGGATGGGATTATGACGTTAAGTAGATTTTGGCAAGGACTATATGGGGACCTAGGGAGAGAGCTTGTCTTTAGGGGCATTACTTATCTGGACTATTCGTATAATTTGGTTCGAGATTGTGAAATAATTACCAGAGTAGTGTAGGAAAAACATAGTGACAATCGTCTATCAACATGGAATGCCTTCACTATAAACTCTTAGTCTGTTTTAGGAACTTTTTAGTCTACAATTCCCCCTCTGAGGGAAACTAGAGGATAGTGTATTGAAGTCTCAAGAAGAAATTTTCAATTGAAGTGCTTAAATTATAAATGTTTTGGACATATTTCTTCAAAATATTTGAGTAAAGCCTTACTTATTGAAGGGTAGGATAGAATAAACGAGGAACCTCTTGAAAGAAAGTGTGTGAACCAGAGTTAGAGGAATTTGATAATTTGGATGGTAATGATAATGGCATTTTCTTGGGTCGCATTAGGATTAGCTCCTCTAGGTTAGGTTCCCATTCTTCCTCCCCCAACGCACCATTCGTAGGCATTGTGCTATGTATCTTGCCTTAATCTAAAGAGGTTAATGATTGATATCGTCATGCTATCTTTCATATTTATATCAAAGTGAACAATATGACTTGTAAGATTATTGTGGATAGCGGTAGCTATATCAATACTCTTTCGACTAATACTATTTCTCATTTGGGGTTGAAAGCTGTTCCACATCCTAATTCGGATGGTGTCTCGTGGATTGATACATCTTCGATAGTAGACAAGGAATGTTGTCTTGTATCTATTCAATTCTTAGAGTATAAGGATCATATTTGGTGTGATATTATTCTAATGGATGTAGGTAATGCCATTTTAGGCGACCTTAGTTATATGACTTAAATGTAGTAATCGAAGATCATTCTAGCTCCTGTTCTTTTATTCACAAGGTAAAAAAAAATTTCTCTAGTCCCAAAACCTAGGCTTCACAATAAAGAAAAGGATGGGGTGGGAACGAAAGAATTACATATCATTAGCCCTACTGTGTTTCAACCAACAACTATAGGCGAGTCAGTTGTGTTTACTGTTATTGTTCTGGAAGTTCTTTCGGATTCTCCCATGTTGATACTCAATGTGGCCCATCAAGTCTTCTAAAGCTTTCAAGATGCCTTTCTAGAGGACCTCCCTAATCAACGTGCCATTGATTTTGTTCCTGGTGTGTCTATTCTAAATCTATTTCATCATAGGGTGAATCCCATTGAGCATGTTGAGGAGGCAAATTGAGGAACTCTGTCACAAAGGGATTCGTTCTAGAGAGCATGAATCTATGTGCGGTGCTTGCGCTCTTGACACTTATGAATGATGGATTATGAAGGATATGCGTGGATAGTGAAGCCATTAACAAAATCATTGTGAAATATTGTTTTCTCATTATTAGGCTTGATAACATGTTAGATATGATGGTTGGTGCCAAAATCATCTCTAAAATATATTTAAAGAGTGGTTACCATCAGATTAGAATTCATTTAGGGGATAAGTGGAAGATGGCTTTTAAAACAAAGGACGACCTTTTTGAGTGATTAGTCATGCCTTTTAGGTTATCTAATGCACCTAGTATCTTTATGAGGGTCATGGTCTTGACTTTATGGCCTTTCATGTTACTATTTCTAGTGCTCTATTTTGATGATATTTTTATTTATAGTCAGACCAAGGAATAATACTTAGACCATTTTAAATAGGTTTGCCTTATTCTTAGGAAAGAGAACTTGTTTGTCAATCTTAAGAAGTGTTCCTTCTTGTTAGACAGGGTTGTTTTCTTGGGCTTCATCGTTTTGTTGACCTTGCTAAGATCCAAAAAATCATAGATTTTCTTTAACCCAAATCCACCCATGATGTTCGAAGTTTTCACGGCTATATGTTATCGTTGGTTCATTAAGGTGTTTAGTACAATCATGGCTCCTCTCGCTAAGTGTATGAAGACAAATGAATTCAATTGTCTCCTAACGCTGCTAAAGCCTCTAAGAGTGTAAAAGTGAAGATGACGATAGTTCCTGTCATGCGGCTCCTTGACTTCTTTGAGGTGTTTGAAGTAGAGTGTGATGCGTCTAGTGTAGGAATACGGGGAGTTTCTAGGCAAGAACATCGCTTGGTTGCCTATTTTAGTGAGAAATTAAATGATGTCAAGCTATGGTGCTTTTCTTATGGTAAGGAACTGTATACAGTTCTACAAGCCTTACGTTGTTGGCGTCATTATTTGTTATTTCAGAAGTTCGTCATTTATTTTGATCATGAAGCTCGTTGTTTTCTTAATTCCTAAAAGAAATTGAATCATAGGATGGTTGATGGGCTTAATCTTTACGTGCCTACTCTTTTGTCTTAAAACTTAAGAAAGAAGTTGAGAACCAAGTGATAGATGCCTAAAGCTGTCGAGTATTATTGTTATTTGTCATTCAAGTCAAGATTGTTGGATTTGAAAGATTTAAAGAAGGATACAAGTCTTTTATTGATTTTAACAATATCTTTCTAGTTTTACAAAATGGATGGTCAGACACTATAGAAGGTCTTCACATTTAGAATATATATTTGTTCGATTCAATAAACTTTGCATTTTTAGGATGTTTGTTTGAGATTTCATACTTTAAGAGGTTTATGTTGGTGGTCTATTTGGCCATTTTGAATGTGATAAGACAATAAAGGAAGTTGAGTGACAAGTTTATTGGCCTAGTTTGAAAAAAGGTATGGTTAAGATAGTTAGTAGTGTCAAACATGGAAACTAGTGAAGCATAAGAAGCAAAACACTGGCTTCTATACCCCTCTCCTTGTATCTAGTTGCCATTGATAGGACATGACTATGGACTTTGTGTTAAGTTTCCTACGTATCCCTAAGAATCATGACTTTATTTTTTTGTTGTTGTGTATCATTTTTCTAAAATGGCCTACTTTATTCATTGTAGTAAAACTTTTAATACTTTTTGGGTTGTTAGACTTTATTTTGATGAGATTGTCAAGTTATGCAGTCTTTTGAAGGCTATTGTCTCTAATAGAGATATTTGTTTTACTAGTCACTTTTGGAGAACTCTATGACACATGTTCGGAACCAAACTAAAGTTTTTCATTGCTTACCACCCTCAAATAGATGATGAAATGAAAATTGTCAATCGTAGTTTAGAAATGTTATTCAGTTATTTGGTTTAAGAAAATCTTCGAATTTGGGACTTGATTCTTTCTACGGCCAAATTTGCATATAATAGCTATGCCAATTGGTTTATAGGCAAGTGTCCATTAGAGTTTATGCATGGCTACAAAACTAGAAAGCCTTTAGGCTTTACCCAGACGTCTATGCGTGTTGGTGTGTCTATATTGGCTGAAGCTTTTGTGCAACAATTTCATGACCTACATATTGAAATCAATAAATAATTTGAAGTAAATAATGTATCATATAAATTTCGAGTAGATGTGCCTAAAAGTTAAGTGAAATTTAATGTTGGGTTTTATACCATGGTTTGGATTAGACCAAAATGGCGTCTACATTGGCCTGTTTCTAAATTGTAGGCCTGTAATGCTAGTCTATCTAAAATTTTGTAGCGGGTTGGATCAAACACATATGTTATTGATATTTTCTCTCATTTTGGTTTTTATTATATTTTTAATATTGAGGACTTAATTGTTTATAAATGTAGTTTCAATCTACTAGATAATTCATTTGAAGTACCCCCAGATGCCTCAAATATTAAACCTTCAGCCACTCCTACACCATTCTTAACCATACAACACTCTAAGATAAAATGGATACTATTCTAAATGAGTATATTATGCTTATCAAGGATAGAGTGGTTCAGCGCTTTCTTGTTTATTGGGTTGGACGACCAGATTCCAAGGATGCTTTGATTTTTAGAGGCACTAGCAATTAAATTCAAATAATTATATTAAATAATGTAGGATCATATAGTTCCTCTCATTTTGGCAAAGTTGGTTGCCTAAAAGTTAAGTGAAATTTAATGTTGGGGATTATACACTTGGTTTGTGATTATTGACCGCAACATTTTCCACATTGGCTTGTTTCTAAATCTTGGAGAGCCCGAATGCTAGTCTATCTAAAATTTTTTTATTTGGCGGGTTGGATCAAACACATATGTTATTGATTTTATTTTTTCTCATTTTGGTTTTTATTATATTTTAATATTGAGGACTTAATTGTTTATAAATGTAGTTTCAATCTACCAAATAATTCATTTGAAGTACCTCATTTTGAGATGCCTCAAATATTAAACCTTTACCCACTCCTACACCATTCTTAACCATACAACACTGTTGAAAGATAAAATGGATACTATTCTAAATGAGTATATTATGCTTATCAAGGATAGTTTTTTCTTCCCCAATCTCTTTTGCTTTCTTGTTTATTGGGTTCCCTGCATCAGCTGTTATTCCAAGGATGCTTTGATTTTTAGAGGCATTAGCAATTAAATTCAGATATTTTAGAGTTCTATTAAACAAAGCAGGATCACCCATCATCATCTTGATGAATGTTCCTCTCATTTTGGCAAAGTTGGTTGATGTTATAGACAGATTTCAGCCAGCACTCTTTACATATCTTAGGGTATGATGAAAAGTAGAAAGGATTCACAATCACTTAGCTTGTGGTTGGGGTGGAGGCTGATATTACACATTTTATTTCAACATGGTTGAGTGGTTAGTGGATTTTAGCCCATCTTGGGAGAATTGATACTGATATTACGGATGTTCTATAATTAGAGATTATATTTTATTTGGCTTTATATGGAGATTACTAATATTCCAAAATTAGAGAGATCATATTTTATTTGATTTTGATTTTATTTTATTTGAGGGATTTCATTTTGTTTGATTTTGATTTTATTTTATTTGATTTTTGGTGTTGATTTTGTAAAATCTTGGAGATTTTCAAGATATTTCAACTAAAAAATTATGTTATATTTTATGTTATTATTTTCTCATTTTGAGATGTTGTTAATTAGGAAGTTATGTTTATTTTCTTATTAGCCTAGGAGTGGAGTATCTGTATATAAGGGTCCTAATTCTATTATTGGAGAAATCACTGTTGAAATTGAATTGATACTAAAAATTGTGATTGTCTTTTCTTCTTTCTCTAGTACTCTCTGCTTCTCTTCTCTCTATTCTCTTTCCTGTTTTTTCCCCTTCCCCAATCTCTTTTGCTTCCTTCCCCTATTTTTCCCTTCCCTGCATCAGCTGTTATGTGCTTTTGAGTTCCTTGGATTTTGTTGTTATTTTATTATTGATAATGAAACTACTTACTAGACAATTTGCTTATTTATTATTTATTTCTTATCTTTTCAAAGTAGCCTATAGACGGCCATATCTTGATGAATGTAGCCCGGAGGAGCTATGTTTGGTGGACTTTTGATGTTATAGACAGATGTAGTTCAGTTCATGTACTCTTTATATATACTGTAAATATAGGGTATGATGAGAAGTAGAAAGTTGTTATTTATAGACAATCTTTTAGACTTGATGTACGTGATGGCTTGTGGAGGCTGATATTACTTTGAAATTTATATTTGAGGAATGTTTGATGTTCTAGATAGACATGGTTAGTGGATTTTAGCATCATTATCTGTACAATTGAGGTTTCTATATTCTGAGTCGTGACAGATCGAATCTAGAGTTGCTGCCTTAGGGCGTAAGAAAGGTTGGTGGTGCATGGAGTTTAGAATGGTTTGCTGACATTCTGAACAGCTACCTTATGCAAAAAAGCTTATGTTGTGGAACTGGGAAACAGAGTTGGTCTTTGTTAAGAGGATCAATAGGTTACTTTAAAGCTTTTTTTTTTTTTTTGGTTAGTGGTATTTGAGAGATAAAGGAATGGGAAAGAGGATAATTGTGAAGCCTTTAGGTCAGACATTCCTTGGAAATTGTTCAAGCTCAAATTCCTAGGATTTAAGCAAAATAATACTTGAATGGTGTAGAAATGCTTTGAAGAGTTGCTTGTTGGTGCGTATAGCTATTTAGAAATCAAACTGAACTATATCTTTTTCTATTAGTGGGGTAGGTACATGGATTGTTGGTCTCTATTTAGACATCATGGAGGTTTCATCTACTAGTTTCAAATATTTAAGCAAGGTCATGCTTTATGGACTTTTTCAAACTTTCCGTCAGTATGCTTTTGCTTCTTTTATATCATGTATCTTCTACCCTCCAACATTTCAGCGGGCTAGTTGATATTCACTTACATTGCAAAGCCAGCTCAAATGCACCTTGTATTTTATCTTTCATTGGCGCAACTTCAACTTTCTCTTGTTTAGCATTTTGCTATTATATCACTCCTTTTATGACCACCCTTATCTTAAAATCATCTTTTTCATTCCCCCTTTTTGACTAGTAGTTTATTACCTAACTCTTCAGTCCATATAAGGTGAGTGGCTTTATTGCCATCTTAGTATTTCCAATTATATAGTGTCCCTGATGTTCTCCACTCCAACCCTCCTTGATTCCTTAATTAATGACCTCATCAATAACACTATCCTTTTCAACCGTTGATCTGAGATATTTAAAGTTGTTCTTCGATAGGCTTTTGGGATCTGTCCTTTCCTCCCAATCATCCACCAGCTTACTCAACCTAAACTTGCAGTCCTTGTATTCAGTGCACTTTCGTGATGCTGAGGGCACAGATAGGAACATTCCACCATAGCTGGAATATAAAGTTTCTAAGTATTAATCCAATAATTTATTGTTATAATTTTAAATTCAATAGTTTGTTAGTTTTTCTACTATTTCTTATTGTTGGATGTTATTTCATGGTATTTTTGTAGAAGTTATGTAGTTTGTGCTAGCATTAAATTAGGCCTGGAAGTACTTTCCTTGCCGAATAGCTTATTCCAATGTTTTGGATTCGATAAATTTAGTTGTTGATATAGTACATCAATGATTCCACCCGAAATGGCTAAACTGCACACTTGCTTTTAATGGCCATAACTTTTGGTCCGGAAGAGTTTTTCAATTGTTGAATTTAATTGAATTGAGTGAATTTTGTCATGTTTCTTGATTGTGGACGTTCATCATCGCTGTTGTCCTGGTGCCGCTGTGCTGCTGCTGATTGTCTTTTGTTGTCACCTTAGCTCGATCAAAATCAGGAACACAAATTGCAGACACCCATTAGGCAATCCCATGAGTGCTCATGCTACTGAAAACCTCCACGTGAGTGTGTATCTTTGTTAACTTTTCTTCTGTTTGAGCACATGAGTGTGATTTGTTGGCTATGTTAAAATCGAACTTCTACTTTTGTTAGAAATAAATATAAAAAACCTGCCCCAGCTCTTACTTTATTCAGTAATGTATCTGTTCCTTTTCATTAAAAATCCAGCCCTTTCTTCTTCAATCCAGCTAGTTCTTTGGTCGAAAAAAGCAAAAAAAAATAAAAAATAAAAAAAATAGTGCAATCCTTCTTTAACATACTCGTGGCAATTAGAATAAATTCCATCCCTCGATTTGAAGACTCTTACTGAGATAAATTTTTTGGCACTGGAGTTGAAGAAATTTTTGCAACGAATTAGGAATATGGTTGACCATTTCAGAATTCAAGTGCATTTTATTTCTAATCAAGCAGAGGTTCTCAGCCCAAAGTTTTCTCTACCTTGATTTTTATGAAATGAATATGCTACCTTATACACTTCGACTTGTGCAATGGAGGATCAATTTGCTTTTTGCGACGTGCATGATCAAGAAAATGTGAGTTTGAAAACAGGATGTCTTAGAAACTAAGTTTTATGGAGCAGTTGTTTGTTTGTGCTGTCTCAAACTGGAACAACTTGTGACAAGTTGGCTTTCTGTGAATATCATGAAATTTGCTCCGGTCTTTTGTGAAAGCATTTATCCTACAGGAGGTCCTGATTGTAAGTCTGATACATATAAGCAGAAATTTTGAATATGGGCTAATATTTTGACTCATTGCAACCCTCTTTTAGGTTCCATTGGTGTTGAAATCAGTTATGGACTTTCTAAATTTATGATAGATTGGAATCTATATCCCATGTACCTCGTGATTTCACACATGCCTTTTGATTCTTCATAGATTGATAGCTTTTGGCTTGCTAAGAACCTCAATCAACCATGAAGCTGTGCAATGCCTTCTTGCATATCTTTGTGCATGAATATCGATGTTTCAAAGACAACAGGTGTTTGATCTTCTTTTTCTTGTGGTTTTTCAAACTCCATTTCGAATGGTTTTGATGCATTTGTTGATGACCTTTCTGCTGACCTCTTTAATTTAGCTTTAGTCGCACTATGGGCATTCTTTTTTACAGTCACTATGAGGGTTTGAAGTTTTGTTCGACTTGTTGGACAGATGAGAAATGGAGTTTATGAAGTGATTGGGGTGGCGATTTGAACAATATTTACTTGCTACTGAGGATTTTTTTTTTTTTTTCAGAAGAGATTTTGAGTGGAAAAGGAAATCTTACTATCAATTTGTATTTGAACTTCAAAGGCCAATCGCTTCTATAAAAGGGGCTGGCATTTATGAATTCTGGGCAATCTTTCATGTCTTTCACAGGTTGACCTCCCTAGGTTGCGGGTTAGCTTGTTATGACATATACTTAAAGTATGTTATGTTTTGGGGTGAAGAGTTTCCCTGCCTCAGCTGAGGGTCAGCCTATCTGATCTATCATGTACTACATTGGCCTATTTGATTTCCATTGGCTATAGCATGAATTGGTAAGAGCAGCTATGATGTGGCAAATTAATGTGTCATATTTGATGCATTTTAAAGTGCAATTCTATATATACTGGAAACATTGATGCTTATTCTCTCTAATCATGCTGACTCAGTTCTTTCAAGTTCCGCCACTTTTTACTTGGTATTATATATAACTTTAAGAATAAATTGGCAGATGGAAAGAGATTTCTCTCTTGAATGTTTTGTGGTTTTTGTTTTTCAGCCATGCTGAATAATCGCACCAAAATTGTTATGCAGGTGTTTTTGAGAAAGTGGGAGTTCAACCACAAGTAGTAAGGATTGGTAAATATAAAAGTGCAGGGGACCAACTTACTCGCAAATCTCTTTCTGATGAAAATCGTGAGATGTTGATCACATTGCTTGATAATATCTATGGCAATTGGATCGATAAGGTTTCTTCTGCTAAAGGTGCTCTGGTGTTGTTTGGCTTGCATTCTTTCTGAACCCATATGACTCAATTGTTCATGATTGTGGAAACTATATTGTAATGATTATGCAGGAAAGAAGAGAGAAGATTTTGAAAACTTCATCAATGAGGGAGTATATAAAGTTGAAAGGCTTAAGGAGGAGGGGTTGATAACAGATTTAAAGTATGATGATGAGGTATTGAAATATTTCTGTTGTTCTTTATGAGAATTTCTGTATTTTGATCTGAATAGTTTACCTGATATAGTAATGCGCTTAAAGATGGCAGTGTCATTTGATAAGTTTTTTACTTTAACCTATTTGAGATGATCTCTACAATATTGTCATTGGGCTGGTTCTTCCTTGTTTGCTATTGTAGCTTATGTATCGAATATCAGCATGAGTATTACTCTTTTATTTCTATAGAGCATGGAAACCGACGATTTGTCATCCCATTATGTATTTTGGTTAAGTTGTTTATATGCAGTGAGGTAAATGACTCTGCTAATCCCAAAATCTAGATTTGTATTTTCAAACATTATACCTCTGTGAAAGACTGCAATGAATTTGAGGATTGCTTTTTGTTGATTCTCTGAAATTAGGAAGATCAAAACAGATCCCTAAACTGTGGGATTATCTTGATCTTTTTAGTAATTTATTTATGCTTTCTTAGTTATGTTATTCTTCTTCTATTTTTCTTAGTCATGTTATTCTTGTTTAATAAAGAGATAAGGAAGAATCTCCAAAGTTTATTCTACCTTATTCTCTCCTGTCAAATCACTTAATTTATGCATATTATTTACTAGAATTGAGGAGGATTTGAGGAGAATCAGTGGCAGATTTTGTTGCCTTGGCTCCTCTGGTTCTTATATTTAATCTTGGCTTTATGGAATATAACAATGACAAAATAGTGGATTCACCCATTCAATTATTCTTCAAATTCATCTCAATTATTCTTCATGGTATCAGAGTTCGAAGAATGAAACCCTAGCCTCCCTTCTTGGTTAACTATATCCATAGTCTTTCTTATGTCAAAATTCAGCCCAGCTACTGGAATGGCTACAAAAACCAAACTCCAAAATTTGAAATCACAGTTCAATTAGCCATGAAGCATCTGTCATCTCTCATCTTCCCATTACAAGACAAACTAAATAGGCAAAACTTTGTTAAATGGTCTCAATTTGTCATGATGTTCATATGCAGCGAAGGCAAGGATGATTACCTCATTGGAACTGCTCCTACCTCTGCTAATGAAGATCCCAAGTCAAGAGTTGGAAGGCAGAAAAACACATGGTCACGACATGGCTAATAAATTCCATGAACAATGAAATTGGAGAAAATTCTCTCTTGTGTGAAACCTTAAAAGAAATTTGAGATGCAGCAAGAGGGACATAAATGGAGCTATTTTAAGTCAGCTATTCTCCTTGATTTCAGCCAACAAACCACCATTTCAATTCCTGTCGAAATACCATAGGAATTGCTTCTGTTGTCCAAACAATTATTTTCACATGGCCTTAAGCACCCAAATGAAGAAACACATCCTTTGGATTGTTTGCTCCGATGCTTCAGATCACCTGACTATTCATGCTGTACTTTGTAATACCGACAATCTGAGTTCGACAAACTTTATGATTTGAAAATTGATGGATCACTATCTAAAGTGTTAGGAATAGGATCGATCACAATCATTGATGATTTGACTTTTAGATTGTGGTCCCATTATTTGATGTGTAACTTGTTGTCCATTAGCACGCATTCCAAATATTTGAATTGTGTTGCTAAATTTTTTTCAGATTACTATGAATTTTAGGACTTGGGAATCGGGGAAGATGATTGACAATGCTAAGGAATGTGTGATACTCTATCTCCTTGATTCCCCTAATAATCTGTGAAAACAACCTTAAGCCGCTAATAGTGTCCCCCTTCCACTTTCTCCTATTTTATCTATTATCTATAGTGCATTTGTATTATAGTATAGATTAGGTTATCCTAATTTTAGGTACTTAAAAAGGCTGTTTCCTAAAAGATGTTCAATGTATCAATCCCGAGGTTTTTTAAGATGAAGTGTGTTAATTATCCAAACATGTGAGAATCAATTATTCAACCCAACAACACAAACCATCTCATTCATTTACTATTATTCATAGTGACATATGAGGACCTTCTAGAGTTAACGACATTTCAAGAACTCAATGGTTCATCTCATTTGCTGGTGATGACACTGATAACATAGACATACTACATTAAAGACAATTTAGTGGGGAGCACCATCTTTAAAAATTTCAACCAGATGATCCCAAACTCAATCTCATATGAAAAAAATGTGCTGAGATTTGATAATCCCTAAAATACCTTTTGTGCTATACTTGGAAATATTTGATGGATTTAGGAATAGTACTTCAAAGCTCATGTGTTGACACATCCCAATGCAAAGACGTAGTAGAAAGAAAAAGCAGACACATTATCAAAGTAGCATAACCAATCATGTTTACGATAAATATTTCCAAGCATTTTATAGAAGAAGCGGTTTTCACAATGACTTACCTATTTAACACAATGATGTCGAGAGTCCTTAAATTCCAAATGCCTTCCCAAGTCCCTCAATCCCACTTAAAAACCCAAATCATCTCATCCATACCATTAGAGTATTTGGGTGTAGGATATTTGCTCATATCCATCAACAATACTAGAGCAAACTTGATTCAAAGGCAACCAAATGCCTTTTTTCTTGGCTACTCTTCTACAAAAGGGGTTACAAGTTTTACTCTTTGGAGGTTTTATACATCTATCGATATAACATTCTTTGAAAATCAATCATATTATCCAAAAACTTCTACTTAGGGGGAGAACTCAATCATTTAAGACGGAAGCTTTTGGCCTAACACTCTCATTCAATCATCATCATCATCATCTCTTCCCTTTTACCATCTAGAAATCGAGCCTATTATTGTTGACAAGGACATTATTGTCTACTCAAGGAGAAAAATGATCATAAAAGAGATAGAGGATCGCACATTCCCCAAGGGAAATCATTAATCCAAACCCATGCTCGAATATACCATCAAATACTCTTCAGATTGAGTGCTACTAGGGGTGATCTTGACATTCCTGTTGGTTTAAGAAAAGGCATGAGATCATGTACTCAACATCTTATATCCAATTTTGTTTCCTTTGATGCTCTCTCATCAAAATATCTAGCATTTGTTGCTAATCTATCCATTGTAGAAACCTCGTAAAGTATTGTTGATGCTTTGGTAAATTCAGAATGGAGCACAACTATCAAGAAATAATGATTCTCTAAAAAAAGGCACGTGGGAACTCTCAGATCTACCTAGAGGAAAGCAACTAGTAGGATGTAACTGTATCTTAAGTATGATCTATGTGAAAGAGTACAAGTCGCTACAAAGCAAGAGTTGTTGCAAAAGGATTTACTTGGACCTATGGCATCAAATACCAAGAAACATTCGTCCTTTTGCCAAATTTAATACAATTTGGGTTTTGCTATTGCTAGTTGGAAGCTCGACCTTTTACAGCAATTAGATGTGAAAAATGTTTTCCTCTCTGATGACCTAGTGGAGGAAGTATTCATGGAAATCCCTCCTGGTTTTAAAATTAAAAACAATGCTAACAAGGTTTGTAAGTTATGGAAATCACTATACGGTCTCAAGAAACCTCATAGAGCATGATTTGACAACTTCACCAAGGCTATTAAGAAGCACGGGTATTCTCGGTCAAGTTGATCATACCTCATTTGCTAAATTTTCTCCCATCTGGGAATATTGCTATTCTCATTGTTTTTGTTGACATATAATTGTGACAGGATATTACACTGAATATATGGATTTTTAAAGGGAATTTTTAGGAAGGAATTTGAAGTAAAAAATCTAGGATCACGAAAATATTTTTTTGGAATGGGGGCTGCTTGCTCGAAGGAAGGCTTTATGGTTTGACAAAACAAATATACTTTAGACTTACTAAAGGAAATTGGACTGTTGGGATCCAAGCCAATCAACACTCTAATGGACCCAAATTATAAAATCAGTTTCAAGGAAGACATTCCACTAGTGAACACTGGGCGATACTAACAGCTTGTGGAAAAACTAATTTACCTCTCTATCACAAGGCCAGCTATAGCTTTCGTAGTTAGTGTTGTAAGTTAATTTATGAATAAGCCAAATGAAGAACCCCTTGAAGTAGTTTATTGGATTCTTAGAACTAAAAAAAATGATTCCTGGTAAAGGAACACTCTTTTAAATTCAGCAAATGAAGGAGTTGAAATCTATTTAGATGCAGACTTGGCTAGATCTACCATAGATTGAAGATCAACTACTGGCTTTTGTACGTATGCATGGGGAAACTTGGTAAATTGGCATAGTAAGAAACAATCAATCATTGCTAGAAGCAGTGTTAAAGTAGTATATAGGGCTTTGGCTCATAGCATATGTGAAGGACTGTGGCTAAAAGGGTTACTTAATTAGTTAAGGTTCTAATTAAAGAGTCAATGAAGGTGTTCTTTGACCATTTGGTGGCTGCAAGTATCGCAAAAAATCCCATTCATCATGAGAGAATAAATATGTGGTGATAGAACGCCAAGTCATTAAAGAAAAGACAAGTAGGAATTTTAAATCTAATCTACATGCCAACTCATCTTCAAGTGGCTGATGTTATAACAAATGCTTTTCCAAGGGTAATGTTTAGAGATTTAACTTCCAATCTAGGAATGATCAATATCTATTCATTGGTTTGAGGGAAAGTATTGAATCTCTGAAATTTGCAAGATTATATCATGATCCTTGAACTGTTGAATTATTCTAATATTCTTACTAATTAATTTATTATTTCCTTAGGTATGTTATTTTTGTCTTATTTTCCTTAGTTATGTTATTCTTGTTTTAATAAAGATTAAGGAAGGATGTCCATATATTATTAATCCTTGATTCTCTCCTGTGAAATCATTTAATTCCTGGATGCATATAATTTACTAGAATCAAGAGGATTTATGGAGAATCTGTTGTAGATCTTGTTGGCTTGGCTCCTCTAGTTCTTCTCTTTAATCTTGTCTAATCTGAATATGACAGTGAGAAAAATAGTTGCTTCACCCATTCAATTATTCACTGAATGCATCTCAATTATTCTTCAATTTTTTTATCTTGTGAACCACAATTATGCTTACTTTCAAACAAAGATGATCATATTTTCAAATGCCCTAACATACATTCCGTGCAGGTGATTGTAATGTTGAAAGAGAAACTTCAGTTCCAAACGGATAAGAACCTTCCTATGGTTGATTACAGGTGGTTGACTTGCTTTAGTGGAAAATCCAATATGATATTTGTGTTTATGGGTTTTCATGCTACTTTTTTATTTGTTTTGTTTTCTTCAATTAAATGGTTTTCGATTGTTTACGTGATGAAGTGTTCAGTCTTTTTAGATGAATTCTGGTACAAGGATAATGCCTTTGATATATTCCTGTTATGCAGTGAATTTATTATTGTATCCTTATTGTCTAGATGAATCTTTGCATTTACAAACTGCCATGTTCACCGTGATAGTTCCAACCCATTACATTTCTGCTACGGAATACGAATGCCTGTTTGCTACTTCAGTTCCCAGTGATGGACTAATTGCCAATAGAATATGGAAGAGGTCAATAAGTTTACAAAGTAATATATAAATAGTTCAGGGTGATAGAATGAAGAGGGTGGTGAAGTCATGGGAGGAGGTCAATTCTCAAAACCAGATTACATATGTAGGCATGATGCAAATTCTTAATTTGGCTTTTCTTGTGAATTGGCTAGTAGTTGAGAGATTTGAACTCAGAAGTATTTGCTTTGCAACCAATTTCCAGCTTTTCTTGTATGCTCTTTGAGAACAGGATAAGGCCAAAAGTAATTGGATTCAAACAGCGGTATTCTCTTTCGTTACTCTATTAAGGAGATAAGCAAAATAGGCAAGGAAGAAGATTGTGACTGGGGAAATCAAGGGGAAGATAAATTTCCTTAATTTTGTTTCTTTCAATTCTGTAACCATTTTCTTTATTTTATGTTATGTTATTCTATGTAACAAAGAGAAGTGAAAGGAATGGATCATCTTCTCAACCTCCCACATTCATCCAAACCTAATTACAACATGTATCAGAGCTTTGAGGGTTTCTTCTCTTCCATCCTTCTAATTTTTCTCCCCATAGTATTCACAAAAAGGGGAAAGCTTGCGAGAGAAAGAGAATGAGAAGAGGATATCGCATAAATGCTCTAACATAATCTAGAAGATTGTGCCCTTGCATGTCAGTGGTTCTCTCCATTAAAGCAGACTTGTTCATTTGGTATTCTTTATTTGTTTGTCATTTATAGTCCTAGCCATGTGAGATGTTCAGTTTTTCAATGGATTCTTCTAGTGTTTTTGTCAGTCACTCTTTTGTGGTGTTTATGTCGAGGTTTTGGAGACAAATGATGAGGACGTTAATTATCCAAACATGTGAGAATCAATTATTCAACCCAACAACACAAACCATCTCATTCATTTACTATTATTCATAGTGACATATGAGGACCTTCTAGAATTGACAACATTTCAAGAACTCAATGGTTCATCTCATTTGCTGATGATGACACTGATAACATAGACATACTACATTAAAGACAATTTAGTGGGGAGCACCATCTTTAAAAATTTCAACCAGATGATCCCAAACTCAATCTCATATGAAAAAAATGTGCTGAGATTTGATAATCCCTAAAATAACTTTTGTGCTATACTTGCAAATATTTGATGGATTTAGGAATAGTACTTCAAAGCTCATGTGTTGACACATCCCAATGCAAAGACGTAGTAGAAAGAAAAAGCAGACATATTATCAAAGTAGCATGACCAATCATGTTTACGATAAATATTTCCAACCATTTTATAGAAGAAGCGGTTTTCACAATGACTTACCTATTTAACACAATGATGTCGAGAGTCCTTAAATTCCAAATGCCTTCCCAAGTCCCTCAATCCCACTTAAAAACCCAAATCATTTCATCCCTACCATTAGAGTATTTGGGTGTAGGATATTTGCTCATATCGATCAACAATACCAGAGCAAACCTGATTCAAAGGCAACCAAATGCCTTTTTTCTTGGCTACTCTTCTACAAAAGGGGTTACAAGTTTTACTCTTTGGAGGTTTTATACATCTATCGATATAATGTTCTTTGAAAATCAATCATATTATCCAAAAACTTCTACTTAGGGGGAGAACTTAATCATTTAAGACGGAAGCTTCTGGCCTAACACTCTCATTCAATCATCATCATCATCATCTCTTCCCTTTTACCATCTAGAAATCAAGCCTATTATTGTTGACAAGGACATTATTGTCTACTCAAGGAGAAAAATGATCATAAAAGAGATAGAGGATCGCACATTCCCCAAGGGAAATCATTAATCCAAGCCCATGCTCGAATATACCATCAAATACTCTTCAGATTGAGTGCTACTAGGGGTGATCTTGACATTCCTGTTGGTTTAAGAAAAGGCATGAGATTGTGTACTCAACATCTTATATCCAATTTTGTTTCCTTTGATGCTTTCTCATCAAAATATCTAGCATTTGTTGCTAATCTATCCATTGTAGAAACCTCGTAAAGTATTGTTGATGCTTTGGTAAATTCAGAATGGAGCACAACTATCAAGAAATAATGATTCTCTAAAAAAAGGCACGTGGGAACTCTCAGATCTACCTAGAGGAAAGCAACCAGTAGGATGTAACTGTATCTTAAGTATGATCTATGTGAAAGAGTATAAGTCACTACAAAGCAAGAGTTGTTGCAAAAGGATTTACTTGGACCTATGGCATCAAGTACCAAGAAACATTCGTCCTTTTGCCAAATTTAATACAATTTGGGTTTTGCTATTGCTAGTTGGAAGCTCAACCTTTTACAGCAATTAGATGTGAAAAATGTTTTCCTCTCTGATGACCTAGTGGAGGAAGTATTCATGGAAATCCCCCCTGGTTTTAAAATTAAAAACAATGCTAACAAGGTTTGTAAGTTATGAAAATCCCTATACGGTCTCAAGAAACCTCATAGAGCATGATTTGACAACTTCACCAAGGCTATTAAGAAGCACGGGTATTCTCGGTCAAGTTGGTCATACCTCATTTGCTAAATTTTCTCCCATCTGGGAATATTGCTATTCTCATTGTTTTTGTTGACATATAATTGTGACAGGATATTACACTGAATATATGGATTTTTAAAGGGAATTTTTAGGAAGGAATTTGAAGTAAAAAATCTAGGATCACTAAAATATTTTTTTGGAATGGGGGCTGCTTGCTCGAAGAAAGGCTTTGTGGTTTGACAAAACAAATATACTTACTAAAGGAAATTGGACTGTTGGGATCCAAGCCAATCAACACTCTAATGGACCCAAATTATAAAATCAGTTTCAAGGAAGATATTCCACTAGTGAACACTGGGAGATTCTAACGGCTTGTGGAAAAACTAATTTACCTCTCTATCACAAGGCCAGCTATAGCCTTCGTAGTTAGTGTTGTAAGTTAATTTATGAATAAGCCAAATGAAGAACACCTTGAAGTAGTTTATTGGATTCTTAGAACTAAAAAAATGATTCCTGGTAAAGGAACACTCTTTTAAATTCAGAAAATGAAGGAGTTGAAATCTATTTAGATGCAGACTTGGCTAGATCTACCATAGATTGAAGATCAACTACTGGCTTTTGTACGTATGCATGGGGAAACTTGGTAAATTGGCATAGTAAGAAACAATCAATCATTGCTAGAAGCAGTGTTAAAGTAGTATATAGGTCTTTGGCTCATAGCATATGTGAAGGACTATGGCTAAAAGGGTTACTTAATTAGTTAAGGTTCTAATTAAAGAGTCAATGAAGGTGTTCTTTGACCATTTGGTGGCTGCAAGTATCGCAAAAAATCCCATTCATCATGAGAGAATAAATATGTGGTGATAGAATGCCAAGTCATTAAAGAAAAGACAAGTAGGAATTTTAAATCTAATCTACACACCAACTCATCTTCAAGTGGCTGATGTTATAACACATGCTTTTCCAAGGGTAATGTTTAGAGATTTAACTTCCCATCTAGGAATGTTCAATATCTATTCATTGGTTTGAGGGAAAGTATTGAATCTCTGAAATTTGCAAGATTAGATCATGATCCTTGAACTGTTGAATTATTCTAATATTCTTACTAATTAATTTGTTGTTTCCTTAGGTACGTTATTTTTGTCATATTTTCCTTAGTTATGTTATTCTTGTTTTAATAAAGATTAAGGAAGGATGTCCATATATTATTAATCCTTGATTCTCTCCTGTGAAATCATTTAATTCGTGGATGCATATAATTTACTAGAATCAAGAGGATTTACGGAGAATCTGTTGTAGATCTTGTTGGCTTGGGTCCTCTAGTTCTTCTCTTTAATCTTGTCTAATCTGAATATGACAGTGAGAAAAATAGTTGCTTCACCCATTCAATTATTCACTGAATGCATCTCAATTATTCTTCAATTTTTTTATCTTGTGAACCACAATTATGCTCACTTTCAAACAAAGATGATCATATTTTCAAATGCCCTAACATACATTCCATGCAGGTGATTGTAATGTTGAAAGAGAAACTTCAGTTCCAAACAGATAAGAACCTTCCTATGGTTGATTACAGGTGGTTGACTTGCTTTAGTGGAAAATCCAATATGGTATTTGTGTTTATGGGTTTTCATGCTACATTTTTATTTGTTTTGTTTTCTTCAATTAAATGGTTTTCGATTATTTACGTGATGAAGTGTTCAGTCTTTTAGATGAATTCTGGTACAAGGATAATGCCTTTGATATATTCCTGTTATGCAGTGAATTTATTATTGTATCCTTATTGTCTAGATGAATCTTTGCATTTACAAACTGCCATGTTCACCGTGATAGTTCCAACCCATTGCATTTCTGCTACAGAATACGAATGCCTGTTTGCTACTTCAGTTCCCAGTGATGGACTAATTGCCAATAGAATATGGAAGAGGTCAATAAGTTTACAAAGTAATATATATATAGTTCAGGGTGATAGAATGAAGAGGGTGGTGAAGTCATGGGAGGAGGTCAATTCTCAAAACCAAATTACATATGTAGGCATGATGCAAATTCTTAATTTGGCTTTTCTTGTGAATTGGCTAGTAGTTGAGAGATTTGAACTCAGAAGTATTTGCTTTGCAACCAATTTCCAGCTTTTCTTGTATGCTCTTTGAGAACGGGATAAGGCCAAAAGTAATTGGATTCAAACAGCGGTATTCTCTTTCGTTACTCTATTAAGGAGATAAGCAAAATAGGCAAGCAAGAAGATTGTGACTGGGGAAATCAAGGGGAAGATAATTTTCCTTTATTTTGTTTCTTTCAATTCTGTAACCGTTTTCTTTATTTTATGTTATGTTATTCTATGTAACAAAGAGAAGTGAAAGGAATGGATCATCTTCTCAACCTCCCTCATTCATCCAAACCTAATTACAACATGTATCAGAGCTTTGAGGGTTTCTTCTCTTCCATCCTTGAGAGAACAATTTTTCTCAAAATAGTATTGAACAAAAAGTGGAAAGGTGAGAGAAGAGAAAGAGAATGAGAAAAGAAAAAGGAGTGTTTTTCGCATAAATGCTCTAACATCCATCTAGAAGGTTGTAACCTATTACATGTCAGTGGTTCTCTCCATTAAAGCAGACTTGTTCATTTGGTATTCTTTATTTGTTTGTCATTTATAGTCCTAGCCATGTGAGATGTTCAGTTTTTCAATGGATTCTTCTAGTGTTTTTGTGTGACCTGTTGAGCTAGTGTTGTTCATGATGTGTCTGTAAGGCTCTTGGTGGGTATTTCTTCGATCAATGTAGTTTGTTTTCTATGGTGTTTCTTGCTTCTTTAAGGTCTTTTGTAATGTCTTCACCTTCGTCATGGTGGGTATTTGTGCCCATCACCTTTGGGTAAACCCTTCCTTTATTGTTTGGTATTTGAGTTTGGCTGACTGGACTTGGGCTTCAACTAGTTTTGAGATGTTTTTGATCAACTAGGGTGGATTGGTTTTGCAGGTTTCTTCTTCTATGGCTTTAAGTAGTGTCATTGTGATGATATAAAGAGATAAAACCCAAAATATCTAATACAAAGGTTTACTGCTTTTGTTTCTGAAAAAAAGTTGAGTTGATTGGGTTTATTAGGCCCTTTGATTGGGTATTTTCATTTTTTTTTTGAGCTGATATATGTCTTTGAAATTTGAATTTTTAATTTTATTGGTCCCATGGCCCTTAAAAAATTAAACCAAAAAAAAAATATATATATATAATTGAAGTTCTCCTTGGTAAAGGCCTTCCATCATTTAATATTAGGAAGACCCATACTAATATCCAAGTCCCCTGTTAAAGGTAAGTCAACTACTAGTCCGAATTATCAATATGATCAAGAAGACTGCAATTTTTGTGTTTATGCTAGCTAGCATAAAGCCCCATATTGGGTCATTATCACCCTTTCTTAACAGTGCCCAAGCCATTTAGGAATATCTCAAACATTTGTATTTCGGCGCATGTAATGTAACCCATTTTTATGAAGTGTGTAAACTATATTTTTGGCTTTAAAATGGATATCAAGTGTGGTTGAATGCTATACTCAGTTTTTAGTTGTTTGCTAGGAATGAAATTTGTATCAGTCGTTTTCTTTAGATTTCAAAGTTATGGCAAAATAGTGAGAGCATATTGATATTGTAAAATTCCTTATTGGTCTTCCATCTTTGAGGCAGTCCGTGCACCAATATTAGGCAAGCTAGAATTGCCTCCCATGCCAAGGTATTCTCTTGTTTTCGGTGCTCTATTGTCTCAATAAATTCATTATTGTTAACCGATGTGCATTTGTTGCTTGTGATGGTTTTAGCTCTTTTTGGAAAGGACTGCCATTAGAGGAAGATGGGAGTCTAGATGTAGCTTTTCACAAGGCCGATGTGATTTGCGAGGTGGTGGTAGCTAAGGAGAACGTGACTCACGTAAATGGAAATTTAGGTGGTCGCTAGGTAGGTTTGCATACCAAGCCTCTTAAATGGAAATTTCCCTATCATTTGATGTTTTTCCTACAATAGAGCCTGATTTGTACTATTACCACGAGATGTGTTTGCTGAATTTCTAATTCATAAAAGGACCACTTCTATGGCCATTCTTACACAATCGGATACCATATCCTATTGGCTTTTATCCTTCACTTACAGTCTATAGGTCATTGATTATGGAGCTAATGAACATATGATTGATTCGTCCACTTCCCTTCTTAATTATTGTTTTGTTGATTCTTTTAAATGTGTTTCCCTTGCTAATGGTTTTGGGAGTATAGTTGTATGCTTTGGGAACATCTATCTCAAGCCTAATCTCAATCTAAATGTTTTTCATGTTCTAGACTTTTGGTTTAGCCTATTTTGTATTAGTTAAATTATGAAAGCCATGTGCTGTTTTTTTAGTTTTTACCCTTCCATCTGCATATCTCAACATCTCTCAATGAATAAGATGATTAGTATAGGGCATGAAGTGAGTGGTCTATATTATGTTGATATGTTACCTACCTCTTCTTGAGCCCTCTAATCTACATCTACTATGTAGAGGCGCTGTCCCTTGTGTCATTTGTCCTTGTCTTTTCTAAAGGGTTAAATTGAAGCTCTACATTGTATTATCTCTACCGTGTAAAGCTTGTCAATATATCAAATATTAAGTGTATTAGTTCATTCTAGAAGTGTTAGTCGTTTCTCTAAACTTTTTGAGGTAGTTTTCTTGGATGTTTGGGGACCATGTATGAAAATATTGGTATCGGTCATAGTCATAACAATATTGGACATATAAGACAATATGTATCGATATCGAATATATTAGACGGAAAAAAATTTTAAATATTGTGAGTTAATGGAATCATATCAGTTAACATATTAGCTATATTGTCCTATATAGAAACATATTATGACATTGTTGCATTATTGGGGAATATCGATATCGGGTCTGCTAATGTCGATATATATTTGGTCAACATATATCATATCAGCCGATATTTGCATCCATTGAGGATCAATTCATATTTCGAATGATAGATTTTAATATTTCGTCACTTTTGTAGATAATTTTTCTCGTATAACTTGGATAAATATGATGAAAAATTGCTTTAAATTATTGTCTATGTTCCAATTGTTTCCGGACTAGATTAAGATGCTGTTCAAACACAATAGTTAGATTCATTTGCCTGATAATGTCAAGGAAAATGATTCTACTGTTTTCACTTCCTATCTCGCTTCTAAAGGCTTTCTTCATCAAGTCCTATGTGTATACTTTCTAACAAAATGGGATCACTGAACACAAGATTGCTATATGTTGGAAATTACTAGGACCTTGATTCAAATAATTTTGGATTGACCCTGTTATGACTGCACGCTATCTCATTAATTGTGTGTCCTCTATTTGAGGTAAAATCTCACCTTTCCTTTTCTTTTTCGATCTTTCCTGTCCTTTTTGCTGCCTCTTAGGATTTTTGGTGTGTGTTTTGTTCATACACTTAGACATGGTTCTAACAAGAAAAATCCTTAATCTGCCAAATGTCTTTTTTAGTTACTCTCACACACAAAAATGGTTATCGATCATAAAATTCTTTCTTTAGGCTCTATTTTATAAGTGTGGATGTCATATTTGATGAATTCACATCGTACTTGTCAAAAGAGCTTTGTGTAGAAACCCATGCTCCAATATCTTTTAGAGTGTGCAATATTTTATAAGTGTGTGTCTAATCCTATTTTTCAATTAGAGTGTCTCATAACAATCTGGCAGTACTTACACCTTTCATTGACTCTCCTATTGATCAAACTGTCCAGTTACGTCCCACAGATTGCCATTATCAGCCTAATCCCCTTAATTTTTATACTTAATGACCACCTACTGTTGTGCCTCACCCCTCTCTTTGTCGTCTACACATCTTGCACCTTCAAATTTTGAGGATCTACTCATTGATCTCCATAAAAATGAAGGTGACACAATATCCTATCACCTAATATGTCTTAGTTGATTCTTTATCACTATCTTTCTTATGTTTCACATCTCAACTTTCTAATGTGGTTATTTCTAAAACTATTAAAGATGCATTATCTGTCCCCTAGTGGAGGAAGGAAATGGAATTAGAAATGGCAGCCCAGCATGACAATGAAACATGGAAGCTTCTTCCTTTACCGCATAACACCCATACCGTTGATTGCCTATGGGCTTTTGTACCTAAATTTAATTCGGATGGTTTTGTTAACCATCTAAAGGCCCTGTTGGTTGTTAAAGGTTACATGCAATTTTATAGTATTGAGTGTGATGGTATTGATCATCTATGTCCATGATTTAGTTTCCGATTTTCCAATTAGATGTTAAGAATGCGTTTCTCAATGGTGACTTATTAGAAGAAGTTTATATGCTGCAACCTTCATAGCTTGTTGTTTAGAGGGAGTACAAGAGTCATGTTTGCATATTGAAGAAAGTATTGCATGGACTAAAGTGGTCACTTAAAGCATGGTTTAGGAAGTTTTTAGAGGTTATTCGTGAGTTCGATCTACAATGTTATGACGAGGGGCTATATTATTCATGCATAGAAGAGTACGGGCTATATTATCCCTGTAGTTAATGTTGATGATATTATTGTCACTGTAAATAATGTAAATGTGATTGCGCATCTAAAGCAGTTCCTACAACATGGCTTCAAACAACAGATTTAGGAAAGTTTTGTGACCTTTTGGGGATAGAATTTGCTAGATCTAAAAGGTAGTAAATCTGTCTCAACGAAATTATATACTATACTTTATCGATTACATGAGACTAGCCTCATTGGTATTCATCCTATAGACGCCCTTACGGACCCTGATGTGAAATTGCTAAAGGATGGACAATTATTTATAGATCTAGGTTGGTATCACTGACTGGTTAGAAAATCAAATAATCTTAATATTTTTAGATCTAATATTTTATATATAGTCTGTGTGGTAAGCTAGTTTGTGGACGCTTCTTGGGTTCTTATTCGAAAGCTGCTGCACATATTATTGAATATTCAAGGAAGGCTTCAAGACATGGTATATTACACAGATCAAATGGACATCTTTGGATAGAAGGATTCATTGCTGCAGATTGGTGAGGTCTCCCTCTGATAGATGATCTACTACAAGGTATTATGTCTACCTTGGTGGTAATCTTGTTTCATGGAAAAGTAAAAAAAATAAATTGTGGTAGCAATATTAAGTGTAGAAGTAGAATATAGGGCAATGCCCACGTTACAAGTGAGCTCACATGTTTTCAACATTTTCTTAAGAAAATTGGTTTTTCTCCTCTTATTCCTATATAATTGTTTTGTGATAATCAAGCTGCAATAAATATTGTATCAAATTGGGTGTTTCATGCAAGAAGCAAGCACATTGAAGTTGATTGCCATTTTGCTCAAGAAAAGATTGTTAATTATGTTATATAGACATTATTTGTAAAATCAGGAAATCAACTTGGTTTTTTCATGAAATCTCTTAACAGTAATCGGCTAAAATTTATTTGTTTCAAGTCGGGTTTAAATGATATTTACACACTTGCATGAGTGGGAGTGTTAATGAGGTAAGCAAAATAGGCAAGCAAGAAGATTGTGATTGGTGAAAATCAAGGAGAAGATTATTTTCCCTTATTTTGTTTCCTTCAATTAAGAAACCATTTCCTTTATAGTAATGTTATGCTGTTCTATATAATGATGAGAAGGGGAAGGAGGGATTACTTCTCAATCTCCCACATTCATCCAAACCCTATTTGCAACACTTACAACAAGGAAGCTGCAACAGCTTCATGGGGTTTTGACGAGGTGTTTTTGCCTATTGCTGGTTGAGGTTTTGTGTGCCATGTGCGTTTGCGTGTGCATTGTCACATTCCAAAGATCTGACCCAGCTGATTCTTATATATTTTTACGTGGATTTCTCAATTTTTGTAATGATGGTACATTTTAGTTGGGCCATTGTCTCTACACATTGTACGATTTGAGGTTGTAGCTAGTGATGCATGTGGAAATGTGGGCTATTCTTTTGGTTGCAAGGCATAATTCAGCTTATTTCCTCTTTGGATTGCTTTATTTAGGGCTAAAACCATTAATTTTGGAATCCTAGTCTAAAGGGTACGAGGGGTCTGTTATTCTTTAGGCTATCTTTGGCATTGGGTTAGCTTGGGATTGTGTCATAGAAAGCTATGAGATAAAGTTTGGGGTGGAAGAAATAGTGTATGCAATGGAGGAAGAGTAACTCTCATCAAAAGCACCTTGTCATGCATGTTGCTTTGTGAGGCAAATTGCAGAGAGTCACCAATCCTTGTTCTAAAAATGACTTTGGAGAAATTTGTTTGAGAATGATGGTTTGTGGCACTAGGCAATGAAGAATTTTTGCCATGACCCCATATGTAACCTAAAATATACACTAATATTCTTGGATAATGATGTTGTACTAATAAATTCCTTTAAACAATTATTGCTTCAATTATCCATCATGCAGCACTACTTGTTTCATTAATTAATAATCAAAAGCTAAACCAAAATGCTTCTACTACACCACCCAAATATTACAAATTTCCCAACAAAACCACTAGATTATCATAAGGTGTCTGTTCCATAATTAGACATTACCATAAGAATAAAGATATTCCAATTAAGCAAATATATGCTCAACTACCTATAAAAACTAACAAAAGGCTTCAATCTGGCCATCATAAAATTTAGTTTTCTCCATTTGATAAAGCCCCTAAATATGAAATGGCAGGATTATAAAGATGAACTAAAAACTCAGCAAATATGTTCATGATCTAGGGGTGAGCATAACAACATGATATGAATAAAATGACATTCAAACATAATATAACAAAGTTAGAATATTAAAACTATACATTGATCAAGATGAGGATCTTGCAAAATTAAATAGAAAGTAAAATATCAATGTTTTCAAATTAGATTCTTGAACCATCGGCCAAAGTATGACCTTTTATTAGCAGGTTTAAATCATATAACGTCAAGCATATGCTTACATTTGAACATTTCTTAACTTGCCTTATAATCATCCATCAATTCTCATATGGTGGTTCATATCATAATATATAATGCCCCAAATGGTGCCATAATAATCATGTAGCACTTGGAAGGCCTTGTACAACGTAAATTACTAAGGAGCCTTAGGTTCCATATTCTTAGATTCCCCAGTGTCCACACGTTTTCCTTAAGCCTTCTCTATCAACAATGTAAAAAGGACAATGAAGCTTTATAAAAACGCGTTTAACAACATATCAATGTGTCCAAAACATTATCAAGCCCAAGAATTTCCAACACAACAACGTGACTAATAGATGATCAAAGTGTGAAAGTCCAACAAAAAAGGAGGATTCAAGTTAAACTTCTAAATCCATAACATCGAGTGGACACCAATTAACATCTAGAATATTGCTTAACAAGTGGTAACTCTATAGCGTCAACTTAAACAACCTTCAAATTACTCGTTTCTGTGATGTACTTAATCTGACCATCAAATAAATGTCAGCAACCACAAAGGAAACGCTAGAAAGATGACCTCAAACCATCCAAAAACTATATAGTAATATGATGAGCAATCAACACTAACCAAGCAAAATGACAACGTTAGCATCCCTATGACATGATCAAATCTTCCATCCACCAACAATGCTAACCTAACTACATATTTAGCAATGACATTATCAACAGCTTTTTTGGTTTAACAATGTAACAAACCTTACAACCTTAAAATCAACTTAATCAAAATTTGATTCACCATTTATTACAACAATTGCCATAATCATGACTACAAATCTATGGTGAACACTTGAGAATGCCACGATAGCTAAACCCCTAACCTTGTCAACATGTCATCAACATCTCAAGCCCATTATAGATTCATAAGATATCATTCATGGAACCCCATGTCGTTGTAGGATTTCCAATCAGCAGTACTTATAATTGTCATGTCACAACCCATATATGCCACAATTAAAGTAAAAATCATGACATCTAACTTCTAAGTCTCTTAGCTAACCTAGTATGCAATAGTAATCATCATTTTCACCATTTTGTAACATCCTTTAGGCTGAAACACTATCATCATTTTCTCATCAACAACAAATACATCTCAACACTTATCACTCTCTCCATATTATAACATGATTTAGACCAAAACTCCATAGTGATCATCTATAACAATTTCATGGATAGCCTCTGACTTAAGAAGCCAAATTCTGATTTTGTCATGCCTTCTTGCTAATTTGTCTTCCACAATAATGCTAAAAATTATTCAAAGTCCATCATTCCATGCAACAATAACTTAGCTACAGCAATACACTTAATTCATGTGAATATCCCTTCAATATCACTGGATATACACAAATATCAAGATGCTATGAGAATGAAAGTAGTGATTTCAAGAGATAAAATCAAGGCTAGCAATACGTAGATTTCTCTAAAAAAATGAGGAGGAAATTCATCGCTAAACTTGCAAAGACAGAGAGGTCATTGAATATAGTTTCTTGCAGCCTGCCTGCAAAATCTGCGTAGAATTTGCAAAGACTGTAACATCCTTTTTTTTTTTTCTTTCCTGAGAACCAATTTAGGTGGAGTTAAAAATAATTATGGGATTACTAATTTGGAAAATTTGATCAAACATATTTTCTGCTAAATTTGGGGTATGTTTAAACTTGATTAGTTGAAAAAGACTTGAAAATAATTTTTGGGCAAATTGTACGAAATTTCAGTGGACACCTAAATATCATCCTGCACTAAAATGCAACCTGAAGTTAAAATTGATGGAATTGATAATCTAAATTGGTTATGTGGCAAGCAAAGTGGTGTCCAAGGTCAAAGTTATGGCTGTTAAAGTAGAAATTTTGTTGAAGATGCATCTGTAGAATGAGTGGTGCAAAAACAGTGGTGTGTTTGGGGTGATTAGATTTTGCCTTGGTGAGTCAGTGATTTTGAGTTGTTACTTGGTTCTAGGTGGAAGCAAGAGGTGGCTTGGACTAATTTTCCTTTAAATACGAGGTCGAATCGATGGGAACTACATCTGAATTTGAGTGAAAATTGAGAGGAAGAAGGGAGAAAGGAGGGAAGAAAAAAACAGAGGAAGAAAAAGAGAACGAGTGGAAAATTTGAGCAAGTAATTTCACAATCTAGCTTTTATTTGATATTCCAGAAGTTGTATAGCTGCTTAAATAATCATTCGGAGTTGTCAAACATCTAACACTAATATGTTTTTTTTTTTTCCCAAATTTAAGAGGTGGTCAAATGTTTGGGGTTTTTCTCAGATTACTTGATTTGATGTTGAATTTGTAAGTATGGGATGAATTCTTACAATAATGATTTTGGCAATTTTGAAGTGTCAAGTGCTAGTAAACAAGCTGAATATAGGCAAATTCGGGAAAATAGAGTCGTGGGATAGTTCTAAATCCATGACTTTCAAGCTGGTGCTTGAATGCCGTTCGAATGCCACTATTCAAAAATTCGATGTTTGAATGACATTAGAGTGCCATATGAATGCCAAGGTATAAATTTGGGGAAAACCAATTTGTATGAACCAGTTTGATTAGAATTGACGTGATTAACCTCTTTTAGAAGATTTAACATAAAATTGTGGGATTGACATGAAGCTTGATGACTAAACCACTATGAGTTACTGTAGTGATGTTTCCTACTTAGTATGAAGCGTTAGAATGATTTAAGTTTTTGAATGTTATCACAATGCGGTTCTCGAATGCTTGGAATGTTAATGATTAGGTTTTGTATTTATCAACTTGATGTTCAAATAATGTTAAAGATGTAAATGTCCCAATTTTGGGATTAGAAGATTAGAATGGTGGAGATGTCAAATGATAAATTATGATTAATTGATTTGTTGGCAGATTTGGATTTAGAAGTAGTGGAATATTATTTGAATGATAACATTTTGATTTGAATTAGAGGATGACTTGGAATCGATCGACATATTGACATGATAAGAGAATACAAATGTGAAATAGTGGGAGTCCATGCTTGGATTTAATCTTGATAAGTTGATGATGTGAAGAACACCTTACGGTATGTTGAGATGTTTATTGATTCTGGATATGATCATTCAATTATCTTTTGACATTTATTGCTTTATATTGATCGTCGATGTATTGATACTTGATCATATTGGCATTTCCTTGTTACATATCACCTTACTACCTTAAGTGTTTATATAACTAATTATGTGCATGGATCTTGGATAATTTATTTGTGGTTTAATGTAGTATGATAATCTATTCAGCATTTTATGGATATGGTAAAGGAAGAAGTATGAAGACATAAAGAATATGGGAAAATAGAGCCCGAGGGTCTCTATTGTAGTTTGTATTATTCAATGTTGAGGCCATTTGGTAGTCTCGATGATGTGTATTTTATTTGATTATGTATTAGTAGAATGTGTGTGTTATATTGTGATATGTTATGGATATTTGAGATATTTAGTGATATACTGACTGGCTAGACTATAGATGCGTGGTGAGACACTCTTGGCATTGCCCAATGCGGTGATGGAGAGTAGTCCCAGTAAAAGAATTGTTCCAAACTAATGGGGGGTAATTCATTAGTCTTAGATTTATATTGGTGAGAAATATCATCCTCCTAGATTTTTCTTATTGAAACATTCGGTTATGGCATCAGGATGTATAGGATCATGGAACTTCGTGGATATATATTGTTTCTTATGATGCATTTGGTATGTCATATGTTATATTTGGCACATGATGCCTGTGATTTGTTACAAGATATATTGAGGTCCATGTATTTTATTGGCCTCTTTATTGTCATTCTTATTATGAGATTATTTACTGGTTAATTGACTCATACATTGTTTAGCCTTTTATTTTTTCAGATTAGCTAACGAGTGACTGTTCTTAGATAAAGGTAGTACAAAGGAGTTCTAGAAACAGATTTTATTGTGCAAGATATCCACGTGGTTGTGGCCTACTTAGTTTTTGAGTATGAAGGCTGCATAGATGTAGCCTGTGTACTGTTAGTTTATGTTGTTCTAAGGATGTATAATGAGATTTAGAGAACATATCTTATATGTAAATGAATAAAGCTTTAGCATGTTTTTTGGAAAAAAAAGCTATACGGAGGAATGGGTGTAGCAGTATTACAAGTGAATTTCTGCATCATTATCGGGACTCTTAGAGATATGTAGTCCGGGTTGTGATAGCGACCCACTGTTGTGCATTTTGCTTGAGAGAAAGCGTGTTTCTCCTCCTTCCATCTTGCTTGACTGAAAAATCAAGCCACATTCTGTCGGACTCTTTAAGATCAATTTTGCTCTAGCAATTTGAGCTGAAGCTTCCCTGAAATGTTCTGTTCGAATGGATTCAAACACGCAAACAAAGGTCTTGGAAACACAATTCAACCACATGAAACACCATCTAACCATCAATTTACTTCCATAATCCAACATGCAACATAATTAGACCATACTTTCTTTATAACGGCATATTAATTCATCTCCAACAATTATATCCAAAATATACTCGAAACATATCATAAATTTGAGACAGGATCAAAATATAGAAGGGTTGGAATCAAGGAAGTGTTGATATGTAATTTCTTACAAGATTTATGGCAAGATTATCGATTTACTAGCCTTCTTTTTCTCCTTGCTTCTCCATTTATCTATCTCCCTCCTCCTTGCTCTCGGCTATACTAGAAAAAATGGACTATAAAACTTCATTTTCTTGCTTTAATATAATGTCCCACAATATGCCACCTCCCTTAAACATGTTAGAAACATTGCATGGTAGGAAACCTAAGAAATCAATGTACAAATCTAATTGGGTCATTAATCCTAGGTGGCATAAAACTAGAATCTCAAATCCTGGGTGTCATCTGACACCCAATGCAGCTGCTTAACACCTATGCAAAAATCTAGTTTCTTAAATTTCCTTACTAACCTGCCACCATTTTAAAACAAAATTAGATTAAATTATCCAAAATTATAATCTAAATTCACTTAACCTATAAGATTATATATCCAAATTATGCATAATTCCAAGTTTGGATGTGCAATAAATAATCTCGAGTAACACAAAAATGTAAACCCTTGTTAAGAAATATATTGGAAACATGTCCAAACACATCGTAGTTGGCAATTAATTTCAACTTGGGAATGGGATATTACAACCTTAGTAGTCATTATTGCAAATTTGGAAAATCGATTATCGCACCTTTGGAGTAGAGCTCTATTCTGCTCATGGGGTATGCTTATGGCTTGCTATTCAGGATATTTGAGATTTTGGCTCTTCTTAACAGCTTTTTGATGGCAGGCAGGCGGCAACAATTTCCTTGAGCATGAGAATTGATGATATAGCTTTTTAGTCTCTGTTTTCGGAGCTGAAAACATTTTTTTGTGAAAAATTCTTTTCATTTTCCATAGAAAATAGTATACCTTTGCTAATTTTGGTCTGTTGATTGAAGAGTTTTTTTCCCCTTGAAATTATTGCCTATCATTTGGCAGAGGGGGTGCAGTGGTGGGTTATATTGGGGTGAAAATGATGGCAATGGTGGGGATGATTGTTGTGGTGTGGCAGAGGGGAATAGTCTGGTGAGTCCCGTGCTGCATATGTGCAAGTAATGTTTTATGAAATTTAGAGGTCTACTGAGAGGCTGCTGCATTCTCAAGCTTCCTACTTGAAACATTAGAAATTAAATAAAAAAGTCTTCCTGGTTAAGAAGGAAATTTGAATAACTAAAAACATTGAAATGGGGAATTTTATTGGACCAGATGAAATCGCTAATGAGGTTTTTAAATTCGAAGGACATTAGGCAGCCATATAGCTGACTGGATTATTTAATAATATATGTATACTACAGGAGTTGTGGATGCTCTAGGATATCTATCTGAAAGGAATGTGTATATTGGTTGGAAATGAATCTAAGCTTTTTATGGTCAATTCTCATATCAGCAAAAGTAGGATTTATTGTTTGATGTTGTGTTTGTACAGTAGTATATCACTTTGGTATTTCGATGGACTTATCATGTCAATCTTTGTGTCAAAGATGAAGAATAACTATTTTTCTGCACTCGGAAGACAAAGATTCATCGTATGATGCATTAAAATAGAACTAATGTCTCTTAGGAGAGAATCGAATAATGGCTAGTCTACAAGGCTTCCTGCATTGTCGGTATTGTGGAGGGCAATGGTATACTAATCCGATTATTACATAACAATTGTTTCCATGATTTGAACCTGTTTAATGTCTCTTCAGGGTTTCCAAATACCAAATCTTGGCTTATAGCTCATTCAAAGGAACATCGTCTCACGAAGAGCTCATCCCATATAATGTCCATGCTATTGAAGCGTAGGCCTCTGAAGCACAAGCAAAGATGCAGCTCCTGGAAATGCTTAGAGAGTTGCATAACAATTATCCTTATACCAATGCTATGTATGTAAGTCCTATAGGGAAGCATTGTAACAAGGAATACTGTGTAGTTATGATTTTAGAATTCCTCGATACTATGCTGAATGTTCCACCCAATGAAAGCCCATATGATGGTCTGGATCTTGTATATCTTTCTTAAGAAGAGAAGACTGAATGATCTGTGTGGAGCACTTGACTGAAGGAATCAAATAGAAGTAGCTAATAGATTAATAGAAGTGATTGATTTGAATCCACATCTTTAAAAGGAAACTATCCAGGATACCAAATCACCAGTCTTATCAATAAGAAGTGAGGACATGTAATCTTACTTGTCATGGATGCTTATCTTTAGAGAGAACATACTCTTTAAAAATCTGTTTTACTTCTAGCTTTATTCTTAAAGAATGTTGTTTCTTGTTCTATTTATTGCTCGGAGGAGGGGAGTTCTCTATATGTCAGGAAACCTACTGCCTAGTGATAGGATTATTTTTTGCGGACCTCCATGTATTAGAATGTTTGGATGGCCTTGGAAATTTTCTTAGTCCATTGGTAGGATAAAATCTTTTGAGGGTGGTGATGTGGAGAACCCTAGATTATATTGACTTATAGTGTCAGTCAGATTATAACCCAACTATCATTCAAGTCGCTGTTTGTGCTATTCTGCGCAAAGATTTTTTCGTATGATATACTTTTCAGGTAGCTAGTTATCAGATTTTTCCAAGTCTAAAGAAGAAAACATACGTAGAATTTTTGAACTGCTTCCTTACGATACCATAACACTCATGTCAACAATGATTGCAGCTGAATACAAATGCTCTCTCTTAAATATAAATTGCTTAATGAACAATGAGTGTCGGTCGATATACAGTGAAACCCTAGTAAACCAATGAACTACCTCACTCTAAAGCACCGGTGCTTTGAGCACTATCATTCAATATAAAGCATTGGTCTTTCAAAATCTGATTTAGATGGGGGTTTTGGCTTCTAGGGACCTGATGTGAAGAAGTTTAGACATAAGAGAATAAACAAAAGAATAGGGCCCTGCTTGTTTGGTTAATAATCTGGAACAATCTGACAATATGAATAATGAGACCCTACTTGAACGCAACTAGTAAAAGCTGTTTTCTAATGCCTCTTGCATACAGCAACGATGGAGGTATTGGTAGGTGCTGGTGGAATGGAATCCTCAAACTCAAGCCTTCATTTTTTTCATAGCCCTAGTTGGTCTATGGCTGCAGCTCCCTGCAAAGTCTCTCTTCAAAACAAGAATATGATCTATTATACCCACTCCAGGGCTTCCAAGAAAGTCAATACCATAAGGCTTTAGAGGAAGCCAACACTTTATTTTACGCATAAGCCTCCTCACACGTGACATAAACCTTTGACAAAAATGACAAGACATATAAGATCTTAGAGGGTTACAATATTAGCCACCATGCTCACCTTGACCTCAAAAAGAGACTAAATATGTGAAGGACTAAAATAATGCTATAGTATTTACAAAGCATATTTACATAGTTCCTCCATTCATAGATAGAACTTGTCTCCGTTAAAGTTGGTCTCTTTGCAGGCTCACAAATGTTGGGATTAATCATGACCAATTTGTCCTTAGTTATCCATGAGTCTCATTATCAGGTTCATAATCTTACTCGACAATTTACTATAACATGCAGCCATTGCCTTCAGTTTTTTGACCCGTATGACTTCTTTAATCTTGTCTCAAATATTCCCAATTTGGGGATGCATAGATTGACACCCTTGAAAAAAATATCTGTCTTGGATAATAAATTCACCACCAATGTCATCATCATCAACTTCAAGCTTATAATGAATTTCCTGAAATCAAAGGTTTTTTTGTTTGTTTGTGTTGTTTCCATATACTTTTAGACCAATGACATTACTGAACATGACGATTAGCAAACACATCCTTTTTCTTAGTCATTGGCCCTCTTATTGGGCAAACCAACTTTATGTTGAAGGAAGAAATCAAGCTGAGGTACCTCAATGCTTCATGGTTAGAACTTTGTGTGAATTCCCTTTTGATGAGGCAATGGGTAATCACAAAAATTTCAATGCTTGTATAATTACATAAAATTTTGGGTCGTTGCTACATTGGCTTTGTTGAGCCTTGTTGACCAAAGTAAGTCACTGACCTTCCAATTTGACTCAAAAGTGCCCCTATCCCATATTTGATGCTTCACAATCCACTTCCTTTGTTGAAATGCCATTTTCATTTATATATACATATATATCAGGGATATGATTGGCATAAATAAGGGGAAGATTGATAAATTATTATCTCCCTTATTGTGCTTATTTTTTTCCTTATTGTATTGATTATGTATTTGATTTTACTGTCCTATAAAATGAACATAAGTGGGAAGGAGTGCGCAATTAGTCCTCTATCCACATTCACATAAATCCTAACATTAACAAGGTTTCAGGGCGTTAGGGTTTCTCCTCTCCTCTCCTCCCTTTTTTCTTGCAGCATTCTAAAAATAAGATAAAGAAAAGAGGAGAAGAAAGAGAGAGAAGGGAGAAGAGGGGCTCAGATAAACTCACTATGGTATATTTTCTATATGTAGTCTAGAGGAGGGTGCCCTTGCCAATCAAAGTTAGTGGTGTTCTCCAATAATGTCAGGTTTGTTCATATATGTGATACCGTTGAGGCTTTTTGTTGGTGTTCTTTAGATATCATTGATCTTTTCGTTGCCCTAGCAGTTAATGTAATGTTTGGTTTCTAATTGATTTATTTTGATATTATCAGTTTATTTTGGGTCAATTTAAAGCATGGAAGTAGGCTTGGAAAATTTGATATTATTAGTTTATTTTGGGTCAATTATATAATGAAAATTTGAAGAAAAAATATTAAGCATGGAAGTAGGCTTGGCGCTCGATATGTGCCAGATGTGTGCTCATATGTATTTTTGGTGGGTGTGCCTGAGGAGTGCCTCTAATGCCCTTATGCGTGTTTTGGGCACATTGTATGGTCCATGAGGTGCACTTCTTCAACACTCATACACAATTTTTGGTAGAATGTGTCTGAATTGCGCTTGACGTGGTGCTTCTATGCTATTGAGGGTATGTGAGGTGCCTAATGCGAACCTGATTGGTGCGGTCATGTTTTCATGTTTTATTGAGTTTTAGGCTTGCGTTTTCATATTTTATCCTTTCAGACTAATGGCTTGGATATGATTGTAGGAATTCGGACTCGGTCTGACGTGACATTGTTTCTCCTAGTGAGTATGGTTGTTTATGCGGGTTAGGCTTTTGATCTCGGTAGTGCATTTGGTTTTGTGGTTGGTTGGTTGTGGGCCGTGGATTCTGTATTTGAGAAATATGGGTATTATGCCATATAGATGAGTTGTTATTTTGTTAGGTATCCCCTTTTTTGACTTATGGATAGTAGGTCATGCATTATGTTGTTCGGATTGATATCCGATGAGTTCCTGTGTGAGTTATTTTGAGTCGGGTCTTGTGTATATATGGAATGTCATGCCCGGTTCGGTTTTGTTGTCTGATGTATTTATTGGATTTTTATATTGTTGATTTTAATTATTGACTTGCATATTCTAAACCGTGGACATGACACCATCAATATCGGGCTGGGATCTGCACCAATCTGGAGGGCTTCTTACAAAATGACCCCATCTGAATTGAAAGAATTGAAGCAATAATTATAGGAGTTGTTGGAGAAAGGGTTTATTCAGCCGACTATATCGCCTTGCGGTGCACCAATCCTCTTTGTGAAAATGGACGGATCGATGAGGTTGTGCATTGATTATTGGGAGTTGAATAAGATCACTATGAAAAATAAGTACCATCTGTCAAGTATTGATGGTTTATTCAACTAGTTGCAAACAGCTTGGGTATTCTTTAAGATCGATTTATGTTTTAGGTTACCCCCAGCTGAGAATCAAGCATGAGGATTTACCTAAGATGACTTTCAGAATATGATATGACCATTATGAATTTTTGGTAATGCCATTTGGGCTAACGAATGCACTGTCATCATTTATGAGTTTAATGAATCGAATTTTTCAATCTTATTTGAGTCAATTTGTGGTGGTATTTTTAACGATATTCTTATCTATTTGAAGAATTTTGAGGAGTATGAAAATCATTTAATGACTGCCCAACAAACCTTGAGAGAAAGATGACTATTCACTTAATTGAAGAAATGCGAGTTTTGACTAGAAGAATTTTCATTTTTCGGGATATATTGTTTCGAAAGGAGGCGTATTAGTGGATCTGTAAGGCCCAAGATTTTTCCGATTAAGCAAATCATAATTAACCGAGATCAAAGGACGTAGAGAGATTTAGATTGAAGAATCCGACATGCCGAAACTACTAAACCATTGAAATTAAAATATGTGGACTGACAGATTTCCACAGGTCTAAGGATTTTAAATCAAGATTTAGTATGTTAATTATTTTATAAACTTGAAAGCCATAAGTTCACCTCGGGAACCAACGGTAACACGAAAAATTATCCAATGGACCCGATCAACAACCGATTCAATTACGGCTAATAAAAGGACAGCCCGGCCACTGAAATTCCGACCGGTTACCAACCGAATTGATTTCAAGATAACGAAAAGATAGCTCGGTTGTCGAATTCTTAATCAATTAGCAACCAAATTAAATTCGGTTAACAAAAGATAGCTGACTACCGAATTTTCACTGGATTAGTAGCTGAATTCATCTTGGTTGATTAAATATAGTACAAATTAAATTAATTAAGTAATATTCAATACATATTGGAACCCAACACACGCGGCAGCATGCTGTATCACACTTGGCAGCTCAAATTAAGCTGAATTCAGTAGGAATTCAGCAAGTATAAGGGTCCACGGCAGCTGAAATTCCAAATGTATTAATAAGAATTCAGCAACATAAACATAAAATGAGCAAGAGGGCTCACGGTAACACCAAAAAAAAAAAAAAAATCAGAATTTTCCCAAACAATACACACACGGCAGCACTCTAATTCACAATTAATTAATAGGAAAAATCAGCATGGACAACACACGGCAGCTGAGGCAGCTGAATTGAATAATTCAGCAAAAATTAAATCAGCTCTCCATGCCAGCCATCAGCTCTCCATAACACTTGGTCAAAATTTGGGGTAAAATGAAGCAGCTCACAGCTTCTAACTTCAACTCACAGCACACAATTCAGCAAAAGAAGAGAGCAGCTGCAACACGGCAGCTGCAGCTCCAAACCTCAACAACACAGCCTCACACCTCAGCAGGCATAAGCAGCCTGTATCACCAAAATGTAGTAGCCAACCACAGCTCTCCACTAGGCAAAATGTTAAGCTAACCAGCAAAAATCAGCATGAGTCATAGCTGATTTAAGGGACACTCGGCTGGTTGAGGGAGAAGGATTCAGGGCCTTGGTGGATCAGCTTAGCCTCTGAAAATTATAAGAGACATGTGGGAGAAGGAAAAGAAGAAGAGAAGAGAGGGAAACTGTGAGAGAAAGAGAGAAAAATAGAAAAAAAAGGAGAAAATAGAAAGGGAACTGAGAGACAGAACCGAAGGCAGTAAGAAGGAAGGAGTTCAGCTGAATAGTTTGGTAAGTGTATTCAAATTCCTTTCTTCAATTGGTGTTGTTTATTGCTAAATCCTTAAGTATTATTGTTTAATTGGCCTTATGTTTTTGATCATATCATCACTTTTGCATAAGGTTTATATAGCTGAAATGACTAAATCAGAATTAGTAGTTGAATCAGCTACTATAAATAGGCTGAACCGGCTACCAAATGATCACCAAACCGGTTCTAATTTTGTGACCAAGGAGCTAAGCCCCTTAGTGATGTTGTCACCAATCGGCTCATGAAAATGGGTTAAATCGGTCACTGAACCTTTTGCGGACCCGGGCTAGTAGACCGTACTAGCCAACGATGCGAGAGAACGAGGACAGGAATGTGTTCGCTACACATTCTAAAGCCACGGCTGCATTTTAGGTCGGCAGCATTCGACCCCTGGTTGCATCCACACAACAATCAATGAACGACTACATCTCACTATGTAGCGTTCAAACAACACGCCCCATATCCCTCGGGGACCAGGGCAATCCTCGTTCTTCCACAGAAGTTTCCTAAAGCGTACCACGAACATCACCCGCTCCCACGAGCGGCAAGAATACGTGGCCAAGTATTCATCGGGTTCACACCGCGATGGATATGGTATGCTAAAGAATACTACCCCTACAAATCATGGTCCTAGTTTCAAGGTTAGTTCAACACTTGGAGAGGGAAATCCACATTTGCCACACACGTTCACAACTCGGGAAATCTCATTCCCACTACAAACATCTCCAACCGGGAGATCATTCCAACACACACATCTCCATCCGGAGATCATTTCATCACAAAGCACAATGTGGGTTCCCTTCCATCCACCTTCTCGGCTCACAACCTTCTGTGGGACACAATTTCCTTATTCCACAACAAATCATTCCAAGTTCACGAGAGAGATTAGATTTCTTACCTCCGAGGATCACATAACACTTTGAGACCTCCGGGACTCATTTCCTTGCTTCCAGCATGCGGATACACATTTCGGAGCTTACATTTACGTTTAAACAGTTAAACGTTATTTCCATAACAATTAACGAGGACATAGCATATACATTTTTACGTCAGCAACTGGACTAATCTCTGTAGTGATGCTATATCTGAAGTTACAGCTTATAAACCGAGCCCTAAATTGGCTGAACCAACAGCTATATCGATTTAAGTGCCTTGTGGTGATGTTCAAGTATCTGAAGGAGGTTATGGCCTTTGATTGTGTGGATTGAACACAATTTAGGCATTGATAAACGCTTCATTAAATGGTAAGGGTTACTAGCCCTGGTCCCTAAATAATGAAAGAATTTTCGCATATTTTAGAAACTAGAGGAATTAGATATAAAATGTGAAAAAATTAAATGTGTTTTAAAAATACTATTTGATCATGTTTTATGTTATATATGCATTATGATCTTATTCTGTTTCTTCGTTTTATTTTAAAGTATACTGCATTTGTTATTTGTTTATATTTATACCTTGTTGAACATTTGGCGCACATCCTTATTGTTTTTACTAAGCTTCAGATGAGCAGAAGATGTAGAAGTTTTTGTCTGGCGAGCGAGATGAAAATTCAAAAGAGTTTAGGCTTTTTGGTTTTGACGTTTAGGTATTGTTGTTTGGATAGGTTTGGGTTGTTTTGCTTATTGTAGCTTAGTTTGTTTGGTTTACGGACACAGTTTTTGATGTATTATGGATTTTCAGGCGATATTATTAGCCCGTGCGGTATTTTGTGATGCCTGGAATTGCCAGTGTTGTGTTTAATCTTGGACAGAATTATTATTTTGTACTGGATTATTTTCTAGAAGAGAAACAGGATGTTTCACATTGTGCAACTTTCAAGGAAGTTTGTTAGGGATGTATTTTTTTTGCTTCCGCGATATCGTTGGATATGTATATATATGTTGGATTGATATTTTTGTAGGCATCTTTCTTTACTAAATGCCCGACGTCGTATTTTTGGGTCAGTGTCAGAGCCACGGATTTGGATATTGTGCATGTTTGATATATATATGGTGGTTTAATGTGATTTATATTTAGTTATTGACGGACATTATGTTCAGTTGGTGTTTAGTTATCCGGTCTGCCACACTTCCACTCCAAGGAAGTACAAATACAAGACTTTCCATTCTATGAAAAAATACAAATATCGAAACAAATAACAAAATAGAGTTCGACTCGAGGTACATGCATAGAATACCACGTGCAAGGCCCAAATATGAGATTTTGTAATAGTTATTTTTACACATATAGATGTATACGAATAAAATGCCTTAAATATTTACTCATTTCTTTCAAATCTCGCAAGATCTTGAAATGCTTGGAAAAACCAAAATAAAACCTCGAAACAGCTGGTAAAACAATATGCTTACATGCATATTCAAAGTAGCGAAAGTAAAAGACAGCATATACAAGAAACCACCAAATGTAAACAAAACATGAGGAAATCAAAATAGACTAAAGATAGAGCTTAGAAATATTTGCTTTAACATTTAAATTTGACAGATTTGATAAAACATCGCTTAAACTCAGCTTCCTCCTTTTTGTCCCTCTTCTTTCTCTTCTCTTTATCTCTCATTTCTTTTCTTTTGCATAAAAATGGCCGAAAATAGTGCCAGTGTGGCTTAGATCAATGAATCAGTGCATGAGTGCCAGTTAGGTGTGTATCAGGTGCCGTTCGAACCCTTATTCATGCACAAGCATTGAAGGAGCGTGCCTCAGCTGCTACACAATCTACTCGGAACACACATGAGCGCTCAAGAGGCACTTCTTAGGTGTGCATGCACTGCCAAAAATGTGCATGAATGCACATCAAGCACATATTAGACGTTAGGCTTGATCCCACATTTGAGGCTTTCCTTTAGATTTTCATTATACAATTATTTCCAAATTGACCTAAAATAAACTGATAGTGTCAAAATAAATCAATTAGAAATTGGGCACTTCATTGGTGCTAATATTTTTGTCTAAGCATGCACGTGCATTGATTAAGTGGACTTTTGGTATGAATATTATGCCTAAAACGTGCTCGTGTAAGTTAGGTGCATGTCAGACTACTCTTTGTTATGTTATTTCGTTCCGATACTTAATTTTTGACTTGAAATTCCAGTTAACCTCGAAAATCCATCAATCTAATTAAATTAGAAATCATTAAAATTATCTTTTGGGATTTATACTTTATAATTGTCTTTTCCTGACAAAACTTTTGTCGCCAAATTTCACGTACCTCAACAAGGAAATAAATGTGAATACTTATGTGGATTTCAGCTTCTCTCCCTTACGTGGCCTTTTCAAATGCATGATTTTCCTTGGAATCTTCACTAACGGAATGGCATTTGTACGAATTACTTGATCTTTTCTCTCTAAAATATAAATCGGTTCCTCGATTTAAGTTAAATCTATATTAATCTTCAATGGTTTGTATTTAGTAATATACGAGGCATTGTGGATATATTTATGGAGTATTGATACATGAAAGATATTGTGGATATCCTCTAAACTTGGTGCATAGGTAATTGGTATGCCACCTCTCCAATCCTTTCCAGAATTTCAAATGGTTTAATGAATCTTGGCTTCAGTTTTCCTTTAGGGCCAAATCGCAAGACTTCTTTCAATGGAGATATCTTCAAAAATATATGATCACCGACTTCAAAGCTCAGTTCGAACTTTCTATGATCTACATAATTCTTTTGTCGGCTTTGGTAAGCTTTTACCGATCTTGGGTTAGATGAATCTTATTTGAAGTCTCGTGAATTACTTTTGGTTTCGAGAGTCTCCTATCCCTAATTACCCCCTAATGAACTAAGAAACAACATTTTCTTTCATACAGCGTTTCAAAAGGGGCCATGTCAATGGTTGCCTTATTACTCTTGTTGTAGAAAACTTGGCTAGCGACAAGTAGCTGTTTTAATTCCCATTCAGCTCTAAAGGTGAAGCCTTAACATATCTTTCAAAATTTGAACAGTTTGTCCTAATTCCCTAATTGCCGTCCACTGAATTTCAAGTTTGTTCTCAACTCTTAATGCAAATTTTTCCAGAATTTAGTGACATAGTTTGGGTTTTGATCTAATATTATAGAAGTTAGGATTCCATGAAGTCTTACTACATTTATATACAATCTCGCCAAAATGTCATCAGAACACTAATGAAATTGGCTGACTTGGTTAGCCGATCAATAATTACCCAAACTACGTCATGAATACTTGATGTCCTTGCCAAACCCATCACGAAGCCTATCGATCTATGCTCCCACTTCTAGCTAGTTGCTGCATAGGTTGCAAAAGACCCATTAACTTCTTATGTTGGGATTTTACTTGTTGACAGATCATGCATATTTCCACATAACCTGCAATTTCTCCCTTAATTTTGTTCCACTAAAATATCATCTGCAAGTCTTGGTACATTTTATCAATTCCTGTGTGGATAGTGCATTTTGAACAATGAGCTTTATTCAAAACTTCTTCCTTCGATTCTTTAATATCTTGGACATATATCAGATCCTGACATCTCAAAACTTTATCAGCTGGACCATGAAAGTCAACCCTTGTCTCCCTATTCAAATCTCCAGCTATATCTACCAAGAATGGATCGTTCATTTGGGTTCTTTTAATTTTTTCCATTATCTCTTGTGGTGCCTAAAAATACGATAAGATCATTCACATACCTTAGGAATGTTTTTTGATGTGACACTCTTTTATACAATCCAACATTTCTATTTCCTTAATCCTTAAATACGTCATTAATTTTGTCTTCTTGTGACTCAAGACATCTGATGCCATGTTTACTTTTCTTGGTTGATAATGAATTTCTCAATCATAATCTTTTAAAAGATCTATTCATCTCGTGTCTTATGTTTAGCTTTTTTTGAGAGAATAAGTACTTTAAATTTTTATGATTTTAATATACCAAACAACTCTCTTCATACATATAGTGTCTCCAAATTTTTAGTGTAAAAATCACCGTTTCTTGCTTTAAGTCGTGGGTTGGGTAATTATTTTCATAAATCTTCAATTGCCTTGATCCACGTGCAATTACTCTCCCATGTTGCACTAGTACACACCTCAATCCATCTTCGATGCATCACACTAAACCATAAATCTACCAGATCGTTCTCGAATTGCTTTGTTGGAGTCATTCGTTAGGCGGTCTTTCTATTGGAAACTCCTTTCACAATCTTCATCCTAATAAAACTCAAATTTTTTCTGCATATGGTAAGTTAGCCGCGTCATAATAATTAAAAAATTTTCTACGAAAGTTTCGATAATAGCAAGTCATCTCGAGAAAACTTCGTACGTGTGTAATGATTGTGAGTTGATTCCAATTAGTTGTAGCTTTCATCATTTTAGCTTATAATCTTCTGTCATGAACTTGGACTAAAGTAGGTCAAAATAATAAATTAATAAATCACAAAATAATATAAACAAAGTCCTAAACCCAAGTGTGATATAAATAAATAAACAATAAAATTTCATCATCCAAATAATAATAAATAAACCCAAAACTGATCACAGGACCTCATCGGATAATCGTCCGGACAACATAAATGTGACCTATTTTAAACAGTCGTATAGGAGGGACAAAACCATATACATATGTATATTCATCAAATATGCTGATCCAAATATTAAATACATATCCTAGGGGCCAATATTCGGTGAGTCCGAAATAATCAAAATACAACCGACACCATTAATATTCGAACAGATACTATACTCACCAAAATATGTGATGCTGCGTTAGATCAAATTCAACTCTTGCAACATATTTAAACATTCTACTCTGAAGGGATAAGAAATAGGAAATATGAGTCTAAAAACTCAGTAAGTATCATACATATATAATAAATAGATATGTTCGACAAATCAGAGGGATAGTCCAAATCACATTTTAAACAGATAACTTATACTAATCAAATATCTGGAAGCTGATGGTAGTCTCGTACTTACATCATATATCATATCAAAACAATCTCACCAGAATGTATATTGAACGGAAGTGATTTGGAGCGAAATCAGATAAGTAGAATCAGATGATCAGATTCATATTGGAATCATATCAGAGTCAGATAAACATATACTAAATGAAACAAAATCCGGATCAAAATCAAATAAATAGATTCAGAATCTGAAACGAAACCATATAAGAATCAAATAGGTTCCGGAATGAAATTATATATAATATATACGAGACTAACCAAATCTCATTTGTGAGCAAACTTGCGAATCTCAAATCAGAGTCCTACTAGAAATCCTTACAGAAATACAAAGGATGCATGAAATCAGAGAATCAAAGGCCAATAGACCAACTTGTGGGATGGTTTTACATATTCTCGGAGAGTTTAAGCTAGAGGCATCTACTATTTAGACCCGTAGGTAGGGCCATCTATATATTCAGTCTTCTATAGATAAGAAACTTACCATATTTTGCCACCTGCGGTTTTCGGTGTTCTTAAGTTTAGTGCATGTATTAGGACATTCGAATATATTAGTTTTTCGTTCAAATCATTTACGATGGTTCCTATTAAATATAGACGGGGTGGGTCAACTACAAATAAAGCCTTTTCTTGCCGGCGGAGAAACGATTTACAGATATTCCTGTTGGGATCAGAGCTCTCCCCATCGGGAGAAAAACAGATAACAGATGCAGATCAGATATCAGATAATAGAGGTATTGTTCTCGATTCCTAGGCAGTAAAACATGTGAACTAATGTAAGGCTTGTTATGAACCCGGATCAAATAGGTCAATTAAATAATTTAATATACTTCAATTATTAATCTTATAGTTTTTCAAAACCCGGGTGTGATCACAAAATATACAAAAATCCATAAAATTATCTAATTCATACAGAACCTGATCAGATAATATATATTTGCGACATGGTCTACAAAATAGTTGTAATAGGATAACCAAATAAAGACAATAACTCTTCCACATAAGAAATCGACCCAACAATTTTTTTAATATACAAGTCATGGCCTACATTTGACTGACTCCAACATCTCATAACATTCTACGTAAAAATTATTGATACTCCGATAAATGGTTGATAATATCAAAGTCCAAAAATATGATACTTACCAGAGGCGTATAGTGTTGCGTCGAAACTCTTCATGCTATTGCGATGAAGCCGATCCTCTACTTTGAAAGGATAAAATAGAAAAATGAGTTTAATGCCCAACAAGTATCATAAAGAAACAAATAAGTCCAAAGAATCAGAAGGAGGGTCGAATAGACAAATTCAAATCGCCGAGAAATAAATAAAAAACTTCAAATCTAAAATCCAATGGTAGTCTCGTACTCAAATTAAATATTCAAATCCAAGGCAAATATCCAATTTAGAAAACAGTCATCGTCGGGATATATATATATATATATATAGATATATAAAACAGAGGTGATCCGGACCGATTCCATTGTGCCGATGTCCAATCCAAGTCTAAGTCTAAGGCTCGATCAGCTTGTGATTTGGGGTAAAGTCCATAGCCGGATGTTGCAATAGCATGTGTCGATACCGAAGCAGCATCAAGATAATTTTTTCAAAGGTCCAGATCAAAACATATGGTCAAATAATTCGTACGAGATATGCCAAGCCCAATTGTAGGCAAAATCGGCGAATCTCAAATTCAAGTCCAAAAATCCAAGTCCAATACAAATCTATGGAGAGATACGAAATTATGCACTAATTTAAGTTTTGATTATTTAAAAATTAGCTTGAGGAAGGGTTACACAACCCGGTAACCTTTGGCCAAAATCCATGTATTCTGTACCCATAGATAAGGTTACTCACTATATTTTGCTACTCGCTGCTTTGGGTGCAATTCTCAAATTAGTCTGATATATTAATACGTTTGAATATATTCTAAGGTTAAATCCAAACATCCAAATGGGAAGGTCACTACGCTAAACCTTTCCTGTCGTCGAAAAGGGATTTCCAAATAACAAAAATCTCCCCGTCGGGAGTTGGCCAGACTATCTAGTAATCCAAATCCAATGTAGTGATCACGACCCGACACGTGCATGTGATTGCACGGCCTATGCAAAGTTTATACTCATTTTCATACAAATATACTGATATAAAAATACACAGTATACTATAAATTTTTTAGGCTTCCCAAAAATATTAAACCCTCTAAAATTATAAAATTAGTACCAAAATCCCTAAAACACTCAATGAACTACACATGCATGTTTAGAATAAATAAATCAAGTGTGTAAAAATAAATGCATGTTAGTAAAATTTCAAACAGTATCTCAAATATATCAGAAATTAAATCAGATCAAAGAGGGGGTTTACAGATACTTGCCTCGATCTTATACTTTGTCGATCTGAAGAATGGAGTCTCCGAGGTATTGAATCGCGTGCCTCAATCTCACTGCCGGGCAGCCGTGACTCACTCACGCTCTCCCTTCCTTGCTGCGCAACTTCGACGCACACCACCGGACACCCACGGTCACCGCCGTCTCATCTCCGAACACCGCCGCTCCTTCCACCACCTTGTGCCGAGCTGCGTAGCCCGAACTTCCCTTCTCACTCACTACGCGGCTTCTACGAACAGCCACCGATTTGCCCTAGTCGCCGGCGACCACCTTCACTTGCAGATTACACCGCACGTTGCCGTTGCCGGCCACCGATTCCCCTTCTTTCTTGCACAGGGAAGAAATGGCGCTCGATTTCTCCTCTCTCCCTCTGCTTTTCTGCTGATTTTTCGAGCCCCCTAATCCCCCTTTAAAACCTCTTTTTTTTTTTTTTTAACCAAATAATATATATATATCTATCGGATACTCCTCAAACGCACAATGAGCGCTAGCCGCAAAAATTCCAATATTCCTTCAAAGTTTCAATTTATCCAAAATCTGAATAATTATTTAAAAATATTTCCAATGAGGTCTGGGATATGACAAGGCCCATGCAGGTTTCATGTTTATTTATATACAAATAAATTGATATAAAAATATACAGTATCAGATATTTATTTATTTCTCCATAAAATAATAAAATCTTCAAATACTTGCAAAAACAGATCAAAACCCTCAAACAATCGGTAAACATATCATGCATGCTTAAGGGAAACAGATAGGCTAGATAAAAATAGCATGCATGAACTTTAAACCTCCAAAATAAGAGCAAACATATTAGGCATTGAAACAGATCAAGTATAGGGTCTATAGATACTTACATCGACTTTATATCAAACAGATCTGACAAAAGGATACTCTGATCTATCATATCTCTTCTCCTTCTCTCCTCTTCCTTTTTCTCTCTCTCTTTGCCCTTTGCGTGAATTGTGACACAGTGCGGCTGAAGCTGCTTTTAAAGGCATCTCAGCCCTTGAGGCCCCCCTCAAACTGGCGTCGGGCGCCACCCTCTTGGAAGTCAGTGCCTCAGGCACTACTCGGGTAGCCCTCGGGCGCCCCTTCTTAGCATTCGGCGCCTCAAGTGCCCCTCGGGCGCGTTTCAGGCACCGATATGCGAACCAAGTTTTGTTCAAAATTTCACAAGATACCATTAATCTCCAATATATCCAATTAATCCAAAATAATAAATATATCCAAAATAAATCAAATGGGGATCCGGGGATTACACCTCTCTTGAAGCGATTGTGAAATGATCCTTAAATGAACCTTATACTTCTCATAGCTCTTCGAGTTGATTTGAATGTCATTAATAAGTACCACTACAAATTTATTGAGATAGGTTTGGTGTACTCGAATCGTTAAGTCCATAAATACTGTAAGAGCGCTAGTTAATCCAAAAGGAATTACTAAAAACTCATAATGACTATATCTTGTTCGAAAATCTGTCTTCACCACATACTCCTTAATTCTCAATTGATGATAGCCCAATTGAAGAATTATGTTTGAAAATACTTGTTCCTCTTGTAATTGTTCAAACAAGTAGTTTATCATTGGCAACGGGTACTTATTTTTGGTGGTTATCATGTTAAGCTCATGATAGTCAATGCACAATGTCATAAACCCATCCTTCTTCTCAAATAATTCCAGTGCGCCCCGAGGTGACACACTTAGTCTAATGAAGCATCTGCCAATAATTCTTGCAATTGTTTATTCAATTCATTTAATTCTGAAGGCACCATTCTATACAAGGACTTAGAAACTGGTGCTGATTCTGGCATTATTCCTAGTTTTACCTCGTTCTCTATATTTTGTGGCAAACTAAAAAGTTTCTTCGGAAAAACATTGTTGAAATTTCTCGCACTAGGACTCTCTTCACCTGACACATTATGGCTTCCGGTGGTTGTGCCATAAGTTTGGTATGCTTGACACCTGCCATTCATCAAATGACTTGCATGCAAAGGTGCATCATTTAGGTTGACTACTTTTGTTTTACTTTTTGAAAATAAAAGAAATCACAACATAGAACTGCAAAATATACCTTTTTATGAAAACAATCCATACTAGTATGGTAAATGTCAACCAATTCATGCCTAAGTTTATATCAAAATTATTTGTGTCGAGCAAAACCAAATCTACAACTAATTCAAACCTATCACCCAAATTATGCACCTAGGGTATGTAATATTGGTTGCTAAAGATGAACTTATAGGTGTTGACACCATTAACAAAAAATTCATTATTCTAGGGGTGAATTCAAATGACAAATAAATTCTAGCTACACAAATGAGCGTGTAGACTCGGGGTCTAACAAAACATGTGTGGAAGTCTTAAAAATTGCCAATTTATCTTCAACTACCAAAGAAGACACATCCATATCCCAAGTCGTCACTGCAAAGCTCTTCTCAATGCATTTAACTTTCTTGTCATTTGCATCAAAGGATAGGGGCAGTCTTTTATCGAGCAGTTGGATTGGCTTAAGTTGAGGCACGATCCCATTTGCTCATAGCATGGCCTCCCTACATGCATCTTTTCGCAATATGGCACTAAGTCTTCAATTGCTGTTGACCCGATGCACCCTGGAAATTAGCTCTGTTCTTCTCCTTTGTCCAAATACTTAGACCTCTTGTTGGATTCTGCTATTCCAGACCTTTGGCCTCATCGGCTTGCATTCTTTTTCTAAAAAACTTCTCCATTTTCAACACTTGCTTTTATAGTAAGTCTCGATCTAAAACCTTTCTGTATATCCTTAACCTCAAGGTCACCAGCTGTTTTTGGATGGTGTCGTTCAACCCCTGTAAAAACTTCATTGCTCTTCTTGTCTTGTTCAAAATGATGTGGGAAGTATAGCTGGCCAGTTCAGTAAATTTGGGATCATATTCTGCCAACGCCTTGTTATGCTGCCGTAGTCAAGTAAACTCATCCTCCTTTAGTTCTCTCAAGCTTGTAAGGAGGTATTCCTCTAGGAATATCTCTAGAAATACGTTGTATTGAATTTGTTTGTTCTCTAGCCCCAGAATCCTCTTCTTCGTAGCCCACTAATGATTTGCCTCCCCGTCAAGTTTGTAGGAGCCAAACTTCACATTGTCTTTCTTTGGGCAATTTATTACTATTAAAACCTTTCCTATCTGTTTGAGCCATATCTCCGACTTTGTCAGATTGGGGTTAACTAAAAACTCTAATACTCGCTCGTTGGTGAATCGGTTGTAGGCCATCATTGCAACCCCTTGATTGACTATTGTTGGCTCCGGATTTTGCAGCCTTCGGGCAGTCCTTGTCCATCATATCATCTATCCTTGCCAAAATAACGGGATTTTTCTCACAGTTAGGCGATGAACTTGCTCTGTCTAAGTGACATTTTTCAAACCTATCGCAAGGCAATTTATCCAACTTAAATATAAAATCAAATAAGATACTTTCTTTATTACTTTTTTAGATACCACTTTAGCTGCTACATCCCTAGCCTAAGATCAAAATTAATTTATTCCATAATTTATAATTATCTTAATCCAATATTTAATTAATATCCCAAAATCAATTGTTTATTATTTAATTGACTTATACCCAATTTGAAACTAGGATGCGAAATTGCATCAAATATTGCTAAACAGACCAAATAATAATATAATAATAATTAAATAATAGAGCCCACAAGTCACATCCGAAAATGATAGCGAATATCGCCAATGATATGATCTCAAATAATGAATGAAAAATAGCTTAATTAATATTAGAGTATCAAATGATAAATTTATTTGAAAAATTGATCACACTCAATGTCACCATCATCATCGATCGATGGCTATATACAGACTTAACTGTAAAATTAAAATAAAAGCTATAAATCTGAAGCTTCAAATTACAATTACAATAGCTTAAACATCATAATACTATTCTCTAGAATTTGTCTTCTCGTGATCTAATTTCCTACAAGTTAATTCAAGCCTCTAAATTTACTGGGTTAGCAAAAATAGAGGCAAGAATGAGCCTAATGCTCTATATGACATATATTTTTTCACATGTAGATATATATTGAATGAAATATGCTTAGAATAATGCCATGATCAAAACTTAGAAATGCCAATCGCATCAATTTCGAATAAACATGCGAAAATTGCATAATCATGATAAAATATATTAAAAACTATGCAAATATTGAAATCATGCTAAAATTACATTGACATGTAAAGGACCAAAGATTGGTGATGACGTTACCAATAAGGGTTGAATATCGAAGTTTCGGCCGTGATCGTTTCCACATAACTAAAGTTGTACGTCACTAGTTACGACCTATTGGTGGGCTAACTATGTATTATTTCTTATAGTGAGGGCTAAATTTCACTTTTTTGACTTATGGATATTAGATTCGACCTTTGATTTACTGCTAATATATTTGGACATGTTTGAGTATATTTTATCAATTTTCTACAATAGTCCTTATCTGGGTCAAAATTGAAAACTTTACATGAATTTAAATATACTCTTATCTTCTCATGTTGGAGAAATTAATTTCCTTTATCAAAGGTAAAGTAGAGTTTTCATCACTTTTCCCTTCAAATATGTGATGCACGAACAATGAAGTGAGAATCATTGACAATACAGGAACTTTGATGTATGAGTTGAAGATATATAGAAACTATTATGTAGAAATTGCTGGAAATCCATATAATTTATATAATTCATCATTTTCTTACAAATAAAAAACATGTAGGGATATTTATATAGAAATTAAGAACATACATGAACATATATATGAAATTTAAACACATGTTGGAACATTTATACGGAAATTCAGTACTTAAACATAATTTGTATAAATTTATGACATTTAATTCATAAAATTTCATGAAATGGGAATGAGCTCACATGCATGCAAGTCTAAAACAGTTTAAGTACGAAAATAATATATGTTTGAGTATTTGAATCAAGAATCACAGAAAAGATTAACAACAAAAGAAGATAGAGTTTGGATAACTTGCCTTCACTTAATTTTGTCAAAGATTGTTTGATTTCTCTCCAATTTCTCATTTTCTTTCTTTCTTTTCTTCTTTCTCTTTTATTTTCTCTCTCTGTGATCTCTTAGATCTCAGCTGAAAATGAACCGAATTAGACGTTAAGGTGGAATTCGTACTCACAGGAGCACCCCTGAGGTGTAAATCTAAACATGCACGTGTATTGTTCAAGTGCACTTTTGGCGTGGATATTCTATCTAACATGTGTTCATACATGGGTCAGGTGTATGTTAGACACTACTCAACCTATCTTACTATGGTCTAATAATTTTTGACCCAAAATTCCAATTAGCCTCGAAAATTCATCAATCTAATTAAATTACAAATTATTAAAATAACCTTTTGGGATTTATACTTTACATGAAGCATCATTACCCCACTGTTAATTGGCAAATTACCACGAAAGACCAATTTATTGTGAATCCAAATATTTTCTTAATGATGAAATAACACAATAATTTGGAAATATTGCTAGCAGAAATATACCACCGTCACTAGCCTCAAATATCCATTATCATTATTTATTTGTGTGAGAATCGATTTATTATTATGCGCTCGTGGAAAATATGGTAAAAATTTTTCTAGGAAGCTATTTTCTTTGTAAAATAAATTCAGTTAGTAAATATTTTCTGCAAACAAGTCAAGCCTTCATGGCGATGTACATTTCTTTCATTATAGTCCTTTCAATAGTAGAATTACTACTCCAGCATACCCAATTAGTTTCATTCTTGGTCTCTTAATCCATTATCCCTCCCCATTTCTAATGTTTGATGGTTTATTGCCTGAGTAGCAAGCTGGGAGAGATCCATAACTTGTTGCTATAATTCCTCAAACCTCTCAGCAGTTACAAGTTTCCCACTTCTACCCATTCTTCCTCTCCTAGCAGGTGCAGCCATTGTAAATTGATTTTTGATCTGCTAGATTAATTTCTCTGATACTACTTTTTTGTGAATAGGTCTCAAATATCAGCAGAAGTATAGGGTCATTCTCATTTAGATAGTAATGGGAACCCTACCACAATTGGAACTACAAGACCACCCCAGCTGAATATAACTAATAACCTGATTACCGCAATTGGATACAGCAAATCATATTGTGATCTTTGGGTTTTAGCCTAGAGCATGAAGGCATAAGTAAAAGCATGTGATCTACAAGAAATATTTGTTGCAATTGAGTTGACTCTGTACTGTTGTCGATATCTTCCGTGATATGGCAAGGCTGAACTAGTATTTTACAGAATAGAGTCCTACTAAGGCTGTGAGTATATTTCCTGTAACACCTAGTCAGATGAATAATCATATGATTTTCCCTTCTATGAATGCTAAGCTGTTCATTAGAATCACGACTCTTATTAGGTCTTCCCAATTGGGCCAAGTTAGGGTTCATCATGAGTATCCTATAAAATTCATGGGCTCAAAGATCAGATAAGAAATTTCGTTCTCTGATATATTCCATAAAAAAATCAAAGGAAGATAAAATGGTTTTCCATGAAGAAAATGTGTTTTTATGTATTTATTTTTTATAGATATACATGTATGCATGTGTATTTTAGGAGAATATTCTGTATGCATGTATTTATTTATTTGTTCCAAATGAGTTGACTCCTGCATTGTGGACTTTTGGGAGGGTTGCAACTAGAAGAGGAGACAGGATTTCCCTATCATTATAGGTGTGCATTAGGGATCTGCTTTAAGTTGTAATCTGATTGCCTTTACATATGGTTGAACTTATGAGAACAAGACATATTCAAGATGAGTTGCTGTGGTTTTGGTTGTTTGTATATGATATTTATTTTGATATTGAAACTTAAGTGTTTGTGGAAGTGAAGTTTGAACTATGTATGAAGGAACTAGAATCTAATGGAGTAAAGATAAGAATGGTAAATTGATTCATGAGCAGTTTTAGCAACTAGCTGGGATGATGAATAATTCAAAATTAATGATCAATAGATTCCTAGGAATGTTTGCTTTGGTTTCCCTTAATCTGTAATTAAATAAATGGGGAAATTGACGACAATGTGATCTACACAATTAATGCAAGCCAGTTGAAATGGTGAAATGCATCAAGATTCAAGAGTGCTTATTGACTGGGAATATCTATAAAATGGATAGGAAAATTTTTAAGACATTTATTTAGTCTAGTTATACTTTATAGATTAGGATGTTGTGCAATTTAAAAAACAACATATCCACAAGGTAAGCCTGCAGAGTGCACACGCATCATACCGTGGCCTATGCAGGGACCTTTCTCATCAAGGCCAACAAAGTCATTAAAAGAATTCTCGCTAGATCCTACCAAACATGCTGTTAAAGGTGGAGAAGACAGATTTTTTCTTTTAGCTGTATTTATGTACACATGTATATGTGCGTGACATTAGTGTGTATACATAGATTCATATATGTAAATCGATACATAGACGTGTGTATGTGCATACATATATAAAAAAATGGTTGGTTGAAATGGAGAGAAGTGCATATGGAGTTTCAGGTGATAATTTACCTTCTCTTTCATTTATATGTAAAAAAATAATATACCTTTAGAATTTAAGGAAAATCTTTGGGGATTACTTTAAGACTTGCTAGATTATGTCGATTAGAATGTTGGACTAAATAAATGAGAACATACACATAAAGTCAGAGAAATGACTGGTGTATCTTAAGTAAAATATGAAATGGGTAGATTGATTGGAAGGTAGAGGTATGCCATAAAAATGATGGAAAATTTTGGATGCTTATGATAGTTTGGACACCTGTAGTGTATTGTTGATAATGTACCATTAGGATTTGATTGAGGTTAATATAGGCTTGGAATTAGAAAGTAAAAATGATAAGACTTTGCTTCAACAGTCAAACTATTGGTTACGGCGAAAGAGGATTAGTAGAGCTGATCCTTGTACTGTTATCGCTTTGTGGACTTGATGTCTTCCTTGTGAGGTACACCTTTAGTTTCTCATTTCCATAGTTCTTTATTGCCTATCCAATAAAAAAGTTATTTATGAATTAAATAAATTAAAAAGGATTCCATGAATTTTCATTGAAGCGTGGGCATTGGCCACAGGTTTAACGATGAATGAAAGGCTATAAACCTTGTCCTTGTGCCTTGTTCTCTCTCCACTCTTTCCTTTACTTGCTATTTCCTTGATGTTCTCCAATTTTCAGTTCGATTTTGTGTTTAGCATTAGTTTTTTTTTTTTTTTCCGGCCACAAAATCTGGGAAAAATTATCTAGTTTTAAAGATGTGAAGAAGTATAATTTGTGTGACATCACTAATTACAGGAAATACTCTAGAGTAAGGAAATGGACCCTTGGTTTGTCAGGCGGAAAAGACCGGATCGCTGTAATCAGAGCCTCTGGGAGCATTAGTCGTGTCCGCAGCCCATTAAGTGTACCTGCGTCTGGCATTGTTGCGGAGCAGTTGATTGAAAAGATAAGGAGTGTAAGAGGTATACAACCTTGGTTATGTCTTATTTATTTCCCCAGTTTTGGATTCCTATCAGTACTTGACATTCATAACATTACTTCTGTGATACCGGTTTGAGTTCGTAGATTTTTGTACTAATAATTTGATTAGCTTATAAACTCTTATGGTCTACTCAGTCACTGTAGTTTTCCATCTCATAAGGAGGTAAAGAAATTCTCATTTTATAATAGGACATAGGAAAATGGCTCCCACCATTTGTCTTTAGTAGTTTATTTCCTTTGTCTAATGTTTAAATAGCTTTCCAGAGTCCAAGAGATACAAAGCAGCAATCATCCGAATTGATAGCCCTGGAGGTGATGCTCTTGCTTCTGATTTGTAAGTGTTGCTTTATCATGGCTTCATAGTAATATGCATCTGGTTTTTGGTGAAAATGTGCTGACACTGAATTCAGTAAATGCAGCCTCTTTTTAGGGATTGTCGTATCTTTGATATTTATGTACGATCATTTTGACTGTATTATTTTTTAATGGATGTTTTTGTTCAATGTACTCTGAAGTAATTTTTTTGGAGAAGATTGCATATGGTCAATGACCCTTCAGAAAGTGTGATTGTTATGGTTATAAACCATTTTTGAGCCTTCACTTAGTAGTTGAAGTATCAGATCACTTTTGACCAAATAGTCTAGACTTCTATTATTGGAGACCCTTTTTCTCGAACTGTCTTGTTCTTAATCCAGTCTTAGGCCCAAAGAGCATTTGAATGAGGAGGTGTGCTACCCTAAGTGACCATTCTTGGGCTTTTATCTACCATTTAGACCTTGTTTGATTTGAGAGGAAACAATTTTTTGGATAGGGCTGAGGGGAGTAGTGTGGTTTAATGTTGTGGGGAGAACATTTCCCTTTCCTTTGTGTTGTGATGGATGAGGGGAAAGGGGAAAATAACAAATAAAGAATACAAAAGGTAACATAAAACAAAAGTCTGAAATCTTAATCCTGATCCCATATCCCACCATCATAAAATCACCACTTCTGTAGCCACCACTATGGAACCATCACTACCACTATGGTTGATTGTGGCGCTTTGTCGACTTTGTGCTGGTGGTTCGACCTAGTGGTTTGACACATAGATGGGGCTAGTGGTGATGTGACGGCCAGGCCTTATTTCACTTCATAAAGCCGTCGTCAGCCCATAATTCTTGCCTTAAAATAAAATAATAAATGATATAAAATTTTTTTCTTTTCATTCATACACAGGATCTCGTGAGGCCGGACTTCATAAAGCTGGCCCACGGTTTGATTTCAAACTTGTCCGCTGAAACTCTAATGTGGACCTAATTGTGAGATGCTTACTAAAATTATAACTTTTATTCATAACTTTGAAACATGCTAACATTGATAAGTTGGTGGTTTCAAGTCTCCACAAAATAATAGAGAAAATAAAACAAGCTCTTCATTTAGTCGGCTCCAGCCAATCGGACTACTTGGCTACACCATGAAATCCTACTCCACTTCGTCCTCCATGAGCCTTTCATCATCTGAAAACAACAAGAGTGAGCTGAACATGGTAGGTGCTTATGCTAAAATTAAAATCATATATATCTATAAGCGGATCGAAATTCGAAATCATCATGTCTTTAGTTGGAAGTTCCTTTTCTTATTGTCGTCTTAATAAGATCATTGGAAATTCTTATCATCTTTAGGGATATTTAGGGACCGGACGGAGTGTGACATCGAGGAAGGGTTGTGTGTAACCCCCACCTGACCTAAGGCCGTATCCCCTCAAGGGCGGAAGAGCATATGGGAGTAGTCCATAGTTCTTATGAGAAAGTCCCCTCCCGTGGCCCGGGAGGCAATCCTCGAGTGTCACTCCAATATCCTTAAATCCATCTTTGGCAAGTTTAATGGAAACTCGGTTCTTGGTTCGTGTTCTTTCATGGCCATAATTCAAAAGTCGTAGAGAGTTCCGCTTGCTGTCCATATTACATGCATTTTCCATGTTCATATATACATAGGTAGGAGTTCTTCTTTTCATGCAGAGAGGTTCGGAGTTCCTGTGTCTTTAGGAGTTCTTTTGTCAGTTAGGAGTTCTTTTACAAAGCCGGAGTAAAAAGTCGGAGTAAAAATCGAAGTCCTTTTTTCTTGGCGGTTGGCAAGTTCTTATTAACAGGAGTTCTTTTTTCATCAACGGAGTGCTTTTCTTTTTCCAGTGCTTTTCTTTTAAAAATTCGGAGTGCTTTTTATTTCAAAATAAGCTCTAAAATCAAGCTCATTTTATTTCAAAATTGAAGTTCAAAAATCGATTTCAATTTCTTTCAAAATCGAAGCTCTAAAATCCGAAGTTCATTTCTTTCAATTTCCAAGCTCTAAAATCCGGAGTTCATTTTCTTTCAATTTCGAAGCTCTAAAATCCGGAGTTCATGTTCTTTATTTCAAGCTCTAAATTCGGATTGACTCTTCTTTCAAAAATCCCGGAGCTCTAAGGTTGGAGGGAGTGGCTTTTCTTTTAAAACCGGAGTGACTTTTCTTTAAAATCGAGTTCAAAACCGGAGTGTCTTTTCATTAAATTCTGGGAGTGCTAAAGCTAGGAGTGACTTTTCTTTTAAGGACAGAGTACTCTTTCTTAAAAAGGACGGAGTGCTTCTTTAAAGACGTAAAGGCGGAGTTCATCTTCTTAGTACTTTTCAAAAGAGGACGGAGTACTTTGTTCCTAAAAAGACCGGAGTTCTTTGGACGGAGTTCTTTTCCAAAAGTGGCGGAGTACTTATTTCCTAAAAATACCGGAGTTCTTTTTCTTAGAACTAGAGATCTTTTGAGGAGGTCAATAGCGGGGAGTTCTTGTTTCATCTTAAGGCCTAAGTTCTTTTCGTAACCATGCATTTATCGCCAACATATTTCATAACATATTTGGAATAAAACCCATCATCATGAATATCGAGTTTCTTTTAAACATTTAAGAGCGATAAATCATAGAACAACCTACATAACGAACATATCATATACTTAGGTAGAAAACTTGATAAACATGAACTTTAAAAAGGGTGAGTAGAATTTCTTTGTTTTTGAACTTTTGGTCAAAAGTGCCCCTTTTATTTTCTAGCTCTCTAAGGTCTTATTTATAAGCTCTAGGGTTTCACCTTCGGGGGAAATTCGTAGGGAATTTTAAAGTTTCCTTATTATTTATTATTTCCTTATACTCGGTTTCCTTATTTCAAAATTTCCCTTCTTGGTTATATCTCTTTGCTCGTTTCCTTATTATAAGGATTCCCTTTATTAATTGCTATTTCAACATTCGGTTTCCTTATTTCAGCGTTCAACTACGGCGTTGACCGGATGCTTCACAAATACATGTTTATTTTTTCGGACTTGATTTTCATCAAGGAAACGGACTTCTTTTCAAGGGATATTCAGGACTAGATTATCGTAGAAATCCGGAGTGGGTTTTCATTAAATAAGGGCCAAAGTTGTTTTCATCTTAAGGCCAATTACTTTTCTATTGCGTCACCAAATTAGTTTTCTATGCTTTTAAAGTCTGGGTCGTTACAGGTGACATGGTAGTTAGTGATATTTGGCGCTCCAATTCATGGTGGTGGTTTCGGTGATGGTTACTAGTTGTGTGAATTGAAAGAGAGGGAAAAAAGAGGAGAGCAAGTGAGCAATGATACAAATAGACGATATAAAACGGAGTAAAATTGCTGTTAATATGTATTCGTATTGGGCTCCTCGATATTGATATTTTTCGTTGCCGCGACAAAATCATGATTTGTTGCTATATTAACGATATATCTCAATATATCAGCCAATATTTATCCGTTAGCTTAAGATTCGTTGAATTTTTTTTTCTTTTGATTTTGAGGTCTTATATAGTAATATATTGTCAAATATATTCGATATTAATGTAATTATGATCGATACTGATACCCATATTTTCATCCATATGTTATCTTGTTAGAGGTGTTCATAACTGTGGGAGGTAGTGATGTATGTAGTGGCATTGCTGCGGGGGTTTGGGTGGGAGGGTCAGGACCTATTTCCAGCTTTCTTTTCCTTTTTTGCCTCTTCATTTCAACATTTTTCTTAGAAAACACGTTTCCTTGATAAGCATTTATAAAATAGTTTTTAGTTTAGAAAATACGAATACGTTCAAGGTGAATTTGTTTTCTACTTGTATAGTAATTGAAAACTAAAAGACATGTTCAACAAGCTTGTTTACATGTTTATTTTTCACTACACATTCTCCTATTGCTATAGTTACGTACCAAATTAGTTCAATAATTATTAATTTAATTAGGATAATTTTAGTATTTTAATTAACATAAATATCTACATTAATATTGCTATTCTAGTTGAAAAACATTGCAATGTTTTTAAATATTGACACTCCATGCTCATACATACATACATACGTACACACACACACACACACACACACACACACACGTACTACACACACACACACACCTACGATTCATATATTTGGTCCATAATAATCTATGAAATACATATGCTATGAACTAGAAAAATTGGACAATTCCCATTTGGTTTGATAATATAAAGTGCTAATTTCTATTACAAGTTTAGTATAATCATTCCACAGTCGATTTGCAGTAGCTTTTCTAATCTTAACCATCTGTTGCATTGAGACGTATCAACTTGGATGCTCTTTTTTATCACAATATGATTAGATTCTTTAGGAATATATTCATCTCCGTAAAGTGTTGTCATCCTTGTATCACAATAGGATTGGATTCTTGAATAATATAATCATCTCAATAAAGTGTGAATGAGTTGTCTGTTCTACCCTTAAACATGATAAAGTTACGTAATGTGCGACATGATATTGGAATCAATTTTTGATGCTTTAGTGGATAATTTGGAATCTGTCATGAGATCAGAAATCTAGCTTTCAAGACATTGAAGGACCTCTTTATCACATTTTGCAAAGATGAATGCCTATAATTGAACAACTCATGTTTTCTTGTAATACGTCCATGACCTCAAAAATCATTTAATTGATACCACTCGAACCACATATAGAGCTAAAAATCAAGGAATAATTGGATGCCTAGCATCCATTGCACAATGATAATTTACAATTAAGGCCATTACTCATATTTATAAGATTATAAATAATGATTAATTATAACATTTTACAATAATACAACTGCCTCACCATTTGGAGGAAATGGAAAATTATTTCCCAGCCCTGTTAGTGCATCAAGGAAAAAATGGGAATCATTAACTGTGCCTTCCCATTCCGTATATACAACAATCATATTATGGGAACATATTGCCATGACATTTTGAGTAATAAGAACAAACTTTCTTCCTTGAAAAGTTTTTGTCTAGATGCTGGAGACAAAGCTGCTTCATGGGTGCCATCTGTTGCACCAATGCATTTCTACAACAATATTTATTATTGGTATCTATGTAGCATAAATAAAAGGACCATTATTGTAATAAAATACATACTTCAAAATAAGGATACCATTTTAGATTACTTTGAATTTTAGGTTGCACAACACCTATATTATTTGATTTAACCAAATGGGTATCCAATGTAGCTATTGCTCTTAGCACTGTTTTAAACCTAGTATGCATGGTACTGAGTGAATGCTAGAATCATACAGCTACAAGCCTACCACCCTTTGTTTTAGTCTATTGCTTACAACAGCCAATCTCATTGTTAAGCACTCATCTGCGCTTACTTTTCTAGAGTTCTCTGATAGATGAATTCTTTTCAACCAAGTAACCAAACTTATAAATACCTGTGGCTTTATACAAAAACCTTCATAACATGCAGTGTGATTTTCTACTAATACTTAAAGAATATATATTACTTCCCACTAAGCATCGATGTCCTATAAGGATTTTATGAAAAAATTTTTCCTACTCCGTAACATGGTGAACCATCATGAGATCTATGAAATAATTCTCATACTGATTATCTGAGTTAGAACTATTACTATTCAATGAATTAAAATTGTCATCCAAATTATATGTCATTTAATCTGCGAAACAAATTAACAAATACAAATATATAAATAATTAATTATTAGAAATGATCATACTCATATTGAATACATATAAATTGACATGTTTTGTAAAATCAACATCATAAAACTTTGTCTTAGATAATTACGAAAGTAGTAGAACTAAATAATTATATCTCTGCAATCACATAACCTAATACATAATCCCTAAATTGAATAGCAAGTACTAGAGAAAAAATTGTTCGTGACACCATAAGAGAGACACAACAGTCAATGTAATGCCCACAACATATTTTATTCTGAAGTTTGTATTTGATATTGTCTCCTTCTATTAGACACCTTTCTAAACATTATCCTCCAATCCAAGTATTTGAACTTCTTGAGGGCCTTTTTTAAAGAAGAATCTGAAATATCATTCATTGCTTGCAAGACATTCATTGTTACGTCCCAAAACCAAATTTCATTTTTCATTTTCTTATCTAAAATTTTACTAAGAACCGACTAATAACCTCAAAGTCGGATTAGGCATAACCGAACCAAATCCAAAGCAGTAAAAGACTGCAACACACATAGTGGGCATAGGATCTAATCATGCTCATTTTGTCTAGTCTCCAAACCATAATAATAAACACTTGCTCAAAACTCGAAATAGCCGCAAGGAAAAGTGCACAATGTATATTGAGTTAAATTGGTACTTTGTTTGTGAGAAGCTCTACGAGGGCATAATTTACATTCTTTATGTGTGGATCGGAGATCAGAGTCCAAACATTTTTACCAAGTCTTTGATTAGAGTTCAAGTTATGTATATTTGTAACAAATTGGGCTTAATCAACATCTATACTTTAGCTTGAGGGGAAGTGTTAGATTATGTTAGAATATACTATTAGAATATATTTTAGGAATATACTTTAGAATATGGAATATTCTTTGTAAAGGTAGTTAGTATTTTTTGGTATTTGTAAATAACCCTATATATATATATATATGTATAACATAGTGTGGACTTTTCTTTTCTCTTTATTATTATTATTATTATGTTTTGTAATCTCACAGTAAGGATCAGATTAGTATGTGCAAGCAAGAAGAGTAAAGAAGAAATCCAAACAAACATTAGTTAAGCTGAATTCAGTTGTAAGAAAGGCCCATTTACAGTATCAGTTGTCAACTCTGGGGAGGGGGCCTATGGGAAATTGTCTTGGTATTGACATGCTTCCAATACTGATATATGGCAATATACTTAAAGGGATGTGGCTGAAGGGATCCCATAACTTGTTATACTCTCTCTCTCTCCTTCTTATTGATTAATTCAGAAAAGCATGTGTTAGAATATGCCTTTGTATGTGCTATGGTACATTCATTTGTAAGGATAGTTTAATATTTGTGATGGATCTAAATATATACATGTGAATAAAATCAACCAAGTATGAGTCATTTTTTCTTTATTACCTTCTCTTGTTATATTTCTAGTTTTCTACAGAATGCTGCATTTGGCATCCTTTTCTTTTCCCGTGTCTATTTGTGTATGAGAGGATGTTCGCAATTGTTGACATTGCTCTCTGAAGTGTAGTAGTGCATAGGGAAAGTAGATTGAGATGACCACTGGACAAATTGTTGCAGATGCTCTAATGCTCTACAAGAGCAGTCTTCCTTGAGATCAGATGGATTGTGTATTCTTAGACAGTTGAAGAAGAAATTAGATGAATGAAGCAGTAACACTAGAACCAGATTATAAATTGAAAAGTAATGCTTCACCAAAGTATTGTTGGTTGCCAATGTTTTGCAGGATGTGGAGGGAGATCAGACTTCTTGCAACCTCAATCCCTGTTATTGCTTCAATGTCAGACGTGGCTGCTAGTGGAGGTTACTACATGGCAATGGCAGCGGGAACCATTGTGGCAGAAAATCTTACGTTAACAGGCTCAATTGGAGTAGTCACAGGTGAACCTCTGATTTTGGTGTCCTATACTTGTGTGTCTTTGTAGCTATATCTATATTTATGCACGAGCAAACAAGCCCAACTTATATGTGATAACTGGGGCCTGTGACTTTTTCATATTCTGTCGTTTTCTATTATATATGTAAATATATATATTTTTTGGGTGGCGTGGCGGTAGTGCTTTTGTCTTTCCATGTCTTCTGTTCTCAGTTGTAAGAGGGAGCAGGAAGTCACCTTCCTTTATTTAAAACGTTGAATTGCGTTAAAGTAGCATCTTTTGGTTCTCGCTTTACTTTGAATTGGTTATCTTTGCACCATGATGACTTAGTTTGATGCCTTTTCCTTTTAGTTGGACAAGAGTTGCCCCAGGATGTAGTGCCTGAATGCTGGTGCCAAGGCAACTGAAAGAAGAGGACCATGAAATGCAGCAGCATAGGAACCATGGGACCCCTACTAGTAAAGGCAAAACAGAAGTTTTTCTGTGTTGGTTGGGTTGCAGTAAACAGTGCCATTACCCAGTTTCCTGGCCAAGCTAGAAATGTTTGTGTCCAAGAGTTTTTACCTATATAATTTATTGTCTACTATACTGCCTTTGTATTTAAATGATGATGTTCCATGATTTTTCAAGGTCTTTAGGCTTTCACCATTTAAGTTGTTCATGTGCTTCATGTACAATAGGACCAGTGCTACCAATTTTTTTCAATTTTAAAAACTATATAGGCCCAATAAAACTGACGGTAATTATTGGCACAACAATAAAATTGCTTTGTGATTACTTGAATGTTATAGGTTCAAACTAGATAAACATTTTCTCTGCAGTACAATACATTTGACTTTTCTAAGAACTTGTGATACAAAAAGCATGGTGCAGTGGGGCACTCTTTCATAGTCCTAACATAACCAGTTAATCCTTTCATTGTTTGCAAGCGAACTGGTTTTTTTGGCTATCATATGCACTTTATATTGCACGTGTTGGTAGAAATGTCTTTTTTTCTTTGCAAAATCCATTTCCTGTGCTATGACCCTTGCACTCTGGTTTTCAACCCAATAAAATATCTCAAAACTGATGACTGTAGCATAAAATAAAGGATAACCTTTGTGTGAATTGAGCTGTATTTTTAACATAGTTGTAGTTGTTTGCTCAAGTTCCTGAGTAAGTTCTAGGGTACTGTTCCATTCCTCTCCCTACAGATCCCTGTGACCATCTGAGAATTGGATCACTTATGAAGGGCACTGCTTGCCAAGGGAGTGTTATTAAGTTCTAGCTATTCCCTCTCTTCCCTTTTCTATAATGTTCTTTCTCGGCCTATCAAAGAAGCTGATCAGATTCAAAAACCGCTAGTACCTCAAAGAAGTACACTTTCCAGGCCTCCGAGTGAAACTTAATTCTTACAACCCAATAAAAAAAAACCCATTAAATTTACTAGTTATTGGGTGAAAATGTCTAGGGAAAAATTATTTAATGCAAAATGAACACACTATCTATGCACTATGGAACAAAGTCTAGAAGAGTGCCGATCTTCAATTGTCCCAACTCCTAAGACAAATCTGAGGCCATACAAGTTACCTCAAACTGACTTATTCATTACAGAAACAGAATGTCATTACGGTGATGGCCATCTTTTTAAGGGAAGCCCATGGATTTGAGGGATAATTCCTGTTCTCGTCCTCTGCAAACAACTCTCTTTCCAAGATGCAGTCCTCTACCATTTCTCTTGGTACAGCAGCACATTGCTCTCCCTCATCAACACCTCCACCATATACAACACTCTTTTTCACTTCCTCATGCAGTGCCACCTCCACGTGTCACTGCAGTCCTCCCAGATGTTGGTGTCATTCTTCAACATTGCTTAAGAATCTGTCAACCAACTGAGATTCATAAAGAATTTTCCTACTCATGGCATACTATTCCTGTCATTCTCTGCAGCATTTCCAATGCTTCATTTCTAGCAGTTGTTGCCTCTGCCCAAGTCCTAGAATCGACCAACTTCACGGCCTTCTCTTGTGCTACTGCCAATTGGGTCTTCTGTTTCTCTGTGATTAGGCCAGAAAAGTAAGCATTTGCAGCATGAGTTGCTACCTTTGTTTTGGGGTCTGATCAAACCATTCCCATTTGATGGCCACTATGCCATTTGCTTCATATGGTGAACTGCATATCTTTTCCCCTTGTTTAGTTTGAGTGATGCAAGAAAATGCATATCAAACAGGAAAACAAAGTAAAACATAGAACAAGGAACTGGCCAAGCAGCAGAAGCAAGGTTTACTTAGGCTACTGGACCTTGGGGTAGTTGATTACATGGAAGTTTTGGCATTGCAAATGATTTTTTGGTTCAACGTACTTGGTCAGTATGTGGGATTCATATCATATCCTCATTATTATGAGTATATATTTTATATATGAAGCTGCGGTGGGATAAGCTCAAGTTGTAGAGTGAATTCTCTTTGAAAATAAAAAAAGAAAATGCTTCGACTGCTCTTGGCTATGTTATGTAGAATGCTTTTACATTGAAAAGGTCTGATTCATTTTAATATGAAAACATAGCCAAGAGGGGCAAGGGGCCTATATAAGCTAAGGAAGCAAATCGATAAACTAAATGATAACTAATGGAAGAACAAAATGATAACATCGTAAGTAAATGTTGGTATTCAAGTTATGATAAAAAATGCATGATAAGACACCCTTGGAGTAGTTGGTTCTTTGTGATGTTATGCCACCATGTTGTTGCATAACATAACCTTCAGAATGTTGGCTACGAGGGCCGCCACTTTTTGTTTCCTGACCTTCTTTGGTACGTGAGTATTGTGAAACCTTTCATGAATTTTATTTGGCTCTCCTTCTCCATGGGACATAAGAAGGATAGTTTGAATGCCATAGTCATTTTTGAACTGTATCCAGTTGTCTTATTGCTTAGGTATAGCCTGCATCAGTCTTGTTAAGTATGGAGAATGGAGAGAAGTAGAGTAAAAGGCTTAGTGCTCATCGAGCACTAAACTCTCATATTTATAGAATTATGTGAGTGTAATATAACACTACCATTTACCCAAATAATAGTCCTCCTTAAGCTGGTGCACATATATCATTTATGCCAAGCATGATACAAATATATTTATCTCTAAAACCTCTTGAAAATTTAGTAAATAAATTAGCAAGTCGATTGTCTGAACTAACATAGGAGGTAGCTTTCTCTTTTGTCAATAGTTTCTCTTTTATAAAATGGCAATCTATCTCGATATGTTTAGTTCATTTATGAAATAAAGGGCTTGAGGCTATGTGTAAAATAGTTTGATTGTTATACGTCGATTTCATTGGTGAAAAATAGTCTACTCTAAGTTCTGTGAGGACTTTTTTCATCCATAACAACTCGCACGTAGTTAGTATCGTTGCGTGGTACACAGATTCTACACTAAAACGTGATATCATTGCTCACTTTTTGCTTTTTCCGGATATCAAATTTCCACTTATGAATACATAATCTTGGATGTGAAACAATGGTCAACCGGATATTCTGTCTAATCAGTGTTTAAATAACTTTTAATGTCAAAACGCCCACTATTCCTATATAATAATACTTTGCTAGGAGTTCGTTTAGTGTATTGAAGAATACATATGGTAGGTTCCAAATAACTTTCTTGTGGAGAGTTTATGAATTGACTCATTACACTTATTGCAAAAGAAATATCTGGACAAGTTTTTATGAAATAGTTTAGTTTACCAACCAATTTTTTATATTTTCTGGGTTAGGCATCAAGTTTCCTTTATCAGATAGTAACTTGATATTAGGATCCATCAATGAGTTACACGATTGAGAGCCTAGTGTACTTGCTTCACTTAAGGTGTCAAGGGCATACTTGCGTTGAGAAATAAATATCCCCGGTTTCAATCTTGCAACTTCAATCACTAAGAAGTATCTCAATTGTCCTACATCTTTTGATGGAAATGTTATTGTGGGAAAGTTTTTAATTATCTTATAACTTCGTTGTCATCTCTGGTTGTAATTATATCATCCACATTGATGGTTATCCATATGCGTTTTCCCATTAATGAATGTCGATAACTATTGAATGGCCGACACTGCACTATTTCAATCTAAATGGTAGAACAACCATACTAAAATGACCAAACCATATTCGAGGAGATTGTTTTAAGTCGTATAAAGACTTTTTAAGGGGACAAAACTTGCTAAACTCTCTTCACACAGCAAACCAAAATGGTTGTTCCATATAAACTTTCTCCTATAAATCATCATTCACAAAGGCATTTTTTATGTCCAATTGGTGCAAGAGTTAACAATACATAGTAGCAAATGTGAAAAAAATACGAACAGAAAATATTGTAGCAATTGGAACAAGGGTATCACTATAATGAAGCCTATAAACTTGCATATAATCCTTGGCCACTAGACGAGCCTTAAGACTATCGATAGTGCCATTAGGGGAAAGCTTCACAATGTAGATCTACTGATAACCTATAGTATTGTTATTGGAAGGAAGAGAAACTATTTTCTAGGTACCATTAAAGTGTAAAGTAGATATTTCTTTGAGCATAGCAGTATGCCACTCTGAATTTGCAAGGGCTTCATTAACAGATTTAGGAATAGAATAAAAGATAAGAAAGTAATAAAATAAGAAAACTTATGTGATAAGGAATTATAGGAGACGGCATTAGCAATAGGATGTGAGGTTGTACAATAATGAGTACATTTACGTTGTGCAATTAAGAGGTCTAAATCGGATGGATGATGGACAAGTGAAGGATTTGGAAGAAGTGAGGTGATTGGTGCGGCATGTCTTACGGGGTAGCATGAGGGCATCATACATACGCATGGATGTTTGATTTGTCCAATTGGAAGGAGCTCTCTATAGATTCAAACTCAGATTTTCCCTCCAGGGTATTTGATGGTTCAAAGGAACCCAGAGGAGGAAGTAAAGGAATGGGATGAGCAGGCGCCTTAGTCATTGAATTAGAAGAAGGTGGAGGAGAAATAGGGAATAGACTCAAAGGATGTCACATTTGTAAAGAGAAAGAATTTAGGTAATTGTGGAAAATGATATCAATGCCCTTTTAGTGTCTGTCATAACCAAGAAAAACTCATTTGAGAGACCGGAGAGCTAATTTGACATACTGGGAGATAGACTATGAATGAAGCATATACATCCAAAGACACGTAAAAGTAATGAGTAGAGAGGATCACAAGGGAAAATAATAGAAAATGGAATTTGGGTGTGGAGCACAAATGAGAGCATACGATTAATCAAATAACAGATAGCAAGGATTGCATTATCCCGAAAAATCAAAGAGATATGCATGTGAAGGAGTAATGTACGTGCAATTTTGATAAGGTGTGAATTATTTCTCTTAATTATTTCTCTTACCAACCTTATTTTGTTGTGGAGTGTGGGAGAAAAATGATTGGTGGATGATATCATGTATAGACATAAAGGAACAAAAGGAGACAGAGAAATATTCTTTAGTATTATCACTGTGCAACATTTGAACGGAACGCTAGTCTATGTGCAAATATCATCACAAAAGGCTTAAAAATAGAAAACACCTTTGATTAATTTTCATTTAATATAACCAAATTATTAGAGAATAATCATCAATAAATGTGATAAAATAATGACCAATAGTCTTGGATAGAACATGACTAGGACTTCGGATATCAGAATGAATTAACATGAAGTGGGTGGAAGCTCATTTGTTGACACTCTTCATAAAAGAATTAACTATGCCTTCTTAATTGACATGATTGATATAAAACTTCAGAAGTATTACTAAGACTTGGAATCATCTTTTTTTGAAAAGATAGAGATGGATGGCCAAGACAACTCTATATTTGCTCAGGTGTGGATGAAGTGGTAAGAACTTGAATGTCCAAGTAGTATAAGCCTTGAAATTTGTGCCTTGATCTAATATTCCTGCATGTCCTCAGATCCTGAACAATAATAGAACCAAGAGAAAATGCTATAAAGCAGTTAAATAGTTTTGTTAATTTGCTAATATATAAGAAGTTGAATGGAAATGTAGGGAGATAAAGAACAAATTGTAAAGAGATTGAAGTAGTTGGACAAACAGACTCAATCAAGCTTATAAAGGTAGAAGAGCTATCCGCAAGACTGACATTTTGGGTCAGGTAATTTGACCGAGTGGATATGGAAAAAATAATATGACATTACTACTCGTGATATGTGGCATTAAAGTCAAACACCTATGAGCTTTGATGTGCTATAGTACGTAATAAATATGCCATTGAGGATCCATGACTTGCTTGGACAAGTGAGACAATGGACAGTGTAATGGGATGATTGGCTGTTGTGCAGCGTGAAGCTGTAGGAACTTATTATATTCCTTCACGGATACTTGGATTGAAGGTGTAGATGTTGGTGATTTAGAGGGAGAGATTGTCTCTATAGAATCAAATTGGGTTGCATTTGTTGCATGAGGTGGTCGACCACGTAGTACCCAACAAGTGTCATGTACATGGTCTAACTTGTTACAAAAAGAATATCGAGTGGTACGACCACCATTTCCTCTACCATTAAATCGTCCTCCATCACCATTGCCTCTACCATACCCTACTCGAGAGCTAATTTCATCATGACCAATAAAATGTGTTACAAGGGTTGAATAGCCGACAAGGGATGGTAATGCATTAGACTGAGGACTTACTCATATAATCTGAGAGAATGCCTTGGTAACAATAGGAAGCGTGAGACTGCACAAGATTTGGGCATGGATGGGCTCATACTCAGAAGGAATAGCTTGGAGCATATGAATGATAAATAATTGCTCACACTGTGACTGTAAGGTGTAAATGCCTATGTTCAATGGAAAGATCTCATTAAATTCAGCCATCAAATGCCTAATTTGTTCAAACAGTCTCATCAAGCCATGATCGTCTAGTTATAGCCAACTCAAAACATTAGCTATGTTATAAATGCGAGTAATATCACTGGTATACATATCTTAGGTGGTTGACCATATAGATTGACATAATCAACAAACTTGGAATAAATATTGTAATTCATTATCAGTAGACTATCATGACAAACTTAATAATTGTGCATCAATATGCTTCTATAATTTACTTTCAGTAGGGGATAAGCCATCAACAAGTTCAGTAAAGAGGTAATCTTCTAATCCTTGACTAGTAAACCATATTTCAACGGCAGTTACTCAATGTGAATAATTTTTGCCATTTGGTTTGGTGGTGGTAATGGCCGAAATGCTTGAAAAGTTGGGAGTGAATACTGAAGTTATCATGTAACTGGTCATGATATCAACAAGAGATGTAGAATTGTCAGTGAAAGAAGACATCCAAAATAGAACACCCACAATACAGAATGATTAATATTTATGTGGTCTATTGTATTATTATTGATCAAGGGCGGCTGCTAGTATTGAAAAAATATGTAGCAGTTTTCTGCATTCAACAAATGTGCCCTTGTCTAGGGCTTAAACATGTGATAAAGTTGTATGAGTCAATGGTGCTAAAATTATGATATGGAGAAAAGTCAAACCAGATGCCTATTAGAGATAGAACATATCCATGAACAAAATTGTGGTAATCTATAGGCATGGGTGGCAGCTTGTGGGCAGCCTGTGCGACGTCGCATATGTTGGCACTTGGGTGGCCCTCACTATCTGGTGCATCTTTTGAGGGTCACTATCTTAGTCCAAGTGGTTTTTCAATTAACTCTGCGATTTGATGTAGATTTGGAAAATATAAGGTGATACTTTGTTGGAGAAAAATGAAGAGTGGCATCATGGGCAGTGGTGCTGAAAGTTGGACTTCCAAGATTGTGTTGCTCCTAGTTGACCATGGTGGTGGTTGTAGATTTTTTATTAGGTTGATGGTTTGCTATAGATTGGAAAAATAAGATACAAGAGATATGAGGCCACAGTTCTTGTTAGGTTTTTTTGGACATTTGGGGACAAAGATGTGGGTATAAGGTGTTGAGCTATGCATACCTTGGCGGTGGATGGTGGTGAAGGTGCAGCGATGGCAGTGGTGGTGGTGTGCGACAATAGTGGCGGTGGTGTGTGGTTTTTCTGTGCGTGGGTTTTCTCAGCGGTGAAGGTTCTTAGTCTAGTGGTATGATTCTTAATTCGGTTGCAAGAGGTTTGGTTTTTCCCTTTGTTGGCGGTTGTGATCAGCAGTGGTGATCGGCAGTGGCAACAAGGCGGCTAGGGTTTTTGAAACCTTATCCCTGATACCATGTTAAATATACAGAAAGGAGAGAAGTAGAAGAAAAAGCTTAGTGTTTAATAAGCACTAAACCTATATATATATATATATATATATATATATATAGATTTATATGGGTATAATTTCAATGTTACCCTTTAACAAAATGACTAGTCTAATAACTTTTGGTTCTTTCATCTCACATTGTTTTCCAAAGTGCTCAATTTTCTTTCTTGAATTTTGGATTGAGCTAATAAGTGCGATCCAAATTGGAGTATACCTTTGACAGAACGGACTTGTTTTTCTATCTCCTACCCAAAATTTTCCTTCAAGCAAGCTTCAAATTGTTCAAGGCTAATTACTGTCAATGGACCATAATATCCGCAATATTATTTTAATAATGTAATTATAGCATTAATTAGTTAGAAGTATAATTAATAGGATTATAGCCTTAATTCGGTAATTGTAATTTGAGTAATCCATTCTTGGCAATCTCATGAAATTGGGCTTGTAATATTCTTGTACCATTCTATATTATGAAGGGAAAACATCAAGAGAGGGTCATAGGGTCATTCTGCCAAAACATTAGTTCAAAATTGAAAATTTATTTTTGGTTACCTGTGTAGTTTAGGAATCTGTTTGGTGCATGGTTGCTTCTTGGATGACAGTTGATTAGGCTCTTGATTTAAGGATATTTCTTTTGGTTTTTGGGTGGTAGTTCTGTGTTCTGGTTCTATACATTGTATTTTGGTTGTGTTCAGCGTCATTGCTGAAGTCTTCATGTCAAGGTTCTTTTTTTTTTTTTTTTTGGCTATCTCTTTTCACAAACCTCATCTTGTTCATTTTACTTGTGGTAATTTCGTGAACTGTGCCTGTGTTAATCTGCTTTACTCATCTTCGAAGACACCGTTATATGATTTTGGTAATCTGCTGCCCTCTTATTTTATGATTTGTGGTTTTGGTGATTGTACTCAATTTGTGGCTTTGGTAATGCGTTGTGTCCTCTTGATTTTGGAGTGTGCTCTTTTTTCTTTTTTTTTTGTGTGTGTTCTGTCTCGTGGAGAATCTTATCTCAGGGTGTGTGAATTGCTTCTGGGTTGTGTGCTTATCTGTAGGTCACGTGAATTACTCTGGTGTGATTTGCACTATTTGACTTGTTTGGCTGCTTGCTTTAATTGGGTTTGAAATTTTTGAATCCGTTGTATTAATTTGTCTCAATATCTTCATACAATTCTTAATTTTTGGAATCCAATTCTATGGAAAAAAAAATTACACTTCTGGGAATTTTAATTTTCTTTATTCATAATTGGAAAGGATCTGTGGGAATTTTAATTTTCTTTATTCGTTACTGGAAAGGATTCGTGGGGCCACATAGATGGAAGTGATCCAATTGCTATGTACCTGATAAAGTTTGCCCTATGTGTAAGGTTAAGGATGCTCAAATGACAATAGAGATTTTATGATCCATTGATCATTTTATTATTCTTAAGTTGAGGCCATATAAGACAGGCTAAAACAATGTGAGAATATTTGAAGAAGGTTTACAATCAAAACAACGTTGTTCGTTGTTTTCATATAGAATATGAGATTACCTCTGATTCTCTAGGCAGTCATTCCATTCAAGATTTCTTCTTTAGTTTTCAAAATCAGTGGGCTGAATTTTCGAACATTTTTTACGCAAAATTACTTGCTGAATCCCTATTTGTTGTCAAGGGGTTCATGACGAAGTTGTGTAGCATATGAATTTTTCGAAAGTATGTAGACATCAAATTAGAGGAATTTGAAGATAATTATGGAAGAAGAGGCCAGCAGAAAAGTGGAACGGAGAAGGTGAAGATTGAGGACTGTAGTTATAAAATAAAAGAAGATAGAAGATGAGAATAATGGATTTAGACTTGATACAAACCGAGCCACTTGAGTTGCTTAATCTGTCTGGCATGAAATTTTCTAGGGTGTGGTCAAGGTTCGTAAGTATTATGACAGATATAGCCAAAAAATTAAGTTTGGTTAAATTTATAGGCCGAATATGATAATGGGTGAAAATGGCGCATTTAAATTTTTTTTATAAACATGACTTTTAATGTTACATATAAATGCCAAGTTTCTATAGAAAAATCAACTCATTAAACCAAATTTTTTATATAAAAATAACTTTTTTATATAGAGATCATTTTTTCTTATATTTTATGCAATTCCAAAAAATATTATATTTTTAATGCGACAAGATTAACAAAAAAAAATCTTAGGTTCCACTAGGTGCGATTGGCTATATCAAATCGTTTTTGACACTCCATGCAATTATGTACAATATTCTCTTTAAGTAGAAGATATTTTAAATCATTTTTCATCACATCATTCCATATTTTCATTGGTATTCTTCTTTCTTTCTTTCTTTCTTCCAATTACAACAGACTCACATTTCCTTATTAGTGCTACCTTTGGCCCATATTTTAAGTATCCAAATCACCTTAGATATCTTTCCATTATTTTATCTTCTATAAGTGCAATATTTAAACGTTTACAAATATTATCATTCATCATCTTTTCTCTTAAGGGTGACTCTACTTATCCATCATCATATTCTCATTTCTTTAATGTTTAATTTTCATATATGTTTTTGTTAAATTGTCCAATATTTTGATTTATAGATTATAGTAGGTCTAATAGTTGTTTTAAAAATTTTCTTTTAGTTTCATATGTACATTGTGATCACAAAACACACTCAATGTAGTTATCTATTTTAACCAATCTATATTGATCCTTTGTGTCGCATCATTATTTATATCTTTAGTTTGTTGAATTATAGATCCAAAGTTATGAAATTATTTATTTAATCTGTTCATTATTTTGTTTAGACTGACTAAATTATATGTTACATAGCTGGTTTTACTTCAACTTATCTTCAGCCTTGTGCTAAATTTATTTGTAAACCTTCTCTACCTTATCTATTAGAAAATATCAATGTACACTATAGGAACCTCATCTTGAACATCTTTTATATGGTGATACACAACTAAGGTAACTAGATAAGAACTCAGACTATACCATTGATGCACAATTATCTTAATAGGAAAATCCTTATTGTTTTCTCCTATAGTTCTAACTCTAGTAGTTACCCCTTGTTTGCATATATTTGATTATATTGATATTTTTTGTACCATTTTTTCTTCTCTAATTCCTTCCATAAAACTTGTCTAGGGACTAGATCATAACCCTTCTCTATATCAATAATGATTATATGTAAATTGGTTTTTTATCTGTAATTTTTTACATCAACATTCTCAACAAATATATAGCTTGGTTCAATTACTCATTCCCAAAGTTTCATGGTGTGACTTGTTACATTAATACCTTGATAATTTGTACAAATTTGAAAATCTCATGTTTTTTTTTATAAATAGGAACTAAAATGCTTATTCTCCATTCATCTAGTATTCTCTTGTTTCCAAAAATCAAACCAAATAAGTTAGTAAACCAATTTGCTCCATTATTTCCTAAATATTTCCAAAGATGGATAGATACTTCATCTGGTCCTAACAAATTTTCACTTTTTATTTTTTAAGTGTACGATCAACTTCTTATACTCTGATTTCACATATTTCTTTAGAGTTTTTATTAATGTTGTCCCTACTAACTTCTAGATCTAACTCATGTATCATGTTTTCGTTGCATAGTTTAAGGAAATGACTCCGCCACCTATCTTTTATGCCCTCTTCTTTTATTAATACTCTTTTATCTTCATCTTTTATCCATCCAATACAATCTACATCTATACTCCTTTCTCTTGCTTTAAGCTAATTTGTATATGTCTTTGTCTCCCTCTTTGGACCCTAACTCAATGTTCAACACATTATGAACCCTGGATTTAGCCTTACTGGTTAATCCTGGAATTTTGTCATGTTAATACTCTGTTTTTGTCTTTATTGCTTTTTGGACATATTCATCCCTTCACCAACCTGCCATAGCCCTAACTCTTTTTCCTCTAGATTCCCCTAATATTTCCTTTCATATTACCTCTAAACAATTTGTCATTTTATAATATACATTCTGTATGCCTTCTCTGTCATTTGCTTCCCAATCACATTTTTTTAGCATTTTATCTTTACATTTTTCTATATTTTCTCCCTTCAAATTCTACCATCTCATTTGTTGGCAATTGGAAGCTTCAATATTTCTCTTCCATTTTTCTAATAATTACATTCTAATACTAGAATTCTATGTTGAGTAATTAAACTTTCATCAGAAATGATTTTATAAAACAACCTATCTGATTTTCAAGTTAGAAATCCATTGGACTACTATTAGGTCCACTCTTAAAAGTTATTTGCTATTCAAACCTTTCATGAAAGTAAATATAAAGTATTACATTGACATAATATAGGTCATACTCTAAAATCTTATCCCTGGATTCTTTTGATCTCCAAAACTAGATTCTTCATGCTTCCATTCAATACCATTATTATTCATATAAGATAGTTTAAATCTTCTCCTATTTCACATCCTATCCTTGGCATCACACTATAAAAATATTCACGAAATTTTCTTTTAATATTATCTAATATTCCTATTTGTGGGGTGTAGGCACTAATAGTGTTTGTTATTTCTAAAGCTATGATCAATTTAATATATATTCTGATCTCATATTGCCATAACGTCTATTATATTATCTTTTAAAAGTTTATATACTATAATACCTATCCCCTTTTTTTTTTTTATCTTTTCCCATGTATTATAGTTTGTAACCCATTTTTTCAATTTCTCATGATTTTCCTCCTACCCATCTAGAGTTTTCTTCTAAACATATCTTCTCATACTTTCTGGTAAGATTCCTATATACCAAGTGGCTAGTCGAATTTTATTTTCTTGTACTAGTTTCTTAAAGTGTCTGATCTTCCATATTTACTATGAGATCGAGTGGGAGCACGGTGCATCGTAGAAAGACTATGACCCAGAATATTTTTTTCTGTAAAAGATATGACACAATTATATACTGGCTATTGGCTACATAATGCAACTCTCCTCCAATGATGGAGTTTGTAAAAACACTTTATGAAAAACACCTATATATAATATATATATTAAAATTAATAGACCACAGAATTTCTCAAATTATATCAATATTCATTCTTTATGGAGTCCAAATCAATCTAAACATTTCAACCTCAAATCATTGCAAGTCTAAATAAATAAATAAATAAATCATTAATTAGAAAAACAAAAGCTAATTAAATAGACAAAGGGCCAATAAAACGTAAACAAACTATTAAGTGCTCTTTTACTATTTTATGTTTTTTTTAGTTACTTTTTATTAAAATAAAAGTCTTTGAATCAAAACATTTGAAACTCAAAATGCCCATGGCCAGCCTGAACAACGGAATTTTTACTATGGATAGGTACAGTTTATATTTTTTTGGCATGAGTAGCTAGGCCTACTTGGCTTGACCTGACTTAGCCCTCATAATTTTTCCTTTGAACCCAGCCTGCACCCAATTTTTCAATCTGCTCTTGAAAGAGACCTAAGGGGAAAAGTGGGCAATTGCCTAAAGGTGGGCAAGTTGATATAGTCCCATAGGAATTGGAATAATGAAACCATTGAGTTAGGTGTGTTTTGTTATCCCCAATAGTGGTACTATTTTTTACCATAGAATAATATATTACCAGTAAATAATGCAAAACATGGTACTATTTACTCCTATGGGAATTAGGTTGGAAGGAATAAATATTTCTTCCAATCAAATGTAAGTTGCTTGGAATAATTGAACTGAACAAGAATGCTAAACTGACAAGGAGTGGAGATTCTGCAGCATTTCCATGAATATAATTTTAGGTTTATTTGTTCTTCAAGTTGCTATTGCTGTTATTTGAAGTAACTTGTTGCGATATTTGTGCATAGGGAAGTTTAATTTGGGAAATCTGTATGAAAAGATTGGTTTCAACAAAGAGATTATATCAAGGGGAAAGTATGCTGAGCTCCCTGCTGCTGAACAGCGACCTTTCAGGTGAGAGGCCTTCTTGTATCACTTTATGCTTACACATAAACATGGCAGTGACTCCAAAAAAGAAGTTAGTTTCAACCTGTTAATTTACTACTACATCTGAAGCAGGTAATATGATCTCTTTGTCAATAGGCAAGTGAGATCCATTGCATTCTAATCTGTGAAAAACCTGTTCAAAAAAGAAAATAACATTGAAATGGGGCTGTGTAAACGGAAGGAAAACAAACAGATGATCTAGGAATTCCTTTTTTTTTTTATTTTTCTTTGGGAATGTGCATTCCTTAAGGAAAGAAGAATATTGTCATGATAAACTGAAATTATACAAAGTGATGTATCTGAATAAACCCTGACACTCTTGCATTTGGGTTGAAATAAAATGATGCCTTTTGAATGAACTCATGCATATATTTTTGGGTAGAGAAAATTTAAGCACTAGTGTTTGGTGGCATTGGCTCTCCAAGATATTCTTATTACCTACTTCTATTAATATGCCAAGCTAATACCTCCTTGAAAAAGAAATTCCCATTCTTTTATTCCTATTTCTAATAGACAAACGCACCGTAAATTCATTGGCTAATCTGTCTTTGCCTTGCTATAGAAATAATATTCTTGTGATTACTCATTTGTCTTTTCCTCCTTTATTCCTAATTATTTTATAGACCAGATTTCTTTAAGTCTGCAGACAAACAAATTATTTCGAGATAAAAATTCATTCAATGCCTGTAATTTCTTCTAATCTGTTCTTTTCTTTGCCTTGCTTATCTGCACTTTTAGGTAGATAAATGGAGGAGAATATTCTTTACTGATGCTGCTTGCCATGGACTTATTGATCATTTGTCTTTTCCTACCTAATATTCCTAGAAAATCGATTCCCTAAATTATTTTATATTTGGAATCAGATGAAGCATGGAGATTTCTTTGCCAAGTCTGCAGAATATCTTCCTTTTACAAATTTTTACTTCTAGATAAATGTTGTCACCAGCAAGATGAAACATTCAAGATCAATGCCTGAATAATTTCTTCATCAATTTCTTCCGTGAGGGTTTTTTTGGTGTTTCATAAGTTGATCACCAGTACCATGTCATTCTTGAAAATCTCTTTTGATTTATGGGTTGCAATTTAGATAATATTTGCATTCTTATTGAAACATGTGGAAAAGAGAAATGTAATGTGTTTTGTGCAATTATTGCTGGATAATTCTAAAATTGCTCTTTTAGGTAGATAAGATGGAGGAGAATGATATAATGATGTGGGCATCTCAAGGATATTAGAGAGATTTGATTTCATATGAGAGACATTTGATTTTGATTTTTTTATTTGGACCGGAATTACTGATAATTTTAGTAGTTTCCATGGAATACTCATTTTGTTTTTATGCTAGTTGGTTAATTGGAAATCATGTCTATTTGCTAATTAACGATATCTTTATGTAAGAATCCTATTTTTATTGTCTGGATAGTTATTGATAAATTGCATTAAGGCCAACATGATTCTCCAAGACAGAAAGGTATCCCATTTCTAGATTCTCTTTTTCTTTCCTTTCCTTCTCTTTGCTTCTTGATTCCCTAAATAGATCAAATTTGGTATTTTGGTTGGAATATTTGGTTCCTACAACCTTCTCCATGCCAAATGGTGAAACCCCATTGCCTTACCACCACATCATTAGCACCACCATCTAAACTTCATCCCATCATCACCATAATTGTGTTGGTTTATGCCTTGCTTAAAAAACAAAAGGAAGTGTTTTTGAAGAGGTTGTAGAAAAAATATCCTGCAAAAAAAATCTTACTGATTTAGAAGAACAGTTTATTTGTTATCTTCCTTTTCGAAGGGAAAAGAGAAAAAAATAAAATGGAAAGTTTTTTACTTCATTGGAAAAGCCATATAAATTCATTACCTTTTCTTGTTGTCACCACAGACCAGGATAGGGAAATCCTAGCTCCCACCCTTCCTTTTCTTCTCAAGCAAAGCCCTAGCTTTTGAAATGGAGAACTAGCCAATTCAAGATGAAAAATTAAAGTTCAGTGAAACATTTCCAATAAGTTTTGCTTCACAAGAAGTGAATATGATATATCTAGTTGTAATTCCAATCCTCAGTTTGACTTAATGTTTCAAATTTCTTCCAGTGTAACTAGGTGTGTTTGTTCTACTTTGATTTTGATAACATTTTGTTTTTAGTATTATTTAATTTCATATAAAAGTGGAGGAAAAACAAGGGTTTTAAGCTCTAGATTTTAATTTGTCCTGTAGAAATTTGATCACCAGTACAAATGTCATTCTTGAAAATCTCTTTTGATTTAGGGGTAAAAAGTGATAGAGGATCAACTCCCTTAGATAATACAATTTGCAAATTCTTATTGAAACATGTGGACAAAAAAGAAATGTAATATTGTTTTGTGCAATTATTGCTTGGATAATTCCTAAAATGTAGAAATTCTCTTTTGATGCAAGAAATTCAGGGAGGAGCGGCCATTGTTATACTAATTAGAAAAATTCAGGAGGAGAGCGGCCATTTTGGAAGAGATAAATGTTCAATAGAAGGTAATGAGAAATCCCAATCTTACCAAGAGGAAATGGCTATAGGATGTAAGTTGATCTTCATTGTAAAGTGTATCTAGAAGGATATTACAAAGTAAGATTTGATTTATTTCATATGTCTGACAAGAAATGTTTGATTTTCAATATCATTTTTTATTTGTTTAGATTGGATGCTACATCAATTATATATGAAAAGGAATGATAATCTTGAGGAAAATTATTAATTTTAGTAGTTTCACTTTTATTTTAGGAATATTATATTTTATTTTATTATTTTTTCTTTTTACTTTTAGGTTAATTTGAAATCATGATTTATTTGCTAATTTTCTAGAAGCAGGATATCTTTATATAAGAATCCTAACTTTATTGTCTGGATAGTTATTGATAAATTGAATTAATATTAAGAAATTGTGATTCTCCATCTTTCTCCTTGGAAATCTCTTCTCCCATTTTCTCTAGTCTCTTCCATGCTTCTTTCCTTTCCTTCTCCCCTTCGTCTTCTTCTTCCCATCCCTATTTCCCTAGATCAAATTTGGTATCACTGGCTGGTTCATGATTTTTTTCCTCTTTCATACCTATTAGGTTCCTACAACCTTCTCCATTGCCATGAAGCCAAGCACCCTGGTGGAGCCACCCCATTGCCTTACCACCACCATCTAAACTTCATCCCATCATCACCATAATTGTGTTTGTTTTATCTCTTAGAAAAAAAAAAAAAGAAGGAAGTGGTTTTTTTGAAGAGTCTTTGTTTAGGTGAAAAATATCCTGCAAAAAAAATTTTACTGATTGCAGAGGTAGAAGAACAGAAAAATATTTGTTGCCAATCTGCTATTAGAGGCGAAGGGAAAAGAGAAAAAAATAAAATGGAAAGTTTTCAAATCTCAACTTCTCATTGGAAAACCCAAGCCACATAGAAAATCCGTCGAAAAATACCTTTTCTTCTTTCTCTCACCATAACCACTACCCACAACAGACCATCACTAGTTAAACCTGAAATCCTAGCTCCCACCCTTCCTTTTTCTTCTCAAGCAAAGCCCTAGCTTTTGAAGTGGAGAAGTAGAAGCAGAGGCATGAGAGACAGAGCAGAAAATAAGTGTTGTGAGTGAAACATTTGGGGGCTGGGGGAGAGAGATTTGAGATTTTGAGAAAGCCGGTAGCTTCTGGATTTACTTATTAGTAAGTGTCCTATTTGGCACAGCCCAAGTTGCTTTAATAAACTCCAATCCTCAGTTTGACTTATTTTATGTTTGAATGTTGGGCCTTACATGCAGCCCAAGTGTAACTAGGTGTGTTTGTTCTACTTTGATTTTGATAACATCTTTGTTTTTTTAGTATTATTTAATTTCATATAAAAGTGCTATTTCGATCCTTATCCCAAGAAAAACAAGGGTTTTAAGCTCTAGACTTTAAGCTAACTAGTCATCTCTAGGTGTGTTTGTTCCATCTTCTTTTTACAAATAATGTTTATCTGAGAATGAGTATTTATTTTATCTATGAGGCCAAAGGCTAAAGAAGTGAAAAAAATCACACTCCCTAAGGAGAACCATGAATACAATTTGAGCCCAAACTTCATTTTCTAGGTAATACTCTTTAAATTGATATCTCTTTACTTGGTAATCTAGACATTCCTACTTATTAAAGGAAAGGTGTGAGCTCTTATATTCAGCACCACATATCCAACTTTGTTTCTTATGATGGATTATCATCAACATACCAAACTTTTGCTACTAATTGTCCAATTAACAACAATTACAAAAGTGATTGCCATTAATACTTGGCCACCATGCTCTGAAAAATTTTGGGGAGGAAATCGGGTTGCCATTTTGGAAGAGATAAATGTTCTAAACAGAAAGGTCACATGAGAAATCCCAATCTTACCAAGAGGGAAATGGCTAGTAGGATGTAAGTTGATCTTCATTGTAAAGTGTAACCTAGATGGGAGTATAAGTCATTACAAAGTAAGACTAGTTGGAAAAAGGATTTATTTGTTGGAGCGACATGGATCATTTCTTTTAATGGTCTATTTGTGAAAAAGGTGTGATTTTTGTTCTTTAAGTTGCTCACAATGCCCGATTATAAAAAAAAAGTGTGGAGGACCTCGAAAAGAAGTAAAGAAAAGTTGAGGCTGAAATCACGCCTTCACGAAGTATTTACCCGCGTAGCCACACTCCCCGGTGGAATTCCCTGCGGTAAGGTAATCGGTCCATGGCGAGTATGTGACTCGATTTGATGGCAAAGAATGAGATGTCACATCATGATAAAATTGACGAGTAGGTTTCGTGACAAGGGTTACACGAGGATATTTTAGATGGAGTTACGACTTTGGACCATGCGTATAATGACTTTGAATTAGTCGGGGAGATCCACATCACACATCACTTCCTTGTTTGTTGGGTTTGTCTTAGGAACCCCTCCAGTCCGAGAATGCTTGGAACCTCGAGAAAGGATGTTGAAGTCGACCCAAATTCTCTTAGTGTTTTATTAGTAAAGGTTTGCACATATTTCTTCCAAATGTCCTAGTAAAACTTTATTCATTAATGGACAAAATGAAATCTATGAGGAACTCCTTGAAGAACATCTTTGAACCCCCTCTTAGAGGAGTTTGATGACTTGAATGATGTTTGCCTTGACACATTTGTTGGAAAGTTGATTTCGATGTTTCCTCTTATTAGGACTCTGTTCTTCCTCCATTGATACACCATTTTTGGGAGTTGATGATGACATCCAAGACAAATATTCACTTTTATTTCAATAAGCAATTATAAAGATTCAATTTTTATTTGCCTTCCAAATTACACGTTGATTTTATTTTCATTTATTTGTTTTATTTGATTTCGGACCGAACAGTTTTTGCAATTGTTTGATTATGATTTTGCTTCCAGTTTTTCTATTTAAATTTCTCTATATATTGAATCAAATGCATATGTTTTGACATTCCATCTCATTTTGGTTTGAATGAATATTTGATGTGGAAGATTTCATTACAATATAGCAATTGTACTTTTTCCTTCTCCTCCTCTCTCCTTGGTTGAACCCCTTCTTGACCTTTCGCCCTTCTAGTCTTTGTTCTTATCTCTACCCTTCTATTACTCTTAAAATCTCTACTTTTTAGATGAGCAGGTTAGTTTTAAAACCAATATCAAAGCTAACAAGGTTTATAAGCTTCCGAGAATCCTTGGATCTCAGGAAACACTACTAGAGCTTGATTTGATACCTCTTGGAGGACAATTCGAGCCAACAAGGTGCACTTCTACGGTCAACCTAATCATATCCTATTCACAAAATTCTCCCTTAGGAATACTATTATTTTAATTATTTACTTTAAAATAATTATGACAAGAGACTACATTGAATAAATGATCCATTTAAAGAAAATACTTACAATGAAATTTAAAGTTAAGAATTTCGGAAGTCAAAATAATTATCATAAGAGACTACATGGAAGAAATGATCCGCTTAAAGAAAATATTTACGATAAAATTTGAAGTTAAGGATTTCGGAACATACTTCCTAGGCATGCAGGTTGTTAGCTCAAAGGGGTGTATTATAGCATCTCATCGCAAGGATACCCTAGACTTATTGAAAGGAACTAGAATGTTAAGATGTATTCAAGTGGATACTTATATGAATCTAATTTACAAAGCCGATTTGAAGGAGACAGACCACCAATAGACACTAGGAGATATCAACTTATGGGTAACCTAATTTACCTATCTCACACGTGGATAGATATAAGCTTCCCAATCAGCATTGTAAATCAATTTATGAACAATCCTAATGAAGAACACCTAGAAGTAGCATATCGAATTCGTAGATACTGAAAAATGATTTTTGGTAAAGGAATACTCTTTCATAAATGAGTAAATCAAAGAGTCAAATCTACTTAGATGCAGATTGAGTCAAGTATATTATAGATTGGTGATCCCCCACCATACATTGTACCTATGTATGGGGAACTTGGTAACTTGGTGTAGCAAGAAGCAATTAGCTGTTACTAGATGCAGTGTGGAAGCAGAATACAAGTCATTATCTTAAAACATTTATGAAGGACTATGGTTATAAATGTTGCTTAACAAATTATGAATTTCAATTAAAGAGTCCATGAAGGTATTTTATGATATCTTGGTAGCAATTAGTATTTGTGAAAAATCTGGCTAATCATGATAGAACCAAACATGTGGAGATAGATTGGAATTTTATTAACAAGAAATTGAAGCCGGATGTTTTAACAAAGTCCCTTCCACAAGTAAAATTTGAAGAATTGGTTTACAAGTTGGGAATGATCAATGCCTATTTGCCAACTTTAGTGGGAGTGTTGGAATCTTGGAGATAGTGAAAATCATAGCAAAGATGAGGAAGATTAGAGAAGAATAAATCCAGATATTTTCCTAATTTGTTAACATTTAATTTATGTTACAATATTTTGAATTATTATTGTAATATAGAATGAAGGAAGGATTTTTTTAATTGATACTTTCGTGATTCTCTTTTGTTTAATCTGCTAATTTGTAGATGTTAGGATGATCAAAGAGGGTATTAGAAGCATTAGTGGTAGTTTTGGTGGCCTCAGCTCCCTTACCCCTCTGTTTGAATTTCTCTAATATTTTTGAATTCAAGATGTAAAGTGTCATGGTGTGCATGTCAATATATCAGAAAATTGTGATAGTTAGGGATTGGTTGTCACTGGGGACTTAGCAGGGACATGCTTGTGATTGGATGGATGTAGTGGTGACAGTGCTGAGGACAATGTTGGGATGGGTTGCGATAATATTGATGACTGTGTTGAGGACAATGTTTGGACGGGCTGCGACTATTGATGGCTATGCTTAGGCAGATGCTGCCATTATTGGATATAATGTCGAATTGGACGTCATTACCATCATGGGCATCGTCGCAGGGTAACCTTGTTTACTCATGTCAACAAGAGAATGCCTCGCACATCAAGGAATATGAAACATGTTCTTCGAGAGAATGTGACATCATTAACATGGAAACAAGTGTATTGGTATATGTTGAAGAAATGCCATTGTATAAGTTAGGGATTTCCCATATGGTGAATATGTTGTGAAGCTGACATCTGACCTGAGGGTTATCCTAGTGCATTGGGAATTTATTAACACCTAAATGAGTCAATGAATAAGGGGGTGGGCCTTGTGCCGTGCCACAAGGACAATTTAAGGTCTTCATGAAGATACTACCAAGTGATACTACCTAGTGAAGGTTGAAGTGCTTGATTGTGAGAGTAGGTATGGAGTGGAGATTACTACTCTCAGTGTTCATCGGAACCATCTAACTAGAGTCCTCTAAGCGAAGAGCCATGCATGCCTTAGTCAAGGTGAGCTATTATGACATAGTAAGCATGGGGCGGGCAACACTGTGTTATCTAGGATGGACCTTAAAGTTTTGGTGTGTGTTATTTGTCAAGATAAGTGGGTTGACATGTTATAATAGTTAGATGAATTAAAAGCATCACATGTTTGAATTGCCTATCCCAGTGTCACACACACTATCTAACTCAGAGCTATAGAACTCGTGTGTTGGTTGTATGAGTGATGTTCATTAGTGGGGAAACTAGTCTCTAGTATTGTTATTTTGGTGTTTGTTACTTGTTGAGATCTATGGGTTGAGACGTGACAATGGCTAGGTGACTTAGAAGCATCACTCGTTTGAGTTGCCTAGGCGAGTGTCACACGAAATACTTAACTTAGAGTTATAGAACTCGATGTTAGGGACAATGTGTTTGTTGTATGAGTGATGTCCATTAGTGGGATAACAAGTGTCCAGTGTTGTTTAAGAGCAAAGGTGCTCCATGAGTTAAGATGTTTAATAATATCTCTAGGTGTTGTGAATGGCCAATCATGGTGAGGCTTTCAGTGTCATACTCTTATTGGATAGAAAAGTGCCCATGTGCTAAGTTGGTAAGAGAACATCGATTAGGTGATTATTTGGTTCAGTGATAAGCATAAATTAAAATATCGGTCGATATTTTTGATATTTATCAATATGTATCAGTATCAAGTCTCTTGATATCGAGATTTTTCAATGCCATGACAGCAATGTGATATGTTATCATTAGACAATATATTCAATAATTGGTTGATATATTCACTAACATTTTCCTATTGGCTTACTATTCTCAGAAATGTTTTTCTCATTTTATTCAATACTGATATGTATTATCAGGTATATCCGATTCCAATATTTTCATCCATGACGAGCTAATATCTGGAAATAATTCTTGTGACACTAATTACTTGATGGAGGGGTGTGGGAGTGTCAAGTTACGCAAATAATATAGGACTCTTTGGAAGGAAGTCGTTTGGAAAGCCTCTTGTGGCCTAGTGTTAGAGCTGAGACTTTTGAATCTTCAATTGGAGTAATTTGTACTGCACAGTTTATTTGTGTTGCATACTATCTGGTCCAAGATACTCAATGGGGGGGGAGATGATGATGATGGAAATTGTGGTGACGCGTTTGCATATTCCACCTTCAGTGTTTCAATATGAGTACTATTGAGTTTATTGTATTGAAGTTTCAAAGGTGCCCCTCACTTAAAGAAGACCATAAATTAATAATGCAAGGTAGGAAGTAGGTGTAGTAGTAACATCCCATTCAAGATGGGCATGCTGCATAAGCATTATACATTCCCATCTTGCCAATAGTGGATGAGTTGAGTCCCTTGGTGAAAGCATCTGCTACTTGGTTAAGGGATTTCCCAAAAAGGATACTAATTAGTTTATTATCCAAGTTTTCTTTCATAAATTATGATCCACCTCAATATGCTTAGTTCTATCATGTCGGAGTAGATTATAATTATTTTTTATGGCTCCCTATTGTTGTAACATGTGATTGGTCATTCATTTTGCAAGGCCAAATCCCACATCTATTTCTTGACCATAGCAATTCTCAAATTTCATGGATCATCTACTGATGTTATGCTTTGACGCTCAACCTTGCAACAACACATTGCTTCTTGCTCTGTCATGTTACTAGTTACCCTCCAAAAAGGTTTTCATCATCTAGCAGCCAAACTCAGTCTGCATCACTATTTGTTTTAATCTTCAAGTTACCATGCTTTGAAAGCTATAAGCCTTTCCTTGGTGCTGATTTTAAGCATGTAGGAGATGTAGGACAACCTCCATATGTCAAGAACAAGGATCATGCTTAAATGGGTTGGCTGTGCTTCCGGTCAAATGCAATGTTCGGACATATATGTGGTGGAGAAGTCCATTTTCCCAACAGCCTTTGATACCTTTGTTGATCAACCCTAATACTGTTAGTCATCTATAGATAAAGATTGGTGTCCTTATGGTGGTTTGCTGATTTACGGCCAACTAAGCCAGTCATCTTAGGCAAATCAAGGACATTTTTCCTTTGGAAGATGAAGATACCCTACATTGTATGAGCCATCACAGTGGGAACTTTCCCCAGGTCTTTGATGAAGGACAACCTCCATAAGGCGCTGATTTTAAGTCATAGGAGATGTAGGACAACCTCCATATGTCAAGAACATGGATCATGCTTAAATTGGTCAACTGTACTTCCATCATATGCAAGGTTCACACGTGTGTGATGGAGGACATTTTCCCACCAGTCTTGTTACCTTTTTGGATTAACCCTTATACAGTTATCCTTCTATAGATGAAGATTGGTCTGCTTTGGGTGGTTTGCTGGCTTACCTCCTTGCAAGCCAGGCAGTTTTTTCTTTGCAAGATAAAGATACCCTACTTTATTTGAGCCATCTCAGCGGGAGAAATGTGATGCAGTTTCCCCAGGTCTTCAATCTCAAACTCTTTTGCTAATTGAGCTTTCAAACTGAATATCTTTTCAGAATACTTTTTTCATCAACAAGGGCTATAAGTACTGTTCTTCGAACCATGCCTCTTTATATCGAATTATGATTAGCACCACTCTTCTTGTATCCATAATTAAGGACTATGCTAATCTTCCAAAATATTCCACATTATGGTATTGGTGATTACTTAAATTCATATAATGATTTCTTTAGACAGCACACCTTTCTGTCTTATGATTTTTAACAACTAGGTTGAATTTATCATATAAACTACTTCCTCCGAGTCTCAATGCAAATGCAGGACGGCATTTTCCACATCCAGTTTGATGGACACCCTACCCAAAATTGGCTGTACAAGATAGGAGATCCCTGATTGTGCTCATCTTAGCTACTAGCTCAAACATCTCCTAGTAGTCAATACCCTATATTTTAATCAATGCCTGGAAACAGTGTAGGCTTGTACCTTTTAATGAATCCATCAGCTTGGTGCTTCCATTAATTACCCTTCTGAAACCAATGGCTCCCTTTTGAGGTAGAAACTTTTGAGTCCCCTAGTAGTATTCTTGATTAATTCTTGCTTTCCTCTACCATGGCATTCCTTCTCTTTTGGATTGGGTATGCTTTCTTCCAGCAAAGTGGACTGGATATAGAATCTACGAAAGGGAAAGGCTTTATAGGTGGATGCCATATTATTGTGTGGCCCAAGTGCAGAAAATGGTTGTATGTATGATTACTCCCTTCTCTAAGAGGTTAAGGAACTAATTCAAGATTATCAATTATCAACAAGGGGATATGTAGCCAATGAATCATCAAAGGTTCGGAGATGATGAACTACAGGGTGATTCTCACTAGACAAGAGGTATTGACATACCTTTTCTTTTTTTTGCATGTAAACTATCAACTCTGTTTACCTTACTTGAGTGAAGTGTCTCATCATGTTCTATAAACATAGGTTCTTGTGCCATTATTGGCAGTGCCTCCTCTCATACATGCTTTGTCTCCCCCTTGATTCAATTCCCAGTGGAATCAATGGGGCTCAGGGCAAGCAGGAGTTGATATGTCTCATCTTGTGCTTTACTATGAGTACTTGACTCCTTACAGAAACTACTTCCTGAGAGGTAAGATTCACTTTCCGAATGGAACATCCATAGTACTTCAGTAGGTCGATGATAGCATTTGTATCTTCTTGTATCTCAAAATATCTCGTGAATGCACCTGAATGCATGGTGGTCAAGTTCAGTCTTTGGATTTGCGATGATTATGCACAGAGCACACAAAGCATAAATGAAAATAGACCTAAACTGGAACAAAAATCAGCAATCAACCAAAGTTTTGAAATCCATAGCCCATTCAAACATTAAAATTAGTGAGACAAAGAATCTTCCTTATGCAATTTTAGGAAACGTAGAAAGTAGAAGTCACGGAGCCATAACCTTCGCCAATTTCAGAAGTGATAATTGAAATCCCAAACCCCAAAGATTGGTGTCCTTCGCCAATTATACCCCCACGACCTACTGAAAGTGTTTGTAAATCAACCTGTGGGCAATCATGGTGTTCTGGGGATAGACAACAGCTCAAACTCATATATATATATATATATTGGTGGTTAACTCCCTCTTTTATCTTAGTAGCAAAGATGAGGTCACTTTTTGTTGGAAGAAAAGGGTGAAAGGAACCCTAAAAATTTTTTACACGGTCTTTATCCTTCCATACCAAATGAATCATTTTGGGGGTAACATTTTACCCCCATATGGAGCTATATCCACCTGTTGGGAGGGGATTGAAGATTAAGGTAAATGAGTTTTTTCTTGGGGGAAAGAAGTGTCTTTTTGACCACAACCCTTGTCCCACTTGGCCCCTTGAATTGTTGGAAGAAATAATCTATGCAACATGTATAGCCCATGTTGTAAGTTTGATTATTGTAATGACTTTTTAGATGATAGCAGCTTAATGCCCGGCTGATCTAGACTATGTTTACTGTCATTATGCTTGTTAGCAGAATTTTTCTGATCAATGTACAAAGAAGACCTGGAATCTATAGAAGACACATTTGAGAGTAGATTGTTGAATCCAAAGTGATGGATAAAGTTTTCATGGTTATGGAGGATGATAAAGTCCATAAAATTGAAATTGATAATTTGGATGAAATTGTGATTCAAAAGACCAATTCATAGAGCTTTCCTTCTTGAATGATTTCTTTGATTTGGTGCTGGACAAGTCTGCTCAATTTCCATTTGTTCAGATTAAATCCATGTGGAATTACGATTGCTTCTTTCAACAATGTTCATTATCCTCTTCAAAACTGTGTTTAGAACTATGGGAGAATAATATGGAATGTGCAGAAAGGAAATCATAGGAAGACTAAGCCTTGGACTTAATCCAATTACTTTAGGAGTGTTGTCCTAACTTGGTTAATTGTAGAGTTTTATGACTTTCTTATTCTTTTCAGATTGTTACAGTAAAAGAAGAGAAGAGGGAAAGGGATAGGCGACTGAATCAAACTTAATCCTTATACTCTCCTATGGCTAAGCATTGATATTTATCATGTACAAATTGTCATGTATATGTTCAACTCAATCTCAATCCAAAGACAGCAAAAATATTTTCAAGTTTATTTGTTGTCCTCACAAGTTTAATATAAATTAAGATCTATTGACCTTTCTCATGGTACAATTTACTATCCGCCTCTGTTTTTGTGCTGATGAAGACTAGATTTGATGTAATATAGATGAAAGATTCATTCTCATGGTACAATTTACTGTTCGCCTCTGTTTTTGTGATGATGAAGACTAGATTTGATGTAATATAGATGAAAGATTCATTGTCACACAACAATTGTGACAACTAAGGACTCTTATACACAAGGGCATCAGGAAATTATCAAAGTTGTCACTCCACATGTAAAATGTTCAAATTCATAGTGTTAGAGTCAGCACTTGATCTTGCAACGACCTTTTCTTTCGTACTTTTCATAAAAAAAAAGTCACATCTAATAAAAATATCATGGCCTGAAGTAGATTTTTGATCATGCAGTTGCAGACCTAATCAACTCTAGGGAACCCCTCAAAGTAGACAGTGATCACTATAAAGAAAGCTCCGTCCTAGTATATGTTAAGACATCTTGTGATGTGCTTCATAGCGTCCCAATATTATATACAAGAAGCCATTTACTGACTACACTTGATAAAAAAGAAATATCTAGATGTTAAACTGTAAGATTACTAAGCTTAATAAAGTTTCCCCGTATGTGGAAACAAATTCTATACCTTGGTGATGCAGGAAGAGGAAGAACTGAGAAGGAAAAGAGGGCAGGGGGAGAAACTCAAACAGAGCAAAGTGAGGGAGAAGCAGAGATAGCCAAGATGGGAGAAGAAGCACAAGTCTTCCAATAACAATGGAATTCATCAATAGCTATCCAAATAATAAGAAATAAACATGGAGAAATCCTATTCCTAGGTTATTAAGAAATAAAATAAATTCTTAATTAATTACCTAAATTAAGAAAATAATTGAAAGAAAATATCACACTTACAGACTTCCATAATTACAAAATTTCAGGGATCTAAGATGTGAGGAAAGATGGAAACAAATTTGATAAAACAGACTAATTATTCAAATCTCAATAAACTAATAAATCATACCTCTGAGATATCCACATCACTAGACGTTTGAATCTGAGAATTTTGTTGTAGGGCCTTCAAATAAATCTGCTAATTGCTTAGATAGTATCTGGATGTGGCTTGGGTAGACACACAAACTAAGGATGTAATAAACTTCTGTGGCTATTAGGGTATCATTGATATTTGTCTTTTTAGAGTAATTAAACCGGAATTCAGGGATCCTTTGTCTAGAAATATACTTCCCTTTGTCTAGAAATATACTTTTTGAAGAAATAGTTAGACCCAGAGTAAGGAGTTTATTAGGCCACTTACTATATTATATAAAGCCGAAGTGTTGAGAGGTTGGGTATCAACATATTGAAAAATAACAGTGATGGAGGTTAAGACATTAAGATAGATGGAGGTTAAGACATTAAGAAAAAATTGGATTCATAGCTAATAAAAAAAAAACTTATTTGTCCTGACCTAAGACTGTACGTGGCCTGCACTATGTTGGGCCGACCGTGCCTATAGTGCTATTTCACGGGTTGGAACCAAACAACCTATATTTAAAAATATTAAAAAATAAAATTACATGAAATATTCTTAAATAATACATTATATATTATTTATTTTGTTAAATATTTTTGATATATTATAATTTAAACCATTATCACTAGTTCTAGAGTCCTCTTTACTAAAAGTAAAAATATTTGGATTTCTGACGTGATCTTTTGTATCCAACTTATTCTTAAAAAGGATTCAGTGTTATCATACTCTTTTCATCATCTACTTGACCCTCGGTACTAAAAGCGGATTCTGATAACACCGTACTTGCTGGTGGGAGGTACCGTACCATTGATGTGAGCATGGAAAATGTATACTTCCATCAATCTAAAATATAAAATTCTAAATTACTACTTGTAATGTTGAAATGTCGTTCGACTATAAGTAGTAAAGAAGTTTAGCCAGTGTTATATTTTCACTAATTGGTTGTCTTCCACATCGAGCTCGTACCAACAAAAGCAAATCTCGTCAGTCACATCTACTGCTACTTGCTTTTGTTACTGGAATGGTTGGTTTTGTTATTAATTGTGGTACATATAAACTATACATTGTATGCAAGTTATGATAGACATGAGCCTTTAATTTTTACATGCTGTTGGTCATCCCGATGTTGTAGAATTCTTCAAAATATATGTACCCCCTATGTAAATTCACGTGAGGGTCCATAATTGTGGCGAGACAGGCTAGTATTGGAGGATTTCACTAATATTTTAAAAAAATTTTCCTGTAAAATATAGTTAAATATAATATAAGTGAATATACTATTTTTAATAGTTTTACTGACTAAAAATCATTTATTTAAATTTTATATAATATATTTACCACCATTGTCGGTATTGTTTGGTGAAAATTATATCATTCCAAAAAAAAAAAAAAAAACAATGATGTTAGTAGATGCCAACAATTGGCTTAACAGTATATTCTTGATGATATAATAGATACATACAAGTTTATTAGTAAATATTTCTAAAAAATGTTTGACCATTTAGTTATCTTCCAACCAATATCTGTAATCGGCTTAACCGTTGGGATATTTTTATTATAGAAGATGGTTAAAATAGAACAAAAATAATAAGCGGTCTCTATCATTTGGTACGTCAGTTTGATTTGGTTGGACAGTCGATCTCTATCTTCTTATAAGTTAACTTATTTTGCCTATATAACGTATTGAATTATTACTCCCAAAGAAGGTGTTCTAATAAATAGAATAATGTTTTTATTTTCTTCACATAATGAGAAATAAATTGCAAGGTATCCTTGAAACAAAGGTTAATAATATAATATACACATCTTGTGTAGAATAATTTACCATTCAAAATTTAATAAAAATTATGATTTAGATAAAGAGATAGTAGAATTATTATTTGATGCATTATCAAAAGTAAAAAAAAAAAAATCTTATTAAATATTCCAAATTCATTTATAATATCTTTAATTGTTTTAGAAATTATGGAAGTGGTGTGTGGTACTCAAAAACTTTAAAACTAATAATTTTTTTGTAATTATTAATTTTCAAAAATCCAATATGATGTAACACATTATTATATGATGACCATATATAATTAGTTGAAGAAATGTTAGATTTTAAGTGTATTAATTTAAAATTTAATTATTGTTTAAATTATGTAAAAAGATAAATAACATCACCTTTGATAATTTGTCGAGATATTTTTACATACCTAGGTTGCAAACATTTTTGCACATACCGTTCAAACTAATATTCTTTTGCCATGAGAAAAGGACTCTCCAAGTGAATTATATTTTCCGTTAGTCTCTCTTGATTTAGCTATTGGTCTTACCGGAAAACTTTTGGCCCTGCACCACTTTAGTTTAGTTTGAGTTAAAGATAATTATTATATGTTATATTTTCTGTGTTTCTTCAAGTATCTTTTGTCCCTAGAACTTTCACACGCATCATCTTTTTTTTAACAAATGGCCCGTTGCTAACCGTTTGCCAATTTTATCCTAAAAAGTTGTCATACATTGTTGGAACATTTTTTAAGAGGCGATTAAAACTAAAAGGAATAGTAGTGGTATCTTGGTTAGAACTAAGTTGTGATTTTAGTTGAAGATAAAATCACAACTTGGTTAGAACCTTAGTTCAACTTGAGTTAAAGATAATTATTATCTCTTATATTTTTCTATATATCTCTTCAAGTGTCTTGTGTCCTGTGTCTTTAGAACTTTCTCACATATCATCTTTTTTGTCTTTTTTTTTTTTTTTGTTCTTTTACATTTTTACAAATGGCCATTTGTTGACCATTTACTATTTTAATCTTAAAAAGTTGTATACATTATTAGAATATTTTCTAAAAGGTGGTCAGAACTAAAAGGGGTAGTAGTGGTATCTTAGTTAGAACTAAGTTGTGATTTTAGTATATCAGAAGCACTATTAATGTGCGTATATAATGTCAATGGTATAGGAGTATCGGAATAATTTTTTCATATTCCTTCACTATCTGATGGGGATGGCAAAAGTGGGCCGGCCTAGCATGAAGGCCCACGGAAGACAGTGGATCCTAAGGGAGTCCGACCCACAAGCCCAGAGGCCAGTCGGCATTTCAGTTGACTCTAACAGTATCCTAGCCGGCCCAAGTTGATCTCGGTCCAATTAGGACGGCCCACGGTCCTTTACTCGCGCGCTGAAATTTCTTGCCTTAACCAGCTTGACTCTTCGAATATTGCCCCCAATCGTAATCTCTTCTGGAATGACAGCTCCAACTTGGCAGATCTTTCCTAATGAAAACTCCCATATCCGTCGTGTCTAATATCTTCTCGAAGAAGGGATTTTCTTGATTGATCACGGTTACTCTAATCAGCGCCCACAACCCCCATGTCAGCTTGCCAAATCTCCATAGACAGCTGGCGGCTAGCATTGGCGCCGGAGCAGGGCTGAACTAGCTTAAAGGTTATAAATACATTCGAGACAGACTCCAAAGGATACACTCATGTACATGTGCTCATACTCAGACTCGCACTCAAGAGCTCATAAAAGACTACTCTTTGCTCGAAAAGCCTCTCAAGAACTCTTTGTTCGAAAATTCTTACTCCCTCAATATCAATGCCGCTCCTTGTCGAGCGCAACACTGCAATGAAACCGCTCCATGCCGAGCGCAACCTTCGAGTCAGACTCAAACCCTACACTCTTGCATCATCATGTATATCCCTCATCCTTGCATCTTTCCATCTTTTTGAGGAATATTACTGACTTGAGCGTCAGAGGATAAATTGGAGTGTGAGTCCTGCCAATCTTCTGACCTCTTATTTTTTAGTTATGGTGTATAGGATTCAGGTTATAGAGAACGGAGAGTGGGCCTGCTTTTGTTCGACCCATCGTGGAAGACTACGTAGCACCCTAATTCATCAGTTACCCGAATCTAGGACGCATCACTATCGAAACTAAAAAAATTATATTTCATGATTAATAATTAATTTATAGAATGATAAATTGGTAATATTAATATATAAATTATAGCTAAAAATTAATAAAATTAATATGAATATATTAGTAAGTATGACACTAATGTGGGGGGAGGGGCTATTCACGGGAAAAAATTTAAATAAAAATTGGGGCACTGGCTCTAACCATTGGGGTAAAAGTTAAAATAAATTATGGCCATTCTGGCATGGTTCGTGGGCTGCCTACCGTGTGGCCTGTTGCAGTCCAAAGTGTTGGACCATGTTATAGATGGACAACATTGTTCACTAAGGGCCATGCTTGGCACGGCCCATAATGTGCCGTGCTGTGCCATGGATAACCCGGCCCATTTAATACCTTTATATGATAATGGCAAATGAAGGTGAAGAATCCATGTTAGATGACACTTTTGTGAGGGTATGGCTCTGTATGGTGCATAGTCTGCCATTGTGGATAGGAAAACTGCCTTGAGTTTGTTAGTTATGCTTTGATTTTGTTCAGCTGAGTTACTTCTCTTTATTAGGTCTCATTTTAGTTGCTCTCTCTATGATGTTTCCAAGTTTACCATACAGCTTTCTAATGCCTACGATGTTTGTAACTTGGGGAATAATGCAGGTGAGTCTTGTTGAATTGTCAAGACCATCGCCTACATTGCCTGAGATTTTAGGTGGCATTGGAAACTCCATTATCGAAGTGGATGCAAAACTGAAAGAACTTGTCCAGGAACTGGCATTTTCTCAGGGCATCCAAGCTCGGATGGATGGCATCCTCTTTGAGAGGCTGGAAGAAGCTTCATACGTGAATCCAATCTCTACTTTGCTCAGGGATTATCTGGGTTCGCTCTGATGTTTATGGGTTTGCTCGTGTGGAAGCCATAGTTTCTCATTTATAGCTGTGCTATAGTTTCTTAATTGTAGCTGTGCCATGGTTTCTCATTATAAGCAGCGTTTATTCACTTACATAACTCTCAGGTTACTAGTTGGAGTGGACTCTTCCGCTTGTTCAGAAACAGTTCTCCTTTAATCCCATATAGTGCAATTAAGAGCTTTATTGAAATTACTTTTACTGGGTTGGTTTGGGAACAAAACTCACCTGGGTATTTACTTAAATTTTGATTCATTCGTTGTGTAGATCGTATTGTATACGCCAATTTAATTGCATTTTGTTGTGCGTGTTGAAAAATTATTTCATCAAACGCAAGTAACAGACTCAATTTATCAATGTGGTAGATATAGTGAATACTCTCACGTATTGCATCATGATTTGTACCTTCTTTTTTTTTCCCTAAAAGTTTCACGGTGCATTCATGATATTGGTCTCAAGGAGATAAATTTGAAATCGGGTTTAGGACGGGATTAAAATTTACGACTTTTGCCTTTTGGTTATCATGGTCAGGATTGGCACAATTCTTGGAGTGAGTCCGGTTTCTTAACCATCCATTGCAATAACATATGGATCATTAGGTATTAAATCAGTTGTAGAATTTGATTCAAATGATTTATGATGTGCAAAGTGGTATATTTTTTCAGTTATATGGGAATTTAATTGCATTTCATTGTTTTGCATGCTCAAAAAATTCAATCGAATTACTTATCTATAATAATTCCATCTCATGTATAGCCCCAGATAAGTATTTAACACTTTCCAATTAGTGAGCATTTTTTCTTTCATTGTTGAAGGCTTTTGTGGCTAATTTTTTCTTTGATTCTATGGTAATTATATATTATAATATGTCGTAGATTTGCTCTTAAAATCATACAACAAACTTGACGGGATACTTCAAAAATACTGTTGCGAAGTTCCACACAACAAACGTAGAAGGATATTTACTCGATAAAGTTGCATTATAGAAGAAATATTGTTTTTTGGGGGAATTAATCGAATAAAATATATCATAATAAACTGGAGATAAGGAAATAAGATTCCATTTAGAAATTGTGTTTATCTATATAGTGATAATTGTGTAAAGCATATATTTTAGAATGGAGTCAAACTAAGAAAGGTGTATGACCTTGAGCGATGAGGAAGGGAAGAAAATGGCAAATCTAAAAGGGGCCAATGTGATAAGTGTCACGGTCTAAATTTTTATATAGCCAATCATATGGCACGTTCGATTCCTAGTGGATTAGGCACTGGCCAAGTTAAACTACAAACGCTCTACAATGTTTGGGGTTGGTCTTGAGATGCAATGCGAAAATTTATGTTAGTGTTAAATTCGTAGAATGCAAGGAAGTCGTTAGTAAAAGTGCACAAATACAAGTAATTAATAGTAATAATGTAATAATTGGATATAGAAGAAGATTTTAAGAATTCATTCTTCCATGTAGATGTATTTGAGCATTTTGGTCTTTTGTACTAATATACATTGGAATGTCTCAATTTTCACGATAGAATTTTTAATTTTTTTTATAATACTAAAGTTTAAACTAAAATCATCTAAATTGTTATAAAAATATAAGGATATGAGAAAAATTATATAAAAATTTACATAATTTGGTTTGGATTCTAACATCATCTCCTATTAAGTTGTCAATGTCCTCGTTAACTTGATTCTTCAGGATGGTTTTAGCTTCCTATTTCTTAAATCTTATGTCTTCAGTAGGTTTCAAACTTGTTTCTTCTGTTGGTATTTCCTTTCACTTCATGAGTATTTCTTTCTTCTTCTTTGTTGATTTTATCACCTCCCGTTCAATAATGATTTCTTCAACTTTTGATGCTTCATCTGGACAAGCCCTTCATATTTTTATAAGAAGCGCTTATCTCTTCTTCTGAAAAATCGCATCTGCTCTTGGAGAAGTTTCACTTGCATAAGATCTCATACCTTGAATTGTACAAGCCACTTGCTCTAATCTGATGACTTCTCCAAATAGGCTTTGGCAATCTTTGTGTTCTGCTTCTGTGACGGACTACATCCAAAGCCTGTTATTACTTCTGATCATAAACAATTAACCAAATAACTGAAATAAAAGTTTTATTAGATGTGAGATATTTCAACTGACCTTAATATAAATAAATAATATACACAGGATATAAAAATATGCCACAATATTGATGGCTCTGACACCGACCTAAAAATATGATGTCGGACTTTTAGTAAGGAAAGATGCCTACTAAAATTGAAACCATATTCAATATCAATAACTTGCGAAAGCAAATATATTCATGACTTATATATAAATGAAACTAAAAACTTCCAACATCAGTCATCCATATGACATAGAACATCTGCTAAATACAAAACCACTTTTTTGCAACATAACAACAATTTCACACAAAAATTTGTCCAAGACCATCACGACACAACAACCGATATCGGACTCTATAATACGACTGAACCTTCTAAATATTGGCCACAACCTATTTACTTTACATTCATCATCTGGAATTGAAATTAAACTAAATTATAACATTTAGATATAATAAACATTACCCAAAAACGCTAAACAATATAAATCATCCATAATCATAATAATTTCGACTCTTCATGTCCACGTAATCATTTAATCTTGATTTCCTAGTACAGGCTTGTGCAACTCATTTGAAGTATTAATAAATATAGTAAAGAAGTGAGCCAAATAATCAGTAAGGCATCAATATAAATAAGAACAAATACAGTATACTTTAAAATAAAATCAAAAGAATGAAATAGGATCATAATGTATACATAAACATAAAACATGATCAGATGATATTTTCATAACCTGTTTCTATATTTTATTTATGATTTCATTAGTCTTTAAAATATATAAAAATTTTTTTATCTTTAGGACCAGAGTTAGTAGGCCTTATTAGTTAATGGAAAGGTCAAACGAAGAAAGGATTGTGTATACTTTTACACAATCTAAGACATTACCCACGCAATTCAACATATCATGGTGAGTGGTATACCTTTAATCCGATATACGAGACCATAGTCCTTATTGCCACCAAAAGGTCCCCCGTGGCCTAGGGATATTTCTCGATTTACCACTTTAATATCTTAAGGTATGTTAGGGAAGATCATCATCTGAATAAAATCCTTGGTCCATTTTCTCGATTTCTTTTCATAATTCAGTTGGAAACTCTACACAAATTTATTTAGTCTTTTTTCTTTAATTTTCTCACTCCAAGAGAAAATATCCATAACAGATAATAAATTATAGAGTTCAAGATTATTTGATACATATGCATATTTTCATATTCATATGAGCTTAATTCATATTCATGTGGGTTTAAGTTTTAGATTTTAATAAATGCTTTTTCACAATAAACAGATGAACAGAAAACAAAGAACTTGACAGAATATATGATTTTTCATCATAATAGATAAACAGATGATGATGAACTTTACAGATAATTTAATAAATCTGTAATATAAACATAAAAGACCATAAATCATATTTCTCAATTTTCAACTATACAGGAGCTTTGGCCATTATTACAGATATAAAACAGAAACCTAATACTAAAAAATAGCATACAAATCATGATACATATGTCTAAACATGAAATTCCTTCAAATTTTCATAAACTAAAATTCAAATTTGGGATTCGAAATTTCAAACAATATCAAAAAGTTTCACAAAAAATATGCAAAATAGGCAATTTTTACAATATCAATCTATATACTTAACATACGGGGCATTTCGGGAAGAATATTTAAACATTTAAAAGACTTAATATAATTACCCGAACATGTAAAGTATCATATACGAAATACAAGTAATAAAACATCATAATACTTGAAATCATAGCATGCGTGGGGTTAGGGTTTCCAATTTAACACAACATTTCACTTAAATTTCAAAATTGGAAGAGAAATCGACATGTATTCTCATTTTTCACACATATACTTCAAAATCGGAAGGCAGATCAACATATATGCACATTTATCACATGAATATTTTAAAATCTAAACTTGGATGGGTATTTGAACAAAAATATCTAAAAAGAACGGTAAGAAATGAGCAACAAGAGAAAGAAAAATATAGGAGTGTACTTACCTTGACCCGATCTATAAGTTTCTTAATTAACTCTACCCAATAAACGAACCTGATAGCTTTGATCTCCTCTTCTCTCTCTTCACCGTTGCACACTCTCTCTCTCCTTCTTTCATCTTTCTACAAAAATGACGAAAAGTTGAGCACGCGGGCTTTAAATACTCAGACTAACGCTTGAGCGCCGGTTGAGCGTCCATCAAGTACAGCACCATTGGATTTCACTCCCAAGCATGCTTTGAGCGTGTTTCAGGTTTTAGGCTCGAGCTTGCATCAGGCGTGCTTCAGGACCGCATCAAGCCTGCGTTAAGCCCATATTCACCCTGTCCACTTTTTTGACTTATTTAATCCAATTTTTTACATCTTTTGACCTCAATTTTGATTATATCATCTTATTTAATCATAATTTTCATCAATAAAAAATACAAACTTTACAGCTTCCACTTTCGAGAAAAGTTGTAAGTACGATGATACTTTCATTTGTATGGCTTAGCGACAGTATGTGAAGGAAGCGGCTATTGACCTATTACGTTCTCAAAAGGACTCTTATTTAAAGAGCAGTATTTTTTAGTGTTAAAACAAAATTGAACAACATTGAGGATCTTTACCAAATCCTTCTGACTAGCACTCACAAAATACAACAAGTATTCTTTAAGTAGGCCATTGAATTTCTCTATTTAACCGTCAGTTAGAAAATGATAGCTTGAGAAAATATTCAATTATGATCCAAATAGTTTTAAGAGTTCTATCCAAAAAGCTCAGATGAAGCGTCCATCTTGGTCACTAGTAACAATTTAGGGCATTCCCCAATATTTGGTGATGTGTTTGAAAAATAAAGATAATGTCTCCTTCCCTAAACTATTTCTTGTTGTCGGAACAAAAGTAGTGTACTTTGAGAAGTGGTCCACTATCACCAAGATGCACGAGTACTCACCGACTTTGGGCAGCCCTATGATAAGAAACACTTTCTCAGGGTCTGTTAGGTAAAGTGAGGGGTTTCAACAACCCTAACGTCTTCTACCACTCGACCTTATCTTGTTGACAAGTGGGACATGTCTTTGTGTAGCTCATCATGTCCTCTATTTTAGGCCAATAATAGCCCTTTTACAACGAACTCAAGGTACGCTGTTACCCTGGGTGGCCACCCATAAAGTATCATGATATTCTCTAAGGAGCGCCCTCCTTAGCCCGGCAACCTTTGGTAGGAAAATCAGGTATCCTTTCGTGAAGATCAATCCATTATCTGTCCAAAATCTTTGGATCTTGCCTCTCGAATAAGTTGAAGTAGTATCACGACCATTGGATCTTTCTCAAGATTTGACTTTACCTATTCTCTGATGGTCATAAAAATCTCACTTGTTGATAGGTTGGGTACTCGAGATAAGGCAGCGAGGTCTGGTCTTCTACTAAGGACATTTGCAGCTTGGTTGTAGCGTCAAGATTTATACTATGGCATCAAGTCAAATTTTGCTAAGAACTCTTGCCACCAAACCTGCTTGGATGCCAACTTTGGTTGGATAAGGGTATGGCTGATAGTAGTATTGTTAGTCTTCACTTTGAACTTAGAGTCAAGCAAATAGTGTCTCCATGTCTTCAGACAGTAAATAATCGTTAGCAACTCCTTCTCTTAGGCTGCATAACATTGTTCGATCTCATTTAATTTTTGGCTTTCGTAGGCTATCGGATGGTCTTCTGAAAATAAGACCCCTGCAAGAGCGAAATCTGACGCATCTGTCTGTACCTCAAAGTGCTTCGTCAAATTTAGAAGGGGCACTAGCTCCTTCACTATTGCGCCCTTGAGTTCCTCAAAAGCTTGTTGGCATGCCTTCGTCCACTTCCATTTCCAGTCTTTCCTAAATAGCATCGTTAAAGATGCTGTATTCCTCAAATACCCTTTTATGAATCATTGGTAATAGTTCGTAAGGCCAAGGAATGAGCACAACTCACTTACACTTGATGGACTTGCCAAATGAGATATCATTGCCATATACATAATTATATCTTTCTCTCATCTTTCCTTTATCTATATTCTTCGATATTTCGCTTTGAATCACTATGGAATAAAATTAGCAAATCGTTTCTAGGTTGATCGACCTTCTCAATAAAAGAGAAGGGTGTGAAAAATTCTTTCGGGATACAACTACGAGACAAATTAAATCCAACGGATTGGTTAAGGGATCCGAATGACAACCGAATTAATTCCAAAGGATGGGAGGATAGTTAACCACCGAAATTAATCCGATTAGCAACCAAATTAAAACCCGGTTGCGGAGAAAGGACTCGGGCGACAATGTGACTAAAAGTTAGCCATGAGGGTAGCCAAAATTCAGCCAAGAAGGAATCATAAAATCTGATTTTTCTAGTCTTAACTCTCCACTGCATCAGCATATACAACCCAGCAGCAGCTATGACATTTAATTGAGGACTTCTTCAACCAAGTATCACACGGGTAGCAAGGCACCAACATTTAGCAAAATGTGGGGAATTAAGAAGCAGCTTATAGCTTCTTACTTTAACAAAACTTCAGCTAGTAGCTGAAGTAAACCCCACGGCAGCAGCCACAAACACCAAAATTTGAGAATTTTCCCAACCAAGATACAAAAGGTTTAGCAAGTCACCAACCCTTAGCAAATTTGGGGGAAACAAGGAAGCAGCTTATGGCTGCATACATCAGCAATTCGGGCAGCAGCAGCCATGCAAATTAAGGAAGGAAATCGGGCAGTAGTAAATCAGCAAGAGAAGGGGCAGCATAATAATTCAGGTGAGCATATTCAGGGCATGGGTAGCTGTATATAATAAAAGATAAATTAGCAACTAGCTTGGCAACCTCATCAACAACGCGATGACTCACCCACTTAGCCAAATAAGTAAAAGGAAAACAGAAGGAAGCAGCTGGGAGCTGCTGAAATGAAGCCGGCTGCAAACTGCTGAGGAGGCAGCAGCCGCAGTCAATTTTGACCCCAGTTGTGACGGGTCATTTTTTCTTGATGACCTCCGTCAATAATCATACTTAACAAATTAAACTAATGCACCTTTAATTTAATTTATTAAATTTAACATAAAATCGGGTAAAATTTTCTCTAAAATTGGACAAAAGCCAATACAAACAACCTGAATAAACATACAAATAAATATGCTTTAACGTCCTTTCATTCATAATACAAACACAGGATCATCAAAATGCCATATTCATCTGTGGCTCCAACACAATAATCCTATCCTCTATATCGGTTCAAAAGGGAGATGCCAACTAGGAACCTGTACAAATCTAACGTCAAAATGTGGACGCAAAACTAAATACATAAGATAATCCTACATGAGCAAAAGTAGTATCCCAACATATATGACTATCAATTATATAGTTTCCATCCACAAAATTAGTTATTTACATTCACAAATATTAAACTCTAAAGGTTTTTCAAAAGACTTCAAGGCTCCACAAAGCTTCATTAACTTAATCCTTCCTTCACTCTTGCTCATTAGGTATCAGCTCTACGGTCTCATTTGGAGGGGGACAAAATAATAAGAGTGAGTCGAAATGCAACAAGGTACCATAAAAATAAAAATATGCAGAATTCGTATAAACATATATATATAATAGTAGAAAATTGGCATAACATGATTAGGGAACAAAAGACATGCAGAAATAGGAGAAAGCATGGAACGATCCGGAAACATGAGTTTAGAGATAAAAATCCTATTTTGTCTCTTATATTTTTCCTTTGGTTATTTCCTTTACTATTCTTAATGAGAAAATGTGTCAAGAATCAAAGATCATCTCAAAACCTCGCTATGATGATTTAGCCAACATCTTAAAGTATCTCCACTAGAAATTTCATGGGATGAATCTATCAAATATGGTATGCATAAATCAAAATCAGCAAAGTTCAACAACCGATTCTCCATATGATATGATTTTGATTTTTGCCTATTCTAACATGATTGTGGCACCAATTTAAAGTATTGGACCAATAATACTTGAAGATAATAGTAGAAAATTATCAACAAAAGAAAGAGATAGCAATGTTCTTGCTTGATTTAATGAGAATTTGAATCTAACCTCCTGATTTCCCCTAACTGATATCGCTCTCTCGATTCTGTTTTTCTCCCTCTGTTCTCTCTAATTTTTCCTTCTGTTTCTTCCAGCTTTCTTTTCTTTTTTCTTATTTATTCTCTTACTAAATATGCTGAGTCATCCCTAAATTAATTTCAAGTTTCCACATGCCCCAATTTGTTGGCAATCTCTCGGTTGGCACCCTGCTAAATCAGCTTCTCTTTGGCTGATTTGGGGGCGTCCTTGTTTGCCACTTTCTTTTATTTAATTGATGCTAATTTTTATAAATGTATACTCCCTTATTATGCCATATGTCCCTTCCTCTTCTTATGCCAAGTTTCATATTTTAATTAGTTAGTTTAATTGGTTAACAAAAATTTGGAAATTTCATGAGTGATGCCGTGCCCCCTTTAGCTTCTTCCTTCTTCTTTCTTCCTTCTTTACTTTCTAAGTTTAAAATTTTTACTAAGCATTGGATTTTGTGTATTAAGTGCCAGATGCCCCTTTTCCATTTCCTAAATTTAATTAGGTGTGAATTGGTTTAATGTGAAAATTTTATTAAGTATGGGCCAGCTCTCTATTTCTCTAAATTTTTACTCAGTTTTTTCTAACTATATATATTTTTGTAGTTGTCTATGGAACCCTTATACTAATATAATTTAGCTATAAATTTTGTTATGTTGTTAATCGAATGACACGACAGCTTTCAGGCCGTGACGGACCAAAAATTCTACAAAAAATCCGGCAAAGTTATATCTATAAAACGGACATCTGCCAAATACAAACCTGTACAAAACCCTGTAAAGAAATCACAAATACATGATACATATACACAGGATCCCATTCACCACAGCAATCACATAGTTGGCACCGATGCCATAATTTCGGTACGACGCTGGCTCAGAAAAGATGCTAACTAGGAAGCCCAATATAAGCACAAATAGACACCTGTAGAGGCGTAATATCCATCATACACAGTGAGAACTAGACTATTTATCCATCATCGTTCTCATGGCATACATATATGTAACCATAAGTATCAAAATATTTAATACAATATTTATATCTCATACAAAATAATAAAACTAAGTCCTCAAGAGCTCTCCAATCCGTATCAGCTGCCTATCTTGCGCTTATAGCCTATTCGAACTCATCGGGCATAATAGCTTGCTCATATGGAAAGAAAGAAAAGTAAGGGTGAGCTAACAGTTTAGCAAGTACATAATATTCAAATAAACGGTAGGCAATATAAACGAAGTTAAGTAGAATAAGGACATATAATCATGAGAAAGATGTACAAACTGGAATATGGTCAAGTGTGCTTTGAAATGCAATTTACTTCTTCTTGGAGTATAATTTATGCATAATTATTTATCTTTGTGAACCAGGGTCAGTAAACATTACAAACTAAAGGTATGGGAGGATGAGGAAAGATCATGATACCTCTCATAATCTAAGGCCAAACGACGTACTCAACATCAAATAATAAACGTTTGCCTAGAAAAGGCCGAACACCACGTGGCATAGCGGTATGCCTATCACCCGGTCATACAGGGCCGATAAAATGCTACCCTAACCTCCCGCGGTCCAGAGCTAGTCATCGTCCTTCCACAATAATATCTTAAGGCTTGCCAATAGTATAACCCATTACAATATGCGGCTGGAGTAATCCTCGAGTCTCTACTGTAATGCTAATGGCAGGCCAAAGGGTATTACATTCGTTACACAATTCCATGGTCCTAGTTTCATGGCTTCTTATTCATTTGAGAAAAGGTCCACCATAATTCAATTCACAATATCTCCGTCCGGGAGAACGATTCGATCACATATCACATTTTGGACTTCCCTCTGATCACATATACGATTATTATCTTTCCTTTGAATTTAAGTCTTTTCACAAGTCAATTTGGATACACAGACAATATAATAGATAGGAAGGATTAGAATTCCTTACCATATTAGGCAATTATTACTTTGGGAACCTCCAGAACACATTTCCTTCACAATGGAACACAAATACATTTTTTCGGGGCATACAATTGAACATATACAATTAGACATAGCTTACATAATAAATAATTATGATAGAAGCATACAAAATTTTCATTTATTCTGGTGAATGAAGGGGCCACTTTAGAGTGCCTGGACGTCGCGAACGGGTCGATATTTGTAACATCGAATGCCCGGCTGAGGCATATGCACAATTAGGACATGATAATTCATAATTTGGGGTCAATTAAATATATAATTGAAGGAAAAGGGGAGAATCCCGAGTTGGGCGGGGTTTGGGTTTGGCAAGGCCAAACTGGACAAATCGGAGGGGAAATCGGGTATCAAATGATAAATAAATTATACTATGATATCGGTAATGATATTCTAGTCTTAATTTATGTAAAAGCCCAAAAAATCAGAAGCCAAAACCACCCGGGGTGCAGGTGAATAGTGTCGACACAAAATGAACGTGCAAAAAAATGAAAAAGAAGAGTATGGGTGCACTTATTTCGACCCGGTCTGTAACTTTTTCAACTAGATCGAAGCCAAAAACTGACCTAAAAGCCTCCATTTCCTTATCTTCTTCTTTGTGTGGCTCCTTCTCTATGCGGCTCTTTGTGCGCACAACCACCTCACCCTCGGCCACCGCCGCCTTGCCCACTTGCTGCTGCCGCCTGCCAGCCATCGCCGGCCACCGCACACCACCGTCTTCCCTCGGCAAAACCCTCCACCGCCACTCAACAAAACCCTAACCTCCCTCTCTCACTCCCCGAGCCCTCGCTCTCCTCTTTCTTTTTCCTTCTGCTTCATTATTATTATTATTATTATTATTATTATTATTATTATTATTATTATTATCATATATTCTTTTTTCTTTATTCTAAAATCAAAATTGATACTCGGACAACCAAATGAGCGCACTTCGAGTGTTGGCCCAAAGATTCAAATATTTTTTAAAATTTTATAATATTTAATTAATTTTTATCAAGCCCCAATTTACTCAAAATAATAAATAATCACCATTAAATCAGATAAAAATATTCGGGATATTACACAAGCTGCTCTCATATCGACTGTATTACTAATTTTATCAATTGAAACCAAATTGATTATGAAATTGGGTCTATTGATTAAATTCTATACTATTGTGGTATCTTAAATTAAATCTTAAAATTTTAAGCTTATGACATAATTATTGGAATAAGTGTATTTATGAAATTCAATCCTTACAGTTGGATGGAAAGAATTTGTCCAAAAAAGTCTCATAAAATATATCATAGGATATCTCTTCATTTTCCTATTCCCAAAGTGTAACATTGGGCTACCATGGTAGCCTTACCTCCCGGCTTATATGTAGCAAATTTGACCTTGTCCTCCTCGGGGCAGTCAATCACTTAAAAAAATTCTTTTCAATTCTGCAACCAATTTTCTACCTTTATGGGATCAAACTCTCCCTAAAATTTAAGGATATGTTTGCTTTTGAATCTGTCAAATGATATCCTACCTTGGCTCAGCCATCCTCCTCATAGCCTTTTGAGCCTCTTGACCTTATTAGCCATTCACCTCATAGTCTCTAAATCATGATATTGTCATTGAATCATCCAATCAATAATGTTTCTCATGCAACCCATCATTGCCAAATACTTCTCTTCGTGACTAGAGACTAATCTCCTTTCCCTAGCGGCTTCTTGAGTTTTGCTCATACTATCATCTTCTTGACTAGAAATCGATCTTCTGTCCGTAGAAGGCCTATTATCCACTGTAAGGTACCAATTTTCAAAATATGATAATTAAGAGTAATTAAGTCAATATAAATGAATTGATGTCAAAGGACATAGGAGAAATTAGGTTGAAAATCCCAAAGACTCAGAATTGGCAAAATTGGGAACCGGCATTGCAATCCTAGAAAAGTTAATTCATAAATGAGATTCAAGTTTTAAATTATGATAATCATGACATATTAAGCGAATATAATCAAAATTATGGTCCAAAGATGTGAAAAATTAAGTTAAAGGGGTAAAAATAGGTCCTAGACGGCAAGTGTGAAGCAAGCTCGCTGTAGGCTTGGCACAAGCTTGGCCCGCACCTGACCCATGCCGAGGCGCAACCCAGGCTCAAAAAATAGAATGCCACACCCAAGGCACACCTCCAAGGTGCATTTGGTAGAATCGCGTGCTCGATGCACGGCCGATGTTCACTTGAGCATGGATTTTTGGTACTACGGTGCCCGAACAACACCCGATTGGAACTCGAGGTGGCAGTTTGAGTATAAAAATGCAAAAGGGTTATTTCTACACAATTTTGTAGTCATCCAAGAGAGAGGAGAGAGAGAGAACGTGAAGGAGAAGAGAGAGAAGGAGAAAATCAAGGTTTCCAAGTTTGATTTCGGCTTGGAACTAATTAGAGAAGTTGTAGACCGGGTCGAGGCATGTGTACTCACATACTTTTCTTCCTCTTGTGGTAATTTTTGTTCATTTTCTCGGGGTATTTTTGTCCCGATACCAATCCCAAGCATGTATTTTATGCGACCCACTATTTGAGCATGAATATTTATCGATTTATTATCTGATTTGTTATTTTTACATGGTTTGTGTACACGGGAAACACTAACCCCATGGCCGGACAACTTTTACCCCTTATTTTGGGTTTTATGCATGATTTTTCTATAGGTAATTGAAACCCATGTCTTAAGTATGAATATTTATTGATTTAGTGTCCAATTTCCAAGTCTTGTGCAATTTTATCTCTAACGAAACCCTAACCCATGCCCCGCATGTTTTCTCCCGTTTAATTTGAGATTTATGCATGATTTAGCCTTAGATAACTAGAACCCTAACTTATGAACATGGTAAATTTGGTAATTGTACACATGTATTTCATGTATGTTATTTTGTGTTTCCCAGAAATTATGTTGGACGCGTTATGAAGGAAATTGACCATCCGAAAGCTCCAAAAATCATGTTTGGAACATTGTGGTAACAATTTTTTTTATTTTTTCAAGCTCCATGTTAAATTGTGCATGAATCCAAAATCAAGTAAAGGTTTAAGGTTCCAAGCATATAATGATATGTTTTAGTATCCATAAAATATGAGAATTATGCAACATATAAGAAGGAAACTCCACAATTTGATATGTTTTATGATTCCCAGAGTGAGAATTTTGTTTAAGAATGTGGTGGACCTTCCCTTTAAAAAAGTAATCATAAAATTGGATCAAGGATTTGTATTTTAGATGGTAGTATTCCCTTACATACCTTAAGATATTATTGTGGATGCACGAGGACTGCCTCTGGGCCACGGGGGATATGGTGGCATATATTTTATGGCCCCGTCTATCAGGCTAAAGATATACCGCTCACCATGAGGTGTTTGAATTTCGTGGGTTTGTACCTTAAAATGTGTGGAAGCAAACACATTTCTTTTCTCGTTCGATCACGCTGTTAGTTGGTAAAGCCTACTAACCCTGGTCTATAAAGATAAAGATAATTCTACATGTTTTAGGACCTAAAGGAATTAGAAATAAAATAAAAAAGATAAAGGTATTCCGAACAATGTATTTAATCATATTTTATGTTTATGCATTTATATCATGCTCCTATATCCTTCATCTATTTTATTTTGAATATATTGCTTACTCTCATTGATTATATTGTGTCTTGTTCAGTATTTGGCTCACTTTTGCTATTTTATTTCCTTCAAATGAGAACGAACTTATATCTGATGATGCAAAGTAAAGGATTAGAAGTCTGTTAAGTTGGAAGACTTGGAGGATGATCTTATGGAGTTAGATTTTATAATTTTGTTACTCGTGGAGTACCTTTGTATATAATTTGATGGATTTGTATATTGATGTAGTTGTATATTGATAATGTACATGTAGTTTAGTTTTTGTTATATTTGATAAATGTATATACTTTTGTAAGTTTTTATGTTTTGTTTAGACACCTAGTGGTATATTATTTGAGCTGATATCGTAATTGGAGTTATGACGTGTGAGGTTTCAGTTCTAAAACATGATAATTATGAGATAATTAATATGATAATAATCAAGTTTAGATTTAATGTATGCAAAAGGAAATGTATTGGAAGTAAAATCGAGGGGAGAAACAGGCTGCTGCTTGCTAGTGCGCTGCCCAGCAGCACAGCGCCTGCCGAGTGCTCGAGAATGGCAGGTAAGCGCTAGGGAGGCTATGGGGTAACTCCCAAAGGATGCGGCTGGGCGCTTGAGTGTAGCCGGGTAGTGAGCCCGCGCCTGTTGCATGCTCACCTGGTGCTCGAGCGTCAGGCCATTTTAAAAGCCCGTGTTGCTTTCGGGATTTTCATTCTCGCGCAACCGAACCCTAACTTAGAGAGAGAGAGAGCACCGAACAAGAGAGAGAATGGAGGAGATCGAGGCCATTGAGTCTGAATTCGTTCGAGAGCTAATTATAAAAGTGGTAAATCGGGTCGAAACAAGTGCTCCCATACCATTTTTATCTCCTCTTTTAATTTTTATATATTTTTTTATCAAGTATTATCATTCCAATATCCACCCAAATTGTGAAAAATATGTAACCCATGATTATTGCTCAAAGTATTTATGGTTTATTGTCCAATTTACCTTCCGTTTGGCCCAGTTTGGCTTTACCAAACCCTAACCCATGCCCGATTCAGGATTTCCCCCTTTCCTTCAATTATATCTTAAATTGACCCCAAAATATGAATCACCATATTTTAATTATGCATATAGATCGGCTGGGTGTCCGATCTCACAAGTATCAACCCATTCGCGATGTCCAAATGCTCTAAATCAACACTGTTACTATTCACCCGAGAATAAATAAAAAATTTGCATGCTTTCACCCAAATTAATTTTTATGAAAGTATGATTAATTGCGTATGTTCAATTATAAGCTCTGAAAAAATATGATTGTGATCCATGTGTAGAAGAAATGTGTTCCAGAGGCCCCCGAAGTGATAATTGCTTAATGTGGTAATGAATTCTAATCTTTCCTATGCATTGTGACATCTATGCATCCAAATTGACTTGTGAAAAGATTTAAATCCGAAGGAAAGATAATAATCGGATATGTAATCGGAGGAAAGTCCATAATGTGATTTGGGATCGAATGGTTCTCCCGAATGGAGATATTGTGGATTGAATTGTGGTGGGCCTTCCCTCAAATAAAAAAGAACCTGTGAAACTAGGACCATAAAATTGTGATACAGAGGTAATACCCCTTGGCCTGCTAGTAGTATTATAATAGAGACTCAAGGATTACCCTGACCGCGTATTTTAACGGGTAATACTCTTGGCAAGCTTTTGGATATTACCGTGGAAGGACGATGACTGCCCCTGGGCTCCGGGGGTACATGTGGGGGCCTTGTGTTATCGGCCAGCCTACAAGCATGATATGTAGACAACCATTACCTCTGGGTCGATAATAGGAGCTTATTATCTTAGATTATTATGGTGTATTATGATCTTTTTCTTGTTCTTTCGTACCTTTAGTTAGTAAGGCTTACTAACCCTGGTCCGTAAAAATGAATAATCGTGTATAAAGTATATCTCAAAAAAAAGTAAATTATATTCCAAAGCATATTTGATCATGTTCCCGTTTATGCATCTCTTTCATGATTATATTACTTTTCCTTACTCATATTCGCTTATGTTATCCACTGCTTTTGATTATGATATACTTGTTGAGCGTTAGTTCACCATTACTTCTTTTTCCTTCCAGATGAGCACACTATTATGCCTAACGAGTCCGAGTAGGTTGTGAGCGCAGTATAGGCAGTTGATATGGACGGGAAAGCAATTTCGAGGGCTTAGTTTTGTTGTTTTGTATAAGGAATGGATATTGTATTATTTATTTTGATAATTGTGGTCATACATGCGCGTTTGATGATGATGATGATGATGATGGATGTATAGTTAATTTTCGCTGTTCATTGATGGATGTAGTATCTTCTACAAGTATCTTTTATGGTTGTAATTGGTTCCTAACTGGCATCCTTTCTGAGCTGTCGTACCGGAGTTGCAACGTCAGTGCCACTTGTGTACTTGTTGTGGCAATTGGGATCCTGTGTTTATATTGTATGCGTGCTGTGGATCCTGTACAGGGTCTTGTACAAAATATATTTGTATTTTGGTATAAAATTTTAAATTTTTATTAAGTAAGAACAATTATATAGAATTGATGGGATATATTTAAATATATTTTAATATATTATTTATTTATCGAAAATCAAACCTAACATTTACAAATCTAAAAGTTGGCATTTGATTGCAATTATAAGGAATAATATGTAGCCATGCTACGCATAGATTATGAATAGTAATATATAGTCTTTGATTATATGAAAATAATTATAAACCAAACTTCATACTCGACCCTTGGTTAGATTATTATTGATCATTAATTCTTTTACATTCAAACAATTTTTACATGTTCTAGGTTCTTATATGTTTACACAATTTTTGTATGTGTTATGTTCTTATTATTGTACTCAATTTTCATATGTTTTATCATATTTTTGATATTTTTGGTATTTTAATTTTTTATTATGAATATTGTTCTCTGCATGATTCATTTACTATATCCATATATATATAATTGTATATTTTTTATTGAGCGTTAGGCTAACTCTTTCCATCTTTGTTAATATTTCAGATTAATGGGGATATCATTTGCAGGAATTTTGGGCACTAAAGAATCATTATGACGATATAGCATTGTTAGCATGTTTTAGATGTAATTTAATCATTTGGATTTTGAATTTTATATTTGGTCGAGGGTCTAATTGTTATAATTTACTTATAATATTTGTTATGTTATTAGTTACTTTGATTTTAAATTTGAGATATTTTTCTCTACTTATTGTCTTAATCGATCAATAGATAAGTTATTAAAGCCACTTTCAAATATAGTCTTTGGATCATGTGTTTTGATATTTATTTATTATTAGACTGTTTAATGATATTTATTGTAGGATCACATTTTAATATTTAGCTTGAAATTAAGATAGTAATTAAATATTCGATTAAGAGTTTTGATTAAGCCCGATTATAATATACTTTAAATTTGAGTCTGGAGTTGGGGGTGCGATGGCTTGGCACATTCAATCAATTCAAAATGAAGTCCTTATATAAAGTATGGAACCAATACAAGATTTGCTAAGAAGGGTATCACACCATGTCTTATTGAAGCACCTACAAGTTCAGTCTATCATGGTCTTTGTCAACACAAGAACTATGATCGATGTGGCTATTGAGCAAGCACTTACGAGCAATGAAGAGGCATGTAAGCTTTTGGACGATGTCCTCAAACAACTATAAATGGAGTGTATAAGCTTGAAATTACATAAAGAAGACAATAGGAGTGTATAAGCTTGAAACACTCACGGCATTTCTAGTCCAAATTTCGATCCTCTCAAAGAAAATGAAGTCCATGAATGTCAATGTCATTTATGCCCCTATTATGACTTGTGAATGGTGTGGAGGGAATCATGTAAAAATAGATTGCTGATTGGGGGATCCTATTGTCCAATTAGTAAAGGCTGAGTGCTAATTATGTTTCAAATTTTCAAAGGCCCCAACACTACCCATACTCTAACATGTACAATCTAGGACCGAGGAACCATCCAAACTTATCATGGAGTAATTAACAAGTGGGACAACCATCTCAAGAACCTCCTCCACAAGAAAAGAAAACAAACTTGAAAGAACTCATGGCACAAGTGGATACCACCATTCATTCATTCATGGTCAATGTATAAGTTTCATGGAGAAGACTAAAACAAATTTTCAGAACTATGAGTCAACCATTTGAAACTTAAACTTCAAATGGGGCACATTTTTAATACTTTGTCTAACTGATCATCCTCGAAGTAATACCAAGACAAATCTTATGGAGTGCATAAAAGCTATCACTTCAATGAGTAACAAAGAGATAGTAGAGTGCAACATGAGTAAGCCAAAGTCACATATCCAAGGAGCAAATGAACAAGGCGAAAGAAAGGAGTTAAATGCACCACCAAGTCAAATAGAGATAGTGCTAATTCGAGTCTAACCGAGGAGCAAGAAGAAGAATCTCATGTAACGAAATATGCACCGCCAATTCTATTCCCTTCCCATCTCTAGTAGCACAAGTTATATGTGTAATTTTTAGAATTTCTTTATGTGTGTAAAAATAATATGTTAACATTCAGTTTGCATATACTTTTAAACAAATGCCCAACTATGTAAAATGTATGAAGGAGATCTTTTTGAACAAGATGATGCTGGTGGATTATGAGACAATAGTATTAACAGAGGAGTGTAGCACAATTTTGCAAGCAAACCTAAGTTAGAAGACTCATGGAGTTTCTCTATACCTTATATAATTGGTGATTCATTTTTTTCAAAAACTTTGTGTAGCAATTTAAGTCTATATGATATCATATTATTTGCTTTGACCTGTAGGAATATATTTGCACTCATATAGTTTTATTCTTCTTAGACTTTTTAATAACAGATTTGTTATTATGCGAAAATCTAAACCTTTAATGACGCATATCCTCTCTCCTTTCCTAGGAAATTTGAAATCACAAATATCAACTCCTATATTATGTGATTAAGTAGAAAATATTAATTTGATGCCTTTGTTTACATTTAGGAAATGGAACATAAGAAAAGAAAGGCCAACCACAATCTCCTTATGATTGGCAGATTGATAAGGATTAAGGATATTTTAGTCAAGATGAAGAAGTTTGTCTTCCTAATAGATTTTGTAGTCCTTAACATGGAAGGGGATTGGGACATGCTACTTATTCTTGGCCAACATTTCTTAGTCATTAGGCAAAAGTTAATTGATATTCAAAAAGGCAAACTCACACTTAAGTTTCTCATGAGATAGTATCCTTCAATGTATCCAAGGCTAGTAAATATCCATTTGCTTTAACTGATTCTTGCTCTTACATTGAAATGGTGGATTATGTCATGGATGAAAATTTTATTTTGAAACATCCGAAGGACCACATTGAGGCATGCCTACAACCTTCCAAGATATTCATTATTGGTGATGAAAAAGGAGAAGGCAAACAAGAAGCGATCAGTATTTTGATATTCCACCACCATGGCCACACAACTAGTTAGCCTATTAAGCCCTAAAGCTAGAAGCATCGATCCTCCTACTCCACAAACCACAAAGCTTAGATTGAAATATTTGCTATCTTGCCTTCAGCATGCACATTTGAGCAAGTCATCTTCATTCATAAACATTGTTCCCAAGCATTTGAATGAAGATTAAGAGGATAAGAGGTTGATCCAACTCAATCAAATGGATGAGCTAAAGAGCCAAGCTTATGTGAATGTTTAAATCTATAAGAAGAAAATGAAAATTAAGCATGACAAACACATCTTCTTTGAAAATTCAAGCAAGGAGATTAGGTCTTTCTCTACAATTGAAGGCTTAGATTATTTCCTAGAAAAGTTAAGATAAAGATAATCAGGTCCTTCTACGATAATTCACGTCTTTCCTCAAGGTGCAGTGAAAACAATAAATGGTGATCAAGAAAGCTTTAAAATCAATGTACAGCTACTCAATCATTACATATATAGTGAACTCGATTATCAAGAGGTGTTCATACAATTAGAAGATAAAGCACTTGATTGAGTCTAGCGATAGACTATAAACAAAGCATTTTAGGAAATCAACCTGATATCTTAGTTTTAAATTATTTCTTCTCTATGCTTTGTTATTAGCTTCTATTTTCTACTAATGGTGGTTTGTTTGTTTTACCTAGGATTGGAATCAAGTTTCTGGTGGAAGGAAACATAAGGAATATGAAGCCTCAATCATTTTAAGTTTGCTAACATTTAAGGGGGATCTTCTATACCATTATAATTTTATCCATTACCATGTAGGGGAAATGTTGCATTCTAGTTTGGTGGTAGGAAGTTTTGAACCCGCTTTCTATATCATTCTAAAAAAAATTAATTTTTAAAAAATGTTAAAAATATAAAAAGTTTTTTTTTGTTTTTTTTTTGTTTTTAAAAAAAGCTTTCTTTTAGTTAGGGTTTTTGCAAGTTTTATTTACATTGTTGGTAAGTTGGATGATTAAGTATTAACGATGAGAATTTGGTTGAAATTGAATATGGCTCACTAGTGCATGAAGAATATTATTCGTGTCCTAATTTGATTATTGTGGTTGTTGAGTTGATCATATGATTCTTTTTACAATTTAATCATATACGCATGATCAATTAATTGCTTTGTAACTTCAAGAAAACTCATGTGAACCATTTCTTTTCATAGATCTCATAATAAACTCTAGAACTTGCTTGATTACCTCTCGATGTAAAATCCTAGACTTTGCATTGTTAGGGAAATGATTTATGCCACATTGGAATGGTAGAATTTTCTAACTTACCTTGTACAAAATTATCCTTAGTTGACTCCTTTGAGCTAAATATGTATATGTAGACATTAGCCTTGTTCTTTTATTAAACTACATTATCCTATACATTTTAAGTGTAAAATAGTTATCTTATCCTTCAAGAGAACTTTGAAGATCATGATACTAAGTTCTATATCTTTGGAAAGAAAATTGCAGTGTAAGAAGTGGTAAAGCAATTGCAGTGGTTACTTACCAAGAAAAAAAAAGCAATTGCAGTGGAACATGTATTATTTCTCCCAATAGAAAAAAAGAGAAAAAAATAATAGTAATGAAAAGAACAAAAAAGCAGAAGAGAAAAAGGAAATATATGGTTGTCATGCTAGGATAACGCTAACTAAAGACATTTTGCTTTTGTGCTAGTTAGATGGGGTGCCAAAATATTTTTAAGTACATTAGTTTAATGAATGCGAAAAGTTGCTTTACTTCTCTTATACAGGATGATAGAAAATTTTTCAATGGCATAAGAACTATTTGCCTCGATCAAGTTCATCTTTAAAGTTCTTATACTGTGCATTTCTCTACAATACAAGAGAATTGATATGAAAAGCAAGCATATGGAGTTTACTCGTTGAAATTCACCATGTTCCAAGTTTGCAGAAATTGATCCAATGATCAATCATCGAATTTGTAAATAGCCATTCAGTTACATATGGAAAGAATACAATGTAATATGAGGCAAACAACAGAGTTGGGCTTGTCCACTATAATAATGTTTTTGTTGTTTGAAAGACGAATTCTAGCACACAAGAAGGGGAAAACTGATGCAGCATGCTGATTAAATAGATAGAAATAGAAACATAACAATGCACAATAGTAATCCAGAGGCAGATTTATTCTTTTCTTCTTCTTCTTCTTTTCCTTAGTCCTTCTTTAAAATGATGAACACTATGATTTTCATATTTGTTGTTTATTCAAACAAGAACAATGTTATTATTTCCAGAGTTTTTGATATAGTCTTTGGTTGAACTGTGTATTCTTAAAATGTATTCATGAAACGTTATTATCTCTTTATAATTACTTCTCTTTATTCTTAATGTTTTTGAATGTTTGATCACCATTTGAATGATTTGATATTATATATTGTAATAGATAAAAGATGTATATATAATTGATCTTGAGAGAAATAACATAGGTTGATTGTAGATAGAAATTTACTAGATGGACTTGTATAATTTTTAAGAAGATAAATTAAGTTTCATATAAGATTATATATTTTATTCACATAAGGATAAAATGAATAGATATTTGACCATAATTTTGATATAACATGGATGAGCATTAAATATCATTGCTACCTATGATTGAATAGTGTGCACGAGAAATTAGAAAGTGGTAAGAAATACCTAGGTCAAATAAAAAGTACTCTAATATTTCTCGATATTAATTAATCTTATTTTAGTGTAATTTTTATAATAATTAAATATTTGGGTAATTATTTAGTAATTTTATTGTTCAGTTTGATTTTATATATAATATTAAGATAATGCTTATTTTAGTTTTTTAGTAAAAATTTAATCTTTTAAAAAATAATACTCGATTTATAACGTTATTAATCATTATAATATAATATACTTGCGATTTAATATAATAGTACTTACTGTGATGATGGTTCATCGTCATTAACAATCAGTAGGCCTTGAGCCATTTGTTAATGCAGAAAAATTTTGACACCGAAACAATAAAATTTTCTCGTAAAGCCTGAACATGATATTGTATCAATCAATTATGGAAATTAAGTCACATAAGACTTATCTCGAGAGGAGGGTAGCTCATGATGTGAAGTGTGCATGATGCTGGTTGTACAGCTCAACATATGCATGCTGGCATAGAGTAAGGGAAGTTGCGAAGAATGACCCCGAAGCCAATGAGATTCACATGAAACTATGATACGATCTCAGGCTGCCGATACAGCACCAGCAATACTCAGCTTCAAGGAGGGGGAGAGCTGACAGAGGGGAAGGATAAGACAAGGAAGGGAAAGGGAGATAGAGAGGGGAAGAGGAGAAGGGAGAGGGAAAAAGTGAAAAGGAAATAACCGAAATATTGTATTTTGCTCCTCCAGCCACTAACAATTAGCATAAGTAAGCAAAACAGAAAGCTCAATAACAAAACAGAAAATAAGTAAAACTGCCCACGTGCATCAGTAAGGCATGGGTAATATCAGTAAACGAGAAAAAACAGAACAGAACACCAATGCAGTAATCCAAATAGGCAATGGGCTATCCGGCTTGATATAATCAGTAACTCCGAATCAGACCTGGATATAATCCCGCAATTTCAGAGGTGTTTGGGTAGTCCGGGTGCTCTTCCTTGTAATTGGTGGTTCCGTAGATGCTATAACGTCCTGATTGATCAGGCCGGTAACATTATCGTTCCCATTGAAAATAACCTTGTCCTCAAGGTTAAAGGTAGGAAAGTCCTGTATAAATTCTGAAGCAGCTTCCCATGTAGCCTCGGAAGCCGATTGAGTTTGCCAACGAATAAGGAATTGAGGGATGAATTTGCCTTGAAGGAGAATTTTCCTAAATCCTAGCAATTCTGCTGGGAAGAGTAGGAGCTGGGAACCCTGTGCCTCCATAGGAAAATCCACTGGTTGGTCTGTAGCGTCCCCCTTGAAGTGCTTCAATAATGAAATATGAAAGACATTATGTATTTTGGAGCCGTCCGGTAATTGTACACAATAAGCAACTAGTCCAATGCGTTCTAAAACGTGGAAAGGCCCATAATACCTCTTAGCCAATTTGTTCGATTGTCGATTTGCAACTGTGGTTTGGTGGTACAGCTGTAATTTAACAAGGACCCAATCGCCAACTAAAAAGGCTTTAGCCGTGCGATGCTTATCTGTCTTCTGTTTCATGCGCCGCTGAGCTCTCTTTAAATTCTCCTTAAGGGCAATGAGGAGGTTAGTCCTAGTCGTGAGCAATTCATCCACAGCGGCCACAGCAGAGGTGCCCTGCGCGTAATCCAACAAGGAAGGGGGAGATCACCCATAAACGGCTTCAAAAGGGCTCATTCTGATCGAAGAGTGTCACGAAGTGTTGTAATTCTATTTAGCCCAAGGGAGATATCTTACCCAAGTGGAGGGGTTGTCTGCCACAAAACAACGCAAGTAATCTTCTAGGCACTGATTCACCACTTCCGTTTGGCCATCTATTTGCGGGTGGTAGGAGCTGCTGGTGGCAAATTTGGTCCCTTGGAGTTTGAAGAGTTCTCGCCAAAAATGGCTCATAAAGAGTGGATCTCGATCCGTCACTAGCTCTACTGGAAATCCATACAATCTGCCTACCTCCTTAACAAAAACTTCAGCCAGATCTTGGGCCATGAATTGGGTGTGGAGAGGTAAAAAATGAGAGTACTTGGACAGGCGATCTACGATCACCAGCACCACCATTTTCCCATTCGAAGGAGGTAAATGGGTGATAAAATCCATTGAAACTGATTCTCAAATTCTCCCTGGGATGGGAAGTGGCTGCAACAGTCCTTTCGGAGCAGTCGTGAGGGATTTGACCTGCTAGCATATAAGACAATGCTAGACAAAGTCTCGGATGTCTCTGCGCATTTGAGGCCAATAAAAAATATTGGCGATTTGGGTGTAAGTACGCTGGAAGCCTCCATGCCCTCCTATGGGTGTGCTATGATATTCTTGCATAATGAGGTGCTGTTGAGCGACTCAGCAGGCACTAGTATTTTTGTGTGGTAAAAAATGAGGCCATCTTTAACAAAATAGCCATCATGGTCACCGGGTTGGCTCTGGATGGAAGAGATAAACGATGAAGAAGCAGGATGTTGTTTGTGAAAATTTCGCAGGGCTTCCAACAGAGCCAGAACAAGATGGGTTGCAACTCGTAGAGCATGGTAGGATCCTTCTTGTAGCCGAGACAGAGCATCAGTAGGACCATTTTTTTTCGGGATGATAAACGATGTCAAAATCATATCCCAAAAGCTTGGTGATCCAACATTGTTGCTCAGGGGTGTGTATGCTCTGTGCTAGTAGGGTCTTAAGAGGTTGGTGGTCTATTTGGATGGTAAATTTGGATCCTAGGAGATAGGGCCGCCATTTTCTTACAGCCTCTACTACATCACAAAGCTCCTGAACATAAGTAGAGGAATTCTGCAATCTGGAAGATAGCTGCTTGCTATAGAATGCGATTGGATGTCCTGCTTGCATCAGTACTGCTCCCACTCCTGTTCCTAAGGCATCAGTGTGTATAGAGAAAGGCTTAGTGAAATCGGGTAGTGCCAAAACAGGAGGTAAGGGCAACTTTAAAAGTCTAAAAGGTGGTTTCTGCTTCTGAATTCCAGATGAAGGCGGCTTTTCTTAGTAGTTGGGTGAGAGGGGTGGCAATTTGGGCGTATCGGGCCACGAATCGGCGATAATATCCAGCTAATCCCAAGAATCCTCGGAGTTGCCGGACATTCATTGGTGTTGGCCATCTTTGGACTACTTCTATTTTAGTAGGATCCACAACGATCCCTTGATCATTTACTACGTGCCCCAGGTAAGCAATGGAGGAACACCCAAATTTGCATTTGGAAGATTTGGCATAGAATAAGTGATCCCTCAGAATCTGAAGAGTCGTCTGGAGATGGAGTAGATGCTGCTCCCAAGAGGGGCTGTAAACCAATATGTCATCAAAAAATACAATGACGAATTTTCAAAGGACTGGACGAAATATCTCATTCATTCTGCTCGAAATGTCGAAGCGGCATTAGAGAGTCCAAATGGTATTACCAAGAATTCGTAGTGGCCCTCATGAGTGCGGAATGCAGTCTTGTGTATATCCTCCTTGTTGACGCGCATCTGGTGATAACCTACCCGCAAGTCTAACTTTGAAAATACTTTAGCGCCATGGAGTTCATCCAAGAGTTCATCCACCGTGGGAAGAGGAAATCTGTCCCTCACTGTAATTGCGTTTAAAGCTCGATAATCAACACAAAATCTTCAGCTACCATCTTTTTTTTTTGACAAGTAGTACAGGTGAGGAGAAGGGGTTGGTACTTGGTAGAATGATTCCTTCATCAAGCATGTCGCGAATCATTTTCTCCATTTCTAATTTCTAGAAATGTGGATATCGATATGGCTCCACGTTTACTGGGGAGGAATTTGGTTGAAGAGAAATTCGGTGATCAGTGTTGCGGTAGGGTGGTAGACCATGAGGAAGGAAGAAAACATCAGCAAAGGAAGAGAGCAGAGACTGTAGGGAGTCAGCCATCTTGCAGTAAGGTTTGGGGACAGGTTAAATGTAGGAGAGGCATCTAATGGAGTGTCTCGCTGCACCTTCTTTTAGGTGCCTCCAGAAACACTAAGCACTGAAAATAGGTGGCAACAGAAGAGATTTCCCTCGCCGCACCGGCTAATGTCATGGTGGACATGGTGGCGGGGCAAGCATGCCTAGGTGATTGAGCGGCCCTCATGATCAAAACTCATCCAGAGGGCGTTGTAGTCAAAAAGCACGGGTCCAATGGAAGCCAACCATTGAACTCCAAAAATGATATCTACTCCATAGATGGGCAACAAATAGAGAGCCATTGAAAATTGTCTTACCCAGTGTGACCACCACATTGTTACACAATCCCTCGCAGTGCAGTGAGTCACCATTTTTTACCGTGACATTGAGATGCTGAGAGGGTTCAATTGGTAGCCCAAAATGCTTGGCCATTCGTGTTTGCAAAGAAATCAGGTAAACCACTATCCACCAGATAACCCAAGTGGTCTGGGATGTAGCCTTTGCAACCTCAAGGTGGAGGGAACAAAGTGGCCTTCCAACACGTGTAAAGAGATAGTGGGGGCATGACGGGGGAGTAGGGGGAGGAGATTGACCGAGAGAATGCTCTTGTTAATCGCCCTCGCCATTTCAGCCTCCTCGAGTGAAGCAGCCGGTAATAGAGTGGTCCTCTCTACCAAAGATACACAAATCGGGTGGAGGTTTACACCTATGGCCAGTGTAAATCGCTCATCACAATCAAACAAAGCCCCTTTTCACGCCCAGCGCCTATCTCAGTGTCGTGAGGTGCTTAATGGGCAACCCGTGTGGTGAACTCTGGGGAGGTATTGCTTAAGAAGAGGGATGGAGAAGGTTGCGGTGGCCCGGGTCACCGGTGACCGATGATGAGATGTGCGGCTGATATCCACTTTCTCCTCTACCAGCTTAGCCATGCCTATGGCCTCCGATAGTGTCTGTGGTTTTAACAGGAGTAATTCTCGGCGTATATCATCTCTTAAGCCGGATAAGAAGCAATTTAGGAGATTGGTTGTAGAGAGCCCCGTAGTGCGAGTGGAAATGGTTTCAAATTCAGTCATGTAAGCTACAACCGAGGTAGTTTGACTGAGTTTATACAAGAGAGCTTCATGATTTAAGTAGGAAGAAGGACTGAACCGGAGTTCCAGATCTCTGGAGAAAAATTCCTAGGTCGTTAATTGGTGGGTAGCATGCATCCACTGGAACCATTGTAGGGTAGCCCCAGTCATGTAGAAAGCAGCAATGGTGAGTTTGTGATCCGGTGGGGTGAGGTGATACAGGAAGAAGTGTTCGATCTGGAATAACCATCCCACCACATTTTCTCCTACGAAATAGGGAATCTCGAGTTTAGGCAACCTAATCGGCGAAGAGGCAGGTGAATCCAATTGTGGGGAAGAAAGGAGAGGTAGGGTTACGGTTTGAGTGGTGGGAGTGACTGCAATCGACGTGGGAGTAGGTAATAAGGGAGGGAAGGATGGAGAAATTGAGTTTCGTTCGAGACGATGGAGGGATTGGCGAATGTTAATGAAAGATTGTTGGAACTCACTGAGGGTTTGTTGAATTTGTTCAGACGAGCACGAGTGTGAGGTGAGGCAGTCAGAGTGATAATGTACAGTGACGGCGAGCTCCTTTGCTTCCTGTGCTACCATGGCTATGGACTCTTCGAGGGCTTTGTAACGCGTCACCATCCCCTTTGCCATTCTCTCAACGAGAGCACCAAATTGATACGATCTCAGGTTGCCGATACAGCACAAGCAATACTCAGCTTCAAGGAGGGGGAGAACTGACAAAGGGGAAGGATAAGACAGGGAAGGGAAAGGGAGATAGAGAGGGGCAGAGGAGAAGGGAGAGGGAAAGAGTGAAAAGGAAATAACTGAAAATATTGTATTCTGCTCCTCCAGCCACTAACAATTAGCATAAGTAAGCAAAACAGAAAGCTCAGTAACAAAACAGAAAATAAGTAAAACTGTCCACGTGCATCAGTAAGGCGTGGGTAATATCAATAAACGAGAAAAAACAGAACAGAACACCAATGCAGTAATCCAAATAGGCAATGGGCTATCCGGCTTGATATAATCAATAACTCCAAATCAGACCCGGATACAATCCCGCAATTTCAGAAGTGTTTGGATAGTCCAGGTGCTCTTCCTTGTAATTGGTGGTTTCGTAGATGCTATAACGTCCCGATTGATCAAGCCGGTAACAAACTACGAGACTGAGAGGACGGATTGAAAATTTACACATGGCAGGATGAACAAATCTTCTATAAAATTTCTATGCATATTTCAAGCATTTCCGTACTAAGGGAAGCCATCCTTGCTCATTTTCACAACAAGGAGGGCGGTCACTGAGGAGATTGAGAAAATACATCCAAGTAAAGAACCTCTTTCACTGTGAAGATCCAAAAAGGATTGCAACGAAACCAGTATGCGAATACGATACGTGTCAATAGGTGAAATACAATCAATGCATGCCTATGGGATTGCTGCAACCATTGCTAATCCCCAAGACGATCTTGGAAGATCTGACAATGGAATTCATCGAAGACCTACAGGACGTTGGGGTATTTAAAATCATATTGGTAGTAGTAGATTGGCTTGGTCCTAAGAGATCTCACTTCAACCATCTAAAGCATCGCTTCACAATGAGCAGTGTGGTTTAAGGCATTTGTGGAACTTGTCATGGATATGTATAGGACTCCCAGGACTATTATGATCTATAGCAGAAACTTTTTCATGAGTACCTAATGACGAGAGCTTTTTGAGTGGCAGGAGTGCAATTTGAAGGCAAGCTCTTCATAGCATTCATAGATCAACAGACTACCGGAGGTGCAGAATTAAATGTTTCAACAATATCAGAAGAGCTACTGTCATGAGAAGAAAATGCAGGAGTTTATTCCTTGGGTGGAATATTAATATAACACAACCCATCTACACAGAGTCCATTCGAGATTGTTTATGGATGACCACACTCGAAGTTATGCACCTCTATGAAAAGGACAACACAAAATGAAGAGATGGAGCACGAATCAGTGGCCCATGATGAGATCCTAAAGAAGCCAAAATGGAGCTTCTAAGAGCCCCAGAAAGGATGAAGAAGAACTACAACAAAGGAGGAGAGATATGACCTTTGAGCCCTAGGATTTTATATAATTTAAATTAGAACCGAACTGACAAATATCTTTATTGTTTGGTTAGAGAAGAAGTTGTTAAAAGAAGAAGGAGAAAATGTTCATATTAGGTCACCCGAACTATATTGGTAATGTTGGATGGATCATCTCAAACTCTACGCTTTTGCCTCTATAAATGTCCCCCCAAAATTCTAATGATTTCAAGATGAAATAAATGCGTAAGATAATTGAATCTTGTGGATCCACAAAACAATTAAAGTTCAGCTCTTAATTGGGTAAAAGATTTGAAAATCAATTCAATGCATTTTGCTATGAGATCTCACGCAACATAAAAGAAAAACTAGATGACAGCTTGGTAAATTAAAATAAAGAGAAAAGACAGCCAATAGACGGGAAATTCTGCACACAACAAAAGAAAGAGAGAACAGAAGCAAAACAGTACACGGCAGAAATAAAGAAGAAAATAATAAGAGAACAATCTGTTTTACAAGGGGAAAAACAGAGGAGAAGGTCAAGCAGTTTGATAGCATTCTACTAAAAGAAGCATGGATAGAACTGGGGGCAGAAAAAAAAACATTGAAAAGAAAGAGAGAGAGAGAGAGGAGAGCAGGATCTGGAGGCTAGCAAATTGGAAGAAAAGGCAACCTTCTTCTTCCCATTTTCTACCACTATTTCCATGTTTACTCTTAATTAAATATTAACTAAGTTTTTATTACAACAATTTTATATATAAGCTTTGGTGGAACTAAGTTATCTTGAAATTTATTCATGACTAATACTTTATCCTTATAATTGTTTCTCTTAAAACTTACTACTTTTAAATTCTTAATTATTATTTTTATAATTTGATATTGTATGTCAAGATTTAAAGGAAACGTGTACATAATTAATCTCAATAAAAGTAATATAAGTTACATTAGAGATATACTATATGTACTCATACAATCTTTAAGAGATAAATTAAAGTTTCATGCATTGTTAAATATTTTATTTATATAGGGATATAATAATATATATTTGATTATAGATTTGATGTAGGGAGCATTAGATACATTATTATCTTGATCGCCATTATGATTGAATATTGTACATGAAAAATTAAAAAATAATATATATGAATATCCAAGCGAAATTGAAAATATTCTAATATCTCTTTTATTGAAGTGAATCTTATTTTAATGCAATTTTTATAATAATTGGTTATTTTGTTAGTTACTTAGTCATTTTTCATTTAATTCAACTATTTTGATGTATTTAATCTATCAGTTTATTACTTATTACAACATTACGTGTTTGTAATTTAAAATAATAAGCATCAATATTCTGATTTTCTCAAATACCACAATAGTTCAGTGCTAGTTTATCTCACAATTTTGGTGTCACTTTGTAGTGTAAGATATCATTTTGGCGTAAAGAAGCACCACCATCCGGTAGGACAACCAGTTGGGCCTTACATCTGATGGTCTCCCAGTTCCAAGATGCAATGTTCCTATTCAACCTCGAACCTGATTTTGTGCAAGATTAGATCTTGTCTTCAGAAGGTCATTTTTGGCTGCAAGATGGGTAAAGCTTGTGAGGGAGTGATATTGAGCAGATGGTTGCCAAAAATGACACTAATGATGTGTAGTAAATGCAAAGATTTGATCCAGGAAGTTCTCATTCTAAAGTGGAGTTTCTTTGATTTTGGAATCCAACCCTACACAACATTATGAAAGTAAGAGTTTAAAGGGCCACAGAAAATTCCCTAAGGGGAATTCCTCTGACCTAAAGTCAATACTCTTTACCATTAAAATTGGAAGACAGTTGAGGCACTTTGCTAGTAATTTCATGGCTGACCCACCTTGGTGATTTGATGCATCTTCTATTAGGTTGGTGCATGGGGAGGTCAACAAGTGGGTCAAACCCTAACTATACTAGTGAATAGATCATTGGAGACATGATAGCTAGTTAGACAACCATGGGCATCGCTTTGGCTGGGCCACTAGACTGTTTAAAGGACAAGATGTGAGCATGACTTGGGCCATAGAACTATGATGGGACCAAGGTGTCCTAACACTCATGAAGTATCAAAAAAGCCCAACTGTTCATGGGAGCCTTTGATAGACGAGGTCATGGTGGCCAACATGGGATGGATCTTGATTTGGATTTAAAGCACCTTCTAGGATACCCTAACTGATAAATTTTTATAAATATTCCATACATGCCAATTTTCAGAGAATACAATGTGCGGTTGGCCTAGTAAGGAGGGGTTCCCAAGCCCAAGCTTGTTTTTGTACGCCTGGTTATGTAACAGCCAATGAGGTTTTCATGTATTTTAGGAGGTTGGAGAAGTGTTAGGTTTTTTTCCATTTACTGGCTCATATGAGCCTTGCATATTCCTGTTCTTTTGTTTGCTTTTTTGGGTTGTGTTCTTTACGGTGATAGCTATGGTTGTGCCTTTAAACTTTGTTGGATACTTATTTTTTCATGTGAAAGCTTTCTCCTTAGAGGTTATTTAATGGCAAAATAGTTAAGAGGAGCAGGGAGTGGCCTATTTCTTACTAACATGAAATTTGCCGTTATTCCTTAATAATTTAATGGTAGAATGACCACAAGAATTTATCACGGGATTAGGACTTGTAAGATAAACAATAACTATAGGTCACTAAAGTTATTGAATTAACATTTCAAAAAGAAGAAGAATAAGAGTTACTATAATTGAGAATTAAGTTGTTATAACTATCCTTATCAAATTATAATATCAAAGTAGAGTTTTTCTAAATAATAAAGAAAAGAAATTGGCTTATAATAATAATATAATCACAAAAGTTATACATTTTATTCTTATAAAAACTAACTAGATTCGATAGTACGAATAATTTATACTGAGTTATATTAACAGGGTTTGCAGATAGGCAAAGAAAAAAACATTTAAAACTTTCCTTCCGAAATAGTTAGTGAAACCATTGAGTAATACATGGCATAGTTTTCTTCATTTAAATATTAGTTTACTCAACAGTTACTTAAAACTCTACTGAATGCAAATCATAGGATATGTAGATGTTATAGGTAATGAATCAAGTTCATTTCTACTTTTAGAACGTTTTAGTGATATTTACGCTTCATTTGTTAACAAAAATATTTAACAAATGAAATATATTTTTGATAAAAAATAATTTCTCCTTGTGATATTTTCTACAATTTGAGATGTATAAAATGTTAGATTATCACACAACTCAATCAACAGTATTAGATATTTACGGCTATTAATGGTAGTAATATTTTTGAAGGATTACCATCAAGAAAATCTTTGCTTTCCCCATTGATTGGTCTTTGATATGGAAAATCTTTATTTAAGGTGGGGCCAAGTTTGCCACCAAATGCTGACTATCAATGTGCTTTAGAGGGTTGACTGCCTGCCGCTAATTGCGGGGACAGGGGCGGCAATAGTTGGGTTGTTGGCAACTAGCGAGCCAGAGTTAAGGCATGGCTTCAAGTGACCAATGAGGTTGGCCAGGACACTACTGGTCGATGAATGGCAACAACAATCGAGAACGTCGATGATTAGTAACCAAAGGTGGCCAAAGTCCAAAGGTGATGGTTGGCCAATAGCATTAGAGCCTGAGGTGCCGCATGATGGTGAATGATGACTAGATCAGGGATGTCAATGGTATAGAAAGAGACTCTGCTAATCGATTGATGATCATTAGCGGTCAATATATCATTCAATTGGTCGAGTAGTTATAAGTCAGAAATGATATCATTTTTGAGTAAAAATATTCATTAATAGGTATTAGTTGTTAAAAGAAAATAGCAAACAAGTTTCAAAAAATAATTTTCTATTTTGAAAATGAGAAGTTATTTTCTGATATTAACTCAAGTTTTCTATTAATTGAAAAAATATTATTTATTGACTTATTTTCTAGTATGTACCAAAAATCAAATATATAAATATATATATATATATATGAAAAATATTTTTTTATACTTTCAAAATATCAAAAAATGAGAAAAATATTTTCCAACAAATTATTTCTGTACAAATAAATGAAACCTTATTATGTATTGATTGAAAAATTGGATCAAAACTTCCAATAGAGCTTAGTCTTTCAATTGGTGGTTTTGCTTGTTTTCCCTCCTCTCTTTCAAAATTGGAGCTTCGCAAGTAGTCTATAAACATATATATAAAAAACATTTCATTTATCTCCTCCATGCCTATACAGACTAGTTATGTTGGCTTTCTATTTGTGATTTTAACTATAAACATGGCAATTCAATGATAAAGTCATGAAAATAAATTTGTTAGTGGGATCCCATCTAAGCCTGCCTCGATGTTTCTAATGACAAGTCGGGTCATGCTCTCACCTGTCTTCTGGCTAGGCTTCTAGGTGCTTGTTTTGCCCCTTTCACTTGCTGATTGGAACGCCTATCCATACGTGGTGACAAAGAATTAAGCCTATAGTTTCAGCGCCTTTCCAGGAGCTCAAAATCTATTGTCCTTTGCTACTTGGCTCTCCATACCTCCTGTTGGCCTGCGACGCAGGTGACAACAGCTAGAGCGGCTTTGGCCTCTGGTTGAACTCCGCCTGGGATAATGAGGATTGGTGTTCTCCTGACCATTGACTTTTTGGACCTTAGATGTCTCGTTAGAGGCCCTAAATTTGCCCTCTGAGCTTCAATATGATGTCCGAGACACCAGTCTTTGGCATCTAGGCCTTGGGGCCATCCGACCTATGATCGATCTGGATATGAGTTCAACTTTCCAAACTCATGTCGATAATCACCTAAGTCACAATGTCAAGCTTGCAAAAAGAGGGTTTATCATACCAAATGGAAGAGGATCGGGATATTTTATTCAAACTCTTAGGAGGCAAAACTACACCCACACAAAATAAAATATCAAATCTCTCTCTACTCACTGTATTTTTCATTTCATGCATAAGTGAGTCTTCGCTAATTAGGAAAAAATTAATATGGTACAAACTTGAGCAAGCTAAATTTATTATAAAAAAGAATTATTTAATAACCTAACTCAACCCTTTTAAATTGATTATTGAAAAGGAATCAGCGTGCTGCCGATAATGATCATGATCAATATAAAAACACTGGATGTTGTCTCTCTTCGTGGTTCATACAACGGCATATACAATGCCATCCTGGCTAGTTCATACAATGCACAGCATGCAATTATTTCAGCTTACTGCCTCCTTTTGAGATTTCTCGACCATTGCAAGGTCCGAGGTCCATAGAGAGATTATTGAATGAAAGCGTGCTATGATGATCTTTTACACTGGATAACCAGAAGATGAAAAATCAAGTCCATAATGAGGAAGTCATAACAATGCGACATAACTGGTCGCAAAAAGATACAAGACCACATCAATATTGACTTAATCAGACATGCTACTTAAAAGAACAAATTTCTGTAGAACCAGTAGAAACCGTCGACGCATTGCCCCCCTCCTGAGACTACGTTAGAAATTGAGAAAAACAAACAAACAAAATAATACAGTAGAGTAGATAGAATATGCTATGGCTTTGGTTGTAGGTCGTCACATTGAAAAGTAAGACACTGATGAAAATATAATGGCCAACGTACCTTCCAAGTTGCAAGGCACATCTGTGAATAATGATTTCAACTCCCAAATTTATCCTAAGGACTAAATTTTGATATTAACTTGTCCACGTGAATGAGGATGTCATCAATGCAAGGACGGACTGCTGCCTGCGGCTGCAGCATCCATATTACAAACTGATGAAATGCATCTGGATATTTAGGCTGAGGACCGGCTGGCCATTTTATCTGTGCATTTACAATGGCCAACTGTAGGCTTCCTCCCGATTCTCCCAGTACGTATTCAAATGGAGAGACCCCATACCTGCAACCACCAGTGGGAGGCAAAAGGACAGCTCAGTTTTCTGTACCAAGGATAGCTATTAGAGTCCTCTCATATCTCTACCAATGAGGATTCTATAATGGCAACGGCTGAGATTATAAAATGGGTCCAACAATATTTTTACATGTTCTCATAACCCTAGTTGTTCAAATTGTCATGAAGTAAGAGAGAATAAATAAATGGAAGACTCTAACAAGACTCTAAGCAAAAGTCTTGGACTAAGTGTCATAGAATCGTAGTGTATGAGGACAATCTTTTCAGAGTAAAATTTTGTGGTGTCCAATATCATATTCTTGAAGGTGTTCAAAATCATGCCAAATCGGATTTCCAGAAAAAAATAATTTAAAGAAAAAATGTTTTATAGTTAACTCAGCTTCTGGAGAAGTCAAAAGCTATCTGTTACAGGAATCTTATTTAGCACAGCCTCCTCAACTAATACTAGTTCAACTGTAATGCCTATCAATGCGTATTAATACATTTTCTCACAATGGCAAAGCTCACAGCATCAATGAAATAAAAGAGGAGGAATCTAATATCGATTAGGAATGAAACTGTAAAAGGTCATTATCAAAGTTCTTTCTCTTTTCTTGCTAGAAACGTAAGTACTGATAGACAGAAGGAAACTATTTAAACACCCTTTTCCACAAATGAAAACATTAGCAATCTCCCAGCATCAACCTAGTGGCTACATCCAAATGAGTTCACAATTTCTAAGAAACAACCTCGTACAAAAGTACATGATATACTCATCCAACTGTAATGCATACCAGTGTTGGGCCTCCCAAGACAGATATTTCTAGATATCAAGGAAAAATCGCAATATATATCCATATTGACAATATATCGCGATATATAAGCCAATATTGCGTGTCAACTTATAATTCTCAGAAAAAGTTCTCTTCCGATATATCCGATATCAATATGTATAGTTTAATATATCTAATACTGATATGGCTAGGACCATGAATGAATATATCGATATCGGTATCAATTACAATCGTATCGGTATCAGATATATCGAAAAATACACATCAATATCGAATATATCAAATATAAAAAAATTCCTAAAAATCGTAAGTTGACAAACATGTATTAGCTGATATATTGGCTTTATAGCCTGATATTTTGAATATCGACCAATACGAAAATATATCACGATATTATTATGGTATTAGGAAATATCAATATCGGGAGGCCCAATACTGATACATAGTAACCAATATTTCCATTAATCGCTATAACTGAGACACATGATATTTTTAACCACAACATTGTGGAGCACATGCTGTGAGCCACTATATCAAGTGCTCTACCTTGATGGAATGATAGATCAACATCCAAGGCGCCAAGTCTAAAGAAAGTTACTAAAGATAAAGGGACTTTGAAGGCTAGGAGCTCTCATGCTCTACTTCACTCTCAAGTTTTGCAACTTGATCTATAAGCCTTCGAACTCATCAATGTCTTCCTTTAGTTCTCCTTTAACAGCTGTCATTTTATCTTCAGGAACTTTTAGTGCAAGTGTCCTTTCCACCCCAAAATAAGAACAAGGAATCGGAACTTCAAGAAAATGTTCAAACCACTCGATTTAGAGTGGCTTAACAAATGCATTGGATCTCACCAACTCAAGATAATGCAGATATCTGAGAATCCAACAAAAGAAAGAAGGCACTCTGAAAGTTTTTGTATTGGGTGATAAAACTTCAGAGGAATGACAAAGACTCCGCGATCTGCTATAGACAACAGAAGGAAGGTTCAATAACGGAAGAGTCAATAAATCTATTGATTACTTGCATTTAAAGATGTGTTTTACATTGGTGGGTTGTGGTTTAAGCAAATAGCCTCATGGATCTCTTCAAACTCGATTCTATTACTTGCCCAAAAAATTTATTGATTCCTTTCTCAGCGGCTTGTGCATAAGCTACTACATGGTCCATGAGTGCACCCCAAACACCCTTTCCAAGGCCTCTGATGACATATCTAGTGAATAGTGATCCTATGTTGTTGTTCCTCATCAAATTTGCATCATGTTACATCTTATGCAACTTTAGCATGTACAGTTCTACGCTCTGTCATTTTGCTCAAGGTGCTAACTATGAATAAAATCCCTCTCAAAATGGATGAGAATGCCCTTTCCTCAGGCGTACACAAGCAAAAACAACTCCATCATTGGTTGTAGACCTTAGAGTTAAGAATGTTGCATCAGATTGCACACCTCATTGTGGCATCTCTCTCAGTTTTTCAAGACTACACTTATCCTCATTTCTGTCCCCTGTCACTACAAAGCCTACTATGCCATGACCCACTAGTAAAACTACTCAAGTTCACCGTCACTAATAAACTCACACATATAAATGCATAGTTCCATAATATGGCTCATAAGTTGATATACTTGAGCTTGTCACATCCTGTAATCCCTTTTTATCTCTCAAAACTATCAACCTTGTATAATATCTTATATCAAATAGCAGAGTTCTGCCAAGACTACATCATCTTGGACATGCCTCAACTAAGTGTTACGATGTTCATTAGTAATTCTGATTGTTGCATAGCATCTACCAAATCATTTCCCCAATTGTTTAAACTAATTCTTTAAAGGTCAATTCCTCATGGTCCCCCATGATTTCCTTTTGAGGTTTTTTCTTGGATCTGAACTAACAGGACATAACAACTTATTCATATAGTTAGACTTTTAAGGATATTAACATACCATAAGAATTGGACAAACCTGATGGCAATCAGCACAATAAGTAAATAAAAAAATAGATAATTACGTAAATAATGAATTGGCTTTCCATGCATTGCAGAATAAAACTAATTCTACAAATGCAAAATGATATATCTCCGACACCATCGACTCGATTTTTCATTAATGCCGCATGACTAGATGATGGAGGAAGAGAAGATCAATCCTCACATTATTGCATACAAAGTGCACCCCAAGGACCAAATGTCAGTTCTTTCATCAATATCGGTATGACTAGGACAATCCCATAATTCAGGAGCTCGATAAGGAGCAGAACAGTGTTCAGAAGCCCACTCCTACAAAAGTATCACAAAACTCACATGTTAATCATATTATAAACGGCTTAGAAGATATGAAATGGTCACTGAGTGCAAATGGAACATCAAAAAGGGTAGCCAATAGTACAAAGCTCCCACATCAATGGTCTGGGAAAGCACAAATATACATAGCCTACGCCCCTACATTCACCCAACACAAATAGATCATAAAATAGAATATCTCATCTGAGTCATTTTCTGAAACATTGAAATGCCACAAATCACAAATTTTCATGAGCAACCAATCAACTTTGAATGTCAGACAAATTGATGGGAAGCAAATACATTTTTCTCCGTGTTTCTTTCATTTTTTACCAAATTTCGTTGAAACGAGCACAAAAGGAGTCCCCATCCCACATATGCATATTATAGGATTATTGAAGAAGAATGAGAAAAGCATATCGCACTCTTCTGCTGCCATGCCAATGTATACATAAGATTATTTTGAGTAAAACACAAAGAAAATGCAAGAGAAGAAATTCAAAATACATCTACAATGAGAAAAATAATATCAATCACCAACTCTTGATACAAATAATCAAGTGAAAAATTGTAGATGACTGGGATAACCATGGATAAAAATATCGGTATCGGTCATGGTTGTATCGATATTAAACATATCGAATAATACGTATCAACATTGACTATAATAGATAAAAAAAATTCTAAAAATTGTAAACTGACAAGATTATATTGGCCAATATTTTGAAAAATCAGCTGATATATTGACTTTGTCGGCTAATACAAGAACATATCGCGATATTGTCACGATATTAGAGGGCTTTGATCCGATACATATTGCCCATATGTATTGAATGAGCCGATATTTGCACCAATGATTACAACCCATATTTCTGAAGGGGTGGCCACTAGGTCAACATCCTGTTCAACATCAAGGGCAGAATGCTTGTGACATTCAGTGTAAGAACTTCCAGATCAGCAATGGATTAAACATTCTCATAAGGGATATCACAATGCCAAACATACTATATGATACTACAATAACAGTACAGAAAAAATAACAGGCTTAGCAATGACATATAATACTGTAACTTGCAGCTAAAAACTTCCTGTATAGTATAGTCACTTGCAGCTACATACATCCTGTTTCACTACTCAAGAAGGTGTAGGTGTCCAAGACAAGTCCCTATAGATGACTCCAATGAATTCCAGATCTTACGAAGCAAATTAGAACAGTTCAGCAACAGTATAAATCACACAGCATTAATCCATTTAAATTTTTCAAGCCTTGAAAGACAAGGCTACTCTCCTCAGGGCGTAACAGTCATGTAAAGAAGCATCTGGCAGGTAGATCAGCAAAGTAACAGAATCAGTAAATCAGTTGCAATTCAGCAAGAAAGGAAGGAGGGAATTGCAGCTCAGCAGGAAAGGAAGAAGGAAAACAAAATATAGAATTGTTGAAGAAAGAAACGGAATCAGAAACTTGGGACAGATCTGTTAAAACTGAACCAACCAAATTGATGTAGGCAATGTGTATACAAGACCATTATTGTATAAAAAAATAGGTATGGACTGAGATGAATGAATTCCCTTCTTGAGTTCTGGACCAGATGCATCCAACTCTTTCCCCTTCTTCCTTTCCAGTCACTCTCCCTCCTGATTATTTGCTTACTTTTCTTTCAGTTTCCTTGAAAGAGAGCCTTGGGGCAACGAGTCCTCCTCATCACGTAGTGCTCATGAGTTCAAGTTGTGGAAACGGCCTCTTGTATAAAGCAAAGTAAGATCGCGTATAATGAATTTAAAATTGTCCGACCCTTCCATACTCACGCATAGCTGGAGATTCATACATCGAACTGTCCCTTCATTTCAGTTTACTTGTGATTGTATATTGAGGTATCATTCTATATCATGTAACATTTTCCACAAAAATTGTCCCGTGAAGCTGGAGTTTTATTGCATTTTTTTTTCTTGGTTCAGAGAGGCTTTTTGGGGAAAGAACTTCAAATTAGATGATGCACAGAAAAGAGGCTCCAGAAACTGGACTTCCATCGATATTTTGGGAATCCCCTGGAGAAGGAATCTCAAATGGGACAATTCACAGGGGGGGATTTTCATTGGGAAACTGCTGCTGCCTGTTTAAGTGTCATTTGGAGTCCATCAAATACAACTTTTTTAGGTGTGCTCTGGGGGTTAAAGGATATGGGATTCAGCATTTTCATTGATGCCAGTGTGATGGGTAAATCAAATTCGGTTTGGGATGAACAGTGGCAGTGAAATAGTACTTCAGAAAGAGGGGCTTGGGATTGTTTCAAATGCAAATTAACTAAACCTATCATTTGGTCCATCTGCAAGCAGAGGATAGAATGGCATCGATTGCAATGGTTGTCCTTCCCTGGAATTTCTGGGAGCTCAGTTGAACATCTTGATCTTGGAAGCATAGTTTTATCCTTGGTCACCTTCAGCTTTGTTAGATTTCTAGGAATTCACATACAGCTGCAATTGTCTATGATTCAACACTACATTAACAAGTGGCGTGGTTCATGAGGCTCCCACATCATGGGGTCTACAGAGCAAACAACATTTCCCCACATTCAAGAGAGGTTTCCATAGTTTGAACTATGAACTATGACCTTCAAGTTACAATGGAGCCACTTCACCATTGTGTCAAAGTTCACCCTTGATTCATCTTTATCATTACTCATACACAATTACTACATACCCTGGTGATATCCCTTGCATCCTATGACTAGATCCTCCTCAATAGCAAAGTGAACAAAAGGAAAATAATGCCCTGTCGATGTTTTCATAGGAGAGGAACCTCAAACAACTGCACACCAGTACACCTAAATTCTAGCTCAGGTCCAAAAGTTTATAACGATAAAAGTACATGGTAACTTTGCCCATATATACTTACAGCTTAGGCAGAAAATGCATCTCAATAGCAGAGTAAAATTTACTAATAATCGAGAAAGACAAAAAATGAAAACACAGTGATGCCATAATGCAGTTGCCATTTGAACAGCAATCATTTCAAGATATTCCCCCCAACCCTGCAATAAACAATATAATGTAAAATGAAAAGGGTATCCTGAAAGAGCAAGAAAGTCACACGGTTGGGAAGAGTCATGGAACCTCACACAACATTCACAACATCAGCATGCCGCCCAAACATAAGAAAAGGAAAAGAAAACAGAATTAAAATATTGGGAAAGGCTTACAATTTGAAAGATCTGATTTGACTGCTAGACTCCCAGTTAATATAATACAAGAAAATATATATAACCCCATAAAATAGGTAAATGCTGCAGCCTGTCAGCAAAATAACTAAGTCACCTGTTCTCAAGGGCTAGATTTCAAAACAAATTAAAGGAGGAAACTAATTCTTGAGAAAAAAAGAGTTTAAAAAAACAACAGATCCATTCGAAAAATGCAAGAGACCCACCTATTTAAAAGGCTTTGGCGTTAGAGTAACGGGCCTGCATCATTTAGAATTATTCAAATTCTAGCAGTTCTTCCATAATAAGCTATGCAACTCTAAGATAGATTAGGTTCACCAAGATAATTCTATCAACCAGGACCTTCAACATCTTCAGGGAAACAATCCGACACTGGCTTCTCTATTTATCATCTTTTGTTTCCAAAAAGTTCTCCATCTTAAATGTTTGAATCCTTCTTTTCTAGCTTTTAAGTATTCCAGAGCTGCAACATCATCAATGGTATGGGAGGATATATCAGGATGGAAAAAAAAAGCACCCAATTAACACAGTGGCAGGCTTATATGTACAGTGTTGGGCAGGCGCCCGTGGCCCCGTCATGCTGCACATGGAACAGAACAGAAGGGCAACAATCATAGCCAAAACACGTGCAAAAAATAGAAGATAAACAGAAAAAACAGAACCGAAAGAAAAAGCAGAAAAAAACAGAAAGGGCGCACATCTAGGGAAAGGAAAACAGAATTAAATATAGTCTCGAAATTTAATGGGAGGTTGGGTGGCCCGAGCACTTCTTCTGGTAGTAGGTGGTTGATGCAGTGGTGACACTTCTGAGGGTGTTTCGATGAGTCCCACAACATTGCCGTCCCCATCAAAAAGAACATTATCCTCAAGGTTAAACGAGGGAAAATCTTGACGAAGTTCAGCAATGGCCTCCCATGTGGCCCCCTTGGGCGCCTGTGATTGCCAGTGAACGAGCATTTGTGAGAGGATCTGATTGTTGCGTAAAACCTTTTGGAATCCGAGGAGCCGTTTGGGTTGTAGGAGTGACTAGGATCCCCAAAATTCAGTGGGCAACTTTGCAAGCTGATGGCCATGATTACCATGGCATTGTTTGAGCAAGGAGACATGGAACAAATTATGTATTTTAGATTGTGTTGGCAACTCCAATCGATAGGCGACAGCACTCACTCAATCTAATATATAGAATGGGCCATAATAACATTTGGCGAGTTTGTTGGACTACCGATGAGCCACCGAAAATTGGCGATAAGGCTGGAGTTCAACATAGACCAAGTCTCCTACCTGAAATTCTTTATCAATTCACCGGGCATCCATCTGATGCTTCATGCAGAGCTGCGCCCTTTGTAGATTAGCCTTGACAGCCATAAGAACATTGGAACGATCAGTCAATAACACGTCAATGGACGCAATGGAAGAGGTGCCCTGAACGTAGTCAAGTAGTGACGGAGGCAGACGCCCATATAAGGCCTCATAAAGACTCATTTTCATGGAAGAATGTCAGACCGTATTATAGCTCCACTCAGCCCATGGCAAGTATTGTACCCAGGAAGAAGGGTGTCCAGCAACGAAGCGACGCGGGTAGTCTTCCAAGCAACGGTTAACCACTTCGGTTTGCCCATCCATCTACAAATGGTAAGAACTACTAGTGGATAATCGGGTGCCCTGGGATTTGAAGAGCTCCTTCCAAAACACACTCATGAAAATGGAGTCCCGGTCTGAAACGATATCTGAGGGAAATCCATGCAATCGATAGATATCCTTGACAAAAATCTCCACAAGGGTAACAGTCGTGAAATGTGTTCTCAGGGGAGAAATGAGCGCATTTAGAGAGCTGATTGACCACAACCAGTATAACGGTTTTGCCACTTGAGGGAAGAAGATGTGTAACAAAGTTCATAGAAAGGGATTCCCATATCTTACTGAGAATGGGCAGCGGCTAGAGAAGACCTTGCGGGGCCAAGTTAATGGGCTTGACTTGCTGGTAGACCCGACAATTGGAGACAAAATCTCACACCTCTTTACGCATCTGTGGCCAATAAAATGTGACCGCTATTCGAGAAAGAATTTGCTAAATTCCTGCGTGGCCACCAAGAGGGGAATTGTGGTTCTCATGCAATATTAGTTCTTGTAGAGCAGAGTCATCAAGGATCAAGATTCGATTTTTGTAGAAAATCAGTCCATCTCGCCAAGCATAGCTCGCATGATCCCCTGGGTATTCTTGGATGGATTTGGTGAACTAAGCTGAAGCTAGATGCCGCATATAGTATTTACGCAGAGTAGACAATAGTGCGATGACCGGTTGTGATACCGTTTCTAGAGCCAAACATGATCGGGCTGAGACTCTGGATAAAGCATCTGCAAGTCCATTCTATCGCCAAGGTCGGTAGACAAATTCCAAATCATACCCCATTAATTTAGTAATCCAACGCTGTTGATCCGGAGTGTGTATCAGCTGAGTCAGCAGTGCCTTGAGGGCTAATGGTCAACTTCGATAGTGAACCTGGCACCCAGTAAATATTGACGTCACTTCTTCACAGCCTCAGTGATGGTACAAAGCTCCTTAACGTAGGTGGAGGAGGCCTATAGTTTCGGGCAGATTTGTTTAATGAAGAAAGTAATGGGATGGCCAGCTTGTAGTAGTATGGCTCCAATGCCTTGTTCGAATGCATCTGTCTAAATTATGAAGGGCTTGGAAAAGTCAGGTAAGGCCAGCACAAGGGTGGATGTGAGAGCAGCCTTAAGGGAGTTAAAGGCTCGCTTAGCTTATGGAGTCCACAAGAAAGAGTGCTTCCGCAACAATTGTGTCAAGGCAGTAGAAATTTGGGCATATCGCTTCACAAACTACCAGTAATACTTGGCTAGCCCTAGAAACCCACACAATTGTGTACAATTGGTAGGTGTTGGTCAACCCTGGACAACCTCAATTTTGGCTGGATCCACCGCCACTCTTTGTTCGAAATAACGTGACCCAAATAGGATACTGAAGTATGCCCAAACCCACATTTTGACTGCTTAGCAAAGAATGCATTGGCCCACAAGATGTGCAAAACTTGAGTAAGATGATGGAGGTGTGTTTCCCATGAAGGCCTATATACCAAAATGTCATCAAAGAAAACCAGCACAGACCGCCGTAGCACTGGATGGAAGATCATATTCATTTCGAATTGAAATGAAGAGGGAGCATTGGACAATCCGAAAGGCATAACCAAGAATTCGTAATGCCTTTCATGAGTGCGGAAAGCTGTTTTGTGGACATCCTCAGCGTGAACACGCATTTGGTGATATCCAGCTCACAAGTCAAGCTTGGAAAACACCCAAGCTCTTGACAATTTGTCCAACAGCTCATCCACTGTTGGAATGGGAAACCGGTCTTTAACTATGACAACATTGAGGGCTCGGTAATCAACACAAAATCGCCAACTCTCATCCCTTTTCTTGACAAGTAACATTGGTGACGAAAAAGGGCTAGTGCTGGGTCGGATAATGCCTTCGTCCAACATTTCTTGAATCATCCACTCCATTTCTGGCTTTCGGAAGTGGGGGTACTAGTAGGGCTTTACATTTACTAGCTCGGTGTTTGGTTTTAGAGGAATGCGATGATTGGTGGAACAGTGTGATGGTAACCCATGTGGAACTAAGAAAAATATTGGCAAATGCGGAGAGAAGGTGACAAAGAGTTGCAACTATAGCGGGGGAAATATTAGAAGGTAAATGATTAGAAGAAGGAAATAGAGAGGAATTGGTTTCCAGTGGAGGGTCCAAAATAGGTGTGACTGTTAATTGAAAATAGGTGGCTACAGAATTGGTCATCTCACTACGTCTCGGTTGTCTCAATGTCATGGTGGAGATGGTGGCCAATTGGAGCCCATGTAAGGTGAGTTGAGTTCCAACATAGTCGAAACTCATCCATAAGACCTTATGATCAAACAACACAAAACCAATGGTGGCCAGCCACTACACCCTAAACACCACATCTGCCCCATAGATCAATGATAAGTAAAGGTCCACCTAAAACTTTGACTAGTCCGAATTAACAAGGACATTGGAGCATATGCCTTCACAATGCAAGGAATCCCCATTACCAACCGTGACATTAAGATGCTGGGAAGGTTTGATGATCAACCCTAGATTTTTAGCCAGCTGAGTTTGAAGGAAATTGTAACTACACTATCCACTAAGATGACCACCGATTGTCCGAATACTTGGCCTTGTAGGTGCAATGTGGAAGGAACAAAATAGCCTTCCAGAACATGAAGAGAAATGGTTGGAGTGGCAGCCGGTGTTGAAGGAAAGGACTCCATGTCATGAGGACTTACTGTCGGATGTTCCTGGACAATGGAGTCATCCTCAATCAGCGGTATCATCCCCGGGGTGGTGCCTTCTTCATCTACCAATATACACAGGAACTGTGGAGGGTTACAGTGATGCCCTAGTGTAAATTTTTCATCACAATTGAAACACAATCCACGGTCACAATGCGACACCATTTCAGCCAAAGTGAGTTTCTTTATGGGTAATCTTAGAGGAAGGCCAAAAGAAGAAGGAGACCGTGGCAGCACTGCAAGGGTATGAACTAGCTATTTGGAAGTTGGTGAGCGATGGACATGGAATGCCTGTATCAAATTTTTCCTCCACCAACTTAGCCATGCCGATAGCCTCCGGCAAAGATATAGGTTTCAGCAGCAAGAGCTCTCGTCGTATGACATCCTGTAAGCTTGAAATAAAACAATTTAATAGATTGGCAGTAGTAAAACCAGTAATTCAAGTAGAGAGTGCCTCGAACTCTATTGTGTAGGCGGTGACAGTGGAGGTTTGATGGAACTTGTAGAGAATGGCTTCAGGGTTTGAGTAAGTGGATGGCCCGAATTGAAGCTCCAGATCATGAGAAAACAGTTCCCAAGTGAAAAGTCATCGGGTTGAATGCATCCATTGATACCATTGAAGTGTAGAGCCAGTTATGTAAAATGTAGTGATGGTCAATTTTTGCTCTGGTGGAGTTCCATGGTAATGGAAGAAATGTTCAATCTAAAAAATCCAGCCAAGCATGTTATCCCTAGAGAAAAATGGGATTTCGAGCTTGGGTAAATGAACAAGGTAGCAAATAGGAAATCAGGAGTTGCATGTGGTAAGAGAGGTAGGGTATGAGACAGTTGATGGGAAATTGCAGAAGAAGTTGCCAGAAACGATCAGGGGTAGGAAGCAACGGTGGATTCACCGGTTGTAGGGGTTGTTTGTCAAGTCGAGTCAAAATTTCAGAGAGGGATTTTCGTATGTGCTCAGTAGCAAAAGTATTAGAGGCGATACCTTCTCCATGTTGCTGTATAGTCGCAACCACTTCCTTCATATCCTTCGAAATGCCAACAATGAAGTCTTCGAGAGCTTTGTAACGCGTCGTCATTCCCTTGGTCATGTCTCAATGAGAGCACCAATTGATGAGTTGGCACCAGCTGCTGATAGCAGTTTTGGAGGAACAAGGGAGAAGAAAGGAGGAAGAGGGGAATTAGGGAAGGGGGCATTCGAGCAGACAGAGAGAGGGAAAATGGGAGCAAGATGCACAGAACACACAGAGAGGGATAGAAGATTCGGGAGTCTCTATTCATGCCCCCAATTAACACAGTGGCGAACTTATATCTATAGTGTTGGGCAGGTACCCGTGGCCCAATCATGCTGCACATGGTACAGAACAGAAGGGCAACAATTATAACCGAAAAACATGTGAAGAAAACAGAAGGGAAACAAGAAAAACAGAACCAGAAAAAAAAAAGCAGAAAAAAACAGAATGGGTTCACGTGCAAGGAAAGGAAAACAGAATTAAATGTAGTCGCGAAATTTAAAGGGAGGCCAGGTGGCCTGAGCACTTCTTCTGGTAGTAGGCGGTTGACGTGGTGGTGACGCTTCCGAGGGTGTTTCGATGAGTCCCATAACAAATTCCCTCATGGATGGAAGCATTAGTGGCAGTTTCTTGTACCACATTTTGCAGAAAAAAAATAGCAGCCAAGTGCATGAGCCTCTCACATGGTAGAGTCTAAGAAGTTTGTGATATATGCAACCTTCTCCTACATCTGAGAGAGACTGTTATCCAAATTTGAACAATATCTTTTAGCTCACAATAGAGCAAACATACATTCACAACAAGACTCACCCTTTATGTCAACAAGACAAAAAAGTTACAAACATAAGATGAGTGTGACTACATTTAATCTTCCCAAGAACTTCGGTTTAGTCGTCTTCAAAAACTTTATGAGGTTCATGCTTTATTCTTTTTTTTTCACCTTTTTCATTTGTGGATCACAAGGCCTCAGAAGTTGCTATCAAAGATGAAAACTCTCCTGTAGTGATCTGCCTCAGCTGCGGCCAAAGCAGCTGAGCACTTGCAAGAGCTACTCTTTTCATGGTTTATGTAGCATACAAATATATTGTTGCAATAAGATTAGAATAAATCTTATATCATCACAAATATTTAGATAGGTTCAAGATCTTAGAGATAAGACCACTGATATATTAATTTTGAAATTGGTGTAATCTACTTTAGCCTATATATAGGGGTCTAGGTTTACATTTTATGTAATTTAATCAATCTCTAATAAGATATTAATATTAATATTTATATTTATATTTTGACAGTCTCAGAGCTTTCCTCTTTTTGATCTACCACATAAAAACTCTTGGTTTCTCATTACATGAAATTCAGCCAATCTTTAATAAAGTATTCAGCTTTAAATTTGTAGCAGATTCAAATTGAAGGGTTGTGCTTTGAGCCTAATCAACTTGAAGCATTTACAAGATGATCAATTTATGTTGAAAATGCCTCCAAGTTTCCATACCATAATGAGAGGAATGATTGCTGTGGTAAAAACAGACCCAAGTTAATGTGGAAAAAGTCAAAATATTCTCAACTTTTCTCTTTTCACATATTGTTCTCGAATTCATATTTTAGTACAGATTTTATTTATGCAAAAAAGTTCTATTCATTATATTTCAGTGTCAAATGTACACATGGGAATGTGATGTAAAAAAAAATTCTAAATAGACCTATACATTTGTTTCTATACACTTCCAGAGTTTTCTGAAATCACATGCATGATGTCATATGACTTGAAATGTTGTCAATTTGACCAGAAATTTTACCTAGAATTAAGGTAGTACTAGCAAAAAAGTTCAAATAAATTGGGAACAATATAAGATAAGAATAAAATTTGGAAAAAATAGAGAAGTTGAGAAAATTTGGATTCTTAGTTTACTGTCAATTGTCAAAAGATTCCTTCGTATGACAGAGTCAGGGATGTCAATCATAATGCTCAATTTTTCTTCCAAAGTAACTAGGTAGAAAATTCATCATTTATACTGGGGACCATCATTGTTAATAGAATATAACTAAGAAGTAGATGGCCGGCATCCACCATAGTTTGGTAGGGTGCTACTCTGCCTTGGATAAAATAACAGGGATAGCCCTCCCCAATTCTATGAGCACCTCAAACTCTTCTCCTTGAACCAAAGACCACTTTAAAATCTCAAGTTCGAGCCACTGGAGTATTCTTCAATGCTTTCAAGATTGTGCTTCCTCGGGTTCACTAAAATACCTAGAGCAGTCCATGAAGTTTTATACTTCACTAAGTACATTTGCAATTACTTGCAATGTTTCATTAATGACACAATAGCATAGAATTTCAAGATCTTGAGATAATGAGACTCCAATGACCAGAAAACTACTCGTTATGGAGTGTCCAAATCTTCCTCACAAAAAATAAATCACGTTTGTAGTTAATCTACTAAACTTGTTAGAAGGGATAAAGCAAATTAAAGAATCAACATCTCCAACTCAAGAATTAATCAATGATTCCATGACCCATATACGAGATAAATAGAGCATATTTATTTTCAGGAATATAAACTGATCAGAAAAATATGCAAGCACCTGCAACTGCAGAGCCTCAGAACGAGAACGAATTTGCTTCCGAGCTGGGCGAGCACTTCCAAAATCCATCAATATGGCAAGAGGAGTTTGTCCTTTCCTGTGTGTGATCAGAACATTTCCAGGTTTCACATCATTGTGTGCATACGGAGGGTCGAAACTGTGCATATGCTTCAGTCCTGCACAAAGCTGCAGCACCAGAATTTTCTTTCCTGTGAGTTGGACTTTTTTGGGTGCATAATGCAATGCATGCAAATTATGAAATTCAGAATTAGTACTTCCCAAATATGCAAAAAGGCTTAACTAGTCAACTCTTCTTTTACAAAACCACTATGCTCTTGTAGGCCTATTCTCCATCCTATCACCTCTTACCACAAGGAAAACACTCATCCACACAAGTGCATCATTTAACAACAATCGTTATTACAAGACAATCTTAAATATCATTCATTCATTGTATATTCTTTGTGCTCTAATTATATCAAGCTTAGATTGTGTGTTTGTAATATTATTTTTTAGAATTACACCACTCATCTATTTCGACTGCCTAGAGGCCACCTACTTATCTCACCAAACAACTAGTATCAAGGGTTCTCATCTTGAATATGTATATTAAGTTCATCCACAGCTAAGAGAATGAGAATCCAATTTCCTATATTTCAACAAAATTGTGACCTGAAAGTCACAGGTTCAAACACAAAAATTCCATATATAATATAATGATAAGATTGTGCACATCTAATCCTTACCAAGGCTAACAATGTTGGAGACTTATGCACTAAGTCTCCCATTTATGATATGCCACTAAAGGAACAGCACTGTATCTGATTCTATACAAATTATAGCTGACATAATACTGCAGACATTTTGTAATGAATCAAAAATCAAGGCAACATAATAACGGGCAATATTTGAAATATATTCTTCAGGACAGATTATCACAAGGAAAGCTGCTATGATAGGATGAGAAAACAGGTCCATTATGCTTCATCAATTCACCTGGCGGAATATTTGGAGAACATCCGATGTTGAAAAAAACTCTTTCTTCACTTTCATAGCTTTAGCATTGTCCACTAAAGTTCCATCCAAATGAACAGGAAATAACAAGAATGCTTCATGTTTCCAAGATCCTTCTTGTGTAGCCTATACGACAAAACCATATCCATTAACCCAAAAAACAGTAACATCAGAAAACGGGGGAGAATAAAGAAGTCACATGCAGCAAACATATGAAAAGACTATCAATCTGGAATCTCTGTCAAAATGAAGCCAGATTATCCCACAGAAAGAGAGGATTTAAACACAGCTATTTCCACACAGACAGAGACATTAGACCTCGTGGAAATTTCATAGACAATATTTCCTTCAGACCAGAAAGCATTACAGGAAAAATAGATGTTAGAACATACCATAAAAATATGATGATCTGGGACCATTCATCTCAAATGGCCCTAAATTGTCAAATTGATCTTTCTAACTAGAGAATTGGATCTGTCTTTTCTAGCTTGACTTTTCATGTTAGGCACGAGGGTGAGCCTTGCGCAATGGTAAGTTGTTTAGTTGTGACCTAGAAGTCATATATTCAAATTATAGAAATAGCCTCTTTACATTATTGGTCTAAGGCTACATGCATCTAACCTTTCCTAGATTCCATAGTATGAAAGCCTCAAGCATAGGCCCACCTTTTTTCTATAGCATGATAATAAATGAAAAAACTGTTGTCCCTTACTATGTCATAGTGAGATGTTTATATTCAAAGCAAACAAATGTAGTATTATCGCAGAGATTCAAGAGCAACAAAACTAGGCACCAATGAACACAAAGTTGGATAAGGCTCACTTCTCTAAGTTGAGATTGGCGTGCAGAAGTTCTTTCAATAAATAAAACTCTTTCTCGGTAAAAGTAATGAGTAGAATTATTCCGATCAACCCCCCCAAAAAAAAAAAAAAATAAAGGGTCTAAGTGTTAAACACAAAAAAATCATTGATTGTGTATAAAAAAATTATATCTAATGTTCAGCAAAGCAACAATAGACAGCAATACTGAAAACACTTCCATGGCAACTAGAGATGGTGTGGTATATTTTAGTTAAAAAAATGTATTACAATTTTCAAGACAAAATAGATGGGGAAGTTTAAGAAGCACATAATCAGAGAGTTTTGCTAAAAATCCAAATGCCATGAAACAGCCGATGGTGGTGCAATTTCATTGCAACATATCCACTCAAAGGCAAAAAATAGCTACTAACGAACAACTCAAATTCAAGAAGATATCAACAACATTCTAGGATAGTTAATTGGAAATTGGAAATAGAATGAGAAAGTAATAAAAAGTCCAACCACATTGACATCCTTCTGCAGTAAAAGAATGTTCTGAGACTAGGGTAACAAGTAAGAATAACGTTATTGATTGAAGAGATCGGATACAGAGATACTAACTAATGTCACCAAATAGCCTAGAAAAAAAACTCGTAAAGTCGTAAGATTACAGCTTCTGCAGCCCAAGTACACAATTATTTGAAAAGATAAATTTAAGTTTTTATATCAATAGCTAGTTCTCTCCAACACAATGAGTAAACCCTAACAAGAGCATACAGTTTGTTTGCACAGTTTGATTTTTCAGTCATCAGTCCAAACAAGGAAGGACCTCCATGATTTTGTAGGACTTGATGAGCAATGAAATACCAACATTTTACATATCCGCAATTAGGGCAAGCTGGCATAAACAATAATATTTCTACTTCTTTTTTCTTCTCTTCCCAGCTTATACAAACACATAATTAGGTATTTCCTTCCCTTCCTATGTCCTCTCATTTTCTATTCCTTTCCATCATTTTAGATGTCTAACACCACCATTACCTATGAGAAGGGCAAAAACATGAAAAAAAAAAAAAAAAACTCCAAAGACCAGAAAATGATCTAGGGAATTGAGCAAACAGCTCCCTTTCAATAGAGATATGCAATATCAATCAGCTTTTGTAACTCTTCTTTCTTCTAAAAATCTATAGCGACAAAGCTTTCCCAAAACCTCAAGGAAAAGGGGCCACCACAGAAACCACCAACATATCCCAAAACTGGAAGATATTCCCATAATCTCACTAAAGCATCCATGCAGATTTCCACAAAGAACACTCCAGAATCCCTTGGCAATGTCCCATAGAGTTTCCCAGAAATTTATGAGTTTGGGGATCTTGATCTCGCTGTACAAGGGGAAAAATGTCATGGCCATGTAGAAAAGTTGTCTCATTAGAAGATCTCTGAACAGTGAGGAAATGATTACACCAGAAGCTCTTCCTTAATAAGGCAAAATCACAGTAAACAAAGATTTATGGCAGAAATATCAATAGAATGCATTGCCTCTGTGGCAGCCATTCAGTGGGTTTAGCTTCTGAACAAATCTAAGATTTGCAGCACTATAAGAACTATTAAAAAAATCAATTGCTACACAAGATCAAACTTCCAACTTATACAAACATTAAAACAAAAAGCAGGTGAGTTGATTACCTTAACTGCAATGATAGCATGGTCAAGAAGTGGGAGCAAATTAGGATGATTGAATAAGGATGAAACATGGATCTCCTCTTTTACCAATTGCAATTGTTCATTATTTTGAATCAACACTTTCTTCATAGCATAAGTGTCATCATCTACAAAATAACCCAATTCAAATCATATTAGACATGAACAACGGCAAACTAACAAGGCCAGCTGATCACACCCAGAATGTTGAAGGTACATATTTATGAATCAATCAACAAGTATTACAAGGGATCTGAATTTGACACTTCTGACTACAAAATACAGATAATCCAGAAAAATTATCAGGATTTCAAGAACCCCCACCGTCCCCCAATCAAATCTCAATCAAAAAAGCAAAATGATACAGACCTTAACACACTATCCACAAAATTCAGCCACACAAAAAAAAAAAACTCATACCGTAGACAAGAATGCATATCCTCACTAGATCAACAGCCCGACTTGACAACTAAATTACCCACAAACTAATTTATCAACAAAAGAGAAAGAAAAGCAATAACAGGGAAACGTAAAGAGAAAATGGAATGAGGGATCAAACTAGAGACGAAAGAAGGGTCCTTCAATTTCTTGGCAAGGCCACCAGAAGCTGAGTCGTTCATGACCTCTTTAACGAGGTAAACATAGGCAAAGCCACCTTCACCGAGCTGCCTCACGACCCTGAACCTGTTATCGTTGATCCACACATCTCCACCACCATTAACGGCGTCGTACAAAGCATTTAGTCCGGAAAATGTGCAACCCATCGTCTAATTCGTCTTCTCCCTGGGGTCAGACTTCCCCACTCTCTCCCCTTCTTAATAATAACTATATGAACAGATCTTCAAATGTGTCTACGTCAACGCAAATTTATCTTTTTTAATATAATTTGTAAAAATCCTACGCGTCGTCTAGTTGTACGTCCGTTAAGATTCTTATTTCTTAGTTTTTTTTTTTTTTTTTTTCTTTTTCTGAATGTCTTATTTCAAGTATTAGAACTAGGGTCTCACGTCAAACGTAATCTTTTCTGTTTTTATAATTTTTGTAAAACCTCTAGGGTATACTCCTATTAATATGAATCACTGATATAGCCATATCCGATTAACAAAGAATAATGCGTTTGGTAGAATATACATCGTGTAATATTAAGGGGAAGTACTACTGGAATGTGGCCGAATAACAAAGTTCTGGCAAAAATAGTGATATGAGACAGAGTGAAGTGTTGGCCGGAGTAATAATGCCGAGCTAGATTAAAATGCCGATCAGAGTGGTGCCACTAGATCAGAATGATGAGGCTAGTCTGATCCATATTTGAATGCAAAGATTGGCTGAGGGTGCTAATTCGAAAGCCGATGGTAGACCAATGCAAGGCCAAGGCCGAAGATGGCTTAATTGATGACCGAGGGCAACTTGTCTGGAAAGCTGATCACCTTCAAAGTTCGGTGCAGGCAACTGATGTTACAAAGTAGGTAGTTAACTTTTCAGAATTTGTAACTAATTCTACAGAGTATATCATTTGTAAAGATCAGAGCAGGAATACGACTTTGTAGAATAGGTGGCAAACTTTACAGAACATGCAACCGATTTGCAGAGTAAGCACCGCCTGATGAGAAAACCCATCTGTATATATGTACATTACTACTATTCAAGAAGTGTAAGAAATAAAATATACAATTAATCATGCTTTGTTCTTGTACTATATTTTTCAAGAATTTCTATAACAAAGGATTTTTGTAACAAAAAATTTATATAGTGAGATTTTTTATAGATTAAGTATCCCGTAATTTTCTCCCTCTTATTCAGAAGATAATTTTTACGTAAAAATTATATATCTTATTCTTCTCTCTTCCTGTTGTGTGTATGATTGTTGTCATCAATTCTTCTTTTGATTCCACTGTCTTGCTGGCATCTATTTCTCAACAGCTCGGACTGGTTGGGAAGTATTGTAATTATATTTTATTATCAAATTAAAAAACTTATAATATTCATTTCTTATAACTATTTTCTTTCTCGAGAAAATTCGTTACTCTCTTTTTAGTATTATTGATTCTAAATCTTCTAACCCTAATGGATTGACTGTTCCATTTTTTAAACATTTTCGGAATATGATGGGTGGATTCATTCAAATGTATTATTGATTTATTCTAAACTGATAAGATGTTTAAGCAAAAATTAATACTTTAATTTTGCCTCATTTATAATATCCTTTATTATCTAACTAAAAGCATTCTACTGTATGTTATCCACAATTTCTGATTAGCCCTTATTCTTAGGAAAAACATTTGTGACAATATACTTCTGACTTATGAATTGCTACATTAATATCACTCCAACAAAAGGTCAACCTAAATGTGCCATGAAACTCGATCTTCGTAGGGCTTAGAATTCAGTTGAATGAGAATTTCATTTTGCTATGATAGGGGAAATGAATTTCCTAGAGGTTTACATTCAATAGGTTAGGTGTATTTTTTATTAGTACATTTTAAAACCATATTAGATTGTTCGTTGACGAAGATTTTGTATTGCTCAAAAGATTTACATCTGTTAGACGTCCGACAGTAATCGAAACAACTCTCCCAATATCCATACCCGTGCCTTTTTTATAATCACTTATTACTTTATATTATATACTTTTTATTGGTTATATCATTTAGATTCGAATATACTTTACGTGTATTGTAAATTTATATATTTACTTATTCCATAAATTTATTAAGGAGTCAAAACTATTTGTGTTTTGAATTGCAGAGTCCTTTTCACAACAGATTTAAGCTTGTGTGACTACTCCACCATATTCAATTATGGTCAATGGCAAAAGTATTGTGTTCTTTTAAGGGGCTTGCAAGCTTTGAAGGGAGACATGGGTGGTATGAAAATTGGGTTCTAGTGGTGCGTAATAATTTTATAGTTCATGAAGAAAAATTGATAAGAAAATCGGAATGAGTCTAGTTTCGTTGCCATTGACAATTTCATGAAATTTTTTAGTAGGGGTCACAAGATATATAAGTAAATCAATTAGATTAGCACGTCTATACTACTTAATCAATAAGTTGACTTTCTTAGTACATATATTTTCTGATTGTTGAAACTCAGAGGGTTTTACTTATTAGCATGGTTATCGAGACTTCTCTTCATCATAAAAAATTGTACTTTTTTTATTATTATTTATTATTTTATATTATATATTTTTATTGGTTATATCATTTAAATTCGAATATACTTTATGTATATTGTATATTTATATATTTACTTATTCCATAAATTTGTTAAGGAAACAAAACTATTTATGTTTTGGATCGTATAGTCCTTTTCACAATAGATTAAAGCTTGTGCGACTACTCCACCGTATTCAACTATGGCCAATGGCAAAAGTATTGTTATAACTTCCCGATATTTTAACCCGGATTGTATAATGATGAATTTAATATAGTAATAAATAATATGATATATTGATATTAATAAATATTATAAATAATAGATATTAAATTATTAATAATAAATGTTAATGATAACAAAATAATAATAGTAAAAATAAAAAAATAAGTAAATATAATAATAATAATAATAATAATAATAATAATAAACAGGGAGAGAGAGAGACAAATGAAGAAGAAGGGAAGAAGGAAGGGAGAAGAAAAAAAAAGGAAAAACGGATGCGAGGGTTGCAGCGAGGGAAAAGGAAGGAAGCTGACGATTGAACCCTAAAAGGCGACTTTCCACTATTTAAAAAAGGGGAGGGCACGTAATGAAAGAAATGCTCGCTGCCGTGAAACGGTGGACATGCAACTGATGCCATCAACGCTGTTCCTGGTCGTTGCCGCTGCTAATCGCCATCGTGGATCCAAGCTAAAGTTGCCGTCGGTTGGTGTTGCCGCCGTCATCGATTTGTGCCGCTGTCGTCGTTGCTAGAAGAAGAACACAAAATTTAGGCAAGTTGATTTGAGTTCTTTAAAATTAATCTATGACATTCCTTATTCCTATTAATGTCGATTCTCTATTTGTGTGATAAGATTGTGTGTGATTTAGTTGTATATGGGTAAATTTTAGAGTATTTCAATTGAATTGGGCCGTTGATGAAGAAATCGAGAAAACAGGGCATTCGGTCGATGCCATGGGTTTCTAAAAAATCAAGGTGATTCTAAACCAAAATAATTAGTGTGTAAAAATTTACAAACAAACTGATTAAATCCTGTAAGTTGAAATTTCGTTTTTCTAATTTGATTTTGGAAAAGTTTGTTAAGTGAAAATTTTGGGGCAAAAACAGAGCCTTGGACTCAGTGGAGATATGAATTGGACTACCCATTAAGAATTAGGGCTTAAGGCTTAAACTTTTAATACAATGATGGTATATACTCCCTGATTTGTGTATTTGTTAGTTTAATTTGGTGAGAAATTAGTGAATGGTGAGGAAATCATGTGCATTGTATCCTGAAAATGGAGGTGAACAGTGGGCTGTGCTGTGTACATGAAATTTCCGTATAATGAGGGGCGTGTATGTGGGTGTATAGCGTATATGTGTTTATATAGCATGTATTTGTGCATATGTGTAGCAGTATATTGGTGAAAGTAGTGTGGATGTGCTATCTTCGTAGGTTGAAGCCGTGTATAACTGTGAATGCATATATGTATATGTATATTGTAGGAATAAGTATAAATAAATTTGGATAGGCAGTATGATGAAATCTGATGGTGGATATGTGTACATGGATGAGGATTATGCATTTGTGTTTGTGTGTGTTGAGGTGTGTGTGTATGTATAAATATAAATAACTAAATATACATATATACATACATATATATATATATATATTGAAATTGTTAATTAATTGATGAGAAGGTTATCGATAATTATTATTTTGATGGAATTATTATAAAATTATAATAGGATAGTTAAATAAAATGAGAATCGTGGGTCAGTTCGATAACGACAAAATTGAGAATATTTTGTGGCCTTAGAGGTAATTTTAAGACCTCGAATGAGTTAGAAATGATTTAATAAAATATTAAAACATTCGATCGAATATTTAAACTATCCTTTGTACCATTACTTTTCTTCCGATAATGACATTATTTGCATCATTTTTTAATTGTGTGGTATGATTTTTATCAGCACCGAACGACAATTCTTTCATTGAGATTATAAAACTTTCTTTTTGTTATGTTTGGTTACGTGAGTAGTTGAGTTATTGACTTCCTACGGTCAAGGTTAAGGATAGCATATGAAAACACTAAGATATTTAGTCAAATGGGAGGCTACGACATCTTAGCGTGGTCTACACTTATCCGATACTGATTTCTATATCATTGTGATAATGAGGTATATTGTTTATTATGAATGGATATTTATAGCCATGTAACCATCGTAGGAGATGATATCAAGGATTTTCTTTGGTAATGGATATCACAGATGGCATGGGCATGCTATGGGTAAAGCCTCTGGAAGAACTGTAGGAGTAGTGATGATACCATGGGTAACCTCGTTATACTTATCCAGCCGTTAGATGCGTAAATACACGGCCTTTAGTTGGCGGTGGTAGAATAATGTATAAGGAGATTCATTGTGATATTTTTCATTGTCGATACTTCATGAGTTTGAGATTCGGTTGAATCCACGAATTGTATTCGGTAGAATCCATGTGTCAGATTTTACGATGTTTGAATTCAATGGAATCCATGTTATTCATTGTTATTCAATTTTTAGGTCGTTCACACTAATATTATGACCAAAAGATTCCTTTTTATTTTTTGTGAGATTGAATTCTAAGGGTCTTCGTCTTTTATTAGTAAAATCTTATGATCTTTGTTACATCAAAGTTGGAGCGATCCGCCTATATATTGATATCGTAAATGTGATGAAATATACTTTCTTTGACATATTTATCTATTGGATATTGTATGATTATTCAGGATTTTTGTCATACCTTATGTATTATTACTATCATTTTCTATTTGTTTTGGATTTACTATCACTTATTGGGTATTTAACTCACTCTTACTATTTTTCTTTATTCAAGAGTAGTAGGTTTAGACGATGATGACTCTAGAGTTGGATAAATAATTGTGGCGAGAGAGATTGAGGCCCAACTAGAGAGAGTATTGAATTTATACTCTAGAGATATATTTTGATATTTTACTTCATTTTGTTGGAATTTTTTGGGACTATGTACTTTTCCAAGATTTATTTTTGGTATGAGGATATTTATATCATAATAGTTGTGTTTTATTAGTTGTGAACATGCTACAAGTATATACATATATATTGGTTGGGACTTAAAATTTCTTCTATGTGAATAGGGTCGGTATTAATTATGGATTTGGGAAAAGATCATTACAATTGTGTTCCTTGAAGGGGCTTGCAAGCCTTGAAGGGAGACATGGGTGGTATGAAAATTGGGTTCCAGTGGTATATGGTGATTTGATAGTTCGTGAAGAAAATTTGACATGAAAATCTGAAGGAGTCCAGTTCCATTGCCATGGACAAATTTACGAAATCCTTTAGTAAAAGTCAAAAAACAGGAGTAAATCAATTAGGTTAGCACGTTTATACTACCCGATCTGCAAGTTGATTTTCTTAGTGCATATCTTTTTTGACCGTTGAAACATTGAGGGTTTTACTTGATAACGTGGTTATCGAGGCTTCTCTTCATCACAAAAAATTATGCCTTTTTTTATTGTTACTTACTACTTTATATTGTATATACTTTTTATTAGTTATATTATTTAGATTCTAATATACGTTACATATATTGTATATTTGTATATTTACATATTTCATAAATTTGCTAAGGAGTCAAAACTATTTGTGTTTTGGATCGTATAGTCCTTTTCATAATAGATTAAAGCTTGTGTGACTACTCCACCATATTCAATTTTGGCCAATGGCAAAAGTATTGTGTTCTTTGAAGGGGCTTGCAAGCTTTGAGGGGAGACATGAGTGGTATGAAAATTAGGTCCTAGTGGTATGTGGTGATTTGACGGTTCATGAAGAAAAATTGACAAAAAAAGGGGAAGGAGTCCAATTCTGTTGCCATGGACAAATTCACGAAATTCTTTAGTCGGGGTCACAATATAGGAGTAAGCCAATTAGATTAGCACGTCTGTGTTACCAGATCTGTAAGTTGACTTTCTTAGTACATATCTTTTCTGACCGTTGAAACCTGTCGGATTTTACTTGATAGTGTGGTTATCAAAGCTTCTCTTTATCACAGAAAATTGTGCCTTTTTTATTGGTACTTATTACTTTATATTACATACTTTTTATTGGCTATATTATTTAGATTTGAATATACTTTACGTATATTGTATATTTATATATTTATTTATTCCATAAATTTGTTAAGGAGTCAAAACTATTTGTGTTTTGGATCATATAGTCCTTTTAACAATAGATTAAAGCGTGTGTGACTACTCCACCAAATTTAATTTTAGTCAATGGCAAAAGTATTGTGTTCTTTAAAGGGGCTTGCAAGCTTTAAAGGGAGATATAGGTGATATGAAAATTGGGTTCCAGTGGTGTGTGGTGGTTTGACTGTTCATGAAGAAAATTTGACAAGAAAATCGGAAGGAGTCTAGTTCCGTTGCCATGGACAATTTTATGAAATTTTTTAGTAGGGGTCACAAGATATGAGTAAATCAATTAGGTTAGCACGTCTATACAACTCGATCTGTAAGTTAACTTTTTAAGTAATATCTTTTCTGACCGTTGAAACTCACAAGATTTTACTTGATAGCATAGTTATTGAGACTTCTCTTTATCACCAAAAATTGTGCCTTTATTATTGTCACTTATTACTTTATATTATATACTTTTTATTGGTTATATCATTTAGATTCGAATATACTTTATATGTATTGTATATTTATATATTTACTTATTCCATAAACTTGTTAAGGAGTCAAAACTGTTTGTGTTTTGGATCGTATAGTCCTTTTCACAACAGATTAAATCTTGTGTGACTACTCCACCATATTCAATTATGGTCAATGGCAAAAGTATTGTGTTCTTTGAAGGGGCTTGCAAGCTTTGAAGGGAGACATGGGTGGTATGAAAATTGGATTCTAGTGGTGTGTGATAATTTTATAGATCGTGAAGAAAAATTGACAAGAAAATCGGAAGGAGTCCAATTCCGGTGGGTTTTACTTGTTAACATGGTTATCGAGGCTTCTCTTCATTACAAAAAATTGTACCATTTTAATTGTTACTTATTACTTTGTATTATATGCTTTTTATTAGTTATATCATTTAGTTTTCAATATAGGTGTGAAGTCGAGAGGGGAGGAAGGAGAAAAAGAAAAGTAAGGCAGAATAGAAGAAAAAAAAAACTGGGAGAGTAGCCCACAGTAGGCAAAGGAAAGGAGAGAAAGAAAAACAAATGGAGGAAGTTTGAAAAAAATTAGGGTGTTAGCTTTTGCTACCAAAATTAATATTTTAGTATAGTAGGTTTTATTTTAGAGTTGTTAGTCTTAAATTTTAACTTGATTCTTTAAAGTCAAGATTAATTTTCACATGAGTAGAGATGCAGGGAGTGATGCGTCATGGATCAAAGGTTTGAACAGATTCGGGTCGAGTTGTCTGTCGAATTTCGATTCTGTCCACAGTGTTTTGGATCCTGTACACTACAACTTCAAATAAGAGATCAGGTAACGATGGGAATTAATCCCAACAAATATACTCTAACACTTAATTCAATAATTGGCCTTCTGAAGAAAGACGGTGGATGCAAAGAATACAGAAATGAATGCTGTGAGTGTGTTTGCAGATGGGTATTGCACTCGTAGAGAGAGTGGCTTTGTTATTGTTGCTCGTGAGAAGAAGTTTCTCTAAATACTGAGTTCGCAGAGAACTAATAATAGAGAGAATGTATTAGGATGCTCGAGAGAGTTAGAAAGTTTCAAAGAGCTTGAGTATGCTTGAGGGTATTTAGTGGTCGATTGAGAGCGTGCTTTTGGAGAGAGTTTCCATAGCCTTTTATAGCTATGATCCCTTGGCTGCCTTCCTTACGTAGTGAGGTCGGATGCCCACTTTCTGTGGGAGATTATTGCCTTTCTGGCGTAGGCGTGATCGTCGTCTCTGACTGTAACGGTCAAGGAGGTTGATCTTCTTCCTTCTACATATGGTAACCGTTTAGGGCTTCCGTAGATTGCGCGTGGATTCTAGTGCCTTCCTCCCGACATGTGCATTGATTTTAGAAGTGACCGTTACGGTGCATATTGCCATCTTGGAGATGCGGGAAATTAGGGCAAATGACTATTGTGGCTTGAAGATGGACATGTGGGCCAATCTGGATATGGGCCATGTTCATCTTGGGTCGTAACCGACCTACTTTTCACTTCTCTGGTCAACGGCATTATTGACTGTCCTGGGCTTAGATGGGCCTTCGTTGATCTTGGGCCTCTGTCGGCCCACTTGCTAATTGTCCGATCAACGGCAACGTTGACCATCCAGGCAGAAATGGGTCGCTAAAAATTTGGGCCGTTCTCTCCTTTGGGCCACCCTGCTACTAGCATCCCCATCACCAACGCCCTATACTGGTGGCCTGGGACTTTGGTTTCCAGCATGTTCACGATCGAACGCATCTGGCTGCATCACCTGAGACGGTTTGATGAGGAAACTAGCAGGGGCTCTTGGTCTGTTGACCGCGTTGCTTGTGACTGTTGACTGTAATGCCAAAATTCAGAGAACAAAGTTTGAGAAAATATTGACCATATTCTTTGACAATCCTAGTTTGAATCCGGAGAATTGAACTGGAAGAAGAGTTGACCGGATTTGTTGACCGTCATCTCAAAATCCTGAGAATTGGGTCGAAAGGAGAGTGCTGTCCAGAATCGTTAACCGTCACACCAGAATCCAAAGGATAAAGCTAAAGGAAGCGTTGATCGGATTCGTTGACCGTCACGTCAGAATCCAAAGAACTGGTGTGGACTGAATCGACACATTTTTTCGTTATGCTTTCGGACGAGTAATTGAAAAGTTGGGAGAACTGCTTCAATACTCTGCCACTTGTTATCATGCAGTGAATTTGTGATTTCGGTAATTAATTCACCAAAAGATCTAATTCAACTGTGACCTCTCCGAAAACAACATGTGTCCATCATGATGAGCGCGCCTTTTTGATACACTGCCCAACTTTAACGACTACAATCCTTATAAAATCCATCCATCAATTCAAAATTTTTACACCTTCAAAAATTCTAAGTCCTTGTCTCCTTCATCTTGCTCATGTTCTCATGACTCCCTTCATTGCAAAAATTACGATGAAGTGAGAGAGTTATATATTGAATTCAACATCCCACGGGAGATTGTATTCTTGATGCCCATGCAGCAGGACAGAGCCTACTCTACCCCCGATGGCTTCATTACCACGTACAAGGCTCACCTGAGTAGTGAGTTGTGCCTTCCTATACCAGAGGAGCTACTCTGTATCTTCACGGTGTTCAAAGTTTCTATCGCACGGCTTCACGTGAATGTCGTGCAGTATCTTTGCTCGTTGTGTATCTTTCTCTGCCACCATTCACGAATGCTGACGATGGAAGCTGTCAGGTTGATGTTTTGATTCACCTAGAGTGGTGATTGGATTTCTCCGTCCCTCGGGAGTTGCGCATCAGCAGCACTATCTGCGACTCCTCAAGAATCGGAAGAGCCATTTCTTCTTCGTTCATGTTGCTGACAACCTACCACTGTCCAGGGATTGGGGCAATGTTCATGGTGGTCTCACAGGAAAGCCGACGCAGGAGTAGGTGAAGGCTGTGGAGTCCATACTACGGTTGATGAAGGAGTATCTCTCCGAGCTCAGGAGGGATCACCTGGTCTCGAGGCAGGAGGCCAAGAGAGTGCTTTGTGGTCCTCATTCACCCATTCAGAAGGTCAGATCTTTACCGGCGCCATCGCAATGCAAGAGGAAATCTGGCGCTATTACTATTGATGAGGCTGGCGCTGCAGTGGTTGGTTAGGCTCCCAGTAGTCCAAGGAAAAAGAAGGCTGCTCCAGTGGAGCCTACTTCTTCATCTTCCATGGAGCCAGATTATCGGATGGCAGGGCGACTTGTTGGGACTAGAGAGCGCTCCAAGGTAGAAGCTTCTGTGGAAGACTCAGGGGCCATTGTGCGCGCTGTCACAGGAGCCGGCGTCATTGAGTTGTCGCTTCCAGACAACTTGGTGGCGCCTATAGAGCCACTGCTTGAAGCCGCCGGGCTAGAGAAGCCAGCTGCGGAGTCGCGGCTTGAAGCCGCTAGGCTAGTGAAGCCAGCTACGGAGCTTCGACTTGAAGCCGTTGGGCAAGGGGAGCCAGCTGCGGAGCCGTCTGCTAAGCTGGGAGAGTCAACCTTTATGACGAAACGAGTCATAGTTCACTATATGACCTCCGTCAATTATCACACACATATGGCCAAAAAATCACCTTAACCCAAAAGACACAATTAGGTAGACTTATGATACTATTCGCGTGCATAGAATCACAAACAGTCGGTCAACTGGTTGGCATTAACTAGGTCGGTCACAATGTAGCCATCCGGGTCTCTAGGTCGGCCGGCAATATATATATATATTAAAACCAAAAGACGTATGAGATGTCACTAGGAACCCAAATCATTTTAAACCATAAAAATTTAGCGAAAGTATCTAAATATCCATTTATTTACACCGTAGAGTCATTATACAAATTTTTCCAGAAGCCAAAAATACATCAAGATCGATCATGCCCTACTACATAAATCTCGATCAGCCTTTCTGCTTAGCTAGACAGTCCAACTTCACTCTTTCTCATCTGGTATAATTTTCTTATAATCTAAGGACAAGAAAATAGCAATGGATGAGCCAATAATTCAGTAAGGTACCATAAAAATATGGATGTACAAACTAATTTATATAAAACATATATATATAACATGCATGTGGATACTACAAGCATATAACGATATAAGTGCATAGGAGAAAATTTGTGGCCGAGGTTTGAGTAAAAGTCGTAGACACATGGTATAACAACCGAAGTTAATATTTAATACTTTGCTAGAAATCATGGAACAGCTTAAAATTTCTTATCTTTTAAAATAATTTCTTTATCATCTTGAAAGACTAGGGCTAGTAAACCCTACCACCTAAGGGAGCAAATAATCGAAGATAAATTATATTCACTCCATACAATCTAAGCATTGGTTGGTTGGACACAACATGATCGTGAGATTCCTTCTTATTTATATTCTGAGGATAGGATGGTCATATATTCTTAGTTCTTGTCCTCCATCGTAATACCCGAGGAATCATTCTAGGGATGGAGTCATCCTTAATTACCACTGTAACATCCTAAGGTATGTCAAAGAACATTACCTACTGAACAATCCTTGATCCAATTTCTTACCTATTTTACTTAAAAGATTTTAGTTCTTGTTTCTTTAGCTTTAGTTCATCATTCTTCTAAGGTCATTTCATATTCAAATCTTCAATAATTTTTGACTCTCCAAATTTTAGATAAGTTGTCCGGTAAACTTAAATAATTCATAACAAAATTCATATTTTTTTTATTTTTGAACATAGACTTGAAATATTCATAGCATAATTCAGACATGAGACGTACCAAATCATAATATTCATGCTTTAATCATGCAAACTTATTCATGAAATCATGCTAGGATTACAAAAGATGCAATATTTCACAATAACTTGGTGTACACTTGCCTCAACCTGTTCTAAAAACATCCTTACTCTGTAAGTTCTTCCTCTCATCTTTCTTTTTCTTTGTCTTCTCCTTTTTCTCCTACCCAATATTTATAGGCAAACAGAACAGTTGGAAGTAGGTAGGGGTAAGTCACCTACTCTACTACTTGCCTTATCTAGAAGGTTCTGGATTCATCGAAACTATTGGGAGCAGGTGAGTGTAAGTTACTTACTCTGGTAAAGTCCAAATATCTAACCAAAACCGATGGACATGCATCTTCCGGTCAGCTCCCTGAACCGGTCAACAATTTATTCCTGTTTTTCAATCATCTCCGATCAACTATCCTGTTTGGCCAGTCAGCTCTTTTTAAACAGCCAACCATCTATTCCAGTCAACTATTCTATTCGGCCGGTCAACTCTTCCTAAACGGCCAATTATTTACTCGGGTTATTTTGATCTTGTAACCCGATCCTCGCAATTCTCCCCTACTTTAGAAATTTCGTATTCAAAATTTAATAATATATATATATGTGTGTGTGCCTTACTGAAATAGATAGGGGTACCTGTTCCGAATCTCCCCTTCATGCTCCCAGGTTGCTTCTTCAGGTTGGTGATTCCTTCATAAAACTTTCACTAGGGGAATGGTGTTTGTGCGCATTATCTGATCCTTCCAGTCCAAAATCTACACTGGCTCTTCAACATTTGATAAGCCCTCATTAATTTACAAGGGCTTGAACTCAATAATATGCGTGGGATCGTGGACATATTTGCGAAGCATACATGAAGCACATTGTGAAGGTTGGCCAAATTGGGCGGCAAGGCTAGTCGGTAAGCCACTTTTCCAATTTTCTCCAAAATTTTAAAAGGACCAATAAATCGCGGTCTCAATTTTCCTTTGACCCCAAATCTAAACGTCCCTTTTGATGGAGACACTTTCAAAAAATACATAATCGCCCACCTCAAATTTTAATGCCGACCTCCTTTGGTCTGCCTAGGTTTTCTTCCTACTTTGGGCTACTTTCAAATTTTTGTGTGTCAACCTGATCTTCTCCATTGTCTCTTTAATGATCTTGGGACACAAAAGTCTCCTATCCCCTGTTTCCTTCCAATGGATTGGTGACCTACACTTCTTTCCATATAGGGTTTCAAATAGTGCCATGACAATACTTGTCCGATAGATATTATTATACGCAAATTCTGCTAAGATCAAATGATTATCCCAATTTCCTTTCAACTCTAACACCGAGGCCCTTAACATATCTTTCAAATTTTAAAAAGTAGGCTCCGACTATCTATCTATTTGGGGGTGATATACCATACTAAACTTTAATTACGTCTCCAATTCTTTATACAAACTTTTCTAAAATTAAGAAACAAACCTTGGATCCCAGTCAAATACAATCATTGCAAGTACACTATGAAGTCTAACAATCTCTTTTATATACAATTATGCCAGTTTATCACGAGAATTCGTCATTCAGATTGCTACGAAATGGTCCGACTTAGTCAGCCGATCAATAATAACCCAAATGGAGTCATGATTCCTGGGGGTCTTTGGAAGAACCGATACAAAATCCATCGTAACGTCTTCTCACTTCTAAGTTGGTATGGGCATTGGCTACAACAACCCAGCTGGCTTCCTTCTTTCAACCTTTAATTGCTGGCAAACAAGATATTTTTTTACGAAAGTCACAATCTCTCTTCTCATATTTCTCCACCAAACCATCACCCTTAGCTCCCAATATATTTTACTTGTTCATGGATGAATCGTATATCAGGACCGATGAGCTTCCTTCATAATTTTTTCCTTTAACTCCTTATCATCCGGCACACACAGTCGATCCTTAAACCTTAAAACTCTGTCAGTATGAACGTTAAAATCAATTCTGGAGTCTTTATTCAAATCTTCAACAATGTCCACAAGAAAAGAAGCATTCATCTGCTTCTCCTAAATTTCTTTTACTATCTCCGACTAAATTTGCAGATACAACAAGATCATCCGGTTACCTCGAACATATTGTTGGATATCACACTATTTCAGATAATCTATCATTTCTATCTGTTTTATTTGCAACATCGCTACAAAACTTGTTTGCCAGCTTAAGGCATCTATAACTACATCAACTTTTCCGAATTTATATTGAATCTCACAATAATAATCCTTCAGAAAATTAATCCATCTTCTGTGTCTCATATTTAATTCAATATGTAAAAATAAATATTTTAAACTTTTATAGTCAGAATAAATAAGAAATTTCTCACCATGAAAATAATGTCTCCAAATCTTTAGTGTAAACACAACCATAGCCAACTCCAGGTCATGGGTTGGATAATTCTTCTCATGCACTTTTAACTATTTGGACTCGTAAGCTACTACTTTCTCATTTTACATTAACACACAACCTAAACAAGTATTAGAGGCAACACAATAAACCTCAAAACCTCCATATCCCTTAGGAATAGTCAATACCAATGTAGTTTTAGGCATTTCTTTAGTTCTTGAAAGCTCTAGTCACACTCCTCAGTCCAAACAAACTTACCTTCCTTCCTAATTAATTGTGTCAAGGACATAACAATCCGAGAGAAATTTTTTACAAATCTTCTATAATACCTTGTCATGCCGAGAAAACTCTTGACTTTAGTTACTAATGTGAGTCTATTGCAGTTAATGACAACTTCTACCTTTTTCGAATCTGCTACAATGCTACGGTTTGAAATAACATGCCCCAAAAATATCACTTCCTCCAACCAAAACTTACACTTCTTCAACTTAGCTTACAATTTCTCCTTATAAAGTACCCGAAGCACGATTATTAGATGGGTCTCATGTTCTTCATAACTTTTAGAGTAAATCAAAATATCATCAGTAAATACCACTATAAATCTATCCAAATACGGTTAGAATACACAATTCATCAAATCCGTAAAGGTAGCAGGGGCATTAGTAAAACCGAATGGCATAACAAGAAATTCGTAGTGGCTATATCTTGTCCAAAAAACTGCCTTGGTCACATCCTCCTGCTTGATCCTCAGCTAATGGTATCTTGATCACAGCTCAATCTTAGAGAACACACGAGATCCTTATAATTGATCAAATAAATCATCAATGTATGGTAAAGAATATTTATTTTTGGTCGTGATCTTATTTAGTTCACAATAATCTCCACACAGCCACAAGAACCCATCCTTTTTTCTAACAAACAAGATTGGGGCATCCCATGGAGATACACTTGGCCTAATAAAATTCTTATATAATAATTCTTGCAATTTTAACTTTATCTCTTTCAACTCAGCAAGTGTCATATGATATGGTGCCTTTGAAATCGAGCTAACACCCGGAATAATCTTGATTTCAAATTCAATCTCTTGTTGAGGGGGTAATCTGGGCAACTCTTCTGGAAACACATCCTCGAATTCACGTATAACAAGAATATCTTTTGCTTGTTCACTATGGCTTCCAATAGTGCTGGCATACGCTAGATAAGCCCGACATCCACCTCTGACCAAATGCACGACATGCAATACCGAAATCAACACTAGCATATCCCCCTTCCTAATACCTTGAAAGAAGAAAGACTCTACTTTAGGTGTGACAGAACGGCCATATATGACCTTCGTCAAATTGTCGTACTTACACCGTATAAAATATACTCTAGTCAAAAGGTGGACTTAAATTTTTCTTTTATTTTACATCGCGTGCACAGGATCGCATAAAGTCAGAGCTCCTGAGTCGACCTGATTAAATGGTTCAGTTGAACTAGGTCGGTCAACACCTTGACCGTCCGAGGATTTATCTCGGTCAGCCAAATACGAAATTTCATAAACAAATTGAAATGCCACTAGGAACCACAAATTTCTCTGGCCATATAATGTTAGTGGAAGCATGCATTTTTCCTTCAGTTTACAGATACAGCAAAAGTCATAATATGAAGTCTCCAAAATAACCAAAAATACATAAAGTCGATCAAGACTTCGACATGAATCCAGAGCCGTCTTCCTGCCTAGCCAAACCGCCCGACTCTAAACTTTCTCATCTGGCATACGCTCTTGGTCATTTGAGGGTAAGAAAATAACAATGAGTGAGCAACAGCTCAGCAAAATACCAATGCAAAAAACATGCATATATAACTTCAAAACGAAATCAAAAGGACTGGAACATGAGCTCTGGCTTTCAAGAGTATAAATCATGAATTCAATACACTTTCATGGAAACCGGCTTACTTTAAGTTCGAAAGTCTTTTTCTTTATTCTTAGTCATTTTTCCTTTAAAATCTTACGAAAAACTTATTCATATTTAAGGATCAGACAAAAACAGACAACATTGAGGAAGGATTGTGTATCACCCACAATCTAAGGTCGTGTCCTCCTATTATACTCATAGAGGGTGTAGTAATGCCTTTCACCTGGCATATAGAGCCGTAGTCCAAAAATGCCACTAAAAGTTTCCCCGTGGCCCGGGGCCAGTCCTCGAGTATCACTCCAATATCCTTTATCTAGTTTTAATAGTAAGTCTAACGGAGACTTTAATCAGATCCTTGTCATACGTTGGCCATTTACCAAATGTCAAAAGCCAAATAGCAAAAAGTTTCACTTGCGGTCTGAATTATACATCTTTTCCATCGTCATATAGTTTTCATCTTAACTTCCAATAGATAAAGTAACTCAGATGTAACTTCCAATAGTTTTCATTGGATTGTAACTCAGGTGTCCGCCATTGATGAGGTAATCAAGGAGGAGGATAAGGCATTGATGATGTTGGCCTCTCTGTCAACTTCTTACAATCATATTGTCACCACGTTGCTGTTTAGAAAAGACACTCTTAAATTGGACGAGGTTATCGCCTCCCTACTCACGAATGAGTCAAGCTGGTCACAAGAGGCTTCGACATTTTCTCATAGTGAAGTACTTGTGATCAATTCTAACGGAAGAATCAGAGGTCGCAGCCAAAAATCAGGAGAAAAAGACCACAGCAAATTACGTTCAAGGTGTCAAAATCTTGAGTGCCATCACTGTGCCAAAAAGGGCTATATCAAGAAGCAGTGCTTCAAGTGGAAGCGCAAGAACACCGAGACGGAGAAAGAAAAAAAGGGACGAAGTGAGGACAAGTCCTCCGTCTCAGTGGTCACAGGAGGCGACCTCCTGGTGACATGTGAAGAAAACATCGCAAACCTGACGGACGAGGAGTCCGGCTAGGTGATTGATTCTGGTGCCACCTTGCACACCACGTCAAAAAGGGGATTGTTTACATCTTATACTCCAGGAGATTTTGGACTGATTAAGATGGGCAATGAAGGAGCATCTTCAATGGTAGGCAAGGGAGATGTTGTCTTGGTCACAAACAACGGGACAAAACTGACGCTGAAGGATGTACCTCATGTCCTTGACATTCGGCTGAATGTCATCTCAGCCGGTCGACTGAATGACGAAAATTTTTGCAATACCTTCTGTGAAGGTGAATGAAAACTGACCAAAGGATCTCTTGTTATAGCAAGAGAGAAAAAGAGTTCCAACCTATATGTGATGAAGGCCTGTGTAGTAGCCGGAGACGTGAACGCTACAATCTGCAAGTAGGCAGAGTTTTGTGGCCACAGAAGGTTGGGCCACATGAGTGGAAGGGGTCTGTCCCATTTGGCCAAGAAGGGCCTGATCATTGGAATAAAGGAGGACGAACCAAAGATGTATCCTCATTGCTTGGCCGGCAAACAGAGGAGAGTCTCGTTTCATGGAGACATGTCCGCCCCAAAGGCAGAAGTGCTGAATCTTATACACACAGATGTGTGTGGATCATTCAAAAAAATGTTGATTGGTGGAGCCCAGAATTTTATTTCTTTCATTGACGACTGTTCCAGAAAGTTGTGGGTTTTTCCATTGAAAACCAAGGACCAAGTTCTTCATACATTTGAGCAATTTTATGCTCTTGTGGAGTGTCAGATGGGAAAGAAACTGAAGGCCGTCCGGAGCGATAACGGCGGTGAATACTTGAGACCTTTTAATACCTATTACCAGTCACGTGGTATTAAGTATCAGAAGATACCGCGAAAGACACCATAATTGAACGGAGTAGCATAACAGATGAATCGTATACTTCTTGAGAGAGTACGTTGCATGCTTTCGGAAGCCAAACTTTCTACATCCTTCTGGGCTAAGGAACTTAGAACGGTGGCCTACATCATAAATAGGTCGCCCAATAAACCTTTGATCGATGAAGTGTCGGAAAAGATATGGACAAGCAAAGAGCTCTCCTATGATCATTTGCGGGTGTTTGGGTGTAAAATATTCGTACATGTCCTGAGAGATTAAAGGACAAAACCAGAGCCAAAGACGATATAGTGCGTTTTTTGGGCTATGGGGAGGATGAGTTGGGCTACCGGTTCTATGATCCAACTAGTAGAAGACTCGTCCGATCCATGGACGTAACCTTCGCTGAAAATGAGACAATTGAAGATATTGGCAGGAACGCCAAATGTAATGATGAGCAAACGGACAAAGTTAGTATTGAAGTTGTCCGTCCGGCATCATTGGTATGAGAGGATCATGTCCCTAAGATGGTTGAGGATAGTGAAGAGGAGATCATGGCACCGGATAACACCATGGACGGAGTCATCCCTCAACCGAGTAAGAATATTTCTGTCAAACGATCCTCACGCAACAGACGAACATCCATCCGTTTGCCACCGAACAAATACGTCATGCTTACTGATGTCGGAAAGCTTGAGGACTATGAAGAGGCTATGAAGGACGAAAGTAAAGAGAAATGGTTAGAAGCCATGAAGGATGAAATGAGTTCTCTTCATGAGAACCACACTTTTGACCTAGTTAAGCTTCCTAAGGGGAAGAAGGGATTAAAGTATAAAGGGGTCTTCCAGTAAAAAATAGACGAGAACGCCAAGGAGCCTAGATACAATGCATGGCTAGTCGTGAAAGATTTCGATCAACGAAAGGGAAGAATGAGGCATGTTGCATGTGAAGGAACGGATTTTTTTTCCTTCAAAAGCTTCTGTCAAGACATGAACAGGATTAACGGACTAAATTATAAGGCAAGACTTCTACAGAAATTTTGGTAGAGTTTTCTTTGTAACTGAATGAAAGCCCAAAAATGCAACCTATATGATCAACTATCACAAGCACACAACTATCAGTTATCCACAATTCTTCCTACAATATGTATGCACAGGATCACATGTACCATCCATGGCATAAATCTATAAAATCATTAACTACACTAACAGTTCAATAACGAGATGTCATCTAGGACCTGTACAGTATATCCAAAATTTTAGAGCGAAAGCTAAACTATTAACCTATAGAAGCATAGTTTTCCTTTTTACCATAACATACATCATATGGATTCTATACAAAATCCACATGTGCAAGAACATCCATGGGTACAAGATCAGTATACAAAATCACATGTCCAGCCAAATCTTTACATCAACGGCTATCCCAAAATAGCTCCAAGTGCTTCAGGTCCTCAAAAGTCTTTAGAAACTTCTTTCGATCACTCTTTTTCGTCGGGCACTAACTCTACTATCTCATCTGGAGGGAGAAAAAATAATAAAATAGTGAGCCGGGGCCCAGCAAGATACGTGCATATGTGTAGTAAAATAGTGATGCAGAATGGTCATGTAACTATGCAAAAATAGAACGATTAAACAGAATATAATCTAGAAAACAGTGAAAGCATACTTTGACGATATTAAATTCAGAAATCAGAAATCGGTAGTCGGTAATCGGTAATCAGTAAATGGTAAACAGTAATCGGTAATCGGTAAACGGTAAACAATAATCGGTAATCGGTAAACGATAAACAATAATCGGTAATCAGTAAACAGTAATCGGTAAACAGTAAACAATAATTGGTAATCGGTAAACGATAAACAATAATCGGTAATCGGTAAACAGTAATCGGTAATAGGAAAACGGTAAACGGTAAACAATAATCGGTAATGGGTAAACGGTAAACAGTCATCGGTAATCGGTAAACGGTAAACAGTCATCGGTAATTGGTAATTGGTAATCGGTAAACAGTAAACGATAATCCGTAATCGATAATCGGTACGGAACAAAACGGTAACATAACATATCTGTAACAGACCCTGCCATTATACCTACTAGCTAAGGGGGAATGATCGAGGATAGATTGTGTTCACTCCACACAATCCAAGGCCTATGACTGTAACAGAGGTATCCCATCTTGTGGGATCGGTACGGTATGCCACCCGAAGGTAGGCCAGAAACTATACTTTCCACTTGACCATAACGCCTCGAGGAATGGCGGACCACATATAACTCCATAGATAGAGTTATCCTCAATTACTACCGTAAAGTTCTAAGGCATGCCGGAGAACCTATCCGAACTGTAGTCAGTTTCGGGTCCTAAATAACAGTATCAGAAATAACTTCTTTATTGAAAACCCTCTTTCATAATCAGAGTTCCACAATTTCCTTTTAGTTAACTTCAGAACGTTCGGTAACGGTCTAAAAACCCTTCAATTTTACTTTAACAGTGCATGGAAATTAATCGGTATAAGTCCGTATAAATTTTCAAAAATAAATTATACCGGGAGCTTCATTTCAATGTCAATTATCTTTTATATAACAAGAGCTATAGTTAAAAATCATCAAAACCCATTTATTTTCATACCTAGGGCTTTGCCAAAACTTTCGGACTCATATCGATCACTAAACATGTGCTTATTCATGAAATTAATGCCATAAATCCATACACATATATTAAATCATGCAATTTAACCAAAAATTCCAAATATTTTCGAGCTAGGGTTTCATTATAAGCTTCCAGGACAAAATCAAACACAATTTACATGCTTATTCGCAAAATCGAAGCCAAAACTTGCAATAAATATGGGTAAATACAAAATCTAATCGAACAATCGAAGGAAACATGCTTCATTTACTTTAATCATGCAACAACAACATTTTAGAGTATTTTCATCAACTTTAAAGCTAGAGAATCGGTAAAAATGAAAAATAATGTCCGAAGTACACTTGCCTTGGCCAGATCAACCGTTGTTTTTACCCGGATAGGATCAGAACGAGTGATTTCTCCCCTTTTCTTCCTCTTCGTGCTTACTGTCGTACCTCAGCTTCCTCTCTCTCTAGAAGGAACAGATTAATTTGAAGAGCTTCCGAATACGGATTCATTCAAAATTGGACATGCCGAAACTTTCAAATTGAACAATTGAATTTACATAAATACATATCACTTAATCGGTATTTAAACATGGAAACATTACACAAAAATCGTCCGAAATTCTCGGGTGCACAGTACCCGTGAACAGTGCACGTGAATAGTGCACATATACACAAATCGATTAATTCTCAAAATTGCGGATATCCAATAGGTAATTTATCGAACCCAAGGCATGGGTAACTATAATCCCGAGTCAATTTATACATTTAACCCCAAATAGAAGCTCAAATGGTGTCCAGGCGCGGGTCAAGGGCTTCACGAATGAATTTCCATTAAATTCCACAATTACGGATACCCAATCAGTAAATCAACTTACCCAAGTCATGTATAATCATAATCTAGTCCCAAATAAACCAAAAGCCCCAAACATCGAAGCCCGAAACCACCCGGGCGTAGGGTTAGGGTTTCACAAACGGAATTTCACATAATTCCACCAAATCGGGCACCCAACCGATGAATTAACTTATGGGAGATATGGGTAACCATATTCCAGTCCTAATTCATGCAAAAGCCCCAAAAATCAAAGGCTGGAATCCACCCGATCGTGCATGAACAGTACACGCGTGTGGGTGAGGGTTTCGGATACGCATAGCGGTACGTAAACAATGAATCGGACGATAATTTTCACATATATACATAATTAGATTATGGGCATCACAATGATATACATAGGGTTAGATATCGGGGCAAAATACCTGAAGGAGATCGGACAAAAATAACAGAAATGGAAGAGAAATGGTATAGATGTACTTGCCTCAACGTGCTCTACGATTTCTCTAACTAGCTCGAAGCCGGATTCGGACTCCATGGCCTCGATCTCCTCCTTTCTCTCTCTTGTTCGTCGCCGTCTCTCTCTCTCAAAGGGTTTGGTTGCATAGGAAAATGAAAATTGTAAAACAGGACAGAGCTTTAAAATAGCCTGGCGCTCTCTCTCTAACATTAGACTTTTGATCGATGATTTAAGAATAAAAAATATTCAAGTAATATTAGGATTTGCTAGATAATAAAAGACTTATGATATTGGGAGATTCTAGGTCTAGAAATTATTGTACCGATTAGGACTTAGAATATGTTTGGGTCGAAGCCTTGGTTTACTATCTTTGTGCATATGTTTGAATAACAGAGTGTGAATGCTGATGGATCCTACTGTGTAGCTTGAGGCACCAACACAGATAAGATGATCAAGTTTCATAGCACACTCTAGGAGATGGCACTACTGGTAAATTAGACAACTAGTGTCCAAGCATTAGGACCAAGGACTATAACTACCTCTATTATATGAGAAAACTCATGCTCAAAATAGAGCAATGCCGTCTTATGAGAGATTTATGATCAAATGTCTCAAATTTTACTTAACTACCTAATCCTACACTTGTAGAGGACTAGATGGGCTAAGTTAAGAAGGCATTTGAATTCATCAGATGCAGGATAGAGGATAGGGTCTCTTAACCCTGAGCTGCTTCGTGGCCGAGGCTGATCATTAGTGGACAATGCTTAAGCATGAGCTTAACACCAACACATAGGAGATCACATGAGAGGAGTTCTTATGATGCTTCAAAGACAAATTCTTTCCATCTTGCATCTAGACAAGCAAAGAGGCAGAGTTCCTGACCCTCATAGGGGACTATGACATTAGCCCATATGAGGTTTGATTTGCCACTCTATACCGCATTTACCCTTATCTAGTAGCTGATGAAAAATGAAAGGCAAGATGCTTTCAGGAGGGACTAGCTAATGTTATTTAGATGTAGCTTATAACATGTGATTTTGTTGAGTATGGAGCCATGTTGAAATATGCTATGATGATAGTGCAGGTACTGCTCAAGCAGGGGCAATTTCAATAGATCACTCAGACACAGTGCAGAGGTGAATTTCAACAGTTTGACCCTAACAAGCATTAAGACACTGCCAAATCTAGTGACAGATAACAAGGCCTTAGATGCCACAAAACTAGGCATATTATCAAGCAGTGTAGGGTACTAGGATTGAGGTCAATCAATCCCCTGGCTTCTTTTCAAGCAACACCAGCATTGGGATAGACCATGCCACAACTATGTTTCAATTGTGGGAAACCAAGACATTTCATAAAAGATTGTCGTGCTCCTATGAGTGAGGCAACAGCTTAGCCTAGTTAATGGCAATCCCAGGGGCTCGGATGTGTATACATTACGATTGAGTAGGAGGATTGTGACTCTCCCGCTATGATGTAAGGTTTTATTTGCATCTCTACTTCCCCACCCATGCCTTATTCGACTCTAATGTGGCACATTCATTTGTGTCATCATGTTTGGCATCATACTTGGAGGTTGTTCCAAGGTCATTGGACTTCACACTAGTGATGCCGCTTTGGTCAATGAAACCATAAATATTGATGGTGAAGATGCCGACTGTATTGCTTAAATAGGAGAACATCATTTACCTACAGATTTGATCCCTCTTGATATGCTAGAGTTCAACATTATCTTTGGTATAGAGTGGTCAGATATCTGCCACGCTAGTATTGACTATGCTGAGAAAATTATATGTTTTGCAATGCCTAAACATCCACCTTTTGAATTTCAAGGTGTGAGGAGCACGAGTATCGTTATGATGGTATCAGCTTTGCTTGCTAGACGTCTGCTTTAGAGCAACTATAGAGTATTCCTTGCTGTTGCATTGACAGTAGAAGTGAAGGGAATCTAAGATTAAGAACATTCCAATTGTCCGACAGTTCATCGATCTTTTCTTCAAAGATTTACTAGGAATTGTGCCAGATCGAGAGTTCTATTTCTCTATTGAGATGGTTACAACAACATCCTTGGTCTCTAAGGCCCCATACCAAATGGCAGCAGCCAAATATAAGGAATTGAAGACTCAACTATGGAAGCTTCTCAATTTGTGTTTCAATCAATCATGTACTTCATTGTAGGAAGCTCGATCCATTTTGTGAAGAAGGACAGCTCCAAGTGACTTTTTATTGACTACTGTGAGATAAATAAAGTAATGATTAAAAATAAGTATCTACTCCCAATAATTAATGGTATGTTTGATCAATTGTGTAGATCGTAAGTATTTTTTAATATCGATCAATAATTCAGTAATTATTAGCTGAGAATTAAGATGATAGATATAGTGAACATATTATTCAAGTGAAAATATTGCCAGTAATGGTTTACTATTATACCTTTCGAATTGACCAATGTGCCAGCAGTATTTATGAATATGATGAACCAGCTATTCAAACTTTTCCTAGACCAATTTTTTATATTGTTTATCAATGACATTCTAGTGTACTCAAAGGATTATGTTGAGCACATGGAGAATCTTTGTCCAATGTTGCGGACATTAAGGAAAGTGCAGTTTTACAGAAAATGTAAAAAGTGTAAATTTTGGCTTGGTGATGGTACTTTCTCAGCTATATTATATCTATAGCAAGAGTGTGAATTGACTTAGCTAAGTTCAAGACCGTCACTAATTGAGCTTGACATACATCATCATCACAGGTTCTTAGCTTTTTGGGATTAACAGGCTGCTACTAGAGATTTTTTGAAGGCTGTTTTTGGGTTAACTATACCATTGACAAAGCATACACAAGACACTAGATTTATCTAGACTTATTAATGCGGCGCAAGTTTCCATGAGCTGAATTAAATATTAACTTCAACACCTGTATTGACCATTTCTAAAGAGTCGAGTGGGTACAAGGTATATTGCAATGTATCCTTCTGAGGATTTGGTTATATTCTAATGCAGCATGGCAAGATGATAGCACATGGGTTATAGTCAAAGAGCAATGAGACCTATTATACAATGCATGATATCGAAGTGGTAGTGATAATGCTTGCCCTGAAGGGATGACAACACTACCATAAAGCGAGACACCATCTTCATTAATCACAAGAGCTACAATTACTTGTTTTCTTATAAGGAGCTTAAATACACTAGTGCAGGTGGATAAACTAATTGAAGGACTATAATTGTGACATCCTGTATAAGTTTAGGAAAGCTAACGTGATAACAAACACATTATACAAAAAGTCAACTAGAGTTATAGCTCACTCAATGATGCATGAGTGGGGAATGCTAGAAGAGGTTGAAAACTTTTAGTTGCAGCTTAGTCCAAGGGATTCTCAGAATCATTTTTGTAGATGCAGCCCTTGGTTATTAATCGAATCATGGAGACATAGTAGAAGGACCCTTTACTTGTGTTAACCATTAAAAACTTATAAGGAAGTCACGAATAGGGTTTCATTTTAGCAATGATGACACCCTGAAATATCATGATTGGTTGTGCATGTTGAATGTCAAGGACTAGCAAAAGGAGATTCTCGATGAAGCTCATTGATCCTGATACGTGACTCATCTAGGAAGCAAAAAGATATATAAAGATCTGACTAATGTATTCTGGTGGACCAAACTCAAAAAAAAAAAAAATGTTGCGGACTTTGTATCAAAATGCCACGTCTCTCGGCAGGTTAAAAAGGAGGACTAACAACCAACAAGGAAACTACAACATATGCCCATTCCAAGTAAAAAATGGAAGTATACTACGACAGTCTTCATGTTTGGACTTCCAAAGAGAGCACTTTGTCATAATATTGTTTGGACGATTATCAATAAATTAATCAAATCAGCTTACTTTTTGGCCATTAGAGTCAACTTTTCTTTGGACCACCTTATCAGATTATAAATCAATGAAATTGTATGGTTACACAAATGCTAGTTATTATTGTGTCTAACAAAGACGGACGATTCGTGTCATAATTTTGGTGGAACCTACATAAGGAGCTTGGAATGCAACTCAAATTCAACACAACCTTCCATACTTAGCCAGATGGCTAGTTCGAGAGGACCATTCAATCACTACAAGATATGTTATGTAAAATTTCGTACGTTTTTGGTTCATTAATTTTATACATGCTATATTCTATGCTATTATGTGATCTATTTACAAGAAATTCAATCAAGAGAATTAATCCATTAGTGAACTAAGATGGCGTTTTTATTCCCCCTTATTCCCAGATAAATAAATATTCATCCATTTGATTACAATTTAATTTGGAATAAATATTTTTACCTTTCATTAGGTAATAATTATTCCCCTATATGTGAAAATAACTATTCCGATGCTATCATCATCATTGTTATTATTATTATTATTATTATTATTATTATTATTATTATTATTATTATTATTATTCCTTCATTATTTCTCATACTATTTCACAAACTAAAAAATAAAATATTAATTCTCATATTATTTTATTCTAATAATTAAATATGGGAATAACAATTCTAATTCTATCTCCATCTTATTCTATTTGCTAGAAATAATTATTATATTTTTACCTTATTCCATTCTAATAACTAAACGTACTATGATAGTTAATTTAAGCCTACAAGGCTTGGAAATTAGTGGATCATTAACATAGGGTTACAATTGTTAGCTTGAATTGTTAGTGGACCATATGCATTTGACTTTTGTATTGTACTAAAATTAGGTGGGCCTTAATTTATCATATCAGGATTTATTTGTTAAAAATCTAATTATATAATTAAATTTAAAAATGGCTGATTTAATAGAAATTGAGATCATAATTAGGGCAAAAATCAAGGAAAAAAGTTAATGTTATTATAAGAATAACTGGGTAATTTAGGGAAGAATTAATTTATATTTTTAATTGAAAATAAAATAAAGTAAAAAATATATGTACATTATAATGTAATATAATATAATATAATATAATAAGAGAAAAAAGGAAAGAAAGAAGAATAATGAAAGGAGGAGAACCACATGATTTGTTGCCGGCGAAGAGAGGGAGACGTCGACGTAAGGAAAGAAATCAACCCTAGTTGCGGCATCTCTCGATTATATAAGGTATATAGTTGAGAGAAGGGCTGCACACAAGCCGAGGAGGAACTAAGCAGCCAAAGCCACCGACGACGGGAAGAAAAATAAGAAATTGAGGCAAATAAAAACCTTTTCTTTCTTCTCATTCATGCTAATTGCTTACCCGTGTGTCGTGACTTGTGAAAAATTGGCCATATTTTGCCTAGAAAACAGAGCCATGGTTCTGATGCTAGAAGACCAGATATTTTCAAGGTTTCACAATGAAATAGGGCAGGATGATTAGTGTATTTGGACTAAAAAAATCCTTATTAATGGTGAAAGTTAGGATTCTGGTATTTTCCTTGGAATCAAAGTAAACGGTGGAACAAAGCATTATACGTTGTTTGGACGCCGATTTGTTACCGTGGATTTAAAATGGTGAAAACAGTTACTCATCAATTCGGTCGCACTATTATATATATATATATATATATATTGAATGCTAATTTTGGTATAAGATACTTCGGGTTGTTTATCGAAGGAGGAAGAGCGGTGACCAACAATGCACAGCCGTGCTTCCAATTTTGAGTGTATATGTGCATATGAACTTGGAAGCAGAATGTCGTTCTCAGTTGAATGTATGCGTGTGATATGTATACGTATATATGTGCTTATACAGGAGATACATATACATATATACATATGTATGTATATATGTATGTATGTATGTATGTGCGTATATATGTACGTATGAATCTATATATCTATATGTGTATTTTTTCCGGCGTGTACATATATGTGTATGTGTGCTTATATATGTGTATTTATACAGTTGTTTATACATGGTAGGATGCGTGTGTATATATATATTTATTTATTTATATTTATATAGGCGTATTTATATGGGTTGTGTTTATATATATATATATATATATATATATATATGTATATGGGTTAATCAAAAAGCTTATGAGGTGAATGTGTGTGCGTGTGCGTGCGCATGTGTATATATATATATATGTGTGTGTGTGTATTATAGTAGTTTGTATACTATTTGTGTATGTATATTTATATGCTTACACCAAAAAATATAAATATAAATATATGTACATATAATTAAATTATAAGTTAGTTTAACGAGAAAATTAAAGGTAATTCATTATTATGATCTGATCCTCGCGGTATAAGCTGAGATATAACGTTAAGTCTTAAACAATTATTGGCGTATTACATGTTATTATTTATTTTTATACATTTGATATTATAATCCAAAATGCTTACACATATTATGATATTATTAATTTTATTTACTTATTAGGTATTTGACTCATATATTTTTTTGATATTAGATTAAAAAGTTATCACAATGCTAACTAGAGTTTGTGGGATCACCGTTGGATACTAGGTAAAGAATATTATGAAATTAGCAACTTGTGAATGAGAGTAGAAAATATTTCCTTTTATTTATCATTATTTCTTTTTCTAGAGAGTGGTTGAATACGTCTTATTAGGAGTGTGTCTTTTGGTTTTTGTAGATATGTCAGATATTTTATTTTATTTTATTTTTAATATTTTTAAGGATTAAATATTTATGATTGTTTTAATTATAAGTTTATTTATGTTGATTATTATTTAAATTTATGATAAATAATTGATAATTTCTATATTTTAAGATTTTTCACATAAGCAATTCGGGTGGGGTTGGGGGACTAGAGTATGGATTGCCACAATCATGGTATCAAAAAATCAAGATTCTATTAGAACAATTGAAGATTATAAAAATTACTGACATTTAATAAGGATTTGCCAAATTCTATCTATTCCATACAGATTTAGAGGTTAGGTGGTTTATTGTGTTACTTCTAAGAGAGATATGCATTACGCGTTGATGCAACATGATAGGCAAATAGCTTATACATAAACATTATCTTTATGTTTAAAATACATAAGCATTATCTTGATATAGTAGCCATCATCTTTGCATTGAAGATACATAAACATTACTTGTATTGAGAGAAATTCATTATATATTCAGATTATAACCCCATGTTTGGTTGGAGGGAATAGAAATTCTATTCCCTCCTTATTCTTGGTGGAATTACTATTCCACCGTTTGGTTGCACTTAAGTTGGGAATAACAATTCTCGAAAGAATAGTTATTCCTTAATTACAAGGAATAATTATTCCTTGGTGGCATTAGGTATTTTTTATTCCTTGTTAGGGAGGAAAAAAAATTTTCACCTAATAATTTTATTAACCCAAAGTTGCCCCCTATTATTATTATTATTATTATTATTATTATTATTATTATTATTATTATTATTATTATTATTATTATTATTATTATTATTTTATTTTTAATAATAATAATAATATTATTATTATTTTTATTTTTATTTTTATTATTATTTTTTATTTTTAATAATAATAATATTATTATTATTGTTATTATTTTTATTTTTATTACTTTTATTATTTATTATTATTATTATTATTATTTATTATTATTTTTATTTTTAATAATAATAATATTATTATTTTTATTTTTATTATTTATTATTATTATTATTATTATTATTCTTATTCTTTTTATTATTATTATTATAAGGGTAAAAGCGTCATTCCGATAAATTTTCACCTTATTCCTCATACAATTCTACAAACCAAACATTGTAATATAAATTTTCAACTAACTCTATTCCAACAACCAAACATAGGAATAACAATTTTCAACTTTATTCCCATCTAATTCTATTCCCTAGGAATAACTATTCTATTCCCACCTTATTTCATTCCAGCAACCAAACGTGCCGTAAGAGTTTAAAATATTTATTATTTCAATAAAAATTGAACATAGGATAAAGATGCCAGACATACCTATTGAAATATTATAATTATAAAATTTAGTACCAACCCAAAAAGAAAAAATATGGTACTGGATGTGTTAAACTACAAGTCAGATAGTTTGATGCTACATTTAATGATTAAAGAAATGAAGATGTTAAATGACATTAAGGAGTGTGGCATAAGATTACACTCTTAAGGTATTCGCATAATTTTATCGTATATTTGATAAAACCAAAGATTTATGAAAGGATTAAAAGTAGACAAATGAATAATTCATTTTTAGTAGATATAATTAAGGATTGAGCTAAGAGTCCAGTGTTGTCTTTGACATTTGGGTTGATGATGTTTTGAGATTTTGAAATTGCATTTGCATGCCTAATTTTGAGGAGCTAAAGAAAGAGATTCTTAATGAAACTCATTGATCCAAGTGTACAATTCACTCATGAATCAATAAGAAGTACTAAAATTTATAAAAGATTTCCTGGTGAAAAAACATGAAAAAACATTGTGATGTTTGTAGGAGGATGTATTATAATTCAATAAGTGAAACCAAACACAAAAAATTGTCAAGTTTTTTGCAACCTATGTCGGTTCTCAGTTAGAAATGTAAGCACATAATGATAGCTTTTGTAATAGGTTCACTAAGGAGGTCAAGGAAGCACGATGCGGTGTGATTGATCATAGATCATCTAACAAAATCAACACATTTTATTTGCCATTAGGATAATAATTTCTAAAGATCATTTGGCAAGATTATATATTAAGGAAAGGTTAGACTCCATAGTATTTTAACTTCAATTATATTAGACAGAACCTTGAGTTTTATATCTAAGTTTTGGGAGAATTTATATCAAAAATTAGGCATCAAATTAAATTTTAGTGTGCCATATCATTCACAAACGGACAGACAATTAAAGAAGATGATTTTGCGTTTAAATGACATGCTATGAGCATCTATTATGAAAATAAAAATAAGTTGGGACGACAATTTGTCTCTAGCCAAGTTTGCCTATAAGAAGAACTACATGGGAACCCTATAAATACAGGTAAAAATTCAATAGATAAATTCAAGTTGATAGCTTCCAACAATGGTGACCAAGAAAGTATCAATATGAAACCCTTTGAAGCACTTTATGGAAAAAAAGTTGATACTAAATTATTCAGAAAGAAATTAGAAACTGAAGACTATTGAGACTAGAGATAATCCAAGAAATATCATAACAAATTCAATTGATTCGAGATCAGTTTTAAGTTGCTTAAAACCAACAAAAGGGTTATCTTGACCATAAGAGATTTCGATTAAGTTTCAATGTTAGAAACCATATATTTTAGAATATGTCTATATTCAAAGGGGTCTCCAGCTTTGGACATAAAAGGAATTAAAGTTGAAGTTCATTACACCATTCCAAATTCTAGTAGAAATGGCTTATATATTAGTTTTACCTCTAAACTTGATATGATATTTTTCATCTATCAATGTTTCACAAATACATTTATGACTCTTCACACAAAATCGACCTTGAAACCCTGCGAATTAATGACTAATTAGCATATATTGAGGAACTACTGAACAATTTAGGAAAGCGATCAAGTGCTCCACATAAAACCAATTCATTTAATTAAAGTATTATGGAGAAATCTTTCTTTTGAGGATAGTACATTGGAGCAAAATGACAAAATTTAGGAGAAATATCTATATTTGTTCATTCGTTAAAGTAAGTAAACTTTGACGATGAAATTTTATATAGATAATTATAATATCTGATATTTCATTTATTCTTTATGATGCCAATAATTTAGTAATTTAGATGAATTATTAATAATAATTGTGTATTTGGATAAAAAAATTAAGTATTTGATAGAAGATAATCAGCGCCTCGGACAATTAGATCAATGGCGCACGAGTGCCACATTGGGTACACATTTGGCGCTGGTATTTTGTCACAGCACATTCGAGTGTCCCTCGGTCATGCATCAATCTTAAACTAATATGGAAAATGTGCTCGAGATCAGGTTAGACGTTTATTAGGCATGACCTCTCTACCCTGAATATGCATGTGTGCACCTCGAGCACTAGTCAAGCGTTCTTTAACTCAATATGACCCAATCTAAAATTAATTTTAACCCAATTTTTTTCTTTGATTTTAATTTTATTTATCTTAATTTAATTAATCATAACTAAAATTTGAAATTCAAAACTCATTCTTTACATATGCTGGCTGGGTAATAGCCCCTTACTTGACAGACACACGACTAGTGTTTGTGTTCGAGTTGTGGAGTTTACAGGATTCCTACCCATTTCAGTCATTTTTTGTTGAGAATTCAAGAGAGAAGAAAGAAAAAGAAGATGAGAAGATAAGAGAGAATATGATGGAAGTTGATTTTGACACTATTTTATATTAGATCTTGATAATATTTGAATTAAGACAAGTGCAAATAGGCCCTTTTCTTCATTGTTGCTAAAATGTTTAAAATATATCTTTCGATTCTTATTTTAATGTATATGTAATATAGTCCTTCATTGACATTCTTTGTTCTCACTTGCATATTCATATTGTTCACATTTTATGAGATTTTGAAAGCTTATGCCTAATTTTGTAAAACTTGTTAAAAAATCTTAAGTTATTTGAATAATTAGTCTTGCATATCTCTTTTATGTAAGTATTTGTTGAAAGCTTTATCTTAAAATTCTTGAAGAATATTTGTTTTCCTAATTAAAACTTTCTAATTTGTGTAAAGTTTGCCTTTTGTCTAAGTAAAACCCATCGCATAGAATTGATTAAATTTATTCGTAGATATCTTGATATATTAATTTGTAAGTGAATGTCATTACCTAACATACTCGGGTTTAAAAAATAGCTTTTTCCTTATCTATATTATATAATATATAGTTAACCTCTCCATAGGTTTTAAATAATTACAAATGACCTGAGTTATGGAAAAAATTTATCACCTGACCTTCACATTCGACCACAGTCGATGAGGTAATCAACAACCATCGGTTCTTATAATCTTATCTTATTTTCTGACTTTTTTTTTTTTTTTGCATTTTGCATATGATTTTGATTATTGTTTTTCTTACTCTTGTTTTTATATATTTTCAATATGTTAACTTATTTTGTTGAATATTAGTCTCACTCCTATTATTTTTTATAATTATTTAAAATAGTGAGTTTAAATCTCTCGTAAAATATTTGGATAAAAAGAATTTCTGAATGAATAATTTAAGGATGTCCTAATTATAATCAGAATTATATTGGTTTTGAAATATGGTTTAACCAATTTTGTTTTGAAATATCTGTATTTGTGATCGTGCGCCCTTGACTTGTTCTTGGTGTGATTATGGATGTTTAGATGCTAGTTACAGATGTTTCACCTTCTATTTCGATGAGTTTATAAGCATTTTGTATATTTTTGAGTCAACCATCAGAGTGTTGGCCATGTTTTTTTGGAATTCTGCCTATTTATATAGGTGGATTTATCTAATGGTATTGAGAGTAGGGTTACATTCAGGTATTTAGTTAAATGTGGTTGACATTTTATGTTTTGGCAAGGGGGAAGTGATAGTAAATATCAACTATTATATTTTTATTCCTAATTATTATTATTATTATTATTATTATTATTATTTTATTAAAATTACATAATTAATTTAAATATTTTAATTAATTATGTAGGTTCTAGCCCTAAAAGATGGAATTTTGGAGCAAAAGCTTTTAGTGGACTAAAGTGAGCCTTCATTTTGCCTATCCAGACAGCCAGACAATTAAACAAGGAAAAAAAAAAGAAGGAAATTAATTTTTTTTTTGAAATCAAGGGCCACGATGGATATACAAAACAATATTTTAATATTAAAAAACAAAAACAATACACAAAAGAGGGGGGGGGGGAGCTGCACTGCCTCCCCACACAGAAAAAGAAAAAAAAAGGGCAAAAATAAAAAAGATCTCGAAACCTCGTTTTCCTTCACTACGTAGGAACTCTCCCTCTATAAATAAAAAAGGCCAGCACATAAACGGGGGAGCTCGGTTCTGCGCAGCAGGGAGGGAGGGAGGGAGGGAGAGAGAGAGAATGCTTAATTATTGGTGTTAGTTTCTGTTCTAATGTTTCGATTTAATATTAAAATCTATTTTAAGATCAGTTTGGCCTCCTTAGTTTTGTATTTCTACTTTTTACTTTTGCAAACGAGTTTTTTTTTGAGTTGATGTCCAAATGTTATAATTTTTATATTACATTATGTAGCATAAATCTACACATTATGGCAAGCCACACAAACTTCTCTAACTATTTCAAATTTTTGCATTTTAGTTTTCAACACTTTATTGAGTTTTGAATGGCTAAATTGCCGCCACCACTCTTGCAATTTTAATTTTTTACACTTTAAATTTTCATCTTATGATATTTAATTTTTTGAGCACTAGTTGGCTAAACTACCACAATTCTTGTAATTTTAAGTTCTCATACTTTAATTTTTATTTATTTAATTTTTGTCGATATTCTTGCAATTAGACGGAGAAATTACAAATTGCAAACTACCACAATTCTTGTAATTTTGAGTTCTCATACTTTAATTTTTATTTATTTAATTTTTATCGATATCAAATAACAGTGCTACCACAAGTTTACTTTACCACATTTTGATTGTTTGCAATTTGTAATTTTGCCGTCTAACTGCATGAATTTTTTTTAAGTAACACCATATTAGATCCATCAATTTTACGGTCACTTTTATCATCACATGTTTAGCATTTTAATTTTCTTACCATTTTGGGTTATATAATAGTTATGAAAATAATTGTGTAGAAATTAACACCCTGTAAGTATAATATCCAATTTATTAAAAAAATTATAGCAAATTTTTAAGTATTTATGAGGTTAAATATATCACATGTTTGAGGTTTGATTTGGGAGCTTCCAATCTGTGGCATCTGCTCCATCCTAGTTCCAGTATGTTCAGAGGTCTAGACCTGGTGGGCTGGTGCCACACACACTCAATAGCAACTTCACCTTTTGGGCTCATTTATCAGTTCTAGGTAGCCATAACACCCCAAGTCGAATCTATGCAAGGACTATTGCCCCCTTAGCACATATTGCCTTGTGTTAGAATCTAAATTGAATTACGTAGACTTTACATAATTCTTCTATTTTTGAATTTTTTTTAAATTTAGATGAATTTTACTTAAATTTTAATATTATAAAAAAATTAGATATCCCATTATAAAAATTATAAGTTTTCAATATATATTAATACCAAAAGTCAAAATGCTCAGAACTCTCTTTTATGGAGAAATGAATTTAGAAAATCTTTTTTCATATTTGATTTGTATATGTTACTATTGATTACTTGTTTATATTTTTAATTAACGACTTACTTGAATTTGACATATTTGACACTTGTAAATTTTTTATGGTTATATAGTAGGATTGACTCTAACTATTGAATGTACTTAAAGGTCAATTTAGTTAGTGTCTAGCTCCCAACGAGAATGGATGCACTGCATAACTTGTGACTATAAAATTTGAACCATGATAATTGATATTAGAGACTAGCTTATAATTCGAGTTATAAGAAATGCCTTAATTTTAAGAAAAGCCCACATGGTGGGTTAGTAATAGCCCAAGTGACAACATATCCAACTACTTATATGACTTCATGGTTCAGCTGACTACTCAGATGATTCTTGAGATTCATCTGATCGTGATGATTTGCCTTGAAACTTTTTAGAGAAGAGTGATTGAGCTCAAAACTAGATATAGAATCTTTCGAAAGAATAGAAAGATGAGCGAATAGCCTTATTGACTGGTTAATATCCCTTGAAGAGGTGGTCAAGGATTTTACTAATAATGTCCATAACTCGATAAGAGTATTGTAAAAAGAAAAAGTTAAGCTCATTGATAAAGTGACACTTCTTGTTCTCGTTGCCACAACTAATAATAATACCTTCGATAGTAGCAAAGTCAAGTCCACAGAATCTCACTCATATTGGTAGCGTGCGAGATTCCTATGAGCTTAAGATTTCATCATCGATTTAGAATAATATGTTAGGGCTATAGAGATGGATTTAGATGAGGATAAAGTTTTTAAAGCGACAATGTGCCCAACTAGTATGCCAAACTATGATGGCATACAAACTATGAGAAAATTGCTCATGAGAGATTGAGTATCGACTCGTGAGAAGATATTAAAGAGAATTAAAAGCACAACTTTACTCTAAAAATACTAAATTCATAATCAAATGAAGTTAAAATAGATTAAGCACACAAAAACAATTAGATACTATGTTAAAAATTTTTGGCATGCATATTAGATATGAAAGATATGTATGATAAGGATCATATTTTTCATTTTATATATACCAAATAGCAATAGGCTTAGATAGAGTTATTTATATAGTGAGTGCAAGATTTAACTTACCCCTAAAGTGAGTTGAAAAACTTGTTAAGTATACCATTAAGAAGGGTGACTATAATAAAGGAAACAGTGGTAATCCACCGAAGAATCCTATGCAGGGAGCATCTAAAGTCAATAAATTAGAAAGAAAAGCCAAGAGAGGGAAAAGTATTTTTCAAAAAAATTCATCATCGATGAACTTTTTGATCTATAAGGGAAGCATCAGTATGTTAGCCAATAAGAAGACATCTTTTGGTGGGTGTTTCCTATGTGAATGGCTACATATGATGAAACAATATCCACACAAAAGAATTCTAAGTGCACTACAAGAGAGAAGTGATTGACAAGAGATAGAATATGATGAAAACGATGGAGACCAAGCTTACTTGGGCGTTATCCACATCTTGTATGCCATAGAGAAGCATGCTTAAACATCTATTAAGTCCATGGAAATAATGTACAAGAAAATTTAAGTAAATAGAAGAGCACTTGAGATATGTTCAACATGAGTACCACTTATAACTTTGTGGCTAAAACTGAAATGGATTGATTGGGGTTGTAGCTAGAACAAGATGGCAGTAACATGAAGGTGATAAATTTAAAGGCAAAACACACTCTTCGATGTTACAAAGTCTATGCTGGTACAACTTGGGAAGTGGAATGCGAAGCTAAACTATACCAAAGTACCTATCAATGACTTTGACCATATTTTAGTGATGAAACTCCTTAAGTGACTAAGGGAGTGCCCACATTCCATATAAACTTGGTACTCCTCATAGAGTGAGGGTCTGTATCTAGTGAACACTCTTAAAAAGTAAAAGAATTTGAGATAAATGGTAAAATGGTACATTTAGTTGTTAGAATGAAATAAAGTGAGAATAGAATAATTATTCTAAGGAATAGAGTATGATAAGAATAGAGTTGAAATTATTATTTTCATATTTGGTTGCTAGAATAGAATAAAGTAAGAATTAGTATTTCATTATTTGGTTTTTAAAATAGTATAAAGAATAATGTTTGAATAATAATAATAATAATAATAATACATAATAATAATAATTATAAATAATAATAATAATATGTAATAAATAATAATAATAATAATTATAAATAATAATAATAATAATAATAATAATAATAATAATAATAATAATAATAATAAATAGAAGGAATAACTATTCCTACATTCGTGAAAATAAATATTTTTTAAAATTATTTATTTTTAATTAAATTTATAACCAAATGGAGGAATATTTATTCCCAAGTAATAGAAATTCTATTCCCACCTAATTCCCTCCAACCATACATGTAGAAAGTGTTATATGTATTCCAGTTTAAAAAAAAAGGTTTGAAGAAAGGAGAGCCTACCTAACTCCAAGTAAAATTCCAAAATAAAAACTCAAGTAAACAATTTCAAATTTTAAATGATTCTCAAATATAATCAAATGATAAAATAAATAATTATATTATCTATATTTAAACTTGATTAACAAATGAATATAAACATAAATCTAAACATTAACATGCAATAACATCATCTTTTAGATTATTTCTCTCTATTTATTTACTAAGTTAAAAAAAAAAAACCAAACTAAAATTAGTGGATGAAAAATAAGGTATATAATGTGTATGATTAATCAATATGAAAGTTATAAAATTAATTACTTTAAGGTTTGAAGAAAGGTAAGCTTAACTTTTTTATAATACTATCAGTGAATGAATACATCAAGGTTGAGTCTACACTATAGGAAGTCAATCTTCTTTTAGAAGAATTTGAGGAGTTGATACCGATTGAGTTATCCAATATTCTTCCACCATAGAGAGTGATTCATCACCTAATTGAACTAAAACCGTGGGCAAGGCCACTTGCTTGAAAAGCATATTGGATGGCACATTCTGGGCCAGGGAGTTTTGAAAACAATTGAATGGGTTGATCATCTTAAGATATATTTTTTCTTTCGAAAGCACCTTATGGAACCAATTTCTTTTATCACTGACTTGATTAATCAATTGAGTAGCATGAAATACTTCCTGTAACTTGACCTAAGGTAGGGCTATTACCAAGTTAGAATCGTGGATGATGATGAGCCAAAAACTACATTGTTATAAGATATGGAGCTTTCGAGTAACTCATAATACCTTTTCTTTTAACCAACACCCTAACAATATTTTACATGTTGATAAATCAAGTATTTTATGGATATTTAGACAAATTTATAGTGGTCTACTTGGATGATATTGAGATATATAATTCAAGTCTAAAAGATCATGTCTTCATCTAAAACTAGTATTTCAAAACTTAAAGGAGAATCCTCTCTATGTGAAACATGTAAAGTGTTTATTAGCTCAATAGTAGATTAGCTTCCTAAGGCACTTGGTGGGTGAGGTCGGATAAGAATGAGTCAAAATAATATGCAAGTTATCTCATATTAGTAAGTCTCGATAAATGTGAGCAAGCTACACTTGTTCCTTAACCTTTGATGATTTCTGTTGATGCTTCATAGAAGAGTATTCAAAGAAAGCAACATCTTTTGATATATTTGTTAAAAAATGATCAAAAGTAGGATTAGTGGATAGCAAGTTAGAAAGCCTTTGAGAGATAAAATGTGTAAAAATGAAAGTGTGTTAGCCCTCCCAAATGTTACTAAGCAATTTGTGACGCATCAAATTTTCCTTTTAGAGGAGTCTTATTATAAGTAGTTCATCCAATAACCTACAAGAGTATAAAGTTAAATGAGAATGAGTGACATTATTTAGCCCAAGAGAAAGAGTTACCAATGACCATGTGCTATCTGAAAACCTGAATATACTATTTGCTCAATTCTAAATTTATGGTAAAATTTGACAATAATGCTAACAATCATATTCTCATGCAATCAAAGTTAATTTTAAAGTAGACTTGGTGGCAAGGATTCTCAATATAATTTGATTTGGAGTTAGAAGATAAAGTTAGACGCTATAAATAGGTTGCAGATACCTTTAGTAGAAGACTAGACATTGGTGTCTTATCTCGAGTAGCCACATTTCATCAAGCAATATTGCCATGACTATCAGAGAATCAATAAAATTTGCGCTTGAGAAGGTCCTATGGCCATGAGTTCACTTCAACTTTTTTGAGAAGGAAATGCTTGAAATTTTTTTGTTGACAATGTAAATTTGTGAAAAAAATTAACAACAATGCTAACAGTCATATTCTCATGCAATCAAAGTTAATTTTAAAGTAGGCTTAGTGGCAAGAGTTCTCAATAAAATTTGATTTGGAGTTAGAATATAAAGTCAGACGCTATAAATAGGTTGCAAATGCCCTTAGTAGAAGACTAGATGTTGCCATTTTGTCTTAGGTAGCCCACATTTCATCAAGCGGTGTTGTCATAACTATCAGAGAATTAATAGAATTTATGCTTGAAAAGGTCCTATGGCCATGACTTCACTTCGAATTTTTTGAGATGGAAATGCTTGAAAATTTTTTGTTGACAATGGATTGATATTCACGGTGGGGCACCAAGTTTTCAAACCTATGGTTGAAGGAAAAAGAGGATGCTCCTTAGAGAATATTATGACACTTTATAGGCTAGTTACTCGGGATTACAAGCAGACCCTGAGCCTACTATATGAAGGCTATTGATGACTTAAGATGAATGATGATGAGATAAGTATATGACGATATGTATCATCTATCAACAAGATAAGATTAAATTTTAGAAGCCGATAGGATTGTTGGAACTCTTTGTTGTACCTAATAGATTTGAGAAAGTTTTTCCCTTGATTTCATCACTTGGCTGCCCATTGTTGGTGAGCACTTGAGCAACTTGGTGGTCATGAATTGCTTCTCAAAGTACAACACTTCTGTTTTGATATCAAGAAATTGTTTAGGAGAGAAGAGAGTTTTTGTTTTCTTCAAACACGTTGCCAAATACTAGGGAGTACCCTAGAGTATAGAGATGGTTGTTTCATTGGAGCTTGTTATTAGAACTCTTCAAACTTTTTGGTTCAAAATTGAATATCTCATCTAACTATTATTCTCAAATTGACTGTCAAATAGAAATATTCAATGGCCACCTTGAAGCGTATCTGCTATAATTTATAAATACTAGTTAGAAGGATTTGGTGAATATCCTCTATACTACTCAATTTTATTTTAATACTAAAAAATGTTCTTTTTCAAACAATAGTCTTTTTGGTATTATAATACGTCAGCAGTTATTTCTTCTAAATATCACGACTGAGTCATACAAAGGCAATTATTCTCGTACTTACAACTTTGCAAATATAGAGTTGCTAAAGCTTACTTGAAGAAAACATCTCATCAAATGAATAAATGGGCAAGTCAAAAGAGGCGGCTTGTATAATTCAATATTGGAAATCTTGTATTGGTGATACTCCTCTAAGAATAGATACAATTTCTTGAAGGAAGAAACAAGTACCTCTTACAAAAATATAAAGGCATTGTCCAGATTATTACTTACGTAGGGATTCTTCAATATGGATGAAGGTCCATCCAATTGTTTATGTGAGCTATTTAAATTAGTATTATCCCAGCATTGAAGACCTTTCATATAATTTCTTGTAGTGCTCCGACATTACATTGAAACCATAACTAGCGTTAAAAGTTAAATAAATCATTGATAAATCAGAGGTAATAACATCAGCTTGAAAGAAGAACATTGAAGTGTTTTGAAGTGGAAGGAGAGACTAACAATAAATAAATAAATAAATTGAAAATTTGTTAAAGACATGAGGCTGAAGAGATGAGATGTCAAAATTACTGTAATGATCAAGTCAATTAGGATATCGATAGTTTAGTAGAGGGTTGTTAGAATCGAAACTAAACTATATAAATTTTTAGATAATTTTTTCACATCCTTGAATATTCATAAAAAATTAAGTGAATTTAGTTTAAATTTTAATATTATAAAAAAATTAGATACCTAATTATACAAGTTAGAAAATTTTAATATATACTAATACCAATTATAAACCTTTTATATGAAAAATGTATTTAATAATTTTTTTTTCATATCTGATTGTTACTTATTATTATTAATTGATTACTTATTTATATTTTCACACTTTTAAATAATGAATTAGTTCTATTCAATATATTTTATATTGGTAAGTTTTTTATGGTTACATCTTGGGATCAATCTTGGGGTCAACTTAGTTAATGTCTGACTTCTAATAAAAATGGAGTCATCGGATAGTTTTGTAATTATAAAATTCGGACAGTAGCACCTTGCTACGTAGGTACAACCTTAGCATCTCTTTAGAATGTGATTAAAATTTTTATGTATATGTGTGTTAATCACGATATATATGTATGGTTTTTCTTTTTAGAGGTGACAAAAAGAGAAGAGTAAAAGCTCTAAAAGGATGAGCCCATTAACTAGTTTTTTTTTTTTTTTTTTGTTAGTGGAAGTCTTTTTAAATGTTTCCATAGACGATATTAGTAATGTACACCTGAAAAATAATTTGGATTTACAGAACTATAAAGTAAGTTTTGACTCAATAAATTACAAAGTTATGCATACCACAAATATAAATAATAGGTCAAAGGGTTAGACAGGATCCCTCTAAGTGTTGACATTAGTAACTCACTACTCAAAATAGTATGCATGAATAGGAAAAATAATAACTTTACGGAGTTAACTTAGTTAAAAATGCTAAAACCTTTTTTATAAGAAGTTTAAATGAGTCTTGTTGAAGGCTAGCTATGTGTCTAGGATAATGCAAAATTGAGATGGTTAGACTATAATGCCTTTTTTTATAATCGGTGATCTCTTTAGTGGATAATGAGTGACTAAGGGAACTTATTCTCGAGAGGTATAATAATAATTCCATATTGATATGTTTAGCCTTTTGTAATTCTTTCTAGTGGGGGAGTATACTAGTGATTTTGAGAGCCTCGGGTTCTTTGGAAACTAGGTCTCCGAGTCTACTTTTTTGTGCAGGAATCCTTAGAATTTCATAAATGTGTTGGAGCCTTGGCTTAATAATAAGAAATATATTGTCTTGAGGTGAGATGAGGGGCCATCATGGTGGCCATATTTGTGCATTAATTGTTACCTTGAGATTAATCACATGTTCTCATTTGTCATCATTTGATTTGTTTTTCCATGATTGGAATTATTGTGCATACGTGGGGTAGGCAAATAATCCATTGACTAGTCAAATTATTTTAATTTGAATATTTAGATTCTTCATTAATATGATATATATTTATATCAGTGTCTAATCTACAATTGAATTTTATATTGGATATGACTTATAGGGTTTGGACTTCCTTAAGCCATTCACACTAAATTAAATTATGTATTATATTTTTTATTTAACCCGGCCTTGTACTTATTTATTTTTCCTGGATCCATCACAGAGAGTTAGGAATAAAATTGCAACATGCTTCTGTTGACAATTATTAGCCACTTACCTTAAAAAATGACCACTGTCAGCGAATTTATTAAATAGAAGGCCACACTTTTTTCAGTTCCCTTTTTATCCTCCCTATTTTTTTCGTTGTTGGCGGGAAACGAGTAGCATCCTACTTCTCCTATCTCACCGAACGGAGGACACGAAGCCGTAGGGATGGAAGGCAGCGAAAGCGAAGCTATATTTGAATCGCTGAATCTGAAACCGCAGCTTATCATCAACGAAGTCCTCAATTCAGTGGACGATTTGGTCGATGGCGCTTTCAATTTCTTTCGACAGTGATCTCTCTCTCTCTCTCTTTCTCTCCCTTTCCCACGTTTCCAAGTGCTGATTATTCTTTAAACTACTAACCTGGAATTTTTTCCAGAGAGGCATCAACAATATTGAGGACCGACGGAACCGACAGGTCGGCTGATCTTAAAAAGGTGACACTGGAAGCCTCGTCTCTTTGTCTGTCATATTTCCCTGTGTTTCGTTCTTAACATTTCCTTATTTCTTTCCCTTTAACGAGTGGAACTGTTTGGAGGTGTGAAGAACTGGTAATCCTAAAAGTATATTTAGTTAGAGAATTATGGAAACCGAATCCCTCAAAGATTATGGAGATCTCTTGTTATATTTTTTCCTAAAGGATTTTACGGTTTTTGTCTCAAAATCTGTAGAAGAATTATGAACAGCGGTGAAAATATCCAATAAACTCTGTCGTAATATAGACAAACCTTTAGATTTTTATAGTTTTACATCGTTCAGAACGGTAGAAATATATTTAATATATTTTCGTAGTGTCACTCCCCACAGTTATTATGCTAAGCAAATGTTCTATGTTTTTGTTTTGATGCCTTGGCGTTAAAAATCACTAGTAAATGCCCGTCGGGACATAAGCCAAGACAGAGATGAAAATTTCCTGGGCGATAACCTAAATTAGGGCAAGAATATAAAAATTGAAGTAAAATGTGTTTTACCCGGCAAAAAAGTGATGTAAAATGCATTGGATGGTAATTCACTTGTTTAACAGAGGGAAACTCTAATCAGCTAAAAGATTTGTGTTTAAGATGACTACAAACAAAGTTACATTGCACAGGTCATAATTCATATCATTGATGGAGATGGACTGAGGGGGGCTCCATGTTTCAAAAAGATGGAGGCAATTATTCACTCAATCTTGATCGTTTATTTTTAAATAAATGACTATGATTTAGTCATTTTAAAATAATTGATTTTAACCAATTTTTTAGTTTTTAAAAATTAGTTAAATTATAATCATTTATTTAAAATTAACGGTCGAGATATGGTGAACAAGTTTCTTCATCTCTTAAAACTAGTTTAAACATTTGCTAACTATTAAACTTCTAATCAAATGAAAGGGTGATCTAAATCCTTAATAAAGAGGACGTAAACTAGTTTAAATTACAGCAAAAAACAGCGAACTAAATGAAAGCTTATTAGAATGTAAGTTAAGAATGATCTGAAGTGTTGGGATTTTGCTATTGGCCTTTGTTTCCACCATATCAGCACCTTGCTCCAATGATGCATTCCATCCAAAATGGAATGAAGTGGAGAACCGAGGATATATTTTGTGCACATTATCGTGAAAGCATGCTTGGAGTGTAGAAGAGCAATTAGCATGTTCTTCGATCATATGAATATTCATGCCCTAATGCTTCACATAAGGTATAGATCCCAAAATATTCTTTTAATAATGATTAAATTAACTAAAATGATACATTATTAAGGATAATTGAAGTTTTAGTTCAAAAATTAAGTTTTAAATTGGGATAAATTAAGAAGAGTGGCACTTGAACTACACTTATACATATTTTGGACAATAAGGATGTGCTTGATAGATTCTTCCGAGAGCGCTCATGGACATTTTGGGCAGAATGTTCACATTCAATGTATTTGATCGATCAACACACATGTGTGTTTCAATACAATGTTGGCACCTAATGAGTGTTTTAGAGACACTTGTGATAATCTGGTGTGCCTTAGTGCATGATTTGCGCCTAATTGGCGCATGTGTGCCAATTTTTCTATAAATAGGTCTATTGGCTGAATTTTGGCCATTTTCTGTAGGGGATTTGAGAGAAGAGAGAGAAAGAGGAGAGTGAAAGAGAGAGAAGAAGAGAGAGAAGGAAGGAGAAGGAAAAACTAAGAGAACATGCATTCCATCCAAAATGGAGTGAATTGGAGAACCAAGGATATATTTTGTGCACATTATCATGAAAGCATGCTTGGAGTGTAGATGAGCAATTAGCACGTTCTTCGATCATATGAATATTCATGCCCTAATGCTTCACATAAGGTATAGATCCCAAAATATTCTTTTAATAATGATTAAATTAACTAAAATGATACTCCATCCAAAATGGAATGAAGTGGAGAACCGAGGATATATTTTGTGCACATTATCGTGAAAGCATGCTTGGAGTGTAGATGAGCAATTAGCATATTCTTCGATCATATGAATATTCATGCCCTAATGCTTCACATAAGGTATAGATCCCAAAATATTCTCATAATAATTATTAAATTAACTAAAATGATACATTATTAAGGATAATTGAAGTTTTAGTTCAAAAATTAAGTTTTAAATTGGGATAAATTAAGAAGAGTGGCACTTGAACTACACTTATACATATTTTAGACAATAAGGATGTGCTTGATAGATTCTTCTGGAGCGCTCATGGACATTTTGGGCAGAATGTTCACATTCAATGTATGACCGATCAACACACATGTGTGTTTCGAATACAATGTTGGCACCTAATGAGTGTTTTAGAGACACTTGTGACTGATACAGAATTGTGCCTTAGTGCATGATTTGCGCCTAATTGGCGCATGTGTGCCAATTTTTCTATAAATAGGTCTATTGGATGAATTTTGGCCATTTTCTGTAGGGGATTTGAGAGAAGAGAGAGAAAGAGGAGAGTGAAAGAGAGAGAAGAAGAGAGAGAAGGAAGGAGAAGGAAAAACTAAGAGAACATGCATTCCATCCAAAATGGAATGAATTGGAGAACCGAGGATATATTTTGTGCACATTATCATGAAAGCATGCTTGGAGTGTAGATGAGCAATTAGCATGTTCTTCGATCATATGAATATTATGCCCTGATGCTTCACATAAGGTATAGATCCCAAAATATTCTTTTAATAATGATTAAATTAACTAAAATGATACATTGTTAAGGATAATTGAAGTTTTAGTTCAAAAATTAAGTTTTAAATTGGGATAAATTAAGAAGAGTGGCACTTGAACCACACTTATACATATTTTGGACAATAAGGATATGCTTGATAGATTCTTCTGGGGCACTCATGGACATTTTGGGCAGAATGTTCGCATTCAATGTATGACCGATCAACGCACATGTGTGTTTTGGATATAATGTTGGCACCTAATGAGCGTTTTAGAAACGCTTGTAACTGATACAGAATTGTGCCTTAGTGCATGATTTGCACCTAATTGGCGCATGTGTGCCAATTTTTCTATAAATAGGTCTATTGGCTGAAGTTTGGCCATTTTCTGTAGGGGATTTGAGAGAAGAGAGAGAAAGAGAAGAGAGAAAGAGAAGAGTGAAAGAGAGAGAAGAAGAGAGAGAAGAAAGGAGAAGGAAAAACTTAGAGAACATAAAAGATCTTTTGTTAGATTCAAGTAAAAACAAGTACATCCAAATCCTTTTTTCTCCTATTACTCTTCATTTTTGATCTCCTTGAATATTTCTTGTTTCAAATGCTTATACATATGTTGGTTTTGTAGCTAAAGTATTTATGTTTTGCATGCATGTGATTTTATTCTCATTTTATAAAACTTTTATGAAATACATATTTTAAATCCATGCACATTATGTTTAAATTCTAAATTTCTACAACCATATTCACTTATGTCTTAAATTTGTGTTTAGTGTTCTTGCATATCTTTAATTTTAAAATATATGCGTCTGTATGCCTTGAATTTTTACATAACTATTCATGCATGTTTTATATTTGAAAGAAATTGTTGAAATTATACTACTTAGGTTGATTTTCCAGCAATTTTTGTGATAACCATCTCTACATGTTTATAAATTGTACATTATAATCCCTGCATGTTTTTGAAAGACATACTAAAGTTTTTGCTTGATTCATGTTTACTGCATGTCCTATATTTGACAAAATATGAATAAAAACTTTACATGAGTTTTGATGATAAGAGTATTTTTACCAGTATGAGAAAAATTAAGAAATGTTCGTATTTGCGTAAAGTTTTCAGTTTGACTAAGTATGGACCCTTGTAGAGATTTTCTAGAACGTATTCGAACATATCCTAATATATTGTTAATAAACCAAAAGTTAAACCTATCATATGTGGGTCAGAAAAGTAGCGTTTGACATCATCTATAGGGTTATATGTAGACGGCCCACTACGGGTTTTAAATAGTATTGTATGGTTTTTAGTTATGTGGAAACAATCATAACCCAAACTTTAAAATTCGCCTCCTGTTATTGATGTTATTACCGATCATTGATCCTTTTTGTACATTAGCATAATTTGAGCATATTTTATATATTTGCGCTTTTTTAGCATGTTTTTTGTGTTAGTTCAGAGTTGGCATCATTTGATTATTAAAAATTGGCTTTAGCACGAATTATCGGAGAATGATGTTATTGACATTTTGGACCTTTTATCATAGCACAATTTCAGCAAATTTCTTTGTTATGTACCCACATATGAAATTATATATGTTTGGTTGAGCAATTAGCTTATTCTAACTTTTGTTTTGCTATTCCTTCTAATTAGTGGGTTTGAATTTACTTGTGGGATCGGACAGATGAGGCTTGAAGATTTTATTTAGTTATAAATTGTATTCAGATTTGTATGTGATTTATTTTAGGATTATTATATATTTTAGTTTATGTTGTGTTGGGATGATGATGATGAGGATGAAATTGTAATAACTTAAACAGTATTTTGATTAAGTTTATGGTTTTGAAACTTTGATATTAGTTAAGACACTTTTCCTTGCGCATGATTTGGGATCAAATAATCGTCGATATTCGAAGTCCCTTCTGGGTGTGGCAATTGGGTCCTCGACAAATTCTGGTATCAAATCCATTATTTTGTGACGGTTTTCACAAGGAGAGGTTAAATTTGCCCTCTAGTCGATTTATCACAACCTAGTTCCCAACATTCTCATAAGTATTATTTACTACATCTAATAGTAACGAAATTGAGACTTTAGTCAGGTTGGGTTACCTAAAATGTTCTTAGGAAATTATTCAAATGTCAAGTCACCCAAAATATATCCCTTGAAAATTATTTACATAGGTCATGCCCTAAATAATCTCCAAAATACGGTTCTTATTTCCTTTTAAATGAACATTAACAAAGGGAAACAATGCCTGAAGGTACTCCTACAAAATGCAACCTGGCAAATGTCTGAATCTTATCTTGATATGTGAGAGGAGTGAATGATAACAATTATTGTAAGGAGATCAATTGTCTATGGATGGAATGAAACTGCTCATTTTTGTGTGCATGAAACTGAATTAGTTGAGTTCTCTTAGTGATTGTATTTTGCTATATGGGGCAATTGTTTTGCGGAATGAAGAGGCTGGGTGTTTTACTGTTTTAGGATGTGTTGGTGGTATTATGAAGCTGTGGGATAAGGGAGTTGTCACTCTGTTATATTGCTTACATAGTTGCATTTAATGTCTGTTTTTCTTTTTTTTTTTTTTTTTGAGAATGTTTTGAACAATCTATTTGGCTGTTTATGTATGTCATGCTCCTTCTGATCTTTTGGGTTGTTGAAAGTTATAGGTTGAAATAGGATTTATGTGGAATTGCCTTGGATGGTTGTTGCACACTTCAATGAGGTTCCCTTTTTGAATGAATGACTTAATCAGGTATGTTATATTATTAATTCAATGACTGATCCTCATCATTTTGTCAACAATTGTCAGCTGGTGGATCTTTTTCTGGAGGAATTCTGGTTCATGTGGGCCAGGGTGTTTTTTGATCTGGAATGCGAGGTTTTGGGGGTTTATCGAATTGATAAAATGTGTTAAGTTTCTTTGTACTCTAATAAGGCTTTTGGTTTTTCTCTTTGGGGAGCACTCAAAATACTTGGGCTGCTTTTGTGCATTTGGCAAAATTTTGTTGGAAATGGGGTATTGGTGAGGTTCAGGAAGGATGTTTGGCTTTTCTACTCTGATCTTCCGAGAATGCTTCTTAGTAGTAGAATCTAATGGTTGACAATTGCTGGTGGACAGAGGCATCATTGGCCAACTATCTTCTCAGAGGAGGATATGGTATAGTGTCCATTGTTGTAGAGGGAAGTGGAAATTGGGGTTGAGTTGCTGAAGCTGCGGGATTTTAACTCTTACTGAATTGGAGCTACAGCACTACAAGGGATGGGGTTAGTCTTTTGGAAGTGTCCAAGTTTTTGGACATTTCTGTTTTGTTAGTTTACAAGGTTACGTTTGGAACTTTGAAATTTGTGTCAGATTTTTACCCCAGAAATAAGCATGAAATCTGGGCTCCTACCAAGCTATTTTATTTTGCATTGAAGGATGCTTGGGAATAAACTTCTATTCTGGATATTTTGAGAAAGGGCCTTATGTATTGGGATTGGTGGTGATGCAGAATTTCCAATCCTTGCTCGTGTACAGAAAATGGAACCGACTAACACAATATAACCGAAAAATTATGAAAAACACCACTAATAATTCTTACATGGAAAACCTTTAAAAATCAAAGGGAAAAATAATAGAACACAGTTTGGAAATATTCCACTGTAGCATAATGGATTCACTCTATAACTTCTCTTACTCAAAATAGTGAAATACAATTACTCACACTAAAAAAAATCTCTTTCTCACTCTCAGCATTTATAGAGTCAATTCTGTGGGCATTTTTCCTTTCCCAGTTTAAGGTTGTACACCCTCTCCATGTTTATTGGACTCTTACTCAAATCCTTGGGATACCGAAAACGTGTAGCCCTGTCTTTTTATATAAAGAAAATATGGGTGGCAATTGGGCAGTGGGAGTAAATGACTTAGGTGGTGCATACTCATTGTTTCAGCACTTGCTGAAGAAACACAGCATTGCTGATAGCTTTCAAAATTAGTAAGGCTCACAAAATTAGCTACGGTTTTTCTAGAAACTTTATCCAATCAGCTAATCAGCTTACCTCCTTATGGAGGAAAGAATGAACTCAGTACTTTGGTCACTGAGCCCTGCCCCACCTGGTTATGCTGCGGCCAATACTGGACTACTCTCCATCTAGATTGTGTTTTGGCCTGTTGTCAGCACCTTGGTAGAATTTACCTTGGCAACTTGCACACCTTTGATTCCTGCATGTGTTGGTCTGGGTTTGCCCTGGCCATGCCAAGGTAGAGGGTGTACCTCAATGAGCCACCAGCCTCAGACAAGCCAGCAGCTGGAAAGCCAACTGCTTTAAGCCACTCTCTTTTTCTTTTTCCTAGTTTTTTTAGTCCTTTCTACCACTTGTCTAGACTACACCTTTTTACGTGCAACTGAAGCACACATGACCGGGGGATCCATATGGGAGTGACCACCACAACTTTATTCTAGTTAGTGGCTGTTTTTAAACATGATGCAGAAACTGGTGGTCATCTGTTTCTACATTGTGATATTTCTTTATTGGCTTGGCATGCCCCCTTTTTTTGATGGTAATATTTTGGGTTTCAGCTGCCATTTTGAAGGATCCGTTGCTGTCCTGGCAATGGTTACTTAAGAAGAAGGATGAAGTTTCTTGATTTTATTCCCTCTTTAATTTTGTGTGTTGTGTAGGCTCAGAGAAACAATTTTATCTTCAATAACTGAATTGCCTTTGTGCAGTGCACTATAGACCACCTGCATTCTTTGTTTCTGTACATCTTCAAATCAGCTTTTTGTTGGATTTTTTCTGATCTTTTGTTTAGTTTTATTGGATTTTCTGATCATGTGTTCTACCTCTGGTTCTTTATACATAACATTGCATATTGGATCTATTTTTTTTGGCTTGTCTGTAATAATAGTCTTCTGGATCTTCTTTTCTTTCCATTTACTGAATCACGTCGCCTCAATTGCATTTTTTTTAGGGATTCTTCACTCCTTTTGCAGATTAGACTATGATAGGTGAAGCACAAGAACGAAAGAATCTGTGAGATGACTAGTATTGACCTTTAACACCTTGTAATCCATGTGTAGTTTTATTTGTAAAGACGATTTATGTGGTTGCTTGTTTCTCATCTGACTTTGAGTATAAGCATATGCTTATTTAAGCATTTTTTGTGGGAAAATTAATTTGAAGTTTAATATTTGCTTTACACAGAGCAGCATTTAGATGGTTATTTCTTTTATGATACGATGCTGGATAGACTTAAATTTACTAGTATCCACATTGTTAATTTCTAGTGCTTGTTGTTACGCAACCTTTTGTCTTCAGAATTCATTCTTTTAGGTGTTAAAAATTGAAACTCTTTCTATTGTTCTTATTGCCCCTCTAGGGTGTCGATTACATTCATCGCATGGTTCAAGCTGTTTTAGATAAAAGGCTTGGGATGTGGGAGAAATACTGCCATAGTCATTGCTTTGCTGTCCCCGCTGGCTTCTCTGTACCTAATGCAGTAGGTTCTTTACTTACACCTGGGGTGCTTGGCTAATTATGCATTACATACATATTTTACCCCCAGAATATTCATGATGTTTCTGCTGCAATTGCATAATCCAAGTTCAATCTCTGTATTCGATATTATACATACCTAATTGATAGTTAAATGTTTCTTGAAGGTTTTTTTTCTTTTTTTTTGGTAATTTAGTGCTGTGTTTTTCAAAAAAAAATTATTTTGTCTTACATTCATGCATCAAAGGAACTGGTCTCAACTATCTGCTATAGCAAGTAATGATACTAATCTGTCCACAGATTTGCTAAATTTTCAATGTGTCCATCTTTCATCAAAAGTAATTTTGGTGATTCAGTGCTTAATGATTATATGCATCATCCATGGGATTTCTGCCACCTTTTTTCATGCAGCCTATTTTGACATCGCCTGGAGTTTTTTGGAATCCCATTTATACAGTTAATTTAAACCCAGGGTACACTGATCATTTGGATTAGTCCAACCTGAGGATGATATCCTTCGGCAAAGCCAGTTCTCTGCATGTTGAGCCTCACTCCCTCACTCTTTTTGAGCAATTTGGAAAATTGAATAAGGCATCTTGTGATGTTGAAGTAAACTGGAAATGTTAAAAACTGATATTGCAAAGAGAGAATTTTGTTTCTTATATGAATATCCTAGTTTACTGCATTTCGGAGAGTCAAAACAGTATTTTAATTCTAACACATTAGAAGAGTGAAAGAAATGTAATTTCTTCACTACTTTGACATTAAACAATATTCTTTATTCCATAGAATAATCTTGCCAAAGCATGTCAGTTTTATGTGCAAAACAAAAATTTTCAGTTCCTCATCAATATTTACCTTTTTACAGTTGAGATAAAAATCCAATGAGCCATTGTCTATCATAATAGGGTACTTTCATGTAGTTTTGGTCTGGCATGTAATTTTCCTCCTGTTTAAAATTTGAATCGATATCTGCTGGTTGAGTATTGAGTCCTTACAATGCTTTTATCCTTGAGTGACTTGTTGCAGCATTGTTAAATGAGTAGGTCCCTTTTCAATCTGAGATTGGATGGGGCAGATATGACCTTGATCATACCATTGCCTATTATTGGAGCTTTTATAGACACTTAAAGCTCAAAGCTTTCTCAGCAAAAGAGGTTTTCTGACTCAACCTTGCCTATTAATGACTAAGAAACTGAGACAGCCTTCAGAACTTTTTTAGAAACTACACACAATATGAACTACGGAATGACATCATTCCTACATTAATTAAGTGGTATCTTTGAAATCTTGTCCATGTGAATGGTGTACCATTTCATTTGTCACATCTTCTCTTCCTTGGCTTGCCCTGTATTAAGAGTGAGGATGTAGACAAGCCTGTACTAGCCAAATAGGACTTTCTTAGGCTAGTCTTCTTTTACTCTATAATGATTGCAAAAGCAAGATTGACCTTGGCCTGTAAATTTTATTATAGAGCTTAAATGAGTTGCTAAAGAGAACAATAGCAGGTTGGAATTCTGAGTAGCATTTTTCTAATTAAAAAAAAAAATGTAAAGCATAAAAGAGTTGAGAAAAAGCAGTGTATTGCTTAGGATTTTCTAATCAACTTTATGAGCTGAAAGAAATGATAACCTTACCTGGTTATGCTTCATTAGGCTGCCTCCATTGACCCTCTTATCCGGTGATCACAGTGAGTATGAGTAGCTTGTTTCATTTCATAACTCTAATTCCCAGTCACAGAATGTGAGATGTGGGATGGTGGGAGGGGGAGAGAGAAGGATGTGACAGAGAAATAGAGATAAAAACACAACAGGGGAGGAACAAAATCCAGACCGAGAGGGGGTGAGAGGACATGGTAGAAATATAGAGGACTAGCACAATGGTGAAGCTAATCTAGAGGGAGCAGACAAAAATGATGAAGAAAAAGTAGTTTTTCAATAATTCTCAAGAAATCTTCAACTGATTAGCAATGAAAATGAGGTACCCTTATATTGTTGTTTTTGTGTTAAATTGCAAGTACATGATATTGTAACAAGTAATAAAGTGATAAATCACGTATCGTTTACCAAAGAATTGAACTTTTTTAACTTAATACCAAAATAAGCTTTATCCTTATATTATCTAAATAATCGAATTAAATGAGAAAATCACTAAATAATATCTTGAATAACTAATCATTATTGAAATTGTACTAAAATGAGATTAAATTTAATAAAGACAGATACTAGGTTATTTTCAATGTTAGATAGGTATTTCTATGTATCACCTTTCAATTTCTCATGCATAATATTTAATTAAAATAACAATCAATATAGCAATGATATTTGATACTCCCTTTCGGATTATATCAAAACTATATTCAAATATCTATCCACTATATGTTTATGTGAATAAAATACATAAGCATGTATCAAACTTAATCTATTATTTCAAAGATTGTACAAGTGCACGTAGTATATCTCTATCTATAATACACAATCACTTCTCTTAAAATCAATTATGTATGCATCTCTCATTGGTCTCAACATACAATATCAAATCATTCAAATGGTGATTAAGCATTCAAGAGTATTAGGAATAAAGAGAAATAATCATAAAGAGAGAATAATGTTTCACAATAAAATTTCAAGAGTTCATAGTTAAACCAAAGATTATATCTAAAACCTTAGTGATGAAAATTTAGTTCATGTTTGAATTAGCAACAGACATGGAAATAGTAGTATTCATCATTTTAAAGAATGATTAAAGAAAAAAGAAAGGAAAAGAGGAGATGGGCTGCCCTAGAGCTACTATTTGCTACCAGCCATCATGCCTCCTCTCTGTTTTTTTTTTTTCTTTGGTGTCAAAATAGATTGCTCTCTTGTTTTTTCTCCTTCCTTTTTCTCTGCTGTGCTGCCAGCCTTCCCTTGTTTACATAGAATCTTCCATCTTAAATAGCCAAGGTCTCCAATTAAATGCCCTCTCTAGTTGTCCTAGTTTCCTTTTAAGTTTCGTAAAATCTTGGAAGAAATTCTGTATAATTGATTTGCAACCTTTTTAATCAATCGTGATTGAAACTTTCCTATCTTTGTTGATATCCAATATTCATTTATCTTGCATATTTGTTTCTTCCCAAAATCATTAGAATGTCAAAATGCTTGTAGAGAAAAAAATTGTAGGGCTCGAGATAAGCTTTCCAACAATATTAATGAAGCTTGGGTGAGGTAAAATGACCACTTTGTCCTCTTTCTTTAACTTCTTCCATAACCAAATAACAAATATAAATTAATTAGAAGTTACTTAAAGAAGAGAATTTATCACAAAAATGCTCCTAATAATATATATAATTTAATCATATCAATTACCCAAACTTAAGTTTTTTGATCTTGAGAATAATAAGAAAAATTCAAAATTAAAACAAACTATAGAAATTGCACATAGAAGTTTAGATTGGATTCTTCAAAATTCCTTTTAGAGATTGCATAAAGTATATAGTTCAAAAGAAAGTTAAGTTATTGTGGTGTACAAGTCCAACTCTATAGGTTGCATCATATTACATTAGATTCCTCTAGTGTGTGTATGAATAGCCATGAACAACTTTCAATAATTGATCCTTGGATCAATTTATGCAAACTAGGAGCATGATGAATTTCGGAGTGTGAACTCTATATGCTTGCTTTTCATATAAACTCTCCACTTTGTAGACATAGACAAATGCACTAGTAAAGATCAAATGCTTTTCATGCATGAAACATTAGGCTTACGGAATCGGTTAATCAAAGCAAGGATATGAGTCACAAAAGCTAGAGAACTTCAAATATTTACATGGTTGAGGATAGAGTTATAATGGCATGGAAAAATTTCTTTCATCTACAAGAGAAGTTAAGCCGCTTCTCGGGATTCTGTGAACCAATATGCTTAAAAATATCTTAGCACCGCATTTAGTTGGATACTAAGCAAAAATGATTGGTTAGGGTGTCCCAACGTGACAACCCTACATTTTCTTTTTCTTTTTTTTTAATTTTCTTGTTTCTTTTTATTTTCATCTCTTTTTATCTCTATTTTCTTTCTCTCTCTTTTTTTAGGAAAACACTACATACTCTACACGTTATACTTCTTTGCTTCACCACTTCTATCACTTTAATGGCCTTTCCAAAGCTATATAGTTCAATATCATGATGTTCAAAGTTCTATTAAAGGGTATGATAAGTGTTTTAGGATTAAAACGGGTAGGATAATGTGGTTTAACAATAGGAAAAAGTTAATGCATACATATGCACATTCAGCTCAAAGGGGTAAATTAAGGATAATTTTGTACAATGTAGGCTAGAAAGGCTTAACCATTCCAAAGTCGGCTTAAATCATTTCCCAAACATTGTATTGTCTAGGATTTCACCTCGTGAGATAAACAAACAAGTTTTAGAATTGATGATTAGATTCAAATAGATTTTTTGTAAGTAATCAAAACAACTAGTTGATCATGACTATGTGCTCAAGGTGTAGGAAGATTTGTATGATGAATTTGACAAAAACGAGTCAAATTAGGGGACAAACAATATTCTTTATGTTCTAGATAGCTATGTTCAATCTCAACCACTTTTTCATTATTAATTTGTGATAATGCAACTAATCAACCAAAAAAATAAAAACCTAGATGCAAAAATCCCAACCAAATGAAAAAGCTATTTTTTTAATTTAAAAAAATATAAATTTTTTTGTGAATTCTTTTTTGTAAATTTTTTAAAAACGTTTTTATTAATATTAATATTATTATTAATAATTAATTAATTAATTAATTAATTTTACGAATGATGGAAAAACATATTAAAAAATTTCTACCCTTAAACTCGAATGCAACATTATCCTCAATTTGGAAATATATAAAGAAGTGTAAAGGTATAAAAGACTCCCCGAGTGTGTGCAAAGTAATAATGCTGGAGCATCATAGTCCTTGTACTTTCTTCCATCCCCAAACTTGATTACAGTCCTGGGTAAAACAAACAAACCACTATTAGTAGAAAATAGAAGTTAATAACAAAATAAAATGAAAAAAAAATAAAACTAAGAAATTGGGTTGCCTCGAAGCGCTTTGTTATAATATGTAGCTATATTCAATGAGGTGCTCTATCTTCCATTGTATGGATACCTCTTGATAGTCAAGGTCACCATATATTTAATGTTTGAGTTGTCGTCAGTTGACCTTGAAGCTTTCTTGATCACCGTTTCTAATTTCCACTGCACCATGAGGAAAGATGTGAACCACCACAATTGGGCACGACCATCTTGATCTTCACTTTCCGGAGAATAATCTTAGTCTTGAATTGTAGAGAAGGACGTCATTTCTATAGCAAAGAAGTAGTAATTCTTGGTACAAGGGGTGTGATCAAGAAAGGGAGTTTGAGAAAGGAAGATTGGAGGGAGAAATTAAGGGGAAAAGGAAAAAGAAATAGAGATAATCGGCTACTGATATGATTCCAAAAAAGCATTCAGGAATTCACTACACATTACATATCCAATTTACTATGGTTCTACTCCTCTTTTATACTAGTTACAATTTGTTAATTAATGTAGCTTACCCTGAACACTACACAACTATCATTACAACTACTTTTGGCGCCTAAAGATATCTAGTTGCAACAATATTATGTCTGTTACTGCAAATTAACTAACATAGTAACTGAACTTGCTGATTACTTAGGCGACGCTCTGTTGATTAGTTTCTTGACCTTCTAATGCACTCAATCAACTGATCTGCTCCTTGGCACAACCCTTAACTACTGTGCAATACATGTTATGCTGCTGCTAGTGTTTTGTTTACTTACTGATCAAATCCCATCTGCGCTGGTAATTATTTGTTTAAGTTGGATAAGCTTCTTTGTTGATATAAGCTCTCTATCTCATTTATCTTCCTTCCTGCCATGTCATCTTATCATGTCCACATCTTTATGTAACAAATACTCTCCCCTTCACTACATTCTTGTCCTCAAGAATGGAAAGAGGGAAATTGTTTGTTGATACCTTAGAAATTTCCATATTGGTCCATTGAATGAGCCATTGCTGAACATAAAAGTAATCTCTATCCACCATTCTGGTGGCCAAAATTTTCAATGGTTCTGTTGCAAACTATTATTGGTTAGCAAGTAGAGGTAGAGTTGATTGTGGTTGATGATGATGTCCAATGTGCTTTTTGAATAATGATATGGAAGACTGGATGAATGTTGCATTATAAAGGTAATGTCAACCTATATGCTACACTGCCAATCTTGGCTTCAACTAGAAAAGGACCATAGTATTTAGGAGCCAATTTCAAGGACTTCTTGGGACCATAGAAGTTTGCCTATAAGGCTACAACTTGAGATATACCATGTTTCCTACTTTAGATGATCAATCTGACCTGTGTTTGTTAGCAAGTGATTTCATACGATTTTGTGACATATGCAATTGTTCTTTGATATGCAATTGGTTTGAGGAAGTTCTATTTGGTAGATATGTTTGGACTGAAGCAATGGGAGTGTGACTAGGATAATCCATAAGTAAATGAGGAGGTAACTAGCCATAGAGTGCTTGAAAGGGTGGCGTTTTTAGGGCCTTGTGATAGGTAGAATTGTACCCCCTTTAGCTAGAGGAAGGCAAGACAACCAATTATGTGGTTTGTGGCTTGTTATAAATCTCAGGTATTCTTCTAATCCTTTTGGATTGACCATTAGTTTGAGGTTGATAGATTGTGGATAGGTGAATTTTTATTCTTAATGCTTTAGAAAAGGATTGCCAAAAATTACTTGGATATTTTGCCCCTATTTGATATTGTTGTAGAAGTGAGCCATGTATTTTGACAATATTCTCTAAGATGTGTGCCACAGTTACTATAATGAAGAGATGTTTTAGGATAAGGAAGTGTTCATATTTGGTAAATTTGTCCACAACTACCAATATTGTATCCTTACCTTGTGAGGTTGGAAGGTGTTAAATAAAATCCATGGTAATCAGAGCCCAAGATTGAGATGATATGGGTAACGGTGGTAGGTGGCCAAGGTATGGTGTTCTTTTAGATTTGTTTTGTTGGCATGTCACAATTATGTATTAATTAAATCACTTGCTGATGTAAGCCTAGCCAATAGAATAGATGATGCACTCTTTTGTGAGCTGCCACAATACTCGAATGACCTCTTATTGGAGAATCATGAAGTGTTGAGATAAGCTTGGTCCTTAAATCAGTTGCAGTTTCAATGTATATTTTGTTATACTTATTCAAAATACCAACTCTGAGCTGAAAGGGTGCCTGTTGTTTGGATCCATCAAAAGAAGTTTTTAGTGAAGTTGCCAAATTGTCTTATCAATAACTCTTCCACTTCTTGCAGCCATTGTGGAATGACACATGAAGAGTTATAGAAATCTGCTGACTGAAACTACGTGGACAGGACATCAACAACAATGTTCTGCACGCCTTTCTTGTATTGTCTAGTATATTGCAATCCTACGAGTTTTGTGAGAATCTTGTGCAACAAAACTGAAGTAAATTTATGTTTTAATAGATGCTTGAGCTTCTCTTGATCAGTTCTTATAATGAAAGGTTGATGCTGTGAGAAATGTCTACATTTTGTGACAGCAAACCTCATAGCCAATAGCTTCCTCTCCTATGCTGGTATTCCTTGATTTGTTGGACCAAAGGGCTTGCTAATGAAAGCAATAGGCTTGCCCTTCTATTGTAGTACAACCCCCGTGCTCAAATTAGAAGCATCAACTTCTATGATAAAAATGTCATGAAAATTTGGAAGTGCTAAAACAAGAGCTTTGATCATAACTAATTTGAGAGCTTGGAAAGCTGATGCTGCCTCACTAGTCCATTATAACTTATGTTGAGTGAAAAGCGTTATTAATGGTTGACAATGAGACCATAGCTTGATATGAATTTCCTATTACAACCTATAAGTTCCAAGAATCCTCTAACAGCTTTGGTGCTTGTAGGTCTTGGCCAATTAGTCATAGCTGCAACCTTGTTTAGATGTGTGGCTACACCCATTTTTGTAATGATGTGTCTCAAGTACTCTACTTGTTGTCCAAAAGAGCACTTAGACAATTTGGCAAAACGTTGATGATCTCGTAGCACTTCCAAGTACTTAAGTGAAGTGAATGTGTTTCCCAAGTGGGGATGTAAACCAATATATCAACAAAGAAAACCAATACAAATTTTCTGTTTTGTTGTTAGAAAATGTCATTCATAAGTGATTGAAAAGTGGCTGTTGCATTAGTTAAACCAAATGACATAGCTACAGATTTATAATGGCCTTGATGTGTACAAAAGACTTGTGAATGTCCAAAGGATGCATTCTAATGTGATGATGGTAGCAAGATCTCAGGTCTTGCTTTTTTTTTTTTTTTTTTAAAAAAAAGGAACCATGTAGTTCATCAAGCAAATCTTCAATAATTGGAATAGGAAATTTGTTCTTGATTGTTAAATTGTTAAGGTGTCTATAATTAATACAAAAGTGCTAAGAAGCATCTTTCTTTTTGGTTAATAATATTGGAGAGGAAAAAGGGCTTGTACTTGGTTGAATTATAGAAGTTTTCAGCATTTTCTTGGTTTTCTATTTTATCTTTTTGAACATGGTTATATCTGCAAGGCCTCAAATCAATTGGTCGTGCGTTATTTACTAAGGCAATGTGATTATCACAGTTTCTTTGTGGTGAAGTCCGTTTGGAATGTCAACTACGTCCTTGAAGGAATGGAGAATGCTTTGAATATCCAGATAATGTAATAATCAAGAATTGTTTGTGCCGAGTGAAAAGAATTGACCAATGAAACCATAGCGAAAGAGTGAGAGTTACTCCTTTAATACTTACTGAAAGTTAATAGGATCAGGAAATAAGGTTGAGAAGGAGGGAGAATGAGAGAGAAAGAAAAGGCAACACAGGAGGAGATTTTAGAGAGCACAAAACTTATTCCTCAAAAGCAGACTGTTCATAAACTTGGCATTCAATCACACTACTAAACACTATGCATTCTTACAGCACTTATACACGTTCTGCTGCCAACCACTGCTAGTGAAGAACCACTCCTAATTAACGGATTTCTGTTTACAATATTAGTTTGTTGCCAAGGTTGTTTAGTAGCTGTTGATTTGGCTGTAACCAATGTGTCAGATGGTTACCTTGCTGCTTCCTCTGTTTGCTGATGCAGAGTCTTGATTCCTTTGTTATTCCAACTGATCCCTATATCTTTATTAGATGTTGTCCTTTTATACTCCACTGATCTGCTGTGTAATCTACTTAATATGCATTGATCTGTTGTTTACACGGCAACAACTGTCTTGTGGAACACATCCTTGTCCTCAAGGATTGAATGATGGAAATTGCTTTGTGATGAATGTAGAATCTTCCCAAGTTGCATCTGTTACATCTAGACTGGTCCACTGAATTAACCACTACTTGGAGAGAGTCTCTAGTAATGGTCTGGAAGACAACTTTCAGTGGTGCAATGACAAACAAGTCTTGATCTGTTAATAATTTTAGTTGCTGCTGAATCTTATGTTTGCTGCCAATGTGCTTCTTCAATAGAGAGATATGGAATGCAGGGTGGATCTTGCAGTATGGTGGCAGAGTGAGTTTATAAGCAACCTGGCCCACTTTAACCTCCATAGGAAATGGTCCATAGTACTTGAATGCTAACTTAATGGCACGTTTGGTTATTGGGATGGAATAAGGTGAGAATGAAATAATTCTCAAGAAATAGAATAAAATGGGAATAGAGTTGGGAATTTCTATTCCTATGTTTGGTTACTAAAATAGAATAAGTTGGGAATTAGTATTCCAATATTTGATATGTAAAATAGTATGAGAAATAATGTGAAAAATTGTCATAATGACTTTTTTGCTCTTATTCAAGGAAAAAGGCATTTGTTTTTTTGAATATTTCATATAAATATATAATCCCACACACTCTCCTCATTCTTTCCTCTTCCCGAACCTTCTCTTCTTTTCTTTTCTTCCTTCTTTCTCCTTTTTCCTGCTCTGCTATTGCCCCAATCTCTCCTTCAAAATAGAGCACAATGGTAACTCGGCACTGCACGACTGCACCGGCCACAGCAACCTCTGGTATTTTTGATTCTCTCCACTATTAACAAGATTTCCCATGAAAATCGTGCTTTATCCTCTGATTTCGATCGATTCTCTCTCTCTCTCTCTCTTCCTCTCTCGCAAGTCACAAATAAATTTAATTTGCTCTACTGCGGCGCATTAGCTTTGCAGGGAAGTAGGATTTTCTAGGGAAAGAAAAGAACACGAGGTGGATGTGGAGAGAAAAGGATATGGGATGCGGGAATAGTTATTCCGTCAGATCCGGGAGTAGAAAATACCTAACAAAACGTGATATTTTTTATTCCCTGAGATCCAAGAATAAATGTTCCTCTGGGAATATTTATTTCATGTTAAAATGCAACCAAACAATGAAATAAATATTCCATTGAGAATAAGGTGGGAATAGAATTTTTATTTTTACAAACCAAACATGCCATAAGTTTCTTCCGTGTAGACGCTGGAGTTTGTCTATAAAGTTGCAACTTAAGATGCACCAAATCACCCACAACAAAGGTCCTATCTAATATGTGTATCTCAGCAAAATGCTTCATGTAGTTCTATGAAAATTGCAGATGTTCTTTGATAAATTGATTGAGGGAAAGTCTATTTTGAAGGAAGGAATATACAGATGCAACTGGTGTATCTTGAGGTTGGTCCATGGTAAATGAGGTGGTCGATATCCATATAGGGCTTGAGATGGGGACGTTTGGATAGCATTGTGGAATGAAGAGTTGTAACACTATTCAGCCAAGAGTAGGCAATGATACCAATTGATTGTTTTTGGCTTGTAATGTGGCTGAGGTAACATTCTAATGTTTGATTAATTCTCTCAGTTTGGCCACTAGTTTGAACGTGGTAAGCTGTGGAAAGGTGGAGTTTTTTGCCTATTTGATTGAAAAGGTTTGTCTATAAGAGACTTACGAAAATTGTCTCTATCAGGAATGATAGATGAAGAAAGACCATGTAGTTTGACTATATTGTTATGGAAAAGTTGTGCAACCTTAGATGCATTGAATGGATGTTGAGAGTAAGGAAGTTAGCATACTTTGCGAATTTGTCAACAATGAACAATATTGTGTCTTTTTTATTTGGAGGTGGTAGTCATTGTGTGAAGGCTGTTGTAATAATGGACCATGCTTGTGATGGAGTAAGATTGGCCTGTAGGACGCCAAGGTAAGGTTGTTTATCAATTTTATTAAGTTGGCAAGTTTCAAAAGAACTTGCCAATTGTGTTGCTTGCTTATGTGAACCAGGCTAGCAGATTGATGCGCTCTTTTCCAAGTTGCCAAGATTGACCCCCCCAATTGGAGAAGCATGAGAGTAGTGAGTAAACAAGCTCCAATGTCTATACTAGAACAAACGCATAATATGTTGTGATATTTGATGAGTTAAGCTATGAAATGAAATTGTAGACATTCCTCTTGGTTGATTTGTAGAGCAGCTTGTAGGGAAGAAGCCATTGGATCCCCATGGCAACTGCCATTGACCTCTGGGATTTATTGAGGAATAATTGTTGAAATGGTACACATTTCGGATTCTTTAAATTGTTTGGACAGTGCATCTGTCACGATATTTTTCATACACCTTTATACTGAATTTTGTAGTGTCATCTTAGCATTTTCATGAGGCTTCTGTATTGAATTGCTGATTTAAACTGTTGCTCCAACAAGTGCTTTGAAATTTCTTGGTCTGTTTTGGTAATGAAGGGCTAATGTTGTTGTAAGTGGTTCCATTTGTTGACAACAAACAAGATGGCTAGAAGTTCTCTTTCATATGGTGGTAGACCCTAGTTTTTTAGGCCAAAGGGCTTGCTGATAAATGCAATGGTACAGCAATTTTGATGTAGAACAACTCGCTTACCTGTATTAGATGTATTTGTCTCTATTGTAAATGTGGTACTGAAATTAGGTAGAGGCAGAACTGGAGCATGTAAAGCACCCATGGATTCTTCTGTCCAGTGGAACTTTGGCAGCTTGAGTATGGCAGTTAATGGCTTAGCAATGATAGCATAGGACTTGATGAATCTCCTGTGATAACCTATAAGCCCCAAGAATCCACAAATAGCTTTGGTGGAAGTCGTTACTGACTTGTTCGGCATTGTTGACACTTTGGGCTGGTTGGTAGTGACTCCTTTGCCCAAGATGATATAACCCAAATACTCAATTTGTTGTTGCCCAAAAGAACATTTAGGCATTCTAGCAAAATGTTTGTTGCCAGAGTATGGATAGTACTTGTGACAAAGTTGGGGTTGCGAATCAGTATATCGTCAAAGGAAATGAAAACAAGTTTTCTAAGTTGAAGTCAAAAGATGGTATTCGTGAGTGATTAAAATCTAGCAGGTACATTTGTGAGACTAAAAGGCATGACTGCGAATTCATAATGGCCATGGTGAATTTTGAAAGCTATTTTATGAATCTCCAAGAGATTCATAAAATTTGATGGTAGCCAAATCTGAAGTTTATTTTGGAGAAAAAGGAAGCTCCATTTGATTCATCTAACAAATCTTCTATGATTGGAATGGGAAATTTGTTTTTCATGGTTAAGTTGGTTAACTGTCTATAATCTATGCAAAAATGCTAGGGACCATCTTTTTTCTTAACAAAAAGCATAGGCAAGAAAAATGGACTGTTGCTTGGTTGTATCACTGTTGTGCTAAGTATCTCTTCAATTTGTTTTTCAATTTCATTCTTTAAAATGTGGTTAAACCTATATGGTCGCAAATTAACTGGTTGTGCTGATGGAATTAAGGGTATATGGCAGTCATGAGATCTTTGTGGCAGTAATTGGGTGGGAATACTAAAAATTTCACTGAAAGAATTAAGAATTTGTTTGATGGTAGGATGGTGAGTTACCTGAGGGGTGTTGTCATTGATGGTGAAAATGATATCTAGAAAACATTATCCTAATTGAATCCATCTTTGTTGTTTCTTCCTAGAATTGCTTGCCAGAGAAGCATTCTCAGTGTTCCAATGAAGTTCAATCTATTTGTAGTGGTGGTTGAATGAAATGAATAGTTTGGAGAAATAAAAAAAAAATGGGGTTGTATTAGCTTAACTAATACACACCAAGAACCATGTCATAACAACCCAAATGCAGGATTCTGAAATCTGCTTAGAATGGATGGCCTAGCATCTTTCAAGTAAATTGATAACATTGAGCATCACTCACCATCTTGTTCCCATTTGCCACTGCCACCTGTAGAGGTGAGGTTAGAATTATTCGTTCCTTAATGATAGGCACAATTTTGGGATCCAAAAAGCTCTGTGTGCTTCCATTGTCGATGAGGATGGACATATACTTATTATGGCTGGAATCTTTGATTTTGATGGTGTTGCTGGATGGCTGTATTGAAAGGGCATGGACAAAAATTTCAGACTCCTCATTGTCAATGGGTGTCTTATTAGCATCTTTTGCCTCTCTATCTTCTTGGCTAGTGGAAATAGTATTGCATTGTTTGATGTCACATCTATGGCTAGGGAAAATTTTTTCACTACATTTATTAAGACACGCTTTTGTTCTGGAGTCATTGTAGGGTGACGGTGGTTATCTAGTTTGGGAATTTGTGGTTTGTTGAAGGAATTCATGATGTCAGGATAAGGGTTGTCCTTGTAGTTTGGGTTATAAGATGATTTGTGTTTCTTGTTTAAAGCTTCGTTGCTTGTTCTTGCAAGGAAGCTAGCTAAAAAGCATGAGGTGGTGAACTGGGATTGAGCAATTTTACCATATATCTCGGCTCTTTGAGACCACTTAAAAAACTTGAGATGAAATATACATCAAATAATCCATGTTTCTGTTGTAACATTAAGGCTAGGAGTTACTTCAAATTGATCTTGATAATATTCCAAGAACCCAGTTTATAATATTAGGTTGTTGCCAAGGTTGTTTACAAGCTGTTAATTTGGCTGCAACTGATACATTTAAATGGCTACCTGGCTGCATCCTCTGTTTGCTTATGCGAAGTCTTGTTTCCTTTGTTCTGTCAACTGATCTCCATGTCATTATTAGCTGTTGTCCTTTTATACTCCATTGATCTTCCATGTAAGCCACTTAATATGCATTAATCTGTGTTTACATGACAAAAACCTTGACTGGATTAGACCCATTTCTATAGTGTCTTACCTGAAATACTTGCCAAGGAAGCATTCTCAGTTGTGCCATGAAGGTCAAGTTTTTTGCCTTGATATTTGACAGATATGGTAAGTTTGGTGAAGTCATTGGCTCAATTAATTCACTCCTAATACAATGTCATATCTTCTCAATTGTAGCAATCTTAAATCAGCTTGGAAATTATGCCCATGCATTGACTAAGGAAAGCAGTGGAATTGGGAGTCGCTGATCATTTTGTTGCCATTGGCCATTGTTACATTGAGTGGAATGTTGCTTATGGTTTGGAATTTAGGGGCTGCACAATGTTAGGATCCAAGAAGTTACACGCACTCCTACTGTCAACCGAAATATAGAGAGGTTGATTATGAGTAAGACCCCTGACCTTGATTGTATTATAGAATGGTGGACAGAAAGAGCATGTATTGAAATTTCTTTATCAGTAATGGCCTGTAGTTGTGTTCCTCTATTCTATCCTCTGAGTCAGTGATAATAGCATTATATTGTCTACTTGTGCACTTGTGTCCTGGACAAAACTTTTCATTACATCTTTGGCATAAGCCCAAGGCCTGTTTTTGGTCTGATGATTACTGATGAGGTACAACAGCATTTGTTTGGTAGGAGCAGTATGGTTTTCAACAGGAGCAAAGTTTCTAGAGGAGTGTTTCTATGCGGTTTTGGTTTTCTTGTGTATGGTTTGAAGAGCTTGTTCTTATAGGGATGCTAGTTTGAAGGCATGAGAAAAAGAAGATGGGTTAGGAATTTGACTATGTATCTAAGTTTATCTTTAAGGCCACTAAGGAAGCTGGAACACCAAATATGCATCGAATAGGCTATGATTTTGCTGTAACATCAAGGCACTCAACTCTTCAAGCTGTTCTTGGTAAAGTTTTAATGAAGAAGTTTGTTTAACTTGTTGAATTCTTCTATAATGTCAACAAATGATTTGTCACTAAAATGGGTGCACAAGTCATTTGTAAGGATTTCCCAAGAGTTATGGAGCATATTAGTTGAATAGCCTTTAAACCAAATTGCTGCCCTGCCTTATAGATAGACAAAAGAAATTTTAATTTTTTGATGAGGAGGAATTTCATAGAACTAAAATACTTTGGCAACAAAAGATCTAAGATCTAGTGTTTTGGCCATCAAAAGGAGAGTCAAGGTTGTTGATGGAAAAGGTTGGAGGTTTTGGTTGAGGTATTGGAGTCATGATAGGATAAGTAGAGATTACCTTGGGGTGAATTGGACTGTAACGCTTGGTTCCTAATTATTAATTTTGGTGTTATCAATTTATTTTGGGTTAATTTAGAAAATAATTATACAATTAAAATTTGGTTGGATATTGGTTAAGGGCTTCAAGCCTGGCACTTGATGTGCATCTGTTACACATTCATGCACATTTTAAGCAGAATGTGTGTGCCTGGAGGAGCATTTAAGGACGCTTATGCGTGTTTTGGGTAGAATGTGTGGTGCCTAAAGTGCGCCCCTATAGTTTTGATAGATTGCTTGCTTTTGATGCAGCACTCGTACATACCCGAGGATTTGAGTGGCAGCTGATGCGTCCTTGACCGGCGCCTGTGCGCTAGTTCGTTTATATAAGCAATGTTAACACTGTTTTCGGGCATTTTTTGCAGGAAAGAAGAGAAAGGAGAGAGAAAGAAGAGAGAGGAAGAGAATAGAGGTGGTTTGAAGCATTATTTTGTTAGATTTGTCAAATTTAAAGGTTAAGGCAAATATTCTTAGGCCTAATCTTTAGTCTATTTCAGATTCCCTATTGTTTTGCTTATGTTTGGTGATTTACTTTACATGCATGTCAACTTTTACTTCCCTTTGAATACGTATACATGCATGTAGTTTTACTAGTTTTTGAGGTTTTGCTTTGGTTTTACCAAACTTTTGAGAAGTTTGTTTGTTTTGTATGAAATGAGCAAATATTTGAAGGATAATGTTTATATACATTAATATTCGTGAAATAAAAAAGTCTTGAAAATTTGCATTTGAGCCTTATATATAATAGTCTATGCATGTGCTTTGAGTTGGACTTTTTTTTGTTATTTGTTTCAATATTTGTACTTTTTCATAGGATAAAACGTTTCGTATTTGGACTTCCTCGCAATGAAAATTTTGTACTTTTTTGTCAGGGAGGAAAAGTTTTGAACATTTGTTATAGAGAACCCCGATTTGGTATTTTGTTGGAACCATTGTAAGGATTTAATCAGAACTAATAATTTTGAATATCCTTGTATATTCAGACAGATTTGAGGATTGCGCCTATCATCCATGGATGACAAAATAAAGTCGCATTTGACCCCATTTATAAGATGTTATAGGTAGACAACTCTTCTATGGGTTTAAATAGTTGTGATTTGGCCTAATGTTATTGGGAGTATATATAACCCTTATTTATTGTTAGCCTTTTGGTTGATTGTTCTCAAATTTAAGTATGCTTGAATTTTTTATGTTTTACCTTCATCCGATGTGATATTGAGATATTTGACTTTTGAGATTTGCAGGCTTTGGTCATTATTCGAATTTATTTGGATTTGGTTTGGATTTTGGACTTCGAGTTTTTAGATTTTTGATATCGAACTTTTGGATGATTTCGTACATTCGGACTATTTGTTCAGATTATGAACTTTTCGTATGAGATTGTATTTGGATATCTGATGGATTCGGATATTTGATATTGAAACATTTGACACAATGGGTTTTGCACACATTTTATTGTTTTCGCTTCTTTGTTATGATTTATGTACATGTTTGTTTCGTTATATAGACATTGATATTTGTTGAGTATTTGGCTTATGATTTTACTGTTTCTAACATTTTTCAGATTGGAGGATTATAGATTGCTTGTAGAGAGTTTGGACAAGGATATTTAGGAGATTGATATTTATGTCTTATTATATTAGATTTTCATTTGAGACAGTTTGTATTTTGGATTTGTTTGAAGAGATTACATATATGTTGATGACTGTGTGTTGTATTATGGTGGAGACTTCTCTTAGATTGCTTTAGTATAGGAATTGTAGTATTATATGTCTTATGTAGGATTGACGTTTTGAGTTTGTGGTGATTGGATTGTCGTTTTTCTTACGATTTATGTAGTAGGTTATGGTCAATACTTTAGAGTTTGGACAGATATTTCGGAGTGATCCTATTGTTATGATTATTGATGGTATTTTGACTTTTGTTAGGTCTAACCTGTATTCGGTATTGTATTCCTTTATGGCTAGGGATTTAACTCGCAGTTTTAAATCATTGTCATCAATTATTGCTTGCTTTTGGACCAGGGTCGTGACATGGAAAATGGTGGACTTGCAGATGTGGCAGTTGGCTTAATGAGCTTTAATTGCCTGATGTCAGCCCTGAAGGCATCCATCTTGTGATCCATCATGCTGAATCTTTCATCCATGGCTTGTTGCTGCTATATTTCTTGCTCCTTTTGTGCTTCTTGAAGTGTTAAGTGAGTATGTTTAAGTTGGTTGTCCATGGTTTTGTTTCTTCAAAGTCATGGTAACAGAAGGTGTTGATTGATGGAAAGAGGAGTAAATCTGATACCATTTTGTAGCAAAGAAGTAATCCTTGGTACAAGGGGTGTGATCAAGAGGGAGTTCGAGAAAGGAAGAATGGAGGGAGAAACTGAAGAAGGGAAAAGGCAAAAGAAATAGAGACAATTGGCTACTGATATGATTCCAAAGAAGTATTCGAGAATTCACTACATATTTCAAATCCAATCTATTTTGCATCTATTTCTACTGCTTCTCTATACTAGTTACAATCTTTTAACCAATGTTGCTTACCTTGCACACTACTCAACTATCATTACAACTACTTTTGGCGCCTAACACTTTAATTACAACAATATGAGTTTGAAACTGCAAATTAGCTAACATAGTAACTGGACTTGCCGATTACTTAGGCACCAGTCTGTTGATTAGTTTCTTGATCATTTGATGCACTCAACTGATTTTCTGCTTAGCACGTCCCTCAACGACTCTACAATACTTGTTCTTCTACTGCTGCTGTTCTATATTTGTTGATCTGTTTGCTAATTGATCAAACCCCATTTACTCCGATCATTTCTTGTTAAAGCTGGATAACCTTCTTTGCTTATTTAAGCTCTCTATCTCACTTATCTTCCTTCCTATTGTGTAATCTTGGCATGAATTATTGGTGGAGGATGTGTTTGTCTTGCCATTTCTTTTTTCTCCTTGTAGATACACACATTCTCGTAAGCTTGCCTTCTTAGATCATCTAACTCATTAGTAGGATCACCCTCTCCTAGTAGTCATATCAAAGTTCAACAATTTCATTGCCTAATAAGCTTTGTGCTCCAATTACACTGGTAAGTGACTTGCCTTGCCAAATACAAGTTGATAAGGGGACATACCAAGTGGAGTTTTGAATGCAATGCGATAGGCCTATTGTGCATTATCCGGTTTCAAGGACTAGTTATTTCCCGAAAAACTCACAATCTTCTCTAAAGTCTGGTTTAATTCTCGATTAGAAATCTTCACTTGGGCGCTTGTTTATGTCGTAGCAACTCGATGCGTTACACCATATTTTTTTAAGAGGGTAACAAATTGATGATTGAGAAATTATATACCTCCATCACTTATGATTGCTTATGGCGTGCCAAACCGTGTAAAGATTTGACTCTTAATGAACTTTACCATAACTTTGGCATCATTAGTGGGCAAAGCCATGGCTTCCATCCGTTTAGAGAGATCATTGATGACCACCAGGATTTGTTGGTTTCTATAAGATGGTGGGAATGGTCCCATAAAATTACTGCCCCAAACATCTAACAACTCCACCTCTAATATGATTTAAATGACATTTTACTTCTTTGGGAGATGTTACCACTTCTTTGACATTGATCACATGTGGAAACAAGAGTATATACATCCTTGAATAGGGTCAGCCAATAAAAGCTAGATTGCAATATCTTTGCTGTAGTTTTTGTAGCACCAAAGTGATCTCCATAATTGGATGAGTGGCAATGCTGAAGAATATACTACATTTCCTCTTCATGCTCACATCTTCTTATTTTTTGATCAGCACCCCACATTTATAAGAATTGTTCCTCCCAAGCATAGTGCTTAACATTGGACGGAAATTACTTCTTTTTCTGCAGGGAAAAGTCAAGATGAGGGATGTTACTTGCTAAGAAGTTCATAAAATTGGAATACCATGTTTCTTTTGTTGTGGCAAGTGCAAATAGGTGCTTATCAAGAAACACTTAATTTATGGAATCCTGCCATTTGACATGTCATTGTTTTCCAATCTTGAGAGGTGGTTGGTCATGACCTTTTTGGTTCCTTTCTTATCTTGAATCTTTAAATCATATTCTTGTAAAAGAAGAACCCATCTGATGAGTCCCAATTTGGAATCTTTCTGCTTAAGCAAATATTTCAAGGACGAATGATCTATGTAGGCAATCACCTTAACTAAGGTCAGATCAAAACTTGTCAAAAACAAATAGGTAAGACTGAAACTTGTCAAAAGCAAACACCATTGCAAGAAGCTCCTTTTCCACTGTGGCATAATTTTATTGTACATCGTTAAGAGTTCAGCTTACATAGTAGATCTCACATAGCTTTTTGTCTCATCTCTGCCCCAAAAGAGTCCCCACAACATAGTCACTAGGATTGGACATCAATTCAAATGGTAGGATCCAGTTTGCAGCAATAATGATGGGTGCCAAGATTAGCTTCTCCTTCAAAGTGTTTAATGCCTCCAAATATTCATTTTTAAAATTAAAAGTAAGCGTCTTCAACTAGCAGTGTGCAAGTAGCTTGGTGATCTCTGAGAAGGCTTGGATAAATATTTGATAAAAACTTGCATGCTCTAAGAAGCTTCTCGCGGCCTTCAATGAATTTTGTGGAGGTAGTTTTTCAATGACTTCTACCTTGGCCTTATCTACTTCAATTCCTCTAGCTAAAATTCTATGCCCAAGCATAATCTCTTTGTGAACCATGAAGTGACATATTTGCCAATGCAAGTCTAAGTTTACATCCTCACATCTTCTCAACACCAAATATAAATTATTTAAACACCAACCAAACAAAGAGCCATAAGTGGAAAAATTTTCTATGAATACCTCTAAGAACTGCTTCACTATATTAGAAAATATTGCCATCATGCACCTTTGGAAAGTGGTTTGTGCATTCCTAGGCTAAAGGGCATTCTTTAAAATGCAAAAGTATCATAAAGACATGTGAAAGCGGTCTTCTCTTGATCTTTTGAAGCTATGATAGTTTGATTGTAACCCGAATAGCCATTAAGAAAACAGTAATGTTCGGATAACTTTTCCACCATTTGGTTAATAAATGACAAAGGGAAGTGATCCTTGCATGTTGCCTTGTTCAGTTTCTTATTATGAATGCATACTCCCTATCCTGAAACCATTCTTGCAGGATTGAGTTTGTTGTTGTCATTAGTAATTATAGTGCTGCCTCTTTTTTTCTTGACCATTTATATTGGGCTCACCCATGCTTTATTCAAGATAGGATAAATGATTCTAGCATACAATTTCAGAACTTCTCCTCGTAGCCCTTGCTTCATGTTTGGATTCAACTTTCTTTGGTGCTCTGTGGATGACTTGTAAGCTTCTTCCATTAATATCTTATGCATGCAAATAAGGGAACTGATTCCCTTGTTGTCGGCTATAGTCCATCGAGAGCACTCTGATACTCTCTTAACACACGAAAGAGCTTCTTCTCTACAACTTCATTCAAATGATTGGAAATGATGACGGGGAATGAAGATGACTCACTCAAATATGCATATCGAAGGTGGGGTGATAGTTGCTTCAGTTCAAGCTTTGTGGGTTGTGGAGTGGCAAGATTCAAACTATTGGCTTGAAGAACCTCATAATTTGTCTGTTTGTGTGGCCATGATGGTGAAGCATCAAGATAGTGAATTGCCTTTTGTTTGTCTTCTTCAACACCTGACATGAACATTTTAGGCTATTGTAGTCATGCTTCAAGGGGGTCCTTTAGGTGATCCATCATGAAATTCTTGATCACGATATTTATGAAAAAGCAAGCAGTTGAAGTTGATGGATATTTTCATGGCTTCAAATACATTGAAGGGCATTTTCTTATTATGTACAAGTAGTGTGAGATCTTTCTGTTAAACATTAATTGAAGATTTCCCGATGGCTAAAAATGGTCGGTTAAGAATAAGTGCCATGTCATGGTCCTCCTCTATGTCAAGAATAATAAATCAGCTACGAAGATAAACTTATCCACCATGACCAAGACATCCTCAATGATACCTTAAGAATGTTTGATGGATCAATTTGTCAATTGTAGGGATATGGTGATTGGCCTTGCTTCTCATATTCCCAATTTCCTAAAAGTAGACAAGGGTATAAAATTAATGCTCACTTCTGGATCACATAAAGCCTTTGAAAAGAATGAATAACAAATCATTCAAGGTATAGAGGAACTCCATGAATCTTTTAATTTTTGAGGTAGTTTGTTTTGCAAAAATGCACTACACCTCAGTTAGCATCACTGTCTGATAATCCACCAACTTCCTATTGTTTGGTAATATGTCCTTCACCAATTTCACATATCTAGGCATTTGTTCTATTGCACCTGCAAAAGTAATGTTAATATGCATGTTTTAAAAATGACAAGAAATTTTGAAAATTACTTATCCTGCTTTCGAAGGGGAGAAGGGAATGGAATTGGTGATGTGTATTTCCTCGCAAAAGCTTCTCTTCCTTGCTTCTTTGTTAAACTTGGTTCGGCACATTTCTCTTCCTCATTAGAAAAAACATTTATTTTCATCTTTGCTTTCAGTTTGTTCATTTTCTCCTTGGAGGTATGGCTTCGGCTTGCTCATGTTGGGCTCCTATAGCTCTGTACTGCTCCTCAAAGTGATAGTTTTTACATTCTCGTTATGTTTTGTCTCGATATTATTTAGAAGTGAGCCTTGAGGCTGGTTGGACAACATATTAGAATTGTGCCCCATTTGAAGTTCTAAGTTCCGAATGACTGCCCGTTGGTTTTAGATATATATATATTTTTAACTCCTCCATAAAACTCTATGTCTCAGCCATGAAAAAATGAGCAGAGGTGGCCAATTGTGCCGACTGTGCGCTGAGTTTCTCCAAGTTTGTCCTTTTCTATTATGGTGGAGGTGTAGGAGATTGCTTCTCCATTTGTTGGTTACTCCATGAAAAGTTTGGATGGTTTCTCCATCCCGAATTGTATTTGGTGGGGTATGGGTTGTGTTGGGCTTTTCAAAGTTAGAAATGTAATTAGTTTTCCTTCACCGATGGGACAAAAGGATTCCTCACTTGGCAATATGTTCCCACATGATTCCCTCCACACCATTCACAAGTCATATGGGGGGTGTGAAAGGCATTTAACTAAATGGACTCTATTTGTTGTGAGAGGGTTGGAACTTGTGCTTGAAGAGTTACGAGTGTTTCAAGCTCATACACTCCTATTGTCTTCTTTGCTTGATTTCTTTCTAAGGGTCATTGGTAGTTGTTTGAGGACATCTCTTTCAAAAGCTCATATGCCTCTTCATGGTTCTTACTCATAAGTACTCCTTTAACCTTAGCATCAATCATAGTTCTCGTGTTATTATAAAGACCATTGTAAAATATTTAAACTTGTAATCATTTGGGCAAGCTAAGGTGTGGTACCCTTATTATCAAATCTTTGTATCGTCCTATGCCTCTATAAGGATCCATTTCGAATGAATTATATGTTGTAATGTCATTCTTCATCTTAGCTGCCTTCTAAGGGGGAAAGAACTTGGCAAAAAAATTTTAAGTCAACTCCTCCTAAGTAGCGATGCAACCTGGTGGTATTGAAGTGTGCCACCTCTTTTCCAAGTCTCAGAGTGAAATGGAAAGAGTCAATCTAACGGCATTATCTGAAACTCTTTTATGTTTGAAAGTATCACATATCTCAAAAAAATTGAAAATGTTAGCATTCAGAATATCACTAGGCATCTACTAAATTGGACCATGGTTTGGATCATTTGTGTTATTACCGGCTTGATTTTGAAATTGTTAGCTTATTTGGCCCATCTCCTTATACTTGAATAAGTGACATGAACACTTGAGATTGTATAGTCTTGAATAGCCCTAGGAATCCCCATTTCTTAGATTTGATTGGCCATGCTTCTTTGATTTGGTGTGCTGATGATGTGTTTCTCAATCTTAAGATTTAGATGTAGTAATTCCAAACTTTTAGACCGTCTCATATAACTTCAAGCTTTGAAAAAGATTCACAAAAAGAAAGTGAGAACACCAAAACTATAACTTGCCCTACTTTTTTTTTTTTGGCTTAACTATATGCAAATAGATTAAAACTAAACAAATTAAGCTGAGCAAACTCTTCCTATAGTCAAGGCAAAAGAAATCCATGAAAATAAAACTAAAACAAGTAATAAACAATTTAGATTAACACCATGATAAAGTGGTATTGATATTAGCAAAATACATTCAATCCTCGGCAACAGCACCAAAAACTGTTATGTTAAATCGTAAATGTATGATATCGTAACAAGTAATAAATTGATAAAGTGAGTATTGTCTCTCAAAGGATTGAATTTTTTTTTTATTAATTATCAAAATAAACCTTATCCTAATATTATTTAAATAACTAATTTAAATGAGAAAATTTTCAAACAATAACTCGAATAACTAATTACTATGGAGATTGCACTAAAATGAGATTAAATTCAATAAATAGATATATTGTGGCATTTTTACTACCTAAGTATTTCTATATACCACCTTGCAGTTTCTCATGCAATATATTCAATCACAGTAACAATCAAGTTAACAATGATATTTAATACTTCTTCTAGGTTATATCAAAAGTAAGTTCAAATATCTATCTACTATATCTCTATGTGAATAAAATACATAACCTTTTGGGAAGTTTAATTTATTCCTTCAAGGATTGCATAACTCCATATACTATATCTTTTTTCTATAATGTAATTTATGTCACTTCTTTTAAGACTAGTTATGTATGCATCTCCTCTTGGTCTCAATAAATATATAATATCAAATCATTTAAATGGTAATCAGGCATTAAAAAATATTAAGAATAATGATAAGTAATCATAAAGAGAGAATAATGTTTGATGAATAGATTTTATGAGTACTTAGTTCAATCGAGGCTACATTTAAAACCCTAGTGATAACAATTTAGTTCATGTTTGAATTAACAATAAATGTGGAAATAGTGGTGTTCGTCATTTAAAAGAAGGATTAAGGATAATGGGAAAGCTCTCCTAAGAGTTGTTTGCTACCAGCCGTGACGCCTCCTCTATTTTCTTTTCTTCCATGTCAAAACATATTGCTTTCTTATTATCTCCTTTCTTTCCCTTTGCCGTGTTGCCAGCCTCTCTTTGTTTGCACAAAATCTTCCTTCTTAAATAACCAATGTCTCCAATTAAAAGCTCCTTTAACCTAGGTTTTCTTTTAAGTTCCCTGAAATCATGGAAGAAATTATGCATAATTAATTTGAAACCCTTCTAATCAATTAAGATTGAAACCTTGCAATTTTTGTGGATTTCCAATATTTGCTTATTTTATATATCCTTTTTTTCCCCGGAAATCATTAGAATCTTGAAATGCTTATAGGGACAATTATAGAGCTTGAGATAAGCTTTCTAACAACAATAATAAAGTCGGGTGAGGTAAGGTGTTTGCTTAGACCTCCTTCTTCAACTTCTTCCTTAATCAAATAACAAATACAAGTTAATTGGGAATCACTTAAATAAGAGGATTTATGACAAAATAGACTCATAATTATATATATAATTTAAACACATTAGTTGATCACAATCTACATTTCACAAACAAAACCTTAAAATAGGTAGAAGTAATCTCTCAATAGAATTACCAACAACGTGAAGATTAAAGAATAGAGTCCAAGACCTTTGAAAGATAATTAGCATCCATGAATGAAAATATCATTGATATCAAATGTAGAACGATATTTGGCTATCCAATATCGATATTTCTAATATTGTAGCAAAATAGTGATTTGTTGCTATATCCACGATATATAAACTAGTATTCACAATATTTTTGTCGATATATCTGATGTTTGGTCGATATTTGTTTGTTGGCTAACAAACTCTGAAATTTTTTTCTTCCAATGTATTCTAAACTAATACGTATTGTATAATATATTTGACACTAATATGAATGCACAATATTGATATTTTTGCCATTTTTAGTTCAAGGTGTGGATTGCAAATGTATTCTTTAATCATAGTTAATTGAATTAAGTTCATGAAATTATTGGGGTCAACTAATGTTTTGGGTTAAAATTAATTTTCTGACCAGAATAAGTTAGATCGAGTAACACCTAGCCAGTATTTAACTCATGCATATACGTATTTTGTATAGTAAGGTCGCACCTGAAAAGCGCTATTGGGGTGCTTCTACATATTTTAGACAGATTAATTATACTTGATAAATGCTTGAGTGACGTACATATGTGCTTGGGGCAGAATTTTGATGTCTAAAGAACGCCTAAGGAATGTTCGTACACCATACGAATTATGCTTTAGTATCTAATGTATGCCTGATGTGAGGTACGAGTTTCAAAAACTCTAATTTTTGTTTTGATTAATTAAGTGAAGTTGAGGTCACAGGAAAAAAATCTGGTTAAAGTTAACTTTAGATCGGATCATATCGAGTTGAAAGACGCTTGGCTGGCATTTGACGCACGCGCCTATGTGTTCTGGGTAGTGACATTGCTCTTGACATACACCTAACTATAGTTTGAGTGCGTTTGGCAGATGGTATACACTTGATGCATGCCCAAGAGACTCGAGCACACTGTGGCAAAATGTTCCTGCCTGACGCGCAACTGATGCGACACTCATGGGCCATAGCGTTTGGCTAAGGTGTCTGATGCGTACATGATGAGTGCACGTGTGCCAATCTATTATACAAGTTATATTCGGTTGATTTTTGGTCATTTTCTGTCAGGTTTTGAGAGAAGAGGGAGGAGAAGAGAAAGAGAGGGAAAAGGCTAGAGAAGGCTAATTGAAATCAATCTAAACAAAATTTTAAAGAATTTGAAGCTGAAGTAGGCGCATCCCAAGTCTCCTTTCCTTTGTTGCTGATTTTTCTCTGCTTTATTGAACATTTATTGTTTTAAATGCTCGTGAATGTCACATTTTCATAGCTAAAATGTTTAAACTTGACATGCATGAACTCTCCCTCTCGTTCTTTACAATTTTTGTGAAGATTATGATCTTGGTTCATAAACATTGGGTTGTCAAATATTTCTCTACAATTATATTTATATATGTGATGAAAATTTGGTTTAATGCTTTAATATATTATGAATTTCATACGTAATGTCCTTGCATGGTTAAAATTACTAAGTATGTCATTCATGTTCTGAAAACTCATAAATTTTCCTCTTTATGTTTGCTAATGGAAATGAAATGGTGAAATCCCAAAATATTGCTGATTTTTTTTTGTTTTTTTGAAAATTATTCTTAAAAATAGTTCCACATGTTTGAAAATCTTATAATGTAGTATTATATATTTTAAAATAAGTATGGTCAAATTTCTACAGAAGCTTAAGTTATCACAGGAAAAGTAATTCGAATAATTTAAGGGAAAACATTACAATTTATGAACGAATTAAGAATATTTTCTTCGGGATATGAAAATACAAATATTACTTGTAATTGTGTAGAATTTTATTCCGTTTATATATCAGATCATTCTAGGAAACCAACGGTGGTATATTATGGCATGATTTGGTATATTATAGTGGTATTTGAGGTTTGAACCTATCATTGACCGGTGAAAGTGGCATTTGGCCTCGCATATAAGGTTAAATGTATGATGACTCATCTACGGGTATTAAATAGTAGCTTAGGGCCTTTAGTTGTGTGGAAACAAGCATTACCATATTTGAGCATATTTGCATAGCACGTTTCAGGTTAAGAACTATAAAAGAAAAATTTGAAAGCCGTATACATTTGTTGTGGAAACTGATGATCTTACCTCTGAAAATTGGGTTATTGTTCTTACATCATGATTTGAGATAAAATATATGTTGATTATACAAATTTATACGTCTTGTTGACATTTTGGATCACTCTTACTTTTGATTTCGCCAACCCGTCCAAATTAGTGAGTTTGGACACTTGTGGGTAGAGGATGTCGTAGAACTAGAAATTTGATAAATAGTGCTGTATTTTGTTTCAAAATAGTAGTGATCGAATGGTTGTTTATATTTTGGTTGGCGGCGTTTGTATTGTATAACAGTTTTGAATGCTCTCATCGGTGATAAAGTCGGACTCAGTTTAATTATTTGGATATTTGCTTACTCTAATCTTGGGATAGATGTGACACCTTATGTACGTTCGACGTCATGGTAAGGCTGGCATTTTAGACACTTGATGGCGTGATACTTTTGGATCCTATGATATCCTTGTTGATATATGATTTTAGGGTCACGTTTGGTATGTGGAGTTTTGGGATAAAAAGGAAAATTTGGCAGCCTTATTTTGAATCTTATGATGTAATAAAAGGAGAAATTAATTAAATCGATTAAGTAGAATGGATTAATCCTGTTAATTATTCTAGTTTGATATAGGGACGTGATACTTGACAAGTGCACATGTACCGATTTCCTATGTGAGGTCTAATTGGTTGATTTTTAGTCATTTTCCACGATTTAGAGAGAAGAGAGAGAAAGAGAAAGAGGAGAGAGAAAATTTTGGAAAAGTGGATGAGTGCACGTGTGCCCATCTATTATATAAGTTATATTCGGTTGATTTTTAGTCATTTAGAGAAGGCTAATTGAAATCAATCTAAACAAAATTTTAGTGAATTTTGAGGTGCAGAAGTCTCCCTTTCCTTTGGCTGAGCTTCATTGAACATTTATTGTTTTAAAGAATGTCACATTTGATAGCTAAAATGTTTAAACTTGACATGCATGAAGGTTTTTACTCCAAGATTATGATCTTGGTTCAAACTTGTCAAATATTTCTCTACAATTATAATATGTGATGAAAATTTTTTAGTGCTTTAATATATTTGAATGCGAAGTTAAAATCACTAAGTATGTCTTTCATGTCAAAACTCATAAATTTTTCCTTTGTTAATGGAAATGAAATTTGAAATCCCAAAATATTGATTTTTTTTTTTGAAAATTATTGTTAAATTGAGCATTATATATTTTAAATGTTTTAAATGCTACAGAAGCGTTATCACATGAATAATGTCCCTTTTAGAGAAGGCTAATTGAAATCAATCTAAACAAAATGTTTAAATGAAGTAGATCCCAAGTCTCCTTTCCTTTGTTGCTGATTTTTGCTTTATTGAACATTTATTGAACTCGTGAATGTCACATTTTCATAGCTAAAATGTTTAAACTTGACATGCATGAACTCTCGCCTCTCTTTACAATTTTTGTGAAGATTATGATCTTGGTTCATAAACATTGGGTTGTCAAATATTTCTCTACAATTATATTTATATATGTGATGAAAATTTGGTTTAATGCTTTAATATATTATGAATTTCATACGTAATGTCCTTGCATGGTTAAAATCACTAAGTATGTCTTTCATGTTCTGAAAACTCATAAATTTTCCTCAACATATTTGCTAATGGAAATGAAATGGTGAAATCCCAAAATATTGCTGATTTTTTTTTTTGAAAATTATTGTTAAATAATGGAGCATTATATATTTTAAATAAGTATGGTCAAATTTCTACAGAAGCTTAAGTTATCACATGAAAAGTAATTGGAATAATTTAAAGGAAAACTTACAATTTATGAACGAATTAAGAATATTTTCTTGGGATATGAAAATACAAATATTACTTGTAATTGTGTAGAATTTTCTTGTTTATATATCGATCATTGTAAGAAACCAACGGTGGTATATTATGGCATGATTTGGTATATTATAGTGGTATTTGGGTTTGAACCTATCATTGACCGGTGAAAGTGGCATTTGGCCTCGTGTATAAGGTTATATGTATGATGACTCATCTACGGGTATTAAATAGTAGCTTAGGGCCTTTATTTGTGTGGAAACAAGCATTAGCATATTTTAGCATATTTGCATAGCACGTTTCGAGTTAAGAACTATAAAAGAAAAATTTGAAAGCCGTATACATTTGTTGTGGAAACTGATGATCTTACCTATGAAAATTGGGTTATTGTTATTACATCATGATTTGGGAAAAAATATATATTGATTATACAAATTTATGTCTTGTTGACATTTTGGATCACTCTTACTTTCGATTTCACCAACCGGTCCAAATTAGTGAGTTTGGACACTTGTGGGTAGAGGATGTCGTTGGGAAGACGGTTCGCGGTTGTAGAACTAGAAATTTGATAAATACTGTTGTATTTTGTTTCAAAATAGTAGTGATCGAATGGTTGTTTATATTTTGGTTGGCAGCGTTTGTATTGTATAACAGTTCTGAATGCTCTCGTCGGTGATAAAGTGGGACTCAGTTTACTTATTTGGATATTTGCTTACTCTAATCTTGGGATAGATGTGACACCTTATGTACGTTCGACGTCATGGTAAGGCTGGCATTTTAGCCACATGATGGTGTGGTACTTTTGGATCCTATGATATCCTTGTTGATATATGATTTTAGGGTCACGTTTGGTATGTGGAGTTTTGGGATAAAAAGGAAAATTTGGCAGCCTTATTTTGAGTCTTATGATGTAATAAAAGGAGAAATTAATTAAATCGATTAAGTAGAATGGATTAATCCTGTTAATTATTCTAGTTTGATATAGGGACGTGATACTTGACAAGTGCACATGTACCAATTTCCTATGTGTGGTCTAATTGGTTGATTTTTAGTCATTTCCACACGATTTAGGAGAGAAGAGAGAGAAAGAGAAAGAGGAGAGAGAATTTTGGAAAAGTGGATGAGTGCACGTGTGCCCATCTATTATATAAGTTATATTCGGTTGATTTTTGGTCATTTTCTGTCATATTTTGAGAGAAGAGGGAGGAGAAGAGAGAGAGGGAAAAGGCTAGAGAAGGCTAATTGAAATCAATCTAAACAAAATTTTAGTGAATTTGAATCTGAAGCAGGTGCATCCCAAGTCTCCTTTCCTTTGTTGCTGATTTTTCTCTGCTTCATTGAACATTTATTGTTTTAAATGCTCGTGAATGTCACATTTTGATAGCTAAAATGTTTAAACTTGACATGCATGAACTCTCACTCTCGTTCTTTACAATTTTTGTGAAGATTATGACTTGGTCCATAAACATTGGGTTGTCAAATATTTCTCTACAATTATATTTATATATGCGACGAAAATTTGGTTTAATGCTTTAATATATTATGAATTTCATATGTAATGTCCTTGCATGGTTAAAATCACTATGTCTTTCATGTTCTGAAAACTCATAAATTTTCCTCTACATGGTTGCTAATGGAAATGAAATGGTGAAATCCCAAAATATTGCTGATTTTTTTTTTGAAAATTATTGTTAAAAATAATTCCGCATGTTTGAAAATCTTATAATGTAGCATTATATATTTTAAAATAAGTATGGTCAAATTTCTACAGAAGCTTAAGTTATCACATGAAAAGTAATTGGAATAATTTAAAGGAAAACTTTACAATTTATGAACGAATTAAGAATATTTTCTTCGGGATATGAAAATACAAATATTACTTGTAATTGTGTAGAATTTTCTTCTGTTTATATATCAGATCATTGTAAGAAACCAACGGTGGTATATTATGGCATGATTTGGTATATTATAGTGGTATTTGAGGTTTGAACCTATCATTGACCGGTGAAAGTGGCATTTGGCCTCGTGTATAAGGTTATATGTATGATGACTCATCTACGGGTATTAAAGAGTAGCTTAGGGCCTTTAGTTGTGTGGAAACAAGCATTAGCATATTTGAGCATATTTGCATAGCACGTTTCGGGTTAAGAACTATAAAAGAAAAATTTGAAAGCCGTATACATTTGTTGTGGAAACTGATGATCTTACCTATGAAAATTGGGTTATTGTTCTTACATCATGATTTGAGGAAAAATATATCTTGATTATACAAATTTATATGTCTTGTTGACATTTTGGATCACTCTTACTTTTCGATTTCACCAACCGTCCAAATTAGTGAGTTTGGACACTTGTCAGGTAGAGGATGTCATTGGGAAAGACGGTTCATGGTTGTAGAACTAGAAATTTGATAAATAGTGTTGTATTTTGTTTCAAAATAGTAGTGATCGAATGGTTGTTTATATTTTGGTTGGCAGCGTTTGTATTGTATAACAGTTCTGAATGCTCTCGTCGGTGATAAAGTGGGACTCAGTTTACTTATTTGGATATTTGCTTACTCTAATCTTGGGATAGATGTGACACCTTATGAACGTTCGACGTCATGGTAAGGCTGGCATTTTAGGCACTTGATGGCGTGATACTTTTGGATCCTATGATATCCTTGTTGATATATGATTTTAGGGTCACGTTTGGTATGTGGAGTTTTGGGATAAAAAGGAAAATTTGGCAGCCATATTTTGACTCTTATGATGTAATAAAAGGAGAAATTAATTAAATCGATTAAGCAGAATGGATTAATCCTGTTAATTATTCTAGTTTGATATAGGGACGTGATACTTGACAAGTGCACATGTACCAATTTCCTATCTGAGGTCTAATTGGTTGATTTTTAGCCATTTCCACACGATTTAGGAGAGAAGAGAGAGAAAGAGAAAGAGGAGAGAGAAAATTTTGGAAAAGTGGATGAGTGCACGTGTGCCTATCTATTATATAAGTTATATTCGGTTGATTTTTGGTCATTTTTTGTCAGATTTTGAGAGAAGAGGGAGGAGAAGAGAGAGGGAAAAGGCTAGGGAAGGCTAATTGAAATCAATCTAAACAAAATTTTAGTGAATTTGAAGCTGAAGTTGTTGCATCCCAAGTCTCCTTTCCTTTGTTGCTGATTTTTCTCTGCTTCATTGAACATTTATTGTTTTAAATGCTCGTGAAAGTCACATTTTGATAGCTAAAATGTTTAAACTTGACATGCATGAACTCTCACTCTCGTTCTTTACAATTTTTGTGAAGATTATGATCTTGGTTCATAAACATTGGGTTGTCAAATATTTCTCTACAATTATATTTATATATGTGATGAAAATTTGGTTTAATGCTTTAATATATTATGAATTTCATACGTAATGTCCTTGCATGGTTAAAATCACTAAGTATGTCTTTCATGTTCTGAAAACTCATAAATTTTCCTCTACATGTTTGCTAATGGAAATGAAATGGTGAAATCCCAAAATATTGCTGATTTTTTTTTTTTTTTGAAAATTATTGTTAAAAATAATTCCACATGTTTGAAAATCTTATAATGTAGCATTATATATTTTAAAATAAGTATGGTCAAATTTCTACAGAAGCTTAAGTTATCACATGAAAAGTAATTGGAATAATTTAAAGGAAAACTTTACAATTTATGAACGAATTAAGAATATTTTCTTCGGGATATGAAAATACAAATATTACTTGTAATTGTGTTGAATTTTCTTCTGTTTATATATCAGATCATTGTAAGAAACCAACGGTGGTATATTATGGCATGCTTTGGTAGATTATAGTAGTATTTGATGTTTGAACCTATCATTGACCGGTGAAAGTGGCATTTGGCCTCGTGTATAACGTTATATGTATGATGACTCATCTACGGGTATTAAATAGTAGCTTAGGGCCTTTATTTGTGTGGAAACAAGCATTAACATATTTGAGCATATTTGCATAGCACGTTTCGGGTTAAGAACTATAAAAGAAAAATTTGAAAGCCGTATACATTTGTTGTGGAAACTGATGATCTTACCTATGAAAATTGGGTTATTGTTCTTACATCATGATTTGAGATAAAATATATGTTGATTATACAAATTTATATGTCTTGTTGACATTTTGGATCACTCTTACTTTCGATTTCACCAACCCGTCCAAATTAGTGAGTTTGGACACTTGTGGGTAGAGGATGTCATTGGGAAGACGGTTCGCGGTTGTAGAACTAGAAATTTGATAAATAGTGTTGTATATTGTTTCAAAATAGTTGTGATCGAATGGTTGTTTATATTTTGGTTGGCAGCGTTTGTATTGTATAACAGTTCTGAATGCTCTCGTCGGTGATAAAGTGGGACTCAGTTTACTTATTTGGATATTTGGTTACTCTAATCTTGGGATAGATGTGTCACCTTATGTACGTTCGACGTCATGGTAAGGCTGGCATTTTAGGCACTTGATGGCGTGATACTTTTGGATCCTATGATATCCTTGTTGATATATGATTTTAGGGTCACGTTTAGTATGTGGAGTTTTGGGATAAAAGGAAAATTTGGCAGCCTTATTTTGAGTCTTAAGATGTAATAAAAGGAGAAATTAATTAAATCGATTAAGTAGAACGGATTAATCCTGTTAATTATTCTAGTTTGATATAGGGACGTGATACCTGACAAGTGCACATGTACCAATTTCCTATCTGAGGTCTAATTGGTTGATTTTTAGTCATTTCCACCCGATTTAGGAAAGAATAGAGAGAAAGAGGAGAGAGAAAATTTTGGAAAAGTGGATGAGTGCACGTGTGCCAACCTATTATATAAGTTATATTCGGTTGATTTTTGGTCATTTTCTGTCAGATTTTGAGAGAAGAGGGAGGAGAAGAGACAGAGAGGGAAAAGGCTAGAGAAGGCTAATTGAAATCAATCTAAACAAAATTTTAGTGAATTTGAAGCTGAAGTAGGTGCATCCCAAGTCTCCTTTCCTTTGTTGCTGATTTTTCTCTGCTTCATTGAACATTTATTGTTTTAAATGCTCGTGAATGTCACATTTTGATAGCTAAAATGTTTAAACTTGACATGCATGAACTCTCACTCTCGTTCTTTACAATTTTTGTGAATATTATGATCTTGGTTCATAAACATTGGGTTGTCAAATATTTCTCTACAATTATATTTATCTATGTGATGAAAATTTGGTTTAATGCTTTAATATATTATGAATTTCATACGTAATGTCCTTGCATGGTTAAAATCACTATGTATGTCTTTCTTGTTCTGAAAACTCATAAATTTTCCTCGATATGTTTGCTAATGGAAATGAAATGGTGAAATCCCAAAATATTGCTGATTTTTTTTTTTTTGAAAATTATTGTTAAATAATGTGGCATTATATATTTTAAAATAAGTATGGTCAAATTTCTACAGAAGCTTAAGTTATCACATGAAAAGTAATTCGAATAATTTAAAGGAAAACTTTACAATTTATGATCAAATTAAGAATATTTTCTTCGGGATATGAAAAATACAAATATTACTTGTAATTGTGTAGAATTTTCTTCTGTTTATATATCAGATCATTGTAAGAAACCAACGGTGGTATATTATGGCATGCTTTGGTATATTATAGTAGTATTTGAGGTTTGAACCTATCATTGACCGGTGAAAGTGGCATTTGGCCTCCTGTATAAATGGTTATATGTATGATGACTCATCTACGGGTATTAAATAGTAGCTTAGGGCCTTTAGTTGTGTGGAAACAAGCATTATCATATTTGAGCATATTTGCATAGCACGTTTCGGGTTAAGAACTATAAAAGAAAAATTTGAAAGCCGTATACATTTGTCAGGAAACTGATGATCTTACCTATGAAAATGGGTTATTGTTCTTACATCATGATTTGAGATAAAATATATGTTGATTATACAAATTTATATGTCTTGTTGACATTTTGGATCACTCTTACTTTTGATTTCACCAACCCGTCCAAATTAGTGAGTTTGGACATGAGGATGTCGTTGGGAAGAGGATGTCGTAGGAACTAGAAATTTGATAAATAGTGTTGTATTTTGTTTCAAAATAGTAGTGATCGGATGGTTGTTTATATTTTGGTTGGCAGCGTTTGTATCAGAGGCAAGCTTTGAATGCTCTCATCGGTGATAAAGTGGGACTCAGCTTTAATTATTTGGATATTTGCTTACTCTAATCTTGGGATAGATGTGACACCTTATGTACGTTGACGTCATGGTAAGGCTGGCATTTTAGACACTTGATGGCGTGATACTTTTGGATCCTATGATATCCTTGTTGATATATGATTTTAGGGTCACGTTTGGTATGTGGAGTTTTGGGATAAAAAGGAAAATTTGGCAGCCTTATTTTGAGTCTTATGATGTAATAAAAGGAGAAATTAATTAAATCGATTAAGTAGAATGGATTAATCCTGTTAATTATTCTAGTTTGATATAGGGACGTGATACTTGACAAGTGCACATGTACCAATTTCCTATGTGTGGTCTAATTGGTTGATTTTTAGTCATTTCCACACGATTTAGGAGAGAAGAGAGAGAAAGAGAAAGAGGAGAGAAAATTTTGTAAAAGTGGATAACCTAGTGAAATTTAAGAGATCTTAGCTAAATTTTACGTATAAGACAAGTGCATTGAAACTCCCTTTCTTTTGTTGTCGTCCTTTTATGACATATTTGAGTATTTTTTATTTGAAATACTCATATATGTAATAGTTTTATTATTAAAATGATTTTACCTTACATGTTTATGTTCCCACTCCCATTTCAGGAAATTTTATGAAACTAATGTCTTAAATTCATGTACATCATGTTTAAATGTTGAATTTGTTCAATATTGATTTTGCATGTGTTTGATTTTTAGTTATATGCTTCTGTATGTTCATGTATTCCTTCATGTTATTAATTTGAAGAGATAAAAAAAAACTCCATGTAAGTTTGATAATGAACATATATTCTCCATTACGAGAAAATCTAAAAATATGTTCGTATTTAGATGGCTTTTCAATTTGATTCTATATAGATCATTGTAAATAATTGATAGAATATATTTGGACATATCCTACTGTATTATAAGTAAATTGAAGGTTACACCAATAATCTAGAGGTCAATAAAGTTATGTTTGGCATTGTCTATAGGGTTATATATAGATGGCTCTACCACGGGTATTAAATAGTAGCGTATAGCTTTTGGTTATGTGAAGACAATTATAATTTGTGTTTTGATGTTCACTCATTGTTGGTGAAACCGTCACCAATTCTTAGTTTCCTATATTTTTCTATCGTTTGAGTATATTTCTTATAATTGTATGGTTTATAAAAATTGATCATCAGTTCTTGATTATGCATGATAAGTTACGAGATTATGTTATTTGTTTTTCAAATATTCAATCATATTATGCTCCAGCATGTCCTTTGTTATATCTATGTTCTCATATAAAAATTTATAAGCCTTGTTGAGTGATTGGTTTACTTTTAGTTTTGTTTCGTTAACTTTTCAAATTAGAGGGTTTGGTCTTTATGTTATATCTTGGATCCTCGTTTGGATTATTTTAACTTTAATTGTCATTTTAGGTAATTTGAGTGTGGCAAAAATTAATTATTGTGAAATTTTGAAGGATGTTTGAATTAGTTGGGTTGGCACCTAAGGTGTGCCAGTGTTGTTGCTCGAGTATCGATTTGGATTATGAAATAAAAGAAAAAGAAAAATAGATTATAACAATATTAATAGTAATACTTATAATAATAATATTAAGAGAGAAGAATTAGAGTGTAATATCCCGAATTTTCATCCGATTTAATTGAGATAATTTATTATTTTTTTGGGTAATATGGATGTGATGCAAATTAATTAAATATTGTAAGATTTTGAGGAATGATCGGAATTGTAGAGTGGCACCCAGAGCGCACTCGTACTGTTATTCGAGTACCGATTTAGGTTTTGGAATAAAAGAAATGTAAAAAGAGAATATATATAATAAATGTATATATAAGTAAATTTAAAAAAGGAAAAAGGGGAAGCCTTGGGCCAAAACGCACAGCTGGTTTCAGGAAAGGGAGGAGGGAAAATTAAATTAAGAGGAGAAGGGTCTGTGGCGGCAGGAGGAAGCAGGAAAAAAAAAAGGAAAGGAAAAAAATTGAAAAGAAACGAAAAACGAAAGAGGAGGATTTGTCGCAGGGAAGGAGAAGGGGAAGAAGAAGAGGGAAGGAGGAGAGAGGAGATTGGCACGAAGGTGGGAAGCTGCGTCGGCGGTGGTGCTCGGTTGTATCTCGAGCAGTGCGGGTGGAGTTTGCGGCCGAAGGTGAGAGAGAGGTCGTTAGCGGCAGTGCTCGGTGAGGAAATCGACGTAGGAAGAGTCGGCGACGGCCATTCGTGGTGGCAATGGCGACATTAGTGGCCGTGGTGGTGATGGCGGCGACAGCGCAAAAGGCCGAGCCGTGCGCGAAAGAAAGAGAAGCCGTGTCGAAGAAGGGGGAGCGGCGAGGAGAGAGGGCTTTCCGGGGACGGACGGCGGCCCCAATGGGAGGCAAAGGCGGTGGCAGCTCACGGGTGAGGCAGCGACGGTCGCGGGCTAGGCTGCGTAGCGCGGAGAGAGAAAGCGTGCTGGTAGAGAGAGAAAGCAATTTGGTAGAGAGATAAAGGCACGGTAAAAGAGAGAAATGTGCCGTTTGGGTATTTTAGAGTATCCTTTCTTTAGATCTGCGAAGTATAAAGTTGAGGTAAGGATCTGTAACCCATTTTCTTGGTCTGATTCAATATCTGATATATTTTGGACACTTTTTGGGGATTTTACTAACATGCATGTTATTTTTATACCCAATCTGTTTATCTGTATATGCATGTATGTTTTATCGGTTGTTTGATAGTTTTACACTGGTATTTGAGATTTGGGATTAAATGTATCATGAATTGTATGTTATTTTTTAATATTTGGTTCCTATTTTATATCCGCAAATATGCCCAAAGCTTCTGCATATTTGGAATTTGAGAATTATAATTTATGGTCTATTTATGTTAAAGTCATGATTATCTATATATTTTATTTTTATGAAAAAGCATCTGTTCAAGCCTAAGGCTTAAGCCCATATGAATATGAAAATATGTATTTGTATAAGCTCAAAGGAATATGAAATATGTATTTGTTTTCTCAAGAATATGAAATTATGAGTCTGTATCAAGTAATTGGAACTTTGTAATCTGTTATCTGTTTTGGTATTTTCTCCTTGAGTGAAAAAATCAAGAAAAAAGGACTGAATATTTGTATAGAGTTTTCAATATGAAATATGAGAAGAAATCAAGAAATTGGACCATTGATTTTTATTTCAGAGGATAGTATTCCCTGGCATGTTTAAGGATATGATAGTGTAAATTGTTGTCTGAATAAGTATCGCTGTACGATTTTGGCTTTTGATTGTGTGGAGTGAACACAATCCATCCTGTCTTCGGGATCTAAATAAGGAGGATATGGCCTTTGATTGTGTAGAGTGAACACAATTTAGATATCGATCAAATACTTCGTTAGCTGGTAAGGCCTACTAGCTCTGGTTCTTAAAGATGAATAAGTTTTCTACATGTTTGAAAACTAAAGGAATTAGAAATAAAATAAGAAAAATTTAAATTTGTTTCGAAAATGCTGTTTGACCACATTTTATGTTATATATGTATTACGATCCTTTTTCATTCCTTCAATTTATTTTAAAGTATACTATATTTGTTCTTTCTTTGTGTTTGTACTTTGCTGTTTTTACTAACCTTCAGATGAGTAGGAGAAGCAGGAGTTCATGCCTGATGAGAAGGACTAGGGGATCACTGCTTAGTTTGGGGCTTGGGATGATGTATTTTGGGATTGGTATTTTGTATTTTTGATATAGAAGATTCTTTTGGACAAGGAAGATTGTATATATATGTTTTGTTCTTTTGTATATTATTTCAGAAGTGGTGATGTGCTCTAGTTAGTATATGCTATATGGAATTATGGATTGCTTCTGCAAGTTTTTGTGAAGAGTATTTAGAGGCTTAGTGGCATCTCTCTATTCCAACAGAATGTCCGAGGTCATGATGTTTGGAGCCGCATATATATTGTGGTTTTCGGATCCTGTGTTTGTGATATTGTGGTTGTATATGTATGTTGTTTAGGATAATTACAGGTTTTGTATTAGGCCGACGACTATATTGCAGTGGAGGCTCTGTTCGATTTTTGGTTGGTAATACGATACGTCACAGAGAGGAAGGCGGTGACGTCGGGGAGAGAAGAAAAGAGAGGGAGGAGTGGAGAGAGAAGTGAGGAAAGGAGGGTTTCGGTGCGGTGAGAGGCGTGTAGCGGAGGAGAGGAGGTGGGTTAGTGACGGCGACGTCGGCGAGGGGTTTTGCTTGCGTGTGGTCGGTGGCGGTCGTTTGCGGCATGGTGGTGCTGCTCAGTGAGGAATGACCATTGATGAGGTTGATTGTGGCCATGGAAGGCATCTATGGCTGAGGTGGCGGCGGCGGCACGCGGAGGAGGCCAAGTAGTGGTGGTCGGCGGTGGCCGTAGGAGCGGCACTTGGTAGATGGCTCACACAAGTGAGAGAGGGAGTGTAGTGCATAGATGGCGCGCTTGTAGAAGAGAGCAAGCCTGATTCGGGTACCTTGGAGCATTCTTTTGGCAAATTTGCTTAAAATAAAGTTGAGGCAAGTATCTGTAATCTCTATTTTTTATCTGATTTAATATTTGATATATTTTGAATACTGTTTGAAATTTTTACTAATATTATTTATTTTTTTACGCCCAACCAGTTTATTTTGGACATGCATGTGTGGCTCATTGGCTGATTTAAGGGTTTTTGGTATGGGCTTTACGATTTGAGGGTTTACTATATATTTGAAAGCCTGAAAAATTTATTAGACACCGTATATGTTTATATCAGTATTTGTATATGAAAATGTATGAAACTTTCGTAGGTCATGTATTTTTGCATGCATTTGCTGGGTTATGGTCACTATATTTAGATTTGGATATTGGATGTTTTGGTCAACCCCGATAAGGAGATATTTAGAAATTCCTTTCTGCCGGCAGGTAAGGCTTGGAATAGTGATCCTTTCGATTTGGATAATTTGATTCGACCTTATATATATTCGGATGTCATAATATATTTGTCAAACGTGGGGATTGCACCCAAAGTCATAAGTGGCAAAACATAATGAGCAACATTACCCATGGAAGATAGAGTACATTGGTGGCCAAGTATGCTGGCATAATTTGCATTTGATGTGCTTAAGGTTATCGGGAGTATGTGTAACCCTTCATTAAGCTAGTATTTAAATAATTGAAACTCAATTTCCGATTTTGCTCACAGATTGGTTTTGGTATGTCTTATATAAATGATTTTAACCATATGTTTTGATTTTAACCTTTGGATTATCTGTTAAGACACTTTTTGACTTCTATGCACATTATTAGATCACGAGCTGATTGGGTCTTGGACTTGGACTTGATTTGGACTTTGAAATTGGCTATTTGTCTATTGGAATCAATTCGGATCAATTCTGTTTACATATATTTATGTGTGTTCCAATAAAGACTGTTTTCTAATTGGGCATTTATTTTATATTTGGATATTTGAATTGAGTATGAGACTATCATTGAATTTTGGATATTGGATTTCTATTAGATTTATTTTATCAGCGATTTAGATTTATTCTGTTATTTGATTGGATATTTATTCATTTGACAATCTCTCTAATTTATTAGACTCCTTTTGTTTAAATATGATATTTGTTGGGCTTTAAGCTCATGCTTTATGTTCAAAGTTAGTCTTTTGATCATTGATTCTTAGATTTATACATCTTTTTGTATTTTTGATATTTTACCTGTATCTGATGTGATTTTGAATTGTTTGACATTTGAGATTTGCAAATTTGGTCGTTATTCTAATTTATCTAGATTTGGATTGTATTTTGGACTTTGAGTCTTTGGATTTTTGATATTGAACATTTGGACGATTTTGTACACTTGGACTATTTGGTATTCGTATTTAAATTACAAATTTTGCGTACAAAAACATATTTGGATACTTGATGGATTCGGACATTTGATGTTAGAACATTTGACACATAATGGGCTTTGAATACATTTTATTGTTTTCGCTCCTTCGTTCTGATATTTTGGTCGGTGTTTGTTAGTGCGTATGTGTGTGTGTGTGTGTGTGTGTCTCTCTCTCTCTATCTCTCTCTCTTATATATATATATATATATATATTCTAGATTAGAGGGTCTAAAGTGAGTATTGTAGTTTGGCATTCGTATTTGTATTTGGTTTGTAATTAGATTTACATTTTTGCGTTTCTTGTATGATTTCGTTTATCGTCCTCTATTTATATATGGGACTTATATGTACTAGTCGAATTCGTTCAAACTTGACATTGTGATTGTTGGTTGTTTGTTCGGTGCTTTTCTTTATGGTTGTATCTAGATTTTTATCAGATTTTATATTTTCTCAAACAAACTGATAGTTCGGATTTGATCCTGTACTCGCTGTGAGTCAAGGTATTTACTTTTGTTTTGGGTTTGGTTCGTCCACGTTTGACCCAAGTTGGGGTTAAGTTAGGTTGCAGAAAAGTATTTTGGATGTTAAAGGTATATATATGCATATGAATATTAATGAGATATTCGGTTTTGCGACATGACAACATATAGATAGTCTAACTACGGGTCTTGAGTTATTGCGTATGGCCTTCGGTTTTTGTGGAAACAATCATAACTCGAGCTTTAATGTTTGCTTATTGTTGGTGAAGTTATCACCGATGATTAGTCTCTTATAATTTTGCATGATTTGAGCATATTTCAGATAATTGTACAATTTGTCAAAATTAATCATTAGTTTTGTATTATACATGATAAGTTACAAAATTATGTAATTGGTTTTCCAAATATTCGATAATGTCATACTCTAGCATGTCCTTTGTTATATATTTGTTCTAATCTAAAAAATTATATGCCTTACTAAATGATTGACTTACTCTTTCTTTTGTTTCGCTAACATTTCATAATAGGGATCAGTGCCAATTTATAAGTGGTCGGATTGAAGGATTGCTGATCGGGATTAGACTTAGGATTTTTAAATCAATTGTGTATTCACATTTAGAAAAGAATAGTAGCTTATATAATTAGTTTGATTTGTTTAGATTCCATTGTATTCAGATAGTGATGGCGTATTATGTCGATGCCTAAGTTTGATGTTCATTTTCCTTTCAACCGTTTGGTTGGAATATGATCTTAGATTACTCTGATTTTTGTTATGGATACTTCTCCTTAGGTATATTTTGAGGTTATGTATTATTGATTTTCAAAACTCTTTTTAGCTATGGCATTTTGGATCCTATAATTTGATTTATTATTTTATTTCAAGTCGCTTGTTGGTATTTGATTATGAGGTTCGTGTCTTGACATCGATTTGGATTTTGGTTGGTGGAATAAATAATTAAATTTTGGTTAATTAAGGACTAAAATTTGATTTAATCTAATTAAGAATTAATAATTAATATAATCGAATTTTCGAATCTGGGATATGACAATTAGCATCATGAATGTTCGTTAAAAAAAATAACATTGCAATAATATGCTAGACAATAACAAAGCGTAATAGCAAATCTAACTTTATGTTTGCTTGCTGCCTTTGCCTGTTCTCCATCAATATGCTTTCCCTTGATCGGCTTAGTTCAATCAACATTATAGGTTTGACTTTTAATGAGGCTATGAGCACTTGCATTAAATACAAAATCAGTAAAATACTCCAGCAAATCATATCTTGGCTTTGCAGCACTACACTAATATCCTTTAGTATGTTCATGTATCTGTTAAGATATTATATTGTTATAATATTTTATCATTATTGGTAGAATATTTTTATTGTTAGAATCAAATATGCTAATAGCATATTCCTTTGTAGAGGTATTTTAGTCTTTGTTTAGGTTGTAAATAATCATATAGGAATATCTCATAACCTTGATCAATAGGACTATCACAAAGCTACATCCCTTCTTTTGTTGTCATCTTTTAAATGGTATAAGAGACCGGGGGGCATTGCCACACCGTTGCCACCAGTGTTTTTTGGTAACATATTTGCCTCTTCGAATTGAAACAAAGCCCCAAATCATTTTTCATTGTTATCCATGATTAATAGGCCAATTGAGCCATATGAATTTTTTAGCAAAAACCATAGATCATGCTCATTTCAATCGATTGAACTTATTTTGCCATTTATGCTATATTATTTATTTCTCATAGGCCGACCAAATGATAGTTGTGGATTTTCATAATTTTCCTTCTGGCTTGTGGTGTTCTTCAGTGTTATTACGATTCAATTGATTCTTTTGTTGGGAATTCTCTAACTTTTCCTAGAGCAGCCACCTATCACAACACGGTTTTATTATTAGATTTTACAGCTTTCTCTTCTCATATGTTGTAGCTGATTGTTTATGCCTGTGCTAGTGGGTAGCTGCTGTGTTTCGGATCTTTTGTTTTGCTATTATTCTGTCGTCAACACAATCAAGAGTTGGATCTTCTTCTCCTAGTTCCTTTTCTTCTACAGTTGTTTCAATAGTGTGAATCTGTCTACTTAAGGTTGTGTTTGGTTGCATTTATTTGCTGCAACAATGCCTTCTTTGTTTAGTTTATTGATTCTTATGGCAATGTATTTTCATGAAGGTAGAGAGTTTTGAAAAACTATCTTGTTACTATTGTGGTGAAATTAGGCATACCTGTAAAATGGTTGGAAACCACATGACAAAATTGCTACAATGCCTAAGCTATCTATTATCACATCTAATGAGGAATTATCATGCCAGTTGCTCATCAGGGTCCTTTGTTTACATTTACTCATGTTTAGATGGTTAATCACCCCACATGTTTTTGATATCTCCTTGAGATTGGTTAATTGAGTTTGCTGCCTCTTCCACATGATTGGAGTTGTAGCTAGCTTATTTGATTTTAAATTATGCTCTTATGCACTTAATGTAACTATGGTTGATGGTTCCTATATAAAAGGCTAAGAAATTGGTTATGTTTGTTTAACTCTGATAGTACTTCTCTCTTTAGTTTTATACGTGCTAAATTTTTGGTCTAATGGGTTATTTGTGAGTAGATTCACATAAGTGCATCCTCGTTGGTGCAGTATTTTCCCCCACTCTTGTGATTTTCAAAATCTTATAACAAAGAGGATCATGCTAGAGGTTGACGTGTGTCAAGAGGCCTCTATCTGTTGTAAGAAGAACCAACCCCCGTTGTATGTTTTGGTGTTGCTTCTACACCTCTTGAAATTCATTGTAGGTTAGGTCATTCGTCAATTTCTAGTCTAAAGAAGTTATGTCTAACTCTAGATTATGTTATTTGTTTGTTTTCTAAGTGATATCAAGATGCTAAACACAATCATAGGTGATATTACCCTTGAGTAAATCGATGTGCCTCTATCCCTTTTGAGTTGCTACGCTTCGATTTTGTTATTTACCTTTGTTGGTTATCATTCACGGGTTATATTGTTATACTTGATGAAAAATCGTTCCAAGTGATATTCTATTTTTTTCATTATATACTAAAATTAGGACCATATATATGCGTTGCATATTTATAATGGCTGTGAATATTTTTCTGCTTCCTTTTCGTCATTCCCATCGCAACATTTTTTATGGCCATTATGTCGCAATACTTCCCAACAATATAGTGTGGTAAAATGGAAGAATAGGCATTTGATGGTGGTTATTACATCTGTCTCGTTTCAAATGACTGTTCTAAATATTTATTTTAGTGATGCAATACTAACAACTTGCTATGTTATTAATCGAATGCGATTAGTTATTCTTTAGGGGGATTTATTGCTATGTGTTATTTCCTAGGGAGCTATTATATTTTCTCCCCAAAAAGATTTTCAACTATTTATGTTATGTCCTTAATATTCAGTCTCAAGTAACCAAACTTAATCACAAGTCTTTGTTGTATTTTTCGTAAATGTACTCATACATAGATTAGGTTTTGGCGAGCAGCAATGGAGATAGAGAAGGCTACACTTGAGTATAATCATAGGTGGGATATTATCTTTGCCTCCTAGGAAGAAACACCTCTGCTGTAAATTGAGTTTATATAGTTAAAGTCAATTCGGATTGTTCTTTAGTTTGGTTAAAAGCCTGTCTAGTGGCTAAAGGATATGCTCACTCGTATATAGTGGATTATGTTGATTCCTTTCTCCTATTGCCAACTTTACTTCTATTAGGCTTCTCATTACATTATCTTTAATTCATTATTAGTCTTTATATCAGTTAGTCATTACTAATACTTTTTTATATATTGATCTTCAACAGGAGGTTTATTTGAGGCATCCTCAGGGTTTGTTGCTTAGGTTGACTTTGATTTATTTGTCAGCTAAATAAGCTTTTTATGGCTTGAAACAATCCTCACAAGTTTAATGAAGTTGTATTTGAGTATGGGCATTCTCGTTGAAGCAACAACCATTCGGTGTTTCTTGTCATTGTTATACTGGGTGTATTCTTCATGTTATATATTTAGATAATACTATAATTATTGATAGTGATGGTCATAACGTTATAGATCTGAAATTGTTTCTCTAAAGTTGATTTCAGACCAAAGATATCTGAAGTTTGCATTGATCTTAGCATTGAGGTTAGTAGGTGTCATTATGGCATCTTTTTTCAAAAGAAAAGTATACTGTTGATTTACTTCAAGAAACTAGCAAGTTGGATTCAAAACCTCATGATACTCCCATGCACCTAAGAATTAAGTTATCAGCAGATAATGGGGAGACCTTTGCTGAACTGCAAAGACTTTGATAACTAATTGATAAGCTCAATTACCTTGTCATGATTTATCAAGATATTGTATTCTTGGTTAGCGTTATGAGCTAGTTTTGTGTTCTTCTTGTGTTTCTTATTAGGAGTTTGTAATATATATTATAAGAGATCTCAAATGAACACGAGTATGAAGCTTTTTTTGTAGTGATCATGGTCATATCTAGGTTGAGGGTCTGATGCTGATTGACCGAGGTCGCTATATAATTAAAAGTCTACTACCAGCTATTGTATTTTTATTGGAGGCACAGTAAGAAATAAAATGTGATATCTTGGTCAAGTATAGAGTCAAAATATCATGAATTGATGCATATTACTTATGAAGTGATATGGCTTTAACAATTACTTAATTATCTTGGTTGTAAGAGTTTTAGCCCTTCTCAGTTGTAGTGTGATAATCAAATAGTCATCCACACTGCATCAAATTTGATATTTCGCGAGTGCACGAAGCATATAGAGGTAGATATTGTTTTGTTCATGAGAAGCTTCAATAAGGTTTAATTTGTATTATCATGTAAATATTAGAGATCAACTTGCAAATATTTTTACCAAACCCTCAATATGAGCTTGACTTGTGGTCCCATGCAGTGGTAATTAAGCTAGGGATGCTCTATAATGTTCAGGTTGTGTAGTAAGGATGTCCATATCCATGAGCTAGAAGATCCATATAGGTGAGAGTAGTTATGAGTACTAGAATAACCATTGGGGGGGAGGGGTTCAAAAGTTAAAAAACTAAAATGTATTTATTACCTATCGAGATCATGAATTTATAGCTTCTTGGATGCCCGTACATCCATGTCTATCAATACCATCTTATCATCTCGTAAGGCAGCACAAGACTTGTTTCCAATTTAACGGGAATGAAAATGACATCGTTAGTTCAATAGTTGGAGGTATGGCTTATTATCCTTGTTGCCATCATTGCAAGCCAATGCAGTGGTGTCATTTGTATCACTATCTTCACTTCTTGCTTCATCGTTTGTACTTGATCTATAATTTGTGGGATTATTAGAAATATGATTATTTTTATCAGCTGTACTGAACTATATTTAATATTTAGTCTTTCTGATTGCAGATGTTGATTATTTGTAATTAAGGATGATTATATTTACTATTGTAATTAGGGATTCGATGGATTGTAATTATAATGTAATCAGAAAATGTTTTTCTCATTTAATGTTGATAACTCTCAAGGGACAGGTAATTAGACCAATAGACCAAATTTATTATGGTATAAGAGCCTTGAAATCAAAATTTTAGTCAAGGTTATCTTATGTGTCAACCAAATTGTGTTTGGTCTTTCATTTCCGGTAATATCTATCATATTCTGGTTTAACAGCAGGATCTTGGTTTTGTTTTTTGGCTTATTTTGTCAGTGTCGATCTAGGTGCGATTTTGTAGGATTTCACAATCTTCTTTGGCCACTTTCTCTTCAATCTCTTGATTTTTCTTGGTATTATAGTGTTAGACTTTTGTTGACTTTAACTGGGCAAGAAATCTCCCGGCTTTGCGAGTGCTAGACAATCCTTGAAGTCAAGACCTAGAACAATTTGGCAGTATCAAGCATTTTTTTATCTTCAACAGATCTGAGGATCACCTTCATGTTTGAGAATTTCACTTCATTCACATAGCAGTTCTCACTCGTAAACAATTCTTAAATCTTTGTGCCTATGCTATTTGGTGCTGTGAGCGTGTATTATTTGGTGTGCCAGAGTGGCCAACTCTTGTGTGAGAGAATTTGGGCATAGAGCACGTGACTGTCTAATTCTTAGTCCTGATATATTTTTTGTCATGTCTAGTTATTTTTTTCCTATAATATCCCAAGAAAACTTCATTGTTCATTTATTTGAATGAATTATTCCACATGGGAATTGCAATTTAAAATGTATGTCAAAGGAAAAGCACTCTAGAATCATTTAGATGTTCAGCGAAAGCTCCTGTTGAGTCAAAAGAATATGAGTGATAGGAGAGCTTGTTTGCTCAGATTGTGTCTTGATTGTTGTGTTTAATTGAAACACACATGGTGAATAATCTTCTATTCTTCACAACTGTTAAGGATATGCGGGATTATCTTAAGCTTATTTACAACCAAGATGATAATGTCCAAAAATTTTAATTGTAATTAGAGATTGCTATCTTCTAACAACATGAACACTTGCAACACTTCTAGAAATTCATGCTGACGAACTTAGGGATCCGTTTATGATGAAATCAAGACTAGAATTGAGCTGTTTGGATTGCTAAATAATGATCTTTTCCTATCTTTGGAGATATGCATGGGGGAATTTCTTCGAGAAGAGTGACTTTTAGCCATACAGCTTAGCATGACACAAGACAGTAATTTCTGAGATAGTTAATGTATATGCCACCCGTGAAAAGGAAATATTTAAGTCATGGACTCTGTGTTATAGTTATAAGGAGTTTGGACATATTTCAAAGAATTGTAGCAAAAAATTGTGCAACTACTGCAAAAGGAGAGGCACATCATTAAGGAACTTTGCAGACAACCTCAAAATTGACAAACTCATGATTTTCACATTCCTACCCATCCAATTTTAGCAACTATCCAATGATCTCTATCAATGACCAGTCATCAGTAGACACTAATTCACCTCTTGTCACACCTAGGATGGTACAACAGTTGATTTTGTCTGCTTTCTCTACTATAGGCCTATAAGGTAAGCGAAAATTACTCATTTCTCCTTGGTTGGTTGACTTTGCTACGCCAAATAATTTGACCACGGGAATCCTTAGATAATGTTCGTAAGTATAACGGTGAGCAGTATTTTTTGACTATTAATTTCCTCTTCTAATCACCGCGGTTGGACATATGTGCCCTTTTGTATGCAATGTATTTCTATCACTAGAATTATTTGCCAGATTGATTTCTATTGGACAATTAATTGATAACAATTGTGAGATCTATTGTAATTTAAATGGTTAGCTTGTACAAAATCAAGGATTGGAGGAGGTGATCGCGAAGGTTCCTAAAGTGAGATGTCTATTTTTTCTTTGGTTTTTTTTTTCTTCTTCTTAGTATTGTTTTTGAGCCTATACCACTAATAATAATAATAATAATACTATCTAGCATAAGAAATTAGACCATCCTATTTCTGTCATTTTGGCAACTCTTATGAAATAGGGCTACTTAGGTAATAAAGCTTCATTTTCATCTATTAATATGTCATTTGATTATGCTTTGTGTAAATTTGGTAGTAACAAACTCTACCCGTTCCTTTGCACGGTATTTGTGTTTCTACAAGTTTTTATATTATTCATACTGATATATGGGGTATGAGTCCAATCAATTCGCATGTTCAATGCAAGTATTTTGTAATTTTTATTGAAGATTATAGTCATTTTATTTGGATATACTTTTTTTGTTCAAAAGCTTAAGTATTTCCTATTTTTAAGCTTTCATTACACTAATCGAGACAATTTACATGTATTAAGATCTTATGCTCAAACTCTGTAGGAGAATATATGTTAAACAACTTCCAAGCTTATCCGAACACTGTATTATTTCTCAATATTCTTGTCCTTCCAAATAGAATGGGTAGCAGAATGTGAGTGTCATCATATGTTAGGTGGTGTTTGTATTTTGTTGATCAAATCTTTTGTGTCTACTAAATTTTGGGTCGAAGTCTTGTTTACAACGATTTATTTGATTAATTGTTTGTCCTCACAAATTCTACATTATGACTCTTTGTATTGTTGTTTGTTTGGAGTTACTCCTAATTATCGTTCTCTTCTTATTTTTGGTTATGTGTCACATACACTCAATTGAACATCAAAAGCTTGGAGCTCCAGCTATTGGGTGTGCTTTTCTAGGTTATAGCACTGCTCATAAAGGTTTTTGTGTATTATGATGCAAATACCAACATGCTCCATATTTCTCATCATGTGGTATTCTTTGGAAACAAATATTTCTTCTAATCTCATGTAATCCATGACTCCACTTTATTAAGTCTTCTTACTTTTGATGATACGTCTCCTATTAAATGACTTAGGCTAGGGATTGTGTGTCATAGATGCCGCCCATTGCCTCACCTTGACACTGATCAATGGCTGATTATGTTGCACCTGAACCTCTATGGTCAACTGAGTTCACTCGACCATCTAATATTTATGGTTTCTATTATATACCTCTTTTGGCAAATCTGGATACTACTTTGTACTTTCACCTTACTCTCATACATCTTTTCAAGCATGTTGACAACAAGCTATGTAAGAAGAGTTTCAAGCTCTTCAGGGCAATCATATCTAAGATGTTGTACCTTGCCCGACTATGATCAAACATAATGGATGCAAAATGGTGTGTGCCATCAAACTATTGTTTGTTGGCATTATAAACAAGTATAAGACATGTATGGTGGCTCTTGGGAATTGATAGGATTATGGATTTGGCTATGATGAAACTTTCTCACCTATAGCCAAAATCACTACTGTTCAAACTATTATTGCTAATGCTGCCTTGAAAAGTTGGTCTTCAATAGATGGATGTGAAAAGTACATATCTATATAGAGATCTCAAGGAATAAATCTATATGATTCCTATTTCTGGCATGTACACTCAACTCACCTTGTAGGTTCGTCAGTTAAACCGGTATTTGTATGGGTTAAAATTAACACCGTGTGCATAGTTTGAGAAATTTTGTACCACTCTTCTTGATTTTCACTCAAAGCTAATATGATTTCTCTCTCTTTTTGGACGAAGAAGACTATTAGGATTGTTATGCTTCTTGCTTTGGTTGATAATGTTGTTATAGTTGGGTCTAATTTTCGACTAATTTGCAACTACAACGGCATCTCAAGATTTTCTGTCATATGAAAGATACTAGTTTGTTACAATATTTTCTTGGTCTTCAAGTGCATACTTCTCTAACAAGCACACTTTTAAATCATCACAAGTATGTACAAAAGGTTATTCTTTGGCTGATCTTCAGTCAAGAAAATTGGTTCTTATACTTATGAAGGTCAATTTAAAACTCTGATAATAGGAAGAATTTTTATCTGTTCCATCTATGTATAGATAGCTAGTTAGCAGTTTGAATTATTTGATGATTACTAAGAAAATCGGTTCTTACACTTTATAGAGGTCAATTTAAAGCTCCAATAAGAGGCTGAACTTTGATCTGTTCCATCTTTGTATAGATAGTTAGTTAGCAGTTTGAATTATTTGATGATTACCAAGTTAGATATTTCTTTTATAGTTTAGCGATCAATTAATTATGCAGGCACCTCGACCCTCACACCTTGCTGTTGTGCTCCTTATAGTTTGATATCTTATGGGTATTTTTGGCCGTCGTTTATTTTTTCCTGCAAGGTTTGCCCTTAAATCAATGGGCAATAGTGATGCTGCTTAGGCTACATGCGTGGATATTCATCGTTCAATTATTGACTGGTGCATGTTTCTTGGTAATGTGTTTATTTCATAGAAGAGTAAGAATCAAGACCACTTCTTAATGTCCTAATCGATTCTGAGTTTTGTTCCTATATCCTTAGCTTGCTCTGAGATTGTGTGGTTTTGGGGTCTTTTAAGCGAACTTGACATTCCGTAGTTCTATCTTACCCTACTTCATGCTAATAATATTAGTACTATTTAGATTATTTCCAATCCAATTTTTCATGAGTGTATAAAGTATATTAAGTAGGATTGTCACCCAATTTGTGGAGCGTTTGATTATCATTTGACTACTCTTCCTCACATTCCCACCAACCATTAAATGGCTAATGTGTTCACCAAGGCACATAATAATAAAGATATCAGTTCATAATTGACAAATTGATAATACTTGATCAACTAACATTAATTTGAGGGGACAATGTCTATTGTATTGAATTGCGCATAATATTTACTTTCCATGATTAGTGAATTTCATAAATATAAATATCATCCGATATATGTGACATTTGGTTAATATATAATGGCCGATATGGCCATGACAGCTCGTAATTTTCACATTTTTTTCTTTCACTATATCTAATATTAATATATATTGTTTGATATGTCTAATACCAATTCAGCCTCGACCACTGCCAATACCCATGTTTTAATCCATGACAAGTCTTAGTTATTTGTAATTAAGGATGATTTTATTTACTGTAGTAATTAAAGGATTTGATAGATTGTGATTAGTGAAGTTTTTTCTATTCAATGGAGGAGAACTCTTAATGGAGGGGCATTTAAATCATTAGGCCAAGCTGCCACCCCTTCCTATCATTCGGCCTTATGGGAGCATTGATAGTAGCACTTGCTTTAGTTCTTTCAAACTTTTCAATTAGCCATTTCTTGTAATGTATCTAGGCCATCTAGTAGTAGCTTCTCCCGCTTCTCCAATCATGAACATAACGGATCATCCTTCTGAAATGCATATTCTAATTTGATTAGATTAAAACAATCTTCTGATTCAACTAAGGTTTTTTTTTTTTTTTGGTAACATTTATTATTTTTATCCTTAAAGTTATTGTGGTCTTAGATTAATTTATTTGATTTTTCATACTTTAGTTTACCCATTGGTTGTATTTATGGCTAAAAGTTTTTGTGTTTCTTTTGCATGTGGAAGAAGAGGCAGTTTGAGTTGAAACTTGAACAACAATTCTCTTACCTCATGTTTGGTTCACAGGAATTGCAATTCTATTCCCGGCTAATTCCTTTGGGAATTACAATTCCCTTATTTGGTTGGTAAATTAGCCGGGAATAAATATTCTTGAGGAATATTTATTCCCACAAATGTGGAAATAGTTATTCCCTATTATTATTATTATTATTTATTTTTATTAAGTTTTATTATTATTATTATTATTTGTAATTATTATTATTATTATTATTATTATTATTATTATTATGTTTTATTATTTTATTATTATTACTAATACATTATTATTACTACTACTAATACATATTATTATTATTATTATTTACTATAATAATAATAATTATTATTATTATTACATTTGATTATTATTATTATTATCACTATTCCCACCTTATTCCTTATACTATTATACAAACCAAATAATGGAATACTAATTCCCAACTTATTCTATTATAACAACCAAATATAAAAATAACAATTTCAACTCTATCCTCATCTTATTCTATTACCTGAAAATAATTATTTTATTCTCATCTTATTTCATTCCAGCCAACCAATCGACTGTTAGGGTTTGGAGTACAAGATCTGTAGTGCTTCTACCATTCAGTTGTATAGTCAACATTGGAATTAGCAATTTCAAATGGTTAAAACTGTTATAGGCTAATAGCAATATTAAATAAGAAAACTCATAAAAATATTAGCTAAGAATATTTGTTACTAGAAAAGTGAGGGCAATTAATTCCCTATATGGTGGTTTATTTTTCTCCAAATAAGTGAGAATAATAATCACCAGCCCCATCCCTACCTTCATCTGGCAAGTTGACTGCACTGATTAATGGATAGCCATAGCTAGTCAATGATGACAGCTAGTCAACGGTCAGCCAATGCCGGTCAATGGCCTGCCAAACAGTCCTTCTGCTACCATTTCCCACCCCTTGCCAACTACGTGGTGGTACTGCCACCTCATTCACTGAGGGAATATTTGTTCCCCACTTGAAACAAAATAACATAAATATTTATTTTTTATCTTATTCTTTGTAATACTTATTTTATTCTTACCGAATTCTTACCCACCAACTAAACATACCTTCAGTGACATCATGAGGCTTGTGCATGGCACCAGCTTGTCCTACACAACCATCAACTACTTTTTTCCCAGGTATCACTCATGGGATCACTGTCCATTTTGCTTGAAAAAAAGGCTAGTTGGAGGGCTTGCTATTTTTTTTTTTTTTTTTTTTTTGTTGGGGCATGAATCTTCTTTTGAACATCTTGGTAATTATTTTTTCCTTTTATCTTTATAGTGTTGTAATGACGTTCTTATGAGCATCAATTTGTTGGGACATGAATCATATTTTGAACACTATAGTAATTGATTTTTTCTTTTTTTCTGTTGGCATTGAAGAGATGTTCCTATGGGCATCTTATATATTATATCATATTATTATATATGTATGTGTGTGTGTGTGTGTGTGTGTGGACGATTATTTTCTAGTCTTTTCCTGATATGGGGACATGATTTGCTTCTGAAATGTGTGAATGTTAGCCATTGTTTTTGGTAATAAAATGCAAATAGGACTATGTTAACATTTTTTTTGATAAAATGAAGCAATTTAACTAATGGCCAAGTTTCTCTGTACATAGGAATGGTCAAAACGCTACTCTGTTTTAACAGCCTGTGATCTCCAGTTCGTTTCGAGTTAGAAATCGTTTTTACATTTTATTTATATCAAAAACTATTTTGGTCTATCATATTTGCATTTGTAGAGTGAATAATTATGCATATACCTTGTATTACTAGATAACAACAAACAACAACAAAGTCATACGCCTGCAATTTTTGCTAATGATGGTATGTGAGGAACCAAAGATCATTCTTTAGGAGAATAGCCACCATCTAAGCTAGACATCTTTCAGCTAATGGATTTACCATGGACTTCAAATTTTCCGCAGATGTCAAATATTTTTTATTTGTGCTTAAATAATGTAGCTTTAGATAGCCGTTTTACTGCTTGTACTTATTACATGCATATATGCAATTAAAATCTTCCTCTAATATGATGTGGAGATTAATTTTTGGCACTCAATTTTTAATCTGGTGCTGCAGAATGAACTAATTTGTGACTTTCCAGTAGATGAAGATGATCTCAGTGATCAACAGCTTGATGTGCTGCTTGATTCACTAAGAAACAAGCTAGCTGAGGTAGTCAGAACTTTCATTCTCATGAAAATTTAATGAAATTTGCATGCACATCTAATTCTATACTTCTGTCTGCTTCCTTCAATATTGTGATATACAATCAAGGTTGGAAAGGAGTCACAAAAGCTGAAGCTAGAATTGAGAACATTAGAAAGGCAGCATTCTTTGAGCAATCTCTATGCTGCCTCAGTGAATGAAGCTTTGCATTCATATGACCGAAGTTCTATGAATGACATGGTCCAAGGTAATAAATACTTTCAACAAGCTTTTGGAACAATGTTCTTGAAATAATACTGCACTCTCCTAATAAGGAAAGAACGTAGAATTGTTTTACATTGTTAAATTGCATAGGTAATTCATTCTGTGCCAGAAGAATTTGGTATGAGCTTTATTGTATAGCAGGATAAAGCTATGCTCTCTAATTTGTTACTTGCACTTCTGTGACTCCTATGGTTCTTGGGCTGAATGGAATCATAGATTCATTGGATAGACACAAGGAATTTGGTTGTCTTCATCCTCTTCTCTTAGTCAGTTGTCATACACTGTAGGCATGGCTGTTCACTAACATTCATATGAACTTATTAGGCTTGCTATATTCCTTGCAATTGGACTGATTTTGTTCTTTCTTGTCTCACCTTGTGTTCTCTACCTGTTGTAAAATTTATGTTCACATGTAGCAAATTTTTTTACTCATTAAAAAGTGAAGTGGATAGGCCCTTTTTAGTTTTTTTTTTTTTTTGGGGTGGGGGAGGGAATAAGTAAAACCTTTGCTACTTTCGCAGAGGAGACATAATTTGAACCGGTACTAACCTACGCATGCACAAGGCTGTATACAACCAGAATATACACCGTGCAGAACTTATGCACAAAATTCAAAGCTCAATTATTACAATAGGCAATTTCATAGTAAATTCAAATAATGAAGGCTGCAGGTTGCTCTGAACTCCCTGTAAATATTGTGGCATTTTGTTCTCTCTAAGCAATCTAAATAACTGCTGCAACATTGGGTGTAATCTGGTTTTTTGCTTTCCTGCCTCTGCTTTTTCAAGCACCCAATTGACCTCCTGCCAAGTAGAATACCTGTGATGCAGACCAATTGTCTGTAGCACAGTCTCCCAAAGGTCCTTAGGTAATTGAAAATTGAACAGCTGACACTGTAAGCTTTCATCAATTTGAAAGCGTGGTTTGCAAGTGGATCAACGATCATCCCAATATTGAGTAAAACATCCTTGTTATTCAGTATACTGCTGAGTGTTATCTGTAGAAACAATACTGTTGGTGGTATGGAGTGTGCTACATCATTTTCCACTGTTTCACCTTGAACCATGCTGTCATATTGAGTCTGGGTCCATCTTGATAGAGAATTTTCCTTGGCGGCTTGCCTTTTGACCACTAGTTCCCTTCTAAGCCCCATCCTTCTGTTTGCTTCTCTCTGAAAATTTCCAAAATCACCTCTTCATAGTCTGTAGGTCTGAATCCATTGTATAATAAGGCTGTCTGACTTCTTCTTTGTAGCGCATAGTATCTTACAGATTTCAGCAACATTGCTGGATGCCAGTTCCATGGTCTACCATCCCAGGCGTCCTTTATATGCTTTGCACACATCTTCCCAAACGACATGTCTTCTACAATTGGAAGCCACAAATGTCCAGTTTGAGATTTCTTTACATGTCTTCATTTGTCAAAGGCAGCATTATATGACAGCGTACTCTATCATCCATTGTGCATCCAGAATATGCTCTTTAAAATACATTTGATTTGAAGATGTAGAACATAGAACAATTGATTTGAGCAAGTGAGGGAAGTCCAAGCCTTTTTCTTAGATGCATGTCTACGGAGGCATTTTGTTATAGCCAAAAGGAGTATTTTGTTCATTACTATCTTAACAGCAAAAGACCAGGTTGAAGGTTGCATGGTGATATCTCCAAACAAGTATGGCAACAGAAGAAGAATGAAGATGACGAAATTCATTAAGTTTCCCCCAAATCCCCATGAATTTGAGGTAGGGTGCTCAAGAAAATCACCTAGTTAGTTATTGGAATATTTTATTATATATGAATTGTCAACTGTTATTGAATTTTACATAATATCATGTAATACTTAGTTATCTTGTTCAACATAATGTGATTATTTGTAATTTAGGATTTTTCATTTATAGCTGTAATTACGCAATATAATAGATTATAATTAGAATGTAAATAGGGAATGTTTTTCTTCTATAATGGATGAGAACTCTAATGGAGAGGTATTCATACCAAAACACAATTTGTCATGGCATTAGGGTCTTGAAATCAAAATTTGTTCCACTGTTACCTTGTGTGTAATAGGCCTTTTGTTGGTTTTGATTTCAAATTTTGGCTTTCGATGTCGGGTAAAACACATTACATTTTGGCGGCTTCAATTTGTGCCATAATTTGTTCCTAGAGTATCTTGGCTTCAATTTTGTGGATGAATTAATCTCCAGGTTCAATATCTTTGAAGTTCTTGGACTAGCTCTCTTTCATTTCTTCAAAATTGATTTCTATGTTTGCTTTGATTTTTCTTGATGTTGGCAGGCTTTGATTTCAATTTTTCTTTAACCTCTCTCAATTTGGTGGGCTTCAATTCTGTTGCTTTGTTATCCTGGATTTGCAGATTCTGGACAAGTCCAAAGTCCACACCTGGAATGATTTTGTAGTGCATGGTAGTTCCCTCTTTGACATATTTGAAATTCGTAGCAATTGTTCTTTCCTTTTTGTCTTTCTATTCCTCTTTTCTTTGTCATGTCGGTATAATACTTTATTGTTTGTTTTAATGCAAAGAATTACCTTGCCTGAAAATTTCAATTTAAAATGATTGAAAATAGAAAAGAAATTTGGGTTATTTAGATGGATATCTAAAGCCCCAACTGAGATAAAGAAGCTTGATCAATGAGAAAGTAAGGATGCTCCCACTGTGTCTTGATTGCTGTTTTCATTTGAGTCATATATGGTGAATAATATTTGTTCTTTTATTACTATAAAAAATGTGGGATTATCAGGCTTATTTATAGCGAAGATAATGGTGCAAAAAATTTTCAATTGTAATTTTATATTGCTAATTATAAATAAGTTAATCTTCTATAAAATAATTCTATGTTGGATTTCTAAATTTGTGGAGTTAATGTACCGGGATTGTTCAATCTAAGGTTCCAAAGGTAGCACTTGCAACACTTAAAGAAGTTCATACTGAGAGACTTAGGGTGATTAGTTTATGATGAGACCAAAATTTGAGATTTTGAGAAAGTTTCTTCGCAAAGAGCCCCTCTAGATGCACATCTTAGCATGATATAAGAGACAATGTCTTCTAACATATGCCACTCAGGGAAAGGAAATTATCTAGTCTTATACTCAATATTATAGCTGTGAGGAGTTTGGACATATTGTAAAGAATTGCAACAAGAAAGTTGCAAAAAGGAGGGGTACATCATCAAGATTGTTGTATATGGCCTTGAAATTGACAAGATCACGGTTTTCACTGTCACGTCCTAGGCACACAATACGTAGGTCAAATAAAATCCATAATAAAAATAAAATCTAATATATCATTAACAACCACAATACCTAACCTAGGAGTGACGATCCAAATATAAATCGACCCAAATACTAAATAATTTCGCGCAGGACCTCAACGGATATAAATCGGGATAACATAAAATATGACCTACTAATCATAAGTCAGAAAGGGGATATCCAACAAAATCACAACTCATTTATATAACACAAATATCCCGTAATTCTCATTACAGAGACTATGGCTCACAACCTTCCAAACACAATAACCAAAATTATACCCCCGAGATCAGAAGCCTAACACGTATAAATATTCAACTTACCAAGAGAATAATGTCACATCTGATCGAGTCCGAACACCTACAAATCGTATCTAAGTCACTAATCTGAAGGGATAAAATATGAAAATATGAATATAAAATTCAACAAGTATCATAATATAAAACAGTAATATATAAATCGACGTAATGAGATGCCACATATAAAACAAATCACAAGATCTGTCAAAATCAATGAAAATTGAGATGTGTCGTACTAAATCATTGCCCATATCAAACAGCTCCTTCGAGACATAATCATAACAAATAACGATCCGGTTAAATCTCCTAGACGATATTATATTATATTATACGATTCGAGATTACATCACATAATTGCGACAGCCACCACGTCCATGTGAGACACATACCATTATCCGGATTCAAATCATAATATCATATGCTGAAATCAAAGAAATATTGGAACCAAATCACATAATAAAAACATGTTCCAGGTTTTTACAGATATCCATACATACAAGATATTCTTATTGCTCAATCTACGGGCAAATCTTCGCATCTTAAATTATAGTCCACGCAAACACATGTAGAAATACAAAGCATATACGAAATCGGAGAATCAAATATTATTAGACCAATTTTAGGAAAAGTTACCATTGTCCGATAATCATGACTATATCGACTGTGATTTAAGCTAGCAGCTTAAGACCATCCACGTACTTTGTCTCCCATAGATTAGGAATTTGCTCACTATGTTTTACCACCCGCACTTTGGGTGCAACATCAAATTTAGTTATATATATTAGAACATTTGAATATGTTAAATTTTATTAATTCCTTACGATGGTTCTCATTTAAATACACAATAGAGCAATTCAACTATAACACACCTCAACCTTTCTACTCAGCGGAAGGGAGCCACATATCATATGTCTTGGTCGGGAGCGGTATCACAAAATTTCTTGCCTCAGATCACAAAACGACCCACTAGGGTCTCGGATTGCCATGGTCTCGTAGTGACCTCGCCTCACGGCAGCATGTGTGTGGACTGACGCTCTGAGATGTCAGATCGTCACTTTTTTTCTCCTCTTCTTCCTTCTCTTCCTCTCTCTTCTCTCGCTTTGTGCGAAAAATGACTAAAATCGTAACCGGCATGCCTTGTATACCCAGACCTGCGCTCAAGCACGGCGGAACTGGAATCAACGTTCCCAGTTCTCGCTCAATTGCGTGATTCCTCAACAACACTTTAACCAACGAAATCACTTTATTTCTCAGTATCTCATCCTTTCTGTCCAAAATTAGAATAGGGACCTTGACATACGACAAATTCTCGTCAATATCCAACATCTCAAATCGAATCACATGGGATAGATCATATATATTTCCTTAGCATGAATACATGATAAACATTTGGACATTCCGCCAAATTCGAAGGCAACGCCAATCTATTGGCTACCTGTCTGACTCGCTCCAACACCTCAAACGGCCTAATGAATATCGGCTTCAACTTCCCTTTCACTCCAAAACATGTGACTCTTTTTCTAGGGAATACCTTTCAGGATACATGGTCGCCCATCTCAAACTTCAAATCCAATTTCCTCCTATTTGCATAGTTCTTTTGGCGACCCTGAGCAACCATCAGCCGATTTGGAATGATCTTAATCTTCTTTGATGAATCCTGGATGATATCAGGACCCAAAAGCCTACAATCACTAATTTCTCCCAATTAATGGGAGACCTGTATCTCCAACTATACAAAGCCTTGAAAGGGGCCATCCCGATATTTAACCGATAGCTATTATTATAAGCAAACTCGACAAGCGGTAAATAATTATCCCAACTTTCTTTCATCTCCAAGACCGCTACCCGCAACATATCCTCTAAAATTTGGATGTTCCTCTCAGATTGACTATCAGTCTGCAGATGAAATGCTAAACTGGATTTCAACTTAGTAGCCAGTTCCTTTTGTAGACTCTCCCAAATTTTCAACACGAACCTCGGGTCACGATCTACGACAATTAAAGCTGGAACACCGTACGGCCTCACAATCTCATTAACATACAAACGAGGTAACTTGTCTCGAGAATACGTCATTCCGACCGGCAAAAAATGAGCCAACTTGGTTAATATGTCCACCATCGCCCAATCTGAGTCCATATTCTTCGCTGTCCTTGGCAATCCCGAAACAAAATCCATCAAAATATGTTCCCGTTTTCAGCTGGGAGTCAGCAGAGGATGCAAAAGTCCTGGCAATTTCTTATGCTCGCTTTCCAGTTGTTGACATACGATATACCAAGCTATAAATGCCGCAATTTCTCGTTTCATTTTCCTCCACCATAAATTCTTCTTCATATTTTGGTACATCTTGTTGACTTCAGGATGGATTATATACGTCGATTGATGGGCCTCGTTCAATATTTCTTCCTTCAGCTCCGCAACAATCGGACACAGATCCTATCTCGAAAACGAAGAACTCCATTCGGCAGCCCATTAAAATCTGCTCGAGCTTCATTACCCAAGTCTCCGACAATCTCCATCAAATACGAGTCATTCATCTGATTCTCCTTGATCTTCCCCAGAATCACTAGTTGAACCTGGAGATACGACAGCATCATCCTCGACTCCTCGGAATGCAAACGAATGATGCAGCTTTTCATCCCACTTAACATCTCTCACTCCTTAATCATCAAATAAGCTGCTAACCTAGAAGGCTTCTGACTCAAAGTATCAGTGACCACATTCGCTTTCCTCGGCTGATACTGAATATCATAATTATAATCCTTCAGCAACTCCATTCACCTCCGCTGCTGCATATTCAACTTTTTCTGTGAGAATAAATATTTCAAACTTTTGTGATCTGAATATGTCAAATTTTTCTTCATACAAATAATGTCTCCAAATCGTCAAAGCTAAAATCACAGCTGCTGATTCCAAATCATGAGTCGGATAATTTTGCTCATGCACTTTCAACTGCCTCGATCCATAGGTAACAACCTGACCTGGTTGCATCAAAACACAACCCAAAACTCTCCGAGATGCATCACAGTATATAAGAAATCTCTCAAATCTATTAAGGATCGACAACACCGGCGCCGAAGTCAACCTCTACTTCAATTCTTGAAAGCTGTTTTCATAACCATCATCCCAGATGAACTTTGCTTGCTTCAGTGTCAATCGGATCAAATGCACAGCAATCCTCGAAAAAGTTACAATAAATCGTCGATAATACTAGGCCAAGCTCAAGAAACTCCGCACTTCCACAACATTCTGTGGTTTTTTTCAATTAACCATCGCTTCCACCCACTTAAATCCACAGATATGCCACCATTAGATATAATATGACCCAAGAAAGAAGTTTCTTCCAACCAAAACTCACATTTTTTCAATTTTGTAAGTAGGCGCCGCTCCCTTAACGTCTATAATGCAATTCTCAGATGAGTCTCATGATCCTCAAAACTCCTCGAATAGATCAGAATATTATCAATGAAAACAACTACAAATTGATCTAAGAACGGCAGAAAGACCCAATTGATCAATTCCATAAACGATGTCGGAGTATTGGTCAATCCAAAAGGCATCACAAGAAACTCATAATGACTATATCTCATCCTGAAGGCTCTCTTGGATGCGTCTTCCTGCTTAATCCTTAGCTAATGATATCTCGACCTCAAATTAATCTTAGAAAACACCCAAGCTCCCTGAAGCTGATCAAACAAATCATCGATCCTCAGGAGGGGATACTTGTTATTGTTGGTATCTTATTCAATTCCCTATAACACAGCCTTATAGAACCATCTTTCTTCTTCACAAATAATACCAAAGCTCATCATGGCAGCACACTCGGTCGAATAAAACCTTTCTCCAACAATTCCTGTAGCTGTCGTTTCAACTCCTTTAATTTGGACGAGGCCCTCCTGTAAGGAGTCCTTGAAATCGGCACCGATCTTGGCACTATATCTATGAAAAATTCAATTTCTCTATCAGGAGGCAATCTTAGCAAATCATCCTCAAACTCATGAACAATAGGGATATCCTCAATGGCCACTGAATGACTCCCAAAAGTGGTCACATTCATTAGATAAGCTTGGCATCCTTCCCGTATCAAATGGCTTGTATGAAAGGCCGAAATCAGTCCCAATGATTCCATTCCGATCCTACCTTGGAATTCAAAAGATTTATACCCCAGAATATAAAATAATACCGATTTATGGAAGCAATCCATCATAGCGTGATGGCACATCAACAAATCCATTCCCAAAATAACATCAAAATCTGGTATATTCAGCAAAATCAAATCTACTGACAACTCATATCCACAAACCCAAATCGGACATTAGGTATAAACAATCTCCGACAGCAACGATTTACCTACCGAAGTTGATATCATCAAAGAAACCTCTAAAAATTGAGGCAGTATACATAAATTTCACACAAACCTAGGGGCCACAAAAGAATGCGTAACCCCAAGGTCAAACAATACATGTGCTATGGAATTAAAAATTTGCAAGGTCAACTATAACACGGATATATATTAGGATATCCGAATATATTAATTTTTATTAATTCATTACAATGGTTTTTATTTAAATACACAGTAGAGCAAGTCAACTATAACACGCCTCAACCTTTCTATCGGCGGAAAGGGACCACGTATCACATACGTTCTCGTCGGGAGCGGTACCACAAAATTTTTTGCCTCAAATCACAAAATGACCAACTAGGGTTTCGAATTACCATGGTCTTGTAGTGACCTCGTCTCCGGTAGCATGCGTGTGGATTGACGTTAGGGCTGGTTCATGATTCTTCAATATACGAATACACAAATATAACATATATTTTACGAGTTTTTCACAAATTACAAAACCCTCCAAAATTACAAATGCCTGTGAAAAACCGTCATACAATCGGTGAAATGTACATGCATGTAAGCGATAAATAGAGGGGTACACGAAAATCACATGCATGTAAATAAAATATCCAAAATATACACAAATATTAGCGGACACAAAAATAGGCTAAGGATTTGGCTTATGGATACTTGCCTCAACCTTATATTTCGCAAATCTAATTAATGGAAGCTCTAATATGTCCGATCACCACTTTCTCTCTCCTCCTCTTCCTTCTCTCTCTCCTCTCTCCTCTCTAGGCTACGCGTGAAAAATGACCGAAACCCTAACCCATGTGCCTTATATACCCAGACTCGTACTCAAGCATCACTTGAGCGTGGCGGATTTGGAATCAGTGCTCCTCGGGCACCCACATATTGGAATCCGTGCCTCACCCTTGCTTGAAGCGCGCCTCGAGCACAGAATACTGACTCCGAACCCTTCTAAATTTTCACAAAATACCATTAAGTCAACGCATCCAATAAATCCCAAAATTATTAAATGCATTCAAAATACATCAAATGGGAAATCCGAGTATTATATTCACACTACTATCCACCCCATTTCAGCTACTATCTAGGGCATCTCTACCAACGGCAAGCCATTTGTATGCAGCCATTTACCTCTTAGAACACCCGAGATACTACATTAGGTAATTGTTTGTGATTTCTCTTATTTACATCAGTAAGGTATGGAAAAATTACTCACTTTTCCTGGTTTAGTGGACTCTACTACATAAATCATATGATTGGTAGCACGAAGTCCTTACATGAGGTTTGTAAGTGTAATGTTGAGCTGTATATTCAAATTATTAATAATAGTTTTCTTCCAATCATTGTTATTGCAAATCTAGACTTTTTTTGCAAAACATTGTATTTATATCACTAGAATCATCTACTATTTTGATTTCTCTTAAACAGTTAGTTGATAACAATTTTGAAATTCACTTTAAGCACTATTGTTGTCTCTATAGGATTAAACGTCGAGGAAGGTGATTGTGAAGGGCCTAAATTGGAATATCTATTTTCTTTCATGTTTTCTCAATATTGTTTCTTTAGCCATTACTTCTACCACCGATGATAGTATTGTTCAATATAAGAAATTAGACCATTTATATTTTGTCATTTTGACTTATCTTATGAAACATAGTTACTTAATTAGTAAAGTTTCATTTTAATTTGCTTAATATGTCATATGATTGTGCTTCTTGTAAATTTAGTAAAAGCAAAGGTTTACCCTTTTTTTACATGGTAGTCATGCATGCACAAATTGTAAGATTATTAACATTGATATATGTGGCATGAGTTTGGTTATTTTGCATGGTCAGTACAAGTATTTTGTTACATTTATTTATGACTAAAGTAATTTTGCTTGGGCATACTTTCTCTGTTTGAAAGCTGATGTGTTTTCTATTTTTTTAAACTTTTGTTGCTTTTGTTGAGGCATGATTTTTTACATGAATTAAGATATTATGCTCAAACTCTTGAGCATAATATATATTGAATAATTTTCAAATTCATACACAAAGGATGTTATTTCACAATGCTCTTGTCATTGCATTCCGCAATAGAATGGGTAGCAAGATGTCAGAATCGTCATCTTTTACACTTTAAATCTTATTGATTGAATCTTCTATACCTACTAAATTTTAAGTAAAAACCTTATCTATAGTGGTTAATTTGATTAAATGCTTGTCATCAAAAATTTTATATTATGACTATGTATTCTCATTTGTTTGGAGTTCCTCAAGATTTTTGCCCTCTTTATATAGTTGGTTTTGCGCATTTTGTTTACTTGCCTTCAATTGAATGTCACATGAATGTCGCTTTAGCTGCTAGGTGTGCAATTTTTGGGTCTAGTACTACTGTAAAGGATTTGGGTGTTATGATATGATTGCCAACATGTTCCATATTTTTTGTCATGTGGTCTTTTAAAACTAATGTTTCTTCTAATCCAATATCATCCATTTCACTTGAGTTAGTCTTTCTAGTTTTGATGACATGTCTTGTATTATAAAATAATTAAAGCCGGTGGTTGTTTATCGAAGATATTGCCCATTACCTCTTCTTAGCACTGAGCTGCTGCCTAATTCCATTGTATTTAAACCTAGATAGCCAACTTGGATCATTGATCACCCGATTGGTATAGTTTCTCTCATGTAACTCTACAAACAACTCTAGATACTACTTTTGTACTGTTGTTCTATTCTCTGACATCTACTTAAGCAAATTTCCAAAAAGCTATGCAAGAAAATGTTTAGGCTCTCTAGGACAATTATGCTTGGACTATAGGGCCTTGTCCTTATATTATAATGCATATTAGATCCAAATGGGTTATACTATAAAAATACTATCCAATGGTACCACAGACTTGTATAAGTAATGTTTGTTGGCTTTTGGGAATCAACATAAGTATGGACTTGACTACGATGAGACTTTCATACTTAAAGCCAAAATGACTACCGTACGAATTATTATTTCTGTAATTACCTCGAAAAGTTAGTCTTTGATATATGGATGTGAAAAATACATTTCTATATGGAGTTTTCAAGGAAGAAATCTCTATATCTCCTCCTTTAGGTTCATTTGCTTCGCCTTAGAATTGTCAGTTGAAGTAGTCTCTGTGCAAGTAAAACAAGCACCATGTGCATGGTTTGAGAAACTTTGTACCTCTCTTCTTAATTTTAAATTTAATTAAAGTAGATTAATTTCTCTCTTTTTGAGAAAAATGATTAGTTTAATTATTATGCTTCTTGTATATGTTAATTGTATTATCATAGGTGGGTCTGATCCTCAGTTGATTGAGTAGCTACAATAGCACCTCAAGACTTCTTTTCATATAAAAGATTTTAGTCTATTGTAGTATTTTCTTAGTTTTGAGGTATATCCTACTCTTGTGGATAGACTTTTGCATCAGCTCAAGTGTACAAAGGAGATTATTACTTTGATTGGTCTTCAATCAAGAAAGTTTGTCACTACATATATAGATGTAAAATAAAAGGTTAAACAATATAAGGGAGAATCATTATCTAATCTGTCTATGTATAAACAATTAGTCTACAATTTGAATTACATGATGATTAGCAAGCCAAATAATTATTTTGCAATTTAGTAGGTCAGTAAGTTTAAGTAGGTACCCCAACACTTACACCTAACTATTGTGTAACCTATTGTTCCCTATCTAAATAATACTTCTGGTCAATGGTTATTGTTATTCCTTTAGGGTCTATTTTATAGTGATTGGCTGTAGTGAAACTAATTGGGCTAGATGTGATATTCAACGTTTGATTATTTGATAATGTATATTTCTTAGTAATATAATTCTTTCTTGAAAGAGTAAAAAGTAAGACCGTGCATTGAAAAACCTCTACGGAGTCTGAGGACTATGCTATGCCCTCCCCTTACTCTTAAGATTGTGTGGCTTAGGGTCTATTTGGAGAACTTGGCAATTTTTAGTTTCAGCCTCCTTCCCTTTATGCTAATAGCAAAAATGCTATTCAAATTGTCTCCACTTTGGTCTTTTAGGATCGCACAAAGCATATTAAGGTATATTGTCACTATATTTATGAAGCATTTGATTATCATATGATTACTCTCTCACATGTTTCCACCAACCTTTAGATGATAGATGTGTTTACCAAGGTTCTATCATGACAACATCTGTTAATGATGAAAAATTAATGCTTCTTGATCAATTAATATCAATTTGACAAGGAATGTCACCTGTTATTAAATTATACATGATATCACATAATATATAGTTTTTCAGTTTAACAAATCTTGACTATTTCTAATTAAGGATGATTTTATTTAGGGATATAATTGCAATTTTTGATCGATTATAATTAGAAAGTAATCAGAAAAGGGAATGCTATTTAATAGAAGAGCTCTCTCAATAGAGAGGCACTTACACCAAAATACATTTTGTAATGAATTTAATTTTAGTAGCCTATAATAGTCATTTTCTTATACCAGTGAGATATTAGAACCACTTGGGGATTCTATAGAAATCAAATTGTGGTTATGATTGCTATTTTTGATGGGCTTAAATCGAGCTTGGTTTTCATTCAAAGGAAGATTTTTGATGTTCGTATGGAAGCAATAATCATATTAAGTTTTTAGATCTCCCCATTGTAGGTAATTAGGATAAGCCTACGAGGTTTGTTGCATCCTCTGATCTTGCGTACTCATACGAACGAGGATCTAACTTAGTTGACTCTTTTTGAGTACTCAGGCAAGACCTATGCAACACAAAGGATGAATGAAGCAAGAGAGTACGATGACTAAGACACACAGAGTTTTTTTGTGGAAAGCCTTCTCTTAAATGAGAAGGAAAAACCACGGGACTTTGGTTCGGGAACTTGTTTCACTATAACGTGTTTGGCTACAAGGAAATTACAGAATGCACTCGATTCTTTCTCTTTCTCTCTATAATGGCTAAGTGAATATATACCCTGGATCCTTTGTTTGGGTAAGCGTTAATGTATTTATAGTTGTGATCTTTCCCTTAAGAGTTCACATGACGCTGGCATGTGTAGGAGATCCTGCCACCAACTCTGCAAATCTATTTTGCCGTATCAGGAACGTTGCGTGCACATGGGCCTGGTGTGATGTCACTTCTACAGAGTCGCGTGCTCTGTTGACCACCATTCTTCCTGCATCCCTTGCCTGCTGCCCTTGTCAACATGTCGGCCTTGGATCTTGGATAGATATTTGGATAGTTGTTGGCTGTTAACCTCGAAGTGTCTGCGGACTTGGTTCACGACCAATTCAGATTCGCTGTAAACAACCAAATCTTTGGCAAAGTATTTATTGGCTAACCAGAGTCCTGCTTGCAATGCTTCGTACTCTACAGGGTTGTTTGTGGTCGAGAACCCAAGGGTCATTGAATACTTTATCTCTGACCCTTCGGGCGTTCGCAACACAACGCCAACTCTACAACCGTCTTTCATTGAGGAGCCGTCCACGTGTAGTGTCCATATTGTTACTTCGTTTGACTTGTTTGCCTCATGATGGTTTGGATCACCAACGGCTGGGGTCGCTGTTTTGACAATGAAGTCCGCGAGGGCCTGACCTTTCAAGGCTGGCCTCGGACGAAATTCAATGTCAAACTCTCCTAGTTCAATGGCCCACTTGACGTCGTCCTGACATTTTAGGTTTCTGTAGGATTGCTCTCAATGGCTGATCAGTCAGGACCACTACTTTATGCGCTTGGAAGTACGGTCTAAACTTCCGAGCAGAATACACAAATGAAAGAGCAATTTTCTTTGCATGGCGGTACCTAGTTTTTGCATCCGCCAGGGTTTTGCTCACGTAATACACGAGCTATTGTCTATCATGCTGTTGTCGTACCAACACCGAGTTTAGGGTCGTGTCGGACACAGCAAGGTAAAAGTATAACTCCTCGCCTGGTTGAGGAGAAGTTAAGAGAGGAGGGTTTGACAGATAGTCCTTAAGTCCTTGGAACGCCTAATCGCCGTCATTATTTCATTGAAAGCCATTGGTCTTCGTTCCTCGCAAGGCCTTAAAGAATGACAAGTGCTTCTCGGCCGATTTGGCCAAAAAGCGAGAGAGAGTAGCTATCCGTCCAGTGAGTTTTTGGACTTCCTTTATTGACCGAGGAGACTTCATATCAATGATGGCCTTAATCTTTTCTGGGTTAGTCTCAATCCCTCGGTGTGAAATAATATAGCTTGGGAACTTTTCAGATGCCACTTCAAATGTACACTTGCTTAGGTTGAGTTTTATCTAGTGAGCTTTGAGCACACAAAAGGTCTCGGCTAGATCCTAGACGTAATGACCGATTATCTTGCTTTTGACGAGCATGTCGTCCACATATACCTCCACATTCCGTCTGATTTGGTCATCAAACATTTTATTTACAAGCCGCTATAAGTTGTACCCGTATTTTTGGGGCCGAAGGGTATGATTTTGTAACAGTAAGTCCCTTAGTACGTTATGGATGACGTGCACTCTTTATCTTCAGGGCTCATTTTTATTTGGTTGTAGCCCGGGTATGCATCTATGAAACTTAAAAGCTCATGGCTGGACGTCGAGTCTACAAGTTGATCAATTCTGGGTAGAGGGAAGTTGTCCTTGGGGCATGTTTTATTGAGGTCCGTGAAGTCCACGCACATTCTCCATTTTTCGTTATTCTTCTTCTTCATGACCACGTTTGACAGCCAGTCTGGGTACTGTACCCCCCGAATGAATCCAGCGTTCAAGAGCTTTTTCACCTCCTCAAGTGTGGCCACCAATTTCTCAACTGAATAATTTCTGCGCTTTTGCTTGACGGGCCTGTGACGAAGATCAAGGCCCAACTTATGAACCATTATTTCTGTGGAGATCCCTTGCATGTCACTTGGCACTCAGGCGAAACGGTTGAGTTCTTCCGTAGGAAATTGATAAGATGGTCTCGGACGGATTGGCGCAGAAAGCTTCCTAGTTTGACATACTTCTTTGGATCTCTTGGATCCAATGGGACTTGGACAATTGGCTCTCCGGACTGTGCTTGTTGCAATGTCGCTTCGTCTCGTAGGTCTAGGTCTTCAAGAGGCTGAGGAAGAGGGGTTTGCATGACTTGGAATAGGTAGCATGTCCATCCAGCAGCTTGGTTTCCGAGGACTTTCCTAATCCCAAATGGAGTGGAAAATTTCATTTTCAGATGTGGAATGGAAGTGACGGCATCGAAGGCGGTAAAGCAAGGACGCTTGAGGATTGCATTGTAAACTGATGGGAGGTCCACAACCAAGAAGGTGAGGACCTTAAACGCAGTCCTCGGGTATGTCCCTAGCGAGACTTCCAACTGGATGACACCCAAAATTGGTACTGGCTCATTAACCAGTCTGTAGAGGGGTTCTTCGGTTGCTCTCATTTGACTTTTCTTAAATCCTAATTTAAAATATGCATCAAGATAAAGCAAATTTTTTGAGCTTCCGTTATCAATAAAGACTCGTTTTATTTAGTAGTCATTTGTTTCATCTGAAACAAGTACGGTTACAACCAGGGGATCAGAGTGAGGAGAAGTTACATGGGTCATGTGCTCATTGCTAAAGCTAATAACTTCATCCCTATTTCTAACCCTTGGTCTTTTAATCGCGATGATCCCCTGAGCGTCTTCACGGATCGGGCGAATTGATATCATGTTTACAACCCCCGCGGCCACTTGGTTTCTAGGCTGGTCAACCTCAACATTACCCGTTGTTTCGGAGCTTTGCCCGAGTCTTTACAGGAAGCAGTTGAGATGACCCATCATTATTAGCCCTTTGATCTCCTTTTGCAATGTCCGGTAGTCCTCCGTACCGTGTCGTCCGCAACAATTGTAATGACACTATTTCGACTGGTCGTCACCTTCAGGATTCTTCAGTGCTTTGGGCCATTTTAAAAATTTCTCGTCCCGAATCTGTATCAGAACGTTGGTACGGGTGTCGTTCAGGAGTGAGATTTATTGGGCTGGGCTCCCTCCGAATGACTTGCTCGGACTTATGCGGCTTCTTTACTTTCTGGGGAATTTGACTATCCCTACCCTTTTTCTTTTTTTGCACCTCCATCGTGTGGAAGTTTTCATCCTTCTCTAGCATCTTCATGTCGTTGGCTTCTTCGGTCATGATGTACGCTCGCGCCACGGCCTTGGCCTCTATGAACGTCTGGGGACCCTTGTGAATGAGGTGTTTGAAGAAAGCTCCTCCTTCTAGGGCAGATAAGAACGTATTCAGCTTCACCCCATCGGCCGACTTTGGGATATACCTGGCCTCCGCTATAAATCAAGCTAGGAATCCCCCCAAGCTCTCCCTAGCACCCTGCTTTACTCAGGTGAGGTGCCAGGGCCGCTTCTTCATCCTTCGGTTGGAGGCGAACTGCGAAAAGAAACTTACTATTAGCTCGCTGAATGAGTGAATGGAATCAGCTGACAGTCTGTAGAACCACGCTCTCGCGTTGCCTTTAAATGTCAAGGGGAAGCACTGATATATGGTCATCTCATCTAAGCCTTGGAAGCTCAAGTGCTCGCGAAAGTGATTAAGATGATCCATGGGGTTGACAGTCCCATCATAGATATCGAGGTTTGGTATCTTGAACTTCAGGGGAGTGGCCTCATCCTAATCTTCGCCGTGAACGAAGATTGGGGTAAGCTAACTTCTCCGTTGTTTCTGCCAAAGACTCGATTCTCCACCTTCTCCAGTCTCTCCTCCACATGGAATGGGGCCACCACATTTTTCTAGTTGAGGTAGTTCCTCAACTCGTATGGCTCTTATACTGCTTTGCGGTTTTGGGCCCCCTAACCATGGGAGGAGCGTCATCACGGGGAGCTGCCTCTTAAACGGCACACTCCTTGTTGCTGCGAACGAAGCGAGGATTGCGCCTCTCTGAGCTCTCCTCCTGAACCCGATGACCTAAGTGACCTTCAAGTTGCTGAGGGACTTTGCTGCTGGAGGCAATTTGAGTCCTCGAGGCCTCATGCTGGTCAGCTTACTTGTTGGGGTGTTTCTTTCCCTTACCGTTATTCTGGGGTCATTGCGGTCGAGAAGCCTTGGAAGGTGCTCCCCTCATTCACTCTTCCATTTTTGAGCAGAGGGTCTGGACGGCTTTGGACACATCATCCATCCTCATGGCTAATGCCCGTACTACTGGATCAGGATGGTCTTCCACCCTGACATACGCGGCAGGGCCGTTGTCTCATGAGGCCACATTTCTGACATGGGCATTCGTTTGTGCTCGCGTGTTCACCATACTTGACTTTGGGAAAAGCATAAGGAAACTTCTGGAAGATTTCTGAAAAACACAAAAAACTGACTTTTGGTCATTTCCCATGGACGGTGCCAATATTGCATCCTCGGATCTTGCGAACTTGTATGGACGAGGATCCGGCTGAGTTAGCGGACTCTTTCCAAGTACTCGGGCAAGACTTGTGCAACACAAAAGATGAATGAAGCAAGAAAGAGAGTACGAGGAGTAAGGCACACAAAGTTTTTACGTGGAAAGCCTTCTCTTAATCGAGAAGGAAAAATTACGGGACTTTGGTCCAAGAACTTGTTTCACTATAACGTGTTTGGCTACAATAAAATTATAGAATGCGCTCGATTCTTTCTCTTTCTCTCTGTAATGGCTAAGCGAATGTAAACGCTTGATCCTTTGTTTGGTAAGCAGTTAATGTATTTATAGTGGTGGTCTTTCCCTTGAGATGAGTCTACGTGGTATTGGTGTGTACAGGGGATCTTGCCATTAACTCTACAAATCCATTTTGTTGTGTCAGGAACATTGCGTGCACGCGGGCCTGGTGTGATGTCACTTCTATAAGGCTGCGTGCTCTGTTGGCTATCATTCCTCTTGCATCCTGACAGGGCCAGCCATCAAATCACGCCGATTTTGCAGATAAAGTAATGTCCGATGCCCATTTTGAGTCCCACGGCCTGAGTAGACTTTAAGTCCATTATACTATACGGGCTGGCTCTGGCGCTTGGCCTCTTGGGCCTCGTGGGCTTACTGGATCTCTGTGGTATCAGAGCCCACTCTAGAAAAACGGATCCTAATAGTGAGCCTTAGGTATCAGTAGCCATCAAAATTAAATAATTTTTCAGCAAATAGAGGCTAAGAAAATTGAGGATTTCAAGGTTGTAGATTGTCAGAGCTGAACAATCAGCACAGATTTTTTGGAAGAAATGATACGGAATTCAAGTTGTTTAAAAGGAATGTAATTCCGGATAGCCTTGACTTTGTTTATTATTTTCTTATTTCATTTTTGTTACAAGGTGCCTTTTATTTCGAATTTTGGATAAGTCTAAGCTTTTTTTTTTTTTTTGGTTATCTGGGCGACATCTCCTTGGTCCCTTTTAAGAATGCATAATTTAAGCCTTACCCATCAAATAAAACAAGAAATATTGAAACCGTACTCGGGTTTTGTTAATGACCAAGCACCAAGAGACCTCGGCATAGAAATGTCTATTTGAGTTCCGGGAGGAAACCACGTCTTTTGTGTCTTGTGTTTTTCTAGGTTTTATCTTGCTATCTCGTTCTCCAAAGATCCAATGGCACAATTAGCTCTGATCCGTGGCTCATTGACCATTGTCGGATGAATGGTCGGTGGTTTGTTGATATCCTGCAGAGATGATAAGAAGTGCATCAGAACTCCGTGCAAAGATGGAGAAGCTGAAGATCAAACGATTAGAAGACATGGAACGGAGTAAGAGAGACAGAATAGACAGTGCAAGTGGAGATCTGCCTGCATTGAACTTCAACGAGGGTAGAAAAATTACCTTGTTTTTAATGCCTTGCCTTCTGTAACGTGACCAAGGGTACGTGGATAACCTAGACTAATGTAATTTGCCCGTGTTGCAGGCCTACTCAACGTGAAGTTGGAGGAGCTCGAGGAGTTTGCAGCTGAGGTGTTTATGAATACATGAGCCGGGACTCTGTTATGGTCCCTTGACGGGGATCCGGATCCCCCACGTGAAGGGCCACTATAGACGGCCCCATCACAAGCCCTGATGCTATCATAACGGTCATTAAGTTGTGGACGAGACCACCTGAGCCTGCCCCACAACGCATTCCTTTCTTCTATTCCTCACCCAGTTCCTCCCTCCTACTCGTGCTACTGTTTATTAGTCTGGAGTTTTTGAACGTCTTTTTAGCTTTAAAAGGTCTGATTTTGTCAAATTTGGCCGCAAAGGATGCCTAGAGAGACGTCCCAGGCAGCTGAAAGCAGATTGCAAGCGAGCTTGCAAACATGATTACATGCGATAGCCTATGAATTGTTAAAAAAGTATTATTAGTATTATTTTTTGTTTAAATTTTATAATAATATTTCTCTCACACTATATAAAATTTTTGGCGAAGTTACAATATCTTGATATTATATAACATATCGGTGATGTAAAATGGTGGTAACAAAAATTTACTTTGCTAATACTTTAAGAGCTTTCTGACACTAATAATCTCATATGAATGAGAATAGTGTCAATTTGGTTAAATGAATATAAAATTAAAAACTCAGTTTAAGCAATTAAAAATAAAATCTAAGAACAAAATTTAAAAAGAAAAGTTGGATCATTATGAATTCCTCGCTGAAGGTTAGCCTTTTTCCTTTTTTTTTATTACCCCATTTGCACTGTAACCTGTCTGCTGTTTAGACTGTTAACAACCATCTGTTAGGCGAAAGGGAATGCCATAGGAATACGTACAATAGCAAAATGATTTAATGAATAATTAGATACCATTTTTTGTTATGTTCGTTCATATTGAAACCTATCCCGTCGGTAGATATAAAAGTAAAAGAGTAAAGAAGGTTTGATTCCGGAATTTTGTTTGTTAATTTTTAATTTCACCGTGTAAAAATATATGATGCTGCTGTGAGCTTTTTACTAATGTTTTGTTCGTGAGTGGTTAAAAAGAACTAACCGATATTAAAATGAAAACAAATTCTAACGCTGAAACATAAATGAAGGTTTTTTTTTCCCCTTTTTGTGATTGACTATGAAGAAGCAAGCGTTGGTAAGAGGTTTATCTGATTGTTATTGTGATATATATATATATATATATATATATATTAATTATATTTTATCATAGTAATATTAACATTATTATTTAATAATAGTGATGGAAAAAAATTGTGCTTCATTTTTATTGCTTATTATTAGAATTTTTCATTTGAAGTTATATTTTTTATATTAACTCTATTAAAAACCTCTTTTTTTTCTTTTTTTTGAGCTGCCCTTGATATGAATTTGAGGTTACCGTTTCTTCCTTGAAAGAAGCAGCATTTGCTTCTTAATTTTACAATTATTGGATCGGAACCTATAGTTATGGTTTTAAATAAAAATACTAAAAATAATTATATTAAATTTCTGGACGACAAATGGGGAGGCTTAAGCCAAGCAATGTCACGAGAAAATGTGCAAAATTTGCTAGATGGATTGATAATTTCGGGTTGATAAACTTGGGATTCACAAGCCCAAAATTCAAATGGTGGAAGAAAATTGATGGAAAGCTATATACGAAGTGCGGTTGGATAGAGCATTGGCTATTAAATTTTTTTTATAATATTAACATTGTTACAATTTGTCCAGCAATTCCTCTCCAAATCTACACAGTAGCTTCGCATAGCCACAACTCAATCGACAATTAGAAAGAAAACGGGAAGGGGGAGTTTAGATAGAGAGAAGTAGAAGAAGTTGAGAGAGAAGAGAGAAAAGTTAGACAAATGAGTCAGAGAGAGGTTCGAGAGGAAGAGAGAGAGAATTCAGTTGGGTAGAGAAATATCTTTTCTATATTCCTTCAATAACAGTAGCATGTGAGTATATACTACTGAAGTCTGTAATCGAAACAATTGCAGCCAATGGCCCAGCACACCTACAGCCCATAATCGAGGCCTATAACCTAAATAGAACCGAACAACGAGAATGGGGACTAGTTAATCAGAATATCGAAAGAGAGAAAATTGGAAAAAAGATATTGTGTTATATATAATCGCAGAATTTTTGGGGTGACTAGAGTATTCTGGCGCTTTTCCTCAGCCCTAGTTGACTTGGCAGTGCGATTACATCAGTAGCAATAAAGCTAGTAATATTATCCTCCCCATCAAACAGCATACTGTCCTCAAGGTCGAAGGATGGAAAATCTTGGATGAATTTCATCGTAGACTCTCACATGGCCTCTTCGGCTAACTGGAACTGCCAATGAATAAGGAATTGTGGCACAACACACCCTATTGAAGGATCTTTTAGAAGCCAATAATTTGGAAAGGAAATAGAATGGGCTGTGATCCCATGGCATCCTACGGTAATGCAATCGGCTAACTAGGGGCACCATCATGGCATTTCCTAAGCAAAGATGCATGAAAAATATTGTGAATGTGTGAATATTTGGGAAGACTCAAACAATATGCCACGGGCTCGACACGTTCCGAAATATGGAAGGGCTTGTAATAACATTTGGCTAATTTATTAGACTACCGGTATGCTAATGTGGATTGTCAGTAGGGTTGAAGTTTGACAAAGACCGAATCTCTCATTTGAAATTCTTTATCTGTCTGGTAGGAATCTACTTGATTTTTCATGTGCAACTGTGCCCTTTGGAGATTATTCTTGAGGTTCACATGTAGGTCGGTGCGTGCAAACAGCAGTTCATCAATCGAGGCAATCAGTGAAGTACCCTTGGTGTAGTCTACTGAGGAAGGTGGCGATCTACCGTACATAGTCTCGAATGGGCTCATTTATATAGAAAAATGCCACGCAATATTGTAGCTCCACTCAACTCAAGGAAAAAACTTCACCTAGGTTGAAGCGTTCTCAGCTATAAAGCAGTGCATATAATCCTCCAAGCATTGGTTGACCATTTCAGTTTGTCTATCTATTTGTGGATAATATAAGCTATTACTAGATAGAGTAGTACCCTACAATTTGAAATGCTTTTTCCAAAATTTGCTCATAAATATGGGGTCCCGGTCTTTAAAATTTTAGCCGAGAATCCATGCAATCGTCACACCTATTTAACAAAAATCTCTGCAAGTTCTTCAACAGTGAAGTGAGTGTGTAGGGCAGAGAAATGGGCATATTTTGAAAATTGGTCAACCACTACAAATATCACAGTTTTCCATCTCGAAACCGGCAAATTGATAATAAAGTCCATAGAGAGGAAGTCCCAAATTTTATTTGGAATAAGAAGGGGTTGCAACACTCCCTACGGAGCAATATTGAGGTGCTTCACTTGTTGGCAGGTAGAGCAGCGAGAGACGTAGTCACGGATGTCCTTGCACATATGAGCCCAATAAAAATTAGTGGATATCCTAGTGAGAGCCTGCTGGAAGCCTACATGACCCCCGAGAGGCGAATTACGATACTTGTGTAAAATTCAGTCCTATAAGGCGGAATCTGTGGGCACCAAAACTCTACTCTTATAGAAGACCAATCCATCCTGCACCATGTAGTGTTCAAAGTCCTTTGGCCAATTCTGAATGGAAGAAACCAGGTCTGTTGAAGCTAGCTGTTTAACATAAAAATTACGGAGGGCGAAAAGTAGGGCCGTCACTGGTTTTGAAATTGCACATAGAGGATGACAAGATCCATCTGGGAGTTAAGAAAGGCATCAGCTAGTCCATTCTCCCATCTCGGTCTGTAGTCAATATCGAAATCATATCCTAGTAATTTAGTGATCCATCATTACTGATATGGAGTGTGCATAGCTTTGTTTAATAGGACTTTGAGGGGTTGGTGATCGGTGAGGATGGTAAATTTAGTTTCCAAGAGAATTGACACCACTTTTTTATAGCTTTTGAAATGGCACAAAGCTCTCAGAGGCATGTGGAGGAATTTTACAATTTGGGGTAGAGCTGCTTACTGAAGAAGGCGATGGGGTGCCCGCTTTGCATCAATACAGCGCTAATGCCATTTCCCGATGCATTGGTTTGGAAAATAAATGGTTTAGAAAATCGGGTAAGGCTAGAATCGGAGTGGTGGTGAGAGCAGTCTTGAGGGAATTAAAAGTTATCATCACCTCAAGAGACCATATGAATGCATCCTTATGTAGTAATTGGGTGAGAGGTGCTGAAATTTGAGCGTAGTGGGTTACAAATCGCTAGTAGTATTCGGCAAATCCTAGGAAACCATGCAGTTGCATGACATTGGTGAGCGTGGGCCAATGTTGCACGGCTTCAATTTTGGTTGGGTCCACTGCTACCCCCAATTTGGAGACAATAGGCCCTAAGTAAGCTATCGAGGTATACCCAAACTAGCATTTGGATAGCTTAGCAAAAAAGGAATTATCTTGCAGAACCCAAGCAAGATGATGGCAATGTTGCTTCTAGGAAGGGCTAAAGACCAAAATATCATCAAAGAAAACCAACATGAATTTTTGGAGGAAGGGGCAGAAGATAATATTTATTTCAGATTGAAAGGTGGAAGGGGCATTACAAAGGCCGAAGGGCACTTCCAAAAACTCGTAATGTCCTTCGTGTGTCCAAAAGGTTGTTTTATGAAAATCAGTAGTATGAACCCACATCTAGAAATAACCAACTCGGCAGATCCAACTTGAGAATAAATGAGCACCATGTAGTTCATCCAATAGTTCATCCACGGTGGGTATAGAGAATCGATCCTTTATGGTAATAGCATCGAGCACCTAATAATCAACACAAAATTGTCAACTGCCATCCTTCTTTTTTAACCAGTAGCACTGGAGAAGAGAAAGGGCTGGTATTGGACTGAATAATGCCTCCTTCAAGTATTTTCTGAATGAGTCGTTCTATTTCTACTATCTGAAAATGTGGGTACCGGTACAACGTTGGATTTTAAGGAAATTCCATAGTCTATGGAATGCTGTGGAGGCAACCCGTGGGAAATGGCAAAAACATCTGCAAAGGAAGAGAGAATACTGTAGAGGGTATTCGTAATCTGGGGACTAACATTCAGAGGAAATTGGTTGGGGGAAAAAAAGATGCCTGAATGAGTGTCTAGAGTAGCTTTTTGAGTCAGAAGAATTGTTAATTGGCAGTAGGAAACCACAGATTGGGTAAAGCCACCTCTCTTCAGTTGGCCTAGTGTCATGGTGGAAATAGAAGCCGTTGGCATTCCATATAAAGCGAGTTTAGTGCCAGCATAATCAAAGTTCATCCATAAGGCCCGATAGTCAAAACGCACAGGTTTAATTGATGTGAGCCATTGTACTCCAAATACAAGATTAGCTCCACATATTGGTAGTAAATAGAGATCAACATTGAAGTTGACTTGTCCAAGAGTAACTGGGACTTTTGTACATAACTTTTCACATCTCAGGGAATTTTCATTGCCCATTGTGACATTAAGGTGATGAGAAGGCCCTATTAAGAGGCCAAAATACTTAGCCATATGTGTCTATAAGAAATTATGAGTGGATCCACCGTCTACTAGTATAATAACCGGTTAGCCTAAGATTATTTCCTGCAATCGCAAGGTGGAATGTACAGAATGGCCTTCTAGGGTATGAAGAGAAATGGTTGGGGTGTGTTCAGACAGTGGAAGCAAGGAACCTGTCTCCTGAATTTGTTCACTTGAGGATTCTGGTTCAGCAGAGTCCTCTTTCGAATTTTGGACTCCCAATTGGGTAAATTCGTCGTCCTTAGCCACCATACATAAAAATTGTGGAGCTTTACATTGATGATCCTGTGCGAATTTTTCATCACAATTAAAGCACAGACTTCGTTCTGGATGGGAGATTATTTTAGCTGATGTAATTCTCTTTATTGGCAATTTGAGAGGAGGAGTTTTGGCCAAAACTAACCTAGAATTTCCAGGGTTTGAGGGGTGGTGGTCGGTGAGAACTTGCTCAGCTTGCATATATTTTTTCCTCCACCAATTTTTCCATGCCAATAGCTTCCGGCAATAACATGGGTTTTAACAACAATAGCTCCTGTCGGATGTCATTCCTGAGCTCTGATATGAAACCGTTTCGCAAATTGGTGGTCAAGAAACATGGCATCTAAGTAGAGAGTCACTCAAATTCGGCCATATAAGCAGTGACCGTTGTAGCCTGATGAAGTTTGTACAGAGTGGCTTTGTGATTCAAATAGGAGGACGGCCCAAAGAGAAGTTTGAGAGCTTTGGCAAAAATCTCCCATGTGGAAAGATGTGTTGGAATCGGAACGACCTAGATCCACCCGATCCAGTCAAAGCAGCGGAAAACCCGAACCCCAAATATCATAGCCACCATTTAGTAGGAACAAAGAACAATGAATGCACAAATTTTTTTACGTGGAAACCCTTCCCAAACCAAGAGGAAAACCACGGGACATAGTCCATCAATAAGTCAACCATGTAAAATGGTTACACAAACTCGTAGATAGAGTACAACAACCACCTAGCTACATAAGCCCCGTGAGACGAAACGAAGAAGAAGAGTCCGAGAATACAAAGTCCTCACACTTGAGTTTCACTCACCGCTCTCTCTTTCTTCCACTTTTTCTCTCCTCATCAGGTGCACTCTACTCTCTCATTTTACAAGTGTTGGTGAAACGGCGGACGCCATTTCACCCCGCACACAACGGCGCACAGATCGCGCTCGCGTGTCTCCGTCGCTGGCCGGCAAACAAAGACCCGTGGTGTCTCGGACACACGCCCATATGCATGATGGCCCCGCTTCCGTCCCGAGCACTGGGACTCACCCTCCCGGTGAGTTCTCACACATTCTCGCCACTCCTCCCGGGTGCTTCACAATGCCTCGCCCACCGCATGCCCAGCATGCATATATATAAGCCCACTGAGACCTTTAATTAATAAAGGTGTGGCGTGTGGACAATCTTCTACCACCTGCCCTGCAGCCTATGCTGTAGCCGTCCACCTACTCTGTAATCGCCTATTTCCAAGAACGGCGCATGCTCTGACAAGTCTACAACTCCGGGCGCTCGCAGATGGCTCGCCAGACGGCGCATGCACCGACATGCTCCGCAATCGCCATCCGCACAAACGCGCATGACCGGCTGTGTCCGACACCTATCCTCCAAAGGCCAAATTTCCGCTACGTGCAATAACGTCCTCGGTCAATACTGCACTCAAGCTCCTGACCATCTCGTGCCCATGGCGACATAAGAGTCATCCGGTGTTCTTTGGTCTCGGGCAAGGACAACGACCTCGGACTTTCCAAGTCCTCGGTCCCCTCACCTGCACACCCCATGTCCCCTCGACGATACATGCACTCAGCCATGTCCGCGGGGATTCCATACGGTGTCACCAATCGGTAAACTGCCTTCCCCTTTCGCCATCCGCGCTTACGCCCACTCACTATGTCAGCCAGAGCCGCGGCTGTCCGGGGCGCCCGGCCGCCCGCCCGCCTTGGCCCGTCCGCACGCCCTTCCGTCCAGGGGCCCTGATGTCTCGCCATGGCTGTCTCGCGCGCCCGATTGGGCCGATGACAACCAGGTTTATTGGGTTACCCACAAGGGAGTGACTAACCCCAACAAACTTCCTCACGACTTGCTGGGGGAACACCTTCACCCTTTATCCGGCGATCGCCGCTTCTTCCGCAGCCTTCCCGTCAACTGGAATCCCGACGCCAAGCTTCGCTTTTGCCCGCTGCTCGGGCCTTAGGTCCCGCGGCTCCGCCCCCTACCGCCGCGCATTTAGCTCCTCGGCGCCCGCCTCGTCCTACACAGCCCCGCTCGTCTCTACTCGCCCCGCTGCTGCTCCGCGACTCCGCCGCCAGTTCCTACTCCCTCCGCCCAGCCCACACAGCTCGTCTCGCGCCCATTCTGGTTTGTTGTACTTTTTAATGCTCCCTTCCGGCCCACTACATGGCAAACTCTTTTCACAATGACTCCAAATATATTTTGATCGCAATGAACTTCTACTGCTCCACTTTCCGCGACACCTCATATTCTGGTAACTCAGAACGTGACTTTCATACGCCTGGTCTTAGGACTTTGGGTCACGCCCTGGCTCCATCATCTTCACAGTACGCCTTTCCTGGCCAAGACTTTCCGCAACTGACCCTTTCCGGCAGGCCAATCTTCGCAGTAACAGTCCTCAAATCTCTCCCCTATGGACCTTTTCCGACTTTATGCTCGTGCCGAGAACGCGACTTACCAGCCCTTTGGTCTTCGACTGGGTCACGCCTGGCCCCTTCCTCCATTCGATGACAAAGACTCCTGATCAGCTGAGAGGTGGATCGACTGACCGCCGTCTCGCTTTCCTCGTCTCAAAGACCTTTGCTCCTCCGGTCATTATCAAAGTCACCATGCCGTCAGGAGAACCATGTCTCCGATACCACTTGTTGGAATCGGACCCACCGATCCACCCGATCTGGGCCAAAGCAATGAAAACCCGAACCCCCAAATATCGTTAGCCACCATTTAGGCAGAACAAAGAACAAATGAATGCAACATTTTTTTACTGGAAACCCTTTCCCAAACCGAAGAGGAAAAACCACGGGACACATAGTCCATCAATAAGTCAACCATGTAAAATGGTTACACAAACTCAGAGATAGAGTACAACAACCACCCTAGCTACATAAGCCCCAGAGACGAAAACGAAGAACAGAGCCCGAGAATACAAAGTCCTCACACTTTGAGTTTCACTCACTGCTCTCTCTTTCTTCCACTTTTTCTCTCCTCATTGTGGTGCACTCTACTCTCTCATTTTACAAGTGTTGGTGAAACGGCGGACGCCATTTCACCCCCGCACACAACGGCCGGCGCGCACTGCGCCTCGCGGCGTGTCTCCGCCGCCAGCAGTGGTGCAAGCGGCACTGTGGTGTCTGGACACACGCCCATATGCATGATGGCCCTGCTCTGTCCGAGCACTCTGGGGACTCACCCTCCTGGTGAGTTCTCACACATTCTGCCACTCCTCCTGGGTGCTTCACAATGCCTTGTCCACTGCATGCCCAGCATGCATATATATAAGCCCAGCTGGAGACCCTTTAATTAATAAGCAGGTGGCGTGTGGACAATCTTCTACCACCTGCCCTGCAGCCTATGCTGTAGCCGTCCACCTACTCTGTAATCGCCTATTTCCAAGAACGGCGCATGCTCTGACAAGTCTACAACCTGGCGCCTGCTCAGACGGCGCATGCACTGACATGTCTGCAACTGGCCATCTGCACAAACGGCGCATGCACTGACAGGTCTGACACCTATCCTCCAAAGGCCAAATTTCCGCTACGTGCAACAACGCGTCCCGGTCAATACCGCACTCAAGCCCTCGGACCATCCGTGCCCATGGCGATTACAAGAGTCATCCGGTGTTCTTTGGTCTCGGCGGGATGAACGACCTCGGACTTTCCAAGTCCTCGGTCCTCACCGTGCACACCCCATGTCCCCGGACGATACTGTGCACTCAGCCATGTCCGCGGGGGATTCCATACCAGTGTCACCAACTGGTAAATTTCGGCCTTCCCTTTGGCCATCCGTGCGCTACGTCCACTCACTATGTCAGCGTACCGTGGCTGTCCGGGCGCCCTGGCTGTCCGCCCGCCTTGGCTGTCCGCACGCCCTTACTGTCCGGGGGCCCTGGATGTCCTCGCGCCATGGCTGTCTGCGCGCCCCGATTCAGTCTGATGACAAACCAGTTTATTGGGTTACCCACAAGGGAGTGACCAACCCCAACAAACTTCCCCTCACGACCTTGTGGGGAACACCTTCACCCTTTATCCGGCGACCGTCATCGCCTGCCTTCCGGCAGCTTCCCGTCAACTGGGAATCCCGACGTCAGTTCTGCCCTTGGCCCTGCTGGCTCCGCCCTAGGTCCTGCTGGCTCCGCCCTTGGCCCTACTGCCTCCGCATTTAGCCCTGCTCAGCTCCGCCCTTGGTCCTACACAGCTCCGCCCTTGGCCCTACTCAGCCCCGCTGTTGGCCCTGCTGACTCCGCTACTAGCCCTACTCAGCTCCGTCCGCGGCCCACACAGCTCTGTTCGCGGCCCATTGCTGGTTTTGTTGTGCTTTTTACCGTTCCTTCCAGTTCCACACTACATGGCAAACTCTTTTCACAATGACTCCAAATATATTTTGATCGCAATAGACCTCGGCGGCTCCACTTCTGCGACACCTCATATTCTGGTAACTAGAACGTGACTTACACAGCCTTTTGGTCTTCAGACTTTGGGTCACGTCCTTGGCTCCATCATCTTCACAGGTACGCCTTTCCGGTCAGCACCTTCCGCAAGCAGCCCTTTCCGGGCCGGGGCCAATCTCAGCATTAACAGAGTCCTCAAATCTCTCCCTATGGACCTTTCCGACTTTATGCTCTGGTGCCGAGAACGTGACTTACACAGCCCTTTGGTTTTCAGACTTTGGGTCACGTCCTTGGCCCCTTCCCCTCCATTCGATGACAAAGACCTCGGACTGCTGAGAGGTGGACGGACTCTGGACCGCCGTCTCGTTTCCTCGTTCAGCACTGCTCCTCTGGTCATTATCAAAGTCACCATGCCGTCAGGAGAACCATGTCTCTGATACCACTTGTTGGAATCGGAACGACCTGGATCCACCCGATCCAGTCAAAGCAGCGGAAAACCCGAACCCCCCAGTCATCGTTAGCCACCATTTAGTAGGAACAAAGAACAATGAATGCACAGCATTTTTTTACTTGGAAACCCTTTCCCAAACCGAAGAAGAAAAACCACGGGACACATAGTCCATCAATAAGTCTACCATGTAAAATGGTTATACAAACTCAGAGATAGAGTACAACAACCACCCTAGCTACACAAGCCCCAGAGACGAAAACGAAGAACAGAGCCCGAGAATACAAAGTCCTCACACTTTGAGTTTCACTCACTGCTCTCTCTTTCTTCCACTTTTTCTCTCCTCATTGTGGTGTACTCTACTCTCTCATTTTACAAGTGTTGGTGAAACGGCGGACGCCATTTCACCCCCGCACACAGCGGCCGGCGCACTGCGCCCCTGGCGGTGTCTCCGTCGCCTGGCCGGTGCAAACAGCACCCAGGGTGTCTGGACACACACCCATATGCATGATGGCCCTGCTCTGTCCGAGCACTCTGGGGACTCACCCTCCTGGTGAGTTCTCACACATTCTGCCACTCCTCCTGGGTGCTTCACAATGCCTTGTCCACTGCATGCCCAGCATGCATATATATAAGCCCAGCTGGAGACCCTTTAATTAATAAGCAGGTGGCGTGTGGACAATCTTCTGCCACCTGCCCTGCAGCCTATGCTGTAGCCGTCCACCTACTCTGTAATCGCCTATTTCCAAGAACGGCGCATGCTCTGACAAGTCTGCAACCTGGCGCCTGTTCAGACGGCGCATGCACCGACATGTCTCGCAGAATCGCTGCCGCACAAACGGCGCATGCACCGATAGGTCCGACACCTATCCTCCAGGCCAATCGCCCACTACGTGCAACAACGCCCCTGGTCAATACCGCACTCAAGTCCTCGGATCATCTCGTGCTGCATGGCGATTACAAGAGTCATCCGGTGTTCTTTGGTCTCAGCGTGGACAACGACCTCGGATTTTCCAAGTCCTCGGTCCTCACCGTGCACATTCCATGTCCCCGGACGATACTGTGCACTCAGCGATGTCCGCGGGGGATTTCATACCAGTGTCACCAACGGTAAATTTCGGCCTTCCTTTTGGCTGTCCGTGCGCTACGTCCACGCACCTATGTCAAGACCCATTGCCCGAGCGCCCTGGTGCCCGCCCGCCGCCTTTGTCCCGCGCGCCCTTACTGTCCGGGGGCCCTGGATGTCCTCGCGCCATGGCTGTCCGCGCGCCCCGACTTAGTCTGATGACAAACCAGTTTGTTGGGTTACCCACAAAGGAATGACCAACCCCAACAAAATGATGGGTTGTGTGTATTCATTGGCACTATTAGAGGGCCGCTCCGGACATATAGAAGGCAGCTACGGGTCAGCATCTAATCTGGTGGGGCATTATGGCACAGGTAGAACCAAACAACAGGGATGGGGACCAATTAATCAGAATACCGAAAAAGAGAAAAATGGAAAAAAAGATATTGTGTTATATGTAATTGTAAAATTTTTAGGGCAAGCAGCTCAATTATTCTGGCGCTTTTTGTTGGCATCGGTTGACTTGGCGGTACAACTACACAACAGTAATAAGGCAGGTAACAAACATTCATTGAATATCTAACATAATATAAAAATTAAAAAAATATCTATTTAAAAATATTACCTAATATAAAAACTTTGGCCACGGATAAAATAAAAAGGAATCAAATGGTGCTTCTCCTGCCATCCCCAATCCACCTTGTAAGTACACCTACAATGTAGGATATATTACATAAGTATTTTATTTAATTTTTTTAAAATATTAAAATATCAAACTTTTAATGTTATAAAAAATAACAATAAAAATATATTATTTTTATAATTTTTAAGCATTTTTTAATATTAATATTTATACGTTAAATTTCAATCTAAGAGAAATGCGGTGGGCTGCGGCGCCCAGGCGCGTGGCAGCCCCACTTGCCCCCTTCTTCCGCCTTGAGCTGCTCTTTTGTATGTTTCGGTTCCTTAAGTGCCTGAGTTTTCGTTGCAAGATCGATTTCTCCCCCTTCTCTAACCCCTGCTTCTGGTTCTCCGGTTCTATCTCTGTCTCTGTCCGTTCTCCTCCCCCTCCTGTCACTGTTCCCCTCCCTTCGCAGTCACATCTCATCGCCAGAAGACCAGCGGCTGAACTCTTTCAAGTAAGGTAACTGGCAAATATCACCAGTTGTGCTCCGCGGCGGCCGAGATTGCTTCTGAAATAGGTATCATAATAGTGCATATAGATTCTCATTAATCAGGTTGGATTATAGAAACAGGGATAGTGTACAACTTGTTTGATAAAAGCCTTAAGAAGGCTTATGCTTCATTGTCTATGTCTATTTTAACTATTCAAATAATGTGTTTTAAATTGAAGAACCGATTGTGTGGGGGAAAAAACAGCTGTATTAAATGGTGCTCAAGTCTCTGGGCAAACAAACAGATATAGAATGATCTCCATATGCTTTGTCTCATATAATTTTTCACTTGTGTAGTTTTGCCCTGGTTCCTTTTCTTCTTGTTATCTTTTTAGTTAAAACTTGTTTGGTAAAACGCCTAAGTGAGTTTTATGCTTCATTTTCCATGTTTATTTTAATTATTTCAACCGTGTGTTTATTGGAAGAACGGGTTCTATGTAAAAGATTAATAGAATTGAAAAACATGCTTAGTGTGTTGCAAGCTGCCAACGAGAATAGGGAATACGTATCACCTAGACGGGACATACAAATCGAAGATGCCCACATGATGTACGTGTAGAGGTGGGAGTTACCTATATTGTTATAGGAAGTTGTAGAATGGCCTAGGGTATTATAGAAAGGAAAACAAGGGAGGATACATATGCTTACTCTAGAATGTTCATTGCAGAATGTGGAGTGGGGGTACTGTAGAGAATGCTCCAGAGCTTTGACCAAACCATCCATAGGTGGAGGATGGAGGAGAGATTCCAGCAATTGGTTGAGGATGTGTACTGCCTATACAAAGATGTCAGCCGTGCGCTTGGGACAAGCCAAGAGTGGCTAACTTTTGAGAGCTCTGTGGGTGATTTTATGGGTGTTGTTCTTGGAGTGGTGCTCCACCCTCCTCAAGCTTTCTATATTGAAGTGGGTGCTTCCTCAAGTCTTGTGTTTTTAACCATTTGGGGTGGGAACTTTGGAAGAAGGCTGACTTGTCTACATTACACAGGGTATGTTTGGGAGGAGCCACTGAATTATATAGGAAATGTCATCCCATGACCTCTGTCTTTGGTAAAATAAACATCATGGAATGATCTTCATAGGTTTTGTAAATTTGTTTCTGGTAACTTTTCTACTTCTCTTGTTGTTGGGAGTGGATTAACCTTAATTTCATCTTGTTTTCATAGGGACGAATTGATAAAAGGTAGAGGGACAGATTGGAAGATTTCTGTGGTCAATTTTGCTATTAGACATTATGTTTGAGGAAAGGATACATTGCAGAATGAGTTGATCATTTTTAGCCCAAAAGAGATGATATCTGGTGTATTAATATTGGTAGCTGCAGTTGCACTTTCAAGAAACTTCTCAAGATTAGTGAAGAGGTGCAGTAATGGGGGTGGGTAAAGGCAATAGAATGTGGAAACTTGGTCCTCATTGTACCAAAGCTACTTATGGCCTTCCAAATGCATAGTCCTGCTGAGTGATGGTCTGTTATTTCAAAAGATTCTACCCAAGAACAGTTCTATCCTTTGGCTTATGGTGCACAACAAATTACTATGTAAAGACTGTTAAAATGGATGAGATTAGATGACAATACTTTCTAATTGTCTCAAGGACAGTTGAAAAATGCAAATCACCTAATTTTCAATGTAACTTCACAAAAGGATGCTTGGCAAGATGTGCTGAAAGACGGATTTCATATTGGGTTCTGTTGTCATAGTCTTAATGAGATTTTCTCTCCAACTTAGGAATTAAAAAAGATTTTGATGTAGAGGTTGATAATTTGAGGATGTAGAGGATGAGCATTGCATGGTTTTAGAGAAATTGGTGGGTTGAACAAAACAGAGACCCAGCAGCAGGAGTTAGAGGAGGTCCTATTGGTGGTTTTCCCCAGGCATCTGAACAAGGCAGTTATTAACTTGGCACTTGTGTGTCTTGATGAGAGGAAAATTGGCTTCTAGCAAAAGGTACTAGTTGTTGTGAGGTTGTGGGAGAATCAATCTGGGAAGGGTGTAATTAAAATGCAGCAATAAGCTTGCTGGTAGAATATATTATGGATTTGTGTTGATATTTCACTGCTTATCCGTGCACAACAGTGCTAATTGTTTAGCTCACAATGTCACAACCTAGGGTTACTACTGACCAAATCCTGGAGTATGACACCGCAAAACTGACTTCCATGCTACTTTTTGCAAACATCTTATTTTCCATAAAACGTTCAAAACATATGATACAACTTAGGATTTGTTACTGCCTTTTACAGATTAACTTACAAAATGTCATCAAAAGAAAACTCAATCAAGAGTTTTATAAGTACAAAGATGGTATGCAATCTAAACTACGAGATCTTCCATCACCCGAAGCTTTTGAGAGGTACATAATTCTTGCTATACTTGGGGGAAGGAAATGAGGAGAGTGAGCTGAATGCCTGATAAGTAAAATCATGATATAAGAATGAATATAACAATAACTATGAACGTACATGAGAATCCCAAGTTATATTCTAACACCATCGACCAACCTCCTTCCACTTTTCGATTTCTAGCGACTAAAATAATATATATTACTAATTATGTATGTCTATAGTTGGACATGTCTCAACTTAACCTATAAACAATTAAATCCATACATAGTTTTTGCCAGAAATAGAAGTATAACGACATTATCAAAATGACTCCATTATTAACGGAGTGAAAGGGCTTGTCCGTGGGAGTCTACACTAAGGGCCTCTATAGGTTCGATCTTTTTGGATTCTATAGTATCTATATACATTGTTCATTGTATATCCATAAAGAACAACATGATAATAATAAAAATTTAAAAGGAAGGAGGCCAAGGACTTGTTGATCTTGATTCAGATTGAGGATGAACTCCATGCCTCACCACCCCTTCCTATTTATTCCAATAATTTACCAAACTGATGACCTTTATTACTAAGCCAAACTTTGTGATATTTATTTCAAGTTCCTAACACTTAGGAACTTAATCACAACTTACGGTACGTTTGGTTGCTGGAATAGAATAAGGTGGGAATAGAATAGTTATTTCAGGGAATAAAAAAGGATGGTAATAGAGTTGGAATTGTTATTCTTATATTTGGTTGTTGGAATAGAATAAGGTGGGAATTAGTATTCGATTGTTTGGTTTGTAGAATAGTATGAGGAATAAGGTGAGAATAGTAATAATAATAATAATAATGATAATAGTAATAATAATAACAATAATAATAATAATAATAAACATAATAATAATAATATGTAATAATAATACATAATAATAATAATAATATATAATAATAATATCTAATAATAATAATAATAAAACAAATAAATAATAATACCTAATAATTAATAATAACAATAATATTTATAATAATAATAATAATAAAACAAAATAATAATAATAATACAAAATAATAATAATAATATGTGATAATAATAATACCTAATAAATAATAATAATAATAATAATAATAATACAAAATAATAATAATAATAATAATAATAACAATAATAATAAAATAAAAAAATTATGTGGGAATTGTTATTCCTACATGTGTGGGAATAACAATTCCTATCTTACTACTAACCAAACGGAGGAATTCCTATTCCCGCGGGAATAGAAATTCTTTTCCCCCCAATTCCTGCAACCAAACATGACGTTAGCGATTTTTAATTTTTACTTTATTACCCATTTATCAAAGTGATCAATTTCAATTATTATTTTAACTCTACAATTTTTTAAAAATAAAACTTTGGGTGATTACTTTGGGCACATTTTCTTATTAAAAATTAGTATAAAGTCATGAATTTCATGCTAAGATTTAAAATATTAGCTTAATCATTGAAATTTTTTCTACATCTTGTATTTAATATAATCAATACTTAAACCAATAGGTGTTTCATGGTATTATCTTGAACTTCTTATGGCTCAAGCATGATTCGCGTTACTTCAACATAATAAATCATCTTCAAAATTCCATTATATCTTCTTTATTTCTTCATTATAAACTTATATGCAATTAGAAGACAATGAAAAGAAGATCACGAATTATTTATTTGATTTCTTCTAAATGGCTTCACCTTTCTTCAGAAACTCACACAAACTCTCTCTTTCATTCCCATTCAGTTGAGAGGCTTTTATAGGGAGTCTAAAGATCTAAATATGACCTATTTATAGGACCCTTAGGAGCCTTCTTCACTTTCCTCCGCATAAGACACATAGATAGTTGGAAGCATGCACCAACAATGCCTTGTAAGCATGCATGTTGTACCTCTACTAACTTCATGCCTGAAGTCACGTAGCAATGCAAGGCTTCTTAGTGTTGCACTAACTCTTCCATCCTATAATGGCGTGACTCCACAATTTCCACTAAGGCATGAAACTTTTATATAGTTTTTCGCTAACTCACAAGTCTTGAATAAGCTATCAAGATATCTCTGTGTTGAAAGCAATTGAATAAAAAAAATGGATCACAAGGCATGGTGGCAAAATCCAACTCTAGCGGCCCACTGTGCTATAGCCTAAACCAATTGTCCCTTACACGAGAAAATCTATTAGATTATGCAAATTAAGTCCACGCATGTTAATCATATAGAATTTCAAGTATATGGCATAATCCATGTTAAAAAAAAGGCTTCTAAGCATGCCTTGGAAAGCATTGAATCAAAGTTTAACTTGAACTCGGAATAATGATCACACATAATTTTCTCCAGTCTGCTAGAACAATACATAGTCATATTCTCTTTCTTTGATGCATGAAGATTTTCTTGGCCATCTCTTCTTTCTTTTGAATGCTGAACACATTTCTTGTATTCAATGAAATCATTTTCAGTGTTCCAGAAAAAAAAGAAGGTAAAAAAATCCATTGCATTGTTTATGTGAGAGACAGATCATATCCATTTACCATTAAACAATTTCGATATGCATATTCCTCATCTTGGTTTTGCTGTGTCGTAAAATTTATCATCTGACTCGACAAGTCTTTTACAAGTCTATAATTACATATTCCTGTATAATTGCCTGTCTTTTGTTGTCATTTCTGCTTTTGTTATTTTTAGGCATATCTGAAATGTAGAATTCTTATAAGAAATCTATATTCATATATGTGAACCGTCCTGTAGATAATATGGACTTTTGATATTCACATTTCACATTTCACTTGCACGCCCTACTGTTGCTTCAAAGAGGACACACATTTTGGAAAAGATAGAATGACGAGAAGTCTTGTTGTATGTTGAAAAGTACTGTTATGCCAATGGAGTGGCACATGAAAGCCTTGATCCAATGATGAGCATGCCCAAGAGGATTAACCAAACAAGTTGTCTTTTTCTTGTGATTTTGGGTTGAGCTCTTCAGTTTTAGTACTCGATGTGAACCCTTTAATCTATAATAGTAATGTCGAAATGCTAAATCATAAATGGCACTTGGTTATATAACTTTCTCCGTAGTGGATGAAGAGTGGTGGGAAAGCTACCAACTATGATGTGCACTAGGCTTGAACTCCCCACCATTTGAGGAGGGAGATGCTTTTCCAACTTGGCTACCAAGTGGTTGGCTCCATAGGGTTTACCTTGGAGTGCTTGCATATTTTTAAATTTGTTGCTTCATCTGGTAGCAATATTCAAATTCAAATTCAAAACCCCAACTATGACATCTTTTTCTTTGCCACTTCACATTTTGACACGCACTTTGTATTGAGGGATAGGGGCTTCTTCATTCCATTCTTAGTTACCACTTTGAGGAATTATTTTAAAATTGATGTTCATTTGTATGGGTCTTCTATATTATTTTGGTAAAGCATAGTCATGTAAATGCTGCTCACAATGTAGCTGAACTACACTATATTGTCAAGTTTTTCAAATACTCATAGGACAACATTATATCAACTCTTTTACCAGAAGGAAAATGTGCTTTTTTTTCCTCTTATTTTTCATTTTACAACCTAACAAAGGAAACTAGTTTTACTGAAATCTTATTTTCCTTTTACATATGATTTTTATTGGACATCCAAGCAAATCAAAGAAAATGAGTTTTTCTTTTTCCTTATTATTTTCTTTTCCTTCAAAATTTCTAGTTGCAAACAGGAGACAAGGTTTCCATTGAACTGCTTGATGAGAGGTTGGTCTTCTACCTACTGCAACTACCACCATTCACCAAGTTAATCCAATCCTCTATCAGTGGCATTACAATGCAGCCTTATTGTTATTTCCGCCAATAGTAGTTTGTGTTTGATGTTGACTTCATTCTGTGTGTATTAACTAGTTTCATTTTCACCTAGTGCGGCTCACAGGTTGCATCTTTAGAGATGGATAACCAGAAAAAAGAGGAGCTTTCTGGACTGCTAACTATTCTCCCCTCTGTGGAGTTTTGTTGTATTTATGGTTCTAGTCTACATCCAAGCAATCACGATGAGGTTCTCAATCTTCTTTGCCTTAATTTCAGATATTTGTTTTCTTGTGCTTTGCTTAGAGTGAGTGAGATTACTAATTTGGGATATCAACTTCTTCTTCTCTTCTCTCTTGTGTCGATTTTCTGCTGTTAGATGTGCATGATTGATTACATTCTAGGAGTTCGAGATCCTGTAGAATGGCATTCAGAGGTGGGTTTCAATTCTGGATCTCTGTTTAGGGCACTCTAATGAGCAAATTATTAACTGATGCAGAGATCTCTCTAATTTCTCTCTTTATTCCTACAATCAAGAATCTAAAAATGAACAGCAGTCACTATGCCTCATGGATGGCATACCTTGGTGGTGCAAAGCTGGTGATTTCCTCAACTCATCTGTCTTGGTTTGGTTATCTATCTCTCCGTTTCTTCTCTTGTTTTTATGGAATTTCTTTTTTCCCCTTGATTATGAAATGTTGAGGAATGGTTATCTCTTTGTTAGATAACTGAAATTGCTGATGAAATTGGTGTAGGAGTTCACTTTAATCCATTTGTTTCTTGGAATAGCAAGGTACTGACCATTCAAGACCTCGTAGTATAATCTGTCTGTTATGTTTTGAATTTGCATATTATGGTGATTACCATATGCTAAATGAGCGTATGCATTTTGAGGGGCCTCCTTCAAATCATGACTTTGTCCTTTTTCTTCTCTGATGGCAGACTGTGAAATATGGGGTCGTCAGAATGCATGACTTGATTGAAGATATATTGCACTGGGATAGGTTTTATTTGAGTGGCCGTTTACAGAAACCTGTATGTTATTATCTGAATCTGATGACCAAATTCAAGTTTCATCCATCTATGTTCTCCCTTAGATTTGATTTAAATATTTACTTCAGGTTGCTCGTGCATTACTCTTCCTAACTGTGAATATATAATTTGGTTTTCAAGTTGCTGTGGTGATTACTCTGTTACAGTATTTAGCAAATATACTTACCGTTGCTTGTTGGTTTTCCTTTTCTCAAGCAAATATTTTGAATTTGTTTTCTGGAGGTTAATATTCTCGCAGATAGCTTGGATGTACAACATATCAACTCTTTTAATTTAAGAGCTGCAACATCTGCTGCCTTACTCCTTTTATCTTCCAATCTCACTGAGGTGTGCTTTGGTCACCTGCTCATTTTCTTTGGACTATTTGTGTTGTATTTTTTATTCTATGCTCATGCAGGAAGATCTTTATGCGAAAATCTGTAGCCTCTCTTACATTGGTGATGTGCGGATGCTCTTTGCGGAGGATAGACATAAGGTAAGCCTGATGTCAGCACTTCTATGGAAAAGGAAATTTCCTGTGCTTTCAGTAGTATTGTTTTCTCTGTAGTCCTTGGATGGCGTAAGATCTCATGGAACTGAATTTTGGTTATATAATGAGGAGTTGAAGTACACTTTAAGCCAAAAATATGTGCTACTTGTAAGGGTCTAGAGGACAGGGAAGGCTGTGGGGCATTGTTGTATGCCTTTTATGCTGTCGATTTTGTTGTTCTGCTATATCTTTTCATGAAAAATCCCTGCAGACTAGATATTGGAGAAATGCAAGAAAGGATGGAAGACTAGTACTACTGTTTATGGTATTTCTATTATTTTAGGGATTGAGGATATCTAGTTAGTATTGCTTATTTTGGGAAGTCTATTTTGTTTGTATTGCAGGATCCAGTGCTGGCACCGGACTGGAAAATTGACTAAAAATTTTGTGTGACACCAACTTAATTAATCAAGAACAGACAGATGTATTTATTGGCTAAGATGCTTGGAAACAAGAAAAGTAAGTAAACTAATTCTAGTGGATTGAAATTTCCTAATCTAAAATAGAATAAATTGTACTTAAAATATCTCTATAATTATACCTAAAATACAATAGAGTACATAATAATCTCAATTATAATACCCTCCTGCAGTTATTTAAATAAGTGAGGGTATAATTTCCATCTCTTTCTTTTTTGCACCACTTCTCGTGTCTAAACTTGTCCACAATTCTTAAAGAAAAGAAGAATTAGAGAGTGAGTAATGATGCAACCATAATTATCAGGTTTTCTGTCTGATATGCATAGCCTGGCATGCGTTTAGTTCAGTTTCACTCTGCATAAGATATTACATTAAGAACCATATTTGTTATGCGGTACACAAGAGAGTTTGGGGATCCCCATGACTAAGGATGCAACCAGAAACTACCCTTTCTTTTGGGGCTTCATGACATAGATTGCAGGATTGAGCCACCTTGTTGGTACACTATTCCTAGCACTTGCCAGCAAGAGGAGACTCATGATACTAAATGAAGCTGAAAGTCTGAAGTAGAAGGACCGGAGGTTCAAGAGAAGGGTGTGATTCAAAACAATCATAACTGACATTTGTTTCCTTTTAAAACTCATTGAGGTTAGTGTTCTCCTCTGCTTGCACTTGGGTTTCATCCAACAATCAAAAAGTGTGTCATCCCTAAATCTCATGTAGGTTCACGGTGGTGGTGGATCTGGATAAAAAAAAAAGTTGAAATTCTAGTTGTAAGATATTTAATGAAACCGCTGTTGGAATTGGGATTTTATTCAATGAGAAAGTGATTAAATATCTGAAGTTTTTCTTTATATATTATATGGATGATCTGATCCTCAAGGACCATGGTTGGAAATTGTTTAATTGCCTTTCTTTGAGGAAGAAGTGTAACATAATCAACTTGAAATTGGGACATTTTTTTGAAATCTTATTGGGACACTGGATTTGTTATATTATATTTTTACTTTTTGTGAAAAGTTTACCAATTGAAGTGGAGGACTCCTCTAGAAAACATGGGACTGGGTGATCAACTATTCAATCAAATGATATTTAGATTTTTTTTTTTTCAAAAAATTACATACATGAAAGCATCAAATAAGAAAGGGTGATTAACGTCCACATCAAAATAAACTGCGTTTGTTGTTTGAAGTTCGAACACAAGAGGAATAGAACTTGAAGTAAGCAGCTGCACCTAAATCCAAATTTAGGCTATAAAGAGGAGGCTAATGTCTATTAGGTGACCTAAGTCTAAACCCACAAGGTCACTCTATCTTACAAAACAGAGACAATTAGGAGGAAGGTGTGGCTCACGAACTTTGCGTGATAAGAGAATGGCCTACGGTGGTCACCAAAGCTAAGATTGGCTCTAGGGTGGCTGCATGGTGGCTTTTGGAAAAATAGGCGCTTTTGCACTGAGGGGAGGGGAGGGGAGGGGCCTGTCCTACAACTAATGGAGTAAATCCTAAGAATGACAATTTCCAAATCTTCCCCTCTAGCATCATATGGCATCTTTTTATTTCTTGTGACTAGAATTATTTCGATCTTATGATGTATAGCTTTGGTCACGAAGTTGTTTCCTACCTTATTTAATGCTCTGTATTCAAGTTTACTAGAAGAATGGATACCCTGCTGTCTGATGTCCCTTTCCTCGTCTAGTTTCCTCTTCTTACTCCCTATTTTCATCCATTTATATTAATTTGTCTATTGATTTGAAAGATATCATTTTCCATTACTCTTTGAATATTTACATCTAACAAAATTTCATATTCATCCACTCTATATGCCAACCAACACTGAAGAATAAGTTCAAAAAACAGAGATAAGAGACTTCATCTCTGCCTTACCAATCTCATTGAATATTCTGTGCCATCAAATGCATCACCTACATCTCATTCTCATGTTCAGATTAGATTTTTGTGGCAAAATCATCATCTTCACATCCTTATCTTTCTACAGTAAGCTTTGACAATTTGGTAGAAGAAGAGTGATTTATGCTGTCCAAGATCAATGCACTTTGTTAGAATGGAAAAAGAGTGTTCTGTTAGGAATATGTTGAAGGATGTCTTTTTTGGTATATTCCTTATAGGGGTAACTAAGCTGCTTATATTATACAAATAACTCTCTATATATGAAAATAATCTAACCCTAAAGATCTAGGAGGTTTCTTTATTCTTCTCTATTCCTCTATACGTGCATGGTATTAGAGCTTTAAGAGTTGCCATCATTGCCAGCAAACCCTCTCTCTGGTATCTGATGCCCCTCATTGAGTAGAATCAACACTCCATAGTGATTTTAGTTGTCGCACGTAATCTGACAACCTTATTGTCGATTTGAGTTTTCATTTAAAACCCTAAATTTGGTGTTGCCTACCTAATTCAAGGAGTCTTAGAGTGCTTCGCCTCTTTTTGTGACCACTTGGAGCTCGTAGGTACCTACTTAGGCTTCGTCGGCCATGAGTCTGACTAGCACTCATGTGGTCTTGAGTGTGCGTGGTTGTCGTCAGTGGTGGAGGGCCATGATGGAGGAGCCTTGTTCCTCTTTTTTGTCGCATGAGCCGTTGTGCTCATGATTGTGGTGGAGAAGATTCTATTCCAATTTCGTGGAGCTTGCGAGTGTGGAGGAGAAGATTTCTTGAAGTTCATATTCTGATTTTTATTTCATGGCTACTAAAGATGAATTGAGTACATCCCATGCTGCTTTTGAGACTATTTCATATATGTCCTCTCAAACTACTGATCAACTCCTTAATGGGGAAAATTATCTGCATTGGAGGAAGATTGTCCTCCTTGCAATTGGTGGTGTGGGCAAAGAAGGTCATATGACAGATGACCCTCCCAATTTAATGACTGATCCACTTGGGGCAAAAGTGTGGATTTGTGAAGATATACGCCTACACTTTCAATTAATCAATTCTATGGAGCAAAGGGTAGTCATTCTCATCACTCATATAGATACTGTTAAGGCTTATAAGAATATCCATCTGTGTTGTATTTTAGGGAGTATAATATGTCCAGAATGTTTAATGTGTCTAAATTATTTCTTTGTTTGGATCAGAAGGATTGGATTGTAAGTGACTATTTTGTTGATTTTGAGCAACTCTATGAACAACTGAATCTTCTTATGCCAATCTCCTTTGATGTGAAGAAAATGTAGGAACAATGCAAATAATTAGCTATCTTAAGTTTCCTAACTGAGCGTTGACATGATTTTAACTCTGCTCATGCCCATATTTTGGTTGGTGCTACAATGACCTCCTTAATTGATGTATTCCCATGCATTCTTTGCCTTGATTGTGATGCCTCACCATCTATTGATCTCATAGACCAAATGGTGATTGTGAGTCACACCTTATCTATTGTTCGAGGTGGTGATCGGGGCATGGGCCAGAATAGTTGTGGCCTAGATGTAAAATTCACATGTTTTCATTGTGGTGGCGTCGGTTATACACAAAACAAATGCTTTGGCTGATAAGTCTTTAGTTATGGTTATGGGAATTGGTATTGTTCCCTTAAAATCATCTATATTGCATTTGCCTTCCTTTTCATTTAACTTTTTATCTATTTGTAAGTTTATGGCAAAAATTACTGCTCTGTTGTCTTTTCCTCTAATGGTTGTGAAAGGATCTCACGATGATGAGGGTCATTGGTAGGGGTTATCACAATTTAGGGGTCCTCTACGTGTTTGATGCAGGACTATCCCTTATAGTTTGCTCTATTTCTATTACTTTACCACCCAAGCTCCTTCATTAACTTGGCCATTCTTCATTAACCAGTTTAAAGCAACTATGTCCCAATTTTCACTCCGTGTCCACTTTATTTACCTGAGAGTTAATCAACGAGCTTTTGCTCTGTTTGAAGTGGTACATTTAGTTATGTGGGGTCCATGTCATGTACCCTCTAAAATGGGCTTTCATTATTTCGTTATTTTTATTGATGCTTATTCTCAAACTACTTGGTTATACTTAATGAAAAGTCGTTACCGAATTATTTTCTTTCTTTTTATGTTTTTTGTTGAAGTTCAGAATTAATTCTCTTCTTCAATTAAAACCTTACAAAGAGATAATGCCCATGAGTACTTATTTACTAAATTTACTACCTTTTTATCTCATCAACGCATCCTGCATCAAACCTCTTATCCCGATATCCCACAACAAAATGACATTTGCTGAAAGAAAAAATAGACATTTGTTAGAAGTTACTCATGCTCTCCTCTTTCACATGTGAGTTCCTAGATTCTTCTGGAGTGATGCTATATAGACTACATGTTATCTCATTAATTGTATGCTGTTGGCCATACTTAAGTGTGAGAATCTGCATCGCCTTTTATTCATTGAAGCACCCTTACACTTTATTCCACTAAGAGTTTTTGGGTGTAGGCTACATTTGCGACATTCGACCACATATTGCTAAGCTCATCATCAAGTCATTTGTGTATTTTCTTAGAGTATACCTGTCCCCAGAAAGGGTATTGATGTTTTCCCCTGAGTTGGGATGATTTTTAGTGTCCTGTGATATCTTGTTTTAAGAGTCTACTCCATTCCTGTTTTGGGACATTTTCCCCAACATTCCATTCTCTACTTCTAATGATGAGTTCCTTGTCTACTGTGTTACACATCCTGGTATGCCTTCCACTATCCTGCATTGTCTATTTCTTAAACCTATGTTTGTGGTCCTCATCCAATACTTGGTTCCTCTTCCATAGATCCTTCTGAACTGACCTATGACATCTCTATCCTCCTGTGACTACTGCCCTAGATGTTTCAATTGCCTTATGAAAAGGTCATTGCAGTTGTGCTATATATATCCATTATCTGCTGCTATTTCTTATGCTCATGTTTTGCCCTCGTGTGCCTTTGTGTCAGCATTGGACTTTCTTATTGTGTATCGAATTGTTTTTGAAGCACTTTCTCACCTTGGTTGGCGAGTACTTACGAAGGAAGAGATGACTGCTCATAAATAAATTCCGACGTGAAATCGGGTTCCTTTATTAGTTGGCAAGAAACTTATTAGCTGTAAACTAGTTTACATTGGCAAAGTTAATCCCGATGGTTCTCTAGCATGATTAAATGTCCAATTGATGGCTAAGGGATATTCCTAAATATATGGGGTGGAATATATTGATATGTTTTCTCTAGTGGCCAAATTGACATATGTATGCATTTTTATATCTTTAGATGCTACACATCATTGGGCCTTACATTAACTAGATGTGGAGAGTGCTTTCATCCACAGCGATCTTTAGGAAGAGGTTTATCTCATGCAACCACTTGGGTTTGTTGCTCAGGAGATGTTTGGGTTTGTTTGTCTTTTGAAGAAGTAATTATATGGGCGAAAGTGCACGCCCCTGTTTTGATAGATTCAGTTTGGTCATTCTTGAATTTAGTCTCACTTGTTGTGATAGTGATCACTCGGTTTTCTATTGTTACTCTAATATTGGGTATATTCTACTTGTTTGTGGATAATATTGTAATAATTAGTAGTGATAATATTAGTATTGCTAACCTCATAGTGTTTCTTTAACATTGTTTTCGGACCAAGGTCTTGGAAAATTTATGGTATTTTCTTAGTGTTAAAGTTGTGAGGTGCCAAAGGGGCATATTTCTCTCACAATGAACATACACATTAGATTTTCTCCAAGATACTGGCGTGTCAGATGCAAAAGCATGTGATATATCCATGGACCCAGTAATAAAGTTATCTTTAGATGATAAAAAGAGTTTTGCTAAATCAAAATGGTATCGCTGATTAGTTGGAAGCTTAACTACCCGCTGTAAATCAACGAAACATTACATTTTTCGTAAGTGTTATGAGTAATTAACGTCTTCTCCTTGTCTCCCACACTAGAAAACAATCGTGCATATTCTAAGGTACCGTAAGGGTACACTAAAAGAGAGATTGCATTATAGTAATTACTGTCACACTTGTATTGAGGGATTTTTTGACGTTGATTGTGCTGCATCACCTTATGATTGAAAATCTACTACTGGAAATTGCATATTTCTTGGAGGGAATGTGGTGTCATAGAAGAGTAAGAAATAAAATGTTTTTGGAAGATCGAGCGTTGAATTAGAATATTATATACTGTCAAATGTTATATGTTAACTAATATGGATCTATTAGTTACTAGAATCACTTGAATGTAAGAGTATGAGATCATCTCAACTATGGTATGATAATCAAGTAGCAATATACTGTGTCAAATCTAATATTTCATGAATGCACCAAATATATAGATGTAGATTGTCATTTTGTTCATGAGAAACTTCAATAAGGATTCATTAAAGTTAAGCATGTTAAAACTGGTGAATAGCCAGTTGATATCTTTGCCAAGTCTTTTTTAAATATTTGTGTTAAGTATATTTGTAACAAACTACACATTATTAGCATTTCTGCTCCAACACGAGGGGGATTGTTAGAGTGCATAGAGAATATTTTATTAGAAATTTATTGAAGGATATCCTTTATGATATATTCTTTGTATGGGTAACTCTGTAATTTATATTGTACAAATAATTCTATATAATTGAGGACAGTCTAACTAACCCTAATGATCAAGGGGGTTTCTCCCTATTCTTTTTTCTTCCTCTATACTTACAGACTTCAGATGTGTTTGTAAATTATTCTGCCACTACACCAGTTGAGAAAATTCCCATATGAAATAAAATAGATGCTCCCTAGTTTCTCCTCCGATTCACATAGTACCATAGATTGAAATCTCATCAGATATCCGATATATCGCCTATTATATATCGGTTCGCCACTATATTGATATTTCTAATACCATTGGAAAATCACGATATGTTGCCTTACCATTTATGTATGGCAATATATTAGCTAATTTTTTTTCTGTCAGGTTAGTGTTATTAGAAAATTTTCATCTTTCGCTATATTTGCACTCCAGCTGTTTTCTTCTAGAAATTGATCTTTTGTAGCCAACTAGAATCATGATGAAGTCCGAGACATGTTAGCTCTGTTGCATACTCTTCTGGCTCATTCCACCATTGTATTATGAGATTGAACATTTCATTAGCTGAGTTGATAGTGAGCTTGTCATGCTGTTGTTGTTTGTCGCAGGCATATCCTAACAGTCACAACTGCCACAACTATAACTGGTTAGTGAAGACTATAAAATTGACTTGAAGGGATTGAAAATGCTAGAATTTGAATAATAGGCAACAATTATAAGGCCTAAAAAGAATTTATTTAATATTTTTGATAGTTTGAAATGTCTGTTGTCCTTGTTATTTTCAAGTACTTTTGATTGAATTTTAAATTGTGATACTTAAATATATCAATTGTATATGTGGTAATTTATTATGGGTGAATATATTAGATCCATATTATTATAAATATTAAAAATCTTGTTCAATCCAAAGTAAAGAGTTTACATAACATGAGCATATATGAAAAACTATATTTATAGTGATAGAGAATTTCAAATAATAAATGAAATTTCATATATGGTAAAAGAATGGTTTGTGGGGATTCATATCAAAAGGAATTGAGAACAGGCCACATAATTTAAAGTAGAGGGAGGTTAAGCCGTGTTGTTCATATTGGTCCATAGTGGCTACTACAGATGTAATTTTTGCTATATCGGCCGGTATAGTTTCAAACCCGTATATGCTGTAAATCGATATAGATATTGTATCGATAGCCCAAAAATCAAATGAGGCCATGGAGTTGAATATTAGCATCTATCATAGCCGTTTCGGGCAACACCTATCAGTAATAACATATCAGTTAGGGAATGTTTTTTGCGAACAAGTCAAATCAAGTTATATACTAAAATTTGACATTATTTAATCATCTTTACATATTTTTATTATTTTGATCAATTTTAATCAAGGGAATCACTGCCTTAGCAGCAAATATTACATCAAGTAATAAAATGACAAAACTAAAACAAAGCAAAGTTAATAAGCACCAAATATCACTATAAAAATACAATTATACAATACAAGTTAAATATAAGCAACAATTTTATTTAATATAAAGAAACGAAAAAATTGAGTTGCACTTAGGTTTTGGCTGTTCTTGATGATGAGCATATAAAGAGGAAAAGAAAAGAAAAGGGTCAAGGGGAAATATTGTCCATATTGGGTGTCTCGGGCAAATTTAAATATTTTTCGATATGATGACATATTATGATTTTCCATGCTATCGGCATCAGTGTTAGGCTCCCCGATATTGATACATATCCAACTGATTATTTGTTCAATGGTATATGTCGATGTTGGTGGTATCAGTTGATATATAATGCAATTGTTGATGATCTATGTGGACCCATTTAATCCAAAGTTTAATATTATTTCCGAGTAATTCCCGAAGCTAGCTTGCAAAAAGCTGCAGATTTCCATCTATGCAAAGCTTTATACCCCCGTCTCCAAACCGGTCCATTGATTGGTTTTCAAAAAAGTAACCTCTGGTCTAAACAGTCCTTAACCAGAGGAAGGCACCACATATAGCCTCAATCAGTTATTTAGGCCGCACAAATCCTTGTGATCAGTGGAATTGAACATAAGAAGTACTGGTTTAATAAATTGAAACCTCCCACAATAGGTTAGAAATCTTGCAGTCCAAGGTAATTGCTCTAATTCTTCTCCTCAGTCTGTCTAATTTCTCCTCTCCTTCCTGCCAATCATCCCCTTCATCAAATTATTTCCTGTTGTAGGCTTCATCCTACATCAAGCGATATTACAGCCAAAACATTAGATTCCATAATTATCCACACAGCTATTGTGCCTACCACCTTGGTCTATGTAAGGTCCGAGTTTCAACAATTATATTAATCATCATTCATTAAGTCAATATAATCGAAAATGAGGTCAAAGGATGTGGAAGATTCGGTTAAAGAGTCAAATGGGACCGGTTGAACCTGGGCCTTGCTCAGGCCTGACGCACGCTTGAGCCCGGATTTCAGAGTGTTTGGCCCTTAATGAACGCTCGAGTCACACTCATTTGCGATATCCAATGAAGTCGTGCCTCAGTGGCACTTGAATGGCGCTCAAGCACCCGATTGGTATAAATTCGTTCGCGGGTTAGGTTTCTACATTTTTTGCAAAAGAGAGTGGGCGGCAGAAGAAAGAGAGAGAAAGCCGAGGAGAAGAGAGAGAAGTAAGAGGAGGCTCTAACAGCTCAAATCAGTCTGATCAAAGTAAGGATTTGGGTAGATTAGGCCCAGGCAAGTGCATCCTAAGCTCCTTTTTTCTCTTGTTGTTGATTTTTGCTGATTTCTTCGAGTATTCTTGTTTTAATGCTCGTTTGAGCTAAGAATTCTAAGCTATGATGCATAAATCTTGCATACATGTCAATTTCTCATACTTTTATGAAGAAATTTTATGTCTAAACATTTTTATCATGTCATATGTGCTGCATTTTATTATTTGGACCCTTTTTCATGTTTGAAAACATGATATTCTGTTCTGTCATGTCTGGACTTCGAACCTAATGCCCATGTGTGTTTATAAGTTGTTGATTTTAAGTCATAACTTGTGAAATTATATACTGTATGTTCTAAAATTCATTAAAATATCTTGTATATTTGTTAAATCTGTATTAATTGTTTTAAATTTCTCTCTGCATGAGCCGTTACTGGTTTTGCTTGCTTTCACTGAATTTTGCCAAAGTTTATCGTTAAAAGGAAATAAAGAATTATGAGGAATACTCTATAATTATGTTAAGAATTGATGACTCGTTCTCCAGAATGGTGAAAATTAAGAACTAAGAAGCAAAGTGTAGAGTTTTCCTAAGTTAAAGATTGGACTAAGGTTATGATTCTATGGGTAGTATATTATGGCACGTGTTAATATATTATAGTGGAAGATCGTTATCTGAACTTATGGAACCATAGGTTTAAGGAGCAGCGTTTGGCCCTATTTATGGGGTTATATATAGATGGCCTATCTCCGGGTCTTGAATAAGAGTGTATGGCCTTTAATTGTGTGGAAACAAACATAATCCAAGTTTCGATTGACCGTTCCTTTAACTGGTAAGCTCTATTGGCCCTGGTCCCTAAGGAAAATAAGATTTATGCATGTTTTGATGGCTAAGACTAAGAAAGAACAAGATAAGAAATCCAAAAATGCGTCACGAAGGTTTTCCTGCTCATGTTTCATGTCGTTGCATCCTATTATGATCCCTATTCCCTCCCGCATGTTTTTCATGTGTAAGTATGCATGTTCTTTGATATGTATTATGCCTTACTGAGTATTTGGCTCATTCTTTTGCTGTTTTTTTAACCCCTCAGATGAGTTGTATGGATCCTTGACAAGTAGTCAGGATTGAAGGATTGAGCTAATAAGAGGAGTTTATATTAATAATTTGATGATGATTATTGTTGTTTAATATTTTTGGATAATGTTTATTGTATTATGTGATGTTTGTACAGCGTTCAGACGATCGATTAGCTAGTTTCGGGTAATATTAGTTGATGTTTATGGTTTTCAGATAGTTTTTAGACTGATTAATCTAATGTATAACGGTTTCGGACAATAGTTAGTGGCTTCAAATGGTTGTATTTCAGTTTTCGAACAATATTTAATGTGTATAATATGTTCCGACAACAAGTTGTATCGGTTTAAGAGTTGTTATGGTCCTATGTTATAATTTGGGCATTGCATGACTATGGTTTGGTATCGGTTTGGTGTAGTTGATGATTTTAGTTTTGTTCAGTCAAGTTTATGGATATTTATTTGCTTCTGCAGATTATTATATGTTGATTATTGTGTTGTACATACATCTTTTCTTATATAAGATACGGCGTCGTGATGTTTGGGTCGGTGTCGGAGCCACCACTGGTGTGGCAATAAATTTGGATCCTGTGTAAAATGGTGTGTTATTTTATTTGTGGTCGGTCGTGGTATTGACATATAGTTTATGCCCGAATATTATTTAGCAGTTGACAGTCCACTACCAGGATAGTCTCTCTGTCACTTCATCCAAACATACACTACTTGTACTTGTGCATCACCACTGCAGCCGTTGCCATCAATCATTGAACTGGAAAAAAATTAAAAAAGGCCGAGGAAACCTCAGTCCCAAACTCATGCAATCAGATACCAAAGTTGATTAGTCACTCATCCAAAAAAAAACAATAAAGTGACATAAATCTAAGAGAAACACATGCACAAATGTGTGCTAGAGAGAGCAAGTAAACACATGGAGAGAGACTCATGGTCGGTTACACGTTGCACGTGCAACCTAATTTCTGAATGCAATTTATCATGTATGCTGCTTCCATCAGGCTATCTGTCTTTCACACCCAGCGGCCACCAACATCCTGCTGCTGTGTCTTGTTGTTACTGATGTGTGTTGGGTTGTACATCACTCTGTTTTTTGATGAAAATGCAGAACTACAGCCTTTTTGCTTTGATCACTTTGGGCCCTAAAGTAGCCTGTGGTACAGCAAGTTTTATGGGGCTCTGCACTGGCCCACAGTCCCCTACAGTCTGTCAATGTCTCATTTCTTCTAGCACAGCCTAGTTCTTATTTGCCGATTATCACTATTATTTGGCCTCATTCCTTTTTGAAAATATTGATTACATAAAAAAGGGTGGGTAGTGCACAAAGCTCCTTCATCACTGGTTTTGAAAGGGTCAAATATATGCAGCCTTACCCTTGCATTGTAGGGACTAAGGCTGCAAATAAAAGAAAAAAGCAGCTGGAAAAAACAGTAGAAAAAAACAGTATTAGAGAGGATTCAAAATGCTGATATTGAGATCACTTGTAATTGTTGATTTTTTATGATGAGTTCCATCCCATTACTACTTGAGTACTATTCAAAGTGTATTTAGACGAAAGTTTAAGGCTTAGTGGTTCGAGTAGTTTCATCGCCATGTCCAATTTTATCCTTGTAAAGATGTTCTTTTTGCAAAATTTGCTATCCAATGGAGATTCATCTATGATGGTTGTTGTCAGTTAGAAATTAAGTTTGCTAGCCAAGCATCTTGTGGTTGTGTATTAATCGAGCTCTGGTTCCTAATTCTTTGAGGACGCTTGAAACTTTCCAACAACTATTGATCTGTGAAATTGCATGTAAAGCCGAGACATTGCCACAATACTTTGCTGATGGCTAGCTATAATGCTGCAATTCTTGATAGCTTGTGGATAAAATCCATCAAGCTAAATAGACAGGAAGGATGAAGGTTTCAACAAGATGTGAATGAGTCAGAGTTGGATGTAGAGTCCCTTGAAGAAGCTATCCAAGAAGAATAAGGAGAAGATGTTCTCATGAAGGCATCTTTTGAAGTATGTGGCAAGCAAAAAGAAAAATCTTCTAAAAGTTTGAGGATGTGGAGCATGCTGATTTTCTAATTTGTGAATGAGTTCCTAGTTACCAAGGTCCATATCGTATTTGTTAATATATTATGCCATGAGAGTTTATGCCATACGCAGTTTGATAGTAGGTGTTTTGCTTCGGACATGTTATTTTATCTGTTGTTCATCATTGTTCACCTTCCTAAAATTCAAAGTGGAGTATTTTTTCCAACAATAGGAGAATGATGAAAATTTAGGGGAAAGGATGGAAGACTTACGGTAAAAAGATTATGTTATTTTGTATTATCTTGTGTAGAACAATTATGGTATAATTTTATAGATACAGGATACTTAGTATATTTGATTTTAAGAGTCTACTTTATCATGCTATATTTTAAGGTAGTTAGGGATATTTAGATTTTGTTAGCCTTAGGAAATATAGCTCGTGTCCAAGTTGCTGTTAAGCTTTTTTTAAGGCTCTTGAACCCTATGTTTATATCATGTAGTGTTGTTAAAGTTGCAAGATGTATTAAGGTGCAAAGGGTCCCTAATACTCCCTAGGGTCTGGCGCAAGATGTAAGGCACAAGCGTGAGCCTGATAGAATTAAGGTGTCTAGTTATGAAATCTGTATATAGAATATTCTTATAATGAATTTCAATTGTTAAATTTAATAATTTTATAATAAATACTAATATAACTATAATTATAATTTTATAGTTCAACTAATATTATAAATGATAGCAATTAATAATTAAAATTCACCATAAATACACAAGGATAATAAAATTCATTAACAAATATTAAAATATTCACAGTAGTTATTAATATTTTTTGTCATTATCAAATATTTTTTTATATTTTCTTGTTCCTTAGCTTATAGACTTAAAGTATTTCTTCATATGTATATATCTAAGTTAGAATATTCATCATTTATATTATCCAATGGAGTAGCCCTAGAGATACTTATATTCAAGGTTCACATAATCTCAATTTTGTGTGATATATATTTTTATTTACTCCAACAATTTTAAACACAAAATCCTTTCTCAAAAAAAAAAAAAAAAAAAACTTAAATGTAAATTCATTATCCTCATCTTGATATCCATTTGTTCTTTTAATTAGCTACTCATTATTTCCATCAATCGGGATTTCACAAATATTAAATTAGTATTATAATTAAATATAATTGCTCATTGAAAAGCAACAATTAAATTATTTTGACAAAAATCTATACGGCAGTCAAGGCATGCCCCATGAACTTTAAAAAAAGGTGCATGTTTGTTAGAGTGTGCTGCACTTGGATATGTTGAGGCGCATGTCTTTAAGCCTCGTGCCTAGGCGCACATGAGGTGTGCCTTTAACAACATTGATATCAAGTGATGATGAATTGAAGTTTACAAGAATTGTCTCTCCTTTTGTCCAATTTCCTTCTCCCCATTGGTTTCCGCCGGTTCTTCTCTATCCATGTCAGATTTCTTCTGAATTTGACAAATTCTCATCTCAATTCTAATTTTTCATGTCTTTCCTCTCATCTCTTCCTTCATCTAAATCTTCCTTATTGTGGGCTTCTTCCTACGTCAGTCAATCGATAAACAGTAGGATATTCACATTTAAGATTGTCCTTACTTGTGATAGAAGTGTTGTTAAGAAATTATACTTATGTTTTGTGTTTTAGTATTAGAAATCATGGCAATATGACATGTATCTGATTGTGTTACTGAGGAACTCATTAAGGGACTAATTCCTTAGGGAGAAATCTTTGTTGTTTGAATCATGTATAGAACTTAAACATTTTGTGATAAAAAAGGTCAATTCTTCTTGCCTCAGGCGAATCTGTAAATAGTGATACAATGTAATGTCCTCAATTTTTTAATAAAAAAGGGCAGAGGGGGAGGAACCAGTTTTCTAGTCTTTTACTAGAGTGTCTCAGCAACAACCATCATGTGTTCCCTTTTTTTGAAATATATAATCATAATGACAAGGCAAGAAAGGTGTCTGCACACTTAATATTTACATGTGATGGTCAGCTAAGATGCCTGTTGATTGTACACATTCTTTCATTGAAAATGGTGCTGCTGTGCAGCTATTTCATCACCCGTGGAGACTATGTAATTGACATCAATTTTCCTATATTCTTAGTGTCTTTTGTTTTGTTTCCTGCAGGTAAAGAAGATTGTTGAGGGGCAGTTTAATTTATTCAGAACAATGTATAATCCCATTTTGGAAGAATTTGCCGAAAAAGACCTGTTAAGACTCTCATCTGGTGTTTCTCAATTGAACATATCTCAGGTACTGTTCAGCTCTTCAGTTCAAGAGATCATATCACCCGTCTCTCTTATTGGGAAATATACAATTAAAAACCAATATACTCAAAGGTACTCTAGAAACCATGAATTGACGTTGTATGAGACTCTGATTTAACTTTGACAATATGCCCAACAACAATTTGAAGCAGAAAATCATACCAACAACATCGACAGTTTTCTTTGGACACTCAAGCACCTTAACAATTGTATAGAGAAAGAGCAACAAAATCTATAAAAAAATCAGCAACGATATTACACAATCACTACTAAAATTGGAGAATGATAAACTAAAATTATATAGACATTTTAAACTATTTCAAGGATAAAAAAACAAATAACATTACCACCCAAGAGAATTAGTTCTCCATAATCTAGAACTTAGGTTATTCTGTTTTTCTTCTTCTTGCTTCTTGGTTCTTCACCTTTTTGCACGTCCAGCCCCCTTGCTTCTTTTATTCTCTCTTTGGCTGCTTCAGTTCTGAGTTTTGAAGGAAAATGGGCTCCTAGATATGTTATGGTTTGCTTCCCTTTTTCCAAAAGCAGCCGCCCTTTCTTTATGTTGGACAAATGGGCATAATCAAGTCTTAATTTCTTCACTTATTCCTCCCTCCCTCCCCAAAAAGCAGCAGATTTCCAATCTTTTTCTAACACAATATTTGGCTGTGTAAATCTTTAAAGCTCTTTCCTTCCTCATCTTTGTATGCAGCTGGCTGAACTCCATCTCCCTCTGGGCTATGGTGTCCGGATTCTATTCCTCTAACCTATAAAATTCTTCTTTTGGGCACAGCACATAGAGAATATGGGCATCATATCTTGTATACCTGAAGAATGCATGAAAAGTGAAATACAAATATAAATCCAAACGATTAGTAAGAAATCTCCAAAGGAATAACAACAAATAGATAGTAAAAACGATTAGTTGTTGCAGGAAATTGCACATTCTTGGGTCTGTGCTTATTTGATTGCATTGGGTTATGATTTCAATTGTGGTAGACTGTACAACCAATGTTCATGTTTGTTTGATAGTGTTTAGTTTTTGTTCCCATTCGCAGATAGTTATGGGTATTTTTTTCTGTTTGCTATATTCTAGTGTTTGTTGAGTTTTGATGTATCTTTACATAGAGCTTTGGTGTTCCTTAAAGAGGGAGATTGTTCATAAGAGACCTTTGTATCTTACCTTTGCTTGCTAGAATAGTGAGTTAATTTTCAAAGTTGAGCTAGTGTATACAGCCCATCTTGAGTTTGAGAGAGATGTTAAAAAATATGACGTTTTTAAATTTTTTTAATTTGTTTCTTGAATCTCTCTAGATTTTAGGTAGAATAACCTTTCAGGATACTTACCTTATTTAGGTTTCTGTAGGCTATAGTGTATAAATTCATGTCTTATTCTTAGCAATGACTAGTTGATTCAATTCAATACAATTCGCTTTATTCTTAATCTATCCTTTCTCTGCAAATTTGTTTGGCACACTCCACCTAGAGTACATGTATAGGAGTACTAGGCACCTCGGTGCAATCTTTTAGTGTGTCACAATTTTCAAGGGAACATTTCAACCCTTATGGCTATTTTAGTTGCAAGATAAAACTTACAAGACAGGACTTTTAAATTGTTAGAACAAACTCTTAAAATTCATTTAGTTAAAGTCATCCATTTCTCCACTCTCATACAAATTCTTATACTTCCTATCCAAATCATCAAATGGGTTAGTGATCCAATCCAATTTGAATTTTGAAGTTGTTACTTCATAACTTGAGGAATGCTTTCATGTCCGTCACATATTTTTCAGATGTCTAAAATCTCAGCATGCATCTATACTTAAATTGGATTGCTTGTTCTAGATTTCCATTTCCTTTTCTTTCTTCGTTTGGATTTTATCTGTCTTTGTGTTTAAACAATAACCTCTATGTTTCAGGTCTCCTCTTTTGGTTGTTCATGATTTTTCTTTCCAAGGTGTGGAAACTCCATTTCTGAGGTCCATGTCAAAATTTTTCTGATTTCAATATGGTCACGCCCTTTCTGGGAAAAAGAATAAAAAATATTTTTGGCTTAAACCTTGTCAAATTGACTGGTTCTAATCCATACACTCAAACTTGCATTAACCTGAGTCAAAACCACTGGAGAGATATGACAACGAGCTATAACTGAAACATTTAAGGAAATTTCTAAATCATTTTAGAGGAGGTACAATGTATTGCAATTTTCAAGATAACTTTTTTCAACTCCCAAGACTAATACAAAGAAGGAATTACATAGAAATTGAAGAGATATTGCATATGGAATAAATTTCATAGACTAAGGATGCAGGACTTCGTGGTCTTATGGCTGAAAGAGGGGGATATAAATATAGTTCTTTCACAAAATGGTGAAAGCCTATAGGAGATTCCACCAAATCAGTTTGCTTGAAGTTGGAGATTCTTTGATTGAAGACCAACCTAGTACATTAGATTCCTACATCATGGGGTCTATGTCATATTTATGCAACATTTACACATAGTATTACGAAGTGTTTCCTTGATTTGATCATGTGACCTCCAAATCATAATGGGGCAACCTTATGTCTCACACTCCATATAAATTTTGATTGAAGAACTTGCAGAAACAAAAAGGGAGCTTTGCTCCTACAGAAATTTAAGGTCTTCTGCACCTGATGTAATCAGACCTAGATGTAATGGATATAGTTCAGTGTCCTTGGTTGTGATGACTCCATTGTGATTTTTTTCTGAAAATGGGATTATAGAGTCACCTAGACAACGCTGGGCGACAATGCTCTGGGTTCTGATGGGTTTACAGTCTGTTTCTGCCAGAATAATTTGGCTATTGTCTGATAGGATATGTTGAAATTTTTTTTTCTCTAAGTTCTATTGTAAGGCTAAATTTGTATTTTCTCTTAATGTGCCATCCATTTCACTTATCCCTGAAAAGCAAAAAATATTAAGGATTTCCACCTGATGTATTTGGTGGAATATTGTACCATGATTAAAGAAAATTTTCATTGGCAGATTGAAGGGGTTCATTGGCAAGCTGATTTTGAGCTTCCATTGTGGATTTGTACAAGGGGGATTTTAGATATGGCACTAATTGGAAATCACTGCATTGATGCTCATTAGAAATCGGGTCAGCTGGTGATTTTGTGCCAACTAGATATTGAAAAGCATATATTATGTTGATTTTTGGGTTCTCTGCTGATAAAAGAAGGATGCGTTTACAGACAAATGGATGGAGTGCAGTGAATGGTGCATATCTTCTCCTAAAATTTCTGTTCTTATAAATGGTGAACCATAGGATTTCTTTTTGGCTTCAAGAGGATTAATGAAAGGTGATCCTCTTAATGTTTCTGTTTATCCTACTGATGGAGTTTCTTAGCATATTTTTAATAAAGTTCTGACAGAAGTTTCCATGATGGTTTCTCTGTTAGTAAATTAATTGGGAGGAAGTGATTGTTTTGCACTTGATATTCCTGGATGATACAATAATCAAATGTGATGTTGGCCTCTCAGATCTGTTGTACCTTCACTGGGTTTTGATGGTTTTGAGGCCTGTTCAGGTCTTAAAATCAACTTGGGGTAAGCCTGAAATGCTATTGGTTGAGAGAGGGGCAATTCTTTTCTATCTGATATTGTAGGCTGTAAATTGTGCTCTTCCTGGTAACTACTTACGCTTGCCTCTTGGTGCTAGATTCTAGGAAGTTTTGCTCTGGGATGCTGTTTGGAAAAAGAGAAAAGCATTTGGCCTTGTAGTGGAAAATCTCTTTCAAAAGTTGGTTGTCTCAGATTTAAGTACATTGTGTATTATTGCCATTTACCATTTATCACTTCTCCCACTACCAAGGTCACTGCTAGGATCACGAAGCTGGTTAGAGATTTTTTATGCTGTGGACATGATGATTCATGTAAATTCCATTTTGTTTGGTGGATAATAGTTATAGTGAAAATCTCTGCCTTCTCTCTAGACTTCTTCGAGCTTCCTTCCTAGTCCCATCATGACCAATTGGCCTTCTGCCACTCTGCCTGTACACCCATTCTTCCCCCTTGGTCACGTGAAACCTGTTCCATTTCTTCCATTTGTCTTTGAAGCTCCTAGTTGTTACATTGTACCTACTCCTCTTCCTTCTGTTCCTACTCATGTCCCTGCCTACTCCTGTGGATGTCTGCTCTCCTTTTCTCCTCTGTGCTCACCTCGTGCCTCTGTGATGTCAGATGCTTCTTACCCTTTCCAACTTTCTGAGATCCTTTTTAAGTCCTTGGTGCTTTCAAAGAGTTCTATTGTGGCCTTGGCTTACAAGAAAATCAGTAATTTCTATGCTCAGATGAATTAATTTCTTGCTTTGAGTCCCATCCTCCCCTGTCCAGCACAAGCAGCTGTAACAATCTTACATGTTATGTCCCTGGATTCCTCTGGTTCCGATGGAATGACACTTGGGGGAGTGTTCAAACTCTAAGACAACAGAGGAAGAGGGGCAGCTGGTTTACAAGATTTGTTCCTTAGGACATCTTTGGTAGTACAGAGGCTTCACCATTTCCAGCTCTGTGGAAGGATACGAGTCATTTTCCTTTGGCTGTTTGCAAAGACTGAAAGGCTTCTGTTGTGTTACAAAAGAGGTAAGGGGCCAGCCGGCCTCCCTAGCATGTTCTCAAGCAACGTTGCAACTGGACCTGGTAAAACCACTCCAAGCTGCAACTTCCAGCCCCATTCTTCAGAGGCTGGGATTAGGTGAGCATGGAGATAATGCCGTAACCATTCAGCAGCTAACAAGGCAACAAGATTCCTCCTCTGCTAGCTGATAATCCTCACAGTTTGTCAGCTCAGTCACCAACTTAATAGCAAAGCCCACCAAACTAATCTACCACCTACACTTCAAGCAAGGTTCCAGAAAAATTACCAGACCATTAGAAATTGCTAAACTGGGGGTCAAGAAGTGGGAAGCCTTGCTAGTGGGCTACTTTCTGGAAGGAAAAAAACCCCGCTTTCCTGGTGATTGAACTGAAAGCTAAAAAAGATTTGGAGCAGATGTGGTTTGAGTCCAGTTTTGTTAATTCAGCAATTTTTCTTCTAAATTCTTGAACAAGGATGGTTTGTTAAGAGTCTTTGAGGGTGGTCTTGGAGCTTTGTTTGGAAGCCTATCTTTTTGGAAGCATGGATACCAGGGAAGGCCATCCAGAGAGACTAGCATAAGGCCATTCCTTTGTAATGTTCCTTTGGAATTTCGGACCTTGGAAGGCTTAAGCTATGTTGCAAGTGCAGTAGGAATTCTGCTACATATTGATTCCAAAACTGAGAAGCAGACTAGGATTGGCTATACTTGGTAGTGTGTTGAGATGGAGGCACAGGCAGAGCTTTTGGACTCTTTTTGAGAGTTGGTAGTAGAGGTAGACCTCCTGTCTGCAGAGGACATCCTGCACACATAGATGTCAAGTACATGTGGGTACCCCAATTTTGCACAGGCTGTGTAAGTGTGGACATCAGGTGGAAGCTTCCAAGAAGATAATCACTCGAGTTTACATCATGGGGAGGACGCATTCAGGAAATGAGAACACAGTTGCTTCCCAACATAGAGATTTAAGTCCACCATGGGATACTTGCATTAATTTCAGTCCTTGTCTCTTCTGCTAGCCCTTGTTGGATCCCTCTGTTGGGAAATATGAGTGTCAAAATGCAGTGAGTAAAATAAAATTTTTAATTTTCCATTCTAAGATCACCTCTTAATTTAATTAGATTTGCAATTATAATATTGCAAATAGACTTAAAAAAATCTTTGCATACCTTGATATGTAGATCGTTATGTTAGAAAAAAAAAAATTTCTGTTATACTTTGTCAGGTGGGTGATAATACCGAGTTATCATATAACTATGGAATATCACACAGTGTATGATCTCTCAGGTATCCACACTAGCTATACATGTCAACTCTTTAGAATGGTGTCTTACACACCTACTAGAAAAGGGGAGAAAGTGGCCTGTTATAGAAAATCTAGAGTTCTAGTAGTTTCAGGGTACTCAAGAGTCCATTTTTCTTTACTGGCCATATTGAGGAGAATGGATAATCAAAAGTGTGTCAATTAAATGGATAATGAGTAAGGGAGATAAATAGAGTGATGTAGGTGAAGAGGCGGAGGTAAAGAAAGGGTCATAAGATTTAGACCCTTCTAAGGGGTCCACCTAATCTAACTAGAATTTGCACCTAGCCTCAATTATGCCCATCATCTACAATTTAGTCACCTTTTCATGGAAAGGACTTCGTAAAAAAGGTCCATGCAAGTCCAACTTACAAGTCTAATTACTCTTCATAAAAAACTCTATAAAAGGCTCTATGAAGGTATAGCTTATAATTCCTTGCTACCATGGATCTCTACTTACTAAATGGGTTTCATATGCCCCGAAAGTTAACACTGTTTACACATGCTCTCTCCGGATATAATAAGGTAAACAAACTATAATTGTGTGAATTTTAGGTTCACTATCAACCTGGCAGTAGGACAAATGTCAGGTCTCGTCCAACTTTTCAGAAGATGTTCTACTCTTTTAATTCCCTTTTAAGTTTAGTTATGACTAACTAAGGGCTTCTACAGATCATGAGTACTGCCTAACATTGTACCATGACTACCTAGAAGATATGAAGTCAATGACCATGAGTGAAATGAACATTTCTATGAGAGCTATAGTGATAATATAGCCCTGCCATCAACCTATGCCCTGAACAACTCTTTTTGGCATAGAAATGTCAACCCAAAATATTATGTACATTTACTTCTTCGATACATAATTCAGCTGATATAGTTAAGAACTTTTGAATTTGCATTTTGCTTTGGCTAAAGAGTCGGTAATCATAAACTCAGACAGTCACATAGGGCATCTCTCCTTTGTACTAGGAGGAATTGTTCTGTTATTGATTACTCATCTATCTCCAAATGCTTCAAACTATGCCTAATTACTACCACCATGTATTGAAGTAATAAATATATATCAGTAGCGTCTATGTATGATGATTCACACATAAATACTATGGTAATCTCAAGTTCAAGGATCAGTTATACAACTGTTACAAGGAATTCTTGTTGACATGTAAGTAAAAAACTCCATACCAGAATATTTTTGTTAAGTTAATTTAGTAAACTCATTTTCAAATGAGTAGTTGCACATTGGTCACTGTCTACTACACTGAATGGCCATGAGCTCATTCACACTCCTTAAGGAGTTGACATCATGTGCACTATTCTATCTGCATTACTAATACTCTGTCATGGTGATCTTACATCTAGGAATACTTAAGAATGGAGCTTACATGACATTAGAGCTCATGAGCAAGATCTTATCATGATTCTTCAACTATGTTGCTCTATTCTAATGATTTTGATCATGTAAGAATATATTTAGTAATCAGTACATGATAAAAATAGTTACCATATTAAAAAAAAATTGAATACAAATAGTTTCCAAATTCATTCAATGGATTGGCATGTAGGGCACACTGCTAACAATCTCCCACTTGCTATATAGCCCATCTCCATGATTTCTCATGCCCATTTTTCTAAGTGGCAATTAAATAATTGGTGACTCCAAGGCATCGTGCATGTGCTATAATGTCTAAAGAAAATATTTTTACTTATTTCTACATCTCCTTTGCAATAGATCTCTCTGATACGATGAAACAATCAAAGAATATGTTTAGTCTGTTGATGAGCCTTGGTTCCTTAGCTAAAGCTATGGCCATTGTTGTCACAATACACGCTGGAATCGATCACCTCACTTTCTCTATATCCTTCACCAACCCAACATCCATCAAATTTGGGCCTTCCGATTTCACAATGTAAAGGTACTCCTCATTATGCAACATCACATCCTATTTCCAATGTCTACTATAATTTTGTGTCACCTACATTGTCTTCATTTATTGTTTCTTTATCTTCTATCTTTATTCCTAAATCTATTAGTGAAGCCTTTACATATTCCAATAGCATATTGCTATTTTGGATGAAATGTTTGTTTTACATTGTATTGGTACATGGAACTTAGTTTATATTCCTCTCGACAAGTTTATCGTAGCTCACCAGTAAATTTACACTGTGAAGCTTTCCCCTAATGAGATTGTTGATTGCCTTAAGGCTTGCTTAGTGGCCAAATGCCATCCCCAAGTTTATGTGCTTGATTATGGGGATACCTTTTTTCCAATTGCTAAGTTGCCTTTTGTTTATTTCTTTTTAGCATTTGCTGCTTTGTATTGTTGGCCTTTATATCAATTGGACATAAAAAATGCCATCTTGAATGGTGATTTGTAGTAGGAAGTTTATATAGAGTAACCATATGGGTTTACTGCCCAAAGGGTGTTTGATAACATTTGTCTCCTTAAAAATTCTTTGAATGGCTTAAAGTAATATCTTCTGGCATGGTTTTGTCATTTTAGTATGGCCATTTTACAATTTGGATTAAAATAGTGTGGTGTTGACCATTCAATTTTTTATCAATGTTCATTGACAGGAAAACGCCTATAGCTAATTGTCTATGTGAACATAATGATCACTGGATATGATATAAGAGGCATTAGAGAGTTAAAAATTTTTCTACAACAAAAATTTCAAAGATTTGGGACTATTAAAGTACTTAGATATTAAAATTATAAGATCAAAGCAGGTGATATTTATTTCTCAATGCAAGTATACTCTAGATACCTTGAGTGAAGCGGGCATGCTAGGCTCTCGACCTTATTATAAAGATCAAGATTTCATAATTCATAAAGCTAAACTAATATATGAAAAATTAAGATTAATGAATAGTGAAAACATAAAAGCTAGGAACTCACCCCGAAATGCCATAAAAATTTAATTAATGAAACCGATTTCAATTCCGGTTAATAAAAAGTAGAACCAATGATAGGAAACTAATTCGATAAATAAATTCTCAATCGGTTAGTAATTAAATTAATTTCGGTTAATTACAAGATAACCCGGTTACTGAATTTTCATCGATTAGTGAGCAAACTTAACCCAATTGATTATATATGGTATAAACCAAATTAATCAAGTAAAATTAACACCCAACACACATATGGCAACTCATAATAAACTGAAATAAAAAATAATTCAGCAAGGGGGAAATCAACTACTCATCCAGGCAACAACATTAAAAATCAATCAATTTCTCCAACAATTAAATAAATACACAACCCAAACATTATATACGACTTAAGTATACACATGATAGCTCCCTAATTTAATTAAAATTTTCAAAAATTAAGAAGAAAATTGGCTGCATAATGCAGCAAATTCTGCTGCATCAGCAGCCGGCCAGTATCATGGACATGGCAGCAAAGCAGCCCAATTTCTCAATCCAATTCCAAAATTTTTCAAGTAAATTAATACACACATTTGACATAAGGTCCCACACACACCCACGGTCCACAACACTTTGTCAAAAATATAGAGAAAAGAGGGGAAAAGGGTGACGGCATCAGCAAAAGAATTCAGAAATGCTGATTTCAGCACACCAAACATTTCCTAATTAATTTACCAATTAAATAAATTAATTAAGGGATGAATTTTGGCATGGAAAGAGAGGAAACACGTGGAAAATTAAAGAACCAAACACATGTAAAAAGAAGCTCCAATAAGATAAAATAAAGCGGCACAAAAGGAAGCCCTCAAATCAGCCATGCTGAAGCTGATTCAGCATGGAGATTAACTGAGAATTTGCCACCAATATGGGGCATGTGGCATCCCCAAATTAATTTGGGGATGACCCAACACTTTAATAAAGAGAATAAGAGAAAGGAGAGAAAAGCCAGGTAAGAACAGAAAGCAAAATCAGAAAGCAGAGAGAGAAACAGAACTGATTCAGGAGGCAGAGGAAGGTGAACCAAAAACAGCAAGGGAATTTAGCTAAAAATTTGGCAAGTGTACACTTGATTCTTTTTTTTCCTTGGTGATAATTATTGATCATTTTTTCAAGTATTATTGTTCTAATAATTGCCTTGTGTTAAAATCTTGCTCATATTATCATGGAAGCATGAAATATACTCGGCTGTATATGGAACCAGAATTCAGAGGCAAAACAGCGTCTGTAATTTGGCTTAATCAGTGACCAAATGGTCTCCAAATAAACTCAAATTTTGTGTGCAATAAGCTCAATATCTTACCTTAGTCGTGACCAAACAGCGCATTAAAATGAGTTGAACCGGTCACTGAACCGGCATTCACTTTGGTAATGGACACAATTTTGGCAGATTGCTGACATCCAAATTTGCAGCCTATGAACCGGGTTCCAAATTGGCCAAGCCGGCCATCATATAAACTCAACTTCCTTATGATGATGTTTAAGTGCCACCCTGTAAAATTTGAGTCCAAACCGGTCATGAATCGGTCACCAAAAGAAGAACCGAAATCTGCTGCAACAGAAAATTCTGAAGCAGAATCTCTGGTTGCAAAATATGACCTAAACCGGCTAAGAAATTAACCTGAACCGGCTAGGAACCGAACATAAACTTAAACATGAGTCTCTTAGTTGTATTAGGATTCCTTAGACCAGCCAAAAACAGGCCTCGAATTGGCCATAAAATCAGGAATAGCAGAACAGGTCCCTAAGCACCGTTGCTGATGTTGAATTGGCAAGTTGGTAAAGAGATACTGAACTGGACCCAATTCGGCTGAACCGGCATCCGACCGGGCCAACATATAATGTACTAAGACTAAACTATTTACCAGTAAAATGGCCACCTCAGACTCCTTGTGATGGGTACTGAACTGGCCTCGTAAACTGGACTAAACTGATTTCAGCACCTTGAATGCTGAACCTGGAAGCTTGAGGAAATAAACCAAACCTGCCCGGAACTGGTTAAACCAGCATCTGACCCGACCAAATTATCAAATACTAAGGTTAAACTGTCAATATGTAAATTTGTGGCCAAAAATACCTCTGAAATAATACTGTACTGGGCCCTAGAAGCTGCTAAATCCCTCCATTGGCCTTCTGGCACATGCTAGAATTAAGGCCCTAAACCTGTCCATCTCGGCTTTTAAACCAGATAAATCGGAACTTGAATATTTATTAGGATAATAAGATAATAATAAAATATTTACGGTAAAAATTAAGACCCGAACCGATCATCAAATCAGGCCCCAAGTCAGTTAAATAAATCGGCTAGTATGCTAAATTTTAGTTCACATACAGTAAATTGGTTCATCGAGCCAGCTTATAAGTGTAGAAAAATTAAATTAGATCGACCCACGAACCAACCTTTGATTCGGTCCCGAATCAGAAATTGAGTCCTTAGGAAATTATACTAAAAAAATTGGCTAAATAAATTAACCGATTCAAATACCAAGTCGACAACCGAATCAACCGAATATATTACATATTAAATCTGCATTCTAATATATATATAAGAAATTAAGGTTAAAGCCACTAAAAGGGACAATGCATTGATTTTTGTTACAATTTATGATTTGTTACTAATTATCACATGTTATGATTGCCTATTTTGATATTATGGAAATTTACATGAGGACTTTGTATGGCTATTGCATTGGGTTCTATTATTTATTACCGTATTGTATAATTTTATCTTCAAGGAAAGGTTATATAAAAGTTTTGTAAATTTTGAAGAATAAGAAGTATTTTCTCCCGGAATGGAGAAAATTAAGTAAAGAAGCATGAAGAACAAGATAAAAGTTTCTATAAAGAAGTTCTCAAGTTTTGAAATTAAGTATGAAACTGGACTGAGGAAATATTTTAGCAGGTAATATTTTCTAGCATGCCATAGATATTACAGTAAGAAACTCAAGGATTATCCTAGTCGCGGATTGTAGCGGATGATATTTCTTAGCACACCTTAGGATATTATAGTGGAAATCGAAAAATTAATCTATGAGCTGCAGAGTGTCAGCATTTGATCCCGTCTACCGGATGATATAGGTAGTACCACCCTATTCTCGAGGTGTAATAAGGAGGAAAAGCAGCTCAAGATGTCGGCTTGTGGTCCCGTCTATCGGATAATGTAGGTAGTACCACCCACCTTGGGGTATAAAAAGGGTTTAAGGCCTTTGATTGTGGGGATATGTACAATCCATCCTGTCTTCGGGATATAAATAAGGAAGATATGTGCCTTAGATTGTGTGGGTTAACACAATCCTTTCTTCGATTGACGCTTTGTTAGCTAGTAAGTTCTACTAGTCCTAATCCCTAAAGATAGATAATAAAAGGACAAATGATAATCAGGAATCAAAGAAGGAAAAGTTTAAAAAGTCAAAAATTCATGCATGCTCCTATTCCTCTAATTATATGTCTATTTTAAGTATAAATGTGCATGTCGTTGTTCATATTTGTATTTTGTTGAGTATTTGGCTTACTCACTTGCTGTTTTCATAACCCTCAGATATAGGACACAATTTGGTATCGAGTGAATCAGGAATGAAGTCAGAAGATGTTTAGAATCAAACGCTGATGGATTATAATATATTGGAAAATTTTGTACTCCATCTTGTAATAAATAAATATGTATCTACCATATTGATATTTGGTGTTGATTATTTAGTTATGTTTTCGCAAATTATTATGGATATTATTTCTGCTTCCGTAAAATTTTATGGTAAGAATTTTGGGTTCCTAGTAGTATCTTTAAAGAATCCAACATTGTATTTATGTTATATGGAGTTGGAACCACTTGATATGGTATTGTATGAATCCTGTGTATAATAATAATATATTTATGGACTTATATATATAGTATGATGTCTTATTAAGTATAAATGAGAACGTGGGACGTCACACTTATGATTTGCCAATAGATCTCAATATCACATTTTTACCTAATGAAAAAAACTTGATACCAGATCTCAGATGATATACGAGATTGATTGACAAACTTAACTATCTTATACTAACTCGCCTAGAATTTCCTTATTAAGTGTAGAAGTCAGCTCTTAGGCTCTCCACAGGAAGACATTTGGGAGTTGTTAGGAGTATTCTTTGATATGCCAAATGAACTTCTAGAAAAGGGTTTCTTTGTTGGAATAGGGGTATTTTGACATTACAGGTTATTGAGATCTAATAGGTAGGATCTCCAATTGACTATCTCTCTAAATCTAGGTATTGTGTATTCATTAGTGAAAATTTAATATCCCATAAAAGTAAAAAACAGATTGTGGTATCAAATTTTAGCGTAGAATCTGAGTACCATTCGAGGTCACTAACTACGTTTGAGTTGATATCAGATAAAATTAGTTCTCATGGAGCTTGGAGTGGACCATACTTCATCAATGAATTAATGTGTGACAATTAAGCTGTTGCACATCGCCTCAAATCAGTTACGTGATCAACTTACCAATTTATTCACTAAATTCTGAAGAGATCCTAGAATTGAATACAATTATAACAAGTTGGTAAAGGATTATATTTTAATTATATCTATATAATTCTATAGATATGGGTGTTTAGTACTCATTGACTACTAAACCTTTTCCACCATTCCTCTCCCTTATCTATACTTAACAGGTACAAGTACGAAATCTAAATTTCAGATTTGTTCTATGATGCATTCAAATTGAAAAATATACCAATCTAAAAACAAATATATATGTGTGCACGGATGTGTGCACATGCGCACCTAAAGTTATACAATTTTAGATGCAAAAATTAATTAAATAATTCATTCAAACATGACACAATTTTGGTTATTATTCTAGTTTGAAATAATAATTTTGGAACTACAATTTACAAGTGCTAAAGCTATCTTAGCCAAATTAAAAGGAAGGCTCTGATGCCACTACAATTAATAAGTCAAGTAGCTATCATAGCTGATTTAAAATTGTTGGGAATTTAAGTACCAAAATGCATCCGAAAATAATTTTTATAATTTCCTACTCTAGGATCACCTTTTTAATTTGATTAGATTAGCAAATATTATGTCACATAATAAAGTTATAAATCTTTAAATACCTTGATATATAGATCAATACATACAAATAAGTAGTCTTCAACTGCACTGGTAGATGATAATACAGACATACCAGATGATTATGAATAACCACACATTGTCTGTGGTCTCTCTGGTATCCATACTAGTTATACCCTCTCAATACATTAGAATTGTGTCTTACATGCATAGTAAATAGAAAATGGGAGAAGGTGGCCTTTTGTAGAAAACCTAGAGTGCTAGCTTAACGTTTCTCAAGAGCCCATTTTCTTAGATGACTATCTTAAGTGAGGAGAATGGAGAATTAGAGGTCTAGCAAAAGAAAAGCTACTAGTCTGGCAAATGGAAAGCTCAAAGTCTAGCAAATGGAAAGCCAAAAGTATATAATCCCCTACTTGGAAATTCTAAGATTTGGGTGTTTTGGGCTTGAATTGCATGTTTTACTGGACCCAGTCTTCCTTCTTTTTGCCTTTAAATTCTTTCTTTTGTGATTGGTACCCTGGAAATAACAATAACAGATGACAAGTGAATGTATTTTTCAGTGTTTATCTGCTTGATAAACTACACTATCCATTCCACCATTACTTGAGAGTTAGGCAGTCTTAAGTGATTATTGATTTAGCACCTATGCAACAATCAAGCAATTAGCTGTGTCTGTCCCCCTTTTAGTGAGATTGGTTTGAGTAAGCAACTTATTGTTAGTGAGTAACCACAGTGGGAACCTGTGTTTGGAGACATTCCTGCTACTTTTTATCAACTTGTGCCAATCTGCTATCTCCTCTTGCTTGGTCAGAAATTTGTCAGCTCACTACTTGTTAGTTCTGTAACTTATTTAGCATGTGTTCAATCCAAAAACTCTTGCCTCTCTGCACATCCAAAATGCTGCTATTTTCTTTGGTTGTAGAAGTGAATCTAATGCACCCATATTCTTGCAACAGACCATGCAAATTAAAACAATGAAGCACTGTTGATGCAGAAATGAACTGGAAATTCACATTTTTAGTAGTTAGTTCGATAGTCTCAATGATATTCTTGGAGAATTTCTGTGTACTAAAGAATGTTTTTGTATTTCTTTTTTGGGATAATTTTTGAGATATAGGAACTTTTTCCTTGTGAGAGGGTGAGTTTGGTGCAACAATAAGGTTATTCCATTTTGAACTAGAGGTTATGGGTTCAAACTATATAAATTACCATTTTATAGTGCATGGTAAGGCTGTGTATGTATGTTTTTCTTGTTAGAGGTCAAGCCTTAATCCAACAATAAGATTGTTTCAGTGTATCTTAGAGGTCACTAATTCAAATCATGGAGATAACTTTTTGCATTATATAGATAAAGTTGTATACATCTAAGCTTTCTTAGAGCCCGTAATATTGGGCCACAAAAAAGAAAGATATGGTTTCCTTGTTGATTAGGAATAGAATGCTAATTTTCACACTTCTAGTTATTTTCCTCCTTTAGTCAAGACTCTTGAGGAGACGGTGAGTCTTTGGGTAATATTGAGGATGCTCCATTGTAACTTGGGGATCAATGATTTAAACCACAGAAATAGACTCTTTATAATGCAGAGATAAAGATAAAGATACGTACGCTTGACCTTCCTTTTAATCCCTAATGCAGGATGTCTTGTGCATCGAGCTTTCCTTTAGTCAAGACTCTTTAGTCTATAAATAGGACTTCAGAATTGAGTTTTAGAAAGTTGAGTTAATGAATTTAATTCACAATTGTTTTTCTTTTGGTTGGAATTTGGCTCCACATCATCAGGCTTACCACTCTGCATCTTAATTTTCAGACCCCCTCTCCTCTCAGGCTCACAAATGATTGGTTTCTGAAATTCCTCCTAGGCAACTAGTTTTTTTTCCCTGTTCAGACGTGACCTTGCCAAATAGATGCTTTCTACATGCTGCTTCAATCTCTTCTGAGGCCATTTTGGAATTACCCATTATTTCTTTGGGCTGAAGAAAACGCTATGAAACTCAAGCAGTGTACCTGGGCTCCAGCCTGTCCATGATATAGGTTGAAACTGAACAGAAGTAAGTTGAGCAGAGGTTAATTTTCTTCTCAATTATATATTATCTGATTGACAGTTGCCTCTTCATGTATTGAACTAAATTCGGCAGTTCTCTTCTCCCCTTCTTCAGCCGTAGCATATTGATATTAAGGGGGTTTGCAGTTGGCCCTTTTTTCTCACCGTACGTGTAGCTGCTTTTGAATTGACTGCAATGATTGCTGCTCTCTGCATACAATTGAGTGGTCATCAGCAAAAAGAAATATTATTGATTTTGTGCCATATACAATCATTGTGGCTGTGAGATAGTGGATTTATTCATAGTCTTTATTCCTTCTTACAAATATTCCATTGCCAACACAAACAGGAATGTAAATCTAGGATCTCCCTGTCTCAATTCCCTAGCACCTTTGATGTAGAAATGAAGTGAACCATTTATCGTCACTGAGAATCTGGTGGAAGTTTCACAAAGACATGTCCCACGCCCTAAATCTATGACATACCATATTCCTCAAGAGGATCATAGTATTCAAAGATATCAATTTTTTGCATGCACGTAAGAGAGAGATTCTTTCCATATCCCTTTTCTAATTCAAAACTTATTTTCTCATTATCCATATTGGATCTACCGATAATAAAGGCTGACCTGTGTGACCCATCGAAGGGGACAGGCTGTGTAATTTTCCAGTATCTGTCTCAGGCTCAGCTATATCTTTATACAAGAACGTAGCTTTATGTTATAGAATGAAATTTACTATCACATAGCTGTATGTTATACTATAACATAGTATTAGACATGCCCTTTAGACAACTGCACAACGTTGATTGTTGTGGGACAAGGACCTTGCCATTTATAAAGAGATTTAGCATATCCTTTGTGATCCCAGGGCCTAGATATCCCAAGATTTCTTATAGAATGAGGGGCAGCTATTAGCTTATCTTCTGGAAATGAAAATAAAGCAATGCTGAACTTTCATTGGTGTGATTGAGCCTCTAGAATGAAATAGCTGCTTACATGTCAGTTAACTAGTTAACTATTGTCTGACACATCTACTTGTTCCAAATACTTATAATAGACTCTTGTGAACTACAGGATTGTGGATTACGTGCAACTAAGTCACTCATTTCCCATCTCCCTTCAGCAGTCAGAAGCCGGATGGGCATGAAGCTAGGAGAGCAGGAAAGGATGCTTTCTGGTACTATGGTTTCTTTAGCCTGTTTGCTGAGCATTCTGGTATGATGTTAATCTGTACAAAGATGGGTTGTGGTATGATCTAAACCCGTACACCAAATTGTATTTATTTGATGCCAATAGAAATCCTAATCACATTGAATCATTGAAAATGGTTGGTTCATTTATTCAAGCAGGTAATAATACTAACTTGGGAAATCCTATCCCTCAAATATTGGTAATTTAATTTTCTTATGGGTGCTAGACCATTTGAATCCCATCCTCGTCCAAAAAAATACAAAAGCAACCTTTTTCAGGGAAAAGAAGACTCACTGCCCTTCATTTGTGCAACCAAACACTAGAATATGGGGAGTGAGAATTTAATCCCCACCAAACAACCCATGCCTATTAGTTGTGCCAAGAATGCTTTGTCCTCAATGTGGAAGTGTCTTTGCAAATGAATAATGTCAGGCTCTCTTATGCTGTTGGATGAGCCTCTGGAGGATGCCCTTTATGTCATAAATTTTGTTTAAACCCAACGGAGTTGAACCCTGACAGAACATTTAAATGCCATTAGGAGGCACTGAGCAGTTTGAAATGCACAAGGAGTTGCAAGGCTGGGATGTTTAAGTATTTGAACTGATGCAATGATACGGCCACCTGGGGTATGCTTTTTTAGTTGAAACCAACAAAACTAATCCTTTTTGCACCACAAAAAGCAATTTCTTTGGATAGTTTAAAAAATACAGAATAATTATTAAAAATATAGAGTATGACAAGGATAAGGCATTCACTTAGGTAATTTGTTACAATTTTGCATTCACAGGTCGAATTATTCATGAAGTTGTTATCAGATCAAGGGAAGAGGCTGCAGAGTGCATGCAGAAGATTTTAAGGAGAAGAGTGATGGTTGCGAGTATGAGACAGGCTGTTTCTGGTATACTTACTGTTGGTGGCCTCAGAGCTTCTAGATATCTGGCAGATAAAATGCGCAAGGCTTGGAAGTCCTGGACATAGATTTTGCCTCTTCTGCTATAATTTGATAGCAAGTGTGCGCATAGATCGCAACATTATGAACAACTACAAAGGAGACTTTTGATTACAATTTTGCAAAAGTTTTCCAACTTTACAGCCAGTTGGACTCATTAAAAGTCTCTGCTTCAATGAAAGAAATGCTTGTTAGCAGTCTGTACAACCAATTTATGAGCAATATTGACTTTTTCTTGTAGTTAGCTCTTGCTACTCTCTCTATTTAATCATGCGTGTTATTCATAGATGAAGCAACAACTTCTCAAAGTATGATTTCGCTATATTGATGAATTTTTTACAAACAGTTGCTTTTTTCTCATTATTAGATTTATGAGATTTTGGTTGGCTGCAGCTCTTGCTACTCTCTATTTAATTATGCGTGTTATTCACAGATGAAGCAACAACTTCTCTAAGTATGATTTAGCTATATTGATTGATTTTTTACGAACAGTATTGATTTTTTCTTATAATTATTGGATTTACTTACGAGATTTTGGTTGGCTGTAACTGTTGCTGCTCTATTTTATTATGTGTGTTATTCACAGATGAAGTCTATTTAATTATTGTTAGTCATTTTTCTAACTGGTATATTCCGTGACCATATGTAATTTTGTATCGCTGTTGGGATATGGCTTGTCAAAATACTGCATCAACATATATTCGTTGCTGTCCGTTCCGGCTTCCAGGGATACCACACCTACTGTGAGCTTTCTACCCGTTCGAGCCCAAAATCCTGAAGCCCTGTGCTCTCTGTGCGCTCTCTACCCGCTCGACCCCAAAAACCCGAAGTATTGCGCTCGCCAAGCGCTCGAGCGCAAAATCTAGAAAGGGCCTGCTTGCTGCTTGCGCCCTCCATGCGCCCGCCGCGCTCTTGAGCGCCGCGGCAACGGGCAACTTTTTGAATGCGTTTTTTTGCGCCCTATATAAATACTTGCCTTATAATTTTGAAATTATAGTACTCTTGGCAGACAAGTTTCGTGCCCTACTTGAAGAAAACCTTGTTCATACTCCATTGATCTTGCTTCTCTTGAGAAAATAAAAAACTACAACCTTAAGCTTTATGTTCTAACAAGTTTTATCTATACTTTTTCTTTATTGTTTAAACACTGTCATTCTTCTACCTTCGTTGGAGACGTCTGTACGTCGAAGAAGGAGACTCGAGCGTGTTCGACAATTCAAGTGGCTCAAAAGGGAAGACTGACGTTAAGATCGGAAGGTGTCCGGTTCTATTACCGTGGGCAAATCTAAAGAGTTCCTTGACAGGGATCACAAGATAGGAGTAAGTCAGTTAGGTTAGCGCGTCGTTACCACCCGGTCTGTAAGTTGATTTTCATAGTGCATTGCTTCTTTGGCCGTTGAAGCCCGGATGATTTTTCTCGATTACCGTGGGTATTGAGTTTTTCCTTTGTCACCAAAAATCGTGTCTTTTTATTATTGTTTATACTCATTTATATTTTGCATGCTTGTTAGTATCATTAGCATCTAGAAATAAATATTCTTTACGTATATTGAATATTTAATTTTTACTACTTCCGTTAATTTTATTGGGGTCGAAACTTGATTGTAAAATTTAGGAAGACAAGTCTTTTTTCAATTGGTATTAGAGACTCACCCCGATCCACAACCTCGATCTAGATGTATACTAGTCAATCCCTGTCCGTTCTTCCCTATTTTGATGGGAGCAATTATGCCTACTAGAAAGTATGTATGAGAGCATTTTTAAAATCAATGGATGAGCGACTTTGGGCTAGTACCAAAATTGAGTGGACTCCACCCACAAGTTCCACCGGTGACGAACCAAAAGTCTTATCTTTGTGGATTAAAGAGGAACTTGATATATGTAATTGGAATTGTAAGGGGTTACATGTTATTTTTATGGCCGTTTTTTTTGAAGAATTTAAACGCATATCTCTGTGTGAGAAATCAAAAGAAGACTAGGATATTCTTGAAATTACTCATGAAGGAACTAAATTAGTTAAAAATTTAAAATGCAAATGCTCACCACTAAGTTTGAAAAAATACGAATGAAAGATGACGAGACATTTGATAAATTTTATGTTAAATTGAACGACATTGTGAATTCTACATTCAATTAGGAGAACGTATTCCTAAAAATAGAATTGTCTAAAAAGTTCTACGATCTTTGCCTGAACGATTTAGACTAAAAGTTACTGTCATTGAAGAAAGAAAAGATTCAGATAAATTAAAAATAGAAGAACTTGTAAGGTCCATTCAAACTTATGAACGCTCTCTTCCTCGATCCAAAAGAAACAAATCAATTGCCTTGAAAACAGTAAAGGAAGAGAAAGATTGTCACTCGGACGATGAGTCATGTAGTGATGAGGATTTTGCTCTGTTCATAAAAAATTTTAAAAAATTTTTTAAAAATAAGAACAGCAAACGACCTTCCAAAGGAACTGACCTATCTCATACTTCATTCAAAAAAGATAAAAAGGAAACTAAAGATATTAAAAATAAGAAATCTCAAGGAATCTAATGCCATGAATACTACGACTTCGGTCATATTCGGACTGAGTGTCCAAATTTTAAGCATCGAAATGGAAAAGCTTTAAATATGTCTCTAACGGATGATGAAGATTATGCAAATCACGATGAACATTCCTCCGAAACATGATGAAATAAATTATATGGCATTCTAGATATCTATAATTAGTGCACCTCCCGAACAGTCAGATTCTTCTCATGAAGAAATTGGTAGCGATTTTGATGGACTTCAAGAAGAATATGATAAACATTTCAGGGAATACTTGAAAGTAAAGAAAATAAATAAAAGCTTAAATAATAAACTCATCGATCTGGAAAGAGAAAATGATGAAGTTACAACAAAATTTAAGGGTGCCACTATTACTCGTCATGATCTGGAAGTAAAAAATAGCTCTTTAATCGCTAAAATTAAGACTCTAGAAGTGGAGCTTGAGAACACTAAGAACGATCTGAAAAAATTCTTAAGTGGAATCCAAAAACTTGATCATATGTTGGGGATTGGAAAAGTGGCTGAAAATAAAAAGGATTTGGGGTATGTTGAGAAAATCTCCCAACATGTTCCACAACCTAAAATTGTATTTGTTCCCGCCACACAAATTTCACTCAAAAATATCACCACACCCAAAGTCATTAAGACCGTGCCTTAACGTGTGGAGAAAAGATTTTGCTCTACTCATTTGCCTAATCTACATAATCAAAAGGTCATGAACAAATCATCAAAAACTTTCAAGTCTTCTATCAATTTCAATCAAAGATCTATGAACAGTTCTTCCATACTTAAGTTTGTGCCTACCTGTCATGCGTGTGGAAAAGTTGGTCACATTCGTCCTCGATGCTACATCATGACTCTTTTGTACAACCAAAGACAATGACTAAAAATAAATAAATTTGTTGATCACATTTAGAAATTGAACGAATAAGTAAAAAGATTAAATCAGAAAGTGAATTCGAAAAAAAATTTTGGGTAAAAAAAAGTGAGCTGAAAAACTCTTCAAAAACATATCATTGCCATGTTGCTCATATAGCCTTAAAAGCTCAAAATCAGTCTCTGTGATACTTGGATAGTGGATGCTTTAGACACATTTGTGGAAATAAAGCCATGTTCTCCTTAATGTCAAATCATCCTGATGGGACGGTTATCTTTGGTGATGGCTCAAGAGCCCCTATTCTTGGTCGAGGTTTGATATGTACTTTTTGACTTTCGAAGCCCTGTGATGTCTTGTATGTATCAGGATTGAAATCTAACCTTCTCAGTATTAGTCAATTTTGTGATGACAACTTCGAGGTTCGATTTTTTCAAGATAAATGCTCCATCTATGACACAAATGGCTCAATTGTTTTAGAGGGCAAGAGAACTCCTGACAATCTTTATGGTATTGAGTCAAACAACATTCTTGAATATAAATTTGCTAAAATTGACACCATAGAATTGTGGCATCAACGCCTTGGCCACTTAAATTTTAAAAGTTTATCAAAAATTTTGAAGAAGAGTTGTGTTGAATGGCTTCCCAAACTGTCAAATGTAAAACATCATGTGTGTGGTCTTTGTCAATTAGGAACACAAATCAAAACAAGTCACTTATCTCATAGTGAAATCCACACATCTCAGCCTCTTGAATTAATTCATATGGATCTTATGGGGCCTTCTAAAACTGAAAGTTTAGGTGACAAAAAGTATATTTTAGTGGTTGTGGATGATTATTCTAGGTATTTGTGGATAGATCTTATTCGAGAAAAATCTGACACGTTTGACCACGTAAAAATCTTATGTAAAAAACTCACTAATAAAAAAGGAACTTCTATCATTAGAATTCGTAGTGACCATGGTAATGAGTTTGAGAATTTTAATTTTGAAACATTTTGTGATGATGAAGGAATTCACCATAAATTTTCTTCCCCCATCACCCCTCAATAAAACGGGATTGTTGAACGCAAAAATCAGGTTATTCAAAAAATGGCCAGAACTATGATGCAATGTAAGAATATTGCCATGCACTTCTGGGGCAAAGCTGTGAGTATGGCTTATCACATAATCAATCGAGCCTACCTAAGACCTAGGATAAAAACAGCCCCTTATGAACTTTGGAAAGGAAAGAAACCTAATGTTAAGTATTTTCATATCTTTAGCTGTCAATACTTTATTCTACGTGATAGAAAAAATTTAGGAAAGGTCAACTCAAAAAGTGATGAAGGAATATTCTTGGGATATTTCCTAACTAGTCGAGCCTATCGAGTCTTCAATTTATGCACTCAAACGGTTATGGAATTCATAAATGTTATTATGAATGACACTCCTCATGACCATCCCTGAAAGCGTTGCTGTTCGAATAAAGAGGATGATCATGATGACTCCTCATCCAACTTATCTTTTCCCGATATTGAGCAAATAACTCCTACCGCAATTTTTACAAAGGAACCTTCTGCCAGAGTTAAGCTCAATCATCCAAAGGATCTTATGTTAGGTGATATTAACGAAGGTATGAGGCTGCACCGCCGCATTCTAAATTAGCTCGCCTATACCTGTTATGTCTCTCACATCGAACCAAAAAATGTAGAAGATGCCTTATTCGATGAGTGTTGGACGAATGCCATGCACAAGGAACTAAATCAATTTGTGAGGAATGATGTATAGTCCTTGGTTCTCCGTCCTACCCATACAAATGTCATTGGGACCAAGTGGATATTCAAAAATAAAACCGATGAAAATAAAAATATCATCCAAAATAAAGCTTGCATTGTTGCTCAAGGATATACTCAGGCAGAAGGTATTGACTATGACGAGACTTTTGCCCCTGTGGCCCGTCTTGAGTCTATCCGTATTCTGCTATCTATTGCGTGTACCATGGGTTTTAAATTGTACGAAATGGATGTCAAAAGTGCATTCCTAAATGGTTTCATTCAAGAGGAGGCCTATGTAGAATAACCGAAAGGTTTTGTGAATTCTGTATTTTCGGATCATATGTACAAGCTAAAAAATGCTCTATACGGCCTTAAGCAAGCTCCCAGAGCTTGGTACGAGCGTCTTACATCGTACCTTTGTGATCATGGTTTTGTTCGAGGCAATGTTGATAAAACTTTATTTGTCTAAATGACCGAAAAATGTATGTTGGTAGCCCAAGTTTATATTGATGACATCATCTTTGGCGCTACTGTAGACTCCCGTGCTCATTCCTTTGCAGACTGTATAGCCTTAGAATTCGAAATGAGTATGATCAGAGAACTTACATGCTTCTTTGGCTTACAAATTCAGCAACTCTCTCACAATACCTTTATTTCTCAAGCCAAATATGCCAAGGACCTTACCAAACACTTAAATCTTGATAATTTCAAACATACTCGGTCACCCATGAGCACTTCCTCAAAGCTGGATCGTGATCCTGCAGGTAAGAGCGTCGATCCATCCCTTTATAGAAGTATAATCGGTAGTCTCCTGTATTTGACTGCTAGCCAACCCGGCATTACATTTAGTGTCGGTGTCTGTACCTATTATCAATCCAATCCAAAAGAATCCCATTTAAGTGCTGTTAAGCGTATTATTCAATATATCAACGGGACGTCTGATTTTGGGATTTTCTTCTCTAATGAATCAAATTTCGCTTTGGTCAGATACTCCGATGCCGATTCGGCCGAAAATATTGAGGATTGAAAGAGTACCTCTGATGGGTGTTTTTATGTTGGATCCAACTTAGTGGCTTGGATGAGTAAGAAACAAAGCTCCATCTCATTATCTACGGCCGAAGCCGAATACATAGTCGTGGGAAGTTGTTACACACAACTCCTATGGATGAAACAAATGCTTCTTGACTACGGTATTGTCCAAGATACTATGCTGATTTACTGTGACAATACTAGTACTATAAATATTTCTAAAAACCTTGTCCAACATTCCTGCACCAAATATAGCGATATTCGGCATCATTTTATTCGTGAGCTTGTGGAAACCCGAGTCATATCACTTGCACATACTCCAACCGAACATCAACTGGCCGACATCCTCACCAAACCCTTAGACAGTGTGCAGTTTGAATTTTTGAGAACTGTCATCGAAGTGTGCTCGCCACCTGACGAATGACGCCTAAATAGTTAACCAAAAAAAAGGCGCACACTCCTGCACTGGCCTGCTGTGGGCTCGAGCGCATGCTGCTCCCCTTTATCCTCCAGCGAGCAGCATGCGCCGCCTACAACCCTCGGGTTTCTTCCTCTCTGCTCGCACGCTTTCCTTGCATCGGCTGCCTCTCTCACTTCACTCGCCTCCAGATATAGCCTCATTCCTTTCCATTGTGGGCGTTATCACGGTAATTTCTCTCTCGTCTCTCTCTGTTTTTTTTTCCACTGTTGCCAACTGCCTTTCATGGCGTTGCCGGCCTCGTTTTCACTTCCTTTTGGTTGGATGTCCTTCTACGTCACCGATTGCTAACCTATTTGCTCCAAATCTACCGGTTCTTGCGTAGATTTTGTGCGCCGTCCATGGAATCTGTGATTCCTCGGTGTCTTGTGTCTCACGGTCCCATTCATGGTGCTTTTCAGCCTTTCTCCCCCACCAATGGCTGGGCGACCCAATCCACCGGTGTGGGTGCTCCTCCCTTGCTTTCAAGCTCGGCCGGCAACGTAAGTCAAGTGGCAAACGCACTTGACCGAGTGGGCTCTCCGCTCCCGATCGCTTTATCAGTCCAGAGGCAGAGGTATTATTTACCACCCACATGTCCCATCGGCAACTCTCCCTTGAACGGGAAGTCTGATTTGACTCTCTCGACCCTTCCATTCTGTCTTCACTGACCGTTGTTGGGAGCCGGCCCTCACCGGTTTGATTGTTTCGTCCCTTATTCTTATTCAAGAATTCTATTCTAACATTCACAAGATTTCTTTCGATTCCTTCTCCACCTTCGTGCGGGGGGCACACGTTCACATTACTCCGGACGTTCTTGCCTGCGTTCTTGGCCTTCCTCGAGTGATAAACCCGACCTACCCATTTCCTCCATTCTTCCGGCCTCGTCCAAATGAGGTGGCCACATTTCTCTATGGTGCTCCTATGGAGTTGAATGGGAGAGCTTTTAAGACATCCTTCCTCTCTCCCTGGGGTCTGATCGTGAGCCGCATTATGCTTACAAACCTATTTCCTGTCTCTCACTTTTTGTCAATTCCCATGGACAAAGCCTTATTCTTGTATGTTCTACTGAGTGGTCAGCCCATCAATCTACCGTCCCACATCGTCTCTCACATTATTTCCCACTTCACCGCCGGTAAAGAGGAAACCTTCCACAAGGGTGCCTCATTTAGAGGTTGCTTGCCGGGTTCGGTCGTCCCTTTTCTGATTTTCCCCGTCTTTAGCTCGCCCGCTCCATCGCTTCCACTATTTTTACTCAGAGTCAGTCTCACGCATGTCGCTTTGTTGTGGACCCCAGAAGCCATTCGATAAACTTCTCCCTGCGGTGCCTCCTTCTCAGCCTGACGATGGCCCATCTGGCTCTGCCTCATCCTTTCCCAACCCATCGGGTCCTGGACCGTCTGCTCCTCATCGGCACTCCATATCTTCCTTCGCAGTTTTGATGGGTCAGCTATCTCGTCTTGTCGACCGTTTTGAGCGTCTATACTCCTCACAGGAGGGATTCTTACTTTCCAATCTCAGCTGCAGTCATAAATGCTTGCTGATTTTGAGCGTTTGGATGATCGTTTGGCTACCCAGGAGGCTGAGCTTCGACGATGGTGGCGTCATTATGGTATTCTGCCCTCCTGCGATTCTTCCACTTCTGAGCAATCCCCTCTCTTTGGCTCTTCGTGACAAAAAGAGGGAGATCAGTTTCATTTTGATAGGGGGAGATTAGGGGAGACGCTATTATTTAGGTTAGGGAGAGACTTATTATTTTTGTGCGGGGGGCATTCTTCTTAAATTTCTATACTTAAATTTCTGTACTACTTGTATCTCATTAATTTTACTACTGCATGCTATTTTCTTTATTATACTATATTATATTATGCCATTGTTGATACTAACCCTGCTTGACCAGGCAACTCCGTTACAATGTCGACGTGACCGTGACAACATCGATACAGCAATACTAGTGCAGATTTTTACATTTTTTTGTATCCTTTATTTCTCACTAGGTGTAGATTTTTATATACACGGGTTCTATCTCAATGGTATCTGAACTCGTGCTTCACTTGTATTTATTTATTTTCTGGGTTTTGTCACGGAATTGCAAAATGGGGAGATTGTTAGAGTCATTTTTTTAATTGGCATATTCCGTGACCATATGTAATCTTGTATCATTATCGGGATATGGTTTGTCGAAATACTGCATCAACATATATCTGTTGCTGTCCGTTCCGGCTTCCAGGGATACCACGCCTACTTTGAGCTCTCTACCCACTCGAGTCCAAAATCCTGAAGCCCTGCGCTCTCTACCCGCTCAACCCCAAAAACCCGGAGCATTGCGCTCGCCATGCACTCGCCAAGCGCTCGAGCGCAAAATCCAGAAAGGGCCTACTCGCTACTCGCCGCCTCCGTGCTCGTTTGCACGTAGAATTTTTTTGAATACCCTCCATGCGCCCGCCGTGCACTCGAGCATCGCGGCAACGGGAAACTATTTGAATGTGTTTTTTTGCGCCCTATATAAATACTTGTCTTATAATTTTGAAACCTTAGAACTCTTGGTAGACAAGTTTCGTGCCCTACTTGAGAAGAACCTTGTTTATACTCCATTGATCTTACTTCTCTTGAGAAAACCAAAAGCTACAACATTAAACTTCATGTTCTAACAAGTTTTCTCTATACTTTCTCTTTATTGTTTAAACACTGCTATTCTTCTACCTTCGTTGGAGACGTCGGTACGTTGAAGAATGAGGCCTGAGCGTGTTCGGCAATTCAAGTGGCTCAAAAGGGAAGATTGATGTGAATACCGGAAGGTGTCGATTCCGGTTGCTGTGGGCAAATCTAAGGAGTTCCTTGGTAGGGATCACAAGATGGGGGTAAGTCGGCTAGGTTAGCACATCGTTACCACCCGGTCCATAAGTTGATTTTCATAGTGCATTGCTTCCATAGCCGTTGAAGCCCGGAGGGTTTTTCTCGATTACCGTGGGTATCGAGTTTTCCCTTCGTCACCAAAAATCGTGTCTTTTTATTATTGTTTATACTAGTTTATATTTTGCATGCTTGTTAGTATCATTAGCATCTAGAAATATATATTCTTTACGTGTATTAAATATTTAATTTTTACTGTTTTCGTTAATTTTATTGGGGTCGAAACTTGATTGTAAAATTTAGGACATAAGTCCTTTTTCAATTACGCTTGTTATTCACAGATGAATCAACAACTTCTCTAAGCATGATTTTATCATATTGGTGGATTTTTTACAAACAGTATTGATTTTTTCCAATACCTAGATTTATGAGATTTTGGTCAGCTTTAGCTCTTGCTACTCTCTCTCTCTTTAATTATGCTTGTTATTCACAGATGAAGCAACAACTTCTTGAAGTATGATTTTGCTGTATTGATGCTTTTTTCCTGAGTCCTTTAATTCATCAAACTAAGAGACCAGGAGTCTGTCAATCCCATATTTTGCAGCCTCAGTCGTGGACTGAGTGATGCCCTTGGCTAAGGGGAATACTTGGTCAAATCAGCCAAAATTAAGCAAGACTCCATAACCTCACAAACTGGCAGCCTTCCTGTTCAGTTTGTTTGCTTTGCATTTCCGTGTTGTCACAGGTAGTAAATCTTTGCAACCCACCCTTCATTTCCTTATGTTTCTCGTACCTTTAATTTTAAGTTTGTATGGTTTTTGGTGCTTTTGTTTATTTACTTGTGTATTTTCCTCGACTTCTAATATTCCTCAAACTTGCGACAAATTCCTTAAACTATGTCGTAGTTTTCTTGCTTCCAGATGTGGCTGAGTAATATATCTTGCTGGAAGAACCTTTTTCTTCCCCCTGCCGAAACCAAATCTTGCCAGTAACTATTGTTGGCAAGGTGTACTGCTCATTTGGCCGACAGGATTTTTATGAGCAGACCTATCACTTGGCCAATGTCAGTTTTTTTGGGGCAACTTTGTTCCGTTGAGTATGCTATTCCTTTGGCCTATGAACTGTTCAAGTTGTAGAAATGGCTTTTAGTATAATATAAGGTAAGATTACGTATAATATATCTAAGTTAATCTGACACTTTTTCTGGATTTCACATATAGCGATAGTTTTGTACACTTAGCTGCCATTTATACCTGAGCACTTGGTTTGCCCACTTTTACTCTAATATCCTTAACCAAGCTACCCCTCATCTCTAATCCTAAGGGGCATTAGGACTTTAAAAGGAGATCGCTTATCACATTAGAAAAATAGAGATTTGCTAGCTGTTTTATATATTTATAATCCATTTACAACACATCCTTTTTATGTAGGGCTATTAGGACTTTAAAAAAATAGAAGAAAGAAACGGGAAAACTGACCTACATGTAGAGAGTGAGTTGTAGGAGAGCTATAAATGGGTATGAGATTTAGCATTTCTCTTGGAAAAAAAACAAAAAGATTAATTGACTAGCAGACGGTTGTGAATTGATAGAATGAACGCATTGATCAGCGTGCTGCCTCTTTACTTTGGTTTATGCTTCTAGTTGAATCAGTCAACACAAGAAATATTGCATTTTCGATGGGTTGGGCTAAATCTTTATGCTTTTGATCTCTACATTTCTTTGAATTATACTGATCAGAGGTCATCAGCAACAAATATACCCGGTCAAGGGCCAGCATTGCAGTCCCACCAGCAAGTTGAGAGAGGAACTGAGAACTCTGATTCATGAAAAATGGAAAAAAAAAAAAAAAATGGAAAAGAAAACTAGATTGAAACAAGAGAGTAACAAACAAGAAAATGTATATTCGATAATAACACCCGCATATTTACCCATTTTTAATAATTCCACGTCAATCTCAACTGAGAACATTCTAACTGCTGAATCACACGCACATCTCTCAGTACCACTAGGGCATGCCAAGTTACACCTCTAAATACACTACTTGTAAACTTTGTTAGGTCGGATCTTCAGCTTTTCTTTTTTCCCAATTTTGTCTTATACCCTTTAACGCATCCCACATTGTCTATGCACATCATATTCACAATTGGCTTTTTTCCTATTGCGTTTGAGATCCGCTTTTTATCTGTCTTGTTATAGCCATCAATGCTGTCTTCTACTAATTTTTGGATCTTAACCTCATCTCAATTAGAGTCACAAAGGTCACTGAAAGTTCCAGTAATTTCTGGTAATGACATTCTGACGCCCCTCATTTATCAACTTAGCTTTGAGGATTGTGCAGCTTAGTATAGTGCTTCGTCCATGGAAAGAGATCTTTGAGCTATACTGAATTCCCCTAAGGCATGTGTTATTGTTGTAGGGGTTACCATACCTTGGCTACTTACAGTGATGTTGGAGTATGAATTATTTTCTTGGATGCAGCGCCTTACGCCTATGCAGGTGAAAATGATGGCACCAGACATCTTCCAGATGGACATTTGTGTTCTTTGATGATGGCAACTAATCTTTTATGACAGTTGGTGGCCCCTGGCTATGCTCGGTGATGTCACTTTGGTTTGCCTTTAAGCAATGTTGGGTCAGTTATCGGCAATCATCTAATCTCTGCTGATGTCAATTGATGTTGTATATAGCAGTATATGTGACAGCCTCCTTCCGTGGAGCAGCTTGGTTGATCCTGGGTCATTGACATTCTTTTGCAGGAGCCTGAGTATATTTGGATTATTTGGTTAAGATGAAGTTGTGCCTAAAGCAATTGTTGGAACTTACGTATACATATGGGATAGTCCATTTGCATTGAATTAACATTTACTAGTGTCCCATGGATGGATGCTTCACAACTTATATTGGCGTCAAATATGCTTTAACCTTTGTTGTTACCCCCAACCACCACCACCACCACCAATATATATATATATATATTTATTTATTTAATTTTCTTCTTCATTCACAACGATTTAAGTTGCCCTAATCCTTGCTTTCACCTTTTTCTACTGCTACCCCTTTCCTTCACCAATCCCATGTATGTCTCTCGTATGGGTCTGGGTATAAATTCAAAATGTCCCTTTTTATCCGGCCATTATTCAATCCAACAACTCAAATTTAACAAAATATATCTCAAACTGGATCATATTCAACAAATATTCAACAATACGCTATGAGAGATTATCTTAATAAACAGGGAAACTACTGAACATTATAAGGGGAATTATAAAATTGACTTTTGCTTGGTCTAAGTGAATTGTCATAGCAAATTATAGGAATGGTGAAGAAGAAACTACTTTCACGAGTTCAAGGTCCATGACCCACTAAGTTTTCCTTAATTCTCCATAATCTCTTCTAATTAGCCTACATGTTGGCTTATATAGTCGGAAAATCTAATAATTTCTAATTACTTTATTATCCTTTGAAAAGGATAACTAAATTGGCTTTTGTTGCCCAAAAGGCTTGTAGGCCCACTAAAAGTGTTACCTTCTTGCCGGGCGGTGATCCCTGTGCCCTCCATGACAAGCCCAAGTTCTCATCATTTTTCTTGTCTTTAACAAGTCTTTTGTCCTCAAATGTTACATCAGAAAATCGGTGTGCAATCTTGTGGTAGTCTTAACGTGGTCTTCTCTTCTGGAATTTTTTTTCACCGCACGAGCACTTTTCACTGCCTCACACCTCAGTTGTCTTTTCATATGCAGTACGAAATTGCTTCCTTGAGATCTTGTAACACATCCCTTGTTGTTGAGTGGAGATAGTTCCTTGTTAATGCGATTGAGACTTTCCACCATTTAGCACCGTAACATGGAAAACATGATGTATAAGGATGTTGATGGTAGACCTACTTTAATACCTCTTAGACAGTTGGATGTTAAATTTCTTCACCAAAGATTTCTATCAGCATAGTTGCGATTCAAGGCCTACAAACTCTATAGGCTCAAATGTCACATTCCTCCTCCCTTAGTTGCGATATCTTTTCATATTCTCCTGGGCTCTTAAAAGATTCGCTGGAACTCCCTCTAAGATATTATCCCATGCCATCAATTTGCATTCCACCTCTTCATTTTGTGCTATCCTTTTTTAGTAAGTGCACTGCACCAGGGGTAGTCTATATTATATATCATTGAACAGACTTTGCTTAATTGATATATAATGGGTCATATTATACCAATACTCTAGTTAAGGAATAAACTCCTTCTGTTCCATTTTTTCTTCATGAAAGTAGCCCCACAGATACTTCTTAAGTATTTGATTCATCATTTCGTTTATCTGTTATCTGTGGATTATAGGACGGGTTTGTCTTCAACTGACTTCCCTACAACTCAAAAATCTCTTATAGAAAATAACCTACAAATAGTTTACCTTGTTTGGTCATAATGGTAATGGGGATCCCACACAACTTCACAACATTGTCCATAAATATTTTAGCGGTACTATTGGCCATAAAGGTGTGCTTTGGAGAAATGAACTGAACACGATTGCTTAGCCATCCCTATTACCAGTATGGTTTCAAAACCCATACTGTTCGTCAAACCTTCAACAAAGTCCACTGTCAAATCTTCCCAAATCCCCTTTGGAATCAGTAGTAGTTGCATTAACCCCATTTGCGCACAATAATCATGCTCTATCTTTTGACAGGTATCACATTCTGACACCAGTTTTTTGACAGCCCTTTTTAGTCCTTCATAGAAAAGTGGTTGTTCACTTGAATACACATCCACAATCATCCAGAGTTCCCGTGCCCCCTGATTTTGTGAAAGTGGCCAGGATATCTTCCCATCATCGGGCTACCCTCCTTTCTAAATAAAGCATTTGCGACCTTGTTATTCTTCCCTAGTTGGTAGACAATATTGTATTCAAACTTGAGAAGCTTCGTGAGAGAATTCTGCTGCTTTGGAGTCAAAAGCCAAAAGGCATGCTGATTAATGATTATTGTAAACATTTTTCCTAATAAATACAATCTCCACAAGATAACTGCATAAACTGTAGTTAACAGCTCCGTTGCATGAGTGCTCTAAACTTTCTTCATAGAGCCTAAGGCCTTAAAAATGAGTATTAAGGATCTTCTCTCTTGCTCTAGAAATGCTTGTAAGCTGTCTTTGCTAGCATTAGTATAATCCTCAAATGGTTTCTGGAAACTACACAATGCTAGCGCTAGGTATGAGTCATGGTCCCCTTCTACTTATCAAAGGCCTTCCTTGTTTCATTAGTTCACTCGAAGCTATCCTTCTTTAACATTGAAATTTGGGGTCTTGTGATCATTCTCTAGTTCTTTGGAAACTGTATAATTTTCGATCTACCCTAAGAATTCTCTTGAGGATGAAACATCCATAGGCAATGAGAAATCTACCATAGCTTTGATTTTCCTTACATCCACCTTCATTCCTTCCCTAGAGATAATGTGATTCAAATACTAGACCTTTTCACAAAATCACACTTAGACATTATAGTACAAAATTTGTGTTGCTACCTCATCTAAGTCAAAAAAGTTCTCTTCCATGGTCTTGGAATAAATGAGGATGTCATAGAAGGAGATCAAAACAAACCTCTGTAGATATGGATTGAAAATTACATTCGTGGACACTCAGAAACTTTAAGATGGCAATGGATGACACAAAATGGCATTGCCCTGTGCTCTTAGTGCCCTGAGTATGTGTGAAAGGTTGTCTTGTGGACATCTTCTTCCTTCATGCGGACTTAGATGGTAGCTTGCTCTTAAGTCTAGTTTGGTGAAAATGCTTGTCTTGTGCAACTTATCTAACATCTCGTGTGGCCAAATTGATTTAACTTGAATGGTTATGCTGACTTTTAAATTATATTATTTATCATAAATGATCTAATAATTAAAATATTAATAAATATTTAATCCTCAAAAAACTAGGAGAGAGAAATAAACTATTCAATATATTTAGAAATCCAAGGGAAGCAACCCTAATAATAAATATCTAATTACTCTATAAAATAATAATAAAATATCTTTTTCACTCTCACTAATAAAACTACTAAATTTCAGTATCATGTCTACCTAGTTCTTAATAGCAATTACACGAATTGTTGTTAGCACTATGATATGCATTTAATCCAAAGTTAAGAAAACGTAAAAATGAATCAAATATTTAATAAGTAAATATAATCATTTATATTAGAATACTAAGTATATTAGATAATAACATTAAATGTATACAAAATTAGTAAAAGTTTGCAATGAAGTAACAGTTATTTGAGACTCAACACTAAATCGTAACCATGGCTAAAGAACTACAATAACAACTACACAAAAAATGTAATAAAAATTCTACCGAATTTAAATATCAATTCAATATGAGGTCACTACTATATGAGATAATAAAAATATCTATGGATCTTATTTTATCAGAGTGAGTTAAAGGCCATATATTTATATCCCAATTGGCTGGATAAGCCCTAAAAAATCTTTGTTATATGTGACATTCTTACTATCTTTATAGTCTTCCTGGATGTTGTACCCGTTGTATACTCATATTACTTGTGATGTCCCTCTTTTGTGATATATCGGATACCACTTTCTATTATGGTCACAAAATATAAGTGTTCATGCTCAAAATTAATAACCACAACCTTCATACTGGAATGGAAATCCAAAAAATATAGACCGCTCAAAGATCTCGTGGACTTTCATTCATCCGTAGACTTATTTTTTCTACATACTTTTTCTTTACCAATGAAATATACATACATGATTTAAGTTAATATAAAGAAATGTTTACCAAGGAGATAAGGAAACCCAAAAATAAGCTGAATATTTGACCGATTCTTCATAATTTACTTGATCCTTACAGGACTTTTTAGGATACTAATCTCATTTCCATGACCATCAAAATACCACCTATTTTGTCACTACCAAACAAATCTTATATTCAACCGCCTATCTGACAGTCCAACTGAGATAATAAAGTACCATTGATTTCATCCTTAAACCCACACACACACACACACACACACACATATAACCATAATTTTGGGAATCAATTGACACGGACATTGTATTAATTAGCCACGGTTTTGAAATTTGTTACCTTTCATTGTTTCAACAATTCGATGACACTGTAGCACCTTCACATTTTCACAGCCATTTGTATTATGAATGCTTTATACATGCCTTCACTTTACATAATTACTGTAAAATTAAACTATCCCTCTTCTTAATGAATAGTAGTGTGGTTACCATGGAGAAATATTGGATCTAATGATATCCTGATCAAGAAATTCTTAGAATTGGATTTTTAATTTTTTTAACTCTGTTGAAGCCATTCTATATGATGCCTTTGATATTGAGAAAGTTCTCGGCAATAAGTTTATGGTAAACTTAATCTCCCGCTTTAGGGGTAATTTTAGTAGCTTATTTAAGAAGATATCTGTGAACTCTTAGACTGTGGCAATATCTTCTACATGACGCTCTAATAGTGTCATCGTAGACACGAATGCAATGAAGCCATGGCACCCTGCCACATAGCAGATGCCATGCATGAATTACCAAAATCATGGGAGTCATTGCTCGACTCCCGGTACCACAAAACTTGAACCATGCTATTTGAACCATGCTATTTTAGGAATGGGAAAACTCATGATCTTTTGAAAACAATCGATACAAGTATCGTTGGCAATAAGTCAGTACATCCTCAAAATCACATAGAAGCTTATCATCCCCAACAATACTAGGTTGGTGGATAGATCATAATTACCAATGCGAACCATACAACAAGGCTTCATCTCTTCTTGTTGAATAGTCTAGCCGATCGGTGTAGTCACAGATAATATAATATCTAAGGGTGCAACTCTCATCCTAAAATAGGTAGTAAAACTCAACGGTACAAACAAATGTATGGAGTTGGAGTTAAGCAATACATGTGCGGGTATAGAATGAATAAGAAGAATACCTTTCACTATCATTGGAGAAGCCTCAACATCTTGCTCCATAAGTACCTTATATTGACTCTGATTATTCGGTTATAAAGATGACAATAACTTCTTAGGCATACAGTAATCACTAAAAAAGTGTCTAGGCTTTCTACAGTTATAGCAAGTGAGAGGTCTAGACCATCCACAAGATGAAGGTCTTGATTGAGTTAGCAACAGTGTCGTCTTAGTAGTGGGGATAGTCCCTTGTTTGTATATGGGACGTTGACTGCTTAGAGTAGAAATCATTTATTAAAGTCTTACATTCCCACACTTGAAGTAGGTTTTCCTCTTCTTTCCTTAAGTTGTTGGTGGTCTAGAAGCGCCACTGATAATAGGTGTAGGCACTGGGGTCTCACTCTGCAATTCCTCCTCGATTAGCAACACCCTCCTAAAAACAATTTCGTAATTCTCAAACTCAAGAGGAGCTAAATGACAGTGAATAGCATATGACCATCCCTGCTAAACCCTGTCGGTCTTCTATAATCCATCAACAATGAAGTAAGGTGCGTGGCATGAGAGCTCCGTAAACTAGCCTCGTACAAATAGATAGTCATCGGTCCTTGTTGTAGTTGGAGGAATTCCTCCTTGTTTCTCATATTCTTTAGGAAGCATTTGTTGTTGAACATCCGACAAAAAAGCCTCCCAAGTAAGTGTCTCTACCTTAGGCCCAAGCTTACTTAGTTTTACGCTCCACAAATGCTTAGCCTCACCACTTAGCTTGCATGAAACATAATGAACATAGCTTATGAGGAACAGTCATTCACAACGAAAGCCTTCTGCATCCTTCCCAATCTGTGTTCTGCCTTGATGGCAACAGCCTCCCCTATGAACTTTAGAAACCTCTACTTCAAAAAATCCTTAAAATAGTTATGTTTTTTAGACGCTGGCCATAAAACTTATGCTCCCACTGCACAAGTCACCAGCCTAGTAGGTTGATGGACTGCACTGATCCATATCTACACGTCCAGTGCCACCTAAGGCCTCTGGATAAATCAGCCACATGGAAGCTTGCCCAGCTAGACATATCTACAAGCAATTAGGCTTAGAACGCCATGCCAATCCTATGTCTTTAGAATGTATGGTTTCCTATCTTGACTTAGAAATACCAAAATTAATTTAAGTCCTCCATCCACCTTGAGTCGCCTAATGTCATCATTTATTAGCAATTCCTAGAAGCTTCAAATATTTTCATAAAATTTTAGTTCTCTGATATTATAAATGTGATTACTTAAACTCGAGTCTCACAACCTAATTCAAACTGTCATAATAACTTCTACATCATATTACTTATCATAAATAAGTTATCAATTAAGATATCAATAAATATTTAATCTTTAAAACACTAGGAGAAACAAAATATCTAGCACATCCACAAATTCAAGGGTTATGGCCCCAACAATAAATATCCAACCATTTTCTAGAAAATAAATAATAATAATAACAATTTATTTTTCCTTTCACTCATAAAACTACTAAATTTTGGGATTGTCTCTACCTAGTGTTTAGTAACAATCACATGGACTCTAACTAGTACAACGATATTTCTTTAACATGTTATTAAGAAAACATAAGGATAGGCCAAATATCCAGTAAGTAAATAAAATCAATAATATTAGAATATAAGAAGTACTTCAGATAATAACATTAAATGTATACAAAATTAATAACATGTCATAAAATAATAATTATCTGAGACTTAATATTATATTATAACCACGTCCTAAGAGTTATAAGGATGATTGGATATCAGGAATATATTAGAAATTTTCCTGAATTCGAATATCAACTTAACGTCATTATTTCATGAGATAACATTGCATTAATCAGCCACGGGTCTGGAAATTGTTCTCTTTCATTGTTTTAACATTTGAATGACACTTTGCACTTTCACATTTTCACGGCCATTCATATTATGTGCGCTCTATACAGGCCTTCACTTTTCCGATTTACTGCAAAATTTGCTTACTTTATGAAGTAAAATAACTTGTAATCCAACTTCACTAACTACCCACGTAATGAGATTCACTTTGGTGAATGCTTTCATCTGCTCCTTGGTTTACCTTCGGCAGCCATGGATGATGCTGGAGCTCACCACCATAATCGGTTGATTACTTCTTCATGATATTTTCTGACTTTATTCTTCCAATATATGTGGAGTAACCACTAATAACCTGGTTCACACCATTTTGATCTTCCGTATCAAACTCAGCAGCCGAATGGAGCATTGGATGCTCTTTTTTTCCCCCTTCCCTCCAGATTCTAACAGCTAATTAGTGAAAATCCTAACTTCCATCTTCTGACATGTAAAATAAGAATTTTATGGCATGAATCTACTAAATATCACACCATAATGAATCGTAAAGCTCTCAAAATTTCGGTTCAGTTCACCGCCCAAGTGTTGATGCTCTACTTTTCCCCTAGATTTTTACTTCACAATCTAAGGTCTTGTTCTTATGATTCATCGCATGAAAGGGTGGAGTTCGGAATAGAAATATTACAAACTAACATCTACAAGAAGGTATATGGATACTTGTAAAATAATGGGAAAATTACTTGCCATGATTTCTTGTTTTCCTTGCAAGAGTGGCAATGGCAGCATGGATTTCCTTCGGCTCCTGTTGCAACTGTCCACCCCTTCTCTCTATTGTATACCTCACATTATAGATGAGGGATCATATCTAGGGTTCATCATTTCCAAATTTTGTTGATTTCTTGTCTTGGCCTCGGATCAAAAATAGATAATTAATGATAATAATTACATCAAAATAATTATTTTTTCATCCCAAAAAAGAAGCAAATTCAATTATAGTTACCCAAAATTAGGTTAGACCTAACAAAATTGAAACCATTAACAATGATTATGATACATAACAGTAGACACGAGGCCAATATGAACCATTTGTTCAATCCACCTGGGAATAACTTGCTTACTCAAACCCACAAGAAAAAATGATAATCCAATACTATTTAGTCACAACATCTAATCCACATAAATCTAATCAATATCATAACCTAATATAAAACAATATAAATATATACATCACTCTCAGTGTACTAAATCTGAATACAAATTGTGATACATTAAGCACAAACAAAATCTTCTAATCAATGTTGTCCAAACTCCCTACAAATGATCTACAATTCTTTAATCTGAAAGGGTTAAAAATAGTATATAATTATAAACAAAAATCTTAGCAGGTATGTACATATGTATATATTAATGAAACACGTGTCCATCAAAACAAAACAGGAAAATGAAACATAACAAAACACGTTGAAAATCCTATTATACAAATGTTCAATGCCAAAAGTTAAAATATGATTTCGTACACAAAGGGTTCCAAAAATCCATGTCCAAAATCAAATAAACCACAACATCAACAAAAACCTATAATTTTTCAAATCACACATCTCAAATACCAAATCGTATATAGAAAAAATTTTAAAAATCTAAAATATGGTGCAGTTTGAGAATTAAATATCAAAAGATTAATTTTAATGAATGATCATGCATACTTTCGATAATCTTAAACCATATCACTATTATTTAGACTCATGGACGGGTCATCTACATATTACTTCCGATAGAAGCGGTGAAATACTATTTTTTTTAACCCGTGGATAATAGATACAATACTCAAGTCTATTTAATATATATTGGGACGTCCAAATATTATTACATTCAATATTTTATAATAGTTCTCAAAAATATCAAATTAGGGGACTTTATAACAAAAAACTTAAAAATTTTTTGAGTTGGTCCAAAATACATATATGAATTATTACATATAATGTTCAAATGTACAAGTTCATAATTTTTCTTTTACAAATTTTTTCATAAATAAATATTATATTTTAAATACTGATTTATTTTATATAAAATGAACAAATTTCTCAAATATTCAATAAAACAAAAACAAAATATTGAAACATTTAATAAAATTACATACATGCAACAATTTTAAAAATGGAGAGGTAAATGGGCCACATACATGCATCTCAAAATAAAAAATATTAATAAAATTAAATAATTTGTAAATATACTAAAGAAACAAGCGTAGAATACTTATCTTAATATTTTTATATGACTAATTTGACAAAATAGAGTTTCAAAATCTACTTCATCATCTTTTTCTCTCTTATTTTCCTTCTCTTTCTCTCTCCTCTTCTCTTCTTTCCCCTAAAAATGGTTTAAAATAGTGTACACTACTTATATAAATAAATCAGCACACGAGCACTAATCAAACATGTATTAAGTGACACTTAAATTCTCATGTGCACATGCGTGCTAGATTAAGCGTGGTTGAAATGCTAGTAATCTTCTCAAATTATACATAAGCACAATAGGGTGTATATTAGGTACTATACAATTTGCTTGAAACATATTTGAGCACCTTAGAAATGTTTCTTGGGCATGCACATTCTTCTTAAAAAGCATATGAATTGGTATCAAGCACTAAGTTTGATCCTAAAATCATTTTTTAAAAATTTTTATTGTATAATTATTTTTAAATTGACCTAAAATTAATAAATGATATCATAATTTACAAATAAAAATAGCGCATTGCATTTCCTTTTCCCTTTTTGGTGGACAAAATCTCTCCCTTTAGGCTGCTTCCTTTCTGTCCTCTATTCGAACATAACCATGCCATTGATTTCCTTCTTCACTTCATTGTTATAGTCGTTATTATTATTATTATTATTATTATTATTATTATTATTATTATTATTATTATTATTATTATTATTATTATTATTATTATTATCATCTCTTTTGAATAGCTCAAATCAGTCCAAAAATATTTAGTAGATTATGAAGATCTGTCGTTTACTATTTCAATTGAATTCAAATTAAGTAAGTTTCACCATAATCACAACAAAATAATTCACACAAAAATACACATAAAATAATTAAACCGAAAATATATGAGATTTTTTATTATGTAATGGAAATAGGAAATTGATCCTTAATTGAAATTAGCTCCATCATTCTTTCGAACCAGCAGCACCATAGAAGAAAATGGATTGGTACATGGTTTGCTCACCCCATTCTTGAACATCCTTTCCACTTGCTTCTCAAATGCATCTTTTCTGGAAATGGGCGAATCAGTTAGGTGGTACATTTACTGGTTTACTTTTGTCCTTTATATTGATGCGGTGGACATTAGGATGCGGTGGTGGTAGACTCATAAGTACCTCTAGAACTTGTTTGTGGCTTTCCACCACCATCCTAATCTCCTCCGGCAATCGTTGGATCTCCACATTCATCTCTTCTCCAAACTTCCTTGCTTTCTCATCAGTTCAGTCATTGCTAGCCTTGATCACTAGCAGGCATTGTCACTTCCTCTGCCCAACTTCTCCCATGGCATTGGCTTCACATTGTTTCAACTCTTTGAGATTGGTTGCCTACCAAACTCTCTTCTTGCTGTCAAACTTGAATTCTATGTTTATTTATTCATAGTCTGTGATCACTCAACATCTTGCACTACTCCATTGGTGATTTTAAACTTTGCATTACCCAAAACTACCTTTTCACATTTAATCTTTTTTGGGCTGGCCACTTTCACGTCGTATGGTTTTACCCTTTGCCCATGTTGTCTGAGCTTCCATATGATCCCGGCATTAACAAAATTATGGGACAGCTAGAAATCTACCAGTAAAGTCACTCTGTGCTTCTCAACCCAAGCCCATGCGCCTCCTCTTCCCCACATCATCATTTGGGCTCCCTTCTCCTACTCATGCTTCCGGTCCTCCCTCATCATCACTAGTGTTTGCTATAGGCTTCAGCAATTTTTGAGCCGCCGAGCCGAGCTGAGAGCCGGCTTCATCGAGCCGATCCGAGCCGGATTGGAGCCGACAGCAGTTTCGTTTCTCTTCATCTTCCTCGATTCGTTTAACTCTTTCTGCCGTTTAACTCAACTAATTGCTGAAGTATTAGTGGTCCATTTAGTGTTGATAACTCTCCCATTCATTAACAAATCAATTCTCGGCCGGTTTGAGTACGTAAAGCGCGTTTGTGGCATTTGATGATTTTTTCTATAAATTGAGTATTCTAACTTTGTTTCTGGCACCCAACTTAAGCATTATACTATCTAAAGGAGGAAGGAGTGTCCAGAAGCTCAAAGCCGGTCCGGATCTCACATCCCGAAAACATAGCAAGCAAATGGTGGGAGGTATAAACTCGATTCATTATTTCGCTTTAGTGGTTGTTTAAACTACATTATTTGCTAACATTTGATATCAGAGAGAGGCATTGCCTCTGCCGTTGCCGTTCTGTAGATTTTCAATTTTTTTCGAAATTTGAAAATCTTAATGTCTTCATTTTTTTAAGATTCGGTTCAAACGAGCACTAGAAATCGATGGGAAATTCAATTTCCGAAATTTTCATATATTTTTCATCATTTTTGGTGTTCATATGGTGCTGTTTCAATTGGGTCTGAAAAACGGGTCGAATCGGTGGTTGTCGGGTTCGGGCGAAACCGACGAAGGAAGAAGACGACTTAAACGGCGTCGTTTATTGTTGCTACAGTAATAAACGTCGTCGTTTTGTATTCAGTTTTGAGTTTCCTAAACGATGTCGTTTCGTGGGAACGTATTTGGTTTTTAAACGACGTCGTCTGCTACAGTATTTTTAATAAAATATATATATATATATATATATATATTAAACGCGGTTTTGACTTGGGCCATTTTCGTTCACGACCCAAGCCTAACATCCGCGTTCGGCGTCCGATGTGTATGTCAGCGGCCCAGTTTCGTAACGGCCCATTATTTCTGGCCCATTACTGTAGCAATACGGAAAACAAAATGCGAACGCAGTGGCCAGGAATCGAACGTGGGTCGTGGGAACGACAGCGTTTCACCGCTGCGCTGAACGCATTTTGGCATTCATTTGGACATTAAATGTATGTTATACAGTATATATATTATATATATACGTATATATTTATATATATATAATTATATTATTATATATAAAGAATAAAATATAATATTCATAATATAATTATATATGTGTATATAATATCTAGTGATTAAAATAATTTAATTAATTGGGAATTGGCCACAGCGTCCTTAATTAATAAAATTATTTTTATTGTCACGTGTGGTATAAAGACATTAATTGTAGATAATTATTTTGATATAATAAAATTTATCCCACAGAAAATTTTATTATATTAAATTAATTAATCAAAATAAAATGTCAAATTATTTTTCTTAATTTGCCCACAGGGATTAAGAATGGAATATAATTTGATAGTTTTATCATAAAATTGGACATGAATCTACTTGAATTAAAATTTAGCCAACCGGTAATTTTTTTATCAATTGATTCATGATATATATTTTACATTGGTAAACATAATTCTATAATTTGTTAGCCTCATTTGTTGGATATTAAGCATGTATTTATTTTTATACAGTTATTCAATCTATTAATCTTTTCGACATTAGATGTGAAAATTTTGAACTGAAAGGTGATAACTATAAGATGTGAAAGGAGAGAATTCTTCTTCACTTATGGTGGATGAATATAAATTATACTATCCGGAAAGACGAACCACCTGCTCTTACCCTTACCAGCACTCCAGAAGATGTAGCTTTTTATGAACGTTGGGAGCGATCTAATCGCCTCAATTTGATATTCATAAAGACTAAGATTTCTGCTGGTATTCGTGGTTCTGTTGACCAGTATAATAAAGTGCGGGATTTACTAAAGGTTATCGATAAGCAATTTGTAACTTTAGATAAAGTACTTACTAGCACCCTAATAATGAAGTTTTCATTTGAAAAAGCATGTTGTGCTGATCGTGAGCAATTAAGTTTCGACCCTGAAAAATATAGCGGAAGCAACAATAAATAATTACCCAATACACGTAAAGGATATTTAAATTTAGATGCTAACGAGACAACAAGTATGCACGATATATATAATGATGAACAATAATAATAAAGACGCGATTTTTGGTGACGAAGTGAAAACTCGATACCCACGGTATCGAGAAAAATACTCCGGGCTTCAACGGCCAGGGAAGCAATGCACTATAAAAATTAACTTACAGACCGGGTGGTAACGACGCGCTAACCTAGCCGACTTACTCCCGTCACGTGATCCCTACCAAGGAACTCCTTGGATTTGCCAGCGGCAACGGAACCGGACTCCTTCCGGTCTTCACGTCAATCTTCCCTCTCGTGCCACTTGAAGTGCCAACCACGATCGGATCTCCTTCTTTACGAACCAACGTCTCCACGAAGGTAGAAGGATGAAAATTTGAATGGAAAAAGAAAAAAAAAATGGTGAGAAAAACTCCTTAGATCATGAAACTCAAAGTTATGTCTTTTGGTTTTCTCAAGAGAAGCTAAATCAATGAAGCATGTAAGGCTTTCTTCTCAAGTTTAATGGCTTCACAAGATGTCAACAAAGGCTGTGGCGTGCTTAGAGTTTCAAGAAAATAAGGTATGAATTTATAGTGGAGCCAAAAACGCGTTCAAAAATCTGCCCGTTGCACCGGCGCTCGAGCCGGGCTCGAGCACGCGGCAGGCGGCTGGAGGGCGAGCAGCGAGCGGGCGACCTACTGGATTTTTGGCTTGAGCGGCTAGCGAGCCAAGGCGAGCGCGGACCGGACAAAAACGGACTTAAACCCGACACCCCACAACCCGACATTGATACAATAAGACATATGGTCACGGAATATGTCAATTAGACAAATGTCTCTAACAATCTCCCCATTTGGCAATTCCGTGACAAAACTCATAAAATAAAAAAATACAAGAGAATCACGGGTTCAGACACCACCGGGATAAAACCCGTGTACATTAAAACCTACGCCTAGTGATACACAAAAAAAAATAAATAGCTATACGATAACAGCTGAGGCGATCTGATGAAAACTTGCATTGACAGCCTGTGGAACTTCAGTTTCCTGGTCAAGTAAGGTTAGTACCAACAAAGCAAAAAAAATAATAGCAATATAACAGCATGCATGGCACATAAGCATGAGAGACAGGCATTAACAACATCCAACAATATAACATACAACAATCCTCCCCCTAACGAAAATAATCAATCTCCCCCTAACAGTAATAAACCTGAAATAACATGAAAATAACAAAAACTCCGCTCCGTCTCCCCTAAGCTCCCCCTATCAAAGTGAATTAAGTCTCCCCCTTTTTGTCACGAATGGCCAAGGGGTAATTTAGCTCACTTTTCTTAACCTAAATTTGTCTCCCCGAATTCACTTTCTGGCTTAGCCTTTTAACTTGTTCATTCAATTTCTGAATGTGATCAACGAGTTTATTCATTTTTGGCCCTTGTCTTTGATTATACAAAAAATTCATGGTGTAACATTGAGGACGAATGTGACCTATTTTTCCACACGCATGACAAGTAGGCACAAATTTAGGTATGGTGACACGGTCCATAGATCTTTTCTCCACACGTTGAGGCACGGCCTGGATGACTTTGGGTGTGTAGGCGTGTTTGTGTGGAATTTTCGTAGCGGGAATAAACACAGTTTTAGGTTTCATGTCATTTTGGACAAAATTCGCAGCATACCCCAAACCCTGTTTATTTCCACCAATTTTTCCCAACCCGAGCATATGATCTAATTTTGTAGACCCATTTAAGAATTGTTTCAAATCTTTTCGAGAGGCCTCAAGTTCAGATTCTAAAGTTGTTATTTGCTTAGTAAATGAGACTTTCAGATTCTCAATTTCTTGAGTTTTAGAATCTAACTCAGATTGTAGAGCTAATTTTTTTTGTTCCAACTCAATGACCCTACTATTTAAGGTTTTATTTTGTTTCTTTACTTTCAAGCATACCTTAAACAGTTTGTCATAGGCTTCTTGAATACCATCAGATTCAGCTTCTGACTCATCCACAGAGTCAGCAGAGTGATTAAAGTTTTCTACTGAGTGGTCACACATAGAGGTCATAAAAGCCATGTACTTGACAAGGCCATTTTCAGAACATGTTTCACCCTCTTCTTCTTCGTCATCACTTAAGGTCACATCAGCTTTAAAGGCATGACCTTGTTGGCGTTTAAGGTTCGGGCATTCAGCCCGATAGTGGCCAAAGCCTTTACACTCATGGCATTGGACTCCTTGGGTAGTTTTCGATTTAGAGTCCTTACTCTCACGTCGGTCTATCTTCTTAAATTTATGTGATCGTTTTCAGTCCATATCTAATTTTTATGATGAAGAATTATTTTTCTTTAAGAATTTTTTAAAATTCTTAACAAATAATGAAAAATCATCATCGCTACATGATTCTTCATCGGAGTCCCGATTTCGCTCTTCCCTACTTGATTTTAGAGCAAGTGATTTGTTTTTCCTTGATTGTGGCAAGGTGTGCTCATAAGTTTGTAGGAATCCTACAAGTTCTTCGATCTTCATTTTATCAAGGTCTTTACTTTCTTCGATAGCAGTGACTTTAGGTCTAAATCGTTCAGAAAGTGACCTAAGAACTTTTCTAACAATTTTATTTTCAGGGATTCGTTCTCCTAAATTAAATGTGGAGTTCACAATATCATTTAATTGAGCATAGAACTCATCAAAGGTCTCATCATCTTTCATTTTTATTTCTTCGAATCTAGTGGTGAGCATTTGCAATTTTGAATTTTTAACAAGTTTCGTGCCTTCATGAGCAATTTCAAGGATGTCCCACGCATCTTTAGAAGTCTCACACATTGAAATACGTTTAAACTCATCGGGAGATACAGCCATAAAAATAGCATGTAGCTCCTTACTATTCCAATTACATGCATCGAGTTCCTCTTTGGTCCATGAAGATAAGTCTTTTGGTTCGTTACCAGAGGAACTAGTGGGTGGAGTCCACCCAACTTGGGTACGTGCCCAAACACGCTCATCTAGAGATTTTAGGAAGGCTCTCATCCGGACCTTCCAATAGGCATAGTTACTCCCTTCAAAGAAGGGAGAAACGGAGAGCGATCCACTCGTATACATCTAGATCGGGGGTCACGGATCGGGGTAAGTCTCTGATACCAATTGAAAAAGCACGTTGTGCTGATCGTGAGCAATCAAGTTTCGACCCCGAAAAATATAGCGGAAGTAACAATAAATAAATACCCAATACACGTAAAGGATATTTAAATTTAGATGCTAACGAGATAACAAGCATGCACGATATATATAATGATGAACAATAATAATAAAGACATGATTTTTGGTGACGAAGTGAAAACTCGATACCCACGGTATCGAGAAAAACACTCCGGGCTCCAACGGCCAGGGAAGCAATGCACTATGAAAATCAACTTACAGACCGGGTGGTAACGACGCGCTAACCTAGCCGACTTACTCCCGTCACGTGATCCCTACCAAGGAACTCCTTGGATTTACCCGCGGCAACAGAACCGGACTCCTTCCGATCTTCACGTCAATCTTCCCTCTCGTGCCACTTGAAGTGCCAACTACGATCGGATCTCCTTCTTCACGAACCAACGTCTCCACGAAGGTAGAAGGATGGAAATTTAAATGGAAAAAGAAAAAGAAAAATGGTGAGAAAAACTCCTTAGATCATGAAGCTCAAAGTTATGTCTTTTTGTTTTCTCAAGAGAAGCTAAATCAATGAAGCATGTAAGGCTTTCTTCTCAAGTTTAATGGCTTCACAAGATGTCAACAAAGGCTGTGGCGTGCTTAGAGTTTCAAGAAAATAAGGTATGAATTTATAGTGGAGCCAAAAACGCGTTCAAAAAATCTGCCCGTTGCACCGGCGCTCGAGCGCGCGGCGGGCGGCTGGAGGGCGAGCAGCGAGCGGGCGACCTACTGGATTTTCGGCTCGAGCGGCTAGCGAGCGACAGGCGAGCGGGTGACCTACTGGATTTTCGGCTCGAATGGCTAGCGAGCTTCAGGCGAGGGCGGACCGGACAAAAACGGACTTAAACCCGACACCCCACAACCCGACATTGATACAATAAGACATATGGTCATGGAATATGCCAATGAGAAAAATGTCTCTAACATCACCTATTAGGCTCACTAGTATTAAGGGTATGCGTGAGCACATAATATAGATGAGGAATGTTGCAGCTCAACTAAAAAATTTAGAGGTAAAAATGTCTGAATATTTCCTTGTGCATTATATTTTGAACACACTTTTACCGCAATATGGACCTTTTAAAATCTCTTACAACACATATAAGGATAAATGGTCGATCAATAAACTCATAACTATGTGTGTTCAAGAAGAAAGAAGCTCATAATGGAGCAAAATGAGAGCATTTACATGCTCAAAGAAAAAAAGTTTCAGACATAAGCCAAAAAGAAGGGGAAAGGTAAAATGCCTCCTCAATCTGTATCAAGAAGGAGTCCAAGTTCTTCTTCTTTAAAAAGAAGGGACATGTCAAGATGGACTGTTTTAAGTATTAAAATTGGCTTGAAAAGAAAGGTAATCTATTCTCTTTTGTATATTATGAATCTAATATGGTTAATGTTGCACATAACACATTGTGGATTGACTCTAGTTCTACAATCCATATTTCAAATTCCTTACAAGGCTTGCAAAACCTAAGGAAACCAGTGGGTAGTGAACAATGCATCTTCTCCGAAAACAAGATGCGTTCACATGTGGAGGTCATCGAAACATGCAGCTTAGTTTTGAGTAGTGGTTTTGTTTTGACACTGAAAAAAACCTTTTACATTCCAAATTTTTCTAAAAATTTGATTTCTATTTCAAGACTTATGCCTTATGGATATTCCATTATATTTTCAAACTCATTTTTCAGTTTATATTATAAGTCTGATATTGTTGGGAATGGTACACTGTCTGATGGTCTTTATTGCTTAAATTTATAAAATAATACCTTTTTTAATATTGTGCATACTAATACTAGAATTAAATGATACGTTATGAATGAATGTTTCTCTATGTTGTGGCATAGGAGATTAGGTCATATCTCCATTGATAGAATCAAAAGATTGGTAAATAATAAAATACTTAGTACTCTAGATTTTACTGACTTTGAGACTTGTGTGGACTGTATTAAAGGAAAGCAGACCAATAAGACTAAAAAAATGCCAAGAGGAGTTCGGACATATTAGATATCATACATATTGATATTTATAGTTCTGATATTGACTCATATAGCCCAAAATATTTCATCACCTTTATTGATAATTTTTCACGATATATGTATCTCTACTTGCTTCATAATAAGAATGAAGCCTTGGATACTTTTAAATTATTTAAAGCAAAAATAGAAAAATAATCTGAAAAATATATAAAAATTGTGAGATCAGATAGAGGTAGAGAGTATTATGGTAGATATACTAAAGATGGACAAATTCCTGGTCCATTTGTAAGGTTTCTTCAAGAACATGGGATTATTACCCAATATACTATACCTGGTTCTCTGGACCAAAATGGTGTAACAGAAAGAAGAAACCGAATATTATTGGACATGGTAAGGAGTATGCTTAGTAACTCTAAACTTCTAAAATTCTTGTGGAGTGAAACTCTTAAAACGATGGTGTATATATTAAATCGGGTCCCAACAAAGGATGTTCCAAAAACTCCTTTTGAGTTATGGAAATGTTGGAAATCGAGTTTACAACATGTAAGCGTATGGGGATGCCCATCTGAAGTAAGAGTTTATAATCCACATGAGAAAAAGTTGGATCCAAGGACTATTAGTGGGCATTTCATTGGATATATTGAACGGTCCAATGGATACAGATTTTACTATCCATCTCACAGCATTAGGATTGTGGAATCAAGAAATATAAAATTTCTTGAGAATGACTTAATAAGTGGGAGAAAACGATCAAGAAATGATAATTGGTTTCTCAGCCCTTCCTTCAAATGATAGGTTGATTGTTATACACAACACCCCTCAAGATCAATCTGGTGTTGAACAATCAATCAATGTCATTCCACAAAATGCTGATCCTATTCCAGTTGATCATAAAATTTAGAATTTGTCTAAAATAGTTGTACAACATATTCCTATTGTGGATGATGATACAATATTGAGAAGGTTTTTTAGAATGAAAAAGTCAGTAATCCCTGGTAATTATATTGTATATCTGAAAGAGTCAGACTACAATATAGGAGCTGAAAATGATCCTGAAACGTTTTCATAAGCTATGAGTTATAATGAGTCACAATTATGGTACAATGCCATGAAAGAAAAGAAGAGTTCCATGAGTTGCAATAGAGTCTGGGATCTTATTGAATTGCCTAAAGGGGCAAAAGTCATAGGGTGTAAATGAGTTTTTAAAACAAAGAAAGACTCATTAGGTAATATCAAAAGATATAAAGTAAGACTCGTTGCTAAGGGATATACTCAAAAAGAAGAAATTGATTACAAGGAGACTTTTTCTCCTGTATCTAAAAAGGACTCTCTTCGCATAATTTTGGTATTGGTTGCTCATTTTGATATGGAATTACAACAAATGGATATGAAAACAGTATTTTTAAATAGTGATATAGAGGAAGAGGCTTACATGAAACAACCAGAAGGATTCTCCTCTAGTGATGGTGAGCAATTAGTATGTAAACTAAAGAAGTCCATATATAGATTGAAACAAGCATCCCATCAATAGTATTTAAAATTTGATGAAATTATCTCTTCATTTGGTTTTGAAGAGAATATTTTTGATCAATGTATATACCAGAAGGTCAGTGGGAGTAAGATTTGTTTCCTTATTTTGTATGTGGATTATATTTTACTTGCATCAAATGATAAAGGGTTGTTGTATGAGGTGAAACAATTTCTCTTTGATAAATTTAAAATGAAAGATATGGGTGATGCATCTTATATCATTGTCATCAAGATACATCGAGACAGACCACGTTGTATTCTGGATTTATCTCAAGAGACCTATATCAATAAAATTTTACAGAGATTTCGGATGAAAGATTGTTCACCAAGTGTAGCACCCATTGTGAAGGGTGATAGGCTCAATTTGAGCCAATGCCCAAAAAATGATTTGGAACGGGAACAGATCAAAAACATTCCGTATGCTTCCGTTGTTGGAAGTTTGATGTATATTCAGGTATGTACAAGACCTGACATAACATTTATAGTTGTAATGTTGGAAAGATTTTAGAGTAATCCAGATATCAAACACTGAAAAACTGTCAAGAAAGTCATGAGGTATCTTCAAGGTACCAAAGACTACATGCTTACATATAGACAGACCGACAATTTGAAAATATTAGGGTACTTCGATTCAGACTTCACTGGATGTTTTGATTCACGTAAATCAACATCCGGTTACATATTTTTGTTTGCCGGTGGAGCTGTATCTTGGCATAGTACAAAGCAACCTTTGATTGCTACTTCCACTATGGAAGCCGAGTTCGTTGCTTATTTCAAGGCTACAAAGCATAGTGTATGGATGAGGAGTTTCATATTTAGGCTTAGAGTGGTTGATTCCATCTCAAGGCCATTAAAGATATTTTACGATAATTCAGCTGCTATTTTCCTGGCTAAAAATAATAAAAGTAGCAGTCAAAATAAACGCATCGATATTCAGTTTTTAGCAATAAAGGAGCGCATTAAAAGAAAGAAAATTGCTATTGAGTATATTAGCACTGAATTGATAATCGCAAATCCTTTGACGAAAGGCATGCCACCATTAAGGTTCAAGGATCTTGTAACAAAAATGGGATTGAGTTCTATTTTATAATTTTCATTGTATGGACAATAATATTAAAAATTTTTATTTATTTATTTGTTGTGATATTTCTCAAAATTGTGTACACATTAATTGATTTGAGAATGTCATTAATTGTTGGACAAAGAATAAACATAGGGTTTATTCATAAAGTAATATTACCGGATACAAACATAACTTGAGAAATGTAATATATTGTAATACGCAGAAAGTATTACTCATTATTAGAGGACTTATCGCCATGATTCGTATATTTATTTCTTAAGTTTGAGAATTGATGAGTTTGGTTATCACATCAAGTAAAACATGGACCAAGTGGGAGAATATAGGCTTCAGCAATTTTTTAGCCGCCGAGCCGAACCGAGAGCTGGCTTCATCAAGCCGATCCGAGCTGGATTGGAGCAGACAGCAGTTTCGTTCCTCTTCGTCTTCCTCGATTCGTTTAACTCTTTCTGCTGTTTAACTCAACTAATTGCTGAAGCATTAGTGGTCCATTTAGTGTTGATAACTATCCCATTCATTGACAAATCAATTCTCGGCCGGTTTGAGTACGTAACGCACGTTTGTGGCATTTGATGGTTTTGCCTATAAATTAAGCGTTCTAGCTTTGTCCCTGACACCCAACTCAAGCATTACACCATCTAAAGGAGGAAGGAATGTCCAGAAGCTCAAAACTGGTCCGGATCTCACATCCCGAAACAAGAGCAAGCAAATGGCGGGAGGTATAAACTCGATTCATTATTCCGCTTTAGTGGTTATTTAAGCCACATTATTTGCTAACATTTGCTGGTACAAAAACCTTCTTTGGATAACAACAATGATCTTTGCCGCAAAATTTGAAGCACAGTCACCTTATTTATCATCTCTTGTACTCTTTTCCAGGAAAACTCCCTTTCGTTGGCTCTCCACAACTTGCCTTCCCTTCCATTTTGTTTTGGGAAGAAGTATTTTGGACGTTGTGCTTTCCATGATGATCTCCCTCTCCATATAGTAGCTTCCATCTCAAATTTTCGTCATCCTCATCACATCAGTGTGTTGAACGAGTTGTTTTATCTTTTGTTCTTTGGTCATCCATGGTTTGGATGCTTCAATGAAATTATATGGTAGTGATCCTCCCGTCCATCCTCCAAGAAGTGTCTGCAGCTATCTTAACTCCATAATAGAAGATTGAACTCTCCCTTCTTTGCATAACTTGGCTAGTTGGTGGTAATGGCTGATTATGGGTGATGGTCTCTATTAAGCAAAGAATTTGTGCTTCAAAAGCTCTTTACCCTGATTGCCTTCTTTCCTTCGCATATTGAGAATTGATCCACATTCAATAGTTGCTAGCCATTCCATCCAGATGAAAACTAGCCATAATCAACCTTCATAAAGTGCTCTGTCTTGTTTAGCCATTCATGGGATTGCCTCCTTTAATACGAGGAAAGTTTGTCTTCAGTTTCTTGGGACCCCGGTCACGTTAACCCTGACGTTGTTTGTCACAGTAGCCTTTATTGTTTCTTTTACAGTACAGTCCATCCTTGTGCTGTGGTTTATGCAATCAAATTCTCATATCTCTTCAAAAATGGCCCTCATTGTAGGCATTCATACCTATGTCAATTTCATTGCTCCAGTGGTACTCTTCCCGATTAAGAGAACCTCTCAACGACATTCTTGTTTAGGGTCTTCTCTCAACGGTATTATTGTCATGTTTTATTTGATAATGTAATATATTAGATATTTCTAACTTTAAGAAATTTATGCTATCAATGTTGTCATGAATTTAATTGATATTTCATCATACTTAATTAAAAATAATTAGGGTCCATTTTGGTGAAGTTTGAATCAAGTAGTGGTGATATTCAACCTAATGTTCAAATGGCACTTTGAATGTCAATAGAATTGCTGTCATACCAAAATAATTTTGTGTGAATTTTTAAAAAAAGATCGATCTAGTCATTTATTTTATATATAAGGACAAATGGGGAGTTGAGATTCAAAGTAGAATTCAGAATTTGAAAATAAAATAAAATTATTTTTAAAATTAAAAATTAAGGTAGTTTCTTTTCCACCTTATAAAAGGAAAAGACCACTCTACTTCTCTTAAGGGAAGAAAAGAAGAAAAGTTCATGGAATAGAAAGGAAGAAGAACTCGGAATCAAGGAAGAAAAATTAAGTAGGGAGGCTGAACATTTGGAATCAAGAAAATTTTCAAGTTATAGTACTTCATTTCTTTGAGTATTCATGGAAGTTATTCTTGTTTCTTAGAAAAATTAAAATATCATCTATATCATTAAGGTTTTTATAAAAAATGAGTTTTAAATTTTAAAATTTAATCATAATTAATTAAATTAAAATAAATAAAATTAAAATCGATAGAAGAAACATTAGGTTAAAGTCAATGGCATATTCCCGAGGATTGATGTTTAATTAATGCGTTAATATCACATACTTAACTGAGAAATTAACACGACAGTTGACTAAATAAGCTACGAAGGGGGAATGCCGAGAAAACCAGACGAAGATTTGGCCATAACAGAAGCAAACTCGTTAAAGCTAATCACACCATCGCCATTCGTGTCAGCCTCAGTAATCATTTCCGTGAGCTCTCTGTACGTCAATGGCTGCCCCACTTTCGCCATCGCTCCTGCGAGCTCGGCCGCCGTGATTATGCCATTGCCGTCGTGGTCGAATATTCGGTCGAATATTCTAAAGATCTCGAGCAAATGCCCTTGGTTGATAAATATCTGTTCGTCCAGATCAGGTAATATAGCGGTAGCCAATTCGTCGAACTCTATCGTGCCGTTTCCGTTTGAGTCCGTGGCCACGAGCATAGTGCATAACTGTTCGTGTTAGGTGCGCATCCATATACCCTACAGGTGAACCGGTTGCAACGGATCTCATTTTTTACTTTTATTCCCTTTGGCTGTTCCCTGTTACTTGTTACCCGTTGCCCGTTACCCGTTACCCATTCCATATTACCCGTGTTTTTCCGTTGCCCGTTTATATACGCTGACAGGCGTGTAATGAAAAAAAAGAAGGAAAATATTACTCTCTTTTACTTTCTCTTTCTCTGGTTTCCCTCTTCCCCTCACCCTCTTTCCCTCTTCCCTTCCTTCTCTCGTGCATGCCCCCTTCTCCTCTGCCAGAACTCTCATTCCCTTTCATTTTATCGTCGATCTTAATGCGAGTATAAGCCAGAGGGAGAGTCCATCCCAAAAAACCGGTCTAGTAGGAGGGAAAGCCCTCTAACTTATAAGTTGGAGGTTTTACCTCAAACTTTTCAATGTGGAACTCGCATCATTCCTCCTTCCTTCAATAGCCGCGACCTCGGCGGCTGCACTCTGCGACATTTCACTCGGCGGCTTTCACTCTGCGACGCTTTACTCAGCCCCGGCGTATCAGCAGCAGGTCAACCCTCCGTAGGTAGCCCTTTCCGATCAGAACCCTCCGCAGGTATCCCTCTCCGAGTCAGGACTGGTCTCAATGAAAGCACCATTTGATGTGAGTATAAGCCAGAGGGAGAGCCCATCCCAAAAGATTAGTGTAGTAGGAGGGAGAGCCCTCTAACTTATAAGTTGGAGGTTTTACTTCAAACTTTTCAATGTGGGACTCGTATCAGTTCGCTGGAAGGGCGAAAGCCTAGGGATCTCAAGAGTGCCGCAAGCTCGAGGAGAGTCAAACTGCCGTCGGAATTGGTGTCGAAGCGCGCAAAGATCTCGCTTGGTTGATTTGACCGACCTCGAGAAGGGCGTCGCCCATGGTAAAACAATTTGACGCCGTATGAGAGAGCGATTGGATGTTGCGAAAATGTAGGAGGAAGAGCGGGAAAGAGGATGTGGATGGCCTGCCACAAAGGATAAAATGGAAAAAGAAACAGGGAAAACGGAGGAGGAGAATAGGCGGAGGCCGTTTCCCGCTATGAGGAATGAGATGTTGCCTTGGTTGGTAAGCGTGGGGTGGGGAATTTGGTGCGAGAGAAGAGAACCGCGTAGCAATGGGTGGTAGCTGTTGGCACCATGGCAGCCATTTTTCTAGTCGCTGAGCAGGTTCCTGGAACGAGAATTGTCATTAAATTATCGTCGATTACTTCGCAGACAAGTCCAGCTGGGCTACGGTGGATTTATATATTTATTTATGGGAAATGCTATTTATACGTATATTTGATTATATAAAAATTATTAAACCTAAGCATCAGTTTTATTCTATTTTAATTTTACTCTTTTTATTTTTTCTCTACTCTCAAAATAATAAACTGGATATATAACTAAGTACATCAATAATATTGCGCATTATATATGTTTGTCTTGGATTTGATTGGAATTAATGACTTGAAAAAAAAAAAAAAATTCTCACCCATTTAGAAGATTATTTGAAAATGTGTTTTAGTGCGAATGTTTTGTTCTAGAAGCTGTTTTAGCAATATATGTGTATGTCTACAAACTCTATCTTAAGTGTTTGATGGGTCCCGGCACCCAAGGCCCAGAAAGGAAGGCCCAAAAGCTAAGTCCACGGACCAAGAGATTTACGAGGATAATTTGACCTAAAAGGCCCAAAAACAGTCACTCGTATCCCAGGAGGCCCAAGAAACCTAAACTAGTCTAAGAGGTTAAGTTGGCCTTAGAAGCCCGAGGACCTGGGCCAACGTCCCAAGAAGCCCAAATGGCGATAATGGTCCGAGAGACCAATTTGACCCAAGAGGCCTGAGGACGCCATAAGAAATTGACGCCACCAATGAAATCCTGAGGGCATGAAGCCAAGAATATAACACTGAAATCCCGATGGCCTTTAGCAAGCGAAATGTCCGAGAATCTAACTCAATAAGCCCGAGGATTCGACAAAGACCCAGAAGGCTTTCTAGGTACGAGGACAATCTCTTCATCTCTAAATCATCAGATCAGGGAAAAAGGGGGCCCAAGATGACCGAGCACGCCAGCTCAGACGATTCACTGTTACCAAGGAGCACGTGTTCTCTGCAACACGCCACCTCTGTAGAAAATCACGGCGCCCAGAATACGCACAATCATTATGGAGTTAACGGCACCTGACACGCCGAATCAGCAGAGTTGGTGGAAGGCCTCCCTGACACGTCGAATCAGCAGAGTTGGTGGTAGGCCTTCTAGCACACGCCGAATCAGCAGAGTTAGTGGCAGGCCTCCCAGTACACGCCAACGCCACGTGTCCCCATTTCAACGGCATGATCCTCCTCTATAAATACCCCATTCAAGCAACAGAAGAAAGGATTTCAAGAGTTGGCATTTGTATACACAATGCGAACAACAACTAAGTGAAAGAAAGTTAGAAAAGAAAAGAGAGAACGAGATCTCTTGCCTTGCAATTTTGTGTGGCAACCAAAAGTGCCACTGCAATCAGTTATATTACATTCTAGAAGTAGTGGATCATTTCGGACCCAGAGTCCATCGCCATGGTTTTTCCCCCTTCATTAAAGAAGGGGTTTTCCACGTGAAGTCCTCGTGCATTGTGCCATCTTCCCATTTTCCTTGCTGAAACGTCGTTCTCATCGAATTTAATAATTACTTTTGTGTTGCATGATTCCATCCATCCGAGGGCATCTAAAGAGCGCAAAGAGCGAACTCGGACTCTCGTTGTACGGCTTCCGAAACTCGCGGACGCAACATTGGCGCCGTCTGTGGGAAGTGACTAAAAATCTGCTTTTCACATCTTCACAAAACGCACAAAAACACTACGACAACTCTAACTCCAAAGTCCAAAATGGTGAACACAATGGCACAGGTGAGTGCACCAGTTAGAGGGGTGGCTTCACACAACGACGACCCCAACCCCTGCGTCGGGGAGAAAACCACCCCAATCCAGTGGTCAGGGCCTTGGCTGCCAAAATAGAAGGCATATCCAAGGCCATCGAAACACTCTATTCCAAGATTGATGAGCGAGTGAGAGGATCCCCTTCCAAGGCCTCCCAGGCCGGGATGTCCCAAAGCGGGGGCGGGGAGAGAGATCGTCGAGAGAAGCGACCCAGTCAGCATGAAAACCCGAGGACCCGAGTCACCTCCAGTAGTAGGGCCCCACGTGGGCTAGAGGGCCGTTTGAGTCCTCGGATTGAAGAATAAAGCCTAGAGAGGCACAACTCTGGGACCCTTCGGAGTCGCCACGAGCACAGCACTCGAGAGGCAGTCCCGCGGGATACTCCCCCCAGCCAGGGTGGCCCCCGAGCGTCGTGCGGACCGTGAGCCTTATGAGTTGAGGCATTACCTCAACGAGAAGAAGATAGCTGCCCCACTCCGAGTGGATGAGAGGTTAGAAAGAGGATGGAACCGAGTCCTTGGAGAAAGCAGCGGGGGAGGAGCTAATGCGCTCCAGTCCCCGTTCTCAACAAAAATCAGAACGATGACGCTCCCCCCAAAGTTCAAAATGCCAAACCTGGAGGTCTACGACGGCAGAGCGCTGCCGATGGATCACCTCAACCACTTCCGGGAACACCTGAGCCTGCAGGGTTTGGATGAGACAACCATGTGCCAATACTTTTTCTTGATCTTAAAGGGGGATGCAAGGATGTGGTTCTACGGGATGCCGACGGACTCCATCCGCACCTTCAGCGACTTGGCGACAGCTTTCCTCTCGTAGTTCGCCTCCAGCTGGAGGGTGGAGAAACAGCCCTAGCACCTTACCCGGGTCAAGCAAGGCCCCAAGAGAGAGTCGAGGGGATTCGTGGCCCGATTCGTAACCGAGGCTAGGCAAATCTTGAAATTGACCGACGAGGTAAAGCTAAACGCTTTATAGCAGCTAAGAAGCCGAGGACAGGACCCGAAGACGAAGACGAAGTTATCTGCTTGAGTAATAAGGACATGGCTCATGTAACTTCTCCTCACTCCGATCATTTGGTTGTAACTGCACTCGTTTCAGATGGAGCAAATGATTACCAGATGAAATGAGTTTTTATTGATAATGAAAGCTCTAGGAACTTGCTCTACCTCGATACCTATTTCAAGTTAGGACTTAAGAAGAGCCAAATGAGAGCGCCAGAAGGGCCACTCTATGCGCTGGACAATGAGCCAGCACCTGTTCAAGGTATCATCCAGTTAAAGGTAACCCTGGGGACGTATCCGAGTATAGCGTCCAAGGTCCTCACCTTTCTGGTCGTGGACCTGCCATCGGTCTATAATGTAATACTCGGATGCCCCTTGCTTGACCGCGTTCGGTGCAGTGACTTCCATCCCGCACTTAAAAATGAAGTTTCCAACCGCATATGGTGTGGGAGAAGTCCTCGGGGATCAGTCCACGGGACGGATGTGTTACTTAGCACAAACCACGCAAGCAATCATTCTACAATCAATGGAAGACCTCGACCTAAAAGACGAGACTGCGCTGCAACATGCGCAGCCTGGGGAGCCAACCGTCCAGGTCTCGTTGGATCCTGGGGACCCAGAGAAGTATGTTCATGTAGGAAGCTCGCTACCAAAGTCCGTCCGAGACCAACTCATTAGCTTCCTGTGGGAGAACTCGGACATGTTCGCTTGGTCACCTAGTGACATGCCAGGAATCTCCTCCGAGGTCATAGTCTACAAGCTTGGCATTGATCATCATCATAAGCCCGTCAGACAAAAGTGCAGGAATTACTGCACAAAGAAGTTGGTGGTAATACGCGAGGAAGCTCGTCGATTTGCAGCAGTCCATCGGCTTTCGGGTCAGTAGTTCCGGGTTGGTTCAGGGTTTCGCTCAGTGCATGGGTGATTTGAGCTTCGGCGATTGCTCTTCGTGCTTGTCGGAAGCTGTCACTCAGTTGAAGAACTTGTCGCTGCAACATGCGTAGCCTGGGGAGCCAACCGTCCAGGTCTTGTTGGATCCTACGGACCCGAAGAAGTATGTTCATGTAGGAAGCTCGCTACCAAAGTCCGTCCGAGACCAACTCATCAGCTTCATGTGGGAGAACTCGGACGTGTTTGCCTAGTCGCCCAGTGACATGCCGAGAATCTCCTTAGAGGTCATAGTCCACAAGTTGGGCATTGATCATCATCATAAGCCCGTCAGACAAAAGCGTAGGAATTACTGCACAAAGAAGCTGGTGGTAATACGCGAGGAAGTCAAGAAACTCCTAGATGCCGGGTTCATCCGAGAAGTGTAATACCCAGACTGGTTGACCAACGTGGTCATGGTAAAGAATAACAGTGGGAAATGGAGGTGTGCGTAGACTTCACCGACCACAACAAAGCATTACCCAAGGACAGTTTTCCACTGCCCAGGATTGACAAGCTCGTAGATTCGACGTCCGACCACGAGTTCTTAAGTTTCATGGACGTGTACTAGGGCTACAATCAGATCAAGATGAGCCTCGAGGACGAGGAGCATACTTCGTTCATAACGGATCAAGGGACGTACTGTTATAAAATGATGCCATTTGGTCTCAAGAATGCGGGCGCAACTTATCAGCGACTTAAGAACAAAATGTTCGAGGACCAGATAGGCAGGAACGTGGAAGTCTACGTTGACGGCATGCTTGTCAAGAGCAGGGCGAGCGGTGACCACATAAAGGATCTGGCCAAGGCCTTCCACGTGCTCAGGACCCACGGGATGAAGCTCAATCCGAGCAAGTGCACATTCAGCGTAGCCTCGGGGAAGTTCCTAGGTTACATCGTATCGCATCGGGGGATCGAGGTAAACCCAGAAAAGATAAAAGCAATCCTGGACATGCGATCTCCGCGGACGGTAAAAGAGGTCCAGAAGCTTACTGGGCGGGTGGCCGCCCTCTCCTGTTTCCTGGCGAAATTGACCGAGAAGCACCTGCCGTTCTTCAAAGCCTTGAGAGGAACAAAGACCCGAGACTTTCGGTGGAGTGACGACTGCGAGGAGGCGTTCCAAAGGCTCAAAAGCTACCTCTCGAGCCCACCTCTTTTAGCTTCTCCCCAATTGAGCAAGGAGCTATATCTGTATCTCTCTGTGTCCGACACGGCCCTAAGCTCAGCTCTGATACAGGAGCAACACAGGAAACAACAACCCATGTATTATGTAAGCAAGACTCTCGCGGACGCCGAGACGAGATATCCGCTCACGGAGAAGGTCGCCTTGGCATTGGTTTACTCGCGCGAAAGCTTAGGCCATATTTCCAAGCACACAAGATAGTGGTCTTGACCGACCAGCCACTGAGGGTCATCTTGCAAAAGCCCGAGGTATCCGGACGACTGATCAAATGGGCCATCGAGTTAGGAGAATTCAATATCGAATTCTACCCGAGGCCAGCCTTGAAGGGGCAGGCCCTCGCGGACTTCGTTGTTGAAACAACAGCGCTTGCCAATGGCGATGGAAGCCAGGCTAGTGCAGACGAGTTCAGCAAGGCATCGACGTGGACCCTGCACGTGGACGACTCCTCGATGAAGGACGGCTGCGGAGTTAGTGTTGTTCTGCGCACGCTCGAGGGGCTGGAGATAAAATATTCACTAACCTTGGGGTTCTCGGCCATTAATAACGTTGCGGAATACGAGGTCTTGTTGGCTGGGCTTCGGTTAGCCAAGGAGTGCTCAGCCAAAAATCTAGTTATTTATAGCGACTCCGAATTGATCATCAACCAAGTCTCGGGCACTGCGAAGTCAACAGCCCGCAGCTCTCCAAGTACCTTTCCAAAGTCAGGAGTGCGACCTCGGACTTCGAGGCAGTCGAGTTCATCCATATTCTGAGGGAGTAAAACACCAAGGCCGACACGCTGGCAAGGGCAGCGGCTTCGAGAGATTCGGAATAGTATGCTAGAGGGATGCGTGAGGTTCTAAATAGATCCAATGTCGAAGACCCCGAGCCAGAAGTGATGCAAGTGTCTAGCGGCAACACCTGGATGACTCCCTACCTAAGGTACCTATCTAACGGCACATTACCTGAGGATCCAAATGAGGCCAAGAAGGTAAAGAAGACAATGGGATGGTACACAGTTATGGACGGCCGGTTATACCGGCGAGGTTTCTCAACCCCTTACGTAAGGTGTCTCAACCCCGAGGAGGCTGAGTACGCCCTCTAGGGGGTATACCTTAGGATATGCAGGTCCCACATCGGAGGGAAGAACCTGGCCTTCAAAATTATGAGGCAGAGATACTACTGGCCAACGATGAAGTACGATACCATGGACTTTGTATGCAAATGTGAGAATTGCCAACTCCATAGCAATGTGAGTCATCGCCCTCACACAGATCTCCGGGCACTCCAATTGCCGTGGCAATTTGCCTAGTGGGGGCTCGACATTCTCAGACCACTCCCGCTTGCGCCAGGACAGAGGAAATTCCTAATCGTAGGGATAGACTACTTCACCAAATGGGTGGAGGTAGTGCCACTCACAAGGATAACAGAACAAAATGCCACTGAGTTCCTCCGGTAGAATATCGTGTGCAGATTTGGGATCCCGGAGTGCATCATGACCGACAGTGGGACGCAGTTCACCGGAAAATGGTTCACTAAGTACTGTGCCAGTCTGAAGATCAACTTAGTCCATATGTCAATAGCATACCTCCAGGCCAACGAGCAAGTGGAGGTCACAAACCGCACGATCTTACATTGAATCAAGACTAAGTTGGAGTGTTCCAAGGGCTCGTGGGTACACGAGCTGCCGTCCGTCCTCTGGTCGTACAAGACAATGCCTAGAGAACCCACAAGGGAAACCCCTTTTAGCCTCTACTATGGGGTTGAAGCTGTCATCCTAATAGAAATAGGCCTCACAAGCCCGCGGGTTAGATGCTTCAGTTCAACCGACAACAGCCAAAGGCTCCGAGAAAATCTCGACATGCTCGAGGAAGTCTGCAGCCAAGCTAGGCTAAGGGTAGCGGCGTACCAACAGCGGGTAGCCCTCTACTACAATAAGAAGGTAAAGGCGCGGCAGTTCGAGGTTGGGGATCTAGTACTGAGAAGCGTGGACGACACGGGAAAAAATATCGGCAGAAACAAACTCTCCCCGAATTGGGAGGGACCATTTATGGTCTCCGCCATCCTTCGGGGCGGGGCCTACAAGTTGCGCACCCAAGAGGGCAAGATGGTACCCCGAACTTGGAACGTCACATACCTCAGAAGATACTACCAGTGATAAATGAATCGCCTGCTATCCAGGTAACCTGCTAAACTCAGACTGTCCTTAAGTGAAACAACCCTCTCGCCCCTTATATGTAAAAAAACAAGAAAAAAAGGGGGGGGAGAGAAAACTCGGATTCATCCCGACGGCCCAAGAGGTCATATTTCAAAAACTTGGATTCGTTCGAGCGGCCCAAGAGGTCGTATTTCAAAACTCGGATTCGTCGGAGCGGCACAAGAGGTCGTATTTCAAAACTCGGATTTGTTGGAGCGGCCCAAGAGGTCGAATTCAAAACTCGGATTCGTCCGAGCAGCCCAAGAGGTCGTATTTCAAAACTCGATTTCGTCCGAGCGGCCCAAGAGGTCGTATTTCAAAACTCGGATTCGTCCGAGCAACCCAAGAGGTCGTATCTCAAAACTCGGTTTCGCTGGAGCGGCCCAGGAGGTCATATATCAAAACTTGTATTTGTCCAAGTGGCCCAAGAGGTCGCATGACAAAAAACTCAGACATCAGTTGGGCGCAAGGCTAACTTGTTTAGTGCTATGACAAAAAACACTCCAGAAATCAAGGAGGAATCAAACATTTGAGCTAAAATTGAATATCCATTTTATTCATGTGTACAACATATGAAAAAAAAAAAAAAAAGAGAAGCTAGCTCTCAGAAGGACCCCATAGAGGAGTGGTCCCATGCTGCCCTTCTTCTTGAGATTGAGAAGTCTTTGCCTGGCTCGAGCTCCCCGGCTGATCTGAAGGACGAGTACCCCCGAAAGGACTCGAGCGTGGGGACCTAAGAAATGGCCTCCCCACAATGCCATACACATCCTCGGGGCATGTGGCACTTGCGTTCCGAGGATCCAGCACGGCAGTGGGAAACCGCGGGTATAGCAACAGCATCAGTCGACGACACAAATGAATGTCATCCCAATACTTGGTCTTCAACAGGGGTGCTTTATCCACGGCTCTCACCGATGCCCTCAACGCTTCCTCCAGCTAGAGGTTCCTTTCTTAGAGGAGTTCGTACTAAATTTGTTAAAGCCTTAGGGTTTCCTCAAAAGAGGCATTCTTCGCAGTGGCCTCAGCAAGCTCCACTTGTAGCCGCTGGTTGCCCTCTCCAGAAGCCCTTAAAGACTCCATCTTCAAGCAGACTTGGGCAACCTCGCCAATCAGCTGATTGAGGCTCCCGACCAGATCCTGGAACTACAAAAGGAGGCAAGTTCATTAAGACATAAACAACAGAAAGCAAGGCAGGTGGAAAAAACGGTGAAGTACCTTAGAGACGAGAGAGTCATGGCTTTGGCCACGCTCTCCTACAGCCTCAGGCTCTAGCAGCTCATCTGCAGGCATCGCAGGAACATCAAAAACGGCCTCGGACATAGGACCTTTAGAAACAGGGGGCTCAATAGCTTCCGAGAGCTCAACAACTTCCAGGAGCTTAGCAACCTCAAGGGGCTCTGAGACCGCGATCTCAACCTCATCGCCGCTAAGAGTCTCGATAGTATCCTCGTCAGGAGCGACGACAGTTGGCTCTACTCCACAAGGCTCCCCAACCTCAGCAGGCCTTTAGGGCCGAATGGTTACGATCGTAGCTGCCTCCTCACCCTAGTTGTCTCCGACCTCCTCCGCGGTCTCCAAAATGTTAGGGTCCTTGGATGGACCAGCAGGAAAGTCCGAGACCTCACTCAGGATCTTAGCAGTAGAAGAAGGGCCTGTGACCTCAGGCTCCGCAGTGGGTCCGACAACCAAACCCATGGACCTCCTGACGAGAGGCGCAATCACGGCATGATCATCGTCGGACGAGGAGTACTCGACGATTAACACCGGATCCTCCGAAGCCTCAGTCCGACAACTCTTCTGTGGCCTCTCGGACGACTCTTCAATGGTAAGGGAACTCCCCTTTTTCCTTTATCTCCTCTTCTTCCTCTTCTTTGCAGCTACAGCAGCGCTGGAGTCCTTGGATGTGGTCACCCACTTGGCCTTCGCTAAGCTCTCGGGCGTCAGCCAGGTGTTTCGCTTTCCCACATTAAAGCTGCCAAGGTTGGCCATCACCAAGTCCGTGATCACCTTGGCAACCTCCCTCTCCTCCGCAGTGGCGTCCGAGCAGTGCTTGCTCGCCACGCTTCCCCAAGTAAGGGAGAGCTCCCAGTTCTTCCGGACGCCCAAAAAGAAGAACTTGTCCTTCCACCTCTTGGTGGAGTCAGGATTTCCTCCACTCATAACAGCGAACTCCGGATGATGAGTCATGGTGATCCAGTCCAGATTGTGAGTGAAGCGAAACATGACCTTCACCATGGCTACCTCAAGAACTTTATTGTGGCAACGCGCAAATACACAAAGGAAAACTAAATACCTGATGGCATTCGGTTGAAGCCTGTCGAACGGGTCGCCTAACTCCCTCAAAAGATGGTACAGCTCCAAAGAGACAGGAAAGCGAAGCCCTCCTTTAAGATGGACTTCGTAGACAGCAATGAAGCCGTTAGGATGGCTGCAAGCTCTCTCAGTAGCTCCAGGGACCACCATTGCCACCGAGTCTAGAATATTATACTTCACACGAATCTGCTGAAGGTCTTTAAGGGAGAGAAAGGAAGCAATTTCCTTAACCCCAGGAGCCATGGAAACGGGAGAAGAGTCTCTGCGACAACGAGAGAAGAGGAACGACAGTGAAGGATTTTGAAAGCGAGAGAAATGCTAAGAAAGCACAGAGATGAAGAAGGAAGAAAAAGAAAACGAAAAAGAAACTTAAAGGAATTTGAAAACGCAAAATAGTGCCCTCATCATAACCCTTGCCACGCATCAGTGGCCCATAAGCAGGGAGAGATCGTGGGTTTTGGCTTCCTGAGGCGACATCACCTAAATTAAAGACGCATTTAATGCCTTGCAGAAACCAAAACGGCGGCGCTAGATGGGTCTCGGATTGAAAAGAAGGCCTCGGACGAATGAGAGATAACTCCGACTAGCTAGGCGCGGCGCCCGCAGACGGCCACTATAGAAGAACGCTTTCCCGACATGTCAAACGGTTGAAGTTCTCATACCCTTTGACATGGGTGGCTAATGATGGGTCCCGACCCCCAAGGCCCAGAAAGGAAGGCCCAAAAGCTAAGTCCACGGACCAAGAGACTTACGAGGACAATTTGGGCCAAAAGGCCCAAAGACAGTCACTCGCATCCCAGGAGGGCCAAGAAGCCTAAACTAGCCTAAGAGGTTAAGTTGGCCTTAGAAGCCCGAGGACCTGAGCCACATCCCAAGAAGCCCAAATGGCGACAATGGTCTAAGAGACCAATTTGACCCAAGAGGCCCAAGGACACCATAAGAGATTGACGTCACCAATGAAATCCCAAGGGTATGAAGCCAAGAATATAACGCTAAAATCCCAAGGGCCTTTAGCAAGCGAAACATCCGAGAATCTAACTCAATAAGCCCAAGGATTCGGTAAAGACCCAGAAGGCTTTCTAGGTACGAGGACAATCTCTTCATCTCTGAATCATAAGATCAGGGAAAAAGGGGGCCCAAGATGACCGAGCACACCAGTTCAGATGATTCACTGTTACCAAGGAGCACGTGTTCTCTGCAACACGCCACCTCCGCAGGAAATCACTGCGCTCAGAGCACGCGCAATCATTATGGGGATAACGGCACCTGACACGCCGAATTAGCAGAGTTGGTGGCAGGCCTCCCAGCGCACGCCGAATCAGCAGAGTTGGTGGCAGGCCTTCCAGCACACGCCAACGTCACGTGTCTCCATTTCAATGGCATAATCCCCCTCTATAAATACCTCATTCAAGCAACAGAAGAAAGGATTCCAAGAGTTAGCATTTGTATACACACTGTGAACAGCAACTAAGTGAAAGAAAGTTAGAAAAGAAAAGAGAGAACGAGATCTCTTGCCTTATAATTTTGTGTGGCAACCAAAAGTGCCACTGCAATCAGTTGTATTCCATTCTAAAAATAGTTGATCATTTCGGACCCATAGTCCATCACTGTGGTTTTTTCCCCCTTCATTAAAGAAGGGGTTTTCCATGTAAAGTCCTCATGCATTGTGCCTTCTTCCCATTTTCCTTCCTGAAACGTCATTCTCATTGAATTTAACAATTACTTTTGTGTTGCACGATTCCGTCCGTCCAATGGCATCTAAAGAGCGCAAAGAGCGAACTCGGACTCTCGTTGTATGGCTTCTGAAACTCGCGGACGCAACAGTGTTGTATCTAAATACGCCGTGTACCATTCTAACCTACATTTTATTATGATATGACAATAATAAAATGAGAAAGTACATTATATATAAATAAATATAAATATATATATATATATGATGGGTACACCAATAATGGGCTGGCCCAAAGAAAGGTCAACGGAAGCCCAAGAGGGTTAGTCAACATTTTTGAGGGCCCAGTAAGAAGACAGGCCCAGAAGCTGGAAAGCCCAAGACGGTCAACGCCAACGTTGACCGTCTTGGCGGCCAACCTACTCACAAACGGTCAACTAAATGTTGACCAGTTTGATTGGGCCTTTAGAGATTTTGCTACAGTGATGGGCCTATTCCACTCCGGCCCACAGCCTATCAGTTGATCGCTAGCCGCTCTCCCTTCGTTCTCCACGAAGGCGGCCAACACACTGACGGTCAACTCAGACGTTGACCGTCTGCTCCCTATACGTTGGGCCCAAATAAGGCTCTTCTACAGTAATAGGCCTGACCCGTTTAGGCCCACCATTTATAAAAAGGCCAACCACGATCCTCCAAGAATATTCCACGATCTCAAAAGGAATATCAGCAAGATTGGCGCCCTTCAAATAAGGAAAGCGCCAAATCTTCCCAACTCCTTGCCAGCCAAGGAACCCCAACGGTAACATGTTGGGAAGGAAAGAAACCAACTTGGAAAGTGGATGGCCGCCTCAGAAGAAAACAATCCTCCACAATTGGGCAACAAGTATCAGCCTCCAAAAGGAAGGCTGGCAGCAGATCACAAGGACGATCACCCCTTCCAAAGAAGGAGGATCGCCATCTTTGCCATAAAAGAGGCCCTAGATTCACCTTCTAGGGCATGCTTTCATTCATGCTTTCATTGGTGCTCTCATTCAGGCTTTCACTCACACAGAAAACTCTAAGTGCTCTGAGAAACAAGCTCTGACTACGGGCAGCAAAAACTCTCGAACACAATCAACTGCAAGGCAACGAACGAGTCTTTACGGTCGTTCTCTGCCTTCCCACCATCCAGATACGAGAAAGGCCTTGAGCCTCTCTGACATCTGGAACAAATCACTCTCTTCCCCTCTCCCATTGCTCTCTCTACTTTCAGTTCCTTCCATTGAAGGCTGTTTTACTGACTTGAGCGTCGGAGTGTTTTCGGTGGGATTACCTCCCGCCGTTAACGCTGACCTCTAGTTCGTTTTAGTGGTGTGCAGGATTCGTACTCGGTGAACGGAGCCGGTTCGCATCATCCAGAAGAATCCGAATCCGTTCGAAGTCGGATCCAGGTACGCATCATTGGCGTCGTCTGTGGGAAGCGCTTACGAAAAGCCTACCACAAAAACTCCACACAAACTCTCTCTGTCACCTTCTGCTTCAACAATGGTGAACACAAGGGCACAGGCTAGCGACTCCGCTAGAGATGCTGCTAACCGCGACCAGGACCATGCTGCTGATGTCCTGGTCAACGGGGCCACAGGCGGAGTTCCACCGCCTTACATTCAACAACTGGTGGAGCACATGCAGGCCAACAATCACCTGCTCCAACTGCTTTGCGAGCAGAAAAAACAACAACAACAAGCGGCTCCACCAGCAGTCATTCCCGCTTCTGCCACCAAAAAAGGTGGCCAGAGGAAGAAGAAGCCGGCTAAGAGGCCAGGAAAAGCTGGAAACAATCTCGCTCCAGCTTCCTCCCGCGTTCCTGGCCAGAACAGGCCAATGGAACGCTCCGAGAGTATGTCTCCAATGGAGAGCCTAGAAAGGAGAAATCCTCGATACTCTCAGGCGGAAGACCGTCACACAGTCCAGGAGCAAGCCTCCAGGACTACCAGATCCACGGGAGGCAGCAGCCGACCGGCTGCTGAACCCGCCGGGGACAAGACGGAGTTGAGGAATTTCCTCAACTCCAAGCGATCAGCAAACGCCACTCACGCCGATCCGCGAGTGGACCAAATCTGGAACCACGTGTTCCAGAATGACGAGCGCACCATCGACTTGGACAGATCTCCTTTCACTGCAGAAATCTTGAGCCGTCCACTGCCGTCCAAGTTTAAAATGCCGTCCCTTGACTTATACGATGGGGGCAGTGATCCAGTTGACCACCTGGATCACTTCCGCACCCATCTAAGTCTACAAGGGCTAGAAGATTCAGCGATGTGCCGTTGCTTCCCGGTCACACTGAAGGGAGACGCCAGAATTTGGATTCACCATCTCCCTTCAGGCTCTGTCGGCAGTTTCCGTGAACTCACAGACCTCTTCCTGGTTCAGTATGCATCGAGCCGACGGGAAGAGAAACAGCCATGGCACCTCTCCCATATAAAGCAGAAACCGGGAGAGAACCCACGGCGTTTCCTGGATCGCTTCGTGGCTGAAGCCAGAAGGATCCCCAGGATTACTGAGGAGATGAAGTTGGGCAGCTTCATCTCAGCACTGACTTACGGAGATTTCTTCAAGCACTTGGCCCACAAAAATCCCCAAACATTCCGCGAGGCGGAATCCATTACCATGGCCTCGCCGCTGCGAAGAGGCCAACGAGGCAAAACGTCGTAACGGACGGATCGGCCTCGGCCAATCCCTGGAGAAGAAAAAAGAAAGTTCACGGGCGGAGAACACCCCCGCCAGAAACAGCGCCGGACTGGGCCCTCATAACGCAGAGACTACGGGCCCACCACTTTCACACCCTTGACAGACACGCACTCCAATGTTCTAATGCAGATCCGTGGAGAAAAGTTTCTGAAATGGCCAAAAACACTGAAAAAGGACTCGAAAAATCAGTCCAAGTATTGCGACTTCCATCGCTCTGCTGGCCACTCAACCGAAGATTATAAAACACTGTAGAGGGAAATTGAGGACCTGATTCGCAGAGGACATCTCACCCGATTTGTCAAGGGACCTGGACAGAACTCAGGAGCGACTGGTGAAGAAGGGTAGGAGCAGACTGCTCCCCGGAATAGGATTGAGGCAGGAGTGGTTAACATTGTCACCACCCGACCTGCCAGGAACTCGACGGACAGCAAGGAGCAGCAGACTGGGAGGAAGAAGCAGCGCACAATAGATAACATTATTAGCTTTAGTGATTGTGACTCGAACCATGTAATCTCCCCCCATGCTGACCCCCTTGTAATCTCGGCACTCGTTTCAGATGGTACTTCAGACTACTAGCTGAAGCGAGTCTTTATTGATAATGGTAGCTCTAAAGACTTACTTTACTTGGACGCGTTCTTTAGATTAGGCCTAAAAAAGAATCAACTAAAACCTGCTGAAGGACCTTTTACGGCCTTGACAATGAACCGGTGCCCGTTCAAGGGACAATCCAACTGGAAGTCACCCTGGGCACCTACCCGAAGACAGCAAGTCACATGTTAACATTTCTAGTGGTTGACCTGCCCTCTATTTACAATGCGATACTAGGCAGGCCGTGCCTAATGGCATTTGGGGCAGTCACATCAATTTCACACCTTAAAATAAAATTCCCAACGCCCTACGGCGTCGGAGAAGTTCTGGGAGACCAGGTCACTGGGCGGACCTGTTACATGGCCCAGATTGCCCCTAGTGGCAGAATTGGCACGGTGGGAGAACTCGATCACCGAGACGAGACCACCCTGCAGCAGGCGCAGCCCGGTGAAGCCACGGATCTGATCCCACTGGACCCGGGGGAATCGGATAAGTGTGTCCAGATCGGCGGCTCACTCACCTGGCAACTACGCGATGAATTGATCGCATTCCTACGAAGACACGCGGACCTTTTTGCTTGGACTCCCGCGGACATGCCTGGGATTTCAACTGAGGTGATGGTCCACAAGTTGGGCCTTGATCCGGCCGAAGTCGGCCGACGAGCGAAGGAATCACTCTGTCGAAAAGCTGATCGCCATCCGAGAGGAGGTGAAGAAGCTCCGGGCGATTTGGTTTTCGAGAGAAGTCCATGCCGGATTGGCTCTCAAACGTTGTCCTGGTAAAAAAGAGCAACGAAAAATGGCAGATGTGCGTCGATTTTACTGACGTCAACAAGGCCTGCCCGAAGGACAGCATTCCCTTGCCCCGGATTGACCTGCTGGTTGAGTCCACGGCAGGGCATGAGCTGCTAAGCTTCATGGACGCTTATTCGGGTTACAACCAGATTCGAATGAGTCCGAAAGACGAGGAGCATACCTCATTCATGACGGACCAGGGCACCTACTGCTACAAAGTAATGCCCTTTGGACTGAAAAACGCTGGGGCAACTTACCAGCGACTAGTCAATAAGATGTTCGAAAAGCAAATTGGTCGCAACATGGAGGTCTACGTCGACGACATGCTCGTCAAGAGCAGAGTCACGGGCAACCACATACGTGACCTGGAAGAGTCATTTGGGGTGCTCCGCCAGCACCAAATGAAGCTAAATCCAGCCAAGTGTGTCTTCGGGGTAGCCTCAGGGAAGTTCTTGGGTTTCATCGTCTCCCAGCGAGGAATTGAGGCAAACCCAGAAAAGATTAAGGCCCTAGCTGACATGGCTCCCCCGAGAAACGTAAAAGACATCCAGCGATTGACTGGGCGGCTGGCTGCTCTGTCTCGCTTCCTCGCGAAGTCTGGAGATAAGTACTAGCCCTTCTTTAAAGCCTTGAGAGGGACAAAATCTAACGGATTCCAATGGACGGCTGACTGCCAGACCGCCTTTGATGAGTTGAAGCAGTATCTGGCCAGCCCACCGTTGTTAGCATCACCCAAAGACGGAGAGGAGCTGTACCTTTACTTGGCAGTGTCGGAAGTGTCCCTCAGCTCCGTCCTCGTGCGCCAGGAATCCGATGTTCAGCAGCCGGTCTACTATGTGAGCAAAACATTGACCGGCCCAGAAACTCGCTACCCAAGCGCTGAAAAAATGGCACTGGCACTTATCTTCGCAGCGCGAAAATTGAGGCCATACTTTCAGGCGCATTGCGTAGTGGTCCTTACGGACCAGCCACTGAAAGGCATACTCCAAAAACTCGACGTTTAGGGACGATTGGTAAAGTGGGCAATTGAGTTGGGCGAGTTCGACATCAAGTTCAGGCCCAGACCTGCCATAAAGGTGCAGGCTCTGGCTGACTTCATCGTTGAGACCACGACCCCAATTCAAGAGAAACAGCCCGCAGAAAATGAAGAACAGTCCGATGAGGTCCCAGAATGGACACTCCACGTGGACGGATCGTCCACGGACAGTGGCAATGGGGTAGGGGTGATCCTAACGACCCCTGATGGATTCGAGATCAATTATTCCCTAAAACTTGATTTCCCAAATGACCAACAACGCGTCGGCCGAGTACGAAGCCCGCTAGGCGGCTTGCGATTAGCAAAGGAGTGCTCCGCAAGAAGTGGCGGTTCACGGTGACTACTCAGTTAATCGTCAACCAAGTCGGTGGGGGCTTCGAGGCAAATAACCCTTTCTTGGCAGTGCACTGCAAAGGCAAAGGAGGCCATCCGGGCTTCGACAAGTGACCCCGGTTCATGTTTCTCGAGCCAAAAATGGAAGGCGACTGGTGGCTAGAAGCAGTGCCGCCGAGAACCTAGAGCAAGATTCGAGGGACATGCGCGGGAGACCCTGAACGCTCCTAGCATAGAGAAACAGGAGGCAATGCGATTTCCGAGACGGAAAAACTGGATGACGCCTTACCTTAGATACTTGGCCGACGGATCACTCCCAGAGGACAGCGAAAAGGCCAAGCAAATTAAAAAGACAGGTTGCATTTTGGCACCACGGTAGTTGATGGGCGGTCAGATCGCTGCGGGATTCTCAACTCCGTATCTCCGCTGTCTATCTCCCGAGGAGGCTGACTACACACTGGGCGAAGTTCACTTCGGGATCTGTGGATCACACGTAGGCGGGAAAAACCTGGCCTTCAAAATCATGCAGCAGGGCTACTATTGGCCCTCGATGAAAAAGGACGCGCTTGAGTTTGTAAAGAAGTGTGAGAGCTGCCAGCTTCATGGCAACCTTCATCACCAGCCGTCCGCTGACCTGAAGTCCTTTCAGGCTCCGTGGCCCTTCGCGCAATGGGGGCTTGACATCCTCGGCCCGTTTCCCATTACCACGGGGCAAAAGAAGTTTATCATAGCGGGCATCGACTACTTCACTAAGTGGGTCGAGGCTGCCCCTCTTGCAAAGATCACGAACATAATGCTCTAGAGTTCCTTCGCGGAGCATTTATGCGCGATTTGGTGTCCCGAGAGGTCATGGTGGCCAAGCAAGCGGGACCTGATTTTGGAAAACGCTTCACCAGTATTGCACTGGCCTTGGAATCAAGCTGGTCCACACTTCGGTGGCATACCCCCAGGCCAACGGGCAGGTGGAGGTCACAAACCGTACGCTACTCCACGGGTTAAAGACTAAGTTGGAGGACGCTGGAAGCTCTGGCCGACGAGCTCCCATCCGATCCTCCGGGTCTTATCGTACAACCCCAAAGGAACCAACGCGCGAGACGCCCTTCAGCCTATGTTACGGGACTGAAGCGGTAATTCCTGTTGAAATCGGGCTACCAAGTCTCAGGGTGGAGTCCTTTGACCCACAGACCAACTCCCCAGAAAATCGGGAGCACTTGGACTTGCTAGAGGAAGCCCGTGACGCAGCCAGAATACGGACAGCAGCATACCAACATCGAGTTGCCCGGTACTACAATAAAAAAGTGAAAGCCCGACAATTCGACGTTAGGGACTTAGTCCTACGAGGCATCGAGGCCACAGGCAAACTGGCCGGCCGAAACAAGCTCTCTCCCAACTGGGAGGGACCTTTTCTTGTCTCCGCCGTCCTGCGCAACGGAGCATACAAACTCCGAAACCAGGACGGAAAGTTGGTCCCACGAACGTGGAATGCAACCCACCTGAAGCGCTACTTCCAATAGGGAACCCAGGTACGCACTTACTCACTCATGTGCATTCATTCGCGTGCTTGTTTTTACTTTGAAAAAAAAATGAGGAGTTTACTTAGCATATAGAATCCTAGGCCATATACTCTGTGTTTGCCTTGCAGGTTTTTACCCGACCTAGACTGCCCCTAAGTCGGGAGGGTCTTCACCCTCTCGTTAAACCCTAGTCATCTAGGTGGCCAAAAAGTGGTCTGAAACCTTGGTCATCCAGGTGGCCCATAAGCGGTCTTAAACCCTAGTCATCTAGGTGGCCCATGAGCGGTCTGAAACCCTGGTCATCCAAGTGGCCCATGAGCGGTCTAAAACCTTGGTCATCCAAGTGGCCCATGAGCGGTCTGAAACCTCGGTCATCCGAGCGGCCCAATAGCGGTCGTACTAAACATTGGTCATCCAAGTGGCCCATAGTGGTCTAAAAACCTTAGGGGGCAAGAATGGCACACGCGACGACCTCCTTTAGGGGAGCAGCAACGTCAGTCAACGACGGTCGAAGGGAGAAACACTTTTTCTCCAACACTGGCAGCCCAAGTTGTCACTTGCACGGCGCCACCAGGCTGGTTCTTACAACCGCCTGCCCAGCTTAAGGATCTTACTCCTTAGGCAGCCAGCCAACCAGGTTGGCTATCTCACGCACTAACCTTCTCAACGAAAGGATAGTATGATCAAGCAATAACGAGAAGCGTTCCTTCTCTAACGCTGACTGCCCGAGTCTCCACTTGGACAGCACCGCAGGGTTGGTTAATGCAACCACCGAAGGCCAAGCCCGGGGCTCGGCTCCTTAGGCGACCAAGCGCACGGCCGCGCCAACCAAGGTTAGCCGCGCCCTAATACAACAATACAAACATACACAAAAAGCAATAAAGGACGGAGGACACCAAAGCTGGAAAGGACCTCTATTTTATTGCTCACAAAGTGTATTACAATTTACATGAGGTTTAAAAAAAAAAAGTACAAGGGCTACAAGGTGGCGGACCACCCGTTTGTCTCGGGGCTCTCCCGCAAGTCTTCCTTACGGCGCCTTTGCGCCAGTTTCTTTGATTAATAAACTCCACTGGGAAGTCGGGAGCGACCAACCGCGCAACGTGACGTCAATGTTGAGCCCATCCAACAAGAGGGGCGTGCGGTGCGCCCCAACCTCATGGAGGCTCATCCGAGTAGCTTGCTCGCTCTCGCGGCGGCAAAGACAATCTGCGAGGCGTTTGTTGCTCGCTTTCATTCGGGTCATCCTCTTCCTTTGGCGAGCAACCTCCGCCTTGGCTCGTAACCTCCGCCTTGCCCCGGCGTTCTCTGCCTCCACGCCCGCCATGACAGCCTCAAGAGCAGCTATCTGCTCACGGAGCTCCCCTCCTGAGGCGGCCAACTTGGCATCTAGCCAGGCTATCTCAGCCTCCCGGTCTGCAATGATGCGTTCGCGCTGCTCCATTTCCCGGGAGATAGCTGAGGCCAATCTTCTTGGCTGCACAAGACCAAAGTAAAGTGTGAGCTTATAAACATAAAAAAGAAATACAAGGGAGTCGTTGAGGAAGTCATACCTCATAGGTCTTCCTGTAGGGCCTCACAGGCCTGGACTCCAGGCCTGGCCCAGCTGGCGGTGGAATCGGAGATGATGAGCCAGGAGCACCCTCCCGCGCTGAACATGCCGCTGCCTCATCCAAAATGCGATCCAAAAGAACATCATCATCAGCGGCCGCGGCGGGCTCCTCTCTTGCAGCCTCTGGAGCAGCTGCGGCAGGTTTCTTCCTCCTGGCTGCCCTTAGAGCAGTAGCTGGTGAATCGGCTCTCGACGACGGCTCTACGATATAAACGCGTGAACCCTCGAGCACGTCGTGAGCTGGCTCCTCTGCAGATCCCATCCAGGCGGCACCTGGAACCAACTTCCCTGCAGGCTGGGCCAAGATAACTCCTCCGGCATCCACCGGCCTGTCCTGAACGGACCTCTCCGCTCCAGAAGTGCTGCCGGGTCCGCCGCAGATCCCGGCAGCCACGAGATCAATTTGCGAAGAGGAAGATGAGGGCGTACCAGTCACCCTCTCAGTAGCCTCCTCCGAGGACCTTGGTCGAATGATCAATTTCTTTGAGACCTTCAGACTCACCATTTTAATCGGGAGGTGTGGCTTCTGAACCGATGACGGCGGTCCCCATTTGGCCTTCTTGATCTCCTCATGGGAAACCAAAAAATCCCTCCTAAACTCGTCGGGATTTAGCCAAATTGCCTTGGTCAGCCAGGCATAGGCGGAGGTCTCCGCTGCAGACGGCGTACCCAGATGTACCTCCGGAACCTTACCCCAGTCCCTCACAACGAGCCACTTCTCTCCCACCTTTACAAAGAAGAACCGGCTTTTCCAGTTCTTCAGGGAGTCGTAAATGGCCTTGTTTATTTTTATCCCCGTACGGGGGCTGAGTGAAATCCACTCCGTCCCCTGGGTCACTTTGAATATAACCTTAAGGCCAGACATCCTAAACTTTTGGCCGAGCTTCCGGGAAAAAATGCATAGAGTGCAAATATACCTCACCGCATTGGCATGAAGCTGGGCGATGGGTACTTGAAGAGCCGCCATGATCGACTCAAATTCCTCCGGCAGTGGCAGGCGAAGGCCGCTCCTCAGATGAGCCTCGTAAACTATAATGTAGCCCTCCGGTGGAGAAAAGGCTTTGTCGTCCTTACCTGGGACCTTCCAGGCCGCCTCTTTCGGGATGTTGAACTCGACGCACAAAGCCTTGATGTCGTTCTCTCTCAGATCAGATGAGAAATCCGCCGCGGAGGCCATGGTCAGAAGGAGTTTTAGGGTTTCTTTTGAGGAAATACGTTTGAGAAGCGAGAGTGGAGAAGACGATGGTTTGGAAGCGTAATGGATTTCAAAAAATAGAAGGGAAACTTAAGCGCCAAGCACTCAAAGAAAACCGTAAGTCCTGCCACGCGTCACCTCCTCATTTGACCCAACAAAAGGACGGGTCTCTAGCACGAAACCCCTCATTAATGACACCGTCAGGATTGCCACGTGTCGCCTCCTCACTTGACCCTACAAAAGGAAGGATCTCTGGCGTATTTATGACCCGGATCTCCTCCCAACCAAAGGAAGACACGTATCGTTTTCGCCTCCTGATCCGCCAAAAGTCGGCAAAAACCATTCCCTGTGGCAAAGGCGATCAATAGTGCAGTACTCTCAGGAATTGACCGGAGACGGTCAATAATTGCAGTACTCGGAATTGGCGACCAGACGGTCAACAATGCAGTACTCGAAATTGACAAAGACGGTCAACAATTAAGTACTCGGAATTGGCGAACGATCAACAATCCGGTCAAGCCCTCCTTCACACTTTTATAAATTTCCACAGGATTCTCAAAGCAAGGAAAAATGTCCCATCATGAACATACTGGAGGCCAGAAATCTGACCACCAGTAGGGGGCTAGTGATAGGTCCACCAATAATGGGCTTGCCCAAAGAAAGATCAACGGAAGTCCAAGAGGGTCAGTCAACATTTTTGAGGGCCCAGTAAGAAGACAGGCCCAGAAGCTGGAAAGCCTAAGACGGTCAACACCAACGTTGACCGTCTTGGCGGCCAACCTATTCACAAACGGTTAACTAAATGTTGACCAGTTTGATTGGGCCTTTAGAGATTTTGCTACAGTGATGGGCCTATTCCACTCTGGCCCACAGCCCATCAGTTGATCGCCAGCCGCTCTCCCGCCGTTCTCCACGAAGGCGGCCAACTGGCGACGGGTCAACTCGAGGCGTTGATCGTGCGCTCCCTATACGTTGGGCCCAAATAAGGCTATTCTACAGTAATAGGCACGACCCGTTTAGGCCCACCATTCATAAAAAGGCCAACCACGATCCTCCGAGGATATTCCACAATCTCAAAAGGAATATCGGACAAGATTGGCGCCCTCAAATAAGGAAGGCGCCATATCTTCCCAACTCCTTACCCGACCAAGGAACCCCAATGATAACATCTTTGGGAAGGAAAGAAACCAACTTGGAAAGTGGATGGCCGCCTCAGAAGGAAACAGTCCTCCACAATTGGGTAACAAGCATCAGCCTCCAAAAGGAAGGCCGGCAGCAGATCACAAGGACAATTACTCCTTCCAAAGAAGGAGGATCGCCATCTTTGCCATAAAAGAGGCCCTGGATTCACCTTCCAGGGCATGCTTTCATTGGTGCTCTCATTTAGGCTTTCACTCACACAGAAAACTCTAAGTGCTCTGAGAAACAAGCTCTGACTACGGGCAGCAAAAACTCTCGAACACAATCAACTCCAAGGCAACAAACGAGTCTTTACGGTCGTTCTCTGCCTTCCCACCATTCAGATACGAGAAAGGCCTTGAGCCTCTCTGACATCTGGAACGAAGCACTCTCTTCCCCTCTCCCATTGCTCTCTCTACTTTCAGTTCCTTTCATTGAATGCTGTTTTATTGACTTGAGCGTCGGAGTGTTTTCGGTGGGATTACCTCCCGCCGTTAACGCTGACCTCTTGTTCGTTTTAGTGGTATGCAGGATTCGTACTCGGTGAACGGAGCCGGTTCGCATCATTCAGAAGAATCCAAATCCGTTCGAAGTCGGATCCAGGTACGCATAAATATATATACATAAAATCATCATAATTTAAGGTAGTAATCTCCTTTTTTTCTAATCAGACGTTGAGTAGTTTGAAGGAATACATGAAGGGAGAGGAATTCCATATATTAGAGGTATACTACGACACTTCGAAAACGCACGAGACACTGATGATAACCTAGGCTGGCATCGGGCGAGCACACCATCCGCCGCCTTAGACAATGCTTTAGTGGGACAGTGAGATGGTGATGATTTATTTAATTATCATTTATTAAAGGTAATTACGTAATTAGATATTTATTATTATTTTTTATCTTTTTCAGTATCTCTATATTTCACGGCTGGATTAGCTTGGGCCGAGTGGGAGTTTAACAAGGGGAGCATAAAGAGGGACTAGATATCAAATCCATATTTGATCCCTTTTCAACCTGTACACTTGTTGAGAGGTTTTTGGTTATGGTTCCCCGACTTTAGTGGGAAAATCCATTGTAACATTGAAGGTCATCACGAGTGCCTTTCTTATTAAGTCTCTAATCTGACGTCAAAGTTGCGATCTATTTGAGCTGTTGGGATCTATTCGAGTTGCAAAAGGTGTGAGCCAAAGGGGATCTATTTAAGCTATGGTCCCTCTCCAAGCTGCAAGGTCCTGCCTAGTTTTAGGTGAGTGTACTGAGCTTTAATGTTCCGAGTTGCAAACTCTATTAGAACTAATCTAAATTGCACTCAATTATCAGCAGTGCTGGGCTATTGGTGAATCAGTCATAGTGTCGGGTTTGACCTAAAGTGTTCGAGCAAGAGTTTCTAGGTGGCATTGTTCGGACTGCGAGAGCATTGTGCTGCTGGCAAGTAGGAGCTGCCAAATAGGGTGTGTTTTTTTGAGACTTTTACAAAAGAATGGAGCAAAGGGGGTATTTGTAACGTGTCTGTGGGCACTCAGCCCTCCAACAGAGCATGATTTCAAGTATCGGAGGGAGTTTAGGGGGCCGTCGCCTAAAGTGGGCCATCTGATCTTGTCATTAGACGGGATATAATTTCAGCCATTTAATTTTAAATTTAATCAGACAATTAAAATTAAATCTTATATGATAAGATTATTTTAAATTTAATCAGACAATTAAAATTAAATCTTATATGATAAGATTTTGGCCGTTTGTTTCGTCTAATTTGATGGCTAAAGAATGAGTACGCAGTAATCCTAAATTTTAAATAGGAAAGCGGAAAGGATGGGACGGCAACTGACAACAATTTTCCAGCAAATTGCAGAATCTCCTCTCCATCTCTTCTCTCCTCTCCTCTCCTGTCCTCTCCTCTCCCGTTTCAATCTGTTCTCCAATGGTACTTTGCTCCGAATCTCTAGCGGTCGGCACTCAAAACTAGTAATTTGTTTTCTCTTTTACCTTAGCAATTGTAGTTTTTTGTTGGGTGATTACCAAATCTACCCTAATCTGTATGCTTTTGAGAGGGAGTGTGCGACAAAGAACGAGAAGTCTCAGATGTGCTCAACTTGTTGCATATTGAGATTTTTCGTGGAATTGATTGAAATTTAAAGACGCCCCAATCTGCTACATGAGAGAGAGAGAGAGTCCGGCAAAGTACGAAAGGCTTCAAATGTTCTTGATCTATTGCATATTGAGATTTTTTCGTGGAATTGATTGAGATTTAAGAATGCTCTAATCTAATCTTTTTTCGTTCACTATCATACATTTTCCATTAATGAGCATCCAAAAATTATTTTGGAGAATAAATTGAAGAAGAAGAAGACAAAGGGCTCCACCAAGAGGAAGCAGTCGTTGCCACCTTATATCTTGTGGTGCAAAGATCAATGGAACAAGGTGGAGAAAACATCAGTTTCTTTTCTTTATCAAATTTTCATTCTAAGTTTTTCTTAAGTTTGAGATACAAGTTTGGGCCTCTTTTAGATAAAGAGAGCAAACCCAGATACAGAGTGCAAGGGAATCTCAGGACATTTTGGGTGCAAAATGAAAAACAATTAGCTCAAGAAAGAAGCAGCCTTATAAGGATAAGTATAAAGTCAAGAAAGAAGCTTGCTTGCAGATTATCAACAAAGAGAAGTGAAAGAATGAGGCGATGAAGTTATTGGAAGAGGAAAAGAAGCAGAAAACAACAATGGAATTGCTCGATCAGTACCTTCAGTTCAAAAAGAAGCCAACTTGGTTTGTCTATTTGGTTGTTGTGAAGAGATTGCACAAGGAGAGAGTTGAAGATTTTTACGCTTTATGATTTATTGAGTCTTTTAGAAAGTGTTCTGATTTTGGCAAAGTTTATACCCTTAGCAATTGAAATTTTGAAAAATTTTGATGAACTAATTGAGACTGTAAAAATGGTTAGTCACATTTCCTATAAATGCCTGATTTCCCACACTAACATCATTCAGCATTATTCGTGTCCATATGTAGTGAAACTTGGAAAAAACTTAGACTAGTTTTTGGTTATGCAAACTCTTGCTCTAACACTTCAAGTCAAACCCGAGGACACCGTGGCTGATTCACCAATAACTCACCGTGACTGAGTACAATATCGATAGCAGATTCGATCTCCCGATCTGTAGACAATCTAGACCAATTCATCGAAAAAAATACCTTGAACTCCACAGATGACCAAAATATCTTTAATGGTTACAGAATAACTCCAAAATGTGACCATATATGCCAGATGAACTCAGCATCCATTTCTCAGTAGATCACTTGCTAGCATTGCTAAGATCAACCCTTAAGCTTTTTTTACTGAACCTTCCTTGAAACTCAAATAACTCATATCCTGAATGCAGAATAGAACAGACTTGCAGAAATAGTCTTCCATGACTGAGGATCTGACTCTAACTTCATGAGCTGAATATGTAAAATCCTTTGCGGGAACTGTCTGACTCATATCTGGACGTCTCAAATCCGGACGCTTGAAATTCGAACGATCCCTTAACAAATGGCCTATATGGCCGCAATTTGAAGCAGACTTCATTTTTAATGAAGCAAACTCGTCTCATATATATCTTCCCGCTAAACTTACATGCTAACCTTACAAACTCAAATTTTTAGAAAAAAGACTTTGCTTCATCTGACTTTCCTTTAGCATGTCTTCCTTCGAGCTTTGACTACTTTTTAGAAACGCATCTCTCGAAACTACTCCTACTCGATCAATAGGGCCCAGTCCAACTTCTGACACCAATTGCTTCCAAATTGAATCTTGAAGTCCATGCCAAAATTTCTAGGCTCTCGGATCTCATCCGTAATCATATGGGAAACAAATCAAGATGGCTTCACAAACTGTATATCATCTTCAGTACTATCATGCTGTAATAAATCCTTCAAACTCTTCAACATCTTCCCGTGGATCGCTTTAGAGGCCGAATCTCGAGTTCTTTGTCCATTAATTCTTCAATGATGAATAAATTACGGGGGCGACCATCCATCAGATCACAACGATAAGTAGAAATGGGCAACCCTTGAATCTTCCTCTCGACCCAGCAGCAACTTCAAACTTTTACATGATTGGCATCGCCGTTGCTAACGAAATCGGACTTGCACACTTTGTCTTTACTTCTAACCGAGGTTGTCCCCTAAGACTCTACAACTTCTCTTACGAAGAAAAACGAATTGATTTGACTTGAGTTTCTTCATCTTCATCTACAACTTCCAATCTTGAAGAATCTTCATTTCTTCAATCAAACACAATGATCACTTCTCGCTTTGTATGTGCCATCCTTGCACAGAGCCTTCATTCATATCCACTTTCACCGCTTACCTTCCTATCGGTAAAAAACAAATCTCCTTCTACTCCGCTTCGAACCAACTAACTTTATCACCTACCCTTCTACTGACTAAAATCTCCTTCTATTCAGCGAGATTTGGGATCGGATCGGTACCGACCAAGACCACTACTTCTCTTCCAAAATTGCAAATCCTAACAAAACCTTCGCGTATATGCAGAAGCCCAATAAAATTCTAATTCAACCGCTATATCAAACCATACATTGTATCGCTTGTGCGACTCATCATAATAAGATGATTATTCTTCCAATCTAAATCCAAACCTCCAATACCTGACCTTCCGATTCAAACTCAAACTTCCACAATTCAAATTTTTTAATATTTGTCAAAGACAATACTTGTCACGTCCAAAATATTCAATAAATTATTTACCCAAAATGGCCCAAAATACCTCTCCTTATGATTTTTCTCTGATACTATTTTTGTTACGAATTCGAATCAAGTAGATCAATTTAAATAATTAATTATAATTTTTAAAATCTAAAATTCTAAATAAATTAAATAAATAACACGAATTACTAAAATTCAAGTGTGACAAACTAAATATACAAGATCCGACAAATTAAAATTCACATAGTACCTCATCGAATAACTGTCCTATCAAATATATATGACCTGCTCTACCATCATCGTAAAAAAAGTAATAAACCGACCCAAAAATCATAATTAAACATAGTACAATATTCAAACTTTTTCAAGTATAATAATAAACTCATACCCGGCCAATTCCATAATCCAAATATATCAAATATCAATTTAAACCATAATAAAATTTAAACTCACTAAGTTAGACGCATATTTGACCAATCACGTCTTTACTCCTATAATGGATCTGAATCTTCTACTCTGAAGGGATAAAATAAAAAAAGTAAATATAATACTCAACAAGTATCATATTTAATAAAAAGAGTCTAATAAATCAGATAGAATGATCTAATTGATGAAAATCCAATCAAATAATAGAATAAATGTAAATTACTGATAAAATAATTTCAATAGAAATCCAAGATCCAAAGTTTAAAATTTAATGGTAATATCGTACTCAAAGCGAATATCCAAATTCAAAATAAATATCCAAAATTTAAAAAACAGTCATCATCAGGACGTATATATATATTAATATATATATATAAATAAAACAGAAGTAATTCAGATAAATTTCAAAGCTGATGTCCAATCCGAGTCTAATCCGAATCTAAGTCTAAGTCCAAATCTAAGGCCCGATCAACCTGTTATATAGGGTAGAATCTGATAGTCGGATGATCTAATAACTTTACAGAAGTCGAAATAGTATCCCGACAGATATTCTGAAGGTCCGGATCAAAACATATAATCAAAATCATTGTACGAGACATAGTAAGGCCCAACTGAATGCAAAATCAGCGAATCTCAAATCCAAATCCAAATCAAAATATAACATAAATAAATACAGAAATATAAATTATACACCAAATTTGGGTTCCAATTATTTAAAAACTAGCTTGTGAAAGGGTTACACATAATCCCAATAACTTTAGGCTAAATCAAATACAAATTAGGCAAGCATGAATAGCCATCCATATACTCTATTCAAGTCCAAAATTTATGTCCAAAGCAAAATTCAATATAAATTAATACAAAAATATAAATTATGCACCAAATTTAGGTTCTAATTCTTTAAAGATTAGTTTGAGGAAGGATTATATATAATCCTAGTAACCTTAAGCTAAATCAAACACAAATTAGGCCAGCATGAATGGTCATCCATGCATTCTGTACACATGGATAAGGTTTCTCACTATTATTTGCCATTCGTGACTTTGAGTGTAATCCTTAAATTTGTTAGATATAATAAGACATTTGAATATATTATAAGGTCAAGTCAAATTATCCAAATGAAAATGGTCACTACTTCAAACATTTTCTGCCGACGAAAAGGGATTTTTAAATAATAAAATATTTTCCCGTCAAAAGCTGAACAGAGTATCTAATTTTTAAATTCAAATGTAGTGACCATAACTAGACACATGCATGTAACTGCACGGCCTATGCAAAATTTCATATTCGTTTTCATACAAATATACTGATATAAAAATATATAGTATTTTATAAATTATTCGGGCTTCCAGAAAAATATTAAACCCTCCAAAAATTATAAACCCAGTCCAAAAACCCCTAAATAATCAAATGAATAATACATGCATGTCCAGAATAAATACATCAGGTGTATAAAAATACATATATATTAGTAAAAATTTTAAACAGTATTCAAAATAAATCAGATGCTAAATCAGATCAAAACAGAGTTTTGCATATATTTACCTTAATCTCATATTTTATCGATATGAAAAAAAAGGATATTTTGAAACACCCGAATCGGGTGTCTCGCTCTCTACCAGCGTGCACTGCCCGCGCGGCTTGCCCCCTCTCCCTCTCATCTGCGCAGCTCCTGCCACCGCATTGCTGCCACTGCTGCTATCGCCTGCGTGGCCGTCGTCGGCCTTCCCTGCATCGCCTCGCTGGCATCGGTGCTGCAACCCCACCGCCGGTCTCTCTCCTGGCGCTGCTCTCTCATCACACAAACTCTTCCCTTCACTCTCTCTCTCATGAACCCTGCTGCTGCAAGCGTCGCCGCCTCTGCCGCTGGCTACGGCCGTTGCCTCAGCCCCTTGCAGCTGTAGCCAACCACGGGCAGCCATCCCCTCGCCAGCGCAGCCGCAAACCCTCTCTCTCTTCTCGAGCAAACCCTCAATCCATCACACCTTCCTCCGATTCATACCAACACAAAATAGAGGGTAAAATTGCAGAGTGGGCTTTGTCCGACTTCCATTTTCGGTGTCGTTTCATCGGCTAGTGGCTTGCCATTTCCTCGCGCACTGGCCGTTGCCCTCATCTCTTTCTTCTTCCCTCCGTTTCTCTCTCCACAATCTCCTCAGCATTGCACTGTTCTTATCTCCTTCTGTTTTTTTTATTTTATTTTTTAAATAAAAAAATATATATTATATATTTCTTATTTTAATTTTTTTATTCTAAAATCCAAATCAATATTTGGGTGATAGTATGAGCGCATCTCGAACGTTAACCCGACTGATCTAAATATATTTCCTAATTTTGTAAGGTTAAATTAATTTTTTACCATATTTAAAATATCTAAAATTTTAATTAATATTAAATTAATTCAAATAAAAATTTAGGATATTATAGATTTAATATCAAGTCCCTTTTTACCTCCCCTAGTTAAACTCCCACTCCATCCAAGCTAATCCAACCGCAAATTATTGAAATATTAAAAGAAATAGGAAAATTATAAATATCTAATTACTTAATTACCTTTAATAAATGATAATTAAATAAATCACCACCATCTCATTGACCCACTAAAGCATTGTCGAAGGCCGCGGATGGTGTGCGCGCCCGCGCCCGCGCCCGCGCCCGCGCCCATGCGTTTTCAGAGTGTTATATTATACCTCTAATATAACGAATTCCTCTCCCTTCAAGTATTCCTTCAAACTACTCAATGTCTGATTAGAAAAAAATGTGATTACTACCTCAAATTCTGATGATATTATGTATATATATATATATATTATGTACCGTCTCTTTTTATTATTGTCAATATTATAATCAAACGTTGGTTGGAATGTGATGGGTCCCGGAACCCTGGCCCAGGCGCAAAAGCAGGCCAAAGGATTACGCAGAAAGGCACTGAAAAGGCCCATAAGCCCTATCAAATTCAAACGGCTGGCTCATTTCCGAGCGCTGGCAGCCCCGGACAGGCGCTAAGACCCATTTGAGATGGGGACCACCGGGAAGACCAAAATAACTTAGATGCGGCTTTCAGTAGCATCTAACACGAGCAACCAACGGCTCGACACGCCGTACCGCGAAGCCATGCACCTCTCTGCCGTCTATCAGACCGTGATGAGTCCCCATCACCGCCCGCATCCACGGTGGTGGCGATGGTGGCGGCAACCCTAACGTGCCGGCGCCACGTGTCGTCTCCCTTCTGCATCACGTTCTCTATAAATACCCAACTTGGCGGTGATAAAGGATCTTTTGCTTCAGGATCCTCCTACCCATACTCTAGCAAAAACCCTCCAGAGAAGAGAGAAAAGAGAGAAGTTGTATTTCTTGCGTTGTAACATCCTGAGGACGTTAAAGTTTCCCAGGCATCCATTGTTGTACTTTCTCTTCATCATAGTGAGATTTCTCGGACTGCTCGTCCACTACCGTGGTTTTTCACCCTTCGCTAGATTGAGGGGTTTTCCACGTAAACTGACGTGTCCTTCCACTGCTCCCGTACTTTTCTCTCTTCAATCGACTTCTATTTACTTTGTGTTGCTCCGATCTGTCCGTCCGAGTGCTTGAGAATCCGCTCGCACTCGATTTAACGCGCGGCCAGAGTCAACCGGACGCAACATTGGCGCCGTCTGTGGGAAGCGACTGAAAGTCTGCTTTTCACATTTTCCACAAGTACCCAACAACCCAAGCTTCGAATCTCCCAATGGTGAACACAAGGGCGCAAGCGAGCGCAGCCCCCAGAGAAGTGGCCTCGCAAGGCGGTGGCGCTAACCCCTGTGCTGGGGTTGAGGATCATCCCGATCCAGTGGTGAGGGGCTTGGCCGCCTAGGTGGCTGGCATGTCACAGGCCTTCGTGACCCTCTGCTCCAAAATTGACCAACTTAAGCAGGCCGCTCCCGACAGGGCCTCATAGGCTAAGGCGCCGCAAGTCGGGAACGAAAGAGGCAGTCGCCGCGAAAGGCCTCCTAGCCGACGAGAGCACCCAAGGACCCAGGTGGCTTCCAGCAACAGAGCGCCACGAAGGGTCGAGGACCAACCAGGTCCTCGGGTTCAAGAAGAAAGCCCCGAGAGATGCCATTCGGAGGCCCAACGGAACCGCCGCGACCACGACGATCAAGAGGCGGTTCCCCGAGACGCGCTCCCAAGAGGAGCCCGCACGGTCCCAGAGGGCCGTGCAGTTCAGGAGCCTTATGAGTTAAGGCACTACCTGACGAGAGAATGATGGCTGCCCCACCTCGAGTGGAGGCCAGACCGGAAAGAGGATGGAACCTGATGCTGCGTGAGAGCAGCGGTAGAGGAGCTAACGCACTCCAATCTCCATTTTCCACGGAGATTAGGGACGAGGACGCTCCCAAAGTTCAAGATGCCCAACCACAGGTTATGATGCGGCGGTGATCCCATGGATCACCTTAACCATTTCAGGGAGCACCTGAGCCTCCAGGGATTGGACGAGACAACCATGTGCCAGTGCTTCCCTCTGACTCTGAAGGGGGATGCACCGATATGGTTATACGGAATGCCCGCGGACTCCATCCACGATTTTGGAGACTTGGCGACGGCTTTCCTGTCCCAATTTGCCTCCAGCAGAAGAGTGAAGAAGCAGTCCTGGCACCTCACTCGAGTCAAACAGGGGGCCAGAGAGGGCTTGAGAGGATTCCTGGCACGGTTTACAGCGGAGGCCAGGTAGATCCCGAGGCTGACCGACGAAGTGAAGCTGAACGCCTTCCTCTCGGCCCTCGAAGGGGGTGCTTTCTTCAAGCATCTCATACATAAAGGCCCGCAGACCTTTATAGAGGCTGAGGCTGTGGCCAGAGCTTACATCGCGGCCGAAGAGGCCAACGACGCTAAAAGGCCTGAGAGGGATGAGCACCCTCAGCAGAAGGCCGCGGAGGGAAAAAGGAAATCTGGGGACTATCAAAGTCCCCAGACGTCAAAGAAGCACCATAAGGCTGAGCAGAGCTCTCGAAGAGAGCCGCGGCCAATTCATCTCATGCCGCTGAACGACTCCCGCACCAACGTCCTCATGCAGATCCGGGGAGAAAAGTTCTTGAGGTGGCCCAAGCCACTGAAGAACCCGGACGGTGGGGACTAATCGAAGTATTGTGACTTCCACCGTTGCGGGGGTCATAGCACGGAGGATTGCAAAACCCTGCAGAGGGAGATTGAGGAGCTCATCCGGAGAGGGCACCTCAGCCGCTTCCTTCAGAGGCCAGGACAGGCCTCAGGGCCCGAGGACGGTGGAGACACAGAGCCCCCCAGGAACCGAGTGGCTGCGGGGGTCGTGAACATGATCTCCGCTGACCGGCTGGGGGAGACGGGCGTGGACTTGCAGCAGCGAAGAGGCCAAGGACGGGGCTTGGGAGTGAAGACGATGTTATCTGCTTTAGCAGTAGGGATTTAGATCATGTAACTTCTCCTCACTCCGACCCCCTGGTTGTAACCGCACTCGTTTCAGATGGAGCAAATGACTACTAGATGAAACGAGTATTTGTTGATAATGGAAGCTCATGATTTCTTTGTATCTTGATGCCTTCTTCAAATTAGGGCTTAAGAAGAATCAAATGAAAGCGCGGAAGGGCCACTCTGGGGTGGATAACGAGCGAGTGCCCGTCGGTATCATCCGATTGAGGTAACCACGGGAACCTATCCGAGGACGGCATCGAAAGTCCTCACCTTCCTCGTCGTGGACTGCCCTCGGTGCCATAACGCGATACTCGAGACGGCCTTGCTTGGCGCGTTCAATATGATGACCTCCATCACGCATCTCAAGATGAAGTTCCCCACCCCGTGTGGGGTAGGAGAGGTTCTCGGAGACCAGTCAACCGGACGGATGTGTTACTTGGCCCAGACCGAGCAAGTAACACTTCCACAGCCCATGGAAGACCTCGACCTCAGGGACGAGGCAACACTGCAGCACGCTCTGCCAGGAGAGCCTGTAGTCCGAGTCTCATTGAATCCCGCAGATCAGGAGAAATATGTCCAAATCGGGAGCTCACTCTCGGAGACAGTAAGGGACCAACTCGTCAGTTTTCTACGGGAAAAATCGGACGTGTTCGCATGGTCCCCCAGTGACATACCCGGGATCTCACCCGAGGTCATCGTCCACAAATTAGGCGTCGACCCTCGGCATAAGCCGGTCAGACAGAAGCGGAGAAACTATTCCACGGAGAAGTTGGTGGCCATCCGCGAGGAGGTCAAGAAACTCTGGGCTGAATTTTGGATTCGTCAGAAGTCCAGTACCATCTTGGTTGCCAACGTTGTCATGGTAAAAAGAGCAATGGGAAGTGGAGAATGTGCGTGGACTTCACCGGCCTCAACAAGGCATGCCCTAAAGACAGCTTCCCATTGCCCGGGATCGACCACCTTGTGGACTCGGCGTCCGACCATGAACTCTTAAGCTTCATGGATGCGTACTCGGTACAACCAAATCAAAATGAGCCCAGGGACGAGGTGCATACGTCGTTCATGACGGACAAGGGACATACTGTTATAAGGTAATGCCCTTTGGTCTCAAGAACGCAGGAGCAACTTATCAACGGCTCGTGAATAAAATGTTCAAAGACCAGATGGGCAGAAACGTGGAAGTATACGTTGATGACATGCTCGTCAAGAGCCGGATGAGCAGCGATTACGTGAGGGACTTGGCTGAGACCTTCTATGTGCTCATAACCCATTGAATGAAGCTCAACCCCAGTAAATGCACGTTCGGTGTTTCCTCCGAAAAATGCTTGGGCTACATCGTGTCACACCGAGGAATTGAGGCAAACCCAGAAAAAATCCAAGCGATCCTGAACATGCGGCCTCCACAAACGGTGAAGGAGGTACAGCAGCTTATTGGGCGAGTGGCCGCCCTCTCCCGTTTCCTAGCAAAATCGGCTAAGAAGCACCTGCCGTTCTTCAAAGCGCTAAGGGGAACAAAATCCCGGAATTTTCGGTGGAATGATGACTGCGAGGAAGCATTCCAAGGACTCAAGAGCTACCTCTCGAGTCCGCCCCTATTAGCTTCTCCTCAGCAGGGTGAAGAGCTATACTTGTACCTCTCCGTGTCCGACGCAGTACTGAGCTCGGTATTAGTGCGAGAGCAGCACGGCGAGCAGCAGCCCGTGTATTACGTCAGCAAGACTCTCGCCGGCGTAGAGACCAGGTATCCCCTGACGGAGAAGGTGGCCTTGGCATTGGTCTGTTCCGCGAGGAAACTCAGGCCATACTTCCAGGCGCACAAGGTAATAGTCCTAACCGATCAACCTTTGAGAGCTATTTTGTAAAAACCCGAGAACTCCGGCCTGCTGATCAAGTGGGCCATCGAGTTGGGGAAATTTGACATTGAGTTCCGTCCGAGACCAGCCTTAAAGGGACAGGCGCTCGCGGACTTTCTCGTCGAAACAACGGCACCGCCCACTTGTGACGAGGACCAAACTACCACAGACGAGTTCAGCAGAACCTCCACTTGGACCTTGCACGTGAACGGCTCCTCCATGAAGGACGGCTGCGGAGCAGGGATTGTGTTGCGCACACCTGAGGGGATGGAGATAAAGTACTCATTGACGTTGGGATTCTCGGCCACAAACAACGTCGCAAGGTACGAGGCCTTACTAGCCGGACTCCGACTCGCCAAGGAATGCTCGGCCAGAGAGCTCGTCATCTATAGCGATTCCGAGTTGGTCATCGATCAGGTCCGCGGAAGCCGGCGTCAACAACGGCAATTTGTCAAGTACCTTTCAAAGGTCAAGGACATGATCGTGGGATTCAAGACGACCAAAGTTCATCCACATCCCAGCGGGAGGAAAACGCCAAAGCCGACACGCTCGCTCAAGCCGCGGCTTAGGAGATCTGAGCAGTACCCCGAGGGGATGCGAAGTCCTTGGCGAGTCCGGCATTGAAGACCTCGAGCGGGAGGTGATGCAGGTTGCGGATGGAAGCACTGAATGACTCCTACACGAAGTTTAAATCGATGGCTTGCTAGGAGAGCGACGAGGCCAAGAAGATAAAGAAGACAGCGGGTTGGTACACAATTGTAGACGGCCGACTGTATCGACGGGGCTTCTCGGCCCCCTACTTAAGGTGTCTCACTCCAGAAGAAGCCGAATACGCCCTGCAAGAGATGCATCTCGGAATATGCGGATCCCATGTTGGGGGAAAGAATCTAGCCTTGAAGCTCATGAGGCAAGGATACTACTGGCCGACTATGAAATATGACGCCATGGATTTCGTGCGCAAATGCGAGAGTTGCCAACTTCACAGTAACATGAGCCATCGTCCCCACACGGAACTCCGGGCGCTACAATCCCCATGGCCGTTCGCCCAATGGGGGCTCGACATCCTCGGGCCATTTCCTCTCGCTCCTAGACAAAGGAAGTTCCTGATCGTGGGAATTGACTACTTCACCAAATGGGTGGAAGCGGTACCACTGGCCAGAATAATAGAGCAAACGCGGCGGAGTTCCTCGGTGAGAACATCGTGTGCGAGTTTGGAGTACCGAGTGCATCGTGGATCGACATGGGGACGCGATTCACCGGAAGCGGTTCACTAAGTGCTGCGCAAGCCTAAGGATCAACTTCAGTGCACACGTCGTGGCGTACCGCGAGGCAACGAGCATGTAGAAGTGACAAAGCGCACGATCCTACACGGGCTAAAAATCAGGTGGAATTATCCGAGGGCTCATGGGTACATGAATTGCCCTCGATCCTCGGGTCGCACAGACGACGCCACGAGAGCCCACAAGAGAGACCCCTTTCAACCTTTGCTACGGGGTCGAAGCTATCATCCCAATAGAAGTATGCCTTATCAGCCCCCGGGTTGGGTGCTTCAGCGCAATGGATAACAGCCAAAGGCTCCGAGAAAGCCTCGATGCCCTCGAGGAAGTCCGCGACCAGGCGAGACTTAGGGTACCGACCTACCAACAACGGGTGGCCCGCTATTACAACAAGAAGGTGAAGGCGCGACCATTCGAGGTTGGGGATCTCGTACTAAGAAGCGTGGAAGCCACGGGAAAAATAGCTGAAAGAAACAAGCTCTCACCAAATTGGGAAGGGCCGTTTTTGGTCTCGGCTATCCTTCGAGGAGGAGCTTATAAGCTACGAACCCAAGATGGCAAGCTGATACCCCGGACCTAGAACGCCGCTCACCTAAGGAAGTACTACCAGTGAAAAGCGGGCCGTCTCCAACAAATAAAAACTCTGCTGCGACCGAGCGGTCCCAGAGGTCGGGCCCTTGAGGTCATAACAAAAACTCGGCTGCGACCGAGCGGTCCCAGAGGCCGGGCCCTTGAGGTCATAACAAAAACTTCGCAACCGAGCAAGCGGTCAGGCCGGGCCCTTGAGGTCATAACAAAAACTCGACTGCGACCGAGCGGCCCCAGAGGCAGGGCCCTTGAGGTCATAACAAAAACTCGGCTACGACCGAGCGGCCCCAGAGGTTGGGCCCTTGAGGTCATAACAAAACTCGGGCTGCGGAGCAGAGCATTTGCCGGGCCCTTGAGGTCATAACAAAACTTGACTGTAACAAAAAAAAAGAGAGGAGAGAAAGAGGCACTTGTGATAAAACTCAAGGATCTCTTTTTATTTCATAAAAATACAATACAACGACGCAAAAGGAGAAACAAAGTCTAGCCCTCGCGGGGGCCCTGAGGCGGAGCAGCTCCTGATGACTCTCCTAGAGACGAAGGACCCTCCCCCTGGCTCGAAGTTCGGTTGATCGATGAACGAGGACCCGCCGAGGAACTTGGCACAAAGACTCGGGAAATGGCACGCCTCAAGACCGTACACATCCTGAGGACGCACGGCGCTCGCGTTACGCGGATCCAACACAGCAGTGGGAAACTGTGGATGCAAGACCCGCATCACCCGGCGGCACAGATGGATGCCATCCCAAAACTTGGCCTCCAGCACAGGAGCCATCTCAGCAATCTTCACCGAGGTCCTTTGCGCCTCCTCCAACTGAAGGATCCGTCCCACCAGGAAACCATGTCGAACCTCTGAGAGCCTCAGGGCTTCCTCAGATGAAGCAAGTGCCACACAAAGCCGCTGGATCTCTTCTTGGGCGACCTTTAAGGACTCCGCCTCCCATCGGGACCGAGCAATTTCACCCACCAGCCGGCTAAGGCCACCAATCAAATCCTGGAGCTGCAAAAAGAACCAAAGCCACTTAAATGCAATCAGCAGAAAGGGAGACAAAGAATAAGACAGCGAAATACCTGAGAAATGACAGGATCTTCAGTGGGGGTAATCTCCCCTGGGACCTCGGGCACGAGTGGGCACTCTGCGGGCGCCGCAGGGACATCAAGAGCGGCCTCGGAGGAAGGACCTTCAGGGGTGGGGGGCTCCGCTACCTTCGGGACGTCAGTAACGGCTGGGATCTCCAAGGCCGCGGCCATGGCCTCCTCGCCGCCAAGAAGGTCAAAGATCTCCCTAGTAGTAACATCAACAGCGGCCTCCATCTCATGAGGCTCTATGACCTCGTCCAAGGCTGCCTCCTCCAAGGCACCAAAGGCCGCAGGATCATCAGAAGGATGATCCGCAGAGACGGTAGAGGCCTCAGGACGGACCTCGATACCAGAAGGAGATGCTGCGACGACCTCGGGCTCCGCAGAAGGACCAGAAGTCAGCCCCGCGGCCTTCCTGACCACGGGGGCTATGACGCGGTCGTCCTCTGAGGAAGACTCACCAGCAACGCTCGGCGGATCCTCAGAGACCTCAATCCGCGGGCTCTTGGGAGGCCGCTCGGAGGGCTCCTGAATCACAAGAAGACCCTCTCTTTTCCTCAGCTTCTTCTTCTTCTTCTTTTTCGAAGCAGCGATGGCAGAATCACCAGATGACACCGCCCACTTGACTTTCGCCAGCTTTTCGGGGGACAGCTAGATGTTCTTCTTCCCCGTGCTGAAGCCGCCCAGGTTCGCTAGCACTAAGTCCGTGACCTCCCTGGCGGCCTCCCTCTCCTCGTCAGTACTATCGGAGCCGTACTTGCTAGCGACGTTTCCCCACACGGAGGAGAGCTCCCAGTCCTCAGCCACCTTAAGGAAGAAAAACCTGTCCTTCCACCTTTTGGTGGAATCCGGGTTCCCACCGCTCATCTCAGCGAACTCGGAGCGGGGGGTCATGGCGATCCATTCAAGAGTATGATTGAAGCGAAACATGATCTTCACCATGACCGCCTCGAGAATCTTGCTATGGCAGCGCGCGAAGACACACAAAGAAACCAAGTACCTGATGGCGTTGGGCTGAAGCCTCGCGAGCGGGACGACCAACTCCTTCATCAGGCGGCGGAGCTCGGCATGAACAGGGAAACGAAGTCCACCTTTGAGGTGAACCTCGTATACCACAATGTAACCGTTCGGTGGACTGCTCACCCTCTCTGCGGCTCCTGGAACCACCATCAATCGAGGCAGGGATACATTTTCGCCCGATCTCGCTCGAGATCTTGCGAAGAAAGGGAAGAGGCAATATCTTTAACACCGGGAGCCATGGCAGCAAGCAAGGAAAGCAAAAGCGTCGTGAAGGTTCTCGAAGAAAGCCAAGGAAAGAAAGAAGAAAACGCGAAGAATAATGAGGACACGACGAAGGATTTAAAGAAATTTTCGAACAAGTGAAAAGGCGCCCTCATCATGACCATTCCACGTGTCAACTCACCATACGCAGTAGGCGAGTGCAGGCATTAGGGTTTCCCGAGGCGACGTCACATCAATCGCCTATCGCATTCAATGCTCCACGAGGAGGGGAAACGGCGGCGAAAGATAGGTTTCGTATTCACAAGAAGGCCTCGGACGTCTTTCACGCCAGCAGAAGACGAAGACCGCGGTCTATGACGACGAAAAGATGCTTGCAAGGCATGTCAAACGGTTGAATCCTCGAACCGCTCGACATGGGGGGCTCATGATGGGTCCCGGAACCCTGGGCCCAAAAACCGCAAAAGCAGGCCCAAAGAGTTACACAGAAAGGCTGGCCCAAAAGGCCCATAATCTCTATCAAATTCAAACGGCTGGCTCATTTCCGAGCGCCTGGCCACCCGGACGGGCGCTAAGACCCATTTGAGATGGGGACCACCAGGAAGACCAAAATAACCCAGATGCCAGCTCAGCGCATGCTACCACGAGCAACCAACGGCTCCTGACACGCCGTACCCGCAGGCCATGCACCTCTGAGCGCCGTATCTGCAGACTGTGACAGGTGTCCCTGTCACCGCCGCATCCACAGTGGTGGCGATGGTGGCAGGCAACCCTAACGTGCCAGCGCCACGTGTCGTCTCCCTTACGGCATCACGTTCTCTATAAATACCCAACTTCAGCAGCTGATAAAGGATCTTTTGCTTCCGGATCCTCCTACCCATACTCTAGCAAAAACCCTCCAGAGAAGAGAGAAAAGAGAGAAGTTGTATTTCTTGCGTTGTAACATCCTGAGGACGTTAAAGTTTTCCAGGCATCCATTGTTGTATTTTCTCTTCATCATAGTGAGATTTCTCGGACTGCTCGTCCACTACCGTGGTTTTTCATCCTTCGCCAGATTGAGGGGTTTTCCACGTAAACTGACGTGTCCTTCCACTGCTCCCGTACTTTTCTCTCTTCACTCGACTTCTATTTATTTGTGTTGCTCCGATCTGTCCGTCCGCGTGCTTGAGAATCCGCTCGCACTCGATTCAACGCGCGGCCAGAGTCAACCGGACGCAACAGAATGGTACATGGCGTAATTAGATACAACACTCAGATAAAATTTGTGGATGTACATATATTGCTAAAACAGCTTCTGGAACAAGACATTCGCATTAAAACGCATTTTCAAATAATCTTCTAAATAGGTGAGATTTTTTTTTTTTCAAATCATTAATTCCAATCAAATCCAAGACAAATATGTATAATGCGCAATATTATTGATGTACTTAATTATATATCCAGTTTATTAATTTGAGAGTAGAGAAAAAATAAAAAGAATAAAATCAAAACAGAATAAAACTCACGCTTAGCTTTAATAATTTTTATATCATCAAATATACGTATAAATGGCATCTCCCATAAATAAATATATAAATCCACCGTAGCCCAGCTGGGTTTGTCTGCGGAGTGATCGACGACAATTTAATGACAATTCCCGTTCCAGGAACCTTCTCAGCGACTAGAAAAATGGCTGCCGTGGTGCCACCAGCTGCCACCCATTGCTACGCGGTTCTCTACTCTCGCACCAAATTCCCCACCCCACGCTTACCAACCAAGACAACATCTCATTCCTCACGGCGGGAAACCGCCTCCGCCTCTCCTCCTCCTCCGTTTTAGCCGTTTCGTTTTCCATTTTATCGTTTGTGGCAGGCCGTCCACATCCCCTTTCCCGCTCTTCCTCCTACATTTTCGCAACATCCAATCGCTCTCTCAGACGGCGTCGAATTGTTTTACCATGGGCGACGCCCTTCTAGAGGTCGATCGAATCAGCCAACTAAGGGAGATCTTTGCGCGCTTCGACACCGACTCCGACGGCAGTTTGACTCTCCTCGAGCTTGCGGCACTCTTGAGATCCCTGGGCTTTCGCCCTTCCGGCGACCAGATCCGCACTATGCTCGCGACCACGGACTCAAACGGAAACGGCACGATAGAGTTCGACGAATTGGCTACCGCTATATTACCTAATCTGGACGAACAGATCTTTATCAACCAAGGGCATTTGCTCGAGATCTTCAGAATATTCGATCGCGACGGCAACGGCGTAATCACGGCAGCCGAGCTCGCAGGAGCGATGGCGAAAATGGGGCAGCCATTGACGTACAGAGAGCTCACGGAAATGATTACCGAGGCTGACACGAATGGCGATGGTGTGATTAGCTTTAACGAGTTTGCTTCTATTATGGCCAAATCTGCGTCTGGTTTTCTCGGCATTTCCCTCTCGTAGCTTATTTAGTCAACTGTCGTGTTAATTTCTCAGTTAAGTGTGTGATATTAACGCATTAATTAAACATCAATCCTTGGGAACAAGAACATGGGCTCTCTGACGGCTTTCTTTCAAAGATTGCCACCATCAGCTCGTACATGAAAATTGTTATTATTATTTTTTCAGCTGCTTAAATTTCATTTACGCAATGCAAGCGTACGTTTGTTTGTAGGCTAAGAGAGAAGCAACTAACCAACTGATCAGCGAGAAACCATGCACGAAACAGAACCACCAGAAATCAACAAAACAAAAACGGAGTCGTAGAAAAATTAAGAGGAAGAGAAAGCCCGAGCAAAAATGAAATTTTTTCATTTGATGGGTTTTTCCTTGAATGAGAATGAGATTGGCTTGGATTTATCCCAGGACCAAATAGCGGTGCTCAGACGAGTGTCATAGTTTTCAGAACCTCCTCGTTCAATCTCCGTTCACACGGCAACCCATTTTTCCGAAACTAATTAGATTTTTTTCACGAGAATAAGACACCCAATGGCCTGATACCGTATCATTTAAGTGGAGGGTTAGTGAAAGTTAGTTAGGGGGCCCCATTGGCCACCTCCTTAGATCAGATAAACTAATCTTTACTGGGCTCCCTCCCTATATATTTGGATTAGATAAACTAATCTCGATTAGGGTCCATGCATGCACACATAAAAGAATTAATGAACCTTCGGTTGATTATGACTCACTTTGGCCGAGATTTACGAGAAGGAGAATGGCAAAAGGGGTGATTTTGGATTTCTAGGAATATTCAAGCAAGACAAAGTGTGCTTCTTAGTACTCCATCTACCCCTAACAAAATTTTAAATCCTCTCTATCTTCACATTGATGAAATTATGGGTTGTGGTCATGTGTTTATTTGATTTCGTGTTTGAATTTTGTTGGAATGCATCCCCAATGTTTCTATTAATTGTTGGGATTCTTGAAATTTGTGGGCACTCTACTGAACTTCGTGGTGGAACCTCACATGCCTTATTCGGCCAAGATCATATCAAAATTTCAATGAAAATTCACCTGATAAGTATATTAGTTTTTGAAAATTTTAAAAATATATATTTTGTAGTTATATAAATAAATAAATAAATAAATAAATAAATAAATATATATATATATGTTGCGTCCGGAGAATCTAGCCGTACGTCAGTCAAAGAGCGAGCGGCTTTTTATGCAGGCAGACAGACAGACACGGGCAACACAGAATGAACAGAGCTCGAACAGAGAAAAAGAAGGGTGAGGGTAATGAGAGAACACGCAGGTTTACGTGGAAAACCCCGTTAACTGATGAGGGGTGAAAAACCACTGCAGTGGATAGACAGTCCGAGAAATCTCACTATTGTGATGAAAAGATACAGTGAATGCCTGGGAAGCTGTTCGCTTTCTCAGGGAATTACAGCGTAGGGAGACAGATTTCTTTCTTCACTCTCTTTTCTCTTTGCCTTTTTTTCTTTCTTGGGGATTATCTTGCTTGAGTGTAAACGGATGGGGATTCAGAATCAGGACCCTTCCTTAGTAGCCAGAAAGAGGTATTTATAAAGAATGTGATGCTGTAAGGGAGGCGACACGTGGTGCTGGCGTGTCAGGGCTACCTGCCACCATCGCCACTATCTGCAGCAAGTGCGGGTATGACAGGGACACTGTCACGGTTCTGTTCTGGCCTCGGAGCGCATGGCTGCAGTGACGGCACGTCGAGCCGTTGGTCGCTCGTGGCAGCATGCGCCGTGCAAGTTATCTGAGCTGGCGTCTTGGCTATTTTGGCTTTTCTGACTGTCATCGTTCTGGCATGGGCCACAATGCCCTCTCGGACCGCCAGTTCCTTTGTCGCTTAAGTAGATTCTTCAGGCGCTCGGAAATGGGTTAATCATTTGGGCCTGATTAGGCTTGAGGGCCTTTTGGGCCAGCTCTCCCATGTGATCCTTTGGGCCTGTGATCGCAATTTTGGGCCTTGGGTTTCGGGACCCATCACGAGCCCCCCATGTCAAACGGTTTGAGAACTCAACCGTTTGACATGCCTTGTGAACATCTTCCTATTGTGATAGTCCGCGGTCTTCTTCTTCTGCTGACACGAAAAACGTCCGAGATCTTTTCGCAACTTTGAGACCCGTCTTTCGCCGCCGTTTCACTTCCCCGTGGAGCATTAAATGTGGTATGCAATTGATGTGACATCGCTTCGGGAAGCCCCAAGGCCTGCGCCCGCCTACTGCGTATGGGGATCTGACACGTGGGATGGCGATAATGAGGGCGCCTTTTCACTTGTTTGAAAATTTCTTTAAATTCTTGGTCGCGTCTTTATTCATTCCTCCCGTTTCTTCTCCCTTTCTTTGACGTCCTCCGAAATTCTTCACGCCGCTTCATTTTCATTCCTTGCTGCCATGGCTCCTGGCGTCAATGACATTGCCTCTTCCCTTCTCAAGATCTTGAGCAGATCAGGGTGAAATATGACATTCTAGAATCCGATTCGATGGTGGTTCCAGGAGCCGCAGAGAGGGCATGCAGTCCTCCGGGCGGTTACATTGCCGTATACGAAGTTCACCTCAAAGGTGGACTTCGTTTCCCTGTTCCCACGGAGCTCCACCGTCTGATGAAGGAGTTGGCCGTTTCGTTCGCGAGGCTCCAGCCCAATGCCAAAAGGTATTTGGTTTTCTTGTGCGTATTCGCGCGCTGCCACAGCAAAGTTCTTGAGGCAGTCATGGTGAAGATCATGTTTCGCTTCACTCATAACCTCGACTGGACGCCATGACCCCCTGCCCTGAGTTTGCTGAGATGAGCGGTGGGAACCCGGATTCCACCAAAAGGTGGAAGGACAGGTTCTTCTTTCTTAAGGTTGCTGAGGACTGGCAGCTCTCATCCGTATAGGGAAATGTCGCGAGCAAATATGGCTCTGACATTACCGACGAGGAAAGAGAAGCTGCCAGGGAGGTTACGGACTTGGTGCTGGCAAATCTTGGCAGCTTCAACGTGGGGAAGAAGAACATCTGGTTGTCCCCTGAAAAGCTGGTTGAAGCCAAGTGGGTGGCGTTGTCTGGAGATTCTGCCATTGCGGCTTCGAAGAAGAAGAAGCTAAGGAAAAGAGAGGGTCCTCTTATTATTCGGGAGTCATCCGAGAGGCCTCCAAAGAGTCCGTGGATTGAGGTCCCAGAGGGTCCACTGAGCGTTGCTGGTGAGTCTTCATCGGATGATGACTCCGTTATTGCCCCCATGGTTAAGAAGGCCGTGGGGCTGGCTTCTGGTCCTTCTGTGGAGTCCGGGGTCGCCGCAGCACCTTCCTCTGGTACCGAGGCCCATCATGAGGTCTCGGCCGTCTCTGCGGGTTTCCTTCTGATGACCCTACAGCCTTTGATGCCTCGGGGGAGGCAACCTTGGACGAGGTCGTAGAGCCTCGTGGGATGGAGGTAGCCACTGCTGTTACTGCTGAGGATATCTTTGACATTCTTAGCTGCGATGAGGCTGAGGTCACGGTCTTGAAGATCCCGATCGTTGCTGACGTCTCGAGGGCGGCGGAGCCCCCCCATCCTTGAAGGTCCTTCCTCCGGGGCCGCTTTTGATGTTTCTGCGGTACTCGTGGAGCACCCGCTCGTGCCCGAGACCTCAAGGGAGAGTGTCCCTACTCACGATCCTGTGGTTTCTCAGGTACTTTGCTGCCTTCCCATTTGTCTCACTTTCTGTTGACTGCCTCTAAGTGGCTTTGGTTCCTTTTGCAGCTCTAGGATCTGATCGGTGGCCTTAGCCACTGGTGGGCGAAGTTGCCCGGTCTCGTTTGGAGGCGGAGTCTTCAAAGGCCGTCCAGGAAGAGAATCAGCGGCTTCATGTGGCGCTTGCTGAGGCCACCGCAAAGAGCGCTTCATCTGAGGAAGCCCTGAGGCTCTTAGAGGCCCGATAGGGATTCCTTCTGGAACGAAACCTTCAGTTGGAGGAGATGTTGAGGACCTTGGTAAAGGCCACCGACATAGCCCCCCTGCTGGAGGCCAAGTACTAGGATGGCATTCACCTGTGCCGCCGGCTGATGCTGATCCTACACCCACGGTTCCCCGCTGCTGTGCTGGATCTGCGCAACGCGAGCACCGCGTGCCTCGAGGACATGTACGGTCTTAGAGGCTGGCCATTTCTAGGGTCCTCGGGCCCAAGCTCCTCAGTGGGCCCTCGCTCATCTAACCAGCTGGGAACTTCGAGTCGTAGAGAGGACTCTTCGTCTTTAGGAGAGCAACCCGGAGCCGTTCTACCTCAAGGTCCTGGCGAGAACTAGCCTTTGTTTTTCTTTTTCCATTGTTGTATTGCATGTATGAATAAAAAGGAGATTCCTGAGTTTATCAGAAGTGCCTCTTTCTCTCTCTCTCTCTCTTTTTTTTACTCGGATAAACCCGAGTGTTGCTTATGACCTCCCGGGCCGCTCGGAGGAGTCCGAGTTTTTGGTGTGACCTCTAGGGTCCGACCTCTGGGGCCGCTCGGTCACAGCCAAGTTTTTGGTATGACCTCTAGGGTCCGACCTTTGGGGCCGCTCGGTCACAGCCGAATTTTTTGCGTGACCTCTAGGGTCCGACCTTTGGGGCTGCTCGGTCACAACCGAGTTTTTGTTATGACCTCTAGGGTCCGACCTCTGGGGCCGCTCGGTCACAGCCGAGTTTTTGGTATGACCTCTAGGGTCCGATCTCTGGGACCGCTCGGTCACAGCCAAGTTTTTGTTTGTTGGGGATGACTCGCCTTTCACTGGTAGTATTTCCTTAAGTGAGCGGCGTTCTAAGTCCGGGGTACCAGCTTGCCCTCTTGGGTGCGTAGCTTATAAGCTCCTCCTCGAAGGATAGTCGAGACCAGAAACGGTCCTTCCCAATTTGGTGAGAGCTTGTTTCTGCCGACGATTTTTCCCGTAGCTTCCACGCCCCTCAGTACGAGATTCCCGACCTCGAATTGTCGCGCCTTTACTTTCTTGTTGTAATAGCGGGCCACTCGTTGTTGGTAGGCCACTATCCTAAGCCTCGCTTGGTCGCGAACTTCCTTGAGGGCATCGAGGCTTTCTCGGAGCCTCTGGCTGTTATCCGTTGCGCTGAAGCACCCAACCCAGGGGCTTGTGAGGCATACTTCTATTGGGATGACAGCTTCGACCCCGTAGCAAAGACTGAAAGGGGTCTCTCTTGTGGGCTTTCGGGGCATCGTCCTGTATGACTAGAGGACCGAGGGTAGTTCATGTACCCACGAGCCCTCGGAAGACTCCAGCTTGGTTTTCAGCCCATGCAGGATCGTGCGGTTTGTCACTTCTACCTGCCCATTGGCCTGCGGGTATGCCACTGACGTATGTACCAGGTTGATCCTCAGGCTTGCGCAGTACTTAGTGAATCGCTTTTCGGTGAACTGCATCCCGTTGTCAGTCACGATGCGCTCTGGCACCCTAAACCTGTATACGATACTCTACCGGAGGAACTTCGTCGCGTTTTGCTCTGTTATCCTAGCCAGCGGTACTGCTTCCACCCACTTGGTGAAATAGTCTATTCCAACAATCAGGAACTTCCTTTGTCCAGGAGCGAGGGGAAACAGTCCGGGATGTTGAGCCCCCATTGGGCGAATGGCCACGGGGATTGTAGCGCCCGAAGACCATGTGGGGGCGATGGCTCATGTTGCTATGAAGTTGGCAACTTTCGCATTTGCGCACGAAATCCATGGCGTCATACTTCATTGTTGGCCAGTAGTACCCTTGCCTCATAAGTTTAAAAGCCAGGTTCTTTTCCCCAATATGGGATCCATATATTTCGAGATGCATCTCCTGTAGGGCGTACTCGGCCTCCTCTGGGGTGAGACACCTTAGGTAAGGGGCTGAGAAGCCCCGTCGATACAGCTGGCCCTCCACGATCGTGTACCAGCCCGCCGTCTTCTTTATCTTCTTGGCCTCGTTCGGATCCTCGGGCAGCGAGCCATTAGATAAAAATTCCAGGTAGGGAGTCATCCAGGTACTTCCGTCCGCGACTTGCATTACCTCCTGCTCGGGGTCTTCAATGCTGGACCTTCCCAGGACTTCTCGCATCCCCCTAGCGTACTGTTCAGGATCCCCTGAAGCCGCGGCTCGCGCGAGCGTGTCAGCCTTAGCATTTTCCTCCCGCGGGATGTGGACGAACTCGGTCCTCTTAAAACCCACGATCATGCCCTTGACTTTTGAAAGATACTTGGACAGCTGCGCGTTGTTGACGTCGAAGCATCCGCGGACCTGATTGATGACCAATTCAAAGTCACTATAGATGATTAGTTCTTCGGCCGAGCATTCCTTAGCCAGTCGGAGTCCAGCCAGTAAGGCCTCGTACTCTGCGACGTTGTTTGTGGCCGAGAACCCCAGGGTTAGCGAGTACTTTATCTCCAATCCCTCGGGTGTGCGCAAGACAATCCTTGCTCTGCAGCCATCCTTCATGGAGGAGCCGTCCACGTGCAGGGTCCAAGCGGAAGCCATGCTGACCCCGTCCGTTGTAGCCTGGTCCTCGTCGTGATTGGGCGGCGCCGCCGTCTCAACGAGGAAGTCCGCGAGCTCCTATCCCTTTAAAGATGGCCTCAGACGGAACTCTATGTCAAATTCTCCCAGCTCAGTGGCCCACTTGATCAGTCGGTCGGAGATCTCAGGCTTCTGTAAAATGGCCCTTAAGGGCTGGTCGGTCAGGATTACTATCTTGTGCGCCTAAAAGTACGGCCTGAGCTTCCTCGCGGAGTAGACCAATGCTAAGGCCACCCTCTCCACAAGGGGATATCTGGTCTCGGCGCCCGCGAGGGTCTTGCTGACGTAATACACGGGCTGCTGCTTGCCATGTTGCTCTCGTTCTAACGCCGAGCTCAGTGCTGTATCGGATACGGAGAGGTACAAGTATAGCTCCTCGCCCTGCTGGGGAGAAGCTAAGAGGGGCGGACTCGAGAGGTAGCCCTTGAGTCCTTGGAATGCATCCTCGCAGTTATCACCCCACCGGAAGTCCCGGGATTTTGTCCCTCTTAGGGCTTTGAAGAATGGTAGGTGCTTTTCGGCCGACTTTGCCAGGAAATGGGAGAGGGCGGCCACTCGCCCAATAAGCTGCTGAACTTCCTTCACCGTTCGCGGGGACCGCATGTCTAGGATCGCCTGGATCTTTTCTGGGTTTGCCTCGATTCCCGGTGCGATACGATATAGCCCAAGAATTTTCTCAAGGCGACACCGAAAGTACACTTACTGGGATTGAGCTTCATCCCATGGGCCCTGAGCACGTGGAAGGTCTCAGCCAAGTCCATCACGTGGTCGCCGCTTATCTTACTCTTGACGAGCATGTCGTCAACGTATACCTCCACGTTCTTGCCTATTTGGTCTTTGAACATCTTATTCACGAGTTGCTGATAGGTCGCTCCCGCATTCTTGAGACCAAAGGGCATTACCTTATAACAGTATGTCCCTTGGTCTGTCATGAATGACGTATACTCCTCATCCTCGGGACTCATTCTGATCTGGTTGTACCCGGAGTACGCATCCATGAAGCTTAGGAGCTCATGGCCGGACGTCGAGTCCACGAGTTGGTCGATCCTAGGTAATGGGAAGCTGTCCTTGGGGCATGCCTTGTTGAGGTCGGTGAAGTCTACGCATATCCTCCATTCCCATTGCTCTTTTTTACCATGACAACATNATGGCCAACCAGTCCGGGTACTGCACTTCTCGGACAAATCCAGCATCCAAGAGCTTCTTGACCTCCTCGCGGACGGCCACTAACTTCTCAGTGGAATAGTTTCTACGCTTCTGTCTGACCAGCTTGTGCCGAGGATCGACGCCTAACTTGTGGACGATGATCTCTGGAGAGATCCCGGGCATGTCACTGGGGGACCATGCGAACACGTCTGAATTCTCTCGTAGAAAGCTGGTGAGTTGGTCCCTGACTGTCTCTGAGAGCGAACTCCCTATTTGGACATACTTTTCCTGATCCACTGGATCTAGTGGGACTCGGACTACTGGCTCTCCTGGCTGAGCATGCTGTAATGTGGCCTCGTCCCTGAGGTTGAGGTCTTCCATGGGCTGCGGAAGTGTTACTTGCGTGGTCTGAGCCAAGTAACACATCCGTCCGGTTGACTGGTCCCCGAGGACTTCTCCTACCCCGCACAGGGTGGAGAACTTCATCTTGAGATGCGGGATGGAGGTTACTGTGTTGAATGCGGCCAAGCAAGGCCGTCCGAGGATTGCATTATAGACCGAGGGCAGGTCCACTACGAGGAAGGTGAGGACCTTGGACGCCGTCCTCGGGTATGTCCTCAGGGTCACCTCCAACTGGATGATACCCTGGACGGGCACTGGCTAGTTGTCCAGCCCGTAGAGTGGCCCTTCTGGTGCCTTCATTCGATTTTTCTTAAGCCCTAATTTGAAGTAAGTATCAAGGTACAGCAAATTGCGAGAGCTTCCATTATCAACAAATACTCGTTTCATCTGGTAGTCATTTGCTCCATCAGAAACGAGTGCAGTTACAACCAGGGGATCGGAGTGAGGAGAAGTTACATGGTCTAAGTCCCTACTGCTAAAACAGATAACATCGTCTTTACTCCCGAGCCCCGTCCTCGGCCTCTTCGCTGCCGCAAGCTCGCTCTTATCTGCTCCCGCTGGCCGGTTGGATATCATATTTACGACCCCCGCAGCCACTCGGTTCCTGGGGGGTTCAACGTCTCCACCGTCCTGGGGCCCTGAGGTTTGTCTGGGTCTTTAGAGGAAACGGTTGAGGTGACCCCTCCTGATGAGCTCCTCGATCTCCTTTGTAGAGTCCTGCAGTCCTCCGTACTATGACCCCCGGAGCGGTGGTAGTCACAGTATTTCGACTGATCTCCACCTTCCGGGTTCTTCAGCGGCTTGGGCCACTTTAGGAATTTCTCTCCCCGAATCTACATGAGGACATTGGTGCGAGAGTCGTTCAGCGGCGTGAGATGTATAGGTCGCGGCTCTCTCTGAGCGCTCTGCTCGACCTTGTGCTGCTTCTTTGATGTCTGGGGACCTTGGTAGTCCCCGGCCTTCCTTTTGCCCTCCACGGCCTTCTGCTGAGGGTGCTCGTCCCTCTCCAGCCTTTTGGCATCGTTGGCCTGTTCGGTCGCGATGTGAGCTCTAGCCACAGCCTCGGCCTCTATGAAGGTCTACGGGCCTTTGTGGATGAGGTGCTTGAAAAAAGCACCTCCTTCGAGGGCCGAGAGGAAGGCATTTAGCTTTACCTCGTCGGTCAGTCCGGGATCTGCCTGGCCTCCGCTACAAATTGCACTAGGAATCCCCTCAAGCTCTTCCTGGCACCCTGTTTGATCCGGGTGAGGTGTCAGGGTTGCTTCTCCACCCTCCTGTTGGAGGCAAACTGGGACAGGAAGACCGTCACCAGATCTCCAAAATTGCGGATAGCGTCCGCGGGCATCCCATAAAACCATATCCACGCATCCCCCTTCAGAGTCAGAGGGAAGCACTGGCACATGGTTGTCTCGTCAAGGCCCTGGAGGTTCAGGTGCTCCCTGAAATGATTAAGGTGGTCCATGGGATTACCACTGCCATCGTACACCTCCAGGTTAGGCATCTTGAATTTTGGGGGGAGCGTCCTCGTCCTGATCTCCGTAGAAAACGGAGACTGGAGCGCGTTAGCCCCTCCTCCGCTGCTCTCTCGTAGCACCAAATTCCATCCTCTTTCTGGCCTGCTCTCCACTTCGGGTGGGGCAGCCGTCCTCCTTTCGTTCAGGTAGTGCCTCAACTCGTAAGGCTCCTGGACTGCACAGCGCTCTGGGGCCGTGCGGGCTCCTCTTGGGGGAGCATCTCGGGGAACCTCCTCCTGATCGTCGTGCTCGCGGCGGTTCCGCTGGGCCTCAGAGTGGCGCTTCTCAGGGCTCTCGTTTTGGACCAGAGGACCTGGTAGGTCCTCAACCCTCCGTGGTGCTCTGCTGCTGGAGGCCACCTGGGTCCTCGGGTTATCTCATCGACTGGGAGGCCTTTCGCTACAACTGCCTCCTCTATTCCCGCCTTGTGATGCCTCAGCCTGGGAGGCCCTGTCGGGAGCCCCCTGCTTGAGCTGATCGATTTTGGAACAGAGGGTAACGAAGGCCTGTGACATGGCGTCTACCTTGGCCGCCAAGCCCCTCACCACAGGGTTGGGGTGATCCTCAACCCCAGCGCAGGGGTTAGCGCCGCCGCCGTGTGAGGCCACCTCTCTGGCGAGTGTGCTCGCTTGCGCCCTTATGTTCACCATTTCGAAACTTGAAGCTTGTGTTGTTGTGTACTTTTAAAAAATGTGAAAAGCAGACTTTCAGTCGCTTCCCACAGACGGCACCAATGTTGCGTCCGGATAATTTGGTTGTACGTCACTCAAAGAGCGAGTGGCTTTTTATGCAGGCGGACGGACATACACGGGCAACACAGAATGAACAGAGCTCGAATAGAGAAAAAGAATGGTGAGGGTAATGAGAGAACACACAGGTTTACGTGGAAAACCCCGTTATCTGATGAGGGGTGAAAAACCACTGCAGCGGACAGACAGTCCGAGAAATCTCACTATTGTGATGAAAATATACAGTGAATGTTTGGGAAGTTATTCGCTTTCTCAGGGAATTACAGCGTAGGGAGACAGATTTCTTTCTTCACTCTCTTTTCTCTTTGCCTTTTTTTCTTTCTTGGGGATTATCTTGCTCGAGCGTAAACGGATGAGGATTCAGAATCAGGACCCTTCCTTAGTAGCCAGAAAGGGGTATTTATAAAAAATGTGATGCCGTAAGGGAGGTGACACGTGGCGCTGGCGTGTCAGGGCTACCTGCCACCATCGCCACTACTGTAGGTGCGGCTGTGACAGGGACACCTGTCACAGTCTGCAGACACGGCGCTCAGGGGCGTATAGCCTACAGGTACGGCGCGTCAGAAGCCGTTGGTCGCTCGTGACAGCATACGCCGTGCAATTCATCTGAGCTGGCGTCTTGGCTATTTTGGCTTTTCTGGCTGTCCTCGTTCTGGCATGGGCCACAATGCCCTCTCGGACCGCTAGTTCCTTTGTCGCTTAAGTAGATTCTTCAGGCGCTCGGAAATGGGTTAATCATTTGGGCCTGATTAGGCTTGAGGGCCTTTTGGGCCAGCTCTCCCGTGTGATCCTTTGGGCCTGTGATCGTAATTTTTGGCCTTGGGTTCCGGGACCCAGCAATATATATTATAAAAGTGAACCGTTAATATAATTTGATTTATTTCATATAAATCAAATTGGCCCTAAGTGAATCCATATTGAAGTAGTTCAAGAGCAAAATTCAGCTTGTCATTTTTCTGAGACCATAAAATTTCTTTTTCGATTTGCTTACTTTTTTGGGATAAGAAATGAAATATCCACGAGGAATCTTCCAAATTGTAACTTCTGAGTCTTCCATGCATGAAATTGTATATATATATATATATATAGATGACAACAGCAATCTTGGTAATAGACGAGAGAGTCTCATGATAAGCAAATTCTTCTTATTGATTATAACCATTAGCAACCAATCAGTAATTTGTTCAAATATATATTAATGATACTAAATAAATAATCAATTGAAATTAGAAAATTCTTTTTAATTTATATTTAATTTTAGCCAAAGATTTGTGATTTATTAATTTAATAATTACATGGGACATATCTCCTTTTGTTAAGAGTGATGGATCCTCTGTGGATCATTCTTACATCTCCTCGTGTTTCTCATAATACCCAATAATTACATTTGTGTACACAATAATTTACTACAAATTAGTAAAATCCAAGTAAGATTATATGCACATGAAATATGATGGTTTCTTAAATCAAATGATCATTTATATAACTTTTACCTAAGCATTCTTATTTGGCATGCGTCAAAATTTTCACACAAGATTTTTTTAAAAAATCAATTCAATGATTTCATTCTCTGGTAAGTACCAACTCATTCATCGTACTATTGACTATAAAAGTAACCATAGGCTTTGTGACGTCCCGAACCCTAAACTTCAAATATGGTTCAGACTGCTCACGTTAAAAAAACCTTAAAATTTAAAATTATTTTATAATCCATCATAACGACAATATAATTCAATTAAATTACTATCAAATTCTTTAATACATCATATAATTTTCTTAAAATAAATACTATCAAGAATCACAAGTTACAGCCTGAAGAAAAACTCCTCAACATCCATCATTGATATATTTGGAATATCTCCCACTGAGATATCACATCTAACATCTACAATCCACTCTACCTGAAAGTCTTGTAGTAAAAAGTAGGATCACACGATTCGTACTATGCAATCAACTCAATTTGGAACCAAGAAAACGTAAGGGTGAGTTAAAGCACAGCCAAATAATAATAATAAAAATGCTAAATAACAATAATGATCTTGGATATCAAATTATAAATGTCTCAACATTACTCTAACCATCTGCTATATTTGAGAAAATCACAATATGTCATAAATACGGCTCTAAGTAAGATAGGTCACAACTGACCCATATATTACAAAGATAATAAGAGTACCAATAACTAATGGTAATCCCCTGGAATCTAATGTCGAGGATGAGTGGGGGTTCCCTGGTCCATATGTTAACGAGAACCTGCATAGTAATGATGATAACCAATATAGATTTCACTGAACACGAATATCATAGGATCCAATACAAAGATACTGCCAATACAACTCATGAGGTATTCACAATTATAAAAAACTCATGAATCTTATTTTACAACTGTGAATCAAAGGCCGCGTATATCCCCCGATAGTTGGGTACTTGCACGGGCTACCCGATGCTCGCAAGTTTGACCGTCGACAAAAATCCATGGTTCACAGAGACTCTGCCGAACAAAGTCCAGATGTCTCTCTAGCATGCTCATCATCCGACTTAACTAGGTACAGATGATCTCACCAACATGCTCCTCTTTCGACTCTACAAGGATGGAAGATATCTCATAAGTCAAACCTAGCACCTCCTGCCTTGATACCCTTGATATCATGAACTACGATGGTCACATGTCCATAAGCATCCCGCCAATTTAGACAATGTACCTCAACATCACTAGGACACAGAACTCAGTATCAGATAAGTATAGACCACATTAAGGTACCGTAACCTCCTATTTGACTCGATACCCTTATGTTTCCATATGCTCTCATCAATCTTAACCATGGGAAGCCAAGAATCCAAATACTCACACAAACTAGTATAATACAAAGAGAACCGTACAATAATAATAACAGAAATGTCGTTCGGTACTGACAAGGACCTTACTTACGCCATCAAATCTAATATAAAGGAATTTATCCCAAACAAGAAGAGGACCATTGAATCGACATATAATATCTCTAGTTAATTTATTTATCCAATTGGTCTTCCAATTTGTTAATATGCGAAAGCTTCTTTAAAGGCCATGACAGTAATTTACTCAGCATTATGATATAATTTACATTGAAACCGTCAATCTCCATTTTTATAAGTACATTCACTCACCTCTGCGAATCCACATATACAAGATTTACCAAAAATAAATATTCAACCACAATCACAACATCTAAAATATACAACCACAATATCATGCATTTATATAAATATTAAATTGACTGGCATCCACATAAACTGTTTATATAGTAATTATACACTATACATTCACCCCAGGGCAAAACAAAGTCCTTGGCCATCAGTGTGCGATGTTCTCGGCCACACATTGCCTTCGGCCATTATGATGCTGAGCCCTCGGCAATTCACCCCCAAGTTATCCACACCCGCACTCATCAGCACTCCCTCACCCCTCACACACACAAACACAGTGCACACCACCTTCACTACCATCACCAACTGCACACACTACACACACCTCCACCACACACTCTCACAACACACTGACACTCAACACCCACACAGCAACGCACCCTACACACACACACAAACACGCACACTGCAGCACTCACCCACACACTGCCAACATCCCACTGGCAGCAGCACACGCACGCTGCTCTCCCACATTCTACTACACACACACACACACACACACCGACGCACGCATACACTGATGCAAGCACTCACATTCCTTAATGGCAGCACACAACCGCAACCACATACACCCACACGGTTTCACACATTTGACTCTACTGTCACACACATACTGCTACACACACACACCCTCACATTGCTAACCACACGGCTACACACACGCTCAGCACCAACATCAGCAGCACACATGCACCATTCTCACCACACGGCTTCACACATACACATCCACACTTTGCACTCACCTATACTCATGCACACAAGGCAACACACGCACGCACAGCAGTACACCCCTACATACTACACACACAAATATGGTCCACATACGCCGTATCCACATCCATATACCGCGTACAGCATATTCATACACTTACATATATATACATCTAAATGCACACACCCACCGTATACATATACACCCAACAATATATATATATATATATATATATTAAATCACCAATTCTCAAATCCCTCACTCACAAAGCCACGGCCAGAACAGAACATGAAGCTCTATTTTTTTTTCAATTTCTGATTTTATAATATTTTCTACAACAATCTCTACATATAACCCAATTTTTGTTGGGGATCACTCCTGTGTGGAAGTCCCTATGACAAAAGGACTTGGACGGAGCATGTGTGTGTTAAAAGGAAAGAATTTTGGTCAACATAGTTGACCGGAACCTTTCTGGATGGTCAACTCTATCGGTCAATATGTTGATCGACAAAAGTCGTAAGACGACTAACTCTACTGAAGAAGTAGGACAGACTATTTCGACCGGTCAACAGTGTGATTGATCGGCCAATATGAGAGGACGACCAACAGAGTTGACCGGCTAAATATGAATGGTTTGAACGATTGTCATATTCCAAAAGGTGTACAGTTGACCTACCCGATTGGGTAGTTGGTAGACATTATTCTTGGAACTCCAAAAGCTGATTAGTTTGTAGGAGCAGGCATGCATCGCCTGCTGCAGGATAGGGTGTGCGTATACACACATGCAAACCTTGGAAGTTGAGTACCAACCACCAAGCTAGGCTATGGTGAGGGACACGTGTATATATGTGTGTATATGCACACTCATCACAGGAGCGATGACACTGAATAAGTAGAGAAAAAAAGTGTGCGAAAAAAAACAGAGAAGAGAAAGTGAAAAGAAAGATAGCGGTGGGTTAAAACAAAGTGTTGAAGTTTTTGTTTACCTTTTCTCTATTCTCGTTCTTGCCTCCTATTGTTTGTGTAACAAAATTCTCATACCTAGTGATCCTTTGTGGACTTAGTGTCTCATGATTTTTTTCTTATTTTGAAAAGCCTTTTCACGTAAAATATTTGGTATTTATTTTCTCTTCTCCTACTTCTATGTCTACTTCTACTTTATAGTGTGTTTTATTAGTTGGCTGCCCATTCTAACCAATAGAAGGATTGTTCTTGTATCCTTATCTATAGGCCGGCCGTTGTCCGCCAATAAGTGGTATCATAGAGGGGTTGACAATTCCGTCTGAATGGCATCATCATCCTCAAAGAACTTGTCATTCAGTATAAAATAGTTTAATGGGCAGGACAACTTCATCCTCTGGCAGGAGAGGGTGAAGAACATCCTGACTAGAAAAGGAATAATAAAAGTACTGAAGAAGAAGGAAGATAAGTCAGAAAACCTATCAGTGGAGGATTGGCAAGATAAACGAGATCTTGCCAATTGCACTATCAAATTATACCTGGCGGACAACACGCTCCAGGAGGTCCTTGGCCTGACTGATCCGGCGGAGGTGTGGGAGAAGTTGGAGAGCCGATATAAGTCCAAATCCTTGACAACAGGCTTCATATAAAGAAACAGTTTTATGGTCTGCGGTTATCAGAAGGTGGGAGCTTTGAAAAGCATTTGGACGAATTTAATCGGATCGTAACATAAATGTGCACTCTTGATGAGGTAATCAAGGAGGAGCATAAGGCACTAGCGCTGTTGGCTTCTTTGCCAGCTTCTTATAACCATATTATCACTACACTCCTGTTTAGGAAGGACACTCTCAAATTAGATGAGGTCATCGCTTCCTTACTCATGAATGAGTCAAGGTAGTCACAAGGGGCCTCAACGTCTTCTCATAGTGAAGTACTTGTGACCGAGTGTAGGGGACGGAGTAGAGGACGTAGCCAAAAGTCTGGAGAGAAAGAACGTAGCAAATCTTGTTCAAGGTATCAATACCTTGAGTGCCATCATTGTTGCAAAAAGGGACACATCAAGAAGTAATACTTCAAGTGGAAACGTGAGAACGCAGAAAAGGAGAAAGGAGAAAATTGATGAGGTGAGGACAAGTCCTCCGTCTCAGTGATCACAGGAAATGATTCCTGTTGACATGTGAAGAGAACATGGCAAACTTGACGGACGAGGAGTCCGGCTGGGTGATTGATTTTGGTGCCACCTTACATGCCATGTTAAGAAGGGGATTGTTTACATCCTACACTCTAGGAGACTTTGAAGTGATAAGGATGGATAATGAAAGAACATCCCAAATTATTGGTAAGGGTGACGTTGTACTGGTTACCAATAATGGGACGAAACTAATGTTAAAGGATGTTTGACATGTTCCTGACATCAGACTCAATATTATTTCAGTTGGTCGGTTGGATGATGAAGGTTATTATAACATCTTCTGTGAAGGTGAGTGGAAACCTACCAGAGGATCTTTGGTAGTGGCAAGAGGGAAAATGTACTCCGGCCTGTACATTATGATGGCATTCGCAACGATCGGAGACATAAAGGCTGCAATCATTAAGGAAACTGAGAATTTGTGGCATAGGAGGTTGGGCCACATGAGTGAACGTGGACTGCATCATTTGGCCAGGAAGGGCCTTATTGTCGGAGTGAAGGAGGACGGACTAAAGACGTGTCCTCACTGCTTGGCCAGCAAACAAAGAAGACTCTCATTTCATGGAGACTTGTCAGCTCCAAAAGCAGAACTGCTTGATCTCATCCACACAGATGCGTGTGGACCATTCAAAAAAAAGTCGTTTGGTGGAGCTCAATATTTCGTCTCTTTCATTGACGATTGTTCCAGAAAATTGTGGGTCCATCCGTTGAAAACCAAGGACCAAGTCCTCGGTGTATTTGAGCAATTTTATGCTCTTGTTGATCGACAGATGGGGAAGAAAATAAAGGCCGTCCTAAGCGATAACGGCGGTGAATACATAGGGCCCTTTGATGCCTATTGCCGATCAGATGATATTAGGCATCAGAAAACAGCTCCAATGATGCCACAGTTGAACGGAGTGGCTGAATGGATGAATCGCACGCTTCCAGAAAGAGTACGGTGTATGCTTTCCGAAGCTGAGCTTCCCCAACACTTCTGAGCTGAAGCATTGAAGACGGCAGCTTACATCTTAAATAGGTCACTCAGTAAACCCTTGAAGGGTGAAGTGCCGGAGAATATATGGTCGAACAAAGACCCATCTTATGATCATTTGCGGGTGTTTAGATGTAAAGCCTTTGTCCATGTCCCAAGAGATAAAAGGATAAATTTGGAGCCAAAGACGATGCAGTGCGTCTTTTTGGACTACGGGGAAGATAAGCTGGGGTACAGATTTTATGATTTAGTAGGAAGAAGACTTGTCCGGTCAATGGACGTAACCTTTGTTGAAGATGAAACGATCAATGATATTGGCAAAAAAGCCAAGTGTGATGGCGAGTAAACGAACAAAGTAAGTGTCAAAGTTGTCCGTTCGGTATCTCTGGAAGATGAGGATAATGGTCTTGAGGCGGTCGATTATAATGGAGAGGAAATAATGACTCTCGATGAAGATCAGGATGAAATCATCCCTCAACTAGCTGAGGGTTCAAGACTAAAGGAAAGGAGCAACTAGTTCGTCGTCTAAGGAAAAGCTTGTATTGGTTGAAACAGGCTCCGAGACAGTGATACAAGAAGTTCAAATCAATCATGACTAGTCAAGGATATCGATGAACTACCTGTGATCACTGTGTTTTTACACAGAGGCTTTCAGAAGACGATTTTGTTATCCTTTTCCTTTACGTGGACGACATATTGATTGTTGGACAAAATAGTGCTCAGATAAAAAAGTTAAAGGAGCAACTTGGGCAATCCTTTGCTATAAAAGATTTTAGACCGGCAAACAAGATTCTTGTATTAGAATCGTTCGCAATTGGGAGGCAGGGAGACTATGGTTGTCTCAAGAAAACTACTTTGAGAAGATTCTCCAACGATTCAACATGGATAAGTCTAAGTCTGTCAACACTCCACTTGCAAATCATTACAAGTTGAGTGGTCGCCAGTGTCCATCTTCGAATGAAGAGAAAGCATACATGAGAGGTGTTCCCTACCCCTCAGCCGTAGGAAGTATCATGTATGTCCTCGTATGCACCAGGCCGGACATAGCATATGCGGCTGGCACATTCAGTCGGTTTCTGTCCAATCCAAGGAAGGACCATTAGTCCACAGTAAAGTGGATTATGAGATATACCCGAGGAACTTTCAACAGGTGCTTGTGCCTTGGAAGTGACAAGTCTTAGTTGGTGGCCTACTCGGATGCTGGTATGGCCGGAGATATTGATAGTCGCAAGTCCACTTCAAGATACTTGGTGAAATTTGGAGAAGTAGTTTCCTGACAGTCCAAGTTACAAAAATGTGTTGCTCTTTCCACTACTGAAGTCGAGTACATTGTCGTGATAAAAACTTGTAAGGAGATGTTGTGCATGAAAAAGTTCGTTCAGGAATTGAGCCTTAAACAGGAAAAGTATGTGGTACTCTGTGATAGCCAGAGTGCCATTCATCTCTGCAACTCCTCACTCCATTCCAGATCAAAGTATATTATTGTGCGATATCATTGGGTGAGAGATGTATTAGAAGCCGGTCTACTGTCACTGGAAAAGATTGACACTGAAGAGAACGGGACAGATATGATGACCAAGATTCTACCGAAGGGAAAGAATGAAGCATGCTAAAGGCTAGCCGGGATGATGGACTTAACTTTCTCATGGTCGTGAGGGAAAGTTTGTTGGGGATCACTCCCGTGTGGAAGTCCTTGTGACCAAAGGATTTGGACGGAGCATGTGTATGTTAAAAGGAAGGAATTTCGGTCAACATAATTGATCGGAACCTTTCTAGGCGGTCAACTTTGTCGGTCAATATGTTAACTGGCAAAAGTCGTGAGACGACTAACTCTGCTGAAGAAATAGGATGGACTACTTTGACCGGTCAACGGTGTGATTGACCGGCCAATATGAGAGGACGGTCAACAGAGTTGACCGGCTGAATATGAAAGGTCTGAATGACTGTCATATCCCAAAAGGTGTACAGTTGACCTACCCGATTGGATAGTTGGTAGACGTCATTTTTCGGACTCCAAAGGCTGATCGGTTTGCAGGAGCAGGCATGCGTCACCTGTTGCAAGACAGAGCATGCGTATGTACATATGCAGACCTTGGAAGTTGAGCACTAACCACCAAGTTAGGCTATGGTGAGGGACACGTGTATATATGTGTGTATATGCACACTTATCACAGGAGAGATGACACTGGATAAGTAGAAAAAAAGAGTATGTGTGAGAAAAACAGAGGAGAGAAAGTGAAAAGAAAGAGAGCGGTGGATGAAAATAAAGTGTTGGAGCTTTTGTTTACCTTTGCTCTATTCTTATTTTCACCTCCTATACTTTGTGTAACAAAATTTTCATACCTAGTGATCATTTATGGACTTAGTATCCTATGGATTTTTCCTTATTTCGGAAGAGCTTTCCACATAAAAAATTCGATGTTCATTTTCTCTTTTCCTACTTCTATTTTTACTTCTACTTTACAGTGTGTTTTATCAGTTGGCCGCCCATTTCGACCAACAGAAGGATTGTTCTTGTATCATTATCTGTAGGCCGCCTGTTGTCTGCCAACAATTTCAACAGTATCGTGAAAATTCAGGGAGAGGAGCAAATTTGTAATGAAGGAAGGTTTATTTGTAGAGTAAGAAGAGAAATGACAATAAAAAGGGAAATAACTTGCCTGATTTACACGGTTATAGCAACACGGCTAGGGTTAGTGGCATCGTCGGCATCGGCACAACTGCAACGGCTGCTTCAAACAGTCACGGCGACGGCAACAAAAATCACAACGACAGAAGCAAAAATCACTCGAAAGAAAGCGCCTCGGTGATGACTTACAAAAGCCCAATAGCAGAGCCTCTCTCTGCTCTCACACTTTACTCGACTTCTCTTTCTTCCTTCCGCAAGCCCAATGGAGCCGTGCTTATATAGACTCATGGGAAGGAAAATGTGGAGAGACGAATGGAATCAATCGGTTGGAATCGAATATCACGCCTGTTAGGATTTTGGCCGTTTGAGATTCGACGTGAAACCAATGAGAGAGAGAGAGTGTTTCCGGAACAAGAGAGAGAGGAAGAGAGTGTGAGAGATACTAGATGGGTGAGGAGGACGAAGGCGAATAGTGAGGAAGAATCGAGAAGCATGAATGGGGGTGGGGCAAAATTTAATATCAATTTTAATATTAATATAATTGTTATTATTGTTATATTTTATTATTACATAATTATATTATTATTATATTTTATTTAACAACAATAACAATCTTATTATTATATTTTATTCTTATATAATTATATTATTGTTATTATTTTTATATTATTACACTATTACTAACACGGTGATGGAATTAATTATAACTAATATGTTTAAATATATTTTATATTATATTTTTTCTAATTTACTTAGAGAAAGATTTTATTAAAAATATATTTTAAAATTCTAAAAATTAGTTTAACTCAATTATATAATATTATTTTTAAAATATGACTACCATTAATAATTTTCATCAATCTAACCTGAAATAACTAACCCAAAATATCGGGCTATTACAGGCTTACTCACTTCCTTCAGTAAATTAAAATAATTTATGTTGATATAATCTGATCATTAGTATCTCATCTTAATTATCTTATAATAAAAAATATTTAAAATGTGAGCTTTCAATCAATTAGAGCTCAAAAAAATATGAACTTATCATAATTCTATAAGTATATTGTTCAAACATAAAAATTTTATCAAGCCAATAAATAGTATAAGTAAAATTTATAAATATAAATGCCTTTTAAAAATGCTATACAAAAATAAAATCTTATCACTTTCAATATGATCGACGTCTAGGACACGCTATTTTAAATAAATTTTCACTTACACTACAGACAATCATCATAGTATCTCATACTATATTTTAGAGGTAATTAAATTACTGACATATATTCTTAGTTAGTAAATATATTATATTATATTATATACAATCTAACTATGTTAATCTTGTCATGATTAGAAAACAATAACAAAGAGTGTTTGTTGGTCCATTGATGAGACCTAGCCTTCCACATTGGAACTACAATGCCATTATTACCATAATATATTATTGAATTTTAATGGCAAAAACTTTTACAAAATCTACCTAATAAATTTTTGGGCCTAAATACCCCATTAGCGTCCTCATTTCCACCAACGTTCTTTAAATCATTTGCATCTTGTTGAGATCTTTTCAATTTAATGTGCCGCCAATAAAAATAAAAGATACTGGAATATGAGATTGTAGTTATCACGATGAAACAAAAGGTTTTCACTACAAAGGACAAGGTCCCTCACCTTTCAATTCTATTTCTCCATAACACAAAATTATCCATAGTGCTTCTCAAATATAGAAGAATAATATTAACTTTTATCTTGAACGTTAACTTAAATTTGCAGATTACATCAAATGCATAAATTATATGTTGTACGTAACTTTCTCTCCATTAATGCCTTCACGGACATAATATGGGAGAGAATAATTTTATAATAGGTAATAATCTAGAATTTATCATACTAAATAACTCTAGCACTTATTTGGAACAAGTCCAGCAATCCCGTGGATGTATCATATATATAACTGATACGCCCCTAGTATCCGAGTTATAGTATGGATTAGGAAGCCAATCAATCCTCCATTGTAGGTCGAGTCGGAGTGGGTCCGGTCTCTATCTTTGTTAACCTGAAATTTATGCACTACAAATTATAAATGAGAGGTCGGAGAATTGGCAAAAGTCATACCCCAATTTATCATTCAATACTCAAATCGGTAATCTTTCTTAGAAAAATAAAAAAGATGTGAAGAGAATATGAAAGAATGTAGGATTGCATGTATGTGAGGGATGTGAGAGGAAGATTGAGTTCCTATAGTGTGCTCGACAAAGAGTAGCTTAGAATGATAGAGGTTTGAGCTATTATCTGATTGTACGCGTTTGGTGGCTCACTAGGGATACACTCGTGGAGTGGCTCACTAGAGGTGCACTCGTGAAGTGGCTCACTTCGAAAGGAGAGGGAAGAGGCTATATTTGAGGAGGAGAACTTGGTTCACCGTTCGCTTCCTTGGGGGTTGATGGCTATCTCCTGGGCTAAACAGGATCGTGAGGACTTGAGTAGTGCTCTTCATGTTACCCGACTAGGACCCCCCCTCCTTGTAGTGGTGAGAAGTATTTGTCATATTACATGGGGAAGGATTTGACGCCAAGGTCCGTGACAAGTGTTGCTTTCAAATTTGCTAGCCACTGGGGTGTGACGGGAGCCACCTTCATCAGGAGTTGCCTTGTTTCAGGGTGGAAGCTGTGTGTGGCCCCCTGATCCGATCATCAGAAGGCATTAGGTAGCTCAGAGCATGCATGTGCTCTGGCCGCTGGAAGCGCATGCTCTAATCGCTCTGCTGGCTACTTAGTCGAGGGCCATCGGGATTGGTCTGTCTGATTATGCACTGCTTGGGCCGCTAACACCTGTCCCTTTGGCTCATTGTCTCTTGGGCCTTATCTTGATTACTGCAATGGTGTCTAAGTTGGGTCGGATCGATCTCCTTCCTAAGACTTTATTTGTTGCCTGCTAGGCCCCTTGTCATGATGATAATTGGGCCTGGAGTTGGGTTGGTCCATGGTGTGATCGGATCTATCATTAGCATCCCATGTCGGGTGACTGTGTTTTGCTAGTTTCCGGTATGTACGGCGATGGGACGTCTCTGCATGGGGCTAGCTTGCATGCTCCTTTCCCAAACGCCTCCTTTTGAGGCTTTTTTCTTCAGTGCTTCTTGTTTCTTTTCATGCAGGGCTCCATTTGTGCTAAGTCTTGCGTGGAAATATTCTAAGTAGCCCTAAGGCCTGGTGCTAATCTCTTGCTGATGGTGCTATGGACGTGGCCCTTCACGTTAATGGCCCATCCACCTTTGCTCTAGTTATAAATAGAGGGAGCCTCTGTGCTTCATGCCATGGATCATTAAACAAGCAATGCAAGTAATCGAGCAAGGAGAGAACACTGGGCCGCTATTGTGGAGGACCTATGGGGATCCTCTAGGGCTGAAAGTCACGCGCAAAGCTTACTTGGAGTCCACGTCGCTGTCATTCGAGATCAGTGGAAGTCTTGGAAGGCTGGAAGTTGCAGTTGGAGCTCGCCATTATGTCTCTTCTAGGGCTGTTTCCCTGTCGTGACATGGGTGGTCCAGTTTTCAAGCCACTGCCATGTTCCTCCTCCATGCTTGTGTCCAATGGCGAAGTCTGTGAAGGAACTTCAAGGAACAAGCATTCTGCTTAGCCACCTCGGCATAAGGGGAAGCGCTCAGTCTTCAGTTCCTTCTATTGAAGGGCCACGTGCGGAGTTTGCTGGAGGGAGTGCTTCTGAAGTTCTGCAATGGCTATATCGTCATCACCGTTATGGGTCGGGCTTTATCCTCATAGGTTACGGTCAGTTTTGGCGAAAGATCTCCTATCAGGAGGCCTTCCATGTGAGGGTGGTGGCATCTCGCCCCTCCCCTCATTTGGGAATAGCTTCCCTTTCTTTTGCTGTGGGGCTCAACCCCTGATTTGGGGGGTTAATAAGTAGCAAATAGTTGTTGGGTGCTTCAGTCGCTACTATTTGGACACTAAAATTCATGATTCTATCTTAATCTATCCTAAGTCTTCGCATAAATTCAGATTAAATTTAAGACATCTTAATTCTTTGATACCATTTGTAACAGAATAGGTCATATTCCTTCAAATGACTATCTATCAATGATCATACATACATACATAATACCCGGGACCATTCACTTTTTACAAAGGCATAAATATATATATAAGAAAACTTAAAGTTTCATACTTTTATTTTCTTTCTTTGCTTTTTCTTTTCTCTTTTATTCACACATAGGATCAAAGGCCAAATTTCTCAAGTTGGCCCCCAAGTTGGCCGGCTAAGGTTCTTGGTCAACATTATCTTGGCCGGCCAGAAAATTAGGTTGGTCGGCTATAATGGGAACAAAAGACAAGTGAGATGCCACTAAAGGCCAAATTTCACAAATCATAAAATTTTAAGGAAGCGTCTAAATACTTGTTTTATTTACATAGCAAGCCCATAATACAAATATTCCAAAAATATTCCAAAATACATCAAGTCCGCTCATAGTTTTGCTACATCAATCCAACACAATCGTCCAGCCAAGCTAGTCTATCCAATCCTATTCTTTCCCGTTCGGCATAAACTCATCATCGTCTGAAAGTTAAAAAATAGAAGAGGAGTGAGCAGAAACCCAATAAAGTACCCATAAATGAAAACATGCATATATATATATATTCTCCGAACTCAAAAATAAACAGAATGATAACCTTATGCATGCAGAACATGATCATGGGCCGAAGTCTTTTTCATGAAAACATAATACATGAGCCGAAGTCATTTACATGAAAAATGTTTACCAAAGCATGTTTCACTTCCAAAACCAGTTTCCGTCAAAAATCAATCCAAACCACATGCTGAAAACCTGCTACATTTAAGATCCGTAACTCTTGATCAACCAAAATCACTACAGTTAATGTCCATAGCTCTTGACCAAAGAAATTACTACATTTAAGGCTTGCAGCTCTCGACCGTCCAAAACTGCTACATTTAAGGCCCATAATTATTGACCAACAAAACTGCTACATTTAAGGCCTGCAGCACTCGGCCGTTCGGAACCGCTACATTTAAGGTCCATAACTCTTTACCAACAAAACTGCTACATTTAAAACCTGTAGCTCTCGGCAATTCAGAATCGCTATATTTAAGGTCCGTAACTCTTAATCAATAAAACTGTTACATTTAAGGCCCGCAGCTCTCGGCCGTCCAAAACTATTTTCATAAATCATGATCTTTCAAAAATTCGAAGTCATATGGAGCATTTTCCGAAGTTCACCATGCACAGAGGTCCGAAGTTCTTAAACATGCAAAAGACCACAGTTCTTTTATGATGCATGTAACCAAAGTTCTTCATCGATGCATACCACCGAAGTTCATGCAAATAAGCAAACAACCGGACTTCTTAAAACATGCAAATGTAGGACTTCTTTACTGATGCAATTACCGGACTTCTTTAGACATGCAACTAACCAGACTTCTTTTATATGAAAATAATTGAAGTTCTTTCATAATGCAAATGATTGAAGTTCTTCAATGATACATTCATTTATGATAACAATATGCAGAAAGCAATTATCTTATCATTCTTCACGTAGATACATAACAAAGAGAGTATGAAAACAATATTACTTAATTGACTTTAAACATAAATTTATAAAAAACGTAGGGTACACTTGCTTTAGCCCTTTCTATAGATTTCCTTAGTTAATTCTGGCGTTAGATTTTCTTCATTCCTTTCTTCTCATTTGTTTCTTTTGCCTCTTTTATTTTCTTCATACCCTTTCCTCCGCTTCCAAAAACTTTGCTTCCAAACCCCCAGACTCAATATTTTTAGGCGTCAGGGTTGATGGTAGTAGGTTAGGGCAAGTTAACTATTTCGTACTTCTTTCTTTACTTACCACATTTTTCATTTTAGAAAGTCAGCGGAGTAGGTGGGAGAAAGTTACCTACTTTGATTTGGCCAGTTAGACTCTAATCAAAACCGACTAATAAGTCAATTCGGTTAACTATTTTGGTATGGTAAATTCTTTTATTCTAGACAATATTTATTCCAGCTTCCTCTCCCGATATCCTCTTTAAATTTTTGTCTGAAAATCTTCTCTGAAATTTCTCTCTAAATTCCTCTCTGGAAATCCTCTCCGAAAATTGGCCTCTGGAAACTATCTTTGAAAAATGGCCTCTGAAAACCGTCTCCAAAAACTGTCTCCGGAGATCGTCTCTGAAAATTATTGTCTCTGGAAGTCTTGCCATTCGAGCCGATCAACGTTTTCTTATTCCGATCAACTCTCCTGATCGGCAATTATTCCATTTAGTCATCTGTCTATTTCGGTCGACTATCTTATTTGTTCAATAATCTACTCCGGTATTCTATTCTAGTTCGGTTAAATTGACATTCATCTATACTGGTCATTTTACCATTCATCCATACCAGTTATTTTACCCTTCATCCATACTGATCATTTTACCATTCATCCGTACCTATCATTTTACCATTAATCCATACCGGTCATTTTGTCATTCATCCATACTGGTCATTTTGCCATTTATCCATACCGGTCATTTTACCCTTCATCCATACCTGTCATTTTACCTTAAAACACATACGGTAAATTGTGCAAACCGGTAATTTTCATGCATACTGGTCATCTTGCCCATTCCGGTAAATTTACGCAAACCTGAAATTTCACCCATTCCATTATATTTATGTAAATCGGTCATTTCTTTCATACCAATCTATACAGGTAATTTTTAACTTGGTACTAGCGACCGGTCATTTTCCTCAGTGCATATCAAACATTTTTGCCTCAATTTGGGAAAATATAATAAACCGGCCAAAACATACCATTTCGTCCAAATGCTCTATTCTGGCATTTTCATCCACAAGCATACCGGTCATTTCCACTTCAAGGCATACCGGGCAAAATCGGGTGGTCAACATATTAACTGGTAACTTTTACCTCTAACATTTCTTAGTCTCTCACTCTTAGCTAGTCATTATGCATATTAACTGGTCAATGTATGTTGATTAGATTCTTCCTCACATCCCACCGGTCAACAATCCGGTTAACTATTTTGGCAGGTCAACTTTGTTAATTTCGGTCAACTATTTTATCTTTAACAGATAACTAATTCCTTGATCATTATGATGACTTCTTAATACTTCTACCATAAATTAATTAAACCAAATCTTGATTATATGACTTTAATTACTATATTTAAAAACTGGGATATTACACACCACTAGGGTTATTATGGGGTCCCACTCTGTGGCCCCAGCGTCGAAGGCCTTTAGGGCCAACGGAACCGTTGGATCTGCAAGGACCACTGGGGTGCCTCCTTTAGTACCTCTTCGAGCAAGGGTCTCGACATCATGTCGAGTCCTGCCTCCTTCACCTGGCAATCTAGCTGGTTATGCCAAACCTTCTTACTACTATTTCCCTACTAACAGATGTCGGTGCCGATAGGTGTCGAAGCCGAAGAGCTTCACCAACTGGGCCGTTTGACCCTTGTCTCATCCTGAGGGGAGTCCCCGGCAGAAAGTGGTCTATCTCTAGACCGGTCGGCCGCTTCTTCATCTTGGATGGACGAGTTGCCTTGCGTATACCTAGTTCACAACGGGCAGGTAGGTGACATTGTTGCTTCTTGGGGTGATTCTTACCTCCTTTCTTTTTTCTCTGGGCGCATGGCCCTCTCGTGCTTGTCCTCACTAGAGAATATCGTGGCACAACAGTGAGTGAGCCTCGCTCAAGGTGATGGGTTTTGGGCCCACAGCCATCGAGCTTTGGCAAGTCATAGGTTGCCGCCCACATGTTGCCACTTTGGCACTCTTTCCTATCTAGAGGATGTCATTACTTGCACGCATTTGAGCCTAACCGGCCGACCATGGTTGGCCAATGATGCTTGTCCTGTTGAGAGTCATCACTTACCAAAAAAAAAGAGAGTCATCACACGCATGCTTGAAGAAGCCCCCTAAGTTCTGACGGCCGCCTGATGGGTGTTCGATGCCTGGTCTACGATCCCCTCGAGCCCTGTGATGTTGACCACTTTTAGGTCATTTGACTCCCTAAGTCGAGATTCTTTGACCGTTCGTTGGTAGGTTTTATGAGCAAACCGCAGCTCGCTCGACTTAGGGGCAACCTAGATCATTTGATTTCATGTGATGTCATGCAAGCATTCATGCAAATGCATGTGTGATGAACACAACAACTATTTTATTAATCCAAACGTGACACACATTACAAGCATGCTTGGTGATGCATGTTAAGCGTACCTAGACTTAACACATGAAAGTAGGTGGTGCCCTTTAAGGTGGGTGGCGCCTAGCATCTTTAGGACCAGTTGTTGTCCCAAGTGCATAGCTTTTATGTGTCATGTCAGAGAATCACTGAGACGAGGTATGACCCTTCCTACTTTGAGGGGGAGGCTTGTGCTTGACAGTGGTCTCACCGGTTGTCTCTCCTGTCCTCAAGACTAGGTCTCCCAGCCTAGATTGTCAGGGCAGCGCTCTCGGGTCGTAACTTTGTGAGGCCCACTGTTAATCATCGGTCACACATCCTGGTCAGATCCCGATCACCTCTTGGGCATCTTGCCCATCTGGGGCCACAGAGTGGACTGAGACCTATGATCTTGAGGCTACGCCGTTTGTTCGTTGAGACTACACCGAGTTGAGGCCGTACTATGGTGAAGACCTCCCAGTCTAAGGATTCTCACGATTACATCACTCTACCTTCGCCCTACCGTGCCAGGGGTCTGACCCAGTCTCAGTAGGAACCCGACGAGGTGCCCTTTTTGAATTAGTCTCTTGATCTCTTTTTACAGCTTTCAATAGTCTTTGGTGCCGTGGTTCGGAGGCTGGTGATAATTGTAGTACTTTGACAGGTCACCTGCCTTCGGGTTCTTGATGGGCTTCAATCACTTCAAGAAATCCTCTTCCCAGATCCTCTCGAGGATGTTGGTCCAAGAGTCCTTTGGGAGGATCCGTCTTCAAATTCTGGTCCCCTGACGGGTTCTCGATGCCTTCCCTTGTCACCAATGGAGACATCGAGCGTCAATGTGGTTCACCTTCCTTTTCTCTGGGATGGTGGCAAAATGTGACACAAAACTGTCACAAAGCTCTTGAAATGTCCAGATAGAGCATGGCTGGAGGTAATATAACCAGACCCGAGCAACTCCTTAGAGCATCATGGGGAAGCTCAGGCACATAGTGGCCTTGTGCAGGTGATTGACCGAGTCAGAGCACCCACTATACGGCTCCATAGGCAATATTCAGAGCTCATGGGCAAGTGCTTGAGACCAAATCTCCTTTGTGAATGGCAGAAATCCTTGTTTGTGGAGTCTTTACCATCATCATCCTCAAATCTGCATAGTTGTGCCTCCTCGGGTCCCTCGTTCACCCAAGGGGAGGACACGACCCTCAAAACATTGAGGGGGTATTTTCCCCCAGACACTTCAACAAGGGGTGCAGGTCAGTTTGGCCATCTTTCCGTGGCCGTCGGACGTCACAAGAGCCTTCTCCGCGGCTTGCGAGTCATCGATTGTGGCAACGATGGCACAGATCTTTCCTTGGCCTCTACCTTTGTGCTTTGGAAGTGAACTGGACCTCCAGGTCGGTGATGCTTTTTTTAGATCCCGTCCTCTAAGTGTGAGCGTCGTGTGGGGGCAAGAGGAACCCCCAGCCCTGAGCTGTGAGTATGTCGTGTGCAGGCTGTACGTCTCCTTGGCTACCCCTGGGGGTCTTCAGAAAAGGTGTCGTTTTTTGCTGAGGTGTGCGTTGGAGTATTAGTGTTGGCCGTACTTGTTTAGTCAGTAAGTAGTGGTCAAACTTTTAGTCAATTTTCACAGACTACACTAACGATGCATCCTTGGTATTCGAGTTATCGTACGGATTAGGGATGTGACGGAACGGATTATTCTCCATTGAATAACCTCCGTCAATGCCTAAACACACCCTAGAGCCCATAATTAATGCTATGGATTCTACAGAAAATCCGGCAGAGTTTCCTCTACAACTGGACGAAAACCGAAATACAACCTGCTTAAAATATCAACCTGCAACAAGCACACATCTAATCAAAAGGCTTAACTCAAAGCCTACAACATGCCACACAGGATCACAACACAGCCATATCATCCATGGCTCCAACACAGTACACAACCTACAGTACTGGATCTAGAGAGATGCCATCTAATCAAACAAAACTCCAAACATAAATGTACAGACGCGGAAGCAACTAAATCATCATACATCTGCGGAAGCATAATAAAACCATAAAATAGCAACAATGAGCCACGCTCAACCGCGAGCGGCTGTCCACAGTCCGATCCAACTCTATGCCCAAATCTTCTGATCACGCGCCGTCCTAAAGTCATATCAAGCAAGTCTCTCTCCTTGCTCTATCTACTGCTTGACTAAGTGTTCTCATCGAAAAAGAGACAACAATAGCAAGAGTGAGCCAACGGCTCAGCAAATGTAATCATAAACACCCTCCAAGACATGTACAAGAACGGAAACCGGAGGGAATACAAGCACTCTCAATCAAGGAACAGGTCGGGGAATAAGAAGCAAGCTGGAATCACTCGATTCCCTCTGGTTCTCACGGTTTCATCTTGAATCTTTGGTTTCATTCGGTTCATCATTTGGATTCACAAGATTCTCATTACGATTTCATGGTTCTGTTTCGAATCACTTGATTCACGGGTTCATCGATTGGACATTATTTATTTTCATTATTATATCATCTTTGCGGACCCTCGGCTAGTAGATCGTACTAACCAACGATGCGAGAGAACGAGGACAGGAATGTGTTAGCTACACATTCTAAAGCCACGGCTACTACTTTCGGTCGGTAGCACACGACCCTCGGTTGCATCCATGCAACAATCATCTCAGACGACTACATCTCAATATGTAGCGTCGACACACCCCACACCCCCGGGGTCCAGGGCAATCCTCGTTCTTCCACAGTAGTTTCCTAAAGCGTACCACAGACATCACCCGCTCACACGAGCGGCCGGAATACGTGGCCAAGTATCCCTCGGGTTCCCACCACGATGGACATGGTACACTAAAGAACACTACCCATATGACTCAGGGTCCTAGTTTCAGGGTTAGGTTCGACACTTGGAGAGGGAAATCCACATTTGCCACACAATCATATCTCGGGAAACCTCATTCCCATCACAAGATCTCCAACCGGGAGATCATCTCATCAAACACATCTCCAACCGGGAGATTATATCATCACAAGCACAATGTGGACTCCCTTCCGATCACATCACGGTTCACAATCACCAAAGGGACTCAATTCCTTTAATCACAATATGCGGGACTTTATTCCCTTATTCACAACAATCAACCCAAGTTCACAAGAGAAACCAGATCTCATACCTCAAATGATCACATCTCACTTTGGAACCTCCGGCACACGGATTCGCATTCGGATTCTTACTTTTACGTTTAATCATTTAAACGTTACATTTCTCATTCCATTTCGGGTGAACATTATCGGATTCTCTTTTGAACACCCGGACGCCGAATACGGTTCAATACTTGGAGATCGGACGTCCGGTGGATTCGTACATACAATTCGTACACGATATTTCACGTTCGGGGTTCAATTTACTTAACACGAGAGTGGAAGTATGCAACTTCCCACTCACTTTCGGATTAATCATTACGGAAGTCTTTCAAGGCTCCCGGATGCCACGAACGGGTCAAATCTTGCGGGATTCGGCATCCGGTCGATATATATACACAATTGGAATATCGGGATTCATATTCTAGATTTCTTTCATCATCTCACGAAGGTGGAAACACGCAAAATCCACCTCCGGTCTTGGGTGAACAGTAACAGGGCCGATTTAAAGGGCCCGGACACCGCGAACAGGTCGAAACGTGCGAAATCGAACCCGCGGCCGACATATGTTCATATTTGGGACGTGGGCTTTCCAATTTTGGGGTCAATTTCATGATACGGGGCCGGGAAACGGGAAACCCCCAAAATCCCGTAGGTTAGGGTTCCGGCGCAAATCACCCGGGCGAATCGGACCCGGTTCGGACAACTAACTACATTTTCTCGGACCTCAAGGCATGGGTATCGATATTCTAACATTCCCCGTGGGTATCGACACAAAATACCCAACGAAAATACATAAAACAACGAAAGAGAACGAGAAGTGGGTATGAGAACACTTGCCTCGACGCGTGCTTTCACCTTTATACCTGGCTTTCGGGCGGAATCGGACTCTCGGGCTCGATCTCCTTCCTTCTCTCTCTAGTCGCGCCGCTCTCTCTCTCCTCAAAACCCTCGGGTTGCAGAAAAAATGAGGGAGAGAGAAGGCTCGGCACGGATATATAATGCTCGGGCCGCCGAGGCTCTCAGCGGCCGTAGCCGAGCGGCCAGCCACGGGTTGGCCACCGCTCGAGCCACGGCTCAGCGCCCCAGGCTTGACTCTTTGGCGAGGCTTCGGCAGCCCGGACCCGATTTCTTTCCCGATTTTTCTTCCGATACCAAACCTTAATCCCTCCATAGGATTAATATAAATCATTATCATCCTAATTACCTCATTAATATCGAGTTCTTAAATTCGAAACCTCACAAGGGACACACTTGATCTTCTACTGTAGATTAAGTTGGAGCGGGTCTAGTCTCCGTCTCTATTAAATTGGAACCAGCGCACCACGAATTACAAATGAGAGGCTAAAGGATTCGTGGGACTGACTCCCTGATTTATTCTCCGATACTCAAGTCAGTAATCATTCTCATATAAATACAAAGATATGAAGAGAATGTGAAAGAATGTAAGGTTGCATGTATGTGAGGGATGTGAGAGGAGAATTGGGCTCTTATAGTGCGCTCGGTAGGGAGCGGCTTAGAGTGATGGAGATTTGGGCTCCTTTCTGGTTGTGCACATTTGGTGGCTTACTAGGGGTGCACTTGTAGAGTGGCTCACTAGGGGTGTACTTGTGGAGTGACTCATTAGAAGCGTACTTGCAAAGTAGCTTACTATGGGTGTACTCGTGAAGTGACTCACTTCGGACGGAAAAGGAAGAGGCTATATCTGAGGAGGAGAGCTTGGTTCTCCATTCGGTCCCCTGGGGATTGATAGCTATCTCTTGGGTTGAAGAGGACTGTGAGGACTCAAATTGTTATACCTCAAAATTTAGTAGGTCTAATTATCTATTTATTTATTAAAATTTTAAAATTTATGTGTAACAAACCAAAATATAGGACCTAACAAGCTAGACCCGTATAAGATCTCAACGGACAACCGTCCGGTTAATACAATTATGACTTGCTCCAAATATCGTAAGGAATATATCCAAATATGGTAATAACTCATCTATATTTTATATAAATATAGATTAAATCTAATGGTCCTTATTATATAATATAAGGGCCTATTTTTGATCAATTCTATTATCCAAACTAACAAGGCCCATAACAACTTAATTCAAATAATAGAGAAATGCAATCAATGCCATCTGATTCATTACAATTGCTCATCCCACCGAATCACGTCATGCTACGTCAGTTTTCGCTAGCTCCTACAAATTTGAAGAGATGGAAACACGAAAATGTGAGTTGGAGGCTCAGCAAATATTATTATAAATATGCACAAAACAATATATGCAGATCAAAGAGAGGATTCATAAACACAGATATAAATCTCAAATTGCCAATATCAGAAATCAAATCATTATCACACCCAAAACAGAGTCTCATCTTATTATCCCGCTAATACGAATGCCTAACAAATTGTACTCTGATACTTTGGCACATCACCAAAGTCAACGACACACTCACAAATAGAGGCCATTCAAAATCTAAGTCTGTATATCATAATGTCTATATTTTAGGTCTACAATTCTCAACCATTTTATATCATTGGCTCTATTATTTCAACTATATTTTAGACTTACAACTCTCGGCAATTTCATATCATTGTTTCTATTAGCTCGACTACATTTTAGACCTGTAACTCTCAACCATTTCATAATATTAGTTCCATTAGCCCGACTATATTTTAAGCTTGTAATTCTCAATCATTTTTTATCATTAACTCCATTAACCCGATTATATTTTAAACCTGTAACTTTTAACCATTTCATATCATTAGCTCCATTAGCTCGAATATATTTTAGGCCTATAGCTCTCGACCACCATATATCAACCCACTATGGTCTTGAACCACTATGGTCTCACACATGCACCGTCCTATCAAGTCTCAGACCCCCTATTTTTCATACAAACATACTGATATAAAAATATGTATGCAAAATATATTAAATATTAAAATAAATTAGAGATAGGATAAGAGGATACTTGCCTCGACTTTATTCGAAGCAGATTTGTCAAAAGGATGCTCCAAGATATCCGAATCGAGTGATTCTCCCTTTGTCGACGGATCACCCTTCTCTCTCCTCTCCCTTTCTCTCTCCAGCTTAGTGCATGCCTCCGCCTCTGTCTTCACCTTCCTCCTTCATCGACGCAGCTCCAGCACGGGTGACAACGATGACCACAGTAGCAGTACCTAGCGACAGCAACGGGTGGTGGCGTATGCAAGCTGTCAGCGGCTTCTTCTCTCCATCGCGCCTCTTTTACTCATTTTCTCCTGATTTAACCGATTTCTCCTAAAATCGGTATATGCAACCCTATAATTGATATCCACAAGGAGAATGGAAAGATTTATTTGCCTCAATTTCATCCAATTTCTCCGGCAACGGTGGTGATGGCAGCAATCATTTGCTTCGATTTGCGATTCCATCTTCTATTCACACCAGCGCAAAAAATGGAAGGTAACATCACAGAGAAGGTTTCGCCAGCTTCCATTCCTAGTATTGGCTCCTCCGACGATGGTGGCGGGGACAGCCCCGCACCAGCTCTCTCTCTCTTCGGCCTTCCTCCTTTTCTCTCTCCCAATCCCCCTTTCCCATTCTTTATATATATATATATATATATATATAAATTTATTAATTAATTTATTTAAATTTTCTAATTTTTTTAATTTTATTTCATAATCCAAATCTATATTCGGGTAATAGTATGGACGTACCTCGGGTACTAACCTAACTGATCTAAATATTTTTTAAAATTGTATAATATTTAATTAATTTTTACCATATCCAATTTACCAAAATCACAATTAATATTAAAATAATCCAAACGGAGATCCGGAATATTACACGAGTAGTACTCTTCCATGTTACTCCGATCGGGACCTGCTGCCTTGTAGTGGTGAGGGGGATTTGTAATGCTTTGTGGGGAAGAATTTGGTGTCAAGATTCGCGACAGGTGTCACTTCAGGATTTGCTGGCCATTGGGGTGTGATGGGAGCTTCCTTCGTTGGGCGTTACCGTACTTCAAGGTGGAGGCCGTACATGGTCCCCTTACCCAGTCGTCAGAAGGCATCAGGTGGCTTAGAACATGCGCGTGCTCTTGCCACCGTAGGTGCATACTCTAATTACTTTGCTGGCTATCTGGTCGAAGGCCTTCTGGATTAGTCTGTTTGACTATGTATCGCTTAGGCCGTTGACGCCTGTCCCTTTGGCTCATTATCTCTTGAGCATTATCTTAGTTACTATAAAGGCGTTTGGATTGAGTTGGATCAATCTCCTTCATGAGATTTCGTCAATTACTTGTTGGACCCCCTGTCGTGATATAATTGGACATGTGATTGGACTGGCCCATGGTGTTACCAGACCCATTAATAACAAATGGATTACTTCACCCTATATTCTTTATTGAGAATCTTTTGAATAATTAAACTTTAGTTAACTATAATATTCTTACCTTATTAGAAATAACTAGCATGTCTTTGTTATACTATATTAGAAAAATAATGTCTTCCACTTGATTTCTTATATACTAACTTATTTCAAATTTTTAAGAAAACCAAACTCTTTAATTATCATATTAAGATTAATATTTCAATTGTGATAAACTTGTTAAAGTCCACATATGGACAAATGCACCTCATGTACTCCAATAAACAAAATCATAGCTATTTATATCAAAGTGATAATATTAGCTATAAATAAAATCATTATGAAATATGACTATCTGTGAAAATATTTTTTATAGACAACACATTATCTTGAATAACATCTTTAATAATAAGTCATATTTATAAAGGTGTCCAACTATCCATATATTCTAGCATTTTACTAAGATCAACCTATGTAACACAGGTCTAAAACCCATAGTGGATCTATGAGGATCTAAGCCTCATCAAAGTAAACAATGTCCATTTCAAATATTTTTCACCAAGGGAACTTTTTCAAGTCGATCATATATGTCGTCTTATTATAGATATTTTTTATTGTCTATAAAGATCTTAATTATATTGGTTGATAAAAATTATAGATTTTCTCTAAAAATCAAAGAGCACCAACAAGAAATTTTATTTGCAAAGGTTCATAAACCTAATCTCATATGATATGTGATTCTTAAACTCTTTAAATTTCTATTTTTCTCCCATTACTTCCCTCAAGGATAAACAACTTTTCAAAAAATATTGTATATTTAAATAAACATTTTTATTCTCACAATAATAAAAATAATATCTAAAATTTATTTTTAAATATCCCACAATAACTTACCAAAAAAAAAAAATATCCCACAATATATATATATTAATATATATGTATATGTGTGTGTGTATTAGCTTTATTGTATATCAAATTTGTCTTTTAAACACTATTCATTATGACATTTGCAAATCGTAATATGTTTATGACTTGGGTATTACATATTTATTGTAACATTTACGTCCCCTCTATGCCAAAATTTGAATTTACTTTATTTTATGACCCAATTTCCTTAAACGTCAAACCCATAGTTAACAAAAGAAAAATTAGACTCTAAATTAAAACACAAAAATCTATTATTTAATTAACTGATTTAAACCCAAAATAATAAGTCAGGACGTGAATATATATAAGACTCATTTAAGCAGTCTAAAATAATATGATATCCAATCACATAAATCAAAAGTCATACTTAAAGATGGCTTTGAATATCGAAAACTATTTGATTTCAAAGCTTTACAAAAAAAAAAAGTCCAAATGTATTATCGACTGGTGGCTATATATAACAATAACTGAAATCCATACAGCCTTCCTTGATTCAAATTTCCTACAAGTTAAATCAAGCTTGTTAATCTGAAAAGTTTGTAAGTAGGGATAAAAATAAGTTTACTACTTAGCAAATTATATATAATTTTTATATATGAATATATCAAACAAAATATGTTAAAGATGAAGTCATTATAGAAATCTAAATGCTATAGTTTTCAATTCTTGATAAATCATATGAAATTTGTATACTAATAATTGAATATACCAAAATCTGTACAAATATAAAAATCATGTCAAAATCAAGTAATTGTTTAAAATTGTGTGATACGCAAAAATTGATCAATATATATATATGAAACTATGAAATCTACAAAAAATATAATAACATATAACAACTAAAAATCGATAATAATCTCATCAACAACAGGCAAACATTAAAAATCACACTATAATTATTTTTACATAGCCAAATACCATACGTCATTATTTATGATCTGTGAAAAGATCAACTGCATACTATTCATTATAATTTAAGGTCAAATATCACTTTTCAGAGTCATGAATATTAAGTTTGACTTTTGATTTATAAACAATATATTATGATATGTTTAAATATATTTCATCAATTATCTATAATGGTCATTATTTGGTTAAGCTTAAAGCTCTATACAAAATATAAATATATATATTTTCTCATGTTAGCAAAATTAATTCCTTTTATCGAAGGGAAAGTAGAGTTTGATTAATTTTCTTTCAAATATATGTATGTAGGAAGTAATGGAGTAAACTTCATAACCTGCAGAAACTTAGGTGTAAAAATGATACGTATCTATAGTTTTCTAATTTTGTTTCTTTTTTTCATTTTCTATTTTTCCTTAGTTGTTATCAGTTTGTTTTGTTTAGTTTGTTTAGCCTGTTAGGACACGTGCAATACAGCACTGCCCTCTTCACCTCATTGTATTTAGCCAGTACTGCTGGATAAGAGGAATAGATAAGTATTTCCTTTTCCCACTAATTTTCTCTTTTTTTGTCTCCATCTCTCTGCTTTTCATTTCCCTTCCCTCTTGATCCCTTCATTCCCTCTCTGCTGTCCTCTACTTCCTGCTCTCTCTCCCTTGCGCTCTCATTCTCTCTATAATTTCTTATTCTCCTTTGCTAGAACTTCCATTCTCTTACCAATCTCCACGCACCGCCTATGGAACACGTATCAAAAAATTAATGCCATGTAAAATTATTTATATTATAATTTTAATAATTTAATATAATTTATATAATTTTATCAATTTCATGCAAGTAGAAAGAAAAAATTATGTAAATATTATTGACATGAAGAAGTATAAAATGTAAAATTTAATAGCATATAGGAATCTTTATATAGAAATTTTTGTACTTATACCTTATATGAATTTAAGACATAATTTTTATAAAATGATAATAGAATCACATTTATATAAGGTAAACCACTTAGAGTAAGAAATTGGCATATATATGAGTATTTGAATAAAAAATATTTAAAAATTTTAAAAAATATTAGCAAAGGAAAAAAAAAATAGATGCATTTACCTTCATGTAAATTTAACAAAAGATTGGTCAAATTCCCTTAAATCACATTCTTTTTCCTTTTCTTCTTTTTTTTCTTTTCTTTATCTCTCTTTTCTTAAAAGTCTAAAAAAACAGTTAAAATTAATCAAAAGACCTATTTATAAAAAATTGACATATATACATAGGTAAAACATATGTTAGAGACATTTGTCTAATTGGCATATTCCGTGACCATATGTATTATTGTATTGATGTCGGGTTGTGGGTTGTCGGGTTAAAGTCCGTTCGGTCTGTCATCCAGTCGCTCGAGCCCATCCAAAGACTGCCCGCTCGCCATGAGCTCGATTCCCGCTCGAGCTCAAAAACCAGTAGGGTGGCCGCTCGGCTCTTGCTCGCTAGCCGCTTGAGCCGAAAATCCAGTAGGTCGCCCGCTCGCTGCTCGCCCCTGGCCGCCCGCCGCGTGCTAAAGCCCCGCTCGAGTGCCGGTGCAACGGGCAGATTCTTTGAACGCGTTTTTGGCTCCACTATAAATACTAGCGTTATATTTTGAAACCCTAAGTATTCTGCAGAGTTGATTTGTGTGCCTTTTTAAGAAGAAAAGCCTCTCATGCTTCAAAGTGATTGTTGCTTCTCTTGAGAAAACTAACACTACAATATTGCTTTATATGTTCAAACTAGTTTTCTCACCCACCTTCTTTAACCATTGAATCTTTGCCTTCTATCATCGTTGGAGACTTTGGTTCGTGAAGAAGGAGACTCGTTCGTGATTGGAAATTCAAGTGGTTCGAGGGAAGATTGACGTGAAGATCGAAAGGTGTCCGGTTCCGTTGCCGCGGGCAAATCGAAGGAGTTCCTTGGTAGGGATTACGTGACGGGAGTAAGTTGGATAGGTTAGCGCATCGTTACCACCCGGTCTGTAAGTTGATTTTCATAATGCATTACTTCCCTGGCCGTTGAAGCCCGGAGTGTTTTTCTCGATACCGTGGGTATCGAGTTTTCACTTCGTCACCAAAAAATTGAGTCTTTATCTTTATTGCTTATAAGTACTTATATCGTGCATGATTGTTAATCTTGTTAGCATCTAGTATTAAATATCTTTTACATGTATTAGATATTTATTATTATACACTGCTTCCGCTATACTTTTAACGGGGTCGAAACAAGTTAGCACAAAACGTGCTTTTTCAATTGGTATCAGAGATTCACCCCGATCCACGACCTCGATTTAGATGCATTCTAGTCAATCATTGTCCGTTCCTCCCTATTTTGATGGGAGCAATTATGCATACTGGAAAGTACGGATGAGAGCATTTTTAAAATCAATGGATGAACGAGTTTGGGTTAGTACCCAAATTGGGTGGACGTCACCCACAAGTTCCGTCGATAACCAACCAAAAGCTGTGTCGTGGATTAAAGAGGAACTTGATGCATGCAATTGGAATAGTAAGGGGTTACATGCTATATTTATGGCTGTTTCCCTAGAAGAATTTAAACGCACTCTATGTGTGAAAAATCTAAAGAAGCCTGGGATATTCTTGAAATTACTCACGAAGGCACGAAACTAGTTAAAAATTTAAAATTGTAAATGCTCACCACTAAGTTTGAAGAAATACGCATGAAAGATGATGAATCCTTTAATGAATTCTATGCAAAATTGAATGACATTGTGAATTCTACTTTCAATTTAGATGAACGTATCCCTGAAAATAGAATTGTCAGAAAAGTTCTTAGATCTTTGCCAGAACGTTTTAGACCAAAAGTTACTGCCATTGAAGAAAGCAAAGATCTAGATAAACTGAGAATAGAAGAACTGGTAGGGTCTCTTCAAACATATGAGCATACTCTTCCTCAATCCAAAAGAAACAAATCAATTGCCCTGAAAACAGTAAAGGAAGAGAAAGATCATCACTCCGACGATGAATCATGTAGTGATGAGGATTTTGCTCTGTTCGTTAAAAATTTTAAGAAATTTTTTTAAAATAAGAACAGCAAACGACCTTCTAAAGTACCTGATCTGTCTCACAATCCATTCAAAAAGGATAAAAAGGAAACTAGAGATGTTAAAACCAAGAAATCTCCAGGAATCCAATGTCATGAATGCTCCGGTTTCGGTCATATCTGGACTCAGTGTCCAAATTTTAAGCGTCAAAAAGGAAAAGCCTTAAATGTGTCTCTAACGGATGATGAAGATGACACAAATCACAATGAACAATCCTCCGAAGATGATAAAATAAATTATATGTCATTCATGACATCTATCATCAATGGTGACGAAGCCACAAGTGCATCTCCCGAACAGTTAGATTCTTCTCATGAAGAATCTGATAATGATTTTGATGGGCTTCAAGAAGCGTACGATAAACTTTTTAAGGAATGTTTGAAAGTAAAGAAAGTGAATAAAAGTCTAAATACTAAACTCATCAACCTGGAAAGAGAAAAGGATGTAGTTGCAACGAAATTGAAGGGTGCCACTGTTATCCGTCTAGATTTGGAAAGTCAAAACAGCTCCTTAATCACCAGAATTAAGACTCTAGAAGTGGAACTTGAGAACACTAAAGAGGATCTGAAAAAATTCTTAAGTAGAACCCAAAAACATGATCATATGTTGGGAATTGGGAAAATGGTTGGAAATAAAAAAGGTTTGGGATATGTTGAGAAAATCTCCCAACATGGTCCACAACCTCAAACTGTATATGTTCCCGCTACAAAACCTCCACTCAAAAATACTATCACTCCCAAAGTCATTAAGACCGTGCCTCAACGTGTGGAGAAAAGTTTTGGCCCAACTCGGTTGCCTAACTCATATAATCAAAAGGTCATGAACAAATCATCAAACACTTTCAAGACCTCCAAAAATTTCAATCAAAGGTCTATGAACAATTCCTTCAGACCTAAATTTGTGCCTACCTGCCATGCGTGTGGAAAAGTAGGTCATATTCGTCCTCGGTGCCACACTCTGAATCTTCTGTACAATCAACGACAAGGGCTAAAAATGAATAAACTCGTTGATCACATTCAGCACTTGGATGAACAAGTGAAAATGTTGAATCAGAAAATGTATTCGGGAAGAAAAATTTGGGTAAAGAAAAGTGAGCTGAAAAATTCTTCAAAAATAATCCAATGCCATGTTGCTCACATAGCCTTAAAAGCTCAAAATCAATCTCTGTGGTACTTGGATAGTGGATGCTCTAGACACATGTGTGGAAATAAAGCCATGTTCTCTTCAATGTTAGACCATCCTGATGGGACGGTCGTCTTTGGTGATGGCTCAAGAACTCCTATCCTTGGTCGAGGCTTGATTGGTATTTCTGGTCTCTCAAAGCCCTGTGATGTTTTGTATGTATCAGGATTGAAATCCAACCTCCTGTGTATTAGTCAATTTTGTGATGACAATTTTGAGGTCCGATTTTTTCAAGATAAATGCTCCATCTATGACACAAATGGCTCAATTATTTTAGAGGGAAAGAGAACTCCTGACAATCTTTATGGTATTGAGCCTAATAATATTCTTGAATGCAAATCTGCTAAAATTGACACAATTGAATTGCGGCATCAACGCCTTGGCCACCTAAATTTTAAGAGCTTATCAAAAATTTCGAAGAAGAGTTGTGTTGAAGGACTACCTAAATTGTCAAATGTAAAACGTCATGTGTGTGGTCCTTGTCAATTAGGAAAGCAAATTCGATCAAGTCACTCATCTCATAGTGATATCAATACTTCACGGCCTCTTGAATTAATTCATATATGGGGCCGTCTAGAACTGAAAGTTTAGGTGGTAAAAAGTACATTTTAGTTGTTGAGGATGATTTTTCTAGGTATTCATGGATATATCTTATTCGAAAAAAATTCGATACTTTTGACCATGTAAAAATATTGTGTAAAAGACTTGCCAATGAAAAGGGTACTTCCATCAGTAGAATTCGAAGTGACCATGGCAAGGAGTTTGAGAATTCAAAATTTGAAACATTTTGTAATGATGAGGGAATTCACCATGAATTTTCTTCACCCATCACCCCTCAACAAAACGGGATTGTAGAACGTAAAAATTGGATTATTTAAGAAATGGCCAGAACAATGATGCAATGTCAAAATGTTGCCATGCATTTTTGGGGCGAAGCCGTGAATACGGCTTGTCACATAATCAATCGGGTCTACCTAAGACCTGGGACAGAAACAACCCCTTATGAGCTTTGGAAAGGAAAGAAACTGAATGTTAAGTACTTCCATATCGTCGGCTGTCAATGTTTTATTCTACGTGATAGGAAAAACTTAGGGAAATTCGACTCAAAAAGTGATGAAGGAATATTCTTGGGATATTCCTTAACTAGTCGAGCCTATTGCGTCTTCAATTTGCGCACTCAAACAGTTATAGAATCCATAAATGTTGTTGTGAATGATACTTCTCATGACCATCCTAAAAGCACTGATTGTTCAAATCAAGATGATGATCATGATATCGCCTTACCCAACATATCCTCTCCTAACATTGAGCAAGTAACTTCTACTTCCGTTCCTACAAAGGAACCTTCTTCTAGAGTTAAGCTCAATCATCCAAAGGACATAATGTTGGGCGATGTTAATGAAGGTATGAGGCTGTGTCACCGTATTCTGAATCAGCTCGCCTATACCTGTTATGTCTCTCACATCGAACCCAAAAAGGTCGAAGAGGCATTACTTGATGAGTGCTAGACTAATGCCATGCATGAGGAACTCAATCAATTTGTGAGAAATGAGGTTTGGACCTTGGTTTCCCGACCTACCCATAAAAATGTCATTGGAACCAAGTGGATATTTAAAAATAAAACCGATGAAACTGGAAATATCACTCGAAATAAAGCCCGCCTTGTTGCTCAAGGATATACTCAGGTAGAAGGTATTGACTATGACGAGACTTTTGCCCCTGTGGCCCGTCTGGAGTCCATTCGTATCCTTCTATCTGTTGCTTGTACCATGGGTTTTAAATTATACCAAATGGATGTCAAAAGTGTATTTTTAAATGGGTTCATACAAGAAGAGGTCTATGTTGAACAACCGAAAAGCTTTGTGAACCCTACATTTCCTGACCATGTGTACAAACTCAAGAAGGCTCTCTACGGCCTTAAACAAGCTCCCTGAGCTTGGTACGAACGTCTTACATCGTACCTAAATGATCATGGTTTTATTCGAGGGAGTGTTGATAAAACTCTATTTATGCAAATGACTAACAAATGTATGTTGGTAGCCCAAATTTATGTTGATGACATAGTCTTTGGCGCTACTGTCGACTCCCGTGCACATTCCTTTGCAAAATTATGGCCTCTGAATTCGAAATGAGTATGATTGGAGAACTTACATACTTCCTTGGCCTGCAAATTCGGCAACTCCCTCACGGTACCTTTATTTCCCAAGCAAAATATACCAATGACCTTGTCAAACGATTCAATCTTGATAACTCGAAACATACTCGGTCTCCCATGAGCACTTCCTCCAAGTTGGATCGTGATCCTGCAGGTAAGAGTGTCGATCCCTCTCTTTACAGAAGTATGATCGGCAGTCTCTTATATTTGACGGCTGCAGACCCGACATTGCATTTAGTGTCGGTGTCTGCGCCCGCTATCAATTCAATCCAAAAGAATCTCATTTAAGTGCTGTCAAGCACATTATTCGATATATCAACGGGACGTCTGCTTTTGGAATTCTTTTCTCGAACGACTCTAACTTTGCTTTGGCTGGATACTCCGATGCTGATTGGGCCGGAAATATTGAGAATCGAAAGAGCACCTCCGGTGGGTGTTTTTATGTCGGCTCCAATCTGGTAGCTCGGCTGAGTAAGAAATAAAATTCTATTTCACTGTCTACGGCCGAAGCCGAATACATTACCGCGGGCAGCTGTTGCACCCTGCTTCTATGGATGAAACAAATCTCCTTGACTATGGTATTGTCCAGGACACTATGCAGATTTACTGTGACAATATTAGTGCAATAAATATTTCTAAAAATCCTGTACAACATTCCCGTACCAAACATATTGATATTCGACATCATTTCATTCGTGAGCTTGTGGAAACTCGTGTCATATCCCTTACGCACACGCCAACCGAACATTAGCTGGCCGATATCCTCACCAAACCTTTAGACAGTGTGCGGTTTGAATTTTTAAGAACTGCCCTCGGAGTGTGTCCACCCCCCCAACGAATGAATCCTCCCCTTTATAATTACAACAAAATAACATTAAAAAAAAGGGAAAAGGCGCATTGTGTGCTCGCTCTCTAAGGGCTCGAGCGCCCGCTGCCTGCTTTTATCCTCCAGCACGCAGCGAGCGCTCGCCCGCAAAACCCTCACGTTCCTCGCTCTCTTTCCTCTCTTCTTGCGTCGGCCGTCGTTCTCTTTCTCCTACTTCACCAGCTTGGCCAGATCTACCCTCCGTCCTCTCGATTTCGGGCATTTCTCAAGGTAATTCCTCCACCTCCTTCTCGATTTCGTTTTCGGTGACCGCCACCGTTCATGGTGGTGTCGGCTGCAATTTCGCCCCCTTTTGGGTGGCTGCTTCACGGCTGCGATTTTGCCCCCTTTTGGGTGGCTTGCTCTCCTCCTTCCTTCACATCCACTGGTTCTTGCGTGGATTGTGTTCGTTGCCCTTGGATCCGTGAATCCTCGACCTTTCTTACCCACGGCCGTTCATGGCGGCTCTGCTGTTTGCTCCCACATCTCTGGCCAAGCCTCGTGTGGTGCTCCTCTTGCTGTCAATCGGCCGGTGTCATGGGTGCCGGAGGTGATGCTCCGGTGGCCACTGGTGTGCGTTCCCGTGCATCTTGCAGCGTCTCTGTTTTCCCTTCTCGCCGTCGTCGCCCCGTGAACAGCTCCAGCCGCCGGTTGATGACGCATTGTTCACGGCGTCAGTCAGGGCAGTCATGTGCATGGCATTCCCCCAGCAAACCTTCCAAAATAAATAAATAAATATATATATATATATATATATATATATATATATATATTTGTTTATATATTCCACACTTTTATATTTACATTGTGGTGTTCAATTTTCTTTTCAGATGTCGGCTCCACGCAAGTCTATGTCACGCAAGTCGAATGGCAAACACACTCGACCGAGTGGGATCTCCGCTCCTGATCGCTTTATTAGTCCCGAGGCCGATACTCTTTTTCAAACCCGCATGTCTCATCAGCAACTCTCCCTCAAACAGGAAGTCCGCCTTGACTCTGTCGACCCTTCCATCTCGTCTATTTTCCTTGACCGTGGTTGGGCGTCGGTCATCACAGGTTTGATTGCTCCGTCGCTCATCCTTATTCAAGAATTTTATTCAAATATTCATGCGATCACTTATAATTCTTTCTCCACTTTTGTGCGCGGGGCACAACTGCACATTATTGCTGATATCCTTGCCCACATTATTGGTATCCCTCGGGTGGCCAATCCACCCTACCCTTACTCTTCGGTGCTCACTCGACCTAGTTTTAATGAAATTACCACCTTTCTCCACGGTGCCCCTCTGGAGTGGAATGGCAAAGCCTTCCAGACTTCATACCTCTCCTCTCGGCGACTGGTCATGAGCCGTATCATGCTCACGAACCAATTTCCCGTCTCCCACTTCTCGTCCCTTTCAGAGGAGAAGGCATTATTTCTGTATGCTCTGTTGAGTGGTCAGCCCATTGACTTACCATCTCATTTTATCATTCACATTGTTGCCAACTTCTCCGGCTGGAAAGAGGCCAACTTACCTTTCGGGTGCCTTATTCAGCGCCTGCTTGCTGGGCTCGGTCACCCATTCGCTGACTATCCTCGCCTCCCGCTCAGACGACCCATCACCTCCACCACTTTTGCCCAGAGTCGGTCCCATGCACGTCGCTTTGCTGTCGACCCCGAGGAGCTGTTTGATGAGCCTCTCCCTGCCGTGCCACCTCCTCAGCCGAACGAATGCCCCTCTGGCACTGCTTCGTCCTTTCCTAATCCCTCAGCTACTGGCCCATCTACTTCGCATCGGCACTCCACCACCTCCTCAGCCGCTCTGATGGGTCAAATGACTCGCATTGTTGACCGTTTTGTGCGTCTATTCTCTTCCCAGGAGCGGATTCTTGCATCCCAATATCAGCTCCAGTCCCAAATGCTTGCTGGTTTTGATCGATTGGATACTCGGTTGGACACTCAGGAGGCTGCGTATCAACGCTGGCAGCGACGTTATGGCACTCCACCTCTCAGCGATTCTGAGTGATCCCCTCTCTTTGGCTCTTCGTGACAAAAAGGGGGAGATCGCGGTTTCCTTTTGATGCATGCTGATAGGGGGAGCTTGGGCTAGATGTACTTCTTTGTGTTAGGGGGAGTTAGACTTGATGTACTTCTTTTTGTTAGGGGGAGTTTGATTTGATGTATTTCTTTTTGGCACTTCTTTTGTATTCCATACTATCTATATTATCTGGTGCTTTGCTATTGATGTTATCATTGCTATTATCTGTTGCCTTGCTATGCACGCTATCTACTCTCTCTGTTACATGTTATCTCTGCTCTCGTTAGTACTGCATGCTGTATCTATTATTGCCTACATCTTTGTTGTTGGTACTAACCTTGCTTGACTAGGAAACTGAAGTGACACAGGCAGTCAAGCAAGTTTTCATCACATCGCCTCAGCGGCTCTTGTATAGCTATTTATATTTTTTTTCTCTCTTATGTATCACTAGGCGTAGGTTTTCATGTACACGGGTTCTATCTTGGTGGTGTCTGAACCCGTGATTCACTTATATTTATTTATTTTCTGAGTTTTGTCACGGAATTGCCAAAGGGGGAGATTGTTAAAGACATTTGTCTAATTGGCATATTCCGTGACCATATGTATTATTGTATTGATGTCGGGTTGTGGTTTGTTGGGTTAAAGTCCGTTCGGTCTGTCCTTCAGTCGCTCGAGCCCATCCAAAGACTGCCCACTCGCCATGAGCTCGATTCCCGCTCGAGCGCAAAAACCAGTAGGGTAGCCGCTCGCCTCTCGCTCGCTAGCCGCTTGAGCCGAAAATCCAGTAGGTCGCCCGCTCGCTGCTTGCCCCCAGGCTGCCCGCCGCGTGCTCGAGCCCTGCTCGAGCGCCGGTGCAACGGACAGATTTTTTGAACGCGTTTTTGGCTCCACTATAAATACTAGCCTTATGTTTTGAAACCCTAAGTATTCTGCAGAGTTGATTTGCGTGCCTCTTTAAGAAGAAAAGCCTCTCATGCTTCAAAGTGATTGTTGCTTCTCTTGAGAAAACTAACACTACAATATTGCTCTACATGTTCAAACTAGTTTTCTCACCCACCTTCTTTAACCATTGAATCTTTGCCTTCTACCATCGTTGGAGACTTTGGTTCGTGAAGAAGGAAACTCGTTTGTGATTGAAAATTCAAGTGGTTCGAGGGAAGATTGACGTGAAGACTGGAAGGTGTCCGGTTCCGTTGCCGCGGGCAAATCCAAGGAGTTCCTTGGTAGGGATCACGTGACGGAAGTCGGCTAGGTTAGCGCGTCGTTACCACCCGGTCTGTAAATTGATTTTCATAGTGCATTACTTCCCTGGCCGTTGAAGCCCGGAGTGTTTTTCTCGATACCGTGGGTATCGAGTTTTCACTTCGTCACCAAAAAATTGAGTCTTTATCTTTATTGCTTATAAGTACTTATATCGTGCATGATTGTTAATCTTGTTAGCATCTAATTTTAAATATCTTTTACGTGTATTAGATATTTATTATTATACACTGCTTCCGCTATACTTTTAACGGGGTCGAAATACATTAGCACAAAACGTGCTTTTTCAAGATAGATTTGACGTGAAGGCTAATTTCGTACTATGCATGAGCGCACATTAGGTGCACAGTAGACACCATCCTTTTGATTCAATTACATACGAGTGCTTAACAGATATATATCAGGTGTTAACATTTTGATCTGAATACAGACAAGCGCCACTTCTACATACCTTAGGTATAGATATTCTATCAAAAACACCCTTATATATGGATTAGATGCATATTAGACATCACTCAGTCTCACTTCAATTTAATACTTTATTTTTTTACCCGAATTCAAAATTAATTTTAAAAATTCATCAATAAGATTAAATTCAGAATATTAAGATATTTTTTGAAATTTATATCTTATATTGATATCTGTGACTTTTTAAAAATAAATTTTAATAGGAAACTTAATTTAGTAATACGTGGCAATCTTAAGGGCATATAGATAAATAACTTTTAAAAATAAAGACAAACCACACCATGTTTAATAAAGCTAGAAAGTGTCAGGAAAAAAATTATAGAGAAAGAGTCACGTTCTTGTTGAGATGATGAAGGAACTTACACTAAGTGCGTATTTATCCTTAATCCAATTGAAAAACTTTACTACTCTTCCTTAAATATTTCTCCAATTTTCTCCTAAACAGCTTGATCTTCTCAAAGACTTCGTGTACATATTTCATCAAGAATACATATCTATATTTTATTAAAGATATTAAGTATGAGAAACAAATTTTAGTACAATTCAGTCCACCATGCATCTACATAGATAAATATAAATAGATAAGATTTTCTCTCTATTTTTACAAATAGAGACCTAGACATCTTCTATGATAATAATTTAGGAATTGCAAATGATTCATAAATCAAAAGGATTGATAAATCAATCATTGTGCAACTTATAATTCCAAATCTCAAAAATGCAGCCTAACATATGATGCTAAAATGTATGAGATTATATCATTTTTTTCATATGAGTTTGTTTAATATGTAACATAACATCAAATGTATGCATAATATAAAGATTATTGCCAATTTCAAACAAGCCAATATTGAAGAAAACAAAGAGTTACTGTTCTTAAACAAAAATCATAACATTCTTCCTGAAAAGAAAAATATTTTTAACAATATAAGGTACATATTAATAAATGTTTTAATGTTACAAACCTATGAATCATCTCCTTGCTCCTAGTCGTTTCATATAAGAGCTCATGTTAAATCTTCTTGCATTCTATAATATTCCACAATAGAAGTGAGTAAATTGATTTTTCTAATCACCTTAACATTCTAAAAAACGACCCCTTAACTTTGAGGTTATTTTTCTTAGTATTGACTTTTTCAGCCTTAGAAAAATTACCTTTAAGTATTAAATGAGAACTATCTCTTTTATAGTGGCATTGTCCTTCTTATATACAAATTTTTTTTGTTCCACAAGTATATAGAATAATATGAGAACCATTCTTAAAATCACCCAGTTGATAAAATTTATTCCAATTGTATAAAACATGTCAAATATTATATAAGACATTGCTAACAAAATATATAATTAGAACAATATATAATAAATATTTAATTTTTATGTTCTATAAAAACAATGTCCTAATCTTAATTGTAAGGATCAAGTTTTATAGCTATGCTAATTATACTAATTATGTTAAAAATCTCAAAGCCGGTAGTTTATCCCGGGACGTAGCAACGGCACAAAAATTAATCGATAGACTTGGTTAACAATCGATTTAATTTTGGTTAATAAAAAGACAGCATCATTGGCAAGAAGACAGCACATGAGCAGTAGCAGTAAAAAAAGAAACATCAACAATATTCAGCAATATTATAAGTGACTTAGCATGCCTTACAGTTAAATTTGGGTGGACAACAAAAGGGGCAGCAGCACGGCAGGAAACAATATAAGAGCAGCTTGCCTCAGCAGCAGCAACTCGGGCAACAGTAATTCTCATGGGCAGCAGCTGAAGCAGGCTACATGAATCAGCCATATCCGAGGCCAATCAAACAGCAACACAAGGCAACACTTCAAGGAACCAATTCAGCAAAAAAATCAGGAGATAAACCAATAAAATTCTGAGCTAAATTCAGAACACTAATCTGAATTTGGGAGAACTTTATGGGATGTTGGCAGCAGCTCATCCCATATGAGATGACTCAGGAAAAATTTGCCTCCAAATTATATAGGGCCACGTGAGAATAGAAGGAGCAAAGGGAAAACGTGAGAGAGAAGAGAAGGAAGAACTGAAAGGCCAAAAGAAAGTAAGAAAATTCAGTACCCCACGGTCACTCAGTTGAATTTCGGCCAAGTGCACCTTATTCCTTTCCTTCACTTGTTGTAAATCCTTACTGATTTTCTTCTAGTATTGTTAATCCAATACTTAACTCCCTTTCTCTATATGCTGCCACTAATATATTTTCAATTTAGAACAGGCAAAAATCAATTCTGAAACTAATAAAGAGGCTGTTGAACCGATTTAAAGCATTATGTACTAAAGCTAAAATTTTAGCATGTGTGAACTGGCTGCTGAAAGGCCATTGAACCGGCCCCCTGAACCGGCAATCCAACTGGCCAAAGCATCAAGTGTTGATGCTAAACTTTTAGGCTGTAGAAATTAACCTAAACCGGCCATTGGACCGGTCATCAAACCGGGCACTGAACTGGCAACCCGTCTAGCTGAAGCATTATTATTGATGCTAAATTTTAAGATGTAGAAATCAGCTTGAATTGGTTGAATTGGCAGCTAAGGCATCATGTGTTGATGCTGAATTTTAAATCTGTGAACCGGCTACTGAAAATAAGTCGAATCAGCCACTGAACTAGCCTCTAAAAACCAACAGCTAAATTGACTAAAGCATCCTTACTAATGCTAAATTTTGTAGCCTATGAAAATATGTTGAACTAGCCTTTGAACGGGCAGAAATGGTAGCCTGTAAGGTACTGATTTTTTCAAAGATAATAATTAGGAGTAATTAAGTTAATATAATAAAAATTATGCTTAAAGTACGTAAAAAATTAAGTTTCGGAAGCAAAATTTGATGCAGGAAGCCTGGTGCCTGAGTGGCGCTTGAGGCGCGCGCAGGGTGGGTATGGCAGAACCGCCGCTCCCAAGGCATGCTCGAGGTACACCCAGGGCATGTTTTCTAGAATAGGCACGTTTGAGGCATGCCCGATGAGTGCTCGAGGAGCGGTCTCTAGAATCGTGGTGCCTGAGCAGCGCTCAAGTGCTAATCTGGGTATATATACTCGTGCGATCCATTTTTTTTGGTCATTTTACCAGGAGAAAGAGACAGCAGAGAGAGAGAGTGGAGGAGAAGAGAGAGAAGGTAGGGTTCGAAGCTTTCAGGTCCATTTTTGGATTAGAGCTAGTTGAAGAAGTCATAGATCGGGTCGAGGCAAATGTACTGATATACTTTTCTTTCTCTTGTTACTCTTTTTGTTCAATTCCTTTTGTGTATTTTCATTCTAATACCTATCCAAGTATGTATTTTACGTTTTCCATATCTTAAGCAAGCATATATGCTGATTTTATATACGATTTGGAAGTTTTATACGATATTGTGTTATGTGGAAACCCTAATCCCACGCCCCGTCATCTTTGCCTTTTTATTTTAATATTTTTGCATGACTTGGCCTTAGAAAATTTGAACCCTAACTGGTGAACATGATTATTTGATATTTATGTACATGTATATTGTATATGTTACTTTGTATATTTTGAAAATTATGCTGGATGCCTTTTATAAAGGGATTTGTTATTTGGAAGTCATAAAGTTTTTTTTTGTTCAATGTGATAAGAATTTTCTAATTTTTCCTAAACTCTAAGTTAATTTATGTATATATTTGAAGTCATGCGAAGATTTAAGTTTCCAAGAAAATGATAATCTGTATCTGTACCCAAGAAATATGAGAATTATACAAAGTATAAGAAGAGAACTCCATAATTTATTACATTTGATGATTCATTCTTTAGGGAGTGAGAACTTTGTACTAAGAATATGGTGAACTTTTTCTTAAGAATAAGTAATTATGTAACTGAACCAAAAATTTAAATATCAGAGGGTGATATTCTCGAGCATATATTAGAATATTACAGTGGTAGACCGAGGAGTATTCCTGGGCCACGGGAGGCATGGTGGTATAAGTTTATGGTATTGTATATCAAGTTAAAGGTATACTGCTCGCCACATGGTGTTGAATTGCGCGAATAGTATATTAGAATGTGTGAAAGCATATACATTTCTTTCCTCGTTCGGCTATTCCATTGGCTGGTGAGCCTACTAGCCATGATCCCTAAATATGAATGAATTTCTATATGTTTTAGAATTTAAAAAAATTAGATATAAAATATGGAAAGACAAATGAGTTTCAAAAAATGTATTGAATCAAGTTTTATATTTATGCATCTATATTATACTCCTATTACCTTCTCTTGATTTATTTTGAGAATATTACTTATTGTCTTTTATTATATTATATCTTGTTGAGTATTCGGCTCACTCATTATTATTTTTTTACCTTCAAATGAGCACGAACTTATATCCGATGAGGTGGAGTAGAGATTGTTAGTTGGCTAGGTTATGGATTTGAAAGATTATTTTGTAAACTTAGATTTTGTGATTTTGTACTTATGCATGGAGGACTTTTGTACATTTTGATGGATATGTATCATTGTATATTATGTATATTGATGATATGTAGATGAGTTAGTTTTTGCTGTATATTGATGATTGCATATATTTTTACAGGTTATTGTGGTTTAATTTTAGGTAACTAGTGACATCTCTATGTGCTGTTGTTGTATCCGAAGATATGATATTGTAGCCATGCATTAGATTTTGTGGCTTTTAGATCCTGTGTGTTTGTGTATGTAATATGTATATACTTGTACAGGTGTATAGTACAGGTTTGTGTTAGTTTAATGAACATTGTGTAGGTTGGACCTTGTCGATTTCCGATTAGAATATGGTCCATCATAGCTTGATATCTAAGAAAAAGATATTTTAGGTTTGATCTGAATTTTATAAAAAAGTTTAGGTTAGAGTAAGATAAACTGAATAAGTAGATGTAGATACAGGATGATTAAGTTAGATCGAATAGTTCTAGTTATCCTAATTTGTATAACTTAGATTACAACTAAATTAGGATTGGTAATTATATTTGATTGCATAGATTGTAGTGTTTTAGTTAGTGCCCGAAGTGTGATCTAACCTGCATCATTCTTATTTCAGAAAGGATATTAGTGGCTGTCAATTGCTCCTAGACGAAAAACTATGCACAGAGGCAGCCAACGGCAAGACCAAGAGGAGGAGTACTTGAATCTGCTTGGGCGGATGACCAACATCATAGAGAATATGGGGCAGAGGAATCTTGCTCCAGGACGTGTTCTAGCTCCAGTCCAAGCTCCTGCCAATCCTGAGCCTCTGCTTATGACCAATTCGTTCAAGAAAGAGTTTCGGAGTTCATGGGTGAGCCAGACCTAGTTAAAGCTAATATGTGATTTTGATGACTAAAGAAAGTATTTGCAGTCATCCGATATCCTGAAGAGGACAGAGTGCTTTTTGTGACATATTGTTTAAAGGGCAAAGTGCATCATTGGTGGACAATGAAGAAGAGAGGCATGGGAGTACTCGAGAATGAGATCACTTGGGCCATATTTGAAGCGGTATTAATGGAGAAGTATTTTCCATTCAATCTCCCCGAATAGAAGGAAGAGGAGTTTATCCGTTTGAGGCAAGGCAATCGGACCATGGTAGAATACGATGCGAAGTTTACGGAGTTGTCTCGATATGTACCCTACATGGTGGAGGATGAGGAAAGAAAGGTGAGGACATTCCTTTAAGGCTTAAGGGATGATATTTGCAAGCAGTTGACAAACTTGAAACTGACGACCTATGGTGAGGTGTTGGATCATACTCTGATCTATGAAAAAGAGTTGGAGAAAGAAGAATTCTTTAAAAAAAGGATGTCGAGTAGGAGTGGTGCTGGTGCTAGCTCTAGTGCACGTTTTGAGAGACCGCCAAAGAGGGTAAGGCAATCTGATCCAGAGTAGAAGGTCGGTCAACCTGCACTGACGAAGCAAGTTTCAACTAGTGCTTGTCAACACTGTGGGAGACTGTATGGAGGTAGACTTTGTTACAAGTTGACGGGAGTATGTTTTAATTGCGGTCAATCAGGGCACAAGAACCCTTAGGGTATAAAGTATTCGAAGAGTTGTGTAGAACACGATATAAATTTGATGACTGTATTTCAGACCCTTATAGAGTATAAATTATTTACAAAGTTGAAGAAGTGTAAATTCTGGCTTGAAGAAGTCATATTTTTGGATCATGTTATTTCCAATGGAAGTGTCTCGGTAGACCCAAAAAAGATTGAAGCTGTGATTAATTGGAGTCGACAAACGACAGTATTGGAGGTTCGTAGTTTCTTGGGTATGGCGGACACTATCGTAGATTTGTGGAGAATTTCTCTTGTATTTCTTTGCCACTCACCCAGTTGACGAAGAAGGAAGTTAGATTTGAGTGAACAGAAGAGTGTGATCAGAGTTTTCAGGAGTTAAAGGATTGATTAACTTCTGCACCGATTTTGATTATTCCCAAAAGTTTGGGTGGCTATGAGGTGTATTGTTATGCTTCCAAGTTTGGATTTGGTTGTATTTTGATGCAAAACGGGAAGGTTGTTACTTATGGGTCTCGACAGTTGAAGATTCATGAAAAGAATGACCCATGATTTGGAGTTAGTCGCGGTAGTGTTTGCACTAAAGATTTAGAGACATTATCTATATGGTGAGAAATTTTTAGTATATTATGAATATAAGAGCTTCAAGTACTTATTTTCACAGAAAGAGTTGAATATGAAGCAACGGAGATGAATTGAGTTCCTAAAGACCTATGATTGTGAAATCTGTTATCAGCTTGGAAAAGTTAATGTAGTCGCGGATACTTGTAGTCGTCGAACCAGTATTGTAGCAAGGTTGCAGATTAAACAGATGGAGATATTGGATTATTTGATGTACTACAATATCCCACGGTATGTTAAAGGTAATAGGATGATGTTGTCATTCCTGCAAGTACAATCGGAGATCCTCTAGAGGATTGAGAAAGGACAAGCGAATGTTCCGTTTATGATGGATATTGTCGGAGATCTTGATCGAGACTCTCGGATTGATTTGAACATTCGTGCTGATGGAGTCTTGAGATTTTTGGATCGTTTATGTGTGCCTAATGATAGGGAGCTGAAGGAAGAGATCATGAAGGAGGCTCATCGAACCAGGTATACTATTCACCTTGAAATTAAAAAGTTGTACCAAGACTTGAAGAATATATTTTGGTGGAGGAATGTGTGGAGAGAGATTGTGGCTTTCATTGGTAGATGTCTTATCTGTCAACAGTTGAAGGCTGAAAGGAAGAAACCTTTGGGTTTATTGCAGCCATTGCCTATTTTGAATTGAAAGTGGGAGGATATTTCAATGAATTTTGTTATGGGTTTGCCTGGGATCTCAAGGAATTATGATATGATTTGGATCATTGTCGATCGGCTAACGAAATCGGCTAATGAAATCGGCTCATTGCTTAACCATTTGGACGACGTATTCTCGTGATTGTTTGATATAGTTGTATATTAATGAGATTGTTAGACTTGACGTTGTGCCAGCATCTATGTGTCCGATTGTGATCTATACTTCGTCTCTAAATTTTGGGAGAGTCTGCATCGAGAATTAGAGACGAACCAAAAATTTAGCACAACGCATCATCCTCAGACAGATGGCCAGTTTGAATAAACCATTTAGATTTTAGAGGATATGCTTAAAGAGTCGTTGATGGAGTTTAAAGGGAACTGGGATGATCACCTAGTGTTAACAAAATTTGTTTATAATAATAGTTTTTAGGCGAGTATTGGTATGGCTCTATTAGAGCTATTGTATAGTAGGAAGTGCCAATCTCCTATTCATTGGGAGGAGACAGGAGGCAGATGACTTTTGGGGCCTGATGTGATTTGGAAAATATCGAAGATGATTGCGGTGATTTTTGAGAAGTTGAAGATGGCTTAGAGTCCGTAGAAAAGTCGTACTGACCGGAGGAGATTAGAGTTTAGATTTGAGGTTGGTAATTTTGTTTTTCTCAAATTATTGCCATCAAAGAAGACCACTAGATTTGGTATTAAAGGGAAATTAAAACCACGATTTATTGGAATCTTCAAGATTTCGGGGAAAGTTGGAGAGGTAGCGTATCGATTGGCATTACCACCGAGTTTGATCGATGTGCATAATGTTCTCCATGTATTTATGTTGAGGAAGTACGGTCATGATCCAACGCACGTTATAGATTATGGTCCTTTGGTTATAAATGAAGATTTATCTTATTTGGAGGAGCCTATGTAGATTTTGGATCAAAGGGATCAAATTTTACATTCAAAGACCATTCTTCTTGTGAAAGTATTATGGAGGAACTATTCTCACGAGGAAACAACGTGGGAAAGGGAGAATGAGATTCGAAAAAAATATCCCTATTTATTTCGAGGTACGTAGGTTCATTTCAACTTTTAATGATTCATTAAATTTTGAGGACGAAATTTTTATAAGTAAGAGGGAGTTGTCTGGGTATCAATTTTTAAAATATAGTAATTAGGAGAACTAAGTTAATATAATAAAAATTAGTCTTAAAGTACACAAAAAATTAAGTTTTGGAAGCAAAATTTGATGTGGGAGGCCCGGCGCCTAAGTGGTGCACGAGGCACCCCCAAGGCGAGTTTGGCAAAACTGTCGCATCTGAGGCTCACCCGAGGTGCACCCTGGGTACATTTTTCAGAATGGGTGCACCCAATGAGCGCTCGAGGCGTGGTTTCCAGAACCGTGGTACCCGAGCAGTGCTCGACTGGCGCTTGAGCACCAGTCTGGGTATATATACCTGCACGATCCATTTTTCAGTCATTTTTTCGAGAGAAAGAGAGAGAGAGGAGAGAGGGAGAGTGGAGGAGAAGAGAGAGAAGGTAGGGTTTGAAGCTTTCAGGTCCATTTTCGGGTTAGAGCTGGTTGAAGAAATCGTAGATTGGGTTGAGATAAGTGCACCCATATGCTTTTCTTTCTCTTCTAACTCTTTTTATTTCATTGCTTTTGGGTATTTTTGTTCCGATACCCGTCCAATTATGTGTTTTACGTTACTCATATCTTAAATATGCATATATGTTGATTTTGTATACGATTTAGAAGTTTTGTATGGTATTGTGTTATGTGGAAACCCTAACCTCGTGCCCTATAATCTTTTCCCATTTATTTTTAGATTTTTACATGATTTGGCCTTAGAAAATTAAAACCCTAACTTGTGAACGTGATTAATTGGTGTTTATGTATATGTAGTTTGTATTTGTTATTTTGTATGTTCTGAAAATTATGTTGGATGCCTTTTGTGAAGGGATTTGTTGTCCGAAAGTCATAAAGTTTTATTTTGCTCAATGTGGTAAAATTTTTTCAATTTTTTCCAAGCTCTATGTTAATTTATACATGTATTTAAAGTCATGTGAAAACTTGTGTTTCCATGAAAATGATAATCTGTATCTGTACCCAAAAATATGAGAATTATGCAAAGTATAATAAGAAAACTCCGCAATTGATTATATTTGATGATTTATTCTCTAGGGAGTGGGAACTTTATTCTAAGAAAATGGTCGACTTTCCCTTAATGATAAGTAATCATGTAATTGGATTAAAGATTTATATATCAGAGGGTGATATGCCTTGACATGCCTTAGAATATTACAGTGGTAGATCGAGGAATACTCCTAAGCCACGGGAGACAGGGTGGCATATGTTTATGGCATCATATATCTGGTTAAAAGTATATCGTTCACCACGGGATATTGAATTGAGTGGGTAGTACCTTAAAATATGTGAAAGTATACACATTCTTTTTCTCGTTCGGCTATTCTATTAGCTGGTAAAGTATGCTAGCTCTGATCCCTAAATACGAATGAATTTCTACATGTTTTAGAATCTAAAGGAATCAAATATAAATATGAAAAGATAAATCAGTTTTAGAAAATGTATTGAATCATGTTTTACGTTTATGCGTCTATATTACATTCCTATTCCATTCTCTTAATTTATTTTGAGTATATTACTTATTATCTTTGATTATATTGCGCCTTACTGAGCATCCAACTCACTTCTTATTATTTTCTTGCGTTCAAATGAGTACAAGCTTATATCCGATGAGTTAGAGTAGAGATTGTAAGTTGGCTAGGTTGTGGATTTGAAAGATTATTTTATAGACTTAGATTTTATGGTTTTATATTTATGCATAGATGACTTTTGTACATTTTGATGGATATGTACTGTTGTATATTATGCATATTGATAATATATAGATGAGTTAATTTCCACTATGTATTGATGATTGCATATATACTTTCGTAAGTTATTATAGTTTGATTTTAGGTGCCTAGGGGCATCTTTATGTGCCGACATTGTGTTTGAAGATATGACGTTGAAGCCATGCATTAGATTTTGTGGCTTTTAAATCATGTGTGTTTGTGTATGTAATATGTATATACTTATACAGGTGTATAGTACAGGTTTGTGCAAGTTTGACGGACGGGACCTTGCCGGTTCTCGGTTAGTATATGGTCCGTCACATAGCCAAACCAGCCAATGTATCATGTGATGATGTCGAATTGTCAACCTATACAAAACTAGTTGAACCGGCCACTGAATTGGCTCCTAAACTAGCAGTAAATCGACTAAATCATCCATATTGATATTGAAATTTGTAACCTATGAAAATATGTTGAATCGGCTGAACCGGTAGGCAGACCGGCCAAGACATCATGTGCTGATACTGAATTTTCAACTTGTGAACTAGCTATTGAAATTAAGTTAAACTGGCCATTGAACCGACCCCTAAAAATTAGCATATAAACCGATTAAAGTATCCTTACTGATACTGAAATTTATAGCCTATGAAAATATATTGAACTAGCCCCTGAACTGACTAAATCAGTAGCCAAACCGGCCAGGTATCATGTGATGATGCTAAATTGTTAACTTGTAGAAAACTAATTAAACTGGCCACTAAACCGGCCCCTGAACTGCAGCTAAACCGGCTAAATTACCTTTACTGATGCTGAAATTTGTAGCCTATAAAAATATGTTAAACTGGTCCCTAAACTAACTGAACCGGCAGCCAAACCGACTATGGCATTATGTGCTGATGTTGAATTTTCAACCTATGAACCAGCTACTGAATAAGTTAAATCGGCTACTAAACCGGCCTCTAAAAACAATAGCTAAACCAGCTAAAGCATCCTTGTTGATGCTAAAATTTATAGCCTATGAAAATATATTGAACCGGGCCCTGAACCGATTAAATCGGTAGCCAAACCAGCTAAGGTGTCATGTGATGATGCTGAATTGTCAACTTGTAGAAAACTAGTTGAACTGGGTATTAAACCTGCCTCTAAACCAGCATCTAAACCGGTCAAAGCATCCTTACTGATACTAAAATTTGGAGCCTATGAAAATATGTTGAATGGACCCTAAACCGGAAGCAAATCGGCCGAAGCATCATGTGCTAGTGCTGAATTTTCAGCCTACAGAAAGTAGGTTGAACCGGCCATCAAACCAACAAAACGCACTATGTGCTAGTCTTGATTTTTCAGCATAAGTAAAATTTGCTTTGAGGCAATTAAACTGGTTAATGTATTTGAATTGTCAGCGTATTTACATATTTTAAGATTTTGTTGTTTTGCTACATCTCTAATATTTAGATGCTAAATATGAGCTACTACATTTATGAAAGCTTAAGTGGAAGCACCCAACACGTGTTTGAGCCTCTTTTTGAGTGCCGATTCTAGCAGGGGTGCCCAAATTTTGCCCGACGTGTACTCGAGAGCCAGATCTAGGGGAAGGGCGTCTGAAGCGTGCTCAACGCGTACTCAAGTACCAATTCGGCTATTTAAGCGAACTGGATGTTTCTTTCCATCATTTTCATGTGGAAAATCGAGAGAGGAGAGAGAGAGAGTGGAGAAGAGAGAGGGAAGGAGGAGATCAGATCGAGGCTATCGGGTTCGTTTTTGACTTGGGGCTAGTTGAAGAAGTTATAGATCGGGTCGTGGTAAGTGCATTCATATACTTTTTTTTTCCTCTTTTTGCACTTTTTGTTTCGTTCTCTTCAGATATTTTTTTTCGATATCCATCTATACTTTTATTTTATGATACCCATGACTTGAACATGCATATATATTGATTTTATGTTTGATTTCTAAATTTTATGCGGTATTTCGTATGTGAAACCCTAACCCCACACCCGAATACTTTTACCCATTTATTTTGAGATTTTTGCATGAATTGGTTTTAGAAAATTAATACCCATATCTTGAATATGATTATTTATCGATTAGGTGTATGATTTAGTAGTTTTATGCGGTTTTGTGCACGTGGAAAACCTTAACCCACGCCTCGACATTTTTACCTGTGTAATTTGGGGTTTATGTACGATTTGATTTTAGATAATTGAAATCCTAACTTTATAAATGATTTTACTTGGATTGTTTGATATTTATTTACGTATACATTATATACGATAATTTATGCATTTTGAAATTATGTGATAAACTATTTATGAAGGGATTTATTATCTAGAAGCTCTAAAATTATATTTTGCTCATTATGGCAAGAATTTCTAATTTTATCAAGTTTTATATTGATTTATGTATGTATTTAAAGGCATATAAAGATTTAAATTCATAAGAATATGAAAATGTGTATTAGTATGCTCAAGAATATGATTACCAGTATCTGTATCCGAGAATTATATAAGTTATGCAAAGTATATGAAAAAAATCCCACAATTTGTTATATTTGATAAATTGTTCTCAAGAGAGTGTGAACTTTGTATAAGAATTATGGTGGAACCTTCCCTTAAAAATAAGTAATCGTAAAATTGGACAAAATATTTATATTTTAGAAGGTAGTATTCCCTGACATACCTTAGGATATTACAATGGTAAATCGAGGAATTGCCCTGAGCCACAGGGGACATGGTGGTAAAAAAATAAGGACTATTGGCCCAATTTAGCCAAGATTATAGGTGTACCGTCTACCACAATACGGTAAATTTGAAGTCCATGAGTAGTGCTTTAGATTATGTTGAATAATATGATCCTTTTTTCAATTTACTACTCTGTTAGCTGGTAAGGTTTACTGTCCTTGGTTTGCAAATATGATGAAATTTTTACATGTGAAAGGTAAATGTGTTCTAAAAAGTGTATTTGATCATACTTCATGTTTATGCATTTATATTGTACTATTATTCCATTTATTTATTTTATTTTGAGTATATTACTTACTGCCCTCAATTATATTATATCTTACTGAATATTTGGCTCGCTCATTGCTATTTTCTTCTCTTCAAATGAGTACGAATTTATATCTGATGAGGCAGAGTAAAGGATTAGACGTTGGCTAGGCTGCTGACTTTGGAAGATGATTTTGTGGATTTAGTTTTTTTGGTTTTGTACCTCATAGAGTATTTTTGTATATTTTGTGATGGATATGTATATTGATGTATTATTATATTGATGATATACAAATAGTTTAGTTTTTACGGTATTTTGATGGTTTTATATGCTTTCGCAGGTTTTTATAGTTTGTTTAGGTATCTAGTGGCATCTTATCTTAACCGACATTATAACTGGAGTTATAACGTTGGTTCCATAAATTTGTTGTGGCTTTGTAGATCATATGTGTATTTGTTATTGAGATATATATGTTGTACAGGAATATTATATAAGTTTGTATTAATTTGACAACCATTTTACAGTCAAAACCTTCCTAATTTTCGGTTACGATTTTGGGGTCGTCACAAGTAACACTTTACAATTGCATCAATTATGCTATTGTTGATTAAATTTTAGCCTCTAAATGATGTATGGCATTGCCTGTGGTACAATAAACTATAATGTTTTTAGTAATGTCAATCCCATCATTATATATGAATAAAAGTAATAACATACAACAAATATATACCATCATTTTTTTGATAAACATCATATATAACAAAATGCTTTCATTTTTCATAATCTGTGTTTCCCATGTTGGTAATCAGTTAATTCACAGATATGATACTACCCTAACATTTTATTATAATGAGAGACAACAATTAGCAATCTCTAATACTTTTATTGATTAAGACAATTATTCTTAAATGGTTTAGCAATTAGATTAATATCACATCTAACATTTAAGTTAGTGTCTCATCAAATAAATTTACCAAATTAATACATAATTATAATCATATAACCTATTAAAAATACATGATATAAAATAATAAATACTTAACCGTTATAAGAGTCCCAATCTTATCTAAACTTAGAGTCCAACTGCATTAACACATCACCTCCTAGCCGAGCTAGGATTCCTAATTGCATTAGGATAGAACAACTTATTTTTAAGTTATGATTATTATATTGTGGTCTATATTAAAATTTTTTAAAATTAAACTATAAATCTTCAATACTAGAATATGGGACACCACCACTTCTCAGTGTTTTAATTAAATTAACATAATCAAAAATAAAATGATTTTTATTTTAGGCAAAAGAATTTTATTTGTAACAGCAATTATTCCAAACAAAAATTATGCTTTTTAAAAGCTTTTCATCACCCAATTTTATCATATAAAAACATACAGATGGACCAAAAACCGATAAACAAATGTGAGCGTGGATCCAACCACCGACTGTCGGCTCAATTACGTCACACCAACGCAGGGCTGCTGGCTTGCGCACTGTAGCCAAGCAGTAAGCTGTCAGCTGGTGGATACAGCAGGCAAACAGCCCAAAGCTGCTGTCTATCCAGCCAAGCAACCCAAGGCTGCGCCATATAGTTTTCTAAAATCCAAAATATTGCCCTGCAGCAATATTTGCTGCAACGGCAGCAACATCATATATGTTTTCAAAAACAAATTCTGGATTTAAAATGTAACTTCAAAAAACAATATTTTGGGATAAATTAAAATACAAATTTATATGTAGCGACTTAAAGATCTTGTTGGGTCTATCCAAAAATCAAAACTAATTTAGCCTATCGGCTTAACTCATTGACAAAATCGAAGGCCCAAAAGGTGATGAAACCTGTTAGACATTGTAATGTTCCAAGAATAATAGCTCTAACAAAGTATTCCTAAAGGTTGCCCAATGAATCAAGGCCTATGAAGGGTCCCCGTGGCTGAAAAATAATTGAACTGCAAGCTATGGATGGTTAGCCATCTAGTCAGACTAACAGATGGTTGTGGATCTGGATTCAGATTATATAGAGGTGAATGGTGTTGAGACAATAAGATTGCCTAGTGAGTGAAGAGTCAAATTTTTAGTCGGTTGGCCAACTCGATGCACTCAGTCAATATTTTGTGCTCTGCCCGGTTGCCCCTCCAGTACACATGATTGGCCCAATCTGACATATTTAACCTTTCCCCCACGATGCAGAGTGTGTGGTGTGTAGCTAACCAGAACAATTAGCGACGGATTGGGTTTTTGGATCAGTACTTTGCAAATCTCACTTCTAATAAACAAACTATTTAGAGGTTTGATTTGAGAAGTTGCACATATGAAGTATTAATGTGTGCAAAGAGTAAAATGAGCGCAACTTGCACACATCAAGGGGCTTTCCTATGCCAATGCATAATATGGGTGTGAATAATGTGCACCTAAAGAATACATATGTGCTTATATCAGATATAAAAATCTTGTTCAATTTTTAGGGAAAAAAAGAGGGAGATCATTGAATATAATGGGTGCCATACAAAGAGTGAGAAAATTGGAAAGAGAGAGAGCATGAGGTTTAAAAACCGGTTAAGGTTTAATTTAAATTTAATTCGTTGCCAAATTCAAGTAAATTTCTATAGTCTAGTTTATAGGATATATTACCGTTCAATTACTCATGCTTCTTGGTGTAGTCTTCTTTTGTGGGTGGGGTTCATAGGAGTGTTTTGACTTATATTCAACCAATCATTCATATAAATTATTATGAAAGAATTGTGAAGAGAGTTATATTTATAATCGGATATTTTTATAGTGAGTTGCTATGATTTTTTTCTTGATGGAGAATGATTTTTGTCAGTACCCCAATACAAAACACGAAATTAAAATATATTATAATTAGACTTTAATTAAAACTTTTAAATAAAATATATTTAACAATTGACTTACTCTTATTCAAATACTAAAATGCGATTCTATAATAAATAATGTTAAATGGTCTGATAATAAATATGACAAAGTATAGAATCAATAATCTATATTTTAAAGTGGTTTCGATAGCTAATCACTTGATCAACTAATAACTATAATTAGGAAAAGTATCACCAAATCGGATAATAAAAATATTCAATAATCAAAATTGGAATACAAACTTAAGGCTCATGGCCAATTGTAATAGTCCAAAAATTAGTATAACAAATTCTAAATTTAGTAATAAAAAATACAATTAAAATGACCTAAAGTTATTTATTCTATAAAACTTTCTCCACATCCAAAATCCCCACAATTACATCTAAGTCCACTAATATGAAGAGTTAGTAAAAGATGGTAATAATAAGCCTAATACTTAATAAGTATGTATTGTATTTGGTTATTGGAATGAAATAATTTATAAATAGAATAATTATTTTTAAAGAATAGAATAAGATGATAATAAAATTAAAATTTTTATTTTTATATTTTGTTATTGTAATAAAATAAGTTAAGAATTAAAATTTTAATATTTGGTATATAGTAATAGTAATAATATAAGGAATATAATAATAATAATAATAATAATAATAATAATAATAATAATAATAATAATAATAATAATAATAATAATAATAACGTGGGAATAACTATTCCTTACATGTAAGGAATAAAGTAGAAAAAAAAATACCTAAGAGCATGTGATATTTTTTATTCCCCATATTAGAAGAATAAATATTCTTCCGATAATATTTATTTCATGTCAAAAAGTAACCAAATAGTAGAATAGCTATTTCATTAAAAATAATATGGGAATATAATTTTTATTTTTACCAATAAAATATACACTAATTAAGAAAAGTATCGCCAAATTGGATAACAAAATTATTCAATAATCAAAATAGGAATACAAACTTAACGCTCATGGCCAACTGTAATAGTCCAAAAATTAGTATAACAAATTCTAAATTTAGTGATCCAAAATACAATTAGAATGACCTAAAGTTATTTATTCTATAAAGCTTTCTCCTTATCCAAAATCCTCACAATTACATCTATGTCCACTAATATGGAGAGTTAGTAAAAGATGGTAATAATAAGCTTAATACTTAGTAAAATATGTATAATTATATATATTTATATAATTATACATTTGAAGGATAATAATTATAGTCAAAATCTAAACTCCTAACAATGTTGAAATAATGATAAAATATCAAAAACACCATTTGAAAGTATAAAAACTAATAATTAGTGATGATTTTATTAATAAGAGTCAAATATTAAAGTTCATACTATAATTATTTTTATATGTTCAAGGGTTATATGTGTCACGACCCAGGAACACAATATTCGTAGGTCAAAATAAAATCAATAATATATATTTTATTAACCATAATAACTCAACCCGGACGTGACAATCTGAACACATATAGGACCCAACATGATAAACCCCGCACAAGATCTCATCGGATATAAATTCGGACAAACACAGTATACGGCCTGCCATCTAAATATCGCAAGGAAAGTATTCAACATTACAACAACTCATTAACATAACACGATAACTCCAAACTTATTCTATACATGGATCAAAGCCTTTATCCGGCCATAGACAAAACCATAATATATTCTCGAGATTAGAAATATAACCAATATGAACATCTCCACTCACCGATAGAGATCTGTCGCATCAGACAACGTCTAAACTCTACAAGCATATCCAAATCACTAGTCTGAAGGGATAAAATATGAAAATATAAGCCTAGAACTCAACAAGTATCAATAATTGTATAAAACGGTACACATAAATCAGAAGTAGGGATATCGTATAGCAATCACGTAAAACAAAACACAATGTCTGTACACAGTATTAGAGTCATGAATAATGTGTGGCAATGGGATCCTGTAAGGAGTTGTTGTGTCATGTTATTGGCTATGTGATGATTGTTGTGCTGTTATCTTAATGTCATGGAGACATTTCTGATGAATTACGTATATTATTCAGGATATTTCACAGGTTTTCTATAGTCTGATGGCCGTATTATATATGAAACTCTGTCAAATTTTCGGTAGAAAATACGGTCCGCCATAATTTGCCGACTAAACCTATCAGAAAACCGGTGCTTGCAAGTGAACCGGTCGCAGCACCAATTTGGCATTTTTACAAATCTGGGTGAATCGTTTGGAATTTTATGGGTATCCCGGTCATATACAGTATGTTAAGATAGAGAATTAACCAAATATCAAGTGAACCAGTTAATTATAGGGTGAACCAGCTGCTAAACTCAAACAACGAATCGATTTCAGCAAAACCAGTTCAACTTTTAGTTCTTGAGTGAAATAAGTGACCAATTCAGGCATGTAAAATACTTGAGTGGATCAGCCAACCCATTTTGGTATATAATAAATCAGTTCACATGATAAAATAAAAAGAATTTCATTAAAATGACCAAGTTGGTCTATGAACCGATAAACCGGTCAGAGAAATTCAAAGTATCAAACTGGTTGGTAAATTGGTAAAATTAGAATGTTGTGGATCAAAAGCCACTTAATATGTCGCCCAAAAATTTATTTCAGCACTTCAAAACTTTTATGGCTTGATATTTTTACGATACTCGATTGTATGATTTTTAATATGTATATGTCAAATTTATGCATGGGTAGAGGCTTAATATGACCTTATAAGAATTTAAGAATTTTCTCTAAAATGAGACAATTAAGAAAAGGAGAAGAAGAAGTTTCCACTAATAAAGTTTTAAAAAGTAAGGAAAAAAACTAAGGAATTTTTTTTTAGATGATGGTATTCCCTAACATGTCTTAGGATATTATAGTGTAGATCGTTGTCTGAATAAGTATTACTTTGTGATTTTGGCCCCATCTACCAGGAGATAATAGGTAGTACTATCCTGTCTTCGGGATATAAATATGGAAGATAAGGCCTTTAATTGTATAGAGTGAACGCAATGCAGACATCGATTGTACGCTTCATTAGCTAGTAAGGCTTACTAGCCATGATTTTTCAAGTTAAAAAAGGTAGAAAGTGCCAAAAATTAAAAAGAAATAAATATACAAGAAAAAAAAGAGAAGGTTGAATGCATCATGAAAAGACTTCTAAAAAATATATATGTACTTTTTTCATATATCATGATTTCGATTCCTTCCTTATAATTTATTTTTAAGTAAAATGTGTATGTCCTTGATTATTATGTTCTTGCCTAGCATTTGGCTCGCTTTCTTGCTATTTTTCTTATCCTCCAGATGCCTCTCAGGAATTCATACCCAATGAGCAAGAATAGAAAAAACAATTTTAGTTTGGCCGTATTTGAGATTTTTTTGTAGTCTCTGATGATGAATAAGTTATAAAATTTCTAAATTTCTAGATCATGTATAAATGCTGATAATGTTAATATTTTCACAGATATATTAGTTATCTTTATACTACCACAGTTTTTTATTATGATGATTATGAGATTTTAGCTGGCATCATTCCTGAACAGGATTCTATACATGATGAGTAAACTATTTACATTAATATGATAATAATGCAATGAATTATAAAATAAGAAGTTAGGACATGACAGTTATGATATCAGAGAATATTTTTTAGGAGAAGCCTTAGGTTGATCAATTTTAATGCGAAAGTTTAGGATTTATTCTTTAAAAACTTTTAATATAGTATTTCTGGCCTAGATTTTAGGTGCTGACTTGTTTGTTAATATTTGAACAATAGGAATCGTAGAATGGCCAGCCGAAAAAGATATGCTCAACCCAATCAAGCGGATCGGGAGGCCAAGTACTTCAATTTTATGGGATGTATGACGGAAGTCATGGAGTCTATGGTGCAGCATAATATGGCACCAATTGTAGCCCCAACTCTTGCATCAACAAATCAAGGGCCATCCACTTATAATAGATTCAATAATGAGCGGGTGTCCGAGTTTATGGGAGAGCTTGACCTGATCAAGGCAAATGTCTTAATCCATAGACTTAAGAAGGTCTTTTCCGTGATCCGATATCCTGAGGAGGACAAGGTCCTGTTCGCATCTTACTGACTTAATGGAGAGGCAGACTACTGGTGGGAGATAGAAAAATGAGTTTTTGGCGTGCCCGAGGCTAAGATCACTAGGGAGATGTTTGAAGACACATTTAGGGAGAAGTACTTTCCAACCAGCCTCCGTGAGCAAAAGGAGGAGTTCATGCATTTAAGGCAATGAAATTGGACTGTGACGGAATATGATGCTAAGTTCACTGAGTTATCCCGCTATGCTCTATATCTGGTGGAGGATGGTGTGAGAAAGGCAAGGAAGTTTCAGCAAGGTCCACGAGATAATATCCGAAAACAACTATCAACAGTGAAATTGCGGACCTATGGAGAGGTACTTGTCCGTGACTTTATTTATGAAAAGGAGCTCGAGAAGGAGGCATATTTCAAAAAGATGGCACATCGAGGAGGTCAAAGCTTGGAGGCAAGTTCTGGGGCCGGAGGACTGGCGAAGAAAGAAAAGATAGCCGACAAAGGAAAGAGCAATGCAGTTGTTCCACCTGTGCCTCAGCAGCAATCAAAGACCGCATGCTTTCTATGCGGGAAAATGCACCCTAGAAAACCTTACTTCAAGTCATCAGGGGCATGTTTCAACTGTGGAGAGCAGGGCTACCTGATAAAAAACTGCCTTATCCCAAAAACTGAATCGAAGAAGCCTATTGTACCAGGCAAGACTTTTTCTGTGTCGATTTAGGAGGCGAAGGTCGTTCTGCATGTGGTTGAAGGTACTATTCTTATCTATAACACCCAAACACATGTTTTATTCAATTCAGGATCCACGCACTCCTTTGTGTCTTTTCAATTTGCATGCCATCTTAAGTCACCCCCAAAGATCTTTGATTATTCCTTTCTGATATCGACACCTATGAGCTCTTTTGTGAAGACCCATATTGTGTACCCGCGGTGTATGATTCAGGTGGATGAGCTTCTATTGGCTATAGATCTAATTCTACTTAAGATGGAGGATTTTGAGATTATTTTGGGCATGGACTGGCTGACAAGCAACCACGCTAGCATAGATTGCTTCCACAAGCAGGTCCATTTCTCTATTCCGGGGCACGATGTATTCTTTATTCAAGGGGAAAGGCGTCAGAAAGCGCCTGTTCTAATTTTGGCCCTTCATGCTCGGCACCTTATCCAAAATGGGTGTCAAGCTTATCTTGCTTATGCCTATTCGGTTGGGAGCCATGACGTGTAAGTGAGTGATATTCCGATAGTGCGCGACTTTGTCGATGTTTTCTCGAAGGAGTTGCCTAGATTATCACCTCATTGAGAGATTGAATTCAAGGTTAAACTTAAGCCCGGATCAGGTCCCATATCCAAGGCACCATATCGAATGGCGCTTATTGAATTGAAGAAATTTAAATAGTAGCTAATGGAGTTACTGGAGAAGGGCTTTATCAGACCCAGTGTGTCTCCCTAGAACGCACCGGTTTTATTTGTTAAGAAGAAGGATGGGATCTTGCTCTTATGTATCGATTATCATGAGCTAAATAAAATCACGATCAAGAACAAATACCCACTGCCACGTATCGACAATTTATTTGGTTAATTACAAGGCACCCAGGTATTCTCCAAGATCGATCTTAGGCCCAGATATCATCAACTGCTGATTAAGTAAGAGGATGTACCCAAGGCTACTTTTCGAATGAGATATGGCCATTATGAATTCTTGGTTATACCATTCGGTCTGACTAATGTTCCTGCAGCCTTCATAGATCTCATAAATCAGATTTTCCAACCATATCTAGACAAATTTGTTATGGTGTTTATCGATGATATCCTTATTTATTCTAAGAATTATGATGAGTATGAGGAGCATTTGAAGATTATGTTGTAGACACTAAGGGAGAAGAAGCTTTTTGCCAAGCTAAAGAAATGTAAATTCGGGCTTGAGCATGTGGTATTCTTGGGTCATGTTATATCTGATAGAGGTATTTCAGTTGATCCAAAGAAGGTCGAAACTGTTTCTAGCTAGAGCCGACCCAGTATTGTTGTCACATCTTGCATTCTTATACTCTTCTTAATCATAGGGAATATATACTTATCTTAACAATTTAAAAATCACAATAAACCATAATACATAAGATCTAAAAAAAATAATGCAAATCATCAATGGTTTTGACATTCATTCAACAATAATATGAATATAGCTTGTGATAAGAAAATTTGCCAACTAAAATCCCAAACTCATCTTATAAAAATTACACCGAAACTTATAAGATAACTATAAAAAATTTGTAAATATATTTCTAAACTATCAATATTAAAATTTACATTTATAGGATACTTATAAATTTACAAGTTCTTACATCATCACTTAAACTAAATTAGTTACATCATTACTGATTTTTACATACTTATTGATTCTTCCTTACTTTTGTTTATTAAATTTGAACTTCTATGAAGTATCTGAAGGGAAAGAAAATAGTAAGAGAGTAAGCTAAATATTCAGTAAAAATATAATAGTCGAGGATATGCATATTTTTATCTTTAAAATAATTTATGAGGAGGAATAGGAATCATGATGTATGTAAAGATATATATATACTTTCAGAATATTTTTATAATGCAATTGACTTTTTTTTTCTTGTACTTAATTCTTATTACTTGTCAACACATTCTTACCTTACATATGTCGAAGAATCATGGCTAGTAGACTTTACCAGTTAACGGAATATTTGAACGATATCTGGATTGTGTTAATCCACACAATCAAAAGTTAAAATTATACAATATAGCGATACTTTTTTCCTTATTTACATCCCAAAGACAGGATAGATTATATTCACTCCACACAAATCAAAGGTCTTATCTTCCGTATTTACATCCCGAAAATAAAGTAGTACTATCTATTAGCTCCTAGTAGACAGGGCCAAAATCACACAGCGATACTTATTCAGATAATAGTCTACACTATAATATCTTAAAAAATGCCAGGAGATACTATCCACTGAAATAAAGATCATTGGTTCAGTTTTCTTACTTCTTAAAATTTTGTAGTGAAAGCCCTTATTCACAATCTTGCTTCTTTTTCTTAATTTTCTCATCTTAGATAAAATTCATATTTCATTGGTGTCATATTAACTTCCACTCATGCATAACATATCATATATGTTCATAATAAAATCACGATAAAGCATATCGTATATATCTATAATAAAATCATATCAATTTATAACATAAATTTATATACATTTTAACATGTGTTAGACATACTTTAGACAATATATTATTCGAATTTTGATTCATAAATTCTATAATTTACCGGTTTAGTTCTATTTTATCCTTTTAATTGGTTTGATCACAAATCCGATTTATAGATCGGTTCGACTTTTCATAATATTCTGTCGGTTTTATCATATGAGTCAGTTCACCATTATCCATATAATAAGTGGCCGATTTATCATTTTAAATGAGCATATATAAAAACTAATTCACTTATAATTTAGACAGTTTATTAAAAACTGATTCATTAAATATCTTCAACATCTGGTTCTTATAATGGCCAACCGATTTACATGATGTATAACTTGATTACTAATTTAATATACCATATATGGTCGATTTATTATTATTTTCCTAGTAAATTCACATTAAATTAGCAAAATAAGCAATGAGGTGCCATAAGCTGATTCGGACCAACATTTCGATTGGTTCGGGGAATCGATTTGGAGTCATTTATTTTTGAGGATATAATATTGCATTAATAAGGATGTTTCATCTATTTTGGTGGTTAGTTTAGGGCCAGTTTAGTAGCCAGTTTAGGCAACCCAAATTTCATCATCAACAAGGTGGTATTCTAGTTAGTCTAGTGGCCGATTTAGGGGCCATTCAATGGCCAATTCTGGTCAAATTTTACATGCTGTTACTTTAACATTATCTTAACATTCTTATATTTGTTCGGGTGTCAGTTGGGCTGGTTCAACTCAGTTTCATAGCTGCAATGTTTCAGCATCAGCAAAATACTTAAGGCTGATTCTGTCACAAGTTCAAGGGTCCGATTTAGTGGACATTCCAAAGTATTTTCAAAAATCATTTTACATGGTGATAGATCAACCCTAGTAATAAATAATATAACTAGGTTGGCTGCTGGTTCAATCGATTCATATCCGGTTCAGTCCACCAAAGTGGACTACCAGATTTGTATCAGAATCAACAAGGATGTCGGGGTGGGTTTTGTTGCTCATTTGGGGATCCGATTTAGTGGTCCCTTCAATGTATTTTCATGAGCCGATTTTACACAATTGTAATAAGGGTCTTAACTAATTTGTGATCAATTTTGAGCCGGTTTGGTGGTTGGATGGAGGCCGGTTTGGTCAAATGTTTCCAAACTGCCAATTTTAGCATCATTATACAGGGGTTGGTTCAGTTGTTATTTTGGGTCCAATTCAATGATTAAATCACCATAAAAAATTACTTTCCATACATTTTCAGAATCAGTACATAATTTTGGACCGGTTATATGAAATTTTCAATTTTATGCTTACCCAGCTTAAAGTTATACACTGATTTTGCTTGCACAGCTCTGCTTCTGGCTGGTTCAGTGACATTTCCTTTTCTTTGGGTTGAATCGTTCAAATTTTGGGTTGATAAAATTATGCCAATTTTATGTCATATTGTGGGTTCATTGAAGCATCTTACATAATTTTTGTGAAGCTTGAATCGGCCTAAAACTTGATAAAAATAGCAGTCAAAGTCAGCACTAGTAGCTACTCTATTTCTATCAAGTTCAATCTGCCAGTCTACATTGTTTCTATCGAATCGGCCAATTTCATGAAGACTTATTCAAAAATAAAAATATAGTAATTTAGCCAACATATTAAAGTTTCTTCAATAAAATATTTACGGGATAAATTGGTCATTGACAATATGTAAAAATTAGCATCTCAGCAAGCATAACAACATGCTTCAGAACAAACTTCATGTTGCATGTTTGTGAATTTTATCTATTCTAGCATGGTTACGATAAAGATTAGTTCAGAACAAAAATATGGTGATTTAGCTAACATTTTAAAGTATATCCAGAAAAAAATTTCATGGCATGGATCGATCAAATAAGACATGTAAAAATTTGGATATCAGTATGGTGTAGCAGAGTTCAGCAATATAGTTCCATTTTTACATGTTACTAAACTTTGTTCATTCTAGCATGCATTCGGTGAGAATTTAAAGTATTGGACTAACAATATTTCAAGCTAAGATCAAGATTTAATAGAAAATCAAAGAGGGAGAGGAGTTTTTGTCCAGAAATATTTTATATTCAATTTTGAATCTTAGTAGCCAACCGGGTTCCTCTTGGTTCTAGTTCAACTTCAGCTTCCTATTTTGCTTTGCACTTTTCCTCCAATTTTCTTCCCTATTTCTTTTATTTATTTATTCTTCAACGTGCCTAGTCATACCCAATTAAATTTGGAGCAGCCACATGCCCCGTAAGGTGATAAACTCTTGGCTTCCTAAGCCATGCAAAAGTAGTAAGGCGGCTCTCTCTCCTTTAACCACTTATTTGAGTTTCATTTGTTGATTAATTTTTAATATGTTTTAGTCTCTCATCATCCATGTGTATCACTTCTCTTTTATGCCATTTTTTTTACTTTTCAATTAATTAATTACTTGGTAAAAAGAGAGAAAAATTGAGCTGCCATGAGGTGATGCTGAGATTTGAAATCAGTATTGCTGATTTATCCCTTGCTAGTGCTGTGCACGATTTCCCCTCTTTCCCTTAATTTTTGTTGGAGTATTGGACTTAGGAGGATGTTTCCATGTGTTTAGGAGAATCTTAGGCATGTATGATTTGAATACTTTATGAAATTCTTGGAAAATTGGATGAAATTTGAGCAGGTCGAGACTACTACTAATGCCTTGACTTCCTTGCTGAATTTTGATGATTTTTAACTTATTTGGGTGTTGTAATATATATGTGTGTGCTTAATTAATTTAATTTATATTATATTTGATCCATTGGTCCAAGTTCGGTTATTAATCAGTATGAGGTGATGCTGAGATTTGAAATCAGTATTGCTGATTTATCCCTTGCTAGTGCTGTGCACGATTTCCCCTCTTTCCCTTAATTTTTGTTGGAGTATTGGACTTAGGAGGATGTTTCCATGTGTTTAGGAGAATCTTAGGCATGTATGATTTGAATACTTTATGAAATTCTTGGAAAATTGGATGAAATTTGAGCAGGTCGACTACTACTAATGCCTTGACTTCCTTGCTGAATTTTGATGATTTTTAACTTATTTGGGTGTTGTAATATATATAAGTTTGCTTAATTAATTTAATTTATACTATATTTGATCCATTGGTCCAAGTTCGGTTATTAATCGGGTGCAAATTCAGTGACCGAATTATCTTATCGTTAACCAAAATCAATTTGATTATTAATTAATGTGAAAATTTATTAACCGAATTAGTTCTATATTTTATTAATTGGAATTGAAGTCGATTTCATCAAATAAATTTTTATCACATTTCAATATGAGGTCCTCGCTTCTTGGTTTTTACTATTCATTGACATTAATTTTACATAAATTAATTTAGCTTACCGAATTATGAATAATAAAATCTCGGTCCTTACAATTGTGACCAAAATTCGAAGCTTCCTGGGCATGGCAAGTTATTACCGATGGTTTGTGGAGAACTTTTCTAGAATTGCTTTGCTTTCGCCTAGCTCACAAGAAAGGAGACCAATTTTAAATGGACTGAGGATTGCGAGCAAAGTTTCCAAAAACTAAAGGCTTGACTGACAACTGCTCCATCCTGACCATTCTTGAAGGGTCTTGAGGATTCGTGGTCTATTATGACGCATCCCACTGGGACTAGGCTGCGTCCTAATACAGCATGAAAAAGTAGTTGCTTATGGATCTCAACAGCAAAAAATTCATGAAAAGAACTACCCAACCTATGATCTGGAGTTAGTCGCGATAATCTTTGCTCTAAAAATCTGACGGTATTATCTTTATGGGGAGAAATTCCTTGTATACTCCGATCATAAAAGTCTTAAGTACTTATTTTCCAAAAAGGAGCTGAATATAAGACAAATGAGGTGGATCGATTTCTTAAAGGATTATATTTGTGAAATCCTGTACCAACCAGGCAAAACTAACATCATAGCCAATGCCCTTAGTCGTCGGATGGGTTTTTTGGAGAGAATGCAGATCAAGGAAATGGAAATACTGGAGAACATAAAACAATGTGATATCCAGTGCTATGTCTAAGGCAATCACATGATACTGGCATATTTTCAGATCCAACTTGAAGTTCTAAATAAGATCAAGGAGGAGCAAGCAGATAATCCATTTCTAATAGATATCGCTAGAGAATTAAGTCGTGACTCCCGAGCTGATTTCAACATCTGTACTGATGGAGTCCTCAGATTCCATGACAAGCTATGTGTACTGACATTAGTGAGCTAAAGGACAATATCTTAAAAGAGGGTCATCGCTCTAGTATACTATCCATTCTGGAATCAATATGATGTACCAGGATATGAGGAAATCCTTTTGGTGGAGAAATATAAAAAAAGAAATTGATAATGGATTTTATCAATGAAAAAATTCGTTCCCATAATTTCGATTCGCATCCAAAATTTAAATTTTATCTGACACACCTCAACATTTTAGGAGATTAATTGCTAGACTCAGTTTGCAACAGAACAAGTTACTGTTGATCAAATTAGTATTCCAATGGACCCAAAATCAACCCAGAAGCCGTCAAAACTTTTGGACAACAACCTAACTTAAATTCATGATCAAAATTAATATTTAGAAGGATTCGAAAGTATCTACATAAAATTTTATACACTTAAATAAATTTAGAAGTAGTATAAATTAAGGGGCTAACTAATACAATAATAAATTAAGTTAATTTTAATACACCATTAACAATTATATTTTAATTGAATTTGAGGGACACATGTCACCTCTTCATAATCTCATACTTAGTAAAATTTTGAAGGAAGGAAATGAATAAAATTTTGAAGGAAGGAAATGAAGGGGAGGGGAAGCCATGGCTCACCCCTCACACACACACACACACACACACACACACACACACACATGCACTTGTATAAAAAAAAAAAAGAAATGAGAAACAATTTTACACATGCACTTGTATAAAAAAAAAAAGAAATGAGAAACAAGTTTTCATAAAACTTTTAGTGGGACACTTGACACATTAAGGGGCTTAACATGTAACCAAATAATCATCAATAGGGTTCCAACAAGTGGCTTAATGAGGGACCAACAACTTATCTTCATGCAACTGGGGTGTCATCATCGGATAGCTAGGAAATTGCCAGCCTATAGGACATGTGACACCACCAAAAAAATCAACCAATGACTCATCATTTTAAGGGACTAATATATCTATAATTTCACAAAAAGAATTGAAAAAAATGGAGAGAGAGAAGGAAGAAAAGAGAAGCCAAAACCGGGAGGAAAACAGAGCAGAGAAGCTACTCGACAATTTTGAGAAGAAGCTTCAAGAATTTTTCTACATTACTTCGGGCAAGACCTCCTGCAATGCACCGGGTTATTTTTCTTAGATAACCTCCGTCAATAAGAATATAAACTAATGCCCATAATTAATATTATAAAATTTTATAGAAAATTGGGCAGAATTTTATTTTTAATCAGACATTTGTCAAAATATAAATACTTATAATCAATCCTGTACAATGATCCACAATTATTATCACACAATATCACAGCCACCGCAACACCTCAGGTGGCACCGACATCATAGCTCAAGTATGATGCCGGTACAGAGAGGATGCCAACTAAAAATAACCCAACATCACCACAAATACACCCTGCGGAAGCATATAATCCACAACATATAGCGGAAGATAACCATACATCTATCACAAAGACATAATGTAAATATATCCTGAGTTTTTTAAAAAAAATCAAATACAAGTCCCTGTATCATCCATAAGGATTAAGCTAAGATCCTCAAGCTCCGTACTTGATATCAGGTTGCCTATCGTGCTCTTACGGCCTATTCAGGTTCGTCGGCATCGGTGTGCTCTTATCTAAAAGGAGAAAATAGTAAGGGTGAGCGTACAACTCAACAAGTGTAAGCATATATCACTTTAAACAATAAATAACAATAGAAAATGCTAATGGGACCGGGGCAATATGAATTTGCTATATAAAAAGAAATCTTGAGAGGAGAGGGACTTTTGGAAACATATGATAACATTAGACATATTTTTATTCTCCTTTGTTATTTACATTAAATCTTTACGGACTAAGCCCAATAGGTTATACTAGCTAACGATGCGAGAGAACGATGAGAGGAATGTGTACGCTATACATTCTAAAGTATCGGCTGCATTTGAGATCTGCAGCTACTCGACCATCGGCTACATTTTAGGCCTGTAGCTACTCGACCGTCACATTTCGATTTATTTCCCCATGTACCAGGGCAATCATCATTCTTCCACAGTAGTATCCTATAGTATGCCACGAACATCTCCCACTCACAATAGCGGCCAGGATATGAGGCCAAAGTAACTGTTGGGTTTCCACCGTGATGTTAATGGTAAACCAGAGAATACTACCCAATGAACATAATTCCGTGGTCCTTGTTTCATGATTACTCATTCATTTGGAGGAGGATCCACCACATTTTATTCACATTATCACCATCCGGGAGATCATTTCATACATTGTGTCTCCATCCAAGGGATCGTTTCATCCACATATCTCCATCCGGGAGATCCATTTAATCATTTCATGCATTGTAGATTTTTCTCCAATTACTTATACAATTCATATCTTTCTTTAGACTTAAGTATTTTGACAGTTCGATTCACATGCATAATATCATATTTCATAGATAAGAGCGAAAATTCTTACCATCAATGAGCAATTGCCATATTTAGGAGCTCCAGACCATTTTCCCTTCGCAATTGATTACAAACATATTTTCCCAAATCTTACAATTTTAAATGCACATTAGACATAGCTTCATAACAATTGAATGAGGGTAAAGCATGCCAATTGTCCATTTATTTGGTATGAACAATAACGGGGTCATTTAGAAGCTTTTGGACGCTGCAAACGGGTCGATTCTTGTGAAATCGGACGTCCGATCAATATATATGTATAATTAGGACGTGATAATTCATATTTTGAGGTCAGTTCAACACAAATCGAAGGTGGAAGCACGCAAATTTTCCCTTTCATCTTGGGTGAACAGTAACAGTAAGCTTTTAGAGCATTTGGAGACTGTGATCGGGCCATAACTTACGAAATCGGACGTCTGGTCGATCTATATACATATTTGAGATATGGTGATTCACATTTTGAGGTCCATTTAACATAATTCGAAGGTGAAAGCATGCAAATTTTCCATTTATTTTTGGATGAACAGTAATAGTGCACATTTAACACTTCCAGACACCGCGAACAGGTCGATTCTTGTAAAATCAGATGCCCGGCAAAGTATATGCATAATTAAAACTTGATAATTCATATTTTGGAGTCATTTTGATATTTGATTGAAGAGGAAATGGGAGGACCCAAGCAAGCTACGGGTTAGGGTTAGGTGGAGCCAAACCGATTGATTCGGAACTCAATTCAGACAATAAATTATAAATTTCTTGAACATTAACCACGAGTTACATATTTTTTATGATTTGGGTAGGTATCGAGATTTTGATTATATAACCTTAGTAAGCTATGATGATCATAATTTCAAATCTGGAATCTTATTTACGAATCAACATTTCTCTGTTTACAACTTCGATCGCCGATTTCCCAAATCCGGATCTTTAAGCTTTTTAATCCAAATTCTCCCGTACCTTTTGACCATAATTTACCTGTTATAACCTAATTATCTCCCGATTATCATATTTTAGAAATCTAAAACCTCATCGTCCATATTAACCATATCTTCGAAACGGATACCTTACAGAGCTCAACTTCTTCTTTCTACTTTCAAACTCAATTTTTCACATTCTAAATCTAATCCTTGATCTTTATTAATTTAATTACATCCTAATTATTGTATTTCAGAACTCGGCTCATCACACCTCCTCTCCCTCTTTTATTTGTTATTGAATTTTTGATCTTAGTTTGAAGTATTGTTGGTCTAATATTTTAAATTCTCACCGAAGCAAAACTAGAATGAGCAAAATTCAGCAACATGTCAAAATAGAACTCTATTGCTAAACTCTACTGCACCATACTGATGTCTAAATTTTTACATGTCTTATTTGATCGATTCATGCCATGAAATATTTACCGGATATACTTCATGATGTTAGCAAATCACCATATTTTTGTGAAAAAATTATTCTTCATAAAATCAGCCGGTTCGGTGGAAATAAAGTAGACTAACAGATTGAATTTGATGAAAATAGAGCAGCTATTGGTGTTGACTTTGGTTGCTATTTTCACCAAGTTTTAGACCGATTCAAACTCCAAAAAAATTATGTATGATACTTCAATAAACCAATAATATTTCATAAAAATGGCGTAATTTTATCAGCTTAATATTTGACCGATTCGGCCCAAAGAAAAAGAAGCATCACTGAACCGGTCAGAAGTAGAGTTATGCATGAAATATCATTGCATACTTTAAATTGAGTAAGAATAAAAATGGATCATATAAGCTGGTCCAAAATTTTGTATGGATTCTAGAAATGTATGTAAAATAATTTTTCTTGGTGATTTGCCCACTGAACCGGTTAGAAAACCAGAGCCTACCAGTGAACTGGCCGCAGCACCAATTTGGCATTTTGCCAAATCTGGGTGAATCAGCTTGGATTTCATGGGTAACTTGGTCATATATAGTATGTTAAGATAGAAAATTAATCAAATATCAAGTGAACCGGTTAATAATGGGATGAACTAGCTGTTAAACCAAGACAATGAATCGGTTTCCGCAAAACTAGTTCAACCCTTGGTTCTTGAGTGAAATAAGTGACCGGTTTAGACATGTAAAATACTTGAGTGGACCGGCCAACCCCTTTTTAATATATAATAAATCGGTTCATGTGATAAAATAAAAAGAATTTCATTGAAATGGCCAAACCGGTCCATGATCAGCAAACCGGTTGGAAAAATTCAAAGTACTGAACTGGTTGGCAAATCGATAAAATTAGAAGGTTAATGGGCCAGAAGCCACTTAATATGTCGCCTAAAAATTTATTCCGGCACTTAAAAAAATTTATGACTTGATATTTTTACGGTACCCGATGATATGATTTTTAATATATATATGTCAAATTTATGTATCAGTGGAGGCTTAATATTACCTTATAAGAATTTAAAAATTTTCTATAAGATAAGAAAATTAAATAAAGAAGAAGAAGAAACTTCCACTAAAAAAATTTTAAAAACTAAGTAAACCAAACCAAGAAATTTTTTTCAGATAATAGTATTTACTGATATACCTTAAGATATTATAGTGTATATAGTTATCTAAATACGTATTGCTTTATAATTTTGGTCACGTCTATCGGGAGACAATAGGTAGTACTATCCTATCTTCGGGATGTAAATAAGAAAAATAAGGCCTTTGATTGTATAGAGTGAATACAATCAATACACAGATCAAACGCTCCATTAGTTGATAAAGCCTACTAACCCTAATTCATCACGTTAAGAAAGCTAAGAAGTATCGACAATTAAAAAGAAATAAATGTATAAGAAAGAAAAAAGAATGTCGAACGCATCATGAAAAGACTTCTAAAAAATATATATGTATTTTTTTCATACATCATGATTTTGATTCCTCCGTTATGATTTATTTTCAAGTAAAATGTGCATATCCTTAATTATTATGTTCTTATTGAGTATTTAACTCACATTCTTATTATTTTTTTCACCTTCTAGATGCCTTTCAAGAGTTCATAGCCAACGAGTAAGAATAAAAAGAAAAATTTTAGTTTGGCTGTACTTGAGTTTTTTTGTAGTCTCAGATAATGTGTAAGTTCTAAAATTTCTAAATTTTTAAATCATGTATAAATGTTGATGATGTTAATACTTCTGCAGATATATTATTTATCTTTATACTTTCGTAGTTTTTTTATTGTGATGATTGTGGGATTTTAGAATGTATCATTCCTAAACAGGATTTTGTGCATAATTAGTAAACTATTCACATTGACATGATAATAATGTAATGAACTATAAAATAAGAAGTTAGGGCGTAATAGTACATCTCACTCAAGAGAATAGTCTCACCTACTGGCACCGATAAAGACAAAATAAAGTCTAAAGGTATAACTCTCATGCCAAATCTCACCGTAAAACTTAGTGCCACAAAAGAATATGCGGAACTAGAATTAATCAATACATATGCAGGTGTATAAAAGATATGAAGAATACATTCCATGACCATTGGAGAAGTGTCAGCATCTTACTCTGTCAATGTAAACACTTTTCCTTGACTAGATCCTTTGACTTGTTTGGTAGTGCGAATCTCCTTTGCACCGACAATCTCAAGAATAGTGTCTAGAATTTCACAGTTGTGACAAAGGAGTGGTCTAAGCCATCAATTTGATGTGGGTCCAAATAGCTGTGTCATCAGTGCTTGAGTGACAGGCACAATCTTCAACTATGTCAGATGAGTCAACTACTTAACTTGACTGTGATTAGAGAAATATCCTAACTTTTTTGTTGTTGGAACATGGCTTCCTCCTCTTTATTTGATGAGTTAGTGGCCAGGGTGTGCCACTAGCACTTAGTGCATATGCCAAGGTTTTACTACCCAACTCCACGATCAATGTCCTATGGAAGATAGCCCCAAAATCCTTGAGCTCGAAGGGTGTTATATGACAACGGATGGGATATGATAACCTCTATTTGAACCTCTCTACCTTTTGGGCCTTGTCAATTATAAAGTATAGAGTATAACTGAAAAACTCTATAGACTTTGCCTCATACCAAGAGAAAATCATAGACCGTTGCTCTAAGTGAAGAGATTCTTTCTCCTTAATGGTCCTTAGATTCTTAAAGAAATGTTTGTTGTTAAACATTTTACGAAAAGCTTCCCAGGTAAGAATATCAGCTACTAGTCTTGAATTTCTCAGTCTCACACTCCACCGGTGCTCTACCTCCCACTGAGCTTATATGTAGTGAAACAAACATGATCTGCTAAAAACATTCAAACACAACGAAAGCTCTCTTTAGCCTCCCCATCTAGTAGTCCACCTTGGCATGGTCTAGCTCCAATGAATTTGGGTAGCCTATGATCAATGAAACCTTGAAGAGATTGCTCTTCTTTATGGGCATGTATCATAATGCCTATGGTCCAACAGTACAACTCACTCATCTGGACAGCTAATAAACAGCATCATCTACCCTGACTATATCTACTGGTGCCCCTACTTGACCCAAACCTCTTGAAGAACTCAAAGGATGATAACTAGCCTTGCTAGAGAGAGCTACACATAAATGATAGGACTTAGAATTTTAACCAAATCCTAAATCTTCTAAAATACATATGGTTCTCTATCCTTAAAATTACTAGAAATAAATCTAAATCTTTAAATCTCATTAAATTGGCTAATATCCACAAATATCAGTGATTCCTATAATTTTTAAGTATTTTCACAAAACCTTGTCTTTCTAATATCATAAGGTGTGGTGACTCGGACTTAATCTATGACCGCCGCTCGAATCCAACCACGTGGAAAACCATAAAACTCAAATCATCATCATTTAATAACCATAAATAATAAAGTGTAACTAAGGTCTAAAATCCTCATACTTCAAAATAAACTCAAGAAAAAAAACATAACCCTGAAAATCTAGATAAAATAAAATATAAATCCTGAATATATCTTTAAAGTATAACATAAATACCAACATCTCCAGCTTGGCACTAAAAATATCTAACATCTCCAACTCTATCTAATTTTAGTGTTGTCATACTCTAACCTACTACTTTGAAAGAAAGAAATAGTAAGAGTGATTTAAAAATCTAATAGCTAAATATGATTAATATAAACAATAGTAAAATCAAGCTATCCAAAGAGTTCATTAGTTAAAATAAGCCCTAATAATATACAATACATTAAAAATAATAATCGTACCTGGATAATCAATAAATGATATCAACAATAAAATATCTCAATGATAGTATGAATAAATAACAATCATGATATCAATTATGCAATGATATCTCAAATGACATCTAGTGGGTCTCAATAAATCCTAATAAATGTATTGTGGTCTCAAAGTACTCATAACATTAGGGTCCTTCTTTAGATTTTTAAGAAATCTAATTCAATATGATTTCATAATTATATGAGATATCAAAACTCATTATAGATCTTATTTTGCCCTTATGACACAATGTTGTGTATTTATACCCCCAACAACTTGATAAATACTATGAGATTGCTCGCCATTTATAGTATTCTTGCTGCCTCCGTAATTCTTCTAAATGTTATACCCTTAATATACTTATACAATCTATAAATACCCTCATCAATACTATTCCTAATATTATCTTATACAATGGTCACAAGTTTATAAGTATTTTATCTCAAAAAATTAATTGACTATTATCAATTGTTATAGAATAGATATCAAAAAAGTATAGATTATATTAAGTAAAATAATAAATTATTAATAATTTTAAAACTCCTCTAGTCGTAGGCTTATTACAAGACCACTAAGGACTTCCAAGTTTCTTCTTTTAATTATTTATTTTTCAAAGTTAAATTATTAAAATTTCTAAGATTTTTAGCCAAATCATTTATAATAATAAATATCTCTAGCAAAAGAAAACTATCACTAGTTCCATTTGCGGGGCTTGGGACATGAAACTCCTCAACTAAGTCAAGGAAAAATCTCTAAATGGATAAAAAATCAGGCCTATTGGTGGAAAATATAAGGAGATATAATGGCAATATATAAACAATCAAAATAAAAAGTAAAATTAAGGCACACAGAATTTCTTATGTAAAACCCTTAAAATAAATGATAAAACTAAGGGACCTTAGATCCATGCAAATTTTACTATGATTATGAGTATGATTAAACAAACCCTTGAATATCTATTTTGATTTCACCACAATATTGGTAAATAAAAGTAAATATAATAAAACATGAAAAACCTAATTGAGAACTATTGCTAAAATGTCCAAGACTAAAAATGGATAAAACTATTCAAGAATGGTAAAAGTCAAAACAAGATTTATATCTCAAATGATTAATAAGAATATTCTCGATCTTCTCTCTCTTTTTCTCTCTAGTCCACGGTCAAAGATTGTCTCAAATGTTCTCAAATGTTTACAATAAATGTCCTAAAAATTGTACATGTATTTATATCAAGTATTATTGTTTGAATGTGAACTCTAGCATTTGAATGCCAAGGTACATGAGTGAAAAATTCATGCAAGTCTCAAAAAAAATTGCTGAAAACATCGCACATACAATCCTCAACTGTGTTAATATTGTCTCGAACATGCACATGTACCTACCATATGCATGTTAGGCATCATACCAACTAGTCAATGAAGAACACCTTTGCTCAAGCATACTTCTGAGAAAACTCACGCAAACCTTCACATGACCATGCAATGAATCAAAAAATATATATCTATAATGTCTATGTGACTAATAAATGAGTGATCTATTCCAATAATCCTTATAGCTGGATCCTTCATCCATAGGTGCTCTTAACCTTCGCCAGCAAAGACTTAGAATATGAAAACTTTTGATGGATATTTGCCTGATAAACTTTAAACTTTGTAGCTCCACATTTGAATAAGGTTTATCTCTAAAGTATCATAGAATAGGAAGAAATGATCTCTTAATACTCTCTTTTTCACTCGTTCTTCTTGATTTTCCATTCATACAATGTAAAATAAATGTTGTATATAGGCAAGGAACAATAAACAAATGCGAAGATATTATACAATGTCATTTGAGCAGGACACTATTGTTCAGCTCATAATGTTTACTTATTGACCGAAGGTCACTGCCATAATGCTTTGTGCCACATTGGTATTCACAAATGTTGCTTGACCTCAAACCTCTTGAGTTGCAATAGTTTCTAGAAATCAAAATAGTCATTTTTGCTCAAGCAGAAATTCTATGATAAGCTAATCGTTACCTTTTGCTATGCATCACCCCTTTGTTTGCTCGAGCGGACAACCTGGCACTCGAGTTCCTTACTCTTCTTTGCTCCGGTAGAATTCCCATTGCTCAAGTACACAGAATACAAGTATCTTGCAACACTCTCAGCCAATGCTCTATATGAGAGTTGCCTTGGATAATAATTATGAAGTCTATGTAGATCGAGCTCCTCTTGTAGTGTCAATGCGATAAAAAGATTTCAGTTCAAAACAAAGGTAGAAAATACAATTGAGGACTCGGCCATGCAGTTACAAAATTTAAAATACTAGAGACCAAATCTTTCTATTTAATAATTCCAGGACAAAATTTCATATAGCCTTCAAAATATATCTAACACCACCATATTAGAATTTGTTTTACAATGAAGGTTAGACTAAAAAACAAACCGGGCACGACAGTCACAAGATGTTCATGTAACCAATACACATTTTAGACAAGAAAATATTTTCTTGAGAACAAAACCAATGACATATTTGTGAACACTGATATAAAACAGTCAGTCATAATAAGATGACTTTAAAATTATAAAAATGCTTAAATTGTCATACTCATCATGACACACACAAAAAAATAAATCTAGACCACAATCAAAAGATGATAACTCTTGTTAGATTCAAATACTAAATTTACATAATGATGTTTGAATTGAATTAGTTTGATGAAGTGTCAAGATTAATTAAAAGTTTGGATTAACAATCAAGTACTAAACCATAATGGTGAAAATTTAAGGGGTGCTAAGGGCCTGATGAGACATATATGAGCATATTTAAAGTAATATCTTTATGCTTGATGTTCGCATAATTGACAGTTATACTTGTTTGTTGTAATATCTTTACACTTGATGTACAACTGATAGTACTTGTGTGTAAGCCTAAATTAGGTATCATGCTTGTGCACGTATGATTGGGCATAAACTTCTTTGCCAATTTTTTGGCTATTTTTTTAATTTCTAGGGAGAGGAGAGAAAAAGAACATATGAAAAGAGAGGAGACTAAGAGGAGGGAGCTTTTAGTATGAAATCTTAAAAGTGTTTGAATTTCAGTAAAGGTAGTTGAATTTTAAGTTTAATCCTTCACACTTTTCTAAACATTCTAACTCCCTTCTTCATATTGGTTATAATATGAGATTTCAGTTCATAAGTCACATGTAAGTATTAATCCATGTATATATATATAGTTTTTGATTTATGTCTTGCATATAATTCCTTTATTCCTTGGACTTGTTAGATTGTGAAGCTATTTGTACATTATTCATGCAAATTGTTGAAGAATTCCTCTTTCCAATACCTTCAATGCAAGAATTTGAATAAGAATCTTCTGCATATACCTCATTTTTGCAAGGACTGTGTTAACATGTATCATGTTAAAAATATATTGTTTCATAGAGATTTTATGTTTTATTCAAACTAAACTATTGTGATAGAATGACAAAAAATATATATTATGACATGTTACAATTTATTAAGATAAGATCATATATGCTCCATCAACAAGTAATAATAGTAGGTAAGGCCCGATCTATAAAATAATACATAGATGATCTACTCAAAGGTTTAAATAGTAAAATATAGTACTAGTTTATGGGGATAGAATTTAAACCAATATCGATGGATTGTATTTTTTGGGAAGGTCATCTCAACGTTTGATTCATTTATTATTTGTTTATAATTTCTTTATGATATATTCAATATGTCTATATTTATTATATTATCTTTTATTTATTATTGGGCCTTTAGTTCACTTTACTTTCCCCTTTCAAATTAGTTAACTTGGTATTCTTGGGGGTATCTAACCTTTGTACGTTGTGGCAGATCATGGAATTAGAATTTTTTATTATGTATTTTGTTGTTGTTGAGAGAAAAAAAGAATTGAAGTGTTTGATATATATTTTGATATGCATAATATGGTAAAGAACCAGTATATTACTTAGTTTTCTATATTGTATTTGGTGATGGTATAGATATGAGGTCATTGTCTTGAAAATTATGTTTAAGCATGTTTGCCTTGTTGGAGGTTAAGTTACAATAAATTTGACCGTATTTTAAAATAATTAACTTTTATATACATCATAAAATTAATATGTAAAATTTTATGTAATATTATGATCTAAATTATTAGTTTATTATTAAATGTAAACTTGGGACGTGACAGATCTCCCCGTACTAAAGTGCAAAATAGCCCGCCAAAGGATTCCATAGACACCAAAATACTACATTCCCCTTTTTAAGACAAGAATGGGCAGATTGAACTCATTGTAAACAACCACTGTCTCTTAGGCATGGGGACACTAGACGTGATGTATGACCTCAAACTCTCCCTCAATGTCAACTCTCACTAAATTCAAACTGATAGGACATGAAAAAGCAATGGAAAGAAGAAGCCAAACCAAATCGACTGTGACTTGTAACACATTCAATCAACTTCTCTCCCCCTTAACTTCTGACAAGATTTTTTTTAAATTTTTTGTATGAGTTTAGAAATTAAAATACTTATTAACTTTTAATTATTCAAGATTAGATTTAGCATGCCATAGATCGATTCAATTTTATGATCATTATAACACACTTAAAATTGCCAACTTAAATTCACAAATAATATCAGAGTTTCTATCCACTTGTGTGAAGTGCAGATGTACAAGCCAAATTCTAGAACTCCCCGCATGAGTACAAAGTTCAATTAAGCGAACAACTTTACAAAAGCATGCCTAGACACATTAGGATCAAATGTTTTCTCATCATCAACTCAAAACATTTTTGTACAAAATTTTAAATTTTTAGGTTATAGTCACTTCTAAGGTATATATGCATATACAAAGCTAAACATTGATACATTCTAATCTGCAGGTATAATTTGTCATAACTAATACATAAATACCATATGTCACACAATCCATAATTACTTGTCCATTGATGTTGTCCCATCAAATCCATTATCGCATAATACATAAAAAAATGCATCCCACTATATAAAACTCAAGGATCAATTAAACAACCTATGTAAATGATAAAAGCGAAGACAATGATGCCTATCAAATTAAATTTTGAAAATGCTACAATGTAACTATTAAACCAATACTCTTAAGCATACGATAAATATAAAAATGAGACAAATATTTAATAAATATACAATAGGACTACATTCAATCCAGTTGATCAAGCAAGCATGACTGCCAGGAAAATAACCGCTAACAATTCAACAATATTTAAACCACACTAATGTCACACTCCATTAAAAAGACCAAATTTACAAGTTTCAACCTCCATTACTACCTACATTGACCGTGTTATACATATAAATTTGGACATAGCTGATATTGGGCATATCATAACATAGGCTCCATAAATCTAAAGATCCATTATCAAATTAAAATATATCATACCAAAACGGTGTTCAAATAACACAAATACCCTGCAGAGGGCAATAAACAGCAAATAATAAGTTCATAAAGCTATTCTATATCAAGTGACACTACCAGAAAGCATGCTTATAACGCTAGGCCATTCTACTCTCAACAAGTCCTTTGAGGGTAACACACTACATGACGTAAATTACTATCAATAGTGAAGCGACATGAATCAACACCAAGAAAAATCAACAAATAAGCATAAACATTTCAAAATTAATGTAGTAATAAAGCAAAATCATCACTATTCATCACAACTCTCTCTCTCTCTCTCTCTCTATATATATATATCAATTGGAATACGAATCGCTAAATAAGATGAGCATAATTAGAAAAGTTTACGGAGGTGAGAGCCATAGAAGTTGCAAATGAATAAGAATTACCTGACTTACAAAAAATTAAACTTCACGAAGAAAGTCTTGAAATTTCTTACACCAAATACTTTAAGTTTTCTCACTTCTTCTCTTCAGTTAGGCTATCCAACTGAGCCTGGAAGTGTAGAGCCAGCCAAACGCCTCACCTGCTTGACAGAATACAAGATCATCAACCTATCACCTTAAGCCTTCTCATGCTTGATGCGTCAAGTATAGTCTTACCAAATCTTCCACTGGCAGCTGCTAACATGCCCTGCTATTACCTGCCTGCATACTAAAATGACGAAAAAATTAGAGCACCAATTTCATGTTAGGGCAAAAGGGTTGGTTGGATAGAATGCACACAAACGCACATAGGGAGAAAGAGAAGTACACACAAGTTTTACGTGAAAAATCCTTCACAAACCGAAAGAAAAAATTATATGACACTTAATCCACAACTAGATCCACTATATGAGATTGGTTACACAAACCACACGACTACACAAGCCCAACAAACGAACAATTGAAGAATGAAATACGAGAATACAAAGAACAACATACTTTATTTTTCACTGACTGCTCTCCCTTTCTTCACTATCTTTTTCTCCTCTCTCTCATACACTTTGATATCTTTCACTATTTACAGTATGCGTATATATATTGTTGATCTGCTGAATATTCTATTCCCGAAAAAATCTGTCCCTGCCAACAATATAAAGATATTCTGCACAAACGGCGCCCAGAAATCACGCATATCCTCCTGAAATCACGTATGCTAAGAAAATCTTCTGAGTTGGCACCCATGAGCCCTACTGGATTCTCTAATGGACGGTCAATCATCCATTGACCGGCTTCTCTACCAAGTTATTCCTCCACCAGAATTCTTGAGCGATCCTTAATATTTTCAGGCAATAACAATGACCTTGGACATTATCCTATGTCCTCGGTCGTTACTGTGTAACCCATATCTTTGGGCGTTTTCATACCAGTAAGGTCAACTGGTAAAATCCATGCGCCTGTCCTCGACTGTTTTCCGGTACCACGCCTTCAGCTGCTGTTTATTCTCCTTGGCCGTTCAAGCACCTTCAACCGTCCGCGCCCATTTTGCTTCTTGGCCGGTCAACGCGTTGATCAGTCAAATTGCCTCATTTGCCGATTAGCACACTGATCGGTAATTCTTAACCAAGGCTTCCATGCGCTTTTGCCTCATTGCTTCCTTGGCTCTTTGTTGACCGGCCAAATTACCTCACAGCAAATCCGTGCCTTCTTCCTCTCTTTCTCCTTTGACCGGCCATTTGCCCAAAAAAATCGACCACCTTCAATTCAGCTGATCAACTCTATTGACCGGCACTTTGCCTTGTGCTTGCTTTCTCCATCCGAATTTTTCTCTTCGGCACTTTGCGTCTTGCCAGCTTTGTTTCTTCAGCCGGCTGACAACTGGTCAACTTATGTTGACTGAAATCCATAGTCGTTTGCCTCCTTGAAGCTTTCGCGACTTCTCCTAGCAGCACTCCATTAGCCGGTAAACGAAGTTGATCAGCACTTTGCACAAAGGCTTCCTTGGCCACTTTGGCCGTCTCAGCCGGTCAACTCCGTTAACCGGTCAGTGTACTCCAGACATCCACATCAGTAAATGGATTTCATTATTTGCTTTTCGAAAATCCTCCGATAATGAATCAATTTATTGGGTTACCCACAAGGAAGTGATCAGACTTAACATTTTATCTCTTCAATATATGGTGGCAGCTCAAGCTAAAATTCATGCAAAACCATTTTGCCAAGGGAATGCTTGAGCCAAAAATTGCACGGCACAAGTGCATGGCTGAAGCTCAGCTTTTGCTCTAGCAAAAATTTCAAACATAAGCAAACAAAGCTCACTAGAAATTCATTCTTGGTCTCGCAGAGTCATTTCACTCAGAGGAAAAATTTAAAATTTAATGCACTTTGAACATATCCTCCATAATCTATATTGTCCTCTCCAATTATCCAACGATAACTAGTTGTGCTTTTAATCTACACAATATTATCAGTGCAAGCTTTTCTAAAATAAGTTACGAACTCAAAATACATATAGACCATCAGAAATGTTTTCATGATATATTTAGCTTTATTTTTCTTGTATATATTTCTTTTTATTTACTAGCACATTTAACATTTACACAATTTAAGGAATCAAAGCTAGAAGACCTTATAGACTAATAGAGCAATCAATAAAGGAAAGGATTATGTTAATCCATGTACCATATCCTCCATGACACACCCCAAGGAAGGGTAATACATACCTATTATATCACGGTAGATGAGACCATAAGCCACCATTATTTTCCCATGCCATTACGGGCAATTCTTTGATTTCTACTATAATATTCTAAAATATGTCAAGGAATACTACACGCTGAAATAAATCATTGGTTCGATTTTCTTACTTCTTAAAATTCTTAGTGGAAGCCTCCATACTTATTCTTACTTCTTCTTCTTGGTTTTCTCGTCTCAGAGAAAATATTTATTTTTATGGTATCATATTAGCTTCCACTTATATATAAATTTAACACATATATACATAATAAAATCATAATAATGAGTAACATAAAAATATGGTTATATAAATTTTAACTTGTACTAGACTAATTTTTAGGCAACATATTATTCGTCTTCCGGTCCATCAACTCCATAAATTTACCAATTAGGTTTGAATTTATTTTTTCCAACCAGTTTGGTCATATGGCTAGTTCATGGACCGATTCAGCCTTTTCGATAAATTCAATTAATTTTATTACGTGAGTCAAATCACCAACATGTATAAATTAAATGGCCGGTTTATCGTTTTAAAAAGCTTATATAAACCGATTCATTATTGGCTGCATTCTGAGTCGGTTTGCTAGAGCCAGTTCAATACCATTTTCCAGTAGCCGATTCATATAATGGTTAGCTGGTTCACTTGACATTTTATTAGTTTACTATCTTAAGATACCATATATGGGTGGTTTATTAATTATTTTTTAGCCAGTTTATCCAAATTTAGCGAAATTGCCAAACTGGTGCAGCGGCCGGTTCTTGGGTAGCATCCGGTTTTGCCGCTGGTTCAGTAGTCAATTCACTAAATAAAATTATTATACTTATATTTTTAAAATTAACACATAATTTTGAACTGATTCATGTAAATTTTCTAAGTTTATATTTACCCGATTTAAAGTTATATACTGAGTTTTAATGCCAAAATCTATTTTTGGCCTGTTCAATGACACATGATTTTCTTTAGACTAAACCAGTCAGATTTTTCGAAAGGGACCTTAGCACCAACTTTATGACATAATGGCTAGTTCATCAAAGTTTCATCATTAGTTTTTATAGGGTTTAAACTTGTCAAAATCCTAGTGAAAACATCAATATCAACAACTAATCAGTTTTTAGCCGGTTGAGTCTACCAACCAACTTTATTTCCATCGAACTGGATGATTTTATGATGAATAATTTTGCTACAAAAATATTATAATATTCTAAATTTTTATTCAATTTAATTGAGATTATTTATTATTTTTTAGATAATATAGATGTGATAAAAATTAATTAAATATTGTGAGATTTTGAGGAGTGATTGGAATTATAAAGTGGCTCCCAAAATACGTCCGTACTGTTGTCTGAGTACTGATTTAGATTTTAGAATAAAAAAAAAGTAAAAAAGAAGTGTATAATAATAATAATAATAATATATAAGTAAAAGAAAAAAAATTAAAAGAAAGTAAAATAAAACGGGTATCAAGAGGATTTTCGAGGATAGAGAAAGAAAAGAGCGGGAGAAGAAAGGAGTGAGAGGGAGACCGACGCGAACTGCCGTCACCACCGTTGCCTGAGGTCCCAACACCGGAAATGGTAGCCGGCGAAGCCCTCTTCGTGATTCTACCCTCCATTTTGTGTATCGGTGTAAGTAAAAAGAGGAATCACGAATCGAAGCAAAAATGGTCGCCATCCGTTCACCGCCATTGCCGAAAGAAATTGGTGGAATCAAGGCAAGTAAATCATTCTATTCTCTTTGTAGATATTGATTTTAAGGTTGCATGTACCGATTTTGAAAGAAATCGGGTGAATCGGGAAAGAATAGGAGAGAGAGGCGACGCGCGCGGCGAATGGTTGTGCGGAGGAGAGAGAAACGACAACGATGTGTGGCGAGAGTAGCACTGTGTGGGTGGTCATTGGCGGCTGGAAGTTGAACGATGGCAGGGCACGTGTGGTGAGGTCGGCTCGTGCAGGAGAGAGGGGGGCAATGCGCGGGATTGTCATCGGCAGCCGAGAGAGGCATCGGTGGTAGCGGCGGTGTATGAGTGGTCAGCGATGACAGGAGGCGGTGTGCATGAAGTCAAGCGACGCCGGTGGCAGTGGAATATGAGAGAGAAAGTAACTAGGTAGAGAGAGAATGGCACGATAGAAGAGAGAAACACACCGTTTAGGTATTTCGGACCATCATTTATTTTGATCTATAGAGTATAAAGTTAAGGTAAGTATCCTCTAATCCTATTTTTGGTCTAATTTCATGCATGATAATATTTGACTACTGCTTAAAAATTTTACTAACATGCATATTTTTTTTATACATTCATCTATTTATTTTATACATGCATATATGTTTTACCAGTTATTCTGTTATTTTACACTGGTATTCAAGATTTTGGGATTAAATGTATCATAAATTATATGTTATTTTTCTGTATTTGGTTCTTATTTTATATCGACTAATATGCCCAAAACTTCTCCATAATTAAAATTTAAGAATTATGATTTATGGTATATTTATATTAAAGTTCATGGTTATCTGCATATTTACTTTTATAAAAAAGTATTTGTTACAAGCATAATATTTAAGTCCATATGAATATGAAAATATGTATATGTACAAGTTTAAAGGAATATGAAATATGTATCTGTATTCTTAATAATATAAAATTATAAATCTGTATCAAAAAATTTAAACTCTGTTATCTATTATCTGTTTTGGTATTTTCTCTTGAAGTGAGAAAATCAAATAAAAAGGATTATAAATATTTTTGTAGAGTTTTCAATATGAAATATGAAAAGAAATTAAGAAATTAAACTAAGGATTTTTATTTCGGATGATAGTGTTCCCCAACATATTTTAAGATATTATAGTGTAGATTGTTGCCTGAATAATTATCACTTTACGATTTTAGCCTATTTGCCGGGAGACAATAAGTAATACCATCCTATTTTTGAAAAATAAATAAGAAAAATAAGGCCTTTGATTGTATAGCGTGAACACAATCTAGATATCGATCGAATACTTTGTTAACTAGTAAGGCCTATTAACCCTAATATCTAAATAATAAAAATATTTTTGCATATTTTAAAACCTAAATAAATCAAATATAAAATGTAAAAAAAAATTAGATATGTTTTGAAAATACTATTTGATCATGTTTATATTATATATACATTATGATCCTATTCCATTCCTTCAATTTATTTTAAAGTATACTGCATTTATCCTTTATTTATATTTATATCTTAATAAATATTTGACTTACTTTCTTATTATTTTTACTAACTTTCAGATGAGTAGAAAATACATGACTTTTTTCCCAGTGAATTAGATTGAAAATTCGGAAGAGTTTAGGCTTGTTAGTTTTGACATTTAGGTATTGTTGTATTTGGATAGGTTTAGGTCGTTTTGCTTATTATATATTAGTTAGTTTGGTTTTCAAATATGGTTTTCGATGTATAGGCCCGTGTGGTATTTTATAATGTCCAAAACTACTGATGTTATGTTTGATCATGAACAGGATTATTATTTTGTACTGGATTATTTTGTGAAAATTAAATAAGATGCTTCACATTGTACATATTTAATGAAGTTTGTTAGGGATGTGTTTTTATTTCCGCGATATTATTGGATATATATATATATATATATATTTGATTGATATTTTTATAAGAGTATTTTCTTACTAAAGGTCTGACGTCGTATTTTTGAGTCTATGTCAGAGACACCGATGTTGTGGCATAATTTTGGATCCTGTAAGTATTTGTTGTTAAGATATATATGTTGTACAACGGTCTTGAATAGGGTTATATGAATAGGTATATTTGGTTGTGATGGTACGTATAGACATTATGGGCATCCACTTACATGTACGGATATGAGTATATGTATATGCATATATATGTAAGTAGATGATGTGGGTTGCATTATATATGAATTTTCACGTAGCAGTATAAATGTGTGGCAGTGGCCGCGAGTATTTGTATGGCATTATATTCCGCATAGCCATGTAAGTGTATATACATGTGGGTATTGGCAGATTAATGTAAATACGGTTTGGGATGTATGTATTTAACTATGTCTATATATAACGAGAGGTTTAATATTATTAAAAGTATGTGATATGTGTATAGATACTTGTTTAAGTATATGTATACTTATATAAGTAGATAGATGTATATAATTATGGTAAGAATATCATAGGCACAGGCAATCTTATATGCTTATATCAGAAGATTTATATATTCATGTAGATGGAGGAAGATGAAATTTATATTATTAGTTTTAATGATAAAGTTAATGATGCTAAATTACTTTGATTAGAACCTCGATCAATTGGTTGAGATGAAATTTAAGTAAAAGAGATATATCTTAGTTAAATATTTATAACCTTTGAAATAATATTAGTAAATAGGAAGGGTCAATATTGTTTGGGTAAAAATATATTTAGCCCAAGGTGCGCAATAAGGTACCAGCGGATGCTTGAAGGTAGAAGAACTGAGTTAAGTTTTTGACTAATAGTTGATTTGGGTGTTTAATAGTATCGTGTAGAGTTGTAGGACTTGGTTGGCGCGATGTTGACCAAAATTTGAATATTAAATGTGTCCACAGCTTTCCATTTCCTTGGTGATATTTTTTGTATCAATTTTGATTGTGTAAGTATGATTTTTATTAACATCGAATAATACTTCTATCAATATAGTTGTAAGGCATTCTTCGCATTATACTTGATTGTATGAGTATTTGTATTGTAAGATTCCTACGATCAAGACAAATGATGCTATATGAAAACGCTGTGGTATCAAGAAATATGAAATATGTGACACCTTAGTATATTCTAAATCATCCAATGTTGATTTTCACATTATGGAGATAATGAGATATATGGCCTAATATGGAGGAATACTTATAAATTTGTGACCTTCGTATGGTGTGATATCAAAGGATATTACAGCGGGAGAAATTGAGTTTGACATGTTTGAGGTGACTCTCGTGATTTGTGTGTGGATGATGTGTGCACTAGGGATGTTTGTATTTGGTTTCATAGAGTCTCGGTAGACTATAGATTTGTTCGTATGTTAAACTTTCAAGTATCGGTTATCCTTTACAAGTACCTAGCTGTCGAGAAGATTTATATGACATTTAGTTCACAGTAATAGAATAAGGTCCAGGAGATTATTTATATTATCTTATTATTATTAATACGTTATGATTTTAGGATTTAGTAGAATTTACAAGTTGCCTGCAGTAAAATCCTTAAATCGGATTTAGTGAGATTCAAATTTGATAGAATTCATGATGTTTATTTCATTTGACATTCAGATCATTACGCTAATAATCAAACTATGAAATTCCTATTTATCTTTTGATAACGAATTTTTGAAAACTTTTTACCTATAATTGATAAATCTTATTATCTTTATAATATAGAAGTTTGATATGATTTGTCTTTTTTTTTCTTTCGAGACGTGATTATTATAGATTCCCGAATAGAGCTAAATTTTATATTACTGTTATGACCTTTATATTTTTTATATTTGATGTATTTATTATTTACGATGCATTATAGATTATTATAACTTATTTAGCATTTATCTTACCTTTATATATTATTGGCTACAGATTTGAATTGATTATGTAGCATTAGTAAGGGGATTCTACCTTTACCGTGAGACTTTTAGGTAGAGAGGATTCTAGATGCTAGTTGGTATCATTTCCATAAAAGATAGACTTTATATATGATCAATAGAAGCTTCGTAGTTCCTTCAAACAGTGACCTATGACTTTAGTAGTTTGTATTTGGGCATTCGTATAATGTATTAATTAGTTGACAGTTGTTTACTTAAAAAATATTGAAATTATATTGGATAATTAATAATTTTACGTTTTGAGGTTTTCTAAAGGAGCGGTCCAAGTCGTATTTAATAATTAGAGCTCGGGACACCACAATTAAACACTAGGTTGGAGATAATTTTTAGTAGCTATCAGCAAGAAGACCATAAGATGGCCGCTTAGGTAGTAGGTTTGGGAGGATTTCAAGAGGCACATAATGATAAGGCCGCGAGCTTGTCGCTTAAGCAATCACGCGAAATATAAAATGCTCTAATTTGATTTAAGAGCATATCTCAAATCGTTTTTATAGAAGTGGTGCCGCGAGGAAGAGAGAAAAAAAAGATAAAAAATGAATATTTTTAGTATTTAATTGAAATTCAATTTGAGTTTTGTTCTTCGATAAGCTCAAGTAGCTATTTAGTCTCAATTTTAGGACATATTTCTAATTGATTATTTATTTATTTATTATATTTTCTCTCATATAGTTATTAGATATATTAAAGATTGTATTTAAATCAATTAGTTAGGCAAATTGTTGTAAATAGATGTCAGAGAGAGTAATTTGTATACATAACTTTATAATGGATTTATACAGAGGTTGTCTCTTGTTTTTTTCTCAATTTAAAATATTTTTTATATTAAATATTATTATGAAATTTTTGTAGATTAGGTTATATATTTTTATTCATTATACTCTCATAGTGTTCGATGATTAAGAATTGATGAATGGATGTGGGATTCTAGGGTGTATTATTGATTACTTGCTCATCTTCTCATTATATTTTCTCTCATGTGATTGTTAGGTACATTAAATATTACATTTCAACTGGTTATTCATACTATTTATTATGAAGAGATTTTGGAGGAGTTATTTGTTATTAATCAATTATTTAAAATTTATTCTGTAACTTTTCTCTTAATTAAAAAAAAATTTCTATATTAAATATTATTGTTTGACTTTTATTGACTAAGTTGTGTATTATTATTTTTTATACTCTCACAATATTTAATAGCTAACAATTGATTAATGAATTTAGGATTTGTTTTTGCTAGGACAATGCATTTTTTTAGAATCACAAGTAACGTTAAAATATTGATTTTTTTGAGTATGTAAAAACTAAAATTTGTTGATATTAATATCGGAGAGATTGCTATTTTATATTGAAAAATTCAATGGACAAAATAATTCTTTTTTTTTTTTTTTGTAAGAATAGTAATAAACATTTTGACTCGTGAAAAAATGGCAAAATGATGAGAAAGAAAGAGAACAAGTTAAAAAAAATGAATGATGATGAGTGAAAAGATATAAAATATGTGACTAATTATATAATTAAATTATATCTCACAAATAATATTATTCAAGAAGTCATCAATTTGTTAGATCTAGTGAAAGACTTGATGAAACTTAAATGTTGGTATAAGTTTAGGTTCTTAATGACAATATTACATGTGAAGACATAATTCTCTTACCTTTGATTATCAAACAAGGAAAGTTTTAAAAAATACTTGAATGAGTCCAATTAGATTTTAAAACAAATATCCTCTCTTAGTGAGAAAATAATTGAGGAGGACAAAGTATTGGTGTTACTAGCTTTAGTCTCATACAATCATATCATCATGACCCAACTATTTGGAAATGGGACCTTCAACAATGATGAGATTGTCACTTTTTACTTATGAATGAATTTGGGCGGAAAGAAAGTAATAAAATTTCAAAAGAGTCAAGTGCCTTAGTGTTCAGTAACAGTCAGGGACACAAGAGATCATTGGAGAGAGATAACAAGTCAAAGAGGAGTAATAATTTATATAAACTTAAAGACATTAAATGCTATCATTGTGATAATAATGATTATATAAAGTGGGATTATTTCAAATTGAAATTGAAGGAAGGTAGGGGGTTACTAGTAAGAGAGAAGGGATCATGATAATAATAATTAGACCTTTATTGTTATCTACGAAGACCTTTGAATCATTGATACGAGGAATACATGAAGCTTTATAAGTTATGAGATGAGTTGGGTGATAAATAACAGATTTTAACTCCATTCAACATTGGGAAGATCCTTCTTCATGTCCTATGGGCATTAAAGATGGAACAAGATGACTCATCAATGATTGTTAATATAGGAGAAGTTAGCTTGTGAACAAACCAAATGGATCATCAAGGGTTTGTTACACTTTTTGTTATTTTTTTATGATTTTTACGTCTATTAGAAGTATTATTTTTCACATCCAAAGATGTCAGGGTGTTTCATGCAATGCTTACTTGAGTAGCACTATTCACTTAAAATTATACGAGAAGACCTTGAGATGGCTGCTTAAGCATCAGGTCTAGGAAAATTTTTAGAGACATACCGTGAGAGGGTCATGAATTAATTGTTTAAGCGGCCACATGAGGGATGAAAAGTCATGTTCTAATTTTAGGACATATCTAATATCATTTTAATACAAAAGTATCTGCAAGGAAGAGGCATTTGTTAAAGATCTAATTTAAATTTTATTCTTTGTCAAATTTAAATATATTACTTTAGTCTTAGTTATTGAACGTATGGTAGATTGATTGCTCATTTTCTCATTATATTTTTTTTTCATATGTTTGTTAGGTGCATTAGAATTTATATTTTAACTGGTTATTCACGCAGCATTATAAATGGATCTCAAAAGGGATTATTTATAATCATATATTTTATAATGAATTTATTTGGATGTTGCCTTATGGTTTTGTCATGGTTAAGATGGATTTTCAAATTAAATATAATCGTACAACTTTTTTATGTTTGGTTGTAGATCTTTATTCCTTATACTATCACGGTATTTATTAGATGATAATTGACGGGGAGATTCGGAATTTATTTCTACTGTACCAGGATTATGTGTGTTCAAAAATATTAAAAAAATTAAGGATTTTATAATATAGTCAGGAGTTTGGGATTAGTCACCTAGGATGTGGTGCATCGAGCTATTACAGTATGAGATGATTTTTTAACTTTTAGTAAGCAAAGACAAAATGAAATGTTTTTCTATTGGATGCGCTGTTCACAATGTGTTTGATTCATCAATAATATTTTGCATTATTTACTTGTTTTTGCACGCTTTATAATAATTTTGTTGACAGATACGATGTGGCAGTTTCATTTACACCGTGAAATCTTTATACCGGTCCACATACCAATTTCTCACAAACTTACTTTATATCATCTAAAGCCCCTGATATAGTCGACGTCGATGCCATATAGACACAGTACTAAATTTGAATCCTTCCGTCGGGCCATGCTTGGGCACGTTTTCATCTGGCTCGGCCATTGCGCTGAATGCACAACATCCTCTTCACCTTTTCTTTCCTTGCTCTTTTTCTTTTCCTCCTCCCCCCCAGCCCTTTTGGGATTCTTTTGGGTCTTCTTTCTAATTAGACGGGGCCGGCCCAGTTTTCATGTACATTATTTTTCATTTTGCAGAAAACATCAAAGGGAGGAGCCGTAGAGGGCACCTTTTAAAAGTATTTAAGAGTCAGGGCGTTAACATAAATTTTCAAATGTGTTGTTTGATAAATGCATTGATACCAATGAATATATATATATATATATAAATTGATGTCAAATTAATCTAAAAATATTTTAAAAGTATTCAAACAGTGTTTTCAAAATATTTGTTATTGGAGATGGAGGCAATATGTATCAGAGTGTGGGGGCAGCGGAAAGAGGAGCATTATGCCGTCGGCTGAGAAAGATGGGTGAGTTCAGTCTTGCGTGTCCGAGTGAATAAAATGACGAACTGGTAAGCGACCCACCCTACGTTTGTCTTATTTTAGAAGGAACATGTCACATAAAACCTACACCATGATCAAGTTACGTATATATACGTACATATATTTATACACACACACTCACTGGGTGTGTAGAAGACACAGCGTGTTGAGTGGTTGGCTGAGGACTGAACAAGTGAGTCCTGCTGCGGCTGCTTTTGCTTATAATTTGTCACCTTATCTTTTTGATCTTATCCTACTGCATGCCTTTACTTTTGTTCTGGAAAATATGAATTAGGTCAAAAGATATGCAGTCAAGCCAGTGTGCTTTCCTTCTCTGCCCCACCAGAAAATGAAGTTACACTCTTCTTGTCCCCTTGGATTCCTTTCTTCCCTCTCTCTCTCTCTCTCTTAACTACAAAAAATTAATTAAGAAATACAAAAGAAAGAAAGAACATACGTAGACTTATCTAATAGGGCACTGGGATTACAAATAGGGTCTTTTTTTGTTTGCTTAATCACCATTTTTCTTAATATATATATATATATGTGTTTATTTATTTGTTTAGTTCTCTTTCATTTAACCATCAAAAATCTGTATTCTCCTTCAATTGACCACTTTTGCCTATTTCTTTTCTTTATTTGGTATACATTATTTCACTTGATGGTAGTAGTAGACATCCGATCCAACTGATGTGTCACATATATTAAAGAAAAAAAATCAATAATTTTATTGAAAATATGGTAGATGGGCAGTTAATATAAGCAATTAATAAAATCACAAGTGGTTGAGTGAAAGAAAAAACGATCATGATACTACAAATACTAAATAAGTTTGAATATCATGCAAAGTAATAAGTCAAGGCAAGCTTAGTAATATATATATTGCACAGGATTAATGACTCGACTTAATGAGTTTAAGATTAAGCTAAATGTCGACTGATGAAGCCACATGAATAAGTAAACTGCGCTGGATAATTTTGTAAAGACAAGCTCATATAACAAGGATTTCACATTCAAATTACCTTAAAAACTCGAGTAATTTTTCAACCGATCGAAATCCAAGTGAGTAGGGAATTCCATCGGTTGAAAGCTTGATCTGCGTAGGGCTCAATTGATGGTTCCGAACTATTCCCAACCCAAACCACCCCCAAAAAAAAAAAGGAAAAAAAAGTTTTATTTGTTATGCCTTCTGTTGCACTTATGTTTTAAGCAGTTCAGATTTGAATATTGTAGTAGTATTCATTTGCGTCTGTATATTTTATTACTTTTGTCGGGTCCGAAACAAAGGCCTAAAGAGACTTGGAGCCCAGCCCACGGAGCAGCTGCCCGACGGGCAATTGAGGCCCAACACTCTAGAGCGGCCAGCGTGGCGGCCTACATTCAACAGCCAATGGGCGTCGTTTGTAGTTCATTAATGCTGTCGCCAAAGAACAGCGGAAGCACAGGACAAGCAAGCTAATGAGGAAATAGTTAGCGTTACCAGCCGCGGCTCAAGCGGCTGGCCATAATCGCCCAAGCAATCCCAACTCAAGGGGCAGACCAAGCGTGGCCGGCAACGCCCGGCGGTCTACTTGTTACCGCTAAATGACAACCAACGCGCTAGCAACCGCCGACAGCAATTAGCGGCCAACAAACCCTTGCAATAGGGATTCTCACGCCTAAAGCCTCTCGCTAGGGGGCCTATAAAATCCTTCTTCTTCTACAGAGAAGGAGATTGGATCCTGGATAATCGACTCAGCATCACCAACCTTAGGCTCCACCGCCATCTTCCGAATCCAAACTTCTCAGCCTCCTCAGGCAACATAAGTCCGCCACCCATCGCGGTGCATATAGGGAGTCAGACCTCCCATTACCGGCTCATTATTCTCCCATACAAGCATTCATGCATTATCCACGCATTTACAGCATATTTTCGCACACCTCTAAGGGTGCGCCCCTTTCCGTTTATTGTAGAAAATTACTGACTTGAGCGTCGGAGTGTCCACGGTGAGAGAAATCCTACCAGACCTCTGACCTCTTATTCGTTGATTGTATTGTGTAGGTCTCAGGTTAACAAAGACGAAAACTGAACCCTTTCGCGACCACCTTGGATGATGAGGAATCCGAAGGCTCCCTAATCCGTACGACAACTAAGGATCCAAGACGCAACATTGGTATCGTTTGTGGAAACGAAACAAAAAGCCTAACGTCTCCTTCTCACCCTCATTCTTACATGACAAAATGATGAACACCATCGCACAAGCCAACGCCCCAGCGAGAGATGTTGTTGCCCGCAGCGAAGACCCCTCAGTGGGTAGCCACGCGAACATCTATTCAGAGCCCGACGTTCACCACCTTGCCGCGGACATAGGTGATATGAAGCTGATGATCCAGGCTCTCTGCAACCGGACGGGTTGTCCCTACAGCATCCCAGACGTCCTCCTCCAGGCGAGGAAGGCATTGCGCGGCTGCCCTCGGGAGAATATCAGATCGGCCTGACAATACTGGAGCCCAGGCAGCCTCCGACAGCAGGGCCCAGTCTATGGCTGAATGCTGCCCCGGTCGAGACGATTGGGGGGAGAGCCCTGAGCGACGTAACCCCTATAACTCCCATGATCAAGGGAGGCCGACCGCCGTAGACTCCAATAGTGAGCGGCTGCCCCGCGCGGGAATTCGCCACAACTAGCAGGGCCACACGGAGCTCCGCGACATCATCAAGGCGCGGAGAAGAGCGTCCAACCCGCCGATGGAGGAGAAGGTCAAGGTACAGTGGGATCTCCTGCACAAGGAGAGATTCACACGGTCACCCTTCGCCATGGATCTGCGGACTCTGCCGCTCCCTCACAAGTTCAAGATGCCCGTGCTAGAAGGGCATGATGGGAGCAAGGACCCGATGGATCATCTCAACTGCTTCCGTACCCACTTGTCCCTTCAGGGGGTAAGTGAGGCTTGATGTGCCAGTGCTTCCCTGTCACCCTCAGGGGGGACGAACTGCTTTGGTTTCACGATCTCCCACCAAATTCCATCCGCTCCTTTGACGAACTAGCGGACTGCTTCCTAAGTCAGTTCGCCTCCAGCGGAGAGAAGAGAAACAACCGTGGCACCTAGTCCGCCTCTATCAGAGGTCGGACAAATGTTTGAAGTGATTCCTCAATTGCTTCATCACCGAGGCGTGCTAGATTTCCCAGCTCTTTGACGAGCTAAAACTCAATGCCTTCACGCCACGCTGGCAGCGGGAGACTTTTTCAAGCACCTATCGCACCAGCGCCCCCAATCCTTCCAGGAGGCCGAATCCATTGTCCGAGCCTACATCTCAGCGAAGGAGGCAAACGGGGCAAAGCGTCCCAAGCATGTAGACCGCCCTCCGAAAGTTCCCAGGCCTACCGCCGAAAAGAAGAGGGATGGCGATGATAGCCGCTTCCTGGAGTGCCGCAAGCAACCACACCCTTCGCCTGGATCAAGAAAGGATCACGTACTAATGTCCCTGACTCCCCTGAACGATACCTGCGTGAATATCCTGATACAGATTCAGGATGATAAGTTCTTCAAATGGCCGAAGACGCCGAAGGGCTCGAGCGACAGTGACCAGACGAAATACTGCCAGTACCACCGCTACCTTGGACATTCCATGGAAAACTACTGAACCCTATAGCAAGAGATAGAGGACCTGATCCACTGTGGACACCTTAAACGGTTCATGAAAGGTTCAAGAAAGGCCCCCGCAACCTTGGAAGGAGAGGCCAACGAGCCTCCCAGGAACCATACAGCCGCCGGCATGATCAACATGATATCAACCGCAACAACCAAGAGCACCAAGTAGAAGCAGTCGGAGCCAACTTCCATCAGCAAGAGAGCGAAGATAGGGGATATGAGTGATGTCATTAGCTTTAGTAGCAACGATATGGCTCATGTAACCTTTTCCCATACTGATCCCCTTGTTGTATCCGCCTTCGACTCAGATGGTATGACTGATTACCAACTGAAATGGGTCTTCGTTGATAATGAAAGCTCGCAGAATTTGCTATATCTTAGTGCCTTTTTTAAGTTTGGACTGAAGCGAAGCCAAATAAAAGCGGCCGATGGCCCTCTATACGGTCTGGACAACGAACCTGTATTGGTGTAGGGGATAGTCCGGTTAGAGATTACAATGGAAACTTACCCGCGCGTCGCAATGCGGGGGCTAACGTTCCTTATCGTCAATCTGCTGTCCGTTTACAACGCTATACTAGGCAAACCCTTCCTCATAGCCTACAGGGCCGTTACCTCGATTCCTCATCAGAAGATGAAGTTCCTAACCCCATGCAGCGTGGGAGAAGTGCTAGGGGACCAGGCAATGGGACGGACGTGCTACTTGTCCCAGGTCGCCCCCGCGGCACTGGATCACTTAGGCGAAGATCTAGATCTTCGCGACGAAGCCATGCTACAGCAAACCCAGTCGGGGTAAGCAACCGAAGCAATCCCTTTGGATCCTGTCAAGCCTGAAAAGTGCATAAATGTGGGCAGCTCTCTCCTACCTGCTGATTGTGATCAATTAATCACCTTCATACGGATAAACTCCGACGTGTTTGTTTGGGTTATTACTGACATGCCCGAGATACCCGCCAAAGTGATGGTCCACAGGCTAGGCCTCGATCACGGCCACAAGCCCGTGCGGTAGAACCGTAGAAACCATTCCGTCGAAAAGCTGGTCGTCATAATGGAGGAGGTAACAAGACTTCTGGACGCCGGATTCGTTCGAGAGGTCCAATATCTAGACTGGCTATCCAACGTCGTGCTAATAAAGAAGAGCAACAGCAAATGGTGGAAGTGCGTGGACTTCACCGACGTGAACAAGGCTTGTCCAAAGGACAGCTTCCCTCTCCCACGGATCAATCAGCTGGTGGACTCAACGTCCAGGCGCGAGCTACCAAGTTTCAAGGCCGACTACTTTGATTACAACCAGATTAGGATGCACCCAGACGACGAGGAGTATGCCTCCTTCATGACTGACCAGGGGATGTACTGCTACAAGATGATACTCTTCGGCCTCAAGAACGCCGAGGTAACCTATCAACGCTTGGTGAACAAGATGTTTGAAACTCAGATCGGGAAAAATGTGCAGGTGTACGTCGACGACAAGCTTGTGAAAAGAAGGGTTGCCAGCGACCACATCCGTGACCTAGAGGAGCCTTCTGGGTCCTCCAGGTGCATAGGATGAAACTTGACCCGGCCAAATGCACATTCGGGGTGACCTCCAAAAAGTTCATGGGCTTCATCGTATCACAGCGCGACATAAAGACAAACCGAGAGGAGATCAAGGCCATCCTCGACATGAGTTCTCCACGAACGGTGAAGGAAGTACAGGAACTCACGAGACGGCTGGTGGCCCTCTTGTGATTTCTTGCCAAATCCGCAGAGAAGTACTTGCCCTTCTTTAGGGCACTTAGGGGAACGAAATCGTCCGGATTCTAGTAGACTGAGGAATGCGAGAAAGCCTTCAAAGAGCTAAAAGCATACCTCATCAACCCGCCTCTCTTGAGCTCGCCGTGCATGGGCGAGGACCTGTACCTATACTTGGCTACGTCAAGCACTGAACTCAACTTCGTGTTAGTCAGAGAACATGAGGGAGCGCAACGGCCAGTGTGCTATGTAAGCAGGGTACTAACAGACATGGAGGCTCGCTATCCGCACACCGAAAGGATCACGCTGACACTCATCTATTCGACACGGAATCTGTGGCCCCACTTCCATGCCCATTGAATCATTGTTCTAACAAATCAACCTTTGAAGTCGATCCTACAGAAGCCAAAAACCTCCGAGTGACTGGTCAAGTGGGCTATAGAGTTGGAAAAGTTCGATGTAGAATTCTAACCTCGGTCGGCCCTCAAGGGTCAAGCCCTAGCAGACTTCATCGTTGAAGCGGCAACCCCCGCTCTAGACGACCCTCGCCGCCCGGGAAGCATAGACGATCTTGACATCCCAACATGGAACCTAAATGTGGATGGATCATCCACTCAAACAGGCAGTGGGGCTGGAGTCATGTTGAAGACTCCAGACGACACAGAGATTAAGTACTCCGTCGCATTGACCTTCCCCACTACCAATAACGTAGCAAAATACAAGGCCCTTCTCGTAGAACTTAGCCTAGCAAAGGAGTGTTCCGCCAAGTCGCTGGTCATGCACAGTGACTCAGAGCTCGTAGTCAACCAAATCCAAAGAACCTTAGAGGTGTCGAACCCTCAGCTCGCGAGATACCTGGCGAAAGCGAAGACCCAGATCCAAGGATTCGATCGCTTCCTGATTGAACATATCCCTAGGGCTGACAATTGGAAAGCTAACCAGCTGGCTAGGAACGCAGCTGCAGGCTCCCCAGAACAGTACGCTAGGAAACTGTGGGAAACTTTGGCCGTGCCTAGTATTGACATCTCGGACCGAGAAATGTTGTAGATTGACGAGAGCAACGACTAGATGACCCCATATAGAAAGTACTTGACCGACGAAACTCTACCTGAAAACGCTGATGAAGCCAAATGGATCAAGAAGACAGCGGGCTGGTACGCAATCCTCGATGAGAGGAGATACAGGCGGGGATATTCCACTCATTTCCTAAAATGCCTGACCCCTGAAGAGGCTGAGTATGCCCTAAGCGAAGTCCACCTCGGCGTATGCGGCTCGCACATTAAGAAAAAAACCTCGCATTTAAGATCATGCGGAAGGGTCTCTTTTGGCCCACCATGAAGTGAGATGCCATGGAATTTGTGAAAAATGCGAAAGCTGTCATATATCCATGATGCACCTCCCGCATACGAAATTGCGTTGTCTTCAGTCCCCATGGCCATTTGTGCAGTGGGGGCTCGACATCCTTGGATCACTACCTTTGACTTCCAGGCAAAGGAAGTTCTTCATAGTCGACATCGACTATTTCACCAAGTGGGTTGAAGAGGTCCCTCTGGCCCGAATCACCGAGCAGAATGCAACAGAATTCCTCTGCCAAAACAATGTCTACCGCTTTGGGATCCCTGAGGTCATAGTGACCAACAACAAAATCCAATTTGTCGGCAAGCGGTTCACGAAGTACTGTGCAGTTTTGTGCATCAGGCTAGTCCATAGGTCCGTGGCATATCCTCAAGCAAATGGGTGGTTGAAGTCACCAACCGCACACTACTGCGCAGACTGAAGACCAAACTGGAAGATGCAGGGGGCTCGTGGGTTGATGAGTTACCTTTTGTACTCTGGTCGTATCGGACAACCCCGCAAAATCAACGAGAGAGACACCCTTTAGCCTCTGCTACGGAGCTTAGGCTGTAGTCCCTGTTGAAGTGGGACTATCCTACCTGCGGGTCGAATGTTTCGATCCAACCACGAACTCTTAGAGACTCAGAGAATGGCTTGACTTGCTTCCTGAAGTTCGAAAAGCAGCCCGCCTGCGAACCACAGCCTATCAACAGCATATCGCACGGTACTATAATAAACGGGTGAAGGCACGCCCATTTGAAATCAAAGATCTAGTCCTCCGGAGTGTGGAGGCCACGGGAAAAGCCGCGAGTAGGAATAAACCCTCCCTCGGATGGGAAGGCTCGTTCCTCATCTCCATAATCCTCCGGAGTGAAGCATACAAGCTACGCGCTCAGAACAGCAAACTGGTCCCTCATACCTCGAACGCCGCCAACCTAAGGAAATACTACCAGTGACACAACCCTAGCCCAGGTAAGGCATACACGCACATCATGAAGAATGATTGTACATACATGGAGTTTTTATTTTAATGAAATTAATCATTCCTGTTAACCTGTATCTCCATTCATATGAGTGTTTGCATGCATGATATTTCAAAAGTAGAATGACTTAGACTGCCCCAAAGTCGGGAGGACTATCGTCCATCCATAAAACGAGGCCTTGGCATCGTGCCAAGTGGCCGGTGAGCGGCCACCTCAAAACCTCGACCCATCGTCGAGTGGTCCGAAGAGGCCCAGAAACCTTGGCCCCGCGCCAAGTGGCTCATTAACGGGCTCATTCTAGCCTCGACCATGCGTTGAGCGGCCTGAAAGCGGCCACATCTAGACTTCGACTCCATGTCGAAAGGGTCCTAAGTGGCCCGCTACCTTGGCCTTGCGCCAAGCGACCCAAAAGCGGTCACCACCAAATCCCAGCTCCGCGTCAGAGGGCCCATCCGGTCCAAAGAATCATGGTTCCGAACCAAATGACCCAAGCTGTCAGAACATCAGGCCTAGGGGCTTTTGAAGCTTCCTAACTTACGGCCACCAAAACCTTAGGGGGCAAGAATCGCACGCGTGTGGCGATCTTCTCACGAAGAAGAGAGCACCCTCAATCTACAATGATCGAGGGCTAGGACCTTGTACATGGTAGCGACGATGCCCAGAGCGGGGGTCACGCACCTAATGTGGATACCGCATGAGAAGAGGCCTAGACCCGGAGTCTGACTGTGTGGCCTAAAAACCCCAGCTGGCCCTTAGCGTGGCTCTACGGGACTTGCGATGAGATCCACTTTACTGGATCGAGCTTCCCATTAAATGCACAAGATGTGACATCCTCTGACGAAGGACAAGTACAGCGCAAGAAGGCGCCAGATTGGGGCCTTGATGACAATAGCTTCACAAGCTTAGCTGTTAAACACGAGATGTAATCTCTCAAATCTCATTGGAAGCTATTGAATGCAAAAGAGGTGCTACTTTTCATTCATTTGTACAAGGCGTAGACGAAGGGAAAAGAAGGAAACAATGTCTACAAGTAAAACTACTACTAAGAGTCTAACAGACCAATCCCCTTAGGGAAATTTCTCAAACAAGACCTGTCCTGGACCCCGGAGTTTCCTGGGTGGAAGACGCCCTCCAGGACATTGGGGGCCGTGAGCAAGGCAATCCTGCGGCACAAGTGAATGTCGTCCCAAACCGAGCCTTAAGTACAAGATCCACCTCTGATGGAGTAAACTGGCCCCTCAGATCTCTAGATAGGCATGAGTTATCATCCTCGAGGACAGTAACCATCTCTTTCAGTTGCTCAACCTCCTGCTGTAGACACACGACTTCCAGTGTCCGCTGGCCGTTCTCCTCCTTCAAGCGCCTAACTTCCTCCAACGCCTGATCGCTCTCCTCTTAAAGGGAAGCGACCCTTGTTCTCATGTGCTGGGCGACATCCAGCCTGCAATGAAGGCTCCTGTGCAGTTGAGCGGCTAGCTCGTTGAAAGAGTCAATACACTCAGGAAGGGAGAAAGTCAAAAATTCCCAAAACTCAAGACTGCCAAAGAATGATCAGCTCGAGGCGATTATACCTGAATAGAGACTACGTCGGGATGGCGGGCTAAATCTCCTGCCGCGGATAGGCCTGGGGACTTCCCGTGTTCAACCGCAATTTCTACAGGGCTTGGATGGTCTGGAAACACAGAAAGTAAGGGAACACTCGGGGGCTCCGGCTCCGAAGCCATCCCCCCGCGGCAGTTTTCAAGGCCAACTCGATGCTTGGCGAGTTGGCCTCCAGTGCAACTTCTGCCTCCAACGCCACGGGAACATCCTCCTAGACCCCCCCTCTAAAGGCGGCTCGGCGGTAGTTCCGGCGGGCTCTAAAGATCCCTCCGACTCTGGTGCTGGCGCTGACGTGCATGCTTTCTCTGGGTCACCAGGGGCTAATGCGTCGCCCGTCATGGCTAGATCACCCTCAGTGATCAACTCCGGTGGCTCCGGGTCGACAAAGGAATCCACGGAAAACTCCTCACTAGAATGAAGTTCCACTACATGGACACCGTACTCAACTAGTGCCACAGCAGGAATCAGTACGGGTCCAATGGCCCCCTCCTGTAGTCTAATCTCGATGTCGCCTCCAGGATTGGGACCAGAGCTCGCACGACAGATCCAGCAAACCAGCCTCGCAACCTTCGGGTGGTGGTACCTCCGACCTCCTTCAACCTCTTCAGGGGAGACCCTGTCTCCTCTTCATTTGAAGATGACTCCAACAACGAGCAGCTCTCCTCTGCGTCCTCTCCGGACAGCGAGGGAATCATGATGTTCCTAGGCTCCTTTTTTGCGGGATCAGCGGCACGCTAGCCCGATGAAGGCCCCCACCAGGAGGCCTCAAAAGTAATGGACATCAGGAAGTTGCCCTGAATGGAGAACTTCACCATCTGGGACTAGATGGCAGTGACCAATGTCGCTGTGTTTTTGGCGTCCTTCGAGGACACCTATCGGGCCCCACTCACATGAAAGTTCGGAGTCGGAAGGCTCCTGCAAGAAGAAAAATCGATTCTTCCAATTCTTCACAGAATCGAGGTTGGTCCCCCGAAAATGAAAATCAATTTTCGGGGACCTGGAGATCAAATCCTCTAACTCCGTGAAGCGGAAGATCAATCTCGCCACCTTTATGTCGAAAGCGCCGGTATGGAGGCGGGAGAAAATGCACAACGAGACCAGGTAGCGAAGGGCATTGGGGTGAAGCCTCGCTACAGGAATGCCCAACGCCTCAACCAGCGCATACAGAGTGCACGGTTTGGGGTAATGAAGCCCCCCTCTCAGATGGTGTTCGTAAACTGTGACAAAGCCATCTGGTGGGGTGTTGGCTCTACCCGCGGAACCAGGAGCGCAATAAACCTAGTCATAGGGGATCCCATAATCGACCATCAAAGCAGCAATGGCGATAGCCGTCAGGATGAACCCCGTGTTATCGACCCCATGCCGACTCACCTTAGAAGTTCGCAAAGAAGAAGAAGACTCTCTCTTCTTTGCCATCTTTTTCTCTCTCTCTCTGTGGAACGAGTGGAAAACTTTCAGCGCAAGGAAACAATCAAGAGGAATTTCGTTGAACCACGGCTTAAATAGACGGTGGGGTGCCAGCGCACGAGAAACCCAAACGACGCTTCCGCTGAGTGGCCAAGCCACGTGCCAGCCTCGCAGGAACGTCGTGGGCCCCAAAGCAGTAGCAATTTTGACCCCTCGTCAGATCGCAGATCGGCATCACCTCAGCCGCCTAGCAATATCCCCGCTATCACACCAGCATTTAACGTGAGAATTCTAATTGCCAGAAGAGGTGGCAGCAGGACTCCCGAAACAAGCGCACAAGGAAGAAAATGAACCGTTCGACTACAACAAGCAACGGAAAGTGAAACGGCACAGCTAAGTGTTAAATTTCATTATAATAGTCATTAATAACTCCCTTTATAGCAACGGTGGCCGTAGAACACATTTAACGGCCCTCTCCTGTTATAGAGGGACCTGGTGCAGGATACTCCAACAGGTCCGCGTGCGTCAGGGCACTAGAGTTTCGAGAGTCTAGGATGCTGATGCGGAAGTTCAAATCCTCAAGTGAGACTAGTCTCCGACTGAGACGGATGCCATCCTGGAAGTTCCTTTCCAGTGCAAAATCGACTTCCTCCAGCAGAAACATCGACCTTAGCTCAGTCCTCATCCGCACGACTTCCGTTCCAAACTGTCATCGTAGCCGCTCAAGCTCCTCCTTGAAAGCCAACATGCGGGCTCGAGCCCGCACGTTGGCTCTAGCAAGCTAGGATGCCCTCGCTTCTGATTTTGCCCATGCCTCCTCAAAGTGTGTGGTGCGGGCCCTCAATTGCTCTATCTCTCCAACCGCGACTTGCACCTGGGTTTCGACACCTTCGACAGCCTTGGCCACTTGATGAAGCAATAAATTCACCCTCCCATGACCACAATCCTGCGAGGACGCAGACCTCTCATCCCTCTCAAAGCCTGGAGCCACCCTCAAAAATCGCATAGGGCTTACAACAGTGGCCTCCGAATGATATCCCTCTGACGCGGCCGCACCAGGGACCCCAGAGGTGTGGGTCCCAGTCTCAGGCTCTCCGGAAGAAGTTCTTGACCCAGACGACGAAGACGACCCCTCCATTAAAACCACAGAGAAAGCGGACAAAGGGGAAAGGGATTGAAGACAATACAAAGCTCCGTACCATCAAAGAAGCAGTAGAGCACGCTGCATTAAAGGAAATTTGTGCATTTAAATCGGCAAAGTTCCCCCTGAAACGGCAGCATTTTGAAGGTGAAGAGCGCTAGAACGAAGCCAACGAACACCCTCCACGTGGCGAATCCCTGAAGCTTTGTGCGTTTTCAAAGCAAATCATTATGGTGCAATGCCCCGTAATCTCCTGTGGATTTAATGCGCCAAACGGACAGGCGGATGAGACTGCCGCCAATGACGTTCAAACCTCCTCAGCATCGAACATCAGAGGTCCCCCCCTACCGCGTCCTCCCAATAACAGTCTATATAAAAACTGAAGGGACGAAACCGGCAGAGCTGACCACAAGCATCCAAAGACATTTGGGAGCGCATAACAAAGTGCGATGCAACAGAAAAAACAAATTACCCATGAAGGGTGAAAAAAAAGGGAGAGGGGGAAGTGGTCAGGAAGAAAAATACGTACTACAAGGCAGAAGAGTAAAGACGAAAGGCTATTTCTTTTATTAATCAAGGCTTCCCTTACAAAGTACAATATCTGTAGCGGGAAAAGTACAAGAAAGAGGGAAAAGATATGGCACAGGGCCTAGGCCCCATGGCGACTGCCCCAAACACTTGAGCAAGCTTGGGAACGTAATCTATATGAGATCACCACGGCCTCGCCGCTGGTAACCCAACAAGCTAAAGCACCGGGGACAGCCGTGTGTTGGTCTACCTCCGGTGGAGATGAACCCAATGTTATCCACCAGGGCAAAACAACACCCGATTCAGGAGCCTCCTACAGGGACGAAAAAAGAACCTACTTTTCCCTCGCCGAGGCTCCCCTCTCTACCTCCTCCCCAATCGGCGCATGACCCAAGTGAAGTGGAGACCGTGAGCGACACGTTTCACTGGAGGAGAAGATCCCCGGGATAGCTCTGCCGCGATCCCACAGCACCCTTGACGCGTCACTCCATGGGGGGAGGCATGCGATAACAGCAGAGTGGCCGAGCCACCCTCATTAACATGAGGAATCAACCGCAACAAGGGCATGAAGACAGGCTTTGTCGGGAACTCTGGATCTCCAGTTAGTCCATCCAACTCTTTCACAGACTCCCACCAGAGGTGGGACAGGCCAAGACCTTCGTATTGCTCCCCCAAAGTCAGTCAAAGGATGAGCCGCACCCACCGAAGAGCCCTCCTATTTATGGGTGAGATGGGGCCCTTCCAGCGCTTAATGGGGCGTGCTATTCCGTGGATGCCTTTCATGGAACAAGAAAGCCCTCGGATCAGATGCAACCTTAGGCGTGCAAATCGTTTCATTCCAGGCACTGAATCACTGTAGCGCCAGAAAAGCCTATGCAACAGCCTAGGGAAGGCGCGAAGCCAGAAGACGACAAGTGTTGGCGCATCTCGAGGGGGATCGGGTGACCGCGAGTTTGACCCAAAAGGCATGCCAAGCCACGACCATTAGTGTTTGGTTCGAAACAAAACCCCAAAGAAATTCAAAGCCCAGCCCATAAAGAACCTGCCCAAGGGGTAGTTGAGGGCCAACGCTCCAGAGCAGCCTGCGTGGCGGCTCACATTCAACAGCCAATGGGCGTCATCTGCAACTCATTAATGTTGTTGCCAAAGAACGGTGGAAGCGCAGGAAAAGCAAGCTGATGAGAAAACAGTCAGCGCTGCCAGCCGCGGCTCAGGCGGCTCGCCACAGTGCCCTAGCCAATCCCAACTCGAGGGGTAGACCAAGCGTGGCCAGCAACGCCCGGCAGTCTACCTGTCACCACTAAATGACAACCAACGCACCAGCAATCTCCGACAGCAATCAGCGGCCAATGAACCCTTGAAATAGGGATTCTTGCGCCTAAAGCCCCTCGCCAGGGGGCCTATAAAATCCTTCTTCTTCTACAAAGAAGGGGATCGGATCCTGGATAATCGACTCAGCGTCACTAACCTTAGGCTCCACCGCCATCTTCCAGATCCAAACTTCTCAATCTCCTCACGCGACATAAGTCAGCCACCCATTGCAGTGCATACAGGGAGCCAAGCCTTCCATTACCCACTCATTACTCTCCCATACAAGCGTTCACGCATTACCTACACATTTACAACATATTTCAGTGTACCTATAAGCGTGCGCCCATTTTTGTTTATTGCGAAAAATTACTAATTTGAGCGTCGGAATATCCACGGTGGAAGAAATTCTTCCGGACCTCTGACTTCTTGTTCATTGATTGTATTGTGCATGTTCTAAATTAATAGAGACGGAGACCGAACCTTTTCGTAACCACCTCCGGACGATGAGGAATTCAAAGGTTCCCTAATCCGTACAACAACCGATGATCCAAGACACAATAACTTTATTTTTGGAACTCATTTTTACATCACATATTTGAAAAAATAAAAATAAAAACAATGCTCTCAACACATAAGTTTAAATAAAATGTATGGTATTTCAAGTCATACAGTACTACTGCGCGCAATGATGCCGAAAAGTTCAAGAATATTGAAATAATTAAGTTGTAGCTTTCTTTTGGAGATTCAAATATTGTGACAGTTGTAATAATTATTTCGAAATAGCAAGAAATTCAAAATTTTTTTTTTTTGAATTGAAAAAGTTGGTGATAAAATAAATAATAAAATAAATTTATAATTTTTTTTGAGAAAGAAATTTTTTTTCCATTTTTCACGGGTAAACCTCAGGCCGGATTTTATAATATTAATATCGTGGTACATATGGGGAGCTGCTTTTATCGAGGTGCTCTTCGCACCACATGAAAAGACTCGAAACAAAAGAATAAATGAATGCCCAACAAATCCATTAAAGAGAACAAACCAGAATCTCCCTTTCTCATCCCTTCCCACCATTTTTAAGGAATTTCCCAATTCCTTAAAAGGAGTTGTTTTCTTTAGATCATGAGAGCAATCATGGCGAGTGCTAACTTCCAAGGCTTGGCCTCCAGGAGCACTAGGAGGCACTTCCAGTATTGGTCCTCTACTAGCAGTAGGATCACTAGCGTAGACGATCACTTCAACTCCTCAAATGATGACTGCAATAATATCAAGAATCACAACAAGAAGTCCATGAGCTCGTCGGCGGCGGCAACGAGAAGGAAGCTGCCTGCAGTGGCAGTCTGCCGAATCCGATCAGCCATCTCCGCCTTCAGACAACGCCGGCCAACACAAGGCCGACTTGGGCACAGGGTGGTAGGGACACTCTTTGGATGCCGCCGTGGGCATGTGAGGTTCGTGCTGCAAAGAGAGCACAATACCTCCCCCGTCTTCTTTGTAGAGCTCTCCACGCCGATTACGGGACTGGTGAAGGAAATGGCATCTGGGTTGGTGAGAATTGCATTGGAATGTGACAAGCAGGAAGATTACCCAAACTCTGCAGCGGCAGGAGGCGGAGGAGGAGTAAGGAGGCTGCTGGAAGAGCCAGTGTGGAGAGCTTACTGCAATGGAAAACACTGCGGATTTGCAACAAAGAGGGAGGCAGGGCCAAAGGAGCTGAAGATTTTGAAAACGGTTGAGCCAATATCAATGGGTGCGGGTGTGCTGCCTGGGTTCGATGGGGGTGGGTCTGGACCGGAGGGTGAGCTCATGTACATGAGGGCCAAGTTTGAGAGGGTTGTTGGCTCAAGAGATTCAGAGGCTTTCTACATGATGAATCCTGATAGCAATGGAGCTCCGGAGCTCAGTATTTACTTGCTTAGAGTTTGAGCAAGCTATCGAGAACGTTTCAACTTCGCCTAAATTTCTCAAGGGAAAGGAGGTAAATTGTGGGAAATTACAACAAAGTGATTTTACCGTTATATTTTGTTCGTGGATCCATGCATGTCCCCGTTCAAACTTGTTCTCCCTTGTAATTGTACTGATGATGGCCTAAGAACTTAGGATTAGAGGCAAAGTGAAGGCAGTAGTTATGTCGGGGTGTAATGGTATACAAAATATCTATGAACTAATTGTAGGTGCGATTGGCAAGGGGAAAATATCAAAATTATTCTTAATTCCTTTTTTTTTTTTATTTTAATTTGGTTCTGATTTGCCATCTTTCTACGAAGGCATGATTCTATGACTAATTTAACTACATCTCAAATCTCATATACACACACACTATTTATATATATACAGACACTATATATATGATGACGAAACTCTAAAAATTATTATTAGGTCGGATACCTTATAAGAACTTTTTGATTAGTAGAAATTAAAAATAAAATATATATTAAGACTAAAATTTACAAAAAATAAAAATTAAAAAAAAAAAAAGTTTAGAGTAAGTTTTTAAACATACAGAATATCACTCCCCCCAACCCCCGGCCCCAGTCAACAAGAAAAGGTAGAATAGTGTAGTATTTTTTTTTGTCTCCTTTCGCAGCGTAATTGGACCGCATAAAATTCTCTCTGAAATGAATTATTCTGCTTTGATCGCGAGTATAGAATTAACAGCTGTTTTCTTTCTTTCTTTTCCTGGGGTTTCCTCTCTCCGAAGCTGCAGTAGCGGTAATTTAAAAAAAGCTCTATATCTGGTTGGTTGAGATAGGTTATTAATATATTAATTAATTATTTTTTAATAAATACTTATAATTTAATTATTTTTAAAAAAAAATTAAAAAAAATTTATTTAATTTAGTTATTTTTAAATGGTTAGATCATGGTCATGTATTTAAAAATGAACAATTATTAATGGGCTCAACTAAAACTATGATCGAGTATAGTTCCACGTAGAGCGGAGGAACCGGACGGATGCTGGGGGTGAGACCATTAGTCATTTTTCTCTTTCTTCGTTGATCATTGTTTATCTTTTTATTATAATCACAAAATCATTTGCTATGCTTAGTGATTATTTTCACAGGCTTTTTATGCCTAAAAAAGTTTTATCTTTCAAATAACAACCAGCAGCTGGGGTAGTTTTCCATGGCCTCGCCTCCTCCGAGCACCTTGGCCGCTTTTTGGCATCCCGTTTGAGAACCTTAAACATACGAAAAGATTACGAGTAAACTACGGTCGAAGGACAATCGCAATAACAATAATAATAATAATAATTATTAAATTAATTATTTTACTTATTTTTTTTTAATGTATTAAAATTCCACGGTATCAATAAAATTTTAACTTTTCGAGTCCTCGATCCATTACTTGAAAGAAAGAGAAGTCAAAAAGAGAATGTAACCCCACATTCCACTAGCAGTTTATTCTGTGTTAGTAAGAGCATATTATGATAGGGGTTGGCCTTACTTTAAGGCATGCTTCATTTCGGTTGCTTTTCTTCTTGAAATAATCGTAGAACTATAATTTACTTACCAATTTTGTAGACCCTTCTTGATGAGCTTGTTAGTCCGTACAGGACTAAATTCAAAACGACTAATTTATAAATTTCAGAATCATTATCTTGACCTCATTACAAGCTATTCATATGTGTTGCTTCCTAAAGATACACGTCTCACAACCTTGAAAATTTTCTAGAAATCTTATCTAGTTTCTTTGTCTCTTTTCTCTTTCTCTAGAAAAATACTAGAAGAGTATTGAAAAATAAAGGAATATTATGATGGCAAACATAAAGCTCTTTATTTATAGCTTTCAAGAGAAATTATAGGTTGTGATTTAATATAGAATCCTTACGAATCTTAATTCTTAGCCATAGGGTTGAAACTATTACGAATAATTTTCTTATAATCATAAATTTTTATTTTTATACTTCTACGAATTATAATCATATTCATCAATATAAAGTAATTGACTCTCGAAAAATGGAGATTAACTATGAAATTTCTTTACATATAATTAATTTATTTTCTGTCCTTCCATTACACTATAATTCACATAAAGTTATCGAATTGGAATGAAATGACCGATTAAATCTTAAGTTCACGTAATTATTAATTTTCAATATATATAACAATAGGACTTTAGATTGTTTCTAAAATATTTTTTATAACTGGCCAATTTATTTTTAAATTTAAAATATATAAATAACTTGAATATATTATTGTAATATAAGATTGGTGAATTTCTTATCAAGAATTCATATAAATTAATTTATCATACATAGAACTTAATATCATTTATATATTTGATTGAAATAATCGTTAATAATTAAGTTAGTCAAAATATAAACATGTATATATATATATATATATATATATATTTATTTATTTATATTTATATTTATATCTAACCTTTTTAATATTGACAATAAATTTCAAAAAGTATTCATTTATTGATCTTATTCTGTACCTCCACTCATAAAGTATACTTATTTGTTTGTTTAAGGTTATCACTTTAATAATGGAGTCTTATAGCAATATAACTAATATATGTATATATATATATATATATATCAAAACATTATTACTTTTTATTTTTGATTCCTTAATTATTGACATCACCTTATATAATAAACTTATAATTGATTTTTATATAAATATAATATCACTGGCCACAATTAAAATATATATAAAATAAATAATATAATATATATAAATTTAAAAAAATATATAAATAATTCATAATTATTAAATAATTTTCTAACAAATGATTTTCAAAAATCTCCCACTTATATTTTTAACCATTCAATCATATATTTAATGCCCATAGACTCAAAATGTTTCTGAAAACCTTTTCGAGACAGTAGCTCAGTGAGGGGGTCTGCAACATTTTTTAACTAACATTACCTAATATTTTAAATTTCGATTTAAACTATTTAAATATTTATTATAATTTTAAGTATTTTAAATATAATAAAAATAAATTAAAATATTATAAAATTTTATAGAACGATCAAAATTTCATAGTGGCATCCGGAATATACCCGCGCTGTTGTTTGAATACCGAATTAGATTTTAAAATTAAAAAAAGAAAATAATAATAATAATAAAGAAAAAATGGGGATCGGGGAGAAAGAGGAAGAAAGAGAGATGAGGGATTAGGGTTTGCAGGAGGAAGAGGGAAGGAGAGAGAAAAAGGGGTCGGCAGCGATGGCGGCATGCTGGTGGTCATCAGTGGTGAGTGGAGGCAGCAGCGTGCGACAGCAGCGCGAGGGTTGCGTGGAGGACAGAGAACGATAACAAAGTCACGCAAGGAGAGAGGATACGGTAGTGTAGCGGCGCCGATGCCGGTGAGGTGATGCCAAGAAGGCCGGCGATGACAATGCAAGGCTGCAGCAGTTGCGGGAGGTGGCGGCAAGGTGGTGGCGTGTGCCGGCAGGGGGCGGCGCGCGGAGGAGTGAGAGAGAACATGACAGAGGAGAGAGAATCACCTAATTCGGGTGATTCGGAATGTCCTTTCTTCAAATCTGCGAAGTATAAAATCAAGGTAAGTATTCTCTAACCCTATCATTAGTTTGATTTAATTTCTGAAATATTTTGATTACTTTTAGAGATTTTACTAATATGCATGTATTTTTATTTATACCCAATTTATTAATTATGTATATACATGTATGTTTTATCGGTTATACAGTGATTTTACACTAGTATTTTTTCTTTGGAGGGTTTTCAGATACCCGGAAGTATATATGTATATTTGTGTATCTATATATTGTGAAACCATAAATTAGGCTGCACGTTAGTCTACACGTATGCTGTTAAGGGCGGGGTCACTACGGGACCATGGCGGTCCGAGACTTGATGGGTCATTATATGTAATCCGAGACATGAGATATTGGTACCGCTCCTGACGGGGACTTATATGATGTGGCCCCCTTCCGCCGACAAGAAGGTTGAAGCATTTAGTAGTTAACTTACCCCACTGTGTATTTAAATGAGAACCATCGTAAAGAATTGACAAAATAATATATTTAGACGTCCTAATATATAACTAAAATTTAATATTGTACTCAAAGCCGCAGGTCGTAAAATATAGTAAGTAAGTTCCTAATCTATGGGAGACAGAGTACATTGATGGCCTTAAACTACTGGCCTAAATCGTAGCCAAACTTTGACCTGCTAGCTGAAATCGCAGCTGATATAGCCGTGGTTACTGGATAAGGATAACCCTTCATCAAGTTAAGACTATTTATATTTGGTTCTCCGATTTCGTGTATGTTTTGTTTTTCTACATATATTTCGGTGAACAGTGATTTGAGATACGTGGTTTAGCCTACGGATGGATGATAGGAATGTCTCGTACGTACTGATGTATTAAACCCTGGAACATATTTTATATTTATATGTTTTGGTTCCGGTAGTTTCTTTAATTTCAGCATACGATATATGAGATTTAGATCCAGACGATGGTATGTGTCCACACAGATGTGGTGATAGTCACGATTATATAATGTGACCTTGGATCATATGATATGATATCGTTTATGAGATTTGATTGGATCGTTATTTATTATGATTATGTCCTGAATGAACTGTTTAATATGGACGATGATTTAGTACGAGATATCTCCTCAATTTTTAGGGATTTTACGGACCTTGTATTTTATATTTTACATGGTTGTGATATGTTATATCTTCTCTCTGATTTATATGCATTGTTTATATATATATATAATACTTGTTGAATTCTAAACTTACGTTTTTATTTTTGTCCCTTTAGACCAGTGGCATGGATACGCTTGTAAAGTTTGAATGTTATCTGATGCGGCTGATCTTTATCGGTAAGTAGAGATATTCATATTGGTTATATTTCAGATTTTGAGGATATATTATGATTTTGTCTTCGGCCGGATGAGGACTTTGATCCATATATGGATATATCGGAATTATAGTGTTATGTTGATGAGATGTTATATTTGAATACATCTCTTATAATTTTGGATAGTAGATTGTGTATTGTATTATCTAAATTCATATCCGATAAGACATTGTGCGGATTTTTTTATATTGGATCCTATATATATTCAGATTGTCACGTCTGAATTGAATTTTTATAATTTATAGAATATATTATTATTTTTATTTTTAATCTGCGTATATTGTATTTTTGAGTTATGACGCATTATCTTTGTTATCACCACATCTCTTTTGTTTACAATTTTAAGTATGTGATAAAATCTTCTTTCTATGTTCCTCGACTTATTATGAGCCTTGGGTTTTATTGCTTGTGCTATGGTACCATTGTTTTCATAATAAATGGTGATAAAACACTCGAAGTCAATATAATTTTAAGCTTTTGGATAAACATTAAAATCCACGTAGCTTTTTTAACAACTTCGCTAGTAGTAACATATTTTGCCCCAATAATAGATTCAATGACGGTATCTTATTTGATACTTTTTTAACTCACTACTTCTTTTCCTTATGTAAACACAAATTCTAATATGAGTTTCTTTATCATTAATATCTCATTAAAAATTAGAATCTATATAACCACAGATAATTAGTATATTTTTTTCACTATATATTAAATATATTGTCTATTTCTTTTCAAATATTTGAAGTATGCTTTATTACTGTCAAATGTTCAAGCCCCGGGTTAGACTGATATCTACTTACATCTATTGAATAACATATATTTGGCCCATTACAATGCATAACATAAATGATACTACTAACGGCCAAAACAGGGGCAATTCTTCATTTTATCTCTCTTCTTGTGTTTTAGGGCACATATTCTTAGAGTGGTTAATGACATATTTAAAGGATAAAAAAACTTTTCTCGACATCTTGCATGTTGAATTTAGCTTGTATACTCTCAATCTAGTTCAGTTTTGAAAGTCCTAAAAACCTCTTCTTTCAATCTCTAGACAATTTGTTCCCTAATATATAAGATACTTTCCCAAGGTCTTTGATTGAAAATTGGTTTGCTAACCAAACATTTACTAATATCATAACTCCAATGTCATTTCTAATAATTAAAATATTACCCACATAAAAAAATTAAAAATAATATTGTACTTCCATTAATTTTCTTGTATTCATAAGTTTTATCCATATTATTGGGAAACCAAATACTTTGATTAACTTGTCAAACTTGATGATCCTTTAACATGAAGCTTGTTTCAATCCATAAATAGATTTATCCAACTTGCACACTTTAGACTCATTTTGATGAGATATAAAACCTTATGGTTATTTCATATAAATCTCCTCTTAGATATAAACATTTTAAAATATAATTTTAACATTCATTTGTTATATTGTATAATCATATTAAGTGGCAATTGACAAAAAAAAAATTATAATGGATTTAAGCATAGTCACTAGAGATTTTTTTTTTTTCATATTCAATGCTATATTTTTTAGAATAACCATTTGCAACCGGTCTAATTTTTAAAGTCTCTACATTTTTTAGTATATCCACTTTTTCTTTTGTAGACCCATTTAAAGCTTTATGCTTTCTTATTGGTCCACTAAGTTCTATACTTTATTAGAACATATGGAGTTCATTGCTAATTCTATTGCCACTTTTTAAGGTGTAGTATCTATATCGCTTAATGCCTCTTCATAAGTGAATAGATCATCATTCAGTTTATTTGATTCTCATCTATTATTGTCAGTGTCACTAGAGGTCATATTATTTTTTTACTATATGTCAAGGTTTTAAAATTATGAACAATTCAGGCTCATCTATAAATAAAGTTATGCCTTTTTTTTTAATCATTTTTTACTATCTCAAAAACAGGCTTTGTTGTTGATGCGTACCTGGATCCGACTTCGAACAGATTCGGATTCTTCTGAATGGTTTGAACCGACTCCGTTCACCGAGTACGAATCCTGCACACCACTAAAACGAACAAGAGGTCAGCGTTAACGGCGGGATGTAATCCCACCGAAAACACTCCGACGCACAAGTCAGTAAACAGCCTTCAATGGAAGGAACTGAAAGATAGAGAGAGAGATGGGAGAGGGGAAGAGAGTGTCTTGTTCCAGATGTCAGAGAGGCGCAGGTCCTTTCTCGTATCTGGATGGTGGGAAGGCAGAGAACGTGTGTAAAGACCCGTTCGTTGCCTTGGAGTTTGATCGTGTCTGAGAATTTGGCTGCCCAGAGTCAGAGCTTGTTTCTCAGAACACTTAGAGTTTTCTGTGTCAGTAAAAAGCTTGAAAGAAAACATCTGTCATGGTAAGTCTGGAAGAAAAGCATCCAAGAAAGCATCAATGAATGCATGCCCTGGATGGTGAATCCAGAGCCTTTTTTATGGTCAAGATGGCGATCCTCCTTCTTTGGGAGGAGTGATCGTCCCTATGATCTGCTGCCGGCCTTCCTTCTGGAGGCTGATGCTTGTTGCCCAATTGTGGAGGATTGTTTTCTTCTGATGCGGTCAACCACTTTCTAAGTTAGCTTCTTTCCTTCCCAACATGTTACCGTTGAGGTTCCTTGGCTGGCAAGGAGTTAGAAGGATCTGGCGCCTTCCTTATTTGAAAGGCGCCAATCTTGCAGATATTCCTTTTGAGATCGTGGAATATCCTTGGAGGATCGTAGTTGGCCTTTTTATGACTAGTGGGCCTAAACGGGTCAGGCCCGTTACTGTTGAAAGGCTTCTTGGGGCCCAATGTGCAAACCGCGGACGGTTAACGCCTGGGTTGACCGCCTGCGTGCGTGTTGGCCGCCCCTATGAAAGGTGTCTGTCGTTGGCCTCCAGATGGGCTATGGGCCTGAGTGAGTCAGGCCCATCACTGTTGAAGAGCCTTGTTTGGGCCCAACATATAGGGAGCAGACGGTCAACGTCTAAGTTGACCGTCAGTGTGTTGGCCGCCTTCGTGGAGAACGAAGGGAGAGCGGCGGGCGATCAACTGATGGGCTATGAGCCAGAATGGAATAGGCCCATTACTGTTGCAAAGCCTCTAAAGGCCCAACAAACTGGTCAATGCTGAGTTGACCGTTTGTGAGTAAGTTGGCTGCTAGGACGATCAACGCCAACGTTGACCGTCTTTGGGCCTTTCAGTTCTTGGGCCCATCTTCTTACTGGGCCGTCAAAAACGTTGACCGGCCTTCCTGGGCTTCGGTTGACCTTTCTTTGGGCCAGCCTATTATTGGTGTACCCATCACTAGCCCCCCATGCTGGTGGTCAGATTTCGGGCCTCCAGTATGTTCATGATGGGACGTTTTTCCTTGCTTTGAGAATTCTGTGGAAATGTATAAAAGCGTGAAGGAGAGCTTGACCGAAATTGTTGACCGTTTTGGCCAACTCCGGAGTACCAGAATTGTTGACCGTCCTGGTCAATTCCGGTGTTCCAGAATTGTTGACCGTCCTGATCAATTTCGGAGTATCAGAATTGTTGACCGTCATTGGCCAATTCTGGGAATGATTTCTGCCAGCTTTTGGCCGGACTGCAAGGCATAAATCGACACGTGTCCTCCTTTGGTTGGGAGGAGATCCGGGTCATTAATACGCCAGAGATCCGTCCTTTTGCGGGGTCAAGTGGAGTGGCGACACGTGGCAATCCTGACGGTGTCATTAATGAGGGGTTTCGTGCGAGAGTCCCGTCCTTCTGCTGGGTCAAATGAGGAGGTGACGCGTGGCTGGACCGACGACGTCCTTTGCATGCTTGGCGCTTAAGTTTTCCTTTCGTTTTTTGAAATCAGTTACACCTCCAAACCTTCGTCTTCCTCATTCTCATTTCTCAGCTAAGTCCTTCGAAGAAATCCTAAAGCTTCTTCCGATCATGGCTTCCGTGGCGGATTTTTCATCTGATTTGAGGGAAAATGATATTAAGGCTTTATGCGTCGAGTTTAATATCCCTAAAGAGATGGCCTGGAAGGTCCCAGGCAAGGAGGACAAAGCCCTTTGTCCACCGGAGGGCTATTTTACCGTTTATGAGGCTCACTTCAGGAGCGGCCTCCGCCTGCCGTTGCCGGAGGAGCTTGAGTCGATCATAGCGTCCCTGCAAGTACCCATTGCCCAGCTTCATGCCAATGCGGTGAGGTATATCTGCACTCTATGCATTTTTTCCCGGAAGCTTGGCCAAAAGTTTAGGATGTCCGGCCTTAAGGTTATTTTTAAGGTGACCCAGGGGGCAGAGTGGATTTCACTCAGCCCCCGTGTGGGAATAAAAATAAATAAGGCCATCCACAACTCCCTGAAGAACTGGAAAAATCGATTCTTCTTTGTAAAGGTGGGAGAGAAGTGGCCTATTGCGCGGGACTGGGGTAAGGTCCTGGACATACATCTAGGTACGCCGTCTGCGGTGGAGAACTCTGCCTACGCCTGGCTGACCAAGGCGATACGGCAAAATCCCGACGAGTTTAGGAGGGATTTTTTGGTTTCCCCTGAGGAAACCGAAAAGGCTAAATGGGGACCGCCGTCCCCGGTTCAGAAGCCGCACCCTCCGATTAAAATGGTGAATCCTGAGGTCTCAAAGAAATTGATCATTCGATCAAGATCCTCGGAGGAGGCTGCTGAGAGGGCGACTGCCACGCCCTCATCTTCCTCTTCGCAGATTGATCTCGTGGCTGCCGGGATTTGCGGCGGTCCCGGCAGAACTTCTGGAGCGGAGAGGTCCGTTGAGGACAGGCCGGTGGACGCCGGAGGGGTTATTCTGGCCCAGCCTGCGGCGAAGCTGACTCCAGGCGCTGCCTGGATGGGATCTGCAGAGGAGCCAGCTCGCGATGTGCCCGAGGGTTCACGCGTTTACATTGTGGAGCCGTCGACGGGAGCCGATCCACCAACTGCTGCTCCAAGGGCAGCCAAGGGAAGGAAGCCTGCTGCGACTGCTCCAGAGGCTGCAAGAGAGGAGTCCGCCGCTGCCGTTGATGAAGATGAGTTTTTGGATCGTCTTTTGGATGAGGCAGCGGCGTATTCGGCGCGAGAGGGCGCTCCTGGCTCAACATCTCCGGTTCCACCACCAGCTGGGCCAGGCCTGGAGTCCAGGCCTGGGAGGCCTTATAGGAAGACTTATGAGGTACGACCTCTGCAACGGCTTTCTTGCAATTCTTTCTTCCTTATGTTTACAAACTCACGTTTCGCTTTGGTCCTGTGCAGCCAAGAAGATTGGCCTCAGCTATCTTTCGGGAAATGGAGCAGCGCAAACGCATCATTGCAGACCGGAAAGTTGAGATAGCCTGGCTAGATGCCAAGCTGGCCGCCTCAGGAGGAGAGCTCCGTGAGCAAACAGCTGCTCTTGAGGCTGTCATGGCGGGAGTGGAGACAGAGAACGCCGAGCTGAAGGCGGAGGTTGCTCGCCTAAAGGAGGAGGATGATCGAATGAAAGCGAGCAACAAACGCCTCGCAGATCGTGCCGCCGCCGCAGAGAGAGAGCTTGCTATCGGATGAGCCTCCATGAGGTCGGTGGCGCACTACACGCCCGGCTGTTGGATGGGCTCAACATTGGACATCACGTCGTGCGGTTGGTTGTTCCTGACTTCCCAGTGGAGTTTATTAATCAAAGAAACCGTGCGGCGCAGCGTAAGGAAGACCTGCAGGGAGAGCCCCGAGACAGTCAGGGTGGTCCGCCAGCCTTGTAGCTTTTTGTACTCCCTTTTGTTTTTTGGACAGTATGTAAATTGTAACATACTTTTGTGAGCAATAGAATGGAAGTCCTTTTCAGTTCGGTGTCCATTGCATTTTATTGCTTTGTGTTTGTTGTTTGCATCAGTCGTTGTATTGGGCGGCCAACTTGGTTGGCCGCCGACCGTTGCTTGGTTGCCTAAGGAGCTGAGCCCCCAGGATTGGCAGGTGGTTGCATTAACCAACCTTGCGGTGCTATCCAAGTGAAAACTTGGGCAGTTAGTGTTAGAGAAGGAACGCTTCTCGTTATTGTTTAATCACGCCATCCCTTCATAGAGAAGGTTGGAGCGTGGGTAGCCAATCCTGGTTGGCTGGCTGCCTAAGGAGTGAGATCCTTAAGTCAGGCAGGCGGTTGTAAGAACCAGCCTGGTGGCGCCGTTCAAGTGAAGACTTGGGCTGCCAATGCTTGGAGAAAAATGTTTCTCCCTTCGACCGTCGTTGACTGACGTTGCTGCTCCCCGAAAAGAGGTCGTCGCGTGTGCCATTCTTGCCCCCTAAGGTTTTCAGACCGCTATGGGCCACTTGGATGACCAAGGTTTAGTACAACCACTACTGGGTCGCTCGGATGACCAAGGTTTCAGACCGTTCATGAGCCACTTGGATGACCAAGGTTTTAGACCGCTCATGGGCCACCTGGATGACCAGGGTTTCAGACCGCTCATGGGCTACCTAGATGACTAGGGTTTAAGACCGTTTATGGGCCACCTGGATGACCAGGGTTTCAGACCACTTTTTAGGCCACCTAGATGACTAGGGTTTAACGAGAGGGTGAAGACCCTCCCGACTTAGGGGCAGTCTAGGTCGGGTGGATACCTGCAAGGCAAACGCAGTTTATATGGACTAGGATTCTATATGCTAAGTAAACTTCTCATTTTATCAAAGTAAAAACAAGCACGCGAATGGATGCACATGAGCGAGTAAGTGCGTACCTGGGTTCCCTATTGAAAGTAGCGCTTCAGGTGGGTTGCGTTCCACGTTCGTGGGACCAACTTTCCGTCCTGGTTCCGGAGTTTGTATGCTCCGTTGCGCAGGACGGCGAAGACAAGAAAAGGTCCCTCCCAGTTGGGAGAGAGCTTGTTTCGGCCGACCAGCTTGCCTGTGGCCTCGATGCCTCGTAGGATCAGGTCCCCAACGTCGAATTGCCGGGCATTCACCTTTTTATTGTAGTATCTGGCAACTCGGTGTTGGTATGCTCCTGTCCGTATTCTGGCGGCGTCGCGGGCTTCCTCTAGCAAGTCCAAGTGCTCCCTGATTTTCTGGGAGTTGGTCTGTGGGTCAAAGGACTCCACCCTGAGACTTGGGAGCCCGATTTTAACAGGAATTACCGCTTCAGTCCCGTAACATAGGCTGAAGGGCGTCTCGCACGTTGATTCCTTCGGGGTTGTACGATAAGACCAAAGGACGGATGGGAGCTCGTCAGCCCAGGAGCCCCCAGTGTCCTCCAACTTAGTCTTTAACCCGTGGAGTAGCGTACGATTTGTAACCTCCACCTGCCCGTTGGCCTGGGAGTATGCTACCGAAGTGTAGACCAGGTTGATTCCAAGGCTGGTGCAGTACTTGGGAAGCGTTTCCTGGAAAATTGGGTCCCGTTGTCGGTCACCACGACCTCAGGGACGCCAAATCTGCAGACAATGCTCTGGCGAAGGAACTCTAGAGCATTGTGTTCTGTGATCTTTGCAAGCGGGGCAGCCTCGACCAACTTTGTGAAGTAGTCGATGCCCGCTATGATAAACTTCCTTTGTCCCGTGGCAATGGGAAATGGGCCGAGAATGTCAAGCCCCCATTGCGCGAAGGGCCACGGGGCCTGAAGGGTCTTCAGGTCAGCGGACGGCTGGTGATGAAGGTTGCCATGAAGCTGGCAGCTTTCACACTTCTTCACAAACTCGAGCGCGTCCTTTTTCATCAAGGGCCAATAGTAGCCCTGCCGCATAATTTTGAAGGTTAGGTTTTTCCCGCCTACATGTGATCCACAGATCCCGAGGTGAACTTCGCCCAGCGCTTAGTCAGCCACCTCAGAAGATAGACAGCGGAGATACGGAGTTGAGTATCCGCGGCGATACAGCCGCCCATCAACTACTATGTACCAGCCAGCTGTCTTTTTAATTTGCTTGGCCCTTTCGGTGTCCTCTGGGAGTGATCCGTCGGCCAAGTATCTAAGGTAAGGCATCATCCAGTTTTCCGTCTCGGAAATCTGCATTGCCTCCTGTTTCTTTATGCTAGGAGCGTTCAGGAACTGTCGTATGTCTCTCGAATGCTGTTCTGGGTTCTCGGCCGCAGCTGCTCTAGCTAGCTGGTCTGCCTTCCAATTTTCGGCTCGAGGAACGTGAACCAGGGTCAGCTTGTCGAAGCCCTGGATGGTCTCCTTTGCCTTTGCCAGGTACCTGGCCAAGGAAGGGTTGTTTGCCTCAAAGCTCCCATTGACCTGGTTGACGATTAATTCAGAGTCGCTGTGAACTGCCAACCTCTTGGCGGAGCACTCCTTTGCTAATCACAAGCCAGCTAGTAGGGCTTTGTACTCAGTGGCGTTGTTGGTCGCCGGGAAATCAAGTTTCAGGGAATACTTGATCTCGAATTCGTCAGGGGTTGTTAAGATCACCCCCGCTCCGCAACCACTGTCCGTGGACGATCCGTCCACGTGGAGTGTCCATTCTGGGACCTCGTCGGGCAGTTCTTCGTCTTCTGCAGGCTGCTCATCTTGAATTGGTGTCGTGGTTTCAACAATGAAGTCGGCCAGAGCCTGCGCCTTTATGGCAGGTTTGGGCCTGAACTCGATGTCGAACTCACCCAACTCAATGGCCCACTTTACCAATCGCCCCGAAACGTCGGGCTTTTAGAGTATGCCTTTCAGCGGCTAGTCTGTAAGGACCACTACGCGATGCGCCTGAAATTATGGCCTCAACTTTCGTGCTGCAAAGATAAGGGCCAATGCCATTTTTTCAGCGCACGGGTAGCGAGTTTCTGGGCCGGTCAATGTTTTGCTCACATAGTAGACCGGCTGCTGGATATCGGATTCCTGGCGCACGAGGACGGAGCTGAGGGACACTTCCGACACTGCCAAGTAAAGGTACAGCTCCTCTCCGTCTTTGGGTGATGCTAACAACGGTGGGCTGGCCAGATACTGCTTTAACTCATCGAAGGCAGTCTGACAGTCAGCCATCCACTGGAATCCGTTAGATTTTGTCTCTCTTAGAGCTTTAAAGAAGGGCTGGTACTTGTCTCCAGACTTCGCGAGGAAGCGGGACAGAGCAGCTAGCCGCCCATTCAATCGTTGGACGTCTTTTACGTTTCTTGGGGGAGCCATGTCAGCCAGGGCCTTAATCTTTTCTGGGTTTGCCTCGATCCCTCGCTGAGAGATGATGAAACCCAAGAACTTCCCCGAGGCTACCCTGAAGACACACTTGGTTGGATTTAGTTTCATTTGGTGCTGGCGGAGCACCCCAAATGACTCTTCCAGGTCACATATGTGGTCGCCCGTGACTCTGCTCTTGACGAGCATGTCGTCGACGTAGACCTCCATGTTGCGTCCAATTTGCTTTTCGAACATCTTGTTTACTAGTCGCTGGTAAGTGGCTCCAGCGTTCTTTAACCCGAAGGGCATGACCCTATAGCAATAGGTGCCCTGATCCGTCATGAACGAGGTATGCTCCTCGTCTTCTGGACTCATTCTAATCTGATTGTAGCCCGAATAAGCGTCCATGAAGCTTAGCAGCTCATGCCCTGCTGTGGAATCAACCAGTAGGTCAATTCGTGGCATGGAAAAACTGTCTTTCGGCCAGGCCTTGTTGACATCGGTAAAATCGACGCACATTCGCCATTTCCCGTTGCTCTTTTTGACCAGGACGACGTTTGAAAATCAATCCGGGTACTTGGACTTTCTAATAAATTCAGCGTCCAGTAGCTTCTACACCTCCTCTCGGATGGCGATCAGTTTTTCGACGGAGTGGTTCCTCCGCTTTTGTCTGACCGGCTTTCGGTCTGGATCGAGGCCCAGCTTGTGGACCATCACCTCAGCTGAAATCCCGAGCATGTCCGCGGGAGTCCAGGCAAAAAGGTCCGCGTTTCGTCGTAGAAACGCGATCAATTCATCACGTAGTGGCCCGGTGAGTGAGCCGCCAATCTGGACACACTTATCCGGTTCCCCCAGGTCCAGTGGGACCAGATCCGTGGCTTCATCAGGCTGCGCCTGCTGCAAGGTGGTCTCGTCTCGGTGATCGAGTTCTCCCACCGTGCCAGTTCTGCCACTAGGGGCAATCTGGGCCATGTAACAGGTCCACCCAGTGACCTGATCTCCCAGAACTTCTCCGACGTCATAGGGCGTTGGGAATTTTATTTTAAGGTGTGGAATTGACGTGACTGCCCCAAATGTCGTTAGGCACGGCTTGCCTAGTATCGCGTTGTAAACAGAGGGCAGGTCAACCACTAGAAAGGTTAGCATGCGACTTGCTGTTTTTGGGTAGGTGCCCAGGGTGACTTCCAGTTGGATTGTCCCTTGAACGGGCACCGGTTCATTATCAAGGCCGTATAAAGGTCCTTCAACAGGTTTTAGTTGATTCTTTTTTAGGCCTAATCTAAAGAACGCGTCCAAATAAAGCAAGTCTTTAGAGCTACCATTATCAATAAAGACTCACTTCAGCTGGTAGTCCGAAGTACCATCTGAAACGAGTGCCGAGATTACAAGGGGGTCAGCATGGGGGGAGATTACATGGTTCGAGTCACAATCACTAAAGCTAATGATGTTGTCTACTGTGCGCTGCTTCTTCCTCCCAGTCTGCTGCTCCTTGCTGTCCTCCAGGCTCCTGGCAGGTTGGGTGGTGACCATATTAACTACTCCTGCCGTAATCCGATTTTGGGGAGGCGTCTGCTCCTGCCCCTCTTCATCACCCGCTCCTGAGTTCTATCCAGGTCCCTTGACGAATCGAGTGAGGTGTCCTCTGCGAATCAGGTCTTCAATTTCCCTCTGCAGCGTCTTACAATCTTCGGTTGAGTGGCTAGCAGAACGATGGAAGTCACAGTACTTAGACTGATTTCCAGAGTCTTTTTTCAGTGTCTTTGGCCACTTCAGAAACTTTTCTCTACGGATCTACATTACGACATTGGAGCGCGTGTCTGTCAAGGGTGTGAAGGTGGTGGGCGCGTAGTCTCTGCGTTCTGAGGGCCCAGTCCGGCGCTGTTTCTGGCGGGGGTATTCTCCGCCCGCAAACTTTCTTTTTCCTTCTCCAGGGATTGGCCGAGGCTGGTCCGTCCGTTCTGGACGTGTTGCCTCGTTGTCCTCTTCTGCAGCAGCGTAGGCCCTGGTAATGGATTCCGCCACGCGGAATGTTTGGGGATTTTTGTGGGCCAAGTGCTTGAAGAAATCTCCATAAGTCAGTGCTGAGATGAAGCTGCCCAACTTCATCTCCTCAGTAATCCTGGGAATCCTTCTGGCCTCAGCCACGAAGCGATCCAGGAAGCGTCGTGGGTTCTCTCCCGGTTTTTGCTTTATGTGGGAGAGGTGCCACGGCTGTTTCTCTTCCCATCGGCTTGATGCATACTGAGCCAGGAAGAGGTCCGTGAGTTCACGGAAACTGCTGACAGAGCCTGAAGGGAGATGGTGAAACCAGATTCTGGCGTCTCCCTTCAGCGTGAGTGGGAAGCAGCGGCACATCGCCGAGTCTTCTAGCCCTTGTAGACTTAGATGGGTGCGATAGTGATCCAGGTGGTCAACCGGACTACTGCCCCCATCGTATAAGTCAAGGGATGGCATTTTGAACTTGGACGGCAGTGGACGGCTCAAGATTTCTGCAGTAAAAGGAGACTTGTCCAAGTCGATGGCGCGCTCGTCATTCTGGAACACATGGTTCCAGATTTGGTCCACTCGTGGGTCGGCACGAGTGGCGTTGGCTGATCTCTTGGAGTTGAGGAAATTCCTCAACTCCGTCTTGTTCCCAGCGGGTTCAGCAGCCGGTCGGCTGCTGCCTCCTGTGGACCTGGCAGTCCTAGAGGCTCGCTCCTGGACTGTGTGACGGTCTTCTGCCTGAGAATATCGAGGATTTCTCATTTTTGGGATCTCTGTCAGAGACGTACTCCCAAAGCGTTCCATTGGCCTGTTCTGGCCAGGGACGCGGGAGGATGCTGGAGCCAAATTGTTCCCAGCTTTTACGGGCCTCTTGGCTGGCTTCTTCTTCCTCTGGCCACTCTTTTTGGTGGCAAGTGCGGGAATGACTGCTGGTGGAGCCGCTGGTTGTTGTTGTTCTTTCTGTGCACAAAGCAGTTGGAGCAGGCGATTGTTGGCCGCATCTGCTCCACCAGTTGTTGAATGTAAGGCGGTGGAACTTCGCCTGTGGCCCCGTTGACCAGGACATCAGCAGCATGGTCCTGGTCGGGGTTAGCAGCATCTCTAGCGGGGTCGCTAGCCTATGCTCTTGTGTTCACAATTGTTGAGGCAGAAGGTGACAAAGAGAGTTTGTGCAGATTCTTTGCGGTAGGCTTTTCGTAAACGTTTCCCACAGACGGCGCCAATGATGCGTACCTGGATCCGACTTCAAACAGATTCGGATTCTTCTGGATGGTTTGAACCGGCTCCGTTCATTGAGTACGAATCCTGCACACCACTAAAACGAACAAGAGGTCAGCGTTAACGGCGGGATGTAATCCCACCGAAACACTCCGACGCTCAAGTCGATGTGACCTTCAATGGAATGAATCAAAGAAGAGAGAGAGAGAGATGGGAGAGGGGAAGAGAGTGTCTTGTTCTAGATGTCGAGAGGCGCAGTCCTTTCGTATCTCGGATGGTGGGAAGGCAGAGAACGTGTGTAAAGACCCGTTCGTTGCCTTGGAGTTTGATCGTGTCTGAGAGTTTGGCTGCCCAGAGTCAGAGCTTGTTTCTCAGAACACTTAGAGTTTTCTGTGTCAGTGAAAAGCTTGAAAGAAAACGTCTGCCATGGTAAGTCTAGAAGAAAAGCATCCAAGAAAGCATCAATGAAGGCATGCCCTGGATGGTGAATCCAGAGCCTTTTTTATGGTCAAGATGGCGATCCTCCTTCTTTGGAAGGAGTGATCGTCCCCGTGATCTACTGCCGGCCTTCCTTCTGGAGGCTGATGCTTGTTGCCCAATTGTGGAGGATTGTTTCCTTCTGATGCGGTCAACCACTTTCCAAGTTAGCTTCTTTCCTTCCCAGCATGTTACCGTTGAGGTTCCATGGCTGGCAAGGAGTTGGGAGGATCTGGCGCCTTCCTTATTTGAAGGGCGCCAATCTTGCAGATATTTCTTTTGAGATCGTGGAATATCCTTGGAGGATCGTGGTTGGCCTTTTTATGACTAGTGGGCCTAAACGGGTCAGGCCCGTTACTGTTGAAAGGCTTCTTGGGGCCCAATGTGCAAACCGCGGACGGTCAACGCCTGGGTTGACCGCCTGCGTGCGTGTTGGCCGTCCCTATGAAAGGTGTCCTTCGTTGGCCTCCAAATGGGCTATGGGCCTGAGTGAGTCATGCCCATCACTGTTGAAGAGCCTTGTTTGGGCCCAACATATAGGGAGCATACGGTCAACGTCTGAGTTGACCGTCAGTGTGTTGGCCGCCTTCGTGGAGAACGAAGGAAGAGCGGCGGGCGATCAACTGATGGGCTGTGGGCTAGAATGGAATAGGCCCAGTACTGTTGCAAAGCCTCTAAAGGCCCAACAAACTGGTCAACGCTGAGTTGACCGTTTGTGAGTAAGTTGGCCGCCAGGACAGTCAACGCCAACGTTGACCGTCTTTAGGCCTTTCAGTTCCTGGGCCCATCTTCTTACTGGGTCGTCAAAAACGTTGATCGGCCTTCCTGGGCTTCGGTTGACCTTTCTTTGGGCCAGCCCATTATTGGTGTACCAATCAGTTGTATACTCATAAAAAACAATATTGCATTTTCTTTCAATTAGATGTATTCTTCTTTTAAAAAAGTAGCATTCTTACTAATAATTACCTTATTATCATCTATATTATAACAATAAAATTTCATAGACATTTTAGGGTAACCTGCATATAAATATTTATCAATCAAAAATTCTAACTTATCTATTTTATAACATGAGCTGGACAACTCCATGTCCTAAAATATTTCATACTTTGTTTCTCACTAGTCCATATTTTACATAATCATAAGAATTGACTTAGTAGGTATTCTATTTATTATATATACAGTATAATTTAAAGTATAATTTCAAAAGGATACAGGTAATTTGTAATTTTGACATGCTCTTTGTGACGGACTGAAAATTCTACCGAAAATTTGACAGAATTCTATTTATAAAACGGATATCCGTCAAATACATAACCTGTATAAAACCATGTACAGAATCCACAGCATACATACAATATAAATATAGGATCCCAATCGCCACAACAAAGACACGGGTGGTACCGACGTCGCAATTCCGGTACGACGCTAGTTCAGAAAAGATGCCAATTATGAACCAATTATAAGCATAAAAGATACCTGCGAAAGCTACTATATCCATCAATGAACAACGAAAACTAACTATACATCCATCATCATCATCAAACATGCATATATGGCCACAAGTATCAAAATAAATAATACAATATCCATGTCTTATATATAAAATAACAAAACTAAGTCCTCGAAAACTTTTCAATCTGCATCAGCTGTCTATCCTGCGCTTACAGCCTATTTCGGCTCGTCGGGTATAATAGCTTACTCATCTAGAAGGAAAGAGAAGTAAAGGTGAGCTAATAGATCAGCAAGTGCATTATAATTAAAAGCGGTAGACAATATAAGTAAGATAAGTAAGGGAAAGATGCATAATCATAAAAGAGAAACATAAACGGGAACATGATCAAATATACTTTGGAATATAATTTACTTTTCTTTGAGATATACTTTATCCAGGATTATTTATCTTTGTGCATCAGGGTCAATAAGCCTTACTAACTAAAAGTATGCGAGAACAAGGAGAGGAATGTGTTACTTTACACATTCTAAAGTATCAGCTACATCTTAGGCCTATAACTACTCATTTATCTGCTACATTTAAAGTTTACAGCTACTCGATCATCGGCTAAATTTAAGGTCTGTAACTACTCAACCATTACATATTACCTGTAAACAGGCTGAACATCACATGGCATAGCGGTATGTCTATCACCCAGTCATAAAGGGCCAATAAAACACTGCCCTAACCTCCTGCGGTTCAGAGGCAATATCATTCTTCTACAATAATATCCTAAGGCTTGCTAAGAGTATTACCCACTACAATACGCGGTCAGAATAATCCTTCAGTCTCTACTATAACACTAATGATGAGTCAAGGGATATTACCCTTCATAACAAATTCCACGGTCCAAGTTTCATGAATTCTTATTCTTTTGAGGGAAGGTTCACTATTCTTCATTTCACAATATCTCCATCTGGGAAAACCATTCGATCACATATCACATTGTGGACTTTCCTTTGATTACATATACGATTATTATCTTTTTTCCGGATTTAAATTTTTTCACAAGTTAATTTGGATACATGGATGTCACAATGCATAGGAAAGATTAGAATTCCTTACTACATTAGGCAATTATCACTTTAAGGTCCTTCAGAATACGTTTCTTTGCAAACGGAGCATAAACACATATTTTCGAGGCTTACAATTAAACATATGCGATTATACATAACTTATATAACAATTAATTACGATGGAAGCATATAAAATTCACAATTAGAATCGGATGAATAGTAACAGTGTTGATTTAGAGCATACGGACGTCGCGAACAGGTCGATACTTATGGGATCGGACGCCTGGCTGATATATATATGCATAATTGAAACATAGTGATTCATATTTAAGGGACAAAAGTACAAATAATCAGATGGAAGGGGGAAACCCCAAGCTGGGTGTGGGTTACCAAACCGGGCCAAACAAGTGGGGAATCGGACAATAAACCATAAAAACTTTAGATACTAATCATGGGTCACATATTTTTTAAGATTTGTGTAGGTATCGGAACGATAATACCTGATAAAAAATGAATAAAAATTAAAAGAGGAGATAAAAAGAGTATAGGAGCACTTACCTCGACCCGATTTAGCACTTTTATAACTAGCTCTCGGATGGATCCGGACTTCAAGGTTTCGATCTCCTCCTTTCTCTCTCTAGCCTTCACTCTCTCTCTCTCTCTCTATTTCTCAGAAACGGCCCTAGACGAAACCCCCGCGCATTTAAAAACTCCGACTGGCACTCGAGCACTAGTTGGACGGTAATTAGGCAAGACCACATTGTCAATGCCGCGCCTCGAGCCCTCGTCGAACGCCCTTCGAACGATGCATTCTACCAAACGTGTCCAGACCGGCGCTCGAGCAACCATCGAGCGCCGCCCTTCCGTTATATCTACCCGGGCCTCACCTCGGGTGTCCCTCGGGCACTGAGGTTCTGCTCTTCGCGTCTGAGTGGCGCCTCAGGTGGTCATCAGGGGCCGAGCACAAATCCCTCCACTTTGCTTCCGGTCTTAATTTTTTCAACATTTTAAGCATAATTTTGATTATTATCATTTTAATTACCTTCTAATTATGATGTTTTAGAATCAGAACCTCACAACTCTCCCCCACTTATGAAAATTTCATCCTTGAAATTTATTTAAACCTACATACCTTAGAAAAGATGGGATACTTTTTTCGAATTTCATCCTCTCTTTTCCACGTCACCTCTTCACGGGATTGACTCCTCCATAAAACCTTCACGAGAAGGATCGTCTTTGAGCGTAAAATTTGGTCCTTGCAATGCAAGATCTCCACCGGCTCCTCCACATATGATAAATCTTCATTGATAGCCAAATGACCATAATCAATCACATGCATTGGATCGTAGATATACTTCCTCAACATCGAAACATAAAAGACGTTGTGCACATTAACCAAACTCGGTGGCAACACCAAACGGTACGCCACTTCACCTATTCTTTCAAAGATCTCAAGAGGTCCAATAAATCGCGGTTTCAGCTTCACCTTGACTCCAAATCTGGAAACTCCCTTCCACGGTGACAGTTTGAGGAAGACAAAATTGCCGACCTTGATTCTAAGCTCGAATCTCTTCCGATCAGCATAACTCTTCTACCGAGTCTGGGCAATTTTCAGCTTTTAAAAAACCACCACAATCTTTTCCTATGTTTCCCGAATTATATCAAGACCCAGCAAACGTCTATCCCATGTCTCCTCCCAATGGATTGATGATTGGCACTTCCTCCCATAAAGTACCTCGAAGGGAGCTATATTGATGCTTGCTTAGAAACTATTATTGTAGGTAAACTCGGCCAACGCCATATGATCATCCCAATTCCCTCTCATTTCCATCACCGAAAGTCTAAACATATCCTTTAATATTTGAATCGTCCACTTAGACTGGCCATCAGTCTTGGGATGGTAAGTCATACTAAATTTCAGATTCCTCCCTAATTCTCGATACAAGCTCTTCCAAAATTTAGAGACAAACCGTGGATCACGTTTGGACATAATAGATGCTGACACACCATGTAACCTAACGATCTCACTGCTGTATGGCTGTGCTAGACAATAATGGGAATACGTAGTCTGAATGACTATAAAATGGATAAATTTCGTCAGCCGATCCACATTGACCTAGATTGTATTATGGTTCTTCGGAGTCCTAGGCAACCCAGATACAAAATCTATCGAAATGTCTTCCCACTTCCAATTGAGGACAAGCAAGGGCTGTAGGAATTCAGAAGGCTTCCTCCTTTCAGCCTTCAGCTACTGACAGATAAAACATCGGCCCACAAAGGCAATAATCTTCCTCTGCATGTTCCTTTACCATAACATTTTCCTCAAGTCCTAGTACATCTTGTTTATTTTAGGGTGAATCGGGTACCGAGTCCTATGAGCCTCCTTCATGATCTCTTCCTCCAAATCCTTATCATCTGGTACACAAAGCCACTCCCAGAATCTCAAAATCCCATCTACACGTACATTAAAATTAATTCAAGAATGTCTACCATGATCGCTAACAATGTCCATAAAAAATGGGGCATTCACTTGCTTTTCCTTGATCCTTTGAAAGATCTCAAGCTGCACCTGTAAAAAGGATAACATCATCCTATTACCCTTAACATAGCGCTGGATGTGACAAGATTTCAAACAGTCCAGCATCTCCATCTGCTTAATCTGCATTGTCACCATCAAACAACTTCGGCAACTCAGGACATCCGCAACCACATTCGCTTTTCCTGGCCGATATTAGATCTCACAATTATAATCCTCGGGGAACTCGATCCATCGCCACTGCCTCATATTCAGCTCCTTTTGTGAAAATAAATGTTCGAGGTTTTTGTGGTCGAAGTACACTAAAAATTTCTCATCGTACAAATGGTGCCTCCAAATCTTCAACGCAAAAACTATGGCTAATTCCAAATTATGGGTCGGGTAGTTCTTCTCATTGGTCTTCAACTGCCGAGACCCATAAGTAACCACCTTCTCATTCTGCATGAGGATACAACCGAGCCCACTTTAGAGGTATCACAATACATCTCGAGCCCATCAGAATTATCAAGAAGAGTCAGAATCGGGGTAGACATCAACCGATCCTTCAACTCTTGGAAGCTTCAGTCACACTTTTCAATCCGATCAAAGCTTGCTTCCTTCTTCGTCAAACGGGTGAGAGGTAAAGCGATCCGATAGAAATTCTCCGCAAAACGACGGTAGTACCCAACCAAACCCAAGAAGCTTCGAACCTCCAACACGGTCGTGGGTCGACTCCAACTAATCACCGCCTCAACTTTCTTCGGGTCCACCAAGATGCCTCCATCAAAAATGATGTGGCCCAAGAATACTACCTCATTGAGCCAAACTCACACTTCCTCAACTTTGCAAGCAACTGATGCTCTTGAAGGGTCTGAAGCACGATTCTCAAGTTCCCTTAGTGCTCAATACAATCCTTGGAATAAATTAAGATGTTGTTGATTAAAACCATGACAAACTTATCCGTGTATGGCTGGAAGACCTGATTCATCAGATCCATAAATTCGGCTGGTGCATTTATCAATTCGAACGACATCACAAGGAATTCATAATAGCCATAACTCGTCCGAAAAGTCGTCTTTGCTACATCTTCCTGCTTGATGCGAAGTTGATATTATCTCGACTGAAGGTCAATCTTAGAGAACACTCGAGTCCCCTTTAACTGATCGAAGAGATCATCGATCCATGGCAACAGATGCTTGTTCTTAATCGTGATCTTATTCAGCTCGCTATAGTCTATACACAACCTTAAGGTCCATCCTTCTTCTTGACAAATAGGACTGGAGTACCCCACGGCGAAACATTGGGTCTGATAAAACCCGTATCGAGCAAATCTTACAACTACTATTTCAACTCTTTTAGCTCAGTAGGGGCCATACGATAGAGGGTCCTCAATATAGGTGCCGATCCCGATACAAGATCAATCTCAAACTCAATTTTACGGTGTGCGGTACGGTAGAGAACTTGTCAAAAACACATCTTTGAACTCGCATACAACCGAAATGCCATTTGCGGACAACTCCCTACTCTCCACCACACTAGCGTAAGCCAGAAAGGCTTCACACCTGCTCTTCAACAAATGACGAGCCTGGAGAGCATAAATAAACTAGATGTCTCCACTCTTCGAACTCTCTGAACATGAAAATGTTCACATTTCGGAATAACAAAGTCCACCCTCTTGTGGAAGCAGTCAATAGTTGCATGATATTTAGACAACCAATTCATACCCAAAATGACATCAAAGTCACGCATATCCTGGATGGTCAAATTAACAACTAAGGATAACCCATTCACCTCCACAATGCATCCCTGGTAGGAGACATCGGTCATAATAAAAGATCCCATGGGTGTGGATACGACTAGAGAGAAATCAAGGGTCACGGGAGAGGGTGCAACACGATAGGCCAAATGAGGAGAAATGAATGAATGCATGGACCTAGAATCAAAAAGCACTGTATAGGAAATACCACAAATAGGGAGTATACCTTCCACTATGTCATCCGATGCCTTGGCCTTACTAGCGGATACTGCAAAAGCTTTTCCTTATACAATAGGCTTCGGAGTATGGACATTCGGTGGCTAAGGACATTTTTTAGCTCTATGCCCCACTTAACCACAATTGAAACAGGCACCCGTTAGCTTGAAATATGGCCTACCCCCATACATCTTCCTGCAATGCTGACACGGGTCCGCTAAAGCTTGAGACGATGCTGAGGTTTGACCACTCTTCTTTCCAGAATCTGACTGCTTAGATTTCTTGAACAGCCTCCCCAAACTAGCTCTAGAAATAGCACTGACCCCACTCTTGGTCGACGACCGTTTCTTGTAGAACTCCTCCTTTGCGAGCTCTTACTCGTGGATCAGGGCACGATCCAACACATCGATATAGGTCGTCAGCCTGAGGGTCGCCAACTACTTGTGAATATATCTCACAAGCCCTGTAGAAACTTTCTCGTCTTCCTCTCCACATCCTCTACCATATAAGAAGCGAACCCTGACAATTCAGTACATTTGGCATCATATTCGATCACGGTTCGGCTACCCTGCCTCAATTGGATGAACTCCTCTTCCTCTTGAATACGGAGGCTGGAAGGGAAGTACTTTTTCAGGAACACCTTCTCGAATATCTGCCTGGTGATCTCATCCTCAAGCACTCCCAACGCCCTATTTTTCATCATCCACTAATGATACACCTCACCTTCTAGCCAGTAGGACGCAAACAAAATATGATCATCCTCGGGGTACCTAATCACTACGAACACTTTCTTCAGACTCTTAAACCACGTGTCTGCCTTTATTGGGTCAGGCTCCCCCAGAAACGCAAGAACTCGCTCCTGGATGAAACAATCGTATGCGGAAGGTCCTGGATTAACAAGGGCCTGTACGGGGGCCGGACCAGGGACATGGATAAGAATTTGCTGCTCCATACTTTCAACAATGTTTGCCACATGCCCCAACAAATTCAAGTACTCGGCCTCTTGATTTTGTGACCGACCACCACCTCGTGGGTGTCCACGTCTAGGTGGGATACTTGACTTTAAAAAACACCTCTGAAATAAGAATGATTATGGGTTAGTTAAAAGATCAAACCCTAATTATGACATTACTATTTACGTAATTAAATAAAACAACCGTCCTATCTTGACCCTAATCTAAGTTATGCAAGTTAGAATAATTAGAGGTATCTATCCTAACTTGGTCATTCTATATCTATGTTTACTTATTCATCCTTAGCCTATACTATCCTAAATTTTTGCATAAAATTTAAATTAATCTTAAGGCATCTATTTCTATGATACCAACTGTAATGGATCAAAAATTCTACCAAAAATTCGGTAGAGTTTCGTCTATAAAATGGGCGTCCACCAAATACAAAATCTGTACAAAACCCTATACATAATCCACAGCATACATACAACATAAACACAGGATCCCAATTGCCACAATAAACATACGGGTGGCACTGGCGTTGCAACACAGGTATGATCGCTGGCTCATAAAGGATGCCAGTTAGGAACCAATTGCAACCATAAAAGATACCTGAGGAAGCAACTATATCTATCAATGAACAGTAAAAATTAACTCCATACATCATCATCATCATCAAACATGCATATATGACCACAAGTATCAAAATAAATAATACAATATCCATGCCTTATACAAAATAATAAAACTAAGTTCTCGAAAACTTTTCAATCCGTATCAGCTGCCTATCCAGTGCTTACAATTTATTTGAACTCGTCGAGCATAATGGCTTGCTCATCTACAAGAAAAAAGAAGTCAGGGTAAGTTAACAACTCAACAAGTGCACTATAATAAAAAATGATAAACAATATAAGCAAAATAAGCAACCGAAAAAGACATAATTATGAAAGAAATGCATAAACAGAAATATGATTAAATATACTTTGGAATACAATTTACTTCTCTTTGAGATATACTTTATGCATGATTATTCATTTTTACAGACCAAAGTCAGTAAGCCTTACTAACCAAAAATGTGAGAGAATGAGGAGAGAAATATGTTATTCCATATATTCAAAGGCATCGGTAACATTTTAGGCCCGTAACTATTCGGCTATCGGCTATATTTAAGGTTTGCAGCTATTCGACTATCAGTTGAATTTAAGGTCTGTAGCTATTTGACCATCACATGCTACTTGTAAACAAGCCAAATACCACGTGGTATAGCGGAATGCCTATCACCCAGCCATACAGGACCAATAAAGCGCTACCCTAACTTCTCATGGTTCCGAGGCAGTCCTCATTCTTTCACAATAATATCATAAGACTTGTTAAGAGTATTACCCGTTACAATATATCGTCAGGATAATCCTTAAATCTCTATTATAACACCAATGGCGGGCTAAGTGATATTACCCTTTATAACGAATTCCATGATCCTAGTTTTATGATTTATTATTCTTTTGAGGGAAGGTCCACCATACTTTATTTCACAACATCTCCATCTGGGAGAACCATTCGATCATATATCATATTGTGGACTTCCTTACGATTATTATCTTTCCTTCGGATTTAAATCTTTCAAAAGTCAATTAGATGCATGGATGTCACAATACATAGGAAATATTAGAATTTTTTTACCACATTAGGCAATTATCATTTTAGGGTCCTCTAGAACACATTTCTTTACAAATGGAGTATAAACACATATTTTCTGGGCTTACAATTGAACATACACGATTAGACATAACTTATATAACAATTAATTACAATGGAAGTGTATAAAATTCACAATTAGGCTCAGATGAACAGTAACAGTGTCGATTTAGAACATTTGGATGTTGTGAACGGGTCGATAATTGTGAGATCGGATGCCTGGCTGATATATATGCATAATTGAAATATGGTGATTCATATTTGAAGGACAAAAGCATAAATAATTAGAGGGAAGTGGAAAATCCTGAGTTGGGCACGGGTTCGCCAAACCGATCCAAACGGGAGGAAAATCGAACAATAAACTATAAAAACTTTAGGTACTAATCATGGGTCACATATTTTTCACAATTTGGATGGGTATCGGAACGATAACACCCAATAAAAAAGGAATAAAAATTAAAAGAGGAGATAAAAAGTGTACGGGAACACTTACCTAGACCCGATTTACTACTTTTATAATTAGCTCTCGAATAGATTCGGATTCCAAGATTTCGATCTCCTCCTTTCTTTCTCTAGTCTTCGTTCTCTCTCTCTCTCTATTTCTCATAAATGGTCGAAATGGCCTCAGACAAAACCCTCACGTGCTTAAATACCCCGATTGGCTCTTGAGTGCTAGTCGGGCGATAATCAGGCAAGACCATACTGCCAACGCCGTGCCTCGAGCACCATTCGAGCAAGACAGTATGCCAAACGTGCCCAGGTCGGCACTCTAGCCGCCATCGAGTGCGGCCCTTTTGTTATATCCACTTGGGCCTCGCCTTGGGCGTCCCTCCGGCACCGAGGTTCTACTATTCTCATCCGAGTGGCGCCTCAGGCGGTCATCAGGCGCTAAACGCAAATCCCTCTATTTTGTTTCCAGTTTTAATTTTTTTCACATTTAAGTCTAATTTTAATTATTATAATTTTAATTATCTTTTAATTATAACGTTTTGGAACCGAAATCTCATATTCTTTATAGATCGAATAATACCTAATAGAGTTTTATTTGTCTTCTCTACTATACTATATAACTGTGGTGAACCAGGTGGAATTAATTGAGTAATGTTGCCTTTTGTCTGGTAGATGAGTTTGAAACTCATTGAAAGGTATTTATCATCTCTGTTAAAGTAGAGTATCTTTTTCTCATATGTGGCTGATTTTCAACTTCAACGTTAACCTCTTTAAACTTTTTGAAAGATTCTGATTCATATTTCATTATATATTTGTGAGAGTACCAAAAATAATCAACTATAAATGTAATGAAGTATGATTAACCACATATAATTATATGATCAAAAGGACCACACATACATGTCTATATCAATTCTAATAAACCTGCGGTTCTAATTCCTTTCCCTTTAAAAAGATACTTAGTCATCTTACCTTTAAATAGGGCTCATAAATTAGATAAGTCTTAAATTTGAAAAATATAAACATTCATCATTTATTAATCTTTTGATCCTATCCAATTTAGCATTACCAAATTTTAGATATCATTAGTAGGATTTACATCCCTTTTTCTTTTAATGGTAACCACACTTGTATCCACACCATACTTAATACAATTAAAGAAATTTACTTTATTAAAAATGTAAAGGCCATCAATAACAATACTAGAAGTGATAAACTTATTATTATACTTAATATTAAGTTTCAAATTGAAAAAATTCAAAAATTTCAAGATAAAACATTCTTAGAAATAAAAAATAAATTTCTTCAAAATTCTAAAATATTAAGACAATATTCTAAAATTAAAATGTTGTCTCTAAGTAGATTCAAATAAAATGTTTCGAAGAAGGTTCCTATAGTGTTTGCATCTGTCCCTATCTCTAAAATTACTTCCCGTTCATTTAGTCTTCGGGTCCCCTTAAACCCCTACAATATATATAAATGTTTGAGGTAACACCTAAATCCACACACTATGAATCAAATGAATCATTCATTAGATTAATCTTAATAATAAGCATACTATAGAAGGTTTCTTGTTCTTCAAAAAAGACAAACTTGTTCGGTAATTTCTCTTCCAGGTTCTAGTTTTCTGTAATAGAAATAATTTTCTTTTTTTCTGAATCTTTCTTATCCTCATTGTTTGATTTGGACTTAAATTGATGACTTTTTTTTTTTTAACTTCTTGCTCTTGTGCTTGGTTTTAGATTGGCCAGCTGATTTGTCAACTAACATAAACAAAATATTCAATTTCTTGATTAGATCCTCTGCTGGCTGCAATATATTATATAGTTCAGACAATGTCACATTTTATTCATATTATATTTTATTATAAATTAATTAAAATATTCGGGTAACGATGATTGGACTTATCAACTTTGGTATAATTGTCTATTTTTGCACATAACATTTTAAGTTCGTGAATCAAATAAATCATTTTCAAAACATAATCCCGAACTAAAGTGCCACCATCTTGGTAGACATAAATTTCTTCATTACTTGTTGACATACAGATCTCCTCCTCTCTCCAAACATTTCATAAAAATGTAAGAGTATATTATTTGATATAACTATACCTTCACATTGCTTTTATAATTTATTTGTCATTGAGGGCTATATATGCCATCAGCAAGTTTATTGATGTCACATCCTAAAATTTAATCTCATCTTTAATAATTATCAATATTAATATATTAAATATTAGTAACATAAATAATTGTAGATGTGAGTTTCACATCGATATATCGACACACCAAAGTATGAATAATATAACCTGAACACAAGATCCGAACTATCACTTCATTAGATGACTCCAAACACCAACCAAAATATGATGTCGGAACTTCCGTAGGAAGCCAAGTCTAAATAAAAAATCAAAGTACTCAATTTAATTAAAAACAAAAACAAACTATCATTGTCTAACTGTTAGACGAATCGATATCTCACAACACCACAAACCATAAATAATACAAACTACATCCATGATTTTATTTGTTCCTATGTAAATAAAACTATTGCCTGAATAACATAAATATTAAACTATTTTTCAAAAATTACGATGCAACATTAAATATTCCATAATTTTAACTCTAATCTCTTCGAACAGTTCCTTCCTTCAATCCAACTCATCTTACAAGTGACCGAACTTCTGATATGAAAGGGTTAGTATAAAATAAAAATAAAGTGAGTTAAAAACTCAGTAAAGTATATAATTTACATAATTTGACATATAACTTGTATTAAAACATGTCAGAATGAATAATAAATCAAATTTCAGTGCAGTGTTATAAATTTTTAAAACAAGTATGCACAGCTTATCAAATTCTCTTTGTATGTTTTTATTCAAATTCAAGCCATATAATCCATATTCAAATATGAAATTCTTAGAGCTCAAAAACCAATAAAGTCTTACCAACTAAAGAAATAAATAATCAAAACTCAGGTTATATTTATTTTTATAAATTAAAGGCCTTACACTATTATTTAAAATTCAAAGGTAGATTGTCGTATATATAACATCATAAATGGGGGCAAACACCGCTTTCACTTGCAGATAATAAGTTTAAATATGAATTACCACTATAATATATTGAAACATGTCATAATATACCACATACTGAACTTATTATAATTATCCACTATATAGACATATGAAAACTTTATATAATTCTTCATAATTTTTATATTTTCTCAATTCATAGAAATTATTCATAGTTCTCTATAAATTGTAAAGTTTATTTTAAACATCTTAATTTTCTTATCATGAAATATTATAATTTATTGTAGAATTTGCACATACTAAATTTAAAATATGTGATGCAATTTAATGAGATTTTTAAACATGATTATAGAAAAATCAATAACATTGATAATATCTTAACATTTTCATTTTAAATAACAAGCATGTCTGAACAATTTACTGAATTGTCAGAATATATAAGCATATATTTAAAGGTCTAGAATATATTGAAGCAAGATATATGAAATTTGTCACATATAAAGTTATTAAATCATGAATCCAACACATGAATATAAAAAAATTTTAGAAAATTAACTCAATATCCCAAAGTATATGAACTAGGCACATGATTTTTCATAAAAATCATAGAGAATGGAAGTGGAAGTTTATGCATGTGAAATTTAAACAATTAGTTATAAAAATATATCATATGTAAGTATTTGGAATAAGAAATACTCAAAAAATAAGAAAAGAATAATAAAAATATAAGGAAGGTTTAGAATACACTTATTTTAACTTAAATCTCACCAAAATCTTGTTTGAAATCACTTTAATTTGCCTTTCCTAATTTTCTCTTTCTTTCTCTCTCTTCTCCTTCCTCTCTCGAATCTTTGCCAAAAAAAATGATTGAAATTCACCCAAATCTTATACTTATAACAGAGTGGCACTCAAGCATGTGTCAGGTGCGCGTCAATGGATCATGAGTGCTGTGAGGTTCCGGATCTAAAAATATAATAAATATGAGAAAATCAATGTGATAATAATAAATACTAGACCTATTGAACGAATGAGTATGTGTATCGGAAGAAAAATCGGGTTGTGGACTGCTGAAGCACTGCCAGCAGATTACGCCTGCCGTGTGCTCGAGCGTAAAATGTAGTGGTGCAAGCAGCAGACCGCATCTGCTTAGCTCGAGCGCCAAAAACCAGTAGCTCCCCCGCCCGTTGAGCGCCTGTGCATGGTTGAGCATAGGTCGGCAGCGAGGCCACGCTCGCCGCTTGCTCGCCTGGCGCTCGAGCGCCCCGACGAGTATAAAAATACAACCTGCTTCGCGTTTCTTCATTTCCAGAAGGCTTTGGAGAGGAAGAGAGAGGGAGAGCACCGATTTTAGAGAGAGAATGGAGGAGATCGAGGCGTAGAGTCCGAATCCATCCAGGAGCAAGTTATAAAAGTGGTAGTATGTGTCGAGGCAAGTATTCTCATACTCACTAACTTTCCTTTTTCGATATTTTTCGATTATCATCGGCTATTTTCATCTCGATACCCACCCAAACCATGAGAAATATAATACCCATGACTTGAGACCAAGGATTGTGTAATTTATTATCCGATTTACTAACCGATCCAGCCGGTGGAGTACCGTCAAACCCTAACATACGGGAATTGGGGGTTTTCCATTTTCGCACCTTATTTTGTTAAATTGACCCAAAAATGTGAATTTCCCGTCCCAAATGTGTATATATATCGACCACGTGATCGATCTCACATATTTCGACCTGTTCGCGGCGTCCGGGCCCTCTAAAAGGGCACTGTTGCTGTTCATCTGAGACAAAAAGGAAAAATTTGCATGTTTCTACCTTCATAATATGTTGAAGTGACTTCAAAATATGAATCTCCTCATCCCAATTGTAAGTATATATTGACCGGATGTCCGATTCCGCAAGAATCAACCCGTTCGCAGAGTCCGAACCCTCTAAAAGTAGCCTAACACTGTTCACTCAAAAATGGAAAGTAAATGTGCATGTTTTAGCTCTCTTCAATTGTGATGGAACTTATGACTAAATATTTGTGTCAAATTATGAGCCCTAGAAATGTGTAATCATGCATCGGGAGTAAGAAAATGTGTCCGGAGGCCTCTAAGTTAGTGTTTGACCAACGGAGGTAAGTAAAAACCAAACTCTCTTATGAGTTGAACTTGATGGTTGAAAGATTTAAGTTCCAAAAGAAAGAAAGTAACCAAAGTAGTAAATGGAAGGGAATCCACAAAGTGTAATATGATGGATTTGGTCTCCCGAATGGAGATATGTGATGGGAATGTGATTTTCCAATTGGAAAAGGTATCTAGCAAATGGTGGATTTTCCTTCAAAGGATTAAAACTAATCTTGAAACTAGGACCATGGTTCATAGGGGTAGTACCCTCTAGCTTACCATGTACATCACAGTGGGAACCCAAGGAATACTCTGGTCGCTCCTGGGGGCGGGTAATGTTCACGGTATGCTTTAAGATACTATTGTGAAAGAACGATGATTGCCTTGGTCCCCGGGAGATATGGGACAATTGAGATGGCTGAGTGCTGCAGGCCTAAAATGTAGCCGACGGTCGAGTGCTGCAGACCTAAAATGTAGCCGGCTTTAGAATGTGTGGCAAACATATTCCTTTCCTCGTTCTCTCACATCGTTGGTTAGTACGAACTACTAGTTTGGGTTTGCAAATATTAATGAAAGTAATGAAAATGAATAAATGTAACCAGAACAAACATGCGAACCAAATGATCCCAAATGTTCCCTCTCCTCGCATGCTTCTTTTTATTCAAGTTATATGTTTTCCCTACACAGTTACTGTTTTTCCTGTTAATTGTTATACTTAGTGATGTATGATTTCATTTGTTGGGATGTACGCTCATTCTTACTGTATATCTTTTAGATAAGAACACATTGATACTTGATGAGACAAAGTAGGCCATAGAAATGTGATAGACAGTTGATATTGCACGCAGGGTTCGAGACTGGGACTTAGCTGATTTTGTGTATGAAATAAAAATTTGGTCCTACTTTTGTAAACTGTATAAAACATATATAGTGGTGGTTAATAATGTTTAGCATGAATGAATGATGATCAGTTTCCGCTGTATATTGTGGTTTTTATACTTCCGTAGGTCTTTCTCGTTGTGATTATGATCGAGGTCCCTAGTTGGCATCCTTCCCCACTGGTATTATGCTGGAGTTATGATGTCGATGCCACCCAAAAATGATGTGGAGATTAGATCCTGTATAGTGTGTTGAGCATTGAGACTTGTAGTTTGTTGTGGACTGTTGTAGATTTTTGCATGGTTGATTTACAGGTATTTGTATTTTGATAAACGCTCGATTTACAAACGAAACTCTACCAAATTTTCTACAGAAATTAATAATTTTAATTAGAAATACTAATTTATTACTATCTTTGACGGAGATTATGTAAGAAAAATAACCCGGTCCGTCATAAGTGCTATCTCGGGTGCACATCAGGTCCTAACATTCTATTTTTGTGTGCTCGGGCATCCTTCGAGCATGGCTAACCTAGAAAGTGCGGTCGAGCTTTGATCAGGCGCTAGTTTGGTATGACCTATCTACCCAAAATACGTATAGATGTGCGTTGGGTACCAATGAGGCATTCATCAACTTGATGTGACCAAATTTAGTTTTTACTTTTGACCTAATTTTTTCTTCCTTTGATTTTAATTTTTATTATCTTAACTTAATTAATCATTATTAAATTTGAAAATCGAAACTCGTACTTTATATATCTCCCCTCATAAAAATTTTATCCTCGAAATTTTACATACCTCATCGAAGGAATAAATATGGATACTTCTCTAGGATCTCATCTTCTATTTCCCATGTGACTTTTTCATATTAATAGTTCCTCCATAGGACATTGACTAATAAAATTACCTTTGTCCAAGACACTTGATCTCTTCTTCATTGTACGTCAAATCTTTATTTATCTTCAATGGTTCATATTCAATAATATACATTGAGTCATGCACGTACTTCCAAAGCATTGACACATAAAATATTGTCAACATCTCCAAAATTCGCAGGTAAAGCCATTTTATAGGTTACTTCACCTAATTTCTTGAGAATTTCAAATGGCCCTATAAACCTTGGCCTCAATTTTTCTTTAATCCAAAATCTCAAATTTTCTTTCACAAAGATATCTTTAAAAATATATGGTCTCCAATATTGAAACTCAATTTCAATCTCCACCGAATAGTATAATTTTTTTGTTGACTTTGAGCCGCCTTTAATCATTCATCAATTAAACAAACCTTGCCAAATGTCTCTTCGATAACTTCTAGTCCCCAAAATCTTCTATCTCCAGTTTCCTCCTAGTGAATTGGAGAATAATACTTTCTTTCATACAACGCTTCAAATGAGGCCATGCCAATGTTTACTTGGTAGCTATTATTGTACGCAAATTTAGCCAATGATTAATAGTCATCCCAATTGTCTTTTATTTTCAAAATCAAAATTCTTAATATGTCTTTCAAAATCTAAATCGTTCGCTCTAATTGTCTACCGTTTAATGATGATAGATTGTACTAAATTTTAAATTGGTCCCTAATTCTCGATACAAACTTTTCTAAAGTTTTGAAGTAAACCTTAAGTCTCGATTTGATATAATGAAAGCTAGCACACCATCCAATCTGACCACCACATTAATATATAATCTTACCAGTCGATCTCTAACAAACGTCATTCGAGCAACTATGAAATGAGATAACTTAGTAAGCCGATCTACAATCACCCAAATAACATCATAATTCCTTGGTATCCTTAGCAATCACATCATAAATTCCATTATTATATCTTTCCACTTCCAACTAGGGGCTAGCATAGGTTGTAGTAGGTCAGGTGGCTTCCTGTACTGAGGCTTTAATTATTAATGTACTAAACATCATCCCACATAAGCCGCTATTTCTCTTTTATGTTCCGCCACCAAAATATTTGTTTTAAATCTTGAAATATTTTGTTAATTTTGGGCAAGATAGTGTACTTTGATTGATGAGTCTCATATATGATTTCTTCGATTAATTCTCCAATATCTGGCACACATTCATTCTTGAAACCTCAAAACTCTATCAATCCATATATTAAAATCTGCTCTAGAGTCTCTATTCAAATTTCTAGCAATATCTACTAAGAACAGATCATCTATTTGGACCCCTTTAATTCTTTCCAAAATTTTCGATTGCACTTGAAAATAAGATAATATCATTTGAGAACCTTAGGATTGCCTTTTAATATTGCATTGTTTCATATATTCTAACATCTTCATCTCCTTTATCCTCAAATGGGCCACAAAACTTGTCATTTAACAACTCAAGACATCCACTACTACATTAGCCTTTTCTTCTTGGTATTGAATCTCACAATTATAATCTTTTAGGAAATTCATCCATCTCCTCAATCTCATATTCAATTTCTTTTGAAAGAATATATATTTGAGACTCTTGTAGTCCGAATACACTAAAATTTTCTCTCTATATAGATTACTACCGCCAATTCTCGATAATGCGTCGGATAATTTCTTTTGCGTGCCTTCAATTGCCTTGATCCATATGTAATCACTTTCCCATGCTACATTAGAATATACCCTAGTCCAGTTTTAGATGCATCAAAATAAACCATGAATCCTTTGAATCCTTAGGAATTGAGAAAATCAAGGCTATCGTTAGATAGTCATTCAATTCATGGAAACTTCTTTCACAATTTTCTGTCCAATTAAATTAACTTCCTTTTGTGTCAATTGGATTAGTGGCGTTATAAGTTTAGAAAAATGCTCCACAAATCCTCGGTAATAACCCACCATTTCCAAAATGTTTATAACTTCAGTAACTGTTATTAGTCCGATCCAATTAATCACCACTTCAACATTCTTAGAATCAACTAAAATACCTCATTTTGAAATGATATAATCCAAAATTATGACTTACTCAAACCAAAACTCACACTTGTTCAATTTAGCATACAAACTCTTTTTTCAAAACATTTGGAGTACAATTTTTAGGTGCGATTCATGCTCTTCATAATTCCTTGAATATATTAAAATATCATCAATGAATACCACCATGAACTTATTAAGATAGAGTTAAAATACCCAATTTATCAAGGTATATGTAAAAACTCATAATACTCATACCTCATTTGAAAAGTTGTCTTCACCACATCTTTCTTTTTTTCTTCAATTGATGATAACCCGAATGAAGATCAATCTTTGAAAATACTTGGGCCCGTTACAATTAATCAAACAAGTTATCAATTCTCGATAATGAGTACTTGTTCTTAATAATGATCTTGTTCAACTCTTGATAGTCTATACGTAGTCGCATATATCCATCCTTTCTTACAAATACACTAGGGCACCCCATGAGGACATACTTGATCGGATGAAATCCTTCTTCAATAGCTCTGGTAATTGTTGCTTCAATTCTTTAAGCTTCAAAGGTGATATTCTATAGGAGGTCTTTGATATAGGCGATGCCACTGACATCGTCTCAAATTCAAACTTGATCTCTCGATTCGACGGTAGTCCCAGTAACTTTTTTGAAAAAATATCCTCAAACTCACATACCATCGGTATATCCTTTGTTGAAACATTATGGCTCAAAATTGTAATCACATAGGTCAAATAGACTTAATATCCACTTTTCATCAAATGGCAAGCATGCAACACTAGAATTATATATGGGGATTATTTTTACATTACTTATTATAAATAAAATGGTTCATATCTCGAAATAACAAACTACACATGAAAACAATCTACGTTAGTATCACATCCCAAAACTCGGTCCCAAATTAACTCTTAATCAAATAACTATTATTAATTATTCAACTTATCCTCTAATTAATATCTGAATATGAACTCTACATCGATATTTTGACCGTTCAAAATAAAATAATCACAGTATCATACATACGACCCAAAACAATAGTCAGTGACATGTGGCTTTTGAGACCGACCCAAAACGTGATGTTGGACATTACGGAAGAAATGACTCCTGCTCAATACGAAATTAGAGTGTACAATTGCAGAAAATATGAATCATAATCTGGTAGACATCCACATAATATATCCACAACCCACCATAATATTATCCGAAACGACCGACACTTAGCTTAACTAATACAGTTGCTGCCAAATTAACATAACATCATCCGAAACTTAAATATAAATTAAAATACTGCATTTTGATACATTGACTATTGTCTGAAAAATATTAAATAACATTAACATTAGTAAAACTTCTAAACTAAACTCTTCCATCATCGCCGATCTTCACTCCTGTTCATCCGGTATAAACTCTCACATCTCATTTGAGGGAGTTAGTAAAATAGTAAGAGAGTAAGTCAAAAACTCAATAAGGTACATAATAATGAAACATGTATCTTTGCATTAAAAATATAACGGAATGACTAAAGATCATGATCGGATGTAATGACATGGAATTCTCATAAAACTTGTATAGAAATTTCAATTTATAAATTTCTAGATTTCTTATCATATTCTTATTCAATTTAAATAATCAAAATATGCTTAATTCTTTTTTTTTAAGGACCAGGGTCAGTAGACCTTATTGATTAAAAAAATAGATAATCAAAATCCGAGTTGTATATATTTCCATACAACCAAAGGTCATAAGCTATTATTCAAGAACTATAAGTTGGTCATTTATATATTAACCTATAGATGGGACCAAACGCTACTTCTAACCCACGAATGATAGGTTCATGAATTAATATATAACTATAATATATTAAAGTATGGCATAATATACTAACACTGAAATTATCCTTCGTTCAATTCAATTACTTAGGAAAAGTTTATACTTTACTTCTTAATTCATAATTTTCTCACTTCTAGAGAAAATACTCATAATTTATATCTTAATTGTAGAGTTTTTATTTCATAATTCAATAATTACATGCCATGTAAAACTTATTCTTTTTGTGAGATATTGAATTAGCATATTATGTAGAGAAATCTAGCAAGTTTTGTACAATTCAACATCTGTGCAAACTTTTATATAAATTTTAGAATGTTCAGGTTCAATTGTGTATATTATTTAGTTCATATAAGTCATCTATTTGATAATTTAAAACATATATAACTTCTGTACAAATTTAAGGCATGCAAGGATCAAAATTTAATAACATGACAGCAAAATCAATAACTTGAAAGAAATCATGCAATTCAAGGTTATTAGCTTATATGCAAGACAATATTTCTTAAAATTATCAATATGCAAGCTTTAACTTGTAAGTCCAGAATATGTAGTAGCAAAGTGTATGAAATTCCGCACATACAAGGCCATTAAACTATGAATTTAAAACATGCATGTAGGTAGAGTACAATATTTAGAATATTTATACATGTAACTTGAAATTAGATATAAATTCTCATAAAATTCTGCTATAAACTGCTGGAAAACAAACATGCATGCATAATACAAATGTTTATACTTTGACATTATATCATAATTAAGCAAATAAACAAAAATTGCTCTTGAAAATCGGAAAGGAGCAATAACAATAGAAGAAGAAGTATAGAATATACTTGCATTCACTTAATTCTCACCAAAAATTAGCTTGAATTAATTGAACTTTGAGTTCTATGGCTTCCTCTTTTTTTCCTCTATCTCTTCTCCTTGATTGCCTCTCTCTCCTCTCTAGAAATCTCCTGGAAAAATAACTAAGAAATGAGCCGGACGACACATATACAGCACTGTGCTCAAATAACACTAAGGCGAGTGTCGGACATTAGGCTACTGGTTCATTGCTCCCAAGCACGGCTCGGGCATTCCTCAAGCATGACCAATCTATCAATCAACTGCTCAATCACTAATCAGGTATCCCTCAAGTGCTAACTCTTGGATTTCGGCGCTTAGGCGCGGGTCGAGCCTCACTTATGCACCGAGTTAACCGGTCTAATCTTGACTCCCAACATAATTTTTTATATCTTTTGACTTTGATTTTAATTATATTAGTTTAGTTACTCAAGATTATCATAAATTAAAAACTTGGACCTTATATTTCTCCCCTCCTTATAAAAATTTTACAAGGGAAAATTTAACAGAAATTAAACATACCTTACTGAAGAAACAAATGCGGGTACTTTTCTTGAATCTTGTCTTTTCTTTCTCCTGTGGCCTCTTCATATGAATGATTTCACCATAAGACTTTTACTAATGGAACAACCTTCGTCGAAAGAACTTGGTCTCTTTTATTCCAAATCTAAACCGGTTTCTCAATGTATGACAAATCTTCATTAATTCTCAATAGCTAGTACACATTGATGTGCATCAGATCATACACTTACTTCCAAAGTATCAACACTTGGAAGACATTATGCATTTCTTCCAAATCCTATGGCAAAGCCAATATGTAGGCCACTTTACCATTCTTCTCCAAAATTTTAAACAATTCAATAAACTTTAACTTTAGTTTTCCTTTGATCACAAATCTCAAGATTTCTTTCAATGGAGATATTTTCAAGAATACATAATTTCCGATCTTAAAATTCAGCTCTGATCTTCCTCAATCAGTATAATTCTTTTGTCGATTTTGAGCAACTTTTAACCTTTTATAGATCAATTAGATCTTATCAGACATCTTTTGAATAATTTCTAGTTCCAATAATCTTCTGTCTCCAATTAGATCTTATCAGACACTTCTTCCTATCTAATGCCTCAAACGGAGCAATACCAATACTTGCTAGGTAGTTGTTATTGTAAGCAAATTCTGTTAATACCAAATAATTATCCCAGTTGCCTGTCATCTTCAAAATCGAAACTCTTAGCATATCCTCCAAAATTTCAATCATCCACTCCGATTGCCAATCTATTTGAAGATGATAAGCTATACTAAACTTTAAATTTGCCCTCAATTCACGATACAAATTCTCCCAAAACTTGGACAAGAACCTCAGATCTCTATTAGACATAATAGATGCCTACACACCATACAATCTCACCACCTCATTGATATACAATCTTGCCTCCCTTAAAAATGTCATCTATACCACTATAAAATGTACCAATTTTGTAAGACAATCAACTATCACCCAAACTGTATCATGGTTCCTTAGCATTTTCGGCAATCTCATTATAAAATCCATTTGGATATCTTTCCATTCTAGTTTTGTGTAGGTTTTGGTTGTAATAGGCTAGGTGGCTTTTTCTACTCGGCCTTTAATTGTTGACAAGTTAAATATTGACCCATATAACCTGAAATTTCTCACTTCATATTCCGCCACCAAAATATTTTCTTTAGATCTTTATACATTTTATTGATCCCTGGATGTATAGTGTATTTCGATTAGTGGGTTTTTATTCATAATCTCTTTCTTCAATTCTTCAATATTCGATATACATATTCACTCTCGAAACCTCAAAACTCCATCAATATGAACACTAAAATCAGCTCTAGAGTCCCGATATAAATCTTCGATAATGTCCACAAAAAAATTGATTAACTATTTGAGTACCTTTGATCTTCTTCAAAATCTCCGACTGACTTGAAAATATAACAAAATCATCCAGTTGCCTTGGGAATACCTTTTAATGTCACACTACCTGATGCATTTGAGCGTCTCTATTGCCTTAATCCTTAAATTAGCCACAAAACTCATTTGGGGACTCAAAACATCCGCCACAACATTAGCTCTCCCGAGTTGGTACTGAATCTTGCAATCATGGTATTTTAGAAAATCCATCCATCTCATTTGCCTCATATTCAGTTCCTTATGAGAAAGCAGATACTTTAAGCTCTTGTGGTCTAAAAATACTAAAAATTTCTCATCATACAAATAATGTCTCCAAATTTTTAACGTAAAAATTATCACCACTAACTCTAAATCATGAATCGGGTAGCTTCTTTCATGAGTCTTTGATTGCCTTGACCCATAAACTATCACTTTTTTGTGTTGTGTCAAAATACACCCCAATCCGGTCTTGAAAGTATCACAGTAAACTACAAATCCACAGGATCTTTCTAGAATTATCAAAATTAGGGTGGTCATCAATTGAGTCTTCAACTCTTGGAAACTCTATCACATTCTTCTATCCAAACAAATTTGGTTTCTTTCCGCATCAAGCAGGTTAACGGCATAACAATTTTGAAAAAAAATTTCACAAACCTCTCAAAATAGCCTGCCATTTCCAAGAAACACCTAACTTTGGTTACTATTGTAGGGTGGCTCCAATTGAAAATGTTAGGGTAATTTTTATGATTGGCATATTTCGTGACCCTTTGTAATCGTGTGTCGATGTCGGGTTGTGTTTCGTCAAAACATATTTATGTACCTGTCCGTTCCGGCTTCCAGGAATACTGCGCCTGCCGTGAGCTCGAGCCCAAAATTCAGAAGCCCTATGCTCGCCATGAGCTAGAGCCCAAAATCCAGAAGCCCTGTGCTCACTGTGTGCTCGCCACAAGCTCGAGTTTTTGAGTAAATTTGAATGTGATAAAATTAATTAAATATTATAAAATTTTAAAAATATTTGGATTTGTTGGGTCGACATCCAAAGTGCATCCGTTCGGTTGTCTAAGTACCGATTTGACTTTTGAGAATCAAAAGGAGAGGAATTCATATATATATATATATATATATATATATAATAATAATAATAATAATAATAATAGAAGCAAAAGGGAAATAGGGGCGCAGGGCTCAGGGGCTTTTGGGAGATAAGAGGAGACAAAGAGGAGGTTTGCTAGGGAAAAAAGGCGGCATACGGTGGCCAGCAGCGTGCTGTGGCCGAGGCGGCAACAGCCACAGGTGAGGCGGTGTAGTGCGGTGAACCTATGTAGGAGAGGAACCACGCGAAGGAAAAGTGGAGGAAGTGAAGACTTTTGTGTCCGATTTTGTCTTCGAGCTAGTTGAAAAAGTTGTAGATCGGGTCGAGGTAAGTACACCCATATTCTCCTTTTTCGTGTTTATGCACGTTCATTTTGTGCCGGTACTGTTCACTTGTGCCTCGGGTGGTTTTGGTTTTCGATTTTGGGGGCTTTTACATAAATTGAGACTAGAATATCATTACTCATATCTTAGTATACTTTATTTATTGTTTGATACCCGATTTTCCCTCCGATTTGTTCGGTTTGGCCTCTCCAAACCCTGACCGGTGCCTAGCTTGGGATTCTCCCCTTTTCCTTCGATTATATGTTTAATTGTCCCCAAATTATGAATTAGCATGTCCTAATTATGCATATACCTCGGCCGGATGTCCGATTTTGCAAATATCAACCTGTTCGCAACATCCGATGCTCTAAAACGGCCCTATTACTATTCATCCGAGGACAATTGGGAATTTTGCATGCTTTCCTCATAATTAATTATTATGTAAACTATGTCTAATTATATATGTCCAATTGTAAACCCCTGGAAAATGTGTTTGTGTTCCATTATGAAGAAAATGTTTTCCGGATGCCCCTAAAGTAATAATTAACTAATGATTGTAAGAAATCCTAATCTTTCCTATGAATTATGATGACCATACATCCAATTAATTTGTAAAAATGTTTAAATTCGAAGGAAAGATAATAATCGCATATACGTTCGGAGGGAAGTTCACAATGTATTATATGATCAAATTGTTTTCCCAAATGAAGATATTATGAATCAAATTGTGGTGGGCCTACCCTCAAATGAATAAGAAACTATAAAACTAGGACTACAGATTTATATTATGAAGGATAATATCCATTGGCCTACCATTAGTGTTATAGTAGGACTCAAGGATTATCCTAACCGTATATTATAGCGGGTAATACTCCTGACAAGCCTTAGGATGTTACTGTGAAAGGACAATGATTGCCTCTGAGCCTTGGGGGAACATGTGGGGGCCTTATGTTATTGGCCGATCTACCGGCATAATATGTAGATGGCCCGTCTCTGGGTCGATAATAGGAGCGTGTGATCTTAGATCATGTGGGGCATCATGATCATTTTTTTGTTCTCCCGCACCTTTGGTTAGTAAGGTTTATTGACCCTAATCCGTAAAAATAAATAATTATGCATAAATTATATTCCAAAGAGAAATAAATTGTATTCTAAAGTATAATCGAAAAGTATATTGATCATGTTCTTGTCTATGCATCCTTTTTTGTGATTATATATATCCTTCATTACTTAACTTTACTTATATTGTCTACGATTTTGAATATGATGTACTTACTGAGTATTTGGCTTACCCTTACTGATTTTCCTTACCTCCAGATTAGCACAGGCATGTTAGGTCGATGGGACAGAGTAGAGACTAGAGATGGACTAGACTCTAGACTTGAAAGACTGAATCGGAAGACTTATACATTATAGATTATAGTTAATTGTATACATTCATATTTCAGTTGGGTTTATTAATATATATTGTATAAAATAACTAATGATCAGATAGTTTAATTTTTACTATCATTTGGATTTATTTATACTTCCGTAGGATATTGTGGTTTATAATAGGTACCTAGTGGCATCTCTCTTTGGTCGACGTTGTATATAGATACACCGCGTTAGAGCCACATCTAAATAGTGGCATTCGGATCCTGTGTAGTTTATGTACTAATTTTTGTATGTTGTTGGAACTTGGAGCTACTGGGATGTATATGTGTGAGTGGTTGAGATGTTGTGGCATTTTCGAAGGATTTATATATATTGTATAGGATATTTCACAGGTATTTGTATAGTTGGACAGCCATATTATAGAGGAAACTTTGTCAGATGTTTTGGTAGAATAATACGGTCCGTCACAATATGAATCATAAATTGTTGGACTACTGCATAACATACCCACAACCACCATAACATTATCCAAAACAACTGACACCTAACTTATTAATACAACTACTATCCAATTAACATAATATCATCTAAAAGTGAATGGTAAACTGAAATACAGCATTTAGATATATTAACTATTGTCTAAAAAACAATAAACAACATTAACATTAGTAAAACCTTGAAACTAAACTCTTCGATCATCATTGATCTTCACTTCTGTTCATTCAAAATGAACTTTTACATCTCATCTAAGAGGGTTAGTAAAACAGTAAGTAAGTGGGCCAAAAGTTTAACAAGGTACAAGGCACATATATATTGCAATAAAACATGTATCTTTGCATTAAAAATATAACAAAAGGACTAAAGATTGTGACCAGATGTAATGACATGGAATTCTTATAAAACTTGTGTAGAAAATTCAGTTTAAACATTTTCACATTTCTTATCATATTCTCATTCAATTTAAACCATTAAAATATGCTTAATTCTTATTTTTCTTAGAAATCAAAACCAATAGACCTTACCAACTAAAAGAGCAGATAATCAAAGCTCAGGTTGTATATGCTCCTATATAATCAAAGGTCATATGATATTATTTAAAATCTATATATGGGCTATCTACATATTACCCTATAGAAAGAGTCAAACGTCGCTTCTACCTTGCGGATAATAGATTCGGATATTAATATACAACTATAATATACTAAAATATACCATAATATACTACTTGCTGAAATTATCCTCCGTCCAATTCAATTACTTAGAAAAACTCTACACTTTACTTTTTAATTCATAATTTTCTCACTTTTAAAGAAAATACTCAGAGTTCATATCTTAATTGTAGAGTTTTTCTTTCATAATTCAATAATTCCATACCATGTAAAACTTATTGTTTTTGTGGGATGCTAAATTAGCATATTATGTTGAAAAATTTAGTAAATTTTGTATAATTTAGCTTATGTATAGAATTTTATATAAATTTTAGAATGTACAAGTTCAATTGCGTGTATTATTTTGTTCATATAAGTCATCTATTTGATAATTTAAAATATGTATAAACTCTTGTACGAATTTAAGACATGCAAGAATCAAAATTCAGTAACATGACAGCAAAATCAGCAACTTGAAAGAAATTCTACAATTCAATGTTATTAGCTTACATGCAAGGCAATATTTTTGAAAATTATAAACATACAAGTTTTAAATTTTAAGTCCAAAACATGTAGTGGCAAAGTGTACAAAATCAGCACATACAAGGTCATTAAACCATAAATTTAAGATATGCACGTAGTTAGAGTACAATATTCAAAATATTTATACATGTAACTTGGAATTAGACATGAAGTCTTATAAAATTATGCTATAAACTGCTAGCAAACTAATACGCATGTGCAATAGAAATATTTATATTTCAAATTATATCATAGTTGAGTAACAAAACAAAAATTACTCGTGAAAATTAGAAAAGAACAATAACAATAGAACGATAAGTATGGACTGTACTTGCCCTCACTTAATTCTCACCAAAAATTAGCTTGGATCAACTAAATTTCTAGTTCAATGGCTTCCTCTCTCTTCCTCTCTCTTCTCCTCGATCGCCTCTCTCTCCTATCTAGAAATCTCTTGGAAAAATGACTGAAAATGAGCCGAACGACACTTATATATAGCACTATGCTCAAACGTCACTCAGGTGGGCGTTGGGCATTAGGCTACTAGTTCACTGCGCTCGAGCATGGCTTGGGCGTGCCTCAAACGTGACCAATCTTCCAATCAACTACTCGAGCATCGGTCAAGCGTCTCTCAAGCGCTGACCCACTAGTTTTGGAGCTTCGATGCGTAGGTCGGGCCTCCTTTAGGTGCCGAATCAACTAGTCCAATCTTAAGTTCTAACCTAATTTTTTATATCTTTTAAACTAAATTTTAATTATATTAGTTTAGTTATTCAAAATTATTATAAGTTAAAAACTCAAACCTTACAGCTAGCATGATAACTAGCTAGCCAATCCTTGCCAAGAATTACATCAAAGTCATGCATGTTTAATAAAATCAATTCTACCATCAACTCTAACACATTAACCAACGCAATACACTTAGGGTACATAATATCTGTGACCAAAGATGATCCCATAGGTATTAGCACTAATAAAAATCTATAATCCTTGGGGGTGATAACACGTAATAGACAAATTTATGAGATATAAATAAATGTGTTGACCTTGAATCCAATAGCACATGAGTTAAAGTTTTAAAATTTGTAAGTTTATCTTCAACCACCGTGGGTGATGCATCCGCATCTTGGGCCATCACCACAAACTCTCTTCTCGAAACACTTAGCTTCCTCGCCATTTGCCTCAAGAGATGAGGACAATCTTTAATCATATAGCCAGATTGGCTGCAATTGAAGCACGCTCCTAAGACTTTATAGTATGGCCTTCCTCCTTAGGAGTTTGATTCATGGGCATTGATTGTCGGGGGCTCAACGTATCCTGGATTTTAACTTCTTTTTCCCTTTGTTCATCAATTTTGATCTTTTAAGGATCCTCATAATTCTAAACTCTGACTTCCATTGCTAGCTGACTTCTTTTCAAAGAATTTCTCTCTTTTCAATTCTCGTTCAAATTGGAGAGCTCGATCTAGTACATTTCTATAAGTCCTCAAATTCAACGTCACCAGTTGCTTTCAAAGAGTATCATTTAAGCATTGCAAAAATTTCTCTCCTTTTTGGCCTTATCGTGGGCCATGTGACGGGTATAGTGAGATAACTCAATGAACTTGGCATTATACTCTACCATCGTTCAATTTTTTTTATCACAAACGGGCAAATTTATCTTCCTCCTGCTCTCTGAAGCTCGTTTGGAAGTATTTATCTATAAAAACTTTCACAAATATCTCTAAGAAATTTCTTCATTCTCTAAACCCATAACTTGCTTCTTCACCGACTACCAATAGTTCACCTTTCCTTCCAACTTGTAGGAAGTAAACACAATCTTATCCTCCTCGAGGCATCAAAATACTGTAAAAATTATTTTGATCCACCAGATCTAAATCTCTACCTTCGTTGGGTCTGGGGCACCTATAAATTCTAGCACCCTCTCATTTGTAGACCGATTATATGCAATTGTTGCTGGATTTGCCGAGGCTAGCTCCTAGTTATGAGATATTCAGGCCATGGATTCCATCACATTGAATATCCTTGCTATGACGGCCAAATACGCCTCTTCCCAGTCAAGGCAAGAGTTGGGTCCAACACTTTCTCCTTAACCTAACGATATCTTTCAATTCTATCACAAAATTATTAATCATATTCGATCCTCAAACCAAATAAGATATCATCCTTATGGCATCTCTCATACCATTGTTTGTCACGTCCCAAAACCTAATCTTGTCATTACTTTGTTAAATATTTGCAACCCAAATAATCATTGATGTAAATTTTACGCTGATAAATTGATCGACCAAAGTGTGAATGATATGACGTGAATACATAACCCAAAATATCATATCATCAGGTGACTCTGAACATTAACCAAAATATGACATCAGACCTTATATAATGAGTCATATCTAAATTAAAAATTAGAATACTTAATTTAACAAAAAAATAGAAAACTATCGTTGTCTAACTATCAAACCAACCGACATCTGATGACACCACAAGCCATAAATAATGCAAACTACATCTATGATTTCATATGTTCCTTTGTAAACAAAATCATTGTCCAAATAATATAAATATTAAACTATTGTTTAAAAATTAAGATAAACTATCAAATATTCTATAATTTTAATTCTAATATCTTCAAACAGTTTCTTCCTTCAATCAAACTCATCCTACAAGTGTTTGAACATCTAATCTGAAGGGGTTAATAAAAAAATAGAAATAAATGAGTAAAAAGCTCAATAAGGTATATACTTTACATAATTTAATATATAGCTTGTATTAAAATATACTGAAAAAAATAATGAATCAAATTTTAGTGTAGTATTATGAATTTTTAAGAAAAATATACACAACTCATCGAATTTCTTTTTATATATTCTTATTCAAATTCATGCTATTAATCCATACTCAAATATAAAATTCTTAGTGACCAACGGTGAATAGGGCTTTATCGACTAAAAGAGTGGATAATCGAAACTCAAGTTATATTTATTTTTATATAAGTAAAGGCCTTACACAACTATTCAGTACCCATAGGTGGGCCGTCGTACATATAACCTTATAGATATAGTCGAATGCCACTTTCACCCGTGAATGATAGGTTTAAATCTCAATTAATATTATAATATACTAAAATATACTATAGTATACCACCCAACTGAATTTATTATAATGGTTTGATACTTAAACATATAAAAATTTATATAATTTTTTATAATTTTTATATTTTCTTAATTCAAAGAAATTATTCATAATTCTTTACACATTGTAGAGTTTCTTACAAATATTTTAATTTCCTTATCATAAAAAAGTTATAATTTATTGTAAAATTTTGACATACTCAATTTAAAATATGTGATGTCATTTTATGAGATTTTTAAACATAATTACTAAAAAATCAGTAACATTGATGATATTTTAATATTTTTATTTTAAATAACATGCATATAGGGATAATTTATTAAATTTTTACAACATACAAACATATATTTTAAGATTTAGAACATATTGAAATAAGATATAAGAAATTTATCATATATAGGATCATTAAATCATGAGTTAAACACAAACATGTAAGACAATTTTAGAAAATTAACTCAATATCCCAAAGTATATAAACTAAGCACATGATTTATCTTAAAATTTATAAAGAATAGGAATGGGAGTTCATAAATATAAAATTTAAACAATTAGCTAGAAAATTAAGTCATACATTAATATTTGAAATAAAAAATACTCAAGAAAATGAGAAAAGAATAGTAACAAAGGAATTGAAGGTTTAGAATGAACTTGTCTTAACTTAAATTTTATCAAAATATTGCTTGAAATCATTTTACTTTGCCTTTTCAAACCTCCTTTCTTTCTCTCTCTTCTCCTTCTCTCTCATCTCTCAAATCTTTATTGAAAATAAACAAAATTTAGTTGGATTTGATATTTATAATAGAATGGCGCTTGAACATATGCTAAACGCGTATTAGGTGCCATGGCCAAACTCAATGGTGTATAAGTGTTATCTTGGGCACGCATTAGGTGCTAGTATTCTGTCTCAATGCATTTGACATGTTTCGAGTATTGCTAACTTGAAAAATGTGCTCAAACTCCAATCAGGCACTAATTAGGATCATTAAATCATGAATTAAACACAAACATGTAAGAAAATTTTAGAAAATTAACTCAACATCCCAAAGTATATGAACTAAGCATATGATTTATCATAAAAATTATAAAGAATATGAATGGGAATTCATGCATATAAAACTTAAACAATTAGCTAGAAAAATATGTTATACGTTAATATTTGGAATAAAAAATACTCAAGAAAATGAGAAAAGAATAGCAACAAAGGAATTGAAGGTTTAGAATGCATTTATCTTAACTTGAATTTTATCAAAATCTTACTTGAAATTATTTTACTTTGCCTTCTCTAACTTCCTCTCTTTCTCTCCCTTCTCCTTCTCTTTCATCTCTCAAATCTCTACTGAAAATAAACAAAATTCAGTTGGATTTGATATTTATAATAGAATGGCCCTCGAACAAATGCCAAACACGTATTAGGTGCCATTGCCAAACTCAATGATGTATAAGTGTTATCTTGGGCGCGCATTAAGTGCTAGTATTCTGTCTCAATGCATTTAGACATATTTCGAGTACTGCTAACTTGAAAAACGTGCTTGAACTCCAATCAGGCACTAATTAGGTGTTATTTTTCAGCCAAGAACATGCATAGACGAGTGTCAAATATCAATCAAATATCTATTAACTCAATGTGATTCAATTCAATTTTAACTTTTGATATAATTTTTTTTCTTTTTTATTTCAATTTTTATTATCTAAATTTAATTAATTATAATTAAATTTAAAAATTGAAACTCACACTTTACAATTGACCTCATGCCATCTTTTATGGGCATCCGTATGGAGTGCTTTTAGCTAAATCAAATGAAAGAATCCCATCTTTAAGGATAAAAAAATTTTCAACGATATCTTTTTCCATCAATAAATGTAGGCATTGATAAACTATTATCATCTAGAATACTATATAAGGGATTAAGGTCCGGCATTATGAATCTATAAAATTATATATATATCAATTAATCTTAATTTTTTGAATAATTAATAGTACCTCCCACTATGATAAAATAATAAAATATATTAAATAAAATAAATAATAAATAAGAATAGAATATTTATATTCATTGTCTATAGTAGGTATCAAGTACTCTTTTCTTATATAAAATAATCCTATTTTAGTAATTATATCATAATTATAAAATTAAATAGAAACTATTTATCATAATTACATCTTTTGTTAGATGCCTAACATGTAAATAATTATGATTCTTAATTTTCCTTTTGACCACTTAATGAGATTTAGCCTATATGTTTGTTTTGTTAAGTACGGACCACCATATAAATAATATGTAATTTTATAGTAAGATAAAATTACTATTTTAATAACACTCTTACCCATTCATACGCACTAATTTATCTTCTTAATAAATTAATTAAAAAATTATAATCCTAATAATGGTCTAAACTATTTTATTGTCAACCTATATTGGTCAAATAATATTTTAATTTACCTACAATTGAGAAACATAGGAGTCAATTTATTAAATAACCCTATTTAACACATGCGTTAATCAAACCGGCATTAAAAAGATAAGATTCATTAGTCAAATTAATTTCAACTAAACAATATTTATTTAACATTTAAAAAAATTTAATTGGGCCACTAACAACGAACCCAAATCCAAATACTTAATCATGTGTAAAATAAATTTAAAAAGTAAAATTAAAATAAGGGAAACACGACAGGAGGTGGCCTTTTTATATTCTTTTTCCTTTTTTTTTTTAATTTCTCTCTCCTCTCCTTAACTTCTTCTTCCTCATTTTCCTTCTGCAATTCCTGCGTCGCCGCCCAACCGCCTAAATCACCACCGCTTAACGGCTACAACCGCGGTCAACTATCGATGTCAACGGCCGCCTATGGGCAGAAGGTATATAGATTAGCGCCGCGCAAGGATACTTCTAACTGTATATATATATACAATTTCTGCGCCAAATCCGACGGCCATTGGCATCGATCTGTTGGGGCAAACAGGGTGTCCGGACAGAATGCTCGGAAAGCACAGTGACAGAGAGGACAAAATACTCAGACAGAGGAAAAGTGTTCGGACGGACAGCCAAAGTAGAGATAAAAAATCGAGAGAAACACACGAGATTTTAACGTGAAAACATTTTTGTAACCGAAGGAAAAAACCACGGGAGCAGAGTCTACAGCAAAGCCACTATGTAAAATGGGTTACAAACCTCGAAGATGAAATATCCGATTACACTTTTAAAAGTCGAAAAAAACTTCTCAGAAAGAAATCAAAAACACTCTTTTCTTTTCACTCTCTATTCTTCTCTTTCTCTCACCGGTCGTGCACTCCTCTTTTTCTTTTATAATAGTCCTTTTGCTCTCTCCAAGATTGCTCTCTCAATCTTGCTCTCTCATCAACCGGCCAGCAGTCCATATATATAGACACAAGGGGCCTAAACCCGGCCAGTCACCCTACTGCCAGTAGGGTGGTAGGACCACGCCCCTTAAGCCTGCCATGGCAGACGCACACCCGGCATTCCAGGATGAAAGACCTGAAACTTTGAAAGTTGCAGCCACCTGAGTGGGTCAACTAGGCACCTGCAAAATACGACTGCAGCAGGCCTATAGAGGAAGTCAACACCTAGGCTTTAGAGTTCTCGTCCACTATTTTAGCCTCCTCTCGGACTATAGTTCACGGACGGATTCTTCAGCCACTGCTCCTCCATAATAGTCCTTCTTTCGGCCATCCCGAGGACAGATGTTCTCGGCCTTCTCTAAAAATCCGCGTCCATTTGTCTCCACACGTCCGTGGACACAAATACCATAAGAGAATGACCCCAACACGATCGACAACGAATTGCCAAATCTTGGGTGGCCGACGAAGGGCTTGGTGGAACAAGGGCGTGGACAGCACCAAGCCCGTTGGCGGCGGCAGGCACAAGGTGCCATTGAAGAAACAAATTTTTGCGTGGGTCGCCATTCTTGCGCAACTGTTTTTCCCTTTATTAAATCATATTATTATTATTATTATTATATATTACTTTATTTATATAACACTAGAATAAAATTCATAAAATGAAATTCAAGGATTAAATATGTTGCCATTATTTAAAATGAAATGAAAGAGATCTTATGATAAACGAAAGATACGAATTAACTTTAACGTATAAAAATAATATCTCAAAAAATCTAATTTTTTGATACGAACGTTAGCTTATATGAAATTAAATTCATGATAATTATTTCATGAATTTCCTGATTATCCTTTTGATCTCATAAAAGGCAACCCGCGTGTGTTGCCTCCTGTGAAATTCATGTCTTATGTCTTTGACGAATTTCTATCTGGTTTCTCCGCCTGTTTCTCTTCTTCGTGAAAGCTCTCATCTTCCCTAAAGTAGTATTAGAAGAGAAATAAATAAATATTATGATGGCAAAAGAAACTATAGGCTGTGACTTAACATAATATCCTTAGGAATCTCAATTTTTAACCGGGAAATTAAAATTATCAAATTTAGTTCTAAGTAATTCTTTTATAATTAAAAATTCTGATTGTCAGATTTTTATAAATTATAATCATATTTATTAATATGTTTAATTGATCGGAGATTAATTATAACCTCTTTACATACAATTATTATTATTATTATTTTTTCTATCCTTCCATCATACTTCACACCGGCTATCAGATCAGAACAAAATTACCTACTAAATTTTAGGTTTATACAATTCTCAATTTTTAGTGTGTATAACAATTAAATTTTAAATTATTTGTAAAAAAATATTCATAAATGATTAATTTATCTTTAAATTTAATATATACAGTTGACTTAAATATATTATTTTATTATGAAATTGGTAGATTTCTTATTAAAAATTTGTACAAATTAATTCATTATATTCTAATGCCGTCAGTTATTTGATCTAAATAAGTATTAATAATTAAGTCAATTAAAATATAAATATAAAAAAATAAATATATCTAGTATATGTAGTCTTACAGGAAATTCATTTGTTTGCTTAAAGTCATTATCTCGATGACAAAATATGTCACCCTATCTTATAATAGTATAACAAATGTAAACCTATAATATATATATATACACATGTTAGAAATATATCCCACATGACGAGACATATGAATTATTGATTTATTAAATTAATTAAATAATCTTATTAGTTTATATATATTTAATTATTTAGAGAAACTTCCTAAAAGACATGCCTGTTCAAGACATATCCTTTGATGGAAAGGATAATGACATTTTGATAATTTGGGAATGGTCTCTCTCCTCTATAAAAGGAAGTCGCCATCGTTTTGGCGACACACATAACTTGTATAACTTTTCACAAGTTAAGAAGGAGAAGAGAGAATCATCTCCTAGTTCTTCAAGACAAGAACAATTACGGTATTGTAAAATTATTGTTTATCGATCCAGGTATGTATATTCACTCTTTATGTATGATTGATTGATAAAGAAATATGATAATAAAGATCCTGTGCTTATAGAATTGTCTCACTAAAGATTTCTTACATGTTGTACGTGAGCAATTTGGTTCTAATTATTGTATTTCTTCCAATTAAAATGATTTATTTCTTCTCGGCCAAACATGATCATCCATTCTGCCTTTACTGTTTTTATTCACAAAATTGAATATTTGGCGGCAGAATGACGACAGGCTTTGCATAAATCTAATTGCGATATCCTGTGTGTTTCTCGACAACGTTAATAAAATAAAATAAAAGGGTTAATTTGAAAAAGTTCATGCGGCAATTTAATGGCAGTAATGTGTAAATTTGTTTATGGCTATTTTTAATAGATTTCCATTAAACCCAAATTTTGCCGTTCATGATACGGCTATTTTCTATTGAACCCATCATCGTTTCATTGCCGACCGATATAACCAGTTGCCGGATTTTGCACCACAAATTTGACGCGAAAAGTGTCATTGGTTGCCGATCGTTGAAATCGGTTGATGCCGATTGCGAACGATAAATTATCATTGCATTATCTGTCTATCGGGCATTGATTGAAACCGATTATGTTGACGGTTGGCAGCGTCAGTGGAAACGGCGCCGGTTGTTGTCGTTACTGGTGCCGCGGGAAAAATGAACAAAAGGGGAAGAAGATGAACAGGGGACAAGTGTTCTGACGGCAAATAGAAACGTAAAGGAAATATGAAAAGAAATATGAAATTATATTTGTTTTGTATTAACGTAAAACAAAATTAATATAATATATTAATACAATATAATATATATATTTGTTTATTATATATTGTATTATATATAAAAGTAATTGTTTATTTGTTTAATATCTGCAATTTAATTATTTACTTACATGATGTGAATTTTTAAAATATGCTATGTGTTTAGATTTGTGCAGATATTATTGTACAAAGTAATTGTGATTGAATATCTATGTAGTGATGTAGTCTGATAGCCGTCAAAGTGGCCCGACTAAATGGTTTTATAGATATTAAATCATAGAATAAAAAATTGATATAGTTATCCCATATATTAATTTAATTGCTTTGTATATTTAAAGTGTTATAATTTCTCGATCAGTAGATATTATGGTAGGCCCAAAGGTGCACCAACTTCTACGTGATTGATTAATTGAATAGGATGATTAATAAGTATTCATTATTTTAATTAGGATCCTGGATACCCAAAGGTGACAGACTTATTTAAATTTTGAAACATTATTAATTATTTCTGTAAGTGATTGGGAATCACTATAATAGTTAATTAGTGTGTTATAATTACACCCAAAGGTGGATTATAATGATGTCATTTATATTTTATGTTCCTCCTATTTTAATTCAAAGTATTAATATTGAGCATGTTAATTTATTACAACACTGCATTTCGATTTAGCTACATTCTCACGCTTCTTCTGTTTCGATATTCAATGGAACTAATTTTTCCGATTGGCTTGAGTAAGTCTAGTTTCATCTTGGTGTGCTAGATCTTGATATTGCATTACAATCAGATAAGCCTCTCTGCTTATTGCGATTCAAGCGGTGATGAGGAAAAATCTTATTTTAGAGTATGGAAAAAATCGAACAGAATAAGCATGATATTTATGAGAATGACTATGGCGAATAATATTAAGTCTACACTTTCTGAAACTGAAAACGCTAATGACTTATTGAAAACTATTGAAAATCGTTTTCGATCTGCAGAATAAGTCTCTTCTTTGGAACAACGATGGCAAAACTTACTACCATAAAGTTTGATGGTACTCAAGGAATGCATGAACACATTCTTGAGATGACCAATTTGGCTGCCAAACTCAAAGCCCTTGGTATGGATGTGAATGAATTGTTCCTTGTTCAGTTTATAATGAATTCTCTTTCTCCTCAGTACGGATCTTTCCAAATTCATTACAATACTATCAAAGATAAATGGAATGTTAATGAATTAGGAAGCATGTTAGTTCAGGAGGAGGCAAGGCTCAAACAATAAGGAATTCATTTAATTAATTTAACGGGTTATGGTGGTAAAGGAAAGAAGAAGAGAAAAAGAGATAGTATTAAGGCTGGATCATCGAAAGAAAAGGAGCCCCATTATGATATAGGGACTCAAAAGAATGGAATTAATGCAGAGTGTCACTTTTGTAAAAAAGTTGGACACTTTAAGAAGGATTGCTATAAAAGAAAAGCTTAGTTCGAAAAGAAAGGTGAGCCTTTGGCTTATGTATGTTTTGAATCAAATCTAGTTGAAGTACCTTCTAATACCTTGTGGTTTCATTCAGGCTCTAACGTTCATATTTCTAAATCGATGCAGGGATTCCTTACAACCTAGATACTAAACCAAAATAAAAATTTCATTGTCCCGAAAATGGTGTCAAAGTTCTTAAGTCATGTTGGAGCTTTTCGTTTATTTCTTGATCTTTGGGATGTATTTAGATTTACTGGAAACACTTTATGTACCTTATATTTCTAGAAATCTTATTTCTATTTTCAAACTTGATTTCCAAGACTACTCTTTAAAATTTGAAAATAAAAGAGTAAGCATATACAAAAATAAAACCTTCTTTGGTTCTAGAATTCTTTCTGATGGTCTCTACAAAATAAACCTTGACCAAAATTTTGCTGAAACTCTCATGACCCTGTATCATAATGTTGGAACGAAACGTAAATATATGAATGAAAACTCTTCTTTCTTGTGGCATAAAAGATTGGGTCATATATCTAAAGATCGTATGAAAATGTTGGTAAATAAAGGAATCTTACCTAACCTTGATTTTTCTGATCTTGATGTATGTGTAGATTATATTAAAGGAAAATAAACTAAACATACAAAGAAAGGTGCCACAAGAAGTTCAGAACTTTTAGAGATTATCCATACAGATATTTGTGGACCTTTTGATTCTCCGTCATTAGGAGGAGAAAAATATTTTATCACCATTATTGATAATTTTTTACGTTACTGTTATATCTATTTATTGCATGAAAAATCTCAAGCTGTAAATATTTTGGAAATATATATTTCTGAGGTTGAGAGGCAATTAAGTAAAAGTGTAAAAATTATTCGATCTGATAGAGGTGGTGAATATTATGATAAATATAATGAATCAGGACAATGTCCTGACCCTTTTGCTAATCTATTAGAAAAGTATGGCATATGTACACAGTATACTATACCAGGTACGTCACAACAGAATGGTGTTACTGAACGGCGTAATCGTACATTAATGGACATAGTTAGAAGTATGTTAAGTTATTCATCTTTATCTAAATTTTTGTGGATGGAAGTCCTTACATTCTTATTTATATTCTTAAAGGGTTCCTAGTGCTTGGTTTTAAAAACTCCTTTCGAGTTATGGTGAAGGGAAATCGAGTATTCAACACCTACGTATTTGGGGTGTCAACAGAGGTCGAGAATGTACAATCCACAAGAAAAGAAATTAGATTTTTAGCGGTTAGTGGATACTTTATTGGTTATCCAGAGAAATCTAAAGGGGTATAGATTTTCTTGTCTAAACTACGTATGAGAATCATAGAAAACGGTAACGCTAGATTCTTTAGAATGGTGAAATCAGTGGGAGTAATATTTCACAAAATGTGGAAATAAAAAAAATTAGGGTACAGGTCCCTATACCCATAATTTCTAAACAAATTGTTATTCCGACTGTTATTGAACAACAAATTGATAATTCTACACTCCATAATGAAAATGTCACCATTGAACATAATGTAGAACAGTCACAAGAAGTAGCATTAAGAAGATCTCATAGGAAAAGAAGATCTACTATTTCAAATGACTATTTGGTTTATCTACAAGAATCTGAGTATGATATAGGGACATATGATGATCCGGTTTCTTTCCAACAAGCCATAGAAAGAAATGATTCTTCTAAATAGATTGATGCTATGAAAGAGGAGTTAAAATCAATGGCACATAATAAAACTTGAGATCTTGTCGAATTGCTTGAGAATTGTAGAACAGTTGGTTGTAAATGGGTATTTAAAATCAAACGTGATTCTAAAAGCAATGTCGAACGATATAAAGCCAGACTTGTAGCTAAGGGTTATACTCAGAAAGATGGCATCGATTATAAAGAGACCTTTTCTCCAGTTTTCAAAAAGGACTCCTTAAGAATTATAATGGCATTGGTAGCACATTTTGATTTAGAGTTGCACCAAATGGATGTAAAAACTGCTTTTCTAAATGGAAGCTTAGATGAAGAAGTTTACATGAAACAACCTGAAGGATTCTCTATTAAAGGACAAGAGAACTTAGTTTACAAATTAAAGAAATCAATATATGGATTTAAACAAACCTCACGACAATGGTATATTAAGTTTTATGATACCATTTTATCCTTCAATTTTATAGAAAATACCGTTGATCGATGTATATACCTGAAGGTCATGGGAGCAAGTTTATATTTTTAGTTCTATATATTGATGATATATTACTTGCAAGTAGTGATCTTGGGTTGTTATATGAAACTAAGGGTTATCTCTCTAAAAATTTTAATATGAAAGATATAGGTGAGGTAACTTATGTGATAGGAATAGAAATATTCTGAAATATATCACATGGATTATTGGGATTGTCTCAGAAAGGATATATTAAGAAAATTTTAGAGAGATTTGGAATGGAGAACATGCGGCTAATATTGCTCAGGTCGGAAAGATGATAAATTGATTTAATACAATGTCCACAAAAATGAATGGGAAACGAAATCAAATGAAAGATATTCCTTATCGCTGTGTAGGAAGTTTAATGTATACAAGACTTGCAGGACGAGATATAAGTTTTGCGGTTGGTATGCTCGGACGATACCAAAGCAATCCTGGTATGAATCACTGGAAAGCTATAAAGAAAGTGATGAGATACTTGCAAGGAACTAAAGATTACGTGCTTACTTAGAAGAAGTCCGATCATTTGGAGATGATAGGATATTCAAATTCAGACTATGTTGGATGTTCAGATACCAGAAAGTCCACATTTGCGGTTGGTATGCTTGGACGATACCAAAGCAATCCTGGTATGGATCACTGGAAAGCTATAAAGAAAGTGATGAGATACTTGCAAGGAACTAAAGATTACATGCTTACTTATAAGATATCCGATCATTTGGAGATGATAGGATATTCAGATTCAGACTATGTTGGATGTTCAGATACCAGAAAGTCCACATTTGGATATATATTTCTTTTCGCTGGAGGAGCTATTTCATGAAAAAATGCCAAGCAATCAGTGATTCTTGTGTCCACGATGGGCGAGTTTGTGGCATGCTTTGAAGCCCTGATACATGACATTATGGCTATGGAATTTTATTTGGACTTGGAATTGTTGACAGTATAAAGCGCTTTGAAAATTTATTATGATAATTTCAAAGTGAGTTTTTTCAAAGAACGACAAGTATTCAAAGGGTCTTAAACATATGAAAATTGAATACCTTGCCGTTAAAAGTGAAATTCAAAAACAAAAAGTGTCAATAGAGCATATTAGCACCAAACTTATGATTGCAGATCCTTTAACTAAAGGTTTACTTTCAAAAATATTTGTAGATCATGTTGACAATATGTGTCTTTGTCGTTACCCATAATATAATGATATTGCTCTGATATTTAAGATCTCACATAATGTGTTTCTGATATATCTTGTTTATTTTATATTGTTCAAACTTAAAGTTTTGGATTGATAACAAGACCAGTCTCTCACTAAGACATTATTGTTAGACTGTATGATATTTCTCATTTAAGACTTAATCATATAATTTACAGGTGTTGTGGTACATGGAAGAAACTATGTTGCATAATGATATGGAACCGTCATGACTCGCATTTGTCAATTATTTGACTATAATATTATGACATATAAACTATTAATGGATTGTAATGTTGCGCACTTAAAATTTATTTTAATTAATTCAGATAAATATTATTGTCATATGGGTCAAGTGGGAGAATATTAAAAATATGTCCTACATGACGAGACATATAAATTATTGATTTATTGAATTAATTAAATAATCCTATTAGTTTATATATATTTAATTATTTAGCAAAATTTTTTAAAAGATATGCATGTTCAAAACATATCCTTTGATGGAAAGGATAATGGCATTTTGATAATTTGAAAATGGTCCTCCCCTCTATAAAAAGAAGTTCTGGCCGTCGTTTTGGGACACACATAACTTGTATAACTTTTCTTGAGTTAAGAAGGAGAAGAGAGAAATCATCTCGCAGTTCTTTCAAGCATAAAACAATTACGGTATTGTAAAAAGATTATCGCTTATGAATTCAGGTATGTATGTTCACTCTTTATGTATAATTGATTGATGAAGAAATATGATAATAAAAATCCTGTGATTATAGAATTGTCTCATTAAAGATTTCTTACAACATACACATTAATAAGTTATCAAAAAATTTAATAAATTATGACTATTCATTTTTAATTTTTTAATAATTAAGATGACTTTCTATAATATACTCATTATTTTTAATTTTTATATAATAACATATGCCGTAATTAAAATATGTATAAAATAAATAATATAACATATGTAAAAAAAATAATACATCATTTATAATTATTAGATAGGTAATAAATGAGTTTTAATAGATAATATTTACTAAATTTATCGTATCATAGCATATAGAAAAAAGGTAATACATAATACTTGAAATTAACTTTACTTAGCGTATGTGTCAAATTGTATCAAGCTCAAGTGACTAGACAAGGAAATATTTTTAAAATATCGAATGCTCCCTCTTAAAGTATCTTCGCTCAATAGTTGCGAAAACAATTTGACGGCCAAAGTGGCTTGCTCCTAGAGATCTGCGAAGACCGTGCCAACGGTCACTTCTTAAAATCTAAAGCGGGTACGGATCATCCCCTGCCAGAAGCTAGTTTCCGAACAAAAGGAAACCACTTTTCAAATACCGGAGCCTGGCTTCTCCTATAAATTAAATCATTCTTAAGATTAAAATGTCAACATTTCAGATACAGGCCCTTCTGTTTTTTTTTTTTTTTTGTTTTGTTTTTAGATTTTTATTAAAATAATATATTTAAGTAAATTTTATAGTTAATTTACCCTCAGCCCAACAATATAATAGTATTTTAATAGTTACGGACTGGTTAACCAAATATGTCCACTTTACACAGCCATAAAATTTGCTTAACTTTTCCTCACACATGACTAAAGTAATATGGGATTCCTAGAACTATAATAGGTAATATTTATAAGCTTTTTTGAAATGTATTGTTTTGCTTATTACAGGCACCAGATTGCAATACAGTTCAGCTCACTACCCACAATTTGATAGGTAGATGGAAATCGTGAACAAGAGTTTAGAACAATATTTACATTACTATGTTGATAAAACAACCTAAAATGTGGTCAAAATAACTAGCTATGGCCAAATGGTAGTATAACATTAACCAACATTCTTTAATAAAGACAACCTCTTTTGAAACTGTCTATAAACACTCACCCCTATAGTTGGCCAGGTTTGATAAAGGGATTACCACCAACAAGGTAGTGGATGAGGAACTACAAACACATTTCTGCATCCTAGACCTTCTGAAAGAAAATTTTCAGAAAACTCAAGCGCGTATGAAAATATAGTACGATAAGCATAGAAGGGAGAGGGAGTTTCAAGTTGGGGATTTTATTTCTCTCTGCCTACAATGATATCGTCAATAGTTAGTATCATTTAGAAAAAAATTGAAGTTAGCATCTAACTATTTTGGACCTTATAAAATCACAAAGAGTGTAGGAGCTCTAGTTTATTGATTAGCTCTTCCACCATCTGTAAAGATCTATTCAGTGTTTCACGTACCGTGTTAAAAAAACAAGTTAGATTCGGATTTAAAGTACTGCCATCCTTACCTATTATTAGTTTAAAATGAGAAATCTTACCAGAGCCTGGATAAGTAGCTAAACAAAGGGTGTAAAAATAGTGGAAAAGAAAGTTACAGAGGTATTAATCAAGTGAAAGGGAACTTTTGATAAAAATAACACTTAGGAGACCCTTCACTCTCCTAATTTCAAATACTCTAACCTTGAGGGTAAGATTTTTTAAAGGAAGGAGTTTTGTCAATAGACCACTATGAATAGATACCCGAAAGAGCATCATAGTGGTAGAAAGACAAATGAAAAGAAGAAAAAAGAAAATCATACAAATAGAGTAAAACCAGGAAAGAGAGAGAGCGCCGCGAGAGAATGATGAAGATCAGGAGCCGTGTCAACTGCAAATGCTTAAGGAAAATGAGGGCTCAAAGGTTAGATTCATCGAAATCGTCCAACTGGCCTAATCAGGACTATCATATGAGAATATGGGAATAGAGTGGTGGACCATCTCTAGAAAACATATCGGCAGCCGCAGCATAAAAATGTGTGAAGAGGCAAGAGGCCACATCAGAGACATCCACATGGAAGAGCAAGAGCCGTTAGATAGAGCAGTGGAGGATTGTGGTTTAGTTGGCAAAGAAAGGCAAATCACCACCATCCAGGTGGCGCAGCATCAAGCGTCAGAGGAGGATCTTGGTTTAGTGGGCAGAAAAGGTGAATCACTACCATCCACTTGGCACAGCATCATGCTGGGTTTATTTACTCTCATGTGAAAAACTCAACAAACGAATATATCATTGAAAGATCGTACAATATATATATAAAGTTTAAAATGTTATAAATCGGCTGCAGTAAAAGACTGAAGTGACAAATATCGGAGTGGGCATTTGTCAGAGTGGAGAAATGCTAAAGTGGCAAATGCCAAGTGACAAATGTTGGAATGGACATTTGCCACGGTGGCAAATGCCGAAGTGAGCAAATGTCAGGGTGAATAAATGTCGAAGCGACTAATTTGCTGAAGTGGCAATTACTGGAGTGGCAATTGCCAAAGCGGTGCATAAGATCAAAATGGATTTCAGGCCGGAGTGGATTTGCAGCCAGTGTCGATCTGTGACTGGAGTGAATCTGCAACTCGAGTGGTGCATAGTCGGAGGGTGGAATGGAGGGTGCACATTTGACCTTTTAGATAAACAACCTGGCAGAGCAAGTAGCTTACTTGCAGAGTATACACCGTCTATGTAGAGTAGGTAATTGACTTGTAAAATATGTACCGTCTGTGAAAAAGCGCAGGAACTGGTGAAAGCGTAAAAAATGATAAAGTTGATATGACAGGTGAGCAGATAGAATTTGGGCCATGCGTCATTATAAAACGCATCAGGCGCTTCAAAAGAGCGTGTGTGCGGTGAATCGTGTGTGGGACGGATGGTCCCGTTACTGTTCGCCGTTCACCACCACACTTATAAAATTAGATAGTAGAAAGTACCACCAATGAGAGAAGAAAAGTGAGGGAAGAGGGAAAGAGATTTTTTTTTACTTTGGAAATTATTTTCTTACTCTGTCTCGGGTGAGTTACTGGAACTTTGTCTCATGGGGTTTGTAACCGATTTTAGATAATAAAATTTTTTGGAATTGTCCCGTAATTTTTTTCTTAGTTGAAAAAAATTTTTTACATTAAAATCATTGTACATTCTTGTATTTATTGTGTTCACATTCTTGGTTGTTGATAGATGACAGAAGGTTTGGGTTTTTCATTGCGTTGGATTAGAGTATATTCGGGTTGAACCCCAACAATGGTATCAAAGACAGATTGTAAACCTTAAATTTGATAACGTCGACATCAAGGAGTTTGCCATTTAATGTGGAGTAGTTTAATGAGTAAAATAATTTTATCCTTTGGTAAGAAATGATGAGGAATATTTTAACCCGAAAAGAAACTGTAAAAGCACTTCGAATGAAGGAAGAGAAGTCGGAGAATATGACGGAAGAAGAGTGGCAAGATAATAGGGATCTTACTAATTGTCTGATCAAGTTGTGTCTTACGGATAACACTTTTCAGAAGGTTATTAACTTATCAGACCCAGTAGAGGTCTGGGAAAAACTTAAGAACCGATATAAGTCCAAATCCTTGACAATGAGGTGGTATAAGAAGAAGTAGTTCTATGGCATGCGTATGTCGAAAGGGGAAAGTTTTGAGAAGCAATTGGAAGAGTTTAACCAAATTTTAATGCAAATATAGATCCTTGATAAGAAGATCAAGAAGGAAGACAAAGCATTGGTATTGCTGGCGTTTTTACCGGCATCGTACGATCAAATTGTTACGACACTTCTATTCAGGAAAGACATGCTCTGTTTGTACGAGGTCGTCGCTTTTTTACTTATGAATAAGTCAAGACGGAAAGGAAGCGGTGAGGCTCGAGTGGAGTCGAGTCTACTTATAATTACTAGTAGTCAGGGACGTGAAAAATCAAGGGATCGAGACGGCAAATTGAAGAGAAGTAACGGTCGATCCAAGCTTCTAGAGAAGACGTACTTCCATTGTGGTAAGAATGGTCAGATAATGTAGGACTGCCCGCATAGGAAGTAGGAGAAGGAGGGCGGAGGAGAGCATTAAGATAGGCGGGATCATGATCATGATGATCCGGCCACTATTGATCTCTATGGAGACCTTCTGATTGTTCACGCAAGGGAAACACAAAACCTACTAGCCAGGAGACGAGTTGGATGATGGACAGTGGTGCCTCACACCATGTGACACCAAGAAAGTCCCACTTCATGAGCTATACGCTCGTAAACCACGGGTTATTGAAGATAGATAACGGTGGCTTGTCAAGGATTGTTAGTATCGGGAATGTTCTCTTGCTGACAAGTAACGGGACAAAACTCGTGTTGAAGGGCATGAGGCATGCCCAGGACTTAAAGTTAAATGTGATTTCAATCAGAAAACTTGATGAAGAAAGCTTCCGAATAACGTTTAGAAATGGTTGCTGGAAACTCACCAAAGGCGCTTCAATTGTGACAATAGGAAGTAAGAGATCAAATCGGTATCTGATGAAAGCTTGGGTTGCCAAGAATGATGCCAAGATGACCAATGGGGTTATTTGTAAATATGGCAGGAAGAGGTGGTCAAGGTAGAGTGTAAAGGAGAATGATTCGACCACAGAAAAGAAGCCGAATGAGAGTGGGACTACTCCATGTTTGGTGGAGCGGAAAACGGTATCATTTAGGTTTAGGAAGGCAACGCTAGAATCCCAATTGAGGGAAGCTGCCAAAAGGTAGGCGATAATGGTCTCCAATTAGAGAGGAAAGGTTCTCCCCACAAGGTCATGAGAAAAAATTTGTTGAGTTTGATCACTCTATTGTGGGAAGCTCAATAAACGGATGTGTTATCAAAAGATCGTGTAAGACATGCATGAAGTTTGGAGTGCTGCAAACTAATAGCAACAAAAGGCCAGAGTGGGCATTTGCTGGAGTTGGCAAATACCGGAGTAGGCAAATGTTAGAGTGGGCATTTGTTAAAGTGGGCAAATGTATGAGTGACTAATTTGCCGAAGTGGCAATTGCAAGAGTAGTGCACAAGACCGAAGTGGATCTCAGGCCAGAATGGATTTGCGGCCAGTGTGGATCTACAATCGGAGTGGATTTGCAACCGGAGCGGTGCACAAGACTGGAGTGGATCTTAGGTAGGAGTAAATTTGCGGCCGTTGTGGATCTGCGGCTGCAGTGGTGCACAGCTGGAGGGTGGAACGGAGGGGGCGCAGTTGACCTTCCAAATAGATGACCTAGCAGAGTAGGTAGCTAACTTATAGAGTATGCGCCATCTGTGTAGAGCAGATAGACTTGCAAAGCATCCGCCATCTGTGAAAAAGCATAGAAACTAGTAAAAGTACAGAAAATAAAAAAAATTAATAAAACAAATTCTCTACAAGATCAGGACAAATGAGCAGATGTGATTTGTATTAGGCGTCATTATAAAGCGCACCAAATGGTGCAGAAAAATATGTGTGCAGTGAACCGTGTGTGGGATGAAGGGTAGAACGGAGCGGAAACAAAATGTGGAAGGGAGCCCCTACCATTCTCTGTTCACTATCATATTTGTAAAATCTGAGAGTAGAGATCACCACTAATGAGAGAAAGGAGAGTAGAAAAGTGAGGGAAGAGGGAAAGAGATTTTCTTTACTCTGGAGATTGTTTTCTAGTTATGTCTCAGGTGAGTTACTGGAACTCTATCTCGAAAGGTTTGTAACCGGTTTTACATCATAAGATTTTTTAGAATTTGTCCTATGATTTTTTTCTTGGCTAAAAAGAATTTTCCATATTGAAACCGTTGTGTATTTTTATGTTTATTGTACTCACATTCTCGATGATTGATAACTGACGGGGGGTTTAGATTTTTTGCTGTGCCAGATCAAGATGTATCCGGATTGAACCCCAACACATCATACATCAGATAAAAAAGCGATGGACCTTGGTTTTATCAAGAAATTCATCACTACCATCTACATGGAGAAGCCACAGTCATCCAAAGGGCGGTTACGCTGGCATTGACAGAGGAAGTGCGACACACATGATTTACAGCCTGATTCAAGGTCCACACAACAGGTGACAAGTGGTTGAGGAGAAGCTCTAGTTAATTGTAGGGTAGTAACCATTTGTCATATATTATTTGTCTACTTAAAAAGCCCTAGTTATTGGATGAGACGATCCAATGTATATCTTCGTTAATAAGCGCATGAAGGCATTTTCTACTACTCTGGCCATGCCTTTTCTTGGCATGAAGGCATTTTCTGAAGTATCTAAGCGCGCATAGAGAGAGAGAGAGAGAGAGAGAGAGAGAGAGAGAAGGGAATTGCCTGATTTTCACATTCCTTGGGATATGGACGCCTTTTAGTGGATTCTCCGCATTAACTAACTCCTATTCTCTATCCTATTCTGTTTTCTTTTCCTTTTTACAGCTCCGTACCAATTTATAGTTGGGTAGGGAAGTTAACTTCCCAGTCTTCCGATTAAAAAGCAAAATTTGGTCATTCCTTGTACAATGAACCAAAAATATTATATTACTCTATAGCGCTGTAATACGACCAATTATAAGGACATACAAGCATTTTGGAAATATAAGTTAATTTGATTAGTTATCGAGTTATATGATGATCACATTATTTTATGATACTTTAATACCATGACATTACAAGACACTATCATTGAACTGTATTTATATATATATATATATTTTTTCAAACAAGTAGGTAGGCCAAAATACAGACAATCTATTCAGTGGCAACATTCTACTGGCTTCATATTCCACCGAACGCAAAAATTGACACTGTTGGGCTTGAAACAGGAACCATCATTGTGTTTTTCTAGCTTATCTTCATCGCATATCAACAATATATATATATATGCAATGCAGAAGGCATCCAGAGTCTATAGGAACAATTGTTCTTTCCCATATTCACGGACGATGACCGGAACACTGGTAGGAGGTACCTACAAGCAACAAAAGCACGATTAAGCTACTGGTCAATTGCAATGAGGTAAAACAAGGGGATGGGAACAGAGATGGAAAATCACATGGAAGGAGAAGAAAAGCAGAACAGAGGAAGTGAAAAAGACAGGACTCAGAGAGAGAACAAGACTGTAAGGGATAGGTAGAATACTTGGAGCAAAGGGCAAAGATTCGTTGATTATGTTACCCAACTCCAAATTTCACTAACAATCAAATTCATAGCTTATGATCACCTACAATATTTTTTTAAAAAAAAAAAAAAAAAACCTCAATGTAGAATAGGAGCTTATACTCAGGCATCTGATTAACTACAAAAATACAATAAGAACAGAAATATTCATCCATGGACACCAGTTCTACGACATTCTTGGAGATTGATAGTAGGAAGGAAGCAAGAAAGCTAGACATTAGGCGGCTTGGGCTCCGACGGAATACTGAAAGGATTGATCTATAACATTTTATCACCAAACTGCAGTGAATATTCCTTATAGGATCATCAACGTAAGTGGATTGAATATCTATCAAAGAACTCAAATCAGATATCCTCTACGTAGTATTTTTCCAATGTGAAGTTTTCCAATGGTAGGGTGACAGTCCAACAGAACAACCTTCACTTAATGTATCCATAAGCTATTGGGTCATAGAGGAAACCAACTTGTTGGATGTGGCACACCTTAGAATCACAAAGAGAAGTCCCAGCAGAATATCTTCATGATCAACTCAATGTAGAAAACACTTTGCTTAAATGGTATTCCTGAGTGATGTAAGAAAAAAGTGCAACAAATCAAGGACCAATCCAACCAATCCATCAATTTCAAGGTCAATTAGTCACATGTATAGTCTTAACTCAATCCCTACACTAAGGATGAAACAATTACATGGGACAAGTCATTTACACAAAAATCATCTTATGGAGGTCTCTGGTGGCTGCTCATGAATAGCGATTCTGATGTTTACGCCCTCTGGTTCAAGAGCTCCTTCAGAACTAATGTCGTTTTCCAGCAGGAGATCATATATTGTATTCTTGGTGACCAATCAGCTAGTCATAACTGGACTCCAACTTGATCCAGCAATGATAACAGCTTACAGATGGATAACAGTGATCAAAGTAATTGTTCTGATCTAGAAAAGATACTATTTTAACTCTTTTTTCAACAACTCATTGCAGTTTGCCGTTTGACTTAAATAACATTCTCATCTTCCCCACAGAAGTCACGTGCTTAGCATAATATGAACTGATACAGAATCCAAAAAGGAAACTTGGTAAGGTTTAAAGAGTGAAAAAGAATAAGCCAGCAAGAAAGTTGTGTCATGTGTTAAATGGAATTGTCTGCCTAGGTTTAACTGAAAGTTTAAGTAAAGGAAAAAAGGAGGACAGGACTTTTAAAAGAACTGATAAGTGGAAAAAAAAAAAACAAAGGTGCAACTCTCTCTCTCTCTCTCTCTCTCTCTTCTCCTGTTTGAAGGAGGCAACTACCTGAATCTGCATGCTCTTGAATGAAGAAAAAGGTTGCATAATCTCCAAGGGCTATGAAAGGTTCTTTAAACATCAACAGAGCTTTCTGAAGATGATGGAAAGTCAGGTTTTCTGGGTGCAGGTGTGGGTGCATGTGGCTAAAGGGAGACAGCTTGGGCGTGAGATTCTGTTCACAAAGGGCAACAAGTTAATGGATTAAAGGTAGATGGTAGACTAGTCAATGCAGCCAAGACAGATTAAGGTGGTCACAAAATGGTTGAGTTTGGAAGCAATGGGTAAGGTTTGGTTCAGGGTTCAGATGGTTGTTTTTCTCTTTTTTCTAATTGGTAACAACTCAGATTTATCAAGGCGGTCAACATATAGTACCTGTAAAGGAAAATGAGTACCTGACCTAAAAAAAAAAAAAAAACCTAGTTAAACCACTGGACTAAAAATCTCCCAACTCTCTCAAAAACAATGAAATTCCTCATCCCCGCTAGATAATTGAAGAAAATAGTAAGAGAATAACGGACCTTGACTTGTGTTTACAAGCATTGTGCTGTGTGAAACCATTCCCATGCTACGAGCCCCTCTCTAACTTTCTGAGCTTGAATCTACAAATCCCCAACAACCAACAAACCAGAGCCCCATGCATTCTATGAGACCTTTTACAAAGCATACAGCAGTAAGCAAGACTGAATCCCCTTCTCTGAACATTATTCTGCATAAGGTTTTACTCCCATGCTGCTTCTAATGATAAGAAAGCAACTGACAGGAGCTCTAGTCTTCCAAATGATTCTCAATGGGAAACGATCCTATCCAGTTTCTACTGATTAAAGAAGAATAGAAGGCAACAGAGAAGCAGGTACTTTTCACTAAAGACCTTGTCACACAATCATCATCCGAGCCAACTTTATTCTGTTAAGCAGAAGCTCAACCTCAGAAAAGACATCCTCATAGTGACCTATCCTCCTCAATGTAGGATTCTAAAGGGGCGAGTTGTGATCCATTCCAAGTAATATGCCACTAAAGATGGTGGTGGCTGTGGAGTCCGAGGTATCCAGGATGTGCTAGTGGTGGGCGTGAGAGTATTGTGTTGATGGCGGTCAAAATGGTGGCTCTTTTTGTCCTTTCTAATTTAGTTTGTGCAAATGCAGCTGGTTAATTAATGATGGGGGAAAAGGATTTGCAGAAGTTGTAATGCTTTGATGAAGAAGACTGCATTCAGGAACTTCTGCTCCAATACCAAATTAATGTAGTGGGCAAGAACAGAAGGGGTTGGGAGGAAGAAAATCATAGGGAAGAGAGAGAAGAACCAGGAGAAAGAACACAGTAGGGAGGAAAATTATCAATTCTAAATAATTCAATACTCAACATCAACAACGGAATAATAAAGAACCCAAGGTGTGATTAGTATAGGCACCCAACTCTTAGGAATTTGATTGAATGAAGAAAAATTAATTATTTCCCAAACAATCTGACTTTCTGACAATAAATTTTTGCTGAAGGTTTAAGGATGGGAATTGATATAATGGCCTAAAATGTTTTCTGTTTTGAAATAGAAGGTATGAAAGAAGAAAGCACACTTCCTTCAGCACAAGTAGTAATTTCCAAAACCCCCCAAAAAAAAAAAAAAAAAAAAATAAAAAAGCAATTTCACCAATGAAGATGACCACAACAATTAGCAAAATTTATTCTGAAATAGACCAACTTCTTATTGTCCTCAAAGCTTCTAGAGTTTGCTCTCTGCTGTCCGTCTCTCCTCCTCAAACGTAACCCCAACCCTAAAAACCCCCCCGGCAATGGAGGAGAAGAACGACAAGTGCAGAGGATGATTGTACGAGGAAAAAGCAGAAATAAGAGGAACAGTAGATGTGCTCCACCAAAGACCAGAAGAAGATGACAGATGCTTTTTGAGATGATAATGAACGAGGGAAAAGATCAGAGGTCTGCTATTGACAACATGCAGGATAACAGCTAAGGAGAGATTTTGGTCGATTTCTCCGAAGATTGACCTGCTATTTCAGCATTAGAGAAATTCAAAGGAAAGCTATCGAAAAATTGGGAACATTATGCAATAGTCTAACTCTTTGGCAGAACCTGGATTATTAGTCCTTGTGTGACACAATACAGACACTGAAATCTGAGTGGTAGCTTCAAGGTCATAGACATGGACTGTAATTACTACCTAGTTTGGTTGGCAAATCCAGCTGACTATTTAAATGTCTTGATGGAGGGACCATGGATGATTTTCCAGAATTACTTAACAGTAATCCTATGGAAACTAGACTTTTGACCTTCAGAAAGAGAGATTGCACCAGCGGTTGTCTAACTGAGGTTCACAGGATCCCAGTCCAGTACTACTGGAAAGATGTGTTTTAGGCCATTGAAAAATTAAATGGGGAACCACTGCGTGTTGTTGTAAACACATCAATGGCAGATTACAGTCATTTTGCAAAGATTGTTGTAAAGATTGAGCTAAGTAAGCCTCCCCTAGCCAAAATTTATGACTGACAGTGACTCTCTTAGAATTGAATATGGAGGCTTACCAGAACTATGCTTTGGAAGTGGATAACCAGGACATGTGCCAAGAGAATGTGACCACAAGTGAAAGTCATAACTTTCTTTAGCCAAGGCTGAGGGAGATGAAGGTTTGAATACTGAACAGGAAACTAGAAAGTCTGACAATGCAGTGAATCATAAGAACGAAGCATTTGGGCCATTGCTTCATGCTCCAAGCAGAACAAAGCACAAAAGCAGACAACCAGAAGCTAGAGGACCACTCATAGCGAAAAACACAAACAGGCAGAAGACAGGGGGGTCCAGATTCAGCGCCCTGGGCTGCCCGTCGGATGAGAATTAAGGACTAGCAACAATGGAAGGACAGGAAGAATGTGAGGCTATTGGCCAAGTTGCATCAATTCCAACCAGCAACTTATCTGCAGCAATGAGCAGGATGCAGCTTTGCCTTTTCAGTATGAACCTGTATCCAAAATCAAAGTCCCAAAAGAGAAAGGAGCTACATGGAATTACCCAGCTGACAGCCTAATACTCCAACGAAATGCTAAATCCCAGATACTCTCTGCTATTTCCAACTCCCAACTATGGCTAACACCCCACCCCATCCCACCCGACCCCGGCAGAAGACCAAGCAATAAAAAAGGATCTCAGCCTAACTTCTGCACCTCAATTAACTCACCATCATTCATTTGAAACTAATTTATCCTCCCATCTATGCCTGCCAAGCTGCCTGAGCCCACAATGAACATCCAAGCGCTGGAGGCACTGGTCACAGAAGAATTCTTTACCTATGACTATGTGGATCCCAGTGAGGAGTCTAACTTCATAATTGTGGATGAGGATGTACTGGATACAGTACATGTGAAGGAGGATGAAGCCATGGGAGAGGTCTATCTCCCACCAATCTGAATTTCTTTACTGTGTCTCTTTTAAAATTGTCACAGGGTGACTAGAAAAAGGTTTTCGCAGTGAACTGAGGAAGTATTCGTGATCAGACCAAAAATCTGTGCCATCAAGAACCTTAAATAAGTGGTAAGAGAATTGAGAGAGTAGCTAGCAGATGAGTTTGATGGAACTGCCATTGCTGAGGCTAGGGGTTTCTCAGCTGGCATCTGGGTCCTCTGTCACCGTAACGCAGTGAATGTGGCAGTTTTGGCAACTCTTGATGAAGTGGTGCATCCATTTATAAGACAGAAACAATGGAAATCTGAACCCAATGCTCTCAGAAATATATGCAAGCCCAAAATATCACATGCATAAATGTCTATGGGAGGAGCTAGAGGAATTGTCTGAGAGAATCTCTATTCCCTTGTGCACAATAGAGGATTTCAATGATGTCTTTCTTTTGTATGAGGAGCAAGGTAGGAAGCCAGCAAATCTAACGAGATACATTCAATTCCAAAATTGGATTGAGGGGGGTGGGTTGTCTGATATTGACTGCAAGGGAAACTTACGTGGTGGAACATAAGGCACCCCTGGCCTTTATTCTCCAACAACTGGGCACAGTACTTGCAACAGATGATTGGAAACACAACTTTCAGAAAGATATTGTCATCAATCTCTATAATGTCCCCTCGGATTACAGTCCAATGGATACTATAGGCTTTGACAACCATCCACAACAAAAAATCCATTCCCCTCAGAAGCTGCGATGCTATAACGAGATGATCAAACAATTGTGGGGAGGCTGGCTAACTCCTAACTGGTGTAGCATCTTACCAACTCAGTGGCCCGCAACAAATGATATTGAGATAGAAAAACTGGGAATCTCACTCACCATCAATGAGGTAATGGTTGCTCCCTTCTCTATGAAGCCTCTCAAAACACCCAGACCAGATGGATATCACACATTATTCTTCCAACATCCTGGGATACAAACAAAGATGATATCCCCCACCCTTGTTTTGGAAGCTTTCCAGGGTTGTCCCCTTCCAGAGGAATTAATCTATTCTTGTTGCTTTTATTCCAAAGGTGTTTGAAACTTAGTTCGGACCCATCTCTCCATGTAATGTGGCAGATAAGGTAATCAATATGGAGATAGTACAAACGCTGTGACCACTTCTTATCAACATCATTAGTGCTATTCAAGCCAGTTTTCTCCCAAGGAAGCCACATGACAACATTCTGGTTGCCCAGGAGATGATCCCAACAGTGAGTAAAGCAAAGGTAAGAATACGGGCCTGTCAGCAAAGATTGATATTACCAAGGCCTGTGATAGGATTTGACAGAAATTTGATGGTGACACTTTGGGATCTCTCACATTGTCAAGAACTTTAACTCTACTTACTATGAGGTGTATTTCTACAACTACATTTGTTGTGCTCCAGGATGAGGTAACTGAGCCCTTCACTCTCTCGTGTGGGTTGAGGCAAGGAGACACCCTCTCTCCCCATCTCTTCTCTTTGTATTGAGTACCTGTCCCATCTGATCAGCCTTGAAGTTGCCAAGGGAAACTGGAAGCTAATGCCTAATCAAGGTTTGTAACAAGAGTCCTGCACGCCCCCCCTCTTTTGGAGTATGTCTTCTACTCTTAACCAAGGGTAGGGTACCAAGAAGCAAATGATCACTGTCAACAAGATTCCGGAGGTATTTTGCCATGCTTCAGGGTAGAGTTCCAATATTCAAAAATCAGAAGTCTTCATTTCCCAGGGTGTTGGCAAAGAGGCAGCCAGAGTGATATAAATGGCCAGTGGCTTCAACATGGTGAGAGACCTAGGTGCAAGAATAATCCATGGGAAATTCACCTAGAAGCACCACAAAACAGTGATCAAAAAGGTCACTGGGAAGTTCAGGGAACTATTTCTATGGCTGGTTGTGCCATCTTGATCCAAACCATTACACAGTCAGCCCAAGTAATCTAATGCAAACATACGTCCTCCCAAAAGGAACATGTGATTAGTTGGATTGAATAAATAGCACTTCCCTCTAGGGAGAGCTGAAAACCCACCTTCTGAAATGTGAGGCAATCAGTCTCTCCAGAGAAATGGGTGGTATGGGGCTGCAAAATGCAAAGATAACAAAAAGTAAGGAAGCTTTGGTGAGGATCTGAGAAGCCTTGGCCCAATTGTTCAAAAGCAAATACATAAGCTACTCCGTTTTCCTCTTAGTCAACGCCAACCCACGGTCCTCCAGCACATGGTGCAGCATTTTGAAGGCCAGAAATCAGGTAGCAAGGGTGAATAAAGTGGTCCTGTCAAAATGGAGAGTCCATTTCTGGAAGGATAAATAGATAGGAGATTGGCCACTCATGCACAAAACTTGAACCATTACACTGGAAGCCCAATTGAATTGTAAAATGGAAGACCTCATTCTTCCAAACGGAACTGGAATGGGGCAAAGATTGAAGATAAGCTTATCTTTTGAAGAATGCCTAAAGCTGGAACAGGGAGGATATCATATTTTGGAAAGGTCCAACTTTTAGATTAAGTAATTTGGAGCAGCTACTCCGGTGTGTATATGGTAAAAGGAGGTTTTGAACTTTTGTAAGATTACCCAATCCAGAGGGAAGGACTGTGGAAGAGTATATGGAAACCAAGAACCCCCCCCTTCCAAATTCGGAGTTGTAATCTGGCCTGTCTGGAGAAACAAGTTGTTCACAAAAGATCAAAGAGAACACAAGAACATGCCTAACTCAGATAAGTGTCAGCACTGCAATGGATCAGAAAGGTGGCTCAAGTGCTTAGAGCAGCTTCAAACCAAGGCAAATCTACAAGGAGGTACTCGGATGGGAAAATGACCCAAGTAATGATTCGCTGGCCCTGAACACTTGGATAAAAAACAAACTATTAAACATGTACAAGGATGGCTTCTCTTGCAGTTTCATAGCCTCTCTTTGGCTACTGTGAAAATGGAGAAACAAAGCTGCAATTGAAGGAAATATAGAGAAGATGCTTCCCCAGTTAAAAAGGTGACTAAATTGCCAGCTGACCTAAAATTCTGCCAGCTCTCTATACTTTCTTTTACATAAGCAACAGTGGGGCAGTAGGAAACAGAGCTGGCAAGGCCCACCAAATTCATGGTACAAGATTAATATGGATGTGTGTCTCGACTCTGATGACAGGGCTAGTATTGGCAGCCTGGGTATAGATAAGGAAGGGAGGTAGCTGTTAGGATTTTCAGGAAACCTCGGGAAATTAGAAATTCCAACAGTGGAGCTGAAGCATATTTACTGGGCTCTACAGGCTGAAAGGGACTGGCGATTGAAGAAGACAATTATTGAATCTAATTCCCTCTTGGCGGCATGAAAGATTAATTCCCCAATTGTGGATTGTGAGCCGAATAGGTGCCTCATAGCTGATTGCAAAGAAAAGATCTCAAGGCATTGGACTGTTTGGTGGTGCACATGCATAGGAAAGGTTACGTGGCAGCTGATCACTACACCAGACCAGGCATGGAGATTGAGGTTGAGTTCCATAAACAGATCATCAAACTGGTATTCATAAGGGCGATCATTAGGATGGAGTCCCCTACTGATGCTAGCTTCAAGACTGGCTTGGCAGCTTCTTCTTAATCTGGCATTCACCTTTGTTGTTTTCCTCTTTGTTAACAATATTAATAATAACAAAATGCTTCCAGAAGCTTGTTCCTCCCAATGATCTCTCCCTTTTTGATGGTCAACATTTGGGGCTATGAATTGACCCGCCTAACTCACCCCATCCTCCTGCTTCAAATCATTTACTTGGTACATTGATGATGGATATAACACCAGAGAAAGAGATACCAGTTGCTAATAAAACTTGTACATGCTGCTCCTCAATACTGGAAGTCACCCTTGCTTGAATGCATATTTTGTGCCACCGCTCAATATTTTGTGCTCTTCAAGGTGTAGCTTCTGTATCTCTTGATGAATTTGAGTTAGGTTTTTTCCCAGGTCTACCAGTTATTCTGTATTTGTTAATGTCAATCACCTTTTAGGGGCACATAGTCCTCTTGGAAGTACTTCTCAGCTGAACAGTATGTTAGGGTGCCTAAATTGGGGAAAGGGACCAGAATTGAAAATATGTATGGCGCAGAATTTAAAAGGGAACAATGCAATCCTGCATGCCTATTGCATTACTTTGTTTATAACAGAAAAGATGGCAAACAAAAAATTACAACCTATTACTATTTTTTTTTTTTTTTATTGCAATGGTAGGGTAGGGTAGTTGGGATATGAACTTCAAGCATGTAACATGCCCCTTCACAAGGCAGTTGTGGCCACTGAGCTCCCAGGCTCTTGACTAGATTAAAAAGTTAATAACTGTGCCAGATGCTCTCATGTTTAATTCTTCCTAAAGACTCTTGATGTTCTCTAAGGATGCAAATTGGTGCCCCAAGGGTTTGGAAAACTTCAAGATTAATGTTCTTCCTCGCAGAATCACAAACCAGACAATAGAAATATGCCTCTTTCTACCCTAAATTTTACCTACTGTTTCATTCATTAGAGTGATGCAAAATTGTTATGAGCCTTTAGTTTTTCATTTTCTCATTTTCCCCTCCCCTGTGTTTTTGATTTTTTTCATTCTGTTTTATTTCCCTTTTTGTTGCCCTGCCTTTACCTGATTTTATTCCTTTTGGCTTGTGGGCGTCACACACCTAGTATAAGTACCAATTACTATATTGCCTTAGAAGCTAACAAGAAAATATTGGCTCTCTATTCTATCCCTCTCTGTCTCCCCTGTTCCCTCTTTCTCTGCTCCCCCCCCCTCTCTCCTTGTCTTTTCCCTGCTTTTCTCTCTTTGCATCTTAGCCTTGAGCACCTCGGTCGTTTCCCTTCCCCTTCTCTCCCTCTAATTTTTCCTCTGCTAATCTCCCCTCCCGCCGTCCTCTTCTCTATTTACGCCAACGTTCCACTCTTGCTTGGGCCATTATTGATCGTGCATGCATCAGTGATGCTCTCATTAAGACAAAAGCAAAGAAGATGGTGCTCACAATTGAAGCACAAGAACTCGACTCACTCGATGCTTCCGTCACAATGCTGTCAATGGAGTTGAAGGAGGTACAAGTGACCGTCCAACAACACACAGCCGCCATTGTTGCCCAAGCTTCCACCAAAGCACAAATTCAGAATTTCCTTGATGAAATCCTTCAATCGCTCAATCGGATCGAATGAAAACAGAATAGACAAACTATTTCATGGCCGTCGACCCCTTCACCATTAGCGGCTTCTCCATCTGCTGCTATTTTCCCTCCACCACTGCTTTCACAACCACAAGCACAAACTCCAACCCAAGCCTCACCCAACAAGCCACCATCACCACCAGGCATCACAATCGCTCTTCCTCTTCACCTTCCTCAACCTGAAATTCCGTCCTCTGCTGCGACCGTACAACCACAATCCGCTTGACTCACCCCCATGGCTCCCACCAAGGCACAACTCAAAAAAACCCACGATAAAAGCCCCCTCTCTCTAGCTCGAATCAAGCGACAATCTATTTCGTGGTCATCGACCCCTTCATCAGTCATGGTTTCTCCATTTGTTGGTGTTCCCTCCTCACCATTGCTGCCAATCCGTACTATGTTCATGGCGCCTTTGACCACGATACCACCACCGCAGCTTCCACCTCCAACACAAATCTCACCCATAGTTTTACCCTCACAACCTGACAACCAAATCGCCCTCCATCTTCATGTACCCCAACCTGACAACCCTTCCTCCTCCTTAAATCATGAAGCTCCTCTGTCCTAGTTTTGCCAAACTTCTACGGCTGTTGCTTCCAGGGCTGAGTTCGAGCCCTTATTTATTCGAACTTCAGGGCCAATCTTTGCTCAGAAGTCCTCGTCGAGTTGGCCTTTCAATCTGCAACAATAGCTACTTCTACAACAGCACTGGATCCAAGGATCAAGAGTGATGACTCTTCATCATCTCTTGATCAATTAGAAATGTCCAAGGTGATTCTAATTGATGCTCAAGCAACGCATGAAGTCGACCCTCAACCCGAGAGTTGTGTCCAGCAAGAAAACCTTCGTTCCTCATCTAAAGCTGAAGATGATAAAGTAGATGTAGAGGCTTCTATTGCTTCATGCGGCCTCGGTGGTTTTAATGAGCCCCATGTTAGCATGAGTGTTACGAAGCATATTGTTAACACCTACTCCAACTTCAGATATGCTATGTTTCCCTGCATTCAAAGACTTGGTTATAATGTTGTTTTGGAAATGTGGGATTTTCGACTCTTAATTATAGGACTAGGGAAGTGCTGTGGTTTCTCCACCTAAATGCCAGATGGTGGCTCGGAGAATACAAGTTTGATGGATTTCGTTTTATTGGCGTGACTTCAATGATGTATAACCACCATGGGTTGCCGTTTTGTTAACCTAGGAAGAGTGAAAGTTGTTCCTTCCTCATATCAAGTGTGCCGCACTGCATTGATACTTGCTTCCTCGGAACCATGCAGTTGTCACTCAGAAGGGTAGGTGATGACATTTGGTTCCTAGAGTATAACGAGGGCCCCAAATGGAGCTTCCTGGTTGCTCAAACTGCCCAAGGTGTTCCATATTTCCCTGCTCAAAATAGGTCACGATGATCCATCTTCTCGAACTGTTGCTCTACTCTTCAAAACCTGGGGCTCTTGGCCACTCCTGTTTATTTGTTAGTTGCTCGGATTTTGGAAGGCTCTACTCCACAGTTACCTTGCCAATAGGATCTTGTTCCTGATAATATCACACTCTCCAAATGTAGCGACTCGGAGATCAAGCATATGAAAATTTTTATCGGGGGCCGTTTATAAGGGTGCAATTATTGGAGACCCGCACCTCATGGTTTAGCCATTTACATTCCCAACTATTTTCAACATTTCCTATGAAAGGGAGCTATTGAAAAACGTTAAAGCTGTGGCTCTCTTCTGCTATCCTACCCTTGGACAGAAGTCCATCCCTACCCCTGCTAATGCAACCTTAGTCAAGGAGCTTGTTAATGACTGTGTGGGGCTTCTATTGGCTCTTAAAGTGATTGGAGCTTCTTCACGTGGCCAAGATCAAACTTATTGGATGAGTGCCAATAACAGGCTATCGTATGGAGAGCCTATCTGTGAGTCCAATGATATCGAAGTGCTTGAACGGGTGAAATTTAGTACAGCCCATCTACCAAAACGAGTTAAGGACTACATCTTGGACTTGGTTTCCCTTCCTGACAATAAGAAAATTTTCCTAGATGTTCTCACTAATATGTGGGTTGCGGTTCATACTCTTGATGCGAACACAATTTTTGCCATTTTCATTGAGCTTTCTGATCAACAACTATTTTCTTCGGTGGAAATCGATTGGACTGGAGATCTATATAGAAGTTACTTGGAGATTTATGCCACTCGACATGATGTATTGAGAGCCCTTGCTCTCTATTTGAGCAACGAAGGGAATATAAATATGGGAAAATACATGCTCATGCCACAAAGCGAACAAGGACTCCTAACGGAATGGGAAGGTAAAGCTGCTCAGCCATTCAATGGCCAGGTTGTCCTGCTTCACCCAGGTGACATGAGGGAAATGAATTGGTTTCCATGGCAAATTCCAGAGGCTGAAGTGCTCGTCCTGAACTTCTTCTCAAGCAAACCTTGCTTACCGCCTTTCATTAACATGCCAAAGTTTACAGCACTGATATTAATCAATCACAATAATTGGCATGCAGTCCTCCATGATCTATCAGTGTTCAATAATTTGCCCCATCTAAGGACTTGTTGGTTTGCTAGAGCTAACCTGGGTGGTCGCCACATCACTTCACCAAGATTTTTTTTCCTTCAACCTTGAGGACAAGGTTCTTTTGATGGAGTGGGCAATGTTATGAGCATTTAATTTTTTCATTTTCTCATTTTCCCCTCCCCTGTGTTTTTGATTTTTTCATTCTGTTTTATTTCCCTTTTCCGTTGCCCTGTTTTTACCTAATTTTATTCCTTTTGGCTTGTGGGTGTCACACACCTAGTATAAGTACCAATTACTGTATTGCCTTAGAAGCTAATAAGAAAATATTGGCCCTCTATTCTCTCCCTCTCTGTCTCCCCTGTTCCCTCTTTCTCTACTTTCCCCCTCCCTCTCTCTCCCTGTTCTTTTCCTTACTTTTCTCTCTCTGCATCTCAGCTTTTAGTACCTCGGTCGTTTCCCTTCCTCTTCTCTCCCTCTAATTTTTCCTCTGCTGATCTCCCCTCCCGCTGTCCTATTCTCTGTTTACGCCGACGTTCCACTCTTGCCTGGGCCATCACCGATCGTGCATGCATCAGTAATATTCTTTGGGGTAATGCATAACAGCCAATAAAATCAGATTTAAGTACAACTTGAGTTAAATCTAACTTGAACAAGTAAATTATAGGCCAATACTATACTGTCCATTAGAAACCAAATTAAAAAAATAATTTCCATCAGCTTTTTCTCCACATTTTCCTTTCCATTGAATTTCCATTCTTGCCTACTAAATTCTTACCCTAGTATTCTTGCTTCATTCTTTCTACTCACCTATCCTGCTGCAAGAACACAAACTAATGATAAGGCTAGTGAGTTACTATCTTAAAATGTTTATCCATCAAATTTTATGAAATATTAGAAGTCTAACTGGACAGAAACAATGAAAGGAAAATCATCATACAGAAACTCAACACAAACAGTAACTGTTTTATATGGGAAGTATGGTAAGTAATTCAGTCATGCGTAACTCCAATAGCATATACATATAAATCATTCTTCTGAAAAGGTTTGCTTGACGAATCTTGTAAAATGAGAAGGATTAAAAAACAAAAAAATATATATCAAAAAACAAACAAGCAGAAAAAACATAGGACCGTGGAGAAAGAAACATACCATGCCATAATCAGTGACTATAACGGACACATATTCTGAGGGAGTAATATCATAGCTGTCATTTCCAATAAAAACTCTTTTTATTATTTGTTGGTTCAAATAAGAATTTAATTTTTTTTCTATCAATAAATCATTAGTCCTGAACACTCACAGTAAATGGAGGAGTTGTAGATTTTCTTTATTGGTCGAATTATCCAAATAATTTATATCTCTTCGTCCAGATACCTTTGAAATGGCTTCTGGGTCACCTACACAAAATATAATGAACATTTCCATCATGAAACAGTTAGGTTCACAGCATCAATCATCAACATGAAGCAAAAAATACTTACCAAGTTCATTTGAACAAATTGAATCAAGCTGTATCCTCTCATGAAACTTGTATGCTTCACAACAAACTAATACTGGAACTTGAAATGCATGAGCAACCATAGCAACACATGCAGTCCCAATCCTTGAATACACAGTCCCATTGGCCAGCACAGAATCAGCCCCCAAAAAGACCCGAGTAACTTCATGCATGATATAAGAAATGGCATTAATGTGAGTATATGTACAGCTTAGGCCATTTGCCACAAGCCTACGAAGCAATGCTTGACCTTCAAGCTTTGGGTGTGAGTCAACTACCACAACACGAAATTGTTTGCCTAGCTTATGTGAATAGAGTAATATCATTTCCACGATACTTGAAGAGCCATATGTGAGGAGGACATCACTGTCCCTGACTTTACTAGCAGCATGTCCAACAATGACCTTACCAGCTATTATTATTTTCTCATTAACGAAACGGTCAATATCAGAACAAAGAGTATCTTTCGCTGCTGACTCAGTAATGGATAAAGGCAACTTGGCAATACAACGCTTTAAGAACCTTATTGCATTCCCCATACTAAAAGAAAGGGGCCTGCATTCAATTAGAAATGACACATAACTACTAATTCTTGCAGTTAAATCCCTACTGAGAATCTTTTCAGGTGGGGTAGAGTAGTCTTTTATTGCTTCCTTGAAAGCTTGAAGCATTGCAACACAACGGTTGTCATCCCCAGTTATATCACCAGCCAAATACTGCAACCCAACCTGACAAAATTCAAGCACACAACATTTAGCAAGCAGTTGATAAAACATAAATAGCAGCCCAATGCATTATGTGAATCTCACCAAGGTCAAAATACCATAATGGAATTTTTTTATTTAAAAAGTAGCTAACAAACAAATTTGAATAAATGAAAATGTTCTTTCATGAAAGCATAAAAGTATAAAATTCAAGAGGGCCAATATGTCGCACATGGAGAACTTAGACATAATTGCACTTAAAGTATGTTATACCAATGTGGAATGAAAAATTAGCTATTATGTAAAATATCAGCCAATCATGTTGTATAGCATCCCCCGATACCGATATTGCACAATATTGCACAAAAAATCGTGATATATTTTTGTATCAACGATATCATACTATATTGACCGTCATTCAAAATATCGGTTGATATAACCAAAATAGGCCAATATTTGACAATTATTTCCTTCTAGGTTACTATTCGTGATAAAAACATTGTCCAATATATATAATATCAATATCTATTACTCAATATAACTGATATTGGTATAGCCGTGATCAATACCAACCAATACTAATATTTTCACTCATACTACTTAAGTACAAATGCTAGCAAGGTGTTCTCAATGATGGAATGGCAGAACCAACTTCTACATTTGCCGAATGCAAAAACCATCAAAATCTTAAAAGAAATTTCAAGCATAACAATTTCAGAATCAAAAGATAAAAGTAGAAACCATAATCAAAACAGTTATATCCCAACCTAATGGGCATTAACAGGGCACTATCATAAGCCGACAACCCCTTGCTTAGTGGGTACCCATGCTCCGTATGGGAAGGCATTTCAATGTCTAGCATGGATGCAAATATCAGCTGATATGTATTATTATTGGCCCCCAATATCGATATTTTCCGATACCACAACAATATTGCAATATATTTCTATATCGACCAACAAAATTGATATATCGACTGGTCTTCAAAATATCAACCGATACGGGCTGTCAAATTACAATTTTCAAAAAATTTTTCTGTCTGGTATATCTAATACTTATATATATTTTTTCTAATATATCCGATATCGATACGATTGCAACTAATATCGATGCCCATATTTTCATCCATGTTGCCTTGTTAGAAGCTCATAGTCACATTCTTGGCACATGCTTGGCTATTCACCTTGGTAGGCTTATTCAGGATATATATTGCTTGTCATCTAGATGGAATAGATTGCCCCTACCCTAAGCTCAAAATATGAGCATTGCACAGGCCAAAGCAATCATCGCACAATAAGTTGTATCAGAACCATGCCTAATCAATTTCACGGAAAGAGAGGCGAGGCTGAGGCAAGCTTTGGTTAAAGCATTTCACAATGACCACCAACCATGTGCTTAATGACTAGATGGTGGGTGTGGTGCATAGAAACAGTGGTGTCAAGGATGGAGCACACTATTAGTCATCAGGCAAGTGTAAGGCCCTTCCAGAATAAGAGAGCTAGACAAAAAAATGTCATAGGTTAATAATGTGGCAAGACAGCAAAGGGGCAACAAACACCTTAATGAGGACATTAAACAAATGGGCATGGAAATTTCACATTCCAACACTACCACTGCTTAAGAGGCAGCCTTATGCCAAATAAGGGCATTCCATCTTACCTGATCGGACACTAATGGGTAGCATGCTCAACCAACAACATTGGCTACTTTTTTGGGATTTTTTTCACTTGTCACCCAAATATAGTGGGTTGGCAATATCACAGCCTTGGGGCACGGCCACTGCATAAGCCAAAGCACTCATCCCATGACAAGTTGTATCAAAGCTATGTAAAGTATGGCTACCACAAGCTGAAGCACTCACACCACAACAAGTTGTATCATAGCTATGCTAAGTGATTGCTACATTGTGAGAGGCATGTATTGAGGTGATCATTGGGAGATCAAGAAACGCATCACAATGACATTGTGGTGACGAGCAACCAAGGGAAAATGGTCGGCATGGTGCATTGGAGCTATTGTGCCAAGGTTAGAGCACACTCTCTGTAGATAGATGGGCAAAGTATTTCCATTGAGAGAGACTTCAACACAAAGGTGACATGAATTACTGTTGTGTTAGGGAAGCCTAAAACCTTGAGAAGGGCATTGCAGGGTTAATGGGGCATTGCCACAGGCAGAAACTCCCAAAGCTCAATGGACAGCCATATGCCATATGAGGATGCACTTTCTTGTCTGGCTGGATGATCATGGATTGCATTTTTTGTGCAACTATGCGCTTGACTAGCAACCTTGGTTTCCTTCTTTAACATTTCTTTCATTGATCACCTCAACGGAGTAGGTTGTCTCTACCCTAGGAGCTCATGTGGTGACAGCAAGCTCTACAAAAATAGCAACAAACCAGTAACTGAACAAGAGGTATGTTGACTTCACATACCACATGTAGGTAGCAAGACACACAACAGTAGAGAACCGTATCATGGCAAGATCTACTATCATATCATGTGAAAGAGTGAAATGGTATAATTTTAGGAATTTGGTATCATTGGTTAGTATATTTATTTAAAAGTCTGATTTTTGTTATTGTTATGATATCTTTTCATATTAGGCCCTTTATTGTACAAGGCAGTGATTTGGATTATTTTTAGATTTTAAATAATTTTAAGAAATATTGCTTGGTAGCCATAGCAAGATTCTTTAAGGCCTCCAATCCTATGCTTTCAATTAGCTCAACAAGGAATTTAAGCCTATATTTCCAGTCTATTTACCATACCTCTTTTTTTGTCAAATCTCCTCAAATTACATCTAACTCTCTTCTATCGTATGCTTCATCACACATACTCAGCTTTGCTAATGAATGAAATTAGAGTTTGTATGCATGTCGGAAACGGAAGTCATAACACTCTTCCCCTCTCTCCTCATTATATAGAACAATAAGATATTATAATAAAGGAAGGAAATATATAAAATATTCTCCCCTTGATTATAGAATAACATAACCTTCCTTATTCTACTTCCTTGACTTACTTAAATTGGTATACTGTTGATCTTGCTCATTTTTTTAACACTCCCTCTCGAACTGATGCATAATGTCGTTTAAAACCAACTTGAAGCAAGATGAAATTCAGGCGCTTGTCACTAAAAGACTTTGTAAACATATTGGCAAGTTAATCTCCAGACTTTACAAATAACATACATATAACATCATTTATGAATTTCTCTCTATTATAATAAGTAAACCCTAGTTAATAGTATTTTAATCACTATACAAAATTTATGTCAATATATATGTACATCTACATAACCCTTGATTATAAGGATTTTTTCACAAAAAGCTCTCTCTTCCTTAAACTAGCTTAGTATTACAGGGGTTGTTATTTGCTACCACTGATGCCCCTAGATGAAATCAGAATGCCTTAGCCAGGGTATCAAAAGACCTAATAACATTTTTTTCCATTTGAATCTATTCAACCCAGCTATTTTAAGATCTAGGTTTTCATTGAAAAACCTAGATCTATTGTGTTCATAGTCCTCCCTTCAAATCATGGCCATAAATCTTTGGCTTCTTGTGCATTTGAGGTCGCCTACATCTAAGAGATGTTTTCCGCTTGTGATTGAGGCAAATCGTGCATTTTATCTTTAATTTCTCTTCAATTTTCTTCAAACAACGATTAGTCTCCCTTCGATTTCCTTCAATATCTGCAATTCTTGGTGTTTGACTCGATTTCCCTCAAGTCCCTTGGCTTTTGTTGGGATATTTGTTCAATTTGTTAATTTACAAGGACTAGGAGGTCCTCGGTGTTCGATTCCTAGTAGATTATAGCGTGGACGAGTTCAGCTATGGGTATTTGTTTTGATCTGGTGTGCATTTCCATGCACTTACTATATAATATGCAGATCGAAAGTACATTTAGTGGCAATATTCCCACATGAACAAATAAGCCAAAGCGGTTGTGTCTGAAATTGCTACAATTATGTCTTCTCATATTACTAATCAACATCTAAATAGGATGAATTATCAGCATTGGAGGAAGAACGTATTATTTTCTATTCGAGGACTTAATAAAGAGGACCATCTCATCAATGATCCTCCTAATTCTGGTACAAATCTTCTTGAGGTTCAAGCATGGCTACGTGAAGATACTCATCTATACACTCAATTGATTAATTCCTTAGAACAGAGAGTGGTTATTTTGGTTACACATTGATACTACTAAGGAGTTAAAGGATTATCTAGCAAATCTTTACCCTAGGAAACATAACATGTCAATGATGTTTGATGAATTTAAGTCTTTCTTTTATGTGAATTGGCAAGATTGAAGTGCAACTGATTATTTTGTTGCCTTCGAGAAGCTCTACAAGGAATTGAATGTATTTATATCCATCACCACCAATGTGAAGAAGATACAAAAGCAACATGAACAATTGACTATTCTGTACTTTTTTACTCGCCTGAAACCTAACTTTCAATTTACTTGATCCCAGATTCTAGCAAGCTTAAAGGTTACTTCATTGACTACAAGACCTCACCGTCGGTTACCACTAGTCTTGCTGATCAGACGACTTTGGTGACCCAATCATCGTCTATTGGTCGAGGGGGTGGACATGGAATGGATAGAGGGAATCGAGGTAGTTGGGCTAGTGATAGAAAACTGATATGTTTTCATTGTGTTTGAGTTGGTCACATCCGAAATAAATGTTGGAAGTCATATGAAAAACCCACTACGCGATCTATCAGCTACGATTGCTTCTGGAAGTAATAATGTTACTTTATTTGCTCCTCCTTCCCTTCAACAAATAAAAACTATTGCTTTTTACGCAGAGAACTACTCACGTTTACTTGTTGGCATGCTACATCTGCTACTACCCTTATTCAGGCAAGTACCCCACTGCTTGTCTCTCGAGATCGTCTTAGATTTGAGCTGTTGATTCAAGTGAGTCTAAATATATGACAGGATGTTCAACTTAACATACAATCACTTTAGCTGATAGCACTTCTGTGAAGGTTGCAAACATTGGTCCTACCTCTTTAACCCTGAACCTTCAAATTTCATCGATGTTATACTTGTCAAACTTTCCCTTTAATTTATTATCCGTAAGCAAGCTTATAACTTAGCATAACTGTTGCATTATATTCTCTTCTACTGGTTATGAATTTCGAGATCTTACGACGAGAAGGATCATTAGTAGGAGCTATTGCAAGTTAGGAGGTCTTTATGTGCAAGATACAAGACTCATTCCTATTGTTTGCTCTAGCATCATCTCTACATTGCTCCAACTCCACTGTTGATAGGGACATCCATCATTACCTGGTCTAAAAAAACAATGTCCTAGTCTTAGTTTAGTGATAGATTTATTTTGTAAGCCTTGTCATTTTGCTAAACACCACAAAGTGTAATACTATTTTAGAGTCAATAAATGAGCTTCTACTCCTTTTAAGGTTAGTCATTATGATATAGAGAGTCTCTATCCAGTGTCATTGATAGTGGGCTTTCGATATGTTGCTACTTTTATTGATAATTATTCACAAATATGGTTATATCTAATGAAACATCATTATGACTTATTTTTCATTTTTTGTGCTTTTTGTGTTGAAATTCAAAATCAGTTCTTAATTTCCCTATGCATTTTATGAAGTAATAATGCTCTGGAATATTTGAACACTTAATTTACTTCACTTATGTTCCAACATGGGTTATTCCATCAATCTTTTTGTCCTAATGCTCCACAATAAAATAAGGTTGTTGAATGCAAAAATAGATACTTTTTAGAAGTGGTGACAGCTCTTCTATTCGACATATGAGTTGCAAAATATTTTCTGAGTAAGGCAATTTCAAAAGTAAGTTATCAATCGCATGACATCAATTATGCTTCAAGGGGATACCCCACATCGTATCCTACTACCTCATAAGCCTTTACACCCAGTTCCTCCAAAAATACTTGGTTACATTTGCTATGCTTATGACATTCGTCCTCATGTGACTAAACTTTATGTCAAGTCACTTAAATGTGTTTTTCTTGGATACCCATACACTCAAGAAAGATATAGATGCTTCTCACCTGACTTATATTGACTTCTTGTGTCCTCTAATGTTTCATTTCACGAATCGACTCATTTCTCTTTCCAAGAGTCTCCTTCCACTCCCATGTATAATGTTGCTCTTCACGATGAATTTCTTATCTATCATGTTACACATAAGGTTATTCCTTCAACTCATAAACCACCTAATCCGATGATTCATGGCTATGTTTGTGGTGCCTGTAAGGTATTTGAGTCCTCTCCCACAAACGATTTTGAGCCAACCTCTATAGAATTAATCCCCATGCCAATAGATCCCAAGGCTATCGAGTCAACATTAGATTTAGACTTTCCAGTTGTACTAAAAAGGATCATTGCAGCTGCACTCAATATCCTCTCTTTGCTACTATGAATTATACTAGTGTCACATCTTCACTTCATGCTTTTATATCTAGTTTGGACTCATGTTCTATGCCTCAGTCGGTGTCTGAAGTAATCTCTCATCCTAATTAATGGACAGCTATGGAGGAAGAAATCTTGGCACTCAAGCAGAATCATACTCAGGATATTATTCCCTTGCTTGGAGGGAAGAAGCTCATTTGCTATAAATAGGTGTACAAGGTAGAAGTTAGTCCGGATGGTTCTGTAGCTCAGCTAAGGGCCTGTTTGGGAGCAAAGAGATATACCTAGACTTATAATGTAGACTACACTAATACTTTTTCTCTTGTTGCAGAGTTGACATTTTTCCCTTTCTATGGCTCTAACTATAACTAATCACTAACCTCTACACTAACAAGATGTCAAGCATGCCCTCTTATATAAATATATTCAAGAAGAAGTTTATCCTGAGCAGCCACCTGAGTTTGTTCCTCAAGAGAAATTTGGTCTTGCTTGCATATTGAAAAAGTCATTATATAGCTTGAAATAATCTCCACAAGTATAGTTTGGTAGGTTTAGTAAAGTTGTTCTTGAACTTGGTCTTTCTCGTTATGGAGGTGATCATTTTGTATTCTACTGTCGTTCTACTATTAAGAGTATTCTCCTTGTATATATAGATGATATTGTGATTACTGGCAATGATAACAAGAGTATTACATATCTCAAATTATTTCTTCAGTGTCCATTTCAAATCAAGGACCTTAGGAGTTTACAGTACTTTCTCAATATTGAAATTATGAGGTGTAAAGAAAGTACAAATTCAATTTACTTTGAGATATGGATATGCTAGATGCAAAACCATGCTATGGATCCAGGAGTGAAACTTTTGCTGGACAATGGAAAAATCTTAGCTCAGCTAAAAAGATACCGTCATTTAGTAGGAAAATTGAATAATTTGGTAGTGACCGACTGGACATTACATTTGCATTAAGTGTAGTATGCCCGTTTTTATTTTCTCATTGTATTCCACATTAGGAGACACTTAGATACCTAAAAGGTCCATCGGGATGCGACCTATATTATAGTGATTATGGCCACACTCTAGTAAAAAGGTTTTGTGATATTGACTAGGTTGGATCACGGTATGACCACAAGTCTACTACAAGATATTGTGTATTTATTGGAAGCAATATGGCATCATGGAAAAGCAAAAAATAGAATGTAGTTGTTCGATCAAGTGTTGCATATGAATATCGTGCGTTGACCCAAGTTAAATGAGAAGTGATGTAGTTTAGATAGTTACTCAAATCACTTGGATGTAAGAATTTAGGACCATCTCAGTTTTGGTATGATAATCAGGCAGTAATTCATATTGCATCAAATATGATATTATATGAATTTACAAAGCATATAGAGGTGGATTGTCAATTCGTTCATAAAAAGTTACAACCAGGCCTTGTGCAGATTAAACATGTGAAAACTAGAGATCAATTAATTAATATGCTCACCAAGTCCCTAATTGGAAATCAAGTAGAATATATTTATAGTAAATTGGATATGATTAATTTCTATACTCTAACTTGAAGGAGATTGTAAAATAAATAAACCAAAGTCAAGGGTATTTTAGTCACTGTACAAAGTTTGCATTTATATATATGTACATCCTCATAACCCTTGATTTGTAACAGGTTTTTCCACAAAAGTTTTTTCTCTTCCTTAAGCTAACACTCTCAAACAAAAAGGGGAATCAACTTCAATTTGCTTGGCTTTCATATGAAATATTGGATTTGACACGATATGTATTGCAGCTTGATTATTACAAAATAACAATACTAGAGTGGGAGGAGAAAATCTAATTTCCTAAGCTATATTCAGTTTTTACTCCCCCACATGAAACAAGGTTACCACTAATGAAAGTATAATATCTTGTAGTAAATCATATATTAGGAGGCCCTACTCAATCTATATCTGTGAATTCTTCTACCTAAATATGTTTGTTTGATTAATATAATACTCCAAGTCTGGGCCTTCTTTAGATTTAAAAAAAAAATAACCATTAAACTCACTCGTAGTTTATAAAAATATCAAACACGATAGCAAAACAATTAGAGAGATTTCAACAAATGTCTTTTATATCAAATTAGGGTCACATAAGGAAAAATCATCCATAAAAGTGACAAAATACCAAAATTTATTAGTAAAAATATGAATTGTATTCTTCCCTATAAGTGACATTTAGGTAGAACTCAAGGATAACCTCTGGAAACTTCCCAAACCATACTCTAGGTGACTACTTTGGTCCATACAATGGTTTAGTGACAAGAAAGTCACCATAAAGAAACACATTTTCAACATCCAATTGAATAAGAGGTTAGTCAAGGTTAGCAATAAGATTAAACTTGAATAATTAACGAAGAAAATAACATATGATATTTGCTAAATTGACAAGCTTCACATAAAAGAAACGATATAGAATGTTGACCCTCAATTTAATGCTTTAAAGTATGCAAGGATAAATAACCAAGACAATAATGTCACTACATAGGAGATATCATAAACAAAAGTGCTCACAGGAGAAGAGATAGATTAGATATCAAGATAATATAAGCCACCAGCTTAATGCCCTATATCAATCATTTTCTTTATCTTGCGATCTTGAAATATGCACATGAGCATACAGTAAAAAAAACTCCAAAACCATTTGGAGAACATGTTAAAGCTTGATTATTTTTACATTTAGTAATACCATTTTGTTGAGGAGTATATACACACACAGCTTGATGAAGAATGTCTTTAGAAGCTAGGTAGGATGTGAATGTGATAAACTTATATTTTTTAGCATTATCAGAGCAACAAATCTAAATTTTGTGTTTAACTTAGTTTTAATCTGAACACGAAACAATTAGAGAGTTTTCAACAAATATATCAGTCATATAAGAAAAATCATCCATAAAAGTGACAAAATACCAAAATTTATTAATAAATAAATCAAGGGTAGGGCTTGCTAAATTGGATGTTTGTTGAGCCTTCTATTTTCATTTACATAGGAGATGTCATAAACCATTAGATAATATAAGGATAACATGTTCGAGAAAATCATCAAGTTAAAGCTTGTATTAGTTGATAATTAAGAATGGGGAAGTAAACAAAGGGTAGGGCTTCAATGGATGTTTCTTGAGCCTTCATATTTGAACCATTAGCAAGGATATGATTCAAGTTGATAAGATCCATATTATCCATATATTATATATACTGTCCTTTATTAGATGATTTTGATCGATAATAGTTATTTATAATTGATTATAATTAGCTTGTAAATTAGGAAAATGATTAATTGTAATAGGCTGGAGAAAAGTATCGAGTTAAAGAGAAGGGAATTCTCAATTAAGGATATTCAAACCAATTCACATGATATCAAAGCCCACAAACTCATTTACCAATCATCAATTATGAGTTATCCTTCCTTGGAATTCTCGTGGTTTACTTTTTGGCTAACAAAATCATTCTCCTTAATTCCAACGATGTTCTCTGGGTATTCTAGGATTCGTGTTCTATTGTGGGTGCTCTGAGTTTACTCTCTATTTCGATTTCATAAGGCTTCATCTTCGATTTATGTTGTTCTTCACTTCAAAATTGGGATTTGAGCACAAAAGAGAAGAAAAAATGCGTGGTTTGGCTGCTTGCTTCAGAATTTGTTTCACTAGAAGAAGAAGAAATGTGAGCTTAATTTGTTTGGCTTTAGAAAAGGAGAATGCGACCTACCCTCTTGTTCATTTAGGGTATGTCATATGAGGGAAGGAAAAGTAAAAAATTTGTTTGGTTTACTATTGATTTGAAAGAAGCCTATTGTTCGAGTAGAGTATTTTTTACAAGCAAGGTTTGGGTTTCTCTTACTAATTCCTTTTTTAAACTTCTTTTCTATAATGTCAAGAGAAATTTCTATTGATCGCTTTAATGGAAAAAATTACTCTACTAAGAAATTTCAATTTCAAATGTTTGTAAATGGAAAGGAACTTTAGAGTTTGGAGTCATTTAGATAGATCATCTAAAGTACCTACTGAAATAAAGGAGCTTAATCAATGAGAAAACCAAAATGTTCACATTTTGTCTTGTTTGCTGGGTCCATTGAACCACATGTGATTAATAATATTCGATCTTTCACTACTACTGAGGAGATGTAGGTCTATCTCTGATATATCTATAATCACGAAAACAATGCCGAAAATTTCAATTGGAATTAGAGATTACTAAGTACAAACAAGGTAATATCTCTATTGATTAATTCTATATTAAATTTCTTAATTTATAAAATGAATATACTAGAATAGTTCATTTTAAGGTCCCTACGATAGCACTTGAAGCACTGTAAGAAGTTCATGTGGGGTCTTAGAAATCATCTTATAATGGAACTAAGACAAGAATTTGAGACTACACAAGCACATTTTCTTAATCACAACCCTGTTCCACCCCTATATGTCATAGAGGAGTTTCCACGTGAATAGCAACACTTAGCCACACAATTAACGTAACACAAGACACGGTAACTTCCAAGATGGATAATTTGGCATATGCTACTATGGAAAAGGAAAAGTTCACGTCACACATGTATTATTACAATTGAAAGGAGTTGGGGCATATTGCAAAAATTTGTAGCAAGAAATTTCGCATTTTTTTGTAAAAAGGAGAGGCCCATTGACGATTGTCTCATATGACCACAAAATGGACAAGCTTGAACTTTTCACAATGATATCCAATCTACTTGAGCTGGTCACCAAGCCAATTCTATCAATAATCAGCCATCCATTGCTTAATCATTTTCTCTCACTTTCAAGATGGTTCAATAAATGATTATTTCTGCATTCTCTACTCTATGGCTACAAGGTAAACGAAAATTGTTCACATTTTCTTGGTTGATTGTCAACTACCTTAAATCATATAATGGGTAATACATATGCTTTATATCATGTTTGTAAGTACAAGGGTGAACAATATATTCTAGTAACCAATGTTCATTTTCTTCACATTACTATAGTTGGAAATTTAGGGTTTTCCTTCCATAATGCATTTATATATCTAGAATTATCTACGAGTTTGATTTTTATTAGGCAATTGGTTGATAACAATTATGATACTCACTTTGATCATAATGGTTGTTTTGTGTAAGATCAAGCGTCAGAAAAGGTGATTGCAAAAAGACCTAAGGTGGGACGTCTATTTCATCTTCAATTACATATTCCTACTATTACTTCTTTAGCTTGTATTGCACTGTTGTTACTCATGATAATTATGTCAAGCATAAACAATTTGGTCATCCCAATTTTAGCACTTTGACTATCTTAAGAAGCATGGTTATTTGGGCAATAAATATTTATTTTCATCATTTACTGTGTCTATTTGATTGTACTTTTTATAAACTTGATAAAAGTTAAACTTTACCTTGCCCTTTACATGATAGTCATGCTTTACAAGTTTTGACATTATTCATACCAATATATGGGGCATGAGTCCGGTCATTTCACATACCCGCTACAAGTATTTCGTGTCATTCATTGATGGCAATAGTCGTTTCACTTGAAATTACTTTCTTCATTCTAAAACTAAGGTACTTTCTACCTTTCAAACTTTAGTTGCTGATATTGATGCCCAATTCTCAACACATACTAACTTTTACGCTTGGATTCTAGGGGAAAAACATGTTAAACGACTTTTAGGCTTATCTAAACACAAAAGGCATTCTTTCCCAAAATTCAAAAAGTTTATCCCCAAATATCATTGCTAGCAAGAGCAAAGAGATTGTCCTTACACTCAAACAAAATGAGATTGTTGAGCGTAAAAATCGTCATCTTCTATATGTTTTTCATACCTTGTTGATTAAATCACCTGTGCCTGCTAAATTGTGGGTAAGTCATATCTACAACTATTTATTTGATAAATCATTTACCCTCACAAATTATGTTATGATTCCTCGAATTTTCAATTGATTAAAATTGCTCTCGAGTATCATTCACTTCATACATTTGGTTGTGTTTCCTTCATCCACTTACCATCAATTGAACGTCACAAACTTATAGCTCAAACTACTAAGTGCACATTTCTCAGATATAGTAATACCCACAAGGGGTTTGTTTACTACAATTCCAATTGGCAAAAGTTTTGTATTTCTCATCATGTGGTCTTTTTTTGCAAACTAATCTTACTACTTGTCTCAAGTCATTCATGATTTAAATTAGGGATTGTGTATCAAAGACGTCACCCACTACCCCTTTCTGAACCTAAACCATCACCTGATTCCAATACACTCAAACATTGACGTTTCACTAGGATTACGTGTCCTCCCAACAAGTAGAGCTTTTCTCATGTCACTCACTAGGATACTTAGAATACTACTCTTGTACCTTAATCTTATACTCGAACTTCTACTCAAAAGTGCTGGCAACAAGCAATGCAGGACAATCATCAAGTTCTTTAGAACAGCCACACTTAAAGATATCATATCATATCATGTCCCTCTGGAGTCAAGCCTATAAAATTTAAATGGGCATATACCATTAACTTACGTCTAATGGTTCCATTAAAAAATAACAAGCACATCTAGTAGCACTTGAAAATCAATAAGAATATGGTCTTGATTATAAAGGGACTTTCGCTTTAGTGGAAAAAATGACTATTGTGTGCACTCTAGTAGCTATTGCTACTTTGAAAGGATGACCTATATGACAAATGAATGTTAAGAATGCATTCTTACAAAATGATCTAAAAGAAAAAATCTACGTAACACTTTCCGAAATGTACGCTCATTGCTCCTTTTGAGTCTATGAGTTGAAGCGTCCCTTGTATGGCTTAAAGCAGGCATCGCGAACATGGTTTGAAAATTATCACAGCACTCCTTGATTTCAATTTTACTCAAAGTCAGTTTGATTCTTCTCTTTTTCTTAAAAAGACTGCTACTTGAATTTTTGTACTCCTTATCTATGTGAATAATATTATTACCACTGGATCCGACCCTCAATTAATTTAGCAACTATAACATCTCAAGAATTCTTTTCATATGAAAAATCTTGAATTGCTACAATATTTGCTTGGCCTTGAGGTGCAACTTTTTCAACTAGTACACACTTGCACCAACACAAGTATATCCAATAGATTATTACTTTAGCTAGTTTTCAAGCCGACAAATCAATTCTTATACTTACGACGGATAATTTAAAGTTTCAACAAGAGGAATAAGACACTATTTGATTATCTACATATCAACAACGAGCAAGAAGTTTGAATTATTTAACAATTATTAAACCTGATATTTCTTTTGCAATCCAACAGATAAAACAATTTATGCAAGCACCCCAACATATACACTAGGCAGCAGTGAGATGTATTGCTTGTTACCAAAGTGGTACCTCTGGTCGATGATTATTCTTTATAACTAGGAACTCTCAAGTTAATCAAACTTAGTAATGCTGATTTAACTGATTGTGTAGATACATATCGTTCAGTTACTGGCAGGTACATGTTCATTGGCAACACTCTTATTTCATGTATCAAAGCCCTTTAACGAGCCTTGAGTACCATGCCATCTTTCACTTCTTCAGAGGCTGTCTAGCTGAGAGGCTTGTTGGGGAAACTTGGTATGCCACTGCTTGATCCTACCACCCTTCATGTTAATAACACCAGTGTTAATCCAACCACCAATATGATTTTTTATGAGTACACAAATCATATCAAAATAGATTATTACTATATTCATGAAGCGCTTAACCAACATATATTTCCTCACATCTCTACCCATCCTTAAGGGGCAAAAATTTTACCAGGACTTTATCACAACAACGACATCAATGATTAACAAATTGATATTTCTTAATTGGCTAGCATCAATGTAAAGGAAAATGTCAGCAAAATTAAAATCCATAAATTGTACATACTTTTCTTTATTAGATGATTTTGATTTATTACAATTAATTATAATTTATTACAATTAGGTTGTAAATTAAGAAGGTGATTGATTGTAATAGGCTGTAATTAGGAGGAAAAAAAAGAAATTTCTATTAAATGGGAAAGGAACTCCCAATTGAAGGCATTCAAACCAATTGACAATTTGTTCATTGACCACAAAATTGATAATCTATAGACTGTGACTGGATGATAAAAGCCAGTGAGATGAAATACCTCCTTATGTAAGAGTGGCCATAGAAGGAGTCCTTTCATGAGGAACCTAGCAAACTTGTCTCATGGTACTCGCATAAAATGAGGCTCTAAAGTAGGAACAATGTTAGGTGAGATGTGAGAGATTTCCATTAAGAGGATTGATTGGAAGAACCATTCAATTTTCCATGTAGACCCCAACCAAAAAGAAAAGTGACCATTGTGATTGCAATGAGTACATTTCCAAGAGTCATGACTTCCTAAGCAATAATTGTTTCTAGAGTCACTGCCACCCGTGACATGCTAACTCTAGACTCCTATACTCACGAATAGCACATCCTCCCCTAAAGGGACTAAAAACACCACGAGTAACAAATGCAATTTGGTCTCCATTAGCAGAATTATATGAAAGAGTGGAGTGCTGAAAACGGCAAAATATCACGACAAGGGAGTACAGTTCTTGTGCACCTAATATCTGTGCACGGATTAGCTCAAAGTCAAATAGAAGGCCATGAAGGAACTTTACAACATCAATATCTTTTCGATGTTTGTTGTAACTTTCAGGTTTAAAGAAAATGGCTTGTGCACGTTTCTTTCTTGGCAAACAGCTAAGAATTTGTAGTAATATTTCACCACACTCTGCGACTCCTTTCAAGACCAAAATATTACGAGTTACATTACCTATAACGGAATATATATGTTTGAGATGTTGTCAAACAGCTCGGGCAGTAGCAAATTAAAACAGACAATAACCCAATATGAGCTTCTATGCTAGCTAGCATCAACAACAAGGATTGCATTGTCTTCCTTATACCATTTAACATTGGGATGAGTATTAGAATCACATTCATCGAGTAACTTGGTCATTAGTGGAGGTCACCCAGCTCACAAAATACTCTCACTACAAAGAATGCACACCCAAAAAAGAAGAAAGACGACTTTACAAATTGGAAAACCCGCACAGGTGCTAGTGCCAATTTCAATCCCAGATTAGACCACAAATCGAGGCCTCAATCCAATCTTAGCTAAAAAGTGCCAGTACCAACTAGTGCCAGTGCCAAACAATGTCCAAGGGTAAAACACTATAGTGTGCTAGTGTCAAACTATAAACAGTGCCAAATATTGCAATTCCTCAACACTATGACACATTCTTGGCAAAACAGTGCAACCTAGTGCCACTGCACAACCTTCTCAAAGACAGAAAAGCTATCAGAGAGTAAAACACCGACTGTACCCTCAAGGCCTCATATCCAAGACGCTAAAGAACAACATGGCCACCAAATGCAGGATGTTGAAGAACAACATGGCTGCCAGACACAACTATTGACTACAGGTGAGGTTACCACAACACATTACTCTGAGATTCCAAAAATAAAATAAAGACGTAGAACACCATGACACACATCAAACCACAATGAGGAATTTCATTGACGCAGGCCACTGGCAACCCAAACCTTCTTAGATGGTGTCAATAAGACGATGGGATTCAATGCCCTCTTCTTCTCTTCTCTCTCTCTTGCTCTTGCTCTTGCTCTCTCCCTCTAGTTTTTGTGTGTGCGTGCATGAACATCATAGAAGAAAGGAAAAAAATGTATAAGGTGTAGTGAAGAAGGTGAAACCCTACTTCTCTAATACCATATTGAAATTAGGGTTGGTATGAACGTGGGAAGTGAAAGTCATAACACTCCCTTCATGTCTGTTCATTATGTAAGAAAAATAGATCTTACAAAAACCAAAGGAAATAAAAAAAATGAAAGAAATTAAATAAATAATAATAATTCTCCCATTGATTACAGAATAACACAATCTTTCTTATTTTGCTTCCCTTGACTTACTCCAATTGGTAGCTTGCCAATCTTGGATTTTTTCTCAACATTTACTATCATAAACCCAGCAGTATCTATGTGACTTGATAGCCATGTCTTTTCGATCAATTCTCTGTTCCTTGTGGCTTCAAGGCCAATCCTGAAAACTCTCATGTTTAAGAAAGGAGGAAAAGAAATTCGTGCAGAATAATGTTGGCATAATGGCATTGTTGAAAGCACTTTAGTTATAAAGAATTTTTTTTCTTTCAGATTTCTATTAAGCTAGGAGCAGCAAATTGTAAATTTCAACCAGGACTGAGTCATGATCTATGTGCTTACCCCTCTAAATAGTCTGTGACAAACACATAGATATAGAGTTTCAATTCTTCCTAAGAGATTGACAGGAAGTGGTGCATAGCAGATTGTGTGCACTAGTGAAAAAGACAGACAAACAGACCCTGATAAGATCCAGTGCACAGGCCACAGGATTTTCTCCCTTTTTACCGGCTTGGGAGGGAGAGTTGCAGTGGATGTGAAGCTGGAAAGGTGGCAAGAGCTGCCATGATTATACAGAAACCAAGGTTTATTAATCTGCAGTGTTCATTTACAAGGCAATGATGTATGGCCATCATTACTAGATCATGCACCAAATTCCAACTACCACATCCCTTATCACAATTCCCAATGAAAATGTTTTATGATGGCCATCATCCTGCCACTGGGTCCTCTGTAATTGCAATAAGATTGCATTATCCTGCAACAAAATCCTCATTTACTAAAAAAAAAAAAAAAAAAAAAACTGGCATGCAAACAAAAATTAAGAAAAATTCAACACTTTGCCACCCATTTAAAATTCTCAAATATGACATGCTTGATAAAGAAACGGTAGAAATCATGTTGAGGTTATAACATTGGCCCTGCCCTCCTAAATCTGCAATTTTATAAGACAATTGGAACAATTGTATGATGAAGCATTACAAGCAATACTAACACTAGAGAAGTCCTGAGATCTCAAGTCCTAATTATACTTTAAGAAACTCTGTTCTTGGTTGTCCAGCTAGTGATGTGACTTAAAAAGACTGAAAAACATTAACAGACAACCAAAGCATTATAGAATGGACAGTCAATAAGAAAGAGCTAAAGACTTCACAAAACTATGGTTTGTTGGCCTTAGCTTGACTCGTGGTACTTTTGCAATCTCATCTTACCACTGCAAAATGGCTTCCACAAGAATGCTACTGTAGAATATAAGCAATTATCATACAATGACATAGGCAACATACTGCTACCGCTCCAACATAACTGCGGCCACCACAACTGTGCTATAAACTAATCTACTAATATCTTCAGTTATAACAAGAATATGACAGAATCTAAAACCGTGGTTACCTCAATAGCAACGCTATCTCAGTACTGTTATCATTATCTTGAAAATGACACCACCAGCACATCAGTGCCACTGACTTGTTCTGGATCACAATTATACCAAATCAATTCCATTTCAGTGCCATCATCAAAATCACTAGCATTTATTCAACTGTCACATCCTCAGATATTTTTTAGTCCAACAATAAATTCATGAGAGAAATAAATCAATCTATGTTGAAAATTTGGCAACAACATCATCAATATTCTGTTATATTCATAGAACACTCTTTCTCTTTCCAAATTGTAGATCCTTTGTGCATATTTCAAAAAAGATGTTTATCACAAACATCACATGCAGCAAATAGCTGGTTTAATTTGCAGACAGAAACCAAGTAGTTTCCAATGTGGGAACACATACACAACAATCATTGCCAGAAAGAAACACTAAAGAACATGCAATGTAACATATTGCCATCCCCAAAAAAAAAAAAAATCTTTGTCCATTTTACTACGCTTGAAAGTTCAGAACTTGAAAAAAATCAATCAGCATACCTTGTATACGGAAGGGTGCATTGCATCAAGGTGGAAAAACTTTGACTCAAGACCTGAGAGCAGGTTTCCATGCTCATATTGAGGCAAATGAAGAAACAATTCAACCCTGTTTCTTGCTTCTGTTTGTTTCATGACAGATCGCTTTTTAGCTTTTTCAACACGATTCTTATCATCATACTGCATGCGTGGAGGGGGCACATCCTTTTTCTTATCTCTCTCAAATGATCGATCGATTCCTTTCTTGCCAGAAACTACTTCAGACGATGTGGTTGGAAGGACATCTTTCTTTTGTGAAGACTGCTTCACAACTTTACCAGTTTTATCATCTGCAGGCACTTTCCCAACAGCTGATTTCTTCACCAGAGCTGTAAATGGGCAAAGGGCTTTGAAAAATTAATAAATAGTTCTTACAGAACAGATATTGTGGAAATTGATGTTCATTTGATAAGGCAAAGAAAATAATAGTACAATAACCACAAGAAAAAGGAAACTAAGTCAGAGTTGCACACTAACCAATGAACTTTAAATTTAAATATGTTCACTACACTCTTAACTGAAGAATATAGAAAGAACCGAAACCCATTTTTATCAAGTCATTCAAACACTTCATGTTTACATAGAAAGAGCCAAGGTTTAGGGCTTACGCTCTAGGGCTCTCCAAATAGTGTTGAAGTCTTTGTAAAGAAATAATAAGCACTTTCAAAAGGATTAATTTGATCCTACATTCATAATATAACCCAGATAAAATTTATGCCCACCAAACCCTGGCCAGAACCCCCCCTAAAAAAAAGAGTGAAACTGAGAGGTATGAGGTAGCATGAGTTAAAAAATTCTTGACATCCACCAGTATACTTGCATTAATGTTGATCTGAACGCACTGGTTTTGGTTTTCTAAGTTCATAAAAATCATCTGAACATAGAAAAACTTACTGTTTACCCTTAACAACCAAGGAAAAAACAAAAGCCACAACAATTGACATCATTTTTCTCCCTTTTTAAGAGGGCAGGGCAACTGAGGGTGTGGCAGGGCGTAGATGAATTGCCCAAATAACTGGAAATTGATTTTGGTTGCAAGACTGATACAAAGCTTTTTAAAATGAAGATCAAGCTGGCGAGAGCATTCTAAATAGAGGTTCATAATTCATATAAAAGTAACTAAAAAGCACAGGCACTTCCTTTGTGGTAGTGTATCCAAGTTAGACACATATCTGACACCAGCATACTCCAAATACATCAGAAACATTCACACTTTTTAATAAATTCAGAAATGCTCGAACACAATTTGACACACTAAGGACACATTGGCTCCTTTTCAATTTCAAAAGAAAAGGGGGTCTTTAATAAAAGTAAAAGTGTATTGTTGGATTTCCCTATACCCAGTCAAAGACCATATTTAGGATCAACGCTCTCTAGAAGTAAGGTAATATACTCTAAACCTAGTAAATGAATGCTACAAGATTTGAAAACAGTAAATACATTAGACAAATATAGTTTAAGCTGCTGTTAATGACAAATATACCACTTTTATGATAATAAATATAAATTAATCTTCTTGTTTAGAATTAACAATAGTATCCTAGTGAAGGATGAGGCTTGAGCAGCAGCCAGACATCTCAAATTGCAAGCAACAAAATTAGCTCTTTATCATACAAACTATCAGTCAAGCTCTGCGGCTATGAAGAAAGTCTCTCCATCATACTACCACAGGTGGGCCACACAAGAAAGACCCAGAAAACAGACAACAACAACAATAGAAACAAAACAAAGAATGGTGGTCAAACTACCATCTAAGTAGAATATTCACATGACAAAAATTACAAACCTTTAGCAGCAGGTTTGACAGCTCTCTGTGCCACTTGAAGAACACTTTCAGCTTTACCAGTTTTCTCCTTCAAGGGCTTAAAACTTGATTGCATATCCGTTTGCATTTCCTCATTTGCAAGATCCCTCTTCACTGCATGGAAGTTTTTGTCAATACTATTGACTATATCACACAAGGCAAACAAATATCACAACATAAGACTTCAAAAAATTCCTAAACACACACAGACAGACAGGAAAGATCCAAAACAAAGTTAGGAGTAGTTGCAAATGCATCTTCTTACCAGCTGCCCAGACTAATTCACCCTTGCACATAATTTAATGAAAAACAGAAAGGAAAAAAGGACAGATATTCTATTCCAGCCATGGCACATGCTTTCTGTGCAAAAATCCACTATGGTAGTGTGCCTTTATATTGACACTTTGCTTTATTAGAGCCTTGACATCACCAATTAACATTTTCCATAGATAATATACCTAGGAATAATTGGACTACATAGATTTGCTTGATGCCTTATATGACAAATGAAAATAATACCACCCAAAAAAACGTATGGCAGCTCATGCATTTAGAACCTTTAGTGGAAAGAGATAAGCTTCCAATTTCCCAAGAAGTCTAGGTACTTTTCGTCATATTATGAAAGATGGAACTCCCCACAAATAATGCCCTGATTGCTAAAAAAGAGTGATTTTCGGGGACAAAGTTCAAACTCAGGGCTTAGGATAACAAAGTCAAAAATTCATCAGACCATGGACAGGACACAAAGACATCCAACAAGATCATCTGACAATACAGGAACCACAACATAATTAGGCAAGATAGTATAGAGGTTCAATTCAACCAAAATCATGCTTCCAGTGAAAGCAAAAGCAAAATGGCTGTACAGGATGCATAACCCCAAATCATGTATCTCAAAGGAGTTATCATTTATCCAATTGATTTAAGTGATCAAGGAAACAGTCATCAAGGGGATCCACTAGAAGCATATAGAAGTAGAAAGCTCTCTAAAATGTGTCCTCAATAAATACTCATGAGAAATTCAAAACATTACTCTGATGAAATGACACAGACTGAAAGAAATTTCAGCACGACAATGACTAAATCATCATCAGTTGCTATGTCATGCAGAGCATCACATTAGGAAAAAGGTACCATGGAAACATTCCAAGGAGTGTGATTCAGATTTTGTTCTTGACCTCCTTACACATTTCAAATGACAACTCAAACTGAGATTTGTTTTTTCATCAAAACAGTGACCTAGAATGTTGAAGTGTAAAGATTGGACACTGGGCAGATGAAGCATGGCCCTATCTCATCAGGGGTGCCCAATCCATGAGGCAACCAGCATTTGGGTTTTAAGCAGGATTATATGCAAGCAGCCTTACACATGCATTGCAATAAAGGCTGTTTCTGTACTTTGAACCAATAACCTCCAGTTAAAATGGAGTAATTTGCCAGAATGCTGAAGATTGCTCTATATGAGTTATTGAAAAATTAGAACAACAAAACATGAAGGCATACAACTAAGAGGAAAATGCAAATATAAGGCCACATTATCAACATCATCAAGGGGGAAAATCATTCCACTCAATTCCCCGGAAATGGAAAATTTTCAACTCCTTTACTCTTAACTACTTTGGGTGTCAATCAAATTGCTTTAGTCAATACTAACTGGCCAACTCTTTTAAGTTCTCAAACCATCTTAAACACTCTTATTTATCTCATATGCTTACTATGTCTAGCTTACCATGAATAAATTTGGTTCTTGCTTTGTCCCTTCATATCAGTCATCCACTCTTAGCAAGTTAATTTCAGCTACTCTTAGGGCCTTTTCAAATTGGAAAATAGTTTTCTATTTAATGTTTTCTTTTCCTTTTTCTCTTTTTCCAAATTTCACCATTCTCTTTGAAAACGTTCATTCATTTTTTTCAGTAGAAACATGTCAATTCTTACAAGTCATTAAACAATTAATAGTTGTTAGGAGTGCTTCGATCATTCAATAAAGGATTAGAGTTGGTAACCAAACAATTTACTGGGAGATAACTTAAAATTCTTTGTTGAAGCTTGTTTGATCTCATCTCCATATGCTTAACAAATTAAGCCGATTTTGAGCTCATTTAGGCCGTGAGCAAATCCACAACAAGGCAGTTGAAATACTAAATTTAATAAATCAACTGTTCAAACTCGATTTGTGGCAGCAAGATTAGAAGCATGAGTTCAATTCATTCCAACTTAAATCATGTAGTAATAGTCAAGCTCAAACTTAATTCTAAGTCACCCATATTAATGAGTCAGGTCTTAGCAAAATGATATAGAATTCATTTACCACACCTTTGGCTCCTGATATCAATAAATATAATCACATTTCTCAATGTGTAAAAATATAATTCATAACAATTTGATAGTTTATGAGAAATTTTAGTAATTCTATTTTTAAAAAAAATTAGTAATGAATTAAGTCAAAATCTATATATCTAAATATTGCTTCAAATTTGGCAAATATTTGTACTTATAACCTCATAAACAAAATTTCACATTTACAAATTCTCAAAAGGGTGGTAAATAAACTTGATTTAGAAAACTGTAAAAAATATTCTTATAGCTAGTGGAAAACTCTAAAGAACATGTTTTGATACTTCATGAATTTTTCAAAATTCAATTCAATTTTAGAAAACTTCAAAATAGTGATTTCCAGTGGTCCAAATGAAAATAAATAAATAAATAAAAGACAGAATTGCACATATTTTTCACATTTTGTTTTCCTGTAAAAGTTTTCAGAAAACCTTAACTTTTCACAAATATATTGTGATACCTTCTTCCATTTTCAATTTAAATTTTGATTTTGATGCTTTTCTGGGCATACTTGGAATGCTTTTACTCTTAACATAGATTATGCTATTACTTAAAATTATGCATGATTAACAAAAGTCGATATAATATGCATAATCCAATGGATTTTCTCAAACATAGACCAATTGGTTTAGGTTAAGGCATAATGGAACACTAGAGTTGGACTCTGCCTACATGATTTTGAACCTTTTTTTACCCAATGAATTTCAACATGGAAAAGTCTTAGGAGCCCATTCAAGACCTGAGTTAGTGAAAAACTATGAAAATATTTCATATCATAGTAGGAATTGTAGTGTGAATCCACTATAGAGTGGGAAAGCCAGTGGAGAACTAAGAAGTCTTGCATTACCACATGTCTTCATGTATGGAGTTAGTAGAGATGGTAGTGGAGGTGGAATATGCCAGTAAGGTGTCATAGGCACATACTTCCAATTCTCCAAGGGTCCTATGAAGTGGCAACTGAAGAAGGCTCCCAAGAGTTCTATAAATACGCCTCATTTGGAGCCTTAGATTTCACACAAAGCCTCACGACCAAATTGCAGTGAAGGAGACAAGGTTGGTGTGACTTTTTGAATGAAGGTGAAGCCATTTAGAAGAAATCAAGTAATTCATAATCAAGTAAATTATCCTTCAAATGACATTTGTAACATGATTGTAGGAATCATGCAATGCTAAAATATTAAATGAAATATGAGTTATTATTGTGAATTCCCTTTAATTATTGAATTATAGGTTCAAGGGAAGAAATATATTGTTTTTTTGGAATTTCATGTTCGTTCTATATGATCAGCCTCCATAAATTAGAAAAAGTGAATAAATTCCCATTTTCAGTCATACATATTTACTAAAATATGCTCCAAAATAGTCTGCCTACAGCCATTCTTCCAATTCCAACTTCAAATCTTATTCCCCCTTAGTTTCAGTTATATAACATGACATAGCTTGGTGCTAATATAAGGTCGTTTAACGTGGCAATAAATGATGGGATTTTATCAAAGTGACTTAACAAACCAACTTCCTTCCCCCATTTATTTATTTTTTCTTCCTTTCCTTCTTTTGTTAGCTTCATCACTCTGAAGTGTGACTCTAACACAACCATAAAGTTGATTCATTGTAACCTAAAATTTGTTAGTTTAAATCACAAAACCAGTATCTCTATTTACAAGGGTAAGCTTGCGTACAGGCTACATTCCCCAAAACCCATAATGCAGAAAGCCTAGTACACCCACCCCAAGCTTTACTCTCCCTCTCCCCTTTTCCTTTCTTTCTAGCAACAAGCATAAGCCTTTCATTGATTGTCCTATTTGACAGACGGTTTTTCAAATTAGACACTTCTGTTAAATAAATGGCAGAAAAAAAAAAAAAAGTCCTATGTTGGGCAGCTGATTTAGGAGAATCATCAATTATCTCTAAGAAGGTTGTGAACCATTATATTTTAACTTCGATTTTTCTATGTATAATGGTACTTTTTGTTTCCACAGCAAACTTGACAAATCTAGAACATCACTTAACAGGTGAAAAATGCGTGTACCTCCATTTGCTGCTCAAGAAACAACAAATCCTGCTTTATAAATTATAATGCCCCCAAATTCTTTCGCCATTAACATGTAGCTCATGATTTTTGTTTCTCAAAACGAAAATCAAACAGTGTGTACTGTTCTAGGAAAGAAAGATATATTAACTAGAAACAATATAGAAATGAAATAAAATAGGAATAAAAATTACTTTTTTTTTTTTTTTTTTTGGGGATTGAGCAAGGAGTAACTAGTCCAGCAAGGAAAAACTATTACAACCATCGCACCACCTCTAACACAACCACATGGGTCACAACTATGGCCAGTGGCCACCACCTTCAAGAATACCTATCCTCACTTCCCTATTTACAAATGACTTCAGTTCCCCATATAATTGTTTATTCCCAGTTTTGTGGCAATAATATTTTCACCGGAATAACTAGTCTCAACTAAAAATCCAACCAAATAAGGAAAAACAATATTTCCCTTGGAAAACTTTCCATCCAACCAAACACGTTGAAATAGACCCAGAAATCGAACAATATCCAATTACTAAATTACAGAAAAGAAGCGACAGAAACAAATAAAATGTCTGCACAAACATACGAGAAATGGGAATAAAGAAAATAAAGTGATTCCACGCTTCACGTGATTCAACGAAGCCCCACCCAACTCAAGAAGGGGCCCCATATCAATTGGGCTATGAATTTGAGGCATAATACAACATAAAGTAAATATACACTATCAACTTTATTAGTTTGTCGGTGCATTTGACTTTCGCTGACCAGTTCATACGTAAGTCTCATCTTCAACCAAAACAATAAAACAAAATTGCAATGAACATTCACATTACTATCCAATATTCCTTCAAGAAGCATATTAAACATACCATCAAGAGCAACTTCAGTGGTCGCCTCCTTCAAAGTAATCTCCTCCACCTCGACCACCGCCTTTGGCGAACTCTCCTCGGTGGAATTAACCCCGGACATATCGAATCCAAAGCTAGGAATGGACAGAACAGCGCCATACGTTCCCGAATCACTATTTAACCAACCATGCGAGTCTTCACAGAACTCTGGATCTCCAATTCGGTTCGCGGTGGCGGGCGACGTGGCAAGTGTCGACTCCGATTGGCCGTAGCTGCCAACGGTAACAGTGTCGACTGCAATGGCAGCAGGAGCAGGGGGGCAGCGCAGGGGAGCGGAGGTGCCAGGGAAAGGAGGAGGGATCATGACGGGGGACAGAGATGTGGCCGGCGGAGATGTGGAGAAGGCTTGGAAGGAAGGATTGGCAGCAGCGGCGGCGGGGTCCGGTGGATTTGGATCAGGAGGCTGATGCGGGATGAAGCCCACTTGGCGGACTATTGGATTGCTTACCGTTCTAGGTGGCCGTCTAGACTCCATTCGGCAGCGGCCGTGGGCTTCGAGGATTTAGGAAGGAAGGTTAGGGGATTGAAAGGCGTTTTTTTCCTTTTTCTTTTTTTCTTTTTTAAGATGAGAGGAAGGAAGATATGGCAGCAAGAAAGAAACGATCTTCGCTGTGAGGGCACGACGTCCGCGTCAAAAGAGGGAAGGTTTGATATAATTTTTAAAAAATAATAATTTAGTAAGGGTAGCTCATCCTAATAATAAGAGAATCTGACTTAAAAAATCCTATACATTAAAAGTTAAATTGATTAAAGAGATGGGTCAAAAGGTATAAGAATCAAATTTTATCGACGTAGCTCTATTAAATAAGTGTAAGTGTATTAAAACATTCAGTTTAATTATCGATTTTTGTAAATAGGCTTATCTTTCTTGCTCCCTATGTACTTTTGTTTGGAAGTATAGGGCAAAGGGTGCTCTCCACTTTCTCTTCAAACTAAAGGCGAACATAGGGAGCACTGCTCGTTTAAGTCGTAAAATAGTCATTTTTAAAATGAATTACTTTCTCTTAAAAAAATGCTAAGAGGAAATTATTAACACAATTCACGCTTACATTTTATGGTCCCATGAGATTTTTGACTCATAAAAAGTGTTAAAAATGGAAGGAGACACATTGCCCTTCCATCCCATGTATATAATTTCTCTCTTACTATGGTCATCTCTCTTCTCCGAGACCAGCCACGGTTTGCTAATCCGCAGCCACAGCTGGTCCTCCCCATATGACAAGGAAGCCGTAGAAGGTGTGTGGGAAAGAAAAGATTAGAACAGCAAAAATATTTATAAATAATTTCACATTTGACCATAATATATATGGTCATACTTGTATATAAAGTGGTAATGGTATACATACGGATAACAACGTGTTGATAGTGCTGTGTAATTATTAAACATAATAGAAGCCAATTACTTCTAAGAAAATTCGTTGATCTCATATTATAAAACAAAGGACAATCTATCAAATATTGATATTGCATATGTCACATATATATGTATATATATAGGTGAAAATGGCATTCACTGATAAATTAGGCAGAAATTGGAGACTGAAGGTTTATGGGGCCTAAAGTGTAATGTCTTGAATATTTTTTGTAATGTTTTTCTTGAATAAATAAATTCATAAATAAGTTTAATGGATAATTTAATTAATTATGTGAATTCAAATTTTACATGGCTAATAAAACATGGTTTTAATTGTGCAATAAATTGAAATGGCTGATCCATTACATGCTTCATTAGGATAGACATGCTTTTAAGTATTATTACTAATTAGGATTATCTCCTAAAATTTAAAGAGTCTAATAAATTATCTAAATTTTAAGAAGATTAAAATTTTTAAAAGTTAATGTTATAAAATTTAATGGAGGATCTTTCCTAAAACCTTAGACTCTTGGCCGTCCCAAAGTATTGGAAATGGCCAAAAAGTTAGCTTAAATTTTGATAATGAAAGCTAAGACTATTATAGCCAAACTTTGTGGTAAAATGTATGGGAGAAAAAATAGGAGTTGCTTAAAGTGATTATATGATAATGGAAGATGGCTGAAATTGAGGTAATAATGCAAGTAGTTGGTAATATATGGGTCATGAATTATGGTAACAAAAATTATCAGTAAATTAACTATATTTTAAGAGATTGGTTACTTAGAGATAAAAAGACTCATCCTCCTCTAACTAAGCAAAGTTAACCAACCTCTTTTGAATTTCACTTTAATAGGTTGTTGGCTAAAATTTTGGGGTTTAAAATCACATTGTTTGGGGATCCTAAAAGAGTAGTAATCAGCAGTGAGACTTAATGTATCAACCAGATAATTGTGGCAATATTGTTGAAGTCAATGGTTAGCTAATGTAAATAAGTCAGTTGCTACAATTAAGGAAGGTTTTATGCATCTTCCCTCTTCAAGTGAAATTATAGGAAGACTATAATAAAGTGTTAAGCTTGATGTCCCACTTGTTGGTGAGCAAAAATCAGGAATGTTATTGAATAGTTAGCAAAATTTTGGGAGTCAAGAGTTTGTTAATTCCCTAGCTAAAATTTAGGGAGGCTCGGCCACATGGAAGGAATAAAAAGTGCTTGGTTGTGATGAGGATTTTGAACTAAAGATATTTCCTAAATCAAGTGGGATAATAGAGGAGTGAAAGGAGAAGGTTAATAACTAGAAATCCTAGTTTTAGGAGAGGTTAAATTGAAATTTTGGCGGGCTTTGTAGCCGGTTGATATGCTTAAGGAGATTAAACAAGTAGAATTCAAGATATTTATAACAGTTAAACTATGGTTAACTAAATTTATGTGGGTTAAAATAAGATGTTATTAGGAGCTGATTTTTGAAATCGCTTAGTTACTTCAAAATTGGATCACTAAAACTATTTTCCAACTTTTGAGAATTTGGAGGTGGGAAAGTAACAAACCTTATCCTCATCCCTTTTTATTTTAGACCCTATAACCTTTCATGTTTCGACCCTTTTTGGCCACATGGCATTTTGGACCAAAGAAGAGTAGCCAGGTAAGAGAGGAAGAAAACTAAGGAAAATAAGAAAATGAAAGAAAAGGGCATATAACATTAAGGCAAGTAATTTGTAACATTTCAATTCTAGTTTTAATTTTCTAGCAAGTAGTCTTATGACCTACATATTTATTTATTAAATATCTTTAGTTAATCCTCATATAGTTTGGTATGATTTATCCCTTTATCATCCCAAATTGAGTGATTATTTGGGTTTATGATAATAATAAAACAGCCAAGTAGTGGAGGAAAAATTAAGAATGTTGACTAGTGTACTAGATCATTTAAGTCCAATGCTTTGTTTTAGTTTTAGTAAACATGATCGTTATAATATTTAAAGTTACAACTTAAATTTTAATATGAAAAATGGTTAAAAAAGTATTATGTTACTATAATTTACTTGATTTCATGGTTAAATAACAAACTAATGCATGTATGTTGGTCCAATGTGGATCATGCACAGAGATAAAATCAAGCCTATGCATAAGCAATTAAGAGGCATACATCAGGCCCCTAAATTCTAGCATTGATATGCACAAGTGCATACAAGGCATGTTTCAGGTGCCTTGGTTTTAGTCAAAATGTGTACAAGCGTATTTCATGCACATATCAAGCTCTAATATTCTATTGGAGTATGCACAAACTCCACTCAAGTGCAACTTGGACACAGTAATATTATCCAAAGCATGCTTATGCATATATCAAGTGCATGTCAGGTACCATTTTTATGCTAAATTACTTTCTTGATATATTTATGTTGTATGATTAATTAATATGCTAGAAGAGATAGAAAGTTGTTATCAATGCCCTTAGTGGTGAGATTAATGATTAAATATTTGTCAATTTTGGCTTTAAGATGATTAAAGGAAAAATTTTAGAAATTTTCATAATTTGACTTGGAGAATTATGAATTAAAAATAAAGAGCTAAATGTTTTTCTTAGTAGCCATGTGATAAAGGTCAAAGTAGGGAAAATAGTGGATTGTTCGTAGTTTCCTTTTTGATTGAATTGAGTTGAGGGGATTATACTAAGGTTAGATTTGATAGATAGAGAACTTCGTGGCCTTACGAAAAAGTGACCATATAGAACACTTAGGCATTCATTTTATTCCTCAATATTCATGATTTCTTTTTCATTTTCTTGAAAACGCGTAAGTATATTCTTGATACTTTATAGCTATATTGAATAAAATATATGAAAATACAAAAATATTTAGTAAAATGGAAGGTTACGATATCTTAATGTAGTCTATATTTTTTAGATACCTATTCTATGTTTGATGGAATAGGTTGAATTATTTTGAAGGTGGGATAGTTATAAACTTATAACTACTAAATAAAATGATATACGTGATATCATTGGTGAGGGGTATCATAGGAGGTATAAGCATGCTATGAGTATAATCTCCGAAAGGACTATAGAAATAGTAAGATATCATAGATATTTGATAACTTCGTGGTACTTAACCTAACTATTAAAGGCATAAATATATGGCCTTTGGTCATAAAGATAAAATAAAATCTAAAGGGAGTTTGATATCTTATATAGTTATGACCTCATGATGAGTTAGATTTATAAAAAATTTAGGGCAGGACATTAGTATCATGGATAATTTAAAATCTCAGTACTTTGATTTGGGTTTATGGGACCCCATCAATGTCCTTCGGGATATCATTATTGAATTAACATCATATTTATTTATCACGAACCTAAAATAAAAGTAGGTAATATAAATAATCAATAATATTTATAATCCACAAAATAAAATCTCAAAATAAGATAATACCAATACAATACCCCAAATTCAGATTCGATTTGACAAAATATTCAAAAACTCCAACAATATCAAAAATAATAGACAATAATTTCAATCATTTATAGGATCGCTTCAAACTATCTGTCTGAATAATAAATATGCACAACTTGCTCAAAATATCCAAAAGAAAAAAGGTGACTATCCAATTAATACAAACCACACTACAAAATTAATATAAAACCAAATACTTACAAAATATAAGCAAAATCTCCACCAACGATCGCATTCAAACTCCTTACAAGATACCCGTAATCATCTAATATGGAAAGGTAAGAAATAATAAAAATTTAAGTTGAATACTTAACAAGTATCACTATATAATATATAACAAATCAATGCGTCTATAAATAAAACGAATATCAATAAAACATATACGAAACCCATAAGAGTCAAAATCCAAATATCCAATATGATGAATTGATAATGTCCTAACGAGGTCTCACATGCGAAGAATATAGTTCAAAAGCAGATGTCAAAGGGTCTAAATGTACGAAACCAACCAAATCTAATATCTAAAACTAAATGATAGTCGAAACTTATGAATCTCAAATTAAATTCTCAAGTATCCAAATCGAATGCAGGTAAAAACATATCAAAAATTTAAAATATACTCAAATTAGAGAATCAAAGATCACAAAACTAATTTTTTTTCAAAAGATAGGGTATAAGGTACTTACCTCCAACCTCTAATTTGATAGATCAAATCAAAAGATACTTCAAAATTTCTCTTCTCATCTTCTTCTCTCTTCATTCCCTTCTCTTTCTCTCTCATTCGTCTTCCTTCCCTCACAAAATGACTGAAATAATGCGCATCACCCTTATATAAATGAACTGATGCACGAGCACCACTTCAAGTGCGTATTAGGCACCACACCTAACCCCAATTGCACATGAGTGCTACCTCAGGCACTTCTCAAATATGAGTAATCTTTCAATCCACACTCCCGAGCACCACTTTGTGCGCGCAATAGGTGCCCACTAATTTGCCCAAACTTCACTCGAGCAATTTAAAGGTGCTCCTCATGCATGCCCAATCTATCACAAGTGAACACAAGTACAAGTTGAACGTGCCTCAGACGCTAAAATTACTTTCTTACTTTAAATTTTTTTTTAAATTCATATTACATAATTATTTTTAATATATCTAAAATAAACTCAAAATAAATTAATTATATCAAATCACTGAAATAGCAAAATCAGATGTTACATTATTGATTATTCATACTAGCATTGAGTTTTTTAATTGATATTGTCATTTATTCATTATCTGGGCACGATTATCACTTTTTATATAGTGTATATTGTTAGAGTTTATTTTGACAGATAAATTTTCTAGATAACTTGATATTTCTGCTATTGTTGATATTAGTATGAATTATTTATTAAATATTTGGCTCACTCTTACTATTAAGAATAGCAAATGATGACTCTAAATTTACATAAATCTAATAATGATAGAGATTATGGAGCCTAATCGGAGAAAATGTTTATTTTTATTTATACTCTAGAGAACATTATGATATTTTATTTTATTTTGTTGAGATATTGAGGCTATGTTTTTCCCAAAACTTTGATGTATGAGAATTTTTGAATTATAACTGTTATATTTTATCATTTATGGATATGCTGTGATGATAATTTGAGGCTTATGAACTTTCCACATTGTCAGGTTCACGTGTTGGTTGTAGACCAGGTCTAGGTCACCACATGAAATAATTCAAGAGACGATAACTGAAGGCCGACTCTAAGTAGCATAAAGCCAACAAAAGAGTAATGCTAAAAGCAAGAAATTTATGTTGAGCTTCAAACTAGGTGGTTATGTGATCTCAAAGGTATCTCCATTGAAAGGGTTTTAAAGACCTGATTTGAAAGGAAAATTAAAATTAATGTTAATTAAGCAGTTTGAAATTTAGAAAAAGAATGAAAAAGTTAGCCTTACATTCAAATTTGGCTATTATTCATAATGTGTTTTATGTGTCTGTATTCCAAAAATGTGTTTATGATCCTTTTAACAACATTGTTTGCAAAACATTAAGGATTAAATTGATATAAATTGAGAAATCTGTTCAAATCTTGGGATGACAAAATTAACTACTCTATATGAAAGTTATTCAGTTAATCAATGTGTTGTAAAGGAAGCCACATATTTGAGGAGATGAGATTTAGGAGATGTATATGCATTTATTCCTTATTTGAGGTTGAAAATTTTGAGAATGAAATTTTTTATCTTAAGAGAAACATGACACTCAAGTATAATGTTAATTAACTATATGAAATGATGGTCTATATTGTGTTAAGTTTTGAGGTAAATCCTTTTATTATTGAAAATTGCAAGTGAGCCACCAGCTAGGTGCTTATGCCAACAAGCTCTCATGCATCTGCAAATTTAAATCACAAGTGAGTCGCTATCTAGTCACTTATACCAATAGGCCTTGGTATATTAACAGATTCAAACCATAAGCTAAGAGTCGAATGCTTAAACCAACAAATGCCCTTTCTTTGGCTGAGGCAAATGATGAGTGGGCCACAAGTTAGTCTTGAAGTAGCCTCTCAGGATATAAATAGGATTTTTGATTGTATTTAGCTCATACGCATTTGATAATTACAAAGAAAAAGGAAAAGAAAGAGAAAATAAGAGAAATAATGAGAAAAAAAGGAAGGAATCTGAATTTAGAAGACAATTAATTTAAATCTTGGTGATTTGTCTTATGGCAACTATATTTCAAACCTAGTTGTTCACTTTCTTCCTAAATTTTTTCAAAAGTTCCTCTTAATGCTCAATTTAATTCTAAGACTTATGTACTAAAGTTGTCACGTCCCGCATTCTTATATCTATTTTAATCATAGGGAATGCGTGCTTATTTCAACAATGTGGTAAATTATAATAAATCATATTATACATGACCCAAAATAAGGTTAATTATCAATGGTTCTAACATTCATTCGACTATAATATAATGTCAACTTGTGATAAGGAAAGATACCAACTAAAATTTCAAACTCATCATATAAAAATTACACCAAAACTTATAAGATAATCATAAGAATTTTGTAAATATATTTCTAAACTACTAATACTAAAAACTTATATTTTTGGGATGCTTATAAAGTACAACTTCTTATATCATTACTTAAATTAAACAAATTATATCATTATAGATTACCACACACTTATTGACTTTTTTTTACTTTTATTTACCAGGCATAAACTCCTATAAAATATCTAAAGGAAAAAAAACAGTAAGAGAGTAAGCCAAATATTTATCTTTTATTTACTAGTTAAGGACGTGTATATTTATCTTTAAAATAATTTATAAGAAAAAATATGGATCATGATACATGTAAAAATATATATATACTTTTAGAACATTTTTATAATGTAATTAGCTTTTTTTCCTTATCCTTAATCCTTATTATTTGCCAGCATGTTTTTACCTTACATATCTTGAGAAACCAGAGCTAGTAGGTCTTACTAACTAATTAAACATTTGATCAATATTTGGATTGTGTTCACTCTACACAATCAAAGGCTAAAATTGCATAACACAACGATATTTTCTTCTTTATTTACATCCTGAAAATAGGATGGATTTTGTTTACTCCACACAAATCAAAGGTCTTATCTTCTTTATTTACATCCCGAAGACAAGATGGTACTACCTATTATTTTCCGATAGACAGGGCCAAAATTATACAGCGATACTTATTCAGATAACAATCTACACTATAATATCCTAAGGTATGCCAGAGAATACTATCCGTGAAAATAAATCATTAGTTCATTTTCTTTACTTCTTAAAATTTCGTAGTGAAAACTCTTATTCATAATCTTACTTATTTTTCTTAATTTTCTCATCTTAGAGAAAATTCATATTTTCTTGGTATTATATTGGCTTTCACTCATGTATAAACTCATGCATAAATATATTATATACATTTGTGATGAAATCACGATAAAATACATTGTATATTTTCATAATAAATCCATATCAATGTATAACATTAGTTTATATACATTTTAACATGTGTTGGACTTATTTTTAGACAACATATTAGTCAATTTTCAGTCCATAAATTCCATAATTTACCGGTGTACTAATTGGTTTAATTTTATTTTATCTCTTTAACCGGTTTGATTACAAATTTAATTTATGGATCAGTTCGGCTTTTAATAATATTTTACCGGTTGTATCATATGAGTCGATTCACCATTGTCCATATAATAAGTGGCCGATTCATCATTTAAATGAGTATGTATAAAAAACGGTTCACTGATAATTTAGTCGGTTCATTAGAAACCGGTTCATTAAATATCTTTAACATTCAGTTCTTATAATAGTCAACCGATTTACATGATGAATCGCTTGATTGATAATTTAACATATCATATATGGCCAATTTATTATTTATTTCCTAACCGGTTCACACTAAATTAAGCAAGATAGGCAATTAAATGCAAATTGGCCGGTTTAGTTAGCAATTTTCATTTTGGGGCCAGTTCAACAACTAAATCAAACGTATTTTAAAAATTGTTTTACATGGTGATAGTTAAACCTTAGTACTAGAAGTCTTGGCCAGGTCAACTGCTTGTTCAACCGAGTACACAGCCGGTTTAATCCATTTCCTAAATTGCCCTGCTACAACATCAACAGGGATGCAGGATATGATTTGGTTGTCATTTTGGGGTCTAGTTTGGTGGTTAAATTCTACCAAATTTTATAAGTTGATATTTTAATATCATTTTAACATACTTAAGATACTTCTGCTGATGGTTCAATCAAATTGGGGCCCGGTTTGACCCATTTTTATGGGCTAAAATTCAAGATTTTAACAAATTGCTAAAGTTCAGTCCAGTTTCGATATGTGGTCCTATTTAGTGACCATCTTGAGAAATTTTTGGAAACCATTTTACATGATAATAGTTCAACATTAGTACTAGAAAATATGTTTGGATCGGCTACTAGTTCAACTGGTTCATGGCCGGTTCAATCCACCAAAGTGGACTACCAGATTTGCATTAGCAAGAGCAATGATACATGGGTGAGTTTTGTTGTTCATTCGGGGATCCGGTTTGTTGGTCCATTCAACCCATTTTCATGAGTCAAATTTATACAATCTTAATAAGGGTCTTAACTAATTGGTGACCAATTTTGAGCCGATTTGGTGGTCGAACGGTGGCCGATTTGGCCTGATTTTTCCAAACTACTATTTTCAATATTCTTGTACAATCTGACCGATTTGGTTTATTCAATTTTCTTGAGATTGAACCTGTCAAATTTTCAAGAGATGTGTTTAAATCAACTTCATGACATCTTAGAGGGTTCATTAAAGTTCCTATACTAATTTCTATAGAGCTTGAATCAATCCAAAACCTGATGAAAATCAGAACTAACAACAGTTTCTAATTTTCTCGATTTAAATTGCCAATTGGCTTAAAACTCATTGAATCTGGCCTAATTCATGAGAATTATTTCCAAATAAAAATATGGTTACTTAGCCAATATATTAAAGTTTCTTCACTAAAATTTTTATTGGATAAATCGGCCATTAATAGTGTGTAAAAATTAGCATATCAGTAAGCATAACAGCAGGTTGCAGAACCAATTTCATAGTGTATGTTTTTGGGTTTTGACTATTCTAACAAAGGTAACGGCAAGAATTATTCCAAAATCAAAATATAGTAATTTAGTTAATATCTTAAAGTTTATCCAGCAAAAAGTTTATGGCATGAATCAATCAAATGAGGTATATAAAATTTGGACATCAGCATGGTGCAATAGAGTTCAGCAATAGAGTTCCATTTTGACATGTTGCTGAATTTTGCTCATTTTAGTATAGATTTGATGAGAATTTTAAGCATTTGACCGACAATACTTCAATTTAAGATCAAAAATTAACAAAAAATCAAAAAGAGAGATGAGGTTTTGCCCGAAATTATTTTATATTCAATTTTGAAACTCAACAACCAACCGGGTCTTCTTAGTTCTAGTTTAACTTTCCTTTCTGTTTTGCTCCCCTTTTTCCCCAGCCTCGTCACAGTTTCTTCATCTTTTCTTTTTATTTAATTACTTGCCAATATACTTAGTCATCACTCAAAAATTTTGGAGTTATTACATGCCCCCATGAAGTGGCAAAGTCTTGTTAAACCACGCCATGCAAAAGTGCTAAGGTGGCTCTCCCTACTTTAGCCACTTGTTGGTGTTCCATTTGCGATAAATTTTTAATATGTTTTTAATTCCTTCATTGGCCTCGTGTCTCTTCTCCTTTCCTGCCAAATTTTATCTTTTAACTACTTAATTTAATTGGTAAACAACTCATAAAATTGGGATGAAATGACCCGCCGTGAACTTCTTGCTGAATTTCTTAGAAATTTAGCTGATTTGAGGGGTTTCTATGTGTTTGTTGTGTTGCAAGTTTATATAATTTTACTTAATTAATTTAATTCACACTATATTTAATCAATTGGGTTAAGTTTGGTTGCTAATCAGATATAATTTTGCTAATCGGGTTATGTTGTTGTCAATCGAAATAAATTTAATTATTAATCAATTTGTGAATTTATTAACCGAATTACTTTTCTATCATACATTCTATCATTTATTAACCAAATATAAAGTCGGTTTCATCAAATAAATTTTTATCATATTTTGGTGTCCTAACTTCTGAATTTTACTATTTATTGATCTTAATTTTATATAAATTAATTTAGTTTGTCGAATTATAAATAATAAAATCTCGATCTTTACAAAAGCTCCATGAATGTATTTATTTTTGTTCTTTTTAACGTTTGGTTTGTGTACATGTCCTTTATTTTTTGGATTTCTTAAATTTGAAGTAAATTGTTCATATTTATGAAAAATGTTAAAATTATTGAGGAAATCTCTTACATTTCCAAGATTGCTAACGTGTTTTGTCAAATCTCTATATCCTAATTTATGAAAAGTTGGTGTTGTCCAAAATTCTAGAAAAATATTAGTTCATAGAGATTTTCTTTCGCTTCTTTTAAAAATGAACCATCATAAATAATTAAAGAAATATATTTTTCAAATATCACTATATAATAAAAAAATAAAAATGTCATATAATGGCTTTCCCATGAGTTACAATAGTGAGAATGACCTATAAAGTATAATATGCACGCAACCTTCCATATGGATTTCGATAATGGAGTAAGATCTGTTATTTATGTAGTAAAAAAGTATAAACCGGCCTTCAAAGCATTCAATTCTAATTAATAAGGTTTATCGTTGGTCCTTGGTTCATAATCTCCTCTTCCATGTTCTTGGTGACTTATATTTTATTGTTTATGCAATTGTATTTACTTGTAATACTATCACCTTTCATATTAGAAGGCTTGAATCACATAAAAGACTTAGATCAATGAGTGTAGTTCTTAAAAGTTTTTTTGTGGATGATTTTATGAATTATGTGTTTTTGAATTGTTGCTTGGAAAACAATTTAGTGTTTTAAGTGGCTTGTATAAATTTTGAAACACTAGAAAATCCCTATTTATGATTCATTTTAACATTATAAGAATAGCAAAAATAAAGTATATACAAATATACAATATACACAATATATATTCTCTATTAAACGTGAGTAAAAATTAATTTTGTAGAAAGAAATATCATTAAAACAAATATGAGATAATATAGACAAATAATGTATAGATTTTGGTGATGAATGAAAATCTTAAAAACCAATTAATTTTCTAGTAAAACCCTTTGGACTTTTCTAACTAGTTTGCGTAACAAAAGATGAAAGTCAACTATAGTTTAGATGATACAAATGAACTAAACCTAAATTGATTTGTTTTCAACTTGTGACTTTTACTAATAAATAATATGGATTTACTCATCGCTGTGGAATCGGACAACTTCCAATCTTCTTATTGAGCATGTTTCACTTGCTAGTGAGACCCCACACACTATTAAATCTTAGTGTCCATGCCACCAATATGCTAATAAATGTTTATGGGCGAAAGCAAGTATTTTAATAATGATAAAAAAGGTTGGGTGAAAAATTCTTGAATAATTTTTATCCAAGAGTAAAAAATTTTGATTTTCTCTTACAATGAATCTCTTTTTCTTATGCAATAAGAACACACATATTTTAGCTTATCATTGTGTCTCTTTCAGTCTAGAAGAAGAGACATATATATATATATAATTAGTTGAATAATAGGTCAAAAACTTGTAGCTGATGAGAAAATAGTGCCCTAATACAAGCGCACTGCTTAGGCATATCAGGTGCAAATGAATTAGTGAAGAGACCTTCACTAAGGAGAAGACAAATGGAAAGGAGAGGAAGATGAGGGAAATAGAGAAATTAACTTAGATCCACCTTGGAATAGACCAAGATGAGTAGATTTGGTAGAAAAGGTGCTAGATAAAGAAACAGAGATGGGAGAAATTGGAGAAATTAAGAGAAAATGAAGGAGAGAAAGAAAGACAAAAGCCAATGCTTGAATAATGTAAGAGGAAAATGACTCTGCAAATTGACACATGAATGTTGTACAAGTGTATTTCAAGTGCTACAGGTAGGAGAGACAATGCATGAATAACATGTTGGTATGCTTTAGGCATGATGGTTTCGGAGTAGTGGTGTATGAACATGTGTCAAGTACAATAGGAACACAAAGAGAAAAAACACAAAATCGATTAAATTTAATGCTGACAAGATGAGGTGATGAAGAAAACTTAAGAGGAAGAGCAGACACTAATGGCTTGTCGAAGAAATTCAATTTGAATACTATCTAAAGGTTTATTGAAAATGTTGATCAATTGGTGCTTTGTTAGAATATGTTCAAAAATAATGATACAAGTTTTGATAAGTTCACAAATAAAATAATAATTGATATCAATATATTTGATATGTAAATGTTGAATTGGATTTTTAAAGATATTGATTGCACTAGAGTTATCATAATAAATAGTCATAGTGTCTTGGGTGATACTGTCATTGAGCATTGTTTGTTTTATCCATATGAATTGAGTGCAATTGCTTTCAGTAGTAATGTACTTAACTTCTATAGTAGATAAGAAGATGGAATTTTATTTTTACTCATCCAAGATACAATGTTAGATATCACATAGGAATGTCCTCTACTTGTGCTTTTTCTATCATCGGCATTTTTAGCCTAACCCATATTTGGATAGTCAATTAGGCTAATATGTTCAAAAGTAATGATACAAGTTTTAATAAGTTCACAAATAAAATGATGGCTGATATTAATATGTTTGATATATGAATGTTGAATCAAAATTTTAAAGATATTGATAGCACTAAAGTTATCACAATAAATAGTCATAGTGTACTGAGTGATATCGTCATTGAACATTATTTGTTTCATTCATAAGAATTGAGTGCAACCGCTTTTAGTAGTAATGTACTCAACTTCTATAGTAGATAAGAAGATGAAATTTCATTTCTTACTCATCCAAGTTACAAGGTTAGATCTCACATGGGAATGTCCTCTAATTGTGCTTTTTCTATCATCGACATTTTTAGCCTAACCCACATCTGGATAGTCAGCTAAGCCAATATTGAAGTCACACGAGTATGAGATATCATAATTGGTGGTGCCATTTAAGTGATGAATGACATGCTTAATAGCACTTAAGTTAAATTTTTTAAGACTTTTATTTGATATTGAGCACACACACCCACACTAAACGATATGTTTATTCCACTCATAATTAAATAGAGTACACTACCTATCATACTTCTACAAGGACTCTAATCAATACTTTTATTGGTACAGTCAAAGTTTAATTTAGTTGTTGTGCTCATGGGTATCATAATGTGTTTTCTATTGTCTATACCAAACATTTTGATAAGATTCTTGGTATATTTAGATTGGAGATAAATATCTTAGCGTAAAACTATTTAACATCAAGGCCACAAAAGAATGTTAATTCACCTACCATACTCTATTTAAATTCAAATGCCATATATTCAACAAATTTATGAGAGTAGGAATCTATAGTGAAACCAAAAATGATATTAGTGACATAAACATAAACAAACACTTATATAATTTTTAGAAACTTCAACAAAAAGAGGTTTGTCAACACCATTTCTAGTAAATCCTTGGTCATTAAGATAGTAGGTAAAACGCTTATCCCATACTCTAAGAGCTTGTTTAAGACTATGCAAAGTTTTCTTGAGCTTATACACATAATTGAGTAGCAAATGATCAAGAAATATCTTTTAAAGATACCTTTGAAGGATGTCATTAAGAAAGATATTTTTAACATCAACTTGATAAAGTTTAAACCTAGTGTTACAAGAAATGGACAACAGAATTCTTATAAATTCAAAATAATCTATGGAAGAATGGTTTTATCAAAGTACATTTCTTCAATTTAAGTATAGCCTTAGACAACTAGGCTAACTTTACTTCTAATTATATTACAAATTTTATCTAATTTTTTTAAAAACCCACTCGGTACCAATTATAATAGTATTTCTAGGCCTATGGACGAAAGCCCATGTGTTGTTCCTAATTAATTGATTTAGTTCATCGTTGATGGCAATATTCTAACATTCATTATTTAGAATCTCTTCAACCTGTTTGATTCAATGAGGACAATAGAACAAGTGAAGGCTAGTTAATTTATGAGCATCGCGTTAACTGTATTCCTTCACCAAAACCTCCTATTGTGATACCCATATTTTTGTTTACAAATTATAATATTATTAAAATAATTTTAGATCAATTTAAAAATTAATTATATTATAGAATTTGAAAAAATTAAATTTTGAGAAATCAGATCCTACACCTGAAAGATGCTTGACCCATGTATGACCATATTTTAGGTAGAATGTCCACAATTAAAGTGCGATCAAAGCGACACACGTGCATGTTTGAAAAAGAATATTTGTACTTGATACAAGTCTAAGGGGTGCTCGTGCATAATAGGGATTTCACTAATTTTCTATAAATGAGCCTTTTAGTCAATTTTTGGCCATCTTGAACTAATTCTTGGAAAAAGAGAGAAAAAGCAAAGAGGAGAAGTGAGAGAAGAAGAGAAAAAAAGGAGGAATTAAAGAAAAATCAAGAGATCATTGAATAAAATCAAGTTTAATGCAAGTACATCTAGGTTTTTTTCTTCTCTTGTTACTATTTTTTCTAATTTATATGAACATTTATTATTTTAAATGCTTATATATATAATATTTTTATAATTAAAAAGTTTAATTATGTATTTTAGTATATTTTAGATTTTTATAAAGTTGTTCTTACATGCTTTATATTCAAAATAAATTGATGAAACTATATCATTCTTATTAATTTTTTGAATTTTATGTATGTTATTATGCTGCATGTTTTCAAATTGAACATATTAAAGTTCCAACGTATTTCTAAATTGTATAGTTAAATTCCTATATATCCATATTTTAATGTATGACATATATTTGAAAAAAGATAAAGGAAAACTCTATATAAATTTTATGATTATGATATTTTCTCTAGTAGAAAAAATATAAAAAATATATGTATATTTGAGTAAAGGTTTCTATTTAATTATACACGGATCATTGTAGAGAATTGACAGAGATTTATTATAATATGTATTAATATATTCTAGTAAAAATTGAGATTTAAACCTATCATTTGCGGCTTAAAAGTAGTATTCGATCTTGTTTATAGGACTATATATATGATAACCCAGTTATGGGTCCTAAATATAGCGTACAGCCCTTGATTATATAAAAAAATATATAACTTGAGCTTCGAGTTTTTGCTTCTTTGTTAGTGTGGCCATCATTGATCATTGATCTCCTCAATTTTTAACCTGATTTGTGTATGTTTCATATATTATACAGTTTGATATGTTTAACATTGAAATTTCAAATTAAACTTGATCATGTATTTATACATTTTGTGACGAAACGGATTTTTTTTTATCCGTCATTCGCAACACAGGATCACAGATGTCATTTAGGACCCATATACTTTTAACCAAAAGAAGCATAACGGAAGTTACTCTAACATCTTGCGAAAACATTCATATTTATTCTAAAATATTCATTTCCGAAAACATAATAGAAAATGTCTAGCTATAAAAGTTCATGAATCATAATCCAAGTCATTACAATGATATTCTCTAAAATAAGCTTTCGAGTCTTCAATAATTCTTTAGACAAGCTCTAATCACTCCAACTCGTCAGGCACAAGTTCTAAAGTTTCATCTGTAGGGAGAAAACAGAAAACAGTGAGTCGGAGCTCAACAAGGTACATGTCGATTACCATAAAACATTTATTCTGTTAGGCGGATGCATAAATATTAATAAACAGTAGTGGATCAGAAAACTGAAATAATCAATGCAGGAAAAATCAGAACAGAATCATATGCAATACTATAATCAATACTCTAGCCGGATGAATGTCGAACAGAATGTATAAAACAGAGTTGGTTTCGTTATAAAAGTCTTCTTTTATTCTTTTGCTTGCGGATGGGCATTAATCAAAGATAGATTGTGTTCAATCCACACAATCCAAGGCCGATAACTGAACAGAAGTATCCCGTCTCGTAGGATCGATGTGCCACCCGAAAGTAGGTCAGAAACTATGCTTTCCTCCTGACTGTAACGCCCCGAGGCTGACTATAAATAACTCCATGGACAGAGTTTGCTTTCCTCCTGACCGTAACGCCCCGAGGACAGGGCGGACCACAAATAACTCCATGGACAGAGTTATCCTCGATTACTACCATAAAGTTCTAAGGCATGCCGGAGAACCTCATCTCTCAAATCTAAAGTCTGAACTGATTGTGTTATCATAAAGTCGGTTCACATTTTCTTTGTTCTTATTCTAGATGGCCATGTCACAAGCCGGTTTCAAATTCATCATGCAAATGCCGATTTTCATTTTTACATGCAAAAGCAGATTTCAATGTATGCATACCGGTTTCATGTTCTATGCAGGGGGCCGGTTTCAAATGCAAGAGGGCCGATTTCGATTTCCACGCAAGGGGCCGGTTTTGATTTCCACGCAAAGGGGCCGATTTCATTTTTATCATGCAAGAGTGCCGATTTTGATTTCCACATGCCAAGGGCCGATTTCGATTTTGTCATGCTAAGGGGCCGATTTTGATTTCTACATGCAAAGTCGAGTTCGATTTATGCAGGGACGGTTTCATGCTTCACCTAAAGGCCGAGTTTAATTTTTCATGTAGAACCGAATTCAACTTTCATGCAAAATTCGGTTTCATGTTTTCTCCTAAAAGCCGAGTTCATGCAGAAAGCCAATGTTCAATTTACATGCAGCCAATTTCAATGTAATGCCGATTTTAAATTTTTCATGCAGCCGAGCTCATAATGCAGAAAGGCCAAGTTCATTTTCATGCAGGAGGCCGAGTTCAATGCAGCCGATTTCAATGTAATGCCGATTTCAAATTTTTCATGCAGAAGGGCCGAGTTCATTTTCATGCAGCCGATTTCATTGTAATGCCAATTTCAAATTTTTCATGCAGAAAGGCCGAGTTCATTTTCATGCGGCGATTTCATTGTAATGCGATTTCAAATTTTTCATGCAGAAAGGCCGAGTTCATTTTCATGCAGCCGATTTCAAATTTTTCATGCAGAAAGGGCTGAGTTTGTTCACAAGAAAATGCCGGGTTCAATCATGCATCACCTAAAATGCCGAGTTCCATTTTTTTATGCAGGAAGCCGAGTTTATTTACAAACAAATGCCGATTTCATTTTTACATACAGGAAGCCAAGTTCGTTTACAAACAAGTGCCGATTTCATTTTTACATGCAGAAAGCCGAGTTCGTTTACAAGCAAATGTCGTTTTCGATTTTAAACATGCAAAGCCCAGTTAAACAGAAACAGAATAAATACAGATGAGAAACTAGTATACCACTTAAGCAGTAAATCGACAAGTAACTTAAATCGAAGAGAGACATTGCAGCCTTTCTTAAAACTGGTCGTTGGAAAACGGAAGAATACTTAAGGATCTGGATTTTAAAAAGGTAAAGTATACTTGAAATATTCTGAAGGTAAAAATAGAGTGTTCACTTGCAGTAAAGTATGAACTTTAAAATAGAGTACACTTGCCTGTGAGTTGATTGCCTAATATTACCGTTTTGAAGCTTTCCCCTTCACTCTCTTCCTTCTGCTTGCCTTCGCATCAACCAGAGTCGGGTTTATATAGATGAAGGGTTTGGTAGAGTAAGTGGGGTAAGTCACTTACTCCGGTACTTCTTTTCAGGGGGTAGGTGAGAGTAATTAGGTTAGTTTACTTGCTCCATTTGGTCGCCGCCTAGTTGGATTCTAACTGAACAATAAAGTTTGCTTTTGTTTTTAGTTGCCATTATTTTATTTCAGGCCAACTGCTCCTTATTAATCTATTTTCTTGCCGGCGGCTCACTCCTTGCTGGTCAACCTTTTTGAGTTTCATCTTTGCAAGGCCGTTTCTGATTCTTAAGGAAGGGAGGGCCATACTTGACTCTCTTCACACAAAAAGGCCGGTTGTGATTTTCATCACACAAGAGAAGGCCGAACTTGATTTTACCTAAGGAAAGGCCAGAGTTGTTGTGCCTCAAGGGAAGTCCGGAGTTGTTGTGCCTCAAGGGAAGGCCGGAGTTGTGTTTTCATACTTTAAGGGCCGGACCTAATTTTCTTCTTACACAAGCCGGACTTCATTTACAAGGGAGGAGGCCAGTTTGGATTTCTATGTTCACAAGGCCGGTCTTGCTTTTCACTTAAGGAAAGCTGGACCTCTTTTATCATTAGGGGGAGGCCGAACCTCTTTATACTAGGGGGAAGGCCGAAGTTGTTGTGCCTCAAAGGAAATCCGGACTTCTTTAGGCTTAAGGTGGTTGGACTTCTTTTCACCTCACACAAGGCCGATTAACATTTTAAATTCCAATTTAAGTATTAAATTTTGGATCTCACACATTTCAATATATATATTAAACATCAAATTTGAGATTATGCATAATAAAGTTGTAAAATAATATTGTTGATTTTTTTAGGTTTTGATCATGTAATATGCCAGTGTATTCCTTTGATATATACATATGTCACTATATGATAAGATATATATTTTATTAAATAATTGACGTACTTTTACTTTTATTTTTACTAACCCATTCAGATTAACAGGTTCGGCTACTTGTAGGAGTTTTGGATCAAGGGATTTATTGTTTCAATATTAATTTAGAGGTTGTAATCTGATTTAATATTTTGTTGTCAATTAATATTTTAGGTTGTTAATATTTCAGTTTTTAGTTATTTCATTTCTATTTGTATCTAATTGATGATGATATTATAATATTGATGTTTAAGTTAGATTTTATAATAGTTGAAAGTTAGTATTAATATTTTGATATTGGTAAGATACTTTTCTTTATGAATGTTTTAAGGTTAGATTATGGTTAATTTTTGGAGTCAGTTGCAGATGTGATATTTTGGGTCATATGATATGATTAATTATTTATTTTAGGTTGTTGTCGATATTCTATTTGCAAATTCATGTCCAATATTTATTTGAGGTTTTATTTTATTAGTAAAATAAATAATAAAATTTTTGAAAAATAAAGAACTAAATTCTAATTATAATTAATTCTGAAATGAAAATAAGGAATTCAGTTTTAGAACGTGACACCTATAATGTAGTCCTTGGGGTTATTTAATTTAACTTTAAATGAGGGTTCTTTGTTTAGAGTTTTGCTATGAGCCTCTATGATGCTTAACTTCGTATTTGTTTTGTGATTGGGTTTTCTATCTCTACCGACTTCTACCGAGCATTCGCTATCCACAAATTACACATTTAAAAAGTCTTCTACAACAACATTGATAGATTTCATCATCGTAAGGGTATAAGGGTTTTAAACTCTGTAGGCTTTATTGCATTGTGAATAACCTGAGAAAATTTTTTCATTGGTTTTTTTGAGGTTTTCCTATCCAAAAGAATATAGCATTTAGTGAAAAAAAAAAAGTGAAAATATTTAGCATTCAATCACTTTTCTTTTAAAAGTTCATAATATTCATACTAGATTTTAAGTACATCCTATTCATGATATGACAATTTATGATCCTATCCTTGCCCCAAAAGTACATGGCAGCTTTATTACTATGCATCATAGCCCTAACTATTTCTTAAAGAACCTAATTTTTTTTTTTTATATTTAGTAACTCTATTTTGCTTAAGGTGATAGGAGTAGAAAATTCATATTTGATTCCTTTTACATTATCAAAATTATCAAAGTTAGAGTTCACAAATTCTTTTCCATTGTCACTTCTAATTTGAATAATTGGACTTCCTATATTATTAGTGAGCTTTTTGAAAAACTTTTCACAAGTTCAAACGTATTAGATTTCTCACTACTAATCAATCCACAAGTATCTTAAATAGTCATCAATCATAACTAAAATATACCTCTTACCTCTTAGAATATCAATCCTAGAAGTTCTTATAAGATTCATATGGAGCAATTCAAGAGGATGCATTGTGTACATGATAGTTGTCATAAGATGACTCGATTGAGTTTGCTTTTTAAGTGGACATGGATCACACTCATGATTTTTGATAATTATTATTTTTAGTAAGCCATCAGTGATATTTGTCTTAGACATTTTAGTCAAACTTTTAAAATTTTAATGGCCGAGATGTTGATACCACAATATGATTAAATCAATATTCATGAGATGGTACCCTATGACTGGTTCAAAGATAATCCCATAGAGATTATTTAGAGTTTTCTTTTCTATTAATATAAGCGATCCATTAATATAAAAAATCGAACATTTATCTTGAAAAATTTTGTCCTTAAAATTTTTATTATAGAATTAAATTATACTTAGAATGTTAGATTTCAAATCATCTATATATAGCACATCACAAGGCTTTCTAAGACCTGAAATGTCAATTTGACATTTACCTAAGATAAGAGTCTTAACTCCATCACTTAACACAATCGACCATTAGGATGGTTAGTAAACAAAGTAAAATAGACTTGCTACCACACATGTGCCTAGAGAGTGTATCGAGAAACCACATAAAACTGTTTTGTGCATTTAATGTAATATGACTAACATAACATGCAAACTTTCTTTTCAAGTTTTCTACTTACTTTTTTTAATCAATTTTTTTTTCTTGAGTTAGTTTTCATTCTTAAAGTAATTACTTGTTATTCAGATATGTAATTTGATTGACAAGATAGTTAACATTTTTACTTCACTAGTCATCATTTTTAATATTAGTTGTATGATAGTGGGGGCATATATGACTAATTTTTCCACAATCATGACATGTGGGTATAAATCTAGGGAAGAAATGAGATCTATTAGATTGCCCACCAAGTTCATTTTCAAATATATTCCTTCTTATCTTCCCACTAGCATTACATTGAGCCTAGACATTATAAGTGATTTTCTTAATCATCCCATTAGTGTTTGGCTTAACTGAAGCATTAGGTACATTGTTTTTATTCAAGCTTTTCAATGGGAGAATCCATAATGATACCCCTATTAGGGACTAAAGTGACTAGAATAAAAGTAGTTTTAGAGTAAATAATGATTTTTGATATATTTTAAGTAAAGTTGAGACCCTTTTTATTTTAAACTATCATTTTTAATCCCAACATATGATTGAGTTTCTTCATTTTACTTGAAAATATTTTAGGATTATTTTTTACTTTTTTAAGGTTTGATTTAAGAGTCTTGATTTGTTTAACTAATGATTTATTATTTTCCAATTCTTGAAATTTTGTATGGATAAAGTCTCATTTGGTCAAAAATCCACTTTTCATTTTTTAGGTTTAAGTAATTTGTAATTAAATAACTTGTTTGCTCTTTTGACGTTTAAACACTCCATAACCAATTTGTCATAAGCCTCTTGAAAGTCTTCAAATTTATTTTCATATTTTTTTTTGAGAATAATCAGATTGTTTAAGTTTTTAATTACCATTTTTATCACAACTAGTGATTAAACTTTTAAAACCATACAATTTATCATATATTCTTCCCAAGCTTTTTCATTATTATTATCATTGTCTTCATTATCAAATATAATCACATTTGTATCTTTTCCTTTTAAGTTTTTTAAAATTTGGATACAGAATTTAAATATCACCAAAACTGTAAGATTCATGATATTGAACTCCTTAAGATTTCTTAGTCTTTTAATATTTGGCTTTTCTTTTGTTTTTCTTTTCATCTCGTTGTGTGGTCATATTTCCTTTTGTTATAAGAGTTTTTTTATTATTCTTAAAATTTTTTTTAAAATTCCTAACAAAAAGTGCAAAGTCTTCATCCTTAAAAGATCCAACATCAAGCCTATCATCTATTTCTTCTTTAATGGTTTTCAAAGCAATGAATTATTTTACATAGAGAGAGGAAAAGTATGTTCATAAATTTGTAATGAATCAATACGTTCTTTAATTTGAATTTCATCAAGATTCTTATCTCCTTCTATAGCCATAACTTTAAGTCTAAAATGTTAAGAAAGGGATTTCATTACTTTACAAAGTATACGATTGTTAAGAATTCTTTTACCAAGACTAAAAGTAAAATTAATAATATTATTTAATTTGACATAAAATTTAACAAATGTTACATTTTCTTTCATTCTAATTTTTTTTTTTAAAATTTAGTAGTATCTTTAATTTTGAATTCTTTACAATTTGGATACCTTCATGAGTGATTTCAAAACTTTTTTAATGAGACACATTTAAATTAAAAAAATCTATAAAAATAGTATGTTAATCCTTACTATTTCAGTTATAAGTATTTAAATTCTTCTTAGTCCATAACGGCAATGCTTTAATTTCATTGGTGCTATCTATGATACTCTTGGGTAGTGTCCACCCTAATCGGGTAATACCCTACATACGTTTTTCTATTAATTTTATGAGCATTCTTATAAGAACTTTTTAATAAGTGTAATTATTCTTATCAAAATAGAGAGGAATGAATAAGGATTGACTCAAATGCATTTACATATCACGGTATTACCCTCCAAACTTTTCTATATAGTGAAATGTTAGGGTTATTTTTTTAATTGGCATATTCTATAACCATATTTAATCATGTATCGATATTGGATAGTATTTATCGAAGTGATATATCAACTTATTTTTGTGACTGTCTGTTCCCGGGTTCTAGGAGCATTACGCCTGCTATTCACCTGCTAACCGCTTGAGCTCCGATTCCAGAAGTCCTACGCTCGCCAAACACTCAAGCCTAAAATCCAGTAACCCTCCGCTTGCCTCCTTTGCACTCGAGCAGTGCTGTGTGTGTGCGTGAAACCCTAACCGCGCTCGCCGCGTGCTCGAGCTGCACTCTCGAGCGCCATGGCGCGCATTTTACCAACTGCTCTATTTTTAAACATATTTTTGAAACTCCATATATATTCCTGTTTTATACTTTTAACCCTAAGGCTCTGAAAAAAATTTTGGAGGAGCATTTCACTTGAAAATTTTCTCATCTTTGAGCTTGATTTTTGAGAAAATTTCACACCAACGATTATACTCCATTGATAAAGTTTTCTCTTCAGATCGTACTTTTTCAGTTACATATCTTCTTGCCTGTTAACCTTCGTGGCGACATCAATGGCGTGGTCATTGGGCTCCAGTAGTGTTCAGTGATTTAGTAGCTTGAGAGAGAAAATTGATGTAAAGACCGAAAGGTATCCGGTTCCGTTACCGTGGGCAAATCCAAGGAATTCCTTGGTAGAGATCACAAAACGGGAATAAGTTTGCTAAATTAGCGCATCGTTATTTTTATAGTGTATTTCTTTTCTGGCCGTTGAAGTCCGAAAATTTTTCTCGATAACTATAATTATCGAATTTTTCCTTCATCACCAAAAATTGTGTCTTTATTGTTATTTGTTATTGTCTTCATTTATATGTTTGTATTACTTATATCATCTAGTATTAAATATTCTTTATGTGTATTGAATATTTAATTTTGTACTGTTTTCGCTAATCTTTCACGGGGTCGAAACTTTGCTGTGTGTTTTGGGACTGAAACGTTCATTCATGAAAGTTTTACAATATGAAAGCTAACTTATAATCAGGGTAATGCTGACGTATAAAAAGTTAGCCGACTTACTTTCGACTTATGACCTCTATCAAATAACTTATCGAATTTACTTATAATTGTAAATACAAACATATCGAGCACGCTTTACTTGTTAGTAAATTTTCACACACTAGTGGATCCTAATATTTATACAAAAAATGCACCAACAAAGGTTTAATGAAAAAAGCAAGTGTTTCAACAATGATGGAAAGATTTGGTGAAAAAATCTTGAACATTTTTCATCCAAGGGTAAATGAGTTAGATTCTCTCTTGCAATAAATCTATTACTCTTAAGTAGTGGGAACACACTTATTTTTAGCTTATCTCTCCATCCCTTTTAGTATGGAAGAAAACATATATATATATATATTTGGTTGAAAAATAAGTTGAAAACTTACAGCGAACAAGAAAGAAGTATCCAATGCCCGTGCACTACTTAGACACACATCATGGGTAAAAACATAAGTAGGAAACATACATGCATCACATTGGAGCACAACAAGCACAAGTATATTAGATTAAATATTTTCATACATAGAACAGATATAACATTAAACGTAGATTTACTCGACCAAATGTGATCATGCGCAGAATGGTCTCCACATACTATCGGATCATAGTATCCACACACACCAATGCACCAATATGAAGGACTCTAGGACGGAGTAAGAGTTTCAACAATGATGGAAAAGGTTGAGCTATAAAACCATGAACAATTTTTATCCAAGAGTAAAAGAGTTTGGTTTTTTCATTGTAATGAATCTCTTCTTCTTAAGTAATGGGAACACAATAGTTTTTAACTTTTCCCTCCACCCTTATAAGTCTTAAAAGAAGAGAGATGTATATAAAGTTGATTGAAAAATAGGTCAAAAACTTGTAACTGATGAGAAAACAGTGCTCCAAAATAATAATATAAAATCTTTAAATTCAATTCAATTACAGGCTCTGCGGATGGAACATTGATTAGAAAATCTGAAAGGGTACAATGTCTACAGCATTAGGTATATGGAGCTGCATCTAGTAGGTCATTCTATCTTCATGTTCTTATAGTTCAGATTGTTTTGCCTTCGTAGTGCTCTGGAGGCCATTCTCAACATGAAGATATTTTAACAAACAAGATAATATTTTTCCATGCCTTCACCCAAGTAGAAATAAATTACTAAACATCCTTAACAAGCAGATTATAGTATGATCGACAAATTTAATATCAAAACATTATCCATTAAGATTAAGAGGATATTATATAAGCATGGATGCTCAAACACTTTAGATCTAATATTCTATTTTTGTAATTCTCATTTTTCATTGATTTGGTCGCAGTTGCACAAATATATGCCGTATTACTTAGAAAGTAATTCTTGTTTATACAGTAAAATTTTGAGTGACATCACCTTTTAAAATATACCAGGATATTTTGACAAACATAGTCTGCCAGCACCGTTGAACATACTGAAATTTTGGATCTTTCTCCATGATGAATGGACTCTTTTTTTAATGTTTTCTACAAATTGTCATTTTTTGATCATTTACTAATTTAACATATTTTCTACAACCCATTATTTCCTAACTATTTACTAATTTTATTTTAAAAGCACATTATACATTACTGAAATGCTTGTTGGAGGACGGCCAAAGATATCGAAAATATTAGCACTTTGTTGTGATTCTAGCACGTCAAAACTACTAGGCTATGTATGATGTTGCGGTGTAATAGCATTGGCCGTCCAAAATTGGGATAATTATCCTGATGTTCTTCATCAAGATTAGAAAAAAAAATATTTATAATTAATTTATATTGAAATAAAACATAGAAAAAGGAATTAGTGATGAAGCAGAGAACATGTCACAGACATCATCAGAACATGTTAAGCAGAATCTTTCCAACTAGCATGAGATTTGCTTAGTCCTACTGGATGGAGTGGAAGCTATACTGTTATGGAAGTAGGCTAACTGACCACGAAAGAAACTCGTAGCAGCAAATAGACACTTCCAAGTTCATAGGTGGTCGGCCAAACCTGCATCAAACTTACAAGGTGATGGCAAAAGCAATCCTACTGATTCAAGGGCCTATTTTGGCCTTTTTTTTTTTTTTTGCAAGAACTATGAATTTGATTTTCTTCAAAAAGCTTTCTGAAAAGCTAATTGAGATTCAGTGAAGTACCTTCAACAGAAGCTACAAATTATACCTTTAATCACAAGTCATTTTTTCAAAATAACAAACCACCACCCCCAAAGTCAACTTAGGGGAACTAAGCAAGGTGCAGTAAAGCAAAGAATGTGGGAAATAATAATAAATCTAAACTAGAAGCAGAAGTTGAATGGAGGCAATGAATTTATGTAACCGACTCAATACAGTGAGATAAGCATCTCCAAACGAGCCATCGTTTAGACATACATTCAGAAACAATCATATCCCTTTCAATCAACTCTCTGAAGATCAAATGCTGTATTAAACCGATATGGTCTTTGGATTCTTCACTAATGTACTGAATTCAGCAGAAGCAATTCCCCTACATTTCCATCTATTGGCATAGTCCCCAACCTTCAACAAGAAAATTAAATCAATGAAAGCAGATAACACAAGAAACAATCTAGGCGTAACTTACACACACAAGCTAGAAATTAAATACAACCAATTAATTATTGATACTATATACAGAAACGGATTGTTTTGAAGAATGGACACCACTCAATTTTGACAAGACAAGAAGTGCTAGCAACAAGGGAGTTAATTTGCAAATTAAAATTTCTTTCACAATAATTAGGCAGGAATTAGAAGATAAATAGATGAATTAATAAAAAAACAAGAAAAAAAGAATAAATAAAACTGAGCAGAGGAAGTTTTTTCACCCAGGGGAAAAAATAATGGCAAGGAAGGACGGAACAAGACTTACAGTGCACAACGTGGGCTGGAACCATGACTTGGTGGGAGCATCTAGTGCTCGGCCTAGCAGGGATGGAGTAGCAGTTAGAGAGACGACAAGCTTGTGCTCCTTCAGTCTTTCTCTTAATCCTCTTTGTGGAGGAAGACCATCATCCCAAAGTCTGACAGCCACTCCTCTCTCTCAGTCCTCTGTTTGAGCTTATGTCCATGCCTCTTCCTCTCAATCTTATTCCCTTCTCTTTCCCCGCTTACTCGTCAGTGGAGAGAGCAAACATCTCTCTTTCTCTCACTCTTTTCCATTAAATGTCTGCTTCCCAATGTCACATGTCATCGACGCTGGAGTCCTTTTGCCCATGGCCCAAAAGAAGCTTCCGGAACCTATATCTGATCGTCTTTGACTAGGTGAAACCAGTTTGCAAGCTTGGGTATTAAATTGTAACATCCATCTTGCAATATTTTTTGGGTGTAATTTTCCCAAACAGAAAGTACTTCTATGAACTTCCATCATCATATATGGCTTCAATGTCTCTTAGAGAACAAATGGAAGAGTAAGCCTCATGAGAGATTACATGGTCATGAGTGAATATCCAAGCAGTATGCTCTCCTCACTCTCACAAAACCTACAAATCTCGAGGAGAGTGAGCAATACCAAGGTGCACCTGCCTTCTCGAGGACCAGTGGTAATATACCATTCAACTGACATTGACTAGCAAGGTCCCAGATGTTAGAGAACAAAATCATTCTTCGACATCCATATAACAATTCAAGCTTTTGGGAAGTTGGTTTCTTCATATGGTATTAGAGCATTTTTGTTTGATTCTTAGACCCCCATTTTGTTATAATTATCTTCAAATATGAGATATGAAGTGAACCCATTGTTAATCCATGCTTTAAGTCAAAAGAGCATTCAGGTGAGGGGTATGTTAGATATAAAATCAATATTAGGTCGGCCTTACTTGACAACTTAAGCTTTTGGGACATTTAATGTCTTGACAACACATAGAGCATGATGTATTGGCAGGTTGACTAATGAAAGAAAGGCTGAAATATGCAACCAACAGGAATCAAATTAAGAAATGTATGCAATTTACAATGCTCCGGCATAATTCAGGTTGGTGACTGAAAGCAATAACTCGAGTACAATAGCATAATATAATTCATGAAACTGAAATTTGGTGAAATTTGAATATATACAATTTTGGAGTGACGTGACCTGATCATCAAGACTTTAAAATGCCTTTTTCACTCATCCTTTTGATAATTTGAGTTGCATCGTTTAGTCTATCTGCTCTCTCATATATGCTTGAAACAACCAAATGCAGCTCTCTCTTGTTTATGTTAGGATTAGAATCCAACCTCTCAAAGAGTGACCCCACAGTGTCAAAATCACCTCTTGCACCACAAAGACTCAGCATCTGGAAGTGAACTTCGTCCGAGAAAGCACAACCCTCTTCTTGCATCTCTTCATACACAGCATTAGCCTTCTCAAACTCTTGTTCCTTTCCATAAGCATTCAACACGAGAGCAATCATATTTGAGTTGGGAAAAAACCCTTCCCCTCGCATCTTTTCAAACACCTCAATAACATTCCTGTACTTTCTGTTCTTTGAATAAAGATCTATCATACACCCAAAAACACCTATATCCTTCAACAAACCAGCATTTGATGCTTGCCGGAAAACCCAGGTTGCCTCTTCTATTCGACCAGCTCTGGCAAGAATCTTAATGGCAGTCTCTCTAGGGATATTGTCCGGTTGTTTAAGCTCATGGAGCAAACCGCAGCATGTGCTATTAACCCTGCTCTCTCATAAGCCACTATCATAGTCTGATAAAGCACCTGTGCTTTGCAATGGAACAAAAGCAATAAGAAAGCGGATATAATCATATTAGATACTATTACCCATTATGCATCATCTGCAACTAAATAAACTTTGGGGCAGGCAAGGCTCCCAGAAACTGAGGAACAGGAAGAAGCAAGCCTTTTTCAGAATCTTTTTGTGTAGTCTAGCTTGATTTGGATCAGAATTGTGAGTTTAAGCTATGGAGTGAATGTCACAAATGACTAACTATTAGACCTACTATGAGGATCATATTCCAGCATAGTCCATGGCTAACATCATACAGGATTCCACAAACCATTTAACTTGATTTCAAGTTAATCATATTTCAAGCTTTGTTTTTTTTTTTTTTTTGAGTCAATCTTCTTATAGCTTTATTGCACATAAGGGTCATATGATTTAATTATCTCATCTATGGAAAATTCCATTTGTAGTTACAGAAATCTATAAGTTGGCAAATGGCTCAATTTCTATTGAGTTAATATCCTAGTCGGGACAGTTTTTGGGTCCATCAAAATGCATCAAACATTGTTTAAACATGCTTAGTAATCTATTTATTCTGAAAGGGATTCAAAATCATGATGCTTTTTTTTCTCTCACAATTTGAGCTGTTTGTCCATATCATATCTTCAATGCATTCTCACTTTTATGTATGGCTTATTAATTTTTCCTCTTTGTTAAATTGAGATTTTATTATTACAAATCATTAAGAAAAAGAAAATTGGTACCTGATCAATCTCAATACCAGAAATCCTAAGCTTCTGAAACAGCATTGCCGCACGACCCAATTTTCCAGCCTGTGCCCATATTGATATTATTGTGGAGTATGTGATTGCATTAGGCTCAATCCCTCTTTTCTGCATCTCTTGCACCAAATTCCCTGCCTTCTCATGCTCAAGTGACTTCCCGTAAATCTTGATCATGGTGTTGTAAGTAACAACATTTTGTTCAATACCCTTCCTCTGCATCAACCGAAAAAGATGAATAGCTTCTCCATATAGCTCGCCATCTCCATATACCCTCAAAAGAGTATTGTAACTGACAACGTTAGGTTCAATCCCCATCTTCCTCATACTCCAAAAAAGCCTGTCAGCTTCCTTGGCCATATCAAGCTGCCCATAAACATCTATCATAATATTACAAGTAGTTGAGTCAAGACTGCATTTAGCATCATTCATCTCAGAAAAAACAGATAGTGCCTCAACGAACTTATCATTCTCAACACACATACTCAAAATAGTGGAATAACTAACAGTATCTGGCGTGACACCATTTGCCCTCATCTCTGTCAACATAATCCGAGCCTCAAGAAAAAGCTTGGCCTTCCCAAACACATGAATCATTGAATTGTAAGCCACAAGATCAGGGCGAATACCCGACCTCTTCAGCCTCGAAAATATTGAAATCGCCTTCGAGTAATCACCTAATTTACGAGATAATTCAATCAGGTTACTGTACAGAACAAGGTCGCCGGGGACGTTATCTTGTTCCATCTTCTGTAGCCAAGATAGAGCGGAATCATACAAACCCTCTTTGCCAAAATGTGTAATGAGCATGGAGTACGTGTACCTATCAGGAGCTAAAGCTCTTTGGCGCATTTCGTCGAATAGGCCATGTGCAACTACCCACTGCTTGGCACGAAGCACATTGCGAATCACAACGTTATAAGCGAACACAGAGGGACGGTAAGAAGCGACTTCGTTAATCCAATCAAGCAACGCAAGAGAGCGTTGCCAGTCCGATTCATGAGAGAGGACAGAGACCATAAAGCGAATAGAAAGCTGTCTATCTTTGTAAGGCGATAACAGAGCGTATAGCTCATGTTCGTTTGTGGTCTGGGCCATTGATTTCAGGAAATCGTCCATGTCGATGTAGCGGTCTAAATGGACAACACGCTGCTGATGCGGATACTTTACGCGAGTAAGGTTGATGACATGTCGAGAAGACGATGAACAATAAAGTTGAAGACGGTGCTATTTTCGGTGGTGGTGCTCTGGTCCACTTGTCCATGCGGAAAGAAACTGAAATTGTCAAGAGCTTACGTTGAAACTTATCTGCGGCATCACGGATCTTCTTAGGGGGGACGGAGCTATGGTTGTGTTTTGTTCTGATAACCAATCCATCCGCAATCAGCGAAATGCTTCCCATTAACATTGTACCTGGACGTTTCTGTGCTAGGTTTGTTTGATGCGGTTCTTCCGCCTCTTCTTATCTACGATTTTCAGTTATCTTGGCTGATGTTCGAGGAGGTGAAGTAGAAAAACGCATCGTCAAAACTCAAGCCAGGGCTTCAATGCCGGATGCCGACGTCGTCCCTGAACAGTGGTACTAGCAAAGTCAGCATCCGTGATAAGAAGGAGGCATGCAAGATAACAGATAATTACGTAAAACTTGGGACGAGGGGCCAGTGCTCGTGCCGCGTTATGCCTCCGGTGGATTAAATCCAACGCCAGGTTTTTTTTTTTTTTTTTTTTTAATCTTAACTTTTGTTTTATTTTTAAAGTTTTATTTTTATTTTGTTATATATTTTTAAAATATTATTATATAACTAAAATTATATTTAATAAATATTGATGGGTAGACCCATAACTGGCAGTCCCAATAAAAAAAACGACCCAAAGTCCAGAAAAGCTAAGACGCGTGTTAGACAATCAACGCTAAGATTGGCCGTAGGTCGGTCGGATTGTAACTCGCTCAAAATGACGTACTTCCTTTCAAAATTGATAGGAAGTGTGCGGCGGTATAAGAAATGGCCGCAAAAGACATGTCTGAGGCAAGAACAAGCAAGCGTTCCGTCACACGATAAGCGGCGATCCTTTCCCTGATTTCACGCCTTCCTTGAAGCCAATCTCCTCTAAAGAAAGCATCAATAGATTCAGCGCCATTCCCATGAGGAAGGCGTCGAATTCTCTCTTCCTGCCAACGATGGAGTCTAACAGTAACAAAAACACAGAATGAAGGCAAATAATTTGGAGACCTGTTACCTACTCAGAAAGGAAACAATCCCATTAGATTACGCCAGTCAAGCCTTCCCACTCAAGGAAGGCTGCCCAACACCAAGCAGGAATCACACCTTCTTAGCCAAGGAAGGTCGCACTCTCCACTGTCTATATAAGCCCATAGTCTCCACTCTGGAGAGACACGATCTGAGACACGAACACAGACACAAAAATACAACGCAGTGCTGTTACAAAAATCCTTGAGCATACTTACTCTCAATCGCTTACTTTGCTAATCCCACTCCAAGTCTCCAGATTTCAGAGACTTCGCCTACTCCCTGAGAACCGTCATTCTAAGCTTTCACCCTTTCAGGACATAGCTTCCTACTCGTTCCTTGCGAACATCGAGTCGAAAAACCATACTCTCAATGAGTCACGTGAACATCTCTTACATTTATAAGCCAACACTCCCATCAATCTTAATCTCGCTCTCTCTCTCTTTTTACTTATCAGTTTACCTTCTTAAAGTTCGAAGGCTTGTTGCTGACTTGAGCGTCGGAGTATTTTCGGTAGGACAACATCCCGCCGACACCTGATCTGTTATTTACTGTAGTGGTGTGTAGGGTTCAGACTCGGTGAATGGAGCCGAATCCAAATAATCATGCGAATCTGAATCTGTTCGAAATCGAATCTAAGTACCCATAATTGGCGCCGTCTGTGGGAAACGCTTACAAGAAGCCTACTATGTTTCCCAGAAGCTCTTTCTAATCAACACCCTCAAACAAAATGGTGAATACAAGGGCGCAAGCAAGCAAGCCAGCTCGAGATGTAGTCTCACCAAATCAGGACCATGCCATTGGCGCCGTGGTCAACGGGATAGCCGATGAAATTTCGGTATCTTTCTTCCAAAACCTGGCGAAGTATATGCACAACACGGATAAAATGCTCCAAATACTCTACTCCCATCAGGAGAAAACACAGCTGGGGGTTGCACCAGCGGTGGCCCCAACATCGGCGTCCAGACGAGGAAGCCAGAGAAAGAAAGTTTTGGTCCGACGGATCGGAGGCTAACCAGTGTCCCCGCACTAGTATCCTCACATGTCCAAAGCCATTTAAGGAGCGAGGAGCGGGGAACCAGCACTACCTCGGAGGAAAGTCCGCAACGAAGGGAACCTAGATACTCCTAGGTAGAATCTAGGCCTTAGGCTCAAGAGGGAGCCTCCCGGGCCGCTAGATCTGTCGAAGATAGCAGCCGCCCAGTTGCTGGACAAGCCAGGGAGAGAACGGAGTTGATGGCATATCTCAACTCTAAAAGATCTGTTAATATCGTTCCAGCAGATACGAGGCTGGAGAAAATATGGAACTGCGTCCTTAAAGACAATAAGCGCGCAACCGGTATCGACAGATCTCTCTTCACAGCAGATATCTTAAACCATCTCATGCCGACGAAGTTTAAAATGCCAGCCCTTGACTCTTAAAATCAGAGTGCAGATCCCATTGATCGTCTCGCTCACTTCTGCACCCACCTGGGTCTACAAGGACTAGAGGACGCAGCCATGTGTCACTGCTTCCCGCTCACTTTAAAAGGGGATGCACGCATTTGGTTCGATCATCTCCCCTCAAACTCGATCTGAAGTTTTTAGGAGCTTATGAATCTTTTCTTGTCCCAATATGCCTCCAGCCGCAGGGAGAAAAAGTAGCCATGGCATCTATCACACATTAAGTAGAAGCATGGAGAGACCCCGCAGAGGTTTCTGGATCGCTTCGTGGCAGAAGCTAGGTGAATCCCTCGACTCACGGAGTAAATGAAACTAGGAAGTTTCATCTCCGCGTTGGTGCATGGAGAATTCTTTAGGCACCTGGCGCATAAGAATCTGCAGACCTTTCGGGAAGCAGAGTCTATCACTAGGGCTACGCGGCAGTAGAAGAGGCCAACGAGGTAAAATGTCCCGACCAGCCCGAACAGCCTCGCTCTTTCCCGCCCGAAGGAAAGAGGAAACATAATGGTGGTGATCACTCCCACCAAAAAGTACCACAGATTGGGTCACCAGAACGCAAAGACTACGGGCCCATCAATCTAATGCCCTTGACTGACACGAGATCAAACGTCCTCATACAGATCCGTGGGGAGAAGTTCCTTAAGTGGCCAAGGCCACTTAAGGAGGCAGAGGAAGAAAATCTAGCCAGTACTACGATTTTTATCGATCTCCCGAGCACTCCACAGGGGACTGCAGGACCCTTCAGCGGGAAATAGAGAAACTGATCAGAAGGGGCCATCTCACTAGATTCATCAAAGGCCTTAGCCAGAGCTCTAGCAATACGGGCGGAGAAGGATCGGGGTTTTTTCCACCACGAAATCCGGTCGCGGCAGGAGTGGTCAACATGATCACCACCCGACCGATCAAGAACCCGGCGGACAACAAGGACCAGCACGCAGGGAGGAAGAAGCAACGCACTACTGACACCGTCATTAGTTTTAGTGATAATGATCTGGCACATGTAGTTTTCCCCTATACAGACCCCCTTGTTGTGTCTGCACTAGTTTCCGACGGTAGCGTTGACTACCAGATGAAATGAGTATTTATTGACAATGGAAGTTCTTGTGATTTGCTTTATCTCGATGTATTTTTAAACTTGATTTAAAAAAGAGTCAATTAAAATCTTTAGAAGACCCATTATATGGCATTGACAACGAACTGGTGCCCGTCCAAGGGATGATCCGACTAGAAGTCACCCTAGGAACGTACCTGAAAACGGCAAGTCGTAAACTTACCTTTTTGGTAGTCGACATGCCCTCTATATACAACACAATACTGGACTGACCGTGCCTAACAGCATTCAGGCCGTCACTTCAATACCACACCTCAAAATAAAATTTCCAACGCCATACGGTGTGAGCGAAAGTCACGGGACGGACATGCTACATGTCCCAAATCACTCCTAACGACAACACTAGAGCAGTAGGAGAACTTGACCATAGAGATGAAACAATCCTGCAGCAGGTGTAATCCGGTGAGGCAACCGACCTAGTCCCACTGAATCTGGAAGATCCAGAAAAGTACATACGGATCGGCAACTCACTCACAAGTGCACTACGTAAAAAACTGACCACATTTTTACGATAGAACGCTGACATCTTTGCATGGACTCCCGCTGACATGCTTGGGATTCTGGACTGAGTAATTGTCCACAAGTTGGGCCTGGCCCAGACCGAAAATAAGTCAGGTAGAAACGGAGAAACCACTTAGTAGAAAAGTTGATTGCCATTCGAGAGAAAGTGAAGAAACTACTGAATCTCGGATTCATCAGAGAGGTCCAATACCCTGATTGGCTCTTCAACGTAGTCCTGGTAAATAAGAGAAGTGAAAAGTGGAGAATATGCGTCGATTTCACCGACGTTAACAAAGCTTACCGAAAGGATAGCTTTCCTTTACCCAGGATTGACTTGCAGGTAGACTCGACGTCCATGCATGAGCTGTTGAGTTTCATGGATGCTTATTCGGGTTATAATCAGATCCGAATAAGTTCGAAGGACGAAGAGCATACCTCTTTCATGACAGATCAAGGAACTTACTGCTATAAGGTGATACCCTTTGAACTGAAGAACATAGGAGCCACCTACCAGCTGTTGGTAAACAAAATGTTTGAAAAACAGATCGGTCGCAATATGGAGTCTATGTTAACGACATGCTCGTCAAGAGCATAATTATGGATGACCATATCCGTGATCTGGCATAGTCATTTAAGGTGCTCCGTGAGCATTAAATGAAGCTGAATTCAGCCAAGTACGTTTTTGGGGTAGCCTCGGAAAAATTTCTGGGTTTCATTGTCTCCCAATGAGGGATCGAGGCAAATCCAGAGAAAATCAAGGCTCTCACGAACATGGCTCCCCCACGAAGCATCAAGGACGTCCAACGGCTGACTGGACAATTGATAGCCTTGCCCCGCTTCCTCGTGAAGTCTGGTGACAAGTATTAGCCATTATTTAAGGCTTTAATGGGAACCAAATCAAACGATTTTCAATGGACAACAAATTGCCAGGCGGCCTTCAACGAGTTGAAGCAGTACCTGGCTAGCCCGCCATTACTAACATCGCCCAAGATCGGCGAGAAGTTGTACCTCTACTTGGCGGTATCAGAGGTGTCCCTCAGCTCCGTCCTCTTGCGCCAGGTTTTCGATACCCAACGGTCGATTTACTATGTGAGCAAAACACTGACCGGCCCAGAGATGCGCTACTTGTGCACAGAAAAGTTGGCCTTAGCTCTCATATTTTCCACGCGAAAACTAAGGCCCTACTTTCAGGCACACCGCATCATAGTTCTCACCAACCAGCCTCTGAAGAGCATACTCAAGAAACCTAATATTTCTGGATGGTTGGTAAAGTGGGCTATCGAATTGGGTGAATTCGACATTGAGTTCCGGCCCAAACCAGCCATAAAGGAAAAGGCTCTAGTCGACTTCATTGTCGAGACCACGACCCCGGTTCTCGAAGAGCAGCCCTCAGAGAACGCGGAACAGCTCATGGAGGCTCCAGAATGGGTACTCCAAGTAGATGGATCATCCACAAACAAGGGTAGTGGAGCAGGGGTGGTCCTCACAACCTTTGACTGGTTTGAGATGAAATACTCCCTTAGACTCGACTTCCTGGCCACCAATACTATTGCTGAATACGAAACTCTGCTAGCCGAGTTAAGATTAGCAAAGAGTGCTCAGCTAAGCGACTGGCTATTTATAGCGACTCCGAACTAATCGTCAACCAGGCTAATAGAAAATTCGAGGCAAACAACCCACATATGGCCAAATAATTGGCCAGGGCAAGGGAGACCGTCTGTAACTTCGATAATCTAACATTGGTCCATGTTCCCAGAATTGAAAACTGGAAGGCCGATAGCTGGCAAGAGTAGTGGTGACCGAAAATCTAGAGTAGTACTCGAGGAACATGAGGGAGGACCTGAACGCTCCCAATATAGAGGGACAAGAGGTAATGCATGCCTCCGGGATGAAAAACTAGACGACGCCCTACCTGAGGTATCTAGTGGAGGAAACATTGCCAGAAGACGCAGAAGAGGCCAGGCGGATAAGGAGAACAGTCGGCTGGTACACGATAGTCGACAGGCGGTTGTATCGCCACGGCTATTTGACTTCGTACCTTCGTTGCCTAATCCCTGAAAAGGTGGATTACGTCTTGAGCGAAGAGCACATCGGAATTTGCGGATCGCACGTCGACAGTAAAAACTTAGCATTCAAGATCATGCGGCAGGGCTACTATTAGCCCTCGATGAAAAAGAATGCACTCGAGTTTGTAAAGATGTGCAAAAGCTGCAAGCTTCATGGTAACCTTCGCCACCAGCCATCCATCAAGCTGAAATCCCTTCAGGCGCTATGGCCTTCGCATAATGGGGGCTCGACATTTTTGGCCAATTTTTTATTGCAATCGAGCAAAGAAAATTCATCATAGTAGGCATCGACTACTTCACAAAGTGGGTCGAGACCGTCCCACTGGCCAAGATCACAGAACACAACGCACTTGAGTTTGTCCGCCAGAACATCATCAACAGATTTAGCATTCCAGAAGTCATTGTGACTGACCATGGAGCTCAATTCCTGGAAAAATGCTTTACCAAGTATTGCACCAACCTTGGGATTAGGCTGGTCCACACTTCGGTGGCATACCCCCAAGCGAATGAACAGGTAGAGGTCACGAACCGAACGCTACTCCACAGGCTCAAGACCAAGTTGGAAGACATAAGGGGCTCCTGGGTAGACGAGCTCGCCTCAGTCCTTTGGTCTTACCGAACAACTCCAAAGGAACCAATGCTTGAGACGCCCTTCAACCTCTGTTACGTGACTGAAGTAGTGATCCCGATCAAAATCGGACTTTCAGGTCTTACGGTGGAATCTTTTGACCTGCAGGGTAACTCCCAAAAGATCTGGGAACTCCTAGACTTGCTAAAAGAAGCCCGCAATGCCGCTAGAATACGGACCGCAGCCTACCAACATCGAATCACCCACTACTATAACAAGAAGGTGAAAGAGAGGCAGTTCGATGTCGGAGACTTGGTCTTACGGAGCATCGAGGCCATAGGAAAGGTGACCCGCCCGAAACAAGCTCTCCCAAATTGGGAAGGACCATTTCTAATTTTCGCTGTCCTGCGTAACGGGGCATACAAGCTCCGAAACCAGGATGAAAAGTTGGTTCCGCAGACGTGGAACGCAATCCATCTCAAACGCTACTTCCAATAGGGACCCAGGTACGTATTTTGCATAATTATATGTGATAATTTGCGTGCATAATTCAATTGGTAAAACAAGTGTTTCCTTAGTATGTTGCATATGCATATATATGTGGTTTTCATTGCAGGTTGGAAACGACCTAGGCTACCCCTAAGTCGGGAAGGTCTTCACCTTCTTGTTACTAACCTCTGGTTATCCAGGCGGCCCATGAGCGATCGTATATAAACCCTGGTCATTTAGGCGGCCCATGAGCGATCGTATATAAACCCTAGTCATCCAAGCGGCCTATGAGCGGTCGTAGTTAAATCCTGGTCATCCAGGCGGCCCATGAGTGGTCGTATCAAAACCTTGGTCATCCAAGTGGCCCATTAGGGGTCAAAAAATCTTAGGGGGCTAACACAGTGCACGCATCAACCTCCTTCACAACGAGATAGCGTGATCAGTCAACGATAGTCGACCGGAGCAAAATGCTCTACGAAAGCAGGCCGCCCACGTTTGCACCTGGGCAGCAGCACCAAGTTTTACTCACAGGTTAATACTAAATCTGCTTAACACATGCAATGGCCTAGAAAACACCATGAACGCCCCAAAAATAAGGCAGGCGGCCAACTCGCAAGAATCCTGCCCAATTGGCCGCCAAGAACGGCAAAGAAGCAAAATACAAAAAGAAGCTATAAAAAGTAAGAACGTGTGACATGCACGAAGCTACTTGTATTATTGCTAAATGGTAAGATACATCATCAAATCCAAAAAAAATTAAAAAAACTACAATCACAAAAAGCTATGGAGGCGGAGGTGGCCCCTGTCTGTCTCAAGGCTCTCCCACGAGGCTGTCCGGACGCTGCGCTGACCGGTTTGACAAATTGATAAGATCCACAGGGAAGTCAGGATCAACCAGCCGCACAATATGCCGGCTAATGTTAATCCCTTCCGACAACTGCGTCAGCATCATGCCCGCAACATTGTGGGGACAAATACGGAGGCTCGGGTCGTTCTCTAGGGTAGCTATTTGCCCTGTAAGCTGATCAAGGTGCTTTTTAACACGCTCATTCCCCTCCTTCAAATGAGTGACCTCTGCTTTCAAGCTTAAATTCTCTGCCTCCATGCCCGCCAGAATAGACTCTAGGGCAGCCGCGTTCTCTCGATGCTCCGCCCCCAGAGCCTCCAGCTTAGCATCAAGCCAGGCGATCTCCCTGTCCCTATCGGAGATCACCATGTCTCTCTACCTAAGCGCCTTAGCAACTGCGCTTGAGACTTTATTAGCCTGCACACACAAAAAAGGGAATTAGAAAAGACAAACCAAAGAACAAGGCGGGCAACAGAATTTATACCTCCCAAATTCTTCATGCTGGCCTGTCTGGCCTGGCGCCTAGTTCCGACACCAAAGGCGGTGAGCAAGGAAGGGGACTCACATCGGCAGGGTTGGCGGCGACTTTAGCCATGAACTCCACCATTGGATCCTCTGGAGTATCCTCCGTCTTGGCTGATTCCCTGGGAACGACGGGGGGCTCCAAAATCGGCTCCTACTGCTAAGCCAGAATTATCACAGTAGGCGATCCAACGGACGGCTCCTGCAGCCAGGCGCCTTGATGGATGGATCCCGAGCCAACCCCGATGGCACAGGTTGTGCAAGAACAACACCGCCGCTCAACCTGGCTTCATAAGCCTTAAGAGCCAGCTCCACTTTTGTCCCGGATGCGGTGCCTATACCCACAAAACGCCCAACAGAGAGTTAGTTAGGCCCTAAAGATGACGAAAAACGCGCCACCGAGGCCGCCCTCTTTTGCCTTGGACTGGGAGGACTAGCATCAGACGGGCGGGGACCAATGATAAAACCCTTCTTCCTCTGCTTTCTCTATTGGACCTCCAACGGCGGGATTTTTAATTTCTAGACTGGAGACGGAGGCCCCCACTTGGCCTTTTTTGCCTCAACACGGGAGACCAAGTGGTCTCTCCGAAAATCTCCTAGGTTATCCTCTATGAGCTTAACTAGCCACTCCAGGGACGCCGTCTCAGCTTTCGAAGGCGCCCCCATATACACCTCAGGCACCTGGCCCCACTCTTTGGGTAAGGGCTAGGACTCACCCACACCCACATTAACAAAAAAGAACCGGTTCTTTCAGTTATTGAGAGAGTCGTATATGGCAGTACTTATCTTGAGACCACCACGAGGGGATAAGGAAATCCACTTCGCTCCCTAATTAATTTTGAAGATCCCCCTAACCATTGACATCGTCAACAGCCTCGAGTGTTAACGAAGGAAAATGTAAAGGGAGCATAAATACCTGATGGCATTGGTATGAAACTAAACGATGGGAACCCAAAGCGCCCAAAAAATCGACATCAACTCGTCAGGGATTGGAAGGCGGAGTCTGCTCCTCAAATTGGCTTCGTATACTGTCACGAAACCCGTGGGAGGCAAGAAAGCTCTGTCGTCCTTCCTTGGAATGCGGAAGGCGATCTCCTGTAGAATGTTGTACTCCACGTATAATATGTTCACGTCGTTTTCTCTCAAGACGGATGCGATGTCAAACACGGAGGCCATGGTCAGAACTAGGGTTTTTCTTCTTCTCAACGAAATGAGGAAGACGAAGAAACAAGGAAGGCGCAGGAAATTCAAAGTAAAACAAGCAGGTGGTTTAAAAACTCCTATGAACACGAAAATCACCTCGAAAGCGTGCGCCATCATTACCGCCGCGTGTCATTTCCCCAAAAGGGGGCTGTCGAATCAGATCTTCTGACTCATTAAATATCGGGATCCTGAGCATATCGTATAGAGACACGTGGTACACTTTTCTGACAAGACGGCTAATGACCAATGCTTCTTTTTCCAAGTTGCCCGAAAACTTCCCAAAAATGGTCAATAAATTTGGACAACATTTTAGAAGTACTCAAGGGTCCTCTTCAAACGGGCAATGACTCCGTCATAAAAAATAAGTGCATACCATCATTAATATGCCGGAGGCCAGAATCTTGACCACCGACATGAGGGCAAGTGATGGGTAGGCTCATAGCTGGCAGACCCAATAAGATACACGACCCAAAGTTTAGAAAAGTCTAGACGCGTGTTAGACGGTCAATGCAAGTGTTGACCGCATGGAGCGCTAACCAGGCGGTCAACGTGCTCCCTTAAGACAGTCAACATTTTCGTTGACCGAAAGTACTATAGCAGCAAGTCATAAAAAGGCATAAAACTTAATACGGGCCAAGCCCAACTTGGCAGACATTTTCGTACACGACAAGCAACGATCCTTTTCTTGATTTCACACATTCCTTGAAGCCAATCTCCTCTAAAGAAAGTATCAACAGATTCAGCGCCCTTCCCATAAGGAAGGCATCAGATTCTCTCTTCCTGCCAACGATAAAATCTAACGGTAACAAAAGCACAGAATGAAGGCAAATAATCTGGAGACCTGTTACCTGCTCAGAAAGGAAATGATCCCATCAGATTACGCCAGTTAAGCTTTCCCACTCAATGAAGGCCGTCCAACACCGGGTAGGGATCACGCCTTCTTGGCCAAGGAAGGTCGCCCTCCTCACTGTTTATATAAGCCCAAAGTCTCCACTCTAGAGGGATACGATCTGAGACACGAATATAGACCTAAAAATACAATGCACTACTATTACAAAAATTCTTGAGCATACTTACTCTCAATCGCTTACTTTGCCAATCGCACTCTAAGCCTTCAGATTCTAGAGACTTCGCCCGCTCATTGAGAACTGTCCTTCTAACCTTTCACGCTTTCAGGACGTAACTTTCTACTCATTCCTTGCGAACATCGAGTCGGAAAATCATACTCTCAACGAGTCATGGGAACGTCTCTTACATCTATAGGCCAACACTCCCACTAATCTTAATCTCGCTCTCTCTCTCTCTTTTTACTTATCAGTTCACATTTTTAAAGTTTAAAGGCTTATTGCTGACTTGAGCGTCAGAGTATTTTCGGTGGGACAACATCCGGTCGACACCTGACCTCTTATTTATTATAGTGGTGTGCATGGTTCACACTTGATGAATGAAATCGGATCTAAATAATCAAGCAAATCCGAATCTGTTTGAAATCGAATTCAGGTACGCATCAAATATATATAAAAAATTTTAAAAAGAAAAATAAAAAGAAAATGAAAATAATAACTTACACCAAACAGTCATAAGGAAAAGACCAAATAATAATAGTAACACATCTATATAAAGAAATGTATACAAGAAATCTCAATATACAATCCAAAGGCCCACATGCGGCTGACTCCAACCGCAAAAGACATCCAATAAAATCTATCTATAAATTAAACACGACCGATACCATTTATTTAAATAAATATAAAATTCACCGAAAAATGAGATGCCGCGCCAAAACTCGATCCTATTCCTTTAATATGGCTCAATTATCTACTTTGAAGGGACAAAATAGAAAATATAAACTTAATACTTAGTAAGTATTATATTTAAATAAAAAAAGTCCAATAAATTAGATAGAATGTCAAATAGATAAATATCCAATCAAATAATAGAATAAATTTAAATTGTCGATATAATAAATCCAACAAAAATTTAAGATAAAAAATCCAATAGTAATCTTATACTTAAATTAAATATTCAAATCTAAAAGAAATATCCAAATTAGAAAACAATCTTCATCGGGACATATATATATAAATATATATATAAACAAAACAAAAGTGATCCAAACCAATTTTAATAGGCAAATAACCAATTCTAAAGTCCAATCCAAGTCTAAGTCTAAATCCATGGCCCGATCAGCTCGTGATCTGAGGTAGAGTTCGATAATTGGATGATCCAATAGCGTGCATAGAAGCCAAATAGTGTTACAATAGATAGTCTAAATATCTGAATCAAAATATATAGTCAAAATTATTTATATGAGACATACCAAGGTCCAGATGTGGGTAAAATTGATGAATCTTAAATCCAAATTCAAATCAAAATCTAATATAAATCTATATAGAAATACAAATCATACATTAAATTTTAATTTGGATTATTTAAAGACTAATTTGATAAATGATTACATATACTTTCGGTAACCTTAGGTCATATTAAATGCAAATTAGATCATCATGTTTAGCCATCCATGGGTAAGATTGCTTACTATGTTTTGCCATCCATAATTTTGGATATATTTTTTAAACTTGTCAGATATATTAAAATATTTGAATATATTATAAGATCAAATCAAATTATCTAAACGAGAAGGATCACTATTCCAATCATTTCCTACCGGTAAAAAGAAATTTTTAAATAATAAATATCGCCTCGTCGGGAGTTGACCAAAATATCCAATATCTAAATCTAAATGTAATGACTATAACTTGACACATACATATGAAAATATATAGTATATGCAAGTTTCATGCATATTTTCGTATATATATACTGATATAAATATATAAAGTGTCTGATAAATTATTTAAATTTTTAGAAAAATATTAAACCCTCTAAAATCATAAAACCCATATCAGAAACCTCCAAATTAGCCAATGAGTAGTACTTACATGTCTAGAATAAACAAATCGGGTGAATAAAAATAAATTCATATTAGTTAAAATTTTAAACAGTATCCAAAATATATCAAATATTAAATCAGATCAAAAATAGGGTTACAAATACTGCCTCAATTTTATTCCAAATAGATTTGCCAAAAAGATACTATGTGGTATCTAAATTGGACCTTCTCTCTCCTATCGGCCTATGCCTTTCTCTCTCCTTCTTTTCTCTCTCCTATTTTGCACGCCTCTGCCTCTTTCTCTTCACATTCTCCTTCACCGACGGTAGCTCCGAAACAAGTGACAGTGCGCAACCACGATAGCAACACCCGGCGACGATGACAGCAGTGGATGGCGGCGCATACAGTCGTCGACAGCCTCCTCTCTCCACCACGCCTCTTTCACCTATTTTCTCCCAATTCAATAGATTTTTCTCAAAATCGCTATATGCAATTTCAAAATTAACATCCATAAGAAAAATAAAAGGATTTACTTGTCTCGATTTTACCAATTTCCTCTGATAACGATGACAACGACGGTAGCTATTTTTGCTTTGCCACATGATTCCCTCCTCTACTTGTACCGACATACGAAATGGAAGGTGGTCTCACAAAGCAGGCTTCACCGGCTTCCATTTTCGGCGTCAGCAATTCCGGTAACAGTGACAACGATAGCCCTATGCCGATCTCCCTCTCTCTCATCTTTTTCACTTCTTCTTCTTCCCTCCTTTCTCTCCCCTTGATTGCCTGGTTCTCTCTTTTTCTTCATTTTATTTACTTATATACTATATTATTATTATCATTATTATAAAAAATATATATTTATATAGTTTCTATTTTCATTTTCTTTTATTTTACAATTCAAATTGATACTCGGGTAACAGCATGGGTATATTTTGGGCGCTAACTCAACTAATCTGAATATCTTTCAAATTTTTATAATATTTAATTAATTTTTGTTACATCTAAATTATCTAAAATTATAGTTAATATTAAAATAATTCAAATGTAGGTCCAAAATATTACATGTAAGCTCATTTCTAAGTAATAATACCCAAGTTATACTCAAAACACATCATGAATGGGAATTCATAAATTGTATGTTCTCCATAATGGGCTAGTGCACCTGTCAAATGTTCCTAATGGGTTACTTGGGCCGCATTTGCTCCTCAATTTAATATTAGAACTTAATATAGATTATCTTACATTAGCGTTCCGATGTTATGTTTCATCTATTTCAAAGTGTAGTTGCATTTTTTATTTATCTACATAACTCTATTTGTCAACTTTAAACGATTGTAATTTTGTTGAATCATATAAACTTTCTCTATTATCTTTTGAATCACCTACAACCATTTAAATATTTAATTACTGACTTCTTTTTAGTTAATTAGGGACCTACACTTCTTTCCAAATAAGGTTTTAAGAAGCATTATGCCGACATTCGCCTAGTAAGTATTATTGTAGACAAACTTGGCCAGAAGTGATAGGTCATCCTCCTCTTCTTTGATCTCTAAAACTGCCACCCAAGTGTATCCTCTAAAATTTGGTTCATTATTTTTGACTAATCATCGATTTAAGATTCAAAAGTCATAGTAAATTTTAATTTTGTACCAAAGTTTGGTGTAAACTCACTCAAAATGAGTATTAATCTTGGATCCTTAGTCGTTAAAGTTGGAACTCCATGCAATCTCATAATCTCTTTAATGTGCAACCAATCAATATGAGAAGTGCATCATTTTAATAACAATCAAATGTGCTAAATTTGTTAACTGGTTAACTATCACCCAAATAATATCGTAATTCTTAACCATTATAGGCAAACCAACCATAAAATTCACAGTGCTTCCCATTTCTAGGAATATCAAAGTGGCATAATTTATCCCAAAGGGCATAATTGAGGTCCAATCCCACATTGACACAACTACTCTTTACTTCCATTTTACATCCTCGAATTCCAATACTCCCATTTGGCACAACATAGTTCCCCTATATTTCAACCCTTAACCAAAAGGGAATCCAAATCAAATAAAATCCTAAAAAATAGAATTAAAATCCTCTAATGCCTTGGAAAAGGTCTTCAAAACATTCCCTGATACTATTTCATATCATATCCTGACATGTAACATAAAACACTCAAACTTAATTGCAGATAAAAATAAACAAAACAATTTCAAATCACCAAACCTCATAAACTAAGCCAAACCAAACCGTCGATGGTGGTTTGACATATGCACAATTTGGTTATAGTTTAATTTTTTATCAAAATTGTATTTTTGATTTGGTTGTGAGTTAAGAATTCAAACCAAGCTACATCACACACACATATACATATATTTTTATATATAGCAATCAAAATTTTTTATTATAACTAAAATTGTCTTAGTTAAATATATTTCTATTGTGTTTCTAAATTAATTTTCAATATAATCGGTCAAATTCGTAATTCATTTTAATATTTGTAAAATTTGAATCATTAGATATTCTTATTTAGTGCCAGCAATAACAATATTTCAAGTAAATTTTGATGACATTAGAGAATCATCAAATAATATTAAAAAGTTTAAATTGCATGAATATTATATATTTTTTTATTTTGATATTATTTTCTAATTAAATAACATTTTACAAATCCTTTTATCACCGGAATACTACAGACCAAATTTAAATTTGACATCAGAATATTTTTTAATTGATGATTAATTTTTTTTACTTAGAATACCATTTTATATATGTTTTTATAATATTTATTACTTTATTTGACATATCATTATCTATTAATATTATTATTTGTTATTTTAAATTTTATATATAAGATGTTAGATTGAACAGATAATTTTTAAACAAATAAGTTTATTATTATAAGTTGTATCAAATGAACTCGTACATTGTTGATTTGGATAGTCTGAGTTCAAGCGATGGTTTAATAACTCGATAAAAATTTAAATCATAATATGTGATTTGATAGTGGACTATCTTACAATCTGCACTAAATTTAATCCACAATTAAACCGATCCATGTCCATCACTAATTGCCGGTTAATGATGTTGCACAACAACATGTATACAACAATCAAATAGTTATAGCTCATTCAACAAAAATATGATTAATAATTGATTGTCACAAAATAAATTACCACGCTTATTATCTCAAAGAATATGACATTAATTTCTTACTCATTATAAAGCACCCTGGTCCATAAATCTTATAATTTTAATCTTTTTTACATTTTATAGACTATTATTTTTTATCATTAATTAATTTAATTTTAAAAAGATACCCAATATTATTAGAACATTGGACAAGCAAAGGCATTGAGAATAGGTTCTCCATATAAATATTTAATTATTTTTTGGGGAATGATATTTTAATAATATAGATTTTGTTTTTTTTTTTGTTTTTTTGGGAAAAAGGGGGAGGCATCAACAATTTGACTTACGGCATATATTATGTACCAAAACATCGGGCCATACATACATACATGACAATTCGGTCAACAAGAGTCAAGTCTTGCAAAATTTGGGGGTATTGTGCCATGTGCAATATGACCGAATATTATTTATATCGGGCTATTCTCGGAATGACCCATAACATATAGAGTCTTTTATTATTGTACTATTATTAAAAGTTGTCCGTACTAACTCTAGCCTCAATAAAAATGCTTATATTTATTATAAGTTTTATAGAAAAATCTTTCCATAAAATACCTCTAGGAAGCCCAAAGTCATCCCGTAATGAAAAGCATTGGAACCATTTGCATCGCATAACCAATAAATGTTCGATAAAAAATAGTAAATAGTCTTTACGATGAGGTATAACTTTTTTAATTTATGTTTAAAATTATTAGATATAAATTTAATAATTTATATATTATTATTTTTTAAAAAGTTTTAATAATTTTTAAAAAATAAAAACACATGAATGTTGAATTCTATATTTAGAGTAAATGGATTGTGATTTGGAGGTGAGAAGCAATCCAAAATTTTGAACTGAAACCTAAATTTATATCTTAAATAACGAAATGAAAATTCAATTTCCTACTTTACCCTTATTACCATCGTCAAGCAAGTTAAGCCCTCGCCGTCTTTTCTTAGGGTTTTACAATTAGAGGTAGAGGCGTCAAGGGCGTGCGGCTCTCTTCCGGCGAGCACCATTCCATGGCGTCGTCAATGGGGACAATTTCGAGAAGGCTTTACCGAAGCATGTTCTTAACTCCGGCAATCTCTTGTAGTCACATAACAAAGTTATTGTTCTGTACTGAGCCTTCTCATCATGCCTACAGCTCCGACGCGGACGAGCTGTCTCCGGACTCGGTTTCTGAGACGGTCTCAACCTCTGCTACCTCACCCGACTCTTCCTCGTTATCATCTTCTGGCTCGACACGGCAACGGATCGTCGCTGATAGACCCCTCGAAGGTGGCATGGATATCGGTATCTATAAGGTACTTTTCGGGGAAAACGCACTCCTAAATTAGTACTTAGGACGAAACGTTTGTATTGTACATAGAATTTGAAATCGGCTTGAAATTTCCTTCAAGCTTCCGCCGTGTTGTGGTAACAGGGAGTAAAAATAGAAATATTTTAGCTTCTTCCGTGCTGTGCTAACAGAGTAAATATAGAAGATAAATACTTCTTGTTCGCTTTTATTCCTTTGATCACTTAATTATGCACTTGAATAACAGGAGTAAGAATCCTTGAAAATCCGTATGTAATGTTTATTGTGTTCTTAAAAAATTTTCATAATGACCTACGATCTTTTTAACCTAGAATAATCAAACTAATCCCTATTAACTTTGTTGTCAGTTCGATCTGTATGCATTTTGTAATATGCCTTTCCTCAGGATTCATAGTAATATCCTCCAAAAGTTGATGGATCATAATGAACGGCTTCATATCGTTCTTCCTTATACATCAGTTTTGGGCATGCATTCTTCATTTCTCGGCAAGAAACACTGCATCACTACAAAATCATTTTTTGTTGGCAAGGAAACACGCTTACACTTAATGGGAGTTTATCTTTGGTCTTTCTTATGATGGGCAAAGCTACACCATATAAGCTATCCCCACTATGATTTGAGTATAAATCTGTCACTGTGCATATCTGGATAGGCCATGAGCGGCGCTAAGACCAAGACGAGTTTAGGACTCACCTTAGCCAACAATCCACCTCTTAACTTGAAACATATCATGTAAACATAATCGAAGTCAAAATAAATATCGGGATGTTCTACCACCCGATCTAGTATATATACACAAGAACTAAAGCTTATCTAAAAATGAATACTTATAAATGACAAAGCTAATAGTACACCTATGCCTTCAAAATAGCTAATGAAAACATCGGAGTCATCCAAAAATGCTTAACCTAAACATGTATGACCACTAAGAAGTGTTTGTATCCTCAAAATCCTAGTGATATGGAAAATGAATAAAATACTATGAGACAAGCTCAGTGAATAGATAATGAATTTATAAGTTCTTTTATAAACAATCAACATATATCAAAAGTTGAAGTAATTATTATGTCAATGAATTTGCACATAATTTGTAAAACAGTTATCTAGAATATTTTTCAGCATAAATATTGATCCATGAATGAAAATATCTTAATGTAGAACACCAAGAATTATGTAATAGTATCATGTCATGTATTCTATTCATATGCATGCGTAGAGCTGCTCCCAAAGAGTAAAGACATCTATTATATGCCCTAAAGGCATCATGGATACTAAATGCTGTCCCAAAGACTTTATATCATGAATGCTCGAATGATACATGCAACTCTCATGTCCATAAACATAAAACATACTTGCACAATATAAAATCGTGTTCCAAAATAGCATATTTTCATTTTTCAGGTTTTGAAGCCTATTTCCAAACATGATGAATTAATCGAAAAATATATATGTAAATTTTATTATCCACTTACTTGGATCGTGTGGGACAATATTTAGCTTAATCCTGAAATTTTGGAAATCTTTCATCAAATTCTTCCCTTTTGCCAAATCTATAATGATATTACTAATCTAATTTAGGCGATAACCCAATAATATTTAGATACATGATATTTCTTTTGTTTTGATAGTTAATGTTTTGAGAATCATATCTATATTTTACTATCTCCTATCTCCAATTCAACTTGCATAGCATTTTAATCTAATCAATATTCAACTTATCATGCTTAACATATTTTACTTAAATTATATTACTAAATAATCTAACCATATCTTAATTCCATTATACCCAACTCCAATTTCTCGTTTTTTACAAATAAATATTCAAACCTCTAAAATAATTCTAACAAATTAATTTTCCAAGCTATGAATCATAACATACTTAAAATTTTTCATATATCTCAGAATGCATTAAATTAAGGTTGAACACTTGTAATTAGATTTTCCTCAAGAATTCAGATTTGTATGTGTGTCTACATATCCTGAAATTGAAGAAATTACCTTAAAATATCAAGCTTCTCCTTATTTTCTTTTTTCCTTTTATTCTCTTCTCCCTCCTGGTGCCTTCCTTTCTTTTTTATTGTTTGTTTCTTTGTTTTTTAACTGTTTGGTTTTATTTTTTTATTTTTTATAATTTTTATTTTTATAAAACTGGTCTCACATTTCTTTGGACGCACGAATTTGTCTTTTTTTCTTTGTGAGTTTTGTGAATATTGCCATTTATAGGTCTGAGATCTACATTTATGCTTATAGAGCTACTTGATTTGCTATAGCAACTGGAGTATTTCCCCAAGGGTGTCCCAAAGCTTCTCTACTGAACTATAATACAGAATCATCCATGAGTTTGAAAGGAAAAAAAATCTTTCAATTTCTAACTTCTAATTCCTTTGAAAATTATTTGGAATCTGGCCACAAGGTCTTAATATCAAACATGAATCTTATCAAACAAAGTATTCATGCAAATGGATTGGTGATCAAAATGTTCCTTTAGAAAGATACTGCCTCAGAATGCAACTCAAATGACCTCTAAGGGCTTTTTGACCCAAGCTTTGAGGGCTTTTTTACTTTTAGATACGTCATTGTGTGGTAATTTGCCTTGAGCTCTGATACCTGTGGCTTGAAGATTTCTTTGATCTATGATACTACTTTGTTGGAAATAGGACATAAAAAGTGTGGATAAACACATTTTTTTATTTGTGTTTTGATTCCTTTAACACATTTGCCACCCCTTGACTTGTACCTATCAACGGAAATATTGGGATCGGTATTAGTATCAGTTGCGGTCGTATTAATATTGGTTGTATTAGGCGATATGTATTAGTATTAGTCGTATTTGAGACAATTTTTTTTGTAGTAACATCAAAATTGAAATAAATACTAAAATTTAACTACATTTAATTATATTTTGCATATTTTGAGCATTTTAGATAATTTTTACTCATTTATAATATTAAATTACACACTAACAAATATGAACTTGGTAAAAATAAAATTAATTAAATAGAATGAATTATCATTCACTACCAAATGATAGGCTTGCAGGTTGTTAATAACTAAGAAAGTAAGATCAAATGATATACTTGTGGCCTTGTATCTTTTTGCATAGTATATTCATGCTAGCAAATAAACAAACTTTATTTTCGAACTGTTCAATCTGTAGCCACTATGTACTGAATGAGATAATTTGTGGCATTATTTAATATTCAATCAAGTTAATGCTAGTAAAGCAGTAAGTAAACAAAATATAATTATATTAATAGAAGTTGAAGTTGCACAAATTACCTTGATATTACGATCATGTTAATTTTTGTGTTAGAGTTTATCCATCATCTCCATTGTTTTGACCATTAGACGATCTATTTGAATAATAGAAAAATTATTTATACTTACTGCTAAACTTGTCATAGGTTGTGCTCACTGATTGTTCTTTGCTAGAGTGTTGTTGTGGTAGAAAATCAGCTACGGCTTGTGGTGTTCCATAAAAATCTCCTTGTTCTTGATGCTGGTACCCATATTGGTAATAAGGGAGGAGGAGGATGCTCTTAACTGCAAGTCTGAGAAATCTTGGGGTTAGGTGTGATGATAATTTTGTGTACTTAAATTACTACTGGCATCGAAGGATTCGGAAATTCTAAAACCATCAAATCTATTTATGACCCCTTGAGATTGCTTGGGCATCGTTCTCCTCTTCTTCTATAAGTTTGTGCTGGCTCTTGGTGTGATTCAATTTTCATCCATCATCTTGTAAGGCGGCACAAGAATAGTCTTTGAGATATGGGGAGAGAGGATTCCTAGTTGATTCAATAATAGGCAATATAAGCTCATTATTATCACCATTATCATTGCCCCAAACATCAACTCTATCATCACAACCTCCACCTCCTCTCCTTGGATCATCACAACCGGAACTTTACTCGTATATAAATATCTATGTGTTGAGGTAAATGAATGATGATGGAACAATAAAATTAATTGGCAATCTTACCATGAAAGCAATTACATGATCTGATCAACTTTTAACTCAAAGGAATAACGTAAATCACTAGGATATCTCATAACATGGAGCCTTCTTATATTATTAATATAATATTATAACATCCATCAAACCATCTTGCAGGTATTCATAAAATTAATCATAACTTATCCTTCTCCTTGTACTCTTAAAACATCATCATGTTAATAACTGTTGTTTTGGTGACTCCACCACAAGCAACACCACTACAACAGTAGTTAATCCTCTTCTTGTTTTGGGATGGCTCCAACTTGCTTCATGTGGCCCTCTCCTTGGTCGCCTTTCCATAACTAGGCTCAAAGTAAAAACCTGTAAGATATTTTCTTTTAAAATTCATATGGCAATAATTTTTTCCCATAATGAAGTAGCATATTTCATGTACAATTCATGAGGCCACTAAGGATAAGATTTAACTGATAAATTGGCAGCATTTTGTGGAAGCTGAGCATCAATTTAGAGACAATAACATGGAAACATGCAATTGAAGTAAGAAAGTAATAAGAAAACTTTGAATGTCTACTTAACCTAAAATACCAACTTCCTCAAAAATCTATAGCATCCCCTTAGATCTACAATCTCATTTTCCGTTTCCCCCTCCTTTCCTTCCTAACATAACTCCGTTCTCCCTCCCCTCCTCCTCTCTCTCTTTCTCTCTCTCCTTTTTTTCCCCTTCTGCTCTCAGACCCATTCTCTTTCTTTCTTCCGCTTCTTGACTTACCTTTTTCCTCTATTTTTTCCTTTGTTTATCCCTGCTTTTCTCTATTAAACCGACCTTGTTGCTATTCCATGTTCCTGTCTTGTACTTGCTTTTTCGTTTCAGTGTTGGAACCAACAATGCTGTCATTTCATGCTAATAGTGTCAATGCCATGTTCATAGTGTCAAAGTACTCTTGACAGTGTTGGGGCCCATGTCGATAGTGCCAACGCACATGCTGCTTGTGTCGACACCCATTTCGACATCTCATGTCATTGTCACCTAAGCAACCACATCATCTAAGCTGCATCCACCAAGCCACAAGTTAGGGTGAATACGGATTTATTTGGTGCATATTAGAAGATATTTTGCAACCAATGGCAGATGCAGTTTGGACGTTTACCAAATCGAATCAAATCGCCAATCTATGGGCCAGTTTGGCCTGGGCAGTTTATGCAATTTATAATATGAAACATATTAATCTAAAATTTATTTGTTCAATTTAATGTATGATATAAAAATTCAATCCGCAAGTATATATTAAAAATAAGTAAAATATAATTTTTGGGCAAGTAAATAGTATTGATGTGATTTATTTAAACTTTATAATATGATGCAAAGCTTCTTAAGTATCATGGGAATTTTTTAAAAATGTGACCAATTTTGACAACAAACTAAGTGCCTGTGATGTATTTGGTGACAATGACCGATTACTTGTATTGAAAATTGATTTAGAATAGTCTCAAATATGCCAAGACATCTTTAGTTATTATAGAAAGTTTGTTTTGTTTTATATTTGTGTGTGCGATTTGGTTTTTTACTTAGTTTTAACCAAAAATATAGTCTAGATAAAAATTAAGTCGCAAACAAATTGTGCATATGTCAAATCGTTATTTGTGATTCGGGTTTGTTTTGTTTGGGCAATATGAAAGTGTTTTTGTTTAGCACTACCACAAGCATATCCCTTGTGCTTGTCTACAGATTCATATCACACAACCCAACTAGTTTCTTGGCTTGTTGATGTCTCAATTTGCAATATGTGACACTGACTCTCCCTAGTTAGATATTAGTGGGGAAGTTTGTCCTCAATGCCTCTATAAATGGGTTTTTCTCTATCTTCTAACTATTTACATTCAGTAATTTGCCTTAATTTGTTTTTGCTTCTAGTCAACTTATTTTGCTTGAAAGTTTTTTACTTACCTTTTTAGTTCATATTTTTACATAGTAAGACTGAAAATGAATTAGTTTGTATCATCACCCATCCCCTCTTAGGTGGTTGACAGTTCTTGGGACAGCAAATGCTTGTTTGACATACCAAGACTAAAAGTGAATTAGTTTGTAGAATCACCCATCCCCTTCTTAGGCAGTTATCCATTCTTAGGATCATGAAAGCGTCATCTTCTAATAAAATTTTTGCAGTTGAGAATGTGATTATAAGGAAAGAATTTTTACTTGGGACTATTTTGTATGTGCTTTTGTTTTGTGGGTGTGTGCACGCGCGCGCGCCCGCGAGAGAGAGAGAGAGAGAGAGAGAAAGACGTGTGTGTGTGCGCGCGCGTGGGTTTTCCTTTCTTAGGTGAATAGTTAAAGTTTTACAAGTGGGAAATATAGAAGAAACTCATAGCTCTAATTTGATTTCAAGGGAAGAAAAAGGGCTAATTAGAATTGGTATATTATAGATAAGTGAATTTATGTTTTTAATGACTGACTAGGGCTTTGTGGTTGTAGGCCATACTGGTGGGACAAGTTGGACAGAATCCATTACAAAAGATGCTGAGAAATGGGAGGGCGGTGACATTGACATCAGTGGGAACCGGTGGGATGAGGAACGAGCGAATACCATTTGATAACGAAGAGCCAAGGGAGTATGCAGATCGTTGTATGGTTCAGTGGCATCGGGTTGTAGTCTATAATGAAAGGTTGGGTAGGATTGTGATGAAGCATGCCCAAGCTGGGTGAGCTCTCTTATCTGCATTTCTGAAATCACTTTTCTCATCATTCGTATTTTCTGATTTTCATATCCTTATTTATTGGATGTTGGCAATGATATATTCCATTTACAAAACATTGGAATACTGACGGCATTGGAAATGATTATGATATAGAATGTTAGCAGGTCTTATTTTTGATTCTTTTCTATGGGGTTGGAAGATTAAAATCTCATATTTTTATAGACAGCTTTGTGAGTGTAATTTGAAATGCAAAGAAACTCATATGACCATGGTTCATGAAGTTGGTTCATTTTTTGAGACGTATTAAATAATGTTGATTCGAGTTGTTTGCAGGAAAAACAGCAAGGATGGTGAATAATTGTATTAGTATTTGTTGACATACTCACCAAGTGTTGTTTTTCAAATTTGTAGTGTTCTGAAATATTTTTTATTGCAAAATCTCTGATTTGTAGTTGTGGAGGACTGGATCGAACTAATTCCTTAATATCAGGTCTTGTTATCCGCTCCCTTTATTTGTAGCATGTCCTAGAGTTTTCGAAATAATCCGAGTATAAAAGTTCTGGGCCTATTGATCATGCTCAGGCAACCGTCGCTTGCAATTATCCGCTGAGCTATAAAGGTTATCGGTTGCTGAGCTAGACTTGTAACCACAACGCAGCCCATTGGTTAACCCTAATTGCCCATTTGATGCTGACGGTTTCAGGTTGAACTATTTGGGCCACCCACAGTGCCTTTTGGACCTTGGGGGGCCTTGAGGACTTTTGACGAACTGTTGCTATCTGGGCTTTCCTTCCTTCAGCAAATTAAGTTCTGGGCCAGCCCATAGATCAGCGTATCCATCATTATCATATCAGAGTTCTGATTCAGATTTAGGTTTTATAACATAAATTGTGATATACTATGATTCAAAACTGGTTTGCTCGATTCACTCAATAGTTGTCAAGATTTTTATCTGTTCATCTGGTGCACTTTCTCTCTCTCCTTTTGCACGCAAATTGCTAACATGCCTAGAATTTATTGATTTTATAATTGAAAAGAACTCCAAACATGCCCTAGCTTGTACCTGGCATGTACATAGTATGCCCCATTGTTTGAATTAACAAAAGATGAAAAATACATCCAGCACAATTTCGAGTGTTTATGTCACATGTAGATGTTGTATACATGGTGGACTCCAATACCCTATATGGTGGGAATGTCCATGGTCACTAGTCTGTAGCCTTTGAATTTATCTAAAATGTGGTAGCCTAGTGAATGAGGCTTCTCGCATTGCCTGATCTGGGGATGATTAAATGTATGCAGCCTTAACCCGGTGAATTGGAGAGGTTGTTTCCACATGTTGATCCAATTGACCTCCAAGTCACAATAAAGCAATTTTACTACTGTGACTTAGGTATTTTCCAGTCCCCATGATGCTAGTTTTGTTGATTGGGCTGCTTTTTAATGTAAAGATGCGGTAAATCTACAAATTTTGGAGCCTTCAATCTAAAATCAACTTTTAAGTCAAATTTACATTTCTTTTGTTAAATTCAGTGGTAACAGACGTATATACTACTGACATGATTGTTTGGGTATTTCATTGACAAATTTGATTGAAATAGTGCCAAGGAGTATATTGAAATCAAAACTAACTTTACAGTGGTTAATGTTTTTTTTTTTTCAATTAGTGGCCGCTATGTGAAAACAAACTTAGATTATTTTGGGCAAGTAAAAATGTGTAAGAAAACCTTGTGAAAAAGTGCAAATTTATCCTGCAGACAATATTTTTGCAATGGGTAGCTATAAAATAAATATTAATTTGATTATGATATAAGGGCTAGGAAGGTAAACACAGATAGCTTAACTAGGGAAGTAGTTGTGATCAAAAGCCACCATAAATTTTGCCACGATTGCCATGTTTGGTGGACTGAAAATAATGAAGCAATTGATCATTTGGTTATAGAAAATCTTTTGTCTTACACCCTTCAATTTCCTCTTCAAGTAGTTGTTGCCTGGCCCCTATCTTTGTCTGAGATGTGCAAGTGTCCTTGCCATCTAGTTTTCTTTCTGGTTGTATGCGGTTGTTCTCCTGGCTTCTAATATCTGTTCTGATTTCAGTTCGATACTCTATCTGGAGGGAAATTTGGAGACGAAAATCTTTACAGATCCTATTAGTGGTCTTGTTCGGCGTGTTAGGGAAATTGCAATTCGTCGAAATGGTAAAAATCAAATCTACTGCTTTTCTCAATGCTGTAGAATAACTTTCTCAATACATGCATGTTTTCTTGCTTATTTGCTTCTGTCGGATTCCTTTATACAAGTTTTGAAGCATGTCTGAATATTATATTGATTTTGTTGCTATAATAAGTGGAAATCATTCAATTTGAGAAGTTCAGTTGTGTTTTGTGCTCATAAATTTCTCAATTAATTTATCGTGTGTCTTTATTCTGCATGCATTTTATGTTTACCCAGTCTCCGTACATGCTTCACTGCTGACAGAACTGTGCTAGTGTAGTTGAGGGAGTGTACGACAGCTTACCCAGGTCATGTAGAGGGATGATGAAATTGTATTTGACGTTCAGAATGATGGAAAGACGGAGGGGATGATGAAGTTTACAGAGCAGATAAATTTGGTCTGTTGTGGTTACTATTTCCGCTGAGAAATTGCTACACTTGTCAAATGGATTCTATTGTAATGGCTGATAGAAGTCATTGTGGTTAGGGATGCTTCTGAAACTTGCAACTAAAATGGAAGTCCCAAAAAAAAAAAAAAAACATATATATATATATATATATTTATATTGGTGGAGATTACTGACGTTCCTTTCCTTCCCATTCGGAGAACTTTGAAGGTCATAACTTGCTTTCTTTTGCATCTTATTGCTGGATTCTGTCTTGTTCATTCTGCAGGTCGAATTGTCTTTGTTGGAAATAATGGTGATTTCTGTCAACCATCTCCTATTGAACTGAAAGGTGTTGGTTATTACTGAATCCTGATGTAACTGATTTCAATCCATCCTTACCTTCATCAATATCGCTCACTAATACATTTTGGAGAGTAATTGCAACGGAAAATGACCTCTCTCAAAGGAGCTTGAAGACTGATCCTTCACTCAGTACATTCATTGGAGTCAGTAATTTTTTTCAATGCCCAGGAGACCCAAAGATGTCTTGACTTTGCTTGACATACAATGGGTTTGCTCAGCAGATTGATCTACTGTTTGACTCTCCACCTAGACAGAGCACTTTTGGAGATGCTGCTGATTTCTGGATTTTCTTGAAGTCTTTGATCTGCTGCTTATTTATGAATTTGGCACTCGAGGGGGTGTTTGTGTTAATGTAAGAGGTTCTAGCTCCTTGGGCCCGCTGAAAGCCTGCTGTCCAGGCTGATTGGCTGAACTATTTGAAGAGTTCTGTTTGGGATCATACTTCCACCTCGAAAATTCTGTTTTGGCTGGTTTATGATGTTGATGGTATTCTCCATAACAGAACTTAACACTCCTCTGATGAGGACGGTGATTTGATATTTATTATTATTATTATTACTATTTATGTTTATTGTTACGATGAATGAGTGATAGGCTACTCCTATCCATCCGAGATTTGTCCCCATCGGGTTCATTTTGATCGGTGCAAGGTGGACGGGTGTTGGGAATTCTGGGCAAAACCTGTGAAAAATGGATGTGGGTGGACTAATTCATTGCTCGCTTTGGTACACATCAATAACCTTCCATTTTTCTATTATGCCATTGAATTTATATATAGAGTATCACAATGCACATTCATGTAAATACTCTACTGGTTGAGATATTTAATTTTGTAAGAAGTTTTAATAATTCGTGGTTGGAGAGTATTGTGGTTGATTAGTCTGAAATTTCTATGTATTTTAGGAAGGGGTTGTTGGGTGTTAGGAGTATGAATTTTATGGCTAATGATGGATTTGAATCCAATTAAATTTAGAATTATTTACATTTGCTGTTGTAAGTATTAGAGCATTCAACGTAAGAGTCTTGTTTATGAACAAAATGCTGGTGTCGCGTGATGGAAAGATGTCGCACAAATTTACAGGTTTGTGAACTGCGGAATGAGTGGATAAAGAAAATCCCCTTGTCCCAATGAGGGGGCGGTACGTCTCAAGTTTTGCCCACCTCATGAGGGCAAACCTACCCCTCCATTTCGTCCGGCTTCCGGGCCACTGCCATGGCTATCTTCTACATGCCCACTTCATGAGGGCAAACCCACCCCTCCATTTCGTCCGGCTTCCGGGCCACTGCCATGGCTATCTTCTACATGATGGGGGAAATTTGGTCGGGATTAAAATAGCCTAGGGAATCAATCGAAGTGCGATTAATGGGACTCATGTTCATGTGTTGATAGTAGATTGAACTCATTTTCACACAGGATATTGCCACACCTTCCTTGAGAATACGACACTGGAATACAACAACATTGAGCTGTTACCACGCTTCTTTTTGAAAAAGCAAGCGTTATTGTGGACGAATCTCTTGTGAGGTCTATGACTCTCTTGTATTTAGCTAGCTACTTTAGGTTTTTTAGGTACCGACACTTGAAATGGGGATTATTTGTAATTCACATAAATGTTGTAAATTGTATGTATTGCGTCATCGGATCTTTATTCTGATGGGAGGAATAAATGGAGCAAAGAGACAGAGTGACATGTGAAATTTTACGTGAAAAATTTTCTCTTAAATGAAAAGGAAAAATCACGGGACTTTGGTCCGATAACTGTTTTCACTATCTGGGAGTTCAAATACAGGAGGTTGAGGGTTAGGTGTATGGAAATTCAAAGGAGTTACTCTTACTACACAAGTCCTTACTTCCTCTCTCTCTACAGCACAGAATGGCTTTCCTACTTTCTCTCTCTTAGTGTACTCTAATAAGAGTTTAGAGTCTCAAATTTTTCTCATTTTTGGTAGGTATAAAGTAAATACTTATATAGTGGGCGAAACCCTCTACATGGATCTGCCATGTGGAGCTGGCGCGTGCAGAAAGTTCTGTCACCAACTCTGCAAATCCATTCTGCTGTGTTAGGGACGTTGAGTGCATGTGGGCTTGGTGTGACGTCTCCTCTGTGTGCTATGCAGGTCACATTCCTTGTGCAGACGACATGTTGAAGAGATTGTGCGTGCTTTAGGGAAAGTCAACCTTCTGAGATGGCGCTTTCGGTCATTCTGAGCTTCCTTTTCTGCACTCGTGTCGTTGGGGACTTTTCAGAGTCCTCTTCCTTGATAGAGGCTCTTGTCCTTTACAAGTATGTGGGCACTTGGCGTTGAATGCCCTTAGGGTTTTATTGGAGACTTGGTTTTTTATGGAGTCCGTGAGCTTCCGAGCTGAGTTAGTCTCTTGGACTAGTTTAGCCATTTAGGCTCCTTGGGGCGAGAACCTACGCCCTCATGCCTTTAAGGGTGATTTACCCTCCCAAACTAGATTGGCTACTTGGCCTCTCAGGACACGGGTCCGAGTCTTTGAGCCTCTAGAGCCAACACTGTTCATTGGGCCAAATCTACCTTATAGGACCTTTGGACGTGGGTTCGACTTTTTGGGCTCTTTTCATCCAGGCCCCGGGTATCAGTACCTATCACTAGCCTTTCATGTCAAGAGGTTTGAGTTCTTCAGCCTTTTGGCATGTTACTAGTCCACGGATAAATGTCTTGCGAAGTTACTCTTAATTGGAAGTCCGCTTGTGCATTTGCTTTGTGGTGCTACCCAGCAATTGCTCGAAACTGATGCTCATTCTTTTCTCTTGTGAATGTTTGCGGATATGGTTGGAACCAAAAGCCTGGGGACCTGCTTACCAAAATGTTTGAGAACATTTTGAGACTTGTAGTCTGACAAAACTGTCAGGAGAAATTTTGAAGTCAGTGGTCTTGACCAAAGTCCTTGGGTATTTTGGAAATCAAAAGTTTTGATGAAAGCGCGTCCGAGAACTCCTTTGAGTCCAAGAACACTGGCTTGCGTCACCATTTGGGCCATTAAAGCGCAATAAATGCACGTTAATGGGATTTAACGTCGCCTTGAAAACGTAAGGCCCACTATCTCTAGCAGTGTATGGGAGGCTGACATGTGGCAAGGGTAATGATGGGGCGTGCCTTCGAGCCTTTTCAACCGTTTTCAAATATTATTCATTGCCTTCATTTTTTGCCACACAACCCTTAGGTTTTTCTCTTGAACCCTTTGGCCGCATTCTCCTAAAGTTTCTTTTTCTTCCCATTTCCTTTGTGTTTTTTCTTTGAGCTTTAATGGCGCCCGGAGTGAAAGACTTTGCGTCTTCCCTCTCTTTGGCCAAACTCAAGGCCATTCGCACAAAGTACGAGATTCCTAATTCAATGGCAAAGGTGATTTTGGAAGCCCATGACAGGGCTTGCAGTCCACCTGATGGGTTCATCACTATGTACGAAGTCCATCTAAAGGGTGGGCTTCATTTTTCTATTCCCATGGAGCTGTACGTCATCGTGAAGGAACTCAGGGTCCCATTCGCGAAACTGTAGCCTAATGCCATCAGGTACCTTATTTCCCTTTGCGTGTTTTCCCACTTCCATAGTAAGGTGCTTGAGGTTGCCATGGTGAAGGTGATGTTCTATTTCACTCATAATTTGGACTGGATCGTTATGACTCCATGTCCTGAGTTTATGGTTATGAGTGGTGGAAATCCTGATTCCACTAAGAGGTGGAAAGATAAGTTCTTCTTTTTGACGGTTCCTAGGATTTGGGATGTTCCTAACTATTGGGGGAACGTGGTCACCAAGCACTGCTTAGACTCCTCTAAAGAGGAGAGGGAGGTTGCCAAGGTGGTCGTTGATTTCGTGATGGCAAACCTTGGCACATTTAATGAAAATAAGAAAAACATCTGGCTGAGGCCCGAGAACTTGGAGAGACCCAAGTAGGGGTCTCAAGCCGAGGACTTTGGCGTCCCTATTGCTGCCGCTCCTTCTGCAAAGAAGAAGAAGAAGTTGAAGAGAAAGGACGGGGCTCTGAGGATCGAGGAGCAATCCGAGCGGCCATGGAAGAGTCATCAGACTGAAACCTTGAAGCGTCTAGTAACTACCGTTGCGCCCTCCTCGTCTGGCGATGATAGTGCTGTTATAGTGCCCCTTGTGAAGAGGTCAAGACCTTCACAGGCGGCACCAGTCCGAGAGGCTAAAGGTTCCGAACCTTTTGCCATAGTTGAGTCCTCCGGGTAGCCTTCTGGGCCTGTGGGCTAGCCCACGGATCCACCTGTTGCCCAGCCTTCCCCTAATGAGCTAATGCTTGACATTCTTTCTGAGCTTGTTGGTGAGGTTTCGAACCAGATTGACAATCCACCTGATGACATTGACGAGGGACAAGCTGTGAGGGAGGTTGAGGTGGCTCAGGTTGAGGAAGCAGTGATGACGACGACGACGACGACTGTTGATACTGCTGACGCCGAGGAGTGTCATGCCGCGGAGCTGCCTGCCGCAGAGACTGCTGAGCTCTCATGCCTTGCAATCCAAATTTACAGTCCAGTGATGATTTCACTCGCGGACTCTGAGGTACCTCTGGTCCAGGACGGTGTAGGGATATCACTAACTGTTGAAGCCGAGACTGGAGCCGAGGATCATTCTACGGCGGCCGAGCCCCACCTTGGATGATCTTTGCCTCGGTGCCCCAAGGGAGGCTGGAGGTTTCGTGGTGCGGGAGGTCTGACCACGTAACCAGGGGGAGCGAAGCTCCCAAAGGGGAGAGCACTTTCGAGAGTTCTTTTGTGTCCAAGGTACTCCTTTTTTCTCCTCCTGGCTTCACCCTCTTTTGTTTATGCTTTATTGATTTGTCTTGCCTTTATAGTTTCAGGACATGGCCGGGCGGCTTGGCGTAATCATTTGTGAGGTTGCACAAGCTTATGCAAAGTTGGAGGCTTCAAGGTCCTTGGGGGAACGTACCCAAAGCTTAGAGCTCAAACTTTCCAAAGTTGATAGCCGCATTTCTTCCCTGGAGGGTTAGTTGAAAGAGCTGGAGAGGTTGCATATCGTCCTCCGAGGGAGGAATCTCTTGCTGGACCAGGAGCTCAGGACTTCATTGAAGCTTGACGACATTACATCAGCCCTCGAGCGTAAGTAAGGGATGCCATTAACATGTCGCCATTGGTTCATAAAGCTTTTGATCCCGAGGTTTCCCACTGCTCTTTTTGATCCGAGGAACTCTAGTGCCCAGTGCAAAAATGACTTGGTTGGTCTCCCACCACGCTAGAGGTCTCTTGACTCTTTACAATCAGGGTCGTCCAACCAACCAGAGTCCTCAAGGTAGCCAGCATCCTTGGAGCAGCCGAGAACCTCAGCTCCCTAATGTGTCTTGTTGTACACATTTTTTTTTTATGTATACTGTTGTACACATATTGACTTTATGAATAAAATTTATTTTGTTTATGTGCAAACGTTTTGTTTGTCTTTTCAGAATTGCTCGGGTGTTTGGTTCTTTTATGATATGCTGTTAAAGAAACTTAGTCTTATACTAGCTTAATGTCTGAACCTTTTGACCATCTTATACTAAAGATGCTACTTCTAGGGTCCTCGCATGCTTGCTATATTAAGCCCCCTAAGTTTTAAGTCCAACCTTTAGGGTTGCTTGGTATTGTAACTAAGTTTGAGTACGACCTCAGGGGCCGCTCGGACATATCTGAGTTTTAGGTATGACCTCCTGGGCTACTCGAACACAGCCAAGTTTTAAATACGACCTCATGGGCTGCTCGGACATAGCCGAGTTTCAGGGCAAGTGAAAGAAATCCTATCCATTTGACTTAAGGACAGCCTAGGTCTTATTGCTCTATGAGATGGTATGCGAACACTCAGTGGTATGCAAAACGATAATTAAGTAAGAATTGCCATTTTATTAATAAAATGCGATACAAGCATATGATGCAATTGATGTATCTATGTGTTTTACAAGCTCATTGATAATATTTCTTGAGGTGAGCAGTGTTCCATATCCGCGGGACAAGCCTTCCTTCTTGGATTCGTAGCTTGTATGCCCCGTTTTGGAGGATGGCTGAGACTAGGAATGGCCCCTCCCAACTCGAGGAGAGCTTATTCCAGTAAGTATTTTTATCGGTGGCCTTAATGCTCCTCAGTACCAAGTCTCCTGTTTCAAACTGGTGCGCTTTCACCTTGTTATTATAATACCGGGTGACCTTCTATTGGTAAGCCACAGTAAGACTTCTTGCTGCATCTCGAGCGTCTTCGAGAAGGTCTAGGTTTGTAACGTCCCCGGCGCATCCGCACTGTGGATATTGTCCGCTTTGGGCTGGAGGAACTTACGGCGTCCCAGGCCAACACGCAGCCCGCACGGTTTTATTCCTGGGACGGCCCGGTAGCCCCAAAACGCGTCCACAATGGAAGAGGTATCCACGCCCTTTATAAGGAACGCTTCGTTCACCTCCCCATCCGATGTGGGACTCTACAGTCCACCCCCCTTGGGGACCTGGCGTCTCGGCTGCACACTGACCGGATCCCGGCTCGATACCATCTCGCGTCGGCACATCCGCACTGTGGATATTGTCCGCTTTGGGCTGGAGGAACTTACGACGTCCCAGGTTAACACGCAGTCCGCACGGTTTTGTTCATGGCAGACGGCCCAGCCGCCCCTAAAATGCATCCACAATGGAAGAGGTATCCACGCCCTTTATAAGGCACGCTTCGTTCACCTTCCCATTCTACAAGGTTCTCCCGGAGTCTCTGTACATTATTAAGCGGGTCGAAGCTTTTAACTTGGAGGCTTGGTAGCCCGACTTCCACTAGGAGTGCTACCTCAACCCCACAGCATAGGTTGAAAGGAGTTTCTTGTATTGGCTCCATTGGAGTTGTTCTGTAAGATCATAGCACTGATGGCAACTCGTCAACCCACGAGCTCCCAGCATGCTCCAGCTTCATTTTTAGTATATGTAGTATTGTGCGGTTCGTGACCTCCACTTGACCGTTGTATTGCGGGTATGCGACGGATGTATACACCGGCCTTACCCTTAGGTTGGTGCAATACTTGGTAAACCTTTTTTTAGAGAACTAGGTCTCATTATCAGTCACAATGCACTTTGGGATCCTGAACCTGCACACAATGCTCTGCCGGACGAAGACTGTCGCATTCCGCTTGGTTATGCGAGCCAGTGGCATGGCCTCAACCCATTTCATGAAGTAGTCGTTTCCGACAATTAAGAACTTTCTTTGTTTGGATGTTATCAGTAGTGGCCCAAGTATGTCTAGTCCCCATTACGCGAAGGGCCAAGGTGATTGTAGAACTCTGAGTTTCGTATGCGGTTGGTGGGTGAAGTTGCCGTGGACTTGACAATTCTTGCATTTTCGTACAAAATCCATGGCGTCGTACTTTATGGTTGGCCAGTAGTATCCTTACCTCATCAGCTTGAATACAAGGCTCTTGTCCCCGATGTAGGATCCACAAATCCCAAGGTGTACCTCTCCGAGGGCATAATCAGCCTCTTCTGGAGTGAGGCACCTTAGGTGGGGGGCAGAGAATTCCCGGTGACACAGTCTGCTGTCCATGATAGTATACTACCCCACCGTCTTCTTCACCTTCTTGGCTTCTCTTGCATCTTTAGGCAATGTCCCATTAGACAAGTACTTTAGATAGAGGTTCATCCAATCATTGGCCTTGGATATCTGTATCATTTTTGTTTCGGAATCATCCACGTTGGGTTTGTTGAGAACCTCACGCATTCCTCAGGCATATCACTCTGGGTCTCCCTTGGCTGCAGTTTTCGCGAGCTGGCCAACTTTTGCGTTCTAATTCTGCGGGATGTGGACCATTTTTACCTTCTCAAAGGCTGATATGAGCTCTCGAATCTTTGAGGGGTACTTGGATAGTTGTGGACTGTTTGCTTTGAAGTTTCCACGGACTTGATTGACAACTAGCTCAGTGTCACTGTAGACAACCAGGTCCTTGATCGAGCACTCCTTTGTTACTGCAGTCTCGCCAGTAAGGCCTCATACTCCGCGGCGTTGTTGGTCACTGGGAACTTGAGGACCATCGAATACTTAATCTCTAATCCTTCAGCGGTGCTCAGCACAACGCCAATTCCACAATCATCTTTTATTAATGAGCCGTCTATGTGCAGAGTCCAGATTGTTGGGCTGTGTGATTCTTCAGCATCACAAGTGTCCAAGGAGCCTTGAGCTGCTACCGAGGTTTTAAGAATAAAGTCCGCCAGGGCTTAACCTTTTAAGGAAGGTCTCGAATGGAACTTTATGTCAAACTCACCAAACTCGATGGCTCACTTGACTAACTGTCATGACGTTTCTAGCTTCTGCAGAATCGCTCTCAAGGGCTGGTCGGTCAGGACTACTACTTTGTACGCCTGGAAGTATAGCCTCAACTTCCAAGTAGAATACACAAGCGCCAGAGCCATCTTTCTGCATGAGAATACCTTGTCTCAGTGTCAGCCAAGATCTTACAGATGTAGTATATAGGTTGCTGCCTGTCGTTCTATTGACTAATCAAGGTTGAGCTCAAGGTTTTGTCTGAAACTGAAAGGTACATATACAACTCCTCGCCTGTTGGGGGAGGTGGATTTGATAGGCACTCCTTGAATCCTTAGAAGGCTTCTTCACAGTCGGCCGTCCACTGGAAGCCGTTAGTCTTTGTCCCTCTCAGGGCTTTAAAAAATAACAAGTACTTCCCGGCCGACCATGAAGTGTGACAGCGCTGCTAGCCTCTCAGTAAGCTTTTGGACTTCTTTCACAGTCCGAGGAGATTTCATGTCAAGGATGACCCTGATCTTTTCTGGATTTGCTTCAATCCCTCGGTGTGAAACAATGTAGCCCAAGAGTTTCCAGACATCACTCCAATTGTATATTTGGCTGGATTAAGCTTCATCTGGTATGTTCTTAGGACATTGAAGATCTCGTCCAGATCTTAGATGTGGTGGTTGATTATTATACTTTTGGCGAGCATATCGTCCACATAGACATCCACATTCCTCCCAATCTAGTCCTCAAATATTTTATTCACGAGTCTTTGATAGGTAGCATCAGCATTCTTGAAGCCGAAGGGCATGTCCTTGTAACTGTTGGTCCCTTGGTCCATTATGAATGATGTGTACTCTTCATCTTCAGGACTCATCCTTAAATGGTTGTAGCCCGAGTACGTGTCCATGAAACTTAGAAGCTCATGGCCGGACATCGAGTTTACAAGTGAATCAATCCTTAGAAGCGAAAAGCTGTCTTTTGGGCATGCCTTATTGACATTGTGAAGTCCACATACATCCTCAACTTTTCGTTATTCTTTTTTTACCATTACAACGTTGGAAAGCCAGTCTGTATAGTCTACTTCTTTTATGAAGTTCGCATCCAGGAGCTTCTTTGCCTCCTTTCGGATGGCCACCAGCTTTTTCACTGAATGGTTTCTTCTCTTCTACCTAACGGGATTGTGATTAGGATCTAGACCCAATTTATAGACTATTACTCCGGCCGATATCCCTGGCATGTCACTCGGAGTCCAAGTAAAATTGTTCAAATTCTTCCGTAGGAAGCTGATAAGCTGGTCTCGGAAAGCTTGAGGCATCTGGATGGCCTTTTTTGGATCTCTAGGATCTAAAAGGATTCGGTTAATGGCTTTTCCAGACTCGGCCTGTTGTAATGTCATCTCATCATGAAAGTCCAAGTCTTCGATGGGTTAAGGAAGTGGCGTCTTGGTGATCTAGGACAGGTAGCATGTCTGCTTGGCAACTTGATCTCTGAGGACCTCCCCGATCCCGTACGGTGTTGAAAACTTCATCTTCAAATGTGGGATTGAGGTCACGGCTCTGAAGGTGGCCAGGAAAGGGCATCCGAGAATTACGTTGTAGACCGAGGGTAGGCCTACTACCAAGAAGGAAAGGATCCTTGACGATGTCCTCGGATGGGTCCTTAATGTGACCTCAAACCGGATGACTCCCTACCTTGGCACTGGTTCGTTGTCCAGCCCATAGAAGGGTCCCTTAGTTGTCATCATCTGACTTCTTTTGAGTCTTAATTTAAATAGAGTATCGAGATGGAGAATATTACATGAGCTTCTATTATTAATAAATAATCGTTTCATTTGGTAGTCTAATCTACCCTTAGAAACGAGTGCATTACAACTAGAGGGTTAGAATGGGGGATGTTATACGGGCCATATCTTCGTTACAAAAACTAATGACCTCATCCTTAAATTCTACCTTAGGTTTCTTATTTTTGCCTCTGGATCCTCCTGAGCATCACCTTTGACCAGGGGCTGGATATCATGTTGACCACCCCCGTGGCTACTCTGCTTCTTGGCTGGTCAGCCTCTCCTGCTTCTACTGTTTTGGATGATTGTTCGGGTTTTTGCAGGAAGTGGTTGAAGTGACCTCTCTTAATTAGCTCCTCAATCTCCTTCTGTAACATTTGACAGTCTTCAGTACCATGGCCTCCGTAATGGCGGTAATGGTAGTACTTGAGCTGGTCACCACTTTCTGGGTTCTCCAGTGCCTTAGGTCACTTCAAAAACTTTTCATCCAGAATCTGCATCAGGATATTGGTATGCGAGTCTTTCAAGGGAATAAGGTTTACGAGCCTGTACTCCCTATGAACGTTCTGCTCGGACTTCTGGTGCTTCTTAGGTGCCCGGGATCTTTGTCGATCTTCGTGTCTCCTTTTTTCCTCCACCACCCTTGGAGGGAGGCTTTTCATCTAGATAGGCCTCTTTGCATCGTTCGCTTCTTCGACCACAATATAAGCTCTTTCTATGCTCTCGGGCCCTTGTGCACGATGTGCTTGAAGAAGCTACCTCTCTCTAGTGCGGACAGGAAAACGGTCAACTTGACCCCATCAGTTAGCTTTGGAATCTGTCTAGCCTCGGATCTGAAGCGGGATAGAAAGCTCTTTAAGCTCTCCCTGGTCCCTTGCTTCACACGAGCAAAGTGTCATGGTTACTTCTCGATCCTTTGGCTGGAAGGAAACTGGGAGAGGAAGGTTTCTGCCAACTCGTTGAATGAACGGATAGAGTCCGCAGGCAACCCATAGAATCAGATCCTTGCATCTCCCTTGAGTGTCAAGGGGCAGCACTGGCACATCGTTGTCTCATCCAAGCCTTAAAGGCTCAGATGTTCACGGAAGTGATCCATTAGATCTGCACTTCCATCGTAGACGTCGAGGTTTGACATTTTGAATTTCGGGGGAAGCAGCCTTGTCCTAATCTTCATTGTGAATGGAGATCTGCAAAGGTCAGTAACTCCTCCCTCAACATCGCCAAAGACTCGGCGAAACACCTTCTCAAGTTTCTCCTCCACCTGAAGTGAAGTTGTCATTTTCTTTTCGTTGAGGTAATTCCTCAACTCGTTGTGGTCTTACACAGCCTGCTGCCCTAGATGGCTTCTAGTCCTCGTAGGAACTTCTTCTCAAGGAGCCACGCCCTGAGCAGCATTCTCCTGGCCATTGCGGACATAGTGAGGGTTTCGCCAATCTGGGCTTTCCTCCTTATCCGTGGACCTAAGAGCCTTTGAAGGCGCGATGGGGCTCTGTTACTCGAGGCAACTTGCGTCCCATTGTCCTCTTGCTGAGTGGCTTGTCTTGTGGGGTGTTTCTTGCCCTTTTCCTTTCTCTCGGACGTCGTAGTTTGGGAGGCCTTAGAGGGCGCCCCTTTCAATCTCGCGTCCATCTTCGAGCAAAGGTTCTGGATAGCCTTGGACATGTTGTCCATCCTTAAGGCCAACACCCACACATAAGGATCAGGATGATCTTCTATTCTGGTGCAGGGAGTAGGACCGTTGTTGCATAAGCTCACTTCTCTGACAGGTGCTTTGGTTTGTCCTCTTATGTTCACCATTTTTTTGTTATTTGGAAAACACGTTGAGTTAACTTTTCATAACGAGTTCCCACAGATGGCGGCAAATATTGCGTCCTCGGATCCTTACTCTGATAGGGACGAGGATCCGATAGCAATACCAAACAGTACGTGTGCAAAAAGGGCAGAGAGAGAGAGAATGGTGCTTGGAATTTTATATGAAAAATCTTCTTTTAAATGAGAAGGAAAAACCACAAGATTTTAGTCCGAGAACTATTTTCACTATCTAAGAGTTCAAGTACAGGAGGTTGAGGGTTAAGTGTGTGGAAACTCAAAAGAGTCACTCTTACTACCCAAGTCCTCACCTCCTCTCTCTCTATAGCGCAGAATTGCTTTCCTTCTTTCTCTCTCTTAGTGTGCTCTAACAAGAGTTCAGAGTCTCGAATTTTTCTCCTTTTTGGTAGGTGTAAAGTGAATACTTATATAGTGGGTGAGACCCTCTGCATGGAGCTGCCATGTGGAGCTGGCGCATGTAGAAAGTTTTGCCACAAGCTCTTCAAATCCATCCTACTGTATCAGGGATGTTGCGTGCATGCGGGCTTGGTGTGATGTTTCTTCTGTGTGTTCTACAGGTCATCATTCCTTGTACAGACGGCGTGTTACAGAGATTACGCGTGCTTTACGAAAAGTCAACCTTTTGAGTTGGCGCTCTCGGTCATCATGCGCTTCCTTTTCTGTACTTGTGTTGTTGGGGACTTCTTAGAGTCCTCTTCCCTGATAGAGGCTTTTGGCCTTTATAAGTCGGCGGGCACTTGGCGTTGAATGTCCTCGGGGATTTATTGGAAACTTGGTCTCTTACGAAGTCCGTGAGCCTCCAAGCCGAGTTAGTCTCTCAGACTAGTTTAGCTATTTGGGCTCCTTGGGGCGAGAACCTACACACTCGGCCCTTTAAGGGCGATTTAGCCTCATAGACTAGATTGGCTACTTGGGTCTCTGGGGACACGGGTCCGAGTCTTTGAGCCTCTAGAGCCAACTCTGTTCCTTGGGCCAAATCTACCTTGTAAGACCTTTGGACTTGGCCTCGACTTTTTAGGCCCTTTTCATCCCGGCCCCAGGTATCAGTACCTATCAATATGTGTGTCTTTTTGATCACGCTGTGGAGTAACATATACCTGATGCTTCTTCATAATCAATTCAGTTCACACAACCTTTAAAGAATTTTTCTAAATCCTCTTGTAGGCCTATTTGCTATTTTCTGTTTCTAGAAATCTTTTATGAATGAATTTCAAAATAATGGCATGTTTTGTGGCTAATATATGCACCCTAAGTAAATATGTCTAATTTTATTAGGTCAAAAGACTTTTAAGCTGATGGTGTTGAATGACCTTTTCAACATTAGTGATTAATTCTAGAAAATATTTATTGTTGGTCTTATTCAGTATAGATACATCCCTGAATTCGAATTGTTGTATCGATTGGGAACCACTAAATCCTTCTTAACTGGTTGAATTAAAGCGGGTCCGATCTCCATTCTTGGTAACCTTGATTCTGCACACCACAATAAACAAACGAAAGGTCATAGATAGTGAGACTCTCTTCCCAATATATCTGTCGACGCTCAAATTAAAAATCTTTCTATGATGGAGAGAAAGATAGAAGATGTAAGTTGCATGGATGCACGTAGGAGGGGGTTGAGTGTGGATCGAAGGATTAGGCTTTGATGGATGCACTCGGCAAGGGGCAGCTTTTGAGAGAGTTGGCAGTTATGGGCTAAGTGGCTTGAGGGAGAGTGTGCACTCGTGGGCTGGGTTGCTTGAGAGAGGGAGGGAGGGAGAGTTTTTCGATCCTTCTGAGATGCTCGGGGATAGAATTTTTGGTCCCTTTTTCTGCAGGGGTGAAGAGGCATTTGTAGAATTGGGGCTGATGCAGTATTCCTTGAGCCTCACGGCTAACGTGGTTGCCCTAATAGATACGTTGAATTGCCTCAGTGATCATGTGTGGGCCAAGTATGGTAACTGTTGCCTTTTTAGAAATATTGTCAGGTTGCGGTTGCCATTTTGGAGTGATACGCAATATGAGTGGATACTCTGCAGATATTTGTTAGGCTATTAGAACAGTTGTCGTGGCTGCATTATGGTAAGTTTTACCTACTTGTGATGTCCTGTTAGGGCTATCAGCGGCCACGCAGGAGAAGTAACTGTGGGTGTGGCACTGCGCGCAACCCTAATCACTCGCTCCATACTGAACAGTTTTGGATCGACCTGCTGCCTAGGCCTCTGGTTCAACAGATCATGTTCTGGGCAACCATCCTTTGGGCTCTTCTCCTTTCGATGGGTTGAACTAGCCACTGACACACCCCCTAGGCTTTGGCCTTAGGAAAACATCTGCTGGGCCATGACTATTCATGCAGGTTAGGCTCTGGGCGAACCTAGGTTCTGTCGGACCCATCACTAGCCCCCTATGTCAAGAGGCCTGACCAATCAACTCCGACATGTTCATTAATGGGACGGCATCTGCCAGCCTGCAACATGCTCCTTCCCTAGGAGTTCTGTTGATTCGTTGTACAATGAGGTAGGATTTTATTTGCTGTCCCTGGCGAGATTTGGGGTGATTCTCTGAACCTGGTGATTCTTTGTCGTTAACATCATCTTCTTGGTTTAATGCTAACCGATTTCCTTCCCGACTATAAATGGAGGAGTGCTCTATGCCTTGCACGACGAATCACTTTCATGAACCATGTGGTGTGAGAGTTTGGAGCTGGCATAGAGCTTACGTTGCCACTTGTCGAAGTTGGAGGATGCTCCTCTAGTGTTTGATGCTAATGCTCAATGACGTACTTGAAATCTGTCTTGCTTGCCCTCTTTTACTTGAGAAGTCACCTTGGTTTCCCTCTTTTGCACCTAGCTCACACTTGAAATGGTGTTTGATCGGGTAAAGGCTTGGGTTTGGGCAGCTATCCCCTCTCTTCCTGCCAACATTGGGTGGTCATTTATGGTATTGATCTATAGGAGGAGTGTCTCAGGCCCCAAAGGGGAGATGCTTGTTCCTCTTTCGGCTTGTTTCAGGGAGACATTGTCCTTCTGCGGTTCTCGGGAGGACTATCCTATGGTAGGCTGCTTGAGAAGGGGGTCTTCTTCTTTTTTCCTTTTCCAAGGAGGGCTTTGTATGCTCTTCATTGCAATCACAATAGGGGTTTCTTATATGCTTCACCTACTGTTTCAACCTCTTGACGGGGCCGTCAACAGGGAGGCTTGTTTCTTGCAATCGTCCATCCTAAAGATTGGTTGGATGGCTAACGTCAAGTCACTGCACCATGTATTTTTTATTCATTTTGAATTGTATGTCCACCGTTGTAATATGATTGTACGTTGTAAAAAAAATTAAGAAATGAAACTTCCTGAGCATTACTAATTTATGTGTTGTATGGCTCTAATATTCTTACTTGATGTGAATAGTTGAAGCATCTGTAATATATATATATATATATATATATATATATATATATATATATATATACATACGCATAACATTATTGTTTGCTTTCTGATGGCTTGACAACTCAGCCTATTGACCGCCTGGGTTTTTAGCAATTCGACCCATGATGATTTTCCCAAGCACTTGGTGGGATGCAAACTGATCGATCCAGTCATGAGCCCATGCAATCCGTACATTGTCAGTCTTCCGTCTTGAAAAGTGGTGTGTCAAGATGCACGCTGCCAGTTTGCTGCCTTGGAGAGTGGAGCGTTGGGGCTTTGAATCCTACGCTTTGTCACTAGGTCATCAATCCTGGTTCATCAGGTGTTAGCTATTTGCACAGGAAGGTGTAGTATCAAACTATCATTGCTAGTGTTGCGCAATTAACGTGCCTTAGCACTTCATGGTGTGGGCACATATCACAACCATTATGGGATGCGCCTCTTTGATACCCTCAAACGATGCCATTTTGGGCCATGGTGTTGGCTATTTAAACTCTCAGCCTTTGCCTCTTTCTGCACCTTTCTTTCTCAATTTGAATTGCTTTGCTACTGTTTTCCCTTCTACATTTCATGGCCCCCGTAAGTGTCGATGCGATCGCATTTGTTTTTACTTTCCATGATGTTGAGTCTTTGTTTGTTCGATACTATATCCCAAGCGCCATCATGTACGCACTGCCAGCCGATGACGATAGGGCATGGTCTCCTTGACATGGGTTTATTACCATCTATAAGGCCCATCTTGGGGGTGGCCTTCATATCCCCTTCGTGCAGGAACTGTATGAGGTCCTGGTATCTTTGGGCATTTCGATCGCATGACTTTACCCAAATGCTATTCGATATTTGATTTCCTTATGCAACTTCTTCCGTCACCATGGACATTCTTTGATGCCGTGACTGTGAAAGTGATCTTTTGGTTCAGTTAGGACACATAATAAATTTCACTTTAACCCCTCAAGGAGTACCGAATAAGTGGGAGGAATTCTGATTTGATAAAGAGTTGGAAGGATTGGTACTTTTATTTGGCGGTCCCCTCTAGATGGGCCTCTTCTAATAAGTGGGGTAAGGAGTCGAATTCTTATGTTGATGATGTCCTGGATTGGGAGAAAAACCTGACGAGACCACTGATGAATCTTGTTAAAATGCATGCTAACTCCTTTCATGAAAAGGACTTTTGGTTGTCCTCAATGGCTTTTGTGTAGGCTAAGTGAGAGTCTTTCTTGAAAGGGACAGATGTAATCGCCCTACTACTTCTGAAATCCAAGAGGAAACCTGGATCATTATTTATCTGAGATTCCCCTAAGAGAGCAACCAAGCAGTGGATAGATTTGTCCATCTCCTCCTCTGACTCTGACCTGACCATTGCGGAGTGGACGTGGAGTGTTGGCGAGTCATCCAGGTGGCCAGTCTCTATCCCATCTTCTTTAGCTGGCCAAGTTTTTGACGAGGTCCTCGGGTCTGATAAGGGTACTGAACCCTCTGTTCCCTCCGTTGCATCAGCAAGTGAGCCTGGGACTTATGAGCCGGGTGAGCTGATCAATGCTATGACCCTAACCTAGAATGAAGTTCGTATTGTTATTGTCTTGTCATTCAAAGAGCTCGTACCCAGCCCTCCTACTGCTTTTGCTGAGGAGGGTCCTAGCGGTGGTAATGCGAAGGCGGTGGAGATTGATGAGGTGCCTCACTCGGAGCCCTCGGTGCCGGAGGTCACAGAGGCTCTAGTGGGTACCCCCTCGCTTCAAAATTCTGGGGCACCTTCCTGCCACCAGGAAGTGCCTCTACTGGGTCAGAGGACTCCATCTGTTTCTTCACCCGGGGCTACCCCAGGCCCTTTGTCCTTAGAGGAGCTACCTTTCATTGGGATATGAGCTTGGTAACTCCTCAATCTTATTATTGTTGTTCTTGCCTAACCACTTGTCTTTTTGCTTGTAGTCACAGGAGATGCTACATCTGCTGAATGATTGTTTGCACCAGCGGGACATGATGATACGTTAGTGTGATGTATAAATCTCCCACCTAACCTAGATGCGCATCAACTCGGGTGTGATCGAGGAGATGTCAGGTGAATGCTGCCATTGTCGAGACTCTACAAAGTCAAGAGCAGATTGCTAGCCTCGATCACTAGTTGGCCGAGTTCAAGGCGAGATCCTAAGAACTCATAGAGGAAAGATCTGGATTGGATCACCTCTCTCGAGGATATGCTTTGGGGGGTTTTGCAGGGCCTCTCTGATCTTCGGGATGAGTGCTCCTGACTTGATGGTGAGTTGATGACCTGGTTCAGTTCGGAGGAAGTTGGCGAGGCCATAACCAACAGATTCTGGGACGGCGTTCGCCTTTGTAGATGAGTCGCACCCTTGGTGGTCCCAAACTTCCCTATCAACTTCTTCCAACTACGGAACACTGGTGCCTGGCTTCAATCAGAGTTAGTTGACTCTTCAGGAAATGGTGGGGAGCCTTCGCCTTGTTCACCAAGAGGCTCCCAACCTTAGGGTCCTCCTCCGTTTGGGTCATAGTGTGATAGACCAAAAATTCTATTAAAAATCCAGTAGAGTTTCGTCTATAAAATGGACGTCTGCCAAATGTAAATCCTATACAGAATCCACAGCATACATACAACATAAATACGGGATCCTAATTGCCACAATAAACACACAGGTGGCACCGTCGTGGTAACTTCGGTACAACGCCGGCTTAAAATGGATGCTAGCTAGGAACCGATTTCAACCATAAAAGATACCTGCGGAAGCTACTACATCTATTAATGAATAGCGAAAATGATCTAAACATCCATCATCATCATGACATACATATAATCATAAGCATCAAAATAATTATTACAATATCCTTGCCTTATACAAAATAATAAAACTAAGTTCTTGAAAGCTTGCCAATCCCTATTAGCTACCTATCCTGCACTTACAGCCTATCCGGACTCACTGGGCATAATGGCTTGCTTATCTGGAAGGAAAGAGAAGTAAAGGTGATCTAACAGCTCAACAAGTGCATCACAATCAAAAGTAGTAGACAACACAAGTGAAGATAAGGGAAAGAGAAATAATCATGAAAGAGATGTATAAACGGGAACATGATCAAATATGCTTTGGAATACAATTCATTTATCATTGGGATATACTTTATGCACGATTATTCATCTTTGTGGATCAAGGTCAGTAAGCCTTATAAACTAAGTGTGCGAGAGAACGAGAAAAGAATGATACCCCATATGATCTAAGGTCACAAGCTCCTATTATTGACCGAGAGGCGAGCCATCTACTTATCATGACTGTAGACGGGCCACAAGGCCCCAACAAATTTTTTTCGAGGCCCAGAGGCAGTCATCGTCCTTCCACAGTAATAGTCAAAGGCTTGCCAAGAGTATTACCCGCTAAAATACGTGGTCAGGATAATCCTAAAGTTTCTACTATAATGCTATTGGTAAGGCAAGGGGTATTACCTCTGTATCACAATTCTATGGTCCTAGTTTTACGGGTTCTTATTCTTTTCAGGGAAGGTCCACCACAATTCAATTCACAATATCTCTATCCGGGAGAATAGTTCGATCACATATCACATTGTGGACTTCCTTCCGATTACATATACGATTATTATCTTTCATTCGGATTTAAGTCTTCTCATGAGTCAATTTAGATGCATGGATGTCATAATGCGTAGGAAAGATTAGAATTCCTTACCACATTAGGCAATTATTACTTTGTGGGCTTCCGGAACACATTTTTTTACATACGGAGCACAAACACATTTTTCGGGGCTTACAATTAGACATAAATTTCATAACAATTAAATGGGGTTAAAGCATGCAAAATTCTCATTCATTCTTGGGTGAATAGTGTCAGGGCCATTTTAGAGCTTCCAAACGTCATGAACGGGTCGATATTTGTGAGATCGGATGCCTGGCCGATATATATGCATAATTAGAACATGATGATTCATATTTTGGGGTCAATTTAACAAACAATCAAAGGGAAGGGGGAAAACCCCAAATCCGGTGCAGGTTAGGGTTTGGTGAAGCCAAACCGGGCCAAACGGGAGGGGAATCGGGTAATAAACCATAAAAAATTTTGGGTACTAATTATGGGTTACATATTTTTCACAATTTGGGTGGGTATCGGAATGATAATACCCAATAAAAAAATGAATAAAAATTAAAACTGGAGATAAAAAAAGGTATGGGAGGACTTGCCTCGACCCGAACTACAACATTTATAATAAGCTCTCGGATGGATTCAGACTCCAAGGTTTAGATCTCCTCCTTTTTCTCTCTAGCCTTTATTCTCTCTCTCTCTCTAAAAAGCAGAAATGGCGAAAACATACCCCGAATGAAACCCTCGCACATTTAAATACTCTGACTAGCCCTCGAGCGCCAGTAGCACGGTAATCAGGCCCATCGTTCTGCCAACACCGCGCTTCAATCGCTCGTCGAGTTCCCTTCAAGCAATGCATTCTGCCAATGCGCCAAGCCGCCACTGGAGCGGCCGTCGAGCGCGGCCCTTCTGTTATATCAGCCTGGGCCTTGTCTCGGGTGCCCCTTGGGTGTGAAGGTTTTGCTATTTGCGCCCGAGTGGTGCCTCGGGCAGTCATTAGGCACTGAGCACAGATCCATCTATTTTGCTTCCGGTTTTAATTTTTCTCATATTTTAAGCTTAATTTTGATTATTATCATTTTAATTACTTTCTAATTATGACATTTTGGAACCAAAACCTCACACATAGGCATAGGCGGCATCTTGTATCCCTACGTCAGATTGATGCTCCTCGATGTACATTTTGGCCCTTTAATAAATTAGTTATACCTTTTTGATCATTGTTGCAAATGTTTCTATCTTTATGCTAAGTTATTTTTATTCAAAGTTTCATTATTCACCAACTAAGCATTGTTGTCATTATCGCTGGGCTTGGCACGGAGGCAAGGTGTGAGGTTCCGGGTTAATGAGAAAGGTAATTAAGGATTAATCATTGTCTTAGTAATTAATTGTAGATCAATTGATTTATGTAGAGATGTGAATAAGGTAAAATGGTGAAAAATATATGAATTTCCTCTTCTAAGGTTCGGGAGCAAAGAACAGCGCCGCCGCCGCTCGAGCCGAGCGGAAAAACCGGGCGTGTTTGGGCCGCTCGCTTCCCGCTCGAGCTCCGCTCGAGCGGGCGGGCGCAGACAAAAACGCGCCCGTTTCTCTCTCCCGACATTTTTCGTCGTGAGGGTTTCTAGAGAGAGGGGCCGCGTTTTTAGAGTGAGAAAGAGGGAGAACGAGGCTTGAGAGTCCGATTTGATCCAAGAGCCAGTTATCAAAGTTAAAGCACGCGTCGAGGCAAGTGTTTTCATACCCACTAACTTTCCTCTCTCGTTGATTTTTGTTGTTCATCGATTATTTTCGTGTTTATACCCTCCCAGGGCTTCGAAAATACAATACCTAAGACTCAAGACTAAGTATTGTATAATTTGTCCACCGATTCGTTCGTTGGAAATTCGCCCAAACCCTACCCACGGGATTTTGGGGGTTTTCCATTTCCCACCGTTAGATTGTTAAATTGACCTCATATTATGAATCCCCATGCTCTTCTTGTGCATATATGTTGGCCGTGGGAAAAATCTGTGCGTTCGGACCCGTTCGTGGTCTCCGAGTCCTCTAAATCACTGTTCATCCGTGAATAAATTGGTAAAATTGATCTCAAGTACTTCTATATAATTTTGATGGAGCTTATGTGATGTGTTGATGTGGAAATATAAGCTTGAATTACATAAATTGTGCATTGGAAACATGGAAACGAGTCGAGAACTTTTAAGGTGGTGGCTGTCCACCGAGGTAAGAATTCCAAGTCCTTGTAAATATTGTGCAAAATTGTGATAAAAGATAATCTCAAAGAAGAAATTAAGTCCAAAGAGTAACGGGGAAGACCCACTTGGTTGTTGTTGAAACCGTGATCTCCCCGGATGGAGACGTGTGGCAGGAATGAGAATTCCCGGTGGTGTTTGATTGTGTGTTGTGTAGTGGGTCCTCCTCCCGAAGAGTCAAACCTTGAAACTAGGACCGTGGTTGATAGGAGTGGTGTCCTCTAACTCGCCACGTACTTCATGGCGGAAACCCGGGGAATACCAGCCCGCTCTTGTGAGTGGGTGACGACATGGCAAGTTCTAGGACACTACGGTGAAAGAACGAGGATTGCCCCGGTCCCCGGGGTGTGGGGCGTGTCGTTGAACACTACATATTGAGATGTAGTTGACTCTGCGGGATTGCATGGATGCAACCGAGGGTCGTGTGCTACCGACCGAAAATAGTAGCCGTGGCTTTAGAATGTGTAGCTAACACATTACTTTCCTCGTTCTCTTACTTCGTTGGCTAGTACGATCTCTACTAGCTCCGTGGTCCATAAAGATAATTATTTAAATAAAGAGGAATGAAATGAATCAAGTAATTCAAGTTCTCTTCTACCTTTTATGCTTCTTGACTTGTTCCTTTACTCTTTCTTTGGTACCATCTATCATTTGCTAGTTAGTGGGATATGATTTCATTTCTTTCGGGTTTTATGCTCACCCTTGCTTTATGTTTTTAGGATGAGAATGCATTGATGCTGATGAGTCTGCATAGATCATAGAAGCTTGGTAGCTATCTATCTTGCGTGCTTGGCTCGAGACTTGGACTTGGATTGGCTTGATGTATGCCAAGGATATTTTGAGTTTTTAGCTTTTGTATCAGTTCAAACTTATATGGAGATGACTTATGCTAGTAGATAGTGGATGATGCATATGTATTAGTCTCTATATATTTTAGGTTTACATGCTTCCGCAGTTATATCTTATGGTGATGTCGGAGTCCCTAGATGGCATCCTTCTTGGCCGGTGTCTTTTGATTTTCGAGTCGCGGTGCCACCTTGGTTTTGTGGCTTTTAGGTCCTGTGTAGTTGATGTTGGATTTTATTTGAAAATTGTCTGTGGATTATTGTGCAGGGTTGTGTGATTACAGGTGTTTGTATTTTGGAAAGGTCCGATTTACAAACGAACTCGCCCCACGTAGAATTTGTAATTATTATATTATTATTTTGTCCTTGGATTATTGACGAGGGTTATTCGATGGGGAATAACCTGTTACGTCACACAAGGGTTCGACTGTGCTCGTTCCTACGGGAGGAAGTCGTGACACTTTGGTTTTATGGGGTGGTACTCTTTCCTATGAGAGGATGTTGTCGCACGTCTGTTGTTGAGCCTCACTAAGGTTGGCTGGATTTCATGGCTGCAGTGCTGGGTTTTAGCGAAATCAAGGTCATCGTCCGCGTGTAACCACTGGTGTTCGGTCCCATTGGGGGGACATCATCGCTTTTGTGCATCTGATCTCAATCTGTCGACCGTTGTTGACTGATGGTACTCTTCCCTGTTGGAGGGAGTTATCACACACATGTTGATGAAGTCCCCTAGGGTTTGTTATGACTGCCTAGCTGGGGAGGTCTGAATTTTGTTCGAAATCCCACCGGGCCATAGCATTCGACTGCACTTGGATCACTCGGTAGTCAGAACCGAGGTTTGGTCTTACTTTGGTAGGGTGGTTAGCAGGTCAAGCATTTTCACCTGACCTAGGGACAATTTAGGTCATCTGATTTTATACAGTTACATATAAGCATTTATATGAGCGATAAAAAAAATTAAATAAACAATTATTTTATTAATTTAAATGTGGTACATTTTACAAGTATTTTGAATGGCGCATGCTAGACTTATCTGGATTTGGTGGGGGGTCATTGGTAATATGTTTTGAGGAGGATGTCATTTCATGTCCTTAGGATTAGTTCGCCATTTTTGGGTCAGCTTGTACACACCATTTCGGAGACTTGCTTAGACTAGGAATTGCCTATCTCAATTCGGGGAGAGTTTGTTGCTATTAGAATTTTTGCCAGTTGCCTATATACCTCGTAGATCGAGGCTCTCACCTCAAATTAGTGTGACTTCGCCTTTTTATTACAGTACCAAGTGATCTACTGTTGACAGGCTGCTGTGCGCAACCTAGTTGCATCTCTGGCTTCTTTGAGAAGGTTGGGATATTCTCTGAGTTGTTGAGAGTTACTGAGTGGGTTGAAGCTCTCAACCCTGAGACTGGATAGTCCGATCTCTACCTGGATAACCACTTTAGTCGCATACATAGGCTAAAGGGTGTCTCACCGGCAGGTTCCCTAAGTGTCATCCAATACAACTAGAGTAGGAAGAGTAGTTTGTCTACCCAAAAGCCCCTAGTGTCTTCTAGCTTGCTCTTTAGTCTGTACAATAGGGTTCAGTTCGTTACCTACTGTAATGTATCAATTTTTAAATATTGTAATTCGGGTAATTAAGTTAATATAATCAAGAGTAGACTTAATCCACGTGGAAAATTATGTTTCAGAAGTGGTAGGAGGTCCTGGCTTGGGGCGCTCCCTAGGCGCCTTAGGCAACGCTGCAAGCACCCAGGGCAAGCGCTAATCTACGCGTGGGAGCACCCATTGGGCACTGGCTTGTGCTTGAGCACCGACCCGAGAAATAAAATGTAAGGATTGAGATTTCATTATTCATAATTCGATAAACTAAATTAAGTTATATTAAATTAATATCAATGAATCGTAAAAATTCAGAAACTAGGAACTTACTCCGAAATGAGATAAAAATTTATTTGATACAATCGACTTTAATTTTGGTTAATAAATGATAGAATGAATGATACGGAAGTAATTCGGTTAATAAATTCTCAATCGATTAATAATCAAATTAACTTCGGTTGACGACAAAATAACCTGATTACTGAAATTACACCCGATTAACAACCGAACTTGATCCGATTGATTAAATATAGCTAAATCAAATAAAAATTAAATCGCTAGACTCGATTTGTAACTAAACAACTTTTGGTTGATTAAATTAGTGTTCCGACGGACCCGAAATCAGCCCGAAAGCTGCCAAAACGTTCGGACAATAACCTAACTAAAATTTATTATCAAAATTAATATTTAGAAGAATCAGATAGCATCCATATAAAATTTTATACACTTAGAAAAATTGGTGAAAATAGGAAATTAGAAGAGGGCTGGCCAACATATAAAAATTAAGCCAAATTTTATACACCCTTAGCACTTAAATTTTAGTTGGTTTTTGAGGGATACATGTCATCCCCTTCAAGCTCCAACACTTCAAATAAAATTAAAGAAGGAAAGGATTTTGGTGGGGCTAGGGGAGAAGGAAGACACGGCAACCACTCACACAGCACACACACCCCCTCCACATTCCCCTCCTTTATTAATTAAAAGAAAATTAATTTTTTGTGTGGCTAAATCTGGGGGACACATGGCACTCAAGAAGGCTTAACATATATCTAATTTACCACCAATAAAGTTCCAACAAGTAACTTAAGGATAGAGTAACAACTTAGCATTTTGCATGGCTGAATCATCCTTTGGGCAGTTGAGAATTTGCCGCCTTTTGGAGCAGGTGGTAACACCAAAAAATTTAACCATTGACTCAAAATTTTAGGAGATAATTATATCTAGAAATTCATAAAAGAAAATAAAAAAAAAACAGAGGGGGGAAAGGGAGAAAAGAGAAGCCAACACAGTGAGAAAAACAGAACCAAGAAGTTGCTCGACAGTTTTGAGAAGAAGTTTCAAAAATTATTCCACATTAAATCGGGCAAGAACTCCTCTCCCTTTTTGATTTGTTGTTAAATTATTGATCTTATCTTGAAGTATTATCGGTCCAATGCTTAAAATACTCATCGGATCCATACTAGAATCAGTGAAGTTCAGCAACATGTCAAAATGGGACTCTGTTACTAAACTCTACTACATCTTGCTGATATCCGAATTGTTTCATGTCTCATTTGATCGATTTATATCATGAAATTTTTACTGAATATACTTTAAGATATTAGCTAAAGAACCATATTTTTGTTATGAAGTAATCATTGCCGCTACCATGTTAGAATATCCAAAATTCAGAAACATGCATTATGAAGATGGTTTTGCAACCTACTGTTATGCTTGCTAATTTGCTAATTTTTACTTACTATTAATGGCCGATTTATCACATGAAAATTCTAGTGAAAAAACTTTAATATGTTCTATAAATCACAAAACTGGCCGGTTCGATGTAAACAGTGTAGATAGGCAGATTGAACTGGATGAAAACAGAGCAACTACAGGTGTTGAATTTGGCTGCTGTTTTCACCAAGGTTTAGATTGATTCAAGCTCTATAAAAATTATGTAAGATACTTCAATGAATCAATATTATTTCATAAAATTGGTATAATTTTATAAGCTCAAAATGTGGTCGAGTCAGCCCAAAGAAAAGGAAGCGTCGCTGAACTGGCCAGAAGCAGAGCTGTGCATGAAAGAGCAGTGTATAACTTTGAACCGGGCAAGAATAAACATGGAAACTTTATATGAACTGGTCCAAAATTTTGTGCTGATTTCGGAAATGTATAGAAAATAATTTTTCATGGTGATTTAATCATTGAACTAGGTTTCACATTGATAACTGGACTAACATCAGTAATTATGTTAGGATTGGCAGTTTGGGAAAATTAGGCCGATCCGGCCTCCATCTGACTATCAAACAGGATCAAAATTGATTACCAATTAGTTAAGATTATTATTAATATTGTGTAAAAGTGGTTCATTAAAATAGATTGAACGGACCATTGAATCGGATTCCCAAATGAGCAGTCGAACCCATCATCCATGTGGATGCTGAATCTGGCAATCCATTTGATGGATTGAGCTAGCCATGAATCGGTTGAACCAGAAGCCGATCCGGTCATATTATTTAGTACGAGGGTTGATCTATCACCATATAAAATGGTTTCCAAAATACCTCAATTTGGTTGCTAAACCGGCCCTAAAACTGAAATTGCCACTAAACTGGCCGATTTACACTTAATTGCCTATTTTGCTAATTTAGTGTGAACCAACTGAAAAATAAATAATAAACTGGCCATATATGGTATGTTAAATTAGTAATAAAGTGATATATCATATAAATCGATTAGCCATTGTAAGAACTATATGTTAAAGATATTTAATGAATCAGTTTCTAAGGAATTGGCTAATTTGGTAAGTGAATCGGTCTTTATATATACTCATTTAAAATAATAAACCGGCCACTTACTATATGAATAATAGTGAACTGACTCACATGATATAACTGGTGAAATATTATAAAAAATCAAACCAATCCATAAACTAGATTTCTGATCAAACCGGTTAAAGAGATGAAATAAAACCGAACCAGTTAGTGAACTGGTAAATTATGAAATTCATGGACCAAGAATTGAATAATATATTGTCTAAAAATAAGTTCAGCACTTGTTAAAATTTATATGAATTTATATTACATATTTATATGATTTTATCATGAAAATATACAATGTATTTTATAATGATTTCATTACAAATATATATGATATATTTATGCATGAGTTTATGCATGAATGGAAGCTAATAAGATACCAAAAAATAATAAATTTTTTCTAAAATGAGAAAATTAAGTAGAAGAAGTAAGATTATAAATAAGGGCTTTCACTATAAAATTTTAAGAAGTAAATAAATTGAATCAAGAATTTATTTCAGCGGATAGCATTCTCTGATATGCCTTAGGATATTATAGTGTAGATCGTTGTCTGAATAAGTATCGCTGTGCGATTTTGACCTCGTCTACCGAGAGATAATAGGTAGTACTATCTTGTCTTTGGGATGTAAATAAGGAAGATAAGGCCTTTAATTTGTGTAGAGTGAATACAATCTATTATATTTTTGGGATATAAATAAGGAAGAAAGTATCGCTGTATTATGCGATTTTGGCCTTTGATTGTGTAGAGTGAACACAATCTAGACATCGATTAAATACTCCGTTAGCTGGTAAGGTCTACTAATTTTGGTTCCTTAAGATATATAAGGTAAGAATGTGGTGACAAGTAATAAGAATTAAGTATAAGAAAAAGAAAAGCTAATTGTATCATGAAAATATTCTAAAAATATATATATTTTTTTACATGCATCATGATAAATATTCTTCATTATGAATTATTTTAAAGATAAATATACATGTCCTTAACTATTGTATTTTTACCGAATATTTGGCTTACTCTATTGCTGTTTTTTTTCCTTCAAATGTTTCATAGGAGTTCAAAATTGGTAAATAAATGTAAAAAAGAACCAATAAGTATACGGTAATCTGTAATGATTTAATTGGTTTGTTTTAAGTAATGATGTAAGAACTTGTAATTTTATAAACATCTCAAAAATATAAGTTTTTAGTCTTTGTAGTTTAGAAATATATTTGTAAATTTCTTATGGTTATTTTGTAAGTTTCAATATAATTTTTATATGATGAGTTTAAAATTTTAGTTGGCATTTTTTCATATCACAAGTTGACGTTGTATTATGATCGAATGATTGTCAGAGCCATTGATATCTGCCTTATTTTGGATCCTGTGTAATATGATTTATTGTGATTTACCAAATTGTTTAGATAAGTACACGTTTTCTATGATTAAGATGAATATAAGAATGTGGGACATGACATAAAAACCCCGTGAGGGTTTTTGGGAATCATTTTCTAGGTGTCCCACATGAAGGAGAGAGAGAGAGGAGATCGAAACTCTCGGATTTGAATCTGGCTTAGAATTAGTTGGAGAAGTGATAGATTGGGTCGAGGTAAGTACACTTATACCATTTTCTTTCTTTTTTTGCACTATTCATTCGATTGCATTGACTATTTTTATCTCGATATCCATCCATACTTTTATTTTTATGTTACCTAAAAATTGAGCATATATATATTGATTTCATGTCCAATTTCATAATTTTTGGCCAGTTTTTGTACATAAATCCTAACCCCGTGCCCGAATGCCTTCACTCTTCAATTTTTGAGACTTTTGCATGAATGGACTCTAAAATATCTTTACCTATGCCTTAATTATATTAATTTCTCTATTGGGTGTCTGATTCAGCAGTTTTATGTAAAATTAGGTTCGCCAAAACCCTAACCCATGCCCCCTTTGGGTTTTATCTGAATTGTTTGTAATTTATATATGATTTGACTTTAAAAATTTGTAACCCTAACTTTATGGATGCGGGCACCCCTTATATTTGGTATTTATGTACATATATTTTATATACGTTAATTTTATATAATCCAGGACATTATTAGACATAAATCGGGATGTTATTTTACATGTACATTGCATATATTATCTTGTGTATACTTCAAAAATTATGTTATATGTGTTTATGAAGAAAATTTATTATCCGAAAGTTCTAAAGTCATGTTTGACTCACTGTGGTAAGAATTTTAATTTTTTTCATTCTTTATGATATTCATACATATAATTTAAGTTATGTGAAAACTTAAACCCAAAAGAAATATAAAAATTATGTAAGTATATGAAGAAAATGTCACAATTTGATATGTGTATGATTCTTTCTTTTGGAGTGAGAACTTTGTGAAAGAAATTTGGTAGACTTTCCCTCAAAAAATAAGAAATTGTGAAATATGGATCACGAATTTATATTTCAGAGGGTAGTATTCTTTGACATGTCATTGATATTACAGTAAAAACTAAAGAATTATCATTGTCGTATTTTGTAGCGGATGATATTTCTTGGCATATTTTAGTATGCTATAGTGGAAGATCGTTACCTAGTAAAGGGCCACGTGCAGCTGAGGCCCTGTCTATAGGGATTATATATAGATGCCCGCTTCTAGGTCTTGAATAAGGAGATGGCTTTAGATTGTGTAGAAGCAAACACAATCTAAACTTTGATCTTTTACTCTTTTAGTCAGTAAGGTTACTAGTCTCGATCAACAAAGATAAAGAAATTTATATATGTTTTGGAACCCTAAGAGAAGAAAGATAAAATATAAAAAGTTATTTATATTCTGAAAATGTATTTGTTCACGTTTCATATTTATATATCCTCATTATACTCTTTTATCCTTCATCTACTTTATCTTGTATATATTATTTATTATCTTTATTTATATTATATTTGTTGAGTATTTGACTCACCCTTATTACTTTCTTCCTTTCAGATGAGTACACCCTTTTGCCTGATGAGACTGAGTAGAGCTTAGGAGTTAGATAGGCTGTAGATCTCGATATGAAGAGCTTTTGGGACATAGTTTTGTGATTTTTGTACCCTTATGTAGTGCTTTTGTATATCATGTGGAGGAATTGTATATTGATGTAATTGTATGTCTGATGATATACGTGTAGTTTAGTTCCAACTGTATTTGATGGTTGTAAATAATTTCCTAGGTTTTTATGATTTTCATAGGCACCTAGTGGTGTCTTGTTTGAGCCAACGTCATACCCAGAGTTATGACGTTGGTGCCATATATTTATTGTTGCTTTTGGATCCTGTGTTGAGTTGTATTGCAGTTGTATATTTGTTATACAGGATTAATGTGTAGGTTTTGTATTTGTTTGGCAGTCATTTTTCTACCAAAATTGTGCCAGATTTTTAGTTAAAAATATGGTACGTCACACCTACACTTGCCCGTTTGCTTGCCGATAGGTGACAGAGGTGTGGACCAGTATGATTCCCAAACTCAAATAATACTTGGTGAAACATTTGCCAATGAATTGGATTCCATTGTTGGTCACTATGACATCAGGAATTCCAAATCTACACATAATACTCTGCCAAATGAACTTTGTTGTATTCTATTCAGTTATTCGAGCCATTGGGGAGGTCTCAACCTACTTCGTGAAATAGTCGATACTGAGTATAACAAATTTTCTCTATTCACCCCCACTATGTGAACGGTCATAGAGACTGTAGGGCCAGTAGTTCCATGTAAGGCTGATGGAAAATGTTGTTGTGGATTTGACAATTCTTGTATTTCTTCATAAATTTCACGGTGTCTGGCTCCATCATCGGCCAATAGTAACCTTGCTGCATTACTTTAAAGGCAAGGTTCTTGTGTTAATGTGTGACCCGCACGTGCCGAGGTGCACCTCGCTTAGCGTGTAGTCAGCTTCTTCTAATGTGAGACACCGTATATAAAGAGTGGAGTACTCTTGGTGATATAGCTTCTTGTCCATGGTGGTATACTTGTCTGCTGTCTTTTTTACACACTTGGTGTCCTAGAGGTTTTCTAGCAAACTGCCAATGGTGATGTACCTTTAGTATGGGGTCATTCAGTTTTTATCATTGGATATCTACAGCACCTCCTACTTTAGCTCTTCTATGCTTGGGGAGTTTAGAACCTTTTGCATGTCTTGAGAGTACTACTCTTGATTCCATTTGATAAATATTATTTATTTATACGATTCTCATTGGGGGTCTTATTATTATCTTATTACTTATAGATTCTTGACTTCTAAATAATTCAAGCTCATTAGTAGATATAGATGTATCTTCTTACCAATCCTAACTGCCAAAGTAACGGGCTCAATTGATTGATATTAAAAACAATTTTGCTTTTCCTTTCACTGTGGTTGTACTCTTGTTCAAGAAAAAAATGTTATTCATATTGAGAATTACTTTATTTTCACTTGAATTATAGAATAAATTTTGTAACGTTTTGGGATAACCCTTAGATAAACATTTCTCACTTCTTGATTATTATTTGTCCACATTAAATGTTTTAATATGAGCTTGACAACACCATATCATGAATTATTTTAAATTTGATTTTTTACTAGTACATTATTCATTGAGCTTTAGGAACTAATCTAATAGATATCTTGTTTGATATATAAACAACAACTTCTAAAGTATTACCCCAAAGAATATAAGTAATTTCAATATGCTCACATGGATCAAGGAATATTTAAGAAATTCTACTTGTTTTTTATTTTTTTTTTGCTGCACCAATGAACTATGCCATGGGAAGTTGAATGAGAAACGATGCCATTTTCTTGGCATATAATAATACTTTTATTATATTTTAGTTCCATTTCTTATAAATTATATATCCATTAAAAGTGTCATTTTTACTTTTAAAGCTGTTAGGTAGGTTATATGATGTCTATACGATGAAGGTTCACGCAAGATTCATTCGAGCAAATGTTTCTACAGTGGATAGAGTGGACATAGCTCATGCATGACTAGGGGATGCTTGTGCACAACTAGGAGGCATTTGTGTGCAGATAACAGAACGGGTGTCGTATGTGTATACCCAAGGGGTACATGTGCGCAACATGTATTGCCTTTGCATGACTGATGTGTGGTCAATGGATACATGTGCATTAATGCGATTATAAAAGGCCTTTATGATTTTAGGGCACAAATGTGAGATCATAATTAATATAAGGGCACTATATGAAGACAGAGAAGATGGAAAAGAGAACGGAGAAAGATTTTTAGTATCCGGTTGAGATTTGATTCAAATTATATTTTTTGCCTAGGTTGGATATGTTATTCTAATATTGTTTATAAGATATATTTCTATTTGGTTGCTTATTTTTTTAGTATATTCTTGTCTTGTGGATTTCAAAGTTGTTAGGGGTTGTATTTAATGACCATTCACTTAAACTATAGTAAATAAATCTCAGAGGAGGTTATTTTTTTAACTGATAATTTTTATAATGAATTTTTTAGGGTTTATTCTGTACCTTTTTTCAATTAAGAAATATTTTTTATGTTAAATATTATCATATAATTTATATATATTTGGTTGTATAATTTTATTCTTTATACTTCGGTAGTGTTTGATGACTGATGATTGATGGGGGACTTGAGATTCGTTTCCTTTGTACTGGTAGTGTACCTAATTTTATTTCTTAGAAATTTTAACAAATGGTATTAAAGTGTGGGATTTTCCTGTGTGTGAAAATTAATATTTAATAGCACCGACATTAAAGGGATTGCAATTCTAAATTAAGCAATTTATTGGATAAAATAATTTTAATCTTTGGTAAGGACGACCGATGAATGTTGTAACATGGAAAGGAATGGTTAAAGTGCTAAAAAATAAGGAAAAAAAGTTAGAGATGATGAAAAATTGAGAGTGACAAGATATAAGAGATCTTTCTAACTACACGATCAAATTATATCTTGTAGATGATATTTTTCAAGAAGTTATAAGTTTGTCAGATCTAGCAAAAATATGGATGAAGTTAGAGGGCTAATACAAATTAAAGTCTTTGACATTAAGGTTGCACGTGAATGAGTGGTTCCATAACCTTTAATTGTTGGAAGGGAAAAAGTTTTGAGAAGTACTTTGATAAGTTCATTTAAATTTTAATGTAAAAATCGACGCTTAATGAGAAAATTAAGGATGAAGATAATGTATTGACGTTGCTAGCTTTATACAATTATATTTTTACAATTTTGTTTCTTAGAATGGATATGTTTAGTTTTGATGATGTCATTATTTCTTTACTTATAAATAAATTTAGATAAAAAAAAAGTAATAATATTTCAAAAAATCCAAATACGTAGTGTTTACTGGCGATTGAGAGAAGGGAAATAGAGGGAGTGAGCTGTTATGTTAAAGAGGTGGAACAACTTATCTAAATATAATGACATTGAGTGCATTCATTATGACAAGAAAAATCATATGAAATTGGATTGCTTCAAATGAAAGCAAGAGAATGAGGTGGTAACAAGCAAAAAGGGAGGAGGGATCATGACAGCAATAACTGGTCCTCTATTATTATCTATGAAAACCTTTTAATTGTCAACTCAAGAGAGATACGGAGCTTTGCAGGCCACAAGACAATTTAGATGATGAATAATTGATCCTAACACCATGTGATATCAAGGAAATCTCTCTTCACCTCGTATGTACCTCGGATAATGGGGTATTAAAGGTGGGTAATGATTGCTCGTTGAGGGTAGCGGGTATTCTAGACGTTAGCTTGCAAATAAGTGATAAGATGAAACTTCAGTTAAGGGGCATGCAATATGTTTAATATGTTTAGTTGAATTTTATTTTGACCAGGATGCTTAATGAGGGGGACTTTTGTATGGCGTTAGAAAAGGAAAATGGAAACTGACCAACACCCGCGCTGACACTGTTCACCCGACCCGTTTTGGTATTTTTGTATGATTTTATTTTATTTAATTGACATTTAAATTATGTATAATTATATTTGCTCAATTATATATTCTGAAAATATTATTGTGAACCATTTGTGAAGAAATTATCGACCGAAAGCTCTAAAGTTATATTTGGCCCGATGTGATAAGGATTTTCTAATTGTTCTAAAGTATCATGTTAAATTATATATATATTTAAAGTACGTGAAGATTTAATCCCACAAGAAATAATTATCCATATCTATATATAAGAATTATGTAAGATGTACAAAGTACAAGAAGGGAATGCCACAATATCATATGTTCATGATCCGTTTTTCCAGAGTGAGAACTTTGTATAAGAAATTCGGTGGACTTTTCCTTAAAGAATAAGAAATCGTGAAACCTGGATCACGGATTTATATTTCAGAGGGTAGTATCCCCTAACATGCCATTAATATTACAGTAAAAACTCAAAGATTATCCTAACCGTATATTATAGCGGGTGATATTCGTTGACATGCCTTACATGCCTTAGGATATTATTGTAGAAGAACGAGGATTGTTTCTGGTCCACGAGAAATATTATGGCATATGTAATATGGCCCTGTATGTCGGGTTAAAGGTATACCGCTCACCATAGGGTGTTGAATGGCGTAGGTCGCGTCTTAGAATGTGTGGAATCATGCACATTCTTTTTCTCGTTCTCCAGCATCGTTAGCTAGTAAAGTATATTGGCCCTGATTTATAAAGATAAAAAAATTTATACATGTTATAAAACCCTAAGGGAAGAAAGATAAAATATGAAAAGTTGTTGATATTCCATTTGTTCACGTTTCATGTTATGCATAATATATCATGCTCCTATCCCCTTCCCCATTCTGTTTTAATTATATTGTATATTATCATTTATTATATTACACCTATTGAGTATTTGGCTCACCCTTACTGCTTTTCTTGTCTCCAAATGAGCACGAATTTATACCCGATAGGACGGAATAGAGGATTAAAAGTCGGCTAGGTATGAAGATCTTGGAGGATAGCTTGAGGATTTAGTTCTGTGGTCTTTGTACCCTTATGTAGTAACTTTGTATGTTTTGTGGAGGATTTATGTATTGATATAGTTATATATCTGATGATGTACATGTAGTGTAGCTCTCACGCTGTATTTGATGGTTATAAATGCTTTCACAGGTTTTTATGGTTTGTATAGGCACCTAGTGGTATCTTATTTGAGCCAACGTCATACTCAGAGTTATGACATTTGTGCCATGTGTAGTTGGTTGCTTATGGATCTTGTGTTTTGTGTTTTGTGGATTAGGTGGTTGTTATATAGGGATTTATATAGGTTTTGTATTTATTTGGCGGCCATTTTTCTGCCGAAACTTTATCGGATTTTGGTTAGAAAAACGTTGTTTATCACATAAACCATATAATCAACCCTCTTAACAATTCATATTGCATTCAGCCATAGGGGTTTAATACCCCATTCCCTTTTTTGTCATCTCATCAGTTATTATTTATCACGAAACTATTAATTATCAACTTATTCTTAGAAGAAGTTATCAATATATCCCTTAAAGTCTGAAATTTTGAATCCCCTCCTAATAATCAACATGCTTTAATTAAAAAAATCATGGAGATTACACTAGAAGTAACAACTCTTATCTAATGTTCTTAATTGTCCTTTTCAAGCAGATATGGCAAATTGTTCCCTTTCTTTATTTGAGACACATACTCCAAATTTTAAGGATGGAAAAATTCATTTTCACAAGAATAATGAAAATTACTTGATAGAAATTCGAGATTTAAATAAAGAAAATCACAAGTAAACTTGTCATAGGATGGATACTCCTCACTTTCTTCTCCTTGGTGGCTCTAACTTGGCCAATCTTTTCTCTCACTTCACACTTAAATGACTACCAAAGAAATTAGAAAAAAAGTAATAAGATAAAAGAGTTTATAATATCAAGGAGGGGAGTTAAGCTGAGGTGGTTATTTCCCTCTCTTGGATTCAAAAAAGGAGAGTAGTTACTAAAATATCTCATCTCAAGACCTCTTCTAAATGTTAGTAGTTTGTTTTCTTCTTGCTTATCTAATATTATCTATGTCAAAAGAAGGAGATATCTTAGCTCAATTTTCTCACAAAACAAACTAAATATGAAGAATTCACATTTTACTCACAAATGTAGCTTGCTAACCAACCAAGTTTGGCTTCCTAAGATTGTGTCTACCACAAAAGTATACTAATATTTTACTTCTTATTTTGCCTAGCCAAGTTCCTTCATGAATATCAAGTATTATTTTCAAAGTTAGATGATAATATCTCCAACATAAATTGAATAATAACCATTCAAAATCTCTCTTGGTAACATAGCTAGAAAGGGGGAAAGAATTGAAGTTAGGATGGTTAATCCACTCCTATATTTCCTACAAAAAAACATTATCTCACACTTGGTTATTTTAATCTCTGACTTTCAATACCAAAATCAAGCTAACAACTTAACCAATTGACTACTATAAAGGGCAGCTAAATGGTTCAAAGTTAGTGTAATGCAAAACTAATTTTTCTAAAATTTTAGTCTATACTCCAAAATTTATCCTATTCATTGTTTTAATATTATTTATTGTAGCATCATGGACTGACCAAGAATAGGTTAAAATATAAATATTTCATACTGTAACGGACCATAATTCTATCAAAAATCTAGCAAAGTATAGTCTATAAAACGAATGTTTGCCAAATACAAAATATGTATAAAATCCTGTATAACATCTATAACACACAAATACAACACATACACAAGATCCCAACTGCCACAATTACGCAACGTGTGGTGCCGATGTCATAACTTCGGGTACGATATTGGCAGAGATAAGATGCCATTAGGTAAACAAATATAACCAGAAAAACCTACGGAATCTAATACAGCCATCACATATAGTGGAAACTAGACTATACATCCACCATCATTATCATCTCATACATACATAACCATAAGTATCAAAATAATTTATACAACTTTTTTATCAATAAACAAATTATGTAGCTAAGCCCAAAAATCTCTCCGAATCATGTGCAGCTGCCTATCCTACACCTACGGCCTACTCGGTCTCATCTGACATAATAGTGTGCTCATTTGGAAGGAAGAAGAAGTAATGGTGAGTTTAACAGCTCAATAAGTGTATTATAAGCAAATAATAAACAATATACACGATCACATGAAATGATAAAGGGGATGGGAGCACTCTATATCTAAATGAAAAAGGGGATAAGAGGGAAGAGATATGTAAGGATGCACGATGACATGAAATGTATTTTTTTTTATGCACTTTTATAATTACATTGATCTTTACGGATCAGGACCAGTAAACCTTATTAGTTAAATGTGTGGGAGAATTAGAAAAGGATCATGATACTCCATATAATCTAAGGTCATGAGCACTTATTTTAGATCCAACAGAGGGGCCATTTATATATCATACCTATAGACGGGTCGATAACAATATGCTCCCATGTCTCCCGGGGCCCAGAGGCAATTTCTCATCATTTCATAGTAATATCCTAAGGCTTTTCAAGAGTATTACTTGTTACAATACGCGACCTGGATAATCCTTGAGTCTCTATTATAATACCAATGGCATGCCAAGGGTTATTATCCATTGTAACATAATTCAATGGTCTTAGTTTCATGATTTCTTATTTTTTTGAGGGAAGGTTCATCATACTTCTTTCATAACAATTTTCTCCATCCAGGAGAATAATTCAATCATATAATAATTTGTGAGTTTCCCTCCAAATGCTTGTGTGATTTTTATCTTTTTTTTCGGATTTAAGTTTCCTTGTGACTCAGTTTGCATGCATGGATATCATTATGCATAGAGAAGGTTAGAAATTCTTACCAACGATAGACAATTATAACTATGGAGACCTCCGTACCACATTTTCTTCACGTACGGAATACAAACATATTTTTTCAGAGCTTACAATTAAACACATGTAATTAAATATAGCTCACATAACAATTAAATAAGGTGGAATCATGCAAATTTAATTATTTTTTCAAGTGAACAGTGTCGGGGCCGATTTAGAGCCTTTGAACGCTGCGAACGGGTCGATTCTTGAAAAATCGAACGCCCAACCAATGTATATGCACAATTAGGACATGGGTAATACATAATTAAAGACAATTTATGCATAGGGTTTGAATTGGAAGAGATACGGGTGCTTGGTGCGGGTCTAGGGTTTCGCTGAAGCAAAATCTGCACGAAATGTGGGGAAATCGAGCATCATATGGTAAATAAATTATGCTAGGGTCATGGGTTCCATGTTTATCATGATTTGGGTGGGTATCGGAATGAAAATACTTGGGATAAAAATAAAGAATGAACAAAAGATAGGAAAAAATAGGTATGAGTACACTTTCCTCGACCCAATCTACCACTTTTATAACTAGCTCTCGGATGGATTTAGACTCGTGGGCTTTGATTTCCTCCTTCTCTCTCTAATTCATTGTACTCTCTCTCTCTAGGGTTTGGTCTATGCAAGAAATGAAAATCGCGAACGCCTTACTCGGGCTTTAAAACAGACTGGCACCAGGCGAGCGCGGGATGCTCAAGCCTATAGTGAGCATGCGGAGGGTGCCCTCGCCACTGGTTTTTGTGCCACCTTCCAGGCTCGAGCCAGTGGTGAGCTCGGAGCTCACTGGTTTTGGCGCCTACTTCTAGGCTCAAGCTTGCAGTAGGTTTGGCCATGCAGTTTGCTGCACTAAGGCTAATTTTTAATTTTTTTTTCAAATTCACTTACCCCAAACTTAATTATGTTATTTATTTTAAGTTAATTACTAGAATTACTATATTTTTAAGAATCTGTATCTTATAATTCTCCCCTACTTATAAAATTTCGTCCTCAAAATTTAATGAATTTAAGGAATTAATTAAACCTACGTACCTTAGAAAAGATGGGGATACTTCTCTCAAATTTCATCCTCTCTTTCCATGTTACCTCCTCAGGGGAATGATTCTTCCATAAAACCTTCACGAGAGGGATCACCTTCGAGCACAAAATCTGATCCTTATGATCTAGGATCTCTACTGGCTCCTTCAAATATGACAAATCCTCGTTGATAACTAAGGGACCATAATCAATAACTTGCGTCGGATCGTAGACATACTTTCTCAACATCGATACATGGAAGACGATATGCACCTCGGCCAACTTTGGTGGCAACGCCAACTGAAGGGAATCACTAGATTTGGTGTTAAAGAAAAATCAAAGCTACGTTTCATTGGACCCTTTGAGATTTTGGAGAAGGTCGGACAGGTGGCCTATCGATTAGCGCTGCCACCGAATTCAGCTGATGTGCACAATGTTTTTCACGTCTCAATGATGAGGAAGTACGTTCATGATTTGACACACGTCATTGATTATGATCCATTAGCTATCAATGAAGATTTATCATATTCGGAGGAACCAGTATAGAATTTGGATCGAAGAAACAAGATTTTGTGCTTGAAGACCATCCCTCTTATGAAGATTTTGGGGAGAAACCATTCTCACGAGAAAGTAACGTGGGAAAGGGAGGATGATATTTGAAAGATATATCCCAATTTATTTCAAGATAGGTGCGTTTGTTAATTTCTAGGATTCGTTAATTTCAATGACAAAATTTTCTGAGTGGGGGAGAGTTATGAGGTTTCGGTTTTTAAAATATCATAATTAGAAGTAATTAAGTTAATATAATCAAAATTAAACTTAATATATGCAGAAATTTAAATTTCAAAAGCAGTATAGGGTGGTGGAGGAGTACGCCCGTCGGGCGCCCGAGGTAGCACCAGGGGCACCCATTCCAGTAGGCTGGCATCTATCGGCCACTCGAGCGCCGATGGGAGGTACCAAATCCTGAGCATGCATGCTCGAAGCACTCTGGCTATGTGCCTATCTCGATCTCCTTCTCTTTCTTCTCCTTCACACACACTGTCTCTCCTTTCTCTCAAATCTGGCATGAAAATGATAGAAAAAGAATCGTGAATGGCTTCAATAAAGAGACTAGTACTCAAGCGCCAGTTAGGGCGAGTTTCGAGTGTGCCTGCTTTGGAACGAGCACTCAAGCACATAGCTAGCGTGCTTTGAGTGTGCATGCTCAGGATTCGGTACCTCCCATCGGCACTCGAGTGGCCGGCAACTGGCGCTTGAGTACTAGTCTCTTTATTGAAGCCACGCATGATTCTTTTTCTATCATTTTCATGCCAGATTTGAGAGAGAGGAGAGAGAGTGTGTGTGAAGGAGAAGAGAGAGAAGGAGATCGAGGCATCGAGTCCGTTTTCGGCTTAGAACTAGTTGAAGAAGTCATAGATCAGGTCGAAGTAAATACACCCATATGCTTTTCTTTCTCTTGTTGTATTTTTTGTTTTGTCCCTCTCAGATATTTTTATTCCGATACCCGTCTAAGTATGTATTTTATGATACCCATATTTTGAGCTTATATATATGTTGATTTTATATCCAATTTTTAAGTTTTATGAGGTATTATGCTTCCAATGAAATCCTAACCCCATGCTCTATATTTTCTCCAGTATATTTTGGGATTTATATATAATATGGACGTGAAACTTGGAACCCTAGCTTATGAACGAGATTAATTGGTATTTATTTATATGTATTTTGTATATATTATTTTGTATGTTTCAAAAATTATGTTGGATGCTTTTGTGAAGGGATTTATTGTCCAGAATCTACAAAGTTTTATTTGGCTAAACGCGGTAAGGATTTTCTAATTTTTTTTTTCAAATTTTATGTTAATTTGTGCATATGTTTGAAGTCATGATAAGATTTAAGTTCCCAAGTAAATGACAATTTGTATATATCTCCAAGAAATATGAGAATTATGCAAAGTATAAAAAGAAAACTCTACAATTTGTTATATTTGATGATTTGTTCTCCAGGGAGTGAGAAGTTTGTGTAAGAATATGGTGGACATTCCCTTAATATTAAGTAATCATAAAACTGGAGCAAAGATTTATATTTTAAAGGGTAGCATTTTCTGATATACCTTGGAATATTACAGTGGTAGATCGAGGAATACTCCAAGACTATGGGAGATGCTAAGGTGGCATATATTTTCTAGCATTGTATATCGGGTGAAAGGTATACCGCCCGCTACGAGACGTTAAAGTTGAGGTTTGTGGGTAGCGCCTTAGAATGTGTAGATGCAAACACATTCTGTTCTTCATTCAACTATTGCATTAGCTAGTAAGGCCTACTAGCTCCGATCCTTAAATAATGAATAAATTTTCGCACGTTTTAGAACCTAAAGAAATAAGGAATAAAATTTTAAAAAATAAATGTGTTTCAAAAAATGTATTAAATCATATTTCATATTTATGCATCTGTATTATACTTCTATTCTATTCTCTTGATTTATTTTGAATATATTGTTTATTGTCCTCGATTATATTGTGCCTTACTGAGTATTCGGCTTACTCATTATTTTCTTATTTTCAAATAAGATGAGCTTATGCACGATGAGGTAGAGTAAAGATTAGCAGTTGGTTAGACTGTGGACTTAGAATATTATTTTGTAGACTCAGATTTTTATGGTTTTGTACTTATGTATAGAAGGTTTTTGTACATTTTGATGGATATGAATTCGTTATATTAATATTGTACAAATTAGTTTAGTTTTGATGTATATTGATGATTGTACATACTTACACAGGTTATTATGGTTTGATTTTTGGATACTTAGTGGCATATCTTATGAGTCGATATTGTTTTTGGAAATACAACGTTGGTGCCATGAATGGACCGTGGTGATTTGGATCTTGTGTGTTTATTGTTGTAATATGTATATATTTATACAGGTAAATTGTACATGTTTATATTTAGTTTGACAGTCATTTTACAGATAAGACCTTGCCGGTTTTCAATTTGAATTTGGTCCGTTGCACCCTATTAAGCTTTTAACTCACCCATTTTTCACATTTCGATTAGCAAGCTTGGGATCATTTGGTGTCAGAGTTGGATTGGTGGGGTGTTCCTCAAGGGATATTTTATGTAGATTTTATGAGTTTTTGTTGAATGAAAAATTGTGCATAAGGAATTGTAAGATACAGTTTATGATTTGTTTTTGTAAACATGTTCGATGTTGATTTGTCTCGTGACCGTTGGATTGGCTCTTGAGAACCAAATGTGGCGATAAGTATGATCTTGCTATGATCTGGTTTTTTGTTATAAAAGTTGAATGTATCATATCATAAATATTATTTTATATTAAAATCATTTATGATTTTGTGCAACAAATAGACTGAGAATGTATGAATTTGTTTTATGTTGAAGATTTGGATCATGGCATTAGAACGGCAGTGGAGTTGCACGATGGAAACGCATTGCATTATCTTAGGATTAGTCAATATGACATTACATTATTTGACTTCTTTATTGATTAAATATTTAGTAGCATTGTGTCATTATCCAATAATTTTAATTTAGCTTATGTTAATGATCCAGATTGAGGCATTTCATGTCTCCAATTCTAAAGAGGATGCCGCAAACATCTTCAATAGTGGGGGTAGTACGCCTGCCCCTCACTTATCAAGGAACTGAGGAGGTCGCAAAAGGCCTAATTCAATTGCTATGCACACGACTGCCTCTAGATGGAAGTACCCAACAAGTCTTTTGTAGTAAAAATCTCTTCTCGAACCTCCTCCATGCTCATAGTAGAGGTACCATCATCCCTCGTGAGGGAGAAGATCCTCCTATTTTGCTTGTCGATTAATGTTCTGAAGAAGAACTCCTAACGTTGAACTTCTTCTAAAAGCCGATGAATTTTAGCTTTCTATTTGGAAAGGACTCCAATTAGATTAAAACTTGCATATATTCACAGCCAAGAACTCTTTCCTGTTAAATAAGTTCCATGATTAGAGGATTAAGTTGAGTAGCCAAGTGACACTACCTAGAACTGTTTTAGCAGCCCTTACTGCAACTGTAACGTCTACCACCCCTATACGAAGATTCAATGAGACCCGGCATGCAAAACTATAATTTGGTAATAGCTTGGTATATGGAAACTCTAGTATTATCTGTTAGATTTTAGATCATTTTCTTATAAATTTTAAATTTATTAATATATTATCTAGTAGTATACTCAATATTATATGAGAATTAGCTCCAGTGAAGGTATTTTTTAAGTGGCACATGTGGTTAATGATAGGTATATGTGCTAGTATAAATAAGATTTCAGTACCTATCTAAAGGGTACGTACATGACTTATATGACTTATCTAAAGGGTTTGCACCTAAAGGGCATACTTGCATGGTTTGTCTGGAGTTGCGCTTGATACGGACATGATAGGCCATCATACATCGACACTAATATTAAATATCCTCATACGATTTTAGGACAAGATCTAAGAGTATTTTTAGCATAATGGTAAACTACAAATTGGGAGAAGGGAGAAAAGATAAAGGAAAAATATTTTCAACATTTAGTCAAAATTTGATTTGAATTTCATTTTTTACTAAACTTGAGTATGCTATTTTGGCCTTAACTCTAGGGCATATTATGGATTAGTTGATCATATTCTCGTTGTATTCTTTTCTTTTAGGTTGTAAGTAAAAAAGCACGTTTCGTGCTAACGAGTTTCGACCCCAAAAATTATAGCGGAAGCAATATATATATAAATATCCGATACACGTAAAGAATATTTATTTCTAGATGTTAATGATACAACAAGCATGCACGAATTAAATAATTAAGAGCAATAAAGATAAAGACTCAATTTTTGGTGACGAAGTGAAAACTCGATACCCACGGTAATCGAGAAAAATACTCCGGGCATCAACGGCCAGGGAAGCAATGCACTATGAAAATCAACTTACAGACCGGGTGGTAACGACGCGCTAACCTAGCCGACTTACTCCTGTCACGTGATCCCTACCAAGGAACTCCTTGGATTTACCCGCGGCAACGGAACCGGACTCCTTCCGGTCTTCACGTCAATCTTCCCTCGAACCACTTGAATTTTCAATCATGAACGAGTCTCCTTTTTCACGAACTAAAGTCTCCAATGATGGTAGAAGGATAAAAGTTTCAATGTGAAAGAAAACGGGTGAGAAAACTAGTTAGAACATGTAAAGTACTCTTGTAGTAATTAGTTTTCTCAAGAGAAGTAAGAATAATTGAGCTTTTGAGGCTTTCTTCTCCAAAGAGGCACGTAAATCTTCAGTCCAAAATTCTTAGGGTTTTAAAAAAATAAGGCTAGTATTTATAGTGGAGTCAAAAACGCGTTCAAAAAAACTGCCCGTTGGGCCGGCGCTCGAGCGAGGCACGAGCGCGCGGCGAGCGAGGCTCGTGCGCGCGGCGAGCGACCGTAGGGTTTCGTGGGAAACCCTGCGAGCGCTCGAGCGGGGCTCGAGCTCGCAGCGAGCGGCCCCTATTGAAATTTCAGCTCGAGCAGTTCTCGAGCTCCTGGCGAGCCGGGGACGTTTTGGACTTTAGGCTCGAGCGGGAATCGAGCGAGAGGCGAGCGGGAAGGCTTAGGACGGGCTCGAGCGAATGGAGGGCGGACCGAACGAACTTTAACCCGACAACCCACAACCCGACATTAATACAATAATACATATGGTCACGGAATATGCCAATTAGACAAAATGTCTCTAACAATCTCCCCCTTTGGCAATTCCGTGACAAAACTCAAAAAATAAATAAATACAAGTGAAACACGGGTTCAGACACCACCGAGATAGAATCCGTGTACATGAAAACCTACGCCTAGTGATACAAAAAAGATACAAAAAAATAGCTATACGAGAGTTGCTGAGGCGATGTGATGAAAACTTGCTTGACTGCCTGTGTAACTTCAGTTTTCTGATCAAGCAAGGTTAGTACCAACAAGGCAAAAAAATAATAACACATAACAGCATGCATTGTACATAAGCATAAGAAGCTACAACAATGTAACATACACCAATTCTCCCCCTAACGAAAATAATCAATACTCCCCCTAACAATAATAATAAACTGAAATAACATGAAAATAACAAAAATACCCCCAAAATAAGCATGTACTCCCCTAAGCTCCCCCTATCAAAGTGAATCAAGTCTCCCCCTTTTTGTCACGAATGCCCAAGGGGTAATGTAGCTCATTTTTCTTAACCCAGACTTGTCTCACTGAATGCACTCTTACATTCAAACTTTTAACTTGTGCATCCAAATGTTGAAGGTAATCAATAAGTTTATTCATGTTTAGCCCTAGTCTTTGGTTATGCAAAGGATTCATGGTGTAGCATCGTGGGCGAATGTGACCAACTTTCCCACATGCATGATAGGTAGGCACAAACTTAGGGATGAAAGAATTGTTCATAGCCTTGTGATTACCTAGATTAGTTGAGCCAAATCTGTTATTCACACGTTGAGGCACGGCCTTGATGACTTTGGGTGTGTAGGCATGTTTGTGTGAAATTTTGTGGCGGGAATAAACACAGTTTTAGGTTTCACGTCAGTTTGTACAAAATTTGCAACATACCCCAAACCCTGTTTATTTCCACCAATTTTTTCCAACCCGAGCATATGATCTAATTTTGTAGACCCATTTATGAATTGTTTCAAATCTTTTCGAGAGGCCTCAAGTTCAGATTCTAAAGTTGTTATTTGCTTAGTAAATGAGACTTTCAGATTCTCAATTTCTTGAGTTTTAGAATCTAATTCGGATTGTAGAGCTAATCTTTCTTGTTCCAACTCAATGACCCTACTGTTTAAGGTTTTATTTTGTTTCTTTACTTTCAAGCATACCCTAAACAGTTTGTCATAGGCTTCTTGAAGACCATCAGATTCAACTTCTGACTCATCCACAGAGTCAGCAGAGTGATTAAAGTCTTCTACTGAGTGGTCACACGTAGAGGTCATAAAAGCCATGTACTTGACAGGGCCATTTTCAGAACATGTTTCACCTTCTTCTGCTTCGTCATCACTAAGGGTCACATTAGCTTTAAAGGCTTGACCTTGTTGGCGTTTAAGGTTGGGGCATTCAGACCGATAGTGGCCAAAGCCTTTACACTCATGACATTGGACGCCTTGGGTAGTTTTCGATTTGGAGTCCTTACTCTCACGTCGGTCCTTCTTCTCAAATTTATGTGATTGTTTTAAGTCCACATCCAGTTTTTCTGATGAGTAGTTATTTTTCTTTAAGAATTTTTTAAAATTCTTAACAAATAATGCAAAATCATCATCGCTACATGATTCTTCATCGAAGTCCCGATTTCGCTCTTCCCTACTTGATTTTAGAGCAAGTGATTTATTCTTCCTTGATTGTGGCAATGTGTGCTCATAAGTTTGTAGAGACCTTACAAATTCTTTTATTTTTAATTTATCTAAATCTTTGCTTTCTTCAATGGTGGTAACTTTAGGTCTAAAGCGTTCAGGCAAAGATCGAAGGACTTTTCTTACAATCCTATTTTTCGGGATTCGTTCTCCTAAATTAAATGTAGAATTTACAATATCATTCAATTGAGCATAGAACTCATCAAAGGTCTCATCATCTTTCATTTTTATTTCTTCGAATCTAGTGGTGAGCATTTATAATTTTGAATTTTTCACTAGTTTCGTGCCTTCGTGAGTAATTTCAAGGATATCCCAAACATCTTTAGAGGTCTCACACATTGAGATACGTTTAAACTCATCGAGAGATACAGCCATAAAAATAGCATGTAACCCCTTACTATTCCAATTACATGCATCAAGTTCCTCTTTGGTCCATGAAGATAGGGCTTTGGGTTCGTTGCCCGAGGAACTAGTGGGTGGAGTCCACCCAACTTGGATACGTGCCCAAACACGCTCATCTAAGGATTTTAGGAAGGCTCTCATTCGGACCTTCAAATAGGCATAGTTACTCCCATCAAAGAAGGGAGGAACGGAGAGCGATCCACTCGTGTACATCTAGATCGAGGGTCACGGATCGGGGTAAGTCTCTGATACCAATTGAAAAAGCACGTTTCGTGCTAACGAGTTTCGACCCCAAAAATTATAGTGGAAGCAATATATATATAAATATCCGATACACGTAAAGAATATTTATTTCTAGATGTTAACGATACAACAAGCATGCACGAATTAAATAATTAAGAGCAATAAAGATAAAGACTCAATTTTTGGTGATGAAGTGAAAACTCGATACCCACGGTAATCGAGAAAAACACTCCAGGCTTCAACGGCTAGGGAAGTAATGCGCTATGAAAATCAACTTACAGACCGGGTGATAACGATGCGCTAACCTAGTCGACTTACTCCCGTCACGTGATCCCTACCAAGGAACTCCTTGGATTTACCCGCGACAACGGAACCAGACTCCTTCCGATCTTCACGTCAATCTTCCCTCGAACCACTTGAATTTTCAATCACGAATGAGTCTCCTTCTTCACGAACCAAAGTCTCCAACGATGGTAGAAGGATAAAAGTTTCAATGGTGAAAGAAAATGGGTGAGAAAACTAGTTAGAACATGTAGAGCACTCTTGTAGTAATTAGTTTTCTCAAGAGAAGTAGGAATAATTGATCTTTTGAGGCTTTCTTCTCCAAAGAGGCACGTAAATCTTCAGTCCAGAATTCTTAGGGTTTAAAAAAAATAAGGCTAGTATTTATAGTGGAGCCAAAAACGCGTTCAAAAAAACTGCCCGTTGGGCCGGCGCTCGAGCGGCCGTAGGGTTTCGTGGGAAACCCTGCGAGCGCTCGAGTGGGGCTCGAGCTCGCAGCGAGCGGCCCCCTACTGGAATTTCAGCTCGAGCGGTTCTTGAGCTCCTGGCGAGCCGGGGACGTTCTGGATTTTAGGCTCGAGCGGGAATTGAGCCAGAGGTGAGCGGGAAGGCTTAGGACGGGCTCGAGCGAATGGAGGGCGGACCGAACGAACTTTAACCCGACAACCCACAACCCGATATTAATACAATAATACTTATGGTCCCGAAATATGCCAGTTAGATAAAATGTCTCTAACAGTAAGGAGTATTGAGAGAATTGGATTCAATTATTATTCCCTCGAATTATAATGAAGGATTCTCGAAAGAAATTATATTTGTAATCTATTACTATTTTATAGTGAATATTTTTCAGAGATTGTTATATTTTGTTATAGTTTAGAAAGATTTTTTTCATATTAAATATTATTATACAATTTTATACGTTTGGTTATATGTACTTCTTTTGCTTAAAGGTATGGTATTTAATGATTGATGGATGATTCAAATTTATTTTCACTGCAATAGTTATGCGTGCCTTTTCAGTGAATTCCAGTAAATTATATTAGAGAGTAGATATTATGAATTATAAAACTACAATTTGATGGCATCAATGTTGAGAAATATGCTACTCCACATTGAGCAATTTAACGGGTAAAATAATTTTATTCTTTGATGAGAAATAGTAAAATATTTTGACTTATCAAGGAGTGGTAAAAGTTCTAAAGAAGAAGGAAGATAAATAGGAGAAAATGAAAATTGAGGAGTAGCAAGTTATGAGAGATTTGACAAATTACAAAATTAAGATGAATCTCATGGACAATACTTATTAAGAAATCATTGGTTTGTTGAATATAATGGAAGTTTAGATGAAATTTGAGGGCCAATAAAAGTTTAGGTCTTTGATATTAAGGTTATAAGTGAAGAAAAAAATTTTATGACCTTCAGTTGTTAGATGAAACAAAATATAAGAAAAACTTATGTGAGTTTAATTAAATTTTAAAATAAATGTCAATACTTGATGAGAAAGTTAAAGATGAAAACAAGATGTTGTTGTTGGCTCATTTATCAATCTCATATGATCATATTGTCTCGATATTATTGTTCAAAAAGGAAATGCTTATTCTCGATGAGTTCATTACTTCTTACTTATAAACGAGGTTAGGTGGGAGGAAAATGATGTGACTTTGGAGGAACTAAGTATCTCGGAGTCCTCTAGTGTTCGAGGATACGAAAGATCAAAGGGACTAAGGTAGCAAGTCAGAGAGGAGTAATAGTTAGTCTAAATTTCAGGATATTAAGTGCTTTTTTAATGGCAAAAAAGGGTATACGAAGCAAGATTGCTTCAAGTAGAAGCTTGAGAAGGAGAAAGGTAGCGAGTGACAAGATAGGAGAGATTATTATGGCAATGATTAGGTTTTTATTCTACTTGCGAAGACTTTCTAGTAATCCATGCACGGAAGATATAGAGTTTCATAAGCCACAAGATGGATTGGATGATAAATAGCAATTTCTCACATTATGTGATATCAAGGAAGTCCCTCTGTATATCCTATACACCCAAGAGTATCAGGTATTGAAGATGTGTAACAATTGCTTATTGAAGATAGTTGGTGTTAGGGATATTAGCTTGTGGACAACCAACAGGGCAAAACTCGTGCTAAGGGACTTTTAATATATTTTGAATATCTAGTTGAATATGATTTCAACTAGAAAGTTTGACTAGGAGGGTTTTTGCATAGCATTTGACAAAGACCAATGGGAGTTCTTGGCTCTTTAGTTATAGTAAGGGGAAGTATTCAAGTTGATATTTGACGGAAGCTTTAATTTTGAAGGGCAACACCAAGGTAACCAATGGGTAGATTGGTCAGTGTGGCGAGAAGAGGAGGTTAAGGAGTGTAAAGGGGAGCAACACTACCAAGGAGAAGAAGTTGAAGGGGAACGGGAATATTCTAGGTTTGATAGAGTAAAAAGAAAGTATTGTTTAAGTTTACAAAGTCAGATACCAGGATCTTTGTATAGGGAAGGTTGCTAAAAGGCAACAAAAGATGGTTGTCTGTAAGGAAGAGGTCTCTTATAAAGTCATGAGAAAAAAATTTATTTATTTTAAGGTTATTTTCTTATGAGTTTTATATTCATTGACATGTCATTTAGAGGTAGGTTCAATTTTATTTGGGAATTCACTCAAGTGTAGACATTTTTGGAGTAACGCATAATGGGCCCATGATGGGCACATATGCTAGAATGAGTAATATTTAAACACCTGATATGTGCTTAAAAGGTGCATGTGTGTGGCTTGTCCTAAAGGTTCGTGCCTAAAGGGCACACACATATGATTTGTCCAAATTAGTATTTTCAACAAAAGGGCACTGCATGAAGAGATAAAAAGGAAAAAAGAGAGATGAGAAAGATTTTTAGCCTCTGATTAAAATTTGATTTGAATTTTATTATTCACTAAATTCGAATATGTTATTTTAATATTGATTTTAGAATATATCACTGGTTGATTACTTTTATTTTTATTATATTCTTCATTTGTGTATTGCAAAGTGTGTTGAGAAGATTATTTTCAAAGTGTGTCGTAGGGTGTGTTGAGAAAATTATATTCAACTATTATTTATTTAGGTTATAGTAAAAGGCTTTTAAAGGGAGTTATATTTGTAACATATTATTTTATAGTGAACATTATTTGAAAATTATCATGTCATTTTTTTCTTGATTTAGAAGGGATTTTTTATGTCAAATACTGTTATGCAATTTTGTGTAGTTGGCTATATGTGTTCTATATGTTTAAAAGTTTGGTGGTTATTGATTGTAGGAGACTTAGATTTGTTTCCGCTGCATTGGTTATCTGCATATTTTAGGTGAATCCCAACAGAATCATGGTACCACGCTTTTCTAACCAAGTGAAGGAAAAGAGAATGATCAGAAAGAATTTTTTTGAGTTAAACATTCCTTTTTTCAGAAGAGAACTCCCTTCAGCGAGCAAGAGAGAAGGGAAGTGATCTGAGATACCAGAGAGGGGGAAAAAGGTTTGAAATCTCATTGGAAAGCACCCATTCACCATTGACAATGATCCCATCCCGCTTTTTAAATGAGCAATCATCCTCCTCTATTGCTCCACAGCAGCCTCCTATGAGGTTCATGATTAGCCCCTTAAACGGAGGAGAAGAAAGCATCAGATTTATTGTTTGGATTAATTAGTTTACGGCGGATAAATTGGTCCTTGCACTCCAAATTTGAGTGATTGCCCTCCACATTTGGGTTCTAGCCAACACAAATATGACTCACGGAAGTGAATCCATGAAGAAGCTTAGAGGCGATCTTCCATGCCTCTGCATCCTACACACGTCTCCACAAGAGCACAAATTTGGATATATGAGGGACCCCATAAATTTTTGGCATTTCTGATCTAATTGGTTCATTATGGCCTCTGAAAAGCCATCCTTCCACATTCTTAAAAAGTAAAATATATGAATCATAGAGATAGATCCTCTATTAATGACTTATATTTTTCATGTATTATATTTCTTAAAATATTAATCAAAATATGGTAATACTACTTAATGAATAAACTTTGTATTTATTCTAGGTCCAACTATGGATAATTTCTTAAAAATAAATAGTTACTTTGTGCACAAATATTTGAAAAAAATATCACAAATAAATAAAAATTTTATTAGAAATATCATTGTTCATGTAATAAAAATCATATAATGAAACTTAATCTCATTTTAGTTTCATGATCCTAGAATCTCTATGGTGGTATGTATTTTGTCAAAAAATCAGTGATAATTAATTCAGTGCTAATATACTCAATGATCACTTTTTTTTCTTTAATGTGCTCCTCTATGACTAAAATTTTAAAAATAATGTGTTTATTTCTACAACTATTTTTATTATTTTTAACTAAGCAAATAGCAACTAAATTGGTGTAATATATCCTCAATAGTCTCGAGATGTAATTCATTATCTAAGCCCAAATATGAAATTTCATATCCATAAAAAATGTTTTATAGCCACAAAATAAGAATCGAAGTCAAGCTTTATAGTAAAAGTAGCTGTTAGGGTTTGCTTTATACTTCTACAAGATACAGCTCCATCGGTGAACATAAAAGCATATCCAAATGTTGATTTATGTGAATCAATATATCCAACAAAATCTGAATTGGAGTAACCTAATACTTCTTATCATCAATTGTGTCTATATCTAATCATGTAGTCATTGGTACTTCAAAGATACCTAATTACTTTCTTAACAGTTCTTCGGTAATCCAAATTTAGATTACTTTGATATCTTTCTAATATTTTTACCGTAAAAGTAGTATCAAGTCTCATATATACCTGAGTATACATCAAACTTTTAACAATTGAAGTATATAGAATATTTTTTATTTGTTTCTTTTTAAAATTATCTTTTGGATATTGATTCAAATTAAACCTATCATCCTTCACAATCGACAATACACTTGGTGAACAATCTTTCATTTAAAATCTCTTTAAAACTTTATTAATATAGGTCTCCTAAAATAAATCTAGAGTATCTCAGAATCTATCTCGATAAATCTTAATTCCAATAATGTAAGATATATCACATATATCTTTTATTTTAAATTTATTAGAGAATAATTATTTTATCCTATGTAACAAAGCCTTATTATTGGATGTTAATAAAATATCATCAATATATAAAATAAGTAAACAGACCTTACTCTTACTAACCTTCTGGTATATATATTGATCTATAATATTCTTTTCAAAATTAAATAAAGAAATAACATTATTAAATTTTAAGTACTACTGATGAAAGATTTATTTTAATCCATATACTGACTTCTTAAAGTTATATGCCAATTGCTAATCATTATTAGAGAAGAATCTTTTTGGTTATTTCATATAAACTTTTTTCCTCTAAGTCACCAATTAGAAAAAAAATTTTTTATATCTATTTGTTAAAATTTTATATCAAAATAGCCAACTAATACAAATATTATATGAAAAGAATTTTTCTTAGATACAGGAGAAAAAGTTTCTGTATAATCAATTCCTTTTTTTTTAAAAAAAATCTTTAATAATGAATCTTACTTTATATTTTTTTAATGTTGCCTAATGTGTATTTCTTTTTTTTAAAGACCTATTTACACTATATGACATTTGTTCTATCAGACAACTCAATAGGATTTCAAACTCCATTGCATCCCACGAAATTCAACTCTTCATTTACAATATTATATTATGAATTTGATTCATTGTAGCTCTTAACTTATAAAAGGCTTCAGAATTATTTTTAACTTCAATATTATAGTCAAATTCTTATAATATACTATATAATTATTAAAAATTATTTATTTTATTATTTTGGTACATTTTTTAAATATTGTATCAATTTTTTTAACAGCAGCATATTATTCAACTATTTCAGGTAAATTTTAAATTTCCTAATCTATTGGAATGGTATTAGCAGTATGTAGAACCACATTAATTAGTGTTCAATACTGATTTGAACTTGAAAAGTATTGTATATAACAATTAATCTATTACTTAAAGTAAAAAGTTAAGAAGCTGAATTATTATTATAAGAAATTCTATTTCTAAATCAATTGCTCTCAATCATTCAGTTATTCTTAAAATAATTTATATTTCTTATTTTCACAATCCTAGTATTTTAAGATGAACAGTAAAATATATATCAGTTAAACCTTTTAACATATATAGTAAAATACCCACTTATAATTCTTAGATCTAATTTCTTTTCTTATGAGTTGTAAACTCTTATTTTAGATGACATTTTCAAATGCGTATATGTCGCAAACTTAGTTTTTAATCTTTCTATAAGTCAAAAAGAGTTCTTGAAATAGCTTTTGTTAAAATATGGTTTAATATATATATTATCATTTTAAGAGTTTTAGTTCACAATGATTTCAAAAGATTGAAGATACCAAGTATACTCCGTACCATATCTAATAATATTTGATTTCTTCTTTCTGCTATATAGTTTTGGTTCAAAGATCTAAACATAGTATATTGGGTAACTATTCTGTACTCTTGAAGAAACTTTGTAAATTGACCAGATATATGCCCATCTTTAATATATCTACCATGACATTCATCACGTGCTACAATGTCATTTATAAAATTATTTTAAAGATTATAGCCTACCGTATTAAACTGACACTCCCATATCTGTTTAATAGCTGCCAAACTGCCTTTTGTGGTAGAGAAGCAAATTGGTGACAATATTCTGCTCACTCAAAAACTACTTCATAAGTACCATTTTGGCAAAGGTGATTCCCAATGTGCTATGAAGGTGAACCTGATGAAATGGTATTATTCGGTCCAATGGAGTTTTCTAATTACTACTCTGGAATTGATAAGCTTCCCTCCCCATATGGTCATATAGGTTGACCAATGCATTACCGCCAGAACCTTCCTTATGAATATAAATGGAGAATCAATTGGATTCTTTAAGGAAGTAAAGGGTCTTAGATAAGGTGATCCACTATCGCCAGATCTCTTTGTGTTGGCTATGGAAATACTTAATAGAATCATTGAAATGAAGACTCGACAGAATAACAATTTTCAATACCATTGGAAGTGTGATCGAACCCGTACAGTGATGCTTGCCTTTACGGATAATCTTCTTCTCTTTTGTAGGGCGAATAAAAACTCTGTAAGACAACTTCATGGCTGCCTTAAAGAATCCAAATTGTTTTTGGGGCTTTAAACAAATAGAGATAAAAGTAAATTATTTATATATACCACAAATGAGTACACCGTATAGGACATCAAAGATATTATGGGCAACAAATAGGGGTAGCTCCCGATGCGATATTTGGGTGTCCCACTCATCACCACTTGACTCTTAGAGAAAGATTGTAAACCCCTTTTGAACAAATTGGTGAGGAGGGCGACCTCCTGGAAGAATAAATGGTTGTCCTTTGGTGGTTGGCTCCAACTCATCTCCTCCATTCTATCAGCAATTTACCTCTATTGGGCTTCGATATTCATCTTACCTAAAGAGGTGTTGAAGAAGATTGAGTGTTACATTCATAGTTTCCTTTGACATGGCTCCATTGAAGGAAAAACCATAGCAAAGGTAGCATAGAAGGACTTGTGTACTGAAAAAAATGAATGTGGATTGGGGTTCAAAAACCTCATCGCTTCTAACAAGGCACTATAAGTTGCCTTTTATTGAGGGTCATCACTAAAGATCCTACTTCTATGAGATCTTTATGGATTCACACCTATTGGATTAAAGACAGATGCATATAGGCCATCAAAGTTCCTAACTCAGCAGCATGGAATCGAAACAAGATCATGAAACTGTTCCCCGCTTTTCAGCTCAGTCTGTGCCATCATATTGAAGATGGTGCTAAGACTTTCCTATGGACCGATAATCGGCACCTATTAGGGCCACTATGCGATAGATACTTGGAGAGACTGATGACAGTCACTAGATTATCACGAGATACTAAAGTATAGAAAATTATTAGTCATTGAACATGGAAGTGGCCCAATCAATTCGATGTGGAGGTAGCTAGCATTTTGGACAACATACCAAACTACTATTTGAATGCATCCTAAAAATATGAGATCAAATGGTATGACAGCCAAACTATTGTCTTTACAGTGAAACCAGCATACAAAATATTCCAAGGTCCCAAAGACAAAGTGGTGTGGGGCTATCTTGTTTGGGCCCTCAACATATCCCGGCACATGTCTTTATTTTGTGGTTGGTTATTCGAAGGAGATTGAGCACTTTTAAATTGTAACAGCACCTTCATTCAATAACCTAGTACGTGTATACTTTGCAACAATGGGATTGAAAGCCAAGATCATCCATTTTGTCGATGCCCCTTTATAAATGGTGTGTGGTGGATGATGTGTCACCATGCAGAAACTAGTTGGCCATACAACGATTAGAACTCAAACATAATATGGGCAGCTCTCAAATGGAAGGGAATGAGCATCAAAGTATACTCCCTTCTGCTAATATTGGTTGCTACAGTGTACTTCATTTTACGGGAGCATAATAAAAAATCAGCATCGAGGGATGACATATGGCTATTCAATTTGATCACAGTCACAGTTCGACACAAGCTAAAAACGTCTTCCATTGGGTAGAACTAGTGCAACTAATCTATCATAACAAGATGGAGTTTGCTTTTAGCATGTATTAGTCGGAATTAAACTTAATACTATCTTTCATTGGTCTTGTTCATTAGTGAAGATTCTCTATTGCACAGAAGATCTGTTAGATCCCCGCTCAAAGATTGTAAACACACATCTTTTGATATCCATGCCTACCTTTCGCCTGTTCAGAGCTTGAGCACCGATTTCAGAGAAACCTGCACTTGTGGAACCCTCAATCTACGCTTCAATGTCGACTCGAGAGAAGCCACAATCAAGGCATGCTCGACCCATGCTCGATGTGAGGTTCCGGTTCCAAAATGGTATAATTAGAGGGTAATTAAAATGATAATAATCAAAATTAAGCTTAAAATGTGAAAAAAAAATCAAGATTGGAAGCAAAATAGAGGGATTTGTGCTCGATGCCTGATGACCACCTAAGGCGCCACTCAGGCGCAAATAGCAGAACATCAGTGCCCGAGGGATGCCTGAGGCAAGGCCCGGGCAAATATAACAGAAGGGAGCACAGGCCCAGATGCTTTTTCCAGTAGTGTGGCGCTCGACTACTACCTGACTAGCGCCCGAGGGGCCAGCCGGAGTATATATATGTGCTAGGGTTCATTTCTTATTATTTTTTCAGCTTTTCTGAGAATAGAGAGAGAGAGAGAATGAAGGCTAGAGAGAGAAAGGAGGAGATTGAAGCCTTGGAGTCTGAATCCGTCAAAGAGCTAGTTATAGAGATTGTAGATCAGGTCGATGCAAGTGCTCCCGTACCATTTTTATCTCCACTTTTAATTTTTATTTATTTTTATCTAGTATTATGGTTCTGATACCCACCCAAATTGTAAAAAAATATGTGACCCATGATTAATATCTAAAGTTGTTAAGGTTTATTGTCCAATTCCCCTCCCGTTTGGCCCGATTTGGCTTTGCCAAACCCTAGCCCACGCCCAACTCAAGATTTCCCCCTTCCCCTCGATTAATTACTCTTTTGTCCCTCAAATATCAATCACCATATTCTAATTATGTATATATATCAGTCGGTCATCAAATCTCACAAGTATTGACCCGTTTATGACATCTGGAAGCTCTAAAACGGTCATGACACTGTTCACCCGAGAATAAATGAGAATTTTGTATACTTTCATCCCATCTAATTTTTATGAAATTTATGTATATTGTTTATATCTAATTGTAAGCCCTGAAAATATGTATTTGTGCTTCGTTTGTAAAAAAAAAAAATGTATTCCAGAAGACCCCAAAATGATAATTGCCTAATGTGATAAGAAATTCTAATATTTCCTATGCATTATAGCATCCATGCATCTAAATTTACTTGTAAAAAGACTTAAATCAGAAGGAAAGATAATAATCATATATGTAATCAAATGGTTCTTCTGGATGGAGATATTGTGAATTGAATTGTGGTGGACTTTCTCTCAAATGAATAAAAACCTGTGAAACTAGGACAATGAAATTGTGATACAGAGGTAATACCCCTTGGCCTGCCAATAGCATTACAGTAGAGACTCAGGGATTATCCTAACCATTTATTTTAGCAGGTAATACTCTTGGTAAGCCTTTGGATATTATTGTAGAAGGACGATGACTTCCTTTGGGCCCCAAAAAAACATGTGAGGGCCTTGTCGCCCATCTATAGGCATGATATGTAGATGGTCCACCTCTGGGTCGATAATAGGAGCTTGTGACTTTAGATCATGTGGGGTATCATGATTTTTTTCTCATTCTCCCTCACATTTAGTTAGCAAAATTTACTGATCCTAGTCCATAAAGATAAATAAGCATGCATAAAGTATATCCTAAAAAGAAATAAATTATATTCCAAAGCATATTTGATCATGTTCCCATTTATACATCTCTTTTATAATTATGCCTCTTTTCTTTATTTATCTTCGCTTATGTTATCTACTGCTTTTGATTATGATACACTTGTTGAACTATTAGCTTACTCTTACTTCTCTTTCCTTCTAGATGAATAAGCCATTATACCCGACGAGTTTGAATAGGCTGTAAGCGCAGAATAGACAGTTTATACGGATTGGAAAGCTTTCAAGGACTTAGTTTTGTTATTTTGTATAAGGCATGGATATCGTAATAATTATTTTGATACTTATGATTATGTATATGTATGTCATGATGATGATTGATGTATAGTTAGTTTTCACTGTTCATTAATGGATGTAGTAGCTTCTCCAAGTTTCTTTTATGGTTGTAATTGGTTCCCAATTAGCATCCTTTCTAAGTTGGCGTCGTACCGAAATTACAACGTCGATGCCACCCGTGTGTTTGTTTTGGCGATTGGGATCCTATGAATATGTTGTATGTATATTGTGGATTTTGTACATGTGTTATATTTGACAGACATCCATTTTATAGACGAAATTCTGTCAGATTTTTGATAGAATTTTCAGTTCATTACAGTTGGTATTAGAGAAATGGATACCTTAGAATTGATCTAAATCTTATACGAAAACTTAGGATAGTATAGGCTAAGGTTGAATAAGTGAACGTAGATATAGAAAGACCAAGTTATGATAGATAGCTCTAGTTACTCTAGCTTGCGTAACTTAGACTAGGGCTAAGATAGGTCAGTAGTTTTATTTAATTATGTAAATAGTAATGCCATAATTAGGGTTTGTTCTTTTGACTAAACTATAATCATTCTTATTTTAGAGGTGTTTTCTAAAGTCAAGTATACCACCTAGACATGGAGGCTCACGAGGTGGTGGTCATTCCCAAAATCGAGAGGTTGAGTACTTGAATTTGTTGGGGTGTATGGAAAACATTATTGAGAATATGGAGCAGCGAATTCTTGCCCCTGTCCCTGCTCTGGCCCCTGTTTAGGCCCTTGTTAATCTGGACCATCCACATATGATCGCTTCATCCAAGAGTGAGTTCATGCATTTCTGGGGGAGCTCGACCCTATAAAGGCGGACGCGTGGTTTGAGAGCCTGAAGAAAGTGTTCACAGTGATTAGGTGCCCCGAGAAGGATCGGGTTTTGTTTGCGTCCTACTGGCTAGAGGGTGAGGTGTATCATTGGTGAATGACGAAGAAAAAGATGTTGGGAGTGCCTGAGGATGATATCACCTGGCAGATGTTTGAGGATATGTTTTTGAAAAATTACTTTCCTTCAAGGCTTCGTGTTCAAAAGGAAGAAGAGTTCATCTGATTGAAACAAGGCAGCCGGACTATGGCCGAATATGACGCCAAGTTTACTGAATTGTCACAGTTCGCTCGTATATGGTAGAGGATGAGAAGAGGAAGACGAAAAAGTTTTTATAGGGCGTATGAGATGATATCCGCAAGCAGTTGGCGACCCTCAAGTTGACGACCCATGCCGATGTATTAGATCGTGCCCTAATGCATGAGCAAGAACTCGCAAAGGAGGAGTTCTATAAGAAACAGTTGTCGAATAAGAGTGGGGTCAGTACTAGTTCTGGAGCTAGTTCAGGGAGGACGTTCAAGAAGTCTAAGCAGACAGATTCTGGTAAAAAGAGTTGTTAGACCTCGACATCATCTCAAACTTCAGTGGGCTCGTGTCAACATTGCGGGAAGATGCATAGAGGTAGGCTTTGTTTCAAGCTATCGGGTGCCTATTTCAACTATGGTTAAGAGGGCCATAGGGCTAAAGAATGCCCTCATCCATACAAGGTCCGTACTCTAAAGCCTGCGGTACAAGGAAAAACTTTTATAGTATCTGCCAGTGGGGCCAAGGCATCGGACGACATAGTGGAAGGTATACTCCCTACTTGTGGTATTTTTTGTTTAGTGCTTTTTGATTCTGGGTCCACGCATTCGTTCATTTTTCCTCGTTTGGCTTGTCGTGTTGCATCGTCTCCCGTGACCCTTGATTTCTCTCTAGTCGTATCCATACCTATGGGATCTTCTATTATAACCGATGTCTCCTACCCGGGGTGCGTTGTGGAGGTGAATGAGTTGTCCATAGTTGTTGGTTCGATCCTCCTGGATATGTGTGATTTTTGATGTTATTTTGGGCATTGATTAATTGTCCAAATATCGTGCAACTATTGACTGCTTCCACAAGAGGGTGGACTTTGCTATCTCGGAATGTGAACCTTTTCATGTTCAAGGAGTTAGAAGAGTGGAGGCATCTAATTTTATTTCTACTCTCTAGTTGTTGAAGAGTGGGTGCGAAGCCTTTCTTGCTTACACTAGTGTGGAGTACCTATATCGAGGATCCCCTATCGTATGGCCCCTGCTAAGCTGAAAGAGTTGAAGCAACAGTTGTAGGATTTGCTCGATACAGGTTTTATTAGACCCAATGTTTTACTGTGAGGTACTCCGATCTTGTTTGTCAAGAAGAAGGATGGGACCTTGAGACTATGCATAGACTATCGCGAGCTGAATAAGACACGACCATAAACAAGTATCCGTTACCACAGATTGATGATCTCTTTGATCAGTTACAGGGGACCCGAGTATTCTCTAAGATTAATCTTCAGTCCGGATATCATCAGTTTTATATCAAGTAGGAGGATGCAGCAAAGGCGGCTTTCCAAACGAGGTATGGTTATTATAAATTCTTTGTGATGTCGTTCAGATTGACTAATGCACCAGCCGTGTTTATGGATCTGATGAATCGGATCTTCTAGCCATACTTGGATAAGTTTGTCGTGGTTTTCATCGACGACATCTTGACTTATTCCAAGGATTGTACCAAGCATGAAGGGCACTTGAGAATTGTGCTTCAAACCCTTTGGGAGCATCAGTTGTTCGTGAAGCTGAGGAAGTGTGAGTTTTGGCTCAATGAAATAGTATTCTTGGGCCACGTCATTTCTAACGGAGGCGTCTTGATGGACCCGAAGAAAGTTTAGGCAATAATTAGTTGGAGTCAATCCACGACCGTGTTAGAGGTCCGAAACTTTTTAGGATGGCCGAGTATTACCGTCGTTTTGTGAAAAATTTTTCTTAGATCTCTTTACCTCTTACCCATTTGACGAATGAGGAAGTAAGCTTTGATTGGATCGAAGAGTGTGACCGAAGCTTCCAAGAATTGAAGGATTAGTTGACATCTGCCTTGATTCTGACTCTTCTTGATAATTCTGGTGGGTTTAAGGTGTATTGTGATGCCTCTAAGGTGGGGCTCGATTGTGTTCTCATATAGAATTGGAAGGTGGTTGTTTATGGGTCTCGGTAGTTGAAGACCCACAAGAAGAACTATCTGACCCATAATTTGGAGTTAGCCGCTGTGGTTTTACGTTGAAAATTTGGAGGCACTATTTGTACGATGAGAAGTTTCTAATGTACTTCGACCACAAAAACCTCACGTATTTGTTTTCATAGAAGGCGCTGAATATGAGACAGTGGCGATGGATCGAGTTCTTTAAGGATTATGATTGTGAGATCCAATATCGACTGGGGAAAGCGAATGTGGTCGTAGATGCCCTGAGTCGCCAAACTTATTTGGTGGCGATAATGTAGATTAATCAGATGAAGTTGCTCGACTATCTGAAGTCTTGTCACATCCGGCGCTATATCAAGGGCAATAGGATAATGTTATCCTTCTTATAGGTGCAACTCGAGATCCTCCAAAGGATCAAGAAAGGGCAAGTGAATGACCTGTTTTTGATGGACATTGCTGACGACCTTGGTAGAGACTCCTGAGTTAATTTTAATGTGTATGCTGATGAAATTCTAAGATTCCGAGAGCGGCTATGTGTACCAAACGACAAGGAGCTGAAAGAAGAAATCTTGAAGGAGGCTCATAGAACTCGGTACACGATTCACCTCAGAATAAACAAGATGTACCAAAATTTGAGAAAAGTGTTCTGGTGGAGGAACATGCGGAGGGAGATTGTTGCCTTTGTTGACCGACGTCTTATCTATCAGCAGTTGAAGGCTGAAAGGATGAAGCCTTCTGGCTTACTACAGACCTTGCCCGTCCCTAGTTGGAAGTAGGAAGACATTTCAATGGATTTTATATCTGGGTTGCCCAGGACTCTAAAGAACCATGATGCAATCTGGATCATTGTAGATCGGCTGAAGAAATCTGCTCATTTTATATCCATTCGGACTACATATTCCCGTGATCATCTGACACAGCTGTATATCAGCGATATCGTTAGGTAGCACGATGTGCGAGCATCTATTGTATCCGATCGTGATCCACAATTTGTCTATAAATTTTGGGAGAGCTTGCATCGAGAATTAGGAACGAATCTAAAATTTAGTACAGCTTACAATCCTCAGACTGATGGACAGTCTGAGCAGACGATTCAAATATTGGAGGATATGCTTAGAGTTTCAGTGATGGAGATAAGAGGAAATTGGGATGATCATCTGGCGTTGGCTGAGTTTGCCTACAGCAATAGTTTCTAGGCAAGTATCGGTATGGCTTCTTATGAGGCACTATATGGTAGGAAGTGCAAATCTCCCATTCATTGGGAGGAAACAGGGGATAGGCGTTTGCTGGGTCCGGATGTAATTCAAGAAATATCGAAAAAGATTGCGGTGGTTTTTGTAAAACTGAAGATTGCCCAGAGTCGAAAAAAAAGTTATGCCAATCGGAGGAGATTTGAACTTAGATTTGAGGTCAGTAATTTTGTCTTCCTCAAAGTGTCGCCGTGGAAGGGAGTTTCCAGATTTGGTATAAAGGGGAAACTAAAACCGCGATTTAATGGCCCCTTTGAGATCCTTGAGAGAGTTGGTGAAGTGGCGTATCATTTGGCATTACCGCCGAGTTTGGTCGAGGTGCACAACATCTTCCATGTTTTGATGTTGAGAAAGTACGTCTACGATCCAGCGCGTATGATTGATTGTGACCCGTTGGCTATCAACGAAGATTTATCATATGTGGAGGAGCTGGTGGAGATCTAGGATCGCAAGGAGCAAATTTGGCATTCGAAAATGATCCCTCTCATAAAGGTTTTATGGAGGAATCATTCCCGCGAAAAGGCGACGTAGGAAAGAGAAGACGAAATTTGAGAAAAGTATCACCATCTTTTTTGAGGTACGTAGGTTTAAATAAATCTTAATATTCGTTAAATTTCAAGGATGAAATTTTTATATATGGGGGAGAGTTGTGAGATTTCGGTTCCAAAACGTCATAATTAGAAGGTAATTAAAATGATAATAATCAAAATTAGGCTTAAAATATGAAAAAATTAAGACCGAAAGCAAAATAGAGGGATTTGCGCTCGGCGCCTGATAACCACCCGAGGCGCTACTAGAACGCGAATAGCAGAACCTCGGTGCTCGAGGGACCCCGAGGTAAGGCCCGGGAGGATATAAAAGAAGGGCCAAGCTCGATGACCGCTCGAGCACAGGCCTAGGCGCATTTTCCAGTAGTGTGGCGCTCGACTACCGCCTGATTGGCGCCAGCCAGAGTATATATACGCACTAGGGTTCATTTCTTGTCATTTTTTCGACTTTTCTGAGAATAGAGAGAGAGAGAAAGGAGGAGGTCAAAGCCTAGGAGTCTAAATCCGTCCAAGAGCTAGTTATAAAGATTGTAGATCGGGTTGAGGCAAGTGCTCCTTTACCCTTTTTATCTCCTCTTTTAATTTTTATTCGTTTTTTATCGGATATTATCATTCCGATACTCACCCAAATTATAAAAAATATGTGACCCATGATTAGTACCTAAAATTTTTATGGTTTATTATCCGATTTTTCTCCCGTTTGGCCTGGTTTGGCTTCGCCAAACCCTAACCCACGCCCAGCTCAGGATCCCCCCTTCCCTCCGATTAATTAAGCTTTTGTCCCTCAAATATGAATCACCATGTTCCAATTATATATATATATATATCGGTCGGGCATCCGGTCTCACAAGTATTGACCCATTCGTGACGTCCGGAAGCTTTAAAATGGCCTTGACACTGTTCACCTGAGAATAAATAAAAATTTTACGTGCTTCCACCCCATCTAATTATTTTGAAATTTATGTCTAATAGTAAGCCTCAAAAATATGTGTTTGGGCTCCCTTTGTAAAGAAAAGTGTTCCGGAGGACCCCAAAGTGATAATTGCCTAATGGGATAAAGAATTCTAATCTTTCCTATGCATTGTGATATCCATGCTTCCAAATTGACTTATGAAAAGATTTAAATTCGAAGGAAAAATAATAATCGTATATGTAATCGAACAGAAGTCCATAATGTAATATGCGATCGAATGGTTCTCCCGGATAGAGATATTCTGAATTGAATTGTGGTGGATTTTTCCTCGAATGAATAAGAACCCGTGAAACTAGGACCATGAAATTGTGATACAGAGGCAATACCCCTTGGCCTACCAATAGCATTACAGTAGAAACTTAAGGATTATCTTGACCGCTTATTTTAGCAAATAATACTTTTAGCAAGCCTTTGAATATTATTGTAGTAGGATGATGATTGCTTCTGGGCCTCGGTAGAACATGTGGGGGCCTTGTGGCCCTTCCACATGCATGATATATAGGTGGCCCACCTCTGGGTCGATAATAAGAGCTTGTGACATTAGATTATGTGGGGTATCATGATCATTTTATCATTTTTCCGCATATTTAGTTAGTAAGGTTTACTAACCATTGTCCGCAAAGATAAATAATCATGCATAAAATATATTCCAAAAAGAAGTAAATTGTATTCTAAAGCATATTTGATCATATTTCTGTTTATGCATCTCTTTCATGATTATGTCTCTTTCCCTTACTTATTTTCACTTATGTTGTCTACTACTTTTAATTATGACACATTTGTTAAGCTGTTAGCTCAGCCTTACTTCTCTTTCATTTCAGATGAACAAGCCATTATACCCAATGAGTCTAAATAGGCTGTAAGCGTAGGATAGACAGCTGATACGGATTGGAAAACTTTTATGACTTAATTTTATTATTTTGTATAAGATATAGATATTGTAATAATTATTTTGATACTTCTGATTATATATATGTATGTAATGATGATAATGGATATATAGTTAGTTTTTGCTTTTCATTGATGGATGTAGTAGTTTCTACAGATATCTTTTATGGTTGTAATTAGTTCCTAGTTGGCATCCTTTCTTAACCGGCGTCGTACCGGAGTTACGGCGTCAGTGCCACCCATGTATTTGTTGTGACGATTGGGATCCTATGAATATACTGTATGTATATTGTGGATTCTGTACAGGTTTTGTATTTGGCAGACGTCTATTTTATAGACAAAATTCTACCGAATTTCTGATAGAATTTTAGGTCTGTCACACTTGAGCTCCAATTCCAAAGAATCTTACGCTCGATGCATTTTTAAACTACGCTCAAGCACCAATTCCAGTGAACTTAGCACTCAAACCTTGCCTAGGATGCACTTGAGCACTAGGGTGCGTAATCAATGTAACCCTAAGCGCGCCCACTACGTGCTTGATCCAAGCTCGAGCTTCGATACATGCATGTCTCCAACAGTCATTTTTTTAATCTTATTCATTTCATTATGTATTTTTGTTTTATCTGCATAGCATATAATGTGAAGTTCGGGATATACCCTAACTTATATACCCTAATTCTAAGGCTATATATGACCTATATTTAAAATATAGATTGTATAAATTCTTTCATCTTAATATACACATTACTTACCAAAAAAATACTATAATATTCACCACCTCTATTAGATCTCACAATTTTAATTTATTTTTAACATATTTATCTACTTTAATTTTAAATATTTTAAAAATATCTAATATTTTATTCTTATTATGAAACACGTAGAGATATATATTGTAAATAATCATTAATAAAAGTAATGAAATACTTTAGACCATATGAGTATATATTTGTACTACAAATGTCCATATGGATGATTTTTAATATATTCAAACTCCTCTTCGCATCTTTCTTTATCTTGTTAATCTGCTTTTCTATTCTATAATTTATACAAGTTTTAAAATTAGTAAAATCTAAAATATTAAAAACATTATTATTTATCAATTTTTTTAATTCTTTTCACAAAGATATATCCTAATCTATAATGCCATAATATTAATAAATATTCATTTATAATATATCATTTAATATTACTGTTAATATGAATAGTATTATAAAGGTATTATTTTATAAGTTTATTCAATTATGACTTTCAGATAATATACTATTATTAATAATATTAAACTTATAAAATAAACTAAAAGATGAATCTAAAAATATAATAAAATGTCTAAAAAATACATGTATTGAAATTGAAACCAAATTTTTTGATAAATTTACAATATAAAAGATCTTTTTTAAATTTAAAATAAAGCTACTATTTAAAATTAAATTGTATGTTTGAATTGTCTCCACACAGGACTGCATCTTATTTTCAAAAAAGTTACTTTTCTCACTTTTCACTGACTTTCTTAAGTTTTACAAATATTATAAGAAATTTATAATATAGATTATAAAATTAAAATTAATCAATCATGTATAATGAGAAATATTAATCATATTAGATTCAAAATAAACAAACGAGAATTGATGACTTTTTTTTTTCAAGCAAATTTTAAAATTTGACACAATTTTTCTTCATATATCTCTTTTTATCTTTATAAAAGAAGCACTTAGATTCTTTTTTAATATCAACTTGTGAATGTACTTTGCTTTTTTCTTTTTAATTTGCTTAAACTTTATTCTTTCCTTGTATTGCTACTAATATACTTTTACTTAATTTCTTCATAAGTTTTCTTTTCTCTTGAATATATATGGTTATAAATTTATTTGTTCACAACTTATCTTTATACGTATTGTAAGAAATTTTAAAGAGCCTATATTATAATAAAAACTGTTTAGAATATAGTGCGTACGGAAAGATTCATACATATTTACCTCAAGAGTTTTTGAATGACTCACTATATATTTTATCTGCATGACGTACTCATACACACTTCTAATATTTGTGAGCCTCAAATATAAGAATTTATAATTAGGATGCTGATTAATACTTTATCGGAAATCTTAAATTACTTAACAATATCCTTTAATAAATCTTGAATATTATTATACTGATCAATAGAATTATGAATACCAATAAAAAATTTGGTCTTTATAAATACCAAATTAAGACGATTAGATTGTTTTTATTTTTTTTATAAAGAATAACATTAATTGAAGTGTTAGTTTTGATAAAAACTGATGGTTCATCTTTTTATATAGTATTATTGATGTCCATCGACCCTAAATGAAGAAACATTCTCACCATATAATTTTAAAGTTATCACCTTTTAATTTAAAAATATTATATTTTATATTAGAAAGATTTACAAGTTGTTCAATTGTGCAAAATAAAATTACAAACTTAATATACAATAAATTAAAAATAATAAATATAGAATATGCTTTATTATTGTAAAACATACATCATAAATTAAATAATATAAAAATTACCTGTAGATCAAAGTTTTGATTCAAATAGATTTAAATATAACCTCATGATAAAACTATTAATTCATATTATGATTCTTAATCATTTTGGGCAAATTAAGAAAAATATTTTAATATTTTATCTAATTAATAAATTTAATATAATAAAAATTTATGTAAAATGAATTTTACTATATTAAATACAATTAAATATAATTAATATTTTTATATTATATATAATCATAATATATAATTTTATTAATTAAAAATATTATAATTAATCTCTAATTAATTAAATTATATTAAATATTGAAAATTATATGTATAATTATATTTATACCAATGAAAATATATAATAATAAATATAATTATATGTATGCAATAAATATTGAGTAAATGACATAATCGTGCCTTCGTGACAGGTTTGCGTGACGTGGCACACCGGCAGCTGCCCTGCCCACCATTGAAAGACACCGGTTCGAGCCATCATGCCCGCTGCAGTGAAGTTCACCGCACCAGGCCCAGGACGGTTAAGAGGCGGGCTGGCACGAAAGGGCGGCCAAAATTTTTATTTTTGAAATATATTATTGTAGCAGACGAACAAGTGGGTGTCATTTTGTTAGTCTTTTATAACCAGCCGGTCTATTTTGATTTGTTTGATTTGATATCAAAACTCGATAAAAGCTTAACTATTTTTAACACTAAAATTGATGTAGAAAAATATAGAATTGTTAAAAATTTATTCTTTTATTGATTTTTGACATTAGTTTTCATAAAAATTTACAAAAAATAAACTTTAATTTTTTTGTAAAAATCGATAAGTGGGAAAAAATGGTAGAACTATTATAATAAATGTGACAGAATTGATTATTTTTTTCCAATAACCTTCATCAATAATCATATAAAACTAATGTTCACATTTTAAATAATATAAAATTTTTATAGAAAATCGGATAGAGTTTTCTTTAAAAGTTGACATAAATTATACATAAAAATATGATAAATCAACCAATACAAGCTTATATAAATATCCAAATTTTAATATTCAACCACAATATATACACAGGACCAACAAAAATTATATATCATCTATAACTCCAATATAATATCTCTACTATTATATTAGATATAAATAGAGATACCATATAGGTATAAATAAATTCAAAATCCAAATAAATATAAAAGTAAAACTAGATCTATGAACAACCCGAAAGTATAATAATAATTTACAATAATAAAAATTATGCCACAATGAATATATAGTATTAATCTAATTTGACTATTTACACTTTATTATATCAATCACATTCTAAGATTCTAGGTCTTCAAAGTCCGATAAGTTTCCTCTAGCCAAATCCCTCTCATTGCTCAATCTAATCGGGTGTCAACTGGTGACTCTCATTTGAAAAGAAAAAGAAATAAGAGTGAACTAATAATTCAACAAGTGCATAATATATATCAATAAACATGCATAATTTTGTATTCAAAATATAATAATGCATAATTGAAGGAAAAATGTGCAAATGAGATTTAATCCAAGATTTTAGAAATGAGTACTTTCATAATTCGTTCTATATTTTCTTGGTTCATTTCTTTATCATACTCATAATTATTAATTCATTATTGAAAATTTATTTTGTTGAGGGACCCAAATCAGTAGGCCTCACTGAATGAAGAGCGGATGGTCGCAGCATGGATTATATTTGCTCCTACAAAATCCAAAGCCATCTCCTCTTATAAAAGGCCCAGAGGCAGGTCGTCTACATACTAATCCCTATAGACGGGGCCAATCAACCGCGGTAGTCCAACCGCAAGCGATTCTAGAACAGACTACGACATTCCGTTACAACATATTAAGGCATGCCAAGAAACTTCACCCGTTACATGATACGGTCAGGATACATGGCATGACTAATCTTGGAGTTTTTACTATAATTTTCCTTGTATGTTGAAATTTGTTATTTATAATTTTTTGTTCAAGTTCTTAGTTACTTATTTCATTAGAGAATTCTCTTCTTAAACATCAAAATAAATTTCTTTGTTCTCACTCTGTTGGAGAACATTTCATAATTTCATCATTTTATAGGTCCATCACTTAATTACGAAATTCTCTCCATCATTAGATTCCCTTCCATAAGCATATTTTCGTATCCTTCGTAAGCGTAAAACCTCACGTATTCATAGTTCATACATAATATTTTTTTAATTTTAGAAGAATTAATAAATTCCTTTTTAGATTATACTAGACATAGTTCTTAAAGTTTTCAATCGTTAATTTTTTCATAAACGGTTCATGGCATGATCTTTAAACTTTCAAATCATTGTATTCATAATACGTATATAATTTGTCGTATGATTAGAACAATCAGAAAATTTTTATCATAATGAGCCTATCATGTCTTAGGAGCTTCTGGATGATAAATTCCTTCACAATTGCATGTATTATAATTTTTGAAACTAAAATCTTACATAATTATGATTAATTCAGACTAAATTCAAAGAGTACATAGGATTAAGGTTCCCGAGAGTATAAAACCCTACAAAACTACCAATTCGAACACCCAAACGATAAATTGGCTTATTCATGGTACGGGTAATAATATCCTCGAGCCAATTCACCCATAAATCCCAATTTAATCGGTTAATTCCTCTGGACCGTGGGTTTAGGGTATCCTATCTGAAGACAGGTCAAAATTACAAATTCGGGTATAACATTCACACAATCACTTGCCCATGTCATGAGTATCGACCATCTAAGGCAAATTCATACTTTAAACCCAATATAACTGACTAAACTGGTCCGGATGCACCCTAAGGTTCCGACTGATGCGTTTTCACCTAAAATTACCCAATCGGATATCCAATCAATAAATTAACTTATATTAGACATGGGTAATGATATTCTAGTTCCAAATTAGGCAAAAGTCCCAAAAATTCATGGGTAAAAAGGACCCAGGCAACGGTGAACAATGCCGCGTAAGTGTTAGGATTTTCGGAGAGCAATATACCACTCAAAACTTAATATTCAGACATGATTTTGATGTATTATCATGTTTAGGTTATGGGCAATACAAAATATAAATTTATTTGAGTATCCGAACAGTGATATTTGAAAAAAATAGAATAAAAATGCATGAAAGCGAAAAAGAAAAGTATGAATACACTTACCTCGTCCCGTTCTATCACCTTTTTAACTAGCTCTCGGATATATTCGGACTCGTGGCTGTCCATCTCCTCCTCTCTCTAGCTCCTCGTGCTCTCTCTCTCTAAACCCAAAATGGCTGAAAAATATCGTGTTGGAGCCCTCATGCTATATTTATATTGTGGCGTGCACCAGTCGGGCGCTCAAGCACCTGGCGGGCCCAAGACATTCTGTTTTTGGTGCCGCCTATCGTGCTCGAATGCATGGCAAGTACCATGCTGCTGGTAGCACACCAACAAGTAGCAACCCACATTCGTTTGATTTTTACTTCTGATACATATTCTTCCACATACATTGAGCCTAATTTTGATCATTATAATATTAATTACTTTCTAATTATTGTGTTTTGAAAATCGAGACTTCACAATAGGGATTTTAATGTTTTTGATATCAATTATTAGATGAAAATTGATATTTCATGTAAAATATTTATCATTTGAAGATCAAACATAGAAATAAATTAAGAATCAAAAACTAACATCCTTATTGATGTTAATTTCAATTACTCAAATTTTTATAAATTCTTCACTTATTTAGATCTTCTAAACCTTAACATTCCTTGGCCATTTTGTTTTCCTTTTATAACCAGTCAGGTCTATTTTGATTCGTTTGATCCGATTTTGAAACTCGGTAAAAACTCAACTATTTTAATACTAAAATTGATGTAGAAAAATATAAAATTGTTAAAATTTTAATTTTTTATTAATTTTTGGCATTAGTTTTCATAAAACTTTTTGCAAAACAAACTTTAATTTTTTTTTTTGGGTAAAAAATTGGTAATCATGGTAGGAATTTTAATGTTTTTGATATCAAATATTAGACAAAAATTGATATTTCATGTGAAATATTTATTACAAAAATATCAAATGTAGAAATAAATTAAGAATTGAAAACCAACCTCTCCATTGATGTTAATTCCTATTGTTTGAATTTCTGTAAATTCTCCAATTATTTAGATCTTCTAAACCTTAATATTTCTCGGTCATTTTGTTAGCCTTTTATAACCAGTCAAGTCTGTTTTGATTTGTTTGATTTGGTTTTAAAACTCGATAAAAACTCAACTATTTTGAACACTAAAATTGATGTAGAAAAATATAAATTTGTTAAAATTTTAATTTTCTATTGATTTCTGGCATTAGTTTTGATAAAAAAAAAGGGCAAAACTATCATGGTAGGGATTTTAATGTTTTTGATAACAAATGTTAGACGAAAATTGATATTTCATGTAAAATATTTATCACATAAAGACTAAATGTAGAAATAAATTAAAAATAAAAAATCAACCTCCCCATTTCTCCACTTATTTAGATGTTCTAAGCCTTAATATTCCTCATTGATAGTGTATAATAAGGGCATTTGAATTCAGGATTTAAAACCAAAGCCCCAAATATATGATGACATTTTCTATCAAAATATCCATAGGGCAGTTATCATTCAAAAAAAAAGGGGGTGAGAGAATGGATATCCCAAAATCAGTAATCATGAACCACTATATGATTATTTTATTTTATTCTTGGCTGAAGATCAACACCTTATCCTTTTGCACTATTATTCCTCCATATATAGAGTAGTTTACTTCCAATTAATTGCAAAGACTCAAAAATAGAAAAATATTCTTCATAATTACAAATAAATGAATAGTAACCGAATGTGACAGCAAGAAAGAGTAGTGTCTGAGTGGGAATAATTCCGTCATTGCTGCGGGTCCAAATTTCGCACTTCACGCATTATTTTCTTGATTTGCAGTCTCGTACTTAATAGGCTCCATTAAGACGGAGAGTAGATATCGTTTATTCCCATCTTGTTGAGACGAGATTTAAAAACTGTTGAAGGCAAAGTCTTAGTAAAATGACCATGAGTTGAGAATTTATTGAAGTATAAGACGCATGAATGGATCCATATTGACTTTTTCACTGATTAAATGGGAATCAATCTTATTTTGTTCATTGGTAAATAAAGGATTTACTGCAATATGAAGAGCCACACAGCTGTTGAAATAGAGAACAGTAACTTCTGGATGATGTACGCCTAGATCAAGTCGGATGTAACAAAGCCATGTAATCTCAAAACAAGTACTCAACACTGTCCGATATTCTGCTTCGACTGACTATCGAGATATAACAACTTGTTTCTTTGATCACCAAGAGATAATAGATGTGCCCAACAAAACGCAGTAGCCTATGATAGATCGTCAAATGTCTGAGCAAGATACCCAATTAAAATCACAATATACTTGGAGATTTGAAGAGAACGCAGATGACAGTAAATTAGCACTTTACACGTAGCATTTTAGTGCGTATCATTGGGCTTGTTCATGAACTGGCTTAGTATCTGCACGCAATAACTAAGGTATGACCGAGTTATTGTCAAGTAAAGTCACCAGTTAATGAGCCTTTTCTAATCTGAAGGATCAAGCAAAAGAATTCCATCATCTTTACTGAATTTTGCATTTTGGTTTATAGATAGTTCAGCAGGATGAGATGCAAGTGCTCTGGTATCAACTAAAATATCCAAGGCATATATTCTTTGACGGATGAAAACACCTTTAGAAGAACAGGCAACTTCAAGACCTTCGGAACATCATGATTTTTCATAACCCTTAATTCAAGTGCATTAATTATTTCAAGTTAAAAAACTATAATAAAACGCATAAAAAATCACAAATTAGCTATGTTCCATTTTCTGATAGCTTTCCATTTCTTTGTGGCCTTTATTGAACATTTGGTTGAGTCTGCCTTCGAAAAGGGGCTCCATTTGAATGTCATTGTGGCACCGATGGTTGAGCTGATGACTCTATCTCATAATCATACTCAACATTCTCTTACTTTTCCTTAGTGTCTGGCTACTGCACAGGTTAATATCTGTAGTGTCTACTGGGTAGCGCGTGATTCAAATAAGCATGATACATGCTATAGTGTGAGAGAGATCTAAAAAGTTTGGATGCCCAAAACACCTTTCATCGGCATGGATAGAAAGTGCTTGGATGATGTTGAAAATTTTTCTCTACCAAAGTTTGGGGCCATTGTTACATAAGTTGGAAAATTAAAGTTGTTGATAGCCTTCTAAATTCAAAAAATCAGTCGAGTCCTTGTGCCATCCTAGATGATACCTAATTGAAAGAGCAATAAGGCGGAGGTATTAGTTGTACTATTTCCTGTGCACACTACTCGAACATCGTTGCACATAGGTTGCAAATTAACATTTTTCTTCCTATCTGGTTGTAATGCCCAAATTTGATTTAATTAAAATTATTGTTATTTTGAAATAATTGGATGTATTAGGTTAATGGCTTTTTGTAAAATTTTGAAAAGAATTTGGTTTGCGGATTGGCACTTGAAGCGTGCTCTGAGAAGCGCCTAAGTATTGATAATTGGATGTATTGGGTTAATGACATTTCCATTTGGTTTGCGGTGGACTTGTGCCTGAGAGGTGCCTGAGTATTGATTCCTGTGGGCTTGTGCCCGATGTGTACTCAAAGCACGCCTAAGTTGGCGCTCGAACACCGTTTTGCATATAAATAAAAGGGCTGCACACTGTGTTCATTATTTTGCATGTGGCAGAGTAGAAGGAAGGAGAGAGAGAGAGAAAGAGAGAGAAGGAAGAGGAGAAAGGAGAAGGAATATGAAAGAGGAGAAGAGATCAAGTGGATCGGAGTATCTTTTCATCAAATTTGCTTGGCAAAAGGTTAAGGTAAATATCTAAAAACCCTATTTTTGATCTATTTTCATGTCTGAAAATATTTATTTACATTTTGGAGGTTTTATATAAATGCATATTATTTTTATTTACCCTATTTGTTTCCCACAAATATGCATGCCATATTTATCAGTTGATTTGAAAATTTGTTTGAATTTTGTGATTTTTGGGGGTTTTATAATTTTAATATATTTGGTATAAATATTTACACTATATATGTTCAATATTAGTATATTTGTATAAAAATAAGTATAAAACTTGCATAAATTGTGCAATGGTACACATGCATATTGTCGGGGATAAGATTGCTATATTTGTGATCCGATTTATATATGTTATTTGTAATACATCTCCCAATGGAAAGACTTTCTTCCCGATGAAAAAATATTTATAACTCCCTCTTTCGCCTGTAAGAAGAGGCTTTGTTTATAGTTGAACTTATCCCATTTATATTTTTATGAGAACCATCATAAGGTAATTAACAAAAGTAATATATTCATATGTTATAATATATAGATAAATTTGAGGATTACATCCAATGTCATGGGTTGCAAAATTTAGTAAGCTTATTCTGTATCTATGGAAGACAATGTTCATAGATGGCCTAACCTACTAACCGAAACTGTAGATAAATTGGTTTAAGGCCATTAGAAGTATGTGTAACTATTCTTTAAGTTAGTTTTTTAAAATTTTTGGTTCTCCAATTTTATAAATGATTTATATTTCAACATAGATTTATATTCAAACTTTGATTTGAGATTTGTAAATTTACCCATAGATAGGAATTTGGTTAGTCTCGTATATTTGGATATATGATTTATCTTAGAATATATTTTGATCTATATGATTCTGTTTCAGCCTTTATACATATGTGATTTGGATCTGAATTTTACTTTGTTCAGTATATATTTCACATGGATAAGATATCGGATCGCAATTTATTGTATGATATGATTTGGATATAATATTTAACTCCAAATCATAATCTGTCATGAGCCATCCCAATGGGACTATGATTCGATTCAAATTATATGATTTGACTCTGAATAATGATTTGTTATGTGTATATCCCGAGAGGGCTATTATTTTGATCTGATATATGTTTTGATCTAATATATGATTTGAGTACGTGACTACCCACATGATTTTCAATTTTGGATTCTGATTTGTATTTGATATTTAATTTTCAACATCGGGCTTTCGGATTTGTGATTTAACTTCCGATATTGTGTATTTTAAATTTGTATATCAAATTTTGAATTTATATCTGCTATCTATTTTACATTTATATTAGTTGTCATCAACTTTCTAGCATCTGATTTTTATCTTTTATTCATTTTGGATTTATTTATGGATCCTCCATCTAATTTCGTATATATTTATTTATTATATATGATATGATACTTGCTAAATTTTAAAATTTTATTTTCTACTTTTATCCCTTTAAATTAGTGGGTTTGGATACTGTTCAGGACATTGGATGTGATCTAATGTAGCTTTAGTTTCCTTGGTGAGTATTTCTTTTGTTTCAGCTTGGATTTATATTTGTTGTATTTTGGACATTGGGATTAGCCGAAGATAGGCCATTGGTTATGTATTGAGATCAATTGGGATACTACGATATACAGTTGGTATATTTATGGTTAATTTGTCACATTTCTTATGATATTTATAAAGTAGGTTATATATTTTGTTATTCAAATGGTTGTCCGACAATGTCCTGTATCTCACATTTAGATTCCATTTATTATTATTATTATTTGGATGATGAGTTTTATGGTCTGTCAATTTAGTCAAGCTCGAGTTTGGGGTTTTGTTATATTTATCTTGAGTTTTAATTTTTTAAGAATTATTTATTGTTTAAACCTACTTTGGATTGGGCTTGTGACAATAAATGGAATCACGGAATAGTCATAAGGGGAGATAGTTTGGATTATTTTGAGTAAATAATTAATTAAATATTTAGCATGATAAGTAATGTCTACGGCGAAAAATAGAAATTCGGGTTGTGGAGGTTTAAATTCGAATCACAAAATTGATTATTTGGCTAAGTGACATAATCGGTTGAATGATCCAATGATAGGATGAGAATTTAACTACTCTGAGGAAGGTGGCTGTTTAGGGGCAAAACAGAATGCCCTCTGACTAATACAAGGGTGAGCTTGCCCCAGATGTAATAATTGAGTTTCATAATTATACTAATTATTTTAAAAATTTAAAAGCCAGTGACTCACCCCGGGACGCAAAAGTGGCACAAAAATTAATCGATAGACCCGATTAGCAACCGAATTACTTTTGGTTGACAAGAAGATAGCACGGTTACTAAATTTTCAACTGATTAGCAATTAAATTAATTTTGGGTGACAAGAAAACAACTCGGTTGTTGAATTTTCAATTAATTAGTAACCGAATTAATTTTGGATGACAAGAAGACAACTCGATTGTTGAATTTTTAACTGATTAGTAACCAAATTAAATTCAGTTGACCAAAAAAGACAATAGGGGCAACAGCAGAATACAGCAGCTCAGCAAGGGCAGCGGCACAATCAAATTATCAGTAGCAATTTTCAAGTGATTCAGCATAACTTATAATCAAATTTGGGTAGACAACAAAAGGGGCTGCAGCCGGCATACAGACTCAGCTAGAAACAATATGAGAGCAACTTGCTTCGACGAGCAGATAGTAGCTTCAGCAGCAGCTACACTTCAGCAGCAGCAGGGCAGCCGAAATTCTCCTAGGCAGCAGCTGAAGTAGGAAGCACAATTCAGCCAATTCTAAGGTCAATCAAATAGCAACACAAGGCAACGCCTTAAAGAGCCAATTCAACAAGAATTTAGGAGATGAATCTGCAAAAATTCTGGGACACTAATCTAAATTTGGAGAGCCTGATGGGGATGCTGGCAGCAGCTCCTTCAAAATGGGATGACTCAGCAAAAATGGCCTCCAAATTATATTAGGCCACATGAGAGAGTGAAGGAGCAAAGGAAAAACGAAAGGGAGAAGAGAATGAAGAACAAAAATGCCAAAAGAAAGTGAGAAAAATCAGTACTCCACGGTTGCTCAGCTGAATTTTGGGCAAGTATACCTCAAGCTTTTCCTTCACTTGTTATGATTCCTTACTGATTTTCTTCAAGTAGTGTTGGTCTAATATTTTAATTTCTTTCTTTACTAGATTATTACTACTATATCATCACTTCATAACGGGTAAAAATCAGTTTCAAGGTGGATAAGTAGGCAGCTGAACCACCATGTGTTGAAATTGATTTTCAACACCTGTTGGACCAGCTGCTGAAAACAGGTTGAACCGGCCCCAAAATCAGCTGAATGAGCAGCAAAACCGGCCAAGACGACATGTACCGATGCTGAACTATCAGCCTGTGAACTAGATGCTAAAGATACACTGAATCGACCACTAAACTTGGCCTGAAACAGGCAACACAACCGACTAAAAGTATCCATACTAATACAGAAATTGTAGCATATAAAAGTAGATTGAACCGGCATCTAAACCGACTGAACTGCTAGCTAAACCAGCTAAGGTATCATGTGATGATACTGAATTGTCAACTTGTAAAATTAGGCCTGAATCAACCACTGAACCGGACCTTAAATCAGTAACAGAGCCGGCTAAAAGTATCCACGCTGACACTGAATTTTACAGTTTATGAAAATAGGTTACACCAGCCCCTAAACCAGCTGGACCGGTAGCCAAACTGGCCAAGGCATCATGTGATAATTTGTACTGTAGTTAGCTTTATTTTATAGCTAACTTTAGATGTACATGGGAAAAATATATGATGTAAAGTATCTGCATAAATTTTAATGATTGTATAAGAAATAATATATATCAATGATAATTTCATATCAGTTGGGTAAATATTGTAAATGTTTACTACTTTCACAGATTTGCATATGATTAATTTAGTAGGCATCTTTCCTTAATATGAAACTAACATTATATTATTATTAGACTGATGTCAAAGCTACCGATAATGTGGTGATATACTTAGATCTTTTGTATGTCGAGATTATTATTTATGTATAGGTAAATTGAAGTAATTATAGGAAAGACTCACATCCCATCGTTTATGATATTGATGAAAAAAAGATAATATGTTATGAATAAGGTTAACAACTAATTTTAGGATGTGGTCCGTCACACCAGAGTTTTGGAAGAGTTTATTCCGATCAATGCTAAAAATTGGCTTTAGAAGGTAAAAAAAGGTGTTTATGGTTATTGATTACCTGAATGAAGACGAAGTTGGATTCGCTGCACATGAGTTGGAGATTGAGGCAAGCCAGTAATGGGCTGCTCAATGCCACATTTTGGGAATGAAAATGAGAAGATTTCTTGGAATATTTTCATGGAGGCATTTTTAGAGAAGTTTTTCCCTGTCTAATATTTGGAAAATTTGAGAAATGAGAATTTAGTTGGTTGAGGCAAGAGAATAAGACTATGACCCCCAAATTTGTATGCAAGTTATGTATGCCTCCCCAATTTCTGGAATGTGATTTCATATTATATATCCTCGATGTCCGATTTAGGTTTGTAAATCTGAATTGTTGATGGATCTGATTTTTACTTGGTATGCCAGAGCTTGATGTTAATTGGAAATGATTTGGTTAGCGTGCTATCATGCTAGTGTGGATTATTCCAGTAGGATTGATCCATTTTGCATTCTTGGTTAGGAATCTTTTGAGTTTTGAGGAAAAGTTGGAAGAAAGGCAACAGGATTGATTCCGGTATTGCATGTGAGTTATTTGATGAAGGATGGGTGATAACTCTTTTTGGCATATGTGACCATATCTAGGAATTGTTCTATGTCTATTAAGGATATTTTAGTTGCATGTGAATTCGAGGATATTTTTTAGAGGATTTGCCTGAACTGCCTTCTAATCGAGAGATTGAGTTTGCTATTGAGGTTGTACCGGGATTGACACCGTTTTTAAGGACTTCTCATAAAATGACTCTGTTTGAATTAAAGAAATTGAAATAGTAATTGCAAGATTTATTGGAGAAAGGTTTTAGTCGATCGTGTGTTTTATTATGGGGTGCTTTAGTACATTTGGTGAAGAAAAGAGATGGATCGATGAGGTTGTGTATTGAGAATTGAATAAGATTACAATCAGGAATAAGATGATTCTTCTTAGTGATGATTTATTTGATAGGTGATTATTGGAAATTGATAGATGATTTATTTAATCAGCTACAAAGAGTTCGGATATTTTCTAAGATTAATTTGCCTTTGGGATACCACCAATAGAGGATTAAATGGGAGGATATGCCTAAGACTGCTTTCAAGACATGGTATGGCCCTTATGAATTTCCGGTGATGCCTTTTTGGGTTGTCGAATGTACTGATATCTTTTATGGATTTGATAAATCGAGTTTTTTTGCCCTACTTGGATTAATTTGTGGTAGTTTTATTGATGATATTTTGATTTATTCGTAAAATTTGAGGAACATGAGATCTATTTGAGAATTGCGTTACGGATCTTGGAGGAGAGGTAGTTATTTGAAGAAATGTGAGTTTTAATTAGATGAAGAATTATTTTAAGCCATATTATTTCTAAAGGAGATATATCTATGGATCCGAAGAAGATTAAAGCGATGGAAAATAGGAAGAGACCAACTAATGTCGTAGAGGTGTAGAGTTTTTTGAATCTGGTTAGATATGATAGGTAATATGTTGAGAATTTCTCAATGAATGCAATGTCTTTGACATGCTTGACACTGAAGAACTAGACGGTATTTCTTTGGAATGATGATTGTGATGATAGATTCCGGGAATTGAAGAGGAAGTTGATGACAACGCCGATTTTGGTTGATCCTTGATGGATTAAGTTGATTTGTAGTATATTGTTATATTTTCAAGAAATGTTTGAGTTATGTTTTGATGAAGTATGACCGAGTAGTTGCCTATGAGTCAAGGTAGTTAAAAGTTTATGAATAGAATCATCCCACCCACAAATTGGAGATATCATTGTATGGAGAGGAGTTAAGATTTATTCTGACAATGAAAGTTTGAAGTATTTATTTTTGTATGAGGAGTTAAATATGCGCAGTGTAGGTGGATGTATTTGTTAAAGGATTATGATTGTAAAATTCAATATTACCCATGGTAGGCGTATATGGTTGTTGATACTTTGGGTCGGAAGTCTTCAGATTTGATGGTACATTTGATGATCAAAATAGGAGATGTTGAATGGAATTAAGATGTGAGGTTCCAGGTTTAAGGGTATGGTAGTTAAGGGGTAATCGTCGTCTCGGTAATTGATAATGGACCTATTGAGCGATGTGGGGATGTGTATCTAATGAAAGATTAGGAAATAAGGAATTCCTTCTTTGAGGCTCCGCTCGGCGTATTTTCCGAAGCACAAAGCCGCTCGGCGGGGAAAACCAATACCACGGCCGCCTACTGCCGCTCGGCGCAGCTCGGCGGTGGCCTTCTATAATCGGCGTTCGGCCTTCTCCCCCATCATTTTCGCACGGTTTAGGGTTTGTAGTGAGAGAGAGAGGTCGATTCTAGAGAGAGAAGAAGGGAGAACGTGGCCCAGGAGGCCAAATCCGTCCGAGAGCCAGTTATTAAAGTGAAAGCAAGCGTCGAGGTAAGTGTTCTCATGCCCACTAACTTTTAACTTTCATTGGTTTTTGTTTATTATCGGGTATTATCGTCTCGATACCCACACGTCACTTAGAAAATGTAGTACCCGTGTCTTGAGACCAAGGAGGTATGATTTGTTTGTTGATTTGCTCACCGATTCGTCCGGTGGAGCTTCGTAAAACCCTAACCCACGAAATTTTGGAGTTTTCCCATTTTCCGCCCGTGAATCATTAAATGGACTACAAAATGTGAATCCCCACGTCCCTATTGTGTATATATTTAAGCGAGAAAAGCATGTTATGACCCGTTTGGGGCTTCCGAGTCCTCTAAGTGACTGTTCATCCGTGGGTAAATTGTGAAATTGCATGTTTTGCTTCTATCTAAATGTGATGAGACTCATGTTATGTGTTGATGTGAAAGTGTAAAGTCTCGAAATGTATAATCGTGCATCGGAAGCATGGGAAAGTGTCCCGAGAGCTTCTAAGGTGGTGGTTGTCCACCGGAGGTAAGGAAATTCAAAACTCCTTGTGAACTTGAACTAAAATGTGATAAAAGTTAATTCCAAAAAAGGAATAAAGTCAAGTACGTAAATGGAGAGAGACCCACTAGGTATGTCGTGGTGAACGTGATCTCCTGGATGGAGACGTGTGATGGGAATGGGGTTTCCCAGTTGTGAATGATTCTGTTGAGTAGTAGGTCCTCCCCTCCTAGAAAGTTGAACCTTGAATCTAGGACCATGGTTGATAGGGGTGGTGTCCTCTAGCTTGCCACGTGCGTCATGGTGGGAACTCAAGGAACACTCCGGCCACCCTTGGGGGTGGGTGATGTTCATGGACGTTAGGACACTACGGTGAAAGAGCGAGGATTGCCCTGGTCTTCGGGGGTGTGGGCGTGTCGGTTGAACACTATGAAGCGAGATGTAGTCGTTCGTAAATTGTTGCATGGATGCGATCGAGTATTTCTATGGACCTAAAATGTAGCCGTAACTTTAGAATATGTAGCGAACACATTTTTTCCTCGTTCTCTCGCCCGTTGGAGTACGATCTCTCGGCTCCAGGGGTCCACAAAGATAAACGTTAAAAAGGAAAATGAATAAAGTGAATCGGACAATTTCAAGTGTTCTTCTCCCTCTTGTGTTCCCCTGTACTGTCCCTATGCTTTTCTCTCCAGTACCGCTACCTGTTGTTAGTTAGTGGTGTATGATTTCATTTGTTGGGCGTTATGCTCACCCTTGGCTTATATTTTTCAGATGAGAACGCCTTGATGCCTGACGAGGCCGAGTAGATCATAGAAGCTCAGTAGATAGCTGTTTTGCGTGTGAGGCTCAAGATTTTGGACTTAGACGGATTAGATGTATGACAGTGATCTTTTTGAGTTTGGCTTTTGTATCTGATAAAACTTGCATGGAGATACCTTATGCTAGTGGTTGATGGATGACATGTGTATATATCAATACGCTGTGTTTTGTGGTATTTATATGCTTCCACAGGTCTTGCCTTGTGATAAGTTCGAGGTCCCTAGTTGGCATCCTTCTTTGTTGGTGTCGTCTGAATCACGTCGCCGGAGCCACCTCGGTTGTCGTGGCATTTAGAGCCTGTGCTGTTTGTCATGGGACTTTATGGATTTTTTTTTTAAATTTCTTTAGATTATAGTGCAGGGTTGTATTTCAGGTGTTTGTATTTTGGAAATGTCCAACTTACAAACGGAACTCTATCCAATTTTTTGTAGAAAATTATTAGTGTTATCTTGCCAATCTGTTATTATTTTCCTGACAGTGGTTATTCGATAGGAATAATCTGGACCGTCACAATTGGTATCAGAGAAGGAATGCCTTAGGATGGATCTGAAGTTACGCGGAAGCCTAGGGTAGTGTTGGTTGGGATCGAACTAGTGAGTATAGGATGACCTACTTGAGTATATGTTCTCTTAATTGTGTATGTGTTTAGTCTGTCGAAGGATATTGTCGTAAGGGTCTCACCTTTGACTCAATCTATTATTATTTCCTTTTCAGTGAGGATTTCTAAAGTTGATCATGCCACCCAGACGTCGAAGTATGTCAAAGGGTGATCTGCCTCAAGACCAAGAGGCAGAGTATCTTAATTTGTTGGGGTGTCTTACCAATCTCATAGAGAACATGGAACAGCGAAACCTTACTCCTGTTCCTATTCTTGTACCGGCTCTTGTTCAGGCTCCCGATAATCCGGGGCCATCTGTTTATGACCGCTTCATTCAGGAGCGAGTGCCAGCATTTCTGGGAAAGCCCGACCCTATAAAGGTCGATTCATGGCTTGAGAGCTTGAAGAGGGTCTTTACTATGATTAGATGCCCCGAGGAGGATCAAGTATTGTACACATCTTACTGGCTATAGGGTGAGGCGCATCACTGGTGGTTAATGAAGAAAAAAGAGCTCTTGGGGTACCGAAAACCGAAATTACTTGGAAAATATTTGAAGATGCATTCCTCAAGAAGTACTTTCCTCGTAGCCTCCGTGTTCAGAAAGAGGAGGAGTTCTTCAGGCTAAGGCAAGGCAACTGATCTGTGGCAGAGTATGATACTAAGTTTTCGGAGTTGTCTCGATTTGCCCCATTCTTGGTGGATGACGAGGAGAGAAGGGCTAGGAAGTTCTTGTCTGGCTTGTGGGATGATATGCGTAAGCATTTGGCGACCCACAAATTGACTATTTATACTGAGGTTCTAGATCGGGCTTTGATCTATGAGCAAGAGCATGCCAAAGAGGAGTATTTCAGGAAGAAGTCGTCGAGTAAAAGTGGGTCAAGTATTGGTTCCGAGGCTAGTTCAGGAGGATCGTTTAAGAAACCAAAACAGTTAGCTTCCGGCCAAAAGAGCGGCCAGACTTCATCGTCTTCTCAAGCTTCGGTGGGTTTTTGTAGGCGCTGTGGAAGGGCGCATGATGGTAAACCGTATCCTTTCTTGACGGGAGTGCCCTCGGGCTTCGGGGGACCGAGTTCCGAAGCCAGCGGTCCAGGGTAAAGTTTTTGTAGCTTCTACTAGTGAGGCCAGAGCTTCAGATGAGGTGGTGGAAGGTATACTTCCTAATTGTGGTATTTTTTGTTTAGTGTTTTTTGATTCTGGGTCCACCCATTCATTTATTTCTCCCCAATTGGCTTGCCGTATTACACCCTCTCCCGTGACCCTTGATTTTTCTTTGGTCGTGACTATGTCCACGGGGTCTTCCGTTGTAACCGGTGTAGCCTACTTCGGGTGTATTGTGGAGGTGAAAGGGTTCCCTTTAGTGGCTGATTTGGTTCTGCTAGATATGCGTGATTTTGATATTATTTTGGTTATAAATTGGCTGTCCAAATATCACGCAACTATTAATTGTTTCCACAAAAGGGTGGACTTCGCCCTTCCAGATTGTAACCCCTTTTATGTTCAAGGGGTGCGGAGGGTGGAGCAGTCTCATTTTATTTTTACTCTACAAGTTCGCCACTTGTTAAGTAGTGGGTGTGAAGCCTTTTTGGCTTATGTTAGTGTGGTGGAGAGTCAGGGATTGTCCGTGGCAGACATTCTGGTGGTTTGTGAATATGAGAATGTGTTCCCCGACAAGTTGTCTACTCTACCACCCCGTCATGAGATTGATTTTGGGATTAACCTTGAGCCGGGGTCGTCACCCATATCGAAGACCCCCTACCGTATGGATCCCTGCTAAGTCAAGGAGTTAGGCATTGATTTACTCGGTCGGGTTTTATTAGACCGAGTGTATCATAGTAGGCGAGAGGTTCTTTTTGTTAAAAAGAAGGATAGGGCCTTAGGTTGTGTATAGACTACCGCAAGCTGAATAAAATCACGATCAAGAATAAGTATCCTCTTCCGCAGATTGATGATCTCTTTAATCAGTTGCAGGGATCCTCAGTGTATTCCGAGATTGATCTTCAGTCGGGGTATCATCAGCTTTGCATTAAAGAAGGGGATGTTGCAAAGACGGCCTTCCAAACAAAATATGGTCACTATGAGTTCTTAGTGATGTCGTTCGGTCTGACTAATACTCCAACTGTATTTATGGACGTGATGAACCGGGTCTTTCAGCCGTTCTTGGATAAGTTTATCGTGGTCTTCATAGACGACATTCTAATTTATTCTAGGGATTACTCCGAGCATGAGGGGCACTTGAGGCTTGTGCTGCAGACCCTTCGGGAGCATCGATTGTTTGCAAAGTTTAAGAAATGTGAGTTTTGGCTCGGTGAAGTGGTGTTTTTAGGCCACGTAATTTCTGGAGGAGGTGTCTCAGTTGATCCACAAAAAATTGAGGCGGTAGTCAATTGGAGTCAACAAACGACCGTGTCAGAAGTCCGAAGCTTTTTGGGTATGGCCAGTTATTACCGTCACTTCGTAGAAAATTTCTCTTGGATAGCCTTACCTCTCACCTGTTTGACGAAGAAGGAGGTAGACTTCATCTGGACCGAGGAGTGCGATCGAAGTTTCCAAGAGCTAAAGGATCGATTGACATCAGCTCCAATTCTGACCCTTCCCGATGGTACGGGTGGATTTGAGGTGTACTGTGATGCATCTAAGTTAGGGCTCGGATGTGTTCTTATGTAAAGGGGGAAAGTAGTTGCTTATGGGTCTCGTCAGTTGAAGACTCATGAGAAGAACTACCCAACCCATGATTTGGAGTTAGCTGCTGTGGTTTTTGCCTTATAGATTTGGTGGCATTATTTTTATGGCGAGAAATTTCTTGTGTATTCTGACCACAAAAGCCTCAAGTATTTGTTTTTGCAGAAAGAGTTGGACATGAGGCAGCGGCGTTGGATTGAGTTCCTCAAAGACTACGATTGTGAGATTCAATACCGGCCGGGGAAAGAAAACGTGGTCGCGGATGCGTTGATTCGTCGAACATGTTGGGTGGCGTTCCTACAGATCAAGCAGATAGAGTTGTTTGACTGCTTAAAGTCATGTCATATCCAGCGTTATGTCAAGGGAAAACGTATGATGTTATCCTTTCTTCAAGTGCAGCCCGAGATCCTTCAAAGGATCAAGGAAGGCAGGTGTGTGACCCATTTTTTTATGAATGTTGTGGAAGATCTTGATAGAGACTCTCGAGCTAATTTCAATATGCGTTCCGATGGGATTTTGAGGTTTCGGGAGCGCTTATGCATGCCAGATGTCAAGGATTTGAAGGAGGAGATTATGAAGGAAGCGCATAGAACCCAGTATACAATTCATCCCGGCATAAATAAGATGTATCAAGACTTGAGGAAAATATTCTGGTGGAGGAACATGCGGAGGGAGATTGTGGCCTTTGTTAACCGTTGTATTGTCTGTCAGCTGCTGAAGGCCAAGAGAAGGAAGCCTTCCGGGTTGTTGCAGCCTTTGCCCATTCCCTGTTGGAAGTGGGAGGATATCTCCATGGACTTTGTATTTGGATTGCCTAGGACTTTGAGAAATCATGATGCAATTTGGGTTATTGTGGTGATTGAGACGAAATCTGCTCACTTTCTAGCCATTCGGACTATATACTCCCGTTTGCACGGCTATACATCCCGAGATCGTGAGGTTGCACGGTGTGCCGGCATCATCTGGTCGATTGTGACCCGCAGTTCGTCTCTAAATTCTCAGGAGAGTTTGCATCGCGGGTGGGGGACGAGCCGAAGTTTAGTATGGCATACCATCCTCGGACCGATGGCGATCGGCGAACGATTCGAATCTTGGGAGGATTTGCTTCGAGCTTTAATGTTGGAGTTCCAAGGGAATTGGGATGATCACTTGGCACTCGCCGAATTCGCCTATAACAATAGCTTCCAGGCGAGTATCGGCATGGCCTCGTTTGAGGCACTTTATTGTAGGAAGTGCCGATCTCCCATTCACTGGGAAGAGACCGGGGATAGGCGGTTACTAGGCCCAGATGTTGTTCGTGAGACATCAAAGAAGATCGCAGTCGTTTTTGAAAAGTTAAAGGTTGCTCAGAGTCGACAGAAAAGTTATACTGATAAAAGAATGTCCGAGCTTAGATTTGAGGTTGGAGATTTTGTCTTTCTCAAGGTATCGCCGTGGAAAGGAATTTCCAGGTTTGGAGTTAAGGGGAAGTTGAAGTTGCATTTTATTAAGCCATTTGAGATCCTTGAGCTGGTTGGTGAAGTGGCCTATCGTCTAACTTTAGCCCCGAGCTTGATCGAGGTGCATAACGTCTTCCATGTTTCGATGTTAAGGAAATACGTTTATGATCTGTCTCACGTGATCGACTTCGGTTCTTTGGCTATCGATAAAGATTTACGTTATTTTGAGGAGCCCGTGAAAATCTTAGATCGAAGGGAACAAGTTTTACGATCAAAGGTTATTCCTCTCGTGAAGGTCTTGTGGAGGGATCACTCCAGCAAGGAAGTGACTTGGGAAAGAGAGGACGAAATGCGGGAAAGGCATCCTCATCTGTTTTGCAGTAAGTAAGCTAATTTAATCTTTTAGATTCGTCAAAAATTTCGAGGACGAAATTTTATAAGTGGGGGAGAGTTGTGAGGTTCTGGGTTTAAGGGTTTGGTAGTTAAGGGGTAATCGTCGTCTTCGTAATTGATAATGGACCTATTGAGCGATGCGGGGATGTGTATCGGATGAAAGATTAGGAAATAATTCAGAATTCCTTCTACTGAGGTGCGGGGCCAGCGGCTTGCGCCCTAGCTAGCCGCTCGAGCAGCAGGCGAAAATTCGAGCACACCCGCCCGGCTGGCGGCTCGGCGTGTTTTCCAGAACCACCGCCGCTTGCTGGAGGGGCTTGATGCCGTGGCTTCTCCCCCATCATTGTTCGCACAGTTTAGGGTTTTTTGTGAGAGAGAGGGTCGATTCTAGAGAGAGAAGAAGGGAGAACGTGGCCCGAGAGGCCAAATCCGTCCGAGAGCCAGTTATTAAAGTGAAAGCACGCGTCAAGGCAAGTGTTCTCATACCCACTAACTTTCCTCTTTCGCTGGTTTTTGTTTATTATCGGGTATTATCATCTCGATACCCACCCGTCACTTAGAAAATGTAGTACCCGTGTCTTGAGACCAAGGATGGTATGGTTTGTTTGTTGATTTGCTCACCGATTCGTCCGGTGGAGCTTCGTAAAATCCTAACCCACGAAATTTTGGGATTTTTCCATTTTTCGCCCGTGAATCGTTAAATTGACTTCAAAATGTGAATCCCCACGTCCCTATTGTGTATATATGTTGGCCGCGCGAGAAATCTCGCACGTTATGACCCGCTTGGGGCTTCCGAGTCCTCTAAGTGACTGTTCATCCGTGGGTAAATTGTGAAATTGCATGTTTTGCTTCTATCTAAATGTGATGAGACTCATGTTATGTGTTGATGTGAAAGTGTAAAGTCTCGAAATGTATAATCATGCATCGGAAGCATGGAAAAGTGTCCCGAGAGCTTCTAAGGTGGTGGTTGTCCGCCGGAGGTAAGGAAATTCAAACTCCTTGTGAACTTGAACTAAAGTGTGATAAAAGTTAATTTCAAAGAAGGAATAAAGTCAAGTACGTAAATGGAGGGAGACCCACTAGGTATGTCGTGGTGAACGTGATCTCTCGGATGGAGACGTGTGATGGGAATGGGGTTTCCCAATTGTGAATGATTTTGTTGAGTTGTGGGTCCTCCCCTCCCGGAAAGTTAAACCTTGAATCTAGGACTATGGTTGATAGGGGTGGTGTCCTCTAACTTGCTACGTGCGTCATGGTGGGAACCCAAGGAACACTCCGACTACCCTTCGGGGTGGGTGATGTTCATGGCACGTTCTAGGACACTACAGAGAAAGAACAAGGATTGCCCTGGTCCCCGGGGGTGTGGGGCGTGTCGGTTGAACACTACATAGTGAGATGTAGTCATTCGTGAATTGTTGCATGGATGCAACCAGGGGTCGAGTGCTGTAGACCTAAAATGTAGTCGTGGCTTTAGAATGTGTAGCGAACACATTCCTTTCCTCGTTCTCTCGCTTCGTTAGCTAGTACGATCTACTGGCTCCAAGGTCCGCAAAGATAAACGTTAAAAAGGAAAATGAATAAAGTGAATCGGACAATTTCAAGTGTTCTTCTCCCTCTTGTGTTCCCCTGTACTGTCCCTGTGCTTTTCTCTCCAGTACCATTTCCTATTGTTAGTTAGTGGTGTATGATTTTATTTGCTAGGCTTTATACTCACCCTTGCCTTATATTTTTCAGATGAGAACGCCTTGATGCCTGACGAGGCCGAGAAGATCATAGAAGCTCAGTAGATAGCTGTTTTGCGTGCGAGGCTCAAGATTTTGGACTTGGACGGATTAGATGTATGACGGTGATCTTTTTGAGTTTGGCTTTTGTATCTGATAAAACTTGTATGGAGATACCTTATGCTAGTGGTTGGTGGATGATATGTGTATATATCAGTCCGCTGTATTTTGTGGTATTTATATGCTTCCGCAGGTCTTGCCTTGTGATGAGTTTGAGGTCTCTAGTTGGCATCCTTCTTTGCCGGTGTCGTCTGAATCACGTCACTGGAGCCACATCGGTTGTCGTGGCGTTTAGATCCTGTGTTGTTTGTCTTGGGATTTTATGGATTTTCTTTTGAATTTCTTTGGATTATAGTGCAGGGTTGTATTTCAGGTGTTTGTATTTTGAAAATGTCCAATTTACAAACAGAACTCTGCCCAATTTTCTGTAGAAAATTATTAATGTTATCTTGCCAATCTGTTATTATTTTCCTGGCGGAGGTTATTCGATAGGAATAATCTGGTCCGTCACATAAGAACTGCACTATTCAGTTGTGCAAGATGATGTTATCGTATCTCCAGGTGTAACATATGATTTTGGAGAGGATGGATTTGGATAATGAGTCATATTTGATGAGCGACCTATATTTGTTGGAAATTGTTGGAGAGTTGGGTAATGAGTTATGGATGGATTTCAATGTGCAAGCAAATGGGATTCCTTTCTTTTAGGAAAGGGATTTGTGTTTCGGATATTAAGGAGTTGAAGGAGGAAATTGTTAAATGAGGCCCATAGATTGAGGTGTACAATTCATCTCAAAATAAATGAAATGTATCAAGATATGAAGGAGAATTTTTAGCTATGGAATATGAGGCAGAAAATTGTGGCAATTGTGACAAAATGCATTGTTTTTTAACAGATGAAGGTTAGGCATGAGAAGCTTCAATGATTTTTGCACATCATCTGCCGATTCCCAATTATAAGTGGGAGTAGAAGACAATGGATTTTGTTTCGGAGTTGTCAAGGATGGCAAGAAATTTGGATGATTGTGGATAAGCTAACAAAATCGACTTATTTCTTACTGTTTAGAAATGGCATTCTCAAGAGATAAGTTGGCCTATTTGTAAAATGAATGTGTGGGGTTGCATGATATTTCGGTTTAGATAGTCTCTGTTCATTATCGAAGGTTCATGTTGAAATTTTGAAGAAAACTTATAGAAGAAGTTGAGTATCAAATTAGAATTTTAAGTGGGGTTAATTTGTAGGCAAATGATCAATCAAAGTGGCACAACTGAAGCGTATGCACCCATGGATAATAGGTCTCATGATCCAATTTGAGATTTGAAGTATGAGCTTTAACTTAAAATCTGACTTGAGGTTCAATGTGGGTGATTATATGTCTTCGAATGTGATTTCGAGGAAAGGAATTTCAAGGTAAATGCAAAAAGAAAATTAAAGTTGAGGTTCATTGGGCCATTTAAGATTTTTAACGGAATAGAGAGGTGGCCTATGGATTGGTTTTGCCTCTAAGTTTGGTGGATTGCCATGATGTGTTTATATTTTTATATTAAGAAAATATGTGTATGATACTTCACATGTGAACGGGTTTGAGTCATTGTAAATTGATAAGAATTTGCCATATGTTAAAATTCTTATTCAAATTTTGGGATAGAAAAGATTAGGTGTTAGAATACAAGACAATCCTATTGGCTAAGGTGCTATGGAAGAATCATTCATTTGAGTTAGTGACATGGAAGCACGAGGAGGAAGTCTAGAAGAATATCCCTATTTGTTTAAAGATTGATGTATGTAAATTTTGAAAATGAAATTTTTTTAAAGAAGTGGGAGTTGTAATGAATTTTTTTTTCCAATTTGATTTATTTAGAATTATTGTTATTTTGAGATAATTGGATGCATCAATTTATTTGTATTTTGTGAAATTTTAAAAAAACTTTGGTTTGCAAATCGGGGCTTGAAGCATGCCTGAGAGGCACTTGAGTATCGATTTCATTGGGCTTGTGCCCAAGGCATGCCTAAAGCTGCGCTAGAGCTTCGATTCTAGAGAAGTGGCGCTCAAGCGCTGTTTTGTGTATAAATAGAGGGGCTAGGCATTGTGTTCGTCATTTCACGTGCAGTAGAGCAAAAGGAAGGAGAGAGGGAGAGGAGAAGGAAGAGGAGAGAGGAGAAAGAGATCGGGTTGATTGGAATATCTTTTCATGAGATATACTTATTTTGAAGTTAAGATAAGTATCTAGAAACCCTATCTTTAGTCTTTTTTCATGTGTGTAAATGTTTTCATATGTTTTAGAGATTTTATGTATATGCATATTATTTTTATTTACCCTATTTGTCTCCTGTGAATATGCATGCAATATTTACTAGTAAATTTGGGGTTTTGTTATTTTTGGGGGTTTTATGATTTTATGAAAATCGGCATAAATATTTGAGATAGTAGATATTCAGTATTATTATATTTGTACGAAAATGGGTATGAAACTTAAATAAGTCGTACATTGGTACACATGCATGCTGTTGGGGATGAGATCACTACCTTTATGATTCAATATGTGATCCGATTTGTATATGTGATTTGTGGCGTCTCTTCCTATGGGGAGATTTTGTTCCTGACAGGAAAATATTTATGACTCCCTCTTCCATCGGTAGAAAGAGGTTTTGTTTGTAGTTAGACCTACCCCATTTGTATTTTAATGAGAACTATTGTAAGATAATTAATATAATTAATATATTCATACGTCCTAATATATCAAATAAATTTAAAAATTACACCAAATGTCATTGGTGACAAAATATAGTGAGCTCATTCCATATCTGTAGGAGATAATGTTCATAAATAGCCTAACCTATTGGCCTAAACTATAGATGAATTAGTTTAAGGTTATCGAAAGTATGTATAACCATTTCTTAAGTTAGTCCTTTAAAATTTTTAGTTCTCTGATTATTTCGGTATGAATTTGTATTCGGATTTTGATTTGAGATTTGTAAGTTTACCTATAAATGGAAATTTGGTTGATCTTGTACATTTGGATACGTGATTCATCCCGAAACTGGTTTTAATTTATATGATTTCGTTCCGACCTTTGTTTTTTCATTTGTGATTTGGATCCGGATTTCACTTTGTTCAGTATTCTTTTCACATGGGTATGATATCGTATAACGATTTGTTGTATAATATGATTTGTATATGAGAATTGACTTCAAATTATGATTTGTTATGAGTATGTCCTAAGGGGATTATATTCTGATCTAATATATGATTTGAGTATGAGACTACCCAAATGATTTTCGATTTTAGATTATGATTTGGATTTGATATTGAACTTTTGACATCGAGCTTTCAGATTTGTGATTTAACTTTCGATATTGTGTGTTTCATATTTGTATATCGGATTTTCGAATTTGTATTTGCTACTTGTTTTATATTTGTATTGGTTGCCATTTGCTTTTTGGCATCTGAATTGTATCTTTTATCCATTTAGGATATATTTATGGACCCTTCCTTTGATATAATATTTATAAAATTTTAGACTCATATTTTTTATTTTTATCCTTTTATATTAGTGGGTTTGGATATTATGCAGAAAATTAGACGTGATTTGATGTAGTTTCAATTACCTTGGTGAGTATTAGTTTTGTTTCAGTTTGGATTTGTATCTGTTATGTTTTGGACATTGGGATTGGCCGAAGATAGGCCTTTGATTATATATTGAGATCAACTTGGATATTATTATATGCAGTGGGTTTATTTATGATCGATTTGTCACCTCCCTTATAATATTTGTGGAGTAGGTCATGTATTTTGTTGTCCTGATGAGGTCCTTATTTGATATTTAGATTCTACTTATTATTATTATTATTTGGATGATGAGTTTTATGGTCTATTTGTTTAGTCATACCCGAGTTTGGGATTTTGTTATATTTATTTAAGGATTTTAATATTTGTGAATTATATATTGTTTAGACTTACTTTGATCTGCGTTTATGACACTAATGGAGTCTGCGATATGTCTAAGGGTTCAATAGTTTGAGAATCAAGGGTTTGGTTGTGAGAACCATATAAATGTTGGCATTCATTCAATGCTCCAAGAATGTTGAACGCCCAATTTGCTTCACTGTGACATTCACGAGATTCATAAGGTACAACTGTGCCACTCTGCTAGCCTATAAATAATTAGTATTAGTAAGAATTCATGTAAATGAGTAAAACAAATTACAAATAATTTTTCTTTCTCACAACTGGTTAAATTAGTGAACCCATGGAAAAAATCTCGGAGTCTAGACACATTCGTTCTTAGAGAAAGGGAGCTATTTACTTTTTCTAAAAATTTTTGTTGGTTCTTGTATACTGAGGCTGCATCCCTCAAGTTTGAGTTTATTTATGGGCATTAGTACATTGGAGTTGTGAGGATGATTTTTATTTTACTTAATGTTTTGATTTATGAGTTTTTTTTTATTATTTGATGCTGAGATATTTCGGAGTTTCGCATAAGGGATTCAGGCCATGGCTCACAAATGGGTTTGAGTCGCTATAGTTACTGTGTTAGATCAACAATAAAGTTTTATGAGAATACTTGAAGACTTACAAATTGACAATATTTAAGGAATATTAGAATTTGTTATAAGATTTGAGAACTTAGGTTATTTAGGTATTTTGGGTCTAAATATTATGAGCTAATGTAAGACTTAGAATAGGTGGAGATTCTAAACCCTTTCTAATTTACAAAATGCATAAGCAACAAAGTGTGAATGTGGGTAGATCCTTTGGTGCTTCTGATGGCACCAATGCCAAGTAGTTGACGGAGGTCTGTAAGGCGCTCAGTTAAATGGCATAACTAGGCAATTAGATGATTAACACACAAATCATTGAGCCACAAGTTGCAGGCTACCTCGGTGGCGAGAGGCCACTCTTAGAGTCAAGATTGACACCACCAATTGATGTGAGATTTCATGAAGTATAGGGTTTTAGAAGTCGCTAGTTTACTGGACCTTATGCTCGCAACACTTGGATGTTGCAATTGGAGAAGGAATTCTAGGTTATTAGATGGAGAGCATAGGATAATATCTACCTGGCACTCATTCGCTTGGTTGGCAAGGTAGATTATTAGTGGAATATTTTGAAGGAGGAGTTCCTTCCGCGCTTCAATGACAAGTAGTTCTAAACATGCATACATACCAAAAAAAAAAAGGGTGGATATTCTAGCTTTAACACAAGAGCATCTATGTCATTCAGTATGATGTGAAATTCATAGTGTTATCCCATTACCCTTCCTATCTCATTTTCAATGAAAAATGTGAGGTAAGTCATTTTTAGGATGGCCATGATGACACCATAAAGATATAGCTAATCCCATTCAATCTAGCGGAGTTTGGCACTATTTTGAAGTGCGCTATGGTGATATAACAAGCAATATTGTGGAGTATGAATCTATACAATTCCTGAGTAGGAGGCTCATACTTTCTCCATAGTAGTTAAAGGTATTATAGAAATTTCTAATTATCCCACCCATATGTTATTTAATTTTGGTGTGACCATTCATTTGTATCTTCTCGCTTTGTGCAGCACTTTGCAGCTGTTCCAAGGCCATTGGATTTCATTTTGGTAGTGTCCAATTCAGATGGTGAGATTGTGGATATTGATATTATGTATTCTAATTGTGTTACCTGGATAGGAGACCATCGTCTATTTATGGACCTAATTCCACTTGATATATTAGAGCTTGACATCATATTCTATATGGACTAATTGATAACTTTCCATGCTAGTCTCAATTGTGTCAAGAAGATTGTGCTGTTTGCTATGCCTAAGCATCCACCTTTCGAGTTTAGAGATGCCAGATAGTACTTTTTGTTGATGTTAGCATTACATGCCAAATGCTTGTTATAGAGTGGTTGTAAAGGCTTCCTAGAATTTATATTAGTGTTAGAGTTAAAGCAATCAAAACTAGAGGGCATTTAAGTGGCCCTAGTGTGTCTTTCCTAAGGAGTTTCTAGGAATAGCACTAGAGCAAGAGCTTGAATTCACAATTGAGCTAACCCTAAGGACACCCCCAATTTTTAAGGACCCTTATCAGATGGTGCTAGCATAGCTTAAAGAAGGTGCGGGCTATGTTTTATGAGATTTAGGATTTAGGCTTTCTTAGGCATAGTACTTCACATTGAGAAGCCCTAGTCTTATTTGTTAAAAAGAATGATGGCTCAATAAGATTATGCATTGACTATATAGAGATCAAATTTGGAAGGACTCTGAGTTCATTTAAAAAGACCAGTGCATTGTAAGTTTTTGGGAGTTAAAGAGAGATCGATTTTAGCACGTCTTGTCCATTCCTAAAAGATTGAGTAGGTATAAGGTTTATTATGACACACCTTGGATGGGCATGAGCTATATTTTGATACAACATGGAGAGGTCATAGCTTATGGCTTAAGGTAGCTGAAGGCCTATGTGGCTTGTTATCCGACTCATAACATCAAGTTGGAAGATATTGTGTTCACTCTAAATATTTGATGGTACTACCTTTATGATAAGATGTTTATGATCTTCTCTAACCATTTGATTTATTTTGGATATATTTATTATTTTGAATAATTTGAATGTGATAAAAATTATACATATATATATATTGTAAAATTTTAGAGAATATTCGGATCATCAGTGTGGCACCTAATGCATGCCCAAAGGGTGCTTGAGCACCAATTTCAAAAGATTTGTGCCGAAGCATCGGTTAGATAATTAAATAAGAAAAAAAGAAAAAATAATAAAATAAATAAAGAAATAAGGATAAAAGAGAATAAAAGGGGAGGAGGTGTGCGGTAGAAGTAGAAGACGCAGTAGAGCAGGGGAGAGAGGAAAAGAAAAGAAAATGAGAAGAGTGAGAGGAGAAAGGAGAGCAATGCACACGCAAGAGAGAGAAGGAGACGAAAAAGGATAAGGAGAGAGAGAGGAGGAAGAAGGAAATGGTGCACAGATGAAAGCAGAGCAATGAGGAGGAGAGGAATGCAATAAAAGAGAGAAAGAGGAGAGAGAGTGTGGGCTCGTGGGGAAGGAGGTGAGGGAAAGTGCCATTCAGGTATTTCGGAATATCCTTTTGTTTGATCTACTTAATATAAGATTGAGGTAAGTATCATCTAACTCTATTCTTTGCCTGACTTCGTATCTAATAATATTTGTTTCCAATTTGAAGATTTTACTAACATGTATATTATTTTTATACATCCTGTCTGTTTATTCTGAACATACATATATGATTTGTCGGTTGATTTGGATGTTTTATTTAGATTTTATAATTTTTAGAAGATTTTGCTATTTTATGAAAGTTTAAAAAATATCTTATACTATATATTTTTATATCAATATATTTGTATAAAAATGAGTATGAAATCTTATATGAGTTGTGCTTTTCATATGCATGTGCGAGAATTATGGTTACTACTATTAGACTTATTATTGGATATTCTGATTAACTCCAGACAAGAAGATATTTATTATTGGAAATTCCTTTGCGCCAATAGGAAGTGCTTTGTTTGTAATTACTCGCCCGTTTGTCTGGTATTTAAATAAAATTTATAATATTTTCGAATATCCTAATATATCTGACAAATTTAAGGATTGTACTTAAAATTACAGTTGACAAAATATAGTGAACAACTTTATCTATTAGAGGCAGAGTACATATGTGGACTAACATGCTGGCCTGAATCATATTTAATTTGGCCAAACATTACTAAAAGTATGAGTAATCCTTTCTTAAATTAGTCTTTAAATAATCGAAATCCGGATTTAATACCTGCTTTGCATTTCAATATAGATTTGTATTTGATTTCTGATTTAAACTCTGATTTTGGATTCGTCAATTTTACCCATATATGGATTTTGGTATATCTCATATATTTGATTTTGATTATATGTTTTGATCTATACTTTGAACCATCTGTTTATGGTGCTGATCCGGCTTTTGTTATACGCGCTCGCGATTGTATTATTTGGCTATTGAATTCTGTTCCGAATCATGATTTGATCAAAGATTGGATTAATATTAGATTGGACATTTGATTTGACATTCGAATCGCTTTTGTTTTATATATATATATATATATATCTCAAGATAATTGTTTTTTGATTGGATATTTATTTTTATTTGATATTTAATTTAAATACAAGACTGTCATTAAATTTTAATATTTAATTTTATCTTAGATTTGATGATTAAATTTTGATATCGACAATTTGAATTTATATCTATTATGTGATGTGACATTTGTTCATGGACCTTCCTTATTTATTTGATATATTTGTTTATATATATGATACTTATTAAATTTTAAACCCATATTTTTCTATTTTATCCTTTCATAGTTGAAGGCTTAGATATATTATAGGAGTTGGATGATATCCAATATAGTGATATATTTTTTGATAAGTATTATATCTATTTAGATATAAATGGCGTCGATTATATTTTGATTGTAATGGATGGATTTTATTTTGGGTTGTCATTAGATATTTGTAAGGTACCGGCTTTTAAAATATGGTAATTAAGAGTAATTAAATTAATATAAATAAATCGAGGTCAAATGACATTGGGAGAAATTAGATTGAAAAACTCAAAGACCCGAAATTGTTAAAATCAAGAACCGGCATTGTAAACCTTGAAATGTTACTCCGTAAATAAGATTCGCGTTTTAAATTATGATAATCATGACTTATTAAGTTAATATAATCAAAATTAGAGTTCAAGGATGTGAAAGATTGTATTAAAGGGGTTAAAACGGGTCCTGAACGACACGTGCGTGAAGTTGGCTCGTCGGAAGCCTACCCAGGCCTGACCCACGCTTGATGCGTGCTGGAGCCCCTTCTCAAGCACCGATTCCAGCAGGGGTGCCCGAAGTGCGCCCGACACCCACTTGGGTGCCTGTTCTGCTATTTAAGCGCGCTGGACATTTCTTTCCATCATTTTTTTGTGGAAAACTGAGAGTGGAGAGAGAGAGAGCGTGGAGAAGAGAAAGAGAAGAAGGAGACTCAGACTCTCGGGTTCAATTTCAACTCCAAGCTAGTTAAGAAAGTTATAGATCAAACCAAAGCAGGTGCACCCATATATTTTTCTTTCCCTCTTTATACTTTTTATTCTGTTCTCTTTGGATATTTTTGTTCTGATATCCGTCCATACTTTTATTTTATGATATCTATATTTTAAGTATACATATATGTTAATTTCACATCCGATTTTTAAGATTTATATGGTATTTCGTACGTGAAACTCTAACCCCACGCCCGAATGCTTTTAACTATTTATTTTTTAGAATTTTACATGATTTGGTTTAGAAAATTTATACTCATGTTTTGAATATGATTATTTATTTATTGGGTGTTCAATTTGATAGTTTTATGTGATTTTGTACACATGAAAATCCTAACCCGCACCTTGACATTTTTACCTATGTAATTTAAGATTTATGTATGATTTGGTTTTAGATAATTGAAATCCTGATTTAATGAACATGAGTAATTTGATTATTTAGAATTTATTCACTTATAATTTGTATATGTTGTTATACGTGTTTCGGAAATAATGTTGGATGCAAATCTGTAAGGATTTGTTATTCGGAAACTCTAAAATTATGTGTAGCTTAACGTGGTAAAGCTTTTCTAATTTTTTCAAACTTCATGCTAATTTGTGCATGTATTTGAAGTCATGTAAAAACTTAAATTCTCAAGAATCTGAATATCTGTATCTATATCCAAGAAATATGAAAATATAAAAAGTATAAGAAAGGCCATCCACAATTGTTAAGAATTATGAACCATTCCCTAGAGGGTAAGAACTAAATGATAAGTATTAAGTGTGAAAATTTTTCTAAGGTAAGATAAGAAATTGAAACTCTACAATTTGTTATCCGATATTCATTATCAATTATATGAATCCGTTATCTATTCCTTCAGTATCAGTATTGCCATCTGCATTCATTATCTGTTCCATCAGTACTGGTATTGTCATCTGAATTTGTTATCTATTCCATCAGTATCGGTATTACTATTTGAATTTATTATCTGTTCTGTCAATACTGGTATTGTCATATGAATCCATTATCTATTTCATCAGTACCAGTATTGCCATCTAAATTTGTTATCTGTTCTGTCAGTACTGGTATTACCATCTGAATCTGTTATAAGTTCCGTCAATACCAGTATTTTTATTTGAATCTGTTATCTGTTCCATAAGTACCAATATTGTTATCTAAATTTATTATATGTTCTGTCAGTACTGGTATTATCATCTGAATTCGTTATCTATTCCGTCAATATTGATATTGTCATCTAAATCTGTTATCTATTTCATTAGTATCGATATTACTATTTGAATTTGTTATCTATTCCGTCAGTACCAGTATTATCATCTGAATCCGTTATCTATTCTGTCAGTTTCAGTATTGACATCTAAATTCGTTAGCTATTCCGTCATTACTGGTATTGCTATATAAATCTGTTATCTATTTCGTCAGCACTGGTATTGCCATTTGAATTCGTTATCTATTCTGTCAATACCGATGTTGCGATCCGTTTCTACTTTTGTATGATTCTGTAGAGAAAATTGAATCAATAATTTGAATACAATATTTATATATAAAGGAAATTAGAAAAAAGATATGAAAGTTAAACGTATTCTAGAAGTATATTTAATCTTGTCTCATATTTATCATCACATATTATGCTCATATTTCTCTTTACTTACATTATTTTGAGTATATTGCTTATTATCTTTATTATACTTGTACCTTTCTAAGTATTTAGCTCACTCCTTGATATTTTCTTACCTTCAAATGAGTACGAACTTATACCTGACGAGGTGGAGTAGGGATAAGCAAGTTGGCTAGGTGTCGGGTTTTGAGGATTATTTTGTTGACATAGATTGTAGTAGTTTTGTACGTTTATTTTGAAGTACTTTTGCATATTTGTAGATGGACATGTATTGATATATCTGGTATATTGATGATGAGTAGATAGTTTAGTTTTCACTGTATATTGATGAATGTATATATTTTCGTAGGTTATTATGGTTTCATATTTAGGTACTTAGTCGTATCTTATCTGAGTTAATGTTAAAGTTGGAGTTATAACGTTGGTGTCATGAATGTGTTGTGGCTTTTTGGATTCTATATGTGTGTTTGTTGTGAAGATATGTGTATTGTATAGGAATATTGTACATATTTTATTAGTTTGATGGCCGTTTTATAATCGGAACCTTCCCGATTTTTATTAGGATTTTTGAGCTCGTCACAATATTAGAGTCGGCCAAATGTAGACCTTTAGACCGTATGTTGAGAATTTTGAATTTATTTCATTATGTGGATGAGTTATTATTTGATTATTCCCCTTACGACTATTTGGAGTAGATTATGTTTATATTATCCTATAGAAGGAAAATGAGACTCATGACCTATTACTGGCATAGTTTGCATGAAACAACATCTTTCATGCCAATCTTGGGATGACACCCTTTGTAATATTATATGGGAGAAAGTGTAGATCATCAATCAGCTAAGAGGAGGTTGATGATGGGAGCATTAAGGGAATTGAGCTTGTGCATGAGATTTTAGAGGCAATTTGACTAATGATAAGTCGATTGTGGGTGGTCCAAAGTAGACAATTGATTTTTGAGGTCAAAAGGTTGCATGATCTAAGCTTTGATGTTGGTTCAATGTTTCTCAAGTCCTCACCTATTATGGGTATCAAGAGAATCAAGAGAAGAGGCAAGCTCATTTTTCATTTTATTGGACCTTTTTGAGAAATTGGAGTAGATTGTCAAAATGGTATATAAGTTAGCAAATAAAAGTATATATATTTTTCTCAGTAAAGATATAAAATTTCTCTATTTATTCAAGTGAAATCAAGCTATCTACATTAATGTAAAATAGAGATTATATGAATGAAGAGTGCAAGGTACCCATTGGTACAAAGGAACATCTCAGCATCAAGACATCTTATTGAAGATTCTAAAAGTAGATAATTTAGAGCTTTTAAAAAAACTATAAAAAAATCTTTAAGTACTATTATTATATATAGTTTAACTCCATATAAAAGCGAATTTAAATAAGTTACTATTTGAGAAAAAAAATAAAAACTAGATTTATATTAATCTGGTATTTATTATCCTAACAGAATATTATAAGATGGCAATCTCTCCTTTTTTTTGATGATAGCAAATACTTAATGCAATAGTATAAATCGATATAAACATAAAATCAAGCATATTTATTATAAAATTAAATTAACACTTAAAATACATTGTGAATGGTCAGGGAACTTGCAAAACTTTGAGTTTTCCATACAATTACTTGGATAAATTGCCATGAATTTGATAGTTTTTTTGTTTATTGACGAACTCCATTACTTCTTTTTTCATAGTTAGCTAATAATAGCCAAATCACATGATTTTGAATGCTAAATTTTTTTTCTTGCTAAATTTTTTTTCTTGCATTCGCTCTGCATTTGTCAAGATACACCTCGTAGAGGGTGTAATCAACTTTGATAGAAGTTAGACAATGTATATATAGTACTGAGTAGCCTCACTTGTCAAGTGTCCCATCCACTAGAGTGTACCAACTAGCTGTTTCTGTAATACACTTCACTTTTGTGGGATCGTTAGAAAATGCTCTATTTTTAAGGTACTTTTGATATGGGTTATCCAAATTATCTTGTCAAATACCTAGATAATTTAATCTCTCTCTTTGATGCTAGGCTTTTGAAGTATTTCTCTCACATCTTGGGCGTATTGTTTAGGACAACCAGATATTATCATCTTAAAAAGTCGATTGGCTTTTCAATTATCTTCTTTAAAATATGGATAATTTCAATGTTATTAAAGAATGACAAGAGACCACACACCTTATAAAGGTATTTTGCTAGGTCTGAGTTAGACACTTCAAAGTTAACTAGTATTCAATTAACTATCAGTTTGAAATTACTATAGACAATTAGGTTCTTGGAGGAACATTCTTTAGCTAGCTCTAAATCGATTAGTAAAGTCTCATATTTTGCTACATTATTTGTGGCCTAGAACTTGAATATTATCAAGTATTTAATCTTAAATCCATCAGGTGTTGTGAACACTATCCTGGCTCTCCTTATTGACTATGAAGACGCTCCATCTACATGCAATGTCCATGAAAGTAATGCCCCCCAGGGTTGTTCTTGTGTATCCATTTGTCTCTTCTGAAATTAGGGTCGTCATTTCAATAATAAAGTCTGAGAGGCTTGATACTTTATAAAAGGTCGTACTCAAAACTCTATGTCAAACTCGCCTAATTAAAAAAAAATCATTTCATTAATTGTTCAAATCTTTTTGGTTTTTGTAAGATCTCTTTTAATGGTTAATATGTCAAGATCTTATGGGTTTGAAAATAAGGTTGGAGCTTCCTCATAGTGAATACTAAGGGAAAGACAACCTCTTCTGCTTGCACATATCGAGTTTCCATGTCTAACAAGATCTTAATAACATAATAGACTAGTTGCTGAATACCTACATCTTCCTTGATCAAAATGGCATTCAAGGCTATTTTTAAAATGATGAGGTATAGAAAAAATTTCTCACCCTTCTTTGGGAAAGTTGGTAGAAATGGACTTACTAGATATATATCTTCATCTCTTGAAAAGCTTAGTGACATTCCTCAATCTATAGACAATTGTTTGTCTTTATCCTTTCAATGCCTTGGAGAAAGCAAATTATTTTTCGGATAACTTAGCTTGGAATCAGCAAAGGACATCAAGTCTTTTGATTAGCCTTTGAATTTCTTTAACAATTTAAGGTGGCTCTATATCCATTATGACTTTAATCTTCTTTGAGTTTACCTCAATCCCTCCCTATCAAACAATGAATCCCAAGGACTTATCGAAAGTCACCTCAAAGATATACTTGGTTGGGTTTAACTTCATTTTATACGTCCTAAATATTTCAAACGTCTTGGTTTGATCTTTAATATAATCATTGGCAAGTATGGTTTTGACGAGCATGTTAATAATGTACACTTTCATTTTTTTTTCCCAATCTATTGCTTGAACATTTTATTCACTAGCTTTTGGTATGTTATTCCAACATTCTTTAGCTTGAATGGCATTACTTTATTATAGTAGGTATCCTAATCTATTATGAATGAGATCATTTTCTCATAATCTAGATTCATTTTGATCTTATTGAATCTAGAGTAAGCATTTGTAAAGCTTAGCAGTTGATGCCTAAATGTTGAATCCACCAACTAGTTGATCGCTGGCAATAGAAAACTACCATTCAAACATATTTTATTTACGTTACTAAAGTTGATGCACATCGTCCACTTTCCATTACTTTTTCTGATAAGAATGATATTGAATAATCAATCTGCATAGTTTACCTCTCTGAAAAATCTAGTATCAGTTAATTTCTTGACCTTTTTATGAATGATAATGAATTTTTTTACAAAGTAGTTTTTCCTTTTTTGTTTGACTAATTTGTACCTTAGTATGAAACCTAGCTTGTGAACCATTATTTTTGTTGATATTCCTAGCATGTCAATTAGTGTCCAAGCGAATATGTCCACATTATTTCATAAAAATCCAATCAACCTCTCTTTCAGATCTAGATTCAGTGAATTATCGATTTGGATACATTTTTTTGAGTTCACCGAGTTTAGAAAATTTGGAAAGGTAACTTTCTGGGTTCATCATGTTGGAATGTGTTCTCATTCCAAAGATCAAACATTTCAATCTACTGTGAAGGTGCCAAGCCATTTGTCTACGTCGAGTAGCAACTTCGTCTAATGATGAAGTTGCGACTTCCTCTAACTTCTCCGATCCCATATCTAGATGGAAACTTTATTTTTACTTCTAGGATTAAATTGATAGCCCTAAAAGTTGTTAAACATATCTGGCCTACTATGACATTATAAACCTAGGGAAAATCTTCAAGTAGAATGGTTAGTATATGGAAGGCCATTTTTTGATTTGTTCCCAATATAACTTTCAGTTATACTATTAACTTTATTTGGATCAGTTCATTGTCAAGCCTATGTAGTGCTCCATCTAACAACTCTATTCAATTACTTTTAAGCCTTAGCTTAATGAACGTTCAAAATTGATAACATTTCTTAGTCTTTCAATATTAATAGAAACTCATTCCAATTGGTAATTATCACTCCATTAAAATTAGTACGGACACAATAAGTAGATCAGAATGCAAAAAAATTACATGTGCTATATCTTCATTATTAAAACTAGTGGCATCATTTTCTATCCCTAGTTTCTATTCTTGTTGGTGGAAGTCTCCTTAGGATGACGTAAAATCTTGTTACCGGCGGGTTTTGTTGATACCATATTTTTGGCTCTACTACCACTCGATTCCTTGGTTACTATGATTACTCCTCATCTTATTTATTATTATTTGGGGTGGATTTAGAATTTCTAAAATATTTATTGAGGCACCCTCTTTCTATTAGTGCCTCAATATTCTTCTACAACATCTAGCAATTTTCAATATTACACTTCAAGATTGATAGCAAAAACAGTATTTAGACTTATCACTTCTAGGATCTTGACTTGCTTGAGCCATATCAAGAATTTCTTATTCTATATCTGTATCAAAATTTTTATCCAAGCAGCATTTAATGATATGAGGTTAGGCAGCTTATACTCTTTGTGAATGCCCAACTCAATTCTTTATTATTTTTGTGACCTCGAGTGGAAGAGTTATCACCATTTCTCTTCTTTTCACCGTTTGATAATAGTTGGCATTCATAATTCGACTACTTTGGCCACTTTACTTCATTATCCTCATTGGTTATCAGATATATTGTCTCTACCTTTAGAAAAATCTTGGGTTCTTATTAAACTAAATATTTAAAAAAATTCATCCAATTGAATCACATCTATGAAGGTATTTAGCTTCACCTTATTATTGAGCTTCATAATGCCCATGACCTCAACATTAAATTTGGCCAAAAACTACTTCAAGCTGTCATTTGGAGTCCGTTGGATTCTAATAAGATGTCAATGTTGCTTTTTTTTTTTCTCTTTAACTAAAGGCGAATTATAATAGGAACTGATCTGCTATCTTGTAAAAGGATTAAATAGAATTTAATCCTAATTTTTAAAGTCAAATTCTCATGTCTTCATTTAAAGTTAAGAGAAAACAAAGGCACAATGCAATATCCTCTAGGTTTTAAAACCGAGCAACATACAAAAGTAGTCCAAATGATTTGTTAGATTAGTTTTCTGTCATAGGGCACCCGTATTGGCATTTTAAATTTATAATGAGGCCGATATCTCTTAATATCTAAAGTGGAAGGTGTACAATCCAATTCGATCATCTGACCAACAGTTTTTTTGAAAACTTACTATTCCATCCACTTTATTCTCTCCTCCACTTTAGTTGCGGAGGTGATTCTTTTGGTATTGAAAAATATCCTCAATTTTGAGTGATTAGTAGATACACGTGATATCTACTTGAGTGAGAGGGTTTGAGGCATGCTTCTATATATGCTTTCTTCTTGGACTGACGGGGATTCATAATCCCTGGTATATCATGAATTTTGTCACTCAAGGCTTTCTTATTTTATCTAAAGTTCAAACCTTCTTCAAGCTAAGAAAGATTAGTATAACAGATGCCTCAAGAGTTACTGAAATGTTTGACTGATGATGAGCTTCCTTTGAAATAACCTTCTTTCCTCACACCCTTTTCCTTAAGGTTGATGCCTATGAGTGGAGGGCTATTTTATTATACGTATGGCGCTTGACTTTATCCTATAGAGATTTCAACATCTTTGACATAACATCAATCTAGACCACCAAGACTTTGACATTAGGATTTGCGGGTTAGTGAACATCATCATGGCTACCATCTTCCAGGTTATAGCCAGAAGGCATGATGTTCTTTGGTGATTGGCTAGTTTGACCTTGCAACCATGTATTCAACATTTTGCTTTGTCAAAAATGTGAATCACTTTTAGGCTAGTGAAGTCTCGATTGGATAGAAATAGATGGCTTGACAATTATTCTTATAGATAACGCTAATAATACGTATTTGAAATCTAGATAATCATCTAGTTAAATTAGGCTAGACCTTTAAATCTTTTTAATTCAAATTCTATACACCATAATAGTTAATAAGAGATTATAAAATATGGGCTCACTCTCTAGTATATTTTTGATACTCAAATTAAAAATATTTCTATAAGAATGAAAGATAATAAAAAATTATAATGAGAGAATGTAAAAGAATACTAAAATTAGAGGGTTTGACTCCGTAATTATTAAAAGATGCAAGTATCTCAAGGCTGGTGACTTATACTAACATTTTCTCTTCCTGATTGGAGACTTCTTTGATTAAAGGAATAATGTGTATTTATAATCTTACTATCGATTAATACATCTTTTCATAATTGGTACAATTATTTATCAATTGAAGCATTATACTAGTTGGAGACCCAACCGTTACATAACTTATAAAAGTCACTGGTTTAATGTCAGTCATTAAATAACTATAATTGTCTATTTAATGCAACAATTTATCTCTCGATTTATATAACCATTCATCAGGATTTAACATCTTGGTTAATTTTATGTCGGACCATTTAGTGCTTCAGACTTTTATAATTTTAGAAATTTGGTCATTCGATCATTCGGTGGGTCAGGTATCCAAAATGATTCTTGATTTTCTTCTATTCTAGGTGTAATAATTCGATTATTTTATATTACTCCACAAGCTTATAATCTAAGGGGCCCATATTTTACCGGATCGGGTTGATTTTATTTTTAGCCGAACCCAACAAAAAGTTATATAAGATTATTATTATGACTAACATTATGAATATGATATAATAAATAATCATTTTAAAAATAGATTTAGTATATATTATTTCAGATTTTATTAACCCTATATAATGGAAATTATCAAATGGATCCCAAATCCTGAAATTTTTTAGGTAACATATAATTTTCCTTTCTTATTTATTAATTTAGTTCTCCTTGTTAGTTTTATTAAAACCAGTAAAAAAAAAATCTTGTTCCAATTAGAATTGTGTTTAGTAAAGCACAAATTAACAAGCAATCAATTGAAATAATCTTTTAACGTTGAAAAATCAATCTAATTCTTTTCATTACAGGGAATAGGGCTCAATGAGAAAAAACAAAGAAACTTAAACACTGTTTATTCTATTACATGGAAAAATATTATTTCTAATTTTACAAAATGAAGGCACTATGGCCTTCTGTATATTATATACACATTATGAGAAGAATCAAAGAAACTATATCAAATAACATAATTAAAAAATAAGAAAAAATAGTAAAAAAAAAAAAGACAAATTATTGATCATGTGGATGCCGTCTTCTGCTCTATCTTTGAAAATAATGGCATTTCTTTTTTTTTTTTTTTTTTTTCTGCGCTCTTCTCTTCTTCTGCCGCTTTCAACAAAATCAGCTTCACTAATATGATAATACAAAATCTCCAAAATATTTATAACAATAAATCCAAACCATACATCGCATGTATACAGTAAATGAAAAATCTCAAAATAAAATGCACCCTAATATTTTCGCATACATAACAAATAATTGTATATAATAAAGGAATGATATATTTATCATTAAATCAGCTTCAATGATGAAGCAATATTTTTGGATTTATCTCGGAAGTCCGATTATATTGATTTTATTAATCAATAATTAATTTAAATCAACTTTTAATCCTTTAAATTTAAAATTTAATTATTTATTTTACCAATAAAAATTAAAAATAAATATCATGACGCAAGTCAAATACTACTAAACGTTCCAAATTGACATAATAATTCAAACTATAGAAGCCAAATGTAATACCTAAAAGCGGCTCTGAATCTCGGCAAATATAGGACCTCAAACTATACATAAGGAAAAATATCCACACTAATTTTAAGTATTTAAAATCATAACTCAACTGAATTACTACTAAAAAATCAGAATTAAATATAAGTGCCGTCATCCTACATCATCACTATCTGAATTATGATATTTAATAATTGAACAAAAATTAACAAACTTAAACCCCTATCATTTACAACCACAATACATAAATTGTTCCAATATTCTAAATCTATTTTCCAAACAACCATCCATCAAACCTGATCACTTGCAAATTAATTCAGACTATTTAATATGAAAGATTAATGAAATAAAATAAAAAAATGAACCAACTATTTAGTTATGCACACACACACACACACACATATATATATATCAAAGAAATAAGTTGAATAATGATATGATTAAATATCCAGAAAATCAATAATATTATTTTACAAACTTATCATGTATAATCTATATTTCGCAATATCATCATTCAGGCACGTATCAAGTGACAGTATTTTCTCCCAAACATACATGTGTATTGACCAGACACATATTGGATGTGATCAATCTCTCCAAGATATATGAAGACACCTTGGAGATATTCCTCAAACATGATTTTACTGGTGCCATTTAGTCTAACACATTTTGGTTCAAAAATTTACTTGACTTAAAACATCAATTGATATAAAAAATGTGTTAGTTTAATTTGATTAATCACCATTAAAAAGATTTTGGTTTCCTTAGCTTATGATTTTTCGTCTTTATAAAAATTTCATCCTTGATATTTCATATATCTTAATGTGGGAATAAATATAGATATTTCTCCTAGATTTGTCTTCCCCCTCCTAGATGGCTTATTCAAAAGAATGATTTTTTCATAAGATACTTACCAATGGGACAATCGTTAGGTGGAATATTTAATATCTTTTTCCTAAAATCTAAAGTGGCTTCTCAATATATAACAAATATTCACTAATCATCAGCAATCTATAGTCAATGACGTGCATAGGGTCATGGATATATTTTCAAAGTATCGATACGTAAATAATATTGTGAACATCAGCTAAATTTGGAGATACAGCCAGTCAATATTCTACCTCTCCGATCATTTCTAGAATATCAAAAGTCTAATAAATCTCGATTTTAGTTTTGTCCTTTAAACTCAAATCAAGAAATTCCCTTCAATAGCGATATCTTTAAGAATACATGATTCCTGATATCGAATCTCAACTCTGATCGTCTACAATCAGTATAATTCTTTTATTAACTTTTAGTAACCTTCAATTGATCATGGATAAGTCGAATCTTATCAAATTTCTCTTGGATGACTTTTATTCCCAAGTGTTTTCTATTTTTGATTTTCTCTTAATGAATTGGGAAATGATATTTTCTTTTGTACAAAGTTTTAAATGGGGCTATATTGATACTCGCTTAATTACTATTATTGTATGTAAACTTGACTAATAGTAAGTAATCACTTTAATTTCCTTTTATTTTCAAAATAGAAGCCATATCCTCTAAAATTTAGATTGTTTATTCTTAATGCCCATTCGTTTGGGAATGATGTGTCGTGCTAAACTTTGAACTAGCACCTAGTTCATGATGTAAACTTTCATAAATTTTTGAGGCAAACCTTATATATCAATCTGATAGAATATAAGTTGATATTCTGTGAAGTCTCACTACTTTGTTAATGGATAATATTACCAAATGGTCCCTTAAGAATGTTATATGAACTACAATAAAGTAGAGTGATTTGATTAGTCAATCTATAATAACTCAAATAGTATCATGATTCTTTGATATTCTCGACAATCCCATAACAAAGTCCATTGTTATATACTTTTATTTCCAGTTAGGGGTTGACAGAGGTTGCAAAAGACCTAATAGCTTCCTGTGCTCGACCTTTAATTGTTGACAGATCAAACATATTTCCACATATGTTACAACTCCTCTCTTCATGTTATGCCATCAAAAGATCTCTCCCAATTCTTGATATATCTTATTGATCCCTAGATGGATAGTGGACAACAATCGATAACCTTTACTCAAGATTTCTTCCTTTATTTTCTCAATATTTGGTACATATATTCACTCCCAAAACCTTAAGACTCTATCAGTTTGTAAATTAAAATCCACCCCAAACTCCCTATACAAATCTTTGATAATATCTACTAGGAATAGATCGTCCATCTGAGATCCCTTAATTCTCTCCATTATCTCTAATTATACCTAAAAGTAAGATGAAATAATTTGTGTACTTGGGAATATCTCTTAATATCACATTCTTTCATGTAATCCAATATTTTCATTTCTTTAATCTTCAAATAAGCCATTAGATTTATCGTTTGGAGACTCAAGGCATCCGCTACTATATTTACCTTCCCCAGATGATAAAGGATTTTACAGTCATAATTCCTTCAAGAGATCCATCCACGTCCTTTGCCTCATCTTCAGATCTTTTTATGAGAACAAATACTAAAAGCTATTATAATTTGAATTCATTAAATACCTTTCTATATAAAGATAGTATCTCCAAATTTTCAACGTAAAAATCGTTGTTGTTAAATACACGTCATGCTTTAGATAATTCTTTTCATATGCCTTCAATTATCTCAATACATACAAAATCACATTTCCATGCTACATTATGATAAACCCTAATCTGATCTTTGATGAATCGCAATAAACTACAAATCTTTAATATCCTTTCAGAATTGCTCTGAATGGGACAATCCTTAGGCAGTTCCCTAAATACTAAAAACTCTTTTCATATCCATCGGTCTAATTGAACCCCCACATTTTTTTGAGTCAAGCGAATCAATGGCATATTAATCCTTAAGAAATTTTCTACAAACCTCTGATAATAACCTATCATCCCAAGAAAACTCTAAACTTTTAATACCGTTGTTAGTTAGCTCTAAGTTGTTACCATTTTAATCTTCTTAGAATCGATTGAAATACCTCCCTTTGAGATCATGTGATCCAAAAATATTATTTCATTGAGCCAAAATTTACACTTATTTAATTTTGCATATAACTTCCTCTCCCGAAGTATTTGTAGAATAATCTTCAAATGCATCTCATGCACCTTATAGTATTTTGAGTATACCATGATATAGTTAATAAAAACCACAACTAATTTGTCAATGTAAGGTTAGAACACATGATTCATCAAGTCTATAAAAATAACAAGACGTTAGTTAGCACAAAATATATAAATAAAAACTCATAATAACTATACCTCGTTTAAAAAGTCATCTTTGCTACGTTCTCTTTCTTACTCCTTTGTTGATGATAATATAATCAAAGATTTATCTTTGAGAACACTTATACCCATGTAATCAATTAAACTAGTCATCAATCCTCAGCAATGAGTCATTGTTCTTGATGATTATATCATTAAGCTCATGATAATTTATGCACAGTTGCATAGATCCATCATTCTTGTTCATAAATAATACTCGTGCACTCCATGATAATACACTTAGCCTAATGAAACCCCTTTTCTAACAATTATTGCAACTAGTTCTTTAACTATTTTAACTCCAATGATATCATTCTATATGGGGCCTTCAACACCAGCACCACTCTTGGTATTGTCTCTATCTTAAACTCAATCTCCTGATTCAGCAAACAATCTAGAAGATTCTCTAAAAAGACATCTTTAAACTCACATACTATGGGTACATAATATCAATCACTAAGGTGACCCCATAGGCATCAACACCACTAATAAAAATTCATAATCTTAGAAGGTGATAACAAATGACAAACAAACTTCAAAGACACAAATGAATGTGTTCACTCAAAATCTAATTAAAATTTGTTAGTTTATTTTTGACCACCATTAAAGACGCATCCTCATCTTAGGCCTTCACTACAAATACTCCCCCTGAAATGTTTGACTTCCTTGTTACTTGCTTCAAGGGATGAGAGCAATCCTTAATAGTATAGCTAAACTGGCTATTGTTAAAACATGCACCTGCTAGCCTATAGCAGGTCCTTTGTCCATATACTTTCCCACAATAAAGACACACGGGCTTTGATTATTATGGGCCCAGTGCGTCATGGATATCAACTCCTTTCTTCTTCTAATTCATTATTCCCGGTGGAATCCTTTCAATCCTAAGGTTTGGCCTCATTGGCTAGCGGTATTCTTCTCAAAGAATTTCTCTCTCCAACTCTTATTTTAACAAGAGGGTTCAATACAATACCTCTCCATACATTCACAATCTCAATGTCACTAACTGCTTACGAATAGTATCGTTTTCCTTTGCTGAAGTTTCTTTTCTATCTTAGCCTCATCTAGGACAATATGGAGAATATAACGAGACAATTTTACAAATTTGGCATCATACTTTGACAAGGTCCTGTCCCCTTGTCACATACAAACAAATTTATCTTCTTCATACTCTTTCAAACTTGTTGAGAAGTGTTTTTTCATAAATATATTTGTTAGAGACTTTTGTCTTATTGGCATATTCCGTGACCATATGTATCATTATTTTGATGTCGGGTTGTGGGTTGTCGGGTTAAAGTTCGTTCGGTCCGCTCTCCACACGCTCGAGCCCGCCCAAAGGCCGCCCGCTCGCCTGGTGCTCGCTAGCGGCTCAAGCCTAAAAACCAGAATGGAGGCCGCTCGCTGCATGCTCGCTGGCCGCTCGAGCCGAAATCCCAGAATGGGGGCCGCTCGCTGCGCGCTCGATCCCGGCTCGAGCCCCGCTCGAGCGGCGGCCCAACGGGCAGATTTTTGAACGCGATTTTTGGCTCCTCTATAAATATTGGCTTATGTTTTTCAAACCCTAAGGACGCCATATGCTCTCTGTCAGATTATTTTGAGCCTCCATTTGAGAAGAAAGCCTTCATGCTTCAAGATCCTTGTTTCTTCTCTTGAGAAAACTAACTACTACAAGAGTTTCTACATGTTCATAGAAGTTTTCTCACCCACCTTCTTTAATCATTGAAACTTTGCTTTCTACCATTGTTGGAGATCCGTTCGTGAAGAAGGAGATCCGTTCGTGATTGGCAATTCAAGTGGCACGAGAGGGAAGAGTGGCTTGAAGACCGGAAGGTGTCCGGTTCCGTTGCCGCGGGCAAATCCAAGGAGTTCCTTGGTAGGGATCACGTGTCGGGAGTAAGTCGGCTAGGTTAGCGCGTCGTTACCACCCGGGCTGTAAGTTGATTTTCATAGTGCATTGCTTCCCTGGCCGTTGAAGCCCGGAGTGTTTTTCTCGATACCGGTGGTATCGAGTTTTCACTTCGTCACCAAAAATTGAGTCTTTATCTTTATCGCTCTTAATTATTGCTTGTGATTGTTTATATTGTGCATGATTGCTAGTCTCGTATGCATCTAGTGTTAAATATCTTTTACGTGTATTAGATATTTTATATTTATTGTTGCTTCCGCTATATATTTAACGGGGTCGAAACACGTAAGCACCGAGAAGTGCTTTTTCAATATTTACAAACATATTTTATGAAATCTACTCATTCTAAAGTCCCAAAATCCTTTTTTTATGAACCACTAGTAGTTCACTTCCCATTTCAACTTGTAGGAGGCAAACACCACATTCTCCTCCTTGGGGAAGCAACTCACTCCAAAGGGTTTCTCAATCCGCCGGATTTAGATTTCCGCCTTCATAGTATTCAGATCTCTTATGAACTTCAGCACTCACTCATTTATAAATTGATCATATGTTGTCATGAATACCTTGGGATTCACTACCACCAGCTCTAGATTTTGTGGTCTCAGGACCATTTTGCCCATCATATCCATCATTTTAGGCATAATGGCAACGTACTCCACCTTATGGTCAAGGCAAAACTTATTCCTCCTTATCTAGCCGATATTTTTAAATCTATCATAAGATAATTAATCAATTTAAATTCTCAACTTAAATAAGATATTCTTCTTGTAACTGTCTTTAATGCTACAAATTGTCACATCCCTGATTCAATAAGTTCAATTATATTAATTTTTTAATCCATAATTATTTTAAATTAACTTTTAATCCTTACAACTCAAAATTTAATTATCTATTCCACTGATCAAAATTCAAAACAAATATCAAGAGCAAACCTGCAAGCCAAATACTATTAAACGACTTAATATAAAATAATAATTCAAATTACATTATCTAAATGCCTTACCTAAAAGTGGTTCCGAATACTAACAAACATAATACCATAAATTATACATAAGAAATAACATCCATACTATTATTAGAATAATCAAAACCAAAACTCGATTGAATTATTGTAAAAAAAATCAAAATCAAATTTAAGCATCATCATCACATATTATTACTACTTGAGTTATAATATTTAACAATTTAACCAAAATTAACAAATTTAAAACTATTTTTTCTTTTAACAACAATACACAATCTACTCCAACATTCCAAATCTATTTCCTAAACAACCGTCCATCAAACCTGATTACTTATAAGTTAACTATATCCATATAATTTAAAATGTTACCAAAATAAAAATAAAAGTAATTAAGTTAATTGTTTAGTAAGAAACACACAAACCCATATATATATATATATATATCAAAGCAATATGTTGGATAGTGGCATGATTAAATATTTGAAAAACTTATAACATTATTTCGTAAATATATCATGCATAATCTAAAATTGATATTTAGTATATATTGTACCGTATAAATACTGAATTTTTTTCTCTCTTTTCTTTTTGATAGAAATCAAGTGGAAATGACAAAGAATTGGCCAAGAAACCCATTTATATGTTAAAAAAAAAAATTGGCATATGTATGCTGATTAGGCATAGATTAGGCGACAATGTATAATTCGTACCATAAATAAGTATTTTTTAGGTACACATCAAGTATCAAAATTTCATTTCAAGCACTCATATATATCGATCGGGCACGTATAGAGCACAACTAATCTATCTAAAATCTGCATGAGCACCCCATATGATTTCGATAGGCCAACCTTATCGTCCAAATTGTGCATATACTTAGGTTAGATGTCATTCGGCCTAATTTATTTTATTTTAAAAATTAATTTAATCTAAAATTTTAACTAACCTAAAAAGTATATCAATTTAATTTAATTAATTATCACTAAAACTATTTTATTATCCATATCTTACAACATTAATGTCAAAAACTTCGATAATGCAAGCCTTCAATATACAAGGTTCAGTAATGAGGCAACAATATTCCATTTTTTGACCTCCAAGAACGAAGAATAGTGAAAGGAAAGTCAAAATCGAAACGAGTTTTAGTATTTTTGCATATTAAACAACAGTAACATCAAATAAGACTGAAAACAATTAATATTTGTTTTCATATTGTTTAAAATTCAAAACAAAATCGTTTTCAAAAGAGAGAAGAGGAGAAACTACATGCCTCAAACTTTTTGTCCACCAAAAAAAAAAAAAAAAAAAAGAAATTGACGGAAGACGAAAATATTGGGAGAAATCGATCGCACGCAAAAGAGGAGTGCCACTGCAGTCGTTTGGACTCAAAATCTTAGCTATAATTTTTTGATTTAAGAAATGTTAATCTCAGCAGTTAGATTGAGACTAAATAGATGGGTGAGATTAAATTAAGAGCACGTAATTTATTATCAGCCGTTAGATAAAATTTTCAATATAACCTCTGGTATTTCCCTGACCCAGTATACGAACATAAGCTACTGCCTCTCTGAATTAAGGCACTAAAAATATTTATGAAGCTATATTCACCTAACAATCAGAGGAGTTCATGCTGGCGCAGTGTATTGCAAATATCAAGATCTTGCTTTGTCCTCTTTGCGGTTGAAAAACGCTAGACCTGCAATTGTACTAAAGTATTCTATTTTGTTTCTCCTAGAAAAATGTTACTTTGGTACAAATTTTATTTTATGCACATACTATACTATAATAGTAATACCAATGAAAAATTTTTAGAAAAAAATACAAAAATAAATTATATTGGCTTTAATATCAACGTTAAAAATATGCGTTCGTATACTTCAGAAATCAAAAAGATTTCAGCCCACCTTATTTATTCGAAGTTATAATGTTATCGACTTGTTTTGCTTGTTATTGACGTGCCACTTCATCTTCTTGGCAATGAAATATTCTTTAAATGATTTATTTAAAATGTAAATATATAGTAAATTAATTGTCTTGGTTAATTTTAAATTTTGTGTGAGAACCAATGGATCAATCAAACACCTAATGAAATAATTCTACGTAATGTCGATAATTGCAGATGAGGGGGTTGGGACACATGGCTCCCTGCTGCATCGTGCAATGTCTATTTAGTCATTGAATGGATGTTAATTCAATAATTAATATTTAATATTTTAAAATAATATAATATATAAATATTTTTAATTTTTTTAAAAAATATTATCATATCTAAATACTTATATTGTAAAAATAATAATAACAATAAAAAATACACAATTTTTTATTTTTTTAAAATTAATTTTTATCCGTTAAATATGATTGAGGAGGGGAGAAGTTAGGGTTGGGGCGCCCTACGCGTTGTAAGCTCGTTAGTCTAATAGTTGATAATGAGAGTCAAATATAGATTAATATGTCCTTTTTTATCATACAGTGGTTAAGTAATATGACAACCCCAAATATATTATATATTTTATTTTGTTCAACCTAACCATACAGGTGGATCACGGATCTCTCTCCCTCTCCCTCTCCCTCTCCCTCTCCCTCTCGCGTGTGTCGGTCGCTACACAGAACCCTACCGTAATTCTCTAGATCACTAGCATCTCTGTATTGATTGCTGAATCTTCCTTTTTTCCTGATTTATCGCTCTGTCGTTTTACTGTTTCCATCTCATCCTTCCTTTCTTACAAGTTTGACAACGACTGGAAAATTGAACAGACCATAAAGACGGTCATAGGCCGAATTTCTTCAGATAGGTTTTTGTTTTCTAATGTCATCTGATTGATTTATCTCTAATTCTCCTCAATCTGTTTATATTAGCTTTTTCTATGTTTCATTTCACCTTGTTTTGGTTTGAAATATAGTTTACTGCGATGTAGAATGTTAAACTCAGTCCTCCTCTCTGTGATCTTTCGCGAATCTGAAACCACGTTTTCACGCTCTCTGTCTTTTGTTCGTTCCAAGTTCGTTGGCATTTCTAGAGATAAATTCTCTCTCTCTCTCTCTCTCTCTCGCTCGATCGCTCGCTCTTTCTACACGAACGATCCAAGTGTGTTAACTGATGGACTTACTGTTCTACCTCTGTTCATTGCATATTTTACAAGTATTTGAGGCAGTTCACGTTTATCATTCAGTTGTTGAATCCCATCACTTTACCGCGTTATTGATCAATCTCTTTCGCGATTCTCCTTTTCCAGATCTCGAGGCCAATGTTTCATTTTGCATCATGACTGTCTTTCAGCAGAGGAGGATCGATTTTCATAAATTCCTATTATTTAATTCTCTCCATGAGGTGTGTTCGATGTGCACTCGTCAACCGCAGATGGCGTGATGCCGGCTCGAATCCAATCATGGCGTTGTGACAACCTGCACGAGGTAACACATTTGCTAAATTTTCCTAATCTTCGTGAAATCAATATGTAACGATTACTTATTCTGATGCTTATTTTCATCAAATTTTCTTTTATCATGTCTTAGTCGGTGTTTTCTGCTGTTCCTATGCCCCCTTGCTAGTTGTCTAGTTTAATAGTTTAATAGGCTGGATTAGTTTGAAGCTTCTGACGTTTAATGTTAGGTAGCAATGAATCTTACCATTCGATGAATTTGAGCGAGGGAATTTATGGAGAAGTCGAAGACCGTAGAACTTTAAGAACTAAAATTATAGCAGCGTATTACATAAATTTTGCTTGGTTGTAGGAAGGAAGTTATAGATTCTAACATATATGTAGTAGACTATCTCTAATTAACATTTTTAATATTGATAATTTTTATGTTTGATAAGATTTATGGAAGTAATTTCGTTCCTAGGGTTACATTTAATATTTTTTTAAAAATATTTGTTACTGACATCTTTCTAAAATATTTCATTGTATTATGTATAAGAGAAGATAAATACATATAAAATATTAACATTGTAGCCAATTTTCATTGATAAATCATTTAAATACCTGTTAAAAAGTAAAAAATTGTACACTGTGAAAGGTGGTAATGTACAAGTTATATATGTATAGCTGCACCAAAATTTGACAGACTACACACAAAAGTAAGAAATATATTAAAAATAGTACATATTGCAATACGTTAAAAAGATTAAAATTCTTTGTGCGATAAAAATATTAAAAATCAGTAATTGCAATTAATTATTAGCCTGTAAAATGGAATGCATTGTCTATAACTTTTTTCTGTATAACTATGAATAAAAAAATTAAAATTTTACTTATTCTCTATATTTCTATACAGTTTTATACATTAAAGAAGGGAATCAAAACAATTTTTAAAAGGCAATCAGTTCAATATAGTTTTGAAATAGTTGATCTAATATTTTTACTGTGTTGATGGGATTGGGGGAAATGCTATCTTTCTACGTGGAAAGAATGTTAGGTTAGATCGCTACACATTAAGTGCTGTTGTTGACTGTTAAAATATAATTGTTGATGTTGCATAAAAATAAAAATAATATATAGTTTCCCTTGTTAGATGTTGTCTTAAATGTTAAAGATAAATAGAGGAATCTCTATTTTATTTAGAATACTAAATTATTTCTTTTTTTCAAACACGATATAAAATAATTAAAAAAAATGTCAATATATTTTTATATTATAAAAAAGTAACATTAAATTAAAAATAACAGCCTAACATTTAAATATACAAACAATACAGTCATTTCATTAACTAAAACATAAAAAAAAAACAAAAGATTACACAGAAAAAAATAGTGTTGATGGTGCATATTATTGGATTAAAAAAGAAACAGAAAAAAGAAAAAGAAATTAAAAAAAAAGATGAAAATTCCCCCCCCCCCAAAAAAAAAAAAAAAAAAAAAAAACCAAAGGAAAAAGAAAAATAGGGGTTATTTGTATCATCATATGTCCACTAACAATAAAAGCCATGAAAAGCTTATAGCCATTAGCTTGTTAAAAGAGTGCTTTTGTCAGTGCAATTCTACAATAAAATTACTTTTCTTGGAACCAAGTAAGTTTTTAGCTGTTGAGAGAGACCAATATCTCAAAGTCATTCTTAACAGCCTAACCAAAGACTGTCTAAGAATTGGTTGTCAATAATGCTCAAAACAAACTCTTACTTTGCTCTAATTTATTAGTGTGCATGTTATTGTTACACTGTATATTATCTATCACACCCTGGCATATAACACAAAACATTAAAGCTTGATTGCTGTGTACTGATTTTGCACTATCAACTTTTATGTGATAATCAAATCTTTAAAGCCTATGTAGCAAAATAAAAAATAAAAAAAAACCTGATTAACTATTATTAGTTTGAAAATAACTATCATGTTTCTATTATGTAACTCTAATTATAACAAATAATACACCATAAATTACAAAATCATCATAGTGAATGCTTTCCATGATTATAAATCACTAACGTTGCTAAATCACAAAAATACATAACCATATTCATTCCCCAAAAAAAATGAAATCTTTGAATGTATCAAATAAAAGCTTCATCAAATAATTGAAGTTTTCAACCAATCAATTGCCAAAACTTCATTCCCATTAGTTGCACCTATTACTTAAACTAAAACGCAGAAGAGGCGCAAGCGAGACTAAAGCTCAAAAAGCATTAGGCTTTGTATTGTGGTAAATAACATAAGTTCCGGAAGATAACGAAGCTTGAAATACAATAGAACAATGGCCACGTGTATAAAGAATAAAAAAAATATCAAAGGAAATTCAAATGTCATAATTTAAAGGTAACAATATACTTATTCCAAAGGAATTATACCCTAACTATCATCAATCAAAATCTTAAATATTTGAATCAATGGGTAACAAATAATTCCCATTAGGAGATTCAAAATGAAAGGATCGGAAAATATCTACATATTTTTACCCTATAAATGATGCCTAATATGTGGATGGGTCTTCATAAAACTGTCACACTTGTCACTAATTATATTTATTGTCAATAATTTATATTGGCTTATTTATTATATCTCTATATTTGTAATAGTTTTACAACACTGAAGAAAAATAATAATAATATAAAATTTTGATATCTAAGGAATTGTTAAACTAGACATACAAATTGAAATTAGTCTTTATATAAAGACCACCAAATTTCATATTTTTGAATTCCCTAATATCTTCACATATTATCCGTAACTCATCCACAATAGTATGAAAGCTACAATATTATTCACATAGCACCAAGAAGCAAGATTTGTGAAATGGGAATAAAGTGAAAGGAGCAAAGTACAATTTGTATACTAGGGGCTCAAGCAAATAAAGAAACTTATGCCAAGCTTAGGAGAAATCATTCAAAGACATGTCTTAATAAAGCATGGGCCAATATTAACACCACGGCTTAGATTTAATAAACAATTAATTATTTTTTTCTAAGACTTTTTCATACACAAAAAGATAAAAATTTATGTGACAAATATTTAAAAATCATAGCTCAAGAAAAGATGGAAGCCATGCTAAGAAATTATACAATGATATGGAGAGAATTACATGCTCAAAGTAGCAGTACTTAGGAAGCCAAACAATTAAGGCCGCCACATATTCAAACAATAATAATGCATGAAGACAAGCAAATATGTAGGGACATAACAAAACTCACAATAGAAAATGAATGCATAAGAATATTTATTGCAAAATTTATAAGTTCAATAATTATACAAAAGTTATTAACTCAAAAGTGATGATTAATAATAAACTATATTTTGCAAAAATAAAAAACATGGGCATAAGCTATATTGGTCTTACTAGTCTCAATCTTTGCAAATAAACTTCTTCATTTTTTTGACAAAATACTTAATCTTAGACTGTCTTTCATTTCTGCAAGTTCTTCCCACAACTAATTGCAAGTGTAACTAAAGCACCGTAAGTGTCCAAGACGTAATACAAACACTCTATGCTTTCTCGTACTTCAGTGTATCACTCTAGTGTTGATCAAATGCTTTAATTAGGACCTATAAATATGCTTTAATATTATTTAGTTAGATCTCATAATAACTTGACAAAATTAGAGCAACAAAATGGCTTCGCCATATACGTACCCTCTTGCAATCAAACGCTACTGGATTGAAACACCTAAGAGCATCATTTATTCCCAATCAACATCATATAACAATCAATTTACATCCACAAACTAACATGCAATTACACGAGCTATTAATTTTCTTCCTTCAATCAATATGCAACATCATTTGACTATCAAATTATCTCTAGAATTAATAGGCATAACCAGTCACCCACTCTTATTAAAAGACACATGCAAGCTCATTTCCAAGTAATAATACCCAAAATATACTCAAAACATGTCATGAATTGGGATTAATAAATTATACTTGCAAATCAAAGGTAAAGTTATAGATTATACTTGTAAAACAAAGAAAGAGTTCATAAAAATACTTATCTTAATAAATTAGGGCATATTCTAGAATTTTTTTTGAAAGATTACAATAAGATGGTTCTTCTGTCTTCTTTTTTTCTTTCTTTCCTTCAAAAATTCAAGATCTTTCCATTTAACCAATCATATCTTTTTTTTTTATTTTTCCTTTTTGTGTATTTCTAACAATAGTTTCTTTTATATATTGACTAATATAAGTACGCCAATCTAACGTACTTTAGGCAGTCTAGTTCAAAGAGGCAAACATATGTGCATTATTCATATACAGATGACGTGTGACTATTTTATTCCAAATAAGCATATGGGACCTTCATGTACATTAGGCACCGTGCTACTATTGAGAATATGTATGTGCGCCTATCATGTGTCTTTCTCAAACGAGCTAATATTTGGATCCTATTTGAATATATTATTTAATTTTAGAACTTAATATTAAGCATACTATAATTATGTATTTCTATCTGAAATTAGTGTTAGGAAGTTATGCCATCAATTATCTGTACATCACACAAAAGTCTTATAGCAAACTTAAGATCAGTTACTTGTAAAAGAAAACTTACGATGAGTGCAATAAAAAATATATCTTTCTTAATATGATTTATTGTATAATTGCAATGTCTAATACTTTCGCAACATTAGAGAGTAATGGAAACACGTAACCAATGTTTAATAATAAATAACATTTAAATATAACATTATATTTAAGTATTATTGAACAATTCAAAATTGGTAAAAAAGAACTATCAAGTTTATAGTTACATATTGCTACAAAAATTTTTCAGCTCAAAAGCTCCCGAAACAATTGAAATATACAATCAAATATTCACCTCTAAACTAAAATGATTTTATTGAGTCTGGTATGTCAAACAGAGAGGTTAAAATCTATCCATACCATGTGATTATTTGGAAAGATAGGAGGGTCTTATTACCTTCGTCCTTTATTATTTTGTACCTACCCTAGTTTAATATTTGTTATGGTCTATCCAATTCTTAAATCTATAATAGACTTATACAGGTCTTAAAAGGTCTTAAATCTGATGTGGTTTAACTTGAATGGCTCATTATGATCAATACCGATGAAACAACCACCCTGCGGTCATCATAACAATTTGCAACACCATTTGGCTGGAGGATCTACTAGGAGATTTTGAGCTGGTTTCAGTGACCAGTGGCAATGCCATCTAACAGTTGTTTGTGCTGAGCACAGGTTACCGGCTCAAGGAGGATGGTGTGCAATGCAAGTGTGGGTTTGCCTAGCAGTGGAAGTTGGGTGGCAGCCACGGCTAGAAAGAGGGCAACAATTGTAGGTGTAGGCATAGTTAGGTTCCAAGTGGGTGGCTAGTAGCGCAAGCACGGCCGGCGCAAGGAGCTAGGCACAAGCCTGGCTAGGGTCTAGACGGGTGGATGGGTGCCATTCGGTAGTGGGATGTAATGTTTCTGTAGCAACTTGAGCTCGGATCTCCGAACCTGACCCGGACCGTCACGGTAAAATTTTGAATCATCTGAAATCATTAATTATACATCATCAAACAACTTAAATGAACTCAATTCTGTCATTAACACCATCAATAATCAATCATAAATATATCATTAAATAGATATCCATAACACCGATAATAAATTTCTTGAAAGAAAAAAAATAACAATATCCATAATGTCAATTCCTCGGAATTAAAACTCTAATAAATATCTAACCGAAACAAAATCTCAGATCTTTATTATGAAAACCTCAATCTCTGATATCACATCTATCTGGTGGCTACCCAATAGTCACCCGATCTCTTTCCTCTCCTAATGTCAACCTGTCTAATCTGGAGCCAATAAAACACAAGGGTGAGCCGAATACCTAGCAAGTAAAAATGAACAATAATAGATGAGTACAATAAAATATTTTGAACAATAAAACAATGAATAAAATCAATCATAGCAGGTAATATGTCCACCACTATCCGAGACTCAACAACATGTCGTGTCCACAACCCAAAGGCCACGTGAACGGCTAAGTATCAAGGAAGCAACATACATTCTGACCCAAAGTCTTCCTAAAGGATGTACTCGTACAATGTCGATACCATCTCTGATTATCAGCTTAATTTGATGTTACCACTGTACGAGATAGCGATAATCTCCTTGAACCTTATTCTACCATAGTGAACCAAAGGCCGTGTATTTACGTCCCCAACTGTTGGGTAATACAATGATGTTATTTATGGTATCCAACTACCTCTACAATCCTCCAAGAGGTTGTACCCGTAGCATGTCGATACCACCCGTGATGTTCCTCGCCGAATGATATCCCAGATATCATCCTCTACGATGATCACTAGGTTTTAAGTATCCCTCATCAATAGTAATGACCTCAATTTTCAGAATGGAATCGATATTAAAAAAATATAGATTACTCTACGGTCCCACGGACTCCCATACGCTCGGTTACCGTAGAGTCTTCATACACTCTCCTTTACTTATCCATAGAGTACCAAGAAAATATACGCATGCGATCAAAGCCAACACAAAATCAATCACCACGGGAATAGGGGCAATTTGAAGCAAATTTAGAATATTCGGCCGACTAATCTTAAATGTTATATTCGATCATAACCGGCTCTCCCACTATGCCAATTGTTAATTCTAAGGCCATAAAATACATTTCATTTTATCACTACCGAATAAGAACATGGTTATCCATCTAATTTAGCTGTCCCAACTGATTTCACGAGGGTTCCAATCATAATAGTGAATTACCGTTAATTCTTTCCGTACTCTAAGATTTATTATTCAAAATATATATCCATACTCATACACAATTGAATATATATAAGAATATCTAGCATCAACCTTCACGTTTTCATATTCATATGATGTATAATTATATATGTGTGTGCGCGCGTGTCTATACATTTAAATACATATCTCCATACATATGCACGTCTTCGTATACTACTACTACCATGAATATGTTTCAAAATATACCATCCTTTATATAATCATATATACTTTCTAAATATATATGAGCATAATTATTAATACAATTATGTATATATATATATATATATATATATATATATATATAGCTATAACCGTATACATATATATTCATATACACATATACACGTACCCCCACATACACACACATGGCAGCAATGCTGCCAGCATCTCACACACAGCACCACACCTGTTGCTTTCTTCACGCACGCACACAGTGCAGACACCAACACATACGCTTCTGGACGCACACAAAGCAACACATGCTACTTCCCTCACGCACACACTTAGCGCACACTTAGCCGGCACCCTACATTGTTCAGCAGCACCCACGTTGCACCCAGCACACACCTGCGTCGCCCTTCCACTTCTCACCATCTCCATCACCGAACCTGCACACAGAGCACAAGTCTCTGTTCCCTTCGAGCGTACCCCAATTCTCACATATAAAAGGTAAAGTCTAAGCTTTCTTAATTCAACAAGTAAATTAACAGATTTTCTAGTATAAATCCATCAACTATTGCGTTTTAGTTCAACCTAAGCCCCTGAAATAGTTCCGTCTCCATCGTCCAGAGCCGATGCTCTGTTTTTTCCCCAAATTCCCGATTCGCTTCCGAATTGGGACGATTGGCACAATCATCACGTGAAAGCAATAATCAACTTCAAGGAAGGAGAAGGGGAAGATTTTCTTGTGAACTAAAGGGTTGAAGCACCCTTATTGTCTCCGCGTCATTGAACCCGATTAGGAAAACGAAAACAGAGCACCGTGGTGCTCTGTTTCCACAACCACAACGACGTCTTGAAACCAGAGGGTTAGATGTGTAAGATCAATACATTAGAACTCTATCAGGAAATTTTCTCAATCCCCATTCATCCTTAAGCCTAACATGTCGGTCGATTGCTCACAGAGTCGTGGCTCTGCGTTTAGCTGCCCTATTTTTCAACCCTGGGTTTTCACTGATTTTGCCCCCAAATCCGAACACCAAATCAGAGATAAACATGAAGGAAGAATTTATTTAGCAAGGTGGAAGTTTACTTGCAAAATGGAGGATTACCTGCCTTGATTCTGTGATTGATGGCGGCGGCTTCGATTCGTGTGCGGCTCCTCCTCCGTTCGTCCTCTCCTCCCCCCCTTCTTCCCTAACCCTACGGCCATCTTAAATAAAGAGAAGGGCCTGTTAGGATTCGCCCAATATTTTCATTTGGGCGTCTGCCTCCCTCCTCTTCCAATCATCCGTCCTCTCTCTTTTGCCCTTTCCCTTTCCTTCTTTTCTTCCTCCCTTTTCTTATTCATTCCTTACTCTTTCTTTCCTTTTTTTTTTTTTTTTCTGTTCCTTATCTTTTCCTTCTTTTTTTTCCTTTTCTTTCTTTTCCCGGTTATTTGTTTCCTTCTTTATTATTTTATTATTATTATTATTATTATTATTATTATTATTATTATTATTATTATTATTATTATTATTACTTATTATTTATAATTTATTATTATTATTTTGTATTATCATTCACTATTATTATAATAACATTTATTATTATTTATATTTATTATTATGATATATATTATTATATACATTTACATATCTATCTAAAATATTAATCATTTTATTATCCTTACAATAATATTTAAGCTTTCAATTATAATTTTTTATATTTTATCTTTTTTTAAATTTAATTATATTTTTAGCCATTAAATTTCAATACACAAAGGCTCCTCTAATATTAATTTAGTTAGAGGTGTTTATAATTAATTTGACCTAACTCACTAATTAATCTAGATTTAAGTTAATAGCCCAAGTATTTAACCAAATTTATCGACCCAAAGTTTCTAAACTTATCAGCCTAAGGATCAGTTCAATTATAAGATTTTAAACTCAAAAATAATTGATAATAATTATTGATACTAATTTGTCAATTTTATTTTCTAAAAAAATATTTGGGATATTACAATCTTTCCCCCTTACAAGATTTTCATCCTCAAAAATTAATACATTCATCGAATAATACGAACATTTTATCTTTAAGGTTTTTTTTTTTTTTTTCAATTCTTACATATATATATATTTCACAACTCATCAAATCCTTAATTAATTTAAACCCATATCCTAATAAATCCCAAAAAAATGAATTCTATTTATAATGTTTTCATTTCGCCCAAACAATTTTCTCTAAAATTTGCCGCTCTCACTAAGTAACTTAGGTCAATTGATTCTAGGTCAATACTCAGCACGTCGTATTTTTTTTCTATTTATTTTGAAGTCTTTGCCTGTAAATAGTTATTGCTTCTTCTCATTTATTTTGTTATTATTATTATTTTCATGAAATGTTTTGATGGTTTTGTATACTTACAAGAATTAATGGACAAATTAATGATATTGGAAAAAATTCATCCTGATATTTAAAGGAACAATTTAAACAAAAAGGTCGGTGTATTATATTCGAAGTTGAATAAAAAGTCACATGAAAAATCCTTGTTAGATATTATAGTGAGTACGATGAAAAGTTGAATAATACTGAAATAAGAATGTCAAATTTTAAAATTCAGTATAGTCATAAAGTGTCAAAATACTTTATCAAGGGGTACTAGTGATAATGATAAGTTTAATAGCACATATACTATAATAATAGAAAAGATAGAGGTAACCAAGTACTCTTTAGAAAGGAATATCTGATACTACAATGACGAGGACAAGTGGGAAAAGGGAACCAAGGAATCCCGGCCTCAATGTTTTTTTTTTTTTTTTTTAGTTGTTCTCCTTCTCTAATCATAGCACCTGAATTCTTCCATGGTAAGTAATTTGGTTTGATGGCAATCAATTACCATCGCTATTTCAATTACTACTTTAACTATTTAAGTTTTGCAAATGCCATCCTATAAGGTCTTTGAAATTGATACAATTATTCAAGTTAGCTCAATAGAGAAGTCAATCTTCTATACGGTGTTTGTACCAATGATATGGTAGTAACGCATTTAAAATCTTCGAGTTAATAATAACGCCTCTAATCAACAATTTATCCTGTTCTGTTGTAGATGAGAGAGCTCAGGATCTTCCAAGAGTACCCGGCTGATGTGCCACACGTCAATAGTCGAAGTCAAGACGCTCTTGATCAAGAAAGGTGGAAGTTCTACTTGACTCTGCGATTATCGTTGATCGAACGGAGTTCTCATCTTTTTTGGCATATGACAATGCACGATGCATAGTCTTAGGTTACGATGAACCCACTAATATTTTGTTGCTCATACATTAAGAAAAATTAATGGTTCATTATCGGGATCTATAGTAGTAGGCTTTGTGGTCCTCTTCTTCCGAATAGATGAACGATAGAAGTTTGTACATTCACCGCTTAAGGTCCGCAAGTCAAGGTGTGAATATCTTGATCTACAAGTTGGGCCACTTGTTGAAGTGCTCGCACAACTTTAGAATTCTTTGCATGGTTGCCATTGAAAACTTTTGATGGGTCTGCCGTATTCGTAGCTTGTTGTTGTAACATCCTATAAAAACAAAGATCTTAAAACCTATTTTAATATCCTAGGTTCATTCAAAGACTAGCAACCTAAGAGATCTACCAACCTCAAGCCCCAAACTACACAATCAATTATTGACTAGAGCTTACTAAGATATTATAAGTCTTCAACTCATTTAAGTAACCCTAACATTTCCCTGAACATCTATGATTTCTAAGTCCTCGAATCACTTGAAGAATAACAATTCCTTGTGATACCAAGTCCTCTAAGTTCCCAAAGACAAGGTCCTCTATTCAATTATTTTAAATTCTCATCTCCTATTTGATCGCCTATATCCTCAAGGAATCACTACAAATTTTTCCTCAGCCTAGAACAATCACTGATATATTACGTTTTCAAACCACATAGCGAATCCAAATTCCAAAATATCAATCCTTGGAAGTCCTCCAAAATATACACTACTCTCTCCTCCGACTCAATTTCTTAAAAATAAATCTAGGACCTCAAACATTATCAATTCCAAAGATCCTCAAGTATTCACACAGAATCTTAATTCTCTTATATCATTAGTTGTAACAACCCGAGCTCAGATCCCCGAACCCGACTCGGACCATCACAGTAAAATTTTAAATCATCCGAAATCATCAATTACACGTTATCAAGCAACTTAAATGAACTCAATTCTGTTATTAACACCATCAATAATCAATCATAAATATATCATTAAATATATATCCATAATACCGGTAATAAATTTATTGTGATATCCCACATAGGATGGAGAGGGGAACGAAGCGTGCTTTATAAGCCGTGGAGACATTTTCCTTATAAATGCATTTTAGAGGCGGTAGAGGCCGTCTGCCAGGAACAAAACTGTACAGGCTGTGTGTGGCTTAGAGGCGCCGTGAAGTTCTCCCGACCCAAAGCGGACAATATCTACAGGCGGGTACCTGGGGATGTTACAAATGGTGTCAGAGTCGAGGCCCGGTTCGGTGTGCCAGCGCGGACGCTGGGCTCTCTAAGGAAGGTGGATTGTGATGTCCCCATTGGATGGAGAGGGGAACGAAGCGTGCTTTATAAGCTGTAAAGACTTTTCTCTTGTAGACGCATTTTGGGGGCGGTGGAAGCCATCTGTCAAGAACAAAACCGTGCAGGTTGTATGTGGCTTGGAAGCGCCATGAAATTCTCCCAGCCCAAAGCGGACAATATCTACAGGCGGGTGCTCGTAGACGTAACAGTTTCAAATTTTTATTTAGATTATTTTAATATTAATTATAATTTTAGATGATTTGGATATAATAAAAATTAATTAAGTATTGTAAAATTTTAAAGAAAAATCAGAATTGCGACAGGTTGCTCGAAGTGCGCCTGTGAGGTGCCCAAGTGCCGGTGAGATATTATATATATTTAAGTATAAAAAAGAAAAGAAAAATGTGGCTGGAAAGGGGTAGGGAAAAGAGAAATAAAAGAGGAGATTTTGGACGGTAGGGCAGAGGAGAGAATGGAAGAAAGAAAGAAAGAAAGAGAGAGTGAGGGCGAGAGAAGAAGGTTTTGCACGAGGAATGAGAGGAAGGAGGAAGAGAAGGAAAAAAAAAGCGGTGGCACGCGTGGTAGGAAGAGTTTGCGTAGGGAAGTGGAGACTCATGACCTAGAGAGAGAGAGAGCATAGGCAAAGGTTGTGCGCACGGCAGGAGAGAGAGGAGCATCATCTGGGTACATTGGAGTATCTTTTATTCCAATCTGTTTGGTATAAGATCAAAGCAAGTATTTATAACCCATATTTTTTGTCTGATTTAGTATCTGATATATTTTATATGAGTTTTAGAAGTTTTTATGATTTTACGGTGACTGATATAAATATTTGATGCTACATGTTTTGTATTAGTATATTTGTATGAAAATGGGTGGAGTCTAAAATTTGGTGGGTTGATATGTATTTGGGACCATGATGGTTTAAGACTTTGATTGGTCAATATGTGTATGGGGACAGGAGAGTTTGAAACCCTGGTGGGTTGATATATGTGTAAGACCATGGTGGCTCGAGGCCTTGGAGGGATAATATGTAATAGTCGACAGTTGCGGGTTTAAAATATAGTCAGACTAATGGAGCCGATGATATGTGGTGACCGAGAATTAAAACATAAATTGTAACCAATAGTGATGAAAATGTGGCCGAAAGTTATAAGTTTAAAATATAATCGGACTAATGAAGCCAATGATATGTGGTGACCAAGAGTTACAGGTCTAAAATATAGTTTGGAGCCAATAATATGAGATGATTGAAAGTTACAGATCTAAATTATAGCCGATAATGATAAAAAGATGGTCAATAATCCAAAGCCTAAATTGTGGCCGATAAGTATGGAAAGGTGGCCGAGAATTATAATCCTAAAATATAATCGAAAACTGATAAAATATGATGGTCTAGAACTGTAGGCCTAAAACATAACTGTTATAATGTGTAAATTTAAATTTTAATTTGCATCTGTTTTGGGTGTATGGTGGTTTTGATATTTGTGATGGAGTATCAGAACGCAATTTGTTTTGAATATGTTTTGGTAGGGCGGTGCGATTAAATCAAATATTTGATTTTATATGAACTCTCTCTTTGGTTTATATGTGCTGTTTTATACATAGATATGACAATACTTGTTAAGTTTTTAACTCGTATTTTTTTATTTTCTCGCATTCAGAGTAAAAGGTTTTGGATCTGCTGTAGTAGTTAGGCAAGATTCGATGCGGCACCACAGTTTTGGTGAGTATTTATCCGCACGATTTAGATAGAGTTGGGCATGTTTGATTTCTTGGTTTAGGGTTTGATTTTGTTGTTTCTGTTACACCTGTTTGTAGGGCAGGTCGCATGTATTTTATTCAAATATTTATCTGATGAAGTTCTATACGAGTGAGATTGTCGGGTCCTATATTTTGGATTGGTCACATTCGAATTTTTAGAATTTAGTGTTTATTATTATAATTATTTAAAATTTTTAATTTAATAAATAATAATTATCAAAACCTACTTAACTTTAGGCCATGACATGGGGGAAAAGTCCCATGGCAAAGTGGCGACTGATGCAACCTAGTGTCATTTGGTAGTGGCAACATACTTGATCTGGGACAGCAATGGCCTTAGCGCTGGCGACAATGGTGGCTAGTTGTGGTCTTGCCGCTAGGTAGCAACTCCCTTCCCCCTCCTTCCCCCGTTTTGGATCCTTTCCACTTTTTTTCTAGTTCTCGCTCCTTTAAGTAAATAAGGGTTTCTAATAGTGAAATAGTCTCTTGCTATTAGATGGGTGATGCAACTAAAACCTTCTGATTTGTCCTACTATACAAGGCTTCCTAATTGGCAAGTAATGCAGGTTAGTGTTGGGTGGCACCTTGCAATGTAGCCATAGCTGCATGGGGGTAACTAGCACCCACATGACTTGGCATCAGGTGCCTAGGCGAGCGTTCCTAATTGACCTATTTATTCTTAGCTTATCTTTTATTATCTATCCATCTATCTAGATATTTAATTTTCTTCCATTAAGATTATATTTTCTTATCTATGTTTTTTATTTTTTTTCCATTTGAATCAGTTATTGTGGATTTACTTCATTGAGACCCATCACTAGCCCCATAACTTTTGAGGCTGTATTTTGAACTCAGATGCTATTATTTTTATTTTATTGTTAGTCCTTTTGCTTTTATTATTGAACATATATATTATATTCCTCCTCTTACTTTCGTGGAGGATTTGGCAAAGTTGTGTCAAAGGCACAGTATCTCAGCAAAGTATGACATGGTAGTTCCTAAATAGGGTGAGAAGGCATTTTCCCCTCCAGTTAGTATCATCAGTGTCTATGTGACCTACTTGAAGGCAGGTGTTCACCTTTCAAAGTTGGAATCCGCTCTGGCTACCTTAGGCCTTCTGTTAGTGCAACTCATGCCTAGCACCATAGAAAACTGGCTGGGCCATGCGGTTGATGTAGGACCACTTCAATTCAAAGTTTTAAGGGCCTACCAACTTCCGATGTAAGTTAATCTTCTTTCATGCTGAACTTAATTTGATCCACTCTCATGTCGGCCTTCCTAGGGTGGACTGCATCTTTCTAATGAAGACGCCAACCCTAAGTGTTTGGCTCTTGTGGTTGTGAAATCATAGCTTATACTGTGGAGATGGTAAGTCATGTCATCGTTAGTAGACTATCCATTCATGGAATGATGCATAGGATAAGGCTTGGCCTAGATATGAAATATTGTGGCCTCTTGTTAATTCTTTGTTCTTATAGGGACCCTTGGCATCCTTTCGACCATACTTCCTAAATTATTTCATGATCTTTTAATTATATAAAATTTAAATTTTATCAATAATAAGTAAAAATTTTTCAGCGTTCAACAACATAAAAAAAAATAAAAAATTTTAAAGTCTAAATATCAATATGAAAGACTTAAATACCAAATACGTATAATAATTCTCTAAAGTCCAAATATTACTAAATCCAACTTATGAATTCTATTGAATTTTAAATTCAAGACTTATTAACAATAATAAGATGCCATAAAAATTTTTGAGATCTTATTATATTATTGTGAACTAAATATTGCAGATGCCGCCTCTGACAATTGGATCTACCATGAGGTAATTAATACTCATAAATTTGATATGTAACCAAATTTATAGTCTATCAAACTTCTACCAAACAAAGTACAAATATTCTCCCAACGTGTATTCTTTATGCTTATAAATGGTATGGGAATAACCATACCCTTTGCTCACAAAGTATGGAATCTCCTATATGTCAAATGTAATATTATTTTATACTATATTATATGATGATCACATAGTTATAAATATTTCTTTATACTAAGTGATATGTCTTACCACTATCATGATACGAAAATTAGTATCGAATGACTGCTGATCACAATAAGATTTTATAGGTTTTATATTTATTGAAACCGTAATATTATTCATATAATTTTTCTTATTTTAACAATAAAAAACTAACAACATATATCACACAATTAAGTATAATACAAAGAAATTTTATAATTATAACGATAAAAGTGTCACTCAATATTAATAAGGACTGTATTCACATGATCAAATTTAATACAAAAAGGTCATTATTGAGAGAAAATGACAAAGATCGTATATACACTGGGTATCCGACTCCTTACATCCTAAGGGTTCACGACGGCCTATCACACCCTACGACAGGAGCCCAACAATTTCCTTCTATCTGGGTTATGTTTTTCCATTTGAGTTTTTTTTTTTTTTTCTGTTGGATTTAAAATTCTCTGTTTACTACGTAATAGAAAAAAAAAATCATAACTGGAACTAATTGTTTGGGACGGTAGGCACATGGAAGCCCTTGATGTGTTTAGACAAACGTCAGTGGACTATTCGCTACCTCTGATTAATCATGACTCAGGTGTCAGCCTTTTCTCCAATTGCCGTAACCCTCATTCCCTCTACGGCGACGTTTAGGGTTAGGGTTCTACTGTAGTCCGTGATTTTTTGTCTCATATAGAGCTGTTTCCTGCTACGATCCGCCTTCATGCTCACTTCGGAGGCTCTGGCTGTTACATTGTCTCTTCTTTTCATTCTCCTTGTTTCATCTTCCTCCGTCCTTCTCCAAAATGTTCTTTCTTTTCAGTTTCCCTCATTGATTAAGAAAAAAAGAAAGCGAGAGCTTCAGTCGATGCCGTTGACAGATTCGTGGATGATATCTGATCATTTTCCGTACAAATAACTTTTTTTTATTTTTGGGGTGGGGGGCGGGGGGGTTGTTAGAATGCTAACAAGAGACAAAAGAAGTTTGCACAACTAACATAGGGGAATTTCCAGTTTTCAGTGTTATGCTTGCCTCTATCTGAACGACACCTTGTAGGACATCGTCGGGATTGGACGACTTCAGAGGGCTTGAAGTCCTACATATATTGTAATTTCCACTTACATAACTACGTCGGAAATGAGATCGATGACGATATTTCAGCTGGTTTCCCGACCTGAAAAATGTGGGTATTGTGCTAGTTCTTCAGGCCTGGAAAATGTTGATCGGTTGAAGACAAAGATTCAATTGTTTTGGCATGAAGTAATACTAAGAGGGATTAGTACGGAGCCTACTCCACTATGAGAGGGATTAATTCAACCCCTATTAATTATTTTTTAAAAAAATTTTAATAATTTAATATTAATTAAATAATTATGATTAAAAAATATTAAATAAATTTCACTTTAAAGTGATAGAAACCCCAAACTCTCGTAAAGATGCCATCTGTTCTCTCCAAAATTCATGGCTTTCCAAAAAAAAAAAAAAAAAAAAAAAAAAAGAAGGAAAGACGTTGGCAGAGTTAAAATGAAAAACATACATAAACCCTTGCGCTAAAGTATGGGTAAAGTAACATCATCCACATAATGCCCTTCATTCTTATCATTTTTGTTCAACGCAAAATCATGATAAAAAGCAAAAAGGTTGTCCCATTCTTTCGTTTTCCCTGGTTCCCAAGAATCCCAAAATGCTACCTAAGATAGGAATTCCATTTGCTTACACATTCTATTGGAGTTATTATTATTATTTTTATGTTATTGTTGAGAGAGGCACTTGCTATGAAGCTATTTTAGAAGTTGATATCTTAATATGGCATTCGCTATGAAAACATAATTTTTTATTAAGTAGTATTACTTTTGGAATTTATTAAATATTAGCTAGATTTATATAGTATTCGATTATTATTAAGCATACTTAAATCAGTAATTAGGTAAATTTTTTAAAAAAATTTTAAACCCAATGAGAAAGAAAATAATCAAACCTCATATTTATGATAGATTTAGAAGATATATAATCTTTTTACGTCTTGAAATTTTTCTGTATCAAATAATTTAATGAGAAAAACACAAAAAAAAAGGGAGATAAAATGTTCAATTTGATACTTTCATTTGACTTTAGAAGGATTGGGTGCAGTAAATTTAAAAGTTTCTAATCTTGACAAGTAAAAAATAAAGTGGTATAATGTATAAATTGTCCTATGTTTTAAATTTTAATAAGGATTAGTTATATAGAAACTCATAATCAACATACATCAAAAAGGATCTTTTTATTTATACCGTGCTCATTAGGGTAACATAATATTATTATTTTAATAAAGCTCGCCCACTTATACATATATATCAGAAACTTGACTTGAATTTGGTCGCACTAAATTAAACAAATCAAAGAACCCAAATTCAAATAACTTATTTTGTCGTTTATGCAATTAAGTATCTTTTCTGAAAAGAAAGAAATTAGCCTGGATTCCTCACAGCAGCTAAATCTTGTACTACCTTACTTGACGTACCTTATCCTGACAGGATACAGCCAGTGCCCGTCCTGCCGAGCAGCCAAAGTGGACTAAATCATACTGTCCTTTGTTTTGCTTAATTTTATAAGAAATTATTTTTGAATTTTAAATTATTTATTTTTAAATAAATAATTATAATTTAATTATTAAATTATAATTATTTATTTAAAAATAAACAGTTTTAATATAAAAATTAATTTTTTTATTTCTTTAAAAAGTAAAACTCTCTTTAACTCGAGACGTGGGATACAAAACCGCTTATTAATTACTAAGTTTTTTTTATCATAATTATTTTTGTTTGTTTAATTGAATTTCAAATGAAAATCATTTTAACCATTTAACTGCAAAAATTAAACTAACTCCATATTCTAAAAGTTTATATCTAAGCATCGTCCTTGTGATGTTTCTCAAATACCATTTAAAAAGTCTTTATATCAGTAGAATTTGTGAAACATAATTATTAAAGTTTCTTTTAAGATTAATAGTCCTTCTTCACAGCATTCCGTGACTTAGTAGTAGTAGTTGAAGCCTCATCTGTTTTTCTTTGTGAATGCTCACTCGTACATCCAAACATGTTTCAAGTGCTTGTTTTTATGGGAAAATATTAAAATCTTTTTAGATCTGTTACCAAAAGAATATCTTTTCTCAAATTTTATCTTATCTTTATTATATTTTCAACTTTTTTTTCTAAATATCAATTTTTTGCTATTATAAAAAAGTTAGTCAAGGTGTTCATATGTCAAGTTGTACAAAAAGAAGCTAAAAACTCAGAAAGAGAACAGGTAAAAATAAAGGGCAACTTCTTAAATTTATAATACCATATCTCAAAATTGTTTACATAACTTAAAATTAATATTAAACTAAAAGTTAAGAATGTAATTGAGGAAATAAAAGTTGAGAATAAAATTTATTAGATACTTAAGAAATTTGTAAATATTTATTCTCCTTTTTTTTTTTTTATGGGTTCTTATGTTCAGCAGCAGATTTGGGTTTTTATATATCTGAATTCCCTCGAAAACTCTGACGCAGTTAAAAAAAGAAAATAAATAAAGAAGAGAAAAATAAATAACAATCTGAAAATGACTACAAAAGCAAAATATTATGCCTGTTTTTTTATCAAAAAACTAAGCTTACAATAAGTTATAGTGAACAATTTAAGTAATGAATGATATTAAAGCAAACAAGTTGAAACAATCAATACTGATACATCTTGGATCCGAGTATTTGACGGATTCGGGTTTAACTGATTCTCAGGTTCATGTCGACGTGAGACCTGGTCTCCGTATTTCGCGACTTGGATCCTGCACACCATAACAAAAAACGAGAAGTCAGAGAAAAACGGCGGGACTCGCTCTCCGATTTATCCTTCGATACTCAAGTTCGAAGTATTTTCTTTCGAAATAAAGAATGCACAAATGGTTCTTACTAGAAATGATGTAGGGAAAGAAATTTGTGAGTCGACCTCGGAGGTGCGCTCGACGTGGAGCGGTTTTTGGTTGTAATGCGCTCGTGGAAAGTAGCTTTTCTGGCTACTGGGTTCGCGAAGAGCAACCAATAGGAAAGAGAATGGCACTCAATTATTTCGAAAGTGGGATTGCTTATATATGTTTGAGTACTGAAACGAGCATACCTTTGGAGTGTGTCTCTAGGGCTTTTTATAGTCGTCTAACTTCCCTATCCTTCATTAGGCGGCAGGACTGCTGCCGACTGCTTGAGGAGATCCTTGCCCTACATAGAGGGGATGCCGGCGCCATTTAGGGTCACAATGGCCGGAAGGAAGGATTCCTTCCACCCCCGTGGAGACGTCACTTGCCGTGAATACTAGGGCTTCTATTATGGGCTATGCGCTACTTAAAGGCTTCCCTTGTGAGATGTACGCTGATTTAGGGGCTCTCATTTCGGAGGAGATTGCCATATGGAGAGAGTCTCCGCATCGCGGCCAATTAGAGTAGATAATCTCTAGCGCGCGGGAAAGGGTTCATGGGCCACGTCCGGTTTGGGCTGCATCAGGTTTGGGGCCACATCCAACTATCTGAATGTCATCTCTGGTCAATTGGGGCATTGACCGACCTTTGGACCAGTGGGCCGTTCTCCTCTTGGGTTGTTCGCCTTTTCGGGTAGACCCATTTCAGTCATCCCCATCGCTAACCCCCAACCGGAGGTTCGAATCTTCAGCCCCGGTATGATCATGATAGGATGCTACATGCCATGTGGTCTTTTCAGGTTTTTCCCGAGATTCCCTTTTTACTGTTCTCGGCATGACTCTTTTATCCCCCGATTCTCTGCAGATTCGTTAGGTAGGCGGTCCCTTGTCATTTAGTGACCCGTTTGTCCCCCCGCGTGCTATAAATTGGGCGCACACAGCATTTCTTTGTATCATCCCCCACCTTAATCAGTGAGATGGCATGGGAGCTCGGCATTGCTACGCGGCTTGTAGTTTTGGCCATCAGCTTTAAGCTAGGACCGTCCACATTCTCTAATGGTGTTATCTCGGGATGTAGCATTGGTCTGCTTTGGTCACCCCTTTTCGTGCAGGTGGCCGCTTTGGTCGTCCCTTTCCATGTAGGTGGTCACGTTAGCCACCCTCTACCCATCCTAACAGTGCCTCCTTTTTTGTCTAGCATTGGGCCTTCCTTCTCTAGCCGCTTGCGGGTAGCTGCTGACAAGCTTTGGCTCCATCTTGTTGTGTTTCTCTTTTCTTTGAGATTTTGCTTAAACGGAGAAGGGCCTTTGAGTTAGGCTGCCTTCTTATGTATTTCCCTTTTCCCCCGTTTTTTGTTATTGTTGTTTCATTATACATTGATCTCTGGGGATTGTGTAACTTATAAGGGGAAAATTAATGAGAAACTAGCACCTGTTTGTGTGAACAGTTCTTTCTCCATCTTCTGTTGTTGTGCCTTTTTCTCTTTCTTCCTTTTTTTGGAATGTCTCGAGGAGTTGTGAGTCTTGGACGGGTAGCTGAACCGATAGAATGGCTAAAACCTTGAGCGAAAATGGTCTTGTCAAAGAAGGCAGAGTGGATAGTTGACCAGTTTCGTAGACCAAACCGCTGGAATTCGAAGAGTGGGATGGAACTGGTGAGGTAGTTGACCGGCTACGTTGATCAAACTGCTAGAATCTGGAGAGCGGGGCGGAGTCAGAGAGGTAGTTGATCGGCTTCGTTGACCAAACCACTGAAATCCGGAGAGCAGAACGGAGCCGGAGTGGTGGTTGACCGACTTTGTTGACCAAGGCAGCTAGAAGGTCAAACTAGTAGGTTTTACTATATTGTTTTACTCTACTGCTAGTTGGGCACTCGAGGAATCGTGTTTTATGGCATAGGAACTCATGCATCTCTGTCGTCGGTCATCGCTTTTTGCCATATGTCATTTTCCGAATGTGACTGTATCTCCGCAATAAATGAGATGGGCGATTCGACTTGATCGTGCACTCTCTAGTTTCGACACATGTCAAGGCATAATTGTTGTGCCTTTTAGAGGCGTTGCTTCATTTTGGCGGTGGCGAAGGTTATAAATCAAAGACCAGTTGCTTCGTATTTTCCTCTATTTTCTCCCTTGTATACTTCGAATCACCTCCACCTTTTTTTTCCTTTACTTTGTTTCATGGCACCTACAGTCGAAGCGACCCACTCTATTCTAGACTCTAGCAATATCAATGCCCTATACTTGTAGTATAACATCCCAACTTCCATCTTGTTTGCCATTCTAGGGAAGCACGATAGGGTTTGCTCCCCACTAGCGGGATACATTGCTGTTTACGAGGCTCACCTACGGAGTGGGCTTCGTCTTCCCGTTCCTCCCGAAAGCGGCTTGATATTTTTTGGGCCCTGAGAGTCCCTATTGCGAGGCTCCAGGCAGATGTCGTACGTTACCTGTGGTCCTTGTGCATATCCTCCGCCACCATTTGAGGTTGCTGTCAGCGGTGGTGGTGAGAGTGATCTTTCGGTTTGTATAGAGTGGGGATTGGATCTCTCTCACCCCCGGGAGCTTCATATTAGCTAGGCCATCTACTAGTCCGTCTAGAACTGGAAGGGTTGATTCTTCTTTGTGAATGTTTCGGACGACCGGCCCTTGTCAAGAAGTTGGGCCAACGTGCCAAAAACCTTCACCAGCAGGCCTTCGTGAGAGGAGGAGGCCGTTGGGCCACTAGTGGAGTTAGCCAGGCACCATCTGGACGAGTTTAGAAGAGACCACCTCGTATCCCCTAAATAAATGGCACGAACCTATTGGGGCCCATGCTTGCCGACTCAGAAGGCCAAGGCTACTCCTCTGGCGCCATCTAGGCCTAAGAGGAAGACTAGGACTCTCTTTATCGGGGACTCATCTGGTAGCTCTTCCAGCCGGCGGTCTGCATCGACTCTGCCTTCTTCCTCTTCTTCTACCTCTATAGACTTTCGCATGGCGGGGTGCATGGGGGATATCAGTGAGCCCTTTGTATATCGGTGTTACAGGAGTTGGTGCCGAGGTGCCTAGGATAGCTGGTGTACTGGCCGGGCTGGTTGGCGAAACCTGGTGAGGCCATTAGCAGAAGAGCTGATGGGACCGTTTGTGGAGGAACCAGTAGAACCAGTAGTCAGAGAGCTGACAGAACTGGTAGCAGCAAAGCAGGCCGAGCTGACAAGCGCGGGGGATGTCAACTTTTATGCCGCGCTCCTGCTTGTCATGATGGGCTTTTTGGATGCCGCCACTGCGGAGTTTCATGCGGCAAGAGCTCATGGTGCTGATGAGATGGTGGCCACGACAGAGCTGGTCCCAGAGGCTGCCGCGCTTAGCCCTCCTAGGGGCTCAGTGGAGGCCCTTCCGCCTCTGAACCCTGAGGCGTCCGATCCCGTTGAGGGGGAAGCCCAGGTACAGATTCATCACGGTACTCCTTTGAAGAAAACTTCCTCTTTCCTTTCAATTTTGCTGACGTGGTTTGACCTCTCTCTCCTTTTTATCTTTTGGGATCGTAGGACCAGAAGATGGCAAGTGCTTTGGTAAAGTGCCTGTGCTAGTGGGTAGAGATTACAGTTGAGCGCGAGGAGAAAATCCTCTGGCTAGAGGAGCTCCTAAGCCAATCAAGTGCCACTGTTGCGCAGGCCCAGCAAGACCTCGAGGAGGCTGCTGCCTTTAGGTTGGAATTGGCTGACCTAAGGGAGAGGTCGAAGAGGCTGGAGGCTTGGGCCATCACTACCGAAAAGCTGGTAAACTAGTTTTGAATAAAAAATGCTAAACTTGAGGGTGAGATGGCTACTCATTTGCGCCGAGAGTAGGTGAGCAAGGCACTGAATGCTAGACTTTGGGAAGGCATCCGCCTCCATAGAAGGATAGTCACCTTGGTTGTTCCAGATTTTCTGGTTGGCTTCTTCAACCCTATGAACCACGAGGCTTTGGAGCGTGCCCACCTAATCGACTTTGCCCAAGGAAGAGGGGAGCCCTCCTTGTATCCACCTGGAAGCCCCCTGCCTCAACCGAGATGCTTTTTTGTATTTTTTAGATTTTGCTTTTCCTTCTTTGTATCCATCGCTTATACAGCATAATTTCTTAATGAACAAAAAGTCGTTTCACAAAGGTGTTGATTTCTCTATTTATGTGCTGTCCTATTTTTTTCACAGTGGTTGGCTGGTTGGTCATTCTTATTTTTGTATCCAGGACCCATGTAGTGTTAGAGTTGTCGCTTTGCAGGATCAGTCATGTTTTTGTCGTTGACCGTCGCAAATTGATGGCGCGTTGCTTGATGACGTGACACAACATCTGCCTTTAATGCACTGCAGGCAGATTCAATCGAGTGAGGACATGCGTCGCTTCCCACCAAAGCAACACGACCTTTCAGTGTCCATTGCGACGTCATTTTAGGCTGTGGTTTTGCCTATTTAAGAGTAGAGTCTCCTATCGCTCAATTCACCACTCGCCCCCATAGGTTTCTCTACTTTCCTCATGGCGGATCGAGACATGATTAACATCTCTACTTTGCTTGCTCTAGCATGGGGAGCTTCGTCTCCCACTTCACCTGAACCCTCATCTGAGGTGGGGAGCAGCGACGAGCTAATGCCAACAGAGGATGATGGAGAGGACTCCGTGAATGGGGTTGTCGTCGAGGAAGGAAACTACTTGGGTGTTCCACCACTCGAACCTCACGGTGCCTTGAGGGCTCCTCCATGCCCTGAGTCTATTAAGTCTTCCCGTTGGGTATGTTTGTTTTGTTGTGAGGTTGCATAGGTAAATGATAGATGTTCCCGTCGCTGACTCTTTTCCCACCGACCAGCCCACAAGGGTGCCTCACGGGTTGGATGAGTTTCTGTCATCGCTGGGAGAGGAAGTTGCCCGCATAATACGTGCTTTGACCGATTGTGTAGGAGAGGAAATGGAAAGGCGGGTTAATGTCGCTATCAGAGACGCGTTGTAGAGTTAAGTGCGGGCTAACTACCTTGACCAGGCCCTATTGGAGTCTGATGCCAGGCTACATGAGGTCTCCGGAGCCCAAGCCTGGGATTTGGAAAGGATCTCGGTGCTTAAAGGCTAGATGAGGATAAGATTTTGCCCTGAAAAGGTGGCTCTTGCTCTAGAGGAGCGGTTCTAGGAGGGGATCTGTTTCTGCAGGAGGATCGTTTCCTTGGCAAACCCCAATTTTGCTGTTGGCTTCTTGGATTCAAGGAACGTCGAAGCTTCTTGTCGCTCAGAGTTGATCGGATACCTGATCAGAGATGGACGGAGGTTCGCGCCACAACCCCCAAGGGGTCCTCCATCTTGGGACAGCCACATAGATTAATTGTAGGTGTAGATAATTTCTTGTATCCTCAGGGCCTTCAAATGCCCCTAAAAGCATGTATGAGCCGTTTAATGTCGCCCTGTGCATTGTGTATTTTGTGGATACGAACCGGCAGCATATAAATTCTTTTTTATTGATAATGTTTTTGCTTTGGATGGCAGCGCCTAAATTGTAATCCTGGGCATCCTGTTTATTGTTGGAGCATGCGGCGTTTTTTCACGCAAACTCTGATCTACTAACTATCGCTAACTTACGGTGCTATCTTTTATGGGAGGACGTCGTTGCACGCGTGCTATGGAAGTCCTCTAAGGTTTTTTCTTCGACCGTAAACGGGCCCCTTGACATGGGACTAAGGTTTAATCCGACCATTTATGGGCTGTTTGGTATGGGATTAAGGTTTAATTTGACCGTTTATGGGCCGTTTGGTATGAGACTAAGGTTTAATCCGATCGCTTATGGGCCGCTTGATATAGGATCAAAGTTTAATCCAACCACTTATGGGACGCTTGGTATGGGACCAATGTTTAATCTGACCACTTATGGGCCGCTTGGTATGGGATCAAGGTTAAATCCAACTGCCTATGAGCTGCTTTGTATAAGACTAAGGTTTAATTGTAGGCGAGCGAAAGCTCACCTGACTTGGGGCAGTTTAGGTCGTTTGATTTCATGCAATTTCTCGAAAGCATTTATATGGGATAGAAAAACAAAAATAACAAAAGCATGTGAAAAAATAAATCATTTTATTAAACGTGATATAATATTACAAGCATTCTTGAGCACATGCGTGACCTACCCAGGTCTGGTGGGAACCTCATTGGTAATATTTTTTTTGATGGACGATGTTTTACATCCTTAGAACTAACTTGCCATTCTGGGCTCAAAACTTGTATGCCTCGTTCTATAGATTGACAGAGACGAGGAATGGGTCTTCCCAGTTTGGAGAGAGCTTGTTCTGGTTGGCTATTTTGCCGGTAGCCCCAATACCCCATAGGACTAGGTCTCTCACCTCGAACTATCATACCTTTACTTTTTAGTTGAAATATCAGGTAATTCATAGTTACTAGGCTACCGGGCGTATCATTGTTGCTTCTAGGGCCTCTTTTATCGAGTCCAAGTGCTCTCTGAATCGTTAAATGTTGTCGAGTGGGTTAGAGGCCTCAACCTAGAGACTTGGGAGCTTGATCTCGACCAGGATTACGGCCTCAGTTCTATAGCACAGATTGAAAGGCATCTCGCGTGTTGATTCTTTGGGTGTTGTCCGGTATGACCATGGCACGGAGGACAACTCGTCAACCTAAGAGCACCTAGCATCCTCTAACTTGGTCTTTAGTCTGTGCAGTAGGGTTCGATTGATAACCTCCATCTGTTCGTTTACTTGCGGGTATGCTACTAATATGTAGACCAACCTGATGCTCAAATTAGTGCGATATTTGGTGAAACATTTACCGGTGAATTGAGTTTCGTTGTCTATCACGATAACCTTGAGAATCCTAAATCTACAGACTATATTTTGCCGAACAAACTCCGTGACATTCTGTTTGGTGATATGGGAAAGTGGGGCAGTCTCAACTCACTTCGTGAAGTAGTTGATGCCCACCATGACAAACTTTCTCTACTCGGACGTGATGAAAAACGGGCAGAAAATATCAAGCCCCTATTGTGTGAATGGCCACGGTGCCTGTAAGGTCCTCAGCTCCATAGGCAGCTGATTCATGGATTCTCGCTTATCTTTACAAACTCCATGGTGTTATTTTTCATGGTCGGCCAGTAATACCCTTGGCATATCACCTTGAATGTTAGGTTCTTATCACCAATATGTGACTCACAGATTCCTAGGTGGACCTCGCTTAATGTATAGTCGGCTTCCTCTGGCATAAGACACCAGAAGTACGAGGTTGAGTACCCACGACAGTATAATTTTCCGTTCATGATGGTATACCGGCCGGTTGTCTTCTTTATGCACTTGGCCTCGCTTGGATTTTTTGGTAGGGATCCATTCATGATGTACCTACAGTAAGGTGACATCCAGTGTTTGCTGTCGAAGACCTGTATTGCTTCTTACTCTTTGATACTAGGAGAGTTTAATACCTCTCCCATATCCCTAGGGTACTGTTCTGGTCTCTTTGCTATCTTTGTCCTTACAAGTTGATCGGCCTTCTAATTTTCATCCCTTCGGATGTGAATGACGTCGAGCTTATTGAACTTTTGGATTGTGCTATTTACCTTAGCTAGATATTTAGCCAACAGTGGGTTGGATGCTTCAAAGTTTCCTCAGACTTGGTTGACGATTTACTCTGAATCACTGTAGACAATCATGTGTCTGGTTGAGCATTCCTTGGCAAGCCACAATTCTACAAGTAGGGCTTCGTATTTGGCAACATTGTTAGTGGCCAGGGACCCAAGCTTCAAGGAGTATCTCACTTTGAACTTGTTGGGGGTCCTTAGGATCATTTCGGCCCCACTACCCCAATTTGTTGACAAGTCGTCCATGCAAAGAACCCAATCTAGTACTTCACCCCAATGGTCAGCGTAGCCGACGTAGTCTATATCAGGAATTAGGATCGTGGTCTTAGCGATGAAGTCATCCAGTGCCTACCCTTTGTCGGCTAGCCTGGGCCTAAATTTAATACCGAACTCTTTCGATTTGATGGCCCACTCAACTAGCCGTCCTAACATGTTTGACCTTTGTTGAATACCCTTTAACGACTAATCAGTCAGAACAACTATACGGTATGCCTGGAAGTAGGGTCATAAATTTTTGACCGAAAAGACGAGTGCCAGCGCAATATTCTGTACATGGGGATATCGTGTCTCGGCATCGATCAACGCTTTTCTATCGTAATAAATTAGCTGCTGTGTATCGAAATCTGAACGAATCAGGATGGATTTCAATGCCACCTCTAAGATTGCTAAGCACAGGTACAGCTCCTCACCTTCCCTTAGGGACGTCAGGAGAGAAGGGCTGCCAGGTACTCCTTTAGTTCGTCGAAAGCGACTTGCAAATCGTTCGTCCATTTGAATCTGTTCGTCTTTGTCCTCCTCAAGGCCTTGAAGAAAGGGTGGTGCTTGTCTCCGGACTTGGCCAGAAAGCGGGAGAGTGCAGCTAGCCTCCCGGTTAGCCTTTGGACATCCTTCACATTTCGCGGCGGAGTCATGTCGATGATGGCTTTTATTTCTCAGGGTTCGGTTTGATCCCTTGCGGTGATATGATGAAACCTAGGAACTTTCTAGAAGGTACTTCAAAGACAGACTTAGAGGGGTTCAACTTTATCTGGTGGGCCTGGAGTACCTCGAACGCTTCTGCGAGATCATGAATATAGTCATCGATGGTCTTACTTTTGATGAGCATGTCGTCTATATACACCTCCATATTCTTGCCGATCTGCTTTTTGAACATTTTGTTCACGAGCCTTTGGTGGGTGGCGCATGTGTTTTCCAAACTGAAGGGTACAACCTGGTAGCAGTAGGTCCCCTGGTTGGTTATGAAGGAGGTGTGCTACTCGTCTTCTGAGCTTACCTCAATCTGGTTGTTACTTGAGTATACATTCATAAAACTCAGTTGTTCATACCCGGAAGTGGAGTCCACCAGCAGGTCGATTCTCGGTAGTGGAAAGTTGTGCTTTGGGATAGGCTTTGTTAGTATCGGTGAAGTCAATGCACATCCACTACTTTCTGTTACTCTTTCTGATGAGAACCACGTTGGAGAGTTAGTCCCAATACTGAACTTTTCTTATAAATTCGGCATCCATCAGCTTCTTTGTTTCCTCCCGAATAGTTATTAGCTTCTCGATGGAGTGGTTTCTTCGTTTTTGCCTGACAGGTTTACGGCTTAGATCGAGATCCAACTTGTGAAACTATTACTCCGGTCAAAATTCCATGCATGTTAGTGGGTATCCACGCAAAGACATCTGCATTCTGTCTTAAGAAACTGATCAGCTGGTCGCGTAAGGGTCTGGCAAGCAAGCCTCCTATTTGTATGCATTTCTCTCGACTGTCTGGATCTAGGGGGTATGAGGTTGGTGGCCTCGCTGGACCATGCTTGCTGCAGAGTTGCTTCATCGCGATGGTCTAGGTCTTTTGCTTGCCGGTCGACACCGTTTTGGGTGACCCGTGATAGATAACATGTCGGATCGGTTACCTGATCGCCCAATACTTCACCGATACCACACATTGTTGGGAACTTTATTTTTAGATGAGGTATCGATGTTACGGCCACAAAAGCCACTAGGCATGGTCGGCTGAGTATGGTATTTTACACAGAAGGTAGGTTGACAACCAGGATGGTGAGCGTATAGGACATTGTCTTGGGGTATGTGCTCAATGTGAATTCTAGCCGTATGGTCCCCTAGATGGCGACCGATTTGTTATTTAGTTCATAGAGTGGCCCTTCGTCCAGTTTCAGTTAACTCTTTTTTAAACTCAATTTGAAATATATATCAAGGTAAAGCAAATCGCGAAAACTTCTATTATCGATAAAAATTCATTTTAGTTGGTAGTCTATAGTACCATTCAAAATGAGGACCGATACAACTAGGGGGTTAACATAGGAAGAGATTACATATGCCATATCATCATTCCTAAAACTAATGTCATCATCTCCTACCCTTGGCTTCTTGTATCCAATTGGCCTTTCCTAGCGGTCCAAATTGTGAGTGTTGAGCGGCTTAGTGGTCACCTTGTTGACCACTTCGGCTGCGACTTGGTTCCTCAGTTGCTACTACTCAAGCCTATCTTCGATCGTCGGATTGGGATTCTGACCCAAGTTTCTCAGGAATTTGGTGAGATGGCCTCTACGGATCAACTCATCAATCTCCCTCTACAGAGTTTGGCAATCCTTAGTGTTGTGGCTCGAAAATCGGTGGAAGTCACGATAGTTCGTCTAATCTCCTTCCTCCGGGTGCTTCACCAACCATGTCAAGAACTTTTCCTCTTAGAGCTGCATGAGGATGTTCACCTAGGAGTCATTAAGAGGGATCAGGTGTATGGGCCTAAATGCCCTTTGCATAATCGGCTCTGCCTTGGGCTACTTCTAGTGCGGGTTTTCTTGACCCCCACTCTTCCACTTTTCGTCCGTTAGCTTGGGGCGAGATGGGTCCACCCGTTCTGGGTGCTTTACCTTGTCGGCTTCTTTCACGGCTATGTAGGCTCAGACGATTGACTCAACATTCCGAAATGATTTGTGGGTTATTGTAGGCCAAATGGTTAAAAAAGTTGCCTGGACCTGAAGTCGAAATGAAGTTGCTGAGCTTCACCTCGTTGATGAGATTGGAAATTTTTCGGGCCTCGATGGTAAATCGAGCATTTGGCCTTTGCTTGACACGGGTGAAGTGCCAAGGCTGCTTCTCTTCGCGGCGGCTGGAGACGTACTGCACTAGGAAGCTATCAGCAAGATCCTGGAAACTTTGGATCGAATTCGTCGGCAGCCAGTAAAACTAAATGCGAGCATCTGCCTCTAGAGTAAGGGGGAAGCACTGGCACATAGCGGCCTTCTCTAGGCCGTGGAAGTTGAGTAGGGTGTGAAAATGATCGAGATGATCCATGGGATCAGTATTTGCATCACAGGGTTCCAAGGCCAGCGTCTTGAATTTTGGAGGAAGCGACTGGGTCAGGGTCTCTATGGTGAATGGAGACCTCCTCAGGTTAGAGGGTGCTCGCTGGCTTCTCCTTTGAACACATGCCTCCATATCTTGCCGACCTTCTCTTCCACTCGAGAGGATATTGTAGAACTTTTTGCGTTGAGGTAGATCCTCAACTCTGAGTGTCCGGCCGAGCACAGTGGTGCTGGCTAGCTAGTCGAGTAATGCGAGAGGCTCCTTCTTGGAGTAGTGGCCTCTGCTCGTCACGGGAGTAATGTGGATTTCTTCATTTCGAGCTCTCCTCCAAGGTCTCACGGCTCAGCCATCCCTCTAGTCTGGAATGGCTTTTGGTGTTCTAGGCCGCTAGGATGTTGGAGTTTCTCGAGCGTGTGGCTCTCTTGGCTAGCTTCTTCTTCCTCTGGTCTCCACGCCTGGAGGCCGGAGTGTGGCCTGAAAAGGAGGCTGCCTCTACCTCTACTTGCCTTAGCCCATACAAAGCTCTTAGAGTATTTGGGACATGTTGTTCATCTACTCTGCCATTGTTAGGATGATTAAAGCTGATCGCTCATTTGCCCAGCTACCCGCGGAGTGGTCATCGACGGGGGAGGTGACACTTTGGCTGGAATGCTAATTTGTGCTCTCGTGTTCACCATACTTGTTGGAGAAATGGTGGTCAAGCCTTTTGTTCGGCTTTCCATAGATGACACCAATGATGCATCCTGGATCCTAGTATTTGACAGATTTGGGTTCAACTAGTTCTCGTGTTCATGATAACGTGGGACCCAATCTCCATACTTCTTGGCTTAGATCCTACAAATTACAATAAAAGACGAGAAGTCAAAGAAAAACAGCGAGACTCGCTTCCTGATTTATCCTCCGACGCTCAAATCAGAAATCTTTCTTTTTCGAAATAAAGAATGCAAAAATGAGACTTGCTAGAAATGATGTAAGGAAGGGAATATGTGAGTTTGACTCGGAGGTGTGCTTTACATGGAGTGGCTTTTGGTTGTAGTGCGCTCATGCAGAGAAGCTTTTCTGACTATTGGGTTCGCGGAGAGCAAGTAGTGGAAAAGAGAATGGCACTTGATTATTTCAAAAGTGGGATTGCTTGTGCATGTTTGACCACTAGAGCGAGTGTGCTTTTGGAGTGTGTTCTAGGGCTTTTTATAGCCGTCTAACCTCTCCATCATTCCTTAGGCGGTAAGGCTAGTTACCAGCTTCCTGATGGGATCCTTACCACCCATAAGGGGATGCCGGTGCCATTTAAAACCACAATGACCGGAAGAAAGGATTCCTTCTTCCCCCTTGGAGGCACCGCTTGTCGTGAATACTGAATTTTTCATTGTGGGCTATGTGCTAATTTGGGGGCTTCCCTTACAAGATATGTGCTTATTTAGGAGCTCCCATTTTGGAGGAGGTTGCCATCTGGGGAGAGCTTTCGTATCGCGGCGAATTAGGGCAGACAATCTCTAGCGCGTGAGAAAAGGTTCATAGGTCACATCTGATTTGGACCGCATCCGATTTGGGCTGCATCCAACTATTTGATGGTTATCTCTTGTCAATTGGGGTATTGACCGTCCTCTGGGCTAGCGGGTCATTCTCCTCCTAGGATGATTGCCTTTTTGGGCCTGTTCATTTTATCCGTCCCCATCAAATACAAATACTCTACACAATGACAAGAGCAATGTGCCTAAGATTAATGTGATATGTAGTCTAAATGGATGGCAAAAATATTACAATTTTTTCTCACTCCCATCTCTTTTGTTTTGTGCCTTGAAGTGTTTCAAAGTGACTCAAATACCCAACATACAATTAGGATATATATATATTTATAGTTGTGCATCATTGGAGTGTCTATTATACGTTCAACATGCAGAATGAATATGAAATTATTAGTTTTAGGGTTTGCCTTGTGATTTCATTGTATAACAAGTATGAAGGTTTCACTTGAGCAAAAACTCAGGAGAAAATTCTATTATATACTCTGACATAGTATCTTTCAAACAAATATTTGCACATCAAGTTAACCTTTTTTTAGCAATAGAAACGAAAAATAGTTTGTATGTACAATAGACATGAGACTTATAAGTGATTGATATATCCTAACAAACTTTTTCTCATAATACTGTAGGAATCGTCACTGTTCCAATAATGTCTTGACACAATTCAATCATTCCCCTTTGCGAAGCTTTGGTTATCATGTTTGACTAGTTATTGCGGATCTTGACTTTATCATGCATCAAAAACTTTGAATCAAGATGATTCCTCATTCAATGATATTTTATATAATGTGTTTTGATATAATAAAATGATAAGTCTTATGAAAAAGCTAATAATGCTTAGATTATAATAAGCAATAAGTTCTAGTCTTATTTAAAGCCTAGTTCTTGAAGAATTTCATCATTTAAAATATTTTCTTTACCTGTCACTTAAATGAATTCTCTTTAATAGTAGGGGGTGCGTTGCACCTTTGCAATCTTGATTATTAAGATATATCTTCTTTCAAAAATTCAGTCAAATAATTCAAAAATAGAATTTTGAGAATCGAGTTTGCTTATCATGTTATCATCAATAGGGTTCTCATTTCCAAAGCATAACCACGCTCTCAAAGTATCCCAAAAATAACCCAATGTATTTTTCTTAAGATATTCAAAACTTATCCTGCTTTCAGTCTCAAAGGATCTTATGCTAAGACTTTACTTCACTTCCCAAAGTCATTTATGGTGAAAGACATTCTTAGTTGCTTCTTTAATTCATCATTTTGGAAAAAAAAAATATTTCTATAAAATAGCATATCATCAAATAGGGCAAAGTGATAATAAAGTCTTCTTCTAAAAACATTTAGGCAAATACCCAATGGTTCCAAGTAGATAGCCTTGTTGTACTATAACCAACTTAAACTTCTTATACCAATATTTAGGGGCTTACTTTAGTCTATAAAAACTCTTTGTCAAAAGACATACTATGTGCTTTTTTAAAATAATTTCAAATTCTTTTAGTTTATTCATATAACTTTCCTCCTTAGGATTACCATGAATGAAAGTTGTTTGCATATCTAAATGGTTGATCTCAAGGTCCAAGCTTGTGGCCAATACAAGAATAACTCAAATGTGCAACATCTTTACTATGAAAGAGAAGATCTCCTCAGATTTGGTTCCCTTAATTTGGCTAAATCCCTTCATAACATCTTGTTTTGTGTTCTTGTTGCGGATTATATTTTTCAAATTTTAATCTAAGTACCCAACTATTTGTTTAGTACTCTTTTGCCCTTAAGAAACTTCATAGGCTTAAAATTATGATTTTCATGCTAAGACTTTATCCCATTATACATAAAATTCATCCATCTCCTGTTTTCATCCTCTATACTTCTTTCAAAATATTTGGAAGATGCTATATGAAAATGTAACACATACTCATCTACTTAATAGTGTGCGGACAGACATTGATCTCTTGTGGATCATTAGACTAGAATTGTCGGTGTAAGTTTGGGCTCAGCATCATAGACATCATCTACCTTGTCAAATGGTTGAACATCATGGCCTCTCTCATCTCATTAGTCACCCCAAACCACATTTTGAATATGAATTGACAATAGTGTCATCATAATCAGATCCGTATTGCATATGTGACATTGTCATGAGAGACTGTATCCAAGGATTTGTCAATATTTTAAATGGTCTTATTGTTCGAACACAATATATCTAGATATAAAAAGTTTTTTTTTCCCATTGAATCATAAGACAAGCAACTAAACTCATATCTTCTTTGTACCTAACAAAAATGCATGCCCCTTTTACATCAAGCTTTGATTTTTCATCCCTAGGAAAATAAACAAAGTGACTTACAACTAAACACATGAAGGTGATCATGAGAAACTTCCTTACCAAACCACACCTTATCTCGGATACATAGTCATTCAAGGAACCACCAGGTGAATAGTTATGCTTCCTTATAAAATAGGTGAATAACTTTGCCTTTTAAAGTGTGCATCACCATCTCTCAATTGATGTTCAATTCATCTTCTCAACCACGTAACTCAATTGTGGTGTCTTTCATTGAGTTTTTTGATATCTAATACCTTGTGATAAAAAATATCCATCAAAGGGCCAAGTACTCTCATCCATTATTGCTGCAAATGCATTTTAATTTTTTTCTTGTTTTCTTTTCAATTAATGCCTGAAATTGCTATGACAACACATTTTTAATCCTTTTTAGGGGTAAAAAGACAAGGGAGTCTCTGATTTCGATTTATTTAGATCAAGTAAACTTGTAAAAGCAAAATAACATGAATATACAACGCATAAAATATATTATATACTAAATGTAAATCATAATCATAATTAATTGTAGAACAAAAAATAATCTAAATAGTAAAAAAATTAACACAGATTTTGATTATTAAAAAAAATCTTGATAATAATAGTTATCAAGTGAGATCCTTCAGACTTTTATAGCTAGTGAAAGTAGTGCATCAAGAAAATCAATTTATAATTCAGGCAATAAAGATATACTAAATCTTAACTAATTTACTCTCAACTTGTAACTTTTTCAAATAAGTCCTTCAATTTGCTTACAACAACAACGTCAACTTGTAACTTTACTAAAGAACTTCTTCAATTTGCTTACAATAGCAAAGTCAAAAATCTTTTAATCTTTTTGTCAATCTTACTTTACATATTATAGAATCTCTATATAATATTAGATCACAATTTTCACACTACTAATGTTCCAAATGAGGATTTATAGGTTGAAATTAGTGTGTAAAATAATTTTGAAAAAAAAATGAGGAAGAGCAAACCTTTGCAATATATCATTAAAGTAAGGATTTAGATTTTCTCAATTAAAAGTAGACTATACACTTTTATCAAAGAGAGTTTTAAAATTATATCCTCTATGCACTATTTTTCTTATCTCGATTAATGAATAAAAATGAAATATATGCAAAGAAGGTTAAAAATTAAGAAAAAAATATACATTTTTTCATAAAATAGTGTCCTAGTACGCATGTGATAAATAGATGCGCATCAAGTACAGGAAGTTTTATAAGAGTGTTGTGCCCTTGCACACATGCGTCACTTTAGTGTACATTAGATTCAAATATTTCTAATAAGGCGCATTCATGTGTGACTCAAACATAACTTGAGTGCAAGTATTTTTGATAAATAGCACTCTTTTTCAATTTAGGGGCAATTCAGGCGTGCATAGGCATGGGTATTCTTGTTAAAATATACTCATATGTCGATAAGGTATATGTCGGGCTTGGATACTAGTAGATAGTATATTTGTGAGCAATATGTGTGCATGTGATACTTGTCTTTCCTAATACTTAAGATTTTTTTTTTTAATACCAATTTATCTTGTCATGAAATATATCAATTTAGAACATTCCCATCAATTTTTCGCTTTGACAATTCTATAACAAAAAATTAAGACTATATGAATGATAGGTTCAGATATAATTAAGATAGAACCCATATATATAAAAATATATTTTTACATAAATAATTGACGACAATACATAGACATATATGAATAATAGAATTCATAAATTTTCTCTTTAGTCTGTTAAAATTTGAACGCTCAGTCCGAACACTCGTTGGGTGGTTATATTTCCTTTGGTGATCAAAATTCTTTTGTTATTCCTAAAGAAATGTTTAATTTTTTTTGCAAACAGAGCAAAATATTAATTACTAAGTGATTTTATATCGAATTCATTTTTTTTCATTTCTTCCTTGATGAATTTTAGGGTAATGGATATATGCTTTTTTTATTGAGGCAATATATTCTCATAAATCTATAATGACCTTACAAGTTCTTGAACTTTTACTTTGTTACAATCTTTGCTCTCTTCCATGGCTATAACATTAGGTTTAAATTACTTAAAAATGATCTCATGACAATCCGGATGATGTAGCTTTTAGGAATTCTTTTACTAAGTGAAATATAAAGTATTATTTAATTTCGTATTAAATTTATCAAAATTCTCATATTCTTTTATTCTAATTTCATCAAATTTTGCAGAAAGAATTTGTAATTTTAAATTTTTAACCATTTTTGTTCCATCATAGGTATTTCAAGAATATCCATGCTTCTTCTATTGTTTTAAATATGGAGATACATTTGAATTCCTCTAGAAAAACTACAATGAAAATAGAATGCAACTATTTACTATTCTAGTTGCACGTATTTAATTGTTCTTTATTTCTTAACAACAGAACTTTGGTTTTGTTAGTAGTCATACTCTTAGACAATATCCACTCTTATTGAATACTATCCCATATCTATTCATCAATGAATTTTAGTAATGCTTTCTTGCGGACTCTTCAATACACATAATTACTTCTATTGAAGTAAGGGAGAACAAATAATAACTATAATAACTGATTATTTTGTATCTAATTATTAGTTAAGGACCAAGATAATGTTCTGATACCACTTGAAAAGATTAGGGATCCTTAATCTTGATTCATTTAGGCATTATATGCTCGTAGAAGCAAAATAACTAGAATATGTAATATACATAAAGTATACTCTATATTAGATGTAAATCATAATAAATAGTCACAACTAATTATAATGCCAAAATAAATTTAAATAGTATGAAAATTAACATAGATTTTGATGATAATGAAAAACTTTAATAATAATAGTTATTGAGTAAAATGTTTTGGGCTTTTACAATTAGTAAAAGTGATGAATTAAGAAAGATAACTTATAACTCGAATAATACAGACAAACTAAATATTAGCTAACTTATTTCCAACTTATAATTCCTACCAAGGAGCTTCTTGAATTTATTTGTAGTAGCAAAATCGAATACATTCTAGTCTTCTTATTAACATTACTTCAGTTACAATAGAATTTTTACACACTATTGGATTTTAATATCCATGCCATCAATGTTCCAAATGAGAGTTTAAAGGTTGGAACTAGTATGTAAAATAATAAAAAAATATTTTGGAGATAAAATTTTAAAATTATCATAGGAATAAGGATTTAGGTTTTCTTAATTAAAAGATGGTTATACACTTCTTTCAAAAAGAACTTTGAGGTTACTATTTTTCTTATCTCATTTAATGAATAAAAATAAGGTTTATAAGTGACGTTTAAAAATTAAGTAAAAAACATGCAATTTTTTTAAAGAACATTAACTAAGGACACATATATGAAATAGGCAGGCTTCAAGTGCAACAGTTTTAGTAAGAGGGTCCCTTTCAAGTATATGTGTGCCATTCAGTCGCACATTAGGTATGAACTTTATAGGTAAAAGGCTCTCATAAGCAACTTAGGTGCAACTCAGGCATAGGCATTTTGGATAAACTATACTTATGCTTTGCTCGGGCATAATTCAGTGGTGGGTAGGTGTAGATATTCTAATAAAAATACGCTTATATATGAATTATATACATGTCAATTATGGATACTAGGAGATGGTACATTTGCGAGTATCCAATGCTTATATTTATCGATATTTGAGAATTCTTTAAAATATTTGTTTTTCTTATCACAAAATATGCCAATATAGATATTCTTAACAAAGGGATATACCTAAATTTTTTTGATGTAACTATCAATGGAAGTGTTGGATAAAGTGCAATGTCAAGATTTTTTACCTTCGAGGGATCACATGTATTGGTGTATGTAAGCTCGAGAAAAACCGACTTTGTTGAAGATGAATTTTAAGGGAAAGAGGCTCTTCTTTTCTATTTAGCCATACAATAAGGGAAAGCCGCTTTTCACAACATCAGTACCCAATTTGCCTAATCCCAAATATAATGACATTAAACAATGCTTATTTAATTACAAAGATACGACCCTGCAACAATAATTCTATCCATATAATAATATCTACAAAGTCCCATAAAATGGCCTCAAACGGGAAGTAGCTCTAAATCAAATCTCTAGCTCAACGATAAGCAAAATAAATAATGAAAATCATCTCAACTCATATCCAACTATCATTACCCCAAATAAAACATAACTTGAAGGTCCACGTCAACAAATACATACAACCCATAGCCAAAATGTTTAACTCTCATATAAAAGCCGAACACAAATGTCATAAAGATAAAATATTCTAAACAGTTTCTCCAAAATCATTTATCCATCCAAGACCCTACAAGAGATCCAAACCTGCAAAATTAAAATGTTAAAATAACGATAAAAATGAGCCAAACTCTCAATAAAATATATATAAATATATGTATTTGTATGTGGAAATATATGATAAAATATGAGAGAGGGCAATGATCATCAAATTAAAAAAAAAAAGATAAAAAAATAATATATTGATCAAGCATAGAAACTAAGGATCCATGATAACGTCAAAAATAAAGATTGAATACCGAATATCAAGCTAGGAATACTTTCCTATAGTTCAGGCCATATGCTATTATTCAAATCTCTTATATGAAACAACGGCATATTATTTCTTATAAATAAAATGCCACTTTTTGAACCTATAAATGTTAGCTACAGCCTCCAATTGCAAATAAATATATTTAGATATGTCTAGATATGTTTCATCGATTTTTTATAATGGTTCTTGTTTAATTAAAATAAAAACTTTGTAACAAATATATATATATATATATATATATATATATATATATATATATATATATATATATATATATATATATATATATATATATATATATATATATATTTCTCTAACTTTGGAAAACAAATATCTCTATAAATTCAAAGTCGAGCGTTGCATTAAATACTTACATAAAGTGACATGTAAGGATAAATGTCTAAAGATTTTAAAATTTCATGATAATTTTCACAAATATAGGTGCAGGTTTTGAAATCTCATAAAATGAGGGAAAAATTACCATGCATGCCAAAAGTAAGTGAAAATAAATAGAAGTGGATTACATTCATATAAATACAAAAGAAATAATCAAAAGTTTTTAACAATAAATAAAAAATATGTTTAAATATATTTGTCTTAACTCGAATATTACTAAAATCATACATAAAGTAGCCCGGGGATCAACCTCATTTGCACTCTCTTCTCTTTTCTTCTCTTTCTTCTCTTCATTTGTTTCTCTTTCACTCTCAATCTCTTAGTAGAAATAACCTAAAAACACATAGAAATGCTTTAAATAGCAAAACTAATATACAAGTACCAATTGTGTGCCCATCAGGTATGAGTACAAAGCCATGCATGTACAAGTACCTCTCAAACCACACACAAGTTGCACCCATATTGCTAGCCATGGATGAGCATGTCTTCACCACGCATGGGCACTGCTTATTCTACTAATCATGCTTAAGCATTGAACATATGCTAGTTAGGCACAGGCTTTCGGAATAATTCGATAAACCTTGGCTTTAATTATCATTCAAGTCTAAATCTAGATACTCTTTTGGATGGAAATACATTCAAAAATATATGATTGCCAATCTCAAAGCTCAACTCTTATATCATACAGACCCTGGAACTTTTTTATTGGCATTGAGATAATTTAAGCCAATCCCAAATTAATTGAGTATTTTTTGATATTTCTTGAATTACCTCTGGTCCTAAAAATCTTTGATATTCAATTTCCTCCTAATTGATATGGGAATGATATTTTCTTTCGAAAACTACTTTAAAGGGTTCTATAGTATTAGTATATGTTGTTGCAGGCAAACTTGACCTATGATAAATAATCATGTCAACTTCCTCTCATCTCCATATATTACTCAACCTCCTCGATTGTTTGTTCATATGTAATGATACATCACACTAAATTATAACTTGGTGTGGAAGTTTTGGTAAAACTCTCCAAAAACATAGATGCAAACCTCGAGTCTTCATTCAAAACAATCGTAACTGAAATGTTATATAATCTAACAACTTCATTGATATATAATCTTACTAAACAATCGCTTAATAATACTATCTTGACAGCAAGAAAAGCTATTGATCTTGTTAATTAGTCTATAATCACCCAAATAGCATCTTACTTCCTCGACATCTTTGGTAAATTCATTACACATTCTATTAAAATATGCTTCTGTTTCTAATTGGAAAATGACATATGTTACAAAAGACCTAATGACTTTTAGTGCACGTCCTTTACTTGTTGCCATATGATACACTATCCTATAAATACTATAATTTCTCTTTTTATGTTCCGTCACTAAAAAAATCTTTTGTAAATCTTGATACATCCTATTGATCTCTAGATGATTAATATACTTGGATTGATGGACCTCATTAAGAATCTCTTCTTTTAGCTACTAAACATTAGGTACACAAATATGATCTTGAAATCTCAAAACTTCATTAGCTCAAATACGAAAATCAGCTCTTAACTCTAGGCTTAAATCCTTAGCTTTATTAACAAAATTTAGATTATCCATTTGACTTTTCGTAATCCTTTGAAATATTTTAAATTGCACTTGAAAATATGAAAGATTTATGTACTTAATTGAGAGTGTGATCTGATGTTGCACTCTTTCATGGCATTCAACATCCTTACATCCTTGATCCTAAGATGAGATGGCAAACTTGCTGAGTTATAGCTCAATACATTCGCTATCATATTTGCTTTCTCTTGTTCATACTAGATTTCATAGTTATAATCATTCATTAAGTCTATCACTATTCTTTGTCCCTTATTTAGTTTTTTTTATAGAATAAATACATTAAATATTTATGGTCTGAATATATCACAAAAAATTTTCCATTCAAATCATGCATCCATATTTTAAAGGCAAAGACGATAGCTGAAAATTTCATATCATGGATAGGATAATTATATAAAACTTGAGTTACTTTGATCCGTAAGTAATCAACCTACCACGTTGCACCAATACACAATCCAAACCCCTTATGGAAGCATTGCAATATGCCACATAATCTCTGGACCCTAGTACAATTGATAAAATTAGAACAGTTATTAAACGGTTTCTTAACTCTTGAAAACTTCTTTCATAATCTTTATGTCATTGGAATGCTATCTTATTTTGCATTAACAGGTCAATAATAGTGCTATCCTTGAGAAATTTTTAACAATCCTTTGATAATGCCTAGCCAAATTGAGAAAACTTCACACTTTTGTCACCATTGATCAGATACTACATCCCTGTTCATGAAATATTGATTGCATATTCAACTATGTGAATTGCATTCAACTGCCACATCCCCGACCCAAAATCAAAATTTTTTATATTTTATAAACCATAATTAAGATAATATCAAAGTCTAATTTAATACCTAAAATCAATTATTTAATTAACCGACTTAATTCCAAACAATATATCAAGATATGACCTATGATAAACATCATTATATAGTTTTGAAATTCATAACTATTTGACTTAAACCTTAAGTAAGGAAAGAGTATCTCAATTGAAATTTGAGTATCCAAATATAAATTTTAACACAATGCTGAATTTAAAAATACACTGAATCAAATTTAAACATTATCATTCGTCGATGGCCATATATAATATTAATCAAACCCAAATATTGCAGTTCTAAATCATTCCTATTATAATTAAAATAATGTAAACATCCTAAAAACTACTATTCATAAAGCTTTCTCTCTATCTAAAAATCCCAACAAGTATATCCAACTTGCTAATAAAAGATTAGCAAATAATTGATAAGAATAAGCCAAATATTTAATAAAATATATATAAATTTTATCGGTGGATATATCAAACAAAATATTTAAAAATGATAATTGTAATCAAAATGCCGAAATGCTGATGATCTCAAATTTTTAATATGGCATGCAAAACTTGTATACTAGCAATTAAACTTCTAAAAACTCTACAAATAAAGAAATCATGCAAAAATCGTACAAGCACCTAAAGTCGAATGACATGTGAAAATCGAATAATACGTATGTAAACATAAAATGTACAAAAACCTACTAAGATATAAAAACAAAGAATTAGTAATGACTTTACCAAAATGATTCAAATATTAAAGTTTAGATAACGATTATTTTCACATAATTAAAGGTCATATACTATTAGTCATGACTCGTAAGTGGGGTGACTACATATTATTCTTTATAATTAGAATCAAATGCCACTTTTTGACCCATAGATATTAGAATTAACTTTTAATTTATAAATAATATACTAAGATATGTGTAAATATATTTTATCAATTGTCCTTATTTAGTTAAAACTAAAAGCTGTATACAAAATACAAATATATTTTCTCATCTAAAGAGCCAATTAATTTCATCAAAGTTATAGTAGGGTTTTCATCACTTTTCTTACAAAGATATGACACGTAGGAACAATAATGTAAAATTTACAACATGTAAAACCATTTGTACTAAAATTTTGGAAATTCAATATAATTTATATATTTTATCAATTTCTTGCAATAAAAAAATATAATAATAAAGATGTAGAAATGGTTAACATGCATAAATATAGGTATAAAATTTAGTAATATGAAAGAATATTTATATAGAAATTTTAGTACTTAAATATAGTATGTTTGAATTTAAGACATGCTTTATAAAATCTCTTAAATTACAAATAGAGTTATATTTATATAAATCAAAATCACATAGAGTAAGAAATTAGTATGTGCATGAGTTTTAAAATAAAAAATATTCAAAGATTTTAGAAGAGATAAATAACAAAAGAAAAAAAAAGATTTAGATACAGTTATATTCACTTGAAATTTACTAAAACTTTACTAGATTTCTCCTTGAATTCTCCTTCTTCTTCCTTCTCTTCCTTCTTCTTTTTCTTTTCCTCTTTTCTTTCTCTCAACTTTCAAACTTGACAAAAAAAAAAAAAAATCGAGCTTAAATCTATCAAATTGCCTATTTATAAGAAACTGGCATACATACACTGATCAAGTACAAAGGCTAATTTTATACTTTGCAGGAGTACTAATAGGTATAAATGAGGCCCCAACATCCTTATTAAAACATGCACTAATGTTACTTGCATATAACTCAATTGCAGGTACTCTATCTTGAACACACTAATGCATAGGTCAGGCACATGTCAAGCACTAATCTAGTCTAATTCATTTCGATCAAGTACTTAACTTTTATCCCAATTATATAATTAATTTTAAAAATTTATCAATTTATTTAAATTTTTAGTATTATTAAAATAATTTTTGGTATTTATACCTCATATACTCAATCATATGACTATTTCAATCTTATTTGAATCCATAGAAAGACCTCCCTTTGACACCCCGTGGACTAGAAAGCCTATTTATTCAAACCAATATTAACATTTCTTTAATTTAGTATACAATCATTTGTCCCAAAGCATTTGTAAAATAATTCTTAAGTGGACTTCATACTCTTTATAGCTCCTGAAATTAAATATCATATCATCGATAAAGACCACTACAACTTAATCCAATTAAGGTTGAAACTCCTAGTTCATCAAATTTGTAAACATTATAGGGGCATTTGTCAATTGAAATGGCAACACTAAAAATTTATAATGACCATACCTTATTTATAATGCCATTTTATCACATTTTCTTTCTTAATTCTCAAATGGTAATATCCTACTCGGAGACTAATCTTTGAAAACACTTAAACTCCTTATAAATGGTCAAAAAGATCATTAATTCTCAACAAAGGATATATTTTCTTGATTGTTATCTTACTTAATTAATCTCATAGCCATCCTACTTCAAATATAAAATGGGTGTACTCTATGGTAACATACTTGGTTAAATAAAGTCCTTTATATACAAGTTCTCTAGAAAGCATTCGAAGGGGCATACTTAGCAAAGCCAAAAGAAATTTCCCTATACAAAACTAAAAGGGAATGAATACATGGCTACATGTAGTAAGATTCAAATACCAAGAATATCACGACCCAGAAACATATACGCAGGTTAATAATATTACACAATAATATAAAATTCAATAAATATATTAATAATGAAAAAATTCAACCCAAATATGATAAACCTACATACATATAATCTAATACATCAAAACCCACACAAAACCTCATTGAATATAAATCTGGATATCATAACATGAGACCTATTATCCAAATATCGTAAGGGGGGTATTCAAATGTAACAACTAATCTACATAAAACAATAATTTCAATATATCCCATACATGGATCAAGATTCTCATTCGGTCATAAATAACAGTCATAACACACTCTCGAGATCTGAAACATAACTAACATAAATATCTCTACTCACTGATAGAGCTTTGCTGCGTCAGATCATATCTGAACTCCTACAAGTATATCCAAATTATTGGTCTGAAGGAATAAAATATAAAAATGTGGGTCAAGGGTTCAGCAAGTATCATATATATATATATAAACAGTGCATATAAATAAGAGGAAAGAGATGACACATCACAACCATGTAAAGACAAAATACAAAGTCCGTGAAAACCTTAAAAACCGAGGAGATATCTCGTACTAAATCATTACATGTATTAAATAGTCTATTTGAGACATAATCATAACAAATAGTGATCCGATCAAATCTTATAGATGATATCATATCATACGATTCGAGATCACATCACATAATCATAACCGTTATCACATCCGCCTATGATACAAGCCATCGTTGGGATTCAAATCATAATATCATATGATGAAATCAAAGGAATACCAAAACCAAATCATAGAATCAAAACATGTTCCGAGTTGTATACATATCCATAGTTACAAGATATTTTTATCGCCCAATTTGTGGGCCAATCTACACATCTCAAATTATAATCCTCACAAATATATGTAGAAATACAAAGTATGTGTAAAATTGGAGAACGAAATATTATTAAATGAATTTGAGAAAGGGTTACATTCGTCCAGTAACATAGCTATATCTGCTGTGTTTTAAGTTAGCAGTTCAAAGCCTAACTACGTTTTAGGCGAGCAGCTCAAGGCCAACCATGTATTTTATCTCCCATAGACTAGAAACTTGTTTATTGTATTTTACCACCCACGAATTTGGGTGTAATATCAAATTTAGTTATATATTAGGATATTCAAATATATTAATTTTTTTATTAATTCTTTACGATGGTTCTCATTTAAATACACAGTAGGGCGGGCCAGTTATAAAATGTCTCAACTTTCTTGCCGGCAGAAATGAAACAGCATATCACCTATGTTCCAATCGGGATTAAACCTTCCCATCGGGAGCAATACCAACAAATCTCATACCTTAGGTCATAAATAGTGACCCATCGGGTCTCGAGCTGCTATGGTCTCCAGCAGCATACATATGGACTGATACAAGGTTTGCTTCATGTCCATAACATATGGATACCCAAATATGCACATATATATCGTCTGAGTATCCACAAATCACAAAGCCCTCGAAAATTACAAATGCCCGTGAAAGACCACCAAATAACCGTTAAAACATACATGCATATATATTATAAATAAATTGGATATATATAAAAATACATGCATATTAGTAAAATCTCTAAATAGTAGTTAAAAGCTTCAGAAATTAAAGTAGTCAAAGATAGGGTTAGAGGTACTTGTCTTAACCTTATATTCCGTAAATCGGAAGAAAAGATATTTTGAAGCACTCGAATTGCATGTTTCTCTCTTCAGTCGTACACTTTGTCTCTCTACCTACGCGCTTTTTCTCTCTTACTGTGTTGCGCTACCTATCCCACGAGCTGTTACCGTCTCTACATCCTCTCGAGGCCGTCAACCTTCCTTGGCAAGCTCTGTCTCTCCTCGCCTTGCCCACTGCCACCACTTCTCTCCCTCCTCACGTAGCTGCTTTCGCCCGCGCCGTAGCCGCCTTCATTTGCATCACGCCGCCTTGTCTCTCTCTTCTCCTTTATTCTTTTTCTCCTTCCCTTGCTCTGAACGTGCAATTTTCCTCTCTATTCTCCTCTCCCTCTCTCTCCTCCTCTTTTTTTTTTCTTCTCCTACACGCAGCACCCATTCTCCCCCATTTATTATTATTATTATTATTATTATTATTATTATTATTATTAAATATCTATTTTCCTTTTTCTCTTAAATCCAATCGGTGCACCACGGGCAGTAGCTGACCAAATTGATTTTCTTTAAAATTTTATAATATTTAATTAATTTTTATTATATCTAAATTATCTAAAAATGTATATATTCAATTTAAATTAAATAAAAATCCAGTTATGACAGAGAGCATTTTATTTAAAAATAAAAGAAAAAAAAGAATAATAATAATAAACCCATAATGATCGGCTTCAAATGGTGACAATGATTTAGAGTTCTTTCACAGTACATATGTCAAAACCAGCGTCACTGATCCCAGAATCTAATGTTAATTTATTTTAGAAGTCAAAATTAACTTAAATTAAATTTTTAATTAAGACACAATAATTAAATTTTAAATTAACTAACTTAAATCCAAACCCAAATACTAAAACACAAACATGAAACTAATATTGTTAAATAGTCTAAATAATGATATAATAAGATCTAAATACCACACTGAAAAGTTGCTATGAAACTCTCCAAGTAGTTGATTTAATCTAATATGTAAGCAAAAAGTATATTAACCAAAATTAGAATATTCTATATTAATATCATCAATGTACTGAAATTAAATTTAATATTCTTATCGGCCAGTAACAATTTATAAACAATACCAAGTGAAACCAATAGCTGTCAAATTGATGTATTAAAATTTTATTATAACAATCTAAACATCCTATGCTATTTTCCTAAAATTCCTATTCACAGTGCAAACTTTTAGCATGAAAATTTGAACCCGCTAATGTAGAAAATTAATAAAAATAATGATAAGAATGAGTCTAATATTCAATAAATTATATACATATATATATTGAAAGAATCATACTAAGAATAATATCATGATTAAAATAAAAAATACTAATAATGTCAATTTCTGGTAAATGCAAAAAATCTTATACAATGATAGAATATGCCAAAAACTTTTCATTTGTAAAAATCATATCCAAAATTATTTAAGTACTCAAAATTATATGAAAATATAAAATATACAAAAATTGTCCTAATATATAATAACTAAGATTCGATGGTTACCTCACCAACAAATGATAAATATTAATATTTGTGTTATAATTATTTTTATATGGCTAAATGCTATATGCCACTATTAATGATCTGTGAGCATGTTGATTACAATTTCTTTCCTATTATTGATATCAAATGCTACTTTTTGACTCGTATATATTATGTTTAATCTTTAATTTATAAATAATATATTAAAATATACCCAAATATATTCTATAAATTTTCTATAATGATTCTAATAGGTCTAGTCATGACACGGGCTGAACCGATAGCCAACCCACTTGCCAGCAGTGCCCAATGCAAAGCAAAACCCAGGAGACCACCTAGCCATCACATCTGTTGTGGGTAGGCCCAAGGAAAAATGATGGGTTAGAACCAGCAGATAACCTTTGCGTCTCATCCAATCACGGTCTAGGTCAACTCACTTGCTCAGCAACAACAGTTTGGTAGAATAGAAAATGTCGGCATGGCAGCCACTAGCAAATGGTGATTGTAGTCAATCCTAGAAGCCACCTCGCTCTCCTGCCGATAGCAACTCTAGCCAATCTATGATGAAACAGTGTGGCCAATGTTAGCCATGACCCACAACAGTCACATTACCATCGTAAGGCGACAATTGACACGGTGGCTATGACCATCACTGGGACAGCTCGACAAATCCTAGCCAGACACCTATTATGAGCCTCGGTGCCAAAAGCCTTTTCCATAAAACATTATAAATAACCTTCGCCTTCACAGGAAGAGGGGATCGATCAATCTCTGACAAAATTGACTCTCAAGTAAGATGCAAGAGCTAAGAAAGAATCAAACTCTCTTTCTCGAACACAACTCTTTCTCTTCTAGGCCGTTCTCCATCAAGCATATCCTAGTGAGCCACTCACCAAGTGCAACACTCCAAAGCTTAGCCCTCCAAACACCTTGAAACCGCTCCCCGTCGAGTGTATCAGAGGAGCTCATCCTCCTCTCACATCCCCCTCATATGTGCATCTTAACATTTACTTATAACCTCTCACCTTTCTATTTTCTTTGAAAAATTTTTGACTTGAATGTCAGAGAATAAATTAGAAAGTGAGTCCCACCAATTTTCTAACCTCTTATTCGTTGTTTATGTTACATAGGATCCAAGTTAGCAGTGACGAACCGCTCCAATTTGACCCGCAGTGAAAGATCGAGTGACTCCCTATTCCGTACAATAATTCGAATCCAGAGACATATCATTGACGCCGTCTGTGAAAACGACGAAAAAGTCTAACCACCGATTGTTGCATTCACAAAATCAAACATGGTCAGCACCAAAGCGCAAACCAGTGTGTTGGTAATGGACATCATGCCCAAGGTGACGATCCCTCCATGTGTAGCTACATGGATGAGCATCCCAAGTTCGACGTCCACATGCTAGCTACACAGATGGGACACATGTTCAAAATACTCCAAAAGATCACCAACCGTTTAGACGAGTAATAGTTGGGGGCTCCTACCCCCATCACACAAGCATCGACTTCAAAGCAAAAGAGATGAAGACCGAAGCAATTGATTGAGAAGACCCTGTGGCCCGACAACACTGGGGCCCAAGAGGCCCCAAGCAACAAGGCCCAGACACGATCGGAGGGCCATCCAAACTACAAGACGCTAGAGGAAAGCCCTAAGCAGTGGAACCCACATTACTCCCATAGTGACTGGAGGCCCTCAGCCTAATGAAAATTCTTTTGCTGCACATGACCACCACGGATTGGGAGTCGTGTAGGCGTGCACCCCTTTCCAAATCACTCGGAGCTGAGGACCTTCCTCAATGCTAAGAGGGTCGCTTTCACCTGTCGAATGGAGGAAAAGGTGGAGAAGATATGGCAGCGCATCTATAAAGGTGATGCTAGAGGGAAAACCATAGACCTGAGAAGGTCACCTTTCGCAGTCGAGATCCACATGCAGCCACTGCCCCTCAAATTCAAGATACTAGCCCTCGAGCCATATGACGGAAGTGCTGACCCAATGGACCACCTAGACCACTTTCGCACTCTTTGAGCTTCTAGGGCATAGATGAAGCCACCATGTGTCAATACTTTTGTGACATTTCATATTTTCTACCGAAAATCCAACAGAGTTTCCTCTGTAATACAAATGTCGGCCAAAAATATAAAACTCGTAATAAACCTGTACATCAAGTATATGACCTTAACATAACCAAAATTTCATATAAAACTACTCCAACTCATCCAACAACAACATTCCAACAAGTTTCACAGGACCCAAATTCCACAATAAATAAGAATGGCATCGACATCGTAACTCCGATACAATGCCGGTTCAAGAAGGATGCCAACTAGGAACCCATTTGTAACAATGAATGATACCTGTGGAAGCTACTACATCTATCAATAAACAGCAGAAACTACTATACATTCATTAATAATCATAACATAGCTATACAGGACCATAAATATCAAAATAATATTTTAACATTTATGCCTTGAACAAAATAACAACAACCAAATCCTCGAAAGTTCTTCAGTATAATCAACTGTCTAATCTACGCTCACGACCTATCCGGACTCATCGGGCATGAGGGCTTGCTCATCTGAAAAGAAAGAAAAGTAAGAGTGAGCTAACAGCTCAACAAGTGTATCATAACATGAATGATAAACAATATAAATGAGGATAAGCAACAAAAGGTATAAGCATGAATGAGATACATAAACAGGAATATGATCATGTATGCTTTGGTACACAGTTTACTTCTGTTTTTAGATTCGGATTTACACATAATTATTCAATTTTACGGATAAGGGTCAATAGGCCTTACTAACAAATGGTGCGGGAGGATGAGAAAATGATCATAACATCCCACATGATCTAAGGTCACACGATGTAATCAACGTCCAATATCGATTGCCAACATAGGCATCAATTGGCCAACATAGGCCGAGCACCATGTGGCATAGCACACGCTACCCTCACCTCCCGCGGTCCAGAGGCAGTTCTCGTCCTTTCATAGTAATATCTTAAGACTTGACAAGAGTATCACCCGCTTCAATAAGCGGTTAGGATATGTGGACAGAGTAATCCTTAAGTCTCCACTATAATACTCATGTTATATCTAAGAATATCACTCATCATAACATAGTCTACGGTCCTAATTTCATTATTCATATTCATTTGAGGAAAAGTTCACCATATCCAATTCAATTCACAATATCTCCATTCGAGAGATTCAAACGCTCACATATCACATTGTGGGCTTTCCTTCAATCACATATACAATCACAAATTCGATTACATTCTTTCCTTTGGACTTAAGTTTTTTCTCAAGTCAATTCGAATACACAAATGTCATATTGCATAGGAAGGGTTAGAGTTCCTTACCACATTATACAAATTTTCACTTTAAGGTCCTCCGGAATGCATTTCTTTGCCAACGGAGAACAAACATATATTTTCAGGGCTTACAATTACACATAAACAATTAGTCATAGCTCACATAATAATTTATTTCAATGGGAGCATGCAAAAATTATATTTATTCTCGGGTGAATAGTATCAAGGCTATTTTAGAGCGTCCGAATATCACGTACAGATCGATACTTATGTAATCGGACACCCGGCCAAAGTATATACATAATTAGGACATGATAATTCATATTTTGAGGTCACTTTGACATTAAATCGAGGGGGAAATGGGCGAACCCGAGCAGGCTATGGGTTAGGGTTTGGCGAAGCCGAACTGGGTCAAACGGAGGGTAAAAACAGACAATAAACCATAGATACTTTGAGTAATAATCATGGGTTACATATTTTTCATAATTTGGGTGGGTATTGGAACGATAATATCTGATGGAGAATAAATAAAAATTAAAAGAGAAGATAAAAGGGTATGAGAGTACTTGCTTCGACCCGATCTACAACATTTGTAACTTACTCTCGGGTGGATTTGGACTCCACGGCCTCGATTTTCTCTTTTCTCTCACCCATTCGTCGCTCTCTCTAAGGGTTTTGTTCATGGGAAAAATGAAAAATCTCGAAGTAGATCGCGTATTTAAAATGGCCTGGCCCTCGAGCGCCAGGAGAGTGTGTAGCGAGTGCAGGCTCATTGCCCGGCCACGCTCAAGTGCTCAAAGAGCACACAGTGAGCACTGCACCACTAGATTTTATGGTCGAGCCTGCACTCGAGCACACAATAGCCGCAGTGCTGCTGGCAGCACTTCGGCAACAGCAACCCAGTTTTCCCTCGATTTTTACTTTCGATAAATTTACTTCTGCGTACAATAGACCTAATATTGATTATTATTATATTAATTACCTCCTATTTATTATGTTTTAGATCCAGAACCTCGCAACTTTCCTTTGACTCTCAAAGGGGATGTACTCCATTGGTTTTATAGTCTTGAGCCAAACTCAATTCGGTCATTTGCGGGGCATGGCGACTGCTTCCTATCTCAATTTGTTTCCAACCGAAGGAAGGTGAAGTAACTATGGCACCTAGTCTAACTTTGGTAACGACGGGACGAGAGCTTGAAACATTTCTTCACACGGTTTACCGTCGAGACCTGAAGGATATCCGGGCTCATTGACAAGGTAAAACTCATCTCCTTCATTGCCACTTTGGAGTCGGGTGACTTATTTAAACACTTGGCCCACTAGAATCAACAAATGTTTTGGACGGTCAAGGAAATAGCTCAAGCCTATATAGTGACTGGGGAAGCCAATGAAGCCAAGCGCCCAAAGCACGCAGACCAGCCACCGAAGAGGCCGGTCAATGAGAAGAAGAGGAATAGGGATGACTATCATCCCCGAGGACCACGCAAGCAACTGCGAGTGGAACCAAGGTTCCGAAAAGAACTTCGACCACAGACCCTAATTCTTTTGACTGATACCCACACAAATAACCTGATTCAAATTCGGGATAAGAAGTTCATGAAATGGCTAAAGTTGCTGAAAAATCTGGATGGAGGAGGTTAGTCTAAGTACTGTTATTACCATTAATCTCCAAGTTACAGTACCGAAGAGTACCGGACGCTATAAAAGGAGATCGAGGAGCTGGTCTAGAGAGGCCACCTCATCAGGTTCCTCCAAAAATTGAGACAGGCCCCTGGGGGACAAGAGAAGACAGAGTAGAGTAACCGAGGAACCGAGTCGCGGTTGGGGTCGTCAGCATAATATCCACTTATCTGCACAAGAGCGACACCCTAGACCATCTGGAGAAAGCTTTTAACAACAAAATGGCAAGGGTAGGAGTTAGGAATGATATCATTAGTTTTAGTGATGACGATATGTCTCATATAATAACTTTCAACTCGGACCCCTTGGTTGTATCAACACTGGTTTTAGATGGTACCCTAAGCTACCAGCTAAAATGGCTATTTATTGATAATGAAAGCTCCCAAAAGTTGCTCTATATCGACGCTTATTTTAAACTTTGTCTAAAAAGGACCCAGTTAAAGCAGAGCAAATGACCACTATACATACTAAATAATAAGCCAATTCCTGTTCAGAGCTTTATACAACTTGAAGTCACACAGGGGGCTTATCCCAAGACGGCCTCCAAGATGTTGACGTTCCTTGTAGTGGACCGGCTCTCGGTTTACAACACCATTCTAGGACGACAATGCCTAACAGCTTTTGGGACGGTAACATCAATACCTCATTTGAAAATGAAGTTCCTAACCCCGTTCAGTATTGAAGAGGTTCTGGGCGACTAGATGACTGGTCAAACTTGCTACTTGGCTCAGATTGCTCCAAAGACTGTCGCCCAACCGATCGAAGACCTCAACCTACGGGATGAGGCCACCCTGTAGTAGGCCTAGGCCAGTGAGTTGACGGACCAAGCACCCTTGGACCCCAACAAGCCTAAGAAGTTTGTACACATCAGGAGCTTCTTGACAGGTTTTGTGCAAGACAACTTGATTATCTTCCTTAGAAACAACTCCAACATCTTCTTGTGGACACCTGCAGACATGCCCATCATACCGACCAGAGTAATAGTCTGTAAGTTAGGCCTAGATCCAGATCATAAGCCCATTTGACAGAAGCAAAGGAACCACTAGGTTGAGAAGGTAATTGCCATTTGCGAAGAGCTAAAAATATTGCTTGTTGCAGGCTTCATTAGGGAAGTCCAGTACTCGGATTAGTCCAATGTCATCCTAGTAAAGAAAAGCAATGAAAAGTGGTGAATGTCCATTGACTTCACTAACGTGAACAAAGCTTGCCCCAAGAACAGCTTTTAACTACCAAAGATCAACCAGTTGGTGGACTCCACATCAAGCCATGATCTGTTCAACTTCATGGATACCTATTCACACGTCCTTCATGATCGACTGAGGCACCTACTGCTATAAGGTTATATCCTTCAAATTGAAGAACGCCGGCATCACCTATCAACGACTCGCTAACAAGATGTTCGAAATGCATATAGGTTGGAACAGTAGGTGTATGTACACAACATACTCATCAAGAGCAAGTTAACCAATGACTTTGTTCACAACCTGAATGAGACCTTTAGAGTCCTCTTGGCATACCAGATGAAGCTCAACCCAACTAAGTACATGTTCGGTGTGACGTCCAGGAAATGTTTGGGCTTCATTGTCTCATAACGAGGGATCGAGGCAAGCCCCAAGAAGATACTGGCTATTCTCAACATGCGGCCACCCCGAATAGTAAACGAGGTCCAGAGGCTCACCAGAAGAATCCCAATCCTCTCCCAGTTTCTAGCAAAATCTGCAGAAAAGTACACGTTGTTCTTCAAAGCTTTGACAGGAACCAAGTCAACCAACTTTCAATTGACATCCAAGTGCGAGGTAGCTTTTCGAGAGCTCAAGGAGTACCTCTCTCATTCTCCTCTCTTGATTTCACCTCAGAAAGGCGAAGAATTATACTTTACCTGGCGATTTTTGGCATAACGTTAAGCTCGGTCCTAATCTAACAGCAATCCGGTGTGCAACAATTGGTATACTACGTCAGCAAGGTCCTAATGGGTGTCAAGAGCCGCTACTCACATGTTGAAAGAATCATGCTAGCCCTCGTGTACTCCACCAGAAAGCTGTGTCTGTACTTTCAGGTGCACAAGATTGTCGTCCTAACTAACCAACCTTTGAAGGGGATCTTACGAAAGTCGAATAACTCCAAGCGACTCATTAAATGGGTTATCGAGTTGGACGAGTTTGACTTGAAATTTTGACCTCAGCCGACCATGAATGGCTAGGCGCTTGGGGACTTCATTGTCACGATGATGACCCTAATTTCGAATGATCCCAACCTCGTTGAAGGCGTTGACCGGCCTAGGATTCCATCCAGGATCATGCATGTCGACGGGTTGTTAACATAGGCAGGTAGTGGAGTAGGCGTGGTCTTGCAAACCCCGAATGAGTTAGAGGTGAGGTACTTGATCACCCTCGAGTTCATAGTCACTAATAATGTCTTCGAGTGCAAGGCACTTCAAGCTAGGTATCGACTCGCAAAGGAGTGCTCAGCTAGGTCGCTGATCATCTTCAATGACTCTAAGTTGGTCATCAATTAGGACCAAGGAAACTTCAAAACGTCAAACCCTCAATTCGCAAAGTACCTTGCTAAAGTAAAGGGCCTGACCCAACCATTTGATAAAGTTGAAGTGGTCCACATCCCTGGGGAAGAAAACTGGAAGGCCGACTAGCTAGTAAGGGTAGCAGTGACCGGTAACTTGGAGCAGTACTTCAGAGATATGCGGGAAGTCCTAGCTATGCCAAGTATTGATGGCCTCGAATGCAAGGTGTTATGAGTTGTCAACGGCGATAACTAGATGACCCCATATCGGAGGTACCTGACCTATGGCACATTACCATAGAACCCCGATGAGGCCAAGTATGTGAGGAAAATAGCAGGTTAGTACACCCTTATAAATGAAAATTTGTACCACTAAGGATACTGGATCCCCTACTTGAGGTGCCTCATATTGAAAGAGGTTGATTATGCGTTGAGTAAGGTACATATCAGCATTTGTGGCTTGCATATAGGGGCAAGAATCTTGCCTTCAAAGTTATGAGGCAAAGCTTCTTTTGGCCCTCAATGGAGTACAACGCAATGGAGTTTGTGAAGAAGTATGAAAATTGCCAAATTTATAGGAACATACCTCACAAGTCACATACAAAATTGCAAGCCCACAAGTCGCTTCAGCCGTTCGCACAATTAGGGGTCGATATACTCGGGCCTCTACCATAGCATCCAGACAAAGCAAGTTTGTCAAAGTGGGTATCAACTATTTCACTAAGTCAGTGAAAGTATCTCTGCTCGCTTGGATAACTGAATAGAATGTGTCGGAGTTTATTTGTCAAAGTATCGTTTGTTAATTAGAGATTCCTAAGGTTATAGTGACTAACAACGGAACCCAATTTACCGGCAAACGATTCACAAAGTACTACGCGAGCTTACAGATAAGGCTAGTTCAACCTCCGTTGCCTACCCACAGGCCAATAGGCAAATGAAAGTGATGAATCAAATACTGCTACATAGGTTGAATACGAAACTAGAGGATGAAAGGGGCTCTTCAGTAGATAAGTTTTCATCCATGCTATGGTCATACCGAACAACGCCGACGAAAACAACCTGTGAAACACCCTTCAATCTATACTACGAGGTCGAGGCAGTCATCCTTGTTGAAGTTGGACTGTCTAGCCTTCAGGTCAAATGCGTTGACTCAACTTGCAATTCTCAGAGGATTCGGGAGCACCTCAACCTGCTCGAAGAGGTCTGGGACACAATGTCCATTCGGACAATATCTTATCAGCATTGAATCGCACGATACTATAATAAGAGGGTAAAAGCCCACCGATTTGAGGTAGGAGACCTCATCCTAGGGATCGTAGTGGCAATCGGCAAATCTGCCAACTAGAACAAACTCTCTCCAAATTGAAGGGACTATTCCTTGTCTCAGTGATCGTCCAAAATGCGGTGTATAAGTTACGTACCTAGGACGGCAAGCTAGTCCCGAGAACATGGAACGCCGCCCACCTCAAGACATACTACTAGTAGACCTCAGTTGAGTATGGGTAAAGTTAACATGCATCATCCCAAATGCTTATAAATGTATCACATTTTGATTAATGAAATTATTGTTTGTCCATGTGTACTTGTTCATGTGAATGTATGCATGTTTGTCATTTCATAATATCAAGTGACCTAAACTGCCCCTAACTCTGGCAGGATTCCTCCTCGACTGCTTCGTGACTGAACGACGGTTGAAAAACCTTCGCCCTATGCCAAGCGGCCCACTTGAGGTGAAATTTGAACCTTGGTTCCAATAATTGAGTAGCCTATATGAGGCTGAAAACTAAGGCTTGGGGGCTGTTGGAGCTCCCAACCAAATGACCACTAAAAATTTATGGGGCATCTACAGTAGGAGTGCAACGATCTCCCTTCGATGGAGAGAGTGCCCTCAGTTAACAACGGTCGGTGGGCTAAGATTAAACGTGTATGAGCTAGAATGTCCTTGGATAGGACTGAGCACTGATACGGTAATGTGCGGGTGATGGCCAATGACTCCACTAAGGCCCAGCTACTACGGCCATGAAACCCAACTAGCCTAACAAGGCTCGCCCTTGGGCAAGCGACGTCCTACTTACAAGATAGAACACCCCCAGAATGAAGGTGCCGTGACATTCCCCCAACAAAACGAGCACCATCGGGCAAATGCGCCCAAAACAAGCCTGGCGACAATAGCAACAACGCTTAGCTGGCCAAACGAAGGAAAGAAATTCTGAACAAAAATGCATGAAAACAGCGTCAAAGGTCAGAACAATCTAGTTAATTTCTTTACAAGGATTCCAGATTTACAAGGTGGACCATTTGCCCAAACAAAAAAAAGGACAACAACGAGAAAAGGAAGAAAAGAGTAGCCTAGTGACCTAGAGATGAGTGGCTTGGTAGCTAAAGGTTTCCCAGTTGTGAGGACGAAGGCCCAACCTTCCCTTCGGTAGGGGGCAGCAGATTTGACTTTTGGTTGGCACTGGCATTCATCGGATGAAGAATGGAGACAAGAAAGTTGGGGCATCCAACTACACCACTCAGCGGCAGAGATTGATGCCATCCCAATACTTATCGTCCAACACCTTGCCAAACCTCTCCACTGGAATGGAGGTCCTCAACTGTTCCTCAAGCTGGAGGCAATGCCCTCGAAGAAGGAAGTAACGCAAATGAAACCTTGCAAGGCGACTCATCGAGGGAAGTGATCTTCGCCCCAACCTCGGGCAATTTGCGTTCAAGGTCCTTGATCCACTCTTCACCCAACCTCGCCAGCTCGGCCATGGCTCAATGCTCTCCCACTCTAATGTTCATCTAGGAAAGATTGCAATGGCCGCCGAAAGCTAGAAAGCTTTCTCTTGTACCTGCTGGCAGAAAGCACGTTAGCCGGATCGAGATGAAAGTGGAGAAAGGGCAAAGAGATGCTAAAAGGGCAACCGAACAAAGGAGAGCTCCTCTATGGGCAGGTAGCTTGGGTAAGTCTTGGGTGACCCCGTGACATCCATGGCTCTAGCAGTCCCGACTCCTTCAGACCCAGGGAACTCGAGGGTGGCACCACCTTCTCCTCCACAACATCCCCGACAACTGTCACCTCCTAGACTCTATGCTCCAAAAGGTCATAGGGAGGATGCTCAATAACCTCTGCCACCCCAAAGGGAGGCACATCGACAGCAATGATCGCCTCAGAAGGGGGTTCCTTGGTGGACTCAGTGTCTTTAGTGGCCCCTTCGATTCCATCAGCTTCATCAGTCGAGTTGACGACCACTGCCACAGGAATATCATTGGACGCCTCCGCCACATAGGCGGGCACCTCATCTGCCCCCATGAAGACCTTGATGGTTGGCTCGGCTGGGGTATCGCTGTCCAGTCTCCGCAGAAGGTCCCCTCGGCGGCACCAGCAGAAATGCTAAGCATAGGCTCCCCGTGCAAAGGTTCGATGTCGGTCAGGACCCAATATTGCTCTAACACAGGCGCGGAGATCGGCTCAATCCCTACGTCAACATCCCTATATCTTAAATTCAACATAGGGGCTACTAAGGGCTCAATGCCTTCTACTTCTGTAGCAGAGCCAGATGCCTGACCTAGAGAAGAGGCAAGAGTAGAGGTCATCCTCCTCGAAATCCTCTCGAACTGCCACACCCAATTCAACGGGACATTGTCTTCTCCAGAAGAGAAAGCAGAGTTCGAAGAAGTGTTATTAAGGGAGGAGTGGCGTCATTTAGCCAGTCGGCTAGAAGGCTCTCAAATAACCAACGCCCTTAGTTTCCTCTGATTGCTGCTCATCTCCTCGAGGGCAGGCCCCCATGCTGCAGTAACAAAGGCCGTTGCAGTCAGCTCATGCCCCCTCTCCTAGAAAGTGGTGGTGTTAGCCAGGACAAGGTCCATAAGAGCTTTCTCTTGAGTCTTCTAACTCTCGTCTAAAGACCTAGTGAGACCAAGCCGCACTCTCCCCCGCATGTTGGAAACAACCTAGCCAACAGGCTCTGCTAGGTAAGAACAACGGTCTTTCCAGTACTTTACTAAGTCAGGATTCACCCCTTTGAAGTTAAGATCAGGGCGAGAAAACAGCGAGATCCAGTCCGCTTTCTAGGAAAAGGTAAAAATCTCTCTCACCGACATGATAGTGAACTTGCAACCATGACAACGAGAGAAGACACAAAGCAACTGAAGATATCGGATGGCATTGGGCATCAGCCTTGCTAACGGCACGCCTAAAGTCTTAAGAACTGTGTAAAACTCCAACGACACTGGAAAGCGAACTCCCCGCCATAGGTAAATCTCATACATCGTAATAAGGCCCTCTGGCGGAAAGCAGGCCATGCCAACTTCACTCAGTAGCAAAAATGCCGTGCTCATCGGAGTCCCAAACTCAGAGAGTAGCGACTGGACGTCATCGGCAGTAAGGATCGATCCAATCGCTCTAACCTCGTCGAAAACCATGGCTAGTGAAGTGAGAAGAGGATATAGATGAAGAGAGGTTCACAACGGTTTGAGGACTAAAGCTAAATGTGGGAAATGGTGAAGGGCACATAGTTTAAATAAACAAAAACCCTAATCCTAAAATGAGTCACATGGGAAGTCAAATAGTCACACTCATAAATGCAGCAACGTGTGTCAGCCCCATGAGACATCGCAGCTCTTTCCTTCCCGTTGTCGGTTAAGAAAGTCAGATGCCTCGATTTCCCACTCGCGGAAACCTCGCGCTAGCAATGATGCCTGTCAGTTAAACCGTCTCGATAGTAATAAACATGAAATATGTAAGCCAATAGGAATGCGCGCCTTGTCAGTCGAAGTAGCAATTATGACAGCGTACGACCTCACCATAAGCCTAATGGCCTAAAGATACAGCACTCGTCACACGGCATTCCTCAATGTAACAGAGGCATTTCATTAAAATTTCATCATTACATCTGAAGGCATCTACCAACCCAGATGTATAAAAAATGGGGGGAAGAAGAGGTCCTGCCTACAGACTGCTAGAACGGTTTCCTCGAGGTCTTCGACGGCTCAGCCCAAACTCCCAACTCTCCGTTGCTGACGTAAAGGGCCAGGGCTCGCCCCTGGGCCGACCATGCTCGCATTGGAGGTCGGTGAGTCCCCGTCAAGTCCTCTCAAGCTTGTCCTCAAGGGAAGTTATCTAACCTAGAGCTCGAGTGTAGGCCTGCAAGAGCTTTTGGTAACTTGCCTCAACACAAGGGCTATCCGATGGCTTTTTGAGGGAAGTCCAAAAGTCAAAAGGGCTGCCTTCCTCCAACAAAACCTTCGCCGATCCTCCAGCCAGTGCCTTGTCTGTCACGAACCCAACCCAAGTAAGTCAATTAAATAATTAATTATAATTCTTAATATTTAAAATCCTAAATAAATTCAATGAATCATACTATGTCCCAACTTTTAAGTGTGACAAACAAAATATACAAGACCTGACAAATCAAAAATCTACACAGGACCTCATTGGATAACCGTCCGAAAAAACTAAGACCTACTCTATAATCATTGTAAGTGAGGTAATAATTTAACTAAAATCATCATCATATATAACATAATATTTAAACTATTTTCGAAATGTAACCATAGATCTATACTCGGTTAATTCTAAAATCTAATCACATCAAATATTAATTTAAGCCACAAAGAAATCAAAACTCACCAAATTAGAGGAATAATTGATAGATCACGTCTTTACTCCTGTAATATATCTGAACCTTCCACTCTGAAGAAACAAAATATAAAATATAAGTCTAAAATCCAATAAGTATCATATTGAAATAAAAAGGAGCCTAATAAATTACAGAAAAGATCAAATGGATAAATATCCAATCAAATAACAGAATAAACTGAAATCGTCAATAAAATAAATCCAATAGATATCTAAAATCTAAAATTCAAGGGTGGTCTCGTATTTAAATGAAATATTCAAATCCAAAATAAATCTCCAAATTAAAAAACAGTTATCATCGGAACATATATGTACATATACATATATATATGTATATATACAAAATAGAAGTGATTCGAACCAATTCCAATAGATAAATAGTCAATTTCAAAGTCCAATCAAAGTCCAAGTCCAAATCAAATGTCTAATCAACTTATGATCTGAAATAGAATCCAATAGTCAGATCATCCAATAGCACATGTAGAAGCTGAAATAGTATCGTAACAGATAGTCCAAAAGCCTGGATCAAAACAAATAGTCAAAATCATTTGTATGAGACAAACCAATGCCCATCTATGAGCAAAATCGACGAATCTTAAATCTAAATCCAAATCGAAATCTAATACAAATCAATACAAAAATACAAATTATATACCAAATTTAAGTTTCGATTATTTAAAGACTAGCTTGATAAATGGTTATACATACTCTTGGTAACCTTAAACCATATCAAATGTAAATTAGGCCAGCATACTTGACTATCCAAGTGCTATGTTTTCCATGAATAAGGTTGCTCACAATATTTTACCACCCACAACATTTGGTACAATCTTTAACTTTGTCGGATATATTAGGATACTAAATATATTATAATGTCAAATTAAATCATCAAAATGTTAAGGGTCACTACTCTAAATTTTTTCTGCCGATAAAAAGAAATTTTTAAATAACAAATCTCTCCTTTAAGAGTTAGCCAAAATATCTAATAATAAATTCAAATATAGAGACCACAACCCGACACATATATATATAAATGTACGATCTATGTAAATTTCATATACATTTTCATATACACATACTAATATGAATATATACGGTATCTAGAAATTTACTCATTTTTCTAAAAAATGACAAAATTTATAAATTTAACATAAATAGAATAAAATCCTCAAAAACCGGTAGAAAAGTTATGCTTGCATAGTAAAATAAATAGGCTAATTTAAATGTGAAATCAAATAAACGAGCTTAAAACTTTCAAATCGGAACAAAAATATATCAAATGTAAAATCAGACAAAAAATAAGGTTAGAAGATACTTGCCTTGACTTTATTTCAAGTAGATTTGCCAAAACGATACTCTGAGGTACCTGAATCATATTTTCTTTCTCCTACCGGTGCGTGCCCCTTTCTCTCTCCTCCCTTTCTGTGACGGCTTGAATCCAAATTCATAATTAATACCCAAACCTGTTCACAAAGGAGAAATTATGAGTCTCTAATCAATATATAGCATATCCATAACTGATAAAAATATAAATATAATAATTTAAACATCCATACACCAATAATAAATTTAAAAATAATACGTAACCCCATAAATTCCAATATAAGGCGAAGATCCCTCAGAATCCAATCTTACAAGAAAATAAAAAGAGATCCTCTGGTCCGAATATCAACGTGAACGACCTGAAAATCAAATAATAATAAATAACACTGATTCCACTGAATACGAATATTGTAAAATTCGACACAGAAATTCTATCTAATACAACCCATGGATCGACCGAATCCCAAACTCATGAGGCATCAATAATGACGAAATGTCACAATGAATCTCCTTGAACCTTATTCTGTCACCGTGAACCAAAGGCCGCGTATTTACCAATAGTTGGATAAGTACAATGAGGTTATACATGGTATCCTCACTATTCCTACAGTCTTCCCAGAGGCTGTACTCGTAACATGCCCATACCACCCGTGATACCCCTCGTTAAATAATATCCCTGATATCATCTCTTACGATGGTCACGTGGCTATAAGTATCCTTCCATAATAAACAATATACGTTATTATCACCATGATATGGAAATCAGTATCGGATAAGTGTAGACCACGCTAAGGTGTCGTACGCTCCCATTCGACTAGACACCTTAGTGTTTTCATATGCTTTCTTTAACCTTGACCGTATGAAGTCAATAACTCAACTACTCATACAATCAAGTATAATACAAAGAAGACTTTACAATTTCACTAAAAGAATTATCTTTCGGTACTGATAAAAACCATACACACACCATTCAAAAATGACGTAAATAATATCATTATCGGAAAGAAAGTAACGGTACTAAGGATAGTTTAAATATTCGATCAAATGCCCTAATATTTTATTAAATCATGTCTAACTCATTCGGAGTCCCAATATTATCTCTAAGGTTACGAAATTTCTTTTATTCTGATGTCACCGAGAGAGATCCACAATCTTTAAATATTATTCAACTATTTTGCTAAATTTTTGTAAGTCCAATTATAATAATTTACTCATATTTTCTCCTTCATCTATCTTATACTTTAATATGTTTGTACCCATATTGATAAACCTTTGATATTTAACAATACTTTTGCATTAACATTCATCAAAATATACACATGACTTGTATATTTCAGCTCTTTGCGCACACATATATATATTATATGTACCCTACATATATATAAATATGTATATACATACATACATATATATATATATATATCACACAATCTCTCTCAACAGATTTTACCCCACAACATAGCCATACACGTGCACACACACGTATACACTACATGTATACATCACGGTCATGTACACATACCCACGTACATGCCATACATATGTACACGGCTCCTCACACAGTCATAGCCGAACGTATCTGCTGTCAATTACACACTGCGCACTATACATACACCCGCAAAGCTACATATATAAATATATACATAAATACATACATACATAAGTATTCACATATGCATCCACATATGTGTATATACGTATACCAATTCCGAATCCCTTACTCGTAGCTCCAAAGGACAAGAACCCTAAGATGCCATGTTTTCCTTACTATTTCCCAAATTCCACCTTACCACCAAATTTGGATCGATTGGCACAAAATCACTTAATGTAAGAAAATAAATAACATCAAAGGATGAGAATAGAAGATTTACTTGCAAAATGAAGAGTTGAAGTCTTTTTATTGCCCCCGGGTCATTAAACTCGATCGAAAAATGGAAAACAAAGCACGATACTCTGTTTCCATGACGGCGCCAAATTCCCCAAAATTTGGGTACAATATGCAAAATTGATTCTTCATGGCTCCATTAGGCAATTTATGCAACCACAATTTATCATTAATCCCAAAGGGTTGGTCGTTTCCTCATCGAGCCAAAGCTCTGCATTCGAGTTCCCAAATTTGTAACCCTCCATTTTCAACAGTTTCCTACCAAATCAAAGCATAAAATCCGAGATTCAATAATAATAAGAATGAAGGAAGAGTTTATTTTGCGAGATAGGAAGTTTACTTGCAAAAATAGAAGATTTCATGCAAAGGAGATTCAAATCAACTTGCCTCAATTTCATATTCTTCTTTTGACAACAACGGCAGTTGCAACGGCAAGAAATAAAGGCGATGGTTGTATGCCTAAGGTTTCCTCTCTCTGATTTCGCCAGCGACCCTCAGAAGAAGAAGAAGACAAATGCAACAAGTAAAAAGAAAATTGGAGAAATTGAAATGAGAAAAATTGGATGGTAACCGAGAGGAAGAAGGGAAAGTGGTGACTCAAACCGATCGGCAGAAGAGGGAATAGTCGTCGTTGCAAGTTCAGCCGACCGTTTTCTCCCTCCTTCCTCTCCTTCTTCTTCGTTGTTTTGCTTCCCTGCTTTCCTTAATAATAATAATAATAATAATTTTATTATTATTATTATTATTATTATTATTATTATTATTATTATTATTATTATATTTATATTTACTTATTTATTTTTATTATATTTATTATTAATATTTTATAAATACTTTATTATAATACCATCTAATATTATTATTCATTACATATATATATATATAATTATTATTTATTTTATTATTATATTATATATGTTATTATAAACATATTTTAGTACATATATTTATGTATTAATTTATTACTCATTAAAAATATTAATTATTCAATTAGTTATTTAATTACCACTACAACAATATTTAAAATTTTGATCTAAATTTTTAATATTTTTAACATTTTTAGAATTAATTATATATATTAAATTAACTTATTCTAATTCACTAATTAATCTCAACTTAAACTAATAACCCAAATATTTAAACCCAATTTATTCATCTAAATCTTCTAAACTTATTAGTTCTAAAGATCAGTCCCACTATAAGATTTTAAATCTAAAAATAATTAAGAATAATTATTAAAATTAATTTGTCAATTCTATTCTCTTAAAATAATAAAAAAATTTTAAAATGTTATAATTTTTCTCTCCTGCCACGGTGGCAACAACACGCACGACAATGGCGACCACGGTGGTAGCATCCCGATGACGGCACGGTGACAAACGAAGGTGCATGCAAGCAGGCGATGGCTTTCTCTCTCTTTACCGCACCTCAACCCATTTACCCACAATTTGACTGATTTCTTCTAAAATCGGTACATGCAACCCCAAAATCAGCATCCATAAGAAAAAGGGAATGATTTACTTGCCTCGATTTTATCCATTTCCATCGGTAATGGCGGTGACCATTTACTTCAGTTCGCAATTCTGTCCTCTACTCACGTTGGCACCCAAAATGGAGAGTAATATCACAAAGAGGGTTTTGTCAGCTTCCAATTTTGGCATTGGCTTCTTTGGCGATAGCAGCGACCATTTACTTCAATTCATGATTCTATCATCTACTCACACCGATGCACAAAATCGAGAGTAATATCACCGAGAGGGCTTCGTCGACTTCCATTTTTGGCAACAACTTCTCTGGCAATGGTGGCGGTGGCAGCAGCAGCCCCGTGCCGGCCTTCTCTCTCCTCTTCTCCGCTCTTTTCTTCTCTCCCTCTTTTCCTTCTCTCTCCCTAATACTACCGTCTTTGATTTCCTCTTATTATTATTATTATTATTACATATTATTATTATTATTATTATTATTATTATATTTATATTTACTTATTTATTTTTATTATATTTATTATTAATATTTTATAAATACTTTATTATAATACCATCTAATATTATTATTCATTACATATATATATATATAATTATTATTTATTTTATTATTATATTATATATGTTATTATAAACATATTTTAGTACATATATTTATGTATTAATTTATTACTCATTAAAAATATTAATTATTCAATTAGTTATTTAATTACTCACTACAACAATATTTAAAATTTTGATCTAAATTTTTAATATTTTTAACATTTTTAGAATTAATTATATATATTAAATTAACTTATTCTAATTCACTAATTAATCTCAACTTAAACTAATAACCCAAATATTTAAACCCAATTTATTCATCTAAATCTTCTAAACTTATTAGTTCTAAAGATCAGTCCCACTATAAGATTTTAAATCTAAAAATAATTAAGAATAATTATTAAAATTAATTTGTCAATTCTATTCTCTTAAAATAATAAAAAATTTTAAAATGTTATAATTTTTCTCTCGCTACACGGTGGCAACAACACGCACGACAATGGCGACCACGGTGGTAGCATCCCGATGACGGCACGGTGACAAACGAAGGTGCATGCAAGGTGCGATGGCTTTTCTCTCTTTACCGCACCTCAACCCATTTACCCACAATTTGACTGATTTCTTTCTAAAATCGGTACATGCAACCCCAAAATCAGCATCCATAAGAAAAAGGGAATGATTTACTTGCCTCGATTTTATCCATTTCCATCGGTAATGGCGGTGACCATTTACTTGCCGCATTCTGTCCTCTACTCACGTTGCACCCAAAATGGAGAGTAATATCACAAAGAGGGTTTTGTCAGCTTCCAATTTTGGCATTGGCTTCTTTGGCGATAGCAATGACCATTTACTTCAATTCATGATTCTATCATCTACTCACACCGATGCACAAAATCGAGAGTAATATCACCGAGAGGGCTTCGTCGACTTCCATTTTTGGCAACAACTTCTCTGGCAATGGTGGCGGTGGCAGCAGCAGCCCCGTGCCGGCCTTCTCTCTCCTCTTCTCCGCTCTTTTCTTCTCTCCCTCTTTTCCTTCTCTCTCCCTAATACTACCGTCTTTGATTTCCTCTTATTATTATTATTATTATTATTATTATTATTATTATTATTATTATTATTATTATTATTATTATTATTATTATTATTATTATTATTATTATATTTTTTATCTTCTTTTATTTTATTATCCAAATTGATATTTGGCCGACAACATGGGTGTACCTCGAGCACCAATCCAACTGATCCAAATATTCTTCAAAATTTTATAATATTTAATTAATTTTTATCACATTTAAATTATTAAAAATCATAATTAATATTAAAATAATTTAAATGGGAATCCGAAATATTACACCATTAGAAGCCCAGTTTTCGATGAAGCGAATGGTGTCAAGGTTCCCTTCAACCAATGCTGTTAGCGGTTGTCCCATCTTCACCTCATGCGGTAGGAGATCTGCGGTATAGAGACTATTGACTTGGCCCCATCTGTTAGGGACCTTCCAATCGGAGTCAACTTCCACGAAGAAGAAGTGAGACTTCCAACCCTCCGTCAACCCTGGCCTCGCCCTGCTCAGCTGGAATCGAGCATGAGGAACAAATAAAGCCCAATCACCCTCCTGTCTAACCCAAAGGAGCACCTTTAGGGCCCAGGGGTCCACGGTGAGCCCCCTAGCAAGGAAGAAGACAAACAGGGTGACCAAATACCAGACAGCGTCTAGGAACTGGCAAGCCATATGGGGATCCAAAGGGACACCAGAATCTCTTGAAGTTGCCTCTAAATCAGGATTCGGAGGCCAACTTGTAGATACTACTCGTAAACAAAAATGTGCCTACGAGGAGGAGACAAACCACCTCACCAGCACCAAGGACCATGAACGAGATGAAGCCGAGAAAGTAACCCAGGCCGATTAGAACCTCCGCATCCCAGTTAGACATGGTTGATCAGATTGCAAAGACACTCTGGGAATCCATTTGGGAGTTGCTCAAGTTAGCAAATAAATGCAATCGGTTAGAGCAAGGATGCATTCAAAGAAATGGTCTGGGGCCTAGCGCTTAAATAGGAGACACCCACACCAGAAACGATGTCAAACAAAGTCATCAAAGCAACGCACCCTCCACAGCAGTAGCAACACGTGGTGCCATCGTGTAACATCACACTTTTTCACTAAGTGTCATCATGACCTAACAACGCAACATTTGTCCCCACCATCAATGTGCGATGACGTTTTGATGGACAAGACTGTGATCCCCTAACTCTCTATTTTTCGAGACAAAAAGGCACCGCGCATGGCCTTCATAGGCTCGACACCAATATGCTCAGCTGGCCACCCAACCAAGCACTTGGGTTGGCCGACTGAGTGGCTAGTCGTTAGAAGACACGTGTAGGGAGGAGTGTTGTGGGTGAAAAACCATGCAGACTTCCTCTACCTATTCATTGTATGTTCTAACTAGAAATTAGGCGCCGCAAGAGGTGAATAGGAAGCAATTCTCTGACAATGAGAAATAAAACACCTCCGCCAATGTTAGAGAAGCTTCCCACCCGAAGGCTCCACCTTCAACAAACTCCGGCGATGACCTCCAAAAAAGAGACCAAGGGTAGGGCCACTTTCCAAGATATGAGAGAATCATGGGAAATGCCTGCCCTCAGAAGATCCCTATTGAGGAGGACGTCCAAACGCCAACGGAGGTGGAAAGTCAAATGGACTCTAAAACTAACTTGCTGAGCGTGGCAACACAAGAATAGCCAGAGTAGGGTCTGGACAGCACAAGAATAACCTGTGTAGAGGCAACAACACAAGCTCCAAGCACGATTTTCAATCTTTTAGAGCTCCATCCAATCCTAGTACGAGGCATTGAAGGGCCCAAGACGACTTTAGACTCCCACATCACTTAGTTGATGTGAGGATGAACCTTAATGCAAAGAACAAGAGGCCCCTCCATTTATAGCCGAGGGAGAAGGTTGGTAAGCTCCAAGTGAAAGGACATGTTAGCCAATGACTGACAAGGAATCGATGCTAGGCCTCGGTTCAAAACAAAATCTTTCCAACTAGGGCATTGAATCCCTATATCATTGTATGAAAAGCTACAAGACGCCTGGGGAAGGAGCGCTGTCCACAGAACTTGACGGCTAAGGTGTCTTGAGAAGGGATACGTGAATAGGCGCAGTAGGCAACATCCCATCATTTGACATACCGAGAACTGGAGCGGCCCAACTCCCCGACATAGGGGGCTAGTGATGGGTCAAGTCACGACACGGGCCAATCCAGCAGCCAGCACGCTTGCCAGCAGAGCCCAATGCAAAGCAAAGCTTAGGAGACCACCCAACCAACACATCTGTTGTGAGCAGGACTAGGGGAGACAGTGAGTCAAGACTAGTAGACAGCCTCTGCGTCTCAACCAATCATGGCCCAAGTCAACACACTTGCTCAGCAGCAACGATTTGGCAATATAAAAAATACTGGCGCAATAGCCACTAGCCAATGGTGATCGTAGTCAACCTGGGAAGCCACCTCACTCGCCTGTCGATAGCAACTCCTGCCAATCCACGATGAAATAGTGTAGTTAATGTCGTCCATGACCCACAACGATCATAGCACTATAATAAGACAACAATTGATACGGCAGCCATGACCATCGCTGGGACAGCTCGGCAAATCCTAGTCTAACACCTATTATGAGCCTTGGTGTCGAAAGCCTTCCCCATAAAGCATTACAAATAACCTTCACCTTCATAGGAAAAGGTGACCGATCAATCTTCAATTAAATCGACTTTCGAGCAAAATATAAGAGTTAAGAAAGAATCAAACTCTCTTTCCTGAATACAATTCTGTATCTTTTAAGCTGCTCCCTGTCGAACATATCCTAGTGAGCCACTCACCGACTATAACACTCTAGAGCCTAGCCCTCCAAATACCTTGAAGCCACTCCCTGTCGAGTGCATCACAGGAGCTCAGCCCTCCTCTTACATCCCCCTCATACATCCATCTTAATATTTTCTTATATCCTCTCATTTTTCTATTTTCTTGGAAAGATTTCTAATTTGAGTATTGAAAGATAAATTGGGTAGTGAGTTTCACCAATCTTTTAACCTCTTGTTCGTTGTTCGTGGTGCGTAAGATTCAAATTAGTAGCAACGGCGACTGAACCCGCACTAACTCGACCCGTAGTAGAAGATTGAGTAGCTTCCTAATCAGTACAATAATTTGGATTCAAAGACGCATCAGGTTTGTATTTGGTCAAAACTAAAAATTGTACACAAAATATAAATATACATGTTTTCGCATGTTTGAGAAACAAAATTCTTTTATCAAAGTTGAAGTAGAATTTTTATCATTTTTTTCTTGGAAGTATGTAACATGCAACAATAATGAAGTAGGAATTTATAGTATACAGAAATAATAAAGTAAAAATTATTGACATAAAAAACCAATTGTACTCAATTTTTGGAAACTCAACATGGTTTATATACTTCATCAATTTCTTACTAATAGAAGTATGTAGGTGCAAATAAATAGAAAATTAAGATATACAGAAATAATATAGTAGAAATATAAATATATATGGAATTTAGAGACATATAATAACAATAACACAAAATTTTAGTATTTAAATATAATTTATATAAATATAAAATATAAACTTTTATAAAATTTCATAAAATAGGAATAGATTTACATATATATATATATATATATATATATAATATAATTAATTTAAGTACAAAATAGTATATATATGAGTATTGAAATAATAAATGTTTTAAGAATTGCAAAAAAAATTAGTATGAAAAGAAGAATATGTTTATGTATACTTATCTTCACTCAAATTTACTAAAGAATTGATTGAATTCACTATAATTTCACCATCTCCTTCATTTGCTCTCTTCTTCTTTCTCTTTTTCTCATTTTTTCGATCTTCTCTCAAAAATTCAATTAAAATAAGCTAAACTCAATTAAAAAACTTATTTATAAAAAGTTGCACATATACGTCAGTTTGGTATAGATAAAATGCAGATGTTGAGTTTGTGCCAGGCACAAGCGTCCATCAATCGTCCATAAAGTGCCAATATTATAGTTTAAAACACATGTCATCCACTCAAGCATATCTCAGACGCAGGTATTCTGCTTAAAATATACTCGTGTTTGTTAAGCATACATCAGACGTCACATGTCCAATTTAATTCAATCAAATACTTAATTTTTTATCCGAAATATTATTTGACCTCAAAATTTTATTAATTAAATTAAAATTAATATTATAAAAATGTTTTTTAAGATTCATACTTTAGAATACAAATGACTGAGCAATGGCACAATGCCATTCTAGCCTTCACGAATAACAATGGGAAACTTGCCAATTGGAAAAGCCAAATTAGAAACTCAATCAAATTTGACAAACTTAAAATCCAGTAAATTCTAATTTTCAACGTCACACAGGAAGCTCAAAAATAATATTATTTGTCAAAATTCAAAGTGTGCATTTCGTGACTAAAGAACTGCTCCTAAATATGTATACCCTGCGCATCCATGCTCCTAGAGCTTCTAATTTCCATGCATTCTGATCGTGCATTTGTGATTAAATTCCAAGTGCAAATTCCAATCTTCACACGGCAAGCCTTAACTTGGCTCAAGGCATGCGTCGTTTTGTGGTTCACAGATTAGTTAGTTTTGTGATGTATTGTCTGGTGGAACTCGTGTTCCAACTTTTCTTTATTTTCATGTTGCATATTTAGCTTTGTTGGGATTCGACCTAGATAAACCCTGTTCCAGCGCAACGAAAAAACCTAAACCCCAGTCAACTGTCAACCACCAAGAATGTGAGTACAAAGAATACAATAATATACAACGATTTTTAACATAGAAAATCCTTTTCAATTAAGAAAAAATCACGTGACAAACTCTGAAAAGTTCCATTATGTAAAATCAATTACAAACCCCACGAGACAGAGTTCCAACAATCTACCCGAGACAGAGCAAGAAAATAATATCCAGTGTAAGGAAACTTTCATTCCCTTTTCCCTCACTTTTCTTCGCTTCTTTCTCTCACTACGGTAACTCTCTACTCTTTGATTTTACAAGTGTGGTGGCAAATAGCAAACTGCAAACGGCGAGACCTCCCTTCCGCACTTCATTTTTGCTCCTTTCTACCCTCCGTCCACACACGGCTCACCACGCCATCTTCTGAAGCACCTGGTGCACTTTATAATGATGCTTGACCCATATCCCACCTGCTCACCTATCTAGATCTTGTAAAGGATTTATCATGCCAGTTTTGTCATTTTTTATGCTTTCACCAGTTTTCACGCTTTCCCATAGACGGCGCATACTATGCAAAAGTTTGTCACCTACTCTGCAACACTGCCTTTCAGCCGTAAGTTTTACAGTTGACTTACTCTGCAAAACCTTCTACCAAATTTGAAAGTCAATTTTTTACTTCTGTAGGGTCAACTATTTGCAATGACATTGTAGATGACCAGCTTTCCAAACAAGCTGCCCTCGGCCTTTGTATCAATGGTCAGATCCACTCCGACTGTAGTCCACTCTGGCACCCAGAGCCACTTCGGCAAATTGTTCCTCTGGCATTTGCCTACTTCAAAAAATTGTTCCTCTGACATTTGCCTACTTCGGCAATTGCCCACTCTAGCAAATTGTCCTTTGAACATTTGCCTACTTTGGCAAATATCCACTCCAACAAATTGCCCCTCCGGTATTCGCCTACACCAGCAAATTACCACTCCGGCTTTTTATTGCAGCTAATTTGTAACACTCCGAATTTTACATAAATCTCACACAAGCTTCCGATGATACATCCGTTTATTGAGCTACCCACAATAAAGTGACCAAACCCAACACTTTTGGCCAAGGATAAGGAGATATGGTTAACACTTTGTGAAATGGTCTTATTTTTGTTGGGATTGGTCACTCCCTTATGGGTGACTCAATAAACTGACACATTATCGGATCGTACAGGTTTTGTGTGATGATCGGAGTATTACAAACTTTCTGTAGTAAAGTCTAGGAAGTCCATTTGCCGGAGAAGGCAAATCTAGAAAAAGAATGTTTGCCGGAGAAGGCAAATCTCGGATGAGTCCGTTTGTCAGAGTAGGCAAATCTCGAAAAGACAGATTTACTAGAGTGGGCAAATATCATAGTAGCAATTGCCAGAGTAGCCAAAAAGGGATGTAAGAGTATGGCCGGCCAGCGGTAGGGATAAGTCGATCAACAGTACGTTGATCGACTGAGAGAAGAAGCTGGTCAATGAAAGGTTGACTAACTGATAGCAGAATCCGGTCAGTGGAATGTTGACCGGCTGAGAAAGGAGATGAATTTCTCCGGAGTGGATTCTCTAGAGAGTATTTTTGGAGTAATTTTGCCAGAGTGATGCCCAGGCCGGTTTGAGGTAATTGCTGGTGTGAGGCAATTGTCGGAGTGGAATTGTAGGGATAAAGGCAATTTCAAAGTGGCTCTGGGAGTCGGAGTAGATGATGCTAGCCAAGGTCGTTATGCGATAGTGGTCGAGGACTCTGTGATGGCCAAGGGTACAGATAACGGCCGAAGACTCTGTGATGACTAAGGGCACAAATAACTGTCGAGGTCACTGAGCACAACAAGGACTGAGGACATTGTAAAAAGTTGGCAGTTGATGTTACGAATAGTTGACTTTCTAGGGTTGATAGGTTTTGCAGAGCAGGTATCTGACGTACAGTACATGCGCCATCTATGCAGAAAACAGGTTAACTTGCAGGGCATGCATTTGTGCAGGCTTTCCAATGCACACAATCTAGCGTGTAGAGCATGTGTACTGTAGAACTTGAGCTAGACCTCACCATAAAGCGCACCAGGCATTGGAGTCAAAACAATGCAGCAGTGTAGGGCAGTTGCGGTGGTGCTACGTTGCTGCGGTGGAGAACGCAAAGCAGTGAGGAGGCTAAGTGCCGAAGAAAGCCTCCTCCTCTATTGTTCACAGTCCACATTGTGTAGAAGAAAGTTGTGAGAAAAGAAAAACGTAAGAGAGAATTGTATTCTTGCCCTTATTTTGTTCTCAACTCTTCAAAAGGCTTTTGTAGCCAGAGGGATTTTTGTAACCATTTTCACAGAGTGAAATTTATTTGTGGACTAAATGTCAAGTGATTTTTTTCTCTTATTTTAGAAAGTTTTTTACGTAAAAATTATGTGTTCTCATTTCTTTCTGTACCTCCCTACTTGTTAACTGTCATTTTTCTTTCACGCTACTTGACTAATCGATCAACTTTTCTCAGCAAGTGGTATCTGAGATAGATTGATGGTGTCTCAGGATTTGATGGTATCGTCATTAAGAAACTTGCCATTTAGTGTGGTACAGGAAGGAATGGTAAAAGTACGACGGAGCCGAGTATGGGCAAGGGCAGAGTCGAATAGGGCCAAGAGCGGAGCCTACAGGTTTAAGGGCATAGTTGAGCAAGGCTAACGGTGGAGCATGTAAGGCCAACGATGGAGATGGGGTGGCGAATGTGGAATGCAAAGGAGAATGATTCGACCGCGAGGAAGAAGCTAAAGGGGAGTTGACTACTCTAGGTTCAGTTAGGTGGAAGAAGGTATCATTCAGGCTTACAGAGGCCAATGTCGGGATCCCAGTTAAGGGGAAGCTGCCGGAAGGCAGGTGATGACGGTTGCCGAAAAAAGGCGAGATTTTTTCCACAAGGTCGTAAGGAAGAATTTGTTGGGATTAGTCACTCCATTATGGGTAACTCAACAAACGGACATGTCATCGGATTACGCAAATTTTGTGTGATGATCGGAGTGCTACAAATTGGCTGCAATAAAGTTCAAGAAGTCCATTTGTCAGAGAAGGCAAATTTCGGAGAAGACTATTTGTCGAAAAAGGAAAATCCTATAAGTATCCATTTGCCGAAGCAGGCAAATCTCGGAGAGATATATTTGCCAGAGTGGGAAAATGTCGTAGTCGCAATTGCCGGAGGGGCAATTGCTGGAGTAGCCAGGCAAGGCTGCAAAAGTATGGCCAGCCAACAGTCGGTCAACGGGAAGTTAACCGACTGAGAGTAGAATCCAATCAATGGGATGTTGACCGGCTGAGAAAGGAGATGAATTTCTCTCAAGTGGATTCTCTGGCGTAATTTTGTCGGAGTGATGCCTAAGCCGGTTTGAGATAATTGCTGGTGTGAGGAAATTGCCTGAGTGGAATTGCAGTGATAAAGGCAATTGTAGAGCGGCTCTGGAAGCCGGATTAGATGATGTTGGCCAAGGTTGCTATGTGATAGTGGCCGAGGACTTTGTGATGGCCAAGGGTACAGATAACGGTCAAGGTCACTAAGCGCAGTAAGGACTGAGGGCATTATAGAAAGTGAGCAGTTGACGTTGTGGAGAGTTGACTTTTCAGGGTTAGTAGGCTTTATAAAGTAGGTAGCTGACTTGCAGTGCATGCGCCATCTATGCAGAAAGCAGGTTGACCTATAGGGCATGTGTGTGTGCAGGCTTTCCAGTGCATGCAACCTAGCGTGTAGAGCATGCATATTGTAGAACTTGGGTCAGACTTTACTATAAAGCACACCAGGCACTAGAGACGAAAGGGTGTAGCAGCGTGGGGCAGCTGCGGTGGAGCTGCGTTGCTGCAGTGGAGAACGTAGAACGGGGAGGAGGCTAAGTGCAGAAGAAAGCCTCCTTCTTCATTGTTCACAGTCCACATTGTGTACAAGAGAGTTGTAAGAAAAGAAAAACGTAAGAGAGAATTATATTCTTACTCTTATTTTGTTATCAACTCTTCGAGAGGTTTCTGTAGCCAAATGAGTTTTTGTAATCATTGTCACATAGTAGAATTTATTTGTGAATTAAGTGTCTCATAGTTTTTCTCTCTTATTTTAGAAGAGGATTTTCTACGTAAAATTTATGTGTTCTTATTTTTCTCTTCACATTTTTGCTTGTTAACTGTCATTTTTCTTACACGCTACTTAGCTAATCGAGCGACTTTCCCTAACAATTTCTTGCTTCCCTAAATAAATAAAAGTCATGCAAATTGTGAAATAATGCTAAAAATTTCATTGCATAGGGGAGGCTACTTGACAAGTTAATGCCACTATGGCATCTCTGTGGTGTCTAAAATCCGTAGAAATTCTCTGCTTATGTGAATGAGAGTGTCTTACATGCAAGAATACCTCCGTAGGTACGGGGACCCAATCTTCCCGCATCATCGGCATGGAGTATTTGTTTAGTTAAAGCTTAGCATTGATGTGATCATTTTATGCCAAGTACTGCTCGCATTGCGTGCTTTTGCAATAGGAAAATAAGGACGCAAGTCGAGTACTCTTTTTTTTTCTTTTAACAAAAAAGCATGATGAGTTAGTATCGTAACATTCGTTTATAATATGAATGCAAAAGCACATGTAGACAACTGACAACAAGCAATGGTGTGATATAGAGGAATAAATACTGTCATTCAATTTCCTCGTAAAGAGATTTTCAAGTACTAAAAAAATTAATTACAGAAATATCCTAACTTTCAATATGGTTTTATTATAATTGTGTCAATCAAAAACCATGAACTAAGTATATAAACTCAGTCCCCGTATTACATGAAAGATAGTAAAAGATAATTTTATATAATGACCTTGATTAAATCCCAATATCTTTCCATTTAAGGTATTGACAGTCACTTTAGTATGATATTCATTCTTACTTCGCTCTTAATAAATTTCATATGACTTATTTAGCTAAACTTTTGACTAGTTTTGTCAATTGTAAGTTTTTTCTTTCTCTTTATCAATGTTGTCACTTTATGATCTATTATGATCTTTTCAACTTCCTGTTTAGTTATGGGTCACTCTTGTGTAGACTCATATCCGATTATCAAACCGTTTGGAGGTTCGGTTGAATACATACAGGTTCTATATTGAGATGGAGGATTGTAATATTCATCTGCCCAAAGCGTGTGCAGTGTGCGGCTGAGGTTATTTGTATTCATGCACCGAGTGTTGAGTCTAAGGGAGATCGGGTGGTGATGCCGAAGAGCAATAGGATGCCTAGTCTAGGGGTGATCGGATGTCAAGTCCAAGGATGATCAGGTGGTGATGCCAAAGGGCAATCGGACATCGAGTTCAGTAGTGTCCAACATTGTGTTTTAGGTTTTATATAAACAAGCGATGATATATTACTTGCAATTTTTTTCTCAGATCAATGAGCACCGTCAGTGAAAGAAAATAAAAAGATAGAAAATGGAGAAGATGAAGGTTCAAGCACATTAGAGCTTTCAACCGCAATTCAGTTTCCATTGGCTATAAGTACGCTATTCTCGGAATTGTGAAAAACACTTTAGTTATCAATTTTCATTTCATTCGTCTTATATTCACTTTTGCTCGAGTTTGCCTACTACAAGGCATAGAGCCCATATTTTACATTTGGGATTTGTGTAACCGATTATTATATATTGGATACTTTGAACATATTATCCTATGATTTTTTTCTTTCTATTCAGAAAATAATTTTCCATATAAAATTATATTTTATCTTTATTTGTGATTATTATTTGTCTATTGTACATCACCAAATGTTTCCTCACAGTTACTCTAAGTAGTTGGAGACCAACAAGTATTATCGGAGACCGGTTATTTGTGCCGAGTATTGAGTCTTATTGAAATTGATGAAGGTCGGGAACAAGATGATTTGTTTGAATTACACACACTATAATATTCGGGGAAATAAGATGAAGAACTTGCTGTTTGTTATAATAATACATCTTCTGGTGTTCGTCGTGCAAAAGCCAAAGCTGAAGTGTAAGGAGGAATGGGCTCTTGAGTATGAACAAGTTTGTGGCTACATTCAACAATTTGTGGACGTCAACATGTATAATCACATCTAAAATGAGACGAAGACGAAGACGAATACACTATAGGGGAAGCTAGAGACACTCTATACTTCTAAAATTAGAAATAACAAGTTGTTTCACTTGATGAAATTGATGCAAGTGGGGTAAAAGGAGGTATGTCCATTGTCGACCATTTGAATGAATTTTAAGGATGTGTGGACCAATTAAGTGGTATGAACATCAAGTTCAAAGATGAGTTGCTAGGCTTGTGACTGTTGATAACCCTACCGACCTCCTACGAGGTAATAAGAATCACTATCACTAATACCGCTCCAAATAGCGCGGTGGCTTTGAAAATAGTAAAGGGAGCCATATTAAATGAGGAGATGAGACGTCGATTATAGTGATCCTCTTCTCCGTACTTCAAAATATTAGTCTTTGAGTCACTGGGAAGGAATAAAAGACACAGTCCTAAATTTAGAAAGAAGATTTGAAGCAAGTCGCTATCAAGGTATCAGAATCTTGAGTGCCATCACTACGGGAAGAAGTGATATATCAAGAAGTATTGTTATAAGTAAAAACATAAAAATACAGATAAGAATGAGCAAAAAGCCGGCAAGGCCCGAGATGAGGAGAAAGCCTCGGTTGTTACTAAAGGTGACCTTTGGTTGGCGTGTAAAGAGGACGAGGTGATCAATCTAGCTAATCATGAAACCAACTAAGTGGTGGACAGTGGTGCATCACTCCACGTCACGTCACAAAGGGGATTCTTCATATCTTACACTTTTTGTGATTTTAGAGTGTTAAAGATGGGTAACGAATGGACATCTTGGATTGTCGACTATGGTGACATGTCCCACATTACCAACAATGGGACCAGATTGTTGTTGACAGGCGTACAACACGTCTCAAATATTCGACTGAATCTGATTTCAGCAGGCAAGCTCAACAATGAAGAATTCTATAACACTTTCAGTGAACAGGTTTGGAAGTTGACTAGAGAATTTCTAATAGTTACCTGGGAAAAAAGTCTCTAACTCGTATGTGTTACAATCCTCTGCTGTAGTAGAAGATGTGCATGTTACAAGAAGTGAAGAGTCTCTAGACTTGTGGAACCATTGGTTGAGCCACATGAGTAAGAAGGGGCTAAACAGTTTGGCCAAGAAAGACTTCCTCCAAGGTGTGAAGTAAGTTAAATTAAAGACCTGTCCTCATTGCATGGTAGGGAAGTAATGGTGAATTTCATTCTATGAAAACTCGTCCACAAAGATGGCCGATCTTCTAGAGTTGGTCCACACAGGAATATGTGGCTCTTTCAAGGTGAAGACACTCGAAGAAACACTATATTTCATGACATTCATCAATGATTGTTCAAGAAAGTTGTAGGTGTATCCACTGAAGTTAAAAGATAATTTCCTTGAAATTTTTGAACATTTTCATACTTTGGTTGAGAGGCAAATGAGGAAGAAGTTAAAATGCATTCAAAATGACAACAGCAACGAGTGCATCAAAGCATTTGATGTGTATTATCGGTCTTGCTGTATTTATTAACAAAGGTCTCCACAAAAGACACCGCAACTGAATGGTGTGACCGAATAGATAAATTGGATGTTGATGGAGAGAGTTCACTATGTACTTTTGAAGGCAAAACTCCTGGGTTCATTTTCAGGTAAAGTCTTGAAGGTCGTGACTTATATTATAAACCTATTTCCGAGCAACCCATTGAATGAAGAGGTTCTAGAGAAAGTGTGGTTTGGGAAGGAGGTATTCTATGACCACTTGCGTGTATTTTGATGCAAGGCCTTTGTTTACATCCCGACGGATGAGAGGACCAAGTTAAAGCTAAAGACAAGGCAATGTATTTTTCTCGGCTATAAGAAAGATGAGTTGGGGTATCGGTTTTATAACCAAATTGAGAAAAAGCATGTCTAATCAAGGATGTAGTGTTTGTTGAGGACAAGATAATTAAAAATATCGACAAAGAGGTGAATGTTATTTCTAACAATGACAACAGCCAGGTTTGCGATACAAATCTTGAATCTTTAATACCAATGTCGGTTCGTCATGAAGATGGTTACTGAGGCCATGTAGAGGAGGAAGAAGACCTTGGGAATCCAATGCTCGATGGAGATAAGGATGATGTTGTTTCTCCTGATATTGTTGAGCCAATTGAGACCATTCCACTCCAAAGATCTACGAGACGCCGAAGGCTCTCTATTCATCTATTAACTAATGAGTATGTGTTATTTAGCGATGAAAGCAAACCCAAAAGTTTTGAAAAAGCTATGAAGGATTAGCACAAAGCGGAGTGGATGAAAGTTATACAAGATGAGATGAAATTGTTACAAGAAAATCACACATTTGAGCTAACAAAGTTGCTGAAGGGAAAGCGAGTGTTGAAGAACAAATGGGTCTTTCACTTGATGGCTTATGAGAACAGCCCACAACCGAGGTATAAGGTGAGGTTGGTTGTGAAATGCTTCAATTAGAGGAAGGATGTTGATTTCGACAAGATTTTTACCCCAATTGTAAAGATGCCTTCAATCCAAGTGGTGCTCAGACTGACTGCGGTTCTTAACTTAGAAGTGAAATAGTTGGATGTGTGGATGGCATTTCTTCATCGTGATTTTGAGGAGAATATTTACATAGAGCAGTCAAAGAGATTCTGAATTGAGAAGAAGGAATGAATGTTATATCGTCTAAAGAAAAGCCTATTTGGGCTGAAACAGGCTCTGAGGTAATAGTGTAAGAAATTTGAGTCTTTTGTAGTGGGTTAAGACTATCAAAGGACTATTTTGAATCACTGTATCTTTGTGTAGAGATTTTTTGACGACGACTTCATTGTTCTCGTATTCTATGTAGATGATATGTTAATTGTTGGATGAAATTTCTCTCGGGTCACCGAACTAAAACAACAACTTAAGAAATCCTTTGCCATGAAGGATTTGGGACAAGCGAAGTAAATTTTAAGTATTAGAATATTTCACGATCGTAAAGTTAGGAAGTTATGAATATCCCAAGAGAGCTATATTGAGAAAGTACTTCACATTTCAATATAGAGAACTCCAAGTTGGTGAGCACCTCGCTGGCAAATCACAGTAGTTTGAGTAACCAACAATGTCCTCCCTCGGATGTTGAAAAGGCAAGTATGAAAGGTGCATCCTACTTTTGGTCATGGGTAGCTTGATGTATACTATGGTGTGTATGAGATCGAATATTGCTCATGCCATTAGCATGGTTAGCTGGTTTCTGTCAAGTCCTGGTAAGGAGTATTGGTCCGCATTGAAGTAAATATTGAGATATCTCTGAGGAACCTCCAAATTGTGCTTGTGTTTCAGAAACGATAAGCCACTTTTGGTTAGGTATATCAATGTAAATACGGCGAGCGATATCGACTCTCGAAAGTCCATATCAAGATATTTAGTCATGTTTGTAGGAGGTATTGTCTCTTGACAATCGAAGTTGTAGAATTGTATTACTCTCTCGACCACCAAAGCAGAGCTTATTATTATGACGAAGGCAAATAAGGAGATGTTATGGACAAAAAAGTTCATCCGGGAGCTCGATTTCAAGTAGGAGAGATGCATGCTACTTTATGACAATCAAAGTGCAATTTACCTTTGTAAAAATTCATCATTTTATTCAAAATCGAAACATATTAATATTAGAAATTACTGAGTGTGGAATGTGATTGACTTAGAGTTGTTGACATTCGATAAGATCAGGTCCGAGGAGAATAGATCAGACATGATGACTATGGTGTTACAAAGGGGAAAGATTGAAATTTCCCGCACTATTGCCCGAATGACGATGACTATCCCCACATAGTCATGAAAGAAAGTTTGTTGGGTTATAAGTTACTCTTATACGAGCCCATCCCCGATTGTTGGACCGTTTGAAGGTTCGATCAAACACATATAGGCTCTATATTGAAACAGAGGATTGCGGTATTCATGTGCGCAAAGTGTGTGCGGCGTGCGACCAAGGACATCCACGCTCAAGCACTGAGTGCCGAGTCCAAGGGAGACCTGGTGGTGATGCCAAAGACTGACAAGATGTCGAGTTTAGGGACAACCAGATGTTGAGTCCAAGGGCGATCGGACGTTGATACTAAAGGGCAATCAGACGTTGAATCCAAGAGTGTTCGAGAATGGTCCTCAGAGCAAAAATGCGTCAATACATTTTAGAGATTATATATAAATGAGCGACGATGTATTACTTGTAATTTTTTCTCTCAGACCAGTGAGCGCCATCAATGAAAGAAAAGAAGAAAAAGAGAGAAAATGGAAAAGATGAAGGTTCAAGCACGATAGAGCTTCAAATTGCATTCTAGTCTCCATCAACCATGAGTACATTATTCTCAGAGTTATGAAGAATTCCTTGCTAGTCAATTTTCTTCTTATTCATCTTGTACTCACTATTGCTCGGGTTTACCTACTACAAGACATAGGGCACTTGTTTTATATTTAGGGTTTGTGTAACCAATTATTGAATAGTGGATATTTCGGACACATCATCCCGTGTTTTTTTTTCTCCTATTCAGAAAAGGATTTTTCACGTAAAATTATATTTTATCTCTTTTTCTGTGATTATTGTTCGTATGTTATACGTCGGTGAATGTTTTCTCATGGTTCCTCTAAGTAGCCTGAGACCAACACTACTGATGTTAGAGACAATTTCATTATGGCATTGGTATGTTAAAAAGATTGCTCGGAGGGTTTTTCAAGTAGGGTGCACCTTAATCCAAGCTGAGGTGACAGTTTCCCAACACAAGTTATGGTTGGAACATGACCTGTATACTTGCAAAGGAGACACTTCCTTCCAATCATAAATCACATGTCCTTGGGGACAATTTTCGCAAATACAAGTTCTCAAAAAGTGAAGTACACAAATCTCGACCTTTATGATGATTTATGGCAGACCTTATTATTTGACAATATATTTGAATAGAATGAGTGATGTCCCCTCTGCCTAGCCCTTGGAGTTGAAACGAATGTGGCATTATTTAAAAACGAATTTCAACCTCCAAGACGTACAAACATTCTTGAATTATGAGTGATTATAAAGTGGGATCCAATAATACACACAGTGAAGACCTAACTCAGGGACTAGGAAGGGCTTTTACAGTCATATTACCTATTTTTAGTTAATCTTTTCTTATTGACCAGTGAGAGTCAAATGCACATGTAATTCAATATATCATTCTTTATCTTGGGATAATAATAGTCCTCATTTTTTGTATATAATCGAAGTGAGTTGTCATTTTGGGTGCCCAACTTACACGATATTGTTGCTTTTTTGTAAGCCACTCCATCCTTGTGTAAAACAATGCCCGTTCATGAAATTTAAACCGTCATATACCCTAAAATATCTGAGACATACTATCACAAAGAGATTGAAGCATGCCACAGCAAAGTCTTTCTGTAAGTTTTGCTTCACCTATTCTCTAATGATAATGGCTATGCTGTTGCCGGAGAGGTCATCCACAGCGAACAGTGTTGCATTCAACTAAGGGAATCCACAACTTTTTTCCTACAACCCGCTTTGTGCTCTAACTCCAAATTTGTTAGCGGGCAACGGGCGGTCTACTTACCAAATTATAGGAGCAGTTCTCTCCTGTTGCCCGGAATGGACAGCCAACTAATAGGGCACAATGAGCACCGTAAAGTAGAAAATAGAGAAGAAAAATGAATACCGAATTTTACGTGAAAAACCCTTATAAATCAAGAAAAAAACCACGAGACACTAAGTCCACTAAGAATCACTAAATATGAGAATGTTACATGAGGCGAAAATTAATAATAAAGCAAAGTAATCAAGATTCTCACTCATGTTTCTCTCACAGCTCTCTTTCTTTTTCTTTCTCTCCTCTATTACACTCTAACACAATCTTGGCCGGTGTCTTCTCATTTTACTGCTTCTTCTTACAACTGTTATGTGCCAAGTGTACATACATATACACACGCCCATTACCATAACTCAATGGTTGGTGCTCAACTTCCAAGGCCCGCTTGCATGCGTATGCCTAGTCCTACAGCAGGCAACGTGTGCCTGCTTCTACAGGCTAATCAGCCTTTGGAGTCTTGATAATGGCTTCCACCAACCATCCAGAAGAGTAGATCAACTGTATACCCTTTTGGGTATGACGGTCTTTCAGAACTCCTAAATATGGCATGTCAACTCTGTTGTCCGTCGCTTCACATTAGCTGGTCAATCACATCATTGACCGGTCGAAGTAGTCCGCTCCACTCCTTCAGACGACTCACAACTTATGATAGTCAACATATTGACCGGAAGAGTTGACTCTTAACTCTGTTGTCCGTCGCTTCACATTAGCCGGTCAACCACATCGTTGACCGGTCGAAATAGTCCACCCCGCTCCTTCAAACGACTCACAACTTATGACGGTTAACATATTGACTGGAAGAGTTGACTGAAAAAGTTGACTCCGATCAACGAAGTTGACCGAAATTTTTTCCTCTCAGCACATTCGTACTCTAATCAAGTCCTACGGACTTCCACGCGGGAGTGATCCCAACAAAATTAACCTCTTCAAGGAGCACATTCCGGCAAGCGTACTTCTAGTGTCGGCTTTGATTGAGTGAGAATATGATTAGTTGTAGTGGTGCCTGCCTTTCACGTTGAGCTCATATTATGTTGTTCAAGGCATGTTTCTGGTGCGCCTCGGCAGGGTTCGTTTTAAGAATCACACTCCTGCACTCCATAATGCGTGACTTGATATACTGGGTTGTGAGGAAAGCCGAGAAGATAAGAAGAATATCAAAAAAATTTTCAGAAAACAACTAAGCAAGGCAACAGTGCTCTGGAAAATGGGGGGAATTGGGAGGAACCAAATCTGTGCTTCTGTAGGAAGAAATTCCAAACATATGCATATTCAATACTATGTCTCATTACCAATAATAAATAAAAAAAAAATCCTCCATTCGTCTAAAAATTTTCCATATTTCAACAAAAAAATGGTCCATGAAATATTGTTCTCTTCATCAGTGTACTCCTGAGGCGATTAATAAATAAGCTGGGAGTTCCAAGATTCTTCATGACTATTGGCAGGGTCACAAGCAGCCGGGTTTAGATTCTTTGTTTTATTATTACTGTTTTTTTTTTTCTTTCATTTTTTTTCTTCTTTTTTTTTCTTTTTTTGGTAATCCTCCTGGATCATTTTTTTTCCCCAAAGCTTTAGTGTTTCATAAATTAAAAAAAATAAATTTTTTTTTTATTGGTTATTATATATTATTATTATTTTTAGTAACAACATGGTATTTGTAAAATTTGGATAGATGTATTTGATAAGTGACTAATTAGAAAAATAAATAAAAACTTAGATGAAGATAGTGAATTTATATTGAAACATAATTCTTTGACAAAGGGTCTAGTAACTAAAATCATTAGAACTTGCCCAAAAAACTAAAATTGTTAAAAAAAAAAAAAAAAAAAATTGGCTCTACATTATATTAAATTGATAAATAGCACGAGCCTCAAATGATAAGAGACATTTCACTTGAATTTATTAATAATAAAATTTCTAACTTAGAAAGATATTGATATGGTTGAAGAGAAATTATTTGATCAAATTAGGGATATACAGTTTTAATTGACTTGAATTCACTCAATCGATTTAGATAATTAAATACTCATAGAAATTAAAGGTAATTTTGTATTAATATTCAAAATTCTTGTATTATAAATAATTCTTAATTCTTTTTAAATAGAAAAACTAATAGTATGTGAATTGAATAATAGAGAGATAGGTAATTAATAGCTAATTAACTCAATGACATAATTAAGGAGAGGAGAGGGAGAAGATAGCATAATTAAGGAGGGAATGATGTGATTAATAGAAAGATAAGGAGGGGATAGATGGCTAACACAATTAAGGAAACGGGAATAAGGGGAGAGGTTTGGCCATCGATGTGAGGGGGACGGAGGAGGTTGTTGCTTTGTTGGGAAAAGAAATATTTAGTTAGGGATATGTTGTCTAGGAGATATTAAAAATATAAAAAAAAAATTAAAGAGAGTAAATCATTCCAAGTAATAATAATATTTCAATCCTTCAATAAATTTGTGAAATAAAAAATATATGATATATAATCCACGTAAAATATATTCTAATTTAAATGAAAACAATAAATTACAAAAGTAACAATATAAATTACAAAAGTAATAATATTAAAGGCATAATTTTTTGTGATGAAGGAAAACCTCGATAATCACGGTTATCGAATAAAATCTATCGAGTTTCAATGGTCAGAAAGGATATGCACTATAAAAATTAACTTACAAATCGGGTGGTACAAGCACGCTAATTTAGTCGACTTACTCATATCTTATGATCTCTATCAAGGAATCCCCTGAATTCGTCCACGGCAATAAAATCGGATGCATTTCGATCTTCACGTTAACATTTCCTCACGAATTACTTAAATTACCAAACACCGCCGAAACCCCTTTTCTACGCCACCGACATCACCAATAAAGATAAACAGGCATGAAAAGGTGCAAGGGTAAAATAAGAATAGTGAGAAAGACCTTGATAAGAGAGCACAAGTATATAGCTTTGGTTTTCTGAAATGGAACAATATTAAAGTATGAAAACTAAGTTTACTTTGAAAATGATCGTCAAATGCTCAAGCAAGAGCTCTAGGGAAATGAAATAAGTCGACAATATATAGGGAAGCTCAAAAACCTAGATTAAAAATATCACCGTTGGTGAAATGCGCGTTGTGGCACTCGAGCGTGGCTTGAGTGCACGACAGATGCTGTGATGTCCCAAATCGGATAGGGAGGTAAATGAAACATACATTTATAAGGATGTGAAGACATTTCCCTTATAGACGTGTTTTGGGGGCGGTGGACTCCGTCTGCCAGAAACAAAACCGTGCGGGTCGCGTATTGGCTTGAGACGCCGTGAAATTCTCCCAACCCAAAGCGGATAATATCTACAGGCGGGTTTCCCAAAGACGTTACAAATGGTATTAGAACCAGGTCCCGGTTCGGTGTGCCAGCGTGGACACTGGGCTCCCTAAAGGGGGTGGATTGTGGTGTCCCACATCGGATTAGGAGATGAACGAAGCATGCCTTTATAAAGATGTGGAGACCTTTCCCTTGTAGACATATTTTGGGGACGGTGGACTCCGTCTGTCAGGAACAAAACCGTGTGGGCGGCTTGTTGGCTTGAGACGCCGTGAAATTCTCATGACCCAAAGCGGGTCGGCATTTCGCCAAGGGTAATCTCGGTGAAGCATAGTAGAAGCTTTGAAATTCTCCATCATCCACCAAGATTTCATTGAGTATTAAGAAAAGTGGGTGCTCAAGAGTGTTGTGACCATATTCTCATTCCCTCGATGGGAATCCATTTATCCATTTGTTTCCCCTCCATAATTGGACATAGGCCTGTTAAAGTTCGACAATTTCTTTGTAGAGAACTCATAATTTTTGGGCAATTCCTTCCTTTAATATTAATTGATTTAGCCGAAGATGAGAATATTTGTTCAAATCAGGGATATGCAATATTAATTAATTGGGATTCATTCAACAAATTTAAAGGATTAAATATTTATAGAATATGAAAATTTTTTACTAATATTAAAAATCTCTATATTATAAATAATTCTTAAACCCTTTTTTTTTTAAAAAAAAAAAAGAAGAGAAATAAACTAATCCTAAGTGAATTGAATAATATGAGAGATGGGTGGTTAGTGGCTAATGAATTTAATAACATAATTAACGAGGGAGAATGGAGGAAAAATAAAACATAATTGAAGAGGGAGACGATATAATTAAGAGGGAAGATGGGAAGGGGATAGTGGCTAACACAATTAGGGAGAGGGGTAGCAAAGGGAGGAGAGGGTTAGCAGCGGAGGTGAGGAAGAGGAAAAGGGCTGCTGCTTTGTTGGAAATAGAAAACATTTAGTTGGGTATATATTACCCAATGGACATCAAAAATATAAGAAAATGAAGCCTTCTCTTGATTAATATTTACAAACTTAAAAGCTTAAAAATGAGAATATATACTTTTATTTGATAATAATATTAAATATTAGTATTTATTATGTATGAATATCTTAAGAATAATATTTTATTTATGTTAATAAATTTTATTATTTTTTATATATTTGTAATAAACTATACTTATTACTGTAATTTATTTATTTTCATTGAACTATGATTTTATAATTAGTTAAAAATATTTTTATTATTTTTTTTAATTAATAATTTTAATAATTAAAATTTATTATAAAAACATTCTATATATAATTTATAAATAGACATCTCACTTACGTTGGGCCTCCCTCTGCAGCTACGAACATTTGCACCACCTTGCGCCTTTGGCAAATTAAGGTGATGTATAGAAGTAGTGTACAGTCGATAAGAACTCCTAAGCTGTGTATCAACGTTCTGCCTCGTTTATCTTTATACTCTCGCAGAGGCCAGTGGATTTTAATCTTCTAATGAGAGGCCATTCCTAGACCAAAGTTGGCACACTGTTTTGCATCTTAAAGGACTTGGTAATATGAGGAAGTTTACTGGTATATGCACTTCCATCACCAAGTGTTTTACCCTTTTAGGTCACCGACGGCCTCCTGGCATGCCTAAGACAATACCATCGCGGATCCTTCACTCATACATAGCTCGATCGCCAACACTCTTTGGTTGCTGCAACGTCTTTGGTCGGGAAGGGCTTCCATTTTCCGATTTGGCCACACCTCAATTGATGCCCCGCCAAGTTGATCTCATCATGAGCGATGGAGAACTTTTTTACACCTGGGTGCTCGTCTTTCAACTTTGACAACACGATTCTCAATGTTCCCTAACTTCCTTCAAGATTTACTTTGCATAAGAGTAATTCCAACGGAGCGGAATAGCTTAAAAGGGGGCAAGAGAATTTAGATTATAAATTAAATCTTTCAAAGCATGCAGTCCGAAACTTCTGATGCTATCAAACGCCATTTGGCCCGAGAAAATTCCAGGGAAAAGACAGTTTCGGAGGGAAGGTAAGGTCAAAATACAACCAGCTTTGCCCAACCGCCGAAATATAACCTAATTAACGGTGGTAAATGGAAGTGTCGATAGTAAATCTGCATCTCCTCGTTACCATCAAGAAAGCAAATACGGAAAAAAGACAGAGATAGGAATGCATTAGTATACAATTATTTGTACACAAAGTAATGGGGCAGTTTGTCACAGAATTGAAGATAATCACTCTTTAAACAGAAAGTGAATCGTACCAATCAACGCCTTCGAATGTGGACTGCGTTGGCAAACAATTTACGTTATCACATGTCAAGCTTGCTGTATTCGTCCCATGATGCTCCGTAGGACTGAAATTCTGCAACCGATAACTGCAGATAACATCAAAGTAAAGGTTGTTGGAAAATGTTCTAATTAACAACAGTAATTTTTTTCTAGTTATCGACCTCGATTGCTAACCAAACGTATTCATTTGGTCCATGTGTTCTTCTCAATAAAATCGATCATAAATGCACTGTCACATTCAGATTGTTTGCTCTCTTCCTCTAAAATCTCTTGATTGAAAATTTCAGCAAGTTACATAACTGAAATTTCAATGTACATTTACAGTCGGACGTCTCTTAGAATTTCAATATATATATATATATATATGTTTCATATCTCAAGTTCCCATAATTTAAGTCCTAAAAGAAAAGGAACCCCCCACCTCCAACTCATAAAATACTAGAACATATCGTTAGTTTGCATTTCTAGGAACGGTATCAAGGATTGTCTGTCATAGATACAATTTCTCGGTACCATGCAAAGTCTACTGAATGATGAATGAATATAGTGGAATTTCTGTTAGAGTTTATAGTACATGCAAGACCAAAAAAATTGGTTACCACCTGAAAGATTTCACTATTGTGCTGGCAATTGAAGGTGGTAAATGGGCTCCAATTTCCTGTAAAATCCAAGGATGTGCCATTAAAATGTTCCGCAGTCTCAATCGGATCTCTCAGGTTTTGACTTGTCTGGGGAATGGTTTGGCTGGCACTAAGTGTTGTGGGCGTCATCCCTTTCTCTCTTGTTCTCTCTCTTGCCCTAGCTCTTGCCTCTTTCCTTAACTGTTTTGCCAGTGGGTCGAATGCGTTTCTACGCATAGACTGCTTAGCCTTGTTCTCTATTGAAGCAAATGAAGATGAAGATACGGTGTTTCCCTTGGAATTCCTCTCCTTTTGTGCCCCACAATTTATAGCAATACCATCATCAACTGTACTACACTCCACTACTACTTCGCACTCTGAGGTTGATGATGTGCTAAGGCTTCCCTTTGTCTTCCGATCGAGATCTTCAATTGCAGGTTTCGACTGCATCAGCAGCCACTTGACAGTAGTGCTCGCTTTATCAAACCCCAACAAGTCCTGCAACTTGAAAAACTCGCTGGCAACTTCGTAAGACAGCCTCATTCTCCGGTCCCTTAAGCCCTGAGCAGTGTTTATTTTGCTATGCCTATCCCTTTTCGAGGACCGACTTCTCGAGTTACAATCAACTTCTGATCTTCTGTTCATTTCTTCCACTATTCCATTCACCTCATTCTTGTTTGCATCCCACACGGAGAGGCTATAATTGTTAGATTGCATTGGTGGGTCATAGTGGTCCATGAACAATCCACCATCAATTTCGTAGTAGGTTCTCGAAGGGTAATGCAAGGGAGAATTGGGGTAATGCTGGTCCATAACTGGCATAGGATGGTTGGCATTATCGGGGGAGGTAAACATTTGAGCCAACCTATCTATCTGCACACTTGCACCACAACGCTGTACTGCGCTTCAAATTAAGTTGAAGGGATCAACTGCTTATAGCTTGCATGCTCTGCCTGTTCCAAAATCTTCATTATCTGCTATCTGCAAGATAGAACTGGAAGTGAAGACATATATAGCTTCAGATGTATCATGTATTAAAGCTGAACTTATAGGATTAACTTCATTTTTTTGCTGTTGTTTTCCATGCCCTAGTTAGTAACTAGGAAGCACACGCTTTTTTTTTTTTTTTTTTGAAGTTTTAGGTTTCTGGATGTTTGGAATAGCACTTAAGGTGTGAGAGTAACAGAAGAATAAGTGGTTATTTACCTAACTCATCTGGAGGATAAATTGACCATGAGAAAGTCAGATCATGAGTAATTGCGGCCATGCCGTCTGGTTGGAGGGAAATCCAGAGAGAGAGGAAGAGAGATTAGAGATGGTGGTATTTATTTAAGCCGAAAGGGCTCCTAGCACATAGGACCTCCGGGGATCCGACCATGGGAAGCATGTAATTTGCATTGCTTTAAAAAAAAAATTAATAAAATTTATATTAAAAAAAAAAAATTAGTCAAAAAAAAAAAAGTGTGCTTTGCATTGCAGGATTCGTAGGAGGCCTCTGACATGCGTATGTATCTTGGATTTAGGATGATCCAGTGGTCCTCATTGTATTTATTTTGAAAAAAAATATGAAATATCTTCTTTTTTTTTTAATTTCGAATGTTAAATGTTATATTGTGAGAAAAGTAACTGAAAAACAAAATCATTGTATATTTTTTTAATTTTCAGAAAAAATATAAAAGTGAGCTAGGAGTGAGATGTAGGGGCTATTCTTCCAATTTTGATAACCTATTTTAAAAATAAATATTATAATTTAATAATTGATTATAACTAATTTTTTAAAAATAATAAAATCAGAATCATCTATTTAAGAATAAACAATTAAAATAAAAATAATAATTCATTTCATTTTTTTAAGAGATGGAGTCCTCTTAATCCACCAAGGAGCATGAGGCGGGCCCTCGTATGTGCTTTTATATTGGAGTGCTCCGGGCTCGCATTTACATGGAAAGGAAGATAGACAAGATGGGCAAGAGAAGATTAGCAGTTCAAGTTGATTACATTTTGAGCAGAAATTAGGTCCAGCGTCTTTGTCCACATCTTTTTAGTTGAGAGCAGGCATTTGCTAGTGCAGTAAGAATGCCATGACATGGAAAAGGAGAGAGAGACGGGGAGAGAGAAAGGGAAATAATTGGAAAAAGCATCCGTGTTTAGGGAAGTGACCGAATGGAGTGGAAGAACATTTGACAAATAATAATAAGGGGGGTCTCCCCGTGGGAGTGGATAGAGATGAGTGATCAACTCACGCCAAAATTACCTTCAAATTTTTAGACAATTGAGGGGTCTACTCCTTTTAAAAAGAAAAAAAAATTAATTTTTTTTCAATAATAACTGTTTAATATTAATTATATAATTATATTTTTTAAAAAAATTAATTTTTTTTTAAAAAAATTAATTATTTAATATTAATTGAATGATTATAGTTAAATAAGATTAAATAAATCTTTTTTAAGAGAGATAAAAATCCCAAATTCATATTTTTAGTCCCTGTAATTAAGTTGAAGAATGGAATAGAAGTTGCCTGGATACATTAATTTCCATTAGCCGATTTCAAGTTGAATTTCTTATATAGAAGAATGAATTTCCTCCAAATTTTAGTATAAACTGACATATTTAAAAAATAAATAATAATAATTTAATTATTTTTAATCTTATAATTAAAGTTTTGGAAAGACTAAAAGTCTGTTAACAATAAATATTTTAAATATATAAAAATAAACTGTTAAAATTAATAGGTTATGGATTTGATTTTTACTTAGACACTTAGGTGACAAATTAGGGGAGGATTCACGACACCACATGTTGCTAAACCTACACTTGGCAGGTCCACCTGTAGATGAAGGACAATAATTTCAGCCTCAAAGGTACATTTGGTATTAGGTCTGCCATGGAGGAAATTGCTTGTTTGAATAAAGTGTCCTCATTTGAAGGTCGCTTTCTTTATAAAGACAAACAACCCCTCTATCCCCCTCTATGATTTTCTCTTTAATTTCCCTTTGTTAAATGAGGAAAAAAAAAGTAAAAATGCCTTCATTTTTTCTAGTCTTTCTCAGTTTGAATCATAGTCGGGGAAAAATTCTATTACTTACAATAAATTGAAAATTAAAGTAAGATTTGGTAGAATAATTAGAAAACCAGAAGAGAAAAATTAAATTTATAATTTATAATCTATTAAATAAAAAATTTTAAATTATTGAGCTAAATCTTAAAGCCTATAGTTTTATACTTTAATGAACTCTTTCATGTGACTGCCCTTTTGCCTTTTAAATATATATTCATACTTATACTTTGTTAAAATCTATCGTCTGAATTGAGGATCTTGAAGATCAAATACATATCCACTTTATCAAAATAATTATTATCCCATCAAAGGAAGGCAGGAGTATGGCCTTACATAAATATAAACTCTAGCCATCCTGTTGAGTGTTGGTGTTGAACTTGATAGAATAACTAAGAGTGTGTTGGGTGCTGCCGACTGGGTTCCTCCTTAAAGGGCTTATCACTGTCTGCTTATCTTTTCATCTCCATTGAGGGGAAGAAATTGAAAAAGAAAAAGGGTCGCTGTCAAAGAAATAGTGCTCCCTGTTGCGGTGCTTGTACTTGCCCTGCCAATATTCACGTTCTGTGAAGACCCACCTCCTCCAAACTACCCCGGCCAATCACCTCCGTCTCTTTTTATCCACTTTTTATTTTTTTTTATTTTTTGTTTTTTAATTTTAACATGAGTAGTCTCTTTATCCACAGTGAAACCCTACCCTGCCACACTACTATTGGCTGTTGACACTCTCCCCGCTCCCCCCAATCTGTACCAGCTGTAAATTTTCTTTACCATTTGTGCATGCCGTCTCTCTCTCTCTCTCTCTCTCTCTCCCTCTCTCTCTCTCTCTATATATATATATATATATATCTCGTGGTGGGGGAGGGGGGGTTTCTGCCCTAGCTATCACCGTCTCGCTGCTCTAGACACTAATTATTACGATCAAGGACGGCATGAAGTGGTGAGCTTGGGGTTCTCTTTAGTTGCTTTCAACCGGAAGAGATAAGTATGAAAAAAGTGACGAGTTAGTGGTGGTATAATTCATATGCGTAGAAGAAAATTGAAAAAGAACAGTGAAGATGGAAAAAAAATTAGAATTTTTATTAAGCGTCTTCAATTTTTTATATTTTTTATAGTATGAGGATTTCATTAATATAGCATTAAGTTGGAGTTTTTTAATTTCTAAATTTTATATGAAAACCATAACTCATATTAAATCATTTAGAGATAAAAGAATAAAAGATATTTAGTATTTTTAATCACATTTGACTTTGTTAATTAATTGGATCAAAATTTTGAGACAAGATAACAAAAGACTTTTAACATTCCTACTTAATCTTTCAATCCCATAATTAATTGGGTTTAATTTCTGAGCAAAAAGGAGATGGGGTGGGGAATGTCGTGCCATGCTTTGATAGCGAAAGCTATTAGCTATTTAGCTGAATTAATTTACGTTCTCTCATTACTGGAATTGTTTGGAGATAACGCTTGAGTTGTCTGGCTAGGATTGATTTGGACTGCTCGGAAAGTAGTGTTTAGGCTGCTTTCAAAAAAAAAAACTATTTAATTAGGAATTGTTTTATTTTCTCACATTTTCCTTCTATGTAAACCCCCTTTGAAGTCTTGAACTGTGATAAATATTTGTTCATTTTCATTCCACAAGCTATAAAAGGTGATTAACATAAACGGGAATAGTATTAGCTGTTGTGAACTAAAATGGTTAATGAACCAATTTATTCCCCCCCCCCCCCAAAAAAAAAAAAAAAAAAAAAGTTATTTAGTGGATAAGTCAATTCCAAGCTCCAATTGCTTGTGGCTAAACCCTAGAGGGTTTTGGTCATCTTGTAGGTTAACCCAATAAAACTAAAAATAAAAGTTCAACCACTGGTACTACTCAAATATAAGTAGACTAGAACAAAAGGAAAAAGTGGCAACTATGCCAATCTATTTTTCAAATGACGAGGAATGAACAAGAGATTGCACTGAAAACATTGAATTTTTGATCCTTTTTACAAGAATCATAAATCAGGTAAAGTTGAGATATACAACTAGGAAAGAATTAAAATCAATACTAGCAATATAATAGATTACGTTATTGTTGGAGTTGGTCACTCCCTTATGAGTAACCCATCAAACTGATTTGTTATCGGAGGATTTTCAAAGAGCAAATGACAGGGTTCATTTGGCGAAGTAAAAATTTAAAGAAGTCTGGGCGATCAACTGGGTTGACCAACTATGGATTCCAGTCAACAGAATTGACCGGCTAAAAGGTAGACAATCAAAGCTAAAGCTGAAGGGTGGTAGAAGCTGAAGGAAGCAAAGGCATGATGAAGCCTTATGCAAAGTGTCGGTCAACTTTGTTGACCGGTTGATGGAGGCAAGTGGCCAAGGGCGGTCGAGTGAAAAGAATGTAATGGCCTTTGAAAAGCGTGACCGGCAATGATGGCAAAAGGCCAGTCAACTCGTTGACAAGCCAAAACGCAAGACAGGTGCGCAGACAACTTATGGCCAAGGTGCGCGGATTTGCTTGAGGCAAATCTGACCTGTTAACGCCTTGACCAACCAAGGAACACAATGGGCACGCAGACGGGCAATGGGGCGCGGACGACCAAGGTGCGCTGCTGATGGTACACGGACGGCCAAGAAGCCATAAGTGCGCGGACGGCCAAGAAGCCATAAGTGCACGGACGGCCAAGAAACTATGGGTGCGCGAACGGCCCAAGGACAAGACAAGCTGCTATAGGTGTGCGCCGTGTTGGACGACCAAGAACTCCTATGATGGCCAAGTGCATAGGAATGCCCCAAGACTTGGGCAGTTCAAGGACCGAGGGCACTATGGCAAATGACGTAGCAGACAGTTGACTTTGCAGGCTTTACAAAAAAGGTGACAGATCTATAGTGTGTACGCCGTCTATGCAGGTGGCAGGTTGCAGAGTTAATGGGCAAAGTTATTTACAGGTTGAATAGCAGGTGGCAGGCGCAGCCTGCCTATTGGTAAATAGTTTTTGGGCGGATTATTATATATATGTATGCTGGGCATGTTGTTTAGAAGGAGTGAGGAATCACCAGGTGTGTTTGAGAATGCCAAGGGGCTAAGGTGCTGGGCGCCAAGGGGCCAAGGTGCTGGGCACCAAGGGCTGTGGGGGCTATGCGCTGATCACTATATGCGAAGGTGAAACGACGATTACCATTTCATTAACACTTATAAAATGTAAGAGTAGAGAGTATCACAATGAGAAGAGAAATATAGATAAGAAAGAGAGAGTAGTGAGTGAAACACAAAGTATGAGGTCTTTGTATTCTCATATTCTGTTATTTGGTTTTTACTTTTAGGGCCTGTGTAGCAAAGGTGATTACTTGTATTCTGTCTCTGAGTTTGTATAACTATTTTACATAGTGAATTTATGGGTGGACTACGTATCTCATGATTTTTTTCCTAATTGAGAAGGAATTTATATGTAAAAAAAATACTTTGTATCTCTTATGTTTTTTGTTCCTACTAAACGGTGGCTTACGATGACGAGAGTTTGAGTATTTCGCTGCTACCGGATCGGGTGAATCCAGGTGTCGAACCTTAATAAGTGGTATCAGAGTCGGTCAAGTCTGTTCTGATACCAACAAGTGGTATCAAAAATAGCTGAGATCGGCCTAGGCCCAGAAAGGGCTACTTGTGGAGGGTGCTGACTGGCGATAGCTACCTACGGAGGTGCTGACCTGTTGTCGGAGTGGAGTGAGGCATCGTAGAGGGAAGCTGCGAAGTGAAGTGCCATAGAAGTGGAACCGCCAAGGTCTGCGGCCGACGAAGTGGATCTAGAGTCATCGTGGAGGAGTTTTCCATTTAGTGTGGAGTTGAATGAAACAGTAAAAAGTACAGTGGAGTCAGTAGGGCCAAGGGACAAAGCTGTACAGGGGCCAAAGGTAGAACCAGTGGGGCCAACGGTGGAGCCAATAGGGCCAACGGCGGAGTTGAGGTGGCAATGGCAAGGCAAAATGATTCAACTACGGGAAAAAAGCTGAAGGGGAGTTGGAGTACTCTAAGTTCCGTGGAGAGCGGAAGAAGGCATCATTCTTGCAAAGGCCAACGCCGTGGTTCCCAGTTGAGGGGAAGCTATTGGAAGGTAGAAGATGACAGTCGCCAGGTAATGACGAAGTTGTTTCTTTCCCACAAGGTCGTAAGAAAAAATTTGTTGGGGTTGGTTACTCCTTTATAGGTAGCCCAACAAATTGATTTGTCATCGAAGGATTTTTTGAGAGTCAATGACAGAATTCATTTGGTGGAGTTAAAATTCGAAGAAGTCTGGGCGGTCAACTGGGTTGACCGACTGTGGATTCTGAACAACCGGGTTGACCAGTTGAGAGGCAGACAGCCAAGGTTAAAGTTGAAGAGCGGCAAAAGCTGAAGGAAGCAAAGGCGTGAGGAAGCCTTGTGCATAGTGCCGGTCAACTTTTTGGACCGCCTGGTGGAGGCAAGCGGCTAGGTGAAAAGCGTGCAAAGGCCTTTGATTTATTTTGTCGGTCAACGGAGTTGACCTGTAATGGTGGCAAAAGGCCGGTTAACTCGTTGACCGGCCAAAACGCAAGATAGGCACACAGATAGCTGATGGCCAAGGTGCACGGATTTGCTTAAGGCACGGGTGCACGGCAGATGGTACGCGAACGGCGAAGAAGCCATAGGCGCACGAACGGCCAAGAAGTCGTATGCACGCAAATGGCCAAGAAGCTATGGGTGAGCGGATGGCCTAAGGAGGAAACAAGCTACTAAAGGCGTGTGCCATGTTGAACAGCCAAGAAATCCTGTGATAGCCAAGTGCATAGGAATGCCCAAGGACTTGGGCAGTGCAAGGACCGAGGAGACCATGGTAGATGACGTGGCAGACAGTTTGTTTTGCAGGCTTTGCAGAAAAGGTGGGTGATCTACAGTGTGTGCGCGGTCTATGCAGGTGGCAGGTTACAGAGTGAGTGGGCAAAATTATTTGTCGGTTGCAGAGCAGGTAACAGGCGCAACCTGCCTATTGGTAAATGGTTTTCGGACAGATTATTATATATATATATACTGGGCATGTTGTGCAAAAGGAATGAGGAATCACCAGGTGTGTTTAAGAACACCAAGGGGCTAAGGTGCTGGGCACCAAGGGTTGTGGGCGCTATGCGCCGGCCGTTGTATGCGGAGGTGAAACGACGATCGCTGTTTAACCAACACTTGTAAAATGTGAAAGCAAAGAGTACCACAGTGAGAAGAGAAAGATATAGAAGAAAGAAAGAGTAGTGAGTGAAACACAACATATGAGGTCTTTGTATTCTCATACTCTATTCTTTGATTTTTGCTTCTAGGGCTTGTATAGCAAAGGTGGTTGCTTGTATTCTATCTCTGAGTTTATGTAACCATTTTACATAGTAGATTTATTGGTGAACTATGTATCCCGTAATTTTTTTCCTAAGTTGAGAAGAAATTTTTACTTAAAAAAATATCGTGTATCTCTTATGTTCCTTATTTCTACTAAATGGTGGCTGACGTTGATGAGGGTTCGAGTATTTCGCTGCTATAGGATCGGATGGATCTGGGTGTTGAACCCCCAACATGTTGTATCAAAGTCGGTCAAGTCTTTTCTGATACCAACAAGTGGTATCAGAGATAGTTGAGATTGGCCCAGGCCCGAAAAGGGCTACTTGCGGAGGGTGCTGATCGACGAGGGCTACCAGCGGAGGTGTTGACCTGCTACCAGATGGAGTGAGGTATCGCAGAGGGAAGCTGTCGAGTGAAGCGCCGTAAAAGTGGAACCGTCGAGGTCTGCGGCTATCGAAGTGGATCTGGAGTCATTATGGAGGAGTTTTCCATTTAGTGAGGAGTTGGATGGAATCGTAAAAAGCATTGCGGAGTCAGCAGGGCCAAGAGATGAAGCTGTGCAGGGGCCAAGAGCGGAACCAGCAGGGCCAATGGTGGAGCCAGCAGGGCCAACAGCGGAGCTGAGGTGGCAATGACAATGCAAGATGATTCAACTGGGGGAAGAAGCTGAAGGAAAGTTGGAGTATTCCAAGTTCCGTGGAGAGCATAAGAAGGCATCATTCTTGAAAAGGCTAATGCCATGGTTCCCAGTTGAGGGGAAGCTGCCAGAAGGCAGAAGATGACGGTCGCCAGGTAATGACGGAGTTGTTTCCCACAAGGTTGTAAGGGGGGATTTTATTGGGATTGGTCACTCCCTTATGGTTAACCCAACAAACTGATTTGTCATCAGATTATTTTCACAGAGTAAATGACAAAGTTCATTTGGTGGAGTGAAACTCTGGAGAAGTCTGGGCAGTCAACTGGACTGACTAGCTGAGAGGCAAACAGCCAAGGCTAAAGCTGAAGGGCGACAGAAGCTGAAGGAAGCAAAGGCGTTAGAAAGCATTGTGCAAAGTGCCGGTCAACTTTGTTGACCGGCTGATGGAGGAAAGCGGCCAGGTGAAAAGCGTGCAAAGGCCTTTGATTCATTTTGCCGATCAACGAATGCCTTGACTGGCCAAGGAACACAATAAGCACACGGACGAGCAATGTGGCATAGACGGCCAGGGCGCACTGCTGATGGTACGCGCGGACAGCCAGGAAACTATGGGTGCGCGGACAGCCCAAGGAGGAAACAAGCTACTAAGGACTTGCGTTGTGTTGGACGGCCAAGAACTCCTATGATGGCCAAGTGCACAGGAATGCCCGAAGACTTGGACAGTGTAAGGACCGAGGACGTCGTAGCAGATGACATAGCAAATAGTTGGCTTTGCAGGCTTTGCAGAGCAGGTGGCAGATCTGCAATGTGTGCGCCATCTATGCAGGTGGCAGGTTGCAAAGTTAGTAGGTAAAGTTGTTGGAAGGTTGTAGAGCAGGTGGCAGGCGCAACTTGCCTATTGGTTGATGGTTTCCAGACAGATTATTATATATATGCATGTTGGGCATGTTGCGTATGAGTGAGGAATCACCAGGTGTGTTTGAGAACACCAAGGGGCCAGGATGCTGGGCACCAAGGGTTATGGGTGATATGCGTCGGCCGCTGTGTGCGGAGGTAAAACGGCAGTTGCCGTTTTGCCAACACTTATAAAATGTGAGAGTAGAGAACACCATAGTGAGGAGAGAAAGATAGAGAAGAAAGAGAGAGTAGTGAGTAAAACACAAAGTGTGAGGTCTTTATATTCTCGTACTTTATTTTTCGGTTTTCGTTTCTAGGGTTTATGTAGCTAAGGTGGTTGCTTTTATTCTATCTCTGGGTTTGTGTAACTATTTTACATAATGGATTTATTGGTGGATTATGTGTCCCGTGATTTTTCTTCTTAATTGAGAAAGGGTTTCCATGTAAAAAAATATTGTGTATCTCTTGTATTCCTTATTCTTACTAAATGGTGGTTGACGATGTCGGGGGTTCGGATATTCTGCTACTATCGGATCAGATGGATCTGGATGTCGAGCCCCAATAGTTATATCCTTAAATATTGTTACGTTACAATGTTGTTATATACCCATTTTGAGAATAGGATGTAACCTAATTCATAACATTAACTGTTTCTTGTTTTCTCTTTGTCTTGTGTATCTTTTATCCAATGAACGCGTGACTGAAAGAGCTGTGATAATAAAATAAATTCGTGGTTGTTGATATTTTCAAAGTAACAATGATCATTGCCAAATTAACAGATAGTTCTTTAGGAGTTTAAACCAACAAGTAAGAGCATAAGCACTTACGGGAACCTTTTGTTACTTTGAACAATCACAATTACTACGCCCGCGACTAAGCCAACGGATTTCACGGGTGTAGCACAGCGGATAATTACATTGGCGTCCGATCCACGGTAATTTTGGATTATATCATATTATTTGGAGATCATTTTATATGAATGGTAGAGCGAACATGTTTAAAAAACTATTGGCTAATATGACATAAATCCATCCATTAAGGCTCAAGAGCCGACACAAATGTTGATAATTTAATGTATACCACGTGACTCGACTGTTTCCAAAGAATGTAGACACCAATTCTATTATTTTTTTTAGTATTTTGTTATTTCTACCTACTATTTGAACCGTAAAAAAATAAATAATAACATATAACAAGTACATAATAATTATATACGATTGATAAAGACACGATTTTTACCTGAAAAATTTCCTTTCAATAAGAGAGAAAAAATCTGAAAATATAGCCACTATACAATGTCTCGATTACACAAATCTCCAAATACATGATGAAATTACCTTGTCTTAGAATAAGTCAATATAATAGAGAACACAAGATGAAAGAGAAGAAATAAAATTTGATAAACATTCTTCTCTGTAGCAAAAACGGTGTACCCACGGTCGACGGAGATTGAAACTTGATTTGGAACACAAATAGATGCACAAATCTTCCTCCTCTCCATTTTCTCCCTCTTTCTCTTCTTTTCTCTTTCAAAACGACACTCAAATTGCAGCAATAAAACCCTAACACGTGTTAGCCACATTTTTATCTTCTAGGCCATGCTCAAGCGTCCGACAGTTGCTGCTCAAGCGCAGAACTTCTTGAAATAGCGCCTGACAGACGTGAATTGAGCGCGGATTTTCTAATAATAGCGCTTGAGCGACAGACAGGCTCGGCTCGAATACGGAGCTTCTGAAAATGGTGCCTAAGGCTCGCCTTGGGTGTGATACTTCTGAAATTAGCACCTCAGGCCTTCGTCGCGTGCGCAAAAATACTCATCATTCGTATCGTCAATTGACACATCAAATGGGTATAATTCCAAATAGAAATGACCTATAACTCAACATATTTAAGTATCCTATCCCAATTCAATACCTCATAAGAAAAATGGAGGTTGAGAAAGTGACAGCAGCATGCTTCATCAGATCATTTACTTTGGCTCTGCAACAAATATTATACGTACATATATATATATATTCTTGTGTGGTCCAACGGTACATGATTGTGCATATTTCTTTGTCTTGTACATATGCCGTCTGGACTTGAATCTCACAGGGGATGAACCAATTACCACAAGTAGGAAGCAAGGGTACAACTTGTGCTGCAATAACTCTCTTCATAATTAATAAATCTATTGCTGCCGTGTTTCTTACTGCTTGTCTATTATCCAAGTTCAACTCATGTAGACTGAAAAGGTTCTGGGAGTTGAGACTTGTTCAGTTCATTCAGAGTCGGAGCTTTAATGACTTTTTCTTGGACTTTCTGTAAACAACGGAAAGGACAAGTAGGATACACGTCGCCCTCTCTTGTTTTTGTTTGGGCATTATAAACATGGCCAGATATATAGTGGATAACTCTGGCCAAGTTGTATAATTTCATGTTGTCTGTGGGGACGTCAGTACCATCAGGAAATTTTCAATGCATTTATCTTCAAGACATCTACATTTTTCTTCATTTTAAGAAAAGAAAAAAAAATCTATTTCCTTTTTCCTCGTGTCTTTATTAGTGGGTGTGTGTCGATGTTCAATTAGGATGTAAAGGCCATCATTTCTATTGCTTCTAGAATTCATATTTTGACATTTCTAGCCGTGACAGGACTTCACTGAAATGGAATCTGGACATGAACTCTGTTGGCGCAAAAACGGAAGGTACGGTGATCAGGCAGGCGGATCACTCGGACAGCAACAGAGTAGAGTTCTTGGACGGACGGCCAAAAGTAGAGATAGAGAAATGGGAGAAACACAAACGAGATTTTAACGTGGAAAGACCCTTCTCAACCAAGGAAAAAACCACCAAAGAATACACTATAAAGAATTAATTGTTTACAAGAATGTTAGCTACACAAAGTCCAAACAAAAGAAAAACAATCATATGTGTATATCTCTCAATCTCTCTCTAAAAATATCTTTCTATCTATCTTTACAACAAGGCTTGCCCACAGCTCTCTCAAAACATGCTCCAAGTGATAGCCTCTCACATTTTTCACGGCACTCTTTCTCCAGCAAGGGCACAAGCCTATATATACACATAAGGCTTAGTGGTCGGCCAGCCACCCTAGCAGTAGGGTGGCTGGACCACGCCTCCTAAGCTTGTCATGGCAAATGCACGCCCGACGTGCCAGAGTGGTAGGCCTGACACCCTTGAAAGTTGTAACCGCCTCAACCTCCAATCAGAGTAGGTCAACTGCCCACCCGCAAAACGCGGTTACAGTAGGCCTACGGGGAGAGAGAGTCAACGCCTAGACTTTCAGAGTCTTCGTCCATATCCTTAGCTACCTCTTGGACATGTCTCCTTCAACGAGTCCTCGTCCATTTTGACAGACTTCTCGGTCTACTCCAAAAGTCCGTGTCTATTTTTTCCTTTTGAGTCCGCGGACAAAAATGCCACGAAGGGAGTGACCCCAACATTTCTAGCCGTGACAGGACTTCACTGAAATGAAATCTGGACATGAACTTTTGTAACACGACCAAAACTAACTATAGGATGGTGAGAAGAAACCCTCAAAGGCACTCACATCAGTAAGTGTTTGAGATTAAAACAGAGGGAAGTTGTAAGCTAGGTCTTTGGTCGTCAGCAGGGCTTGAAGACTCTGACATAGCCAATATACTTGTTTATAATGAAAAAATGTCACAAATAGCAAAAGAGCATAGTATGTGTGAGATATCATGCGTTGGCTTCCTGATTACCTACGGCAGCATTATAAAGGAGAAAGACCGGTGGCCGTTAGCTTGTTATGTCACCCGAGTGCTAATATTGAAACAATGGTAATTGATTTGAAGTAATTATGTTTAATTACAGAGGTATTTGAACAGGACCCTAAATATCAGCCAATATGAAGTTAATGCATAAGGATCGCATGAGCCACGCTCATGCTTATTTTGAGCAGAATCATCGTACATGATATGCATATGAGGGGGACATCTGCGTAATTTTGGGAAAAAAACGGTGATACTTGAAAGGCATATATATACCTGCCGCCTAGATGTTTAGCACCTGATGGGTTACTTATAAAAGTGATTCTTTACATTCAACTGGTGCATTAGTCATAAAGAAAGTGTTGCACCTAACTCTGTTTGTTATTTAATATGTAATATTTTACATTTGTCTTACTGTCTATAAAAAAACAGGCTTGACTTTAAATTTTTTTCATACTTTGACTTTTGAATTCCATCATCAATGAAGTTTGTGGTGCTTTTTCATTCTAACTTCTTCCTGGGGATCATCTTCCCAAGTTGGAGGAGTGGCGAAGAACATTTTACAAAAACACCTTCTAAGTTATTGATGATGAATAATATCTTAATTATTTTATTTTAATGTAGGAGCCATATTAGTTCCTTATTTTAAGTGGCACTGCTAGAATGTCATCTCTTCCCAAGCTTCTTGATGCGGCTGTGGCCCAATTAGACTTTCCATTTTTCGGTAAGAACCATGTGGGAAGGTCTAGCAAACTAGAAAATAACACTGGACGCCATCCAACTGTTTCCTCTGATGTTGGATAGGCTACTTGAATGACTTGGACTGATATCTCACCTCATTGCCCATTCCTCGAGGCACTTACGGGAATTACATTCCATCGGCCAATTTGAGTCCTCTCTCATCTCTTAGCTATCTGGCACATTGGCTTACTCCTTTGACATGGCTCAAGGTTGCCGAGGAAAATAGCTTTCACATCCCTAGCTTTTGTCAGAGAGTATTGGTAATGGAGATGGAAGTGATGATCTAGCAAGAATTTTTTATTATAATTTCTTTGGTGCCACCTGCTTGGTTTTCCTTTTTCCTTGCCTTGGGCCAATGTTGATATATTTATCCAAAAGTAACAAAGTTTCACAAATTCTTAAATACAAACTAATTATGAGGTCTCGAATCTAAAAATATATTAAATATGAGAAAATCAATGTGATAATAGTAAATACTAGACTTATTGAACGAATGTGTATGTGTATCAGAAGAAAAATCGGGTTGTGGATTGCGGAAGCGCTGCCAGCAGATTGCGCCTGCTGTGCGCTCGAGCGCCCCAACGAGTATAAAAACGCGAGCTACTTCGCGTTTCTTCATTTCCCCTCATTTCCAAAATGCTCTAGAGAGGAAGAAAGAGGGAGAGCACCGGTTTTAGAGAGAGAAAGGAGGAGATCGAGGTGCAGAGTCCAAATCCGTCCGGGAGCCAGTTATAAAAGTGATAGCACGCGTCGAGGCAAGTGTTTTCATACTCACTAACTTTCCTCTTTCGATATTTTTTGGTTATTATCGGGTATTTTCGTCTCAATACCCACCCAAACCATGAAAAATGTAATACCCGTGATTTGATACCAAGGATTGTATAATTTATTGTCCGATTTACTCACCGATCTGGTCGGTGGAGTACCGCCAAAACCCTAACCTACGGGAATTGGGGGTTTTCCATTTTCACATCTTATTTCGTTAAATTGACCCAAAAATGTGAATCCCCACATCCCAAATGTGTATATATATCAGCCGCGTAATCGATCTCGCATGTTTCGACCCGTTCGCGGCGTCCAAGCCCTCTAAAAGGGCACTGTTACTGTTCCCCCGAGACAAAAAAGGGAAATTGCATGTTTCTACCTTCATAATATATTAAAGTGACTTCAAAATATGAATCCCCGCATCCCAATTGTAAGTATATATCGATCAAACGTCCAATTCCGCAAGAATCGACTCGTTCACAGCGTCCAAGCCCTCTAAAAATGGCCTGACACTGTTCACCCGAAAATGGAAGGTAAATGTGCATGCTTTAACTCTCTTCAATTGTGATGGAACTTATAACTAAATGTTTGTGTCAAATTATAAGCCCTGAAAATGTGTAATCGTACACCGGGAGCAAGGGAATGCATCCAAGGCTTCTAAGGTGGTGTTTGACCAACGGAGGCAAGTAAAACCAAACTCTCTTGTGAGTTGAACTTAATAGTTGAAAGATTTAAGTTTCAAAAGAAAGAAAGGAACCGAACAAGTAAATGGAAGGGAATCCACAAAGTAAAATTTAATGGATTTGGTCTCTCGGATGGAGATATGTGATGGGAATGTGATTTTCTAATTGGAAAAGGTATATGGCAAATGGTCGATTCCCCTTCAAAGGATTAAGAATAATCTTAAAACTAGGACCATGGTTCATATGGGTAGTATCCTCTAACTTTCCATTTACATCACGGTGGAAATCCAAGGAATACTCCGGCCGCTCCTTGGGGTAGGTGATATTAAGGGTACGCTTTAGAATACTACTGTGAAAGAACAATGATTGCCCTGGTCCTCGGGGATATGGGGCGATTGAGATGGCCCAATACTGTAGGCCTAAAATGTAGCCGATAGTTGAGTGTTGCAGACCTAAAATGTAGTCGGTTTTAGAATGTGTGGCAGATACATTCCTTTCATCGTTCTCTCACATCGTTGGTTTGTACGACCTACTAACCCGATCTAGAAAGATTAATGAAAGTAATGAAAATGAATGAACATAACCAAAACAAATATGCGAACCAGATGATCCTAGATGTTCCCTCTCCTCACATGCTTCCTTTTATTCAAGTTATATGTTTCCCCTACCCAGTTATTATTTTTCCTTTTAATTGCTGTAGTTAATGATGTATGATTTCACTTGTTGAGTTGTACACTCACTCTTACTGTATATCTTTCAGATGAGAATATATTAATGCCCAACGAGACAGAATAGGCCATAGAAGTGCGATAAACAGCTGATATTGCACGCAGGGCTCAGAATTGGGACTTAGCTGATTTTGTGTACGAAACAGGAATTTTGTTCTACTTTTACAAACTGTATAAAACATGTATGGTGGTGATTAATGATATTTGGTATGGATGAATGATGGATCAGTTTTCACTGTATATTGTGATTTTAATGTTTTCGCAGGTCTTTCTCATTGTGGTTATGATCGAGGTTCCTAGTTGGCATCCTTTCCCACTGGCATCATGTTGGAGTTATGATGTCGGTGCCATCTCAGTCGATGTGGCAATTAGATTCTGTGTAATGTGTTAAGTATTGAGACTTGTAGTTTTATTGTAGATTGTTGTGTAGGGTTAATTTACAGGTATTTATATTTTGACAAACGCTCGATTTACAAATGAAACTCTGTCCAATTTTCTACAGAAATTAATAATTTTAATTAAGGATACTAGATTATTATTATGTTTGACAGAGGTTATTCAAGGAGAATAACCCGATCATTCATAGTTGGTATCAGAGAACGGATGCCCTAGGATGGATCTGAATTTATGTAGAAGCCTAAGGTAGTATGGGTTAAGGTCGAATGAGTGAACGTGAAAAAAGTTAGGATAATTAAGTACCCTCATTTCGAATGTTCTCTTTAATTGTATAAGTGTTATCATATCTAGTGTTGTCGTAGAGGACGGTTAAACCTTTGGCTCAACCTTTTGTTGTTTCTTTTTCAATAGTGACTTCTAAAGTTGGCGATGTCGCCTAGACGTCGAGGTTTGCAAAGGGATGAGTCACCCCAAGAACCCTTAGATCGAGAGGCAGAGTATTTGAATCTGTTGGGGCGTCTTACAAACATTATTGAGAATATGGAGCAGCGACATCTGGCCCCTGTTCCAGCTCCGGCTCCCATTCAGGCTCCTGTTAATCTGGAGCCATCTGCTTATGATTGCTTCGTTCAGGAGCGAGTGCCGGCATTTTTTGGAGAGCTTGACCCACTTAAGGCAGATTCGTGGTTAGAGAGCCTTAAGAAGGCAAGGCAGTGGCGGTGCCTAGGTACGAAAAGGGCGCTCGATGGGCACTCGAGCGCCCCATCGAGTGAGGTTTTGCGAAAGGGGAGAGCTCAAGGCGCGCTCGAGCGTTCTAACAGATATAAAAAGGGGGCATGTGTTTTCTCAGCCATTCCGCGACATCCAGCAAGAGAACAAAGGGGAGAAGAGGAAAAGGGAAAGAGGAGAAGAGGAATCCTGCCGTTTCGCTCCGATACTAGTAAAACTAACAGTAGATCAAGCTCAGGCAAGTGTACTACGGACGTTATTTACTGTTTTTATAATGTTTTAATACCTATGCTACTATATTTATACTCTAAAAGCATGTTTCTCCATATTCTGCATAGATAAAGCTGTTTCTATAAATTAATCGGACAGATTTCATGTTTACATGTGTACTACAATATCTGACTTTGATTTCATGTAAATGCATGTGTTTGGTATCCGTTTTATGTCCGAAATATTTATCAAAACTCTAGATACAAAAATTAAGGATTTAATATTTAAAATTCATAATTTCTAATATGAGACAGTTAATTTGTAAAAGAGTATTGTTAATGTTATGATTTATAAGCTAAAAAAATTATACGGAACCGCATTGTTAAGTTTCTGTGGATTTCTGGAGTATTTTGAAGGATTAATGGTGAAATCCTTACTGATTTTTGAAATTTGATGAGTTATAAGCTAAGAAAACAAGAGGAAAACTGTTTCAGATTCTGTTAATTAGGACCCATGACTGATATACAGACATGTGAGAAAAACTGTAGTTCTCGGGCATGCCTTAGGATATTATGCTGGTAATCAAGGATAACTCTGTCCATAGAATTATATGTGGTCCACCCTTCCTTAGGGCGTTAGTTTTAGAGGGTAAAACTGTAGATGATCCACCATCCTTCAAGAGGTATTTGTATATCATTCACCAACCTTCGGGAGGTATTTGTATATAATCCAGCCAGAAGGGATATCCCTGTACTGGTAACTGGCCTTGATTGTGTATGTAACACAATCTATCCTTGATTTTTTACCCCCTCGGCTAGTAGGGTACACTAGTTGGGTCCCTAGAATATTTAACTAGAGTTTTCTGACGAAAGCAAGTGAGATTTGGAACTGTTTTCTGTAACCGTTGCCTGTAAAAATAAAATCATGCTTTAGTCCTATTTTCTATGAACTGCTTTTGTGAGATCCGGACCCGAAACATGACGATCATGAAACAATTATGTGGATAAAAATCATATTTGGATTTTAGTATAATGAAAAATTGAGTTTGGAAGTAGAAAGAGAAAACTGGGCCTTGTAAGGTATTGGTTTTCAAAATATGATAATTGAGATGTAATTAAATTAAAATAGGTGAATTGTAGTCAAAAGGAACGGAAGGAATCGGATTGAAAAGCCCAATGTTTCAGAATTGGTAAAATCGGGTATTGAAGTTATAAACCGAGAAATGTTATTACGTAAATAAGATTTCAGGTTTTAATTATGATTTATTAAGGTTATATAATCAAAATTAGCGTCCAAGGATGTGAGAAATTGGGTTGAAGGGTCGAAACGGGTCCCGAATGGCAGAAATGCAACATTTTCGTGCTGCAAGCTCGATGTGCACCTGATGAGCGCCTAATGTCCGCTCGAGACAAAGCGGGAGCGGAGTGTGTTACAAGGAGGGCGCTCGATTTTGTGCAAGGGACCGCTCCACTGGTGCTCGAGTGCCAGTCATGTAAAGCCTCACGTGCCTTCTTTCCCTTCGATTTTTAAAGGGATTTGGGAGTTGGGGGAGAGCAGAGGAACAACAGCAGCACGAGAGGGAGAAGAGAGGAAGGAGAAGGAAGAGAAGAAAAGGAAAAAAATCTTCCGATCCACTCTGATTAGAGTAAGAATAATGGTAGATTGGGCTCAGGAAAGTGTACTTCGAATGTTATATACCGTTTTTACAGTGTTTTAATATCTCCATGTTATCGTTTATGCTCCAAAAACCTTATTTTGTAATATTTGACATGAATATTGTATGAATCTCATGCCTTTTGGACTAGATTTCATATTTAAACATGTATATTGTGACTAATACCTCCGATTTCATTATTTGGCTCACGTTTTGCCTCCGTTTCGTGTGCGGACAGCATAGTGCAAACCCTAGCTTGAAAAATTGGGGTTTTTTTTGTTTAAGTGCATGATTTTGTATGTGTATTTGGAATTATGGCATCGCTTTTATGAATAAACATGTGTTTGGTGTTCGATTTAAGCCCAGAAGTTTTCTATTGAACCCTAGAACAAAAATTTGGAAAATCGTGTTGGAAATTTAGAATTTTGATGATTTCACTGTAAATTGTCGCCCTGTAACATTTATCGAATGATTTGTATCTAAAAACTCTGCATGGAACTGTATTCTCGAATTATGGAAACCTCTGAAATCGACTGAAATGTTGGACTTGACCTTGAAACATGATGATTTTTATTATGAAATTTCGAACAAATACATTGAATTAAGCTAATCAATAAAAAAATCGAACCTAGAACTGTCGTACAGTTAGATAAGGTTCTCCAGCATGCCATAGAATGTTACGGTTACGGTAATCGAGGATACTATCGAACTATCGGCATTTGATTGTGTGGATTGAACACAATTTGTTCTAGATTATTAATCCATCGGCTAGTAGAGTATACTAGATGGGTCCCTAAAATATCGAACTAGAATTTCTAAAGAACAAATGAGATTCGGATTTGTTTTATGGATTTCGATAAGTGTTCAAATAGAATTATGCTTTCCCGCTGTTTTTCGTGATCACTTCTATTCTTCTGATAATATCGTAGTTTTTCTGTTTTAACATAATTATGTTTGTCATAAAAGCATGAACTTGTGATTATCGAAACTGTTTATATTGAACCAAGCCTTCTCGTAATTTTTGTATAGGTTCCTATTCCTTGATAATTCTTATGACCTTTTATATTTATATTCTACATGATAGTATTATGTTCTGCATGTTTTGGTACCTTATTGGGTTTCGGCTCGCTGTTTACTGTTTTTTCCTCCATATGAGACTATAGAGCTGGTACCAAACGAAATAGAGTAATTTAAAGTTTAGCCTGAAGACTTTTGGAAACCTAAAGTATTTTAGAGAATCTTGAAAAGATACAGTTTGAATGTAAATACTAGATTTTGTATATGAATTCTGTGTATATGGATTCAGCATATGAAATGTATGTGATGTGTGTGATGAAACAGGAATTTATACTTCCACAAGTTTATAATTCTGCTTTCGCTATATGTTTTCTGGATTCTATCCAAGTCCTAGACAGCATCTATTATATATTTCTGATTTAGTTGATAGGATTATATTTGAGCCATGGATAGAAATGGCAAATTAGTGGTCCTGTGTATGTGTGTTGTAGGTTAAAATGTGATTTCCGAATAGTTGTGTGCTTGAACAGGGTATAATATATAGGTTATATATTTGGATTTTTATCCAATTTTAGATAAAATTCTACCAAAATTTCTATAGAATTTAATGGTTTGAAATTTATAATTTTATTCTGAATTTGTCTGATGGAGGGTCCTATAGGGATTAGGATCCATTCCGTCATAGTTTCTATTCTTCTGATCTAATATTAACGTAGTTTTTTACCCTAACATATTTATATTATAACCTGAAAGTATGATTTATACTTCCCGAGTTCTGTTTATATGGAAATTATACTTTCCTCATGATTATTGCACATGTTTCTGCTTATCTGCACATGTTTTGCATGGAAGCATAAATTATGATTTCTGAAGCCTGTTTACGTTGAATCATGCTTTTTGTATGTATTCCTATTCTCTGACAGTTTTTAGAATATTCTGTATCTATATTCTATATGAGATTTTTATATTCTACATGTTTTAATACCTTGTTGGGCTTCGACTCACTTTTTTTACTGTTTTTTTCCTCTAGATAAGGATATAGAGAAGATACTGGAGGATCACGCCTAACTAGAAATTAGCAGGAAAGATTCTAGAGCCTCGGTGAAGCTTCGAAATAATCCTAAAGATTTAGAAATTCTAGCATTTTGCATGTAAATGTCTAAATGGTGGACGAAATTATGTATTGATGGTTATTACACGTTCTAAATTCTATTGGATTAGTATTTATACTTCCGCAGGTTTAAATAGTTGCTTCCGCTATATATTTTCTGGATTCTGAATAGATCCTAGATGGCATCTCTTATATGTTTCTGATTTAGTGGATAGGATTATATTTGAGCAATGGATAGAAAAGGCAAATTTGTGGTCCCGTGTATGTATGTTGTAGGTTAAAATGTGGTATTCGAATAGTTGTGTGCTTGTACATGTTATAATATACAGGTTTTATATTTGGGTTTTCGTCTAATTTTAAATAGAACTCTACCGAAATTTCTATAAAATTACTGATTTAAACTTATGAATTCTATTATGAATCTGTCTGACGGAGGGTCCTATATGGTTTAGAATCCGTTCCGTCACACCTGATTTGTCTCTAATCAGTGATTTGAGGTTGTGCCGGAGACGACACCGATATTCTGAAGGATTCTCAATAGAATCAAAGAAGCATCGATCAGGTGCCGTTTGAGAATGCTTAGGACATCTTAGGTGTGTAAGATGAATCGTGAATGTTACTTGTGGATTTTGAATTTGAGTGTTCGAAATATTGACAGTTTGATAAGCGATCACTGTGAATCAATAGATGAATCGTTTGACCCTTTGCTAAGGTGTGGAGCCTTCGAAGGCCGACCTATAGCCGAAATATTATCAATTGGAGATAAATAAGAGTTGTGCTAGTAGCAGCATTCCGGAATTATGACATTGTTGTGGTAAGTCTGAGTACTACCGTTTGGGTTTGTGGATTCATTGGCATATCTGTGAATTTTATGGTTGAATCTTTCGGCCACCTTCAGACCATTATTGTGATGTCCTCATCGATAAATCCAAGGAATCATCGGAAGTGCGAACTTTGTTTGAGGACTGTGTCATGGTTTAAGAAGGTCATTAGTCACGTGTTTGATTGAGGTTAGAATGTGAGGCTCAGTAAGGGAAGATATTGTTTTGGGCATGTGGATCCTTTAGTAGTATGAAGCGGTCTTGGAGATATTTAAGAGTCGGCTAATTGAGGAAAGATTGATCAATGTCCGCAGAGAGTGTAACTTAGAAACAATTGGTACCCATCAGAGTAGGACTTGTGGGGAAAACCTTCTAGGATTGAATGATAAATTGCCAACGATGTCATTTGGGTTGATCCCTGATAGATCAAGTATGTTGCAGTAGAATGTAGTACTTTTGAGGAAGGTTTAAGATTAAGCCTTTCCTGTATCAATTGTGGGTGGTTACCCTTTTGATGAGTGGGGGAGAAGCCCATGATCAGAATTGCTCCAACCGTGGTTTGGAGTTCGCATTTGAAGTCATCACTTCGAGGGTTTATAGGTTTCGCTTAAAAATGTGGTTATTGTCTAGCTGATCCTAAATGACTGAGAGGTTGTCTCGCGGGAGAGATTGCCATGCGGCAGTGCAAGCGGGTGAAATCTGCTTAAGGACCATAGTGGTGAGTTTCAGTGTCAATCAGGAAAAGTCGATCAAGTATTAGCGTGAGTAAAGTTGTTGAAGGATTATACTTACGAAATGTCTCATTAGCCGAGAAGAATATTTTTTGCTGATGATTGAATGTCAGAATTTTCAAACTAGGTACTGCTTGGATAATTGTGGATCGGGCTGACAAGGACAGCCCCGTTTATTGTGAACTTGGGTGATACGACAGAAATGTATAGGTTGGCTCGCTGATGTGCCGACGGGTCAATAAATTGCTAAGTATTCGAGTTTTGAGGTTTTGGTGGTATCTTGTGTCAGCACCGAAATTTTTAGGTAATTGCTTCAATTGTGTTCTCTAGGTTGATAGTAGGCTGATAATTTTGGGCCTTGCCTTAGTCCTATCGATACCCTTAAGATTTTCCTTAGGTTCTCAGCTGCTGGATAATTTAGGCATCTGATATGAATCAATGGTTACGTGCTGCAAAGGGATTCTTAATACTATAATGAATGATTAATCAAAATAACGCAATAGGAGCATATGAGCCCTTAGCTCAGAAATCTCCAAGTGAGACTAAGGTTCCAAGTGAATGATCATCCTCAAGGCTTAGGATGAATCAAAGTAAGGGTCAGTTTGCTCATCTAAGATTTTACATTAAGTTGAAGAGGTAGTCAATAATTAGGCTTATCTTTGAATTTGAATAGACTATCAAGATGCTTCCCGTGTATCGATGATTGAGGAAGCAGGCTTGTGATCGAATTAATCCCTTCTAGTAAATTAAAAGTCTATTTTGTAATATGATCAAACCTAGATTTAAGTAGGAAACCTTTGGTTTGTGATATTGGAATTAGGTTGATTCTTTGGGCTAAGTTTTTTAGGTAAGATCTTTTCTTCAAGAATGTGAAGTAGGAATCGGAAAGAATTTTTCCCCGTTTAAGTAAATTTTAAAGTTTATTAAATTTTGAGGGCAACATTTCTATAAGTAGAGGAGAGTTATAACGTACCGATTACGGAATAATATAATTATGGATAATTGGATTAATATACTCAAGATTAGGCCTAATCTATGTGAAAAAATATAGTTTTGGGACCGTGGAGCAAATTGGCGGCATAGACCCGCCGAGTGCCAGAGGCGGCACCGCGGGCATCCGAACTAGTAGGCCAGTGCCCAAGCGCCAGCCTGAGGATTAAAAACCCGAGATGCTTTCTTTTTGGGCATCTACGGCATTTCTCCCACTAGAAGAGAGAGAGGGAGGGAGAAGAGAAAAAAGATGGAATCTGAAGCTCCCGAGTCCGATTCTGAGCTCGAGCTAGTTAAGAAGTGTAAGATCGGGTCGAGATAAGTGCACCCATATCCTCATCTTTCATTTTCTTACACTTTTGTTTTATTTTTTCGAGTATCCTCATTCTGATACCTGATTAAAGTTATATTACGTATTACCAATGACTTGAGTATGCACATATGTGAATTTCGTGTCCAAATTTCAAGTTTTGGCCAATTTTTCATACCAAAACCCTAACCCTGTTCCCGGATATTTTTACCGATGAATTTTTGGGACTTTTGCCTAAATTGGGGCTAGAATAACATTACTCTTAACTTGTGCATATTAATTCATCGATTGGGTATCCAATTTGGTGATTTATATGGAATTTCATTCGCCAGAACCCTAACCTGCTCCTGGACCACGTTTAACGGATTAAATTGAGTTTTATGTATGTTTTAGCTTGAGATAATGAAAACCCATGTCTTGAAAGTGGATAATTTCCGGTTGGGCATCCGATTTCGCACAAACGGAACCCCATCACTTGCGCAAGTACTATTCACCCGTGTAGGCACTATTCATCCGAGGCAATTAAACAAATTTTTATAAAATTTCACCATATTTAATTGTCATTTAAGTGATATATATATTTGCATAAGCTCAATTGTATATTCCAAAAATTACGTTATGTGCATTTGTGAAGAAAATTTGTGTCCAAAAGCCCTAAAGTCGTGTTTGGCCCGATGTAGTAAGAGATTTCTGATTCTTCCATGCATCATGTTAAATCATGCATATAATTAAAGTCATGCGACGACTTAAGCCCACAAGAAATAATTATCTGTATCTATGTATAAAAATTATGCAAATTATAAGGGAATGCCATAATGTATTAAGTTTGATGAATCGTTCTCCTAGAGTGAGAATAATGTCTTATAAAAGAATATGGAACTTTCCTAAGAATAAGAAATCAATAAGCCTGGATCACGGATTTATATTTCAGATGATAGTATATTTTAACATGCCATTGATATTACAGTAAAAGTTCAAGGATTACCCTGACCGTGTATTGTAGCGGGTGATATTCCTTAGCATACCTAAGGATACTACAGTAGTAGATCGAGAAATGCTCCTGAATTACAGGAGATGCTCTGGTGGTGTATATGTTATTTGGCCCTTAGCATTGGACACTGTCCGCCACGGGACATTAAAGTTGGCGTGGGTAACATCCTAGACCACATGAGACGTTCTGGTAGTGTATCTATTTTCTAACCCAAGGTATCGGGCACCATTTATAATGTGTGCGTTCAAACACATTCCTTTCCTCGATCGGCTATTCCATTAACTGGTAAAGCCTACTGGCATTGATTTATAAAGATAAAGAAATTTATGCATGTGTTTAGAACCCTAAGAGATAAAAGATAAAATACGAAAAATTATTTATATTTCGAAAATGTAAATAATCATGTTTTATGTTATGCATCCTGTAACATGTTCTATTCCTTTTCTTTTGACTTATTTTCAGTATACTGTTTATGTCCTTACTATATTGTGCATTACTGAGCTTTAGACTCACTCCTTACTACTTTTTCCTTCCTTCAGATTAGCACAGGCTTATATCTAATGGGACAAAGTAGTGGCTAGAAGATAGTTAACCGCGGAATCTGAAAGATCATATCGAAGCCTTATTATTTGTGGTTTTGTACATTTAAGAGATAATGTATATATATATTTCTATTTGATATATTGTCATATATTGTAAAAATAATGGATAATCAAATAATATAGTCCACTGAGCATGGATGTATATGTATATGCTTCCGTAGGTTACTATGATTTGTTTTAGGTACCTAGTGGTATCTCTCTGTACCCGATATTGTGTCCGAAGACATAGTGTTAGAGCCACGAAATGATTATGGCAGTTTTAGGATCCTATGTTGGATTGTTATAATATTGGAGTTTGATATTGATGGATTTTTGGATATGTTGAGGTTGTATATTTATTGTATAGGATTATTATACAAGTTTTGTATTTGTTTGGCGGTCGTTTTTCTATTGAAACTCTGCCAAATTTTCAGTAGAAAACTCGTTCCGTCATAGTAAATAAATATATTTTCGGAATTCATTTATCTTTTCTATTTTACTTATTCTTCCTTTAGGTTCTAAAATATACATAAATTCCATTATCTTTGTGGACCTAAGCCAATAGGCCTTACCAATTAATGGTGCGGTCGAATGAGAAAATAAATATGTTTGTTTCTACACATTCTAAAGCACAAATCCACGCAATTTAACACCTTGTAGTGAGCACTATACCTTTAACCCGATATACGATGCCATAACACATGCGACCATGTCCCCCGTGGCCTAGAGGCAGTCATCATACTTCCATAGTAATATCTTAACATATGCTATGAAATATTACCTTCTGAAATACAAATCCTTGATCCAATTTCAATATTACTTATTCTTAAGAAAATTCTATATTCATTCATAAAACATTACTCTCATTCCGGGAGAACGGTTCCTCAAATGCAACATATCATGGAATTTCCTTCTTATATTTCTTATAATTTACATAATTATTATAGATTTACATTTTCACATGACTTGAATTATATGTATGATTCTCATAAAGTATGAAAAAATTAAAAATTCTTACCACCATGAGCCAAACGTGACTTTAGAACTTTCAGACGATAAATCCCTTCATAAATGCATACAACATAATTTTCGAAACATATACAAGATAACATATTTAACGTACATGTGGTTAAACATCACTATTCACGTCTGATAATATTTCTAAAATATATAAAATTAACATATATAAAATATATGTGCATAATTACCAAATATACAGAGTACTCGCGTCGCATCCATAAAGCTAAGGTTGCGGATTTCTAAAGTCAAATCATATATAAATTATAATTAATTCGGATAAAACCAAAGGGGGCACGGGTTAGGGTTTCCACCAAGCATAGTCTCGTATAAAACTACCAAATCAGATAACCACTTGATAAATTAACATGTTCAAGGCATACGAAACAACATTCTAGAGCCAATTTATACAAAAATCACAAAATAAATGGTAAAATCATTTGGGGCGCGGGGTTAGGGTCCTATGTTCAAAAATCGGTCAAAACTAAAAAAATCGGACATGAAATTAAAGTATTTACATACTTAAGCCATGGGTAATACAAAATATAAACTTAAACAAAAAGTACGAAGAACGACAGAGGAGGATAAGAGTGTCATTGCCTCAACCCGATCTATCACTTCTCCAACTAGCTCCAAGCTAGATTCGAACCCGACAACCTCAATCTCTCCTCTCTCTTTCTCCCTCTCTCTCTCTGTCCCTGTCATTGGAAGCTAAAAATTGCAGCAAACAAAACCCTCGCAGGTTTTTATATCGCGAGATCCAACACCGCAAAGCCGCCTCTGGCGCCCAGTGGGCTCCCTTCTCCACTTCAACCTACGTTCCCGAAACCTAATTTTTTCACGTGTATTAAGCTTAATTTTAATTATATTACCTTAATTATCTATAATTATAATATTCAAAAACTGATACATTACAATAATCATAGCAAATAACGATCCGGTTAAATCTCTTAGACGATATCATATTATAAGATCCAATGTCATATCACAAAATTACAACCGTCACCATATTCGTGTGGAACATATAATATCATTCGGATCCAAATCTCATTTCTCATATGCTGAAATTAAAGAAAATATCGAAACCAAAACATATAAATATAAAATATATTCTGAGGTTTAACACATTAATACGTATGACACATTACTATCACCAATCAGTAAGCCAAACGATGTTACTCAAATTATAGTCCACGCAAATACATGCAAAAATACAAAGTATACACGAAATCAAAGAATCAAATATTCATAATACCAATTTAAAAAAGGGATACCAATTTAAAAAAGTGCGACACCTACTCCTGGTAGCCTTGAGCTAATCCATTTGTAGTTGAGGCTAGCAGGTTAGGCCACATATGCACTCTGTATCCCATAGGTAAGGTTATTCACTATGTTTTATCATCTGCGATTTTGGGTGCACCTCAAATTTAGTTTTATATAATAAGACGTTCGAATATATTAATTTTTCGTCAATTTATTATGATAGTTCTCATCAAAACGTATGGGGCTGGTCGACTACATCAAAACTCACCTTCCTGTTGGCGGAAAGGAGATCACATATCACATGTCCCCGTCGGGAGAGGCACCACAAATAGCAAATGCCTCGGATCACAAAGCGACCTCTAGGGTCTCGGACCATCATGGTCCCACAAAGCAACGAACACATCCCCCAACAATGTACATGTGGACTAATGCAAGGTCTGATTCATAGTTCCACAGCATACAGATATACAAATATAGATATATACTGTTCGGGTGTCCAAAAATCTTCCAAATTACGAATAGCAGTGTAAAATTACCAAACAACCAGTAAAACTTACATGCATGTACACAATAAATAGACAAGCTGCATAAAAATAACATACATATAAATGAAAATCTCCAAACAGTACCGAAATATCATCAGACACGAAATTAGACCCAGGATAAAACTAAATGATACTTGCTTCAACTTTATTCCAAGCAAACTTGCCGAAAGGATGCTCCAAGGTACCCAAATCAAGCAATTCTCTCCTGCCGGCCCACACCCCTTTCTCTATCCTCCCTTTTTCTCTCCTGCGTTGCGTGTGCCTCTACCACTCTCTTCATCCTCCTCCTTCACCGACACACCTTCAGCACAGGTGACAGCGATGACCACGGTGGCAGCACCCGATGATGACGATGGCGATGACGACGGACGGCGGCACATGTAGCTGTCGGCGGCTTCCTCTCTTTGTTCACCGTGCCTCAACCTATTTTGTGACGATTCAACCGATTACTCTCAAAATCAGCACATGCAACCCCAAAATCAGCATCCACAAGAAAAATAGAAAGATTTACTTGTCTCGATTTCACCAATTTTTTCCAACGGCGAAAAATGGACGGCTGTTGTCTTGCTTCGATTCAATATTTCTCCCTCTACATACGATGGAGCACAAAATGGATGATAACATCACGGAGAGGGCTTCGACGACTTCCATTCTCGACATCAACACGTCTGGCGACGATAGCGGCGGCAGCCGCACCGGTCTCCCTCTCTCTCCTCTTTTCTCCCCTCTCTTCTTCTTCCCTCTTTTCTCTTTCCCATAAACCCTTGATTCTCTTTCTTTTATTATTATTATTATTATTATTATTATTATTATTATTATTATTATTATTATTATACTTTAAATATTAGTGGACTAGGAGCTCTACAAAATATTAAAACATAAGCATGTAAAATTAGCATTAAACGCCTAAAATGGTCATACAAGCCACAGCCAAAAGGGGCATTTTTGTCCCTCTTTCTTGAGCAATTATATAAATTAGCCTACACAATATAAGACTTACAAATATGTACTCTATGAAGAGATTGGCATGCAAAGTTTACATTTGGGCCCCTATGGGTTCGTGCCAGGCCACGGTAAAAGAGAGGATATCCTACTCTTTCATCTACTAGCATAATATATCATGGTTCTCATCTTTTTACATCATAAACCTATGATTCCATAAATCTAACTCAAGATTTATTCAATTAACATGTAGATTGGATTGAGACAACTACAAAATTATGATAAAAAAAACTTATAATTATTATGCTAGAAAACTTAAAATTAAGATTTTGAAGAAAGATAAGAAAGAAATCACAAATATATCAATTTTAAGTATATGGATAAATTTTTCTCAAGGGGCCAAATTGAAGGTTTAAAAAATAGATACAATATAATTTATTTAACATATTAGAGCCAACTTTAATAGCTTAAAAAATATCCAATTACACGAAATAAAAAAATTGCCAAAAAATAATGAATTTTTCACTTACCTTGATTTTCTTCTTCAACAACCAAAAGCACAATCGACCTCTATTATCTCAACAGCCATGACTTTTTCTCCTCAAGGAAGGCACAAAACTTCCTCTTCTTTCTCTTCAAATGAGGACACGGTATAGAAAAGTAGGAGACAAGAGCCACTATGATTTCTAGCACTAGATTCCTTCTCCATTCTTCTTCTTTCTTCTTGGCATGACTTATTCTCTATGGGGAAGGCTGCCATGTTCTCTGTTTCTTTTGCTCTCAAAATAACATAAAATGATAAGGGAAAATTAGGTTAGCCTAGGGAAAGAGGGGGAGTTAGCTACACTAACAAAAGAAGGGAGAATTTTAGGGTTTAATGCTTACCAAAGAAGAGGCAAGCCAAATAAGAAGTTGCAACTAATGGGGATTGTTTTCTAAGTTAAAATGCAGCTCAATTATGCAAGAAAGGATGTTGAAAGACGAGAAAACAGGGAGGGCCTATAGCTGGGGTTTGGGGCATTTTAGCTTTTTTGGCCAACCAAAATTTCCTAGGTTTTGCCTCATCTGATTTTCACATTTTATTATATTATTTTAATTATTTTTCAATATATAATTATACTAAAATATATTTAATATATTTATATTTATAATGAATTCTAATTAGTAAAATGATACACTCAAAATATTACTTACAGCTGTTGAAAAAATTGATAAAATACCCACCAGTCTACTTCTTAAATCTAATTATACTAGGATCTTTATGAAATTAGTCTAAGCCTTCATACAAATTTTTGGCTTCAAAAGAGATCTGCACTATTATTTCTATAATTAATAACCAATCCAAAAAGAAAATACTAGAGTGTTAAACATACAATCCCAAAAGCTAAATCATTCGTAGGTCTGCCCCACATGACGTCCAGCATTCTCCTTTCTCTTCTCTTTTATGAGAGCCATACCCATGCAAGCAGCTCATCTTCTTGCCCTAGCAGCCAAGACCCAAGGTATTCTTATTGCTCCAAAGGCAGCAGCCCAGAGCAACACACAAAACAACTGATACCCGATTCAGCAGCTATTCAGAAGGACGAAATCCAGTCTCTGAAGATCACCCAAAGTCCAGTTCCTGTTCTAGGTAGCTTCCTGAGCCAGAAGAATCATAGTGTGGACTGGTGATCGATGTACTAGTTTATCAGTAAGCTGCTGTATCCACTTTTAAAATTTTACACAGAAAGAAAGAAACAGAAAATGTGGCAAAATGGTATAAACCCAACAGAAACAGCAGCATTGAAATCAAGTGAAGAATCTTCCACAAGATTTCCATCGAGTACTTGGAAATCACTGCATGATTGTCTTCAGCCAGGTACAACCTCAAAACAGTTTGGTCAAAATTGTCATCAAACCACCTTAATAGCAGGAGCTTAATGAATCGCCACAAACAGCAAGATGACTAAAAGGAGGTTGCTATTAGCAATCTGGAACTCCTGGTCTCATCTCTTCAGTTATAACTGCCTAGTCACCAACAAAGTACATATCAAGTTGCTAAAATCCTTTCATCAGTGAAGTGCCATATCCAGTTGTTACTTTCAGAGATTCCTAGATCTCAATCCCATTTTATTTGACGCTCTACCAAGCCTTCCACTTACCAGTGTCCACTGTGGTAATCAGCAGATACTCTGACAAATGATTAATTCCATCAACAATAGAATCATCAACATTCAAAATCAGAATGAAAGCTTTAAAATATTCTGTCCTTTGCAGTGACAATAACCAACCTCATCATTTTCCTAAGCCTTAACCTTATCCCTTCACCACACCCCCTCTTCCTCCCAATCCCTTCACAACACCTCTTCTTCCACAACAACCCTCTCCACCATCCCAGAGTCGCTGTCACAATCTGTCATCAGAAAAAACATGGCCACAAAACATATTTGCCAACATGGCACCAAGAACCAGATAAGTTTGAAGAGAGATCAATGCCATTCCTTATCATCATAATCCCAAGAGGGTAGTATTGACCCTTGGCACCAAAAATCACAATGGAGCTGGCTGAATGTTCCACCAGCACAAATAAAGGTTCATCAACATCTCTTGTTACAGCATATTAAGAACTGATGGTGCACTCATCAGTCAGCACCCTATAACTTAGGAGAACCAATATTCACCAACGTGCAGTGAGCCACCCCTAAAACCCCCTCAACTTGACCGGAGCAACAAACAAGCTCAATATACAGAAGCAGAAAAATATATATATAAACACCCTCCAACTTGCACCACACATATCAGCACAGTTGAGGCCCTACATCTTACCTTCACCATTACACCTCCAGAAACCATTCAGAAGGAAAGAAGAGAAGAGAGAGAGAGAGAGAGAGAGAGAGAGAGAGAGAGAGACCATCACTACAGACCTAGCAATGCACCATATTGCAAGCACTGCCGACAAACAACCTCCTACTCCTTATTTTGCCTTACCCTTCATCATTGCTACCTAAGTGATTACTCCCAAAGTGTGTGATGTGGAGAACTGGGCAATCACATGGCAGCATTAAGGGCATTACTATAGTAAAATTACGAAAAAACGAACAATTAGGTTGGTCAGCATTACTAGGGTTTCTGTTGGCTATATAAACTGACCAAACTCCAAACAAGATTTCCTTCAGTTATTTTGGAAATTGTGAATACACTTCGCAGCCAAAAGCTTGGGACCTTTCAGGTACTTTCTCAGCAATCCTAAAATTTGCTCAGGGTGTATTTGGGTTGATTTAAGGTCATTTCAATGATTCTACTTCAAAGGTTCATTGTTCAACTTTTCATTCCATTCGTTGTTGATTAATGAATCATCTCTTTCTATCTATTGCTCGTTATATTGTGTTCTTTGCACTACAATGTGTTATTCGCAGTTGACTGTGGCATTGGTTGGAAACAAATCAGGTTTGGACTTGATATCAAATCCTAAGACTGGGTGCCTATTAATTGGTGCTTTCATTGAAAGCATTTCATGGAAGAAAGTGATCAACAAGACCATGATTTCCTGCAACTGCAGCATTTTTGTTTCAGAAAGTCATGGATGCAAGTAGTGTGCCTAATTTTGCAGTAACTGTTCCAAATACCAATGAGGCTCATGGCTTAAGTGGGAAAGCACAAGGTGACTTTGCGAATTGATTATGGATCATCATAAAACTTGGTCAACTACAGTATCGTATGGAATATTGGATTGCAAGGGGTTTCCACGCAACCATTTGAGGTAAGGATTGCTAAAGGGAAGAAACTAAAGTGTGATGAAGTAGGTAGGATGTGAGGATGAATGTGTATGGGGCCTGGAATGTAGCAACTTATATGTTTTGCCTTTAGCCAGATTGTGGTGCACGATAATGCATGGTTAAGAGCCTTGGGAACGTGAAGATGAGTTTTGATGCTATGAGGATAAAGTTCAAGCTAAAGGGTAAGAAGCAGGTATGGACAACACTATCACTAAAGAAGATCTGGCTCTCCAAGGCAAACATGCAAGAGAAACTATATAAAGGATGTGCCTAATGCTTCACAATGATGGTGACAAGAGCGAGAGGAGCTGAAGGAGGGAACGAGGTTGAAGAAGGGTTAGATGCAGAACTGCAGCAGCTAACATTAGAGGTTAGACATATTGTAGGGAACCACAAGTTTTAGAAATGCCTAAGGCACTACCGCCGACGAGGCAATATGAGAAATGAATCTCGCTGAAGGATGAGTCCAAATTGATAACTGGACCTCCGTACTGTTATGCTCATTTCCAAAAGGGAGAAATTGAGATGCAAATGGAAGTAATGTTGAAGAATGGGTTAATCAGGCCAAGCACAAACTCATTCTCATGACAGGAGTTGCTAGTTCGGAAAAAGAACATAACCTGGCAATTTTGAACAGACAGACAACCCTTGAATGAAGCCATAGTGGAGGACTGGTTTCTTATTCCCTATGTAGATGAGATGCTTTACGAGTTGTACAGGGCTGATCTTTTCTTTAAGTTGGATCCGAGGCCAGGTGACCGCCAAGTCAGTGTGAAAGAGGAGGATGTCCACAAGACTGCTTTCAGAACTTACTCAGGTATTATGAGTATTAAATTATGTCTCTTGAATACGCAATGCCCTTCTACCATTCAGTCCGACATGAACACGATCTTCAAGCCATATTTCAGGAACTTCATAGTGGTAATCTTCGACGATATCCTCATCTACTCAAAGACCATGAAAGATCACAAACAACTAGTGTTGATCCTCAAGGTACTTCAACATCACCAGTTTTTCAAAAAAATGTTTGTGTGAATTTGTGCAAAGACAGTTGGAGTATCTAGGGCATATCATCTCTGAGGAAGGAGTGAAGGTTGATGGGCGGAAGGTTGAGGCAGTGATGGATTGTACACTACTGAAGGATGTGTTGGCTTTTAGGGGCTTCTTGGGGTGATCAGATTCTACTTGTGGTTTGTCAAAAAACTGACTGATTGCTATGCTGTTTACTGCCATGCTTCAGAAGGACTACTTCAAGTGGAAAAATGAAGCCAACCATGCTTTTGAGGATCTAAAGAGGGTTGCGACCAAGGCACCAGTGTTCACTCTAAACAATTTTGAGAGGAAGTTCAAGGTCTATACAGACGCGAGTGGAAAAGGGATAGGAGCAGTGCTTTGTTACAACAAGGCAGCTCACACAGACAAAAGGTAGCAATCAAGGAGCTGATTTAGCAAAATATAGTAGTTAGTAGAGTAGGTAATCAACTGTAAAGATTGTTACAAAAATTTTTAGTTGTTGGTTTGTTAATTTAGCATTGTGTGGCTAAGAAGTGTTAAAACAAGATGGTAGGTGATTATTGGACTAGAGCATTAGTATAATAACCTTGCAGCTGAACTATGTGTGTGTGTGAAGAAATTGAATGAAATAATTAACTCTTCTGCTAGTCTGATCTCTCCTCTTCTGATCTATCTTCTGCCTCATTTCTTTTCAGTTATGTCTCTATCCCTCAATTCATGATCAATAATTAAATAAAACACTAAAAAATTACCAATTCACTTACAAAAATAGTAAACTCCTATTTCTTCTTTCTAGAACACTGCTCCAGATAATCCCTCTTCTAGCCCTCGATGAATCTGGACAACTCCTCCACACACCATCCTTACACGGTTACAGAGAAAGAGAGTGTGTGAGTTCCAAGACTTTGTAACCCCCCATCCCATAAATTCAAAATTTTCTAACTTTTCTAGTTTTTTCCCTCTTTAATCCAATAAAGATTTATCCCAGTGTTGCTGGTCCTCCAAAATTATCTAGTTATCAAGATACACTTTAATGAATTTGACCACCCTAAGGTTAAATTAAACACTTCACATATTTTTGTAACTTTAAAAAAATTTAGCCATGCATAAAATACAAACAATAATATGGAAATAATTCAAATAGAAATATCCAGAATATGACATTGTTAGTGTCAGGGTTGCTGTGAATACAATAAGAGGACAATTGCTCCTTCCTTCCTTTTCCTCTTCATTATGTAGAATATAAAATCTGAACAATAAGGGCAGAGATACAAGATTTTAAAGCATAATAACAACATATCAATTATGCCATGATTTAAGTTAATCATATCTTTGCCTAGTATACTAATTTCCTCAACACACTCAAGCATCCCTTCATTGTCAGTGGTATAGCATGGGCATTTGTGGATAAAGTTGTTATGCTTCACAGAATTCCAAAGAGCATTGTAACCAACTGGGTAAGCTACTCATAAGTTTTTTTTCTGGCAAGAGTTCATTGCTCAGCAAGGTAATAAATTAGATTCGAGTTCGTCCTACCACCCACAGAACAATAGGCAAACAAAAGTAGTAAACAGGATGTTGAAGCAATAGCAAAGGAGGTATTGTCATGATAAGTAAGCCAGATGGTGGGAATTATACCCTGGGCAATTGGTATAACATGCCACATCATGCCTCTAGTTACCAGAGTCCCTTTCAGGTCATATACGGAAGGCTACTGCTGATGTTAAGCATGTATGAGAAGGGGACAACACGAAATGAATAAGTGGAACATGAGTTGTTGGCCAAGGACGGCATCAAGGGACAACTCCTACAGGTGGAGGAGTTGGAGAAGCAACATTGGTAGATAAGAAGATACTAAGATCTTGAAGGGGGGGGGGATGTGACTTTTGAACCGAAGGAGTATGTATATCTCAAGCTCCAACCTTATCCTTGAAGAAGGAATTTAACGTCAAAATCTCCCAAAGATAATATGGACAATTTAAGAAATTGGATCTGATACAAGAAGTGGCTTGCAAACTATATATACCATCAACTTCCATGCCCACGACCAGTGTTCCATCTAGCCGTTTTGCCAATGAAGGTGGCAACCCTAGTTTGATTGTGGATAAGCTACCCACCTTCAGTGACAAGGGCAAATGTTGAAGCGGAATGAAGCATTGCGCAGCAGATGTTGAAGCGGAATGAAGCATTGTGCTATTAAAAAAGGAAAGGATGTGGAGGCACCAAAAATGGTAAGTACTCTTGCAATGGAGTGGGGTTCTGGAAGATAATGCAACCTGGGAGGAGTCAGATGACTCAGTGAGGAGGTTTCAGGATTTCAACTTTTAGGATAAGAAATTCTTGACGAGAGGGGGATGATGAGGACTCTATGTTGAGTAGTGGTCGGATTGTAGTGAGGGGTCCATCAGTCAAATTACTGAGACCAAACAACATCAAAACACTAAGCGATGGATGTCTCACGGTGTAGAACTTCTCAATGTCGAACCACTCCATGTTGAACCCAAGTGAACTACTGAGCAGCGGACCCAGCTCAATGTCGAACTGTGCAGTATCACAAAAGAGCTTCGTGGACATGGCCAGTACTGAGTTACACTGGCGAAATCACCAAGCACTGTGAGGCCCAGGTTCAGACCATGTGGCTAACAAACTCACTGGTTACTCCTAAAGTGTGCAATGTGAGGGAAGCTATTAAAGGACAATATTGTAATAAAATTAAGGCCAATGACTTAATAGGGGGATTAGCATCATTAGAGCTTCAGTTGGCTATATAAGCTGACCAAAAATCAAATTAGGTATCCATTCATTTATTTCATAAAATGTAAAAACATTTGGCAGCTGCAAGCTTGGGAACATTTTGGGTATTCTCTCGGCAATAGTAGAATTCCTTCTAGGTATGCTTGGACTAAATTATGATTAATTTTGTGATTCTACTTCAGAGGTTTGTAGCTTTTAACTTATAATTCCATTTAGTGTTGGTTAATGAGTATCTCTTTCTATTTATTGCTTGCCATTATAATGTGTTCTTTGCATTATATTGTGTTATTCAGGATTGTCATTTGTGGGTTGTAAATGATTAGGGTTTGGACCAAATATTATCCTGAATCTAGGTCCAATCAAAAACCCATGTAAAAAAGCATTCTGCTCTTCTCCAAATTCTCCAGTATAAAGATGGAAAAACTGCTGCAAAGCGAGAACAACATATAGAAAGGTCGCTTTCACATAACACACCCAGCCATTTAATCCAAAACCAAAAACCTACCAATTATTTCTAAAATCAAAAAATCATTTGAATCAACCTCTAGGCAATTACATATCCAGAATGCAGATTCAATTGAATCACAGATAAAAATGCAGAAGCTTTGTCCCTAAAAAACCAGTTTTGACCGATAAGGCAGGAAGACTGCCAGTGCTGTTAACAATACTCCCCAACTAACCGATGCATAACCCTAATATCACATTAGCATCCTGGCTTGGCAGCAACTCTTCTCCTTTTATCCACAGGAATTGTTATCTTAAATTCTAATTAAGGGCCTCTGGTATACTGCCTCTTTTTTTTTTCAACAAATGTCTTTTTTTTAAGTAATTTTTTTAGAAATCGTTACTATAAGCTCTCTTTTAGTAACTAATGATGCCTATAGAACTGGTGTATAGCAGTAGGGTTCTCTACGGTTGAGAGCGATAACCTGGAAAATAGAAGAAGGAAACAACGACTAGATCAGGTTTGCAAGCGGTTAAGTGAAAAAAAAAAATCAAAAACAAAATTTAAATCAAATAGGACTCTTCACCATGTCGAAGATCAATATTATCTGTCACGGAGAAGAAAAAAAAAAAAGCCCATGTCAACATACTCTAGGAGACATTCAATTACAACAGTCCTCTTTTTGGTGTTGTTTGTTAGCAAGAAACTACAGAGCCTTTTCAACTTGATTGTGTTGTTTCTCTCTCTCCATCTTTTCCGCTTCATACTTCCTCAATCTTTCATTCCATTTCTCCTGCAACAGTCGAAAACCAAACCAAAGTTCATGGAAAAGTATCAAACACATGCAATTAAACAAGAGCAAAGGAAGAATACCAAAAAAAAAAAAAGAATTGAAGTTGTTAAGTTGGGGGAGGGTGGTTCAAACCTTGTAGCCCAATTCGACGCGGTGCATGACGAAGAAGCCGAAGATGCCGCCGAGAATGGTGCCAGCGATGATCCGAACATAGCCCCATCTGGCCGAACGCACCGTCTTCATTATCGCTCAGCTAGCAGGAAGCGGGAGTATCGAATTCCACAACTTTTTTGGGGGGTATTTTTCTTATTGTTTATGTAATTTTTTCAAACTAATTATTAAAATAGCTGTGTTCTTCTGTCAAGTGGCGGTAGGGCTGACAATTTCGCATCGACAAATCGTCCCCTCCCACGAGTTCTGTATACATGTCAAGTAACTTTTGAACGTGTAATCCTAATTTCTGCTCTCTACACAATTCAATGCTTACTCGTCCGGCTCTATCAATCATTTTAATCGTTCCAGTTGATTGATGACTTCTGTCCAATTTTCTATCCACAGCGGATTTTACAAATAATTCTAATTTTTTCCCTTGTTTCCTTCAGAGTATTTTTCTCCCTTTTTCCTCTCTCAAAGTTCTCATCCGTATACACTCTGATCTTATCTCTTTCACCTTTCTTAAATTTCCTAAACATCAATTGTTTAACCAAGAAAATATTCCTAAAATGATACCATAATTATGCTAAATTATATGTAATTATTGATTTGTTAGGGTCGCATAGTTACCAATTTTCTATTAATATATTAATTACAAAAAATATTTGTAATTTATTAAAAATTAAAAAATTGACAAACTACGTATAAAAAAATTATTTCAAAAAATGATTCTAAAATTGGGTGAAAGATATATCAAAACTTAGTTGTAGATTTTCATTATCTACTTTTAGTATTGTGTATTTCATCGTCATTTAAATGTAGTTGATTATATATTGGGTTAATGTTTAAGATGTTCAATCAAATTATTGATATATATTTATTGAACTATTTATTAAAATATAAAATCTTCATAATTAAAAATTCATTTAAAATATTTATTATAATTAAATTATTAGTTAATAGCAATCGAATCACTTGTAATACACGATATAATTAAAGAGGGTTATTGAGCATGTGCTAAAACAGGTCATCTAGATAGTGTTCTTAACGGGTAATGCATAAAACTATAATTGATCGCTAAAAATTTTTACGAGTTGCTTGAAAAATGCAAACAATATTATAATAGACGATCGTGCATGTATATAAATTTTTCATCTATTTGAAGGAATGTTATTCTAGAAAAAAATTTAAAAATTATATTTACTTGATATATCTATCTTTATTTCAAAATTTAAACAAAATAAATATATATATATAATTTGAGTTTAACTTGTCTTGCATGTCTCCATAATGAACTATATGAGGCCACAGGAGCCCAATGCAATAAGAATTGAGTGTGCATTGTGTATTCTTCAATTATGGGCATAAAATAGAATACAAATAAATTGATACAACCCCCCTACTATAAGAGAACTAAATCAACACATGCTTTACTTATTATTATTATTATTATTATTATTATTGTTATTATTATTATATTTTATTTACTTATTTATTATTAATATTTTATTAATATTTTATTATAATATTATTTAATATTATTATTCATTAGTAATACTATTATTTATTACTAATTATTATTAATATTTATTAATATCTATTATTTCTCCCATTTTTTATTATTATTTGTCATTTATTATAAATTATTTAATACCTATTATTATTAATAATATTTATTAATATCAATATATCATATTATTTATTACTATATTAAATCCATAACTATATAATCCAAGTCAAAATATCGAAATGTTATACATACCATATAGTTTAAATGGATTGAAGTAACCACTTAGACTGAGGAATTCACTAGTCTGATACACCAACATCAACTTGTCTAAAAATATGGGCACAGTCAGATAAAAATTATTATAATAATTGTTTTTCATTAATTACGCATCGATCATTATACAAATTATAATGATTTTGTAGTTTATGTGAAAACTATACTCAAATAAGATTGTCCAGTGGTTGCTCCAATACTACTTTAATGGTGTAGAAATTTAACACAACTAGATATCAATGATATGTATTCAAATGAGTGACATTACCCACACCATATGCTTCAACAATTTAGATTTCTTCAGCCCATTCTAATTCATCCTATTTTGTAATAAGCTCGAAAAAACTACCTTAATATTAAATTGTTTCTAAAAATTACCAAATAGAAATTTCCATGTTTGGATCTACCCGTTGCTTTCTTCTGTAATTACTTCAATTTAATTTTCTATTGATAAAACTAAGAGAGTGAAGGGCTCAAAGCCAGCCTATTATATTAATTTTGGTTTCAATAGTAAGTATAAGGAGTAAGAATTGAGTTATTAATACTTTTTAAGCATTGATATAACCAGGCTTGCACCTTAATCAATGACATAATAAAATTAAAGTAGAAAATGAGATATTTGACACAATATTTTGTTTAAGCTCAATCTGCCCTATGTCTCATCATGAGTGTAAGTGAGAGTGTATTATCTCTAAATTCAAATTTAAAATGTTTGTCATATATCATGTAGCTTACCTCTAGGGGGAGGGGGCTTATTTATTTATTATTGTGTGGTTTGTTTTTGTTTACAAATGTGGTGGGAGAGAGCGTTACATGAATGTTATTGTCGCGAACATCACTCAATCTGCCTCAAACTAATCATTTGAAAAAAAAAAATTAAATTATAAATGATCATCATTAATTTGTTATAAATAAGATATCTATAATAAATATCATCTCCTCAAAATAAGAAAAAACATAAATATCAATTATATTATACAGTCTCAATAAAATATCTAAAAATAATATAAGAGTTTTACAATCTCTTATTATGAAACTTTTAAATTTTAAAATTGTCTCTACTTGAAATCTCCATAATAATATATAATCTCTTATATCTCGCTATCAATCTCATCTATTCTAAAGCCAAAAAAATACAATAATGACATAAATACCAAATAAGTAAATAATTATATCAAATATATACAAAATTAATAATAACATGTAATAAATTAATAATTATCTAAGACGTCATATCACATTACAATCACAGCATCAAAAGTTATCAAATGACTAAATATTAGGAATACAATTAAGATTCTATCGAATATGAATAATAATAAGAATATAAGTTCCATTAAACTTATCTCAACAAAGATTCAACTATATAATATATCTCAAATAACTTTTTCAGATTTTATATATAAGGTACGAGTTTTAAATTTTAAATTTTAATTATAATTAATTAAATAAAGATAAATAAAATTAAAGTGAAATATAAAAAATTAGATCAAAGTCAATTTTAGACCAAGTCACATTAAGTTAAAGGTTGCTTGACTGGCATTTGACGCGTGTACATGCTTGTCCTGGAAAGAGAGGTTACACCTGACAAACGCCTAACTAGAGTTCAAATATATTTTCTAATGTATTAGCGCCTGATACATGCATAAGAGATGCTCGAGTGCACTAAGACAGAATGCTAGTGCTTGATGAGCACCTGATGTAACGTTCGTGTGCCACTGTATTTAGCCGCACACCCGATACGCCCCTAACATGCACACGTGTGCAAACTTTGTTATATAAGTCATATCCAATTGATTTTCAATCATTTTTTATCAGATTTTGAGAGATGAGATAGAAGAAGAAGAGTGAGAGAAGAAGTTAGAAAATGCCAATTAAAATGATTTCAAGTAAGATTTTGGTAAATCTGAAGTTAAGGCGAGTGTATCCCAAACACTTCTTCATTTATTGCTAATATTTTCTTACTTTCTTAAATATTTATTATATCAAATACTCATATATGATATATTTTTATATCTAGGTTATTTATACTTCACATACATAAATTTCTATTCCCATTCTTTGCAATCTTTATGAAATTCATATTCTTAGTTCATATACTTTATATTGTCAACTTATTTCTCTATAATTTCATCCACGCATGTGCTAAAATCATATTTAAATTGTTATTGTATACTTTAAATTCATACATAATATTCCTATATGTTTAAATGTACTAAATATATATTTTATATATCTTGAAATTTCATCTAATTATCCCTACATACATGATATTTTTAATGAAAAGTTAAATTGAAAAACTTTATTCATTTTTCTATAATATTGCTCAAAAATCTTATAGTATAAAATTAAATGTTTTAAATTAAGTAGGTCCAAATTTTTATTGAAATATTTAAGCATTGCATCATAAGAAATTGAAAGAATTTAAAAAAAAAAACTCTATAATTTGTTAACAAATTAAGAATATTTTCTCCAAAATAAAAAAATATAGAGATTATGAAAAATTATGTCATCACAAACTCAAACCTAGGCAGAACTAAATAATTATAATTTATAAAAATTAAAATATAAAAATAATATAGCAATAATCAACAAATCTCAATCCCGAGCGTGAGAAAATAAATGTCCATATGACTCAAAATGTTAATCATAATAAAAATAACCCGCACAAGATCCCATCGGATAATCATTCAGATAATATAATAAATACAACCTGCTCCACAAATGTTACAAGAGAAGTAACAAACCAACAATAACAACATAACCAAATGACTGAATAATCTAACTGTTCTTAATACATAAGCAATGGCCTACATCCAGCCAATCTTAATACCTAAAATATATCTGATATAAATTTAGTCTAAAAAAGAAACTAAACTCACCAAAATAGACAAACGATGATTACATTATGTCCAAACTTTTATAATATATTCAAACTCACTAATCTGAAAGTATAAGAATTAAAAATGTGAGTCTAAAATTTAGTAAATATCTATATCATGTAATAAATAATAATATTCAAAATTAGAGGGAGAGTCTATAAACACATTCAAAATGTGTAAAAGATACAAATCCAAAAACCTAATATTGAAAGTTTGAAGGTAATCTCATACTCAAAATATGATGGGTCCTGGAACCCAAGGCCTAAAATTACAATCACAGGCTCAAAGCATCGCAGGAGAAGGCTAGCCCAAAAGGCCCACAAGCCAAATCAGGCCCAAGTGACCAATCCGTTTCCGAGCGCCTGAAGAGTGAAGTTAAGCGACAAAGACACTAGCCATCCGAGAGGACGCTGTGATCCATTGAAGGACGAGGACCGCCAGAAAAGCCAAAATAGCCAAGATGCCAGCTCAGATGACTTGCACGGCGTGCACTACCACAAGCGACCAACGGCTTCTGACGCGCCGTACCTGCAGGCCATGCGCCCCTGAGCGCCGTATCTGCAGACTGTGACAGGTGTCCCTGTCACAGCCGCACCTACAGTAGTGACGATGGTGGCAGGCAGCCCTGATACGCCAACGCCACGTGTCGTCTCCCTTACGGCATCACATTCCTTATAAATACCACATTTCAGCTGCTAAGAAAGGGTCCTGATTCTGAATCCATCTGTTTACGCTCGAGCGAGAATCCTCAAGAGAAAAACTAAGGCAAAGAGAAAAAAGTGACGAGAGAAATCTGTTTTCCTTATGCTGTAATACCCTGAGAAGGCGAACAGCTTCCCAGGCATTCTTTGTATCTTTCCACCACAATAGTGAGATTTCTCAGACTTCCTGTCCGCTGCCGTGGTTTTTCACCCCTCATCAGATTAAGGAGTTTTCCACGTAAACCAACGTGTTCTCCCACTGTCCCTATACTTCTCTTTCTCCATTCGAGTTCTGTTTACTTTGTGTTGCTCATATTTGTCCGTCCGCTCGTTCAAAAGGCCGCTCGTGCTTTGTCTGACGTACGGCCAGATTCTCAGGACGCAACAAAATATAATCCAAATCGAAACATAATCCCATTGGAATGTATTCTAAAGGAAACGTGGTTTGAAACAAAATCATATAATCCAAATTATATCATAATCCATATATAATATATACAGAACGAAATACAATTTGAATCAAAATCACATACGAGTGAAACATAAATCAAAACGAAATCATATAAGAATGAAATATATTTCACAACAAAATAACATATCCAAATGTATGAGACTATTTAAAATCTCATTCATAGACAAACTTGCGAATCTCAAATAGAGTCTATATGTAAATCAATTAAAAAACATATCAAAATATAAAACATGTATGAAATTAGAAAACTAAAGACCAAAAGACTAATTTAAGAAAGAAAAAATATATACTCCCAATAATTTTAAACTATAGCAACCACTATTTAGATCTATAGGTAGTACGACCTATATACGTTCTCCTATGACAATGAACATACTCATTGTATTTTACCACCTGTGGTATTTGGTGCAATCCTTAAATTTGGTCTATATATTATAACGTTTGAACATATTAAATTATATTGAATTACCTTACAATAGTTTTCATTAAAATATAAACGACAATAATCATTTGTATAACAAAGCCTTTTTCATGCCGGTGGAAAAAGAGTCAGAAAGCTTTTCCCATTCGAAAAGGCTCACAAAGCTCTCCCTATCGGAAGAGGGTCACATATCAAGTCATATCACAAAGGTAAAGTTCTTGAACCACAAGCAGCGATATATGTATACCAATGAATGGCTCATGTAAGTTTTCAGGACTTTTTTCATACAAATATACCGATACATAAATATAATATCTCAAATATTTATCCATTTTTTTATAAAATAAATAAAATTCTCAAATATTAGTGAAACTCCAACAAAATTCCAAAACAACCGGTAAATAAGATATGAATGTTTTAAGGTCCAAATATTTAATTTATAGTAATTATGATTAATTATGCAAATATAATTAAAATTAATGTCAAATGATATAGAAAATTGAGTTAAAAAGTTAAAATTTGATAGGATGATTTGGCGCTTAAAAGAAGCCCGACCCACGCTTAAGTACAAAAATCTGAGGGGTAAATGCTTGAGAGACACCTGATTGGCGCATGAGCGCTCGTTGACAGAATATTCACGCTTGAAGCATGCTCGAGGGATGCTCAAGTGTAGTGGTAGATTGCTCGTGCAAGACGCTCACCCGAGCAGTGCTTGAGCATTGTAGTTCAATAGCATGGTATCTGGCACGAGCCTGAATGGCGTTCGAGCGCAACTCAATATATAAGAGGACCTCCGACTCATTTTTGTCATTTCTTCGGACAATTTGAGAGAGGAGGGGGAAGCTGTGATGACCCGAGCCTGAGTCCCCTGACCTAGCCTGAACCAATTCTACAAAAAACTTTGAGATTATCGAAATTATCAATTATCCATCATAAATTCTAAAGTCTATCACTGTATATAAACTCAAGATCATCAAATCATTAAAATTAACGTACTATAAATGATCATCATAAATACAACAATAAATATAACATTCATAATTATAAATTATTCAAAATAAAAGAAATACTTTCTACTATTGCTCATATGTTACTAACTCCATAATCGCCTTTATCTGGTACTCAATGATAATCCCACAAATCTCAATTAGTATTTATGATATCTCTTTAATTAAAATCAAGAAAATATAAGAGTGAGTTGAATGCCTAGTAAGTAATATAATCAACAATACAAGATTGCAAATAAGTATCGCAGATAATAATATTAGATATATAAAATCAATAATAATATGTGATATATAAATCACTATCCGAGATTCAATAATATGTCGTATCCATAACCCAAAAGCCATATGAACAATTGGATATTAGGAATGCAACATGGATCCACCGAATCTAATCATTAACTCAATACGGGGTCATAATCATACAATATAACAATAATTTCTATTGTACGATATAATAATAATCTTCATCAATCTTATTCTACCATAATGAACTAAAAACCACGTATTTACGCCCCCAATGGCTAGGTAAGTACTATGAGGTTATCCAATATCCATGGTATCTCTACTACCCTTACAGTCTTTTCAGATATTATACCCGTAGTATACTCATACCATTTCTGATATCTCTCGCTAATGATATTTCGGATATCATCCTCTATGATGAGTATTGGGTTATAAGTGTTCTTTCTCAATATCAATAACCTTAACCTCTGGAATCAAATAAGTATTAGAAAAGCATAGATTGCTCTAAGATCCCACAAACTTTCATTCCTGTAGATATCGTAGAGTTTTTATACACTCTCTTTTACTTACCCCTAGAATACCAATAAACTATATGCACGCAGTTAAAGTCAATGTAAAGGTGGATCATCACAGGAATAGGAGCACATCCAAGGAAATTTAGGATATTTGGCCGACCATTTTTAAATATTATATTCAATCATAATCGGTTCCCGAAGTACACTCATGTATTTACTCAACATTGTTAGTATACATACTCATTCACTGCTATCCGTATCTACCAACATACAAACCTGTATACACACACCTACACTTATACTGTAACGACCCAAGCTCAAGTGCCCGAGCTCGACCTAGACCGTCCAAGTAAAAATTTCGAATCATCCGAAATTATCAATTACACATCATAGATTATAACATCAGACAACTTAAATATACTCAAAATCATCATATCACTAATATTTAATATACCATAAATGATCATTATAATTGTATCATTAAATAAATATCCAAAATACCGATAATAGATTCTTGAAATAAAAACAACGATATCCATAATGTCAATTCCTCATAAATAAAACTATGATAAATGTCTAAAAGTTAATAAACCAACAAAAATCTTAAATCTTTATCATGGAAGTCCCAATCTTCGAGATCAACTTTGTCTGATGTGTATCCGATAATAAGCAATCTCTTTTATCCTGATATTCATCTGTCTACTATGAAATCAATAAAATATAAGAGTAAATTGAATACCAAATAAGTAAAAATAATCAATAATAGAGGAACACGAGTAAGCATCCAAAATAATACAACAAGTGCATAAGATTAATAATAGTGGGTGTTGTTTCCACCCCTATCTGAGACTCAACAACAAGTCGAGTTCACGATCCCAAAGCCAAATGAACAACTGAGTATCAAGAATATAATATTGATTCCATCAAATCCGATCATCAACTGGGTACGAGGTCACAACTGTATGAAATAATAATAATTCTCATAGATCTTATTTTGCCGTAGTGAACCAAAGGCCGCATGTTTACCCCCCAACGGTTTGGTGAGTACCACAAGATTATTAGGTATCCATAGTATCCTCACTACCCTTACAGTTTTTCAGAGGCTATACTCGTAGTATTTTCATACCATCTCTAATATCCATCGCCAATAATATCAATGATATCATCCTCTACAATGGTCACTAAGTTATAAGTATCTCTCCTCAATAGTAACGACCTCTACCAATTGTAAGAAATAATAAGAATCCGATTATTAGTTAATCTGGAGGTCATAATCATATGAGATAATAAGAATCTCTTTGGACCTTATTCTACCATAATAGACCAAGGGCTACGTTTTTACACCCCCAACGGTTGAGTGAGTACCATAAGGTTACCTGGTATCGATGGTATCCTCACTACCCCTACTGTAATATCCCGATAGTGTGACTCGGATTATATAGTGATAGGCTTAATATAATAATAAATAAAATGATATATTGATATTAATAAATATTATAAATAATAATAGTTATTAAATAATTAATAATAAATGATAAATAATAATAAATATAAGAAATAATATATTAATAAATATTAATAATAAATTGTAATAAATAATAGTATTAATAAATAATAATGTTAAATGGTATTATAATAAAATATTAATAATAAATATAATAATAATAATAAATAATAATAATAAGGAAGAAGAAGTTGAACGAAGAAGGAGAGAAATGAGGGAGAAGCGACCGGCGATCCCTGCGTCGCCTTTTTCTTCTCTACTGACCGGTGAGGAATAACTTGTCCCCTTCTCACTCTCGGTCGCCAGCGTCGATTTCGTCTCCCAGTTATTCTTCATTGTTTTAAACCGTGCGTTCTGTTTCTTCAATCTTCTTCTTGGTGGTCGATTCGGACGAAATCTGGAAGAGCAGAAGCAAGAAAGTCGTAGCAAGAGTCTTCCACTGCTGTCGTTGCCAAGAGGTGTCGCCGGAAGTACCGAAGCCGCCGCCGTTACATTTTCCAGGCAAGTTAATTTGAGTTCCTTGATTTGAATCCGTGTCTTTCCTTCTTCCTGTTACGGTCGATTCTCGATTTGTATGTTGAGATTTGGTGTGATTTAGTTGTATATGGGTGAAATTGGAAGAATTTGGTGGAAATTGGCCGGTGGTGAAGAAATTCGGAAAAACAGGGTATTTGGCCGACCGGGAAATTCCAAAGAACCCAAATGATTTTTGGCTCCAAACAATTAATATGTAGAATGTATAACTCACCTGTTAAATAATGAGGATTGAATTTTAGTTTTCATGCTTTGATTTGTGAGAAATTTCGGTTAATTGAAATTTGTGGCAAAACAGAGAATCGACTCTAGAATAGGGGAATTGGGGTTGCTTCGAGGGGCTTACGATGAATTTGGGGCCTAATGATTCGTATATGTTTGCTATGAAATTTATTTGAGTCACTCTTGAAATATGAAAGTTGGGATTTTTCCTATTTTCGTAAGATTCGGGGTATGGCCGAATTAACAGAGTATTTGGATCTGCTGCTGCTGCTGCTGCCTACCGTGGGAGTGAGACTGGGTATAAATCTGTGTATGTATAATTGTATCGGCTGCTGCTTCCTTTGCTGGAAGTGGCCGTGAGCAGGGTGTGAGGGAGGTGCTGTGTGTGTGCGCGCTAGCAGTGCAATGGTGGGAATGTGTGTGCGGCTGTGTGTGTGCTGAAGAGTGTGGGTGTGTGAGTGGGGAAGAGAGAGACTGATCAGCCGTGTAGCTGTAGAAATTGGTGTATATATATACAAGTCCGTAAGTAATTAAGTAACATATATATATATATATTTAAATAGTTAATTGATTGATAGAAAATTGTCGGTAATTATTATTTGATTGAATTTTGTGGAATTAATTGGGCTAGTTAAATAAGATGAGGATTATGGTTAATTCAATAAAGACAAAATTGATGATATTTTGTGACCTTAGAGAAAATATTGGGATTCCGAATGATTTAGAAGGGATTTAATAAAATATCAGGGCATTCGATCGAATAATTACACTATCATTGCTACTATTACTTTTCTTCTGATAATGACATTATCGTTATCCTTGTAAAGTCTCTTTTACGTTGTGATCAATTGTGTGAGTATTGAAATTATTGACTTCTTACGATTAAGGTTAAGGAGAGCATATGAAAACACTAATTTATTTAGTCAAATGGGAGATTACGGTACCTTAGTATGGTATATACTTATCTGATACTGATTTCCGTATCATGGTGATAATGAAGTATATTGTTTATTAAAGAAGGATGCTTATAGCCACGTGACCATCGTAGGAGATGATATCAGGGATATCATTTGGTGAGCGGTATCACGGATGGTATCAGTATGCTACGGGTACAACCTCTAGGAGGACTGTAGGGGTAGGTGGATACCATGGATAATCTCGTTGCACTTACTCAATTGTTGGGAACATAAATACGCGACTTTTGTTTCACGATAGCAGAATAAGGTTCAAGGAAATTTATTGGGATATTCGTTATTGTTCATACCTCATGAGTTTGGGATTCCGTTGAATCCATATATTATATTCAGTAGAATCCATGGGTCGGATTTTACTATATCCGGATTCAGTGGAATCCATGTTGTTCATTTGTATTTAGTTTTTAGATCGTTTATGCTGATATTCGGATTATGTGATCCCTTTTATTTCTTGTGAAATCGGATTCTGAGGGATCTTTCCTATTATTGGTAGAGTGATATGATCCTTATTACATTGGTATTTGGAGTGATATGCATTTCTTATGCTTTTGAATGGTAGATACAATTAAATGTATTGTCTTGGATATATTGATCAGTGGGATATTATATTATTATTTGTAATTCTTGTTATACCTTGTGTATATTGTGTATCTATGACCATTATTATCATTTCCTATTTGCTTTCAGATTGATATCACTTGTTGAGTATTTTGCTTACTCTTACTATTTTTTTATTTTTCAGAGTAGTAGGTTAGACGAGGATAACTCTAAAGTTGAGTAAATAGTTGTGGCGAAATAGATTGAGGCCAGCTAGAGATAGTATTGAAATAATGCTCTAGAGATATATTTTTGACGTTTTGCCTCATTTTTTAATTGGGATACTTTTGAGACTATGTATTTCTTTCCGAATTTATTTCAATATGAGGATATTTGGATTATTATAGTTGTGTTTTATTATGTTGTAGATGCGCTAAAAATACATATATATATTGGTTGAGAATTTGGATTTATTTTATATGATCAAGTTTGGATATTAGTTATGGATTTGGATCAGAGACGTCACACCTACAATCCTCTTTGAGGCTGTACCCATAGCATATTGATACCATTTTTGATACCCCTCGTCAATGATATTCGCGCAGATGCTGTAGAATCTTCATACACTCTCCTTTGCTTCTTTATAGAGTACCAATAAAATATACGCACGCAGTCAAAATCAATACAAGGATTGACCACCATGAGAATAGAGGAAAATTCAAGAAAATTTAGAAAATTTGGCCGACCATATACGTACACATTTTATATCATACTTGATTATAATCGGCCCTCCTGTCATGTCAAATCTCACTTCTAAGGTCACATGATATCTTTAATTTTGTCGTTATCAAACTAACCCATGATTATCATCTTCTTTAACTATTCTGATTAATTCCACAAAAATCCACTCGAAACAATAAGTACCGAAAACTTTTTCTTCGATCAATTAGCAATTTCAATGTGTATATATATATATATACACCTCACTTTCAAAAATATATACAATTACATATGTGTATATACAAATATACATGTGTATGTGTATATATATACATATATATACACACACCTTTATATACAAATATATATATCCACCCTTATATACAAATATATATATACAAAATATATACATATATACATATATATACACACCCTTATTCTAATTATATATACACATACTTTATATGTATATAAATATATATGTATGTATGTATGTATATGTATGTATATATATATGCACACACTCATACTGGGTGTATATACACCCAGCATACGGCAGCAGTAACGCCCCCCTTCACTGCCGGCTCAATCTGCGACTCCCTCTCTCGCACCCACCATACGGCATGACCACCTACACAAGCAATGTGCACAAACTCCGATTGCAAAGCCCTGTTCTGCCGGTTTTTCCTTTACAAAATTGAAGCCCAAATTCCACAATTTCTAAACAATAATACTCCATGAGGGAGGGGGAGATTGGTTGCACGAGAGAGCAATAATATAATAATTTAATCAGTGCATAGATTTCTTACACAAAACCCTAAAAATCCACAATCCCACAACTGTGGCCCTATTTTCCCCAATTTATCATTTTATCACAGATTTGGGACAGTTGGTACAAAATTACTACATGAAAGCATATAATCAATATCTAAGAATGAAAAGGAAACGATTTACTTGTAAAATAATTTGTCTAAGTTCTCTTATTACCTCGGGGTCATTGAACCCGGTTGAAATACGAAAAATAGAGCACTGTGCTCTGTTTCCCACGGCTACGCCGATTCCCTTAAATCAAGGGTACAACATGCAAGATTGATACTTCATAACTCCATTAAATAGTTTACATAGCCCCAACTCATCATTAATCCCAAATCGTTGGTTGATTTCTCACAAAGCCGTTGCTCTGCATTTGGGTTCCCAAATTTGGAACCCTAAGAATTTCGCCGATTTCACACCAAACAAGGCATACAATTAGAGGTTTGACATTAAGAAGATGAAGGAAGAGTTTATTTTGCGAGGTAGGAAATTTACTTGCCTCGATTTCGGGATTGGCGATGACGGCTCTCTTTGGTACGTTCTTCCTCTTCTGTTCGTCCTCCTCTTTCCTAACCTAACCGTCCCCTTATATAATAAAGGGTGGATCTAGGATTTTCACAGGGTTTCCATATGAGGACTGATCCCTTCCTCCTTTGCTGCTGCTTGTCCATGCCTTCCCTTTTTCCCTCATTTCCTTCTCTTTTTTTCCCTTCCTTTTCTTTCTCTTTTTCTTTCCTTTCATCTCTTTTCCCTCCTATTTTACTTCGCCCAATTATTATTATTATTATTATTATTATTATTATTATTATTATTATTATTATTATTATTATTACTTATGAATCACCATATATATGTTAATATCTTGATTTTAGTATTTTTATCTTCATTATATTTTCAATCAATACATTTTGATACACTAAGGCCTACCTGTCATATTTTATCTTAATTTAACGTGAAGCCTGAAATTCCATTTCAATTGAGCCAAAGGCTCTGCTTGCCCTAGGCTTCTCTCAACCAAAATTTCAGCCAAATCTCATGAAATTGTGACATGCGAATAACAATTATACATTTTATCTTTCAATCCTACCTGTGTACTCTAGCCAAGATGGAACAATATGAAATAAATCAGAGAGAAGCTACTATGCCCTATTTGAGACGCAAATAGAGTATCGCACTCTGTTTACCGGTTCCGTGAAATTTCATCGAAATCAAATAAAATCTAAATTTCGATCTCCCAATATGAAGGAAATGATTTTAATATGTTATTCCACAAATCTCTCCGATGGGTACACCAATAATGGGTTGGCCCAAAGAAAGGTCAACAGAAGCCCAGAAAGGCCAGTCAACATTTCTGACAGCCCAGTAGGAAGAGGGCCCAGAAACAGGAAAGCCCGAAGACGGTCAACGTTTGCGTTGACCGTCCTGGCGGCCAACTTACTCACAAATGATCAACTCAGCGTTGACCAGGTTGTTGGGCCTTTAGAGGCTTAGCAACAGTGATGGCCCTATTCCATCCTGGCCCACAGCCCATCAGTTGATCGCCCGCCGCTCTCCCTTCGTTCTCCACGAAGGCGGCCAACACACTGACGGTCAACTTAGACGTTGATCGTCTGCTCCCTATATATTGGGCCCAAACAAGGCTATCTACAGTAATGGGCCTGACTCACTCAGGCCCATAGCCCATCTGGAGGCCAACGACGGACGCCTTTCATAAGAGCGGCCAACACGCACGCAGACGGTCAACCCAGGCGTTGACCGTCCGCGCTTTGCACATTGGGCCCCAAGAAGCCTTTCAACAGTAAAGGGTCTGACCCGTTTAGGCCCACCAGTCATAAAAAGGCCAACCACGATCCTCCAAGGATATTCCACGATCTCAAAAGGAATATCAGCAAGATTGGCGCCCTTCAAATAAGGAAGGCGCCAGATCCTCCCAACTCCTTGCCAGCCAAGGAACCTCAACGGTAACATGCTGGGAAGGAAAGAAGCTAACTTGAAAAGTGGATTGGCCGCCTCAGAAGGAAACAATCCTCCACAATTGGGCAACAAGCATTAGCCTCCAAAAAGAAGGCCAGCAGCAGATCATGGGGACGATCACTTCTTCCAAAGAAGGAGGATCGCCATCTTTGCTATAAAAGAGGCCCTGGATCCACCATCCAGGGCATGCTTTCTTGGATGCTTTTCTTTCGTACTTACCATCGCAGACACTCTCTTGGAGGCTCTCATCGACGCTTTCTTTCGAGCTTTCACTCACACGGAAAACCCTAAGTGTTCTGAGAAACAAGCTCTGACGCTGTGCAGCCAAACTCTCAAACACAACCAAACTCTAAGGCAACGAACGGGTCTTCACACTCGTTCTCTACCTTCCCACCATCCAGATACGAGAAAGGACCTGCGCCTCTCTGATATCTGGAACGAAACACTCTCTTCCCCTCTTCCATTGCTCTCTCTATTTTTCAGTTCCTTCCATTGAAGGCTGTTTACTGACTTGAGCGTCGGAGTGTTTTCGGTGAGATTACTTCTCGCCGTTAACGCTGACCTCTTGTTCGTTTTAGTGGTGTGCAGGATTCGCACTCGGTGAACGGAGCCGGTTCACATCATCCAGAAGAATCCGAATCTGTTCGAAGTCGGATCCAGGTACGCATCACTCTCAATTTAACGTTAATTCCTCAAAATTTTGTTTCTTTAACAAACAGAACTAAAGCCCTATTTACCCACAATTTCTCACCTAACAACCTATTTTAACCGAAATCCTTCAAAATACCCACATATAACTAATTCGATCATAATCTTGATATACAAATAGAAATTCAACATTAACAGGAAGAAGGAAGGTCACAAATAACTTGCTTAATTTGTGATAACACTGTAGCAACGGTGAGGATTAACCACGGTGACGACTTTGAACAATCACGACAACACCTTCTTTGGCATCGATTAATGACGGCAACGGCAACAATAACAGAAGCTTAGCCTTCCTCTCTCTTCTCTACTACTCGCCCACAAATGGAATGGAAGGCTTGCTTATATAGAGAAAATGAGGTTGGCAACCGAAAGGAAGAAGGAAATCGGTTTAGAAATACTAGTTTTCCAACTATTTAGTTGGAGAATTAGTAATCGCCGCGGAGCAAGGACCGGCCAAAATTCTCTTCCTGTCTTCTCTCATTTCCTTCTTTTTCCTTCCTTTCTTTTTTTTTTTTTCCTTTTCTTTCTTCCCTTTCTTTTCCTTTTCCTTCCTTTCTTTCTTTCTTTCTTTCTTCACATTATTATTATTATTATTATATAAATTATTGTTATTATTTATTATATTATTATATTATATATTATTATATATATGATTAAATGTATCATGAATTCAAATTAAGCAGGCCTAATTAATAAATAATATTTTTTAAAATTAAAATCCCAAATAAATGTAATTATGAACAACAAAATTTTAAGCTCGAGGTGACAAACCAAACATACATAGGACGCGATCATAACCCGCATAGGACCTTATCGGACAACGTTTGGACAATATAAATATAACATACTCTAAAAAATCGTAAGAAAAATAACCAAATAATGATAATAACTCACATACATAATATAATAAATCTAATAATTTCTTAATACATTGACCGAAGGCCTACTTTCGGCCAATTTCAATATCCAAAGATACATTCCATGACAAACCCAATCCAAAAGGAACAAAATATAGCCGACATCATCAATTTAGACAAATATGTTACTCATCAAATATACGATGCCACGTCAGTTCTTGTTCAACTCTTACAAAGTGTCCAAACCATCTACTCTGAATGGATAAAACAGAAAATATACGTTTAGAGCTAATAAGTATTATATATATATATACATAATAACATGTTTGATAAATCAAAGGGATGGTACATAAACAAATTTTTAAATCGATAATAGATACAGATAAAATATCTAAATATATTATAAAATCTCTATTCAAATATTGACAAATAGGGTATGTCAATTACAAACAGAGCTTAACCTTTTTTGCAATATTTGGATTCTCATTTAAAATTATTTTGGTATTATTTATTATTTTAGATAATTTGGATACATTGAAATCAATTTTGCACTATAAAATTTTGAAGGAGATTGGATCAATTGATGGCCACTTGAGGCGCAATGGTGTTGGCGCCTGAGCGCCGGTTGAATAATAAAACAAAGGAAAAGAAAAAGAAAGAAAAGAAAAGAAAAAGAAGAATAAAGGGGAGAGGTAGTGTAGTAGAGAGGCAGAAGAAAAAGGAGGAGAGAAAGGGAGGAGAAGCATAGCAACGTGAGAGAGAGAGAGAGAGAGAAAGAGAGAGAGAGAGAGAGAGAGAGAGAGAGAAGGAGAAAGAGAGAGAGAGGGAGATCGGAGGAGAAGCAGTGCTATGATAAAGAAGAGGAGAGGAAGCACACGAAAGAGAGGAGGAAAAGGCAGATCGCATGAGGAGGAGAAGGCAGATTGCATGGGAGAAGGCAAAGGCGTGACAAAGAGTAGGAATGCGTGTTAGGAGAGAAAAAGAGGAAAAAGAATGTCGAGTTCGAGTAACTCAAAGTATCCTTTTATCAGATCTACTTGATATGAGATTAAAATAAGTATCTATAAGTCATATCCTCGATCTATTTCAATATCTGATATACTTTGACTAATGTTTGGAGATTTTACCTGCATATATGTTATTTTTATACGCGTTGTCTATTTATTATTTACATGCATCTATGATCTATTGGTCGTTCAGTGGTCTTGTATGTGTTTTGTGATTTTTTTAGGGTTATACTATTTTATGGAAAACTCGAAGAATGTCTGGGCTATATATATATTCGTGTATTAGTATGTTATACAAAAATGGGTATTAAGCCTTCATAGGCTGTACATTGGTACACATGCATGTTGTCAGAGGTTGAGGTCGCTACCTTGTGGGACCATTGTGGTTCGGGACCCTTATGGTTCGGTTCATAAAAAGATGGCAAAAAATTATAGGTCTAAATTGTAACCGATAATGATGAAAAGATGGCTGAGAGTAGTAGGCCTAAACTGTAGCCAATAATAATGAGAAAATGGCCAAAAACTGCAGGCTTAAATTATAACTAATAATGATGAAAAGATTGTCGATAGTTCCAAGCCTAAATTGTAGCCGATAATGATAAAAAGATGACTGAAAGCCACAGGCCTAAATTGTAGCCGGTAATGATAAAAAATGGTCGAGATTTACATGTCTAAATTGTAATCGATAATGATGAAAAGATAGCCAAGAGTTACAAGTCTAAATTATAGCCTATAATAATGATAAGATAGTCGAGAATTATGGGTCTAAACTATAGCCAATAATAATGATAAGATGGAATGGCCTATAGTTGCCGGCCTAAAATTTAGCCGTTATGAGATGCAGATCTAGATTTTTATTTGCGTCCCTTATGGGTGTGAACTTGGTCACAGTTTATACGACGTGATATTAGATCATGATTGGTTACGAGTATGTCTCGATGGGATGGTGCGATTTAATATACGATATATTATGTGACTTCACCCTTCTTTTGATATATATGTGTGTGTGTGTGTGTTATTTTATATATGTACGTGATAATACTTGTTGAGTTGTAGGCTCATATTTTCATATTTTATCCCTTTAAACTAGTGGCTGGATACGCCTGCAGGATTCGAACATGATTTGACGTAGCACCTTCTGACTGATGAGTATGGATGTTTATATTGATCATGTTAGGTTCTCGAGAGGTGTATTTTGGACATTTGAGTATGGTCGGTTGAGGGCCCTTGGACCCCGTTGGTTTGGACATATTATATAAATGAATTGTTGTTTTATTTAGATATCTCCCATTGTAATGTTTGGATAGCAGGTCGATGTTATATCGTTCGAATTTATATCTAATGAGATCTTGTACCGGTTATGTTTTATTGGGTCCTGTGTATATACATTTTTCACGCCCGGATTTAGGAATTATCATTTGTTATTACATTTTATTTGGGATTTTAAGTTTTGTGAAATATTATCACTTTTAGACCTGCTTTGGATCGGGTTCTTGATATTTTCTATCGGTAGAAAGGGAATAGAGTCCCATCGTTGGGAGAGTTGCCACAGATATGACACCATGCCATAAAGACGACACTTATAATAGATAGACATAGATATGCCATCGCCACAGAAACGGCGGTTAATAACAAGTAGTCACAAATACAACCTCATCACAAAAACGACAATTAATAACAAATAGCCATAGATACGGTCTCACTATAGAAACGATAGTTAATAACAGATAACCACAAATATGGCCTCACCACTGTGATGGCGGTTAATAACAGATAACCATAGATACAAGCTCACCACAGAGAAAATGGTTAGTAACAGATAACCACAGATACGACATCACCACATAAACAATAATTAATAACAGATAGTAACCACAATCCCCGAATAATATCAAATATTTTTCAAACTTTCATAAAATAGTAAAATTCTCCAAAAATTACAAAATTCGAATAAAACCCTGAATCAACCAGTAAATTATACATGCATGTACATAATAAATAGATAATGTGTATAATAATGACATGTATATAAGTAAAATTTTCAAATAATATACAAAATATATCAGATGTTGAAACAGACCACAGATAGAGTTTATTTATGCTTGTCTCAATATTATACTAAGTAGATCTAATAAAATGATAATTTGAACTACCTGAACTCTATCTTCTCTCTCCTCTTACTCGTGCACCCTCTCTCTCCTCTTCCTTGCACGCCCTGCCTTCTCCTCCTTTCTTCCTCTCTTTCTACTTCTTCGGTGCATGCGTCTTCTTCCTCCTTTCTCTTTCTCCTGCCTTTCTCTCTCTTGCGCACGTTGCTCTTCTCCTCTACCTCTCTCGTGCTGCACTGCTTTCTCTTTTCTCTCTACTTCTCTTTTTTTTTTCTTTTCCATTTCTCTCTACTGCCACATTGCCTCGCTCCCCTTTTATCTTTTCTTTTCTCCTTTTTCTTTTTTTTCTTTTCTTCTTTCTTTTTCTTTTGTTTTATTATTCAATCGGTGCTCGGACGCCGACACCGATGCCCCTCGAGTAGCAACCAACTGATCCGATTTTCTTTAAATTTTCATAGTATAAAATTAATTTTAATAAATCCAAATTATCCAAAATAATAAATAATATCAAAATAATTTTAAATAAAAATTTGGGTATTACAATTTTTTCCTCATTATGAAAATTTTATCCTCAAAATTTACATATTTTAATCCTCAAACAGATAGGAAAGTTTACCTCGAATTTCATCCTTGCGCTCCCAAGTAGTTTCCTTGACCAAATGATTTCATCAAAGCATCTTGACCAACGAAATTGACTTATTCCTTAATACTTGATCCTTCCGATCCAAAATTTAAACAAGGACCTCAACATATGACAAATTTTCATCAATCTCCAATGGCTCATATTCAATCACATGAGAAAGATCATACACATATTTTCTTAACATCGAAATATGGAATATATCATTACCTACCAAACTTAGAGGCAAAGCCAATCTATAGGTTACCTCTCTAATCCGCTCTAAAATTACAAAAGGCATGATAAACCTCTACTTTAATTTCTCATTTACTCCAAACCTCAAAATCCCTTTTCTTGGAGACACATTCAGAAACAAATGGTCGCCCACATTAAACTCCAAATCAAATCTCCTTCTATCAGCCGTATCTCTTTGGTGACTTTGAGCCTCAATTAACTAATCTCTAATAATTTTAATCTTTTTGAAAGTATCCTGATAATATCGAGACCCAACAATCTATAATCACTGATCTCTTTCAAATTAATAGGAGACCTGCATCTCCGTCCATAAAAAGCCTCAAAAGGAGCTACCTCAATACTTGAATAATAAATGTTGTTATATGCAAACTTAACAAGCGGCAAATAACTATCTCAAGTGTCTCTTATCTCCAAAAGTGATACCCTCAACATATCTTCTAGAATCTAAATAGTCCTTTCAGATTGGCCGTCCATTTACAAATGAAACGTCAAACTGAATTGAAACTTGGTAACCAACTCCTTATATAAGCTTTCCCAAAATTTAGATACAAATCTCAGATTTCGATCAGAAATAATTGAAGTTGGAATACTATGTAGCCTAATAATCTCATTGATATACAGACGAACCAACTTATCACTCAAATACGTCATCCGAATATGTAGAAAATGAGAAGAGTTTGTCAATCTGTCCACGATCACTCAAATGGCATCCATATTCTTTACCATCCTGGGTAACCCTGAGGCAAAATCTATCGTTATGTGTTCTCACTTTCAGTTGGGAATCGACAAAGGATGCAAAAATCGTGGAGGCTTCTTATACTTTACTTTCATCTGCTGACACACAATACATCTCACTATATAAGTCGCAATCTCTCTTCTCATATCCCGCTACTGCAAAATACATTTTGTATCCTGATACATTTTATTTATACCGGGATGAATTGTATACCTTGATTTGTGAGTTCCATTCAAATTTTTTTCCTTCAACTCATCAATATTCGGCATGTAAATTTGATCTCGAAAATAAAAAATCCCATCAAACCAAATACAAAAATTTACTTGTGACTCACTATCCAAATCTCCTACAATTTTCATCAAATACGGGTCATTCATCTGATTATTCATAATCTTTTTCAAAATCACTTACTGTACCTAGAGATATGATAACAACATCCTCACCCTTGGGAGTACAATTGAATCATATAGCTCTTCATTCCACCTAGTATCTCCCACTCCTTATATACTAAATAAGCCATTAATCTAGAAAACTTCCTAGTTAAAGTATTATCAACAATATTCGTTTTCTTCGACTGATACTGGGTCTCACAATCATAATTCTTCAATAGGTCCATTCATATTCACTGCTGCATATTTAATTCTTTTTGTTAAAATAAATACTTAAAACTTTTATGATTAGAATAAATAATAAAATTTTTTCCATACAAATAATATCTCCAAATTGCGTTGAACAATGGGAACCACCCAACTTCGCTGCATCAGAACACTTCCAAACTCTTCTTGAAAGTATCACAATATATAGCGAATTTACTTGATCCATCAGAGATCAACAATATTGGTGCTATTATCAATCTCCTTTTCAATTACTAGAAGTTGTCCTCCTAGTCATTATCCCAGACAATCACCGTCTTCTTCTGTGTTAACTGAGTCAAAGATACTGTAATCATTAAGAAAGTTTTCATATTCGTTGGTCTCACCCAATCAGTCACTGCTTTAGATCCATTGATATGCCTCTGTTGGAAATGATGTGTTTCAAAAATAAAATTTCCTCCAACTAGAACTCACATTTCTTTAATTTATTATATAGCTACCTATCCCTTAAGGTTTGTAATATGATTCTTAAATGTATCTCATACTCCTCAAAACTCTTTAAAACTCCTCAAGTAAATCGGGATATCATCAATAAAATCACCATGAACTGATCTAGGTACAGTTGAGAACTCGATTCATTACATCTATAAAAGATGTTGACGTATTCGTCAATCCAAATGGTATTATCAGAAACTTGTAATGGTCATACCACATCTTGAAAGCCGTCTTAAGTACATCCTTCCACTTAATCCTCAACTAGTGGTGTCCCAAACACAGATCAATAGTTGAGAAACCCCAAACTCTTTACAACTAATGAAACAAATCATGAATACTTGGAAAGGAATACTTCTTCTTAATTATAATCTTGTTCAACTCTTGATAATCCACATTCAATCTCGTTGATCCATCTCTAATCAGATGACTCACGTGCAACACTGAGATTTATCCCAAAACCTCCTTATTGATCATTCCTTGAAACTCGAAAGACTCATATCCTAGACTATAAAATAGAACTACCTTGCTGAAGCAACTAACGTAGTGTATTAATATGCTAGCCAACCCATCCTTAGAATCACATCAAAATTTGGCATATCGAGCAGAATCAGATCTGCCATCAATTCATGGCCACAGACCAAAACCAGATATCAAGGGTACACAATATCAGCCAATAGGGACTTATCTACCGCAATAAATACCATCAACACACAATCCAATTATTGAGGCGATACATAAAAATGATACACAAATCTAGTAGCCATAAAAGAATGCGTAGCTTCAAGATCAATCAACACATGTGCCAAAGAATCAAATATCTGTAAATTTTCTTTTATAACTGAGGGATCAACTCTAGTATAATGAGTTGTGGCTGCAAATGCCTAGACTGGAGCCATCGGTCTCCTATCTGAACGTTTCGGGTTTGAACACTCCTTAGACAAGTGACCCATCTGCCCGCAATCAAAACAGGCTCTACTCTAACGGAGGCAAACTCGCCTAGCATGATTTTTCCCACAAAGCTCACAGGCAAACCTCGTGAACTGAAACCTCGGAGGAAACGATTTTGCTTCAACTAACTTTCCTTTATCTTTACTTTTAGACATCAAACGAGATATCAAATGAGAGCCTCCATCCTTTGAACTCTGGCCATGATGCTCTGATTTCTTCTAAAAATATTTCTCCTAGAGCTATTCCTACTTTATCAATAGGGCCCGGTCCAACACCTCACCATAAGTCTGTAATCGAAGTGGTACAAATTGTTTTTGAATTGAATCTTATATTCCCTATTGAAATTTTTGGGCTCTCAAGGTCTCATCTACAACTAAATTGGGAGCAAACCAAAATAGCTCCGTAAATTATATGTCATACTCAATTACTGTCTTGTTTCCCTATTACAGCCTACCGAATTCAGCTCATTTGATCTCCCGAATGCTCGATGGGAAAAACTTCTCCAAAAATGCCTCTCAGAAGACTTTTCGAATTATCTCCTTATTTTCTTGATCCAAAATATGGCACTGGGGTCCCACCATCAAATAGCTTCGTCGCCCAATTTATACGCAGCAAATCTCACTTTATCCTCCTTGGGGTAATCAATAAGCTTGAACACTCTTTCTAACCTTTTTAGCTAGTTCTCAGCTTTAATCGAGTCAGATTCTCCCAAAACTTTTAAAATGTGCTTGCCCTTAAACCGATCAAAGGGTGTCCCACCTTGGCCCAGCTCGGCCATCCTTCTTAGGGTAGTCATATCATGATTCTGCCTGTGAATCATCCTATCTATCACGTCGCTCATACAACCCATTATATCAACATAATCGTCTTCACGATTTGAGGTCGATCTCTTGGCCGTAGCATCATCCTGACTTGAGACTAACCTTCTGCTTCTAATATTCCTATTGTCTGCCATAATATTTGCCTATCACATGAAATATTTAATCAATAACCTTCCCAAAATTGATCCAAAAATCGATCCAAAATATTTCATATTATGACTTTCTCTGATACTACTTTTATCACGAATTCAGACTAAGTAGGTCTTATCATTAAATAATATTTTTCAAAATTAAAATTTCAAACAAATACAATAATAAACGACAAAATTCCAAACTCGGGGTGACAAATCAAACATGCATGGGACCCAATTATAACTCGTATAGAACTTCATCGGATAATCGTTTGGACAACATAAATATGACCTACTATAAATAATCGTAAAAAATAATCAAATAATGACAACAACTCATATATATAATGCAATAAATCCAATAATTTCTTAATACACTGACTAAAGGCTTACTCTCAGCCAATTCCTATATCTAAAGATACATCTCATAATAAACCAAATCCAAAAGGAATAGAATATAGCCGGCATGCCAATCTAGATAGATATGATACTCACTAAATATTCGATATCACATCTGATCTCATCCAACTCATGCAAAGTGTGGAAGCTCTTTACTCTGAATGGATAAAATAGAAAACTTGAACCTAATACTTAATAAGTATCATATATATATAAAATAACAAATATCCAATAAATCAGAGGGAGGGTGCATAAATAGATTCCAAAACAGATAACATATATGGCACTACGTTATAGAGACGTTGCTTATAATAGATAGCCACAGATATGGTCTCGCCATAGAGACAGCGGTTAATATCAGATAGCCACAGATAGTCACAGATACAGTCTCGTCATAAAGATAGCGGTTAATAACAAATAGCTACAGATGTACTCTCGCCACAGAGACAGCAGTTAATAATAGATAGTCATAAATACGACATCGTTATTGAGACAACAATTAATAACAGATAGTTACAAATATGGCCTCACTTTATAGACGATGATTAATAACACATCGTCACATATACGGCCTCGTCACAGAAATGGTAGTTAATAATGGATGGTAACCACAATCCTCGGATAATATCAGATATTGTTTGAACTTTAATAAAATAGTAAAACTCTCCAAAAATTACAAAACCCGAACAAAACCGTGAATCAACTAATAAATCATACATATATGTACATAATAAATAGATAGAGTGTATTAAAATGACATGTATGTAAATAAAATCTTCAAATAATAGTCAAAATATATCATATATTAAACTAGATAAAAGATAGAGTTTATAAATAATTGTCTCAATCTTATATGAAATAGATCTGATAAAATGATATTTCGAACTATCTGAACTCCACCTTTTCTCTTCTCTTGCTCGTGTGCCCTCTCTCTCCTCTTCCTCGCGCTTCTTACCTTTTCGTTCTTTCTTCCTCTCTTTTTGCTTCTCCTAGGTGCTCCTCTTCTTCCTCCTCTCTCTCTTTCTCCTTCGTCTCTCTCTCTCTTGCACGTGCTGTTCTTCTTCTCCTCTCCCTCTCTCGCGCTACTCTACTTTCTCCTCTTTCTTATTCTCTTTTTCTTTTCTTTTCCTTTTCTCCTACTTTCCTGCCACACCGCCTCTCACCCTTTTTAACTTTTTTTTCTCCTTTTTCTTTTTTTATTATTTCTTTTTTCTATTTCATTATTCAACCAGTGCTTGGGTGCCGACACCGGTGTTCTTCGGGTGACAACTCACCGATCCAATTTCCTTCAAATTTTTATAGTATAGAATTAATTTTAATATATTTAAATTATCTAAAATAATAAATAATACCAAAATAATTTTAACTAAGAATCCGAGTATTACAAAACGATTGAGGAATGGGTGTCTACACATAACCCATGCATGTGCAGTATTCGTGCATAACTAAAAGGGTAGGTAGCACCCACACATGGTGGAGGCATGCTTTTGCGTGACTAGCAATATAGGTAACACTCGTGCGGTTTGAGTGGTACTCTTGTGTGCATGTGTAAGGTCCTCATGTTAGATGGATATATGACTGATGATTGTGGACTAGTCTGGCTATTTGAGGGCTTTTGTTATGATTTTTAAGGTCATTTTTGTTGAGCACTTAAGAGAGGAGAGAGAAAGATAAGAAGAGAAGAGAGGAAAAAAGTGAAGAAGTTCTTTTTTAGGCTACTTTGTGTTAGATATTGGCAATATTCAAGTTATTGCGGGTGCATCTATGTCCATTTATTTATTTATTGTTATAATCTTTATATTATTCTTTTCTATTTACGCGCATATAGTCTCTTTTTATCCTTCATCACTTATTTTTGTATGTATGTTAATTTTACTCTCATTTATGAGATTTTAAATACTTGTTTCTAGCATTATAAAATTTGTTAAAATAATATTCAAATCTTTAAATACTTGATATTGCATGTCATTTTATATAAGCATTTGACGAAATACACTAGCATGAATTTGTAAATATTATTTGTTTTCTATGTTGAAAAAATCTATATATTTATTTTTTATTCAAGAATCTTTTATTGTAACTAAATAAGAACTATTATAAATAATTAATAAAATATATTTAAACAAATCTGTATATATTAATTTGTAAATGAAGACTATTAATTAACATTCATGGGTTTAAAAAGTGATATTTAATTTCATTTATAAGGAAAAAAATTAGAGATTGTAGTAAATTACAAAAAATTAGTTGGTTTATTAATTGTTACACTTTCATATTTAGGCCAGTAAATTCCATTTGTAGACTATGTTATGTTTCTTTAACGGTGTTAATGGCTAGATATTGGTAGACATCTTTTTTTATATTTTTAAGAGTAATGAGCAGGTACATTGACATTAGAGCCAAGTAAGAAGAGTTCATTAATCTTAGGGAATTTTATTAATTTTTGGAGTTAATTGTGAAGATTGACTTTTAATTTATAGCATCCAGCATGGTCAAAGTTTCGATTTCTGAATTATGATTTTTTTTTATTTTTGTTTTTGACATTATGTTTGGTTTTGTTTGGGTTTATAATAAAAGATGGCATTAGAGTAAGTTTTACAGAAAATGTCTCAAATGAATTGAGAAACTAATATTGTGATTTGTGACATGATAGACACAGAATATCGGGAGACTGAGATACTAGATCAAGTTGGGAAGACGACTATTACGATGGACCACATTTTCTAATCGGAATTCGGCATGCTTCTGACTGTAAATCAGTCATTAGATTAATATAAAACAGTATAAAATTTCTATACAGTATATATATTTCAACAAAAAATACACACATAGGATCCAAAAAGTCACAACATCAACCGTGGTACCAATGTCATAGCTCCGGTTACGATGTCGACTCTGATGAGATACCACTAAGTACTCAAACAAACCAAAAAAACTTGCGGAAGCACATACATCTATTAGAAAAAAAAACGAAAACTAACTATCTATATATCATCAACATACACATACAACCACGATACATATTCATATTAAAATATACAAAATATTCCATAAGGGTACAAAAACCACAAAACTAAGTCCTCAAAGTATCTTCTAAGGTCTTTCTACCTAGCAAACTTATAGTTCTCTACTCTATCTCATTAGGTATAAACATGTACTCATCTAAAGGAAAGAAAATAGTAATGAGTGAGCGAAATACTCAATAAAGTACTATATAATCAAAGACAGTAAGCAATATACGTAAAATAATGTAGAAGGAGGATATAATAATATAACGAAAATGCATAAATATGAAACATGAATAAATACAATTCCGAAACTCATTTATCTTTCTCATTTTATTTTGATTCCTTTAGATTCTAAAATATACATAAACTTCTTCTTCTTTCAGATCAGGGCCAATAGGCCTTATCAGCTAACGGAGTACCTGATCGAGGAATGGAAAGTGTATACATCCACACATTCTAAAGCACTACCCACGATACCTCAAACTTTAATGTCTTGTGGCGGATGGTATACCGTTCACCCGATATATAGGGTTAGATAATAGATATGCCACCAGAGACTTTCCATGGCCCAGGAGCATTCCTCGATCTACCACTGTAATATCTTAAAGGAATATTGAGAAATACTATTATCTGAAATACAAATCCTTGGTGTAGATTCATAATTACTTATTCTTAAGGGAAGCTTCGATCATAAACTTATACAGAGTTCTCACTCCCTAGAGAACGAATCATCAGATATAACAAATTGTTGAGTTCCCTTTAAATACTTTGCATAATTTGTATAATTCTTTGATACGGAGACATATAATTATTTTTTTATGAGTTTGTGTCTTCACATGCTTGTAATTACATGCATAAATCAACATAAGGTTTGAAATATGTAAGAAATTCTTACTACCATAAGGCAAACATAGTTTTAGAACTTTGGAAAATAAATTCCTTCACAAATGCATACAACGTAATTTTTAGAGTATATACATGGTAACATATTTAACATACATGTGGACAAATATCACAAATCGCATTTGATACTATTTTTGAAACCCGTATAATAACATATACAAAATATATGTGAACAAATACCAAATATTTGAAGTACCTATATCCATAAAGTTAGGGTTTTGAGTTTCTAAAGCCAAATAATATATAAATCTAAAATAAATCGTGTAAAATCGAATGGGGTGTGGGTTAGGGTTTCCATGTGCCAAATACCGTACAAATCTCACAAATTGGATATGAAATCAAAATATATACATGCTCAAGTCATGAGCTTTGTAAAATATAAACTTAAACGGGTATCGAAATGAGGATACCTCAAGAAAATGGAATAAAAGTGCAAAGAAATGAGAGAAAAGTATATGAGTGCATTTGTCTCGACTTGATTTATGACTTCTCTAATTAGCTCAAAGTCAAAATCGGACTCAGGAACCTTGATCTCTTCCTTCTCTCTCTTCTCCTTCGTGTTCTCTCTCTTTCTCTATCGTTGGAAGCTAGAAAATGTCACACAAAATAACTCTCGTGGGTTTTTATAGCGTGGGCTAGAGCTCGAGTGCATAGCAGGTGCAGGCCTGTTGGATCTTGTGCTTACCACGGGTGCTCAAGTGCTCGGGATGCGCGGGTCCATTGGATCTAGCACCGCCTTGGGCCCTAGCGGGCACCCCCCGCCACTTCTTCTTACGCTCTCAAAACTTAATTTTTCCATATGAATTAAGTTTAATCATAATTATAATTACCTTAATTACTTATAATTACGATATTATGAAAATCGAAACCTTACAACTCTTCCTCACTTAGAAAATTTTATTATCAAAATTAACGAATCTTAGAAATCGAACGAATAGACATACCTCAAAATAAATTAAAATACTTATCCCAAATCTCATCCTCCCTCTCCCATGTCGCTTCTTCGTGGAAATGGTTTTTCTATAAAAACTTCACAAGAGGAATGGTCATTGAGCCCAAAGTCTGATCCTTCTGATATAAAATCTGAACTGGCTCATCCGAATAGGATAAATCTCCTTGGATAATCAAGGGTCGTAGCCGATGATGTGTGTCGGATCATGGACATACTTCTTCAACACCGAGACATGGAAAACATTATGCATGTCGGTCAAATGTGACGGTAGTGCCAAACGATATGCTACTTCCCCAACTCTCTCTAAAAACTCTAAAGCTCCTATAAATCGCGGCTTTAACTTTCCTTTAACACCAAATCTAGAGACTCCCTTCCACGACGATACCTTCAGGAAAACAAAATTGTCAACCTTGAATCTAAGCTCGAATCTTCTCCGATTAGTATAACTCTTCTATTGACTCTAAGCCATCTTTAGCTTCTCAAAAAATCACCGCAATCTTTTTGATATCTCTTGAATTACATCTAGACCCAACAGATGCCTATCTCCTGTCTCCTCCCAATAGATAGGAGATCGACACTTCCTACCATACAGTACCTCAAAAGGAGTTATGCCGATACTCGCTTGAAGGTTATTGTTGTATGTAAATTCAGCCAATGTCAGATGATCATCCCAATTCCCTTTCAACTCCATCACAGAGGCTCTAAGCATGTACTCAAATATTTGTATAGTCCGCTCAAACTGGCCATCGGTCTAAGGATGATATGCCGTATTGAACTTTAAGTTCGTCTCTAACTCTCGATATAAACTCTCCCAAAACTTAGAGGCAAAATGTAGATTACGATCGGATACAATAGATACTGGCATACCATGTAGTCTAACAATCTCATTGATATACAGTTGTGTCAGGCGATCCCAGAGAATATGTTGTCCGAATGGCTAAGAAATGAGTCGATTTCGTTATCCAATCCACAATAACCCAAATTGTATCTTGATTGCTCGGAGTCTTAAGCAAACCTAAAACAAAATCCATATAAATGTCCTCCCATTTCCAACGTAGAATGGGCAAAGGTTGCAATAATCCTAATAGCTTCATCTTCTTAGCTTTCAACTGCTGACAAACAAGGCATCTCTCTACAAAAGCAATTATCTCCCTTCACATATTCCTCCACCAGAATATCTTCTTCAAGTCTTGGTACATCTTCTTAATCCCAGGGTGAATAATATACTTGGTTTGATGAGCCTCGTTCAAGATTTCTTCATTCAGATCCTTATCATCAGGTACACAAAAACGCTCCTGGAATTGCAAAAATCCATTGGCTCGCACGCTAAAATCCATCCGGAAGTCTCGACCAAGATCTCCAACAATGTCTATCAAGAGCGGATCACTTGCTTGCCCTTCCTTAATCCTTTGAAGGATCTCGAGTTGCAATTGCAAGAAAGACAATATCATTCTGTTTCCTTTGACATAATATTAGATATTACAAAACTTTAAATAATCGAACATCTCCATATGTTTGATCTGCAATCTCGCCACAAAACTGATTTGACGACTCAAAGCATCCGCGATCACATTTGTTTTTCCGAGCTGATAGTGAATCTCACAATCATAATTCTTAACAAACTCAATCCACCTTCGCTACCTCATATTCGGCTTTTTCTACAATAACAAATACTTAAGGCTCTTGTGATTAGAATATACTAAAAATTTCTCACAGTGTAAATAATGCTTCCTAATCTTCAATGTGAATATAACAATGGCTAACTCCAAATTATAATTCGGGTAGTTCTTCTCGTGAACCTTCAACTTCCAAAACCCATAAGCTTTCACTTTCCCATTCTACATCAAAACACATCCGAGGCTAACCTTAAAAGCATCACAATATACCTCAAAACCGCCAGAACTATCAAGAATAGTCAAAATCGGTGCGTTGAAGTCAAACTATCCTTCAACCCTTGAAGGCTTCAATCACATTCTTTTGTCCATTCAAAGCTCACTTCCTTCTTCGTCAATTGGAAAAGTGGAAAAGCAATCCGAGAAAAATTTTCTGCAAACCGACAAAAATATCTTACCACATCCAAGAAACTACGAACCTCTGTCACGATCGTCAGTCAACTCCAATTGATCACGACTTCAACCTTCTTTCAGTCTATTGAGACGCCTCCATTGGAAATGACGTGGCTCGAGAATATGACAATATCAAGCAAAAACTCGCACTTCTTCAACTTCACGAACAACTTATGTTCCCAAAGGGTTTGAAGAACGATCCTCAAATGCTCCTCATGCTCAACACAACTCTTCGATTAGATTAAGATATTATCGATGAAAACTATAATAAATTTATCCAAATAGAATTGAAAAACCTGATTCATCAAGTCCATAAACACCATAAGGGTATTCGTCAATTTGAACGGCATCACAAGAAACTCATAATGGCCATATTTCGTCCGAAATGTCGTTTTCGTCACATACTCCTACTTAATTCAAAGTTGATGATATCCCGATTGAAGATCGATATTGGAGAACACAGAGGTTCCTTACAATTGATCGAAGAGATCATCAATATGTGACAACGGGTACTTGTTCTTGATCGTGATCATATTCAACTCATGATAATCCACACATAAGTCTGAGAGTCCCATCTTTCTTCTTCACGAATAGAATTGGAGCACCACAAGGCAAAACACTGGGTTTAATAAAATCTAAATCCATAAGGTCTTGCAATTGGTGCTTCAACTCTTTCAACTCCGTATGAGCCATGGAATAGGGTGTCTTCGAGATAGGTGTCAATTTAGACACGAGATCAATCCCGAACTTGATCTCTCAGAGTGGCGGTAGAGCGGATAATTTATCATGGAACACATCCTCAAACTCACACACTACCAAAATCTCCTTCATCGATAGCTCACGGCTCTCCACCACACTAGCATAAGCCAAATAGGCTTCACACTCACTTCGCAACAAATGACGGGCTTGTAGAGCCAAAATAAAACTATATGACTTCACTCACCGAATTCCTTGAATGTGGAAGGGCTCACATTCCGGAATTGCAATGTCCACCTTCTTATAAAAACAGTTAATAGTTACATAATTCCTTGACAATCAATCCATACCCAAAATAATATTGAAATCATGCATTTCCAAAAGAATCAAATTAATAGTTAAAGATAACACATTCACCTCAACCAAACAATTAAGGTACGAAATATTAGTAATAACTAAAGATCCCGTGGGTGTCGAAACAACTAACGAATAATCGAGAATCACGAGAGAAGATACTAAACGACAAGAAAATTAAGGGAAAATGAAAGGATGGGTGGATCTCGAATCAAAAAGTATAGTAGTAGAAGCACCATAAATAAGAAGAATACCCTCCATAATAGTATCAGACGCCTTATCTTTACTGGTAGTCATAGCGAATGTCTTCCCTTGAACAGCTGGCTTAGGGGTAAGGGCTTTTTTTTGGTAGGGACAATTTTTAATCTTGTATCCAAACTATCCATAATTAAAACATACGCCTAACGCTTGTAACAAGGCCTATCATCATGATACTTCCCGCAATGCTAACACAAACTGGCGGGAGCATGCTTGGCCGGTGTAGAAGGACTAGCCTTCTTTCTTTGATCTGCTTGCTTCAACCTCTTCAGTGGTCTCCCCAAACCCGGACTAGAGCTAGAACCGGCACCACCTCTGCTAGACATTCTCTTCCCTAAAGTATTCCTCCTTCTCAAGCTCCTTCTCGTGGATCAAAGCCCGATCTAACACCTCCCCATACATTGACAGCTTGAGGGTCGCTAACTGCTTGTAAATGTCGTCCCACAAACCTTGTAGGAATTTCCTAGCTTTCCTCTCTCATCCTCGACCATGTACAGAGTATATCGAGCTAATTTCATAAATTTTGCATCATACTCGACCCCTATCTGGTTGCCTTGCCTCAATCAAATAAACTATTCCTCTTTCTACTTCCGAAGGGCAGATGGAAAGTACATATCCATAAATGTATCCTCAAACATGGGCCAAGTGATATCACTTTCTGGCACACCCAAGGCCCTCTTCTTCATCTCCCACCAATGGTGGGCTTCACCCTCTAACCGATATGAGGCAAACAACACCCTGTCCTCCTCAGGACAATGGATAATGGCAAACACTTTCTTCAATATCTGAAACCATGTGTCAGCCTCAATCGGATTTGGCTCCCCAATAACTCAGGAACACTCTTTTGGACGAATCAATCATAAGAAGACGGTCCAAGATTACTAGGAACTGGAGCTGGAGTAGGAATAAGCACTGGAATAAGATTCCTCTGCCCCATATTCTCAATAATGTCTGTCATACGACCCAATAGATTTAACTACTCGATCTCTCAATCACGAGGCTAAACACCTCCATGTGTTGTCCTTCGTGTCGGCAGCATAATTGGATGCTGATATAATTCTGAAGCAAGAATGAGATGAGTTAGATTACAAGTCAGACACTAGCTAAGAAATTACAATTCTACGTAATTAAACACAACTAACGGTCTAGGTAGGGCAATTAGGATAACTAAAACTATCCAATCTAGCTTAACTACCTAAACCTGCATCTACTTATTCTATCTAGCCTATACTATCCTAGGCTTCCATATAAAATTTAGATCAAATTTAAGGCATCTCATCTCTGATATCAACTGTGACGGACTACTTTTTTTAATTGGAATCTAGCATGATTTTGGCTATTAATCGACCGTCAGACTAATACAAATCTGTACAAAATTCTTGTATAGTATATATATTTCAACAATAAACACACACACAGGATCAAAAAAGTCACAACTACAACTGTGGTACCAACGTCATAGCTCCTGTCACAACGTCAGCTCAGATAAGATACTACTAGGTACCTAAATAAACTATAAAAATCTACGAAAGTATATATATCCATCAGAATACAGTAGAAACTAACTACCTGTATATCATCAACATACATATACAACCACAATACATATCTATATCAAAAAATATAAAATACTACATAAGGGTACAAAAATCACAAAATTAAGTCCTCAAAATATCCTTCAAAGTCTTCCTACCTAGCTGAGTTATAGTCCTCTACTCTGCCTTATCAGGTATAAGTTTATACTCATCTAAAGAAAAAAATAGTAAGGAGTGAGTTAAATACTCAATAAGACACTATATAATCAAAGACAGTAAGCAATATACGTAAAATAAAGTATAGTGAGGATATAGGAGCATAACGAAGATGTATAAACATAAAATATGAATAAATACATTTTTGAAACTTATTTATCTTTCTCATTTTATTTATGATTCCTTTTACTTCTAAAACATACATAGACTTCTTCTTCTTTGAGAATCAGGCCCACTAGACCTTACCAACTAACAAGATAACCGATCAAGGAATGGAATGTGTATTAATCCATATATTCTAAAGCGCTACCCACGATACCTCAAACTTTAACATCTTGTGATGGACGGTATACCTTTCACCCAATATACAGGGTAAGATAATATATATGCTACTAGAGCACCTCCCGTGGCCCAGGAGAATTCATCGATCTACCACTGTAATATTCTAAGACATACTAGGAACTATTACCCTCTGAAATATAAATCATTGGTCTAGATTTATAATTACTTATTTTAAAGGAAATGTTCCACCATAAACTTATACAGAATTTTCACTTCCTGAAGAACGAATATTAGATATAACAAATTGTGGAGTTTCCTTCAAATACATTGCATAATTTGTATAATTTTTTGATACAAATACAGATAATCATTTTTTTATAAGTTCATATCTTCACATACTTGTAATTACATATATAAATCAACATAAGGTTTGAAATATGTAAGAAATTCTTACTACCATGAGATAAATATAATTTTAGAGTTTCTGGATAATAAATCCATTCACAAATACGTACAACGTAATTTTCAGAGTATATGTAAGGTAACATATATAACGTACATGAGGATAAATATCACAATTCACGTCCGATAATATTTTTGAAACTCGTAAAATAACATAGACAAAATATATATGAATAAATACTAAATATTTGGAGTACCCACATCCATAAAGTTAGGGTTTCAAGTTTCTAGAGCCAAATCATGTATAAATCTCAAATAAATTGGGTAAAACCAAAGGGGGCGTGGGTAAGGATTTTCATGTGCAAAATACCGCATAAATCTCACAAATCGAACATAAAATTAAAATATATACATACTCAAGTTATGGGTTTTGTAAAATATAAACTTAAATGAGTATTGAAATAAGAATACTTAAAGAAAATAGAAAAAAGTGTAAAGAAACGAGAAAAAAGTATGAGTATACTTATCTCGACCCGGTTTATCACTTCTCTAATATAAATCTCACAAATCGGATATGAAATCAAAATATATACATACTCAAGTCATGGGCTTTATAAAATATAAATTTAAACAAGTATCAAAACAATGATACCCGAAAAAACAGAATAAAAGTGTGAAGAAACGAGAGAAAAGTATATGAGTGCATTTATCTCGACTTGATTTATCACTTTTCTAACTAGTTCTAAGACAAAATTGGATTTGGAAACCTCGATCTTTTCCTTCTATCTCTTCTCATTTGCATTCTCTCTCTATCTCTATATTAGAAGCCGAAAAATGTCGCACAAAATAACCCTCACGGGTTTTTATAGTGCAGGTTGGCACTCGAGTGCCAACTTAGTGCATAGCAGGCATAGGCCTACTAGATCCTGTGCCTGCCATGGGCGCTCAAGCGCCCGGCAGGCGTGGGTCTATTGGATCTGGTGACCACGGCACTGTCTCGGGTGCCCCCTATCACTTTTTTCTATACTCCTGAAACTTAACTTTTCTATATGAATCAAACCTAATTTTAATTATATTATCTTAATTACTCATAATTATGATATTATAAAAATCGGAACCTCACAACTATTTTGCCATCATCTTAAGGATAACTCATATTATGGATTGTATAGTGCGATGATAGGAGGCGGAGCCGGACGAAAACCTAGGAGGACGACTGACTGCATAAAATCGCTTCACTAACAAGTGAATTTTGTTATTTTGGGATATCCAAGTTCTACAAAAGCTGAGATATGAATTTATAGGATAGAAAAAATATTTAAAGCGATAAATTGTCTGGAAAAAGCCGCTTATAAGTTAGATTTTAAGACCGATCACTAATGGGCTATGAAAAGGAGAATTTTGGGAACGGAGAATAAGAAGGTCTCATGAGATATGTTTCTAGAGGTGTTTCTCGATGAATATTATTCAACAAGCCTTTGTGAATAGAAGGAAGATAAATTCCCACGATTGAGGTTAAATAATCGCACGATGAAAAAGTATGATACCGATTTTATGGAGTTGGCTCATTTTGCCTTACAAATGGTGAGGGATGGAACTCGGGGGGAGAGAAACTTTCTTATAGATTTAGAGGACATGATTTGGGGACAACTAGTGCCATTGCATTTGAGGACATATGGAGATGCTCGATCGATCCTTACTCAGGTTGAGCAAAAGAGGGAATATGTTTTTGAGAAAAGAAACGCTTGTCATAAAAACCAGAGCTCAGGATTGAGAGGATTCCATAAGAAGACAAAATTTTATGAGAAAGGGGCAAGGAAGTCCACCAAAGTCCAAGTATCATTGTGTAAGCCATAACAACAATCGAAGTTGGTGTACAATCATTGTGGAAGGTTTCACAAAGGGTGACCATGCTATAAGCAAATTAAAACTTGTTTCAATTGTAGTCAAGTTGGTGCTCTTACCCGATGAGGCAAGTGCGTCAAAAGCCTATTATGCTGAGAAAGACTTATGCGGAGACCTTCGAGGTTGCTTAAGCAAATCCATTTGTAGTTGAATATAATATTGTACTTTTGGAATCTTCAACACGTGTATTAATTGATTTAAGGTTTATGCATTCTTTTATGACCCCTAAGTTTGTTTGTAATTTGCATGCGCCACCTTAAAATTTGGACTATGTGATAGTGGTATCTACTCTGATGGGTAAGTCTTATGTAGTGGATATTATGTATCCTAGGTGTGTCATTCGAAAAAAATAGGTTTGAGTTATTGGTAGATTTAACTTTGTTTGGCATGATTAATTTTGATTTTATTTTAGGAATGGATTGATTGGCATATTATTAAGTGAATATATACTGTTTCCATAAGAAGGTGTAATTTTTCATTTTGGAATGTCAACCCTTTGAGTTTCAAGGGCATATAAGGAAGGAATTGGCATGCAAAATTCTTGCATTCCATACTTTTCATTTGATGTGAGATGAGAACCTATCTTGCCTATGCGACTTCTTCTAAGAGCAATAACGTGCCAATTAACGGTGGCTCTAGAATTTGAAAATTTTTTTCCAAGAAAAAGATGTTGAGTTTTTTGCCAAACAAAGAAATTTAGTTAGGCATCGACTTGGTGCTAGAGAACCTTATTTTAGGAGCCATGGTCTCTTCAAAATTAAAGAAATTGAAGTAACAATTGTAAAAACTATTAGAAAAAGGATTTATTCGACTAGATCTGTGACCTTAGGGAGGTCATGTGTTGTTCATAGAGAAGAAAAATAGATCGATAATATTATATATCAACTATTAGAAAATTAATAAAATTATGTTCAAGAATAAGCATTATCTACCCAAAATTGATGATTTGTTTGATTAACTATAAATGGCATAGATTTCTTTTAAAATTGATTTATGTTCAGGGTACTATCAACTAAGAATCAAGGTGATGTACCAAAGATAGCATTTCTAGATAATGTATGGTTATTATGAATATTTAGTGAAGCCATTTGTTTTGAAGAATACTCCTATAATATTTATGGATTTAATAAATAAGATATTTTAAATGAATTTGGATTATTTTATTGTAGTTTTCATTGATAATATTTTGATATACTTGAGGAATTTTTAAGAGCATGAAGCCCACTTGAGAATTATGTTGCAAGTATTAGAAAGTGACCATCATATGCCAAATTGAAGAAATTTGAGTTTTAGCTTGAGAAAATAATCTTTTTAGGACATATTGTTTCTAAAGAAAAAGTTGTGGTTGATCAGAACAACATAAAAGTAGTCACTAATCGATAGTGATCGATGAATGTTACTATGATTTATAATTTTCTTAGTTTGACTGGATGTTATACTTGTTTTGATGAAATTTTTTAAAATTGTGGTACTTTTAACTCAATTGACCTCAAAAGAATGTGATATTTTATTGAGATAATAGTTGTGAGAAGAGTTTCTAAGAATTGAAAGGTCATTTGACTTTTACATCGATCTTGATTATTCTTAAAAGAACAAAGATTTTATTGTCTATTATGATTAAACATAATCAAAATTAGGCTACTTAATCAGTTTGATCTGATTAATCTAAAATGTTATAGAGTTTGCTTAAGGTAAAAAGTATTATAGATTGGCATGATTATAAAATTAGACCCAATTAATTTTTTTGGTTAGGAATAATTATGGGTAAAAGTGTTTGATTTGGACTAGCCTGAAATATATTTTTTAATAAATATATTTTTTATTTTAAATAATATTCTCCAAGCATTGAAAGAACTTCCTTAATGTTCTCATCTTGTCCATCCCCACATGCAAGATGAAATGAGTAAACTCAATAATTTTGACGTCATGTTTTACCACCGTTTAATTCCCTTATCTCAAGCAAGCAAATTCATTTTACTTTTACTCATAGAAGGATGTCAGAAAATATTTGCCATGTAATGCCTATAAAAACATGCTACACAAAATCTCCTCGTTTGTGAGGCCTAAAATCCTTTTCTTTATAGCACACAAATGGTTGGTTTCACCACTAAGCCCGTAAGTGAAAATTTTTATATTGTCTTCTTCAGGGTAATCAATAACTTCAAACATATTTTGCATTCATTGGATCTATATTTCAACATTTGTCAGATTCGAATCACTTAATAATTTATGAACTTGTTCATTAGTTAATTGATCATAAGCAATTAAACCATTCATCAGATTTCCACCTTTGCTTTGAGTTGGGTTGTCTCTATACCATGTGATACATAATCTCTGCCATTCTTACCATGATAGTAAGATAATCATTTTTTTTACTAGAACTAGTGCCACCTTGACCTCCTAACATCTAGACTCTATCATATCATAAATCATTAACGTTAGTTTCCTAAATTATTAAAGATATTTATTCTTACGCTTACGCATGATTCGATAACAACCCTATCACAACTAGGCTTTTAAAATATAAAACAATGATGTTAAATAATATTTAATTAAAAATTAAGACGCAATCTTATAATAAATCCTATTTGTCATTTCAATAATAACCTATGAAGTTTTAGGATATGGCCAACACTCTCAACATATGGTAAAGCATATAAAATAAGATTTGAAAGTAAAGCATATATATGGTAAAATTCATACATAAGATAAACCATACAATTAGTAACAATACAGCTACTCAATAAAAATCTATATATAAGGTAAAACATATCTAATCAATAGCCAAACATCTATCAATGATATAGAACATAACTTGAAGGCCTAACAACTACTATTACATACATCTAGAAGATCGATTGTTTAAAATACAAATTCATATTAGATATAATTTTGATGACAAATAAGTGAACTTAAAACTATTTCTCTTAAAATAACCCTTTGTCCAAATGCCTTGCAAGAGAATCCAAGATTCCTAATTTAAAATGTTATAAAATATAATAAATAATACTAAATAAAATATGAATATATATGTATATATGTACACACACATATATATACTTGATAAAACATATAAGATAATAATAATAATCAAATACAGAAATACTAGAAAATATGATATGTTAAAAAAAAAATAATAACAAAGGATAAGTGATATTCTAACCGGTTAGAGTCAAATATTGAAGGCTGTGCTATAAATATTTTTTTATAGCTTAGGCTATATGCCACTATTAAATACTTATGGGTAGACTGGCTATATAGTATTCTCTATAGATATGACCAAATATCACTTTTTAAATCTATAAATACTCGGTAACAATATTTACTTATAAATTATTATATTTATATATGTCTAAATATATTTTATCAATTATTTATAACTATTCTTATTTGATCATACTAAAAAATTTACAAAAAATAATAAGTGCACTCATTTTTCTAACATGAAAAATAAACAATCGTTACAAATTTAAGGTAGAATATTTTATTAAATATTTATATAAAATGATATGTAAATCTAAATATCTAATGATTTTAAGATTATTTTAATAAATTTTATAAAGTTAGGCATACGTTTTTAAAATCCATAAATGAGAACAAAATTGACATGTATGCAAAAAAAAGTGAGGAAAGATAATAAGAGATTATATACATTTAAATAAAAAAGAAATAAGTTACAATTTTTGACAAAAAAATGAAGAAACGATCATAGATATATACTCGCCTTAGCTCGCCAAGATTTGACATAAAGTAGCCTCAAAATCAACTTTCTTCATTTTATCTCTCATCTTCATTCTCTTCTTTTCTTCTAGTTTTCTTTCTTCTCTTAAGTTCTCAATAAAAATGACATGAAAATAAAAGGAGAGTCCTTAAATAAATAAACTAGTACATGAGCACAGGTTTGTGTTCATCAGGCGTGAGGACCTTCCACGGCCTCTCAAACAATGCACAAGTACCAATGATCGTACTAGTCACACACGAGTATGTTTCTACTGTACACAAGTGCTACTTATAATATTAGTCATGCATGAATGCTGTAAGTGTGTAGGTCAAGCATAAGCTCTGTTTCCTCAATTATTCAATTTTTATCCTAATACATAATTCATCCAATTTACTTAATTATTAATATTATAAATTATAAATTGGGTATCGAGTATTATGATAATTAGATTCTGTAAGATTGTGTGCTAGCAAATGTGTTTGCATATTTTGGGTAGATTTTTTAAGTTTTGATTATAGTTCGCTATGAAAATATAAAAGTCTTTCAAAATATTGGTGTATCATAGTAATAGTGTGAGCCTTGAAAATTTGAGCTTTATGTGAAAGATGTTAAGTAATGGTTAATAAACATAATGCTTGATCAAAACATTATTAGAGAAGCGTGAAGAAGTATTAGTTATTTGCTAGTCAATTAAATAGTTACGAAGTTATATATAATGGGAAATAACTATATGGTAGTGGACATAGTTAATTGCTACTTAGTTAAAGTAGTTGCAGAGATATACGTAGAGAAAATATCAGTTATTTATTCTATCTAAATTTTGATGAAATTTTGAGCAAGATCTATTGTTAAAATTTTAGTATTTAACTCAACTTCAAGTCAACTTTGAGCAAATATTATTACAATTATGATTTGAATATAAATATAATAATTTGCTAACATAAAAGAATTGAACTAACAATCTATTTATTTTTCTTCATTATTTATTTTGAGAATAACATTATATTCTCCTTTGTGAAAGATGCACTTTTATCACTATAAGAATAATTCAAATTCATGATAATAAAATATGATTTTTGAAATTAGATCTCGCTATTGCTATCATCATCTGTAGTTGCTAGTTGCCCATTGTTAGGGTAAATTCACCTATGCACACATATTCACTACGATTCCATTGAAGTGAAGAGCTTATGTTCACTTTTGTTAGACTGAAGAAGGTAGATTGAGCATGTGGTAATGATATTTAGGCTAGGTTGGGATTGTCATATCCGAACTAATAAGGTCCAGCATTTTAGATATGGGTGTCTTGGTTAAGTTGTTGGGTATCTGGGATGCCAGGTATCTGCATTACTAAGTATTTGATGTGACACCTTTATAATTGATCTTAATTATAATTTATATTATAATATTATTTTTATTTATTTAAAAGTTATATTAAATTGATCTTATGTAATTTTTTCAATAATTGACATTATGTAATATGATATTTTAATACCCACGTAATGTAATTTTTTTTTTTTTTTTTTAAGTGAAGGAAAAGGTAAAAAATTGAGTTTGTCATTAGAATTTTTGATATTATAATTTAGGAGATACTTTTATTTAATTTTCCCAATTCGATATATATATATATTTTTAAAATTTTTTGGGCCGTATATCCGTGTCGACTGCACATGCAAAAATCTGCGAACACGCATGCAATTGAGATTCGTCTGATCGCCACGTAGCGTCCTTGACATGGATCGCCCGAATATAGGAGTTAAAAATCAAAAACTGTATTACTGCGTGCCTACGGCAAGAATCGGCGTTGCTTTGCGCCCTTTTCACTAGGATTCGATTTGGTGTTCCCTGACCTTTCTCTTCTCCCTCCTCGAAACAAAGATAGATAATTGCAGAAAGTTTTTCGAGTCAAAGGGTTCTTCTCCAAGGTTGAAGTTCCAACGGCTTCGAATTATGCAGCGGTTCGTTGACGGCGTTCTTGCTGTCACCAAAGAGTGAGTCGATTCCCTTCCTTTCCGTATTCTCTCTTGATTTTCTTATGCATTTCTGCTGATGTGTCTTTAGCAATCAATTTCGTTTTCGCCCGTCCTCTTTCCCTCTTAATTGTTGTTGGGGAGGTTTAAAGTTGCTAATACATGGAAAAATGCGTTGGCTTTCTGGGGGAAGGTGTGGCTGTTGGCTGCGCCTGTCTGCTGTTGAATGTTGGAAATATGGAACACGTTTTAGATGGAAAATGTTGCAGGTGTTCGGATTCCCAGCTCGGCCCAGTTCTTTCGAATCCCATTCAAACTCATTTCACATTTTCGACAAAATTATCAATACTATTCTATCCCCCAGCGGTTTTTTTTTGACTTCAATTAATATATCTTAAATTAAAGTCAGAGTAAAATTGACGCAAGTGAGAACATCTTTGATAATTTGCCTGACCTATTATATGGGGGTTAACTATTGGGTACTGATTTCTAGGAAAATGGATCTGGGTTTTCACTTAGGCATGACGTGACATAGGCAAAGCCTCCACTGGAGCTGGGCATGTGCAGGTTTGGGGGTGGGATGTGTATACGAGGCTGGTTGTGTCCAAATACTGCAAGGCGGGTTGCAGCTAACTAGTAGTCAAGCTTGGTATCTTCGAGACCATGGAGACTAGAATTCTAGACATTGGGCATAGCTATAGAGGACGTGCAGTAGACCAAATGGGTATTGGCAAAAAGAGAATTTGAAGGGTGTGGAACTTTTTACCATTATGAATGCGAGAGGTGAGTGCCTTGCTTAGCTGCCATCTGCCTCTTCTCTTTTGTGGACTTTTGCTTCTGGGATGAAAATCAGCTTAAGATTTGAGAGTTTAGTTGGTAGATTATGCTTTTACTTACCTGGAGTTGGGAAGACTAGGTTGCTTTCTTTCTCTTTTGCTTTCAGATAAGTTTGTGGGACGGATCAAGAATGACTAATATAATTCTTAGATTTGATAAAGTGGTCTGGTTTAGAGTATCTTGCCAAATAGCTTTGAGATAAGCTCCATCCTCAAAGTTTCAATGAGTAATATAATTCTTGGATTGGAAAAGGTGGTCTTGTTTAGAGTATCTTGACAAATAGCTTTGAGATAAGCTCCATCCTTAAAGTTTCATTAATTGCTCCTCCTTAATTAGGAGCTGTTTACACCTTTTGCACAAATCACAGTTTACAGATTAATTAAGAGAGACAAATATGAACAATGCAGTGACAGTCCTTGTGAAGTTTATAGTAAATTTACATTTGTTTCTTAACAATCATGAATGCCAAGTTATTAAAGGATTAGATTTGACACAATGAATAACAATAATTGGCCAAAGTTATTAGATCAATAAGTTTATATTGTAGGTCCTGTGAGGCTGAGTTTGTTTTCTGTTCTGATTCAGTATTCCCTTCCTCATGTTCTCCTTTATGCTAATACAAGTCATAAGAATTTTACAAATCTTCAAAATGCCTTTGGCAATGTTACTGGTTTTTATTTTTCCTTTTAATGGGTGATGCTCCTGTGATATCCTCTGAGCAATTTAGATTCAGTTAGGAGGATGTCATGTTGTATTTCTTTGTTTTTACCATGGTATAAGTTGTATGAACCCTAAGCAGTGATGTGATTGAGACTTGCCAGATGTTCTTATTTTTCTGGCAAGCTACTGATATCAATGAAGGTGATGCTTTTGCAGACATCAGAAGCTTGGGTTTTGACATTCCTATTTCAATGTGATCTCCCCTTTATGCTACTAGATTCCCAAGAATTTTGAATTGATTTACATGCTTTAGCTTCTTTTATGTGATGATGCTTTAGCACATGAATTATAGGTGTGTGTGCTTCTAGGTGTTAAGAACTGAAATCTCCCCCCAAAAAAAATGGGAATGTTGTATAGATCCTAGACTTTTAGAATAGTTGGGAATTTGATGGGAACCTGATCATGGCCTGACAAGAGGCAAAGCTTTTGCGTGACTACAACCCTTTAGTGTGACAAAGGCTGATTTAATTATACTTCATTAAGGGTAATTAAGTAATTAAGTGTTTTTAGGATTTTTTACGCTATGTAAGCTAACTTGTAGAGAGATTAGGGGATTATTCTGGAGAATTGTGAAAGGAAAACTTGGCAGCTCTTGGAGCTTGAGAGTCATGTGAGTATTGTCTTCTTCGGTGTTCCTATAACTTGCTACAGGATTCGCTTGGACTAATTGGGAGTCAATTCTTTGATTCCCATTTGAATGTTCAATTAGTTTCCTTCTTTATCAATATATTCTCGTTATGCATTGTGGTTTATTTGTTTAATTTGATTCGTTTGCAATATATTTCATTAAATTTAAGTTGTTGGGTTGAACAATGGGTGGGTAAAAAGGGACTTCATATTGAATCTATAAACGATTCCTATCTCATTGAGAGGATTTTGGTGGTGGTTTCCTCGCCCCACCGAGAGAAAGCTACCGTAACATTGGAGGTTTGTGCAAATGCTTTTCGTCCATAGTCTCTGATATGTCAGAGTTGCAATCTGTTCGAGTTGCATGGATCTATCCGAGTTGAAGTTCTTTTGAGGTATAGGGATCTATTCAAGTTGTAGGTGAGGGTACCAAGCTATATTGCTTTAAGTTGTAGACTCTGTCCAAACCGTCAGAAGTTGCTGAGTTGTCAGTAGTGCCAAATTGTGAGGGGCATTGGCTGCAATGTTCAAACTGTCGAGCTTGACCTAAATTGTTCGAGTTAGAGTGTTTGAGCTGCGTTGTTGGAACTTCAGGAGTGCTGTGTTGCAGGAAGGTCTGAGCTGACATAGAGGGTGCGTTTAGTCATACTTGATGGAAGAATGGAACAACGGTATATTCATAATGCTCTTGCAGGTAGTCTACCGTTTGATAGAGCATGAGTTGAAGCATTGGAGGATAGTCAAGTTGGACTTTCTAAGATGGTTGAGGAAGTAATGTTATTGGTTGCATAATTATCCAATACGACTAGAGAAGAGGTTAGGTTAGAAAGTAATGTAGAATTATAAAGGATACAATGAAAACCGAAATCAGCTTGTTTATGGGAACCATTGATGAGCCTATGAGGGACAAGGGATTATTGAGTCTCAACATTGAGACAACTAAATAAATGAGCATGAGGCCAGAGGCACGGATGGTGATCCAAGGGGTTGGAGATCGGAAGATGATGACGGACTTTAGAGATGGGTCCTAATACCGAATAGAATGTGCTAAAGATACCATTGAGAGATGGACCCAAACAAGAGGGTCATCGAGAGCTTCTTGTCATAGGGAAAAGTACCACGTGAACAATGAAATTGATGAAGGTAGAAATGCCTATGATGGCAACCATTTCCAAGGAGATAGAAAAACTCAATTGCATAGACTACAACACATGGATAGACCACACTATATAACAAATGACACTAGCCATGGTGACAAACAACGGCATTAGGGTTATCTTGATCGGGATTCTATGAAACTGAATATGAAATTTCCTCATTTTGAAGGAGGTGGTCCCCATGAATGACTAGAAAAGGTGGAAAAATATGCCCTCATTCATGAAGTGGCTCAAGACGATACAATGACCACATCTAGTTTTCATCTATATGGTAAGGCTAGCAACTAGCGTAGGTGGATCAAATCTAAATATGCGAAGGAAAGAGGGTGGTTTGGGTGGACCACTTTTAAGCTTGAATTATTGGCTCTATGGGGACCAATGCTTTCATCAATCATCATGGGCAACTCACCAAGCTATGCCAGGAAGGGAGAGTTCAAGCATATATTGAGGAGTTTAGATGGCTATAGAAGCTTGTAAGAGGATGGAAGGAAGAGTCACTACTAGGTACCTTCATTAAAGGACTCAAAGCCAGGCTAGCCAAAAAGAACTAAAGATGGAACAGCTTGTGTGACTTCCCGAGGAGATGAGAATGTTAGAAATCTTGGATGATAGCTACTATACGGAGAGGAAGATTGCCAAGGAGAACTTAATATCCAAACACTTCCTGCCAAAACAAAATGGAAGGGAAGAGATGTCGTGGAGAGCTGACCCAAGGAGATAAGGAATTGTCTAGGAAAGAAGTACAAGAGAGGAAAAAGAAGGGACTATGATTCAAATGGGGCGACAAATGGAGTAATGATCTTCATTGTAAACCCGAGTATGGCAGAAACCAATGTTGACAAGGAAGGAGGAATGGAGGCAGGAGTAGACGAGAGCTTGCTTGATTAAGACATGGTGGGTAGAGGATGCTGAATCGTTGCATAATGCCCTAATCGAAGTACATAGACCATTTATTGTGAGGCTCATGGCATGGGTCGGAAAGCACAAAGTGATTTTATTAGTGGATTCTGGGTTGTCCCGTTTCATCAATGCCAGGATCATCAGGAAACTCAAATTCCATGGGAAAAGGATGGAATATTTGATGTGAAAGTGTCAAATGGAGAGAAGCTTAAATGCAAAGAGGTAGTGCCGGAAGTAAAGATGAAGGTACACGATTTTTGAATTGCTGCCAACCTGCATGTGCTATAGTTAGTTGTCGGCCTTCAAGTGGTTTTGGGTAATTCATGATTGAGAGGCTTGGGTTGAGTGACTATAGATTGCAAAGAGATGAAGCTGGAATTCAAGCTTGATCACAATGAGATAGTATGGTTAGCTAGAAATCTGAAAGATCTGAAACAATGTCAAGCCAATGCCATAGATAAGTAGTATAGAGGGGGTGCCTAATGCATTCTATTGATCAAGGCTAGCGGCGATTAACTTGATGAGAGAGCAAGGATGTTTGGAATTGGGTCGGAAGCAGAGCTCCAATGGCTGTCAAGGGAGGCTAGGATGGTGATGGAAAACCATAAGCAAGTTCTTGGGGTGCCCATAAGTCTACCACCACCACAGCCTTATAACCACCGCTTTTGAAGGACGAAAGTGAATTGGCCAATGTATCACATTATTTGTAAGGTATGGATATTAAATTAATTTTTAAAGATGATTAATTAAGTTATTAAATATACTGAAGTCAAGTGAGGTTTTGGATTAATGTTAATGTTCTGACTGAGTTACATTAGATTGAGTGATGCCCAACTGGCGTTTGACATATGCACATGTGTATTTTGGATAGTAAGAGGCGCTTGAAGGATGCCTCTGGGGCGTTTGTACGTATTTAGACAAATTGGTCATGCCTGATGTGCGTTCAGGAGACGCATGTGCGTATTTATGGCAGAATACATGCGCTTGATGCGCCTTTGACAAATACTTGTGTGCCATATGGTTTTCGCCTTAGCGCTTGATGCGTGCTTAATAAGTGCACATGTGTCAGTTTTCTATGTAAGGTCCCTTTCGCTGATTTTCAGTTATTTTTATCTGATTTTTGAGAGAAGAGAGAGGGAAATAAGAGAAGAAGAGAGAGAAGGAGAGAGATTAGCTACAGAAGGAGAATCCAAGTGAATTTAATGAGATTTTTGGTGATTTCAAGTATAAAGTAAATGCATCTAGGCCTCTCTTTCTCTTATTATTATTATTATTATTTTTTGATCTCTATGAGTATTTATTGTCTTAAATGCTCATGTATGCTATAATTTCGTATATGAAATATTTGCATATTAGAGGGTTAGGGGCAATACTAATATATATTTATGCATGATATATTTATTGTCTCAAATGCTAATCTTTCATATTAGAGAGTTAGCGTCAATACTTGGAGGTGATTGAATCAAAGGGATGGCTGTTCAGGAGTAGTTTTAGGAATTTGGATATTAATATGTATAAATGTTATAAAAGCAGTAGTTTATATTGATAGATTTTGTTTATTTAGAGTTCAATTATATTTCATTGTCGATGATGTATGATGCCGTTGATTAAGATGAATTTCTGGTTATTCACAGTGATTGATTTATATTTTCGTTTGCTCTGATTTATTATAGATATTTTCCTTATATATGATATAAATCGTGTATGGTCGATATTCAAAACCACTTTCGGGTGTAGCATTTCTGGTTCTATGGTTTGAATATTTTATTTTGAGTTCGTTTGTTTGTTTGTGATAATTGTGGTTGTGTCTCGACAAAGTTTTGAGTTTCGGTTGGTGAATAAAGTAAATGAATTTTTGATTAAATAAAGGACCTACTTTGCTTCAAGTAATTGATTGAACCTTAATAGGTATGTTTTTTTTAACCTCGTAAGTGTACAAGGGTTTGGCGTAATTTTCTTGATAAGTCAGGTATTGTATCCACATGGAGTTAATTTTCTACGCGAAACTAATTTTGTAACTATTTTTATATTTCAAAAATATTAACAAAAAATTAAAGTATTAGATCAGTGATAATTGGAGTGGCCATAACAACTGTGGTATGGCCATGGAGTTAATTAAAAGATACAAAAAAAAAAAAAAAAATTAAATGATTAAATTTTAAACTACTAAAAATTAAAATGCTTATAGCGGCCACGGTGTCGATAGTAATAGAAATTAAGGTACAGAAAATTAAAGTATAAAAATATAAAATTGTAAGAGTGGCAGTACTTTAGCCATCTAAGGTTTAGAAAAATAAAAATGCAGTAAATAAAGTGTGATAACTAAATGACATAAATTTAAAATTGCAAAAATAGCGGTGACTTAGCTATTTAACGTTAAGAAAATAAAAGCACAGTAAATAAGTGCGAGAATTATTGACAAAAAATTAAAATTGTAAGACTGGTGATAACTCAACTATTTAAGGTTTAGAAAATAAAAACGATAGAAAATAAAATGTGGGAAATTAAATAACAGAAATATAAAATTGTTAGGAAACTTCGATAGTTGGTCGTAACGTGTTGATTTTTAGGAAACTCCGATATCAACTTGAAACTAAACCAACCGGTGAGAATAAAAAGGCGAATGATGAAAACTGATAGAGCCAAGCTGATCTAGAGCTAAACTTGATATTAAGTTAAGATTTAAAGGTCTAAAATGGCAAACCTAAATAGAACATATTACATCAAAATATTAAATTTTTAGAGTAAAAATTAACACCCTAAATCTCCTATTGAACTTTTTCTCTCTCTTTCCTTCTCCCTCTCTCCTTTTCGACCCGTGCCTGCAGATCTCTCTATCTTTTTTCCCTTCTCCTTTCCCCATTTGCCCCTGCGCACTGCTTCTTCCTTTTCTTTTTCAGTTTTCTTTTCCCCCTTCTCTATCTCTCTTTCTCTCTTTCTCCGTCTCTTCCTCTCTCTCTCTCTCTGTCTCTCCTCTTCACCCTCTCTTTCTTTCTCTCTCTCTATTTTCCTCTTCTGCCTTTCAGCAGATAGACCCCCTTCTTCAAACTTTGCCTCACTCTCCTCTATTTATAGATAGTGAGGCAGTGGGAGACTTCTAATCTCCCATCGACTTTTCTTTTTTTCTTTTTTTTCCTATTTTCTTTTTTCTTTTAATTTTATTTATTTTTCTTATATATATATATATATATATATATATATATATATATATATATATTTCAAGCCTTTAAAAAAAATTGACTTTGCTCTTCTTTTTTCTATTTCTTCAATCGGCTAAGTGATTTGACAAAAAGAAGGCTCCATATGGTTTATTTGCTTACTTTTATTCCAAAAATGCTTCTTCGAGAAATAAAATCTGCATAATTAAAATATATAATTTAATTACCCAATTTAAATAAAAATTGCTAGATAAGAACAATAAATAAGTATGATAAAAATGCAAAAATCAATGTTCATCAGGAACATAAAGGATTGTTTGGTTAATTGGACCTCGTGTTTGGGACATGACATTATTGGTATGCCGATTTTTTAAAAGATAAAATTGAGCAGCAAGTGGAAGAGATGCTAAAAAATAGGGTGATCAGGAAAGTACCAATCTGTTTTCTTCTTCAATGCATCTGGTTTGGAAGAAGGATGTAAAATGATGATTTTGTATAGATTACTGAGTTTGGATGAGGCCACAATCAAATGATCAATTTTCGATTCCAACGATGGATGAGATGTCAGACTAGTTACATGGGGTGGGCATCTTCACTGTACTGGAATTGATGATGGGCTACCATCAAGTCCGCGTGAAGGAAGAGGACAACCACAAGAAGACTTTTCACACACACTTGGGGCACTACCTCAGCAGTAAATCCTTTTGGGTTATGCACTGCCCCCTCAATCTTTCAAGTGGTAATGAACATAATTTTCAAGCCGTATCTGCAGAGGCTTGTAGTGGTCATCTTTGATGATATCCTCATTTGTTACAGGACCATGGAAGAGCACTTAGTGCAATTAGAGAATGAACCATGGGGTACTGGAGCAACATATTTTTTTTGTTAGAATATCCAAGTGTGACATTGCATAAAAGGAGGTGGAGTATTTAGGTCACATATCAAAGCTATGGTAACCATTGCCTAGGGTTGTGTTTTCCTAAAAAGGATTCCTAGGGTTCATTAGGTATTATAGATGTTTCATAAAGAACTATGGAATACTCACAAGATCCTTGACCTTAATGTTGAAGGACAACTTTGAGAAGACCAATGAAGCAAGGAAGGCCTTTTATGAGTAGAAGAGGGCTATGACTTACGCCAGTGTTAGCATTTCCTAATTTTCAGCTACCATTTGATGTTTACACTGGTGCGAGCTGGGACGACATAGGACTGGTTCTAGTGCGGGAGAGAAGACCCCTAGCGTTCATTTCCAAGGCCTTAGGCCCTATGAAGAATGCTTGGAGCACTTACGCGGCGGAGTTGTTAGCTGTAATGTATGCGGTCAATGTGTGGAGACTGTATTTACTGGGGCAAAGGTTTACAATAGTCATTGATCAACAAACTTTATGACATTTGTTAGACTAGAAGATTGTGACTCTAGAACAGAAATTTCTCTTAAAGATTCTTGGGTTTGAATATGACATTGTCTACCAATTGTAGAAGGAAAACATGGTTGCGGACACCTTATCTCAAAAGGAGGGAAACCCAATGATGTGGAGTGTGCATGACACCCAGGAGGGGAGCATCTTGATGGTTCTTAGTGGACTAGAGTGACAAATATGGGATATCACAATGGAGGCCATGTAAAATGATGCTAAAGCTGAAAAGATTCGCACAAAGCTGTAGAACTAAGAGGATAGAGTGAGGTGCTACACATGAAAGTATGGACTAATTTACTGCAAAAAATTTGTGTATGTTCTAGGATTGGCCAGACTTAGGGTAGACATTCTTTCTATTTTCACAACAACAAGAAGGGCAGGCACTTTGGGTGCTTGAGGATGTAAATTCGAGTGAAGCACCTCTTTCATTGTGAAGGATTGAAAAGGGCTATTCGAAAGCTTATGGCCGAATGTGACGCTTACTAAAAGGTGAAGTATGATCAGTACATGCCTATGGGGATGATGCTACCATTGCCGATTCCTGAGAGGATTTGGGTAGACTTGATGATGGACTTTGTTGAAGGTCTACCAAACAATTGGGATTTTAAAGCCATACTAGTAGTAGAGGTTGGCTGAGTGAGGGTGCTCATTTCATTCCTCAAAAGCACCATTTCACGGCTAGTAGTGTTGTTTAAACATTTGTTGACATGTCGTGAAGTTGCGTGGGATCCTTATGACTATTGTGGCCAACTGAAGTAAATTATTGATGAGTTCTTTTTTTTGGGGGGAGGGGGGCAATGAGCTTTTTGAGTTTCATGGAAGCAAGTTGAAGGCAAGTTCTTCCTATCACTAGTAAACCGACAGACAAAAGGAAGTAATGAAATGGACACTTGAGCAGTTTTTACGGAGCTACTATCACGAAGAACAAACACAATGGAAGGAGTTTACTTATTAGGCAGAGTATTCATACAGTACTTACCATCATGCATTTACAGTGTAGTCGGCTTGATGTAATGTCTAGTGTTGTGCATGTACAAAAAGGGGATGGCTTGAAATGAAGAGGTGTATCATGAATTGGTGGCAGGGGACAAAATCTTAAAGCAAGTTAGAGGTGAGCTTTTAGAGCCCAAGGGAGGTCGAAAAGATACTATGACTAGTGGAGGAGTGATGTGATCTTTGAGCCCGAGGTGATCATATACCTCAAATCGCAACCATACTGCTAGATATTCTTAAAGAAGGAATTTAACATAGGTATTACGTGCCCTTCTAGATACTAGAGCGGATCGAAGAGTGAAGCTGCCGCCAACAGCCTTATTCCATCCTTTTTCCATGTGATAATGTTGATGAAATTTGTGGAAAATCATGATCTCATTGTTAAGGAGCTACTGTCTTTTGACAATGAGGGCATTGTGTTTCTAGAGCCCAAGGAAGCAGTTTGGCACCTCCTATGGTTGTGGAGTCGAGGTGTGAGCCAATGGCAAGTGCTCATGCAGTGGGAAAGGATTCTAGAAGAGGAGACCAAGTGGAAAGGCTATGACGAGATTGCACTCTGGTTCCCTGATTTCACCCTTCTAGACAAGGGACTTATTAAAGTGGGGTAGAATGATGAGAACCTAGGCTTGCCTCTGAGGAGCACACCGATTGTGGCCCGGCGAGGGGCAATGCTTTAGTGGGCATGTGAGCCTTTTGAGTGGTGATGAAGGCTTATTGAATTATCCTTCATCAATGGTAATTAAGTACTTTGGGTTCCTTAGGTTTTATAAGCCAACTTGTAGGCGGATTAGGTAATTATTCTAGAGAATTGTCTAAGGTGAATTTGACAGCGTTGGAGATTCGGACTCATGAGAGTAATTTCTTCTTTGGCATTCTTATAATTTCTATGGGATTCACTTGGGCCGATTGGAAGTCAATTTTATGATTTCCCTCTGAATGTTCAGCTAGTTTCCGTCTTTATTAATATTTTCCCATTTTGGGTTGCGGTGTATTCCTGAATTTGATTCATTTGCAATATATTTTGTTAAATTTGAGTACTTGTGTTGAACACTTAAAACAGCGGGTGGGCAAAAAGGACTTGATGTTGAATCCATAAATGGGTCCTTATCAGAATCTTAGTTAGACTAGGTTGGAATAAACAATCCCAATAAAGATAACTAATGATAGGGTACAATCTATTCAAACTATAATGATAACGAAGACCCATAACATACCACGATAACACTATCTGAAAATATAGTAAAAAATTGTGTGAAAGAATATGCTGATATGACACTTTAGCTTCTCTTTTATTCTGGCTGAGCTAGGACACTTAAGCTGCAGTACAGGCATATAAACTACTGAACTTTTACTTTTGCTTTTGGCAAACCCTTGGAGCAGGATGAATTCAATTTTGGGAGTGAAACTTGAAATTTAATTGAAATAGATTGTCCTGTTATCTATGTATTTTATTCGCCAAACTTAAGTGCTCTGGGAAGTTAACCTGATCATTTAGTCAAAGAGGACAATAACCTGTTACTGATTACCCTTGTGAGATCAATCTTGTTTCACGTATTCTGCAACCTCTTTCCTTTTCTTGAGATGCTGAGTTAGCCCAGGCTTTAGTCTTTATGCTCCTTGCTAACATCAAAACCATGGGACTCAAATAAGTGCCACACATTGGGGATAGGATTGATTTGTAGGGAATCTGACATTTCAATAGTAAGAACATTCAGCTTACTTTTTCAGGACTTGAATTGGCCAATCCTTCTTGACTTCAGCTTCTGATAATCCCATCAATGACTTAAAAGTTTTCAACTTGGATGAAATACAAAGAAAGATGATATGCTAAAATAGACTGAATAAGGTTTTATAAGTATAAAAGTTTTTGCATGATATTTGATTGAAAAATTATATTTTGTTGTATCATTCAGAAAATCAAACGATTCCTTCTTCTAAAACTATCATCCTCAAATGTGCCGGAATTTCATCATCTTGAGAAAATTCCTTGGCTTTGAAATGATGAGATGCTATTCCTGTTTGAGGACCATTGCTAGGTTCTAGCTTTAGTGGCTGTTCACACTTATTTGAAAAAAAAAAAAATAAATTATCAGTGCTGCAGAAATGTTATCATCTTTAATTCATCATACTGTCTGCCAAAAGCAGTTTCTTCTTAACTTTGCTTTCATGCATTCTTAGGAACTAATCTTGTATAGAATGTTGCTCATAAAGCCTTTTCCATCACTACTATAACGCAACCTCCTCCAATCTTCAGCTTTACATATGATGATTTCAGTTCACTAGGTCAATGATGCTTTCTAGTCAAGAAACTCTTCTGCATTCATTGTTAATGAAAATTTGGATAAAGTTGAACCTCCATAGCTAATAACAATAGTTCTTGTTGGTTGTACCTCTAATCTATCGAGCATGGGTTTACAATTAATAGGATTATGAAACCAAATTCATGAAACTGATCTTTGTGTGATTTTTCTTTTGATGATTTTTTTTGGTTGTTTGAAGTTAAAAATGATGATCACACCAAAAGAGTTACCACGTGGCTGATACAGAACTGCTCAGGCTGTGGAAAATTAGGTTTTCTAAGGAGGGTTGTTCAAGGTTTGAGGGTGAGAAGTGAGTATAAGAATTATGGGTTTTGGGAGTTGGAATTTGACAAAAGATGGAGAAGAGGAGAAAATATCCCTATAAGCATAGGCAACACACCCATGAATTAAAATATTGGTCTAGGTACCGATTACATCCGTATCGGTATCAATTGTATTGGATGATTATTAGTATCTGAGGTTGCTGAAACAAAATGTTTTTTCCCGTGACTACATTCGAAATAAAATTGATACTGAAAATTGACCATCTTTTTCATTAATTTACATATTTGGAGAATTTGAGTTAATTGTATAAAAATTGAGCTATGTATCTATCTTGCTCATTGAAAAATGCCCCAAAAGGCCGGTAACATATGGATTGAGGCATCTAAAAAGAAGCCATATCATCCTATCGTGATATGTTTATGGTGACTTATCACGATATTTTCAAGTATGAGGAAATATCAATATCAGGGCCTCCCTATACTGATTATCAGTTGATATTTGGTATATGCTCATGCCTCTTAGATGATAAAGCACCAGCAGGATGGAGTTGCATCACAAAACTGAGAGTGATTGTTGGGAAGCTACCAAGTTTGGTTTTACATCTTGGGCATTTTGTTACTAAAAGTAGAGGAGGGATTCCTATTGCTGAGTGAAAATCCAGTAGCTGCCCATTATTTCTGATTGTTCCAACTCCATATGTAAGCTAAAAACTTCAACGCAAGGTAGAGAATCTAAATTAAGAGCAAGATTTGCAAGTGAACTAATCAAGGTAATGATAATGCTGAAGTCTTCTTTCTAAATTAGAGCCTGCTATTGTGTCTAAGAAATGCCTACAAAAGTTAATAAATTTTTGTAGGAAGTTGTAAAGGTATATTTTTAAATTGGTCTAAATAAAGCCTCCTCATGCACCTAAAAGATACAAAAATATTAAATTTTGGATATTGTAAAATGACTAAACTATCTTACGGAAATTTCGTAATTACAATTTTACTTTGCAAAAAATCATTATAAACTAAGGTGAAGCTTTTAATATTTGCCTTTCCCGGGGTTCAATTCTCTGTACCGGTGGTGTAGGCAATTGGTAAATAAAGAGGAAAAAATTTATTGTGTTACATTGATGAAAAAATTGAAACGTTCGAAGTGCAGGCATAGAAATTCCTTGTATAGACATTAGATGCCTTAAATACGTAGAGGTCCAATTAGGACTGTGTTCACCCAAACAATCCTAATCAAAAGTCATTAATGGTAAAGCATGATCCCATTTCAAACTAGAATGCTAACTAAGACATTTTTCTAGATTTGTCTATATGAAAGCTCATTAGGAAAAAAAAAATGCCCTTGAACTATCTGCTGCTACAGTTGGCAATTGTACAACTATAGTAACTGCTAAACTTATTTAGTTTGTTTTTGCATCATGTAGAGTGTGTCTGCATGCTTGCTAGTGCAATGTGAAAAAATCTTCTTCCTTTGCATGGCACCTGTTTAATCCAAGCTGATGCTCTTGGCTTCTATTTTTCTAGAAATACGGATTTTTCCCATTTTCCCAACAATTTACTTGGCCCACGCTTAAATTCTAACTCCTTGGACAACATCGAATCTAACAACTATTTTTCCTCATGGACCAAACATGCCTAGCCAACTGTGTGCAGTAGTTTGTCTGAGCGCCGACTAGAACATCCACACATATGCTTGTAAAGTTGGGGGAAGTACCGAGTATAATGTCTTTCCTCAGGAATCACCATATTGTTTTTAGTGATTGTTAGATCATATGCTTCTGAAAGAGTGGAATTTCTTGAGTATCTTGCTCTTCTCATGGAAATCACCATCTGATTTGGATGATTATTGTGTCATATGCTTTGAAAATTTGCCTTGAACAATTACAAAATATATTGTTGCTTCTCATTTAACTGTTGCCATATCAGACATCTCCTGTATGTTCTGGAAAATGAAATTAGTGTATGTTTCAACAGAACATATCAGCATAGTAATCACAGAGGGAACTAGCATCTGGCCACAAAGCTTGGCAACAAACAAGTAGCAAGAATTGCTTTAAATGAACAATTGAAATCTGAAATTTTGCAAATCGGAAGTTCATATTGTGATGAGTTTGAATAAATTGTAGGCTAGGAATCAGGGTAGTTTATAAGTAAAGAACTATGGCTGTAAAATAGATATAAAGCAGAGTGCAGAGTGACAAGAAGAATCAGATGATATCATCAGAGAAATCTCCTTAGATTCATGAGTAATCTGTTCACAAAAATCATGAAAGCATATGTTTCACAGGAAGCTTTAATTTCTTTTATATATGGCATGCTACTAATGCTGCTAAGAATTCTTGTCCTTATCCTAGTTCATAAAGAGAAAACTCGTTAACCGATGCAGAAGTTGATTGGTAAGTGTAATAAACTGCCAATTGTGTAGATATTTAAGAGACCAATTAAGTCTCAAATTTTCTGGAGGTTACTGACTGTTCTCAAGAGACATAGTAGTACAATATGTTCCTACTAAAGTTCCTGGCCTTTTTTTTGGGGTGGGGGGGAGGGGCTTGTAACAACAACTAAAATTAAATTCTTGATACTGCAGAAAAGTGAAATGTGGAAAACATAGTTGAAGGTAACTGCTGGCCTTAAAGTTGCCTTTTTAGTTCGTTGGTTTGCCTAGGGTGTTAATGATCTAGGCCAGAAAGCTCAGCCCAGAAGAACTTTTGGAGTATGCTATTTCCCTTTTTTGTTTGGATCAATATTGGAATTGTTATGTCATAGTTCAAAGATTGGATTCAAATCTCTTAAGCAACCCTTCTTGAGTAAGTGCCAGATATTAGGTTGTATCAAACATTCAAACCAAGCATCACCTATCTGTCTTGTGGGCTCATCACCATTAATGCTACTACTTGACTCATGAGACAATCCTAGAAGTTTTTCATAGTTGTTCTTGATTGTATGAAGAGCAAGTATTTCTTGGGATTAGAAACAATGTTTAGTGTTATTCAGCCGTCAAAAGGCACTAGGCTACTAATAACATTTGTTTAGTATTTGTGGCCATTGTTCCAAAAGCAGATGGATGAAGCTGAAAAGATATTCCAATGTTTTTACTAATTGCATCATAATGGCTTTCAATCCGGGAAGAATATGGGTGAAAGAAAATTTATATAATGTATATGCAGAGTGTAAATCATTGAATAGCCAGTGTTACCATAAACCTTTTCTTGTAGAGATGCTTTATAGTTTGTTTGGTTTCCTTAACTTTATTTAGCCAAATGGTTACTGTTTTGATTCTCTGCATTATGTCTGATCTGGATGTACTGAAACATGAAGTGAACGAACTGAGTTTCTAGTGGAGTCATATGTTTTGTGTGTGTTTCTCCTTTTCTTTGTCTCCCTCTTTCGTTGTTTTCTTATCTATTTTGATGGCTAGGAGAGTTCCTATTCCCACATCTATAAAATTGGTCCCATGTATGATCAACTGATGAATCTTTATTTTTGGTTTTTTTGTTACATCTGGTGCAGATCAGTAAAGACACTTACATATGAATCTTTGAACAATATTGTGAGACTGATAAATGGTATTTCATCCATCCTGTTGTCCATTTTACCTGGGAAGGCTACTATTCTTGAAGGTCTTCATGGCTGGGAATTAAGGCCAACTTTTCGTGGGCCTCGGCTTCCACGTTGGATGGGAAAGTAAGTGTTGTTTCACTAGCATCATGCTCTAGAATATTTAATAGAGAGGTAGGTGATTACCTCATGTCCTTGACATTTCATGGAAGTTGGTCTCCCTCTTTACAGTAAAATGCCCTGGTGTGAAAACAAAATAAAAATGACTTGTATGTTCTTGAAACTTCATTTGCTGCATTGTTGACGCATTCTACCTTGTCCCAAGATCCCTGTATAAAAGGCAATAAAGAAAAACAAGGAATCTGTTTATATAGTCAGAGGAAACTGTCTTAAGGCTCCAACCAAATCTCAATAACATGATTTTTGGGTGGCTTATTTGTGCTTGAAACTTACTTTGTTGCATGATGCCTATCTCCTGCCTCTCTTTCTTGGAGAAAACCACAAAAAATGAGTTCAAAGTGTCAAAAGAAGAGATAAAATGCTCTGATAGGAGTGAAAATGGTCTCCTAGGTTATATGGTTTCTTTAAAATATGCTATCCTATCATTTTTCCTTGACGTGATCATCCCAAAGTATAAAGATGCATCACTTTGATTGCCAACTCGAGGAAGTACGGAACTTTATGAACTGCTAACATGGAAAGGTTACTTCAGAACCTGATGATCTGATAAGTCAAACTGTATCCTTCTTGACATGCTGAAATTTTTGTTCAAAATCCTATCAAAGAGAAGTTAAGGAGCAATCATGTAGAAAATCATCACTATTTTGCTTCAGTGGAGACGCTGATGAGAAGCTGATCATGGGAAACTATGATGTGACGTTTGCTGTTATTGTATTTGTTTATAACGAAAATTCCTTTGTCTCAAATCATCAGCTGAAGTAGAAAAGATATGGGCTAGTTGGATGTGAGAGTCTGTGTTCCTGTGCCAATTAAATGGACTGGGGTACGGGTTGGAAAATATATATCCTTCTTTTAGTTTGACAGGTTTGGCTTTATCAACTTTGACCAATGAGGCATTGTGGGGGAATTCAACTCATTAATCTCCATTTACCTTTCACAACCAGATGCTGTAATTTTCCTGAGGAAAATTATGGCTGAAGGGTCAAATACTCGGGCGAATATAGAGCTGCTTGGGACAATAAAAGCAGTCAGAGCGCAAGAGGGTTACTAATGGGGAGGATGAACCTAGGGGACTGCCTTTCATGGTTGCAACATATAAAGTTGTTAAGGAGTACAATGTACTTACGTGTGTTTTAGACATTGTAGTATAATGTAAGTAAATCTATAAAATATAAACACAAGTGTATAAACCCAAACCTTAGAGAGGGTTTCTTATGATTTTCTGAGTAGCCGTCTACCTATCTTTCCACTTCTGCTCTCTTATTGTTCAGGGTGTTAGAGACGTGCTTTAATTTTTTGAGTAATGACTAGGATTTTTCTCATGCTTTTCTGTGACAATGTGTAAACATTGGGTTCTGCTACAATGCTTTTCTGCTACAATTTTTTTGAGTTATGATATGTTAACAGTGGGTAAACGGGGCAGCTCTGTGCTTTATTCTTATATGATCTCTATGCCTACGTGATCTGTGATTCTGGTTTTGCTTGCTGCTGGGTGTCCTACTGTTCTGGTTTTTCCCCCATGATACTAGGACTATAATTTTCCATTCTCTTCTGTGTTGACCTGCTTTTGGCAGCTTTCTGTTAATATTTTACATAGTGATTCAAATCTGTTGTTGTGAATCAAGATCTGATGCGATTTTGTCCACTATTCTACATTACAGCTTTATTCAGTTTTCTTATTGTTGCAGCTAGCGGTTTATTGTTTAGGGGGTTCTTAATTCATCCGATATCCTAGCTTTTCTGTATTTGTGATTGTTCGTTTGTTACTCATGGAGTAAATCCAAACTTGGTGGTCTGGGTGGTTGATGTTTTGATGGAAATTGATTTGTTTACCTTATGGTAAAGTTGATCATGTATGAAATAAGTGCTGGAAGTTGCATGAGAAGTCTAGTAATCAGTTTATCACTACGGCATCTCAGGTTGACATTGGTCTCTGCCTACTCCTGCTATGCTTTAGAAAATCTAGGGTTGAGAAATATTCATGATTATTTGCTGGTGATGCTTTTTCTACAGCTACTCTTATTTAGACTGGTAGTCCCATTGCCTGTCTCTTGACATTCTAGAACATGGGTTATGGACTCCAGTGCCTTAAAACACATGACCATCCTAGGTATCTTGTCTAACTACAGACTATGCTATAATATACCCAATGAAATAATTCGGTTGACAGTTCTTAAGTGAAAGTGGAAGGGATGGGTTGTCTGTCTCATTGACCCAAATACTGTATCTTCTATATTTTAGTTTCCTGGATTTTCCATTTAACTTGATATATGATAGCAAGTTTATCTAAGGACATAATTATTGTGTTGTATTTTCTCTATATATTGGGAATTTTGGGATCATAAGATGAGAATGATTCTTGCTATTGATCATTCTGATTCAGGAGGTTTCTACATCTTAGTTGGAGTACCAACACCAATTATCTCTTCTAGTGTTGTTCCTACACTCTTTGAATTTTATTGTAGGTTAGGTCATCCTTCTCTTTCTTGTTTAAAAAAGTTATCTCCAAGTCTCAGTTCAATTTTTGATTCCGATTGTGAGTCCTTTTAGTTTGCTAAACATCATGGTGGATCATGTTATTCTAGAGTTAATAGTAAGCATGAACTCCCTTTGTGTTAATTCATTGATATATGGGGACCTTGTATCATTTGGTTAAGTTGGGTTTTTATTATTTTATTACATTCATTATTATTCAAGGATAAAATGGTTAAATTTACTGTGGAATTATTCGGAGTTTATATTCTATATTTTTGTGGGTCTTGTGCTGAATGAAATATTTAATTTTCTTCTATACGTTTACTTTGCGGAGTGATTTTTCATGAATCATCTTGTTTTAATGCCCTCATAGAATGGAGTGGCAGAGAGAAGAATAGACGCTTGATGGACAATGCTGGAGCTTTTATTCCAAATGGAAGTTCCAAAGAAATTTTAGAGTGTGGCAATATTGATAGATGGCCTTTAGAGGAAGATTTCTTGTCATGTATTATTTCCTATAAAGCAATTATATTCTTTTCCCCAATGGGTTTTTTGTTGTGCATGTTATGTTTATGATATTCGCCCTCAATTAACCAAGCTTGATCAAATGTTTATGGCCTATTTTTTTTATATTACTTGTCCTTAAAAGGGGTATTAGTGTTCTCTTTGTAGTTAGGGCATATTCTAGTGTCTTCTGATGTCACTTTTGATGAATGATGAATCTATCCATTTATATCACATGGTGTCTTCATTGGGTTTATCATCTAGTACATATCTTATTGATGCTATTTCTATCTACAATGTTGTTCATATGATTGTCTTTGCTTTCTATTCCTTCCTGTCCTCCTGTTACTCAGCCTGTGCTCATGGCTCTCTTCGAGTGTTTGTTTCCTATTTTGTAGCTGCTTTAGAGTCATCATCTCGATCCAGTCTTCCTATCTACAGCTCTAATGGTTCCTGATCTAGCAATTTTGGATCTTCTATTTGCAATATGAAAGGATCTTCATTAATTATGCTTGGTATTCATTGTCTGCTACTCCATCATATGTTGGTGTTTCATCCTCTCTATGTGCTGTTGTCCCCACATTAACTCTCTTACTGTGCCCTGGCCTGCTTTGGAAGCTTTGTGGCATCCTAGCTGGCAGATAGTTATGGAGGACATGACTACTCATGAGTAGAATCAGACAAGGGATATGGTCCTCTTCACATCTGGAGAGAAATCCATTGACTGAAATGGTTCTAAATCATGATATGGATAGTTCTCTAGTTCAGCTAAAAGCCCGTCGGTTGGCTAAGGGATATGTTAATTGTATGGCATGGATTATTGGTAATTTTCACATGTAACCAAGCTGACTTTTGTTCTGTTTCTCATGGATTCGGCTATTTTTTATCGTTTGAGTATGTTGGACATTGACATGGGATATATACATAACACAATATTGACATACTGTCACATTGTTTTTCTAAAAATGAAGACATGATATGTCGGGATATGCTAACTAAAATTTATAGTTTATTTATATATTTGAAAATATAATTGATCAATAATATTATTTTATCCTAAATTATCAATGAAAAGTGAGGCTTTGTTGTTGTTCGTATCAATAATAAGTGCATATTCTTGTATAATTATTAACAAAGATAATACAAAGAAACAATATGCAAGTGAGTTAATGTAAATGAGTTATGCTATAGCATACCTTATATAACTGAAAAAAAGATGACAGCGGGGCTTAGATTTGAAATTTTTATATTACCAATTGACTTCAATTTTTTTAGTTTATATTAAAAATCCTATTTTTAAAAAATTACGAAATATTAAAAATTTAAGTGTAGTGGTTAGTATTAGCATTAGAGAAGATATATATCAGCAATGATGTCCCTACACATGATGAACTAAATTTAGTGATGTTTGTGAATTTTGATATAATCAACATGCGTTTTTTGGGGGGGGGGGAGATTTTTATCAATTTTAGACCTTTGCTACAAAAAAGCAAAAGTGTTCAAGAAGAATTGTATTGTTTGATTCCAAGATTCCACTGGAGTAGTCATTTTTGGAGGAAAAAGCATGCACTTTTGGGATTTGCATGCTTATTGGTTAAAACCTCTAAAGAGTCCAAATGGTATTTTTTGGAGGCCTACGTCCCATAAAAACTATCTATTTCAGAGAGATAGAAAAATAATATCTTAATAACAACATATTCTAATATGTGTTGGAGCATGTCCGGATCATGTCGGAGAGTATCGGGCAAGTGTTTGTATCCTACATGTATTAGATAGTGATGTGCTGACCCGGGAGAAGTCTTGGTATCACTTAGCTTATCGTTGGTCATTACATCAATTAGATGTTAAGAATGTATTTTACACGGTAACCTTCCTAAGGAGGTTTACTTAGAGTAACCAACCAGATTTGTTAATTAGGGGACTCTAGGTATGTTTGTCGATTGAAGAAATCATTATATAATTTGTAATAGCCTATGCAGGCTTGCTCTGACAGACTTGTGAAGTTGTGCTAGAGTTTGGGCTAATATTGGAAATGATTACACTATGTTATTTGTCATTTTAATATTAAGTGTATTGTTTTTGTTGATGATATGACGATTACTGATAATAATAATATTTGCATTGTAGATTTAAATATTTCTTTAGAGTCGGTTTCAAACTAAAGATATGAGGCATTTGCGGTTTTTCTTGATAATGAATTGCTAGGTGTTGTCGTTGCTCTTCCTTTTTTTAGGGGTAGTGTATTTTAGATTGGCTTCAAGATACATACTTGTTGGGTACAAAACCTTGTGATGCTCCTATTAATCAAAAAATAAACTAGCTCCGAGTGATGGGGAAGCCTTTACTAATCGAAGACTTTATCAATGTTTAGTTGGTAAGCTTAATTATCTTGTTATGATACAATTTAATCTTGCTTTCTTGGTAAGTATTGTGAGTTAATTTATATCATCTCCTCTCTCATATTGGGAGGTTTTGACTTTTATTTTGTGATATCATAAGGGTACACCATGATTAAGCTTGTTGTTAGGTGATCATGGTCATACTTGGGTCAAGGATTTTTCAAATGATAATTAGGCTGAGTCATTGTATGATAGGAAATCCACCATAGGCTATTATGTCTTTATTCGGGCAACCTAGATTCCTAGCAGCGCAAAAAACAGAATGTGATTGCTAAGTCAAGTGATTTATTCCTAGCAAAGCAAAAAACACACATTATGTGTGAGGCTATATGGTTTTTGTAATTATTATATGCACTTGGGTGAGTTTTGGGCCTTCTTGGTGATGTTGCTATCATCAAGTAGCTAATCATGTAGTATAAAATTTGGTATTTCATAGGCAAGCAAATTATTTAGAGATGGATTATCATTTTGTTCGTAAGAAGCTTCAATAAGGCTTTCATATCAAACATGTGATGACTAATATTGTCATTTTTACCGAATCCTTAACTAACATTCAAGTTGAATATATTTATAACAAGTTGGGGATTATCAATTTCTATGCTTTAGCTTGAGGAGTGTTAATTTGTTATTTACTTACATGTCCTTAGTTATTGTGGTATATTATAAATGAACCTATCAATACTAGTACATAAACTCAAAACCAATACAGTTTTTTTTTTTTTTTTTTTTTGGGTATTTGTCTTCCTCTATTAGAGTATAAATCATTTTGGACATTCACCTAGAAATTTAATCCTTTGGGTTAGTTAGTTGCTTGCCTTGTTGCTTAAGTGGTCATTGAGGTCAATTCCTAAAGCTCCTGTTTTTCTTGTAATTATTTCTCAGTACATGGTTCGGAGCCATCCTGTGCTTAATCCAAGTTTTAAGCCCCAAAACGACATTCTCATTAGATAGTGTATTAGAGTATAAAACCATTCTTCAACATTCACTTAGTGGTTGTTGTTAACAGAAGTTAATATTGATGTTGCAATTTTTCAAAACATAAGGAACTATAAGGTTGAATGATTATGAGTAACTGGAAATCAGTAGTATTTAATAGTGATATTTTATGTGGTTAATGGGTAATAGTTAACATTGTTATGTAGTGGCAATTAATATTAAGGGCATGGGGTTTATGAAAATAACCTCTTTACAATATAGTGGTACAACTGCATTTATTTTACCCTGCCTAAATCCCATAATGGAAAAATAACTTCGTGTCTTTAGTTGTCCTTTTTTTTCTTTTCGAAATTGTACATTTTAAATTGTGAAATGTACTTAATTTGTATAATGGCGTGATATATCAATATTAAACCCTAAATGCTGATTTTTCCTAATATTGTGGAAAAATCGTTATATGATATCGTATCATTGATATATTGATCGATATTCAAAATATTAGCCGATATATCAATATTTGGTTGATCATCCCAATATATTGGCCGATGTTTGCTTGTCAGCTGACAATTGGTAGAAAGTTCTTTACTTTAAATATATCAGATATCTATACATATTGTCTGATATTATTGCAGCATATACTGAAACCGATATTTTCATTCATTAAAACCTTCAAGTATAGGTTGACATTTTGTGACATGGTTAATCAGTGGATGGGTACAAGTGAACCATGAAAGTGTCCAAATTGATTATAACTTGTCTAAATCTGCTCAAACACAGTTAGTTGTGACCCTACCCTGAAGGGTCCTCATAAACTGTCTTGGATTATTATTGATTTTATTGCCTCTGCTCCATTCCTTCATTTGCATTTGCCTTTGTTGGCCCAACTCATGAATTTCATTCCACTGACTCCGCGTCTTATAAACTATTTCAAAACAGGGGTGTGAATGGGGAGTCGCCTTTAATTGTGAAGGGAGTTGTCACCACATTTATTCTTAGTTTCATTAATGTTCAATCTTAATTCTCTTCGTTGAAGTCATACTCCTTTGAACATGTGAAACATTGGTTAAATTTGGCATCTGGACAGGCAGGTCATCCATAATCTAATGCATGTATCATTTAGAGGGGTTCTATGGTGTTTCTACAACATCGGCCATGTCCTGATATTGCACTATTTTTTTCTAAGCCACTTGCATACTATAGAATTTGACTAATTACTCTGTCAATAACTGTTAGGATCATTGTTATGTGACAGTTGGCTTGGTATATACTTGAAAATTAGATTGTAGATAAAATGTAAAGTGCTTATTACTTTGATTAGAGTTGACTAGTTAATTTGATCAGCTTAAGATATGGCTCAAGCTCGGTTCATTAACCTCATGATGTTTCAATGGAAAGTTGTGTGTGCAAAAGAGCAACAAAGAGAGAATATAAAATTTAACTGAGATGACTTCGTAAAAATGATAGAGCAAGCATGAATTTCAGGAATATTATATTCTACCAAAATAGTGACCAACTTTTTTGTATACTTTCTCTATAGCATTTTCATAGTGAGTTTTTTCCATGATGGCAGTGGTGTATCTTCTTTCAACCAGTTTATTCATGAACTTTCTATGGATTCTGATGCCTCGAGCATAGAATACTCTTCTGGGGAGGAGGATAGTGATGCAGACATGTCTCCTGCATCACCGTTGTCTCAAAGTTCACGAGTTTCTCTGGGAAGCAGCATCACCAAATATGATAAGCATTGGGCACACTGGATTGGATATACTGTTTCATGGATCCTGTTTCCTTTAAAGGTTTTGTTGGGGATGCCTCTTCATCTGTATCATCTACTTTGTGCTAGGGAGACTAGATCCTCGTCTTTTCATGGACCTTTGCACATAAATTCTCCTAGAAGGCTTCAAACCCTAAAAGATCATGTTGTTCACCGTGCAACTGACCGCAGACGTGGCATTATTGAGGTTTATGCTTCAACTAATTTTTTTCTTGAATAACACAACCTTATTATATTGTCTTCAATTTAATAATAATAATTTTTTGTTGACACAAATACTTGTTATTGACACAACCTTGGTAATGTGGTTCCTTTGCTTAAATCACAGTTATTTTTCTATCATTCAGGATCTTCATTTGGGTATTGAGATATCCATAGAAGCCATATTCGACGCTTTTCACAGGGTGGCACATTTTCTTCTTTCACCATCAGAAGCTTTTAGGACGGTTTTGGGATGGGCTTTCCACCGCAGGAGTGGTGCTTTTGTTCAAACTTTTGCTTCTGTTGAATCTGTTCCCACAGCTACACTTGGAGAGAGTGACCCAACTCCCACTGAGAGGAAAAATGCTTATAATTCTCTGAATACTGATGCTCGGACCTGCCAAGACGTCATAACAGAACTTGGGTGAGATCTTGAATGGATAATTATTATTTTCTTGAAAGACCTGCTTTGTATTTCATCATGTGTACATGTAAATCTGGAATCCTGGATGTCATTTAATAATGAATGTGCATCTGAATGTCGGGAATGCACACCTGAGGCCTGATTCATCTGGATGCATGGGACACGGATGCCTCTAAGTTGGTTGAGTTTCTTGAGTTCTAATATTTTTTACTTGTTTTAGGTATCCATATGAAGCTATCCGTGTGGTCACAGCTGATGGGTACATTCTTCTTCTTGAAAGAATTCCAAGGTATGGTTAATTTGGTTTTATATGTTGATATGTAACCATCTTTTCTTACTTTTTTTATTTTTAGGGGTGATTTTTTTTTTATTTGGAGGGGGGGGGGGTGATCAATGATGTCATTATTGCCATCTCATCTACAGAGTGGTATGGCAAAAGTATACTTAAAATATCGCTCCAGATTTTCTCCCTCGTGCTCTCTTTGTGTTTTTTGAGGGGTGGGGGCTGTAAGTGGCGGGTATAATCATGATGCTTATGAAGAAGTTGCTGATACATGCAATGTGATGTTACAGACGTGATTCACGGAAAGCTGTTTACTTGCAGCACGGTGTACTGGATTCGTCTATGGGGTGAGCTATCCTTTCTCCTCTTCTTCCTGGAAGATTGGTTTTCATTGGACTGAAGGAATTTTTGAACTTACCATTATGGTAATGAATGTGCAAGGACAAAAAAAGGATCCTATTCTTTCAGTGGCAACTGCATTTTCATATTCTAAGCATTACCATTTAGAGGTCCAATCATGTGATGCTTGAATTCATGTGTTAATGTTGCGGTCATATCAACAATCATAGTTTAAGGAGATTGTATCCCTCCCATTTCTGCCAATCCTGAACTCTCATGCCAGATAGTGACAGTCTTTAGCTGAAAGAAAGAAAGTAGGAATGTGCAGATAAAGTTGTTGAGTGGCAGCATATGGAGCTGCAGGACTGTTTTGACTTATTTATAAATTAACAGTAACTAGGACAACCATGGTTTGATTAGTCATAGTAATGAGAAAGTCATAGTTGTTAGACTCAGGAAATAATGTAGAATTTGGTTGTGCTAATGACTGGATGAACTGCTGGAGGTGGCTCTCCCTTGACAGGATTGTGGAGAGAATAGGAAAAAAAGTGGCTCTGTGTTGGTGCTAATGGTGCCGAATTTGGCAATTATGAACTGTTAAATGTCTAGGAATGTGCTGAGCTGTGCCCGCAGCTGCTGTTGAGTGGAAGCACATAGAAGTTGCAGGATTTTTTGACTTACGTATGTATAAAGAACAGTTACCAGGACATTGTGATTTGATTCATCTGAGGTAACGAGAAAGCCATGGTCTTTGGAGAAAGTGTAGAGCTTGGTTGAACTGGCAATGATAGGTCACCTCACATTCTCTGCTTTCCACATTTATTGGCAAGTGTGCATCACCAATGATGGAAACAGTTGGGAACGTTGTCTTTTCCTTCCAAAAGGAAATTGGAAATTGTATTTTGGTCCACTTCTGATACTTGATTCAGGATATTTGATTGTTGCATTGTTGGCTGGTGTGCTCTTGGTGTTTTTGCATGCTTGTGTTTCTTGGTAAGGACGTGGGCATTAGTTCTGATCAGATATTTCCCTAAGATCTCTCTCTCTCTCTCTCGGGATAGACCCAAACCCAACGTAATATTTAGTTACAAAAATTAAAAATAATAAGAGCACAATGGATTTGATAGAGAAAGTGTAACCCAAATTAACTGAAACTTTGAATTATTCATAGAGAACTCTAGCAATTTCCTTTTACAATCTTCCTACAACTACCAAATAAAAATTATGAATTGGGCCCCTGCTCCAACTTGGGCTTGAACCTCTAGGGCTTAAGCTCCATTGACAATCCACTTTTATGTGGAGGCAAATAACAATTAGAATGCACCACATGACTCATGTTACAACCCTGTTCCACGAGGGATCGTTCCAGGAAGGATTGGTCTTCATAAGCCTGTAATACAGCCTAAGAAAATACCAAAATCTCAATCTTAACGATGAATATCTAGATGAAAATTGCTTACACAAAAAAATTATTACAATGTAATTCCAATCTTCAATAGATAAAATCCCACATCACTGTCAGCATCTAATCTCAAGCATAGAACTGAGTACTTCAAACTAAATGACAGCATTCTCAGAGTTCTAGTCTGACTGAAAATTGGCTTGCATGGGAAAGTATGGCATGTGAAACTATTCAAGCTTGACCCCTCTAGCTCACCATGCACCTAAACAAAATCTGCAAAATGTTAAAGGGATGGGATTGCACATCTCTAACCAAACCACTAACATAACTTAGATCAAGTGGTTATTTCTAAGTACAATTTTTTTTTGGTAAATAAGCTGAAATGTAAATCTAGAACATAATGCAACAATATAGATCTGTCCAGAAAATAAGCAAATAGGAAGAATCTCAAAAAAAAAAAAAAATTCTTCAAATAAAGCATTGCTAGGAAAGCAATTTAATCATTGAAACAGAGACCTGGCAAATTATGGTTTTCCAAAACTATTACACTAAAAACCAATGTGAGGGACTGAAGTTACAAAAAAATACGGTACCTGCAACTGGGTTGGAAGCAACAAATCAAATGGGTCTCCGTCCAGTATAGGGTCAGAAGGAATGTGTCAGCACTCAGAATTGCATTAAAACAGAAGTAGCTAAATAATAGGGGTCACTGGAGGGCTTTCCTTGCGTTAGAGGGCATAGTCATGAAACACTCCTATACAAAATCTTACAGCGGAAGCGATAAATTCAGTTCATATGTTTGAGAATAGTATAATGATCACTAATATCAATTCCACTTGTAATAGTCATTCGGTGAGAAGACATGCTTGATCCCATCTTGTTTTTAGTAAATCCAACAGCAATAAAGTGCTTTGGAAATAGTAACAAGTAGCAAGAAGGGTTACGAAAATTGAAGAGTCACATTAAAATTAAACAAGACATTTAAACCAGGTCAGTGAAAAGGTTACTTACCTGGATACAAAAATCGAGTTCAATCAATAATCAGAGTTCTCCAATGAGGCAAAGCAATTTACAATTTTGTTGATACTATGTCGTACATGTTTTAAGAGCTATTTGTAAGATAGCCTTTGAAAAGTAAAAATATATTTCTACAACTGCAGTGCTAATTATGAATCTTCATGTCATATAATATCAACTCCAATTCCCTCCAAAAAATATCAAATTTGTAAACTACACTATAGGAACCATTGCAACAAGTTAATGTGGCTCTGTGTATAAGAAGTAAAGTATGTAGATGCTATTAGATATGTATCTTTACACATGTACGAGATATGAGTAGGTCAGTTATCCATTGCTATGAGAAAATCCTTGTGTTTTGAGAAACTACTAAGAGAAAATAGAGAATTTTGGATTCATTATCTAAGATTAGGCTAAATATATGAGTGCCTAAATATGTATCTCATTACATATTGAAAAGAAAGCATATAACACTTAACTGGAGCTTGGGAGATTGCCTGAATCCACATCTACTATAATAACAGCTTTGTCAAACTCCTATATAAAATTAACTTGCAAAACTACTATGTAATGTTAAATGTAGAGCGTTGGCCTATATCTGAATGTTGAAATTATAGTTACCCAAGCCTAACCGCTACATAATATTCTGGAGTGATGAAGTACCATAAAATATTAAATGTGGTGAACTGCTATCTTGCAAATCTACTCAAAGTTATCCTCTGGTACCGTGTAAAACATGATTTTAAAGAGAGAATACTCCAATTAAAGGTGGTTTAGCAAAGCAATTTTTCCAAATCAAATTGTATAAATCCACTACAAAATATTTTCATGCAGTCAAACTACAAAATAATTCAAGTAGTACCTGTGAAAGAATAAGATCTGACAGACATGGACAGATTTAATGACGACTTTATATCTAATTTTCAGTCATAGTTACTAAATTAATCTACATTAAAGGGTGGAATAATACTGATCAAAGAGGAAAGTCCCAGCCTTGCATGACCTTGATTACCTAACAAGTCTACCGGCATCACCAATGGTACAGATGTGAGAAAAGAAAGGAGGAGATTAGATTAGGTTTATTCTTATATTGGAGTTTTTCAAGGGGTTTTAGTTTGATAGGGAAGAAATACAGTGTGACAAATTTTGTAGATGTTGCAGAATAAGTCAGGAGAGGGAAAGCAAGGATTTGAGTGGAATTCAAAATAGGTAATGACACTATGGTTGAATTTTAATGAGGAAAGTCGTGGAGAAGTAGAAATGTGGGAATTAAAAAAATAGAAGCTTATTAAATGTATGTTTTTTGGTTTAGACGGTGGAAAACTGCGGAGATCTAAAATTTTATTTATGGGGCCACAAGGTTATTTAGATTTCCGCGAATATTATTTAGTTGGACAAAATATTACAAATGATCTCCATTGTTTTGGCGCTTTTTTTTTTTTTTTTTTCTGTAAGTCTGCTCTTTATCAACCAAATATAGCATAATTAACAAAATCACTAAGTTTTCACATTTTCACACAGTTTTACACGATAAAAGGAATAAACCAACCAGTGTGGATGACAGGGAATGTTGACTAAGCAAACTTTACTACATCAGAATTTAATTTCTTTCCGAAATCCAATCCATCTCCATTCATTAATAACAAATTTAAACCTTCCTCTTCTTTTTTTTAATGCAGACTTTTTTTTTTTTTTTTGGGGGGAGGTTCTGGGATATTACAACTTCCACCCTACCAATTTTTTTTTTTTTTTTTTTGGGAGGGGGCCTAACCCAATAGAGAATATTCTGCTACTAATAAAGTTATTTCTTTCCAATCAATCCTGGTCCATGTTCTTGATATTCTTTATATAAGGTTGAATTTCTGTTTATTCTGTCCTCTAACAAATATTTTTTCCCGCATTCAGTTGGGTGTCTAATGGAGTTGTTGGTTCTCCAGCTTTTGCGGCTTTTGATCAAGGTTCATCAACTGTGCTTTATTTGTTTGACTGTTAGGAGATTATTAGACTTTTAAGATGCTTTTTGCCTGCAGGTTATGATGTTTTCCTTGGTAATTTTCGAGGTTTGGTTTCCCGAGAACATGTTGACAGGAATATCTCCTCAAAACAGTGAGTTCTTCTGCACTGCTTGCTAACCATATCATATGATTTGTCAACTTTTACTAAATACGGGACAAGGGCTTATCCCTTTCAGGGAACTTTCTTTTGGATATTTGCTGCATTGCAATTTTCTCTGTGTTCGGCTGCCAATCTGAAGTGCAACAATATTGATTTAGTGTAAAATGGTCCTAGCTATTGAGAATAACATACACCGACTTAATAAAAAAAAAAAAACCTGTTCTAGGTATTGGATGTACTCTATCAATGAGCATGCAACTGCGGACATACCCGCAATGATAGAGAAAATTCATGAGGTGAAAACTTGTGAGTTGAATCTGCACCAACATGATCCTGATGAAGAGAACGAAGAGCAACCCTACAAACTCTGTGCAATCTGCCACAGTTTAGGAGGAGCTGCTATTCTCATGTATCTGGTCACTCGTAGGATGCAAGAGAAGCCTCACAGGCTCTCAAGATTGATCTTATTATCACCTGCAGGCTTCCATGATGATTCAACATTTGTTTTCACCATTGTTGAGTACCTGTTCCTTTCACTGGCTCCCATCATGTCACGTATCGTGCCTGCCTTCTACATACCCACTTGGTTCTTCCGGATGCTTCTGAACAAATTGGCTCGGGACTTCCATAACTATCCTGCTGTTGGAGGTCTGGTGCAAATGCTAATGGGCTATGTTGTTGGTGGAGATAGCTCGAACTGGGTCGGAGTGATGGGGTTGCCACACTACAACATGAATGACATGCCGGGGGTGTCGTTCTTTGTAGCTCTTCACTTGGCACAGATGAAGCATACTCGTAAATTTAGAATGTTTGATTACGGGAGCACATCTGCTAACATGCAAGTTTATGGATCACCTGAGCCAGTGGACATCGGCGAGCACTATGGTCTCATAGACATTCCCGTTGATCTTGTCGCCGGGAGGAAGGACAAGGTGATCCGCCTGTCGATGGTGAGAAAGCATTACAACACGATGAAAGAGGCTGGAGTTGAGGTTTCATTCAACGTGTTTGAGTACGCGCACTTGGACTTCACGTTCTCTCACCGTGAAGAGCTCATGGCATACGTGATGTCGCAGTTGCAGCTTGTTAAACCTGCAAATCAACAGCTTGATCACAAAGTTATTAAGTCAAAGAAGAAAGACGGGCATGCTAATGGAGAGAAATGATCCGAGGACAGCAAGCAATGCTTGATGATGTATGCCAAGGTGTACGCTATATTGGCAGACTGTATATGTATTGTTGTTGTATCGCTTGCATTTATAGTGGTCAGGCAAAGCTGTATGCAGATTTCGGCCAGCTTCCCCACCGTTTTTTCAGGGAGGTTGGTTTCCAAACATTGTTTATTATGGTCAATTCATGGTAATTTGATAAGATATGTTGTTTGTACTTTGATGGATTAGGCTGTGGAGAAGAGGTTTGTGCAGACCTCTCTGGCAGCGCAACAATGATTATATATTGTACAAGTACAATGGCATGGTAAGGAGATTCATCAGCGTGTTGTTTTGGAGTATTTGATATCTGATTTGTACGATTCTCTGTGATGACTCAACATCCATTAGAACATGCTGGTTGGGGTGAGTTAAAAATACTGCTGGCGTATCACTATTGTCAGGCCAATCCTGTTTATATACTTTGCTTTCCACTAGAAGATAGAAATGACGATGCTTTATTTCACGGATTATGGCGACTTCTGGTAGAGATGATGAAACCCGTGACAGAATTTGCTATTGCTTATTGATATATAATTGTGGGGCGATTTAAGTTTCTCGCAAGGAAAAGGCATTATCCTCGTAATCTCCATTGTTGAGCAGTTTTACCTTCTGAAGTCAAGGCACTCATTTGTGGTTTATGATGAAACAGTCAGGGGCTACAAAATCATCACCAACAAGAATAATGAAAAAAAGTAAAAAAAGAATTAACCGCAGAAATTGGTGATGAATGAAAAACTCAAGAACTAATCAGGTTAAGGAACAATCGTCTAGGCTGTAAGTGACGAACTGGAAGATTCTAAGATGATAAAATTCAACTCAACGGTGAGACCAAGAAATACATTCTAGCTGATTTGGTACTCGACGGATGGCTATTTGAATAACTAGCTAGATTTACTGCTTAGTAGTTGTTAAAAAAATTCTTGAACCTTTCATCGTAGGCCTTTAAGGAAAAACTCATTTAACACTACTGGGATTCTGATTTTCATGTCACCCATCAAACTTTGAAGGCTATGAGGCAGGTGTAAGTGTTCAAATTTTTGGATTGAGAAGAGATGCACCAAGAATAAACAAGTAATAGCTATTTTGGTTTCCCTTAGCATCGGTTCAAGCATCGCTAATACAAAGGTATATATATATAGGATAGCCAGAAAGACAAGGTTTTGCAACCACGAGTCTGGCAAAACCAGTGATCAAGTATTTAGTCGAACGAATTTAGCACACCATATCCGGCCAAATCTTGGTGCAATTACGTCTACGATAACAACAGAAAATAGCCAAAAAAATAAAAAAAATAAAATAAAATCGACAAACACCACTGAAATAAAACTTTAATACAGCTTAACAAGAAGTAATGATTTGAATCATCAAAAAAGTATAGACACAACTAAAGTGGGTGATAAGTTAACAAAACGAAGAGACCCCATAAAAACAAACTACATGCAAGCCTAATCCCTGAGAAAAGAAAGCAGGGACAGTACTATTATCATTATTGTCCCTGAGGAGTTGTCCCACCAACCACTCGCAATAAAACCATGACCATTAATACAAAAGTATAAAATTTTATCAGGTTACAACTTACAAAGGAATTCAAATATAGTAGTACAACATAAAGGCTTCCCAACAAAATCTTCTAAAAATATCGTCAACCATATGCAGGGCTGACAAATAACGTGAGAAACATGTGTGAAAACATTAGATCAAGGTCTAACAATATCCCATAATGGTGGGATTCAAATAAAAGATTGGTGTGTCTACGTATTAGACCTTACTAAATGTCAAGAAGTCAATTGCTGGTGGTTTGAGAAGTGAATTGGATTCTCCATCAATTATATCACACAATTAATGTTTGAATGACATGAAGGCAGAATGTTGATGTGCGAGCTCCATACAACTTGGTAGTCTCAAATGACATAAGGTAGAATATTGATGTGCAAATGCTGTGTGATTTTTACTTTCTAACAATGCACGTGGATTTTCTTTCCTACTCGTCTCTAAAACTCAGTTTTTGGCTCTTCCTTAAATACTCTACTTCACTTAACCAAAAACACTTCGTAAGATAAGTATTGAACAAATTGAGGGCTAAAAAGTCAGAGAAATTTCTTTTGAAAAAGATGCATAAATAAGAACATGATCAAATACGCTTTGGAATACAATTTATTTCTCTTTGGAATATACTTTATACATAATTATTCATCTTTGCGGATCAAGATCAGTAAACCTTATGAACTAAAGGTACGAGAGAATGAGGAAGGAATGTGTTACTCTACAAATTCTAAAGCATAATGGCTACATTTTAGGCCTGTAGGTACTCGGCCATCGGTTATATTTGAGGTCTGCAACTACTCGACCATCGTCTACATTTAAGGCCTGCAATTATTCGATCATCATATATGCCACCACATGTACCCTTGAGGCCCATAGGCAGTCATCGTCCTTCCACAGTAATATCCTAAGGTTTGCCAAGAGTATCACCCGCTATAATACGTGACCAGGATAATCTTTGAATCACCACTATAATACCGATGGCATACCAAAGGTTATTACCTTTCGTAACAAATACCATAGTCCTAATTTTATGATTTTTTATTCTTTTGAGGGAAGGACCATCATACTTCATTCACAATATCTCCATCTAGGAGAATAATTCGATCACATTATACATTGTAGATTTTCCTCCGGATACTTATACGATTTTTATCTTTCCTTTAGATTTAAAGTCTTTTCGCGATTTAATTTGGATGCATTGATATCATAATGTATAGGAAAAATTAGAGTTCCTTATCACATTAGGCAATTATCACTTTGGGGTCCTCCGAAACACATTTCTTTACAAACGGAGCACAAATACATATTTTCGGGACTTCTAATTAGACATAAACAATTAAATATAAATTTCAGAACAATTAGATGGGGTGGAAGCATGCAAAATTCTCATTTATTCTCAGGTTAATAGTGTCAGGGCCGTTTTAGAGTTTTCGGACGTCACGAACGGGTAAATATTTGTAAGATCGGATGTTCAGCCGATATATATACATAATTAGAGTATGGTGATTCATATTTGAGGGATAAAAGCATAAATAATCGGAGGGAAGGGGGAAGTCCTGAGCTGGGCGCCGCCAAACCAAGCCAACGGGAGGGGAATAGGACAATAAACCATAAAAACTTTAGGTACTAATTATGTGTCACATATTTTTCATAATTTAGATGGATATCGGAACGATAATACCCAATAAAAAAGAATAAAAATTAAAAGAGGAGATAAAAAGGGTACGGGAGCACTTGCCTTGACCCGATCTACAATCTTTATAACTAGTTCTCGGAGGGATCCGGACTCCAAGGCTTCGATCTCCTCATTTCTTTCTCTAGCCTTTGTTCTCCCTTTCTCTATTCTCAGAAAAGCCGAAAAAATGACAAGAAATGAACCCTAGCGTGTATATATACTCCGGCTGGCGCCTTGGGCGCCAGTCTGGCCATAGTCGATCGCCACACTACTGGAAAACGTGCCTGGGCCTACACTCGAGCAATCATCGAGCGTGGCCCTTCTGTTATTTTCTCCTTGGGCTCACTTCAGGTGATCCTCGGGCGGTCAATTCTGCCAACCCGCGCCATGCTTGCACATCGGGCGCTGGTCAGGCGCTGAGCCCGAAACCCTTATTTTGACCTAGATTGTATCATGGTTCTTCAAAGTCTTGGGCAACCCAGATACAAAATCCAACGAAATATCTTCCCACTTCCAACTAGGGACGGGCAAAGACTGCAGTAAATCGGAATGTTTTCTCCTTTCAGCCTTCAGTTGTTGACAAATAAGATATCGACCAATAAAGGCAACAATCTCTCTCTGCATGTTCCTCCACTAGAACATTTTTCTCAAATTTTGGTACATCTTGTTTATTCCGGGGTGAATTATGTACCGGGTTCTATAAGCCTCCTTCAAGATTTCTTCCTTTAGCTCCTTATCGTCTGGTACACATGACTGCTCCCGGAATCTCAGAATTTCATATGCACACACATTAAAATCAACTTGGGAGTCTTTACCAAGGTCACGGCGATGTCCATAAAAAACGGGTCATTCATTTTCCCTTCCTTGATCCTTTGGAGGATCTCGGACTGCATCTGCAAGAAGGATAACATCATTCTATTGCCCTTGACATAGCGCTGGATGTGATAAGATTTCAGATAGTCCAATATCTCCATTTGCTTAATCTGCATCGTCGCCACCAAACAAGTTTGGTGACTCAGGGTATCCGCAACCACATTCACTTTTCCCGGCTGATACTAGATCTCACAATTATAATCCTTGAGGAACTCGATCTATCGCCGCTGCATTATATTCAGCTCCTTCTGTGAAAACAAATACTTGAGGCATTTGTGGTTTGAGTACATTAGAAATTTCTTGTCATACAAATAGTGCCTCCAAATCTTTAGCGAAAAAACCACAGCGGCTAACTCCAAATCATGAGTTGGTTAGTTCTTCTCGTGGGTCTTCAACTGCCGAGACCCAAAAGTAATCACCTTCCCATTCCACATGAGGACATAACCAAGCCTCACTTTAGATGCATCACAATACATCTCGAACCCACTAGAATTATCAGGAAGAGTCAGAATCAAGGTATACGTCAACCGATCCTTCAACTCTTGGAAGCTTTGGTCACACTCTTCGGTTCAATCAAAATTTGCTTCCTTCTTCGTCAAATGGGTGAGAGGTAAAGCGATCCGACAGAAATTCTCCACAAAACGGCGGTAATACTCGGCCATCCCCAAAAAGCTTCCAACCTCTGACACGGTCGTGGGTCGACTCCAACTAATCACCGCCTTAACTTTCTTTGGGTCTATCGAGACGCCTCCATCAGAAATGACATGGCCCAATAATACTACATTATTGAGCCAAAACTCACACTTCCCCAATTTCGTGAACAACTGATGCTTTCGAAGGGTCTGAAGCATGATTCTGAAGTACTCCTCATACTCGATACAATCCTTGGAATAAATCAAGATGTCATCGATGAAAACCATGACAAATCTATTCAAGTACAGCTGGAAGACCCGATTCATCAGATCCATGAACACGGTTGATGCATTAGTCAATCCGAACGACATCACAAGAAATTCATAATGACCATACATCATCTGGAAAGCCGTCTTCATTACATCTTCCTGCTTAATACGAAATTAACGATATCCTGACTGAAGATCGATCTTAGAGAACACTCGGGTCTCCTGTAACTGATCGAAGAGATCATCGATCCGTGACAATAAATATTTATTCTCAATTGTGATTTTGTTCAGTCACGATAGTCTATGCACAGCCTCAAGGTCCCATCCTTTTTCTTGACAAATAGGATTGGAGCACCCCATGGTGAAACACTGGATCTAATAAAACCCATATCAAGCAAATCCTACAACTGCTATTTTAACTCTTTCAGCTCAGCAAGGGCCATGCGATAGGGGGTCCTCGATATAGGTGCAGATCCCGGTACAAGATCAATCCCAAACTAAATTTCACGGTATGGCGGTAAGGCAGACAACTTGTTAGGAAACACATCTTCGAACTTGCACATAATCAGAATGTCCTTCGCTGACAACTCCCAACTCTCGACCACACTATCATAAGCCAAAAGGCTTCACACCCGCTCTTTAACAAATGGCGAGCCTAAAGAGTAGAAATAAAATTAGATGTCTCCACTCTCCGAACTCCCTGAACATAAAAGGTTCACATTCTGGGATTGCAAAGTCCACACTCTTGTGGAAGCAGTCGATAGTTGTGTGATATTTAGACAACCAATCCATATCCAAAATGGCATCAAAATCATGCATATCCAAGAGGATCAAATCAACAACCAAGGACAACTCATTCACCTCCACAATGCACCCCAGGTAGGAAATATCGATCATGACAGAAGATCCCATGGATGTGGACATGATTAGAGAGAAATCAAGGGTTACGGGAGAGGGTGCAGCACGACTGGCCAAATGAGGAGAAATGAACTAATATATGGACCCAAAATTAAAAAGCACTGTATAGAAAATACCACAAATAGGGAGTATACCTTACACTACGTCGTCTGATGACTTGGCCTCATTGGCGGATACTGCAAAAGATTTTCCTTGTACCACAGGCTTTGGAGTATGGACCTTCGGTGGCTGAGGACATTCTTTAGCTCTATGCCCCACTTGACCACAGTTGAAATAGGCACCCGTCAGCTCAAAACAAGGCCTACCTTCATGTATCTTTCCGCAATGCTGGCACAAGCCCACTAAAGCTTTAGACAATGCCGAGGCCTGACCACTCTTCTTACCAGAATCTGACTATTTAGACTTCTTGAACGGCCTCCGCAAACTAGCTCCAGAACTAGCACTGACCCCACTTTTGTTTGACGACCGTTTCTTATAGAACTCCTCCTTTGCGAGCTCTTCCTCATGGATCAGGGCATGATCTAATACATCGGTATAGGTCGTCAGCTTGAGGGTCATTAATTGCTTGCGGATATCATCCTGCAAGCTCTCCAGAAACTTTTTCGTCTTCCTCCCCTTATCTTCAACCATATAAGAAGTAAACCGTGACAATTCAGTAAATTTGGCGTCATATTCGGCCACGATTCGACTACCCTAACTCAATCGGATGAACTTCTCTTCCTTTTGAACACGGAGGCTAGAAGGAAAGTACTTTTCTAGGAATGTCTCCTCAAACATTTGCTAGGTGATCTCATCCTCAGGCACTCCCAACGCCCTTTTCTTCATCATCCACCAATGATGCGCCTTACCCTCTACCCGGTAGGATGCAAATAAAACTCGATCATCCTCGGGGCACCTAATCACTATGAATACTTTCTTTAGGTTCTCAAGCCACGTATCCGCTTTTATGGGGTTGGGCTCTCCAAGAAATGTAGGAACTCGCTCCTAGATAAAGTGATCATATGTGGATGGTCCCGGATTAATAGGGGCTTGTAGGGGGCCAGAGCAGGGATAGGGGCAAAAATTTGCTGCTCCATACTCTCAATAATGTTCACCATACGCCCCGACAAATTCAAGTACTCGGCTTTCTGATCTTGGAACCGACCACTACCTCGTGAGCCTCCACGTCTAGGCGGCATACTTGACTTTAAAAAATGCCTCTGAAATAAAAATAATTACGGTTTAGTTCAAAGATCAAACCCTAATTACGACATTATTATTTACGTAATTAAATAAAACTATTGTCCTATCTTGGCCCTAGTCTAAGTCACGCAAGCTAGAGTAACTAAAGCCATTTATCATAACTTGGTCCTTCCATATCTACATTCACTTATTCATCCATAGCCTATACTATCCTAAGCTTCTACATAAGATTCAGATCAATTTTAAGACATCCATTTCTCTAATACCAATTGTGACGGATTAAAAATTCTACCGAAAATTCGGTAGAGTTCTGTTTATAAAACAGATATCCGCCAAATATAAAATTCTGTACAGAATTCACAACATACATACAACATAAACACATGATCCCAATCACCACAACAAACACACGGGTGGCACCGACGTTGCAACTTCAGTACGACGCCGACTCAGAAAGGATGGCAATTAGAAACCAATTACAACCATAAAAGAGACCTGTGGAAGCTACCACACCTATCAGTGAATAGTAAAAACTAAATATAAATCTATTATCATCATGACATACATATACATAACCATAAGCATCAAAATAATTATTATAATATCCAAGCATTATACAAAATAACAAAACTAAGTCCTTGAAAACTTTTCAATTTGTATTAGCTGCCTATCCTACGTTTACAGCCTATTTGGACTCATCAAGTATAATGGCTTGCTCATCTGAAAGGAAAAAAAGTAATGGTGAGCTAACAGCTCAACAAGTGTATCATAATCAAAAGTGGTAGACAACTTAAGCAAAGATAAGTAAGGGAAAGAGACATAATTATGAAAGAGATGTATAAACGCGAACATGATCAAATATACTTTGGAATATAATTTATTTCTGTAATGACCCAGACTTTAAAAGCATAGAAAACCCCCGTTATCGAGTCCGGTCAACGCCAGTTGACCGGAAAATGAAATAGGAAAGTAATTGGCCTTAAGATGAGAACAACTTCGGCCCTTATTTAATAAAAACCACTCCGGATTTCTACAATAATCTAGTCCGGATTCCCTTAAAAAAAGAGTCCGGAATATCCCTTGAAAAGAAGTCCGGATTTCCTTGATGAAAAATCAAGTCCGGCCAGGTAAGGCCGAAATAGCCTTGAGGGCCGGAGTGTATTTGTGAAGCCGAAGTTGTTGATCCGGTCAACGCCAATAGTTGACCGGAACGCGCAAATAAGCAAACCGAATACGTTGAAATAGCAATTAATAAGGGAATCCTTATAATAAGGAAACCTGAGCAAGAGAAATAACCAGTAAGGAAATTTTGAAATAAGGAAACCGAGTATAAGGAAATAATAAATAATAAGGAAACTTTAAAATTGAAAACCCTACGAATTTTCCCCGAAGGCTGCCAATCCCTAGGGCTTATAAATAAGACCTTAGAGAGCGAGAAAAGAAAAGGGTCACTCGATAGGGCTTGACCAAAAGTTCAAGGCGAAACAAAGAAATTCACGCAAGATACTCACCCTGTTTTAAAGTTCATGTTTATGCACGTTTTCTACTTAAGTATGTGATACGTTCTGATGAGATTATGTATGTATAATGTCTGTTCTGTTTTTGATGATTTATCGTTCTTAAGCGCATGTTTAAAAGAAACTCTGATATTCATGATGATGGGTTTTATTCTGCAAATATGTTATGAAATATGTTCTGTTTATGAGTTTGACAACTATTATGAATTTCGATAAATGCATGTTTACAAAAAAAAAAAAAAAGAACTTAGGCCTTAAGATGGAACAAGAACTCTTGCTATTGACCTCTGGTTTCTGTCAAAAAGATCTCTGGTTTTAAGAAAAAGGACTCCGGCATTTTTAGGAAATGAGTACTCCGTCCTCTTTTGAAAAGTACTCCTGTGTTGAAGAAGATGAACTCCGGCCTTTACGTCTTTAAAGAAGCATTCCGTCCTTTTTAGAAAGAGTACTCTGTCCTTTAAAGGAAAAGTCACTCCGGTGTTAGCACTCCGGAATTTAATGAAAAGACGCCCCGGTTTTTGAACTCCGGATTTTAAAGAAAAGTTACTCAGGATTTTAAAAGAAAAGCCACTCCGGCCTTAAAGCTCCAGATTTTTGAAAGAAGAGTCAATCCGGATTTTAGAGCTTCGGAAGTGAAAGAAAATGAACTCGGATTTTAGAGCTTCGGATTTTGAAAGAAATTGAAATCTAGATTTTAGAACTTGGATTTTGAGATAAAATGAGCTTGATTTTAGAGCTCCGGATTTTGAACAGAAAAGCACTCCGGATTTTACAAAGAAAAGCACTCCGGATTTTGAAAAGAAAAGCACTCTGTCTTTTTGGAAAGAAAAACACTCCGTTCTGTTAAAGAACTCCGGACTTTTAATGAAAAACACTCTGTCCTGTTATGAAAAAGAACTCGAACCTCTGTATGAAAAGAAGAACTCCGGCTTATATATATATATGAACACGGAAAAGGCATGTAATATGGACAGCAAGCGGAACTCTACGACTTTTGAATTATGATGAATGGCCATTAAAGAACACGAACCAAGAATCGAGTTCCCATTAAACTTGCTGTTAAAGATGGATGAAGGATATTGGAGTGACATTCGAGGATTGCCTCCTGGGCCACGGGAGGGGACTTTCTGGTGGCATAAGAACTATGAACTACGGCCCCGTATGCCGGGTTAAAGGCATCACCTTCCACCCCGGGGAGCATAATGAGGGGATACGGCCTTAGGTTGTGGGGTTACACACAACCCGTCCTCGATGTTGTCCCCTCCCGTCCGGTCCCTAAAGATCCCTAAAGATGATAAGAATTTCCAATGATCTTATTAAGACGACAATAAGAAAAGGAACTTCCGAACTAAAGACATGATGATTTCGAATTTCGGTTTATCCGCTTATATATATATATGATTTATGTTTTCTGCATGTGAGTACCTTGCTGGGCTTCGTGCTCACTCTTGTTGTTTTCAGATGATGAAAGGCTCATGGAGGACGAAGTGGAGTAGGATCTCATGGTGTAGCCAAGTAGTCCGGTTGACCGGAGCTGACTAAATGAAGAGCTTGTTTTATTTTCTCTGTTATTTTGTGGAGACTTGTAAAACCGTTCCGCTGTTTTAACTTATCAATGTTAGCATGTTTCGGTGTTATGAATAAAAGTTATAATTTTTAGTTAAGCATCTCAGGGCAATTAGATCAGGCAAACATTAGAGTTGGCCGGACAAGTTTGAAATCAAACCGGTGGGCCAGCTTTATGAAGTTCGGCCTCACGAGATCCTGTGTATGAGCGAAAAGAAAAAAATTTAGGTCATTTATTATTTTATTTTAAAGGCAAGAATTATGGGCTGACGGCGGCTTTATGAAGTAAAATAAGGCCGGGCCGTCACAATTTCTCTTTGGGATATATTTTATGCATGATTATTCATCTTTGTAGATTAAGGTCAGTAAGTCTTACTAACTAAAGGTACGAGAAAACGAGAAAGGAATGTGTTACTCTACACATTCTAAAGTATATAATGGCTACACTTTATTCCTACAACTACTCGGCCATTGGTGATATTTAAGGTCTGCAACTACTTGACCATTGGCTACATTTAAGGTTTGTGACTACTCGACCATCATATATGCCCCCAGATGAACCCTTGAGGCACAGAGGTAGTCATTGTCCTTCCATAATAATATCCTAACGCTTGTCAAGAGTATCACCCGCTATACTACGTGACCAAGATAATCCTTGAATCACCACTATGATACCGATGACATGCCAAGGGTTATTACCTTTTATAACAAATTTTATAGTCCTAGTTTCATGATTTCTTATTCTTTTGAGGGAAGGTTCATCATATTTCATTCACAATATCTCCATTCGAGAGAACAATTGGATCACATGACACATTATGGATTTTTCTTCGAGTACTTGTACGATTTTTATCTTTCATTTTGATTTAAAGTCTTCTCATGATTCAATTTGGATGCATGGATGCCACAATGTATAGGAAAGATTAGAATTCTTTACCACATTAAGCAATTATCACTTTGGGGTCTTCCAGAACACATATCTTTACAAACGGAGTACAAACACATTTTTTGGAGCTTATAATTAAATATAAACAATTAGACATAAATTTTATAACAATTAGATGGGGTGAAAGTATGCTAAATTCTCATTTATTTCTGGTGAATAGTGTTAGGGTTATTTTAAAGCTTTCAGACGTTACAAACGAGTTCAATACTTGTGAGATCGGATGCCGGCCGATATATATACATAATTAGAGTATGGTGATTCATATTTGACGGACAAAAGCATAAATAATGGGAGGAAGGGGAAATCCCAAGCTAGGTGCGGGTTAGGGTTTGTCGAAGCCGAACTGGGCCAAACGGGAGGGGAATCGGACAATAAACTATACAAACTTTAGGTACTAATTATGGGTCACATATTTTTCACAATATGGGTGGGTATCGGAATGGTAATAACCGATAAAAAATGAATAAAAATTAAAAGAGGAGATAAAAAGGGTACAGGAGTATTTACCTCGACCCGATCTACAATCTTTATAGCTAACTCTCGGACGAATTTGGACTCCAAGGCTTCGATCTCCTCTTTTCTCTCTCTAACCTTCGTTCTCTCTCTTTCTATTCTTAGAAAAGCTGAAAAAAATGACAAAAAATGAACCCTAGCACGTATTTATACTCCGGCTGGTGCCGGTCGGGTGGTAGTTGAGCACCACACTACTAGAAAACGCGCCTAGGCCCGCGCTCGAGCAGTCATCAAGCATGGCCCTTCTGTTATTTTTGCCTTGGGCTCGCCTCAGACGATCCTCGGGTAGCCCATTCTGCCTATCCACACCTGGCTTGCACCTCAGGCGCCAGTTAGGTGCCGAGCCCGAAACCCCTTGTTTTGCTTCCAATCCAATTTTTTTCACATTTTAAATCTAATTTTGATTATTCTTATTATAATTACCTTATAATTATGATGTTTTGGAACTGGAACCTCACACATGTTAACCCTTTGAGCTCCATTTTAATATGTTGTTGGTTATGATGTTTTGAAAATTTAAATCAGGTTGTCAACGATTCTATAGAAGTGGTAATTAGTTGTGGGCTTGAAGATAATATTTTTGGAATCAAAATTTACAAGGAAAACTAAGTTAGGGGCTAGGCAAAATATAGGAGTTGGTGTTACAAATAAGAAAGACACAATCCAGTTTTCCTATTTGAGATAAATTGTAGGAAGGCCCTAACAATGTCAAGCTAGCCATCCATAATTATTGGTGAGCAAAATTAGGAATGTGGTTGAATATTTAGCACAAATATATGAGTCAAAACACTAATAACTCTCTAGCTAAGTAGGGAAGTTCGGCCAATAGCATTGGAAGGAGAAGTTGTTGGTCATTGAGAAAGAAATGTGGATTAGGATATTCCTTAAATCAAGTAAAATATTAAAAAATAAGAGATAAGGAAGCTAACTATTAACAATCCTAGATTTTAGGAAGTAATTCGTTGACCTATAATAGGCGGCTGAGTATAAGGGGATTGTTATGTAAGGAGGTTAGTCAAAATCAAGATATTTGTAACCACTAGTTAGGTGGATAGTTACATATATGTTAAAGATGAGGTAGTTAGAGGCAACTAACAAAGGGTAGTTGGCTGCCATGTAATGGAGAAAAATCAGCTTGTGATCCTATGTGTTAGGAAACGAAAAACTACCTAAAAACAAACCTTGATAGCCTAATATTCTTTCATTATCTTTTTGGCTTTAAAAAGAAGAGAGTAGCTCTACTTGTTGAAGGCAAAGGAGCCGCGAAGAGAGGAAGAAAAAGGGAAGTAAGGAGCATTCAATATTAAGGAAAATAATAATTACGTGGTATTTCATTTTCTAATCTAAACATTCTTATAAGAAATTCTCTATTTCTCTATTAAAATCCTTGATTTATAATCATGTAAGACATGGTCATAGGTAAGTGTTTTTAGGGAATTAACTATGCATTAAGAATAAAAATCTAATGTTTGATTTGGTTCTAGTAGTATGATTGTTGGACTTTTAAATTAAAGTCTAAAATTTAAATATTAAAAGCAGTATTATAGCACTTTATAATAGTCATTTGATGTGTGATTAAAATTGTAAAGAAGTGATATATTAGAAGAACACAGTGGTCGGATTTGTTAGAGATAAAATTGAAGCTTGAATATATGATTTTATATTGCTTTTATTATGTTTGTTAAATAATTTGTTAGAAAAGATAGAAAATTGATGAAGAATAGCATGGCATGTAAACTGGCACTTTGGAGTAAGATCGGGGATTAAGCACTTATTAATTATGCCTATAAGATGAATTAGGAAAAAAATCTTAAGGATTTTCATAGACTGGCTTGACAAATTATGAAGTAAGAAAAGAAAGATGATTTTTTTCTTTATAGCTATGTGTAAAGGTTAAAGTAGAATAATTATGGGCTTGGTAGTAGCTTTTTATTTGATTTAATTGATTTAAAGATAACTAAAATAGATGACATTGAGGTAGATTTGATAAATAGAAAACTTTGTGGCCTTAGCATATGGTTACCACGTAGAACACTTAAGGAAGTCCATAGCTGATTCTTTTGTATATCTTTAAAATTATGTAAGTATTTTCTTGACATTTTATAGTTAAATTAAGGAGAATATATAAAAGTACTAAAATATTTAGTCGAATGGGAGGATATGGTACTATAGTATTGTCTATTCTTTTCTAATATTAATTCCATATCTAATGGTTGAGGTCAATTCATTTTCGAGAAGGGATTCTTTTAAATTTAAGACTATCATATAAAATGATATTCGGGATATCATTTATGAGGGTATCATAGTATGAATATGTTACGAGTACAACCTTTGGGAGGACTACAGGGACAATGGGGATAACATGGATACCGAATAATTTCGTTGTACTTACCAAATTGCTAGGGTTATAAATATACAGCTTTTGATCATAAGAGTAAAATAAGATCTACAATAAATTTGATATCTCATATGGTTATGACCTATTATTAAGTCAAAATTTTTTAAAAATTTAGGTAATCTTAGTATCATGAATATTTTGAAACTTCGGTAGTTTGATTAAGTTCATGGGACCCTATAGGTGTCTTGGGATATTATTATTCAATTGATATTGTATTATTGATTATTTATGATATTGTAGAGATATTTTATTAATGATATTATTTATTAATTATTCAGGAACGATTATTTATTTCTATATATTATATATTATTAGAGCTTGTTATTTGACAGAAGAGTTTCCTAAATAGTTTGATATTTTTGCTATTTTTGATATTAGACATAGTTATTTGTTTGACATTTGATTTACTTTTACTATTTTTTTCTTTCGAAGTAGCAAGATTAGAGAAAAATGACTCTAAAGTTGTTTTTATTTCAAAGTTAGAGATTATGGAGCCTAGTTAAAAAAATTATTTATTTTAATTTATACTCTAAAGATATATTATAATATTCTGAATATTTTTTTATTTAATTTAATTAGGCTTATTTATTTATTTTTAGGTAATTTGGGTATGATGAAAATTAATTGAATATTTTAAAAAATTTTTAGAATATTTGAAATTGATAGGCTAGTGCCTAGGTGCGTCCGTTCGATCGTCTGAGTTTCGATTTGAATTTTGGGATTAAAAAAATAATAATAATAACAACAACAACAACGTTGATAATAATGTTATTAATAAGAAGTAGGAGGCAGAAAACAAGGGGGAGCAATCGGGGGAGAGAGAGAGGGTGTGAGGGTTAGGGTTTCATGGCGCGGTGGTGGGCTTAGCCAATTTGCGGCGTGCGGTGGTATAACCCGGCGATGACAATTTTTGTCGTAATATGTTAAAGTGATAGCAACACGTGAGCAAGGCGGCGGTGGCCGCTTGTGGCATCGAAATGCTCTCGCGTTATTAAAAGCCGACCTTGGAGAGAGAGATAAGTGTTTGAAGGAGAAGAGACTCCAAGGAGAAAATGGAGGCCTTTGGGTCCGATTTCGCGCACACGTTAGTTGGAGAAATGGTACATCGGTCGAGGCAAGTGTTCTCATACTCACGTTAGGGATTCCGAATGTATATTTTCATTTCTGATTCTTAAGTTTATTCGTTTATTTAAGGATCTAAGCTTGATACTAACTGTATCAACGTCTATGAGATTTTTTTGGGTTCATAGATATGATTGGCTGAGCTAAATTAATTTGTTTTAATGTATCAAATTTTGATCGAATTTTTGTGGTAGTTTGGTGGGTGAATCACCATGTCAGTGTAAACTGGATTAGTGAGGATATTACATCCTGCAATTAGGTTGTGGGATATTGAGCATGAGTCCAAATTGATTGAGGTATCAGAAAATTAGTATCGTCTTGCCACCAAATCATTTAATGTGGATTTGTGCCTAGTCCATTTAGTATATGAGACCACATCTAGAAGTCATTTTGTGGTTGCTAAAAATTCTCAGTTATATATATATTCGAGGACGATTCTTGAAGGAAAAGATTAGGCAGTTTTATCTTTGATCGGTTATTCAAGGTTATGTTAAAATCGACACGGATTATTGAGGATTTCATTCAGAACCAAGAAAGCATCGGTTAGATGCTGCTGTGGAATGCTCTAGAACCTTTGAGGCACGTAAGACGAACTGATGAGGTTATCTATGGATTTAAAAAAAAATTAGGTTGCCTAGGAGATTAATGATTTGATAAGCGAGCACAGTGAATGAATATGTAAATTATTTGATCTTTCGTAAAGGCCTGGTGATTTCTAAGATCAATCTATGTTTATAGCGTTGTTGGTTGTGGATAATTGAGAATTGTACCAGTGGCAGCGTTCGGAATAAGGATTCAGCTGTTACAGATTCTGGTAATGCCGTTTGAGTTTGAAGGTATGTTGGTATTACAGTGGATTTAATAGAGTAAATCTTTCGGCCATTTTTGGGTTGATTTTGTGGAGGCCTTATCGAAGGATTTATAGGATCATGGGGATATATGAACTCTATTTGAGGATGGTATCATGGATTAGGAAAGCCATTAGCCGTTTGTTCAATTAAGAAAGAAGGTGAATTGATTAGGAAAAATGTTATGTCGAACCTATGGTTTCTCCTTTGGCATGAATGTAGTTCCTGTAGGAATTTGAGCAATGGTTCAGTTGGAAAAGATTGATTGAGGTCACGGAAGCGTGCATTTCGTTTGGATCTAGGTGAATTCGGAATGGTATCCGTTGAGTGTCCCTTGTGGTTTTGTACCGTTCGTGGGGCATTCGGTTTGGAAGTGTTCGGTATTTGTTGGGACAAGATACATGAAGATAGTTTCTAAGGAATTAAGGATAAATTGTCGATTAAGTCATTTGGATTGATCCCTGATGGATCCAATGAATTATAGTAGAGTGTGATATTTTTGAAGAAGATCTATGTGGGTGGATGCCTTTGGATTAAGTGGGGGAGAGGCCTATGGTCAGAGTTACTACACCCGTAGTTTGGAGTTAGTAAGTGGGAGTTTTTAGATTTAAGATATTTTCGGTACTTCAAAGGAAAGGTGAAGGGTAAACCGCGAATAGGTTCCAATATCAGAGCAGTACGATTATGAAATTATAAGGGAAAAAAGTTTTGTGGTTTTGCTTAAGGTTGTTAGAATAGCAAAGACCTTGGGTGTTTGGATAAGAGTAGATTAGTTAATGAGGTTGGTCCGTTTATTGTGAAATTGGATGATCCGATTGGAATATATAAATTAGCTTGTTAGTATGCCAAGAGGATGTTAAGTCGCTAAATATTTGAGTTTTTAGGTTTCGATGGTAACCTAAGACTGTACCAAAATTTTGAGATGATTGCCTCAATTGTGTTTCCTATGTTGGATGTAATCTGAAGATTATAGGTTTTGCCTTGGGCATATCGATATCTTTGGGACCTTCTTAGATCTATAGTGACTGTGTAATTTAGGTATCTGATATGAATTAATGGACAAGAATCGCAGTTGATCTTAAGGTATAAGTAAATGGTCAATCAGAGTAGCGTAGTTGAAGCGCTGTGAACTCATAGCCCAAAAATTTCGGAATAAGATTGATATTCCATGTAATCGATCATTTTCGAGGCTTAGAATGAATTGAAATAGAAGTTCATTAGCTCATTCAAGGTATTAAAATAAGTAGGAGGAATAGCCAATATATCTGGGTTACCTTTAGATTTTGTGGATTGTCATAAAGTCTTCCATATATCGATAACTGAAGAAATCAGTAAGTGATCCGGTTAAAGTGTTTTGGAGATTAGGAATTGCCTTATGGTGAGACCTATTAGAATAAGTCATGTGATCAGGGATGTGGCATAGGAACATGTAGAATGAATTTTGCAAGGATTTTTTTCCTAAGCGTAAATATTGAGATTCGTCAAATTTTGATGACGAAATTTTTATTAACTGGGGGAGAATGTAATATCCTAAATTTTCATCCGAATTAATTGGAATTATCTGTTATTATTATTATTTGGTAATATGGGTGTGATGAAGATTTATTAAATATTATGAGATTTTAAAAAATGATCGGAATTGTGAAGTGGTACCTGGAGCGCGCTCGTGCTATTATCTGAGTACCGATTTAGATTTTAGAATAAAAGATAAGTAAAAAGAGAAAATAATAATGATAATATATATATATATATATTAAATAAAAAAAATAGAAAAGAGCGAATGAGGGATTGTGGATAGAGAAAGAGGGGTGAGAAAGGAGGGTTTTGCGGGGAAAAAGGTGGCATGGGAGGCCACCAGCCATCGTCATCGGAGCAATCAGCACAGGAAATGGAAGCCCAATGAAGCCTCCCTATGATTCAACCTCCATTTTGTGCAATGGTGTGAGAGGAAGAAGAAGTCTTGAGCCAAAGGAGGAGCCGCCGCTGTCGCAGGAGAAGATGGGTGAAATTGAGGCAAGTAAATCCTTCCATTCTCTTCGTGGATATTGGTATTGGGGTTACATGTACTGATTTTGTGAAATGTTTATGCTTTTGCATGTTTTCATGGTCTATTTCAGATACCTAGTGGCATCCCTCTATATTCGATGTTATGTTTGAAAATATAACGTTGGAGCTATGGAATGATTTTGGCGGTTTTAATATCTTGTGAATGGATTTTTATGTTGTCTGGATGTTGTTGTTTGATGTGAATGAATTTTTAAATTTTGAGGTCGTATATTTGTTGTAAAAAATTATATTAAAAGTTTTATATTTGGCCAACGTCTGTATTATAGTCGAAATTCTGTCAAATTTTCTTCTAAAAATACGAGACGTCACAGCTCAAGTAGTGTTAAGGTGTGCTTGAGTCATTGTAGAAGAATTCACTGAGAAGTCTCAAAGGAGTTCAAATCCATGGCCGATAAACAAGTCCAAAGAAATTATTTGATAAAGTCACTGTGCCAAAAGTAAGTTGGCCAAAATTTAGTATATTATTTTCTTAGTTGACTTTTTTGTATTGAATTTATATTTAACTGGTTATAAAAATCTAACATTGTTTTTACTTTTGAGTTGGTTGGTTACTAAGTTTTACTATCACATATCAAATTTCTATTTGTTAATATTCTTTTCCTAAATATCTACTGTGGTGTTAGTGACAGATTTGGTGTTTATGCTGAATTTCTCATCTAAGATCATTAATTCTGTACATCCTCTAAAATATAGATTATTAGTATATTCTCTTTATCATAGGGTTTTAATAGTAGTCAATTAGATTGTAATCACCTTTTTATTTATTATTGTGATTACTACAGTTATTATTACTATTCTAACTATTATTATTACTGTTATTGTTGTTATTAATATTATGTTATTGTTAGTGTTATTATAATTGTTATTATTATTGTTATAATACATGTTACTACTTGTATTGCTATTAATATTACTATTATCAATATTGGTATCATCATAATTGTTCTGTTATTGTTATTGTTGCAAACGTTACTAATATTGTTATCACTATCCCAAGAAACCATCCACCAAACCACCTGGAATATAACCAAGTCAATACATGCCTACTAATACAAAACCTTAAAATTGTAACATGACAAAACTTATTAAACAATTCAAATACACTACAACATTCCTTCCAACAAAATTTTTCAAAAATGACATCAACCAACCTTGTTACCAAGTGATCGTAAGCCTACAAATCTTAAACATGGTAAGTTTATAAAGGTGAATCAAAAGCCAAATAAAGTACAAATAATAATGAATAATTCGCCACAACTATATGAAGGGATAATAAATAATGTGAAAAATATTTGTAAAAATTTTAAACCATGGTCTAACTTTATCCCACATTGGCAGGTTCAAAATTAAAAGCTGGTATTTCTATACATATTAGACCTTACTAAATATTCAGAGTTAATTGTTAGTGATCTAAGAAGTGAATGAGATTATTCACTGACTATATCACACAACTTGTATAACTATTAAAACCTATTTTCTATCAACATTAACAACTTACTCACTTTCTTTTGAGTTTGAAAACAAAAGATTCAAATCTCCATCTTTGAGATCAAAACTAAGACCATCAAGCCGTTGATGAAGTGGAAGACTTATGACTTACAAACCAAACGAAACTCAAAGAAACCATTTTGAAATACAACTCTTCCATCTACCATTTTCGGTGATATTTGAACAATGACAATAGGAAACTACTTCTTTGGTGGGTATTGCAATTGCTTTATTTTTGATATTTCTACCCATGATAGGCTTTGTTTTTAAGTCGTTATTGTTTGATGAGTTTGGTTTTGAATAAGATGGATAATCAGAAACAACTACATTATAAATTACTACATTTTAAAGTAAATTGTGAAGGATTCCAAGCTAGTCACTTTGTCAATTATGTTAAGCTGTATGATATAAGACTGATTACTACATAAGTCGCTAATAGAGAAAATTGCATTTACTTTAGTCAATGCCGATCTCATCATTATAGAGGAAGCTATTAATGTAACTATTGTTGTTTACTACAAGTGCTTTTTATGACAATACAAATTGAAATCATAATTGCAATTACATGATGATCTTTTTCTCTAACTAACCGTCTATCCAAAGCTATACCCCTAACTAGTTTAGTTGCTTGCTAGCTGTTCTTTAATGGTTCTAATATCCATTCAATAGCCTGTGCCACTAAATAAACTGTCAAAGTGGAGGAAAAATTTTTAATCTAAAAAGTGATTATTCACTAGGGTAAACTAAATAATCAACAAGTAATAGTAGAAGATAAATAACAATATATGATTTGGCATGAAATGTCAGAAGACAATTATAAATAATAAACCTTATTAATTAGGGTTGATTACTTTAAAGGTCAATTTACATATTTTATCACTTAAATTTATATCATACTCTGCTGTTCAAACCCATAGATAAGCTATTTATATATCATATCCTAAAAAAGGAGCCTTACACACCAACTTGTGGATACGCTATCATATGACCTTTTCTTTTTCTTAAAATAGACTAACATGTTTCAATAAATATTCTTTCAAATTTTTTACAATGATTTATTTTATAAAAAATGAAAAAAAAAAAAAGACTCTACCATGAAATATATTTTTCTAGAATTTGGAACAATGACTTATCATAACTTAACTTATTGTAGATATTGCTCAAATTTCTTACATAAGAAGGAATATATAAGACATAAGCTCATCATATTTTAGTGTTCTTAAACAATTTCATAACTTATGCACCATTGAAATCTCAAAATTTATGAACAAATGAGTCATGCATGTAAGCTAAATTTAGAAAAAACTATCAAACGATAAAATATGTGGAGCTTTAGAATTTGAATCTAAAAATTTAATCAAGTATGAAAAGAAATTTCTAAAAATTTTATAAAGAAAGTAAAGAAATAGAATTAGAATGTACCTATCTTAAGTAAATTTATCAAAATTTAACCACATTTTTCTTCCAAGTTTGCGTTCCTTCTTTTTCTACTCTTGTTTTCTACTCTTTTTTCCTTCATTTTTTTTTTCTCTTTCTCTTTAATTCTCAAATAAAAATGAACTAAAATCAACTAAGTCCTATAACATAGGCTGAAATAAGTGACTAACCCATGATTTGTCTTTGCCAATAAATGAGGGTTTGTTGACATAAGCACTCGACTCATAGCTTAATTTAGCTTATAATATCATATAATTAACCAAATTTATACTATGTGTTACAATTTTGGTTCGTGGATGATGGAACTTCTCAAAACTTCACATACTAGAAAAATATTACTAACATATTACTAACTATATTTATCACTAGTTCCTCACAATAGTTCGTATAATGGAACTTGCGATTTTTCTCTGCCAATAAATGAGGGTCTACTAATATAAGCACTTGACTCACAATTTACTTGTGGTATCCACAAGAAAAGGATTTACCTCAAAACTTAATACAATTTAGCTTATAATATCATATAATTTACTATATTTATATTGGTTGTTACAATTCTGATTCATGAATAATAAAGCTTCTCAAAACTTCACATACTAAAAAAATATTACTAACATATTACTAACTATATTTATTACTAGTTCCTCACAATAGTTCATATAATAGAACTTGCAATTTGTCTCTGCCAATAAATGAGGGTCTACTAATATAAGCACCCGACTCATAACTTACTTGTGGTATCCACTAAAAAAGGATTTACCTCAAAATTTAATGCATTTTAACTTATAATATCATATAATTAACTAAATTTATACTGCTTGTTATAATTCTGATTCGTGGATGATGAAACTTTTCAAAACTTCACATACTAGAAAAAATATTATTAACATATTACTAACTATATTTATCACTAGTTCCTCACAATAGTTCATATAAATGAAAGAAACCTTTGAAAGAAATGAACATTTTTCCATAATTTGAAAATAAATATACTTATAAGATACATGATGGTAAAGATTTGCCATGAATCATAAACAAAATATACACATGCAAAAGTTCTAAGCAGTAATTTCTAGAAACTCAGGCAAGAGTCCTTAAAATTTCAGAAAGTGAGATGAACTTAGCCATGCCCTGAAGCTAAATACCAAATGAATCACAATAAATACATGCATGGGTAGAGAAGCAAGGATCTCATGTTTTAACAAAGCATGGAGGTGAGTTTCTGAAATTGAATAACGAAAGGAAAGAAAAAGAGCTTTGAATATACTTAACTAATTTCATAAGAATTCTCAAGAATTTCTCTTCAGCAATTGCAATTCCATTTCTCTCACTTTTGTTATGAATTTGGACTGAAATGAAGCTAAATCCCTATAAGAATGCTGATTGAGCATATGCACCCATCATGTACTCATCTCTGTGTCTATCTAAAAGGCTAGTGCATATGCAATTCCTTGTGTGTATATCATGTGTGACCATTCTATCCAAAAATGAGCATATAGAGGCAGCTCATACTTGAGTACGACCATTTTGACTAAAATGAGCACATATGTATATATGTCTATATGAGGTATAGATATTCTATCTAAAATAAACACCTGCGTGATTCATGCACTAATTCAAAAAAAAGCATGCGAGTGATTCATGCGCTATTCCCAGAAGAGCATCACCTAAATGTTAGGACTCAGACAAGCTAGAAAAATTACTAAATTGAGTTGTGGGCTCTAGTGTCGGATTTGACTTTCTGTTTTGATAATTCCAAAATTGCCTGGTCGGGATAATTGCGAGATTTATTAGGATGTAGTCTAGAGGAACATATTTGAACAGTGAAGTGACATCAACACCTTTGAACAGTGAAGCAGCTCAAGACATTTAGCCTTCAGACGATATTCGCACCATGTGAGAATGCCAATCAAAAGAAATTTCCGACCGCAAAATGTTTACTTAGGTCCTCCAACGAGCCAAGGTTCAATTTTTACTATAAATCGCAATCCCACATGGGCATTTCATATGAATTGTCAGAGAATCGACCATATTTAATATTTGTTTAGTACATGGATTTTTTTATCCTTACAAATAACTCAAGGCAGAGATCCTACGTTATTGAAGTTAAGAGGAAATCCCCACTTATATGCATACATAGACACATTTATGACAAACTCGATTACCCATGTCACCGTTTAAATATAGTCTTCTATATATACCATCCAATAAATTAAGCCAAATGCATAATAATAAGAATTGAACATACAGCTATAAATCCGAATGCATCATTCAATGTCCCTTAATAATATGAATTAACTACAATCTGTAATGCCTAACTCGTAAACACTTTGATTATTTCCCTTAATTATCATGGAGGTGTGTAAATGTCGAAGTTTGACGTTAGCTTGAAACTCTGATAGAGCTATCACAAGAACTCAAGTTGTTGAACAGTGTTTTTTTATAATGATGACAAGAAGAGAACAGCTCGTCCAAACAAGCCCCAATTATTCAAAATTTACTTCCAACAATGTAATAAACCCAAACCAAAATAATATCCTCCCTCCCCCCCCCCCGGCCAAAAAAAAAAAAAAAATAAAAAAGTAAACCGTCCCAGAAACAAAATTGAGCCCATACTTTCCAACAATACTACCTATATATGCTGGTAATCGGGTGGTGTTGAAGGTGCCAATTTCCGAGGCAACGACCGCATTTTGCGGTAATGAAATCTGGATGTCTTCAGCATCATTTCACCTTCTGACCAGCATAGATGCAGTGCCTACCCAACTCCGCTCAGATTGATCCGTCATGGATGAGGTATTATTGAGGTGGGTTCCAGCAGTCTTTAGTTCTGAGGGACTCGAACCATTAATAGATTAGCTACTGGAACAGATTCTCCAATCTTTCGAGCGACAGGGCTGCCCTTTTATTAGTAGGCTCTAGTACAAGAGCATATCTGAAATCTGCACAAACAAAAATGATCTCCATCCCTTAACACTTTGCAGGAAAAAAGTGAGACAATATCTGCAACAAGTCTCATACATAGATCTCACTCACTCTCTCTCTCTCTAGGAAGAAAACTTGACCCCATTATCATTATCTTTTCACATTTGACTTCCAACCAAAATAAATCAAGCAAATATAGTCATAAATCAAGCAAATATAGCTACTGATTCATGAACCCTGAAAATACTGCAGAGAAGAGAGGAGTTAAGTAATAGATTTGCATACCGTCCATGGACTCTTTATAGTAGCCAAGCATCTCTCTTGCTGTTCCTCTACGTAAATATGCCTTCACATTCTAAAGAAAGTTGAAAATTAGAAGACAGAGAACAGTAGAAACCCAACAACACCCGATGGCAAAGCTGCAACATATCTTGTTCTAATGTGCTTAAAATACAGTTAGGCTGATAGTTCACCATAGCTCAATTAAGAACACGAGGGATAACCCAAAAAGAGAGTGTGTTTTTCTTCACTGTCAGAATCCGAGATAACAAATTTATGCTTATAATGTCATTTTAGGATTACTAGATCAATGTACATACCTATAATCTTGCATTGGGATTATGGGATTACAGGTGGGTGGCATGGATCAAAGTATGACTCTAAAAATTGGCCCTTCCACACGTGAACCCTGCCCCGCCCCCTCCCCCCATTCTTTCCCTGGGATATAAGAGCAATTAACAGAGAAGGGGAAAAAGGGCATCATCAGCTATCATTGTTACGTATTGAAATTTCCTGCTTAGACTTCTTATAATAGATGTTCTCGAGCCATCATCACAAGGATGTATCAACCCATGAGGAGTCTGCCTGAAGCAGATAAATCCCTAATGGAGCTTTAGAAAGTATTACAGAAGAATGAGAAACTCATGAAGCAAGATGAGAGACTCATTCAAGGTCCTTCCGTCTCAGGAAGCAAAATCCTGTAGTACACCTATAATGAGATGTTTAGGGGGATGGAAAGTGGTTCATTAAAATGGTGCCAAGTGGGTTCTGCGTAAGTTTAATATATCAAGTTATCTCAAAGTTCATGTCATTTTTAATTTCACAAGGGGCTTCACTTCATGGATCCAGCATTTTAGAGGCACAAGAGAACAGTGGTGAACCCAGAAAATTTCTTTAGTGCACTCATGCAATAACAAAGAAAATAAATTCTCTTAATTAAAAATAATTAACATTAATCAGAATTCGTTATATGAGCTTAAATTTCTTAAAGAAATCTTAAAGCTTTGGACAAAAATAAATAACTTTTGCCAAATTGAAATAGAACAAGTTCTTATAAACATGAAGCACCAATGCTACCACAGATAAAGATCTAATTTTCATTTATACATTTCTTAAGGGCGGGGAACGTGTCCCCATAGTTTTAGAGGCAAAAAAGGATGGATGCACTAATATGAATTTGGAAAAAAATACCAAGTTATAAATTAATTCCAAACAATTGTTTTCATAATTTTGCCAAAAAATTAGATGAGCACCAACATTTAATTTCTGGTTTAATATCTCATTGTTTTTAAAAAATGTGGTCCCAGTTTTTTGCCATGCAAAATATGGTAATAAAACAACAAAAAGGGTTCAGCATTACTTGAAAAGGGAGTGGTTGATGCAGACATCTCTATTCATTAAGATTTGATTTAATTAGTTTTCACATTTGTTATGTCTGAGAAATTTTTAGAATTTTATAATTTTGAGTCTCTAGAATGCCTATAGAAAGTTATATCTTTTTTGTTATTTTCTTATTTTAAGTCATTATTAATTAGAAAGTTGTATTTATTTCGTAATAAATCTAGGAGCAAGGCATTCTTATATGAGGAACATAATTTAATTTTTTGATTATTCATTAATGAATTGAATTGTGTATTTCCTTCTTTCCTATGGTAATCTCTGCTTCTCTCTGTTCTTAAGGTATCAGATTTATTTAGATCCTCCTTTCCGCTACCTACAACCCCCTAATCTCGTGAAGCCAGCCCACTTCCATCTTATTCACCACCACCCTCACCATAGCATCATCATCATCATCATCACCACCCAAATATCATCCTACCATCAGAAAACAACATTCACTTGTTAACTCCATCACCATAACACCACCCACCAAGAACCAATAGAGAAAATCCTAACCAGTTCATCTTCAAAGGTTCCTCTAGCAGTAGAAGAAAAGAGGAAAAGTGCATTGTTGAAGAGATAGGGAAAAAAAAAAAAAAACGATTGTGCAAACAATGAAGAAAAAAGAAAACAGAATGTTTGCAGAATCTGTTCTTGGAGAAAGTAGAAGAAAAAAAAGACATGATGTTGAACGTAAGAAACTTCACTGTGCTGACAATTGATATTCCATCTCACCGAAGTTTTCACTATACTTTCAATGTTGAGTTCTTAATTGCTGACAAAGGTAGCTTCAACCCACTTGATGGTCCTTTTATAATCCCTCCAAATGAGCCTAATATTGAAACCTTACCCACTCTTGCACAATTACCAAACTAATGGGCACCCAATGATCAAAATCATACTGTTTTTAGCTGAATAGATTCTGTTTACCAGTGAGGAAGCAATTCAATGCTTCTTTGTTCATCAAGTATGCCAAACAGAATCAGAGTGTGAGTAGATTACCATAGAGATACCCACTTCCATCTTATTCACCACCACCCTCACCATAGCATCATCATCATCATCATCACCACCCAAATATCATCCTACCATCAGAAAACAAGATTCACTTGTTAACTCCATCACCATAACACCACCCACCAAGAACCAATAGAGAAAATCCTAACCAGTTCATCTTCAAAGGTTCCTCTAGCAGTAGAAGAAAAGAGGAAAAGTGCATTGCTGAAGAGATAGGAAAAAAAAAAAAAAAAAACGATTGTGCAAACAATGAAGAAAAAAGAAAACAGAATGTTTGCAGAATCTGTTCTTGGAGAAAGTAGAAGAAAAAAAAGACATGATGTTGAACGTAAGAAACTTCACTGTGCTGACAATTGATATTCCATCTCACCGAAGTTTTCACTATACTTTCAATGTTGAGTTCTTAATTGCTGACAAAGGTAGCTTCAACCCACTTGATGGTCCTTTTATAATCCCTCCAAATGAGCCTAATATTGAAACCTTACCCACTCTTGCACAATTACCAAACTAATGGGCACCCAATGATCAAAATCATACTGTTTTTAGATGAATAGATTCTGTTTACCAGTGAGGAAGCAATTCAATGCTTCTTTGTTCATCAAGTATGCCAAACAGAATCAGAGTGTGAGTAGATTACTATAGAGATACCCTAACAGCTACATCTAAATTTACGAGACGGCAGAATCAGTCATTATCAGAGTTGACTACCTTCCACCCTGGGAGAGTTGGTAGATCAATCATATTCTATCCACCAATGACACATCTCTATAGATGTTGCAAGAGAATTGAACAATCACTTGGCTTGTAGTTGGGAGATTGACAACATTAGATTTAGGATTTTTACTCGATGGGGTTGAGAATCTGCAACCCAATGCAAGCATTTTGAAGATTTATTTATTGAGATTTGATTTGATTAGTTTCCATAGTTTGTAATATACAAGTGATTCCAACAATTTTGCAATTTTGGTGCTATCTAAGATATCTATGGAAAGATATTTTTGTTATCTCCTAATTTTAAGTTGTCATTAATTAGGAAGTCATTATTTCATAACTGACCTAGGAAAACTCTCTCATTCCACTCGAGGGTCTTCCTTCCTTTGCCTTAGTCCCTGAAATTACTATCTAATTTCATTCCCTGTTTTCCTCTTCCCAGCATCAATTTGGTATCAGAGCTCCAACTTGTTATCTACAGCTCAAACCTGGGTGGCTTTGCAAGTGAAACCAACTCCTCAACAACAAATCACACTAGCACATTGATTTCACTAGGGTCATTGAGTTAGTAGAGAGAAAACTGGGGCAAATAAGATATATCCCTAAATTCTTTTTTTTTTTTTTTTTTTTTTTTTTTTTTTTTGGGGAGGGAGGGGGTTGGGTTAGTGGCGTCAGCTGACCGGCTGGAACCTTATTGGGTCTACACTTGCAAGGGACTGTCATAAAATACCATGGCAATCTATGTTTAACATTTCAAAGGTTACTGAAAATGAGATTTACCTAAAGCATCAGCACTCGCTTTACAAGAAACTATTTTGGCAACGTACCTTTTTATCTAGATTGATAGCTTTAGAGCAATCAGCCTCAGCCTCAATAAAGCTGGAATAGCATGCAGGAAAGGTGAAAATGTAGAATCCATATGTCAATATCAACTACAAACAACAAATACAATTTTGGGATGGAACCAAGGGAAAAAGAGTACCTTCCAGATTCTAGATAGGCTGCGGCTCTATTACTATAGTATGTTGGATTATCAGCATTGAGTTTTATAGCTTCTGTGTAAAACGTGATAGCCTTCTTCCACTGCCTATCTTTGTATGCTTGATTGCCCTAATTGGAGAACATGAAAAACAACAATATCATTAACTTTGCAAGAATCTTAAAATCACAATAATGAATAACATGAACAAATAAAACCATAATTTTCTTAGCCTCACTGTAGCCACAGCCTTCTCACTATGAGTAGCTATCCTCAATTGATTGAATAAAAACTACTTATTCTTATTAGGAGACTCCAACCCGTGATTTGAGACATTTAAGAAAGTTTTTCTACTTAATGAACATAAGAAAATCACATTCATCATTCTTGGATTCTATGAAACCATTGTAGCAGCACAGAATATTAAAAAAAAAAAAAAATTCATCGATAGGATGATGCAGCACAAACTCATATAGCTTATTGCCTAAAAGATGTCCTACATTTAGCTCAGGCTAACAAAAAGAAAACACTTGTGATGGAATTGCAGACATTTCTCTTTCAAACCCAGATAACTAAACAATGGCATAGAAGGCCATTAGGTTAAAAGGCTGTTACTTCACCCAACAGATTCAGAGGCTTAACTAACAGCCACAACGTACCAGTAATGGCTCATTACAGATGACAATATCCACTAATATATTCAAGGGCAATGTTCACCAAGTTTACACTCTCATGCTGAAGGCAACAAGAAAAATGAATAGCCTAGGATAATTTGAGACATTCAACTTAGTTACATCAAGCAAAACACAATCATTGTAAATCACATTACAGACTTAGGCATCCTTCAACCAAGACATAGAAAAAAGGTCAAAAGCATTCTTTTTTCTGGGTTTTAGCTCACATTTGCTAGAACACATGATTTTGTAATGTCCTTATGCTAGAATACGATGAACTTGTAATCAGCAGTTCTCATCTTGCTTCTTGAAGAACAACTACAACAGCCTTAACTCTTCAAATAACTGATTCCTGAACAAATTTTTTATTAGGACATTCAAGCCCCTATCAGCCTCTAAGCAATGCCAGGAATGGGATCTGTATATCAAACCCACCCTGGACCCCACAATATGGGAGCCTTACGCACTAAGCTAGCCTTTTCATTCAACCCCTTATTGTTTAAGGATGATATTAACTCCCAACATGGACAAGGACTCCATTATGCTGTGCCCTTGCCACTTGTTCCCATAGACATTTCTCCTTTTTCTCCCAGAAAATAGAACAGTCAAGCATTCAGACACTATATTATGTTGTGAAAGAAATGACAATATTCCGCCAAAGAGCCATGAATGCTGGATAAGGATGTCCCTTCTCTACAGCAGTCAACCTCCAACCCTTTGTTCATCCTTCACACTTCTCTTGTACCTAGTCAAAGGAAGCACTTCAGCTTATTTGGCACTCCTTGTTTACAATACACCACAAAGACTCAATGTAGTCTTAATTGCCTTCACTACAGCTAAGAACTCATTCGAGACATCTCGACTGACCAAGCCCATACTTAATCACACTAGTGAAGCCTGTAGAACAGCTAATGAAAGATGAGTGGGAGATACTCAGATACATAAACTGGATCCTTCTACAAAGATCTTTGATCACAACCATAACACTCACCCCGTATAAATACACAACCCCATCAACAGGAGGATTGCAAACTGCCCGGATTATAATAGGTATTGCCCCCACTAACTTTTTTGTCAGGGGCTAATTAATAAAAGGCTTACTCTCTCACTTCTATTAACCAACATAAAGGCCACATTTAGCTCGTCCAAAAACGAATACTGAGTAAGGACACATTCCTCCTTTGAATGTTCCAGATGAAGGGAGACTGAAATTCGTAAAGTAAAAGGACTCCATTTAGTTCGAGGCACTGATGCTCATCCTCAGCCAGGTCAACATAGGAACAAGGGGAAAATTTTTTATCCAACCGAAAGGAGTCTATTTGAGGATGATGTTAATGAACTCTAAACTTAGGAGTGGTGCTGTCAGTTGAAAAAAATTGGGTGTCACATTGATTTTTTTTTAAAAAAAATTGTGTCAATGAGAAAAAACTACAAAAAACTGCATAAGTCTAGTTGTTTATGTTGAAAAAAGAAAAACAGAACAAAGAAAAACCATTCCCTTGGGTCTTGCTTCATCGATCCCTTGGTATTGCTTCAAGAATCTTGCCCAGGATTCAAAGTCAACAAACCTAGAAACACAGACTATTTGCATAGAAAGGAACCAAACTGAAAGTGAAGAAGGAAGCTCATATTAGGTTATAAACTTTGGCATCATGAAATATTATTGTGGATAGTAATCAAATAAGATGCGAACACTCAGCACGACATATTGCTCTTTAACAAGGCATTTCCATGCCTTGGCTCTTCTACTTAACATTTTATCCAATTTCACACAAATCTTTCTACAGGCAGTGTGTAAAGCCTTCGGGAAGCATGACGACTCAGCAACTAATGTCATGACAAATGCAATACATCAAAGAATCAGCAAAGATTTAATCCATACACTCAATTTATTATTGTCAACATTGATGTTGTTTTAATATTTTCCAATACTAAAGATCAACACTTTAAACATTTATACCAATTCTTAAATATTGTTAAGCACAATAGATTAGTAGTTTCTTCTTCTAAAATCAAATTATTTCAAACAACAGTCAGATTTTTAGAATTTAATATTTATTAGCATACAATAATTCCTATACAAAGATTAATTGAATTTGCAAACAAATTTTCTAACGAAATAAAAGATAAAACTCAATTACATAGATTTTTAGGATGCTTAAATTATATAGCTGATTTTGTTATAAAACTTAGATAAATTTGTGGACTTTTATACCAAAGGCTCCAAAAGAACTCTCCAGCATGGACGGAAGAACATACCAATATAGTTAATATCTCAAACAACAAGTCCAACATCTACCATATTTAGGCACACCACACTCATAGCAGAATCAGATGCATCAGATTTAGGATATGGTCGTATTCTTAGGCAAAAAGTAGAGTCACATTTGCAAACTAAAATCACACGCTTTCATTCTGGTTTGTGGTTAGGACTACAAAAAAATTATTCACCCATTACAAAAGAGATATTATCCATTGTATTATATATATCTAAATTCCAAGATGATTTATACAATAAACATTTCCTTTTATGCATTGATTGTAAAGTAGCAAAAGATGTTTTGCAAAATGATGTAAAAAATTTAGTTTCTAAGCAAGTTTTTGCCAGATGGCAAGCTATTTTATCTGTTTTTAATTTTGATATTGATTTTATCAAAGGATCTTCAAATTCTATACCAGATTTTTTAACTAGAGAATTTTTACAAGGTAAACATGCTACCTAAGCCCAAATCAACCGGAAAAGACAAAAGTATTCAACCATCTATACCAACAAAACAACCTTCCAAACAATTAGCCAAGAATTACGCAATGTCCAAATCACAGATTATACCAACATCAAATCCATAAGCAACTCTAGCCGAATATCCACCATTAACTTTCAAAGAAGATGTAGCCCCAGCTTCTTCTCCTAGCCAACCTACCTCAAGTGAGAGCCAATACATCACTAAACCATTAAAATTTCACATAGCCCTAACCTCCTATTATCAGAAACCTCTACTCAATGACCTCATCACTCTCACCAATAGTATATTCTATCCTAATTATTTATACCAGATTGCTAATGTTCTTAAAACACAGTAATTTTATGAGTTAGTTTTGATTGACTCGAGCTCTATTGAGTTCAAACACTGTAGAAACCCTAAAGATAATACAATTATCTTTTCTTCTATCAAAATTAAAAGAGTACGTCAACTCTAAGAAATAACTCTCAATGCCTGAAACATTAAACCCTTCTCAGTATATTATCTACCAATGGGATATAATTACTAAAATTATAAAGTTGCATGGTTTAATACTTTATATCTTCAGTCTTTTACGCATTCATGGTTTATCCACTTTGATAAATTATATCCTAAACAATTACCAATTTGGTTCACTGGGTGGTGGATTTATTGCAGCCCATTACCAATTATTTACCCAAGTATTATTAATAATGCCCGAATCCATTATGAAAAATTGTATAAAAATATAATCTAACCCCATAGAGTCATTGCCTTCCACATTGATTATAAAATTTCATGGATTATGGCTTGGCATATCACATGCCATTAGTATTATGAAGATACTCCACTGGTAATCCAAGATATCCCATTATCGATTGTTCGGAAATTCCGAGTCAAGTGCGGAGATAAATTTGATCATGTCATGATCAGGTATTTAACTGTCGAAATGGATTTTCAAAAGAATAAGGCCTTGGCCCAATCCGCCAAGCTCGCATCCAAAGTCATACCGATATTGCCAACCATCCCTACTCCAGTGGCATCCTCAGCTCTTTCTAAGTCACGGAGTCCTCATGCCTTCGGCTTACCTATCCCATCAGTTTCCTCCAATAAATCCACTAAACAAATGGCAGCCCAAAAGGCCCAGTTAGACAACATGATGGCCCAAATGCAACAAGTCCTTTCTAAACAAGTTCAAGACTTCAAAGTTCAGTGGGCCAATATTTCTGATGAAGAACTGGCCTCTAATTCTTCTACTCAATCACTCCCACACTCGACCAGTCCACCTCCTCCAGACTTGATAGGTTATGCTCAAGATCTTTTCAATTTCTGAGCACTAAAAAAAAACTGACCATGTGTTATTTGACAGGTACCCAAATTCCTTCATTCTTTAAACAATTTTCAAAAGTTGTGCAAAATGCAGTACGAGACAATATATGTCGGCAACAACAGTATCCCATTACAACACATGACATTTGGAATTACGTATGTTAGAAAAAAACAAGATAAGATTCTATGCAATTATACAGAGCAACGCCCTTTTTGAATGATTCCTGCAAAAGTCAAAAAGGCTACAGTAAAAGCCAACAGTAAACAATTAGATGTACTAACAATAGTAAGATTTCACCATCATCACAAGAAGACACAACAATTGACCGGTGGATGAAAGACTGACAAATGAAGACCGGTGGATACCAGCTACCAAGCACATGTGATCCACCTACTTTCCTACCAAACGAATAAACGACTCAGATGCAACAACTATCAATGGTAGAGATGAAATCACCATCATTATATAAGGAGTTTAGTAGAACCATGGAGAATCATCGAACAATTTTACAATTTTCTCAATCCTCTAGCCTAGTCCTCAACCTTTGTATTTCCTTTCTCAAACATGTATCCCATTCTTCTTGACAATTGTAGTCAAATTTTATCAAGACTTTGTATTCAGCATTTATCAATACGTTAGAAGTTTATCAAAATTACTAGTATAATTCTCTACTTCCTTTTATGTTTTTGTACCAGTGTTTGAAGATTGATCTTGAATATGTTCTATGTGATTAAGAATATATTTCCTTTCTGTAGATATTAAGGCATTTTCCCACCAAAATTTTAATATACCAGTAAAACCGGCAATAATTAATTTAGCAGTCGTGTGTTTAGTCACTTGATTACGTGTTTGATCTACAACAGACATAATACCCATGTTGTGTAACATATATGTAATTTCATATTCGAATTTACCTTCTATATTCTATTCATGTATGGCAGTGGTATCATAAATTTTCTAAGAATATTGATTTCTTTCTTCATATTGAATATCAAGTGGTGTAGATCGTGGATAATAGTTTTAAGTTGTATATTTAGGGATATGTCTTTGAATTTTATTTATTGTTTGATCAATGTCAAATTCTTGGGATACTTCTTGAGTTTGGTCTATTGTTTGGATTGTCTTTAGAATGTTTGGAGTGGTTTATCTTTGGAATTTTGATGGAGCATTTTTTAATCCAAATGACATTACATTCCATTCGTAATACCCAAAAGGGACTGTGATATAGTTTTATATCTATCTTTTTCACTAATCTGGAATTGCTAAGAACCTAATTTCATATCAAATTTTGAAAAAATATTTACATTATAGAGTCCGTTGATTAAATCTCTTTTGTTCAGGATAGGATATCTAATCCATTTGAGAGCCTTGTTTAGAGGTTTGTAATTGATTACTAATCTTGATACTCCTCTTTCTATTTCTATATTTTTCATGACATAAAATTCAGGACAACTCCAAGGAGATTTAGACAGCCTTATTAATTTTTTATCAAGAAGATCTTGAATCTCCTTTTTGCAATATTCTAGGAGTTCTTGATCCATTTGAATAGGTTGCACTTTAGTAGGAATTTGATTTTCATGAAAATCTTTTTCACATGGTAATTCTATTTGGTATTATTTTCTATTCCAAAAAACATTTGATAAATTTGAACAGACTTCGCCTTCAATTTTTTAATATAATATTCTAATTTTTATTTGTACTAGTGGGTTACTTCATTGTTGCTCTATATTTGCTATTTGTATTTCTTCATGTAAATAACTAATTTGTTTTTCTTTTTTAGTTATCAAGTTAATTTGCTTATAAATAGATGTTGCTTGCATTTATTGTATTTCTTTTTGTTTGATTAGATGGATAAAAGGGAAAAGGCTTTTATTCCTAATACTTCAGTAGTTATCCCTTTGGCAGAAGCAGTAAAGGGATATATTTGGGTAAAGAAAGCGGTTCCTAATATAATATCTTGTTGTAAACCTTTGACTAATATAAAAGTTGATTTAAAATAATGTCCTTGATTGCATATTGCTGCATTTGTTAGTTTATATCTAATATTAAATCTCGATCCACTTGCCATATGTAATTTTCTGTTGTTTTTTAATAATATCTTGTTGGAATTAATCTTTCTTGAATGCAATTTTGGTCACCCCCTGTGCCTAATAAAGCCATTAATTTCAAATGGTAGTCATTATTTATTACTAAAGTAATTTGACAATACCATTTTTAAAAATTTATTTTGGTTATTAATTGTAAAGATTGATCATCAATTTGTTCTAATACCGGTTGCGATGTAGAAGGTTGATCAGATTGATTTACTAGATTTGTTTCTGGTATGGTATGTTTTGATTTTAATGGTGCTATTCTTGTGTCTAGTTGTAAGTCATTAAATTTTAGGTCTTGCAATTGATTTTTTAAATATTTTATTTTGTCTTTTAATTGTTTAACTTTTTTTTTTTTATAAATCTCCTGTTGTTATTTGTTAAAATAATGATAGAGATAGATATTATTCAAATATTTTTGTTAAGCCGAATGTTTCAAGATTTTTATACATTTGCTTTTGTGTTACAAGATCTTTTAATTTAAATAAATATTATCGTTTGATGTTGGGTCATTAATTTTGTCTATAATATCTAATAAGAACTCTTTCTCATCGTTGGCACTTAACATATTAATTTGTAATTTACAGTTACATAATTGTTGTAATTCATTGATATTTTCTTCATCTTCTTGGTCTGAATTAAATGGAGAAGATGATGAGCTTGATTCATTTTCTTGAATTTCATACAATTCATTTTCTTCTTGAATTGATTCTTCTTCGGATTCAATATCACTGATTAATAAGGCTGTTAAAATTACATAATTGTCCATCATCTTTGAATATTTCATAAATTTACTTTTTTAATCGATATTGATTAGATTTATGTTCTGGTCTTTTATATTTCCAATATATGTGGGTTTAGGCTCCTTTGGTGTTTTTGCTTTAGATTTTGTAAAAGACTTCTTTTTATTGGATTGATAATATGTGTTATGTGATTTATGTGGTTTTTTTGAGTATTTGAAATATTTGTGTTTTTGTTGAGAATGTGATTTTATTTTCTCTATTCCATATTAGTAACAGAATGATCCTAATTAGGCTTTAAAGTTTTTGCTATCTTTGTGAAATTTAGCTTATTCTTTATATTCTTGATATAATTGTAATCCTTCTTTTTTGATAAAAGCAAATAATTGGCCGTAGGTCATATTGGACTATTGAATAGTTGTACCCCCAAGCTCAGTGAACTTGGTAAGGATGCGTTGAGCAAAAAGAATAAGGAGACCAGCAACAAACTATTCTTTCCAGAAGGGTTCATTGCAATCCCAGCGTCTGAAAATATGAGCAATAAAAAGGTTCTTGTACCTTCGGAAGTCTTGGAGAGTAGGACAACGAAGATTGTATAGAAATAATTTAGAGCTGGTTTACTCGTCTTAAACATTGCCAAGGAAAGCTTGACTAAGAGTAACAATAAGAACCTCAAGACTATTTTGTTTTTGGACAAATTGAATTCCGCCATTGGGTCCTTCTTGTTGAATATGTTCTGTGTTATTAAAAATATATTGCCTTTCTATAGATGTCAAGGCATTTTCCCACCAGAATTTTAATGTACCAGTAAAACCGACAATAATTAATTTATCAGCCATGTGTTTAGTCACTTGATTGTGTGTTTGATATGCAACAAATATGATACCATGTCATGTAACATACATGTAATTTCATATTCGGATTTACCTTCAATACTCCATTCATGTATGGCAGTGGTATCATAAATTTTTGTGAAAATTGATTTCTTCCTTCATATTGAATATCAGGTGGTATAGGTCGTGGATAATAGTTTTTGGTTGTTGTATATTTAGAGGTATGCCTTCGAATTTTATTTTTTGTTTGATCAATGTCAAATTCTTGGGATACTTCTTGAGTTTGATCTATTATTTGGATTGTCTTTATAATGTTTGGAGTGGTATTTGATGAGGATGGTAAATCATTTAATCTTTGTGTTAATTTTTCTAAAAGGAAATCTGTTCGGGTTGGAGGTAAGTGTAATTTGTCTATTGTAGGTAATGATGAGCTTTGTAAAGGTGCTATACTATAAGGAAATTGATAAGGAGGTCCTACTTTGTGTTGAAGTATATGTTCTACTCTATCTACTTGTTTAGTCACGGTATGTAATATTTGGGATTGATAATTATTTTACTTATAAAGTTTTTTAGTATCTCATAAATTTACATTACTATCATTTTCTTTGTCAGAACCTTTTTTAAAAGGACCTTCATTAATAGTTGTACTATCTACGGTGATTTTTAATCCCGTTAGTGATAGATGAACAGATATAATTTGTTGTCCACTAATTGTATTCTATGTTGAAGTAATCCTTTCATTTACATTTATTTGTTTAGTTTTTTCGTTTGTTATATATGGTAAAAACTATTCAAAAATTGGTAAATTATGTTTGAGTAAATTCATTGTCTTTTTCCATAGAAGCCTATATTCTTCTATTTCCTTTGTAAAAGTTTGAAAATACCATTTTTTAATTTTATGATTTTTTTCTAACATAAATTCTTTTCTTAGTGATTCTATATCTGAAATAAATTCATTTTCTATATCAATTACATTAATTGACTGCATATCCGACAAAGTAGGTGATTGTGGGGTTGGTTGTGTAATGATTTCTAGAATAGAGTTCTTGCTTTCCACTTGTCTGGTTTCTTGAGAATACATAAATTAGTATCTTATACTAGTAGATGGTCTAGATGTTTCATACTCGGACGCAATTGTCTGAGGCCTAGTGATGTTAAAACTTAATGATTTAGGTAAATGTTGAGGTCTAAAGTTAAAAACAATATTCCCTTCAGGGGTTTCGGTAATATCCGAAAATTCCCTTCTGGTCATATGTCTAGGTGATTAGGTAAGATGTTTCATACTCAGACACAATTTTCTGAGGCCTAGTAGTGTTAAAACTTAACGATTTAGGTAAATGTTGAGGTCTAAAGTTAAAAATAATATTCCCTTTAGGGGTTTCGGTAATATCCGAAAATTCCTTGCTAGTCATATGTCTAGGTGATTAGGTAATATCAACTTGCCATTCATTTGGTAAGGTGATCTTATCCCATTTTAATAATTTTGGTGTAAAGGTAGCCGTATATTCTGCTTCTACCTGTAATATTATGATTTCATCTGGCGGAGTCTGAATAAAACACTTAGGGTTGAATTGTGTTGTTAATAATTTAAAATAAATTCTATATAAAATTAAAAATCATCTTCGATCTTCCTGTTAAGCTAATCTAGGAAGATGAACATTTAATACTAATGTATTTAGTATTGTTGGATCTTTTAGATCTACTGTGAAGTTTGGTACACAGTTGAAATAAATTGGGCAATTGCATAAATTCGATTGGACTATTGCTAATATAGAAACTTTATATTTTAATAATGTTTGATCTCTTTGACATAATAAGACGGGCGTATCAATTCCTAATTTGATTAATGGTTTAATTACAATTTGGATTAAGCCATAATGTATGTAATTATAGCCTTTCTATTGAAACCTATCAATTGATAATGTTAATCATAACTCAATTTCTTCATATTTATTTTTAATAGAAATAGTTTGTTCATGATCTTTAAGTGTCAAAGCAGTTTTAAAATCAAAAGTTTCAATTTTATAAATTCTTCTACTTGTTGAATAGGAATAGTCCATCTTGAATAATTATGATTACTAGGTATAATTAAAGATTCCCTAGAATTAGTTGTTGTACTAGAGTTTGAACGACTACCCCTTAATAATCGTCTTTAGTCTAGAGGCCATTTTACCTGATTAATACATAAATTATAACACAATCTCTCTACACAAACTTAGTGAACGGGAACATCCTCGGGACCACCCAAAATTGAATTGTAGATATGAGCTAACCAACGGTGAATCAGGCTTATCAACGTTGTTCTAAGCGTTTTGGTAACAGAGATCAGTTTTATCTAATTTTTGCAATTATTATTGCATAATCCATCTGCATACACTTAGAACAACGTTGGAAGTTTACAACGCTATACAGGATCAATCTTCAAACACTAGTACAAAAACATAAAAGGAAGTAGAGAATTATACTAGTAATTTTGATAAACTTCCAACGTTTATTGATAAATTCTGAATACAAAGTCTCTATAAAATTTGACTACAATTGTCAAGAAGAATGGGATACAAGTTTCCAAAAGGAAATACAAAGGTTGAGGATTAGGCTAGAGGATTGAAAAATTTGTAAAATTGTTCAATGATTCTCCATGGTTCTACTGAACTCCTTAATAATGATGGTGATTTCATCTCTAGTTGATAATTGTTGCATCTGAGTCGTTTATTCGTTTGGTAGGAAAGTAGGAAAGTAGGTGGATCACATGTGTCTTCTTGTGATGATGGTGGAATCTGGTATCCACCGATTATTTTCACTAGCTTTTATTGCAGTCTTTTTGACTTTTACAGGAATCATTCAAAAAAGACGTTGCTTTGCATAATTGCGTAGAATCTTATCTTGTTTTTTCTGACGTACGTAATTCCAGATGTCATGTTGTGTAATGGGATGCTATTGTTGCCAGCATATCTTCTTGTGATGATGAATGGAATCTTAACACATGGTTAGTTTTTTTTTTTTTAGTGCTCAAAAATTAAAAGGATCGATTATTTCAAGTTTGGAGGAGCTAGCTTTTATTGCAGAGGTCTTTTTGAATTTTACAGAATCATTCAAAAAGACTTTGCGTTGCTTTGCATTTGTTTGCGAATTCTTGGAGAAACTAATCTTATCTTGTTTTTTCGCAACGCAAGCTTGATGGATTGGCCAAGGCCTTGTTCTTTTGAAAATTCCGGATGTCATGTTGGATAATGGGATGCTAGTGGTGTGTTGCGATGGCATATATGTCTCGATATAGCATTTTGTGAAAACTGACTAGATATAATTTTTAAAGAATTATTAATAATACTTGGGAATTGGGGTAATGAGATAAATCCAACTAAATGGTTAGTTTTTTTTTTTAAACCATGAATCATAAAGAAATTAAAAGGATCCATGCAACTTTATAATCATAACTGGTAATGTACTAAGAAGGTTTAATTTGGAGGAGGTAGACATACTCTTTTAATTTTGATGGGAAAAGAAGCGTATCTTTAGGGTGTTTTGAGTTGAGTAGTCAATCAAAAGAATCATAAAATTGCTGTGTTTTAGAAACATTCATCAATTAGGATAGAAATATCGCCATTGAGTAGGTTAGAACTTGTGAAGTCTAATGGTTTAGTGATGCTTGTTTAAAAAGGGCTTGGACGACCCGACTTTTCCACCATCTCGGCAAAATCATGTTTCTTATTCCTTTAAGTAATTTAATAACATAGGATAAAAAGGGGCCTTTTGAGATGCAACTAGGAATCCATTTGTTTAAAAGTTGGAAACCTAGGTTTGTTGGAATTCTTGGAGGAAACTAATGGGGTAGGTGAGCCAGTGGCATGAGGACTCCGTGACTTAGAAGGAGTTGAGGATGCCACATGCGGCAAAAATATAAATTCATAAGCATATCATAATAACAAGTCAGATCGTTTTCATCTTCAAATCTTATTCTTTTCATCTTGTCTTAGCATTCGAAAATGTCGGTATGACTTTGGATGCAAGCTTGATGGATTGGGCCAAGGCCTTGTTCTTTTGAAAATCCATCCATTCTTTAACAAAGAAGCTTAATGGAATTGAATCGTGTTCCGCCATCATAACATGATCAAATTTATCCCACCATTCACAATCATCTTATCAAAAAAATGCAAAATCTAAAGTTCCGAAACAATTCTTGTGCATAACAATCGATAATGGGATATCTTGGATTACTAGTGGTGTATCTTCATAATACTGATGGCATGTGATATGCCAAGCCATGATCCATAGAATTTCATAATCAATGTGAAAGGCAATAACTTTATGGGGTTGGATTATATCTTTATACAATTTTTCATAATGGATTCGGGCATTATTAATAATACTTGGGTAAATAACTGGTAATGAGTCGCAATAAATCCACCACTAAATGAACCAAATTGGAAAGTGTTTAGGACATGATTTATCAAAGCGGATAAACCATGAATGCGTAAAAGATTGAAGATATAAAGTATTAAACCATGCAACTTTATAATCTTAGTAATTATATCCCATTAGTTGGTAATGTACTAAGAAGGGTTTAATGCCCCACGGATTGAGGGATATCTCTTGGGGTTGACATACTCTTTTAATTTTGATGGTAGAAAAGATAATTGTATTATCTTTAGGCTTTCTATGGTGTTTGAGCTCAATAGAGCCCGAGTCAATCAAAACAAACTCATAAAATTGCTGTGTTTTAGAAACATCAACAATATGGTAAAAACAATTAGGATCCAAAACATCCTTTTGAATAAAAGGGGTGATGATTTCAATTTTTCATACAAACAAAGTTGAGCATCAAGAGGTTAGAAAGGCTATGTGAAGTTTTAATGGTTTAGTGATGTATTGGCTCTCATTTGAGATAGGTTAGCTAGAAAAAGAAGAAGCTGAGGCTACAGCCTCTTTGAAAGTTAACGATGGGTATTCGGCTAGGGTTGCATACGGATTTGACCCGTATAAGTACACAAGCCCATCAACAGGAGGATTGCAGCCAGCCAAGACTATAACAGTTATTGCTCCCACTAACTTTTTTTTGTCAGGGGCTAATTAATAAAAGGCTTACTCTCTCACTTCTATTAACCAACATAAAGGCCTCATTTAGCTCGTCCAAAAACGAATACTGAGTAAGGACACATTCCTCCTTTGAATGTTCCAGATGAAGGGAGACTGAAATTCGTAAAGTAAAAGGACTCCATTTAGTTCAAGGCACTGATGCTCATCCTCAGCCAGGTCAACATAGGAACAAGGGGAAAATTTTTTATCCAACCGAAAGGAGTCTATTTGAGGATGATGTTAATGAACTCTAAACTTAGGAGTGGTGCTGTCAGTTGAAAAAAATTGGGTGTCACATTGATTTTTTAAAAAAATTGTGTCAATGAGAAAAAACTACAAAAAACTGCATAAGTCTAGTTGTTTATGTTGAAAAAAGAAAAACAGAACAAAGAAAAACCATTCCCTTGGGTCTTGCTTCATAGATCCCTTGGTATTGCTTCAAGGATCTCGACCCGGATTCAAAGTCAACAAACCTAGAAACACAGACTATTTGCATAGAAAGGAACCAAACTGAAAGTCAAGAAGGAAGCTCATATTTGGTTATAAACTTTGGCATCATGAAATATTATTGTGGATAGCAATCAAATATTATGGGAACACTCAGCGCCACATATTGCTCTTTAACAAGGCATTTCTATGCCTTGGCTCTTCTACTTAACATGTTATCCAATTTCACACAAATCTTTGTACAGGCAGTGTGCAAAGCCTTCGGGAAGCATGACGAGCTCAGTAACTAATGCCGTGACAAATGTTATACATCAAAGAATCAACAAACTAAGGCCCTATTTAGCTGAAAAACAGTTTTTTGTTTTCTAATTTTCAATTTTTATTTCTTTTTTCACTTTTCCATTTCCACAATATTTCTGAAAAATAATGCGTTTATTTCTTTTTATCGAAATGTAAAAATTTTAACAACTTAATATTTATTAATATTTGTTCTTAGATCAATCATTCAATATGGGATCAAAATTGTTAATAAAATAAATTACTTGATAAATTTATTTAGTATACTTTTTTATAATAAAACAAATGATTGAACTCAATTTGTGGTAATTCAATTTATAGTTATAGAAAGTTGTAAAACCCTACGTACAGCATACCAGCATATTTTATATTGAATGTTGTTCTTGATGATAATGTATAGTAGAATCTAACATATGCCAATATATTTAAATTGAACTATGAACACGAATGTTAAGCTAGTGATGATTGTTGCATTAGAAGCGAGAGCTCAACTAATTTAAGATTAACTCAATATACTAATGAGTCAGAGTCAAGCTTAATTTTATCCTCACTAAATGAATGAGTTAGGTCTAAGTCAAACAATACTCAAATTAATTATGATTTTACCTAAAATATAATTGTTAACAAGTCAAAAATGGATATTAATGCCACATTATTTGTAATAACAAAGATCTTTAAAATTATTTAAATATAATTTGGTAAATCTTGTCATTGAATTAACAATGCACATATTTTTTAAGTTACATAAAATATTAGATGGTAACGTAAATATTATCAATAACCTAAATATTAATAAAATGACCATATTTTTAGCTTTTTATATTGATTAATATAACTGTATTTTCTAAAGCATAAAAAAATAATTCATATATGTTTAACAAATTACATAAAAATAATAGAAATTTGAAAACTAAAAGAAAAAAAATGAATTAAAAAATATAATCAAAATTGATTATGAAATTGAATCAAAATTTTATAATTAATTAAAAATATTAATTCAAAATTTTCATATATTTATGTTTATAAACTTATAAAATAATATTTTCAAAATATAAATCTTAGATTAATAGTATATGTGGGATCAGCAAAACAATTGAAAACTTTGTGGCTATAACAAACAGAAAATTCAAGAAAACACCTATTTGATACTTCCTAAATTTTTCAATTTTTTTATGAAAATTGAAAAACACGTAGATTTGAACATACTTTCTAAATTTTCTGTTTTCCTAAAAATATTTCCAGAAAAAACCCGCAACTGAACAGGCCCTATGATTACACAAGTGTTGATCATTTTGATCAAGTGTTAAACCAAAAGAATAATACTGAGGAATACATAAATAATGCAAACACAAGACAACAACTAACAGAATAATGTGAGGTTTGGGAAGGGAAAGTGTGCATATTTATCTTTGTGTTGCAAAGATGTAGTTACCACGGTTTGAACTAGTGAGTAAACAAAAATCAAGAAAAGAAAATTGTGCTACCTTTTCTTTAGCAAGCTCAGCAGATCTTTCCTGTGTAATCACATTGCCCGACAACTTTGACTTAGCAGCTACATCAACTTGTTCCTGTAGACTTACGTACATGGTTTGTACCGTGTCAAGCAAAAAGCGATCACCACCATGCCTTGCTACAAATGACACTGAAACAGGACACTTGTTATGATTCCCCAATGGCACAGTGACCTGCATCGAATCCAACAGAAAGATTGATCAGTATATGAGAACACAAGGCATAGTAGTGTGCCCTCCTGGCATGAGCGTGCACACACACAAGGGCAGGCTGGTGCACTCCAATTTATACAGACAGACAGAGACAAAGTTAAGGATGAGTAAAGAAGCTTAACCTGGCAGCAACCTGACATGCTGGCAACAGATGACAGACAAAACATACGGCTTTCAAAATCCTCATAAGAAATATCCTTCCCATGAAGTTTTGGAGGAGGATCAGCAAATGTAGGTATTACTAATATTCCATCATCCTGTCACAACAATCAGTGACATTAAGAAGAGCTAAATAACCATCCCTATAAAGGATACAGGAGGGTTCGTGTAAAGATGTTTTAGATAATAATAATATCATCTTTTTTCACCCCTTCAAGTATTGCAACTATTTGGGTGCACAAAAACAACTAAATAAGGCTGAACAAGATTTTAACAATGCTGACTAGGAATCAATATTCTTCTGACAATCGAGTGAGTACAGAAGCCATTATTTCTTAAAGACATGTCAGTACAAGACATTTCATCCACAAAAATACGATAACAACCAAATGAATGAATGAATGAACATAATCATAAAATTGCATTTTAATAGCTTAGTCTGTCAATAAGAATAGACGCACAGGAACGAGCATTAATCCGAGTTCTGCAGTTGATTGGTATGAAAAAGTGGTCAGAAAAAAATTCATGTCATTTTCACAATGATCAGATTAGAGAGTTCAGAGGCTGCATCTGACTGATAAAAAGAGGAAGTGGTAGGTTGAGTCAACAGAACGTCACTATAAGACAAACTGGTCACTGGAGTCAAAATTTATGTAGCAGCTCTGTTGCCGATGGCACGCCGACATTTGACTAACTAGGATTTCCAGGGATGCATCCTGATTAAGATTTGAAGTCGTTGCAGGTATAAGTGTAAGGTGTAAGTCTAGAGAACAGCATCCTGTTTTCATTGGGTATGTTGAACATTAGAATAATATGTTGCAAGTTAATTATAATGATAGTAAGTAAACTAAAAGGTGGTAAATGAAGAAACTGAAAATATGTTCTCTTGTGTTGTACAGATATGGGTGGCAATTAGTAATGTTTTAGTACATATACCTTATCAGTGATGTTCCCATCAATCTTCCATTAAAGGTAAATAACTAATCCAAAACATAATACTATTCCCTCCATTTACTTTCCATTTCACACCAATGTTGGAGAGATCCTTTGGGTGAAAACTTTACATGATTTCCTAATCTTCACTCCATTTCCCACACTTGTTACAGTATCCAAATAGAGGAAATTAATAAATTTCGCTTCTTTTCACTCCAATTCCCATCACTTCCTTCAAAAATAAACAAAGCATTACTGAGTTAGCCTATTTCACATAGAACTATTACACTACCTGTTACCTACTTAAGATTACGAATAGTAAAAAAAAATGTTAAGATGGAATATTTTTGAAATCCTACAGTGGAAAGAATGGAGGGAAACTTACACTCAATGCATCTGTCCAGCTTAGTTATCTATTTTACATCCTTGTTTTGTATGTACTGTAACATTCCAAAGAAGCAGCATATTTAAGCAAATTTTATGTAATGGTCCTGAGAACATCAGTCTTTACACTAGCATGGTTGGGATAATGTGGATGAAAATATTGATACTGAAATCAGCTTTATTATCAACCATATTAAGTGATATATATTAGCATCAAACATATTGGAAGCCTTTTTTTTTTTTTTTTGGTGCAAATTGTAACATGCAGGAAAACATCAGTCATATATTCGCCCAACACTAATATATATATCGGCCAACATATCACCCTATAATTCATTCCATAGCATAGCATACATAAATCTAAGTATTGAAGGACTTTGAATATCACAAAAGGACAACATACATTAGTCTAAGTAAAGAGGAACTTGGAATATTACTCCTTTAGTTTATAAACAAAGTAGCATCTCTTACATGACTTTCAAGATTTACAACATCACAAATAGAAGAAATGGCAGTGCAATTTTCCACAAATATCGAATGCATGACGTCAGTTGGTAGACAAGAAGTTGACCTGGAGTGTTAAAATCAATTCCCAAAGGTTTATGAGATTTCATTAACTTTACTCCATAAAACAAATGGTGTAACAATACTTTTCTGTGTGCACTTTCCAGCTTTTTTTTTTTGAGCCTGAGAAGAAAGGATGCTAAGGGATGAAACATAGTAAGAAGAATGCCGAATTCTTGAACATAATCCACAAGATGTACTCTAATACGAGCTCCATGGCCGTATCATGGTACGTGAAGGTGAGAAGTGGCGATGGCTACAAGAGGGGAGTTCTGGCAAAGGAGCATAGGAAAAATGAGAGAGGGAGAGAGAAACCGAGAGGGAGAGAAAAACTATGACAGGGAGAGAGAAGAGACAGAGAAAGAGAAAAGTGGGGGACGGAGAGAGAGAGCAAGATAGAGGTGAGTAGCAAAATGAGTCTCTATGTCTCAACAGTATGTCAGCACACATATATAAGCAATAACAACCCATGTAGAGCAATCTATGTGTAACAACAAACTAACAAACTAAACAACTTAAATAACGAAACAAACAGACAACCGAGGACCATACGAGAAGCAGGTGCATCTGAGGCCGAGGTGCCTATGAGGTTTGTAACATTGCCGTCTCCATCAAAAAAATCTTGTCCTCAAGGTTGAATGAGGGAAAATCTGGATGGAGAAATGCCTTCGGACATCTTCAAACATTTTCAGAGCTGCCCTTCTAACGCTCTTCAGTGTCATGGCTGAGAACCCATAGGAATGTACAATAGAGATGGATGTACAGCTCACAAGGGTACTAGGAGACGCAAGAGACGAGAACGGAAGACCGGATGGCAATTCCTATTTCCATAGCAGCAGCATTCAGGGCATCAGTCCTTGTGCAGATTCTATGGCTCATGCTCAAGGCAGTAGCAATGATGCTGAACATGCCCAAGGCAGCGACAATAATATTGTAGCTTTTGGCAAGGTCAAGGATACTAATGTTTGTGGTAACTCCGGTCCTACAAGCACCAGCAACATCGTTCACAGGGTTGGAGACTTCTAGTACATCCACAGCTAGCTTCAAGCTTGGAAGCAAAGGATTTCCATCAAGACCAGCAATTTCATGTAGCAGAACCTTGAAGTAGCTTTGAGTCCCAATTAAGTACCAGAAGACAAATGTTGCTGCAGATGAAGCCACCACACATTTAACAAATGGTTTAGCCATTGCATCTGCAAGCCTTTGTATGAGTGCTTCCTGCCCTTGAGTATCTTCCACTATCTGAACAATCTTTGCTGCAATCATCTGCAAGCATCTTCCACTGGTAGAGTTGGAACCAGTGGTGGTGGTTTCGTTTCCTAACAAACTGCCCCAATTAACTAGCCTAGCAGAGACTCTGAGACTATTTTTTTTCTTGTGGACAGAGAGCGACTCCCCGGTAAGCATCGATTCCTTCACAACACTTCTTCCTGCAAGAAGATTCCCATCTGCAGATATTGTTTCTCCAGGCACAACCAACAAAAAATCTTTAACACACAAGTCATTAGTTGGGACTTCAGTACAGATAGCATCGGAATAAAATACTGAATTGGTCGGATTAACACTTTCAAATAAAGTAATTACAAGTCGTGGCTGCGTAGCGACCAGTGATGACAATTCATGCATATCGCTAAGCATCTTTATCCTTGCTCTCTCCTCTAAGGAGCATCCAGGAAACACGAAGCCAATAAGCAAGACTGGTTCATCAAGGAATGATGCATCCCAGTCAAGTTCAGGACTCTTAAGGGAAACAGCGCCTACGATCAAGGCAGTAGTGGGTCCAAAAAGATCAGACTTGGTACCAACAATATCTCCAACATTACCACCAATAGTAGCAATAACATCTGAATTTCCTGGGTGATCCTTCGGGTTGTTCCCTTTAACTCTGCCTATAAGGGTTGCATCAACATCAGCAGCTGTTAAATGAATACCTCCACCAACTCTACCAACTAGTGCCATGGAAGATCCAGCAAGACCATATCCAGGCATTGATTCAAACAGACCTCCCCACTCGTCGCCATGGTATAGCTTGAAGATGTTTCTGGCAATGTAAGGTACCAATGGACCATTTTCAGCAAGAAGGAAACCCTTCACAGCCCCTGACCTCGATGCAATAATAAAAACTTTACCAGTCCCTTTTCTTGCCTCTAGGGTGGTTCTAGCACATGCGCAAGGCTGGTGACTAGTGCTGAAACTTGCCATAGAGCCAATGAAGAAGAAGAGCAAAATTGCAATTGCAATCATGTAAGTGTTGGCATACTGATATTCAATGAAACTGGTGAAAATAGCTACCTCTATAAACAGACTATGAAAAATAAAAACTATGCAAGGCATAACTACACCAAAATGGGACTCATTTGCTCCAAGTGTTAAAGAACTTCTACCTACTCTTCTTAAGCCATCACCATTCCCTTCACCAATTTTAGCATCGACAGGGAAAGGAGGAAATGATAATAGTATTTGTGCTATATCAGGAGAGTTGAGCCATGAGTTGGCTCTAAGTCCAAATAGAGGATGACAAAACTTGTTACATTCATAGCAAAGCTTCACAAAGAGGACGAATAGATGATCATCGGTGAGCATTTGAGCATCCTGTTCTCTGAAAACCCTCCGTATGACAGAGCATTTGGTGGGTGATGGGTCACAATTTGTGTCCACTTTGTTCCCCACCAATTTAGTCAAGCTAACAGCGTCAGGCAACAACATGGGTTTCAATAAGAGGAGCTCACAGCTAGATGCTGTTGCGGCTAGAGTGAAGTCCTTTATGGGCCAGTTTGGAAGGAGAATGGAGGTAGCTAGGGATCTCAATGGTACTGCCAAGATTTGCACTGGTTGTTTGGAGGGTAGTAGGAAGTGGAGGTGTGAGCATTCAGCAGGAGTAACGATTTGGACTTCGGTTATAGCCTGAGGTCGTACAGTTAGGGTTTGAGCAGTTGGAGGTAAAATATCGGAGGTTGAAGTTAGAAATTGTGAAGGAGTTGGAAGAACAGGGGAAGTTGCAGGCCGTAAGGTCTGTCGGTCGATCTGAATTAGGGTTTCATTTATGAATTGTGGAATTTGTGGTTTAGTGAACGTATATGTGGCGATTGGAGTTTCTAGAAGAGTTGGAGGATGGAAAGGAATGGTGGCAGAGGCCATAAGTGGTTGTTTCTCGTCTTGAGAAAAAGGTGACCAATTTCAGTGAGAGATTTTGGACATATGGAAAGGAATGTTCTTGATGTGTGTTGTCATTCGGTCACCTCCGACTCCTTGAACTCCTTTGACCTTGCTGGTAAGCTAGGGTTGGAACAGAAATATGGAATTTTTGTGGAAAGCAGACAAAGATGAGAAAACGGAGCTATAATCGAAGGGTCGGTTGGACGCGATGGGGAAATTTCAGACGGCAAGGGATGGTATTCGCTTTGTTCTCGTTCGATTCAGACCAGAGATTGATGGAGTCTAGTGATGGATGACCGGATTTGTGCTATAGTGGAAGCCATGGCAAAAATGTTTGCGGTGAGTCTGTCCGTAGCCTGCCGGAAGTACTTTATTGTGCTGGCAAGCTCAACGTTGGAAGCTTCGAATGCATCTAGGGCTAGTTCTTTGGTCAACTTCTCCTCTACTTTGGTCTCAATGAGAGTACCATTTGATACAAGTTCTATGACCGTATCGTGGTAAGCGAAGGCGAGAGGTGGCGATGGCTGCGAGAACGGAGTTCTAGCAGAGGAACAGAGAAAAAACGAGAGAGAGTGAGAGAGGGAGAGAGAAGAGACAGAGAAAGAGAGAAGTGGGGGACGTAGAGAGAGAGCGAGATAGAGGTGAGTAGCAAAATGAGTCTCTATGTCTCAACAGTATGTCAGTACACGTATATAAGCAGTAACAACCCATGTGGAGCAATCCACGTGTAACAACAAACTAACAAACTAAACAACTTAAATAACGAAACAAACAAACAACTGAAGACCATATGAGAAGTAGGTGCATCTGAGGTCGAGGTGCCTATGAGGCTCGTACCATTTATTTGATGCGAGCATAAGCCAGGGGGAGAGCTCATCCCAAAAAACCGGTTTAGTAGGAGGAGAGCCCTCTAACTTATAAGCTGAAGGTTTTGCCTCAAGCTTTCTAATGTGAAATTCGCATAATTCCTCTCTCCTTCAACAGCCGCAGATCTTGGCGGCTACACACTACGACACTTCACTCAGCAGTTTTCACTCTACGTCGCTTCATTCCGCCCCAACGCACCGGCAATAGGTCAACCCCTCTGCAAGTAGCCATTTCCAGTCAGAACTCTCCGTAAGTAGCTCTCTTCGGTCCGAGGCTGGTCTCAATGAAAGCATCATTTGATGCGAGCATAAGCCAGGGGGAGAGCCTATCTCAAAAGATTGGTCAATTAGAAGGGAGAGTCCCTAACTTATAAACTAGAGGTTTTGCCTCAAGTTTTCCAATGTGGAACTCACATCATACTCCATAGATGTAAAGGAAGCTTAGGTACAATCAATCTTTAATTGGCTACATCAATCAGGTATCACTTTATATTTGTAAAGTAGATGCAATCAAGTCACCACCATAGATAAGGCCTACTGGTGATTTTCAATTGCTATAAGCTGATGGATGAAAATAATAGTTGTTACACAGAGACAAGGTCCAAAATGTAAAGCAGCTACAAGGTGTCAATTTTCACTTCGGTTTGAGCTCAAAAAGAGTTTGGATCCTTGATTTTCTTAGAAAGAGGAATGATAATATTCCAGATTGTGTCGTTTACCAAAAAAAAAAAAAAAATGGATAACAATTGACAAGGGAAAAGATCACTTGATTATTCATGTTAGGTCAACATCTGAATTGTGATAGTTATCTTTTGCTCCAGGAATGAAAGACTGAAGCACAGATGATTCAGAAAAGTGGGCAATGATTCACAGATGATCCAGAAAAGCATGGGCAATAATTCCTCATGTCCTTGGTGATGCATTAGAAGGAAAAATGTATGTGTAATTCCATGTATACATAATTACAAATATACATAGATAATTTCACACATACACTATTCTTAGTAGGACTTCACAAGATAAAAACCTATAACCATTTTCCACAATTTGTTTTTACCAAATATCATATATGTGATCCTCATCCTACTTAAATACAATATTTCATAGATAATTTTTTTTTACTTTACATTATCTGGTAATATTTGGTGACTATTTTTTCTACTTTATTTCTATATAAGATAATTAAGGTATGACTTTATATAAAATCATAGTTGAGTCATATTCCAAGGAGTATGTGTTGGAAATTCAGTTATACACTTAGTCAATTGTTGTTATTTTTCTGTTACTTCCCGCCAACTATACTTAGTCTTGTACTAATTTCTGTTAGTAGTTACAGCTGTCCCTCTTGGTTGTATGTATAATTGGATGTATCTCCTAGTAATGTATCCATTCACACAGAATCCGGAAAATTGATCAATGAGGAACTCTACACTTGTCTGCTGCAGCTCTTAACTTTGTTTTTCTTCCTGAGTTTCTTAATCTTGCAGCTGTATTTCTACATGGTGTCCAAGACACTCTGCCATGGTTGCCAGTGAATATGTTTGACATGACAGACTGGAGGCACATCCTCCTCTATCTCTACAACTCATTTTCTTGTAGACGATTCATCCAACCCTAATTTTCTACTTAGTGGAGACAATCCTGGAATCCAGTTACTATCTGTGGTTCTCAATGAACAAACTACCTATCCTAGAGTAGATCTATGCTCATGGCCTTCAGTGCTAAGAACAAGGTCACCATTGTTGATGGAACTCTAGCACAGCCATCAGAATTATCTGATCCTTTATACAGTCCATGGAAGAGATGCAATGATATTGTTGCTTTGGATTCTCAATTCTGTCTTGAAGGAACTAGCACAAAGTGTGATCTATATGGACTCAGCTCAAGCAATGTGGGTTGACCTCAAAGAAAGGTTCAGTCAGGGAAATGAACCAAGGATCTATCAACTTCAAAAGGCTATATCTTCTATCTCATAGAACAATGGACAATGGGCCAGTCAATACCTCTTACATAAAATTAAAAAGCAACTGGGAGGTGCTAGTAAATTACAGACCACAGCTTCTTGCTTTGTAGTACATACAAAGCAAGCTTACAGTATCAATCCCAGGATCATGTACTCCAATTCTTAAAGGGACTTCATGATGCATACTCGGTTGTTAGAGGACAAGTTCTACAAATGAACCCTATGCCATCAATAAACAGTGTTTTCCTTGTACTGCAAGAAGAAAGATTGGGAAATTACTTCTACAAGTCAACAGATTCCAGAATTGGCAGCCCTTGCTAGAGAAGTGTTTTTTTTTTTTTTTTTCAGAGTCCTTATTTTCAACAATCTGTGAACTGACAAGGATCAAAACAGAACCATGGCCAAGGAAATAGGAAGGATAGGGCGATTTGTGGTTATTGTGGCATCAAATGTCATGTAAAGGATAAGTGCTACAAATTCATGGATTTCCACCAGGCTTTCGATTTTCTACAGGAAATAAAACAGCAGATACCCTCAAACCCCCTTCAACTCGATCAGATCTCCAGTGGAGCCTCTTTCTCTCCAGAACAATGTCAGCAACTTCTTTCTTTCCTCAAACTGCAATTGGACAACAAGCAGGCAGCAGTTGCAGTTCAAAACATGAAACTAGGTTCAGTAAGTCAGGCACATACCATTCAAACATCTACTCTGTCACTAGAACCCTCCTCCATGTCTTTCTCAAGTATACCTTCTTGTGAATTGAGTTTTCTTTATAAAGACCAAAAATTTACTCCATGGATCATTGACATGAGGGCCACCAATCATATGGTTTGCTTTGTTTCTATTTCAATTCTTCTTTTGTTATTGCACACAAATCTGTAAAACTCCCAAAAGGGATAATGTCACCTGTTACACATGTTCGTAACATTAGATTTCAAATGGCTTGACATTAATTAATTTTTTGTGTGTACCTTCTTTTAAAGTCAATTTGATTTCTGCAAGTAAGCTGACCTCTTGTCACAATTATTGCTTACTTTTCCTGTCAAACATGTATTTTATCCAGGACATGCACATATGGAGGACGGTTGGATTGAGGTTGCTTAAAGATGGCCTTCACTATCTTCAGCAACATAATAGTCAGGATGCAACTGATAATCAGTCTCAGGTCCCTTCGGCCAATTTGACTCTATCCCAAGAATATATTTATTCTTTGCATTAGAGGCTAGGACATTTGTCCAATTCCAAACTAGCTATTTTGAATAAAATAGTTTCTGATATAATTTCTCATTCTGAGAATTCCATTGTACTGTATTCCCCTTGGTGAAACAGCACTGTTAACCCTTTCCATCAAGTGACAATGCTACTAGTGCTTTTCAAATAATGCACTGCAATATTTGGAGACCCCTCGACTATTTCTCAGGATGGTTATAAGCACTTCCTCACTACAGTGGATGATTTTAGTAAAACCATTTGGATGTACTAGATGTATTATAAGTCCCAAATAGTTTCTTGATTCAAAACTTTTGTACCTTGGTTGAACCCAGTTTAGCACCAAAGTTAAGTGCCTCATAACCAATAATGGGGTAGGATTTGACCTCAAAGCTTTTTTTTCCCCCAAAGGAATCATACACCAACTTGCTTGTGTTGACATTTCAAAACAAAATGAGAAATTGAATGCAAGCGTCAACACATCCATAATGTCACTAGAGCATTAAGATTTCAAGCCAGATTGCCCCTCACCTTCTGGAGTGATTGCATCCCACAGCTACATGTCATAAATTGAATCCCAAGTCCACATTTACATCATATCACCACTTGAGATCCTTTTTTCAAAACAACCTTCACACAAAGTTTTTGGTTGCCTTTTCTATGTTTGTACCCTCAAAAGAAACCACACAAAGTTTGATGGTTGAGCTATGCCAAGGGTATTCCTTGATTATCCCCACGGTATAAAGGCATGTAAAGTCTATGACCTTCAAATTCAAACTGTGACTTTGTCTAGGGATTTGGTTTTCCAAGAAAACATCTTCCCTCTTCAATTTGTTAGTAAATGTAACTCCAAAATTTCTCCCACTTCATAATATGAAGTCAAACCTCATTCCCTGCGAGACAAATCAGTGATCATACACATGGCCATCCTCTCCTTGTCTCTCAATAGACTATCAAATTTCAATCCCTTCATCTTCCACCCGAGCCTCAGATTTTTCTTATCCACTTGCTTCACATGCCCCACCCAAACAGTTGTCTGGCAGTTCCATTAGAAGATCATCTAGAATCAGAAAAGTCCCTAACATAACTGATTTTCATTGTAATCTGGCCCATCAATTATCCCCATTACAATCTGACTTGGGTGCAGCTACTATTCCATCAAGTACAACTCATGCTCTCTCTTCTTTTCTTACTTACACAAGGTCTTCACCTTTTCATAAAGCCTTTCTTATTTGTCTCTCTTCTCATTGGAAGCCGAATTCGTTTTATGAGGCCATTAAACACCCTGAATGGTGTCCTGCAATGGAAGCAGAGCTACATGCTCTTGTTGCTGATAACACCTGGACTGCCTTATGAAAAAATTCCCATTGGAAACAAGTGGCTGTTCAGGCGAAAACTAAAATAAAATGAGACTGTAGAAAGATTCAAAGCTCGTTTAGTAGCTAAAGGCTACACCCAACAGGCTGGAATTGATTATCAAGATACTTTCTGTTAGATTGCAAAACTTGGTACAGTCAAAACTTTACTAACAATTGCATTTGTAAGCAATTGACAACTTCATCAAGATGAGATTAATGCTTTTTTGCATGGTGATCTTCATGAATAAGTGTATATGAGTTTACCTCAGGTTATCATCCTCTTGGATATACTCAGCAACCACAAAGGAACCTTGTGTGCAAACTACACAATCTATCTATGGTCTAAAAGACCTCACGATAATTGATCCAAAAGCTATCATCCTTCATATTGAAACAAGGATTCTTACAATCCATGGTTGATTATTCTTTGTTTACGAAGAAAGATGGGAACTCCTTTACTGCACTCCTGATTTATGTTGATGATATCATTTTAGCCGAAAATGACATCTTCATAAATCAGTTCAAGCACATTATTGACAACAAATTCAAGCTTACAGATCTTGGTGTCCTCAAATATTTCCTTTGTTTTGATATTGCTAGATCCTCTCCTGGTATTTTCCATTGCCAACGAAAATATGCCCTTGAAATCTTTGAAGATGCCGGTTATCTTAGTTGCAGTCCAGCAAAGTCTTCCATTGTTCAAAACCTAAAGCTTAGCCATTTTGAGGAGTGTATTTCTAACCCTCTAAGATACCATAGACTTGTGGGAAGATTGCTTTATTTGAATATATCAAGGCCAGATTTAGCCCTCTAGAATACCGCAGACTTGTGGGAAGATTGCTTTATTTGAATATATCAAGGCCAGATTTAGCTCCCAATGAATTTATTGAGTCAATTTCTGGATAACCCCAAATAACCACATCTCGATGCGGTGTATCATGTTGTTCATTAAATAAAAGGGGAACTGGGACACAGATTATCGTTCGTTTCTACACCACAGTTTCATTTGAAAGTATTTTGTGATTCAGACTGGGCCGCATGTTCAGACACCCGGAGATCTCTTACAGGCTTTGCCATTTTCCTTGAAAATTCATTGATATCGTGGAAATCAAAGAAACAACATTTGTTTCTTGATGTTCAGCTGAGGCCAAATACATGTATATGGCATCAACTTCTTGTGAGCTTACTTAGTTGAGAAATCTATTGAACAACTTGATGGTTTATCATTCTCAGCCAGCATTGCATTTTTGTGATAACCAAGCGGCATTTTATATTGCCGCTAATCAAATTTTCCATGAAAGAACAAAGTATCAAAACCAATTGTCACATTGTCCGGGAGAAATTACAGTCAATATTCATTCGAATGTTCCATGACACCACAAGCTGCCAAGTTGCAGGTATCCTCACTAAGCCATTGCTGCTTGCCAGATTTCATCAACTCCCCACCAAGATGGGTGTCCAAAATTTACACTTGACATCTTGAGGTGGAGTGATGGAAATTCAGTTATTCACTTTATCAATTTTTGTTATTTTCCTGTTACTTCCTGCCAATTATACTTAGTCTTGTAACTAATTTCTGTTAGTCAGTTGTTATAGTTTTCTCTCATCTTCTTGGTTGTATATATTATTGGATGTATCTCCTAATAATGTATTCTTTCACACAGAATCCTGAAATAAGATCCATACAGAATTCTACACTAGTCTGCTGCTCTCTTACTCTTATTTTTCTTCATGAGTTTCTTGCTGCATTTTCTACATCAAAACAATAAATTTATAAAAATATATATATATATATATGAAGAGATAGACCAGCAATTAATCCATCACATATCACTGGATGTATCTGACAGTAATGTATTCTTTCACATAGAATCCTGAAATAAGATCCATAAGGAATTCGACACTTGTCTGCTGCTCTCTCACTCCATTTTTCTTCATGAGTTTATTTCTCTCGTTGCTGTATTTTCTACGTGAAAACAATAAATTGATAAAAATAAAGTCTGAAAAGATAGAGCAGCAACTAATCCATCATCCAATGCAGAAAAGACTCACTTCGCATTACATAATTTCAGAGAATGCTAAACGAATCCACAGCAAAAGGGACCATGGAAAACCTAGTGATCAGCGCCTCCCTTGCAAGTTCTCACTCCAATGCATTACCCCTCCATTGTGGATAGTCCATATGTAAATCCCATCTTCAACCTTCCATCTAGGTCCTGTCACCCTCCATTGAAGTTATTAGGTGTTTTAATCCTATAATGTTTATAATAGGGGAGTTATTTGTTTCTTAATGTACACAAATGAGTTTTTGATATCAAATTAACCAGGTGATAATCGCTTCTTATTGGTTAACTTGCTCTAGCTAGGTCAATAATTCAATGCGGTTTGCTTATGTAGGGAATTTCTTGCTTTTTAAATATTTTAGTTAGGTTTCTTTTATGTCATCATGATTATATTTATTCCACTTTCCCAAATTTCTTTTTTTTTTTCATCAGTACCCACATATATGATGTTTAATTTTGTTATAATTTTATGGACATAAAGTTATCTTGCAAAATGTGTTTAACAGTTAGAAATTCAATTCATTGCTTAAAGCATAGATACCTCATATTTACAAAAAAACAAAAAGGCGAACTTTGAAAATCTGTTGAAAACAATTGAAAGGGAAAAAAAACAGTGCCCTATGCATTGCAGGGGTACAAAACAAGAATTTCGATCCAATTGTAGGGCTTCAGTTTGGATGCAACCACTCATGTATCCTTTATTATTACATGGTTAGCACATTTCCAAAAGGGACATGAGATCAAAGACTGAAACAAAGTGGGAGCAGGTACAAGGTTTAAATAATGATGGAAGAGCTGTTTCCCAGGCTTTTTAACAGAGACAAGGACTATCATTAGGCTAGGATATTGTAGTGATTCAGGGACCAATATAAATCACTTGTTTTACTAACATGCCAGAAAAGAAAGGATGTAAAAGAAGAATCGAAGATGATGAAGATTGGGAAGAAGTTGGATCAAATGGTATCCCTGTAAAGGCAGAGAAGAGTTCGGTGGAGGAGAATACATAGCAGTCTAAACTGATCCATAAAATCTTAAGAAACAAAAAGATGCCAGAGGAGTGAAGAAAGAGCATACTCGTTTTACCAGAACAAAAGGAATACTAAAAGTTGTGAACCCAAGTACAAAGTTGATAAGTCATACCATAAGTTAAGTGAAATGGAGATATAGCAGAAGATAAGGACAGCTACAAGATATAAGTATATTACAGAACCAATTTGGATTCATGTGCAATGCAAGTTCTGATAGAATAGGGTCGAATATGAAAGTTTTGATGAGATTTATATAGTACAGTTGAACCATCCTGGACTTGAAGCAGAGACCTCGCCCATGAAATTAATCATTGCACCTACAGTCCAACCATAGTGTGACAGGCGGTGTGTACAAGGCCAGGGAACGAATTCGATGCCGTATGGATAATCGGCAAGAAAAAGGAACTTTCACATGTAAACCAGAAATAAAATTGCTGGTAAGTGTAAAAGCTCCAAAAGGGTCAATTGGCTTTATCCATGGTAATTTATGTACTTCTTTAGTCTGATGGAGCACTATACAAGGAAAAAAGGGAGGAACCATGAATGTTTTTTTTGTTAATTAGGAGAAGGCATTTGATATAATCCAAGATAAGCCCTATGAAAAAGTGTTTTCATTGAGTACATCCAAGTTATAAAATATCTACGATGGAGCAATGATGTGTTAAAACATGCAAGAGAAACTGATGCTTTTTCAATGAGGATTGATTTATTCCAAGAAAAATCTTAGAGCAACTATTTGTATTCCTTGGTTATGATAAACTACACAAATCTAGGACACTCCGTCATTGTGCATGCTATTTTCCTATTGTTAGAATATGTTACAATATGCTTTAGTATGTGCTATGATACATTCTTTATAATGATAGTTTAGTATTTTAATATTTGAAAACAATCATATAAATACATGTAAATAGACAAATTCTAAGTAGAGGGTTTTCTCATTTCTTCTTATTTTATAATTTTATATGGTATCAAAGTGGGCTACTTTCAAAATTATAGCCGAGGCTTCTGTTGCCGCTGTTGAATTTTATTTTTTGGGGGGTTGAAGATTCGCTTCTCGTCATGAATCAAAGCCCCATAGTATTTTCCTTCTTTTAATCCATTTAGCAGACCCACAATCAGATCTGGGGCTTGGTTGTAAACCCTAGATTTGTTGAATTTCTTTCGATTGTTCAAAACATGGAGTTATCACTCCAATTTTTCGTATTTATGGGGATCAACTACATGTAAGAAAGGTTTTCCGATTGATCAACAGAAGAAGATTTGTTGTGTTTGCATGTGTTTTTGCACTGTTGTTGCCCAAATGATATTATTTGTCCTCTTCATGCCAGCTGTCGCAAAGACAGCTGAGTTTATTTGGCTTCTCATTGTAGTCAGCCATCTGAGAAGCTCCCGAGCCGGCTTCTCAATGCTATAGTTGATAAGGCTATTCATACTTGCTTCAGAAAATTCCTGATGTAGGACCTGCTTTAGAACTTCAGCAGGTTGTAGAACTTCCAGTGGGTATCGATTTGATACAGCTGGGTTGCTGGTTGTTTGTTGATTACTCATGAGTAATAAATCTGTATTGGTTATTTTTGGAGGAAGAGACAGCAATGAAAGAATTATTTGTTTTCACTATGGTAGAGTTGGTTACACATGGAATAAGTATTGGTAGTTACAAGGGAGGCCTGCTACAAATCCTAATCATATTGTTACTACTATTGTTCAATCCAATAACCTCAATAACTGTTTTTTGGCATCCTCTCTAGCTTGGATCATGACTTAGGTGCCTTAGGTCACGACTAATTGACGGAAATCTTGTCTAATAACCAACTATGCTCCATTATTCTCAGCATTGTTTTGGCTAATGGCTTCTTTGCAAAGGTTGAATGCATTAGCTCTACTTTTTTTATATGGAATTTGTCTCTTATCGGTTCTTTACTTGCCAATTTCTCCTTTCAATAGGCTATCAATTAATATGTTTGCTTGACAATATAATTATTATATAATATTTTTCTCCATTCATTGTGAGTTTTAGGACCCTACTATAAAGATTATTTGTAAAGGTTACCATAACTCAAGAAGTCTATACTTGTTCAATGAACAATCCAATCCTATTGTCTGTTCTAGTATACTTCTATTCCTCTTGATCTTCATTATAGGCTGAGTCATCTATCTCTTTTTAGTATGAAAAAGTTATGTCTGACATATATTACCGGCTTGTTTTGTAAGTCATATAAGTTTACTAAACATCATTACAAGTCAAATTTTTTTCCAAATTAATCTACTCATCTCTGCCCATTTTAAATTAGTACACTTAGATGTCTGGAAACTGTGCCAAGTTGTCTAAGACAGGAGTTTGCTACTTTGTTACCATTATTGATGACTGTTTACATGTTAATTAACTATACTTGATAAAGAGTCATTCTAAGTTACCTTTCATTTTATGTGCATTCGATACTAAAATTAAGACCTAATTTTTTACTTCTATATGTACTTTGCAGAGTTACAATGACAGTAAATATCTTTTTACTTCTTCGTCATTTCTATCCCAACATGGGATTCTTTATGAGTAAACTTGTCACTGGAATGGCTCAAAGGAAAAATACTCACTTCATGGTGATTGCTAAGGCCCTCTTATTTTAAATTAGAGTTTCAAAGAATTTTTGGAGTGATGTACTAATAGCAACTTGTTATCATATTAAAAGGATACCATTAGTTGTCTTTAGGAGGATATTCCTTATCATGTGTCATACCCTAGCAAGCCATTACATTTGCTTCCCACGAAAAATTTTAGTTATCAATGTTACTTTTTTTATTTTTATTATTTTTTTTTTGTAAGTAATTGGTTGTCTATGTTATGTTCAAAATATTTGCTCTTAGGTAAATAAGTTTAATCATAAGTCTTTGTAGTGTAGTTTTCATAAATATCTTTGAACTTATTGGTTGTTTCTCTTAAACTCTGGAATGATTTCTTATGTCCTCTAATATAGCATTTCTTAACTGACGTTTTTATCTTGATTGTCTTTAGTAAGTATATTGTCGAATATCCCTCACCAGGACGATATCCTAGTATATAATATTATTCATAAGGTTGTAACTCTTGCACATTTGTCACATGTGCAACTTTGTCCTCCCAGCAGTCAAACATATGTTCGTAGTCCTTGATAAGTGTTTGGCTCCTCTTCAAGAGTGGATCCTAAGTCGATCACTATCAAGTCAGTCATTCCACCAATAGAAACTATTGTCCTTGACAAGGGAATTGAGCTAGGCCTTTAGATTGTATTACAGAGGGTTCATTACGAGTGTACTCAGTATTTATTGTCTACTAAGTTATCTTATGCTAATGCTTCATCTTTTCAACAGACTTTTGTCTCCGCATTGGACTCCATTAGTGTGCCTCGACCTGCATCCAAGGCCATTTCTCATCATTACTAGCAAGCAACTATGGAGGAAGAAATGACAACACTCGACCATAATCACACATGAGGTCTAGTCTCTTTATCTTCGAGGCAAAAAGCTATTCATTGTAAATGGGTTTATACAATGAAATTCAATTATGATGGTCATTTATCTCAACTAAAAACCCATCTAATGGACAAATGGTATGCCCAGACATATGGGGTGCACTGATACCTTTTCTCTTATTGCTAAATTGATTTCTATCAGGTTTCTCATTTTATTAGTTACTACTCATCACTAAGCTTCACATCAATTAGACGTTAATAATTCCTTCGTCAATAAGAATCCTTAGGGGGAGGGTTATTTTGACCAACCTCCAGGATTCATTACTCATCACTAACTTTCACATCAATTAGACATTAATAATTCCTTCATAAATAAGAATCCTTAGGGGGAGGGTTATTTTGACCAACCTCCAGGATTCATTACTTAGGGGAAGTCTAAATTTGCATGCTAATAGAAGAAGTCTTTGTATGGTTTAAAACAATCAAAGCGAGCATGATTTGGTAGATTCTACTAAATTAACTTTGAGTTTGGGCTCTTTCGTTGTGACAATGATCACTCCGTGTTCTATCGCCACTCTAGTGCCAGGTTTGTTATTTTTCTTGTGCATGTGGATAACAATGTGATTACTAATAGTGATTGTACTAGAATTGCGAATTTGAAAATGTTCGTTTAAAGTCAATTTTAGACCAAAAATTATCGGAGTTTGCATGAGGTCAAGTGCCATTATGGCATTTTTTGGAAATCATGTACACTGGATTTACTTCGAGAGACAAGTATGAACTACTCAAAATCTTACGATACTCTTATAAACCTAGAAATTAATTTATCACCAGAAATTAGAGAGATATTTGTTGAACAATAGAAGTATCGATGATTAGTTGGCAATCTCAAGTACGTTACTATGACTCATATAAATATTACCTTCTCAGCTCGTATTGTGAGCCAATTTATGTCTTCTTCCCGTGTTCTCTTTAGGAGGATGTGATACGAACTAATGAGATATCTCAAGGGCATTGGGCCTCCTTTAAAGTAATCATGGTTATAATTAGGTTAATGATTTTTCTAATGCTTATTAAGATGAATCGTCAGATGAACACAAGTCTATGCCTATTATATTTTTTGTTGTAGACAATATTGTGTCATGAAAGGGTAAGAAACAAAATGCGGTAGCCAAATCAAATGCTCAAACAAAATATCGTGTTTGACACATGTTACCCATGAAGTAATGTGAATTCGACAATTACTAGAGTCTCTTGGATGTAAGATTTCTAAACCATCTCAACTGTGGTGCAATAATCAAGCAATCATCAATTACATTAAATCCTGTAATTCATTAGTGCACGCAAAAATTTTGGGGTAAATTGTCACTTTATTCGTGAGAATCTCTAATGGGACATAATTTATATTTGTCATGTGACTCTTGTAGATATTTTCACCAAGCTCTTGTAGTTTGAGTTTCATACATCTATAACAAGCTAGGCATGATCGTCTATACTGCAGCTTGATGAGAGTGTCAAAATATGTTAGAATACATTTTTAACATACACTTTAGAATACGCTATAGTATATTCTTTGTAAAAGTAATTTAACATTTTTTAATATTTGTAAATAACCCTATATATATGTGTGCGTGTGTGAATAGACCTAACTCAATTATAAGATTTTCTCAAATGTTCCTATTTTATACTTTTACACCAATGACATAGCATAGGTGAACTAGACAAGACAAGAGAAGGTATTAATGCCAAGTTGCAAATTAGTACATAGACTTTGGAAACAAAAAGTTTTAGCATACTAGAAGGAAAACCAAATACATGTAATGCACATTCAGTTTAAGCATGTCAGTGTATGAAGGCAAGGGATAATAGATTTGAGAGACAACCTAAAGGGGAATTATTTCAAATATCTTGGATATAGTTTAAAAGATAGTGTGACTGCAAAATATGTTACTCTGAATAAAAATGGGTATGATGAAGTGAAGAATTACTTCAAAAGTTGCAGCATAGATGAAAAATGCCAAGATGGTTTCATAGGAGAGATTAGGATTTGCAATGATGTCAGACGAGATAAAGTTTGAAAAGAACAGTCTTGGGCACAATGCATGAAAAGCATTTGGAATAGTGCAACTTTAAGGTGATGTAAGCTGATGGAAAAGGTGATTTTTTTGGGGGGGGTGCTTGAGGGGACTTTCGAAGCGATTCTAAAACTATGGATTCGAACCAATTAATTGCAATGTAAAGTACCAATTCGGAACAAACTAGTTGAGATAGATCAAGAAGACAAAACAAGAAGCAAAGCACTTTATTTGAGAAAAAGAAAATTTTAGATAAACAAATTAAGTAATCACATAACTTAAGATTTTGAATTTAATTAGTCTTAGGATAGTGAGGCTGATTCATGGCAGAAAAGCAACTACTCTCTTGGGGGATTTACACAACAACCACCCCATTTATAAGTTATTGCGGTATTACCCGTGCACAACGGGCAAACAATACTTACGTGGGATCTTGGTGCCTTCTCTTGAAAGAATAGAAGTTGAGTTCGAATTCTTACCATACAGAATCAAAAAATAAAAAATCATACTAAGAGCCAATGATCGTGCACATGGGAATCGAGCCTGCTCTATAGTGGTAAGGCCAATAAAATTTCTAAGGAAACCATAAAACATGATCTTGCACACTTAAAAATGGGGCGGAAATGGCCCACGATAGGGTTGAATAAAGGTGAAGAACCCATGTGACCGACAATGCTTAATGGTAAACTGCTTAGTTTGGTTATTTTCCTTTAGTTGGTACATTATCTACATTGGCATATACATTCTTTGGAAGCACTAGCCTTTTTCTTCTATTAGTATGCTGGTCCTCTACAGGGAGTTTTGGTGCAAACATATAACTGTTACCATATAACCCAGTAGTTATGGGTTTTTGAGTCATGGAAATAGCCTATTGTAAAATATAAGGTAGGATTGCAGACAATAGATCTAGAGTAGTCCAACCCTTCCAAGGAATTCTGTACATAGCAGAAGCTTTGCACACATAACTGTCCTTTTTAGTATGTCAACCTTTCCTCTATCTTGTAAGAGAAATAATACTACTTATTTAGAAGGCAAAAAATAGAACAGGTGTGTCCGTTCAGACCATTTTCTTAATCCAAGATTTCTTTCATAAAAAAATAATAATAACACCCCCCCCCCCCACCAAACAGAAAACTGGCACCACTAGACCCTAACACAGTATTTCAGCTGTTTTAGAATAAAATAAATTCTCAATGGAAGCTAAGATCGCAAACCAAAAACCTGTGAGCATATATTACTTATGTTAAATAACAAAAAAAAAAATGCCTTAAACTCATTAGATCACTCAATCAGTAGAACATTACTAAATCATCCATTCACATATCCTTAGTACACTTAAACTGAAGACACATAGGAATCGTAGTAAAATATTGCATTCTATTTTCCTTTTTTTTTTCTCATTTTTTAACTTCAGTTCAGGAGAGAAACCCCAAGGATGCCTGGACACAACACAGGTATAAAAACATGAGACATGGACAAGGGACACATAAATTATTGGCATCACAATAATCAACAAGGCAAGAACAAAGCAATAAAACTAATTGAACGCACAAACTCACATACCATTTGTTGATGACAAAATATTGTTAAGTGTAACATATAGTACCTAACATTCCCTATCACCTTTTCCTTCAAAATACCCACCACCTTATATGTAATGTATTTTTGTATATTAGTATGTAAGCACATGCATTTTATGTATGGGTGAGTGGATAGCCAATGTTCTTCTATGATGGTATCAATTCGAACTCACTTGGTTATAAAGCATTGACCACTCAGTGTAGCTGGGACTATGGTCGTGTAAGTACAATAACACCCCTTCCCATCAGTTTAAAAAAAAAAAACCAAAGTTTGAGAGGATCAAAAAATTCTTTATATTTGACTTAAAAGTAAACTAAAAGAATGCCTATAAAGTACATTATCATAAAGCTACATTAGCTAACAGAAAAAGATAGGTCCCTTCCTATTAAAAGAGTTGCACTGAGTTGAAAATCGGCCATGTGCAATATTATAGCTAGGGTGACAAAACAAATATTCATTAAGAGATGAATCAAAACTAAAAATCTTAAATTGGACTATCCCAATTCATGCAAGTTACTTGAAGATTGTGATTTAAGTTTTGATCAAAAAGAGTTTTCTTCATTATGGGATGTTGGATAAAATAAAATGGAGTATGACTGTTCAAAATGGGAAGGTTGATCATCTGTATGGAGGTTGAAATTAAAAATAGCCTAGCAAAAGGCAGAATGAAAATCAGGCCATAGACACATGATAGTGTCCAAAATCAGGTTCTGCTGTGGCAGTTCCTGATGTTTAGCAAAAATGGGGCAACTAAGTTTTATTCATTTCACATGATACTAAATGGGGGCAGACACATTTTCGATGTTTGCTTCATTTCGACCACTAAATGGCTGGAATTAGCCAACGATTTCAGTCAACTGGTAAAATGATCCTTATTTAATGAAGTAAAAGTGGAAAAAAATGAGCCTCTAAATCGCATCAAGAAGGGGTTCAAAAATCGACCCAAATGTTTTCTAATGTTTCCCAAAGGCAAGTGGGCTTGCAAGAATCAGTTTACTGGTTCTGCTGATGTTGAAATTTCAGTTTATGAAATTTAGCCAAACATGTCCCAAAATGGATTGTTCCGAGTTACGGCATGCGGACTCGATTTGCTAGTATTAGGTGTTAACATTGTATTCATGATTTTGGATATGTCACCATGTAAACCGCGGCCCAAGAAAATATGGGTCGGATACTGAACCGGACCCATGAACAACAAGGGTCTCGCAAGGGAATCTTCTTGTGAACCTTCTTTGAGCAGTTGGAGAAATAATTTTAAATAAAATACAACCCGAACCCAAAATAGGCCAAATTAGTGCCATATGTTAGTTAAGGCCTTACAATCACAGGAGGTGATATTAAAGTATCGCCGTAAAAATCGGATCCAAATTAAATATGATTCGACCTCAAAGTTGGAACAAAATTTGTCATCTCTTTGACCTTTCAGAACTGATTATCAATTGATAATGAAATGATGCTTGATGCTGAAACTTTACTCCACTGCTTCGGATGAATTTGGTCTCAACCAGTCAATATTTTGATTTGGACCGCCTTAAACCAAATTTATTCTTAAAGTTAAGTCCCTTGGTTACAAGAGGATGCCTATAGAACCAAGGTCAAAAATAGGATCCATTGAACAAGGTGTGTTTAATAAAAAATAAGGAAAGCGAACTAAGATCGTCCCTTTGTGGGTCAGAGTGATTTCTGAAAATGGTAAGACGCATCATTGACTAGGCCGTCAAACTCCCAGGGGCGCCTCACGGTTTTGTGAGCAAGCAATGAGCATTTACATGGAGTGTATTTAGGTCACATTATATTCTCAGGCCCCAAACAATTGTGGGAATAAGTTAACTGCTTAAGATTTTGGTTAAAAAGAAGAGTTATCCACACCCTTGATCATAGTCAGCGTTGCTCCCGTTCACCTCCCCATTCCATTGTGTGGGACTAATTCTGCAGATCCACCGGGACTGATTATAACATTTAATCCAGGGGATCAACTCCTCGCCGGGCACATACATAGTGACAGGCTGAAAGGCGGATCCCGGCAATTTGTGATACCATTCTCTGCAATGACAAGATTTATGCTCCCGAGCATCCAAAAAAACTAAAACAAAACACTTCTCAGTTACGATATTGTCCGAAAGGGTGTGGTGCTTGCATTATATTTTAAAATGTTTGTCAGACCTTTGATTGGGAGGTGAACGAACTTTAGTTTTCCCTTTTCTTACAACGCCTAATAAAGGGTGTGGATACCTCTTCCATTGGCGGTTTCCCGCAGAGAACTATTCTTTGGGGGCCCGTGAGGGTCTGACAAAGGACGCAGCAGAACAAACCGTGAGGCGCCCTGCCTTGACGTTCATTTGCAAGTAAATTTTGCAGCAAAACATGGGCAGTAAGCATTAGGGACGGTCCAAAGCGGACAAATATCAAAATAACTTGCCAATAGAAGAATTGGTCAACTGGTGCAAATGGATGCTCCGGGAGGATCTGGCAGCTTCCCATTATAAATTTTTAAGCGCAATGGTATCGTGAAGCCGGATCCGTTCCCTTAGGAAATTTTTGTGCCTCCAAACTTAAATGCGGAAAAGAAAAAAATGAAGAGACCGATAAAAATAAAATGTAATACCAGGATCAGTGTCCCAATGTTTAATTTGTGGGGTGGGATCAGAGTCCCACATGTGAGGCTACGGATGGGGAGGTGAAGCGAAGCACGCCCGATAAAGGGTGTGGATACCTCTTCCATCATGCGACGCATTCTCTTTTGGGGGCTAGAATATGAGGGTCAATCATCCTGCAGAACAAAACCGTGAGGCGCCCAAAATTGATGATTCAAAGCCTAGGCTCGCTTAATAAAAAAAAAAAAAAATCCGCTAGATTGTTAGTTTTCACATCAATAATTATGGTGAAGGTGAATAAAATGAATTTGATGAAATTAATTCTCATACGAAAAGAAGTTTAATTGGTGAAAATAGTGGCAAAACTATTCAATCTCTTATTCTGCGAAAGAAGCCAAAGTAAAAGGGTCTCATAGATGTCAACTTTACATTTGATGCAGAAAAATTAGTCCAAAAAGAAAAAAGCAAAGTTCAAACAAACAACAATCAATGAAACATGCAATAAAGAATTACGGGAGAACACTTGTGAAGATATAACTAGGTGAATGTATGATGCCGGGGTTCCATTTAATGCCGGTGAATTATGATAATTTTGTGGTGGGTATTAAATCTATAAGACAATATAGCCCTGATTTGAAACCACCTAATTATCATGCGGTGAGAAATCCTTTACTTAGGAAAGAAGAAGATCAAACTAAGAATATGATGAAAGCCCATAAAAATACGAATATTCAATTCAATCGAACAGTTGACATGATTCTATGGTAGAAAAAAATATAATAAACTTTTTGGTAAATTCTCCAATGAAATCATTGTTCATCAAATCCATTGATGCTTCTCATATTGTGAAGAGTGAAAAAATATTGCTTAAAATGCTTGATGATATTGTCGAGGAAATATGAGAAACAAATGTAATTCAAGTGGTGACAGATAATGCCTCAAATTATATTGCATTAGGTTAGTGTTTTTAGAAAAAGTTGTTGCATAATAATATAATATGCATATAGTAGTATAATATACTAAGTTACTAACATAATGTTCTTATTTTTAATAGGAAAATTATTGGAAGCATAGAGGCTGAATTTTCATTGGACACCATGCGCTACTCATTGCAATGATTTGATATTGGAGGATATTGGAAAGATGCCTAGAATCCAATCAATATGGAGAAAGGCAATATTCTTGAATGGTTTAAATAAGAATCATATTGAGATGGTTAACATGATGAGGCAGTTCATATGGCAAAAGGAATTTACTAGGCCAGCTATTACAAGATTCACAGTTGCCTTTATTACTTTTCGATCAATATATCAACAGCAAAACAATTTAAGAAATATTCAATTCAAAAGAATGGATAACTAGCAAATGGGCAAAAAAGCGAGCAGAAAAAAGGGTAAGCAACATTGTCATGATGCCTTCCTTTAGGAAAAATAGTCTACACCTAGAAATTGACTGATCCTTTGGTTAATGTTCTTCGATTGACTAATGCTAAGGAGAAACCTACCATGAGATACATATATGAAGCTATGGATAGGGCTAAAGAAGTCATTGCTAAATCCTTCAATGAAAAAGTGGAAAAATATGTAGAGACCATTAAAATGATTCATTAAAGATGGGATTGCCAACTACATTACCTTTTGCATGCAATTGGCCATATTTCGAACCCAGAATTTTTTTATTCAAATCCAAACATTCAGCAAGATGAAGAGATCATGACAAATTTATACAAATATATATAAAGTCTTGTTCTAAGTGTAAAAATACAAGATAAAATAACTGATGAATTGACAATTTATAAGAAAGCTCAATATCTCTTTAGGATGAATATGGCTATAAGACAACGGAAGACAAAAGCACTAGATAAATTAGGTATTTTTATATAATTTGTTTCCTTTAATTGTCTTTTTTCTCAAAATTAAAGACATTTATTAATTTTTCAATGAACAGCCGAATGATAGAGTTCATATGGATCTTAAGCCTGAACTTTCAAAAATTTACCATGAGAGTTCTTAGTCTCACATGTATTGCCACTTCTTGTAAGAGAAATTAGTGTATTCCACCAAGTGAGCAATTACTAATTAGTTATTTGAAATTGATATCTTAACTATAAAATAATTCATATATTTTCATATTGATTTACTTCTTGTGGCTTTATAGCAAATGGAGAAATAGATTGGCACAACAACATTTAAATAAATTAGTATTTATGAAATACAATCTAGCATTGAGGCGCCGATACAATACGCATGATAGTATTGACCCCTTTCATTTAAGTAATATTGATGAAAAAAATAAATGGTTGATTAAATGAATAGATTGAGACTCCGATAAAGATAATAAATTTGTATTTGAAGATAATTTCTTGACATGGGGTTTTGTTGCCACTATTATTGGGATAAATAATTTTACACATCACATTAGATCAAGAATTAATACGAATGTCCAATTAAAATTGAAAGCTTCATCATCTTTGATAGATGTCTCTGAAGAAGTGAACATAGAGGAAACAGATGAAGAGGAAGAGATATTAAATCCCATAAGTCTAATGACAAGAAAGAAGATGAACTTCTAATTGATGATAATGATAAGTATTATTTAAATGCCATAAGTAACGACTAGCTTGTAAATATTATATCAAATTTGTTAATTAATTATTCCTTTTGGCTATTTATAGTGATATATACTTATTAATTACTAAATATTATTCCTTTTGGCTACTTACTAAATGCACCTCATGCCTAGACGCTAGGGGGCCTTTCTGCCTCGATGCACTTGCACCTTAACAACATTGATTTGATTGAGGCCCCAAGAATTTCATGATTCATTAATTGTTGTTTGTTTGAATTTTTACTCTTTTCTTTTTGGGACCACTTTTTTGCATTAGATATAAAGTAAATATCTATAGGACCCTTTTACTTTGGCTTCTTTCGCGGGAATAGGGATTAAATATTTTGCTACTACTTTTACCAATTAAACCTCTTTTAGTATCAGAATTAATTTCACCAAACTTATCTTCTTCTCCTTCACCATAATCATCGATCTCAATAGAATTAGGCAACAATTTATTTCTGGCTTCCTCCTCAACCTTTCTATTCATATATTCTCTAATCTCCTCACAAACGTGTGTTGAACATTTAATACATTTTATTATATTTTTAAAACCACCAATAATATATTGTTTTACTCTTTAAGCTCCTCCCTTAGTAATTTTTCCACAAAAATTATAGGAAAAATTATTTATATTGTTAAGCTTTACCAAATTTTCATACTTCCATGCTAGATCTTTTTTATTCAAGCGGCTAATTTTGAATTCTATCAATTCTGTCTATAATGAAAAGTTGGAATCAATATTATAGTGCCATATATAATCAAACTGGAAAAAAAGAACAACAAAAAATATATATGTATAAGACAAAAGGGAAAACTATTAAAAATAAGAAAAGAGCCGGGAGAGATAGAGAAGAAAAGAGCCGGGAAAGAGAGAAGAGAAAAAAGCAGAGAGAGTTGTTTGCAAGAACAGCGCGGACGAGACGGAGAGAGGAGGGCACAAGAGAGAGAGAGAAAGCAACGCAAGAAAGAGAGAAAGAGCGTGCATGTGCACGCCCGCGAGAGAGAGAGAGATGTATACCTGGATCGAGGGAGAGCAGCCTACCTCCTAACATGGTCGAGAGAGACAGGATGCAGGAGATGAGGTTTTTCATTAAATTTAAGTTTAATTCAATTTTTTTAATTCGGCCCAGGCCCAACAAGCATTCGCCTTGCGCTTGCACCTTGCCTCATGCCTCATGGCCCACACCATGCCTTGGGCCAGCTAGGCACACAGCCTTGTGCCCAAGGCGCACCTTTGACAACCATGCTCACATTATAGAGAAAGAGATGCATCTCCAATCTGAATACATAATTCGTATCATAGAGGAAGACATACTTGCACAAGTTTACAATAGTTGACCATAACACACCTATCATGAAATATCCGCAGCGTCTACATCTGGTACCAGATGTATAACCATAGTAACACTTCAGCATAATTGAGATATAAAATACAGCAACAACATGTGACAGCAGGAAATCAGTTGGCACAACAAAAAATGACCTTATATAAGACTCAACTCATCTAACAAGTTACCATTGAAAAAAATCACAATACACTCCTACAAAATAGTGTCTACAGAAGTTCAAACAGATACAACTGCAGTCCTATATTAAGAGACTAATTCAATAATTCAAACCACAACTTCCATGTTGCAAGAAGGATCTCACTGTGACCAGAAGGTGTTGCTGGGAAAATTTATCTACCTTCTTGATTTGGGGTATGTGCAAGAAATCAAATGCCGTTATTTTGCATACACACACACACACAAAAAAAAAAAAAAAGAAAAAAGGAGCATAGCCATCTTCAAATGATTGCACTATGGGAACTTGTTAATCATTTTGGGACATGTGAATCTTTTTTCCTTACTTTTTTTGGGGAGGGGAGGAAGGGGGAGGAATATACAGCTTAGGAAAGTAAGCCCAGCCACAGCTATTGATGCGCAGGGATGACCCTAACCTCATAACTCAAGTCAAATCCCCAAAACGAGTCGGTGAAGAATAATAGTCTAGAAAAAGGAAATGAAATGAAGATACAGCCTTCAAACATCTATGGGCAGTGTCAGCAAGAAAAGCAATCTAAAATGTGCACGACCATGCTAACAGTAGAGGGAAGCAGGAGGTATCCAAGCTGTCTCACGAAGATCTAGCCTAAGTGGGGGCATGGAGTTCATGGGGCATTAGACAGCACAAGAGCCGGGGAGGGGGAGAGAGGACAAATCACCTAAAAAATTAAAAATGCTTTCTGTAGAACATACCAATACTGTCAAGACTGGGTGAAACAGCTATAACCCCTGTATGTGAAACAGCCCCATATGACGGTCTAAATCCCATAACACAACAGAATCCAGCAGGTAGCCTCACGCCACCAACAGTATCAATGCCTGACAAAAAAGGGAATAAACGAACATGTGAGAAAGTTCATCAAAGTACTAAAACTTTGCAAGACAAAACATAAGCACAAGATAGAACATGTCATTTTGTGAGCTTCTGGTGGGACAAAATAATTATGAACCCCTAATAATATGATATACTTGTCTGTCACAGAGTTGGCAAAATGATGGTTCGCATCAATTGCAACAAACAAAAAAAACAGAAAAACCTGTATATTGCCAAGTAGCTGATTAGTTGGAACACGGAAGCAAATGAAAGCCATATCTCAAGATAGTGTAGAAATAGCAAATACAAACCCAAAATACTTGTATCATGCATCACAAAACATTTTATTTGATAGCAGCATTAACTACAAATCACAATAAAATCATTGAGGGTGTCTTAATAGAACAGTGAGGCTGATTCATTTTGACCGAGAAGTCTCCATTTCAAACCACAAAAAGTCTTTCTATAGTGTAGAGGTAAGAAAATATACATCTTACATTCCCTAGACCAACAATGCAAAACCCTAGTCACTGAACCATATTTTCATTCATACAAATCACAGTGTCATACGTATAAATCTTTGGTAGAAGAAAACAGCATGAAGCAGTATCAAAACATCAGGCACACAGCCCAGAAATAAATCTTCCTCCCTCCCTCTCCCCAACCGTGAAACCAAAAGAATTTCATTAGTATGGATACTTCTCGAATTGTAAATTTGGTTAGTAAAAGGAAAAGGAACCAACCCTCCATTTCACACTAGCACCGAGATAGTTTTATTAGTTCCACGAGAATTTCACTAGTACCCTCCGTATTTTGAATTCCCTCACTAGAAGGAAAACAAACTAGCATTCAAATTTCCTTGCTCCCTCCTACTCTAGCACCAAGAGAATTTTTTTAATACCCTCTGACTTGTGAATTCCCTCATAACTGTTTAAATCCCTTCCTCCCTTTCCGGTACACTTTGAATTGCAAACTCTCTCATTAGAAGGAAACAGAACTCTACCTCCCTCTCATTTAAGTCACTCGGGCACACCCAGATATATTTAAAAGGAAATCATCAACCTCCTCTCCCCCAAGATAAAATCCATCATAAAGTAAATTGTTTAAATTATTATCCAGTCATTACAACCACATATCCTTCATATGCCCACCTAACCCTAGTGTTACACATCAACATTAGATTAGCTGCCTTGACCAAAGCCCCCACTTTCCCATTCATTAAAGACTCCTAATCCCTTTACTTTCAGCTATCCCAGTCGGTGCTCTGGCCTCTCAGCTTGTCCACAGCAACTGCACACTCTATCCCATATAATATGATCATTGATCATCAATTATGTAAAATCTGCTGCCACAACTCTGCATAAAATAGACACAAGAGGTTGCTGGTGGCCTCTTAGTCATTATTTTCATCTTCATCCATTCAACAACAAAAGTACAAACTAAGCAGGACACAAAGAAAGAAGCTAATGAAGAGTGGCATGGAAATGCACACAAAATATTGCAATTCATTCAATTTAATATGAACTGAAAAAGAAAGGAATAATGATAAGAGTCCAAGAAGAAAAAAAAAAAAAAAAAGAAAGATCACACAGACTCCAAGAATACAAGCAACTTCAAGAGAATAACGAGGAAGATTACAGCTAGTTTCTTCCAAGATTTTTCAGAAAAGAAGATGAACGAGTTTACCTAGGGAAATAGAATAACATAAGAGAGACAATGCCAAGGATAAATACTATGATAGAAAACAAGAATTCTTATATGGGTTGTGGTTTGCGAGACGAGGTGTCAACAAGCCGGGACACTATGAAAACTGTTGCGTGGCATGGGTCTCTAAGTGAGTCCTTTGAGGAGTGGTTGTGACTATATAGATTTCACATCGATGTGACAATGACATGGGTGACTATGCCGTGTGTTGTTGGCAAAGGAATCCCCGCTGAGCAATGATGTTGCCAAATCTTGCAGCAAGGCAAGATGTGTGAATTCTCCTAAGTCAACAACATTTTTACAAAGCACCGACAGAACTGAAGCAAGTCATGAGTGGGAACATAGAAACATAACAAAGTCGGGATTGAGCACTTGACGAGTTTATAGAGATATGCATTTGTGATAATTGGGATATTTTAATGTAAACTCCTAGAAAACCCATAACAGTCTAGAATCCTCTATGGGGGAGGTTGGTGCTAGGTATTAGAATCCGAACTGGGCCATGTAAATTTTTATATAATTTTTTTTTTGCATTTTTAAATTTTTATAGGAATTTAGATAAATTTAACTTGAATTTTAGTATTGTAAAAAAATTAAATACCCCATCGTGAAAGTCATAACCTTTCAATATATACTAGTACCAAAGGCCAAAAAGCCCATAAACCTCTTTATAGGGGAATGAATTATTGAAATCTTCTTCCATATCCGATTGTTACCTTATTGCTATTAATCGCTTGCTTATATTTCCACACTTTCAACTAACAATTTCATTGCATTCTACAAACTCGGCACAAACAAAAATTTCCGCATTGCGTCCCAGGACTAACCCCAAACACTTAAGAATGCTTGTGATTTAACTTGACTAACGTCCGTTACCGCGAGAACCAAACACACCGCACAGTTTGTGGCCATAAAAATTTAAACTGTGACAATTGGTATTAGAAGCTGACTTATGAGAAGAACAGTAACCGTTCTTGCAAGAACCAGACGCACCACACAATTTGTAGCTATAAAAATTTGGACTATGACAATTGGTATTAGAGACTAACTTATGAGAATAACAATAAGAAGGTTCTCTGTTTTTGAAAAATCACACACGGTGGGATACTAATGGCCTAGGCGATGCCAGAGACTGCTGTTTAAATGACTCTGGCAGTTGATCCAACTATAGTGACTCGTCTTAAAGCTATTAAGAGACAGGTAACTAAACTAGAAGCCTGACATGAGTCTTACAATAGGATGAAAAGGTGGACAAATAGCCTCACCGTCTAGTTGAGGGCCTTAGAATAGGTAATTAAAGACCTAACGGATGATATTCATGACTCCATAAGGGTGTTACAAGACAAGATTGCTGAGATCACCGATAAGGTAAGCCTTTTAGTGCGTGCTACCACAACTGATGGCAATGCCTTCGGCAGTAGCAAAGTCAAGCCTCCAGAACCTTGCTCATATGGTGGCATGCGAGATTCGAAGGAACTTGACAATTTCATCTTCAACCTAAAGTCGTATTTTAGGACTGCAAAGATGGACTCCGATGAGGCAAAGGTTTTCATAGCAACCATGCATCTGACAAACGATGCCAAGTTATGGTGGCAAACCAAATATGAGGAAATGGCTCAGGGAAGATTAAACATCAATTCATGAGAAGACCTCAAAACAAAACTGATGGCACAGTTCTATCCTGAGAATACCAAGTTCATGATATGAAAGAAGCTCAAACAGATTAAGCAAATAGGGACAATTATAGATTATATTGAAGCTTTCTTAGCATGCATGTTGGACATTAAAAGCATGTCTAATAAGAATCCTCTTTTTTCATTTCATTGATAACCAGCAGTCACAGGCTCAGACGAAACTATTCATTCAACGGGTGCAAGATCTGACTTTCACCCAAAATGCAACTGAAAGACTTGTTCATTATGCTATTGAGAGAGGCAGCGAAAATCAAGAGAACGGTGGTAATCTCTCGAAGAAGCCTACAGAGTGCATCAAACATCAACAAGTTGGAGTCCAAAGCCAAGAGTAGGAAAAGTAGCTTTCAAAAGAATTCATCATTGGTGAACTCCTAGAGCTCCAAAGGAAGCATCAATACGACAAAGAGTAAAAAGGCATCTTCTGGTAGGTGCTTCCTGTGTGATGGGCCACATAAGGTGGCAGCATGCCCACACAAAAGAGCTCTGAGTGCGCTACAAAGGAAAGGTAATCCACCAAAGTCAGGAGATAATGAGAATGATGGGAACCAAACTCGTATGGATGCGGTCCGCCTCTTATATGACATAGAGAAGTATGCCTAAGCATCCACTAAATCCACAAACCTAATGTATGTGGAACTGCAAGCGAACAAAAAGAATGCTCGCACCATGGTAGACATGGGTGCCACTCAAAATTTCGTGGCTGGGATGAAGTGGATTAATTGGGTTTATGGTTGGAAAGAGATGATGGAAGCATGAAGGCCGTGAACTTTAAGGAAAAGCCCACCCTTGGTGTTGCCAAGTTGATGCTCGTACGACTTGAAGAGTAGAACAAGAAGCTGAATTTTACAACAGTACCTATGGATGACTTTGACTTGATCTTGCGGATGGACTTTCTTAAAGCGACTAAGAAAGTGCCAATGCCTCACATAAACTTGATGGTCCTCATGGACTTGAGTCTGTGTTTGATAAACGCCTCCAAAAAGCCGAAAGAACTCAAGAGGAAGGGCAAGGACAGGGTACTATTTGCATTCCAACTTAAAAAGGGTCTAAAGAAACATGAACATACCTTCCTTGCGGCATTGTCAGTGGATGAGGATGTCAAGGTTGGGCCTCCACTATTGGAAGTCAGCCCACTCCTAGAGTAATTTGAAGAAGTGATGCCAATGGAGTTGCCCAAGGTCCTTCCACCTCAAAGAGCAATAGATCACCAAATCGAACTTACACCAAGGATGAGGCCGCCCGCACAAGGAGCATACTAGATGGCATCTCCAGAACTAACAGAGCTACGAAAACAACTAGATAGATTAATTAGCTAAGGTTTTATTTGCCGCTCGAAAGCACCTTATAGGGCCTCTGTCCTATTTCAAAAGAACAAAGATGGGGATCTACGTCTTTACATTGACTACAGGGCCCTAAATAAGGTAGCGGTAAATAACCACTATCCGATTCATTTGATCGCTAACTTGTTTAATCAATTAAGTAATGCAAAATATTTCACAAAATTCGACTTGAAATCAGGAATTACCAAGTCAAAATCTCAAAGAGAGATGAGCCAAAGACCACGTGTGTAACAAGATATGAAACTTTTGAGTAGCTCGTAATGCCATTTGGATAGACCAACGCCCCAGCAACCTTTTGCATGTTAATGAACTAGGCATTTCATAAATATTTGGACAAATTTGTGATTGTCTATTTGGACGACATTGTGATATACAACTCAAGCATAAAGGATCACATGAAGCATCTAAGGTTAGTGTTCCAGAAGTTGCAGGAAAATCATCTCTTTATGAAGCATGAGAGGTGCTCATTTGTTCAAGAGAAGATTAACTTCCTGGGACACATCGTGGGGCAAGGTCAAATTATGATGGATCTAAAGAAGGTGCAAACTATCTCATATTGGCAAGTCCCATCTAATGTGAGCAAGTTGCACTCATTCCTTGTCCTTGCAAACTATTATTGATGATTCATAGAAGACATTCAAGAAAATCAACACCTTTAATGGATTTATTCAAAAATGACAAGAAGTCGGGGTGAACAAATGCATGACAGCAAACCTTCAAGGAGCTCAAGGGCGCAGTGATGAAGGAGCCGGTGCTAGCCCTTCCAAATGTAACCAAGCACTTTGAGGTACAGACTAATGCATCAAACTATACTCTTGGAAGAGTTTTATTGCAAGAAGGCCACCCAATAGCCTACGAGATTCAAAAATCAAATGAGGCCAAACGACATTATGCAGCCCAGGAGGAATTGCTAGCGATTATTCATTATCTGAGGGCATAGAGGCACTATTTGCTCAACTCCGAATTTGTGGTGAAGACTGACATCACTGCCGCTAGCCATATCCGCACCAAACTGAAGTTGACATCCAACCGGGCTTGGTGGCAGGAGTTCTTAGCAGAATTTGATTTGGTGTTAAGAGCATAAATCTGGATATTGCAATCTGGTCGCAGATGCTCTTAGTAGAAGACCAAACCTCGCTACCTTATCTCAAGTAGCCCACCTATCGACACGCGAGATTGCCACAACTATCAAAGAATAGGTAAAATCAAATCTTGAACAGGATCTAATGGCCGTAACTATTTCGATTTATTTGGGAAGGCAAGGCTCGAAAATTATAGGCAGACAATGGATTGATCTTCACAAATGGACACTGGATTTTCATACCCAAGGTTGGAGAACTAAGGAGGGTGCTCCTCAAAGAATGTCATGACACTTTGTAAGTTGGCCACCCAGGTGGCAGTATACCCTGAATTTGTGACAAAAGGGCTATTATTGGCCTAAAATGAAGGAAGATGTGATGATCTATATGAAAACATGTCTCACCGGTCAGCAAGATAAAGTCGAGCAGCAAAAGACGATAAGATTGCCGGAATCCCTCACTAGACCCAGTAGACCCCAGGAAAGTGTTTCTCTAGACTTCATCACAGGGCTGCTCAACGTCAATGAGTACTCGTGCATCTTGGTGATAGTGGACCGCTTCTCAAAATATGCCACTTTTGTTTCAACAACAAGTAATTGTTCAATGAAGGAGACAGCATCCCTTTTTTTCAAACAAATCGTCAAATATTGGGGAGTGCCCCAAAATATTGTGAGTGGCCGAGATGGATACTTCATCAAAGCCTTCTGGATAGAACTCTTTAGACTGCTCGATTCATAATTGAATATTTCATCGAGCTATCATCCTTAAACCAACAGTTAAAAGCAAAGATTCAATGGCCTACTCAAAGATTACTTGCAACATTTTGTAAGTGCCAATTAGAATGATTGGGTGAATATTCTCGATGTTGCTCAATTTTGTTTTAACACTCAAAAGTTCTCTTCTTCAATAAGAGTCCTTTTGAAATTGTAATAAATCAACAGCCACTTCTTCCATGCACTATGACTAAGCCATACCAAAGAAAGTGTCCTCTTACTTACAACTCTGCCCAGGAGTGGAAGTAAAACACAAAGATTGCCAAAGCCTACTTAGAGAAAGCGTCTTGTCAAATGAAAAAGTAAGCAGATCAGAATAGACGGCATGTACAATTTAAGGTGGGAGATCTTGTGCTAATGAAGCTTCTCCAAGAGCAAATGCAATTTTTCCAAAGAAGAAACAAGCACCTCCTACAAAAAAATGAAATGCTTGTCCAGATCATGGCTCGTGTAGAGAACATATCGTATAAGAGAAATCCTCCAGAATGGACCAAAGTCCACCCCATCTTCCATGTGAACTATTTGAAGCCATAATATCCTAACATGAAAAATCCATCATGCAATCAATCACACCGCTCCAACATTCGAATGAAGACACCACCTGCACTATAATTTGAAGAGATTATTACTAAATGGGAGGTGACAACATTGACTGAGAAGAAGAAAGAAGTGCTTGCAAAGTGGAAGGAGACACCAACAAAAGAAACAAGCTGGGAACCTACTGAAAACGTGAAACAAAAGAAGTAAGAAGTGAAAGCTAACCTAAAGATCAAGTCAACAAGGACGTCGACAACTCAGTAAGGGGAGAATGTTAGAATCTAAATCGACCATATAAATTTTTACACAATTTTTCTCGCATTTTAAATTTTACTAATAATTTAGATGAATTTAGTTTGAATTTTAGTATTATAAAAAAATTTGATTCCCTATTGTGAAAGTTGGGACCTTCCAATATATATTAGTACCAAAGGCCAAAAGGCCCATAAACCTCTTTATAAGGGAATGGATTCTTAAAATCTTCTTCTATATCTGATTGTTGTCTTATTACTATTGATTACTTGCTTGTATTTTTACATTTTTAACTGACGACTTCATTGTGTTTTACAAACTCAACACTAGCATAAGTTTCCACGTTACATCCCGAGACTGATCCCAACCATTTTAAAGTGCTTGTAGTTTAACTTAACTGGTGTCCATTCCCGCAAGAACTGAATGCACCGCTTAGTTTGTAACTATAAAAATTTGGACCGTGACACTAGGCATTAATTATCACTAACTAAGCTACACTATTATAGGGTACAGCTTTGAATGTCACCAGGACAATATAGTCTCCACAAGGCAAGGTGCCAACTGACACAATCCAGCCAGCGTTGAAGGGCTCGATAGTGTGGATAGTATTAGGGCAAAGGTTTAGACGGTTGCATTGAGAATAGGATATAAGTCATACTTGAAGGGATGGCCTTCTCAATCGATGGGAGAGCTGGATTCTTAAGCCAATTGGATGACACAGTGTTACATGAGACTAAGGTCATAGTTACCAAGTATGCTCTTGTCAAGAAATTAGAATGGTACATAATATCATGCTTTGATAGCTAAGATGCATTACGAAATGGATTGCATTCACTAGTTTCATGACCATTACCGGACATAAAGCTCAAAGAGCCAAATGTTAGGGCCAATATATCTTGGAAAACATTGGCACAAACTGGTGAATTGGTATGTTCCCCATGATGGACAGGAGCAAAAGTGCTCCACGCAACAAGTTGCTAACCTATCATGGTAAATTGGACGCCAACAAGCAATCAGTATGCTAGTTGCTCGACTAGAAGGTGTGGGAGCCTTGAAGTTGAGGTAAACGATGCAAAATTCATTACAAGGAGCTCAACTAGCTTACCTCCAGTGGCTAACTATTAGAGTCGAGACTATTAGATACTCATATTGAAAAGAATGGCTTTGGCTTGGAGAAATCTTAGTACCAGACAATCGATTTTTTATGCATTTAGGTGAGACTGTGACTATCCAATCATTATTCCTCCAACACAGCCCACGTAAATGCTTTCAAAAATCTTATAGCACAATCTCATAAAGAAACCAATTTTTTTAACAAAACAAAGTACTATGTGAAGGTCTTCCAAGCGAAGTGTGAAATCATGAAGCAGTTGCATTTAATCTCTTGGTTAGTTAGATCGAGAGGGTGAGTTTAAAGAACTCAATTTATTTTTTCAAATATGCAAAATGAAGAATCATAAGAAAACAAGATAGAGTAAAACTTTGTAGTTATGCAACACCTTTTGATGAGCCCATGCTTAATGATCCCCAAGAATTAAGGACTTGAATACACATGATTAAACCCATTCAAGAACAAGTACCCTTGGTGTTTTCCCCATTTATTATCACAGCTCAAGAGCCGTAAAGCACTAAGAAAAAATCCTTTCAGTTGTTGGTATTCATAAGTAATAAACCTCTACCCGAGTACCCAAATCATCTACCTAAATTGGTCCACCATGTTAGGTTACAGAGTTCAAGTATACAAAGTTAATAGTTTGAACAATGATCCAAGCAAGTACCCAGTATCCTTTCACAATCAAGAAACCATTATAACAAAACTAAACTAAACACACTATGGCTTATCTCATGTGCATAATTCAACTAGTAGGAATCAACACTCCCTGACATGAATACACACTCCTATTGTTTTGCTGCAAAGCAAAAAATACTTGTCCAGTGTCATCAAATGACAATCACTTTATCCCGAAGCGAGCTATATTGGCTAGACAGAAGTACGTCATGGCAACCTAGATCAATATCAGCCAAAAGGAAGCTCAGTTGATGTTTGATTTTGTTAACTAGAAGCAATATAAAAACTTAACTATGACAATTTGGTTGGCAGGAAGAAGCGCAAAGTATATCACCCTTTGAAATCAAAAAAGCCAACATAATTTTTTTCTTACAAAAGAGGGATAAGCTAAATGGATCCTTTCCCACAACACTATACTATGACATAACCCTTTTTTTTTTCCGGTAGTTGGCGTAACTGTGAATATACTCTTTCTTATTATAGATGAATATCAATCTGCTTTTTCTTCACTCCCCTACCATCTTATTGCTTAAGATTTGGTTAAATCATACAATACCTTACTTCCCCAAACTTTTTCATGCCTCCACTATTATACCATTAGGCCAAATTGCTTTCCTTACTAATCTTAATCATCCTCAATGCTTCTTTGACTTCCTCTCTTCTTAAATGCCAATAATAGGAGCGATTTAGATTTGCCTCAAAGTCACAATGCTCCCCTGGAGTTCTGGCAGTAACCATACTTCCATTATGTGGAAATAATTCTCCATCTCTTTAGCAACCTCGTCTGCAACAAATACCATTCCTCATCATTGTTGAGATATTTATCTTAGTTTAATTATTCTATTCTTCTATCTTTTAATTTAGCTAATCTAAAGACATCCTTTTCTCCCTCTTGGGTGTAAAGTCACTTAAATAAATTCTTGTACACTTTAGGCATGGCCTAATATACTGCCTTCCTTAACTTTTTCTTCACAGATTTATGCTTCTCCAAATTCCCATTTCCACCCATGTACAAACCATTATAAAAGTATCATTTAGCTTTCCTTTCTCTTAGACCTCCTTGCAACAACATCAAGCTTCCTTTTGACTTGTCAAAAATTTCCTTGGTTGCTCTTGGAATACAATTACCTATCACATACCATGTCTCACTTGTACTCTTATCAAGACCACGAGAGCCACAATAAACATCCTTTCTCTAAAGAGATTGTGTATCACTGTTTAAGTTCCATCACTAAGTTTTCCATGAACTAGACCTTATCTTCTTCCTCTTCAATCTATTAAGATGCATCCAAAACCAACAAATAGTGATGTGTGGTCAAAATTTGCCCGATAATGTTCTCACAATCCTTGCAACTTACAATATAAACACAATCTTTTCCATATCATAAAGTAGTTGGAGTCTTCAATGAGCCACTCTTGTACATCATCAAATGCTCTTCCCTCTTCTTAAAGAATGTGTTGGCCACCATAGGATAATAACATTAAAATTCAAGATATCCTTCTTCATTTCTTTCCATGAGACCAAAACCTCCATCCACCCCACATTTACCCATTCACATCCTACATACTTACATGAGCATATAGATCTTTGAAGATATAAAGCATCTCCAACTATGGTATTTTTATGTATCCATTCACATCCACATACTTACCAACATGACTACTTAGATCTGTGCCTATAAAAATCTTCTCCAACTATGGCATCTCTTGGGATCACATCAATCAATGTCTTTGAAGATTTTCTTTCAACATTCTCCAATACCTATTTAAGGAGCATACAACTATTGATGATGGGATTTCTTTACCTAGCAACTTCTTAATGGCTATGATTATACCACAAAGTCTCTTTAAAATCACTACATTCTCTTTCTAATCGTTATCCGCAATTATGCCAATACAATTCCTAACCGTATCCTTTACGAAATAACAGGATTTGCTGCCTATCCTTGGTGACAATGGAAGATTTCTTATCAGCATGATGTATGGGGAAAATTTTCGGCCGAAATATTATGTAATCACTATTTCACTGTTACGAAATAACAAGACCTCACAGGACACCCTCTAAAAAGAGTTTTCAAAAAACATGAACAAAAAAATTATGTAAATAACATATATGGAAAAGGCCCAGAGAAAATTATGGCACTGACCAAGAGAGAAATCAACAAGATCAGCAGCAACTGCCACTGCAGCTCCACTAGAAGATCCACCGGGTACTCTTGCAGGAGCTCCAGGATTTGTGGGTGTGCCATAGTGCTTATTTTCTCCATTAATACTGAAAATAAGAGTTATCAGAAAGTGAGGAAGTGGCCAAAACAAACGTACTAATAATAACATGAGTGAACAGTAGAAAATATTATGTTCACAGTATATGCTGTCATGTGCAGGAATTCCACAGATTTTGGACCGGATCTGGTCTAACAGTATAAGTTCCCCACTCTAAGCTCCATGAGATGGTTATGCTGCAAAGGTAATGATAGAGTAGAAACCTGAACGCCATCTCAGTCACAACAGTTTTCCCAACACAAGTTGCCCCAGCTTCTACTATGGTTGATATCACAGATGATGTCTGTGAAGCAGCCTCATGTGTCCTTGCCCAGTCTGGATTGCCAAACGCAGTCACATATCCATTGATGTCAAATCTGCAGCGATAAACCAGATACATCACAATCTATATGCATGATTAGAATTTATAAGTTTCTCAGAGGAAAGTAAAAACAACAAATAGATGGAATGTGCACTGTAGCATATAAATAACATGTAACTACAGTTAACCTGTCAAAGATCATAGGTGAAAATATACATAACTCATGCCAACAAGCAGTCAACATCATCAAAATAACATTACAAGGATATGACATCTTCAACTCAGGCAGGTGGTAAAATGTGAGCAAAATCAAATTTCCTACATTTTTTTAATGCTTTCAACAGCTTATATATTTTAGTAATACTGCACACTTCAATTTGCAACTTCTCATTTCATCTTAGCAATGCTAATAAGACTCAAATGAGTTCAACTACTTCTATCAGTTCAGAGTTTTTTTAGCAATACTAAACAAGGCCTAAAATCTATGTTACTAAATATGTGTTTCATATGAATATAATGTGCCTTTTCTTAAAAAAAAAAAAATGGCCACTTTGTGCATATTTCCCAAAGATGCAGGAAAATAAACACTTCTATAGTTCCATATAATTTGTTATATACGTATATATGCCACCATTTAAAACTGAACAATCAGGGTAAGAAATACCCAATTGATTGGTCTAATCTTTTTTCTTCACAATGCCTTCTCAGTTGTCCAATAGCTTCTACCAAACCAACTTTATTCTGCTTCAACTACACAGTTGCCTTTGCCAGTTGCCAGTACCTTTATGAATTGGGAAAAAAATTTGTTCCAAGTTCTTTCTCTTTAGAATATGCTGGAATTTTAATCAATGACAACAAAAGAGCAGAGATTAAAGATGAGAAGGGATTTCACTTTAAAAAGAAGGGGAAGGCTTCTTGCATTGTGGGCTATATGAATAGTCATATGCGCGCAACTGTATCTCTTTGCACACTCTATGGATCAATGAAAGAAGCTATTTATGTGTTTTAGCTTTAGAAAGCGACAAAAGCCTTTCCACCAAATTAGCAAGAAAGTCTTGGCTACTGCTAAAGAGCTGCTTTTCCTCTTAAACCATTTCTATTTTGTTACTTGCTTTACATCTGTAAAATATTGCACTTGGTATAATTTTGAGAGTTGATAATGGTTTGAAAAATGAATTTTTTGAGAACGATCTCCATATCATTGGGCAATAAACCTCACAAATTTATTCAATTTTTTTTCAGGTTGATTCAAGTTATGTTCCTAAAAAAGGATTATGAAGAAGTTATTTCAAGTTGTGACTGGTCTTCCAAGAAAAAAAGTTGTTATTCGTTTATAAGTGCATTATAAGATTTTCATTTTCATCATAGTTTTATTTTTGTTTGGTGCTGAGAAATAGAGTCGAAAAGGACACAATTAATGCATTAAGATATCCTTACGTGTTAACTTTATAGGACAAAAAGTAGCTTATATCTACATCACATTTTATATTTTTACAATCTTATCCCGGATGCTGAAGTTTTAAGAAAAGAGAATTTCTTTTTGTTTGGTGCTGAGAAATAAAGTCGAAAAGGACACAATCAATGCATTAAGATATCCGTACATGTTAACTTTATAAGACAAAAAGTAGAATATATCCATATCACATTTTATACTTTTGCAATCCTATTCCTGATGCCGAATTTTAAGAAAAAAAATTATCATACACGTATTTTCTAAAACCTTTAATAATGAGCCTCAATTTTTTGCCTTTTAGTTCTCAATGCTATGCCAAATTACACAAGTGCATGAGACAGTTTTAATCAAGGGTATCATGCTGATGGGCCAGCCCATCCAAATGGCCAGTGATCAATCCAATATCCCAATCCCATTGTTAACTATCAAAAAGGGGCATAACGCATATCTGTACAAATGATATAATTGAGACTTTAGTTATCGTTCTCTTCTTAGCATAGAATCTCATAATTTTCTTACCATTTGTTGGACATTATAAATAAGAATTAAGTATCTTAGGAAAAGTGAAGGGGAAAGAGAACCAATTGCTTCGCCATTTTTTAAGATTTTTTAGCAATGCATAATAGTTATAGATTTTGAAAGGAAAAGCAAAGTGCCCCACCCATGAATAAAAATATCAATATTAGTGTCAAACACGGCCATATTGTTGTCGGCCATATCGAGCAATCTATATTGGTATTGGAAAATATATTTGTTGCAAATTAAAACTTGTCAGGGAAATATCAACATATATTTTAAATATTGGCTAATATATTGAGATCAACATATATTGAGATCAACATATAAATATTGGCCAATATTTATAATATCATTCATATATCGGTATCAAGCTCCCTAAAATCAAAAAATATCTTAATATGTTGTCATATCAGTGACAAATATCTATAATGGTGGCATATGGCTGATATATTGCTAGACAAGGCACCACCAGCTTATAATTTTTAGCAATTTTTTTTTCTTCTAATATATTTGATACCAACACATACTATTTGATATCGATATAGCCACAATTAATAACGGTATTTTGATCCATGGTTGAGATAGGTCATCGATCCAGCAACATATAGCAATATTGGGAAACTTGGGATCGGCAGGTGATACTAATATATATCAGGCAACTATTCACAAATTGGCCAATATTTCATTCTATAGCCCCAGCATATTAACACTCTCCCCTGCCACTACATATCACACCGCTGTGCCTTCCAGCACTCTCTTTCAATCTGATCTACGGCAGAGTTGCATTATTGTCTTTGAAGGTACATCTCCAATAGCAAGAACTTAAGACTATCACATAGACCACTTCAAGGAATAACATCAATTTAGAAGGCAAGAAATAAAATATCAACTGATGTATACTGGTACCATGCCCCCCAATACAGCATTTTTTGATACAACAATCATTGTATGCTGCTGCATTGGCTATGTGTGTGTGTGTGTGTCGATATTTCCCTCGCTTTTCTCCTACTCTCAGTTTTTTTTCTTTTTCATTCAACATCCCAAACAGCCAACCACTCAAATTTTTTCCTTTCTACAAATCTAACACAATTAAATCATACCTAAACCTTATCAACATCAACTTGTATTGCATAATTGTATTCCCTTAGCAATATTTATTGCTTATTGGAAATTATTGCTAAAATTAAGTTTATTTATGTTAATTTTTTTTGTTTTATTACTTGCAAGAATATTATTACAGATTAAATTGTTGACTCCTTTTAACAAAATTTGCCAAAGCACTTTAAGTATTTAAAATATGATAAGATTGGTCCTAATATTATTATATGACTATTTTAATGTAGTCACAGGAAAAAATATTGAATTTAATATGTATCACCAGATACAGCCGATACGAGCATATCTATTATCAATACTGATACCGATATTTTAATTTATGATGAAGACAAATCTAGAGAATTTTATATATTTTATCATCTAAATACAAGTACTAAAAGGAATATAGATAGCAGTTTATCTGTGGCGGACTAACAAGATCAACTAACTTGCCTCCTTTTATCCAATTCATTACATCATCCACCTAATGATGGCCCTAATTTGAACAAAAACTCCTAAAGGAGTCTAAGATTACCAGAATAAACTGTTTGAACCAAAAAAAAAAGTTCTTACGGAAGTTAAACAGACTTACATTTCCAATCTGGAACTTCTTTTCCTTTTCTTTCTTGGGAATTTCTTGATAAGATCATGATGAACTATGAAGTAAATGTCATTTTAGCACAAGTGTTTGTAAACAATGAACCGCTGCACTTGAGACTCAAGTTGAGAGGAGGGATAGACCAGGGAGAGTACCTTTCATCTTTCTCTTTGTTACTTCTATATTTCACTCACTAATGTACTATATACTAGTTCCATGTTCAATTTACAATAAGATTTAATCCATTTTCCAATTAAAACTGTCTTAAAATGTTCAATACGAATTAATTTGGAAACAAGAACATACAATTTTAAGCATATGATGGATGTGTAGAATTAGATTCTGATACACTACTTTGAGGTCGATTGAACAAACAATTTTCATAAATGAAATCAGATTCTAAAAAGAGACACAACTACATTACATAGGTTTCATAAGTCACAACATTAAATAACCAAGCAGAAGCATAGTAGCAATTGATGTATGAACTCTTTTTTTTTTTTTTTAATAATATCACAAATGACCTGAGCTTTTGGTTAATGGCCTTGTTTTGTTAATCTTTTTCTCTTGCATGCATCTAGTGTGAACTAGAGTTGCAACAATCCCAAGAATTGCAATCACATAATATCAAATTCCAAAAACACAAATCCATACAGTTCAAATTCGAATTCAACTCAACTTCTTTCAGTCCAAATGAAGCAAGTGGAGCTCAGAAGGGCACCTTTGAAAGGGAAAAAAAAATACAAAACTACTAAAATAAAATAAAGCATGACAAGTAGCTCGCTTGGATGGGGTAACTTCAACAAGAACAAAGCCGCAAGTTCTTTCTTCCTGGGATAATTAAGGCCCTGATCCACATCACTGTAATTGCTAAAATACGATTTTTTCAAGACTTCAGTAAAGTACCAAGACACTTCATCAGTGTTCTAACATCTCACTCCCAAGAAAAAAGTGTCAACTAACATCCTAACCACCAAAAATATTAAGCCCTTGAACTGAAAATCCAATCAGAGGTTAGAGCGGGCATATGTGATACATCGACACCCTGAAGACATGGGCATAACACAGGATAAGGAAAGCCAAAATTGAGTGAATTTGAATTTCTTTATTAAAATGAAAAAAATAGTCAGCCTGTTTATTTTTGGTTCTGAGACCAGTAATTATAGGGGCCAAATCGGTCCTGCAATTTGTATCAGCTTTTTACTTCTATTGCAATCTATTACATTGCAATTTGTATTGAATTCCTTTTGAATCAGCTTTCAATATTAATGTAATAGAACTTTGAGTAACAAGCACAATCTAGGCAACACATAATTAACATGAAAAAAGGCGGCCTTATAATGCTTCCTCAGCATGAGCTTAATATTCCGAATTAAATAGCAATCCATACTGCGTTAGGTCAAAAATAAGTAAAATAGGTAGGTCTAATATATGGGTTCTCTTAAGTACAAGAAATAGGAAGAAAAAGAGGAAATTAAAGGACTTACATGTCAGAAACGGCAAAGGAGAGACCAGTAAGAGGATGAGGAGCTTTTGGAGGAGCAGGCTGAGGAGGAGGAAGTAGCTGCAGTCTCTCCACGAATGCCCCAAAATCTTCTCTCACAGCTTTCTTTCGCTTTCTAGCCAAAATCAGAATACCAGCCAATCCCAATCCCAACAACACCCACAGATTAGCGGAAGACGACGCCATAGATGGATAGCTTCAGAAAGGCAATATGCAAAAGGGCGGATTAGAGCTCTGGGGTTTTTGGGGGGAGAGAGAGAAAGAGAGAGAGAGAGACCGTAGAGTGAAGAAAGTACACGCGACGAAAGCAAGGAGGAGAAGCGTAAGACTCTGGGGATTAGATGGGTTCCAGCCTTCCTGTAGGAACGACGGAATCGGATTGCTGCACTATTTTTTTTTTCTTTTGAATTTTTTATAAGCCAAAAAAAAAATTGTGTCAAATACGAAAATGTATCCCAACTGCAATGGATCGACCCAAAAGGGTAAATGATCCAGAATTTATAGCGGCCCAATTTTTTTTGGAACAATGAACACTGCCGTTAAATGGAGAAGCGTCACAAGTAAGTCGGATGCAACCCAAAACAAATACAGCCGAGATCGAAATCGGCCCACACACTATTTTCTGTGCTCAACGGTCGCCTACCCTAATTCTCTGCAACTCCTAGGATGGCAATGTTTTCTGTAACGAAAACCTTCCAGAATCAAAACGCATCCCAAAACGAAAGCTTTTAAATCAGCGCGCAACTTTCAGAGGCAGCCTCAACGGTCACTGCGCATGGCATCTCTATAGAAGGAAAGGAATCCTCCTTCTTAACCATTGTAGACTAAAATGGCGCCTACATCTATACGGAGGAAACAAACGATCCCCTCAGAGGGTGGGTATCCGTAGGCCTCTACTGCCACCTAAGGAAGGCGACAGAGGTCCACGACTATAAAAAGTCATGGAGACTCACTCCATAGGAACACTTCCTTACATACTCAAACTAGCAAAAGCTCACCAGTCCTCAAGTATACAATTACTCTTCCCTCTCTTCTATTACTAGTTCCCTGCGAACTCAGTACTCAAAAAGATCGCTCATTGCGAGTACTTTACGACCAAAGCCACTCTACACGAATACACCTCAAATCCTCATTCTCAAATCCCTCACCCAACATTTATCTTCGCATCTTCTACTTTTACCTTCTTATTTTTAGAAGGTCGATTACTGACTTAAGTATTGGAAGATAAATCGAAAAATGAGTCCCGCTGTTTTTCTCTGATTCCTCATCGTTTGTTGTAATGTGTAAGATCCCAAATGTGTGGGACGGTAAATGGAACACGAAGAGCAATTTGACCCGAATTTGTTAAAAATTTAGATCCAAAACGTATCATCGGCGCTATTTGTGGAAAGCGCTAACGAAAGGCTGATTAACTACTTCTTCAAAATCAGCATCAACTACCAATATGGTGAATACAATGACACAAGCTAGCATTCTCGCGAAAGAAGTCACCTCCCCCAACAACGACCACTCAGCTAGTAGTCGGGTTGGAGAACAACCTACTTCGATCTTCCTGACAATGACGAGCAGATGAAAAAAATGTCGCAAATGTTTCAAACGCTCTGCACGCGCCAAAACAAGCAGAAGCAGGCAGTTCACCCCTCCTCAACCCACAATCCAACCTCCTGGCAGAGAGGACAGAGAAAGAAGAAGTCAACAAAGAAGACCCCTAGGCCAGGCAACTCTCACATCCCTATGTCCTCCAACACCCAAAGCCATTTAAGGCTTAAGGGGTGATTGAGCCGTGGAAATCCCGAGGAGAGCCTTGAGAGAAGAAATCTCAGCTACTCCCGAGATGAGCAGAGACCTCTCGTACTGGAGGGAGCATCTCACGTCACCCGGCTAACGAATGGCAGCAGCTAACCGGCATCACTTTACACCACCGAACGCACAGAGTTGAGGACCTACCTCAACTCTAAAAGGTTTGCAACCTCCTCACGAGTGAAGGAGAAGGTTCAGAAGATTTGGAACCACGTGTTTAAAGATGAAAATAGCGAACACGCGGCCAATTTAAAAAGATCTCCATTCACTATGGAGAAACGAATGCAACCGCTGCCGCCAAAGTTCAAGATGCCAGCCCTAAAACCTTACGACGGGAGCACCGATCCTATGGATCATCTCGATCACTTCCACATCCTGCTAAGCTTCTAGGGCCTCGATGAGGCTTCCATGTACCAGTGCTTCCCACTCACTTTAAAGAGAGATGTTAGGATCTGGTTCCACCGGCTTTCGACGAATTCGATCTGGAGCTTCCGGGACCTCGCGAATAGTTTCCTGGCCCAATACGCCTTAAGTTGTTGTGAGGAGAGGCAACCGTGGCACCTCGCCCATATGAAGAAGAAGTCGGTTGAGAATTTGAGAAAGTTCCTGGGGCAGTTCACCGCATAAGCCCAGAGAAAACCAAAACTTACCGAAGAAGTGAAGCTCAGCAGCTTCATTTTCACACTGGGTCCAGGCGACTTCTTTAGGCACTTGGCCCATAATAACTCATAAACCTTCTGGGAAGCGGAATCAATTACCTGAGTCAACATAGTAGCTAAAAAAGCTAACGAGTCGAAGCATCTAGATCGGACCGACCAACCTTGTACTTTCCCAGTGGAGAGAAAGAGGAAGAATGGGGGCAGTGACACACCCCAAAGGAAGCTACCTAGAGCTGAGCCACCAACACGAAAGCAATTCGGGCCCATAAACCTAACTCTGCTGAATGATACCCGGGCCAATATCCTAGTGTAGATCTGGAAAGAAAAATTTATTAAGTGGACAAAACATATGAAGATCCTAGGGGGAGGAGATCCGTAGAAATATTACGACTTTTATCAATTTTTGGGTCACAGCACGGAAGATTGTCGGATACTGCAAAGGGAGATTGTGGTGCTAATTTGTTGAGGCCACCTCACTAAGTTCCTGAGGAACCCTGGCCAGAGTTTTGGTCCCTCGGGCGAGAACAAGACCGATCAACCTCAGCCGTAGAATCGGGTCACGACTGGGGGTGGTCAGCATGGTAACCACCAAGCCTCCCAGGGCACACCATACGGATTACCAAGAGAAGCTAGTTGGGCGCAAGAAGCAGAGGGTGGGGGAAGATGTTATTAGTTTTAGCGACAATGATATGACACATGTAATCTCTCCCTATATTAATCATCTAGTTGTATCTGCACTCGTTTTAGATGATACTCTTGACTACCAATTGAAATGAGTTTTCATTGATAATGAAAACTCGTTTCAATCTAGAGATTTTGCTCTACCTTGATGCATACTTTAAATTGGGACTCAAAAAGAATCAACTAACCGGCTAAAGGATCGCTATATGGGCTAAATAATGAGCCAGTGGCCATCCAATGGACGATATAGCTAGAGTTCACCAGGGCACATATCCCAGAACAGTGAGCCGCATGCTCACCTTCCTAATCGTCGACCTGCCCTTTTTATATAGTGCCATATTTCGCCAACCGTGCCTGGCACAGTTTGGGGCCTTTATGTCAATACTGCACTTAAAAATAAAATTTCAACAGCATATGGTATTGGCGAAGTATTGGGTGACCAAGTAATAGGAGACAAACATGTTACATGTCTCAGATAGCACCAAGTGGCAGCAAAAAGCAAGCAAAAGAGTTGGACCATCGAGATGAGGTGACCTTATAGCAGGCGCAGTTCGGCAAGGCCACTGACCTCATACCTTTGAATTCGAATTATTCGAAAAAGTGCATACAGATAAGGGGCTTGCTCATCGGACTCCTGCGTGATGAACTGATCAGTTTCTTAAGGCAAAATGTAGATGTCTTTATGTGGACGCCCGCCGACATGCCTGGGATTCCAATTGAAGTAATAGTCCACAAGTTAGGTTTCGATTCCAACTGCGAACTTATCAGGCAGAAATGGAGAAACCACTCCATCGAGAAGTTTATAGCCATCCGGTAGGAGGTGAAGAAGCTGTTGGACGCTGAGTACATCAGGGACGTCCTATATCCGAACTGACTCTTTAACGTTGTCCTGGGCAAGAACAGTAACAGGAAGTGGTGGACGTGCGTCGATTTTACTGAAGTCAACAAAGCCTACCGAAAGGATAGCTTCCCATTACTTAGGATCAACTTACTGGTAAACTCAACTTCTGGATATGAGCTGCTGAGTTTTATGGACGTGTACTCAGCCTATAACCCGATCTAGATGAGCCCAAAGGATGATGAGTACACCTCGTTTATAATTGATCAATGGACTTATTGTCATGAGGTCATACCTTTCGATCTGAACGCATACGAAACCTACCAAAGGCTCGTGAACAAAATATTCAAGAAGCAGATCGATCACAATATGGAAATATATGTAGACGACATGCTTGTTAAGAGTAAGACCACCAACGACCATATTCATGATCTAGCTAAAGATTTCAAAGTACTCCGTGCACACCAGAGTTCTTAGGTTTTGTCGTCTCTCGATGATAGATTGGGGTAAACCCGGATAAGATTAAGGCACTCACAGACATGACTTTACCATGAAGTGTCAAGGATGTCTAGAGGTTGACTGGGAGATTGGTAGTGCTCTTCCGTTTCTTGGTCAAGTCTGTTGACAAGTACATTCTATTCTTCAAGGTTTTGAGGGGAATGAAGGCGAATGAATTCCAGTCGACGGCAGAATGCCAAGCGGCCTTCGACAAACTAAAGTAGTACCTGGCCAGTCCACCACTGCTAATGTCACTAAAAGAAGGGGAGGAGTTGTATCTCTACTTGACAGTATTAGAAGCGGTCTTGAGCTCCGTCTTGATACGGCAAGATTCCGACGCGTAACGACTAGTCTACTATATGAGCAAAACATTGACCGACGCTGAGACTTGCTACCGACACGCCAAGAAGCTCGCCTTGGCGTTCATCTTCTTAGCTAGGAAGTTAAAGCCCTATTTCCAGGCTCATCAAATAGTCGTTCTAACGAACCAACCGTTGAAGGGCATTCTTCAAAAGCCTGATGTCTCGAAACGACTAGTCAAGTGAGCTATCGAGTCGGGAGAGTTTAACATTGAGTTCCAGCCTAGGCCGATCATCAAAGGGCAGGCACTGGCCGACTTCATCGTCGAAATTACAACCCCAATCATCGATGCACGCTGCACTCACAACACGAATCATCACTTTGAAGTGCCGGATTGGGTCCTTAATGTGGACGGCTCGTCAACCAACTCAGGCAACGGGCTGGAATGGTCCTAAGGACCCCGGACGGGTTCGAAGTGAAATACTCACTAAAACTCGATTTTTCGGCCACCAATAATGTCGTTGAGAATGAAGCCTTGTGGGTAGGATTGCGACTCGATAAGGAGTGCAAACTAAGCGCTTGACTATCTACAATGACTCTGAACTAGTCGTCAACCAGATTTATAAATGTTTTGAAGCGTGCAATCCTCTCTTGGCCAAATATTTGGCTAAGGTAAAGAGTGTGATCCAGAGGTTCGACATGTTCGACTTGGTCCACGTTCCTAGAATTGAAAATTAGAAAGTCGACAAACTTACAAGGGCGACGGCGGTCGAAAATCTGGAGTAGTACTCGAAGGATGTGCAAGAAGTCTTGAGCACTCCCAACGTAGAAGAACCGGAAGCGATGTAGGTCTCCGATGACGAGAACTAGATGTCACTCTATTGGAGGTACCTCGCAGACGATTCTCTGCTGGAGAACCCGGACGAAAAAGCCAAACATATAAAAAAGACAGCCAGTTGGTACACTATAGTTGACGGAAAACTATATCATCGAGGATACTCGACTACATACCTCCAATGTCTTACTTCTGAGGAGGCTGACTACTTATTGAGTGAAGCCCACCTCGGGAATTATGGGTCACATATTGGCGGCAAGAACCTTACTTTCGAGGTAATGTGCCAAGGGTACTACTGGCCAATAATGAAGAGAGACGCTTTGGACTTCATGAAGAGATGCGGGAATTGCTAATTTCATAGAAATATTCACCAGAAACAACCCACAGAGTTGAAAACCCTCTAGGCACCTTGGCTGTTTGCGCAATGGGGGCTTGATATTCTCAGCCATTTTCTATTGCGACCGGTCAAATGAAGTTCATTATCGCGGGCATTGACTACTTCACCAAGTAGGTCAAGCTCGCCCCACTGGCCAAGATCATTGAGTATAACGTCACCGAATTCGTCCTGCAAAGCATAGTCAACAAATTTGGTCTTCCTGAGGCCACCGTGACCAACAACAAAACCCAATTTACAAGAAAAAACTTCACCAAGTATTGCACCAATTTAGACATTAGATTGTTTCATATTTTGATAGCATACCTCCAAGCGAACAGATAGGTGGAGGTCACAAACTGAACGCTATTGCACTATCTAAAAACCAAACTGGAGGACGTAGGAAGCTCTGGGTTGACGAACTGCCCTCTGTGTTATGGTCATACCGGTCAACTCTCAAAGAATCAATGCTTGAGATGCCTTTCAGTCCCAGCTATGGGATTGAGGATGTGATCTTGGTAGAGATCGAGCTCACAAGTCTCTAGGTCAAAGCATTCTACCCGCTAGATAAATCCTAGAAGATTAGGAATCATCTAAACCTGCTAGAGGAAATTCAGGATGTGGTTAGAATGCACACGGCTGCCTACCAACAGCGAATCGTCCGTTATTACAACAAGAAAGTAAAAGCATGATAATTTAAAATTTGAGACATCGTCTTGCGAAGCATTGAGGCCACGAGTAAGACAGCCAATAGGAACAAGCTCTCCCCTAATTGGGAAGACCCATTCTTTGTCTCAACCGTTCTGCGAAACGGAACATGCAGGCTTTGGAACTAGAACGGCAAACTAGTTCCACGGACATGGAATGCTTTCCACCTAAAGTTTTATTTTCAATGAGAGGTCACACTAGGTCCAGGTAGGTCATATGTATGATCCAAAGTGTGCTTGTAAAAACATCCGAATGTTAATAAAATGTTTTTCCTTTTTTACATGTTATTATGTTTCTGCTCTTTCTCTTTTCCCCATATGAATACTTGCTTGTAAGTTGTATAAAAACAAATAACCTAGACTGCCCCTAAATCAAACAGGCTTTCACTCGCTTATGCCTAAACTTTAGTCCCATACTAAGCGGCCCATAAGCGGTCAAATTAAATCTTGATCCTATACCAAGCAGCCTGTAAGCAGTCGAAATAAACCTTAGTCCTATATCAAGCGGCCCGTAAGTGGTCAAATTAAACCTTGATTCCATTCCAAGCGTACCACTCGTGGTTTATCACAAAACCTTATGGGGCTTACACGGCATGCGTGTAGCGACCTCCTCTTGCAGAAGATAGTGCAATCAGTCTATAATGGTTAATAAATCGGGACAAAATGTGAGAGAACACATGCTTCAATAGAAGGCAGGATGCCTGGAATAATAACCTGAGCACCACAACTTGATACAAAAACACGATCCAGCTAATAAAGAGTATACTCATATACAAGAAATTTATACAACGCCTTGTGTGGCAAAAAGATGCTAATGAACCCTTAAGGGAATTCGAGGGCACCACATGTACAAGGAATTATTACGACTAGTCCTGATAGCTGTCTGAAGATGAAGGGTCCCTTGGGGGATGTGGCGTAGACCTCCAGCCTCGACAAATCGAATATCCAATTAACTTTGATCGATGAGAGGCGCCGGCATTCCTCGAGTCCAGAAAGTTGACTGGAAAATGGGGATCCTCCAGGGAAACTATTTGTCGACTAAAGTCAATCCCAACTTGAAACCGCTCATCTAAGGCAGGAGCCACCTCTTCGGGGCAAAACCTTTTCCTCAACTCGCCTTCGAGAATTGCGATTTTCTCTATAGCTTGAGCATGAGCACCCGATACCACTTGCAGCCTGGGTTCAAACTCCGACAGGGCCTGGTCAAGATAGTTGGCTCATGTCTGACTCTGCAGCGCGTCCCCAACCGTTGCATTAATGCGACGCTCCATATCTTCTGCCATGAGATCGGCCCGAGCCTACATCATACGGGCAATCTTGTCTCCCTACGAAGATAGAAACTCGTCCAACTTTCGAGACCTCTTTGCTGGCTAGAAAAGTGGAAAAAGGAGTTAGCAAAGGGAAATTGCAAATGGTCAACTGTGCCTCTATGCGACTAGGCAGACATACCTGACGAGAGGGGCTAGCAAACCCATGAAGTGGGGTTGTCCTTGAGACACTCAGGGGATCTAGACGTGGAAGGTCTGGATGATTTCATTCGTCGTCTGCAACCACATTAGTGGAGTCTCCATCACTGCTCTCGAATCTTGTCCTCTCGTCACTACTCTCCCTTTTAGAAGAGGATTCTGGTGTAGGAGGAGAGGACGCCTCCCTCACAAAGCAAAGAAACGTTGGAATATTAATCATATCCTCTTCGGCCATGATGAAGGAAGAGAAACTATGGAGCAAAGCAATGAAGCGAATAGCAAGAGACGCCACAATTATATGGGTGAAATTTCCTGCCAAAAACGGCATCGCACGGAGCTTGAAGGGTCACCTCGCTTTTGTGTAAGGCGACATGTGTCTTTACCCAATTAAACTCGCCTACATTATGTGGGGATAGACTTTGCATCGTGTCATTAAGCCGTCAGTCTACAATGGTTAATGTTTGGAGATGACCGGCAAAACCATGAATGCCCAACAAGTTGGCCGACTTTCTAGCACAAAGTAAATAGAGGGGAAAAAAGAGGAAAACTGGGAAAAGGCAAAGAAATTGATACGTTGATTGAACAAAATTTTTTCCATTAATAAGGCTTAGTATACTACAGCAATTAAATGAAAAAACAAAATACAAAAGTCCAAACTAAGTCACAGCTCCACTAGGAGGGTGAGGCTCCCCTCCGGCCAAGGAGTAATCCACCAAGTCCTTGCGCTCCATAGCCGCGCTGTTTAGTGGGCCGAGAACACCAACTGAGAAGCTGGGTGACACTAAGGAGACAATCCGCCTGCAGAGGTTGACACCTTCCCGAATTTTGGTCTTTAGCAGCAGGCTCACATCCTCCAGACTAAGGCGTATTGACATCTCTGCTTCAAGCGTGGCGACCTTCACTAGAAGTTTGCCAGCTTGCCGCTCAACCCTGGTGGCCCGAGCTTCCAAGCTCCTCAATCTCCCTCTCAACTCTACTAACTTAGACTTGAGGGTAGAATTCTCCTCCCGATCTCTTTGGGCTTGGGCGGCATTCTCTTCCCTATCTCATTGGGCCTAGGTGACAATGGCGTCCAAACGACTCAAGAGCTCCGTCAGCCGAAAACTTTCCTCCTCCCTTTCAACAATCATTTCACCCCACTGGCACAAGCCCTTTGCTACTGCGCTAAGTATTCTCTGGTCTTGCAATTCCAACAAAGCAAGGAAAAAGATAAGTCAGACCAAGCCAGTGGAATTAAGAGAAAGAAGAAGCTTCCCTAAAAAGTTTACCTCGAGAACTTGCGCCTTTTCTTCTTTCTCGCCGGTCTCGGCAACCTTGGGCTCTTCTGTTGGAGGTCCTTTGATGGGCCAACCAGGAGACTAAGTATGGTGGCCACATGAGCCAACTCTCTAGTAATCACGGCTCCTGATACAATTTCGGCTACACCAGAAGGAACCTCCATTGGAGTGGCTTCCACGTCTCCCGTCGCTGCGGGAAGTAGAGCAACAGTGAGACTGACTTCACTAGCCTCCATTGGCTCTGCAGGCTGCTCAATAGTTGGCTTCTCCTGCCCTCTTGCATCAGGCATCAACTCCATCGGCATGGCTGGCACCACAAAATCGCCTGGCGATGGTGGCTCGACGCCAACTTCTCCTGTGGCAGCTCCCTCAATAACTCCCAAATCCAAAAAGCTAGTGGGAGTCTCTGCCACAGAATGCTCGCCAACACCAGCTAGTCATCCAACCATATGATAATCTGGCTCGGTGGAAGATGAGGAAGAAGGCAAAACTAGTACTGCTTGCTTCTTTCTGGGGTTGGGAGGAGGTTCGCCAATGACAAGAGCCCTGGCCTTCCTCTTAGGCTGCGATGACGTCGACAATGGACCTTTGAGCTTTTGGACAGGTGAAGGAGGACCCCAATGAGCTCTCCTGGCCTCCTCCTGGGATACTAGGTTGTCACTCCTAAACTCGTAAAGGTGCTCCCGCACCAACTGCAGTAGAGGCTCCACGGCATCCACCTTTGCTTTAGAGGGCTTCCTAGTGAAGACTGGAATGTTGCCCTATTCTTCAGACAAAGGCCAATTATCAAATACCAGTACAAAAAAGAACCGGTCATTCCAATTTTTGATTGACTCGTAAATAGCACCACTAATGCGCAGCTCCCTAGAAGAGAGCGAAATCCAATCTCTACTCTGGGTAAATCGAAAAATAATCTTCACGGCCTCCACGGATGGTAGCAACGAATGATGGCAAAGAAAGATGAAAAGCGAGCAAAGATAGCGCAGAGCATTTGCATGGAGCCGAGCAATGGGGACACGAAATGCCGTGAAGTGTAGAGTAGCTCCTCGGGGATCTGAAGACGAAGCCACTGTGCAGGTGAGCCTCATATACAGCAATATGACCTTCAAGAGGGGAGCAAGCCCTATCCAGCCTTCCAGGTACTGAGAACATGATGGAGGTCGGGATGTTATATTGCACACAGAGTGCCTTAACATTGTCGTAGTCAAGAATGGAGGAAATTTCGTTAACAGCGGGCACCATGAAAGCAGAACAGAGAGGAAGAAGAAGACTCGAGGAGTTGTGATGCGAAGAAGAAAAGAGTAGGATGACTTGAACTGCCTTGTAATTTTTATAAGGATCGCGCCATCAAAGTGAAGCAGCGTGTTGAAAAGGCACAACAATCATAACGGACACGTGTCGATTCCGGAGAGGACGTAGTCAAGTCGTATCATTTGGCGCATTAATTGCCGGGATTACAACCATCCTACGTGATGACATGTGGCGAAAAGCAACAAGTTGCTCAGAGAGGTGGGAGTCCCCAAATGGCCATGCAACTCTTCGATTGCTCAGGCGGCGGCATAATAAAATAATGCATCAAAGGCAACCCCCATGTTCTCCGGATTCGAGCATTACGATCAATGAAATTGGTCAACATCTATCTCCGCTCAGTTCTCCAGATTCAAGCGTTACGGCCAATGAATCTGAACCACATTCGCTTCCACTCCATTCTCCAAATTTAACCGTTATGATCAACGAATCTGGTCAACATTCACTTCCACTCCGTTCTCTGGATTCAAGCGTCACGATGAACAAATCCGGTCAACATTTGCTTCCGCTTTGTTCTCCGGATTCAAGTGTCACAGTCAACGAATCCGGTCAACATTCACCCCTGCTACGTTCTCCGGATTCAAGTGTTACGGTCAACGAATCCAGTCAACATTTTCCTTTGTTCCGTTCTCCAGATTCAAGTGTTACGATCAATGAATCCGGTCAACATTTTTCTCCACTTTGTTCTCCGAATTCAAGCGTTATGGTCAACAAATTCGGACAGCGAACATTCCAACTCCGACTAGTTTTTTGGAATCAAGCGATATGGTCAACGAATTTGGTCAATCTCCATTCCGGAGTGCAAAATAAAAAATAGCAAAATATGCATTGTTACGGAAGATAAAAATAAAAAATAACTGTAAGTTTTCTCATTAAGTTCCTTTTTACAAGTTACATGGCCAACAAAGGCCAATACATGACAGTTGAGACGGAAAGAGAAAGAGAGATACATGTGGTGGCTGCAACCCTCGAAAAGGTTGTCTAGATTTGAATATGGGAAGATTTAAATATGGATTCAAGTCTCGATAACTACCACCCTTAAGAAAAGGGGTGACCAAAGCAACATCCTGCACGAAAAGGAGTGACCAAAGTAGTTTAAGCTTCATGACTTGAAACAATAGTGCCAGAGAGTAAGAATAGTCTAAACTCCAAACCAGTAGCTGAGGCGACAAGCTTCCCAGCGAAGTCGAGCTCCCGTGCCATCCCACAAGGCAACGAGGAAGGCAATGCTGAGGAACATCAAAAGCCCCTAATTTATAGCGTGCGGGAAACTAGGCGGAAGCACTAAATGCCTAAAAGATAACAGCACTAGCGATTCTGCAGAGAATTAAAAACTAGGGAAACCATTCTAAGAACAGTGAAAAAGGAGAATTTGGGACAGACTGAGAAAATAATATGGCCAGTCACATCCTATCATAAACATGTTGGAGGTTGAAAATCCAGATCACTCGCATGGGGGGCTAATGATGGGGAGGGCTATAGTGGGCTAGCCTAAAAGGATAAGTAGCTCAGAATCTGTAGCAACCCGATTTTTTTTGGGACGGTTAACGCTGCCGTTGATCGGAGAAGTGTCTCAAGTAGGCCGGACACAGCCGAAAATGAACGTGGCCCAAATCGAAATCGGCCCACGCACTCTTTCCTGTACTCAAAGGTCGTCTGCCCTAATTCTCCGTGACTCCCAAGATGGCAATCTTTTCTGTAATGAAAATCTCCTAAAATTAGAACACATCTCGAAATGAAGGCTCTCAAATTAGCGTGTGATCATAGAGGCAGCCTCAATGGTCACTACGCGGGGCACCTCCACAAAAGGAAAGGATTCATCCTTCATGATCGTTACAACCCAGAATGGTGCCTGCATCCACACGAGGGAAGGAAACAATCTTCTCAGAGGGTGGACATCTCATCTCGCCACCTAAGGAAAGCGGCAGAGGTTCATGGTTATAAAAGGCCATGGAGACTTACTCTATAAGCACGCTTTCTTGCATACTCAAATTAGCAAAAGCTTTCCAGTTCTCAAGTATCTAATTACTCTTCTCTCTCTTCTACTACTAGTTCCTTGCGAACTCAGTATTTAGAAAGGTCACTCATTGCGAGCACTCTATGACCAAAGTCAATTTCCACGAGTGCACCTCAAATCCTCATTTTCAAATCCCTCACCCAACATTTATCTTTGCATCCTCTACTTTTACCTTCTTATTCTTAGAAAATCGATTACTGCTTTGAGCGTCGAAAAATAAATTAGAGAGTGAGTCTTGCCGTTTTCTTCTAATTCCTCGTCGTTTCTTGTGGTGTGTAAGACGGTAATCGGAACCTGAATAGCAGTTCAACTCGAATCCGTTTAAAGTTTGGATTCAGGATGCATCATATATAATATAATTTTTTCTTCTTAAATTTATGTTTCTTCTTTACTGCTAATGTTCTACCATATAAAAGTCTTAGAATATGTTCAGTTTGAATTTCAAAATAATAATATTTTTTCCGTCGCATACAACCTGCCATATAATTCAAAATATTAATAATTCAATATTTCTTTTAAAATTAGTCAGAAATATATAGAATAAGAAATTTTATTATTTTCCTCACTACAGACTCTTTCATGAAATTCATTGACCTTTAAAAATAGTAAAGTTATTATTAAAAAGTGGTATTTTAGTTTTTTGAATTTTATCTTCAGTTTGTTTTTTTTAGTTCCCATTGCAGTACCAAGTGTATCATCTTATGTAAGCAATACAAAACTCTGAAATTAATATTTCCCTTAAATCATTTGCTACACTCTTTTGTTTTTCTAAGTTACAGTAAATATAGAATAATTTTTTTTTTTTTTTTTACAGAATTTAATATTCACATGACTCCAAATATTATCACTTTGAACCAATTTTTTTATATAGAATAAATTTAATAATTAAATTAAATTAAATATTTAAATTTTAAATATACTTTCAATATTTTTATATTTAAATTTTATCTCTGAGATATGAGATTCTTTCAGTCCACCGGTCATGATCAGTTAATCTAAGCCTAATAGCTTTCATTGCTAGTAAAGAACGACTTTGTTTAAGAAGATCTACGGGATGAATTATACATGTGTTGGCCTGATTCTTGTTACACATATTTGAATAGTCTTTAGATAGTTACAATATTAGGAGTTCGTTGGCTAAGTTCTATGATAATTGAACCACTAATCTAAAACGTAACCCTTCTCATGTTATTCTAAGTTTGTCCAATTTAATGGTCAACATTGATAACTGAACATGACTTTTGTATCATTATGTGGGTCTTAAAAATTACATCATATATGATCGACAATTTTACAGTTAAATATGTGTAAAAATTCATCAAGAAAAACAGTCAAAAATAAACATTTGTCTCCTTTTATCCGGGCAACTTTCATCCATTTTGACTTTTAATTATGTGGAAGGCTTTTTACAAGAAGTGACACTATTTGATGGTTTAAAGAATAAGTATAATTTGACGGTTTAAAGAATAAGTATAATTTGACGGTTTAAAGAATATTTTTATATAAACATTTTGATAAATATAATTGCTCAGGTAAATGTTGGGGTTCGACACTCGGATTCACCCGATCCGGTAGCAGCGAAATATCCGAACCCCCTGTCATCGTTAGCCACCGTTTAGTAGGAATAAGGAATACAAGAGATGCACAGTATTTGTTACGTGAAAAATCCTTCACAAACCGAAAAAAAAATCATGGGACACAAAATTCACAAATAGATCCACTATGTAAAATGGTTACACAAACCCAGAGACAAAACATAAGTAACCACCATGACTACACAAGCCTTAGAGGTGAAAATTGAAGAATAGAGTATGAGAATATAAAGTCTCACTCTTTGTGTTTCACTCACTGCTCTCTTTCTTCTCTATCTTTCTCTCATCATTAGGGTGCTCTCTATTCTCACATTTTACAAGTGTAGTGAAACGGCGACCGCCGTTGCACCTCGCACACATGCAGCCGGCTACATAAGCCCCGACGAATGCTCGCTCATGGTAATTTCTTTATCATCCATGGTCACTCCCATGGCGCCTTGTGCGCACCGAGCACAGCATGCCTAGCATACATATATATAATGATTTGCTCGGAAACCTTCAACTAATAGGCATGTTGCGTGTGGATAAACACCTGCCACCTACTTTGCAACCTGCCAACAATTTTGCTTACCAACTCTACAATCCTACCACTTGCACAGACGGTGTACACAGATTGCAGGTCTGCCACCTCCTCTGCAGAGCCAACTATCCACAACTTGCTGCCAGCTATCCACGACATCCTCAGTCGTTGCTACAGTCAAGTTCCCGGACCATCTGTGTCCTTTAGCCATCACAAGAGTCCTCTGGCGTTTCTTGATCTCCAGGCAGTGACAATGACCTTGGACATCCCATGTCCTCGGTTGTCACCGTGCACAGCCCATATCTCCAGATGCTACTGTGCTCTCAACCATGTCCGCGGGTGATTCCATGCCAGTGTCATCAACTGATAAATTCTTCTGTCTCAACCGGTCAACTTGTTGACCGGTAATCTCTCCTGAAAGGCTCTCCAACATTTTCTATTTCGAAAATCCTCACCATATTTCCTTTACAGCCTTATCTGGTCAACCTTCCTGTTGACCGTCTTCTGTTGCCTGTCTGCCATCCAGTAGTACTCCTGCAGCCCTCAGACGGTCAACCTTCTGTTGACCGGAATTTACAGTTGGCCATCCACCGGTCAATCTTCATTGACTGTCCATTGTTCTCCTTCGGTCAACGGAGACGTTGACCGGAATCAATTCTCTAGATTTATTCTCCACAAATCCTCCGATGACAAATCAATTTGTTAGGTTACTCATAAGGGAGTGATTAGATCCAATAAATTTATCTTGCTTGGACTACTTATAAATCTAGAGATCATACTAATGGCTTGGACAATATTTAGCATTGCGTTTGTGAAATAAATTAGTAATCTGGCCAAGCTTCTATACTTATTGACATCGACTTTCTTTGCATCATTATTTAGCTTCAATTTATTGTTTAATCCCATTGGGTTATCATTGGTTTGCAACTTTCTATGTCAAATTTTTTTATTAAATAATTTATATACTTTTTTTAAGAGATAAAAATTTTACCTTTTATTTATTTAACTAAAATTTTTCAAAATTACTTCAGAAGACCTAAATCTGTCATTTCAAACTCTTGCATCATAGCCTGCTTGAAGTTCATCATCATAAAGAAGTTTGTACTTGTCAAATAAAGTCATCAGCATAGAAGCAAACAATTATAAATTTTTCATATCTATCATTTTTTACGTATAAAAATGGTTCATTTTGACTTTAAAATAATTCCTAATGCTAAAAATAACGATCTATTTTATTGTTTCATGCTCTTAGAGCTTGTTTTAATCCACAAAGTATTTTTTGAAATCGATACACTTTATTTTTTTACCATCTCTTTTGAAAACCTCAAGGTAGCTGAACTTAAACCTCTTCTTTAAGGTCTCCATTTAGAAAGGTAGATTCTATATCAAGTTAGAACATCTTTAAATCAAGTGGGGTTATAATAGATAAAATAATTTTAACGGTCTTCGTTCGAACGATAAGACAAATGTTTAAATGAAGCCTATTCTCAATTGTTGAGAATATCCTTTCATCACAAAACTATTTTTGTGCTTTTAAATATTTCCATAATCATTGTATTTTATTTTGTAAATCCATTTCAAGCCAATTGCTTTTTTCTCTGGGAATGTCTACTAATTCTCATGTCTAATTTTTCTGTATACCTGCTAATTCATCAATCATTACTTTTCTCCATATTTCTGTTTTGGATGCTTCTTCAAAGCTTTGAGGTTTTCCTATAAAAAATGCCACATTGCATCTTTTCATATCGATCTGTTAGGGATCAGAAACCACGTGGAGGATGTGTCTCTATTTTAGATTTAAAGTCTGATACTGAACTTCTTAGATCAGCTGCATCAGCTTTATCTAAAGCTTTTATAGAAACAGTTGAAATTAGCTGTCCAGCTTTAAAAACAGGACTTTGTGAAGCAGAAGGAGGTTGAAGGAAGCTGGGAATGAGAGATGTAGGCTGTAATTCAATGAAATATTGGGAAATATCAACTTCCCATTTCCAGGTTGCTCTCTCATCAAAAATTACATCCCGGGACAATAAAAACTTTTTCATAACGGATTAAAAAGATGATACCCCTTTAATTCATCACTGTAACCAATGAAAATAAATTTTTCTCCTTTTTTATCAAACTTTCCTTGGTGTTGGGACTGAAGTAGATCAAAAGTGATACAACTAAAATTTTAAAATGACTTACCGTTGGTTTTCAGTTGTGCTATACTTTAAAAGGAGTTTTATCTCAGACAGTTTTGGTTGAAGATCAATTAAGAATGTAAACAGATGTGTTAACAACTTCATCCAACAGAAAGTTTGGAAGATCTCTGTCTTTGAGCATACTCCTTGCCCTTTCAACTATTGTCCGATTTTTTTTCTATCTACAATGCCATTTTGTTGATGACAATAATTGACAGTAAATTATCTTTAGATGCCTTTCTCTTTGCAATAATCAAGAAATGGCTTGTAAATAAACTCTCCGTTGCGATCAGTCTTAAGAATTATCAGTTTATACTCACTTTATCTTTTTACAAGAGTTTAAAAATACAGAAAGATGTAAAAGGCTTCTGTTTTTTGTGAAAGAAAATAAACCCAAATCATTTTAGTAAAATTATTAATAAACAGTAAAAACATCTGAGTTGGACTACATACATAGGCATGAACTATTTCAAGTGGAGTATTGGCATGCCGGGTTGATTTTGAAAAAAAATTCATGTGCATTTTTTATAGGCACGTCATTCATAAATAAAATATTCTATTTTTATTGGCAGTAAATCAACTACTAAATGTTTTTATTACAAAAAATTTAACTCCTTGCCGTGAAAATGATAGAATCGAAGATGCCGAAGAAAGGAATCATTTGTCAACTCACTTTGAAGAGTAAAGTTTGGAAGCTTTTGCATATGAATGGAAAATAATTTGTTTAGGCTCATTTTGAAAGTGACGACCAATTGATTCTTCTTGCTATTTGCAATAGAGCACTCATCATTTTGGAAAAATAATTTATAGCTTTTTTTTTTATTTTGTAAGTTGACTGATACTTAATAGATTTTAAGTGATGATGGAAGAATAGAAGACATTAGAAATTTGAACAATTTTACCTTCCTTATTGAAAATGGAGACGACTCACTTCCTCTAATGTCAACTTGCGTTCCGTCACTATGTTTGACTTTATATGAAAAAGACTTATCAAACTCTTGAAAGATTTGCTTTTCGCCAGTCAAGTGGTTACTTCAACCATTATCGAGATATTAGAAACAACTAGTATTGTGTAGAGATGTATTGTCAGTGAAGAATAGTTGTTCTTCGTTGCCGTCGGTCGTGAAATTTATGGTATCTGCTTGTTCAGAGGATATTTTACCTTTATCTTTGTATTAGCTATTGTTCTTTGAATCATTAGATATTTTGCATCGAAAGCACTTGAAGAAGCAATCTTGCGCCGTATGTTTGCATTTCTTGCAAATCAAACATCCCTGAGTCGAGGAGTTAGGGTTTTAAAAGCAAACATTTGCGCCTCCTTTGCCTTTGCTTCTATCTCGTGCTTTTTTTGTATTTTGTTGAAAATGTTTTCGTGCAGACGAGTCGAATCACTGCGCATCGCCGCCATCATTTTCGCTAGATTTGTGCTTCGTTTGAGAGAGAGAGAAGTTCAAAAGAATAAGCATTGTTTGGAATGCATTTTCCACCGTTGGCAGTGGATATTTATCAATGCGGTGTTGATAGGCTTCAAGCGAGCCCATGAGCTCATGAACAACGAGTTGAGGTAAGTTTTTGATCTCTTCAACGATGGCAACAACATGCTTAAATTTTTGAGGGAGGATTCTCCAAATTTTTTCAATAATTTTTTAGGAACAGAATCTCTACCATTTTTAGTAAAATTAATAATTTCTATTACTTTAGAGAATAATTCTCCAAATGTTTCATCCAAATATTATTAAACTTTTTCTATAAATTTTGTAATTTGAAGAAAATTGTTCTCCTGGGTCTTTAAATTCAGTTTTGAGCACTGCCTATGCTTTTTTGGCTATTTTAATCTCAAAAATTCTAGGATATATAAATTTGCTCACGTATTGTTAAATTCTTTTTAAGGCTGTGGCATTCAATTTACATCTTGTTTATAGTTATTTTCTATCTCAGCGGTTCATGTTATACTGCTCCCAGCGAGCGACTATTCTTTGCATCCAAATTCAACAATATCCCACAATTCTTGTGAGAGAAAAATGGTTTCAATTTGTGAGCTCTAATAATTATAAATCTCTATCAAAAATTGGAATATGACTCGGAATACATTGAAAAAATATGTTAGTATTTAAAGTATTGTCCCCGATGCTAAATTTGTGAGGGATAGAAGTCTAATAATTGTGAGATTATTATTTTGGCTTGTATTTTTTTTTTTATCACATTACAATTTATAAAAATAGAAAAGGAAACTGGAAGTATATCATAATAATGACAATAAATTAAAAGATAACACACTAATTGCCTGAACTATCTTTACCCCACTTATCTTCATAATTAAAGACTTTTAGATTATTCATAATAATAATTATAAATTACTTTTTTTTAACACAAACTAGTCATTAATATTAATTACAACATACTTTTTTTTAACAAAAACTACTCATTAATTATAAATTACTTTTTCAATGGTCTGTAGCAACTGTTCATCCTCAAGAATTGGTTAAGTAGGTTTTTAGCTAATTGGTAGCTCATTTGTTTAACATTCAATATATATAATGCTGTCGTATTTTATTGATGAAGCAACTAATAAATTGCCTTCGGATTGGAACAATAGTGAACTATCAAAATTAAGTTATACTTCGGGTGATGACTGCTTGTTCGTAACTACCATTTCTATCATGAACTAGCTAAAGTCTAAAATATTTTCGGTTACAGTAGATCTATTCATTTATAATTTGAATTATATGTAACATTGGATTTCATATGTGAATTTCTTGAGTTTTGGGCTAATGGGTCAGCACTTAATAGTACCAAACAAGCGTCGAGTTAGGTTTCGAATAATAATGGCATTTCGTGAGTTTTATTTAATAGTAATAAAATATGGTATATTTTATCTATTTATTGCCTTAAAATTGGGATTAGTAAACTAGTAGGTTCATTAATAATTTGGTAAATACTTACAAGTTGACATACAAGTAGGTGCTCACATGTCAAAGGACCCAAGTAAATTTCAATCCAAACTTAGATGTGGTGTCTCGGTGATTTTATTTTAGGGATCGTATTAGTTTAGAGAGCGGTGGTGGGCCCATTGAAGTGCTATGAGCCAGATATTTAGTATATTCATGGATCTTTATCGTTCTTCTCGATGATATTTTTTGCGTTGAATTGACTACATGAGTATAGACCTTATCTATATCAAATAACTCTTTTATCATTTTACGTTGTGAAATTCCTTTGTGTGATACTTGATTGTGTGGATATATTCTTGGCTTCTTATGATTATGATAAAGAAAATTATATGAAAATATTACAAATTTAATAAATAAAAAATTTATGAAATTTTAATATGGTCAATAGTTGTTTGATTTCAATTTTCGTATCATGATAGTTATAAAGTATATTGGTTAATAAGAAGGGATATTTATAACCGTGTAATTATTACACAGTATGATATCTAAAACATCACGATGGATGATGCAAAATACAACTTTCTATGGAGGACTCGTGAGGCCAAAAACAATCACCGATCAATGCTTGCAAACATCAGGATACTCGTGTCAAGAATCAAGCTAGGGCGACAGTGAAATAAGTTGATCATCGATGCACAATGGTAGAATAATATCCAATGAGACTTTTATAATTTCTCATTATTAATAATATGTTTTGAGATTAATTTAGTGACATTTATGATATTAAAATTTCATAAAATCTATGAATATTTAAATTCACTGAAATTTATAATAGATTTAAATTTAGTGAAATCCATGAAACTCCGTTTGAACTGATATTCAAATTTAGGAAACTTGTCATAGACCAGTCTTATTGCCCCATTGTGCCCATTTTATTAAAAATACTTGGCTATGAAACTATCGAAGCAAATATTCTTAGGTCATGTAAGTGCACTACTTGGTGATCCGACCATGTTCTCTCGTCAAACACTGTCCAATGTAATTTGTTGTCAAGGGAATAACTTGGTTTAGTTTTTTCCAAATCTGTTCTAATGATTTCTTTGTTAGTTTGTCAGCCTAATTGGTTTTAAAAAATAAAACCGAGGTTCTTATTAAAAAAGAAATATTAAAACAAAGAATAGAGTCATTAAATGCCTGAGAGAATCTCAAAAAATATTTGATGTACCGAAATTATTATCACAAAAAAAGAGTGATATTTTGAACGCATCTTCCTTCAATATTTGGATGATCCGAGGAGCAAGAGGAGCAAACAAATAAGAAGAGCAAAATAGACGAAGCACTTCAATATATTTTTGAGAACATGCACTGGATGAAAGAATTTCGCAAAAGCTCCTTCCCCCCTCAAATTTTCCATTCAAGTAATACACCTCTCTATTTCGTTATGCCAAAGACATGCTCAAGAAATGAGGAACATCTCTGAATTCAAAAAAGGGGGAAACATTCCGTCTGGCATAACAGAAAATAACAATAAAGATAGAGGAGAGGTTTTACCAACAGTCCTAGGCTTCAATTTCCATGGCAATACCTGAGGGAGATATTGGGACAAACCGGGAGGACGGGGGCAGGACAAACTTGAGTTTTGGTCCGTATATATTCTACAAAATGTAGCTGCCAACATTAGCCTTTCTTGAAGCAATTCCCAGTACAAAAATAAGGCCAATATTCATTGACAATGATTGGCTGCTACAATTACGGGCAACCACGAACAACGAGTACGCTACGCCCTATCATCATGGTTCATTAATTTAATACTTGGGTCAAGACAACTACGTCTTCAATGGGCCATAACCAAATCATTTTTCAAAGGGGGTATAACCAGCGTAAAGTGATAGATCAAATATCAAATTAACCTTGGAAATTTTCAATTCCCAAATTTATTAGCAAGTTCAGCAATCGCAGTAAATTGCTTCACTGAACGATGAATTGCTAGGCCTAGTGAAGCATAGCTCTTAACATACCACCACCTTATATTTAGGTTTAAACAGAAAACAATAAAAAATTGTTCATCCCCCCCAATAAAAGAAAATGAAGAGAGAAAACAAACCACCAACCATGTCGTATAAGCAAATTCAAATAGAACCTGAATGCTTGTGGTGTATGGAATGTGCATAACTATCAGTGTTGATCATTATATAGGCCCTCAGCATTGATTATGAATTGCCACTGCTCTCTGCAATAGCACGTGGCACTCAATCTGATCTCTATGCTTTAATCCTTGATGACTCTCCTACAACTCTCTCCATTCTTGAGTACCATTCACCAATGTGGGTGTGCTCTACCATATCCCTGCCAGACCTCAAGTACCGAATGGGTCTCAAAACCCCAAAGACAGCAAGATCGGCTAAATTAGGCTTTGAGCCTCCTGAAAATTACATCAAACAAGGAACTAGGTCAGGTGAGTCTAGGCTGTCAAGCACGACAATCCTATAAAGACAATTATACAAATACAAACTACTTTGAGTGGTTAATCTTCTCATAGCTTGCTCAAATCAGATTGGAGAAATGATAAAACATGTTAATTATATCAATATATTACAAGGCAACCATGACAAACTACATTATCCAATGTTGTGGTAGATGATTACAGGCCTGCCTTCATAAAAGGGAGGTCAATTGCTCCCAATACCAGGCATGAGTTTGCTTGGGGAAGAGTCGAAAGAGTTTCAGCAAGATGCATAATTACGGTGGACATAAAAAGGACCCATGGTTCTGTTATTTGGAGCTTCCTTGAGCAGCTATAAGAGTTGTAACTGTGATAATCAGATTATATGTACATACATATTGTTCCTGACATTTAAAACAGTTGCTAAAACTATTCACTTGTTAGCTTTTATTTTGAATTATTTGGTCAAATTCTATCTATTTCTCAAAAGAGCCCTATTCACCCCTCTATGGTAGCTTGCTTGGTCATTTCACATTTGTTCAACCTAATTTATAACTTTTGATTACAAATTAATTAGCATATTGAGATTTGAATCTGCATCCTATTTTCTATAGCAATAACTACCCTAGCAACTATCCATATATCTGCAAATTAGGCTGTTGAAGCCATAAGCCAATAGCTAATCTAAAATCTATCCACTAAAGGGAAAATGATTACATGAATATACAACTGTAAACATCAGTAGATTTCAGGGTATTTATTGCCGCAGGAAGTAACTATTAGTAACTTCCAAAAGGAAGTAAAATATTTATTTGAATTTGTTTGGTGGAGGGGGGAGAAAGGGAAAAGAAGGAGAGTCCAGGGCTTTTTTTCTTGAAAAAATAGAGGACGTATAAGTTTCCAGGGCAACAGGGTGTGTGCGTGTGTAAGAGAGAGAGAGAGAGAGAGAGATTGTATTAGGAGACTAATCTTTTAGTGAGCAATCTCTAACCTTTTTCTTCTAGTACTTCTATCCTATTTCACATGGTGAAGACTTTCTTCCATACGGAATGTTTAACAAATTAACAATTATTCTCTACTGTTTTGTTTCTTCCCTTTTCTTTAAGTAATCTAACTGTGCATGTTGATTTGAATTATATTCATTTAAGAAACCCAGTGATTCTCACAACAAAGAATAGGGTTGGAAGTCGTAAATTAATATTATTAGTCATTGGGTCATAGCACGGAAACAACTTTTCTACTTAAAATCTTAAAAAAACAACTCATCAGGAGGTTACCTTTAATATAGATATCCTTCGTTGAAAAAATGAAGACAGAGACAAGAGGAAATCTCATGCACTGGGACTCCCTTTTTCCCCTTCGTATGTAAGTTTTGATTACGTATGGATTTTAGTGCAGAGTCTGGGGGAGTCATCCTGTGGAAAATAACTAAAGCAACTTCTAGAGGCTAGTTACATTTTGTATAAATTTTTTCTATGCAGAAGAGAGAGAGTGCTTGTTCTTCCCTTCATCTTGTACTATATTATTATTATCTCAAAGGTGAGTCTATTTGGAAAGTAAAGAGGGCACTGATTCTTGGATGTCACAACTCTTCTCAAAGAGATGCTCTGAAAGACGTGTTTTGATAACTGGAGATAGTTGTGTATGGAAGACAGCTGTTGCTGGCAATTGTTTTTGCATAGTAATTGTAGTAATTTTTGTGAGCATGAAGGGGTAATCAATTGAAGTGCGATGGTTTGGAGAGAGAAACATCCCCGAGCACCCTAAAAATTTTGGCCGACAGCAAAAGCTATCTACCACAGAAAAGGGGAGTGCTTCAAGAAGGTTGAATGGCAGAAATTTAGTGCAGATCCAACTCATATTTAAACCTGCAACTGCTATACATAAGTGGAGGAAGTGCTCAAGTTGGTGAAACTGAGGACTGCAGCTAGAACATGGTAAGATTGGACAGAAGAAATGTTCAGGAAGAAAAGAAGATAGTGAGCAAATTCAAGGTTGCAGCCAGGGTATACCACATATGGAGGCATAGGAACTGCAGAATCTATCAACAACAAAGTAAAGGTCCAGTAACAGTTACACATTTGAAGTTTGAGCTAATAAAATTTCTTTCTTGGAAATTAAACAAAAAAAAAAACCTACAATGCCCAACATTTATCCAGATAAGAACACGCTCCTTGAATTGCAAATAATCGTGCACACGTAAGGCAATCAAGATGATCATGCTATGATATATAAATATCTAAAACAGTTGGCAAATTGGCAGATGCATACATTTACGTGAGACCCATGAGATTCAGCTTCATTCATAGACGCAAAAGAAAAAACAAGTGATACAAATATTACAAAAGCTTCGGTGCTAGTATTGAAAGAGGATCAGCAATGTTGGAAGAGAATAAAAACTTCACACACTATAGGCAGATTCTGGCACTGGATGCAATCACAGCAGATCTTAGTGCATGGGGCCATCTTCTTTAGAGGTAGATTCTAGGTAGATGAATGTTGTAACCATAGAAAAGAAGTCAAGGCTGATGTCAAGGACCAAAAACAGGGTCTCACATTCATCACAGGGTTGATATATCAAAAATTCTTTTCGATGCTATATGATATAGGATGAAATGTGATATAATTTGATTGGAAAATCTTGATTGATATAAATACCAATTTAGTTTATGAAAGTAACCCCCAACACAGCTTTCTATGGAACCAAATCTGTTCTAACCCAAATTTGGCTGTGTCAAAGTGACTAATCTCGATGTTACACAACTACACTTTTAATCACACCCACCAATCACAATTGTGATGCAACTAAGCACACTTGGTTCAGCCTCCTCAACTTCCTGTGTTTATGAGACCAAAGCTTACAAACCAGGAGCACAAAGATCACAAAAACAAATCCTTATTAGGGTAATTATGATTTCTATCATATAATACCAGTAATAGAGGTAAATATAAAATTTAGAGAAAAAATTTTAGTAAATGATACATTAAAAATGATATATCTATTGATATTATATTTAAAAATATAATATTGCCTTGAGTACTCTCGTAAAATCACCTCTAGCAACTCTCACATAGCCTTGAGTGATTGCTTGAACTAGCTAAGCCAGCTCCTATTGATCATATCTCTAAGTGTGCCTAGCACGTGCATTGAGGTTCAGCTAAATGCCACAACAAAATTGTGTGCTACTGATGCGTAATTGAGATTCAAGGCTCCATCACATACTCCAGTGCCAAGCTACGGAGATGCTCTGGTTCCAATTCATGCAGATGCCTGAATACTGAGCTACATAGACACCTAAGTATAAAGCTACGGTGACACTTTAGGGTCAAGCTTCTGATGCCGACTTCTATGCCAAGCTACACAAACACCCTAGTGCCAAGCTTCCAATGCCAACTTTCATGCCGAGAAGCGCTGGCACTCCTGTTCCGACCTTCCCAGCTATAAGGGAATCGCTCACGCCTTCTTGATCAGGCTTCCCCATGTCTTGCCTTGCTTGAGCATGCCTCCATCCATGCTTGGGTCTGGGTGGTCAACATAGGCACAAGGCTCAAGCCAGTGTTGCCACAATTCTTTGGTCTAACAAACTGGAAGATATGCAGAATCAACAATATATGCCATCTTTACTAGGAGGGAACTATGTGACACAATGAAAGGGTAACTAAATTAGGTAGGGACATTAAGCTATGCATGTTGGCATCAAAAAACCTAACATCGGCACTAATGAAGAAAGGAATAAGGAGCATTGTTGATATTATCACCCTACATGAGAATCCTCTAATGATGGCTAATCATCAAGAGCAAAAAAATAGCAAGGCCTATCAACCTGCTTCCAAAATGATTTCAAGTAATACTCTGGACAAGGATATTGGAGTTTTGTGATACAGAAGACAACATGGCTAAGTAATAAACAGAAATGTTATTCGATAGAAATGGTATGAGGCAGAACAGATACTGTCATGACGGTCACAGTAAAAATACTATTGATCAATTCGCATTCATATGAATAATCATTAAACAATACCAAAATGACAAAAAAAAAAAAGGCTCATTGCATAAAACCATTTGTCATTTTGCAGTATTTTTAGCAATGTCCCCTGCCAAGAGCTATCAAATTCTTATTTTTCCAAACTTAGGTGGAGAGATTCCAGATGTAGATTTGTTTTACGCTGACAGAATCAAAACATAAAGAGCACTGACTACATCTAAGAACCACCAAGACAGCTTCAGAAAATAAGAATCCCCGTTAATGATGATTGATGATCAATTTTTTTGCAAGTTATGCTAGATCTACTTTTGTAACCCCTCCGGATATAGACAAGATCACCAAAGCTCCACACGAGTGCAATTCATTTTACATAAGATCATTACAAAAGGAAATAGAAACAATAAAAACTAGACAATATTAAGCAAGTACTGAACAATTACAGCCTTATCTCAAGAAGGCTTTGCAGTGGAATATATGTATACTGTGGAGAGTGGAAATAGAAAGCTAGCAGAAAGTAACTTTTCTAATAACAAAGCAGCAATAATATATTCCAATTCATATACTTTTGACAATAAAACACATCATATCTATAGCAGAAAAGACAAGGTCAGAAAGGTGGAGAAAGACGGGGAAAAGGAAAAGGTTTAGTAAAGTTTGAACAACTTTGAGATATTCTCTCTTCAAGGTATAGGGGAGAACTGGGGTTTGTGATGTGTACTCTAAAAGAAGCCAAATTTAAAAATCAACGTTTACCTGAGATTTCAAGTGCTGATGATATCTTTTCTCAAAGTTTTACCCAATTCAACATACACTGATTATATAAATAGTAAGTTACAGTAACTGCTATTAATATAAACTTGCTGCAGGAAATGCAGAAAAGAACTTCAGATTATCCACCTTGGGATTGGCTTAATTAACAGAATATATTCACCAAAGATGCCTTATAGGAAACCAATTATCAGAGTCTAATACAGACACTCCAACAAGACATGCTAATTCCTACATATGTAGGTTGCAGTATGAATTAACTTGTAAACAAGACAAGCCCAACTATTCAAATAGACAAATTAGGAGATGACTTTCCATGAAGTCATGGAGCCAAAGAAGAATTCTCTCTTCACATAATAATACACCCAAGAGTTCAACACCCTTCCTGCTGAACAGAGTTCCATGATACAAAGGGGCTTTTTAGTTGTAGAAAGCATGGGTTGTTTTCTGGGAAAAAAAACCTTTTCTAGGAATATACAAAACTAACGTGTCTGTTATCCACTAGAAAAACTACATAACAATGCTTTCCAGTTTTCCAATTTGTATTAAATTCTGTAAAGCTCAGAAAGCATCATTTCCAACTGTTGATAGACTTGTTTTTCGCAATTTTCTAAACCTAGATTCTACACCTTTTTTTTTTTTTTTAATATGAGAAGGTAGAAACATGGTTTTTCAAACTAATAAATTTATGTCCAAATTTGAACTAGCCTATATTATAATTTCATCACTAAATCAAAGTTATAAACATTGAAAAACTTTGTAATTTTATAGTATCTTTCCAAAGGATTCATCAACAATTTCATGAGAAATTTTAATCCTTATAAACGACAATTTTTTTTCCAAAATTAGAGGTACAGTGAAGTTACTTGCGAGAGTAGAAGTACGCAGTATGAATCTTGGTGATCGAAAGATATAGATAACGAAATAACTTAATCTAGAAGTTTGGTTATCTAAGCTAGAAAATATTTATAGTTTATGTATCCAGTAATTTATTAAGATTTATCATTTGTGCATAATTATTTTAACAATAAAACTGAACTTACTATATTTTAATAAATTAAACAGACATAATTATTACAAAATAACGTGACACTAATAGCCGGACTAATTGACGAACTATCACAGGTAGAGATGTAACTCGCAAGTGATAAGAACATTACTATGCTTACACTTCACTCATTAATTTGACATGCTTAGAATTAGCTTGAGTTTGACTCAATAAATTCATGTTAAGCCTGAACCCAAAAAGCATAATCTTCTAACCGAGATACGACAAGTCAATCTCATATAATTAATTTGTCACAAAGTATTACACTGAGCAGTGCCTTACTCTCATTGCTCTAACCAAAAGAACTCACAAAGTAAGCTTCAGTTCAACTTGTTAAGCATCTCCTGTTTGAGCTTGAGCAAGCCCAAACCAAGCAATTTCCAAGCTGATCGCCGATCTTGCTTTCTTTAATGGTTAGAACCAGGTTGATTGATTGATGTCTTACTAGTAACAATAATATAAATAAATATTGACTCATTAATGACCAACTTTTTTGTCAAATAAATAAAACAATTCATAATTAAGAAACAAAACAGTGGCACACAAGTAAAACTATTTTTCTGAATCTTATTAATTTTTTGAATCTATAAATTTAAGAAAAACATGTATTATTTCAATTCTGTACATTCTCAATATGTTCAAAGAAAGATATCAATAGTAACATATGAATATGTTTCCTTAAATAACATATGAAATAGAAACACAGAAAAGGAAAACAAAATAGGGCAACAGAAAACAATAAATAGTTTTCCCACTTAAACAGGCCCTAAGTATTTTTCTCTAGCTCATAGCATCCACACCAAATCAGAAAGCATAGTCTACGCAGCCATGGCCATACTGTATACCTAGATATAAATTCTATAGTGATAAATCTAAATGATATATGGTCATGAGAAGTACAAACCAAGAAATTCCCGGCCGTTCAGAGCATTCACCCAAGTTTCTGCAGCATCATACAAGGCCTTACGTTCATCTGTGATATTATATTTCTTTTTCAGATTCTTGGACACAAAGTACATAGCAGCAGCACCAGCATATTTAACCGTAATCTTTTCAGTAAAACTGAAATTACCTGCAAGAATGAATGACATAAGAACAATATAAGATGCAAAGTCAACCCATCACAAAAGTAGGTCATTTATCAATGATCAACCCATGATAAAAATCTGATGCCATAATGTTGAACACATCAAAACTTTAAGGAGAAAAACCCCATGTCCCAAATGAGAAAACGTGAAGACAAAGACTGAAATTTTAAAGGGCAAGGCTCTCCATTTACACAAAAAAGAGCTCCGTTCCCATTTTTCCACAATACAACTATCCTTGTATTATATATTTTTTAATTTTTTTTATTTGGCCACTAATTTATTAAAGAAACCAGTCCCAACAAACCAAATTCATCTCAAAGTAGCATCCCTGAAGCAAAGAGACTTCTGCCAACAGAGTCAATATCAAAGCTTTCTGAGAAATTGAAAAATGAACAAACAAATGGATAACATATTCCCATCCTTTTTCCAAATGATACAGCAATTAACAGCAGCACAGCATCACTTTATACATTGAAGTTTAGTTTCCCAAGTTACTCCCATTGGAGTAACTTTGTTGGAAGATGAGTTTCATTTTGAAATAAAAAAGTTAACACTGTCCAGATGCTCATAATACCCTGCCACTGCTTTCAAAGTTTGATTGTCCAGGAGAACAAACACTGTAGTGAATAATCAATCACTGCCCTGATCCATCCAAATAGCTTCACCTAACAGTATTCTCACCAAATAAATATGCATGTCCAGAAACTGTTGCATCTGGTCCACTTCCTGGTCGTTAGAACAGGAAATAACTCATCCAAACAGAATTATCAACCAAGGTTCGTTCCAGATCATATCCTCTCACCAAGTCCGACTAAAAGAAACATGCTCTCAAATCATCCAAACCCTTTCTTGTATTTTTCCATAACCCCAACGCATCAGTATGTCTTCATTTCTTCAATCTTCTGACATTTTACATCTAACCTGTGATAGTTGTGATTTAAGTTATATCATATCTACTCCTTTGTGTTAGTTCATTCAAATGTCTAGAGACTTTGTCCCAATTCGTCATTATTAAAGCTTTGGTATTGTCACAGAATTTCATGATTAATCAAGGCTCAAGGGTGCATGGTTATATTTAATGAAATATTGTCTTGAATTGTAATTTATTTTTTGTGCATTATGCGTTGAAATTAAGGCCGAATTGTCTATCACTTGATGTGGACATTAAGAACATTCCAAAATAGAAGAGATTTAAGATTTATTTGATTGAAGATTTTATTTTATTTTATTTTATTTTGAGAAATTTTATTTGTGAGATTTTATTTTATTTTAAGAAATTATACCATATTATTTTTCATTTAAAAATTGTTAGTTAAGCAATTATATTTATTTCTTAATTATCCTAGAAGTAGGGTTTCTTTATATAAGGATCATAACTGTATTATTAGAGGCATTTATGAGTTGAATAAATATTGAGTGATTATAATTTTCTTTTCTCAGTACTGATCTCTACTTTTCTTTTCTCTATTCACTTTTACTGTTTCTTCCCATTCTTCCAATTTCTTTTCCTTCTTTTCCCCTACTTTTCCCTTCCTTGCGTCACCACCCTACTGACTTTACGGAGTGATAATGGCCATGAATATTTGTTTTACTTCTTTTTGGAAAGGAAAAAGAAAAAAAGCATCTGTTGAAAATCAATAGAGCTCTTTTATTTCAAATGATCTTGTAATGAATTAAAATTGTTCCAACTAGAAATCAAGGAGCAAAAGAGATTAAATAAGTGTTTGCAATGACAATTTTCCCCAAGACAAGAAAAATAAAAAGGGAGAGATATCTTATCATTTATGATTAGGAAGCACAAGTACTTCATCTGCAGTAATGTTTTGGTGTCAAACACCTATCTGACACTAGTACGCTCTCTAAACATGCTAATATGATTTGGAATTTTTTTATTAAATTCAGACCTGACTAAGACATGCTAGGAACACATTCGAACATGGTAGGGGCACATTTTGACTCGTTTTTAATTTTCAAAAGAAAAATGAATCATTTAGTAAACTTAGTTTTGTACTAAGTCCAAAATACAATCCAAAACATAGTTTTTGTTTGAGATAACTAGCTACTCGAACTATTACTTATGAAAAACAGAAAGAGAGAAGGCTGGTGGTGGTCTATAATTCTTCATAGAGAAATATCAGAAATGTGTTTTCAGTGGCTATTATCACTCACCTAGGAAAAATAGAAAAATGGAGAAAGATCTTAGAGTTTATTATAATTATGCCATTTACATAGGTATGGAATTTTGAGAGCTTATTTAAAGGTCTAAAGTCTTTTTTTTGGTCATATGTAGCCCCATATCAATAAATAAAATCTATATATATTTTTAATTAAAATGCAATTATTTTTAGAAAAATCTATCCTGTGTCTGTGTCTCATCATCTCAGTGCTTGTTAACTAATAGGTCAGCATGGGCTTAAAAAGCCACAAAAATGCACCAGAGATAGACATCCCAAATGTAAAATTACAAAAAATAGCACCAGCAAATAACAAATGATTACCATGCTCATAAAAAAAGTGTCTGCACCCTCCCACCGACTACCACCATTACAAAATTAAAGAAGAAAGGAAAAAAAAATATCTCACTGTGAACCAGAGAAGGATGAGATGTTTAGGCTCCCCCGATAAAAGAATTTTGTGGGCTAACACACCCTTTTATCAAAAAGTTCATTGCTCCCAAGGACCCTTCAATCCAATAAATTACATTAAAAACACTGCCCAACATGGCAGGAACTTTCTCTATATAATGGTATCCAAAATTCATCTCCCTATGACGTAGAAATGACCTTTAATAGTCTCCCTGTCATGATTTTGGTCAATCATTTCTATAATAAACATCAGTCTGATTGCTCACAGCTGCTTGATGTCCTTTGCATTTGATCTTAAGAAAGCACCAGCAACAATAACCATCACCACAACATCAACAATAAAGCCTGAAGTTGCACTAGTTAAGGGTAGCTACGTGAGTGCTCTTCACCAATCAGCAACATCATTAACCTACCCCCCAAGTTTTTTAAGGTTTACCTTTCCATTTGTTATGACCATTAATGCATCAAGTTCATTTTGATAAAATTTACTAAAATTCTTCACATATATAAATATATGATAAAAAATAATCAGATTTTAGTATATAACCTATTCTTAACGTGCTCATGAAAAAACAAAATTGCATTAACGATGTCTAATACAAATATACATCACCCTATATGGTTAATAACTATGAGAGCGAGATCAATATTAATATTTTAGTCCATTTGCGGAAGGGATTGAGTAGAGAGGAATTGAATGAAAAGTGAGAGCTCTAAAAATATGGTGATATGCCCTTGCTTAACGAGGTAATTGGGAGTAAAACTAAAATAGATGGCTAGATCAGCCTTTTTTTTTTTTCATGGGATTACAAATTAGGTATTGTTAAGTATCCTTGAGAATAAAACAGAAATAGCTGAGGTTTGGCGAAAGTAGTGAGGATACCAAAGAAAAGCATATCGGGGATGGGACTCAAAACTATAATATTCAATACCCTAGACAATGAATAAACCATGTCATTCAAAGGCCTTTAAATATGCTACTAACTGACTTGAGTTCTGAGCTTCATAACTCTCAACAGGTCAGACTTTGGCACCAGGAATAGTTCGCAGTATCGAATCTAAGAAACAATACTAACAAAGATAATCCTATATACCACTAAATACTAGGATAAGTCCATACATTAACAACTATAATAAAAGAAAATAATGTCTCTCTCAGACTACAAACAAAAAGGGACTAGAAATTACTACAAAAAGATTGTGAAGCTGAAATGGAATATGATGCATGGGCATGGATGCATAGATAAGGATGCAACATATCATTGGCCAGGACATAGTAGTTTTTCAGTAATTGAACATGAAAACGCAGGAATATTTGAAATACCGATGATATGCCAGAAAGCCGGGCAAAAAGACAGACTATAAATTACCATTTTGTTTGAAATTTAGGAAATAGTTGGTCATATAACATTTTTGCCAAATTTATTATTTGATGAAATTTTCTGTTCAAAGAGACAAAATATTTGAAAATGGGATCAACCGTAACTGAAAAGATTGTCAATGACCAGTGAATTCCAATAGCAAGTGGCTATTAGTTTCTATTATTATCTCACAAAATTTTGGTTCAAGTGTGCAGTTTCTTTAGAAGCTTTGAAGTTACATTTCAACACTAATGTGCCTTCAGAAAGATAGAAGATCCCTATGATTTTAAAAACAAAAATAATAATAACAGAAGAAACACAACAGAAAAAGAAGACATCATCTATTACTGAAATATAGAATTTCCACATTGATAAAAAAAGGCATGGCAACTACTGGCTTTGAGGTTTACAAATGACTAGGCCCCCACCTAAGCCTATGTGGTACAGTTCAGCATTCAACCATTTACTTCCAAGTCATGGGTTCCTCATCCCTTCATATATGCTTCAGTGTAACTGTCGCCAGGAAAAAATGATTAAAAATTGTGGAACAGTGGCTAGTGTATCAGTGATCTGTTAACTTTTGTTCTTTTTGGGGCACAGGCAACCGTGTCTAAGATTGACACATGTCAGGTGTCTCCATGTCTAACATGTGTCAAACAATACACACTTCTAAGAGAGTACACACTTCATAAAAATGTTAATTTTGGATCATGCAGCCTTTTTTGCATTAATTATCATTTAGCATCTCATTTCTGAGGTACCTTTTGTTAATGTTACTTTTCAGCAATCAAGCAGATGAACTTCGCTAACCCCTGTGCACTTCAACTTTCGAAAATGCTATTGTAAATATCCATCTGGTCCAGAAGCCATATCCCACATAAAACAGCAGTTCTATCCTCAACTGCTCTCAGACGATTCTGCTTCCAGTACAACCGCCTTGTCATAAAATCTAAATAATCTATCAGTACTCTCAAAGAGTTCTAAGATTTCCATATCAATTCCCCTTCTTCATCCATATTATCATTACCTATATCAAAACATAAATCAACCATGCTACTATCATGGTATTTGCAGTGTACATCAATCGTTCCATGAAAACTCTTGTATCGTTATTACTCTCAGTCAACCATATTGATCCTTGATTTTGCCTCATAGTTATGTTCCCCCTAACTAGCAAGTCCTCAATTTCTCTATGCAGCAATTTCTTTTGATCATAATCTTTAGAAATCCTACTTCCATCTGCTATTGAAGTGGCAGGCTAAAGCTCCCCCACCAAATTCACCTTTTTCTAATCTGAATTACCACTCATTCATGTTCTATGGTCAATTTTCAATCTCTAAGTTCTTCTGCAACAGTAAAGCCAGCCATGTCTTACAAACTTCCTTTGGTTCCACATCGTTCAACTAAGTTAGTGAAATCCTCTACCTTCAACCACATGCTGGGAAATCCAGAAAGGTCCACTGAGTTTAGATGCATTGGCATCGAAATAATACATAAAGATGATGGATGAACATCACTCCATTACAAAGCCTGGATATAAGTCCTGATACAAAGATTTAAAAAAACAACTGTACAGCCTTGAAAAAATATTTCTGCCTGCTCCCCAATAATGAAGAGGAACTCTATTAAAATAGTGAAAGGAAAAAAGAAAGATAAAACAGAAATTTGCTGTCCAAATGCCTCATGGATCAAAGCCAAGGGGTCACCAGGTAAGGGGAGTTCCAGCACTTAGGGCCAACCATAGATGCACTTTGGCCAAGATAATACCCAGCCAAGTAGGCATAGAACGAACTAAGCCATGACAGAGAACCTAGCAAACAGTAACCATGGCTGATTGAGGTCACTTATAGAGTAAGCATCCAGATAAGGATATCTATGGCACCAAAATAAATAAATAAATAAAACTAAAGTGCACCTTCTTCGTTCAAAGTTTTGGCCTCATCAATTAGATTTAAAACTATGTACATCTCGACCCCAGAACACATAATGTGGGAGCCTCGTACATTAGGCGCATTCTTAAATTAAATTGACATAAACTTCCAAAATAACACTAAATTATGGCAAGGTAAAGCAGAGGGTTTAAAATTGAAGCACAAAAATGAAACTTACAGAGAGAATGTACTGCAAAGGAACACTGTTACTAAATGAGCTTGAATGTAAATTGGCTGCAAATTAAACTAAAAATGGCCGAAATCTCAATCACAACAATCAAAAGCTTTTTAAATGCTTAAACAGCCATAGATGAACATGGAAACATAAAGCAAAAGGACTTAGAAGCTGCAATCTTGATGGAGATTAGCAATGGATGATGCCATGAGGATGGCAGTGGTGGCATATTTGGGTGACTGGTAAAGTTGGTTTTTGCTATTGCATGTCAGACTTAAATTGATCCATATAAAGAGAAAAAGAAGGATTCATCCATCATTTGTAGGCAACCAAATCCTCTTCTATCTTTGTCAAGGAATGGTGGCAATCCCTTGATTTTGGGAGCACATCTTGACGTCAAATGCACAGCTCTCCCTAATCATGCTCATCATTTTAGGATAAAGTAATAAACTGCTAGTAACTGTTGCCACTGCATAGCTTGATGGCCTGCACTCTTGGGGCCAACCAACCTGCTCACTACAATTTAACCCCAAAGCATGGCTGCTTCCAGAGTCTGACATCTGCACTTTTTTCATCGCAGTGCAATGCGACATGGAAGAACCACCTACTCGGCTCAGACATGGAAGAACCACCTACTCGGCTCAGACATTTCAGCATCATTTGCCCAAAGAACTAATACATGATCTTGACTCAGCACTATCGCAGGCAAGTGTCAATCAATGCCAAGTGTCCACCACCTTCAACCAGGCGCCTTCTTCAACTGCCTCCTATCTGCCTCTCTGCATATTCTCTCCAAAACCCAAGTACGAATACTAGTATAACAAAAAACTCACTGGGCCGAGATATTAAAACACCTCAGCCAGGGAAATATCACTATTCACTAGTGTTCAGTCATGTACCCCTAGGCTGAAGCAAAAATTATTTGCACCTCTCTCAGCCAAGGATGACATTTTCGTTTCAACAAGTTCATAAAAAGATCAACCTTATAAATAGATTGTGTACCTATCAACAGATATTAAAGTTCAATAATTTCGTTTTTGTGTAGTAGGGGCAAAACTTATATGGTGCATTCACCAGATAATGGGACCTCACACCCTGTAGAGGAGGAGTACAATTGGGATCTCTTTTAGGGCCAAAACATACCCGTACTTGGCCAAGGGACTGCCTGATATTAACCATGGCATGCCTTTGCCTAGGTTATCAAGTCGAATGGTGCCAATCATGACTCCAAGCCCATGGTATTGCTAAAAATCACCAGCTACAGCCTAATTACTTTTTCATTTATTCAGTGATGTTTTCTTCAAATAGGTAAATTTGACACTAGATTGCTATATTATTGATGCCATTAAAAAAAAAATGGGGAAGGGTTTGAAAGAAGATGGAACAAGAGAAAATTTTGAATTAATTTATCCAAGAGTAAGTTTACAATTGAGAATAAAGAATGAGATTTGGAATCCCCCAAATCAAAATTAGAGCTCTTTTGGAAACTTTATAACACAAGTTGAAAATAAAAGTTGTAGTGTTTAATAAAATAAACTATCCCTAATTTATAAAAATGTAGGACAACCTAGAAAATTAAATTTAACAATCAAACCCTCTTATTTTCAATCTTTTTGAGCCGAGCAAGGGATGTAGCCCAAGGCATGGGAAGAATAAAATAGGGTGGCTTATTCTTAATCAAAGCTCTATCTTCCAATTCTTCCTTTGAGCCTTGGTGGTTGGGGATGGAGCTTTGAATATTTCTTACCACTTCACAAATGTTTATCATGTTATGATAAATAGTGATACGTCATCAATAAAATGATTATCTTCAATTAGGACCGTATCATTCTCCCCGGGTCAGCAGAAACTCATCCTTGAGTTAGCTTTAAAATATGGTTGGAGATTGGCAACATTAAAATTCAGAGATACGCCATACTTTTCAAGAATCTCTACTTCATACACATTGTTGTCAATCTTCTTAAAGAACTAGAATGCACCAATGCACCATTTGCACGTGGATGGAGTTTAGAAAATTTTTTGATAGGAAATTATTCCTTTCGCGAGTGAACCTACACTAGATCATCTTCTTTGAATTCTTGTGCCAACGGTGCTTGTCTACTTGATTTTCATATATAGTCGTTTGCTTGGTTATGTGTTCTTGGACATTCGAATGCATCTTCTTGATTTATTGGGCTTGGGTTTCGGCATCTTTACTAAAAGTTGGCGGTAGTGAAATTGGAATAAGATCGATTAGACTAATAGGATTATTGCCGTAAACCACCTAAAATGAAGTTCTTCCTGTGGATTGAATTCGAGGCCAGTTATAGGCAAACTCAGCTTGCGTAAGTGCTTAGTCACATAGTCGGATGTTTTTCCCAACAATACTTCTCAGCAAATTTCCAAGGTTTCGATTGATAACCTCTATTTGTGCATCCATTTCTGGGTAGAAAAATGTACTAAATTTAAGTTGAGTGCCCTTTTTTTCTATAATGTGAGCTAAAAATGTCCCACGAACTTGGAGTCCCTATCCGAAGTTAGGCTTGGGTTTCAGCATCTTCACTAAAAGTTAGCAGTAGTGGAATTAGAATAAGATCAAGTAGGCTAATAGGATTATTGTTATAAACCATCTCAAATGGAGTTCTTCCTATGGATTGATTTCAAGACTAGTTATAGGCAGATTCAGCTTGGGCAAGTGCCAAGTTTCACTGTCAAATGTTCTTTCCAACAATACTTCTTAGAAAATTTCCAAGGCTCTGTTGACAAAATCCATCTTTTCATCCGATTGTGGGTGGAAAAATGTACTAAATTTGAGTGCCCGTTTTTTCCATAACGTGCATAAAAAATGTCTTATTTTGGAGTCCCTATCCAAAGTATTGTTTTTGAAACTCAATGAAATTTCACAATTTCTCGAAAATATACTAAATTTAAGTTGAGTATCATTTTTTCCCCCATAACACGCACTAAAAATGTCCCACAAATTTGGAGTCCCTATCCAAAGTTGGGCTTGGGTTTCAGCATCTTCACTAAAAGCCGGTGCTAGTGGAATTGGAATAAGACTAATCAGGCTAATAGCGCTACTGCTATAAACTACCTCACATGGAGTTCTCCTCGTGGATTGGCTTTGGCACCGGTTATAGGCAAATTCAGCTTGGGCAAGTGCCAAGTCTCACTGTCAGATATTCTTCCCAAAAATATTTCTTAGCAAATTTCCAAAGCTTCAATTGACAACCTCCATCTATCCATCCATTTGTAGGTGGAATGACGTACTTAATCTAAGTTGAGTGCCCTTTTTTTTTTTTTTTTTTCATATTTTGTGTTTAAAATGTCTCATGAACTTGGAGTTTCTAACCAAAGTAATCGTTTTCAAAACTCCGAAATTTCACAATCTCTTGAAAGTATAAATTGGCAATGTTTGAAGCATCCATTGTCTAGTTACATGGGACAAAGTGTGCCAATTTGGAAAACCGGTCAACTACCACCATCATAGTCTTTGTTTCGTTGTGATTGTGGCAGTTGGAGCACAAAATCAATATTTACATATTCCCAAGGAGCCGTGGCAATTGGAAGGAGTGTATATAACCCCATGTTTTGGTAGTGAGTTTTGGCCATATTATATATTCAGCATCATTCAATAAGTTGTTAAACGTCTTTAACCATTTTTGGCTAAAAGAATATTTTTTGTGCGAGTGCTAGAGTTTTGTCTTGACTAAAGTGAAGTACTAATTCTTCCGCATGAAATTCAAGTAAAATGGCCTCTCTTAAAGGAAATTGAGAAACACAAAGTCAGGTTTCATTTGAAATGATAGCTATTAAGGAGCAAAAATTACTTAATCAGACCGGATGCACACTCCTTCATATGTGGACTAAAGAATGGCCATCCCTATAAAAGTTTTTCTTCACTTCAAATCTAATAATTTTAACCTGCAAAATAGAAAGCAATGAGTATCATTGGCTTAAGACATCGGCTGCCGAATGAGAAGTCATGGGATTGAAGGAATTTAATCCTAGAGGCATGTCTTGAACTAAGTTTTTGTAGATTGTTGATAAATTTGAACACTTCATAATTAGAGAAGAGAATAAATTTTTTCGGTAACAAACAATGGCTTCAATGCTCAAGAGCACATATGATGACATAAAATTCTCTGTTAGAAGTGCTATACTTTTTGGGGGATTCATTACGTTTCTCACTAAAATATACAATTAGGCCTTCCTTCTTATTTGAGAACCTCACCAATACCAAGGTTAGATGCATCACAATCAACTTCAAACACCTTGTCGAAATTGTGAAGTGCCAAGACTAGTGCCATCGTTAGGAGGTGTTCTAGTCAATCAAAACTAGCATCCGCCTTTGTTGTCCATTTGAACAAGCTCCCCTTTAGACATTCAGTTATTAGAGTTGCCACCACATTGAAGTCCTTAATGAATCATCGATAAAATGAAGCAAAGTTGTGAAAACTCTAGATTTCTTATAAGGCGGTTGGAGTCGGCCAACGTAGTATGGCTTCAACCTTGGTTGGAGTTGCCTTTATCCCATGATTTGAGACAACAAAACAAAGGAAAATAAATGTGTTAGTGAAGAATGGCACTTGGCCAAATTATCATAGAGTCATTGTTCACAGAGTACTGAAAACACTTTCCATAGGTGCACATAGTGTGCCGCTTTATCCTTATTAAAAATCAAAATATCATCAAAATATATCACTATAAATCTTCCAATAAAAGATTTAAAGATAATTCATAAATCACATGAAAGTAGATGGGGCATTGGATAATCTGAAAGGCATGACCATCCACTCATACAAACCTTTCTACGTTTTGAAAGTGGCTTTCCACTTGTTACCGGGCTTCATTTGAATTTGATAATAACCACTCCATAAATCAATTTTTGTAAAGATAATCGCGCCATGAAGTTGGCCCAAGAGATCGGCCAACTAAAGAATTGGTAACCAATACTTGATGGTGATTTTGTTAATGGCCCTGAAATCAATAAAGATTCTCCACGTACTATGTTTCTTTTGAACAACTAAAGTCGAGACAGCCAAAGACTGAGACTTTCACGGATTAGCCCCTTTGATAAGAGCTCGTTCACTTGCCGTTGTAACTCCTCATGGTCCTTAGAATTCATCTAATATGCCTATCTATTTGAAATTGTTGACCTCAGGACAAAATCTATGCAATGTTAGATATCTAATAGGGGGTAAACTAAGTGGTAGATCCTTGAAGTAACATCCGAGAATTCCTCTAAAATGGGTTGGACAATAGGGTTTGACTCACCATCTTGATCACATGGACTTCAAATTTCTTTTAAAATTTGGTGAACATCGAAGATGAACAGAAGCACATCTCTACCATTACGAACCTTTGAGATTTTTAAGTAGGATATAGGGGCCAAGGTAACCCTTTTTCTTTCTTTCATAAAAGAATGTGTTAGCAAAACCATCATAAGTGGATCATCGGTCATATTGCCAAGATCTTCCGAGAAGGAGATAGAAAGCATTTATCAGTATGACATCGCATAGATTTCATCTTTATATCCTTTCCTAATCAAAAGGTAACCAAACACTTCTTGCCTACCCATATCTTTTCACCTCGGCAAAGCCATTACACAGGGGTTCGAGTGATCTTTCGTGGGTAGCTTGAGTTTGTTTACCATAGTAATAGACATTGCATTAGTACAACTTTCGCTATTTATGATGAGGTCATATACCTTCTTGTACACCTTTGCCTCCAATAGGATGCATCTCCATGAAGGATCCCGATTTTGAGACTATATTGGATTACAATAAGTTCTCATTAGTCCGCATAAGTAATGACTTCCGAGGCCTCCTCTTGGTCGGGTTCTTTCTCCATTTGTTCTTCTTCAACCACAAGAGCAACAACCCAACGTTCAAGCAATTTAAAGCGAAGTAGCCAATTTTTGACATTTGAAACACCTAGTGGAGATGCTTACTGGTTTGGATTGAGCTGAATTTGAATCTAGTTGGACTTCTTGTGTTGGTGCCGAGCAGTTGGGGCCTTAGGGTTGGGTGGGTGAGGGACCTCTTGGTTAGGCCGGTCTAGTATACGCCTTCCGTATGTCTCTGTGTTGTTTTTAACTTTTATGGCTAGCTTTTGAATATCCTCGAGGGTCCGTTACGGTTGTAGATTCAACACGTTTTGAATCTCCCACCAAAGCCCACCAAGGTACCGAGTAATGGATTGCTCTTTGGGTTCCCACATCAAGCAATATATCATGAGTTACTCGAACTTGCAAATATACTCCTCAACCATTAAATCTCATTGATAGCAATTTTGTAGTTTAAGAAACAAGTTTTGCATGAAATTTTCAGGCAAGAATTTCTTTTTAAGTTCTTTTTCATTTTTATTTTTCATATTTGAATTTTGCTCTTTCCTTCCATAATTTATCTTTTTCATAGGTTCTCCCACCATATAAAAGTATGTTTCTTGCATTGGATGGCCACAAGTTTTACCCCTCACTAGATCCGTTGTCTCCTTAAGTTCGAGAAGGCATTCAATCGCATTCATCGAATAAATGAAATCATTAGGTTGGAGTTTTTCTTCAAATTCCGAAATCTCAATCTTATGGCTTTGTGATTTTTGATAATGTTGGAATTCCCTTCAAGAAGAAGGGGTGGATATATCCTCCTCCGCAGCAACCAAATTATAGTTGCCAAGGAAAGAATTATTGTCTTCACTAGTCAATCCCAAATTATGTTATCAAGATGTTCTAGGCAGCCCATGAGCCTCCATATGCTTGAGACATTGTTGCAAATGCTAGATTTGCCTCCTTAATTCAGATACCTCGATATTACAGAGATCGTAGTCTCTTTTTGCAACATCAGGATATTATTCTATCATCTTCTCTCACCACTTGTCATAACCCTGATACCAATTGATATCGTTCAAAAAAATAGAAAAGGGTTTTACTAGAAGTTGAAACAAGAAAAATTCTGAATTAATTTATTGAAGAACAATTTGACAATTGAGAATAAAAAACGAGATTTGGAATCTACCAAATAAAAAATAGAGTTCTTTTGGAAACTCTATAATACAAGATTATAAAATTTGTAGTATTTAATGAAATAAATTATTTCTAATTTATAAAAATTTACGACAATTTACGCAATTAAATTAGACAATTAAACCCTTATGTTTTCAATCTTCTTGAGCCAAGCAAGGAAGGTGCTCAAGGCATGGGTGGAGTAACCTAGGGGGGTTTGTTTTTAATTAAGGCTCCAGCTTCCAATTCTACCTTCAAGACTAGGTGATTTAGGGTGGAGCACTGAATGTTTCTTATCACTTCACTAATATTTGTCATGTCACCATCGATAGTGACCATATCATCAATAAAATGATTATCTTCAATTAGGACCTTATTATTTATTTTGTTAGATTTTTTCAATCGGTTTGAAATAGATATGACATTTAGATCTTTGTATTGAATAGTATCACATAATTCTATTTATATGATACAACACTACAATTGCTCCACCCATACTCTGGGTACAATTGTCCAACTATCTTCCTAACCCACTTTAGTTCTAATTACCGGATTTAAACAATCATTAAATGTGTAGAAAGTATTTCTAAAGTAAACATTAATATTCAACGAAAAAGCATCCCCATAAGCAACATTTCTTATGTGAAAATGAGAAGCAGAACTTTAATCTTTCCTTAGGTAGCAACAGTACACAGCCAACATATCTATGAGACATGAAGTGGACAGCAGTATCCAAAACATGCATCACCATGACTTATTCAAAGTCTGGAATCCAATTTTATCATTTTTGCATGCTGCACACTGTGTTAGGATGATTTAACAATTCAATATTGATTTCTAACCAAGAATTCAAAAAAAATATTTGCAGAATTGGATTAGTAATTGATTATTATCACAGACATAATTTATAAAAATTTTCCATTTGTAAAAGCTCATCAACAAACTCAAGCTCGTTTGATCATTAAATCTGGGACAAGGTAATAAAACTTGGATGAAAACTAAATCCGAGCTTGATCTCAACTAAAATTCAAATAAAAAAAGTTTAATATGTTAAAGCTTGGCCCAGCTTGGAATTTTTACCTGACAAACCTTGTCCTCCAGTCCAATATAGATTAAAACTTACTACTATAACTTCAACAATAACAATCATTGTCACTAACAAGGCCGGCAATTACAAAGCCTTTTTTGGGCTTTCCAACTTGCAAGTAACGAACTATGCTTTTGTCCTCCAACTAAAGAACAAATTGATCAATTAAAACCAAATCACACTAACACGAGAAAATATATTTTACCATTTCTTGTGATGTAGTCAAATGATTCAAGAGCCTCAGAAGTGTTTCGATAGATGTTTGGAGATAAAACATGAACCAGATGATTATCCACCCACCTACAAATTGAATCAGTCAAAGACAGCCTAATCAACTAATGTCATGAGTCAAAATCCGGTGACAAAATAAATCAGTCTAAGCATCACAAGACACATATGAACCAAAACCAAGAGCTTGCTCATATCCTATGAGAAACATTTACAAGATGAATGACTACATATGATTAGAAAATCAAGCATAGTTGCAAGTTATGCTACTTGGACTTGGGTACGTATGCCAATACTGGTGCATGTCCTTGTGTCAGGCTTGTCTATTTTCAAAAATTGTCATTGATTTTCCCCCTGATTTGAGGTATCCAAATGTCATACCAAATGTCTGGGAATCAATGAAGATTTGATAGTGTGAGTCTCTGTATTTCATGGGTATGCTTACTTTGATTTAAAGTACCCTCAGTATTCTTCCCACTCATTTTATCTCTATTTTCTCATTAAGCTGAAAATCTTGTCCAAGAATTTATCATGTGGTGGCTGTGGAAGTTTTTTCAAGTTTCACCTAGTAAAGTGGCATAACACTTCACCAGTTTGGTGCCAACGTCAAGGCATCAAAGATTACAAAGCCTGATAAAGCTCACTAAGTTAAGTGGATACAGAGATTTATAAAGTAGAAAACTAGCTTGCTGGGAAGCAATAATGGCGCTGTTTCTGTGCTGCAACTGCAACCTCTACAATGGATGACTAAGACGCCTAAAGGAAGCATGGGTGCAGCAGGTGGTCAAGTCTGGGCATATGGAGGAAAGAGAGGGCAGTTGATACTTCTAAATATAGTATTGGAATTTCAGAATGGTAAGTTAAGTCATCTGCTGTGTTGAAACTTGGAGGACATTGAACCTGGTTGGTGAGTGCATCATGGTGGAACTTGCCAGTTTGGATTCAAACTAGTATCGACCATAATTGAAAGTACTCTGAATAAGATCTTGAAGGCGGATGGTAGTGGAGGTATTTCTAATAGTGCTATTAATTCTGAGGAGGGTTCGCTAACAGAAACTTTCAGGAGAAACTTTAGTATGGCCTTGATTGTTGAATTTGGAGGAAGATTCCCTTGAAGCAAAATCAGCTGATGATGGCCCTCCATGATCCTTTCAAGTTACAGTGAAGGAGATTGTAATGCTGAGGACTTTAAAGCAAAGGTAATTGGCACTCCATCAAATGAAAATCTCAGTGTAGCTCTTGTTTGTCCTTTCATCGGCAGTGACTAGGGTTTTAATCATGTTTGAGGATATTGGAGCTCAATGGTGGGTGCCCCCCAGCTGAGTTCAAGAAGCACAAGGCCAAGAACAAGTTTGTAAAGGGTACGAAAAACAATAGGGAATTCAAAAGGCTGGTGTAATGTTAGTATGTCACAAATCAGGAAGCAATGAAATCGTTATTTTAATGATGCAATGGTGTTTCCATTTTCACAGTAGGATTTTTTTCGTTGTTTTTGAGGAGCTCAAGGTAGGTTTTTACTCTGATTTTCCAAGTTTTGGTTTTGCCATACTAGCTCTCAGGTTTGTAGTTTCCAACGATGATAAAAGCTTTTGCTCTGCAAACTTTGTTTTTGTATCATTTACCTGTTTCCTTCATTTTTCAGGCATATTTAGCATACATCCATACACATATTGGAAAATGAATGTAAGGCAAGCTTGATATTAGTCCTCCCAAGAAAAATTTCCTCTAACACACATAAGCATGTTGAGATAAGATAGTTTTCAAAGATGGAAAGATCTTAAGGGATATAAAGAAATTTTGCACCAAATATTACCTTGGTAAAAGATCAAGATGGTGTCACTATTCACCATAAGATGATATCTACATTTTTTTCAGTTCTTCATGCTCCATTTTTTTTTTTCCCATTTATCTGTGATATGGGATATTCCTTGGTGTCTGGTTATGTAAGTCTTTCTTACCGAGAAAAAAATACAATTGATATTGTAAATTAAGAATAATCCTTATGCAAATGATAGTGTTGCTTCGTTATGACAAATTTCACAGGTTGCTCTCTCTTGGAAGTCAATACATAGAACTCTAATTTGAGAGTGATCATTGCACTAATGCCAACATAATCTTCATTAGTCATTTTGACTCAGAGTCAGAGTTAATACGCTTGAATTGAAATAATTAGTTCTTTGCAATCTGGGGGCAAGATTATGTAGTTCATTTCTTTTTGCAAATGTTATGTACAGATTTCAATACTCTCTATTAGACTTTTTATAAAACCACTATCTTTTGCAAGGTGGAGACAAGGTTTGAATTTTTTTCTTTTTGTAAGTGTTAAACAGATTTTATAAATTTCTCTAGACATTTTAAAAAGCTAACGTACATTTCAGTGCTACATACATCATTATACAATCAACAACAAAGTAATATACAAGCCAAAAATGAATGCAGTCAAATCATTATTGGGCAAAGCAGAATCTAGCAAATAGCAAAAACAACAGACTCCTTATTCAGTTAAAAAGCAAAAAAGAGGCTTTACACAGCTTATATGTTATAAAAAGTCTAGGATAGCCAAAGAAGTTCGAAGAGAAACTCAAAGAACAGAAACCTGAAGGTCTTTAGCAATCTTTCTTCAAGTGCAAGAATATTTAGATGGAAGAACATGTAACAAAAGCATTTTAAGATTCCTTCTACTTAGCTGCTTCAGTACTTCCATTAAATAAGGTAGTGCAACATTACACGAGTATCACATATTTTGTGCTGAAAAGATCTATCAGATATATGCATGTCCCATAGGGAAACTTAGACACTTGACAATTGCATGATAATTATAACAGCCCATCTTAAAATGAGTGACAACATATGAACAAAACCTGAAATGCCCACAAATATAGATTACAAACAGTGCTCCACTTAGTGTTCCATGTTATATTAATAAGCCAACATGTTTCAATACATAAACAATCAAGCATAGAAGTGTTAGATTGCACAAGTATTCAAAACTTAAACAATTATACAAGCCAAAACCATCAACAAAAAGGGAAAAAACCATACTTCCGCCACTTTTCCTCTTCATTGTCACTTGAAATTGGATTCAAATCAGATTTCTGAAGATGGATTTTATCACGTAACTTATCAATTATATCTGCAAAGATCACAAATTATAATTAAATGGAGAACTACATTGTTCCCATTTTAATTTTTAGCTACAATTTTGGATGATTGATAACAGCAATAACCGAATCACACAATAACCTGATGAATCAACCAGCTGCTCTCCATCCACCATCAATATGGGCACTTTCTTATAATCCGACCACTTTATCTCTTTTTTACTAATGGGATTGACCTCCATAACTTTGTATGGTATATCATAGTAGTCCAAGAATGCTGCGGTAAGCCAAAACAACATCAAATTATCGTACATTCAAGAGGCAATGAAGGAAAGCAAATCCATGAACTGCATCATATAATCTTAAATAAACCATATTATATCTATAATTATAGTATTAACATGATTCTTGATCTGTTAAAATTGGAAAGGTTTAGTTATATTATTGAATTTGAATTTCAAGAAATCTAGTCAGAGAATGTTGAGTGCAGAGAATAGCTGTTGAAATAATAGTAAGGATCTGACTTACAACTAGATGAATAACAACAGAGAAATGTAATCATTAAGAGTTGTGAGAGAACAAAGGATGAATTAGTAGAAACGGATAAGTTATACAGACCTATGAAGTGAGAGCAGAAAGCAATTACATAATGTAAATAAGCAGCTCAAATAAGTAGAAATACACAAGGGACTCGTGAAAGTAAGCTGCAGAACTTGACAGGACTAAAAAAAGGCCTTAACAAACCATTCTGCTCCAAGACCCCTCCCATGTAACATTTCTCTGCAAAATCATTCCATCACTCTTTCAAAGAACATACACACATCACACCCCATTTTAGGCTTGGAATGCAATGCATCCAGCAGCCCATCAATTGCAGCCTTTGCCTAAGAACTTCTACAATCAATTTAAGGTCTCAGCATATGAATTCACAGGATCTTTTTTCATAATAGTTTTCATTTTGGACACACTATCTAAAAGTATCTTGCATTTATGGAAAACTGTATTTGACAAGGCTCTTGAACACAAATCAAACTCAAAAGATTTTATGGGTTTGTTGGGTGAACAAAACTAACACAATCATTAAACATCACAACAATCTACAATACAAACTCTGCATAGCTCAGAACATCTTGACCAGATTATTACAATTAATTAACTACTGCAATATTTGTAGAATTCAATTAATTGATAACCAATGATTGATAAGTGGCAAGCATAAATGTTAATGTCTTCAGCTATTAATGGTCACTTTATGTTAATGAACTATTACTATCGATAAGAAGTTCATAACATAAACAACCCATTTGGTAGGATGGAATAGAAATTTCATTTTTACTTTATTCTCAATAAAATTAATATTCCACTATTCAGTTGATCCAGTGGTAGGAATAAAACATGGAATAAAAAAATCAGCTCCTTCATGGTATTTTTTATTCTTGATTATCAAGGAATAATTACTTCAAGATATATATATTTTTGATATTTATCCTTACCTAAACTAGATATGATCAAAATCGTATTCCGGTCAAACACAAACCTGGTTTAGATGAAACTTTGGGACTACATAGTAAGGATGGCTAGACATGTTCATGATCTTTTAGGTCGAGACATGGACATTTTTTATTTTTAAGTATTTTGCTTTAAAAATTTATAGTTATATAAAAAATAACTAAAAATATAAAAAATTCAAAAATTATAATATGTAAATTAAAATGTTACTGGAATATATATTTAAATAAAAAATTTTTGTATAAAAATTATTAATTATATAAAGATATAACCTATTGAAATAATTTTTTAAACTTGGTATTTATTTAAATAAAAAATATACATTTATAAAAAAATTCATAATCTAAGTTGGGTCGGCCTAAATCAGTTACTTTTATCTATGATCGTACCTTGCTAAAAAAAAAAATACTAATAATTAGCCCTAATTTCTTCACCGTTTCTATCTATAATACTAATTGATGGGTCCCGGAACTCAAGGCCCAAAATCGTGATTACTGGCCTAGAGGATCATAAGGATAAGTTGGCCCAAGAGGCCCACGAGCCCAACTTGGCCCAAAAGAGTAAGTTGGGGCCAAGCGCCCGCGGATTTAAACTAAGAAGCCCCGAATAGCGATGGCAGTCCGAGAGGACATTTTGACCCAAGTAAGCGCGAGGACGCCACGTATGGCTGACGTCATCAACCAAGTCGCGAGGACCTTACCAGAAGAAACGTCCGAGAACCTAGCGCAACGAGCAAAGGATGCATAGGGCTTTCGACGGACGAGGATGGTTTCACCATTTCCGCGCCTTCAGGATAAGGAGCCAAAGTGACCGAGGATGCCAGCTCAAATAATTCGCAGAGCAAACGCTGTCATGAAAGATCCAACCGCTTCTGACACGCCGGATACGCAAGGCTGGCGTCCCTGACACTCCGTACCTGCAGAGTAGGCGCCCCTGCACGCTGTATCTGCAGATTGTGACAGGTGTCCCCGTCACGCCGCACTTGCAAAGTCGGTGGCAGGCGGCCCAGACACGCCGGTACCACGTGTCCCTATTTTAATGGAACAATTTCTCTTAGAAATACCCCCTTTCAGGCAGCAAAGGGGGGATTCCAGAAATTTTTATCTGAGCATACTTTGTGAATAATTCTCGAGAGAAAAGAGAAAAGGCAAAGAGGAAAAGTGAAGGAAAAAAGAAGCAAGACTTCTCACGCCATAACCCACTGTGGAGACAAATCGCTCTAGAGTCTCCCGTTGTATTCCTTCGCCGTAATAGTGAATCCTCTCGGACTTTCCGTCCGCTGTCGTGGTTTTTTCCCCTTCTTGCATAACGGGGTTTTCCACGTAAATCGCGTGTTCTCTTTGTGTCATCGTACTTCTTTTTTCACTGTTCGTTCTCGACTTACTTTGTGTTGCCCGTTTCCGTCCGTCCATGAACGCACAAGCCCGCTCGTGCTTCGATAGACAAAGGCTGGAACGCACGAACGCAACACTAATACATCCTAACTAAATTCTATAAAATTTTTGGTTGATAAGACTAGGTTAATAAAGTGACTTAATTTTGATTAAGTCTTCCCAAACCTTCCAGTATATGTGAAATATTATTTCTTTAGATAATGATCAAAGAGTCATTTTACACAAATTTCTTGGTTATTCCTATTACTATCATTATATGCTAAACACTAGAAAATTAATTTTTAATTTAATTTTTTATTCATATCTTATTCCATTTTAACAATCAAACGTATCAAAAGGGTTTAAAGAAGTTGCAAATGATAATATTACTTTTTTTTAACAAAAATGCCACATAGCATTTTGCAAGTTAAATAGGTAGACATGATTATTAATAATTAGTTTTGGGTTTATGTGGAAATGGAGCCTTTAATGCCATTTTTGGATTGGTAAAAACTTGAGAACAATTTTTCAGACAAATAAAGCTTACACACTAGGTCACTAGAGGCTTACAAAATCCTAGGTTTTCATCATCCTCGTGTACACAACCCAGTAGGTGCCTGTGAATGTTGTTTCTATAAAAGCCTCCACTCACAATGTTTAAACAAATATGGAAAACTAGATTATCGACTTGAAATTGACTAACAAAATTGGTACAGAAGTTTAAAATGGCAGTCTCTGTTTTAACACTTTAGAAACAAATGATTTAAAATCATTAAAGCTATCAAATTTTAAATAGGATAGTAAACCAGTGTGACAATATAAACATAAATGCAAATCTCATGCTTATAAGAACATTTGGTAAGGGATAACAAGATGCTAGGAAAAGACAACAGGGGCAAAGGGAATGATTAAGGGGGGAAATTTGTCCCCTTCCTCTATTTCATTGCACAATGCTGAGATTGATGGAGGAAAACCTATCACCACACAACTGATGGTTGGCGTATATTGGTAGTGGTTTCCTGCTTTGGAAATTGCTGGTAAGCGGTCAAGAATAACAATCACCAACCCTCAAGCACACGTCACATTCCAGAAGCCAAGATGACGTTACAGGGTAGTTCTGGGATGGTTGGGTGGTGCTATGCATCTTTCCTACCCCTTGACTGTGGGTTTAGGTCCACATGTATCGGTTGATAAGTCATCGTATTGGTCACATATCATAATATATCGGCCGATATGTATTGACTATTTTTTTCTTCGTTTTACTTTTGGAAGTTTAAATCCACACATTTTGAACATATTTAAAATCTTAAATCCTTTAAGAAGCATATATCTACATATTTATAAAGGTATAAATATATATAAATCGAAAGTTTCAAGTCATCTTTCAATGACATAGAAGGATATCTAGAATAATTTTGCTAGCATTGACTAAAACTCCTCAAAAAGTTAAATAGATTATTAAAATTGGTCAAATATTTTTATATAACATACTTTTGAAATGGTATAAGAAGAAAAAATTTGTATCCATGTCTGATATTAATATTTATTGCCTAATACAGTTGATATCAATATGACAATGACAAGTATTATATCCTAGGAATTTTGGAGAATGTTGACTACAAAACGACGATTATAGAGCCATTTTGGTCAGAAGACCGACTACAAGATAGCCTGTCTACCATTTCATAAGTGATGGCAAAGCAAAACCTGTGCCCATAGGTGACAAGACAAAAGCTTGATGAAGACCAATGCTATTGTAATATGAAAATAAGTACGTGAAGATTATAAAGTCAATTAGCCAACTACAAAAGAAAAAGCAATAAACAAGTCACGTCAACCATGGATACAAGCTCAATTATTTATAAAATCGATGGTTCTAATTAATTTCAAATGCCTTTCTTGACATAGATAAAAAAAGTATATGATATTTTCATCCATGGTTTGGAATAAAACTCACCCATTAGTTTTATTCATATTAACCCCAAAAAAGAATTAAAAATTAGAGAAATAATGGTTCATTTCTCCTTCACTGCCTTACCAAACAAGTAGAAATTAAAACCATGTTTTAAACTAGTAAGAGTGTGACACATAATTATGTTGGTGAATTGCATGATTGATTATACAGTGATGTTCTAAACTCTCTCAAGAAAGTGTTTCTTTATCTACAATGTACATATTATTCTTTAGTGTTGGAAAAAGCTGAGGCAGGACACATTTTAAAAAAAAAAAATTCCACAAACTAATGGAAATTTAAAATAGAAAAAAAAAATGGAAAAAATACACAATCTCAATTACACAAGAAGATAGTATATGGAGAATCACTCGCCCATCACAGAGAATTACTCAACTTTTGGATAGTTTCTTAAGGAATCACTCACTAACAAAGGATCTTGAACTTTTATAGTCTGTCTAGAGGTTCACTCACGTAAATATTGAAACTCACTAATAAGCAAAAGGGCCATCACACTTTTAGGAAAACCGAAACTTACAACCTTACACTTTTTTATCTCTTCCCTTCTTTCGTCTATTCTTCTGGGGATGGACTTAAAGACTCTTCAGCTTAACCTGGAAGCTTAAAAAATCAGGCGTGCATATTGAAAATTTCAACAGCTGCCTTTGAGAATGTTCCCATCATCCTGGCGCATTTACTATTCTCGGAACTACTTTTTTCATTTGTTATGACATCTGTCTCTTCTTATCAAGTCCTATTTTATGTGGATTGATGCTATGTAGGCTAGACTGCATCAAAATTGCAGCAGGGTACACAAGATTCTTTTATCTCCTCTTTTTTGTTAGAATGTAGATAGAAAATATATATATAATTTATTATGATATGTTGGATTAAACAGTTCTATCAAATGGGCAATAATTCATAGTGAGGTACCTAGGTCCAAAATGGTTGATGGAATTAAATCATGGCCACGATTGCGCTAAGCTTGTAACAACAGAAGTCACAGATGTTAATTATGGGTCACTAGCATCATGGTGAGGAAAACATTCACTAGTAAGCTGCCAATACTGCAAAGATTTACAAGAATGTGATGAAGAAGGATATACGTTTAAGAGGTATTTATGATGTTTTATCAAACTCAATATATATTTTTATATAAATTTTTTGATACTTATTTTGAATTCGCATTTGGTATTGGAAGTACCTCATGCTTAAGATTCTGCCAATTTCAGAAATTAAAAAGGCATACACATCAAATTGACATGTTCAAATCAAATTTGGAAATAAATTTTAAAGAGCATATAATCAAAATAACGGAAATGCTCTGTTGTAAAGCATTGCAAGCAGCATCGAGCTTTGATTGTCTCTAACAATAAAAGAACCAACAAAAATTAACTCTTGTGAAGAAAATGAGCTAAATTTTCCAAAAATTAAATCATAATTGAACCTAACATGTCTGGGCTATAATAGACTATAATACCCATAGCACTTGACTCTTGCGTCACTGAACAAGGCAGCAGAATCACCTCAGGATGAACAGAATAAATTGACGGACCCTATTATGTCATGCCTCTAGCCATAACCATTATATACAAATCCTTCATGTAACAGCATTTTGTGATGGCAACGGCCACTTTTCACCTATTAAATTTAACACAAATGATGTACAGAAGTCAAAAAAACTGATCAATTAATCTAGAACCAAGTAACCCTTATGCAGGTTCTAAAGAAGGGGAATTCATAAGAACTCCAGAGATTGTGTTAAAAAACAAAAAACACAATATTTGAACTATTCATAAAATACTTGGCAATATAAGTATGACTTGTTTTAATAAAGTTCATCTTGAAACCATCACTTGGATTAATTACCAGATTCTATCTCAAAAGATCTGAAATGCAGCTATGATTTTGGAAGCAAATGTGCATTATGAGCCACCTATTACTTGAAGGGATGGAATTGTGCCCATGCGTGTAACCAGAAGTAAATTGGGCATATTCACGCCCAACTCTTTAAGGGTCATACACCCACCCACGTAGTACATAATATCACAATATCCTTTTCACATTGGACCATCTTAGCACACTCCTTATTCAGTCCACTTACCCAAATTAAGTTACAAAAAATTATACAAAGCACAGAGAAACCTGGAAGATGAAACACTATGTGCAGACCAACGAATAAAAAAAGGATTTCCCCCCTTCTCTGCTGATAAAACCATGACATTTCAGGACATCCTACTTTATCAGCTTAGAACTTAATCTACATTATAATTGGTTAAGCAAAGTTTCCAACGAGAGCCAACCCACCCTTCATCCCACCCTCAATAGAAAAGGTAAAGGAGAGAAAAGTTGAGAATAAATAAATTGAAGTAATGGATTTAAATTAACAGCATTGTGGGAAAACCACAACTATACATGATTGGTAAATATGAAGCTATACTCAATCAAGATCATGAGACAACCAAATAAATCGAACGTATAACTGAAGGAGAGAGAAAGCCCTATTGATTATAGATTAAATAAAAAAAGTCCCTACTACAAATTCTGAGGATGCATACAAGAAGCAGATATTCAGAAACATAACAGAAAAGGAATTTCCTCATTTAATAATTTAATACCCACAGGTCAGGGAAATTAGGAAGATAGGCCCCACTCAAATGGAGTAAGAAATGCAGTAAGAAATGCATTGCAACATAATTCATCATAAAACCAAGGAAACGCACACCATCCATGTAACTGATTCTGAAACTTACTCTAGTGTTATAGAGGCCAAGATTCTAAATAACTCTTCATCCCCATTTTTAAAGCTTAGTCAACATATGCATCAGCAAAAGAGCGCATGACAAGAATTGTGTAACCCCAAAAGATTTTGAGAAAGCTTCTCGACAAAATAATCAATGTGTCGAAGAGAAGTGTCGGTAGCATTAGATACAGACCTAAAATTTTCTTGTTTTATACAGGATATTTGTTTGACTTGTCCAGGTTGGAAGCATGCTTCTTGATCTTTAGAGCAGTGATGAGTATATGGATCCTCATATTAATTAGGAGGCGGTGTTTAAGCTTATGACAAAGTAGGGTTTGAGGGTAACTTGGCTTATAAAAACAAGTCTATGATAAAACTTTTCTTCTGTGAGACCCAATAAACAAGAGGAAGCTTGTCTTCAACAGAGTAAGTGGATACATTGCATGGGAAAGCAGCCTGAAATCAATATCCTGGATATATAACTCCATTTTCACTGTCATCACATTTATGGTTAACAATGGGGCCCTTTATAACTTATACAGGAAGATAGTTGCATTTCCTTGTCCCTTTCATTCAAATACAGCTAGAAATTGATATACCGGATATCTCACTCAGATCATTTTAACCGTCATCACATTTAGGGACTGAAGATCATTTAATCAAGGAAATAATACAAGTATGAAGGAACAAGCTTGAAGGACTCAAGGTGATTGAATCAATAGAAGAAAACAAGCTCAAACGAAGGACCTTGTATTTAAAGGATATCACAAGAGTTTAGCTCCTTAGATTTTCATGCAATAACAGCTATAGTCTAAAATATGATGTCCATATTTTTGTTTGGTTAATCAGGTCATGTTTACCCCTCCATATTAGCAAATGTTCATTAGTTATCATAGGGTAGCATGCGAATCGATGAACATGAGAATACGATCATTGGAATTGAACCCTTAGACTTCGTCATCTTACACTTAAAAAAGTAGTAAGATGCCACCACATCCCCTTGGCGTGGTGCCAGTGTAACCAAAATGACCTAGAAACTAAGTCTTCGACAATGTGGCACCATCACCATACATTCCAATGGTGGCAGCACAAAGGATGACAATAGGAAGAGTTGAAACAATATATGGAAAGGCACGACGTTCCACCACAACATTGGCTCAATTATAAAGTTCCAGCATCCCATCACACACTTTTTAAGATGGCACCATCTTGAGCGGTAAATAGTAGCAGTAGATTCTAAATGTAGTAATCAGAACTGGTTTGGGTTCAGCTACCAGAGAGTAAATAGTGGCCGCAAATGTTGGACTCAGAAGAAGTTAGAACTAATGCCTTTGATCGGTGAACCCCTTGCATTTTGTGGGGAAACAAATCATCCATTTTTCAACTATTTTACAGCAATATGCTTCCAGAATGGATGAGTGGTCTACTTTCAATCCTGCAACTGTCACCCAGCTTCTGTTGTAGTATATTCATAGTCTTGCTGCCATTGCTTCATTTGATCATCTATATTTTTGTTCTTGATGGCCAATGTTTATTTTGATGGGAAAAAAATTGGAGTAGAATGAGATTGTAAAATGCTCTGATATACCAATCTGCGATGAACTATATAGGAAGTATGTCAATTACAAGTAATTATTCATTGTTGTAGGAAAAAAGAAGAAAGAAAGGTTAAGAAGAAGAGCAAAGAAGAAGAAAGAGGGAGGAAACTTTGGAGGGAATTTGACTGAATTCTTAATCATTACCTCAGCATGCATGCTTCTGTTACAGTACTCCTCCTCTAAACTCTCAAATGAACCTAACAACTACCACTAGTTCTTCCTAAATATTTATACTTGCGAAAATTTAGTTGCACATTCAGTTTCTCATTCTTCTTTCTGTCATTGCTGAATTGCTGAGCTGGCTGATTAGTGAAGTGGTTCCTTTCTGCTAGCAGTCTTAATTTCCTGTCCTCAGTCTTCTTTGTATCATACCATATCAAACTTCCAGAAATTTTTTCACCCAACAGCGTTCTAGGGCTCAAAAGTTCCATTGGTCATACTATGATAAATTCTCTCTCTTAGTGGTTTCATTAGTATATCTATTTGCATATTTCTTTGATGAGATCAATATTTTGAAGGACACATGCATTTATTTGAAGACATTGTCAAAAGGGTTTGATGAAGCCGAGAAGCTAAGGGCAAGTAAGGCTCTTGAGGAAATGTCTGAAATTGCTCCTTGTTATAAGAGGCCGTAGGAAACCTAGAGGGAAGAGGAAAATTATCAAGGGTCTTCAGGAAGAACTTGTCGCCACTCTTGGATTGTAATTTTATCCTTAACCATAAAAGGAGCAAGAAAAAGTGGGGAGTTGAGGAAATCCTAGGAGATTAAAACGTTGTTCTTCCAAGTAGTGGAATATATGGCAATAGAGGGTCTCAAATCACTACACTAATAGTATATCATATTGTGAGATCCAAAAGAAAACAAAAAAATTAATGTGCTGAGCCTGCATGTACGAAAATCCAGTCCTGCCCTAAGTACTCCGGCCTTGTAATCAAGGCCGGCTGTGATTCAAAATTAGCTCTTCTCCAAAATCGGCCCGTCCAGTGAAATACACAATCTGCCCAAAAAGGTTGATCCGCAAAGAAGTGGGCCGTAGGCATGAAACTGGAGCAGTTGGCTTGAGTTAAATTAATAGTAACTAAAGACAAAAGTGCACTTTATTGTCGAGTTAGAATCCAACTAGACAGCAATCTAACGAAGTAAGTAAACCAACCTAGTTACTCCACCTACCCTCTGAAGAGAAGTACGGGAGTAAGTAACTTACCCTACTTACTCCGCCGAACTCCTCCTCTGTATAAACCCTACACTGGTTGTGATGCAGAGGCGAGTAGAAGGAAGAGAGAGTGACGGGGAGAAAGCTTCAAGGCGGTAAAAATCTAGGAATCAACTGTCAGGCAAGTTACCTCGGACGCCGTTTTTAAGTTCATTGCAAGTGTATTCTGCTCTGTTTCTAAATTCATGCTTTATTGCAAGTTACATCAGATGCTGCTTTTAAATTGATGATTTGAGAATATTGCAAGTGTATTCTGCTCTGTTTCTAAATTCATGCTTTATTGCAAGTTACATCAGACGCTGCTTTTAAATTGATGATTTAAGAATATTGCAAGTGTACTCTGCTCTGCTTTTAAGTTCATGTTTGAGAATATTGAAGTATACTCTGTTTCTGAGTTCCTGTTTTCTGTATTAAATATCCACCTCCTGTAATGTAAAATGAACTCCGACCCCTTATGTAAATTGAGCTCTGGCTCCTGTAATGTAAAACGAATTCCGGCCCCTTATGTAAAATGAGCTCCGGCTCCTGTAATGTAAAACGAACTCCGGCCCCTTATGTAAAATGAGCTCCGGCTCCTGTAATGTAAAACGAACTCGGGCCCCTAATGTAAAATGAACTCCGGCCCTAATGTAAAAAGTACTTCGTCCGTTTTGGAAAAAGAACTCCGTCCTTGAAAAGAACTCTAGCTTTTATGAAAGAAAGAACTCCGGTTTTTAAGAAGGAAAAGAAGTCCGGCTTTTAATGAGCTCCGTCCTGTTAAGGAAAAAGAGCTCCGTCCTGTTAACGAGAAAGAGCTCCGTCCTGTTAAGGAAAAAGAACTCCGTCCTGTTAATGAAAATGAGCTCCGTCCTGTTAAGGAAAAAGAGATCCGTCCTGTTAATGAAAACGAGCTCCGTCCCTTAAAAGAAAAGTACCCGTCTGAAAAGTACTCCGTCATTTGAGTGAAAAGCGCTCCGTCCTCTAAGAAAAGTACTCCGTCCAAAAGGCACTCCGTCCAAAAATCACTCCGTCCAAAAAGAAGTCCGGCTTGTAATTTAAAATAAACTTCGGCCGTAATAAAGAAAAAGAGCTCCGGCTTGTATAAGAAAATGAACTCCGTCCTTTTGTTGTTAAAAAGAACTCCGTCCCTTTTTGTTGATAAAAAAAACTCCTGCTTTGTTGATAAAAAGAACTCCGGCTTTTGTTAATAAAAAAAAGAACCCTGGCTTTGCTTGTTAAAAAGAACTCGGATTTATGAGAATTTGGCTTTTAGAAATACTCCGTCTTTTGAGGAAAAAACGAACTTCGGATTGTAATGAGCTCCGGCTTTTCAGATAAAGCACTCCGTCTTTAATAAAGAAGTAACTCCGGCTTTTAATGAACTCCGTTCTTGAGAAAAACAAGCTCCGTCCCTTTTAATGAAAATGCACTTCGTCCTGATAGTAAAATGAACTCCGTCCCTTTTAGTAAAATGAACTCCGTCCTGATAGTGAAATGAACTCCGTCCTTAATGAAAAATGAAGTTCGGCTTTGAGCTCCGGCTTTTGAAAAAGAATTCCGTTTTTAAAGAAAAATGAACTCTGGCTTTTAACATGAAAAAGAGCTCCGTCTTTAACGCAAAATGAACTCCGGCTTTTTCTGTCAAAAGAGGAACTCCGACTTTTAAAGGTAAAATTAACTCCGGTTTCGTACACGAAAAGAGCTCCGTCCTTAACACGAAATGAACTCCGGCTTTTTCTGTCAAAAGAGGAACTCCGGCTTGAATGAAAAACGAACTCTGGTTTTGCACATGAAAAAGAGCTCCGTCCTTAACGTGAAAATGAACTCCGGCTTGTATTGAAAATTGAACTCCGATTTCGTACAGAAAATGAACTACGGCATACTGAAAATGGCTTTCAAGCAAAGAAGTGTTCTGTTATTTTAAGACCGGATCGACTCTGACCTGAGATAGGTTCTCGGCATGCCTTAGGACTTTTTGGTGGTAATCGAGGATAATTCTGTCCATGGAGTTATTTGTGGTCCGCCCGCCCTCGGGCGTTATGGATAGAGGGAATTACCGTTACGGCCTACCTTCGGGTGGCATACCGTACCGATCCGTGAGATGGGATACCCATATGAAGATCTAGGCCTTAAATTGTGTGGAGTGAACACAATCTATCCTCGATTATTCGCCCCCTCGACTAGTAGGGTATCTTTGGCGTGGTCATGTCCGATATGGTATGAAGTAATGTTTCTTGTTTTACCGATATGTTATATTACCGTACCGACTTCCGAATATGAAGTACCGATTACCGAATATGAAAGACCGTCTACCGATATGATATGTACTGTTCACCGTTTATCGTACCGATACCGATATGTTACATTCATCATTTACCGTTTTTGTACCAATTATCAATTTTGAAATATAGTTCTGTCAAGGTATGTTTTCTCTATTTCTTGGACTGCATTCTAGTTCACCGTTCTATTTATGCATAGTTACCTGACCATTACGCATCATCGTTTACTATCCATATGCATGTACCTTCTTGAGCCTCGGCTCCACTGTTTTATGTTTTTCCCCACTGGATGAAGCTTTAGAGCTTGTGCACTGTGAAGTGGAGTGATTAGAACTTGTCTGCGGGATTAAAGACCTTGGAAGTTTATTTTGGAGATATATTATTGTAATGACTTGTTGGACTTTTATGGTTAAACATTTTGGTTATGTACTCAGGAATGAATATTTTGGAATGAATATGAATGCTTCCACGAGTGTTAGTATAACTTCCGCTTTGCTTATTATGGTTAAAAGTATATGGGTCCTAGATGGCATCTGCAATCCTGTGCTGCACCCAATCGATTGAGTTGGGTTTTCAATCGTGTCAAGACTGACGGAATCAAAAAAAAAAAAAAAAATCCATTCTGTTACGCATATTCTCTGCCCTTCTCTCTTACATGTACTAGCACTAACATACATCTAAATTATGATTGTGTGAATTGTTTAAATATTTACGACTTCCATTGACCACCCAATTCAAGCCCCCTCTATTGGTCGGACTATCTGTCCCCGAGACAACACCTTCCACAAGTCATTAGTAAAAAGACACATGAGGAGTCATGGAGTTTAAGCAACCTTGCCTGAAGAAGACAGCCTGACCAACAGTCAACACCATTAGGCATCTTGGATGACAGAATGGTGAAAGAACAAATAAAGCGGTGGCTCCTACTGTCTACATTGGTCCAACTCTTACCTAGAAGATGCAACATGAGAATGCACACAGCTTGAGGATATGACCTTCCAGGACAAAAATTGTATTAAGGGGGAATGGATGGTCATGTGCAGCATATTTAATGAATAATCAAACTAGACTAAAGGAAAATTAAAGAATATGCACTTTATGAGTGGGAGGGCACGAAGGCACTAGCAGATAATCAGATAACTTAGAATAATAGAATGCTGCATTCTCCTTGTTGGGCATAACATCAATTGGACTGGCCCAATTGATTAACACAGTGAACCCATAAGCCAAGCTAGAAAGACGAAAGTACTAACCGGCCCATTAGGCCCAAACTTGAAGAACACATAGTCCAATTTTGATTAGAATGAATCAAGATTAGAAAGGCAACTAGGGGGCCGAGTGACTGAATAGTCATTAAGCAGATTGGCTTATAGGCCCAAATGATTGGATATCTAAATATTAAATCGAGTGATTAACCAAACCAAGTGACCAACCTAGCTGAGCAGTAAAACCAAACGAGCAGTTTGTATACTTCGTAGTTAATTATGGCCAAAGTCTCCTAACTTACCAATGGCAACTGCTCATTATTATTGATTTAACTACTTCAAGAAAATCCCATGATCAAAACGTGCACATGAGTAATTGAACTAATTAGTTTCCAACTAGCTTAATCACTCATATTCTAGGCAGTTATTCCTCTTCAAAAAACCACTATCAATTGAAAATGTGGCGATAACTATACTAAATTTTCCCTAAAAAGAGGGACAAATTTTGGAAAGCAAAGAATAGAGCATAATCCTCTAACGCATTTATTCTTCTATAAAATATGGAGCAAAGCCCTCCATCGCTCTCTCTTTCATCCTCATAATTAATGTTGCTAAAGGCTTGAGATGCATCGAGACACAAAAGGCCCCTAGAGCCTAGGCGCAAGGCGTAAGTGTGAGCATAAGGGAATTGAAGCACACATCTATAAAACATGTACATAAGATCCTTTTGTAATATAATTCCAATCGTTCAAATTAATGGTAGAATAAGTATTTAAGTACTAAAACACACGCTAGATAATAATCGTAAACTCCTAGTTTAACTGAGCTTAGTATTATAAACATTTAGCAATTAATAAGTATATCTCATTATATGCAGATAAAAACATAATTAATTAATAAATTTAATATAATATTCACAAGCTAGTCATAACTTATGGCATCCCACTAAAACAAAATTCATTTTCTTCCTCTTTATTAGACTTATGGTATCAAATGCTTTCATTCTTTTCATCTATTTCCTCCAAGTTTGCATCTTCTTCTTCTATAAGCTCTAATGGAAAATTATCTGGGACACTGGGCAAAAATGATAAAGCTTTCCCTTTTAATGAGATATTTGTACTAATTCTTGATCAAGTGTGACAAGTAGAATCATTTACCCCAATAACAGTAACAACAAAACCCCATGTCAAAAAGTCATCTTCAAATACAAATTCATTATTTTTATCAATTTCTATCAATTCTTCCAATTAGCTACTCATTACTTTCATAAATGTCATTCAAAAAAATGAGGTCAATATTATCATGCCTATTTTATTGGAATCTCAACACTTGATTGTATTACACAAATACTAAAGCATTCAAATATTATTGCGTCACTCTATTTCTCCGTTAGTTATTAAGCTGTAAAAAGAAAATCAACAAGAAAATATATCAATTATTTTATAGTTAATCAATTGTTTTAATTGGATGTCAATTTCAAATAATTAATTACTAATTACTTGTTGGAATACACACCTATTTCACTTATAGCCAATGGCACTACATGTGACATTAAGAACTCTTATGGTAAATTTGTGCATGTTCGAGCTTGAAGATCCATATGAACTCTACTACTCAGTTACGCATTAAAAAATTAATAAATACCTTTAATTTTGAGAAAAAAATAATTAAAATAAACGAATTATATAAAAATAACTAATTTACTTAATGCTTTTGTCAGCATTTACCTTATAGCCATATTTATCCCAAAGAGACCTTAAGCTTTCTTATAAATTATCAACTTATCAGAGATTTTATCTTGTATTGCTACACTTGGAATAAGTCTTTGTATACATTTGTACAAACCCATCATGATCTCTTCATTTTGCTCAATGTTACGGTTTAAATAAAATATTCTAGGTTCAAAATATAGCTAGCCATATACAAAGGGTAATGCAGTTAACAATTCCATTTTTTATCAATTATTTCAAATGCCTTCACATATTTTTCCACTCTCATCAAGGGACTTAACAATGACTTCTTCAACCCTATCCGTAGCTTCATATATGTAGCCCATAGTAGATTTCTTCTAACCATCAATCAATTGAAGAATATTAACAAGAGGGCCAATTAACTTCAAGGTGTAGGCAATATTTTTTTTTTCAAAAAGAAGGTATCAAGATGATGTTGGTTGCCCTCTTTCCTACTTGCTCTTTTGTGCACTTACTAGTTGCCCACTCTTCTAAAATAAACATTTTTCTTAAATTGTTTTGTTGCAAATATATTGACCAAAGAGTGATAAGGCCAATCACGAATCTTATAATAGTTAGCCTACTCAATTCTTTTTGCCACATGAACTACATCATATGTTAACTATCTTTATACAATTATAGATTAAATTGTTCAAAACTACTGCTTTTCTCAATGCTGATTGAATTCTAAGCATCTTTGTAATATCCTTCAATATCAAATAAAAGAAATGGACAGCTCAAGGTGTCCAATACAAATAAATTCTCTTTGCTTTCAGTAGTTTTCCTAATAAAAAGAAAAATATTATGTTGTCGGTGTATGATACTATTATATGCATATTATATTACTATATAACAACTTTTCTTAAAAATACTAACCTGCTGTAATATAATTTAAGGCATTCTCAGTCACCACTTAAACCACAATTGCTTCTCCAATTTCTTCCATAATATCATCAAACATTTTAAATAATAATTCTCCACTCTTCAAAATATGAGAAGTATCAACGAATTTGATGAACAATGACCCTTTTGGAGAATTTACACAAAGTTCATTATATCTTTTTTTGCCAATGAATCATGCCAGCCATTTGATTGAATTGAACATCCATATTTTCTCTATTCCTCCTTGATCAACTTCCTTCTTAAGTAAAGGAGCTCTCACCTCATGATGACTAGATAGTTTCAAACCAGAGTTATATTATCCTATAGATTCAATAGCCACTGAAAAACTGTCATAATTTACTGTATTAAATGGGATCCGACATCATACATCTACTTAGCTATATTTCTACAAGTTTTCTCCCTTAATTATTTATTGCATGCCTCATTCATAGCTTAAACATTTCTTTCGTTCTTTTTTGAATTACTTTTTTTTGCATCAGATATAAAGTAAGCATCTATGGGACCGTTTTGCTTTGGCTTCTATCACGGGATTAGAAATTGAATAGCTTGCTACTACTTTCACTACTTAAACCTCTCTCAGTATCAGAATTAATTTTACCAAATTAATCTTCTTCATCTTCATTATAATTATCAATCTCAATAAAATCAAACAATAATTCTATTCCAGCTTTCTTCTCTGCTTTTTTATTGATATATTCTCTAATCTCCTCATAAACATGCTCTGGACATTTAATATATTTTGTTATATTTTTAAAACAACAAAAAAATATATTATTTTACTCTTTGAACTCCTCAATTGGTAATTGTTTCATCAAAATTATAGACAAAACTATTTATATTATTATGCTCCACCAAATTTACATACTTCCATGCAAGATCTTTTCTATTTGGGCTGCTATTTTGAGATTCCATCAATTTTGTCTATATTAGAAAGTTAGAACTAATATTATAGTCCCAAATGCCATGAAATTGGAAAAAATGAACAAAAGAAAAAAATATAAGATAAAATGAATAATTATAAAAAAAATAAGAAAATTATTAATAATAATACATAAATACAAATAAAAAGGATTAATAAAGAAAATGAAGAAAACAATCAAGTAAAATAAAAACTAAAACAAATAAAAAATAATTTGAAATAAAAAAAATCTTACTAAAAGATGGAGATTTGATAGATTGAGAAATACCGGTGAAAAAAAGAGAGAGAGCCGCACGCAAGTGGCAACACACAAAAGAGAGAGAGCCATGCATAAGAAGCGTGTGCATGCGAGAGAGAGAGATGCCTAAAGAACTTCAATGAGAGAGCTCTGTAGTTTGCTGCCCAACTTCAAGAGAGAGAGTACACAGCAACTAGAATTATGTACTTCTTAATTATAAGTGAGTTTAATTACTTTTAAATTTAGGTTAACTACATATTTTATTTTTTTACAAAATCTAGGCCTCATGACAGGCCCACAAGGTGAGCATCTTGAGTCTAGGTATATGCCTCATGGTTCACGCCTCGCTTGGTGTGTACTAGGTGCATAGCCGTACACTTTGGGCCTAGGCGCGTCTCAAGTGCACCGTTGACAACCTTGCTCATAATATCTTTCACATTCTAGATTTTTGAAAAAGTAAACTTATTTAAGTAGTGGAGGATACATCGAAAAGTGAGTCCCGACTCTTTTGTGGTTTTTGTTTGCTGTTATGGTATGCAAAATTTAGATAGAAGGTTTGACAATTTGACCCAAAAATATTTGAATTGTAATCTAGATTCTTGGTAAACATTATTAGCTTCATCTATGAGAACTGCAATTAAACTAATTGTTTCTACCTACACCAGGTCACACTCGTAAAAATTCCTTAACCCACAATCTTTAATAAAATCAATTAACGTGGTGAACACAATAGCATATACACAATTGAGCCAGCTACCGAAGAATATCCCCTCTAATAGCATCCACCCAAAAGAAGGTAGTCAAGGAAGTGCTCACTCGCTAGCCATTCCAGACATTAGAGCCCTGGTTGCTTAAATGTAGGTTATGTCAAATATGTTGAAATTCCTCAAGGACGGATTTGAGGACTAGACCCGTCGAGTTAAGGTCCTATATTTTGACCTCAAAGAGGGAGTCAAAAGGTAAAAAGCCACATCAAGAAGGAGCCAATCTCGGCCAAAAACACATGCGGCACTCGATGTGTGAAACAAAGTTGTTATCTCCCAACTCAAAGGTCATTTCAACTTAGAGGTTAGGGAGGAGAGCTTAGAGCTATAGAATCCATAATAATATTAGGGTTTCAGGTGCTAGTCTATCCAAAGGGAATGGTCATGTAGCAACATGTCCTAAACCCTCCAAACCAGACAAATATCAGACATATTTGCCGATAATTCAAAGTTGTGGACATCTCTTAGCACCACAAGACTTGCCTCCACAACTAAAGTAAAGGAGTGCATCAAAAGAATAGAGCAGAGAAGATCTTTTGAGGAAACTCTGCTGGCTAGACAACCCAATTAGGTTGTACACCATTCACCTCTGAGATCAAGACAACGGCTGCCCACAAGTTTAAAATACTGTACTAGAACCATATAACGGAAGTTTTGATCTGATGAACCATTTGGATCACTTCTGTACACTTGCTCAGCTTCTAGAATCCGAAGGACGCTGAGCAATACTTTGTTTCCCTTTAAACTTAAAGGGGACACAAATTTGGTTCTATAGACTAGGATCGAATTCTTTTAGAAATTTTCATTAACTAGCTAACCAATTCCTATCCTACTTTACCTCCTACAGGAGGAAAGAAAAACAACTTTGACATCTTATCATGATAAGGCCAGCTCTCAATGAGAGTCTGAGGCATTTTATAACCCGATTCAATGCCGAGGCTACGGGCATATCGAAACTTACCGATGAGGTGAAATTGAATACCTATATGATGACGATTCAACTAAGTGAATTTTTCAAGTCGCTAGTTTAGCAGGACTTCAAGATGTTCTTAAAGGCAAAAGCAATTACTCGTGGCTATATCACGGCATAGGATGTGAATACCGCCAAAAGGCCATAAAACTCAAACTATGAGCAGCATCCGGGGCATATTACGATGGAAAAAGGAGAACACTGACAATCAACCCAGCCAGGACCGTCAAAAGCAACAGAGAATCAAGCCAGGTATTCGTTGAAAGTTCAAGCCGCTATATCTCACACCTCTCATTGACACCTGTACAAACATTCTAATGTAAGTTCAGAATAAAAATTTTCTAAAGTAACCCAAGCTAATAAACAACCAGAGGGAGGAGACCAATCAAAATGCTACCTTTACCAATAATCTCTAGGGCATAATATAGAAGAATATTGGACACTTTAAAAGGAGATTGAGGCCCTTGTCTAGAAAGGATACCTCAAAAAATATTTGCAAAATCTTAACGCCGCTACAAGTGAAGGCAAGGATGATGAGAAGCAGCTCAAGCAACCAAACAATCGGATAGTTGTAGGGGTTATCAATACAGTATCCACTAGATCTACTAACATGGTAGTTCAAGAAAATACGAAAAAGACTTCCTTCAGTAAGAGGCAGAAATTAGGACTAGAAAAAGATGCCATTAGCTTAAATGACGGTGATATAACACAAGTAATCACCCCCTATTTTGACGCTCTTATTATAACTGCACTTATTTTAAATGGAGTCCAAGATTACTAACTAAAACAAATCTTTATTGATAAAGAAAACTTGAAAAATATTCTTTAATTTGATACATTTATGAAACTAGGGCTAAAATGTAATCAAATGAATCCATTGGATAGACCACTATATGAGCTGAATAATGAATCGATCCAAGTTAAGGGAATTATACACCTAAAACTTATAATGGGGACGTACCCTAAAATGACCTCCTATTGACTAACTTTTTTGATGATAGATCTTCTCTCGATTTGTATCGTCATACTGGGTCTATAATACCCGGATCCCCATTTGATGTATTTCAGAGGTATTTATTAATTTTGGGATTTATTAGATACATCAAATTAATAATATATATTGCAAAATTTTGGAGAATATTCGGTTCAACTGGGCTAGTGCCCGAGGTGCATCTGTGTTGGCACCTGAGTGCCAATTAGATTATAAAAGAAAAGAAAAAAGAAAGATAATAATGATAATATTATTATTAATATTAATAATAATATTATTATTATTATTAAAAGAGGAGGGGGCGTAGGGCGACAGAGCAAGTGAGGAAAGAGAGAGAGAGAAAGAGGGAAGAAGAAGGAAGGGGAAGGTCGGGTAGCTATCGGCTGGAGGTTGGCCGGAGAATTGATGCCGGAGATGAAAACCAAGTAGCCTCTCTACAATTTTCCTCCATTATTGAGGAATATAGTGGTGTGAAGGAAGGGGAGGCGTGCGCGAGCTGAGTAAATTAACCGCTATCATCACTGAAAGAAATGTATAAAATTGAGGCAAGCAAATTATTTTTTCTCTTTATTGATATTGATTCATTACTTGTATGCACCGATTTTGAGAAAAATGGGCGAAATTTCAGGTGAGGAATAAATGGGGCAAAATCAAAGCTATGGCTCTAGCCGGCAAGGAAGGAAGAGAAAGGGGAGAGAAGGAGGAGGAGGGAGCGGTGCATGACAGGCTGAGTGGTGCATGGAAGAGAAGCTGAGCGGCGTGGAGAAGAGAGCGCACAGCAAGGAACTCATGCCATGCAGAGGAGAAAGGAGAAGCGAGGAGGAGAGGGGAGAAGAGAAGAAGGGAGAGCAGTGCATGCGGGAAGGAGGCTCGCGACAGGAGAGAGAAGCCGCACAAGAAGAAGAGAGAAAGGACGCGCGACAGAGGAAAGAGAAATGTACTATTCGGGTCCCTTGGAGCATCCTTTTTCCTAATCTGTAGAGTATAAGGTTGAGACAAGTATTCCCTAACCTTATTTTTGGTTTGATTTAGCATCTAATGTGTTCTGACTATTATTTGAAAATTTTACTAACATGCATATTATTTTTATATACTCTATCTGTTTATTCTGTACATGAATGTATGTTTGACTGGTCTGATGGTTGTTGACGGGTATTTATGATTTTGGAGGGTTTTGTAATTTGTGGATGCCCAGACGATATATATATATATATATATACATATTTGTGATCCGTATGTTGTGGAACCATGAATTAGGCCTTGTATCAATCCACGTGCATTTGCCGGGGGCAGGGTCATACGGGACCACGGCGGTCCAAGACCCACAGGGGCCGATTGTGATCTGAGGTATGAGATTTTGTGGTACCGCTCTCAACGAGGAGGCTTAGTCCCAATGGGGAGATATATGATATGTGGCCCCCTTCCGTCAGCAGGAAAGTTAAGGCGTTTTGTAGTTAACCTACCTCACTATATATTTAATGAGAACCATCATAAGAAATTGACGGAAATTAATATATTCGAACATCCTAATATACAACTAAACTTAATGTTGCACTCGAAATTACGGGTGGTAAAACATAGTAAACAAGCTCCCAATCTATGGGAGACAAAGTACATGAATGGCTTTGAACTGCTAGCCTAAATCGCAGCCGATATAGCTAAGGTTATCGAACAAGTGTAACCCTTCCTTAAATTGGTCTAATAATCTTTGGCTCTCTGATTTCGTGCATATTTTGTATTTCTACATGTGTTTGTGTGAACTATGATTTGAGATGTGTGAATTGGCCCATGGATGGGCAATAGGAATGTTTAGTACATATGGATGTGTTAAGCCCCGGAACATATTTTATATTTATATGATTTGGTTCCGATTTCCTTTGATTTCAACGTGTGAGATTCTGGAGATTTGGATCGAGCTATGGTTTGTGTCCTACTCGATGTGGTGATGGTCGCGATTATGTGATGTGACTTTAGATCATATGATATGATATCGTCTATGAGATTTGATCGGATCGTTATTTGTTATGAATATATTATGAAGGGATTGTTTGATACGAATAATGATTTAATACGAGACATCTCCTTGATTTTCAATGATTTTGACGAACCTTGTGGTTCGTTTTATATGTTTATATGTGATATCTCATTTCGTCTGATTTATATGTACTTTTTATATGATGATACTTCCTGAAATATCAGCTCATATTTTCTTATTTTATCCCATCAGACTAGTGGCATGAATATACTTACAAAAGTTCGGTCGTAATCTAACGTAGTATATCTTTATCAATGAGTGGATATTTATGTTGGTTATGTTTTAGATCTCGGGGGTGTATTATGGTTGTTGTTTATGGTTAAATGAGGGCCTTGGTCCATGTATGAGGCATCTTAGAGTTGTTATATTCTATTGATAAGTTATTACGTTAGATACCTCCCTTGCGATATATGAACAGCAGGTCCTATGCTATAATGTCCAGATTTATATTTAATGAGGTACTGTGCGGGTTTTGATGCATTAGGTCCTGTGTATGTATGGATTGTCACACCCGAGTTAGGTTTGTCGTTATTGACATTGTTTATTAGAGTTGTATATTATTGTGGATTATTATTATTGACCCGCGTATTTGTACAGGGGACGTAATAGGGTCGACCATGCCGGACAACATTTAGAGTGGTCATCTCCATCTTATAGCTGAAAATGAAGTTTTTAACTAAATATGGGGTGGAGAAGTTAAAGAAGACTAGGTCAATGGATGAAATTATTACTTAATACAAATCAACGACTCAACTCTTCCGCAAATAGTAGAATAGTTCGACCTTTGGGATGAGGATAGATGGGTGTAGGTATTGGTGGGGCTTGCGTAATGTAGTTATAGTTAAGACTATATTAAAGTAGCGCTTTATTTTCTTAAGATCTATTGAGACGTCAAAGGCAAACTGGGTTGTCCCTAGGTCAAGGTCTGAAGTAAAAATTAATAGACTTTCTACAGATAAATGTAGAAGTTTTTGCCTTAAAACTAGCTGGCATGTCAGATATTTCAATAGAGATGATAGTTCACAAGTTGAGCCTTATTTTTGGAAGCAAACCTACCAAATAGAAAAGACAAAACTACTCCATGGAAAAACTTGTGACAATTCTAGAAGAAATCAAAAAGTCAACCGATGCTGGCTTCATTAAAGAGTTCAACTATCCAAACTAGTTATCCAACATCATTCTAATAAATAAAAGAAATTGATAATAGAAAATGTGCATCAACTTCACAAACGTGCATAAAGTATCTTTAAAAACAATTTCCCACTCCCAATAATCGACCAACTAGTAGAGTCAACATTCGGATACTAACACTAAGTTTCATGGATGCTTATCCAGGGAATAACTAAATCTGAATGAATATTAAAAATAAAGAGATGACCTTATTCATGACAAGCCAAGAAACTTATAAGTATAAGGTGAAGCCTTTCAGTTTGAAAAATTACTGGCGCCATATAATAGAGGTTGATGAATTAACAATTTAAACAACAAATCGGAAAAAATATGAAAGTGTATGTTAACAACATGTTTGTTAAAAGTGTACTTGCCAATGATTGTATTAAAGATCTGATAGTGATGTTCAATATACTTGAACATACAGAATGAAGTTTAACTTGACCAAATACATCTTTGGGGAAATTTTAGGCAAGTTCTTGGGTTTTATAATCTTTCAATACGAAATAGAGACCAACTAGAAGAAGATTAAAGCAATTACGAATATGGAACCTCCTAGGACATTTAAAGATATCTAATGGCTAATCGGTGAACTCGCAACCCTATCTCGATTTATTGTCAAGACAGCTGAGAAGTACTTATCATTCTTCAAAGCACTAAGAAGAACAAATGCGAACAGTTTCCGATGGACGGATAAGTGCCAACAAGCATTGTAAAACTTGAAGGAATACTTGACACAACCGCCTTTGTTAACTCATCCTAAGTAGGATAAGGATCTATATATTTACCTAACCATTTCAAAAACAGCTATGAGCAAAGTTTTAATCAGGGAAGAATCAGGAATACAATGAACAATGCACTGTTTTAGCAAAATACTAGCCGACTTTAAGACTTAGTATGCAAGAACGGAGAATGCTACTTTAGCCTTAGTTTTTGCTATAAGGAAACTCCGGCCATAATTCTAAGCCTATAAAATCATGGTCCCAATAGATCAACCACTAAAAAGAATTCTGCAAAAATTAAAGTATTCAAATGCTTGATCAAGTGATCAATTGAGTTAGGCAAATTTGATATGGAGATTTAGCCTGACCCATAAAGGATTAAGCCCTTATAAACTTTATTATCAAAACGACTCTAATCTCAGATGAGTCAATTGAAGAATCCTCCGAGGCTATGATAAACACATCATTGCCCAGGTGGACACTACATGTGGATTAAGCATCTTTCCAAACACGTAGTGGAGCTAGAATTGTCCTGACTTCACTTGAAATTACTAAGATTAAGTACTTGATCACATTTGAGTTCCTAGAAACCAACAATGTGACAGAGTGTAAAGCTTTGCTAATCGGTCTAATGTTGACCAAAGAATGTTTCGTCAAGAATCTTTCTATAATGATTTTGAGCTAATTGTCAATCAAGTATTGGCTAACTTCGAAGCTACTGATCCAAAACTAACCAAATATCTCCGCAAAAACTAATCTCTTTCTTATCTTCCTCAACAGATTCGAGATCATCCACATCTCCAGAGAAAGTAACTGGAAAGCCAACTGTATTTCTAAAATGGCAACATCAAGCTACCCAGAACAATATGGATGGGATATGCAAGAAATCCTCCAAAGATCAATTACTAAGGAGCAAGATGAAATTTTTTAGGTGTCTGATAAAACAATTTGAATGAGCTATTCTTTAAAGGACCTTCAAGGTGGAGCTACTAAATAATCCAGCAAAGGTAAAGCAAATCACAAAAACCGCTGGTTGGTACACTATAGTGGATGATTTACTGTACAAAAGGGGTTATTCAATACCCTATAGGCATTACTTGAATTGGATGGAAGCTAACTATGCCCTTAGAGATGTGCATCTCGACATATACGGAGCGCATAAGAGAAGAAAGAATTTAGCTTTCAAATTTATAAAATAAGGTTATTATTGGCCAACAATAAAGAAGGATACTATGGAGTTTGTCAAAAAATGTGATAGCTTTCAGATCCATGATGATATCCCCAAGCAACTGCACACGGAATTCCAAGCCTAACAAGCCTCCCTAGCCGTTTGCACAATAAGGGTTGGATATACAAAGTTTTTTTCTCTACTGACAACTCAAAGAAATCGTTACAGTTGATTACTTCATAAATTGAATAAAAGACTCTCCACTAGCCAGCATTACCAAAAAAATGCTAGAAAATTCAGACGCGAAAGCATTATTTGCAAATTTGGGATATCATAGGTTACAGTCCCCAACAATATTACTCAATTCTAGGGTAAACGGTTCACAAAATACTATAAAGGCCTAGGTGTCTAAATGGTTCACACATCAATCTTATACCCACAGACAAATGGAGAGGTAAAGGTAACCAACCAAATGATCATCAATGGTTTGAAGACCAAGCTAGACAAGATTAAAGTGCTTGGGTTGACGAACTCCCATCTATGCTTTGGGCTTACCAAACAATTTCAAGAAAACCCACTCGAGAAACACCTTTTATCTTATGCTATAAAGAAATGGTGATCTCAGTGGAAATTGGATTGCCAAGTTACCAGGTGGAGAATTTTGCTCTAGATTAAAATTTTCAGCTTCTCACATAGAATCTAGATCTCTTAGAGGAAGCTAGAGAAGTGATTCATATTCATGCGGCAACCTACCAATAAATGATCACTCAGTGTTATAAAAGAAAAGTAAAAGCGCAAATGTTTGAAGTTGGCGACTTAGTGTTAAGAAATATCAGGACCATTGGAAAGCTTGTACATAGAAATAAGTTGTTCCCAACATGAGAACGACCATTCTTAGTGTTCATAATATTCCGAAATGAGGCATATAAACTATGCATCCAAAACGGAAAGTTTATCCCATGCACTCGGAATGCCCTTCACTGCAAAAAAAAATATTATCAATAAAGAGGCCAACCTAAGGGCTTTGAAGTATGCTTTACCCATCACTTTGGATTGCTTGAGTGATGTAAACCTTTTATTTATTATCAATAAATACGATGTTTTGTACAAATTTGCATGTGTGCATGTATATAAATTGCTAACATGTACATTAATATAACCACGAATGACCCAAAGTCAAGTAGTTAGTTTTGATACCCTGTCTATTAAAATTCACCGACCCAAATGGGCAATCAATGTGTAGGTTCAAGTAAATTGTACAGCCCCAACCATGGTCACACACCCCAAATACAATAAAACTCAAGGGTTTGAGAACAAAACATTAGACACCCTTTTGCGAGGCCTAATATTAGGTGGGTTGAGGTCCTCTAAGACTCAATTATCAACATAATCACCCGACTTATTAAACCTCAAGAAAGCTACATGTGTGAAATTGACGACGAACCTCTCGGCAGGACATGCGCGATTAGTCTTACGATCAAGGGCTACGGTCCTCTCTCACGAGCGACGATAATCTAACGACATAGCTAGGAATTAGATCAACCATCATATGATCAAAGGACCGGAATTTATATGCTCGGGGACTAGACCTCACAATCTACTTTCATATATGAGAATCAATTCTAGTTATATAGTGATGTAAACAATTCGAGAAATATTCATTATAGTACAAATTATATCATTTGATTACAAATCTGTGAAACTATGTTACAAATTAAGTGACGAGAAATTTGATAGCATAACCCAGCAACTAATTTTTGACTCTAGAAACAGGGTCCTAAGGATCCAATTGAGCCTTGAAATCATTAACTTCTAAGGCTAAAACAATTTTAGAATTCCTCACATCTAAACAGCCGATAAGAAAATTAAGAGTTATCAGAGAAGTTATTCTCCTGCAAAGATTAATGCCTTTAATAAATCGAGTATCTAGCAAAGGATAAAGCTCTTCTAATTGAACACTCCTTCTCAACATCTCCTCAAACTTTAGACAATCTCCCAGCCATCCCTTAGCAACGTATTCAGCCATAAAGGCCTGTCAATCTACCTTAATAACCCTATCCTTGAATGAATTAGCTCTTTCTTCTGTAGCAATAACTTGATCTTCAAGCACATTATTTCAGATTCCCATGTTTTGAGCTCTGCTCATCCACTTGGCCAATTCTATTCCTAGGTGGATCAATCCTTAAGACTCGATGCCCTGACTTCGATACCCATTGCTTTACATACTAGGGCCCTAATTACAACCGTGTCAACATATGATCTTGAAAGGCATGCAATTTCTTGATCATGAAAGAAGAGCTTGTACTTGATTTGTTAGCTCTAAGGACTACAAAAAAGCATGTTAGCAATAAGTAATTAATTAACAGAATTAAAGTCAAATGACAAAAACATACCTCCCGAGTGAAAAAACCCTCTCCTGCAATGGAGTTAGATGAAGGTCCAGTGACATCAAGGTTTGGAGATGATTAAGGTCTCCAATAAAGGAGTGGCAAGGTTGGCTAAAATACTGGGTTATCAAAGCCCAGAGCTCCCTTTGAAATATCAACCTCTTTGCTACTCGGAGAATGGGATACCGATGAAGTCTCAATATTCTTTGCAACAAAGGTTCATCTATAATGCCTACCAGTCCTAAGGAGTTAGAGGTTAGAACTTCCACCGCTAGTCCAAATGAAAAAGGAGAGCTAAGAATGATGGGGAGCCCATATTTAGCAATAATGAGAGAAGCAACAGTTGGCACACTCTTACCTATGAAGTGATGCAAAGAATCATGCTCCTCATCTACAAAATGATTGGAATCTTCTTATCATCACACAAAACAGGCATCCTTTCTGAGGAGCTCACTGAAAAAGAGGTGAGGATTGGAATTAAATATTGCATGACTTCCTCCGCTCTCATCTCGACTCTTATTTTAGCCACACATTTGGCAAAAATAGCATCAATCTCCCTTAGAACTTCATCAATATTAGAAGCAACTAGTGAAGTTGCCAAACAATCGCTTGACTGGCCAATGACAAAGTGAACCCTTTGGGGTATACCAAATTCAATGCCCCTTCTCCTTTTCAATGGACAAGGAATCAAGTCAACAACTGCATCACCCCCGAAAGCAGTATATCAATCAACTTAACCAAGGCAAAGTGGGTAAGAAAGCTATCAGTATCGCACAACTTGGCAATATGTTCTTTCACAAGGTCTAAACGAGGTCTGGTACAAAAGAATTTGTTTTCGCTAACCAAACCGGAATAAGCTGAATTCACGTGAGCCCAATTATTGGATAATATCCAGTCAGGCGAAACTTTAACAAAGACAACTGATCCTTCCAGTTTTCCATGAAGTCGGGATTTTCTATAATTATTTTAAAATCCTTTTTAGGAGTTAAAGAAATCCAATCATTTTTCTAATTAGAATGAAAAATAACCTTTACCATCTTGGCGTTTAATTTAAGCTCATGATGTTGGAAAACGATATATGGGGACAACAAGCATTGGATGGTATTTAGATGGAGCCGTGTGATACTAATCTCTAGGGCCTCCATTATCTCTACAAATTCCCTAGCAATAGGGTTGTGCAGTTCATCCTTTAAATGGACTTCATATATTGTAAATAAGTCATCATAGGGAGAGCAAGCCGTCTCATCTAGTAAAGGTACAACAAATGGAATGATAATCAAAATGTCAAAACTACTGCAGATATCAAGAATATTAGATAATGACGACATGAAGCAATGCTGGTAACATTCCAAAGAGTGCCTCGTGGAGTTATTGTTAACAACAAGAGACAAGATTGTGGGCCTCTCAAAACTTAGGATTTAAAAATTTTTGTTTCGTCAAAGAGTAGAAACAGGAAGAAGAAGGATCGACTCAGATTTAAATGATGGAAAGGAAACACCAGAATTTGAAGAAAAAAAAAACGATTAAAGTTTGGAAACGATGCGATTTGAGGAAAATATTGATCCAAACAATGTGCCTTTTTCCTTAGACCTTTCATGTTAAGACATGTTTCCCACTGCATTCAAAACAATTAAAACACCATGTATTGATAAATGGAAAAAATGGAATTACAAGCAGCGCATCACACGTCTTGAAGAGAAGGAAGTTGTTTGATGCAACATTAAATATGCCATCAACAGGTCATCCTAGTCACAAGAGTCATCATAGTGCTAACGCCATCCAACTTGCCATTCAACCATCTATTCAAATTGAACAAAAATGCAAATCTAATTGGTCCGAGGAGGCGAATTGATTAGGCTCTTAAAATTCTAATTATTTACTTAAGAGTTCAAGTTTGTCAGAAGGCTGAATGGTCAAATTTTATTAAAATAAAAAGTCAGTTATCAGATTATCACTCAAAATATTCTCAAGCATCAAGATCAAGAATCAAGAAAATTTGTCCAGATTTGTTGATTAATCAAAACTTTCGATAACTTTACATTTATATGTGGATGTACACAAATCCAAATACAAAAAGAACAAATTAAATGATACAATCCAAACATGATAATGAAAAACTATTCGCTTTTTATCCATTCTTGGTAACAATAATGTACAAAATACATTTTGACATGAAAATACTAAGCCAATTGGCTTGATAAAAAAAGAAAAACATCAGGGTGATAAATCTCATTAGCAACGGTAGAAGATTTCATCATGCCTCACTCCAACACAAACTCATTTAAATGGAGAGAGCAAAGGCTACACCCAACTAGACGACTTATGCAAAATGATGATGGGCAACCCAATGCCAACAGGGAATATATCTTAGCACATATGCTACTCCCATCCAAGATGGATGCATGAGCCAGGATATACCCAAAGGTATAAGGTTCCACTAGTATTACCTAGGTGTAAAACTAGTCCGGTTGACGATGCTGCACAAAAGGAAAAAAAAAACAAAATGACTTCCTCTATAAAAGAAGGAAACTAAGATGGACTTTATCAATGACATCCAACAAAACACCATGGCATCAAAGTCATTTCTCTTCTATCTAGTATAAAAGATCCACCAAGCAAGGAAAAGATGGAAAGATCCAGCCAAATCCTTTAGTAGCTATGGCATGTAAACTAAATGAAGAAGATGATATGAGAGATTAGATCCTTTTCTAGCAAAAAATGAGCTGGGAAATGGAAGTGTTTTGAAGCCAAAGCTTGCAGTTGATGGTTAAAGAATATCTTCTGAAGCAACAGGATGGTAAGATTTGATTGATGAAACTAATCAGTATTGATTATGCACTAACTTTGAGTCCATTGAGAAGAAACATTTGAATAGTGCAAGGGGTGGGATAATTTATTCCTTCTTTCTGGCATCTTCGAAGCTCGAATTTAACCCTCAGGTATGGAGTAACAATTAGACTATCCCAGTTGATTAACACAACGAACTCATGCACTAGGTCAAAAAGACAAAAGTACTAACCAGCTCATTAAGCCCAAACTTAAAGGACATAGAGTTCAATCTTAATCCAATTTTAATCAGAATAAATCAAGATTTGATGGGTGACTCTGTGGTAGAGTAGCTGAATGGTCATTAAAAAAATTTGGTCATCGGCTTGAATGGCTAGATATCCAAAAATTAAACCAAGCGGTTAACCTAAATGATTAATCTAACTCAGTAGTTTGTATACTATATAGTTAGCTTAGACAAAGGTCTCTGAATTGACCAATGATAACTGCTCATCACCATTGGTTTAATTGCTTCAAAAAAGTCCCACAATCGAAAAGTACACAAGGGCAATTAAACTAATTAGTTTTCAATTGGAATAACTACTTAGATTATGGCCGGTTATTCCTATTAAGAAAATCACCATCAAACGATGATGTGGCTATAAATATGCCCCACTTCTCTAGAAAGAGGGATAAATTTCAAAAAATAAGGAATAAAGTATAGTCCTCTAATATACTTGTTTTTCCACAAAATATGGAACAAATCCCTCCATCTCTCTCTCATACTCATAATCTCTCCCATATTCCAAATTTACTAACTTAAGTGTCGAAAGATGCATAGGAAAGAGAGTTTGGATTTTATTCAAGATTCTTGTTTGTTATTGTGATGTACAGGATTTGAATAAAATGTTCGACAATTCGGCCCGAATTTATTTACGCATCACTTTTAACATTAAGGAACAAGATAATATCAATCTAGAAAGGATTTATCCTATAGAGAATCTTAACATATACAGCTAATCACGAAATACACGACAGTTGCCACTTTTTCATGAGAATTTACCCATCATAAAGATGCACAGGGGAACCGATTCATATATCCTTTTCAATGCAATCCAAGCCAAGATTGGCCGTCGTCCTGGTTGGTCTCCATTTTAATTGGCACGTTCTCTAATTGCTACCATTTTTTTTTTATTGATTCAACCGTCGGAATATTCTGCATAACCCTTAAGCAGTTGAATCATATGTGATTTGCATTAATCGCTCATCAATTGAATTGCCTCGTATCAGAAACTCGTTTTTCGAATCATTGAGTCAGAGATAAAAAGAGAAGGATAAACAAGAAGCACGGACAGAACATGGAAGAATACCTTTAACTTTATTGCAGAAAGGACATGCTTCGTACTGGTAGAGAACAACGTCCTTCGGAACGAGCTCTGGAGGCGGCGGTTCCTTGGCGTAAACATCCTCAGAGATCACGCTAGCGCCCGCTAATGAGATCAGAGCTCCAGCGACTCCAAGAGACGCTGCTCGTCCCCAACTGCCAGATAAGAACCGGAACCACTGGCGGCGGACAGCGCAACCTGTAGCGCTACCGTATAAAGCCCCCTGAAGGAGACGGTGTTGGACGCCTAAGGTGGTTCCGCCTGTCACGACCTCGAATCTGCCTGTGGCGAGGGCTCGAAATAGAGTGGGAGAAGCCAGAGTCGAAACTCTTCTCATATTTGCCAGAATTTTCAGACTCTGCAGAAGTATCTCGGAAATCTTTACAACGTGTTCGGGGTTTGCTCCTCAGTTCCTATGATTCGGAAATGGTAAAATCATAGCTAATCAAAACGGCCGCCGAGTCGACGTGGTATATTTAGGTAGAAAAAAATGATCTCTTTTTTTTTTCCCTAAAATTTTATATGGTATAATTAAAATTTATTAAATGGGTGTCATAAAAAAAAATTAGATTTGGTTAATTGTTTGGTTCATCCATGGTTACAAGTGACAATAACATGTCCTGTACTTAATTATGGTTTTACAAATGTAATTTGCGTATTTTAAATAATTATCAAACTTCTAAAAAATATCTCAATAATCTATTTTTAAATAAATTTTATCTAAAAGTTATTCATTTAAAATATTAATTTTGATAGGTCTAACAGAGCACGGACCAACTCAAAGCCTAGCACGCAAGAGTAGCAGCGGCTGAGTAGACACTTTGTTATGGCTTGAACCCAGGAGGCACGACAGTGGCCTGCTTGGCCCACCAAAAGAAGAGAATTCCAAAGGATGGCGGCCCATCATATGAAATTGATGCGTACCTGGATCCGACTTCAAATAGATTCGGATTCGTTTGGATGGTTTAAATCGGCTCCATTCACTGAGTGCGAATCCTGCACACCGCTAAAGCGAACAAGATGTCAGTGTGTCGGCAGGATATTATTCCACAGAAAATACTCCGACGCTCAAGTCAGTAAAGCCTCCTATGATAGGGAAGGTAATGCTAAAAAGCGAAAGGAAGTAAGAGGATTTGGAGTGCTAGCTTGTCGAGGACGTGAGCGATCGATTCCTACTCACAGAGAGCATAAGGAAACGATGTTTTGAAAGTGTGGAAGCTTCCGGGAACGACTCTCGGAAAGCCTGATTAGGTCTCTAAGAAGTTGGAGGCCTCTGGTGGGATCTGAACGTCTAGAAGAGTGGAAGAGGCGATGGGTTTCCGTCCAGCACTCTGTCAGCGTTCGTGGATGTGAGAGTTTTCTCTGTATTCGTAAGCCAAAAATTGCCTGTAAGAGTCTCTCGTGTGTAAGTAAGAATGTTTTTTTCTCAGAATGTGTCAATAAGAAGCCGTAAGCAAAGATCGGTTCCTTGAACAATAATTCTGGGGTTTACTTATGGTTGGCAGGGTGATCTCCCTCCTTTGGAAGGAGTGATCCCCTGCGTGATTCTTGGTTGGCCTATCTTTCAGAGTTGATGCCAGTTGCCAAATGGACCAAGATAGTTTCCTTCCATGGCGGTCAGCGGCTTTCCAAACTGCTCACCTTCTTTACGTGTATTTTACCTTTGGAGAGCCCCAATTGGCAGAAAATTGAAAAAATCTGGCGCCTTCCTTATGGGAAGGGCGCTGATTTTGTCAATGTTCATTTTGGGAGCCAGTTGGGATCGTGGAAGATGCTAGGAGAGCCGTTGTTGGCCGTCTGATGAATTGTGCGCTCAAGTGGGCCAGGTCTGTAACCGTATAAATCCTCTGTTGGGCCTACTGCTACAGCACACCAGGTCAACGTTTAAGTTGGCCGTCTACTGAGGCCTGGACGGTCAACGCCATCGTTGACCGTCCTGGGCCTTTCAGGGTTTGGGACTATTTTTCAATTGGGCCGTTCACGAGTTGACAGTCCAGTAGGCCGTTTTGGGCCTACGTTGACTTTGAGCCAGCCTATTTTTGGTATACCCATCACTTGCCCCCTATGTCGATGGCCAGAATTCTGGCCTCCGGTATGTTAATAATGGGATGCCCCTTACTGCCCTTCATCGTTTGAGGATCCCAGAGGACTTTATGAAAAGGCAGAGAGGAAAGTTTGACCGAAATTGTTGATCGTTTTTGTCAGTTCTGGAGAAGAGTGTTGATCGGAGCTGTTGACCGTCTTGGTCAGTTTCGGAGAAGAGTATTGACCAGAACTGTTGACCATCTTGGTCGGTTTCAGAGAAGAATGTTGACCGGAACTATTGACTGTCTTGGTCAGTTTCAGAGAAGAATATTGACCAGAACTGCTGACTGTCTTGGTCGGTTCCGGAGAAGAATGTTGACCGGAACTGTTGATCGTCTTGGTCAATTCTGGAGAAAAATGTTGACCGAAACTGTTGATTGTCTTTGGCCAGTTCTGGAGAAGAATGTTAACCAGAACTGTTGACCGTCTTGGTCAATTCTGGAGAAGAATATTGACGGAAGCTGACCGCCGTCTCGGGCGATTCCGGAGAAGAATATTGACCAAAACTGTTAACCGCCTTTGGTCAGTTCCGGAGGACTTTCTGTCAGCTTTGATGGACGCGTGGCCATCAGCACGCTTGCAGGCCAGAAGAAGACACGCGTCTCCTTTTGGTTGGGCGGATATCCTGGCCATTAATACGTCAGAAATCCGCCTTTTGAAGAGCCAAGTAGGGAGGCAACATGTGGTAGGACTGATGGCGTCCTTTATGAGGGGTTTTAAAGCGTTCTTGCCGTTTAAGTTTCCCTCCATGTTTTGAAAGCCTTCTACGCCTCCTAGCCTTCATCTTCTTCGCTCCATGGCCTCCGTCGCTGACATCGCCTCTGTGCTCAGAGAGGGGGACGTTAAAGCTTTGTGCGTAGAGTTTAACGTTCCAAAGGAAATCGCTTGGAGGGTCGCTGGAAAGGATGACAGAGCCTTTGCTCCACCGGCAGGGGATATCACAGTGTATGAGGCCCACCTGAGGAGCAGCCTCCGTCTCCCGTTGTCGGACGATTTGCTGTCCGTTCTGCGAGCCCTACGAGTCCCAATAGCTCAACTCCACGCCAACGCCGTCCGATATCTCTGTACCTTATGTATTTTTCTTCGAAAACATTCTAAGAAGCTAAGAATGTCGATGGTGAGGGCTCGTTTAAAATAAACCAGGGAGGAGAGTGGATATCGCTCGTCCCCCGTTCTGGCCTAAAAATAAATACGGCCATATACGACTCGTTAAAGAATTGGAAAAAGCATTTCTTTTTTGTGAGTGTGAGGGCGACCTGGCCCTTTGCGAAGGACTGGGGCCAGGTTTCGGAGGCATATACGGGGACGCCGTCTGTGACGGAGATGGCGGCCCTGGAGTGGTTGATCGATTTGGTCAAGGAGAACCTTGATGACTTTAAGAGGGACTTTTTGGTTTCCAGGGAGGAGACCAGGAAGGTGAACTGGGGACCACCTTCCCCGGTTCAAAAGCCTACGCCGCCAGCAAGGATGATGCGTTCGGAGGACTCCAAAGGCTTGATCATCCGTATAGGCATACTGATGAAGGATTTATCGGCCCGTTGCCTGAGAAGGTGCTGGAGACGCCTTCATCATCGTCATCCCGCGTTGATTACATCATTGCCGGGATCTGTAGCTGTCCTGGCAGTACCGCGGGCCTGGCGGAGACCCACAAGAACCGGCCGGTGGACTCTGGAGTGGGAGTCATCCTGGCGCAGCCTGCACCGCAAGCGGTTCCTTGTGCAGCGTTGACAGAATCCTTTACGAAGCCTACTTGTGAGCCAGTGGTGGAGGCGCAAGAGCCATCCGTTAGCTCTCCAGTTGCGCGAACTCCTGCTGTGGAGCCAATGGTGGAGTTTGACCCTCCAGCAGCTACTGCAAAGGCTGCAACTGAGGAGCCCGCAGTTGCCATGAAAGATATTGATGAGCTGTTGGAGAGCATTTTGGAGGAAACTGCCACCAGCTTGGCTCAAGAGGATGTTCTTGGTCCACCGCCGCTTGGGCCAGGTCTGAAGGCTAGGCCTGAGAGTACCGTGAGGAGATTTTGGGGGGTATGATTCTTGGTGATTGATTCCACATATTTTCTCCTTTCCCTGATTTCTAACTTATTCTTTGTTTGTCTCTTGTGTAGCCGAGGAAGCTGGCTTCTGCCATCCTCAAGGTGGTGTAGCAGCGTGACCAAGCAATTGCCGATAGGGAGGCGGAGATCGCCTAGCTGGATGCCAAGCTGGTTGCTTCAGGGGGCGAGCACCACGAAGAGATTGCAGCCCTTGAGGCTGTCTTTGCCGGAGTGGAAACGGAGAATGCCAACTTAAAGGCTGAGGTTGCTCTCTAAAAGAGGAGGATGATCGAGGCAAAGTGCGCCTCAAACGACTTACCGAGTGAGTAGCAACTTTGGAGAGCGATCTGAGTCTCCGGATCCGTCCCACGAGATCGAGGGCATGATGCACGCGCAACTGTTGGAGGGGATCAACATCGGTCGACGCGTTGTGCGGTTGATTGATCCTGGCTTCCCAGTTGTGTTCATCAATCTGTCTAACAGAACGGTGAACACAAAGACGACCTTGTGGGGGAGCCCCGTGATATTTAGGGGCCTCCGCCGCCCCCGTAGCCCCTTATGCTGTACATTTTTGTGACCTCCCTTGTATTCATGTACGCGAAATGTAATTTGTAACACATTCATCCCATGTTTGGTTGGAGGGAATAGAAATTCTATTCCCTCCTTATTCTTGGTGGAATTATTATTCCACCGTTTGGTTGCACTTTAAGTTGGGAATAACTATTCCCAAAGGAATAGTTATTCCTTGATGGCACTAGGTATTTGTTATTCCTGGTTAGAGAGGAAAAAGAATTCCCACCCAAATTTGTTATTAACCCAAATTTGCCATTTATTATTATTATTATTATTATTATTATTATTATTATTATTATTATTATTATTATTATTATTATTATTCCCACCCAAATTTGTTATTAACCCAAATTTGCCATTTATTATTATTATTATTATTATTATTATTATTATTATTATTATTATTATTGTTATTATTATTATTGTTATTATTGTTATTATTGTTATTGTTATTATTATTATTATTATTATTATTATTATTATTATTATTATATTTTTATAATATTTAATATATTATATATTTATTAAATATGTATTTTACATGATATAATAATATAATATATTAAATAATATTTTATAATAATATTTACATAATATATATATAATTATGTATATGTATGTCATATAATATATATAAAAATATGTATATATACACGTGTGTATTATTTTATATAATATATTTTCATAATTAATAAGGTTAAAAGCGTCATTCTGATAAATTTTTACCTTATTCCTCATACAATTCTACAGACCAAACATTGTAATACAAATTCCTAACTAATTCTATTCCAACAACCAAATATAGGAATAACAATTTCTAACTCTATTTCCATCCAATTCTATTCCCTGGGAATAACTATTCTATTCCCACCTTATTCCATTTCAACAACCAAACGTGCCATCAAAGCAATAAAATGGAAATTCTTTCAATTCTGTGTCCATTAACTTTTACTGCTCTTGTGTTTGCATGCTTTGTTGCATTGGGCGGCCAACTTGGTTGGCCAGCTGCCGTTGTTGGGCTGTCTAAGAAGCGAGGTTTTTAGGCTTGGCAAGTGATTGTGTTAACCAGCCTGGTGGCGCTGCCCAAGTAATGACTTGGACAGCTAACGTTGGAGAAGGATGCTTCTGCCTTCGATCGCCGCTGACTGATCACACTATCTCCTCGTAGAGGAGGTCATTGCATGTGCTGCGTAAGCCCCCTAAGGTTTTGACCACTATCGGGCCACTTGGATGACCAAAGTTTACTACAACAGTTAATGGGCCGCCTGGATGACTAGGGTTTAGATATGACCCCTAATGAGTCGCTCGGATGACCAAGGTTCATATTGGACCTCTTGTGGGCCACCTGGATGACCATGGTTTATAATAGACCGCATATGGGCCACCTGGATGACCAGGGTTTAAATACGACCGCTAATGGGCCACTCGGATGACCGAGGTTCAAGTTCAACCACTTTTGGGCCGCCTGGATGACCAGGGTTTAACGAGAGGGTGAAGACCCTCCCGACTTAGGGGCAGTCTAGGTCGGGTAACCTGCAAAGAGAAAACAATGCACATGCACAAAGGAAGGATGCTAAGTAAACACTTATTTTTTGCGAATTCAAAGCAAGCAATCGAGTGCAAACAATAATGCAAATGTGTACCTGCTTCTACTACTGGAAGTATCGTTTGAGGTAGATGGCGTTCCTCGTTCGCGGAACTAGTTTCCCGTCCTGGCTCCAAAGTTTGTAGGCTCTGTTTCACAGGACGGCGGAGACGAGGAAAGGCCTTTCTCAATTAGAGGAGAGCTTATTGCGGCCGGCCAACTTGCCTGTGGCCTTGATGCCTCGTAGGACCAGGTCTCTTACATCGAATCATCGTGCCTTAACTTTTCTGTTGTAGTATCGGGCGATTCGATATTGGTAGGCTGTTGTTCGTACTCTGATAGCGTCGCGGGCTTCTTCTAACAAGTCTAAGTGCTCCCTGATTTTTTGGGAGTTAGCCAATGGGTCAAAGGACTCCACCTTGAGACTTGGAAGCCCGATTTTGACTGGGATTACCGCCTCAATCCCGTAACAGAGGCTGAAGGGCGTCTACTCGTTGGTTCCTTTGGGGTTGTTCGATAAGACCAAAGAATGGAAGGGAGCTAGTCCGCCCAAGAGCCCCTTGCGTCCTCCAGCTTAGTTTTTAAGCCGTGGAGCAGCGTTCGATTTGTCACCTCCACCTGTCTGTTTGCTTGGGGGTATGCCACCGAAGTGTGGACCAACTTGATGCTAAGGCTGGTGCAATACTTGGTAAAGTGTTTATTCGAGAATTGGGTCCCGTTGTCGGTCACAACGACCTCGGGGACGCCGAATCTACAGACGATGCTCTGGCGGAGGAACTCCAGGGCGTTATGCTCTATAATCTTAGCCAATGGGACGACTTCGACCCACTTGGTGAAGTAATCAATGTCCACGATGATAAATTTTCTTTGCCCCGTGGCAATGGGAAACGGGCCGAGAAGGTCAAGCCCCCATTGCGAGAAGGGCCAAAGGGCCTGAAGGGTCTTCAGATCTGCCGATGACTGGCGGTGAAGGTTGCTGTGAAGTTGGCAGCTTTCACATTTCTTCACAAACTCCATCGCGTCTTTTTTCATCGAGGGCCAGTAATAGCCCTGGCGCATGACCTTGAAGGCCAAATTTTTCCTGCCAATGTGCAACCCACAGATCCCGAGGTGGACCTCACTTAAAGCATAGTCAACCTCTTTGGGAGTTAGGCAACGGAGGTATGGAGTCGAGTAGCCACGGCGGTATAACTGTTCGTCAACCACAGCATACCAGCCGGCTGTCTTCCTGACCCGTTTGGCCTTCTCTACATCCTCTGGCAATGATCCGTCCGCCAAATAGTTTGAGAAACGCGTCATCCAGTTTTCCGCTATGAAAATCTGCATTGTCTCTCGCTTCTCTATGCTAGGAGCGTCTAAGATCTCCCGCATGTCTCTCGTATACTGTTCCGAGTTTTTGGCTGTAGTGGCTTTCGCCAGCTGGTCCGCCTTCCAGTTTTCAGTTTGGGGAACGTGAACCAGGGTCAGTTTGTCGAAACCCTGGGCAGCCTCCATTGTCTTTGCCAAGTACTTGGCCAAGAGAGGGTTGTTCATCTTAAAGCGTCCGTTAATCTGGCTAACGATTAGCTCGGAGTCGCTGTAAACTGCCAACTCCTGGCAGAGCATTCCTTAGCTAACCGCAATTCGGCTAACTGGGCCTCGTACTCAGCAACGTTATTGGTTGCCGAAGAATTAAGCCTGACGGAGTATTTCACCTCAAACCCGTTGGGGGTCGTAAGGACCACCCCAGCACCACTGCCCATGTCCGTAGACGATCCGTCAATGTGGAGTATCCATTTTAGAACTTCAACAAGCAGTTCCGCGCTTTCTTCGGGCTGTTCCTCGAGGATTGGGGTTGTAGTCTCGACAATTAAATCAGCCAGCGCCTGTGCCTTTACAGCAGGCCTGGGTTGGAATTCGATGTCGAACTCGCCCAACTCGATAGCCTATTTTACCAACCGTCTAGAAACGTCGAGCTTCTGGAATATGTTTTTCAGTGGTTGATCCATGAGGACCACTATTTGGTGGGCCTGAAAGTAGGGCCTTAACCCTCGCATGGAGAATATTAGCGCCAAGGCTAATTTTTCTGCACATAAGTAAAGGGTCTCTGGGCCGGTCAACGTTATACTCACATAGTAGACCGGCCGCTGAGCGTCAGAGTCCTGGCATACGAGGACAGAACTGATGGACGCCTCCGACACCGCCAAGTAAAGGTATAGCTCCTCTCCACCCTTGGGTGACACTAACAACAACGGGCTGGTCAAATACCATTTCAGTTCATCGAAAGCGGTTTGGCATTCCGCTGTCTATTGAAACCCATTGGATTTTGTTTCTCTAAGGTCTTTGAAGAAGGGTTGATACTTGTCACCGGACTTCGCAAGGAAGCGGGACAGTGCTCCCAGTCGTCGAGTCAGTCGCTGGATGTCATTTACGTTTCGTGGCGGAGCCATGTCGGCGAGCGCCTTGATATCCTCTGGGTTCGCCTCGATTCCCCGTTGGGAGGCGATGAAACCCAGGAATTTACCGAAGGCTACTCCGAATATACACTTAGCTGGATTCGGCTTCATGTGATACTTAGGGAGTACCTCGAATGACTCTTCCAGGTCGCGGATGTGGTCGCCGGTGACCTTGCTCTTCACGAGCATGTCATCGACGTAGACCTCCATGTTGTGACCAATTTATTTTTCGAATATTTTGTTGACCAGCCGTTGGTAGGTCACTCCAGCGTTTTTAAGTCCAAAAGGCATTACTTTAGAGCAGTAGGTACCCTGATCGGTCATGAGCGAGGTGTGCTCCTCGTCCTACGGACTCATCCGAATCTGGTTGTAACCCAAATAGGCGTCCATGAAGCTTAGCAGCTCATGTCCAACTATTGAGTCAACTAGTAGGTTGATCTTGGGTAAGGGAAAGCTGTCCTTCGGACAGGCTTTGTTAACTTCGGTAAAATCGACGCACATCCGTCATTTTTCATTGTTTTTCTTTACTAAGACGACATTAGAGAGCCAGTCCGGGTAATGGACTTCTCTAATGAAGCCTACGTCTAGCAGCTTTTTTACTTCCTCTCGAATGGCGATCAGCTTTTCAACGGAGTGATTCCTCCGCTTCTACTTGACGGGTTTTCCGCCAAAGTCAAGCCCCAACTTATAGACCATTATCTCTGCTGGGATTCCAAGCATGTCTGCTGGAGTCCAGGCAAATAGGTCAGCGTTCTTTCGCAGGAATGCAACCAGTTCATCGCGCAGTGGTCCGGTGAGTGAGCCGCCGATCTGTACGTACTTCTCCGGCTCCTCCGGGTCCAGTGGGATTAGATCTGTGGCTTCACCAGACTGCACTTACTGAAGGGTTGTCTCGTCTCGATGGTCGAGTTTTCCAACTGCTCTAGTGCTGCCACTAGGGGCAACCTGTGACATGTAACAGGTTCGTCCAGTAACTTGATCGCCCAACACTTCCCCGACACCGTAGGGTGTTGGAAACTTTATTTTGAGGTGTGGAATGGAGGTAACCGCCCCGAACGCTTCAAGCATGGTCTGCCCAGTATGGCATTATACACTGAGGGTAGGTCGACCACAGGAAGGTGAGTATTCGACTTGCTGTTTTTGGATACGTATCCAAGGTGACCTCCAATTAGATAGTCCATTGAATGAGCACATGCTCGTTGTCGAGGCCGTATAATTGGCCTTCGATTTTTGGTTAAATTGCATGATTTAATATATGTGTATGGATTTATGGCGTTGATTTCATGAAGAAACCCATGTTTAGTGATCGATTTGAGTACGGAAGTTTTGACGAAGCCCTAGGTACAAAAATGAAGGGGTTTTAATGATTTTTAACCGTAGCTCCTGTTATGTAAAAGTTAATTGGCACTTAAAAGAAGCTTCTGCTATAATTTATTTTTGAAAATTTTACACGGACTTATACTAATAAATTTTCATGTACTTCTGAAGTAAAACTAAAGGGTTTTTAGACCGTTACCGTATATTCTGAACGTTCTGAGGTTAACTGAAAGTAAATTGTGAAACTATGATTATGAAAGAGGGCTTTCAATAAAAAGGTTATTTCTGATACTGTTATTTAGGACCCAAGACTGATTACTGTCAGGTTAGGTTCTCCGACATGCCTTAGAACTTTACGGTGGTGATTGAAGATAACTCTATCCATGGAGTTATATATGGTCCGTCTTTCCTTGGAGCATTACGGTCAGGAGGAAAGTTCTGTTTCTGGCCTACCTTCGGGAGGCACACCGTATTGTTCCCACAAGATGGGATACTTCTGTTTAGTTTCTGGCCTTAAATTGTGTGGAGTGAATACAATCTATTCTTGATCATTCGCCCCCTCAGCTAATAGGGTATATTGGCAAGTTCTGCTACCGTTCTGTTCCGTACCGTCGTTACTATACCGATTTCTGTTCCGTACCGATTTATGTTATATTCTGATATAAGAGAGAAGCTTCTGACTCTGTTTTCCAATCCTACTTTCTAAATTATACTGATTACTGATTATCGATTACTAATTTCTAATTTTCGAGTTTAACATTGTCAAAGTAAGCTTTCTCTGTTTTCTAGGTTATAATCTGTTTAACCGTTCTATTTCTACATAGATTTATGACTGTTCTGCATCACTGTTTCACTGCATATCTGCATATACCTTGCTGGGCTCCGACTCACTATTTTATTTTTTTTCTCTCCAGATGAGACAGTAGAGTTTGTACCCGATGAGAAAGAGTAACCGAAAGAAATTCCTGAAGACTTTTGAGGACCTGAAGCATTTTGGAACTATTTTGGGAGAACCAGTTGGATGTAAAGACTTGACTGGATATATGACTTTGTATATGAATTTTGTATCTATGGATACTCATGCATATGTGGATTCTGTACAGACATACACGTGATGTATGTGATGGTAAAAAAGAAAACTATACTTCTACAGGTTAATAGTTTAGCTTCTGGTCTATACTTCTGGATATTCTGTACAGGTCCTAGACGACATCTCGTTTATGAACTGTTAGTATAGTTAATGGTTTTATAGATTAATGCCATGGATGGCACATGTGATCCTGTGTATGCATATTGTAGGAAGAATTATGGTATAATTGATAGTTGTGTGCTTGTAAGGGTTGATCATATAGGTTATTTTTTTAGATTTTCATCCAATTACAAAGGAAACTCTGCCGAAATTTCTATAATAGTCTTGCCTTATATTTTAGTCCGTTAATTATGTTTCTATATTGACGGAAGCTTTTAAGGAAAAAAACATCTGTTCCGTCACACAATGGGTGAGGCATACCTCTAGATTCTTAAACTCAACTAAACCTTGATAATTTTTCTTAAGATAAAGGGCATTCCATATTCACTATACTAGCTTGCTACTTGAGTGTATAGTTTAAATGACCCATCTTGGAGTATTATTGACACGAGAAATAGTCCTTCTCAAGATAGGGATAATTTGTTTTGGTGTTACAGTTTTCTAGTGGATTCAGTACTCCTTAGCATTGGGTTTCCAACTTCAAACCTTCTTGCTTTTAACTTTTAACTATAGTATCTGGCCACCATTTACTGTTACATTGTAACTTGAATCCATGCAGCAGCCCAAGCTTCTTCTAGGAAATCTAGATTTTTCCTTAATAGCAGGAAGTTTTGTTTAGGATTGAAGTTTGCTACCCTGTAGCTAGGGGAGCCATCTCCACTAGGATGTCGCCACTATCCCAAAGTAAAAGCTAAATGGGATTACCTTGGTAATTACTTGAGGTGTCATCTAGTATCCCCAAAGTACTAAGGGGACCCCATCCACCGATACTCCTTCGGCTTTATCCAACTTGATCTTAAACCTATTGACTATTATTAAGTTGGTTATTTCAATCTGTTCATTTGTTTGGAGGTATGAGACTGAAATATGAACCAAGTTGATTTCGAGACCTTGATAGTACCTCATAGACCACTTGCGGGAAAATTGGGTGCCATTGTCCACCACCATAATATTCGAAAATCAAAATTTCATACAATGCTCTACTGCAAGAATTTGGTGACATTCTATTCGGTGATTTTAGATAGCAGAGATTCCTCTACCTACTTTATGAAGTAGTTAATGCTGATGATAATGAACTTTCACAGCCTGGTGGGCATAGGGAAAGGCCTTAGTATATCTAGCCTCCATTACATGAAGGGGCCAAGGAACCTACAATGATGTAAGCTTCGAGGGTAGCTATCTTGGGACATTTCTTTGGATCTGACAATTGTCGTATTTTATGACAAACTCTATAATATTTTTTTATGATTAACCAATAATAGTCTTGCATTATAATTTTAAAAGTAAGGTTCTTTCTCCCATATGTGCTCCATAAATTTCCAAGTGTACCTCTCAAAAGGCATTGTAGGCCTTGATTGGGGATATGCATTGTATGTAAGATATTGGATAGCCTCATTGGTATAAGGATCTATTAGTAACCATGTACCATCTTGTAATCTTCTTTATTCACTTGACAACTTCTTGATTATCCAACAACCTTCCAGTTTGGAAGTATTTTAGGTAAGGACTTATGCAACATGTCTCCATTGACACCTAAAGGACTTTATCCTATTCCTTGCTGCGTAGCTTATGCAAAATTTCTTGCATATATCAAGTGTATTGTTTTGAGTAGCTCGACAAGGCTATCTTAGAGAGGCGATCAACCTTCTAGTTTTCTTACATTAGAATACAGATGATCTTATATTTATCAAGGTTTGACAACAGGTTCCATTCCTTGAAGAGGTATTTAGCTAGGTCATGGTTGTTGGCCTTGAAGTAGGTCGATACCTGATTAGTTAATAGCTCAGAGTCTTTATAGATGCATAGGCTTCTAATTGAGCATTGTTTTGCTAGTTTCAAACTAGAAAATAAAGGTTCATATTTGGCCATATTTTTGGTTGCCGAAAACCTGAATTTGATTGAATATTTAAGCTCTATGTCTTTTCGGAAGGTTAGAATTATCCTTGCTCCACTACCTATTTGGCTCGATGCCCCATCCACATGCAAGGTCCTTGGGAAGAGCTACTTCGAGGGGAGCCCCTAAGGGTACCGAGGTTTGTTCTTCTAAATCTAGGATCGTTGTCAGACAGTGATGCCAGCCAGAGCCTATCCCTTTATGGAGTGCTATGCTCAAAACTTTACATTAAACTCGTCCAATTTGATGGACAACCTGAACAAGCACTCGATGTTTTTGGCTTCTAAATTATTCTCTTGAGGGGTTGGTCGGTCAAAACTGTAAGAATCGATATTTCATTATTCATAATTTGGTAAGTTAAATTAATTTATGTAAAATTAAGATCAATGAATAGTAAAATGTAGAAATCAGGAGCTCACACCGAAATGCGATGAAAATTTATTTGATGAAACTGACATCACATTCAGTTAATAAATAATAGAATGTATAATACGGAAATAATTTAGTTAATAAATTCGCAAATCGATTAATAATCAAATTTATTTCGGTTAACGACAAGATAATTTGGTTAACGAAATTATATCCGATTTGCAACCCAACTTGGACCGATCGAGCAAATATAGTATAAATTGAATTAATTAAGTAAACTTAGATATATTTCAACACACAACAAACACATAGAAGCCCCTCAAATCCGCTGAATTTCTAAGAAATTCAGCAAGAAATCCATGGCAGCTCATTTCCTCCCCAATTTCATGAGTTGTTACCAATTAAATTAACCAATTAAAAGATAAAATATGGTCTACAAAGAGAAGGGTCACATGGCTAATGATGAACTAAAAATATATTAAAAATTAACCACCAATGGAGCAATAACAAGTGGCTAAAGGAGGAATAACCACTTTAGCCTTTTGCATGGCTTGGTTTAACAAATATGTACCACTTCATGGGGGATTGTGGCAGCTCCCAATTTAATTGGGGATGACTGGACATGTTGACAAGTAAATAAATAAAATAAATAGGGAACAAAATCGGAGAAAAGGAGGAACAATGCAAAGCAAAATAGGAAGCTGAAGCTAAACTAGAACCAAGAGGAACCTGGTTGACTGCTAAGATTCAAAATTAAATATAAAATATTTTTGGGCAAGAACTTCTCTCCCTATTTGATTTATTGTTAAATTCTTGATCTTATATTAAAATATTGTCAGTCCAATACTTAAAATTCTCATTGAATCTATGCTAGAATGAGCAAAGTTTAGCAATATGTCAAAATAAAATTCTGTTACTAAACTCTACTGTACCATGCCGATGTCCGAATTTTTACATTCTTTATTTAATCGATTCATGCCATAAAATTTTTATTGGATATAATTTAAGATGTTAGACAAATTACCATATTTTAATTCGAAAATAATCCTTGCCGTTACCATGCTAAAAGGAGCAAAGTTTAGCAACTTGTCAAAATGAGACTCTATTGCTAAAGTTTATTGCACCATGCTGATATCCAAATTTTTACATACCTTATTTGATTGATTCATGTCATGAAATTTTTACTGTATATACTTTAAGATGTTAGATAAATTAAAATATTTTTGTTCTAAAATAATCCTTGCCATTACTGTACTAGAATATCCAAAATTAAAAAACATGTATCATGAAGTTAGTTTTGCAACCTGCTATTATGTTTGCTGACATGCTAATTTTTACATATTGTTAATGGTCAATTTATCCCATGAACATTTTAGTGGAAAAACTTTAATATGTTGGCTAAATCTAAAAATTTTATTTTTATTTTACTAGGCTAGATTCAATGAGTTTTAAGTCAACTGGCAATTTGAACCGAGAAAATCAGGGATTGCTGTTGGTGCTGATTTTTATCACGTTTTTTTATCAATTTAAACTCTATAAAAATTCGGTAGGAACTTTAATGAACCCTCTAAGATTTCATGAAGTTTATTTTAAAATATCACTTGAAAATTCAACCGGTTTAGCCTCAAGAAAATTGAGTAAACCGAACAGGCCAGATTGCACCAGAATACTAAAACTGGCAGTTTGGAAAAATCAAGCCAAACCGGCCTCAATCTAACCACCAAACCGGCTCAAAACTGATCACCAATTAGTTAAGGCCTTTATTAAGATTGTGTAAAATTGGCTCATGAAAATAGGTTGAATGGACCACCAAACTGGATCCCCCAATGAACGGTAAAACTCACTCCTACATCCTTACTGATACTGATGCAAATCTGGTAGTCCACTTTGGTGGACTGAATCGGCCATGAACCAGTTGAACCAGAAGCCGACCCGAACATATTTTCTAATACTAAGGTTGAACCATCACCATGTGAAATGGTTTCTAAAAATTTCTCTATATGGTCACTGAACCGACCACATATCTGAACCCGGATTGAACTTCACTAGTTTACTAAAATCTTAAATTTCAGCCCACGAAAATGAGTTGAACCAGGCCCCAATTCGGCTGAACTGTCAGCCGCAGTATCTAACGTATGTTAAAATGATATTAAGTATCAACTTATAAAATTTGGTAGGATTTAACCACCAAATCAGACCCCAAAATGACAACCGAACCATACCCTGCAGCCCTGTTGATATTGTAGTAGGGCAATTCAAGAAAATAGATGAAACCAACTGTGTACCGGTTGAACCAGCGGTGGGCCTGGTCAAGTATTCTACTACTAAGGCTTAACTATCACCATATAAAACAGTTTTTAAAAATACTTTGATTTGGTCACTAAACCTGCCCTAGAACTAAACTTTGTCACTAAACCGGCCGATTTGCACTGAATTGCCTATTTTGCTAATTTAGTGTGAACCGACTAGGAAATAAATAATAAATCGACCATATATGGTATGTTAAATTAGTAATCAAGTTATACATTATATAAATCGATTAGTTATTATAAGAATCAGATGTTAAAGATTAGAAATGAACCGATTTCTAATGAACTAGCTAATTTGGTAAGTGAACTGATTTATGTATAATTCTTTAAAATAATGAATCGGTCACTTATTATATGGATAATTGTGCACCGACTCACATGATATAACCGGCAAAGTATTATGAAAAGCCAAACTGATCTATAAACCAATTTGGTGATCAAACCGGTTAAAGAGATGAAATAGAATTGAACTGGTTAGTAACCGGTAAATTATAAAATTTATGGATCGGGTATCGAATAATATGCTATCTAAAAGTAAGTCTAACACATGTTAATATGTATATGAACTTATATTATGCATTAATATGATTTTATTATAGACATATATGATATACTTTATCTTGATTTTGTTATGAATATATATGATATGCTATACATGAGTGGAAGCTAATATTATACTAAAGAAATATAATTTTTTTCTAAGATAAGAAAATTAAAAAGAAGAAGTAAGATTATGAATGAGAGCTTCCACTACGAAATTTTAAAAATTAAGAAAACTGAACTAAGGATTTATTTTCACGGATAGTATTCTCAGATATACCATAGGATATGATAATGTAAATCGTTGTCTGAATAAGTATCGTTATGCGATTTTAGCCTACCAGGAGACAATAGGTAATACTATCCTGTCTTCAAAATATAAATAATAAAGTTAAGGCTTTTGATTTGTATGGAGTGAATACAATCCATCATGTCTTCGGAATGTTAATAAGAAAGAAAGTATCGTTGTGTTATGAGATTTTGGTCTTTGATAATATGGAGTGAATACAATTCAGACATCGATCAAATACTCCGTTAATTAGTAAGGCCTTCTAACCCTGGTTCCTCAAGATGTGTAAGGTAAAAATGTATTCACAAGTAATAAGGAGTAAGTACAAGAAAAAGAAAAGCCAATTGTATTATGAAAATATTCTAAAAGTATATATATATTTTTACATGCATCATGATCCACATTCCTCCTTACGAATTATTTTAAAGGTAAATATGCATACCTTTAATTATTATATTTTTATTGAGCATTTTGCTCACTCTCTTACTGTTTTCTTTTTCCCCAAATACTTCGCAGGAGTTCAAACTTGATGAATAAAAAGTAAAGAAGAACCATTAAGTATGCGGTAATCAGTAAAGTTGTAACTAGTTTAGTTTAAATGATGATGTAAGTACTTGTAATTTTATAAGCATTCCTGAAATGTAAATTTTAGTATTCTTAATTTAAAAATATGTTTGCATATTTCTTATGGTTATCTTATAAGTTTTAGTATAATTTTTATAAGTTGAATTTAAAATTTTAATTGATATCTTTCCTTATCACAAGCTGTATTTATATTATTGTTGAATGAATATTAGAACCATTGATGATTAGCATTATTTTTAGATCTTATATATTATGGTTTGTTGTGATTTATAGATTATTAAGATAAGCACATGTTTTCTATGATTAAGATGAATATAAAATGTAGGACATGTAACGTCCCCAAGCAACCGCTTGTAGATATTGTCCGCTTTGGGCTCAACCCGCACGGTTTTGTTCCTGGCAGGCCCACAGTCCCCAAAACGCGTCTACAAGGGAAAGGTCTCCACGGCTTATAAAGCACGCTTCGTTCTCTTCTTTATCCGATGTGGGACCTCACAATCCACCCCCTGGGGCCCAGTGACCTCGTTGGTACACCGAACTGGGTCCCGTCTCTGATACCATCTGTAACATCCCTAGGCACCCGCTTGTAGATATGTCCGCTTTGGGCCCAACTCGCACGGTTTTGTTCCTAATAGGTCCACGGCTCCAAAAATACGTCTACAAGAAAAAGGTCTCCACGACTTATAAAGCACGCTTTGTTCCCCCCTCTTCATCCGATGTGGGACCTCACAGGACGTGACAAAGACCACCACTTTGTATGCTTAGAAATAAGGCTTGAGCTTCCTTAGTGTGAATACTAGGGTGAGAGCAGTCTTCTCGGTATGAGTATGTAATATCTCAAATATCCATTAGATTTATTTTGGATGAATTTATTGTTTCGAGTAATTTAGATGTGATAAAAAATAGTTATATATTATAAAATTTTAAAAAAATTTGGATCGGTTGGTTGTCACCCGAGGCACACCGGTATTGGTACTCGAGTACTGGTTGGATAATAATAATAATAATACTAATAATAATAATAGGAGGAGAGAGGCGTGTGACCATGCAGCGGCAAAAAAGAGGGGGAAAAAAAGGAAAGAGAGAAGCAGGGAAAGTAAAGAAAGAAGAAGAGTGAGAGAGTGGAGGCGGTGCCGCAAAGACATGTGCGGGAAGGAGAGGAGAAAAAAGAAAAGGAGGAGAGAGAGGGAAGAGTAGAGCAAGGAGAGAGGGGGAGGAGAAAAAGAGAAGAGGAGGTGTGGGAGGAAGGAGCGCATGGTAGGAGAGAGAAGGAAGAAAGAGGAGATACCGTTCAGATATTTCAGAGTATCCTTTTATCAAATCTACTTGATATAAGGTTGAGGTAAGTATTATTTAATGTTATCTTTTGTTTGATTTCGGGTCTTATAATATTTATTTTTGATTTGGAGATTTAAAGTTCATGCATGCAATTTTTTACTTAACCTGCTTGCTTCTCTATGTGCATGCGTGAGCTTCACCTATTGTTTGGGGGCTTTTTACGTAATTTCTTTATATTTGAGGGTTTTATTATTTTATAAAAAAATGGATAAATATCTGATAATATATATTTTTATATTAGTATGTATATAAGGAAATGAGCATAAAACTTCCTTTGGGCCGTGCATTTTCACATGCATACTGTTGGAAGATGAGGTCGCTACTTCATGGGACCATGGTGATCCGTGGCCCTGGTGGGTTAATATGTGATCCAATTTGTGATATGTGATATCTCTTCTGTTGGTTGGAAGGTTGAAGTGTGTTCGTAATTGACATGCCCTACTATATTTGATGAAAAGATGACAAGAGCTGTAGGCCTAAATTATAACCAATAATAATAAAATGATAGCCGGGAGTTGTAGGTCTAAATTGTAACTCATAATGATGAAAATATGGCTAAAAGTTGTAGGACTAAATTATAACCAATAATGATAAAAAAATATCCGAGAATTGTAGGCCTAAAGTGTAGCCAATAATGATAAAAAGATGGCCAAGAGTTACAAATCTAAACTATAACCGATAAAGATGAAAGATGGTTGAGGGTTGCAGGTTTAAACTATAGTCGATAATGAAGATAAGATAGAATGGCCTAGAGTTGCTGACCTAAAATATAGCCGTTATGATATGTGGATCTGGATTTTGATTTGCATCCCTTGTAGGTTTAGAGTCCGTCATGGTTTATGCGATGTAGTATTGGATCACGTTTTGTTATGAGTATGTCTCGATAGGACAGTGTAATTTGATATACAATTTATTATATGACTACACCCTCCCTTTAATATATATATGTGTTGTTTTATATATGTATATGATCATACTTGTTGAGTTTTAAACTCACATTTTCCTTTTTATTCCTTCAGATAGAGAGTTTAGATATATTGTAGGAGCTGGATGAGATATGTTGTGGCATCTCATATTTGGTGAGTATTATATCTCTTCTATTATTGTTGGATCTATTTAGATTGTGTATTGGGGTTGTATTTTTGATATTCGGTCTACCTCGATGTGGCCTTGGATATATATTCGACAGTTGGATTAGTATATTTGATGGTTACATATATGTAAATGTATATGGATTGTTTCTCGCATATGACTGTTTGGAATAAGTCATTATTATATTATCTGGACGGTTGTCTAATGAGATCCTATGATAGATTTGAGTCTGATTATTATTATTTTAGATGTTAAATTTTTTATAGTTTGTCTATTTATATCACATCCAATTTAATATTTAATTAATTATTAAATTAACTTACTTGGTTTAAGTTCGTAACAGAGTATATCTTGTTTTTGAGTCAACTAAAATTTTGTAGACATAATATATCAACCCCTAGATTCCTGACTTTTTCCTAACTAGGATGATGCTTAAAGTTGTGCACAACAAGGCTTGGTGTAGGTCCTTACCATCCTTTGGGTGGTAAGTAAAAGTGGCTGTGCCTAATATTCTTTTTTCTCTCGAAAGGCATACTAGAATTTGTCTATCTATTGGAATCCATTCATCTTGGCTTCTCTCAGAACCATAACGAATGAGATATTTTTATCAATGGGTTTGATCATAAATTATGACAATGTTGCTGGCCTTTCGGTATGCCTTTGAATATCTTTAACTGTTTTGGGTGATTTCTTGTCCATGAGGGCCTTGAGTTTCTGTAAGTTAGCTTCAATACCATGTTGAGAAACACCCCAAACAGGCATTTAGTTGGGTTCAAATTCATCTAGTAAGTCCTAAGAATAGTGAATGTCTCCACTAATTCCTTAACATGGTTGTTAGCCTATATGCTTTTGAGTAATATGTTATCCATATGGACCTCTATGTTGGTTCCAATCTGCTGTCTAAACATCTTATTCATGAGTCTTTGATAGGTCATGCCGATATTCTTGAAACTAAAGGGTATCACTCTGTAGTAGTAGATGTCCATGTCTGTCATGTATAAAGTCATCTCTTCATCTTCATGTTCCATTCGAATATGTTTATTAGGAACTTTTGGATATGTATGGATCTTAATCGGTACTTTACTTGGCTAACCTTGTTGCAAAGAGGCTTTGTCTCTAATGTCAAACGTTTTAATTAGTTATGACAGTCTTGGACCATTAATCTGGGTTAAATAATAGCTTTGACCTATCACTTGATCTTCCCTTATTTATTTGACCACATAGTCATCTTTGAATTTTATTTTTAAATATAGGATAGAGGTCATAATTGCAAACATGGTTAGACATGGTCGGACTAAGATAGCATTTTAGAATTAAAGGTAAATTCATTACTAGGAAAGTCAAATGGTTAGAGGCCGTTTTAGAATGCATTCCCATTGTGACTTACAGGTGCATCATTCCTTTTATCTGGACCAACTCGTTGTCTAAACCATAAAGTGTCTATTCAATAGGTCCATTTGATGACATTGGTTAAATTGCTTTTAAACGGATTGACCCCTTGATCAAGTATTTAGCAAACTAACACCTTCCGTTTGCTTCGGTTTAGTGGTTAAGATTTCATTTCATTGGATGGCTCAGATTAATTATGTGTTTTGTATATCTATTGCTCTTAACAAATTATGCAACTAACTTGATTCTCTTTGAATGCAATATAGAAAAGAGAAGAACAAATTGTCTTCTCACAAAATTCTGAGTTTTCATTCATCAAACATCAAATTCAAAAACTTAATAAGGTATTATAGCAATAGATCCTTTTGATCTCATAGTACTATCCTCATGGAAGAAATAAGAACAATTTTATCATCAGAACTCAATAAGATCAAAAGTTCAAATAATTTAATCCAAAATATTTAAATAGTTCATTTTTCATTAATTTGAACGATGGACCAATGACTCTTCTCACTTCTATTGCTCTTACTATTGAGAATTATCATTCTTGGGCCAAAGTTGTAGAAAAAGCTATTTGAATTGAAAGAAAACATGGTTTCTTTGATGGAAGATTACTTAAACCAGAAGATATGAATGATCCTTCACATGGATCTTAGATGAAATGTGATCACCTCTAAAATAAAAAACAACATTACTACATTAATAATTCTTTCCAATCATGGAGGGAACTTCAGCAGAGGTTTGCTCAAGATAATGGTCCACATATATATGAAGTGAAACAAATGATGCATGATTTTAATCAATGAGACAATAGTAGTAGTATAAACTATCAAAATTGAATGGGCTAATGTGCTCCATAATTATGAGTCTATTCCTACCTGTTCTTATTGAAGTATGAAGACAATGCATTCAAATCAACAAAGGGATTGGATTATGAAATTTTTCATAGGTGTTAATTTTGATTATATAAGTATAACATTAATTTTGATTATATATATAAAGGCTCAAATATTACTCATTAAACCATTCTTGGTTATAAATAAGGTTTATCCATTAGTGTAACAAGAGGAGAAAAGGAAGCAAATATCTACAAATGCGACTAATACTTTTATCATGGCTGCTCAACATTTCGATAATGGAAATGAAAACAGGAAGTCATGCTGTACTTATTGCAAGAAGTGTGGTCATTCTCTCGATAATTGCTTTATAGCTAACCCTAGAATTGTTCTGGAAACAGTTTGTGTGCATCGTCAAATTCCAAGTCACAGTTAAAAAATGCTACAAACTTTGTAATTTTCCTCAAGGATATAAATCTTCCAACAAGAGCAAATCTGTCAACTCTATTAATACTATTAATGGGCAACATTCTAAAGCCAATGATTTAACAATGTTGATGCAAAATCTTTCTACAAACCATTTATAACAAATCATTTATTTACTTCAAAGCCAAGAATTGACATCCATAGATAACCTTGTTGAGACCAAACATAGTGTTAATAACCTCATAGGTATAACTTTTTGTTTCATTCCTTTCAATTCTTATTATAATAATATGAATATAACATGAATCACAGCTATAAGTATTACTAATCGTATGATATGCTCAATATCTTTCTTCAATTCTAAACTTATTGAAGTCACATATCAAGTAAAACTTCTTGATGGAAGTTTAGCAAAAGTTATCCACAAAGGTGATATTATTTTTTGTGAAAAAAATTCTGTTAAAAGATGTCCTGTGCATACGTTCTTTCACTTTTAATTTGATTTTTGTTCAAAATCTATCCATTGACTTGAATTGCTACTTTGTGTTTATATCAAATAAATATAACATACATAACCTTTTTATATGGATCATGATTAGAAAGGGTGATATTTAAAGTTTCTTATACCACTCGAAGGTAAATTTTGTATCTTCGAAATTTTCAAATTTTGATTCTTGTAATGTTGTTAAATCTTCTAAGATTTACTTGGATGTAAACTAAGTAAAATTCCTATGGACCAGAATTTTAAAATTTTCAAAGATGGAGAATTTTGAATCCCTTTATGTATAGAAGGTTGATTGGCAAACTTTTTTGTCTAGTTGTTACTAGACCAAATTTTCTTTTGCCATGGCAATTCTTAGCCAGTTTATGGCTTCTCCTCGGGTTCCTCATCTACAAGTATCATAGAAGGTCCTTAAGTACTTAAAAGGTGCTACTACTTAGGGACTTCAATTCTCTTTTGCCTCTTCTCTCCAACTTTGTGCTTGTTATGATTTTGATTAAGTTTTTTATTCAAATACTCATAGATCTACTACTGGGGTTTTCTCTTTTCTTGGAAATTCATTGATATCTTGGAAAACAAAGAAACAATCTATGGTTTCCTACAGTTCTACTGAAATTGAGTACACATCTATGTCTTTTACTTGTTATGGAATTACTAGATTAAATACTTAGTGATCTTCTTATGTTTCACCCACATCATGATATTCTATCTTACGAAAATTAAGCTACTTTACATATTGCAGCTGATCCTATTTTTCTGAAAAGAATCAAACAAATTGATATTGATTGGTCATATCATTTGTGACAAAATTCAAGAAGGCATTATTTCCACTAAATTTGTTCCTTCACATTTACAACTTTTTGACATTGGTATCAATTCATTACCTTCTTCTCAATTACATTTCTTATTTTCCAAGATGGGAGTCCTATTGGGTTTGGTCGCTCCCTTGTGAGTGGCTCAACAAATGGACACGTTATCGGATCGCATAGGTTCTGTGCAATATTCGAAGTGTTGTAAATTGATTGCAGTAAAGACTAGAGAGACCATTTGCCGGAATGGCAAATCTCGGAGGTATCCATTTGTTGGATTAGGCAAATCTCAGAGGGACCATTTGTCGGAGTGGCAAACCTCGGAGGTGACCATTTGTCGGAGTGGCAAACCGCAGAGTGACTATTTACCGGAATGGCAAATCTCAAAGTGAAAATTCAGAGTGGATTTTAGAGTGCAAATGTTGGAGTGGCATTTGTCAGAGTGGATTTCTGAAGTGAAAATACCGAAGTGGCATTTGGCAAAGTGGATTTTCGGAGTGCAAATTTCAGAGTAGCATTTGCCGGAGTGAAAATCCGGAGTGGATTTTCAGAGTGTAAATCTGGAGTGGATTTTCGAAGTGAAATTCTGAAATGAAATTTTGAAATGAATAAAGGCAGACGGTCAGCAAGTTGTGTTGAGCAAAGAGACTAGTGAAGACCGAGGAAACCAGGTGATGGCCAAAGAGACTAGTGAAGACCGAGGAAACCAGGGGATGACCGAGGACAATTTGTCTGGAAAGCTGGCAACGGACTATGCAGAGCAGTTGATTTTCTAGAGTTTGTAAGTTTTGCAGAGCAAATAGTTGTCATGAAGAGCATGTGCCGTCTGTACAAAGAGCAAGTTGACTTGTAGAGCATATATGTCTGGGGAAGCGCGGGACTGGAAAACTCATAAGAAAAGACAAGATTGGTGTCATAAATTATCAGTAAGAATCAGGCCAAGCGGCTGTGGATGCATTAGATGGAAGTAGAAGCGGCAATAGCTATGATGAAACGTGGAAGGAGAGTGGAACAGAGCAGGAGTGCAAAACGGAGCTCTCGTCGTTCACCGTCTACTGCCATACTTGTAAAATCAGTGACCGGAGTGTACCACCAGTGAGAGGAATGAGAGTTTCTTTACTTTGAAGATTATTTTTTCTTTTCTATCTTGGGTGTGTTGCTGGTATTCTATCTCAAAAATTTTTGTAACCGATTTTACATATTGAATTTGCTTTCGGAGTTTATCTCATGATTTTTTTCTTGGTTGATAAGGGTTTTCACATTAAACATATTATACATTCCTTATTCCTTATTTCTACTAAATTGGTGGCTGACAACCTACGAGGGGTTTGAGTTTCTGTGTCTATGTGTGCCATTTTGTCCAACTCGAATTTGTCTGACAGACAGCTCCTAAGACCTGAACAAGTGGTATCAGTAAGAGGTTGTAAACTTTTGACTTGATGGTGTTGTGATCATGGAGTTTGCCATTTAGTGTGGAGTAGGAAGAATCAGTAAAAGCATTCAGAGGCCAAGGGCGGAGCCGAGTAGGGTCAAGGGCGGAGCTAAGTAGGGCCGAGGGCGGATCCAGCAAGTGGTCAAGGGGAAGTGCAATGGAAAATGATTCGACCATGGAGAAGGAGTTGAATAGGAGTGGGACTACTCTGGGTTCAGTAGAGTAGAAGAAGGTATCCTTCAGGCTTATAGCGGCCGACGCCGGGTTTCCATTTGAGGAAAAGCTGGCAAAAGGCAGGTGATGACCGTCGCTAGGAAAAGGTGAAGTTTTTCCCACAAAGTCGCAAGGGAAGTTTGTTGGGTTCGGTCACTCTCTTGTGAGTGGCTCAACAAATGGACACGTTATCAAATCATACAAATTTTGTGCAATGTTCAGATTACTACAAATTGGCTACAGTGAAACTAAAGAGATCATTTGCCGTAGTGGCAAATCTCGGAGGTGTCCATTTGCCGGAGTAAACAAATCTCGGAGTGACCGTTTGCTAGAGAAGGTAAAACTCGGAGGTGACCAAGATTGGTGTCATAAATAGCTATGAAGAATCGTGGAAAGCGGCTGTGGATGCATTAGATGGAAGTAGAAGCGGTAATAGTTATGATGAAACGTGTGGGAAGGAGTGAGCAGGAGTGCAAACTGAGCTCGCCGTCAATCGCCTAACGCTATACTTGTAAAATCGCTGGACCTGAGTGTACCACCGCTGTGGGGTGAGAGGAATGAGAGTTTCTTTACTTTGAAGATTATTTTTTCTTTTCTATCTTGGGTGTGTTGCTGGTATTCTATCTCAAAATTTTTGTAACCGATTTACATATTGAATTTGTTTATCTCATGATTTTTTCTTGTTGATATGGGTTTCACATTAAACATATTATACATTCCCTTATTCCTTATTTCTACTAAATTGTGGTGACAACCTACTAGGGTTTGAGTTTTCTCGTGTCTATGTGTGCCATTTTGTCCAACTCGAATTTATCCTGACGAGACGGCTCCCCAAGACCAACAAGTGGTATCAGTAAGAGGTTGTAAACTTTTGACTTGATGGTGTTGTGATCATGGAGTTTTGCCATTTAGTGGGAGTAGGAAGAATCGTTCAAGTATTCGAGAGGCCAAGGGCGGAGCCGAGTAGGGTCAAGGGCGGAGCTTGGCAGGGCCGAGGGCGGATCCAAAGAAGTGGTCAAGGGGAAGTGCAATGGAAAATGATTCAGCCATGGGAGAAGGAGTTGAACAGGGTGGACTACTCAGTTCAAGAGAGTAGAAGAAGGTATCCTGAGGCTTATATGTGCGACGGCGCCGGGTTTCCATTTGAGGAAAAGAAAGAAAGGCAGGTGATGAGTGTTGTCATGGAAAAGGTGAAGTTTTTCCCACAAATCAAGGGAAGTTTGTTGTCTGGTCACTCTCTTGGAGTGGCTCCAACAAATGGACACGTTATCAAATCATACAAATTTTGTGCAATGTTCAGATTACTACAAATTGGCTACGATTGAAAACTACAAAGAGATCATTTGCCGTAGTGGCAAATCTCGGAGGTGTCCATTTGCCGGAGTAAACAAATCTCGGAGTGACCGTTTGCTAGAGAAGGTAAAACTCGGAGGTGACCATTTGTCAGAGTAGCAAATCTCCGAATGACCATTTGCCAGAGTGGCAAATGTCGGAGTGAATTTTCGGAGTACAAATGTTGAAGTGAAAATCCAAAGTAAAAATTCGGAGTAGATTTTCAGAGTGCAAATGCCGAAATGACATTTGATAAAGTGGAAATCCAGAATAAATTTCCAGAGTGCAAATGCCAAAGTAGCATTTGACAGAGTAGAAATTCGGAGTGAATTTGCCGGAGTGCAAATGTCGAAGTGGCATTTGGCGGAGTGAAGATCCGAAGTGCAAATGCCAGAGTGGCATTTTGAAAGGTAAATGCGGAGTGGATTTTGAAGTACTGCATTTGCGGACGAAATTCTGGAATGGATAAAGGTCGGAAGGTCAGCAAGTTGTGCTGGGTAAAGAGACTAGTGAAGAACGACGACACTAGGTGATGGGCAAAGAGACTAGTGACAACTGAGGACACTAGGTGATGGCCAAAGAGACTAGTAAAGACCGAGGATACTAAATGATGCCCGAGGACAGCTTCTTTGGAAAGCTAGTAGCTGACTGTGTAGGACAAGTTTTGATTTGCACTGGTAAATTCTCGCAGAGCAGTATTTCATACAAATCACGTCACATCAGTGCAGAGTAGGCCGACTACAGAGCATACGTGTCCGGTGAAGTGTGATTGGTGAAGTCAGAAAAGACAGAGTTAAACCATCAATCATCTCGTAAAAATCGGGTCGGGTGGGAGATGAAATTTCTGAGTCAAGGTCTTTATAAGGGCGCACTGTGTGTTTCAACAAAATAAGCGTAAGTGAAAAAAAGAGACCCTTGTACGAAAGAACGTCAAAGGTGCTATAGACGAATGCAGCAAGGTAATAGCTACGGTGAAACGTGGAAGGAGAGCGAAACGGAGCAAGAGTGTAGAAGGGAGCTCTCGTCATTTACCGTCTACCGCCACACTTGTGAAATTAGTGAGCAGAATGTACCACCAGTGAAAGAAATAAAAAAAAAAGCGAGATAAGAGGAAATGAGAGTTTCCTTACTCAGGAGATTATTTTTTTATTCTATCTCAGGTATTTTGCTGGTATTTTTCTTAAGGTTTTTATAACAGATTTTACATAGTGGATTTGCTTTTGGAGTTTGTCCCATGGTTTTTACTTAGTTGAGAAAGATTTTCACATTAACAACATTGTACATTTAGTTTGCCATTTAGTGTGGAGTAGGTAGGAATGATAAAAATACTTCGAAGGCCAAGGGTGGAGCCGAGTATGGCCAAGGGTGGAGCCAATAAGTGACCAAGGTGGAGTGTAAGGGAGAATGAATCGACCGTGGAGATGGAGTTGAAGGAGAGTGGGACTACTCCATGTTTAGTGTAGTGGAAGAAAGTATCATTCAGGCTTGTGTAGGCCAATGCTGGGATCACAATTGAGGGGAAGCTGCCGAAAAGCAAGTGATAACGGTCACCGAAAAAATATAAAGCTTTTCCCACATGGTCATGAGGAGAAGTTTGTTGGGTTTGGTCACTTCCTGTGGGTGGCTTAACAAACGGGCACGTCATTGGATCGCACAGGTTTTGTGCAGTGTTTGAAATGCTACAAATTGGCTGCAGCAAAGACCAGAGAGACCATTTGTCGGAGTGGCAAATCTCGGAGGTGTCCATTTGTCGGAATAGGTAAATCTTAGAGTGACCATTTGTCAGAATCGGTACATCTCGGAGTAACCATTTATTGGAGTGGCAGATCTCAGAGTGACCATTTTCTAGAGTGGCAAATCTCGTAGTGGAAATCAAGAGTTGATTTTTAGAGTGTAAATGTTGGAGTGAAAATTCGGAGTGGATTTTCGGAGTGAAAATTTAGAGTGGATTTTCAGAGTGCAAATGTTGGAATGGCATCTGGCAGAGTGGAAATCTGAAGTGGATTTCTGGAGTGCAAATGTCGGAGTGGATTTCTAGAGTGTAAATGCCAAAGTGGCATTTGGTGGAGTAGAAATTCGGAGTGGATTTCTGGAGTGCAAATGCGGGAGTGGATATCCAGCGTGCAAATGTTGGAGTTGCATTTGCCAGAGTGGAATTCCGAAATGGAATTTCGGAATGGATAAAGGCTGAATAGTCAGCAAATTGTGTTCGGCAAAGAGACTAGTGAAGATCGATGACACTAGGTATCACCAAAGAGACTAGTGAAGTCTAACGACACTAGGTGATGACCGAGAACAGCTTGTCTAAAAAGTTGGCATCTGACTATGCAGAGCAGTTTACCTTCCAAAGTTGGTAAGTTTTAGGTAGCTATTATGCAAAGTATGCGTTGTCTGTACAGAGAACAGGTTGACTTGCAGAGCATACGTGTCTAGAGAAATGCAAGACTGGTGAAGTCATAGGAAAAGACAGGGTTGGTGTGACAAATCATTTGTAAGAATCGAGTCAGGTGAGTAGATGGGATTTGGAGTCACAGTCTTTATAAAGGCACACCAGACGTTTTAGCCAAAAGATGATAAGCGGCAAGTGAAAGCAGTAGCGGCCGCAGCAGCAGTCACGGGTGCGATAGACGGAAGTAGCAGCAGCAATAGCTGCGGTGGAACATGGAAGGAGAACAGAACAGAGTAAGAGTGCAAAAGGGAGCTATTGTCGTTCACCGTCTACCGCCACACTTATAAAATCAGTGAACGGAGTGCACCACAGTGAGAGGAATGAGGGAAGAAAAATAGAGAGATAAGAGGGAAGAAAAGTTTTCTTACTCTGGAGATTATTTTTCTTATTCTATCCCGGGTGTGTTGTTGGTATTCTGTCTCAGGGTGTGACAGACCGTAATTCTACAAAAAATTCGGCAGAATTCGTCTATAAATCGGACGTCCACCAAATACAAAACCGGTGTAAACCCCTGAACAATAACCACAACACACATATACAACACATACACAGGATCCCAACTACCACAATTACACAACGTGTGACGCCGAAATCATAACTCCGGATACGACGCCGGTAGAGACAAGATGCAACTAGGTAAACAAATATAACCATAAAAACATGCGGAAGTTACTAGATCCATCATACACAACATAAACTAAACTATACATCAATCATCATTGTGACGGAACGAATTTTTTTTTTTTTTTCAAAAGCTTCCGTCAAACAGAAAACATAATTAACGGTCTAAGCATAAGGCAAGACTTGTAGAATTCGGCGAGTCCTTTATGTTGGATGAAAATCCAAAATACATGATCTGTATAATCATCCATTACAAGCACACACCTATCCATCTTTCACAATTCCTACAACAACATTCCACACGGGATCACATGTGCTATCCATGGCACAAATCCATAAAAATATTTACTACTCTAATAGTTTAATAATCTAGACGCCATCTAGGACTGTCTAAGTAAATCCATAGTATATAAGCTGGAAGTAAACTAAGAACCTACAGAAGCATAGCATATTCTCTTTTACTATCATACATATCATGAGCTTTCTTTACAAAAATTTCACAAGTTCTATAACATCAGTAAAACGTGGAATCGATATTCAAGATCACATTTCTAGCTAGGTCATTGCACCCTCAGCTCTTCAAAAATTGGCTTCACAATGCTCTAAGTCCTCAAAAAGCCTTCAAGCTTTTCACCGGTCTACTCATTCGTCGAGGCAAAGCTCTACTATCTCATCGGGAAGGGGGAAACACTAAAACAGTGAGCCGAGGCCCGGCAAAGGTACATGCACGTGAGCTTGATAAAACCATGATGTAGAACAAATCATGTAACTATGCATAAATAGAATCTGTTAATCGGGATATAACCATGTAAATAGAGAAATCATGCTACGACGGGTATTAAATTCTTAAATCGGAAATCTAAGTGAACAATAATCGGGTGTACAGTATTCCGCAAACCATAAACGTCATCTTAATCGATACGGTAACATATCTTATCGATAAAGCGATGCTGATTGCATCATAAGTCATCGATGTCGATGTCGGGTACGGTAACATATCATATCGGTAAAACATTAAACGGTGCATCATAGTCATGATGACCGGTAATCGGTGCGGTAACATATCTTATCGGTAAAACAAGAACGGCATCATAAGTCATGATGTTCGGTAACGGTGCGGTAACATATCTTACTTCCAGAAGCGATGGCAATTGCATCATAAGTCATCGTGTCGGTGTCGGTCGCGGTAACATATCTTATCGGGTAAAACGATGAACGTTACATCATAAGTCATGATGTCGGTACCCCGTATTGAATCGATGCGGTAATATATCATATCGGGTAAACGTAAAGCGGTACATCATAACATATGGTGACCTCGGCTAGTATATTTCTAGCCTGGGCGATTGTGTCGAGGATAGATTGTGTTCACTCCCACCTGATCTAAGGCCTCAGAAGCAGTAATATCCCATCTCACCTCTGCGATCTGCACGGATGCCACCGAAGGTAAGCCGGTAACGGTATCCCTCCGCACGGTAACGCCCGGGCGAGGCGGACCACAAATAACTCATGGACGAGTTATCCTCGATTACCACCGAAAAGTCCTAAGGCATGCCGGATAACCTATCGATCAGAATCGATCTCGGGGTCCTAAAATAATCATGTAAAACATCTCTTTATCGAAAAACCCTTTTTGAAATCAGCTTTCTCAAACACTTTGGATAACTTGAAACATACATGAAAATTTCCTCGGTGCGGGTACATATAGCTGTGAAACAGAATTATCGACCACATTTCAATATCCAGTAATTTTCATATAACGAAGCTAAGTTAAAGCTCCACCAAAGCCTCTTCATTTTTCGTACATAGGGGCTTCGCCAAAACCCGGACTCAAATGGTCTCTTACATGTACATATTTCATGAACTTAACATCATAGATGCCATGCATATACATTAAATCATGCAATTTACTCAAACTACACCATTTTCGAGCTAGGTTTCATCACATACTTTTCAAGACAAATCATACTATTTTTTCATGTTTATTCCACGAAATCGAAACCAAAACTTGCAATAAACATGGATAAACATGAAATCTAACCGACGAAGCCCGAAGAAATATACTCATGTACTTCAATCATGCAACATCAACATTTTAGAGAATTTTAACGGTTTTAAAGCATGAGAAATCGGCATGCGATGAAAAGCGTCCAAGTACACTTGCCTCGAGCATTCGCTCTATAATTATTTTACCCGGATCGGATCGAAGCAGTGGTCTATCCCCTTTCTTCCTCTTCGCTTGCTGTTTGTGCCTCAACTTTCTCTCTCTACAAGCATATATCCTTTTAATTGGCATTTAAAACAAGTATTATACAAAATATCGCTCCTGGAATTTTCGATGAGCAAATACCGTGTACAAAGGTGCAATGTGAATAGTGCTCATGGTATGAGGACCGGGAAAAACGAATGACTAGATGTGATTAAGGTGATTAATATCGATAAGAGGCTATGCATGTAGTGAAAAAGTGGAGGTTAAAAGTGAAAAATTGAAAAAATGCCCAAAAATCATGGCAAAGCACCGTAGTGGCGCTTGGGGGCGCTCGAGCCAAGGCTCGGCAGTACTTTGGAGTCGACCGATGGTGGCCGCCACCGGCAGCTTCGTGAGAGCTCGCGGTAAAAGCAGAATCGACCCGTGGGCTGCCGCTCGCCGGCCGCCGACGGGGAGCTGAGCGATAAGCGGAACGGACCCACACTGGCAGCCGCCGGCCCGCTCGATGGGGCGCTCGAGCGGTCAGCGCGATATAGTGCCGCGTCGTGACTTTTCTCGCCATTTTCGCACGGTTTAGGAGTTGGAGGAGAAAAGGGCACGACCGAGAGAGGAAGAAGGAGAGAACGGCCGGCCCGAATCCAGCCCGAGCTTGTTATTAGGTGAAAGCTTTGCGACAAAGTAAGTGTACCTCGGACGCCGTTTTGCGTTTTTGCAATTTTCAGTTTTGAAAGTTTATGAAAATGATGTGAAAATGAGATTGAAGCATGTTTCCTTCGTTTAATCGGTTAGATTTCATGTTTGTCCATGTTTATTAAAGTATATGGCCTCGATTTCATGTATGAACATGTAAAATGTGTTTAATTTGGCTTTGAGAGAATATGGTCAAACCCTAACTCGAAATTTTTGGGGTTTTTATGGTTTAAATACATGATTGAGTATATATATGTTGAATTATGGCATCAATTTCATGATTGAACACATGCTTAGAGACCGATTTATGTAGGAGAAGCTTAGGCGAAGCGCTAAGTACGAAAAAATGATAGGAGTTTAAGTGATTTAATGAAGCTCCTGTTATGAAAGTTATTTGACATCGATGTGCAACTCCCTGTATAGTTTGTTTTTGAAAATATACTGAGCCTATACCCGACGAAATTTCCATGTGAAGTGAAGAAGGAAGTGGTTATGAAAGTTGACTTTAAAAGAAAGGGTTTTTGATAAAAAGATGAGCGATAGCCGCCCTCGGGCTTGGTACAAGGAGGAAAGCGATAGCCGTCCTCAGGGGCCAGTACAAGGAGGAAAACGATAGTCATTCCGGCTTGGTACAAGGAGGCGATAGCCCCGTCCTCTGGGGCTTGAGTACAAGGGAGGAAAACGATAGCCGTCCTCGGGGCTTGTTACAAGGAGGAAAACGATAGCCGTCCTCGGGCTTGGTACAAGGAGGAAAACAATATGAAGTACCAACTAATGTTTTACCGATAAGCTATATTGCAAATAAAAAAAGATGATATTGAATTGTATACGGTGAAAGATGACGATGAACAATATAGGTATTGTTTTGATTTTACCATGCATCGTAGAGTTTATAGTTTTGTTTTACAGCCTATAATGATATGATTTATGAAGCATGAGATTTTAATATTGTTATATAGCATGTCTTCGTTTCTTTGGATAATGATTGATTGAAAACGATGATTTTGCATAGTTATATGATCGGTTTGGCATGATAGTTTTACGTTCATATGCATGTACCTTCCGGGCCTCTGGCCTTGTTTTAGTGTTTTTCCTTCGGATGAGACAGTAGAACTCTTGCCCGACGCACAAGAGTAAGCGAGAGAAGCTTCCAAGGCTTTTGAGGACTTAGAGCATTGTGAAGCCAATTTTTGAAGAGCTTGTGGATGAAATGACTTAGCTAGAAATGTGATTTTATCTTTGTCTTATGGTTATTGATGTTATAGAACATGTGGATTTTTGTATATCTAGCATGTGTGAAATGTATGTCTATAAAGTAAGAGAGAATATCTTATGCTTCTGGGTTGTAGTGTACTTCCGCTATACTGATTTATTGTGCGTGTCCTAGATGGCATCTCGTTAATAAACTGTTAGAGCAAGAAATGTTTTGAGTGAACAGTGCCATGGATGGCACATAGGATCCGTGAATGATTGTTGTAGGAATTATGAATGATGGATAGATGTGTGCTTGTTATGGATGAATATTATTGTTTGTATTTTTGGGATTTCATCCGGTCAAAGGAGACTCTGCCGAAATTTTCTGCAGGGTCTTGCCTTAATTAGATCGTTAATTGATTATTATCTGTTGTGTGAAGCTTTTGAGGAAAAAAAAAAATCCGTTGGCCAAGCAATTGGTATCGAGAGTTGAGATGCCTTAGGAAATGATTGATCGGGGTGCGGAAGCATAGGTTTGAATATCCGAATAGGATCCTAGTAGGAATAAGTAGGGGAAGCTAAGATAGTTAGGACCTTTAAGAGATTGGTTCTTAGGCTTGCTTGGAAGTTTCTTAAAGTTATTGAATACTTTATTCTTGTTCAATGGATCATTGTTCTTATATATATGTGTTGCCTTGATTATAGGATGGCAGTCGAAGAGGTGGTAGAAATGGTCGTGGTGGCTTTAGCATTCCTTTTATGATAGAGAAGGCCCACATCAATTTGCTAGAGAGGATGACTAATGTAGTGGAGCATGTCGAGGCAAAAGCACATGGCTCGAATCTCGCACCCGAGCTGCCTCGCACCTCCCGGACCTACAACTTATGACAAAGTTCACAATGGCGAGCATCGGCTTTCTAGGAAAAGCCCGATCCTCCGTGGCGGATATATGGATGAAAAGGATGAGGAAGATATTTGATGTGCTTGGCTGTACCGATCAAAGAGAAGGTTAAATTTGCTGCGTACAAGTTGGAAGGTGAAGCGAGATGGGTGGGATATGCAAAAAGGGCGATGGGAGTGCCTGAGGCTATTACTGGGAGATGTTTGGAGGAGGCGTTTTTGGAAAATATTTTCCATCAGTCTCCGGGATCGAAGGAACAAGAGTTCATGAGGCTGAGGCAAGGAAGCATGACCGTCAAAAGAATATGATGCTAAATTCACGGAATTGTCTCGCCAGACGGTTCTATGTAGAGGGATGAGCGCAGGAAGGCTAAGAAGTTCCTCCGGGGACTACGTGATGATATCAGAAAATTCTCTGCTTTGAAATTTGAGTCTTACGCCCGAGATCTTGGATAGAGCTACCATTTATGAGAAGGAGACGGAGACAGAGAGAAATTGCCGCGAAACGGGCAGCCAGCCGGCAGAGGGCAGTCTTGTATCGGTCACGGGGTCTTGGGTCATTCAAGAAGGCTAAACGGGGATAAGGAAAAAAAGTGTTGTACTGCCCAATCCGTGACTAGTACTAAAGTCTCGGCAGATGATTGTACTACGTGGGAGGAGACATCCGGGACAAGAATGCCGCAAGATGACAAAAGGTGCGTGTTTTGGATGTGGACAGCAAGGCCACATTCTCGTGAAGCCCTACATTATCGTGAGAAAGGAAGGAAAGAAGCCTCTTTGTGCCAGCAAGGCTCGCAGCGGATCGCTCAAGATCGAGAGGCATCTCGAACGTAGTAGAAGGTACCCTTTTCTGTTGGAGTTTCGCGTCTATATTATTTGACTGGGGTCTACCCATTCCTTTATTTTCCCACGTTTGCATGTTATATCGTATCTGCCCCTTGTGTTGGATTATGGATTATTCGTATGTACTCCCAGGATCATCTCGCATTGGCCCGATGTGATATCCGAATGTGTGGTTGAGGTGAGGGGAATCGCCTCCTCAGTTGTGGATTTAGTGTCGCTTGGACATGGGTGATTTCGATGTGATCCTTGGAATGGATTACTGCCAAGTACCATGCCGTATTGATTGCTTCCAAGCAGGTTTGTTTTAACATTCCCGGGATGGAGCCCTTTATTTTCAGGGCATTAAGAAAAGGGGGTACTGTGTTGATCTCTGCTCTTCATGCTAAGCATTTGATGAGTAGTGGATGTAGAGCTTATTTGGCATATGCCTGCACTACTGAGCCATAGTGTGTGTAGGCTAAGGATATCCTTGTTGTTTGTGACTTTGAGGATATATTTCGGAGGAGTTACCTGGATTGCCTCCACACCGGGAAATTGAATTTTGAGATTGTTGTTGCCCCTCGTGCTAGTCCGGTTTCAAAACCTCCTATCGTATGGCTCCTTGGCTGAATCAAACTTGATTAAAGTTGCAATGCAGAGTCGCTAGACAAGGGGTTTTATTAGACCGAGTGTATCTCCTTGGGGTGCACCGGTGTTGTTAAGTAAGGAAGAAGAGCGGGTCCTTGCGCTGTGTGTTGACTATAGTGGAATTGAACAAGGTCGCGATTAAAAATAAATATCCTCTACCGCGCATTGATGATCCTGCTTTGACCGATTGCAAAGGGTCAATGGGTGTTTTCTAAGATTGATTTGAGGTCAGTTATTACCAATTAAGGATTGCAGGAGGATGTAGCTAAAACAGCTTTTCGGACACGTTATGGCCATTATGAGTTTCTTGTCATGCCCTTTGGCCTTACAAATGCTCCATTTGCTTTCATGGATTTGATGAATAGAATTTTCAGGCCATACTTGGATAAATTTGTGGTGGTATTCATTGATGACATCCCGATCTACTCAAAGGACGAGGAGCACGAGAGTCATTTGAGGAAGGTGTTTCAGTGCTCCGCGATGAGAAATATGCCAAGTTGAGTAAATGTGAGTTCTGGCTCGAAAGGGTAATGTTCTTGGGACATGTGATTTCTCGATGGTGGCATTTTCGTGGATCCCAAGAAGATAGAGGCTATTACAAGTTGGAGCGTGCCCAACTTCCGTGACTCGAGGTGAGGAGCTTTGGGTATGGCGGGATATTACGGCGCTTTGTAGAGAATTTCTCTCGGATTGCTATGCCTTCCGACTTCGTTTGCTAAAGAAAGAGGCTAAGTTTATGTGGGATGAGAGTGTGATGAAGCCAGAGCTTAAGGATCAAGCCACCACCGCTCCAAGCCGATTATTCAGGAGGTTTCGGAGGCTTTGAGGTGTATTGTGACGCACCAGGCGGGTCTAGGATGTGTGTGTTGATGCATACGAGAAAAAGTTGTGGCTTATGGGTCTAGACAAATCAAGGGTACGAGAAAAATTATCCTACCCATGATCTTGAACTTGTCTTTGTGGTGTTTGCATTAAAAATTTGGAGACATTATCTTTATGGCGAGAAGTTCCTTGTGTATTCGATCATAAGAGTTTGAAGTACTTATTTTCACAAAAGGAACTTAATATGAGGCAAAAGGAGATGGCTGGACTTCTTAAAAGATTATGATTGTGAAATACGGTACAAGCGGGAAAAGCTAATGTGGTAGCCGAGATCTTTCCGAGTCGCCGATCGGGCTATGTGGGCGCACCTACTGTGTCAAACAGATGGAGATGTTGGAGTATTTGAAGCGAGTGTGATATCCAACGCTATGCCAAGGGTGATAGGATGCTTACGTCATATTTTGCATTCAACCCGAGGTAGTTGGAGAGGTCGAGGGAGAAGCAATTGAATGATTTGTTCCTCATGGATATTGTTAGTGACTTGGGCAAGGAATCTCGAGCTGATTTTAACATCAGGGCAGATGGTGTGTTGAGATTTGAGACCAATTATGTGTACCGGATGATAAAGAGTTCAAGGAGAAAATCTTGAAGGAGGCTCACCGGTCTCGTATCTGATCCACCCGGAACGAACAAGATGTATCAGATTTGAAAAGACTTTCTGGTGGAGAAACATGAAGAGATATCATGGGCTATGTGGAAAAATGCCTAGTGTGAACAAGAATCAAGGCCGAGAGGAAGAAGCCTTACGGGATTGTTACAGCCAATGCAGGTCCGAAGCTGGAAATGGGGAGGACATCACTATGGACTTTGTATCGTGGATTGCCGAGGACTCTAGGAAGCATGACGCCGTATGGGTTATAGTGGATCGGTGACGAAATCAGCCCACTTTTCGCGTCGTGACGACCTACTCGCCCGGGATAGATTGCTCGGTTATGCGTTAACGAGATCGGTGAGGCTTCATGGAGTTCCTGCCTCCATTGTGTGCTCGAGAGATCCACGGTTTGTCTCGAGGTTCTCGGGAGAGCCATCAGGAGTTGGGACAGAGTTGAAGTTGATGCATGCGTATCATCCCCAGACCGATGGTCAATCCGAACGTACCATTGCATTCTCGAGGACATGTTGAGGGCTTGTTTTGGAGATGGAGGAACTTGGGATACTCATCTTGCCCTAGCTGAGTTTGCTTATAACAACAGCTACCAAGCTAGCATCGGGCATGGCGCCATTTTGAGGTATTATATGGGAGGAAATGTAGATCACCTATTCATTGGGAGGAAATCGAGACAAGAGAATTTTGGGCCCCGAAATTGTGAAAGAAACAACAGAGAAGATCAAAGTGATTCATGATAATTTGAAGGTTGCCCAGAGTCAACTGTAAGAGTTACGCAGATAAGCGGAGGAAGGAGTTGAGTTTGAGATAGGAGACTGGTGTTTCAAAGGTCTCACCGTCGAAGGGTAATGCTTCGATTTGGGGTAAAGGGAAATTGAAACCTCGGTTCATTGGGCCATTTGAGATTCGGAAAGGGTCGGGAGGTAGCCTACAAAGTTAGCACACCGTCAGTTGCAGGTGTACACGATGTATTTCATGTTTCGATGCGGAAATACATCCACGATCCAGCGCACGTGATTGATTACGGGACTTTGTCCATTGATAAGGACTTGTCCTACATTGAAGAGCCATTGCAAATCTTAGACCGAAAGGATCAAAGGTTGCGAACGAAGTCCATTCCTTGGTAAAAGTTCTTTGAGGAATCATTCAATGGAGGAGGCTACTTGGGAGCCGAAGAGGAGATCGAGACAAGTATCCTCACTTGTTCCATTGAGGTATGTACTTTACTCAATTCCCGAGGACGAAATTTCTTTAAGTAGGGGTGATCAGAGGACCCGAAATCGAAAAACGTAATGACTAGATGTGATTAAGGTGATTAATATCATAAGAGGCTATGCATGTAGTGAAAAAGTGGAGGTTAAAAGTGAAAAATTGAAAAATGCCCAAAAATCAGCAAGCACTGAGTGGCGCTTGCATCTCGCTGGCTGCCTCGAGCTGTGAGGCTCGACCGTGGGCTGGCCGCTCGACCGCTCGACGGGAGCTCGAGCGTAAAAGAATCGACCCGTGGGCTGGCGCTCGCGGCCCGCCGACGGAGCTCGACCGAGCGTGAATCGGACTGACTGGTCAAGCCGCCCCGACCGCTCGATGGGCGCTCGAGCGGCCGGGGCAGAAGATATAAGCCGCGTCGTGACTTTTTCTCGCCATTTTCGCACGGTTTAGGGTTTGGAGGAGAAAGAGAGGGGCAAGACCAAGAGAGGAAGAAGGAGAACGGGGTTGGAAGCCGAATCCAACCCCGAGCTTGTTATTAAGGTGAAAGCTTGCGACAAAGTAAGTGTACCTCGGACGCCGTTTTGCGTTTTACCAATTTTCAGTTTTGAAAGTTTATGAAAATGATGAAATGAGATTGAAGCATGTTTCCTGTTTAATCCAGTTAGATTTCATGTTTGTTCATGTTTATTAAAGTATATGGCCTCGATTTCATGTATGAACATGTAAAATGTGTTTAATTTGGCTTTCAGAGAATATGGTCAAACCCTAACTCGAAATTTTTTGGGGTTTTATGGTTTAAATACATGATTGAGTATATATATGTTGAATTATGGCATCAATTTCATGATTGAACACATGTTTAGAGACCGATTTATGTCCGGAAGCTTAGGCGGCCTTCTAAGTACGAAAATGATAGGGTTTAAGTGATTTTTAATCAAGCTCTTTGTTATATGAAAGTTATTTGACATCGATGTGCAACTCCCCGTATAGTTTGTTTTGAAAATATGTACGAGCCTATACCACGAAATTTCCATGTATCAAGTTAGCTGAAAGTGAATTGTGAAAGTTCGACTTTAAAAGAAAAGGGTTTTTGATAAAAAGATGAACGATAGCCGCTCCTCGCTCGGGTACAAGGAGGAAAACGATAGCCCCTGGGGGCTTGGTACAAGGAGGAAGGCGATAGCCGTCCTGGGCTTGGTACAAGGAGGAAAACGATAGCTCCTCGGGCTTGGTACAAGGAGAAAAACGATAGCCGTCCGGGGCTTTCAGTACAAGGAGGAAAACGAGAAAGCCGTCTCGGGGGGCTTGGTACAAGGAGGAAAACAATATGAAGTACCAACTAATGTTTTACCGATAAGCTATATTGCAATAAAAAGATGATATTGAATTGTATACGTTGAAAGATGACAAATGAACAATATAGGGTATTGTTTTCAGTTTTACCATGCATCAAGAGAGTTTATAGTTTTGTTTTCTGACCTATAATGATATGATTTATGAAGCATGAGATTTAATATTGTTATAGCATGTCTTTTCGCCTTTCCAGATAATATTGATTGAAAACGATGATTTTTGCATAGTTATATGATCGGTTTGGCATGATCGTTTTTGTTCATATGCATGTACCTTAATGGGCCTCGCTCACTGCTTTAGTGTTTTTCCCCCTTCCGTATGAGATGAGAACTCTTGCCCGACGAACAAGAGCGCAGAGAGAAGCTTCAAGGCTTTTTGAGGACTTAGAGCATTGTGAAGCCAATTTTGAAGAGCTTGTGGATGAAATGACTTAGCTAGAAATGTGATTTGTATACTTACTCTTATGGTTATTGATGTTATAGAACATGTGGATTTTTGTATATCTAGCATGTGAAATGTATGTCTATAAAGTAAGAGAGAATATGCTATGCTTCGCGCAGTTGTAGGCGTGTACTTCCGCTATACTGCCGGATTTATTGTGCAGGTCCTAGATGGCATCTGGGTAATAAACCGTTAGAGCAAGTAATGTTTTATGAAAATCGCCATGGATGGCACATAGGATCCTGTGAATGATTGTTGTAGGAATTATGAATGATGGATAGATGTGTGCTTGTTATGGATGAATATTACAGTTTGTATTTTTGGGATTTCATCCAACATAAAGGAGACTCAACAAATTTCTGCAGGGGTCTTGCTTTAATTAGATCGTTAATTACGATTATCTGTTTGACGGAAGCTTTTGAGGAAAAAAAACTGCTCCGCCACATGAACAATGCACATATGCACGAATCGGGTTGATTCTCGAAATTTTGGACATCTAACGTGTGATTTATCAAACCCAAGGCATGGGTAACTATAATCCCAAGTCAATTTACACATTAAACCCCAAATCGAAGATCAAACGGTGTCCTAAAGGGCGGGTCAAGGGTTTCGCGAAGAAAATCCCTAAATAACCACACCAATACCCAACTAACAAATTAACTTACCCAAGTCATACATAATCATAATCTAGTCTTAATTAAATCAAAAGCCCTAAGAATCAGAGTTCAAACCACCTGGGCGGGTTTAGGCTTCCTCATAACGGGAATTCAACATAATTTCACCAAATCGTACCCAATCGACAAAATAACTTACCTAGGTGGGTATTGGTATTCTAGTCTCAATTTATACAAAAAGCCCCCAAATATCGAGGGGGCCGGAATACACCCGATTGTACGTGAACAGTACACGTGCGTGGGTGAGGGTTTGCGTCTTCCGAAACCGAACTTAGACTATAAATTAGGTCTCCAAATTAATATATATTCATGCTTAGATTATAGGAAGCAATAAACACAAATTTAATCGGTATCGAACGAGGTACCCGAAAGAAAATAAAGCAAAAGTGCATGAAAATGAAAAACGAGGGCATGAGGTTTCTTGCCTCGACGTGCTCTACAACTTTCCCAACTAGCTCGAGCTCGGAATCGGACCGAAGGCCTCCATTTTCCTCTTTCTTTCGCGGTGATCCTTCTCCTCCCACCGGGCTCCACGAGCTCTTGCCGCCGCTCCACCCGGCCCCCGGCCGACCACCAGCCGCACGGCTGTCACCGCCGGCGCTGCCCGACCCTGCCACGGCGCGCGACGCCCGGCCCGCCCCTCTCTCACCAACAAACCCTAACCCTTGCCCTCTCTCTCTTCGCAAACCCCTTCTCCCGATCTGCCTCCCGATTTCCCCTCTCCCTGCTTTTTATTATCAATATTATTATTATTATTATTATTATATATATATATATTACGTTTCTTTTAATCCCAAACTTTAATTCGACATTCGAACAATAAAATGGGCACACTCCGGCACCGACCCAACAATTCCGAATATTCTCTCAAAATTTTGTAATGCTAAATTAATTTTTTCTCACATCCGAATTACCCAAAATCACCAAAAATAATAAACAATTTCAATTTAATCCAATAAAAAATATCTCAGGATTTTGGGATGTTACATTCTCCCCTACTTATAGAAATTTCGTCCTCGAAATTTAACGAACCTCGAATTCCCACAATCAGAAATAATCTTTCTCATATTCCGAAATCATTCCCTTAGATGATTATTCTAAGAACCTCAAGCATTGAATCGTTCTAATCCTTATCACAAGACAAATTCTTAGCCTCCCAAAATGGCCTACCCCAAACACATATCAATTTTCTTTGCCATCGATTCCAAGGAGACTTCCTAACGATCTCTTAAATCTCAAAAGTGACCTAAAATAATGCCGACCATTTCTCCAACTTAACTGATACTTCAAGCAAATCCAATGGACTTCCACCTTAGTTCATTTCAAGCTTTAAAGGAACACGATCACAGGAAACCTCATCCTCATTCCAAAATCTCCGGGCCATAGGCCCACAATGCTTACGCTGCGCTGCTCTGATTAGTCATCTAACCCTCAATTATCCCATTGAAATGTTACCACTGCATCAAATTCAACTTAACGTCTCAAAGATCATTTGATCAAGTCCTTACTAAGGTTTTGGTGCCAACCTTAACTCACAATCAAACTTTAAGGTCGGGATGATTTATATTCACGCCATTTTATTGGTAATTCGACAACCGACACATCTCCAAAATACACAGCCCATATCGAAACCCAAAAATTACATGGCAACCCTGATTCAGGCAATTCTAGAATAGCTCTAAAGGAATCCACAACAATCGCGCGATTTCGACGTAACCTCGAATTTTGACAACGAGATACATCAAGCTAATCTTTGTTTTGATAACATCCTCAAATAATCAAATGGCAGAAGCCCCTCAATGACCCCAAAAAGACCTCCCGATGTGGCCGCATCTACGAATTGGGCTTAGCATAGATCCTCATGCACCACCACCACCCAACTCTGATTCTATGGCACGGGATTTCTTCACTGCCAAGGCGGAGGATACGAACTATCCTTAATCCAGCGACCATGCTATCTACACTTAGGTCATAATCCCAAAGTCTCTTCGGGAAGACATTTATCCAAAATTTGTACATGAACATCCACTTTGATACACCCGTTGCCCTTCCGAATACTAGCTTACCTTTACCGCTACTACAAAGCCTATGTCCTCCAATCACATATAACTCAAAACACAATGCAACATGGGCTCGGAATCCCCAAAACGACACCAAATCACAATATTAAACCCAAGAGCCTTGCCTCCTGTCATCACAGATGACATTAACACAATGAGTTAATACCTTAGGACCCTGATTTAAAACACTAAACCTTTTTACCGCCTATTCATGAATAAAGAGATCCCTCAATCTTACGATCAAGCCAACCACTATTGAAGCATGCTCCCGAGAGTCTTACTGACACAAGGCATTCACCCAAAGAGCTTCCATAAACACATAGGGCAATGCCTCTTAATCCTCGATACCCATGATCTTTCTTATGTCAATCAACCAAAGTCGACTTCACTTCCCATCTAACTTGGTTAACACGCCATATCCTCTACTAGACATGGGGTCACCGCAGCGTCATCTTAAGTCTAAGATTTCACATTCCAACCTCAATATAACTCCAATTCACAAACCTTGAGCTGCTAACTCCACCCTATTCACAAACTTTAAACCTCAAACCGAGATTAATTAACCGAAGCCATTTCGCATTAAGACACTCCTTAGACACTAGCTAGGACACATAACCCAGCCAATTGATCTAAATCACCATTCCTAGCTTAGCACTAGCCTAAGAACCAATTTCTTGAGCGTCCTAGTTACCTTAACTTCCCATTTCTATTCCTGAGAAGTTCATGTGGAGATTCAATCCTATGCTTCCGCATTTGGTCGATCAATTCCTAAGGCATCTCAATCTCTCGATACCAAATGTGACGGGAAAGGATTTTTTTTTTTTTTTTTCAAAAGCTTCCGTCAAACAGAAAACATAATTAACGGTCTAAGCATAAGGCAAGACTTCTGTAGAAATTTCGACAGAGTCCCCTTTGTAACTGGATGAAAATCCAAAAATACAGTCCTGTATAATCATCCATTACAAGCACACACCTATCCATCTTTCACAATTCCTACAACAACATTCACAGGATCACATGTGCCATCCATGGCACAAATCCATAAAAATATTTACTACTCTAATAGTTTAATAACGAGATGCCATCTAGGACCTGTACAGTAAATCCAGAGTATATAGCGGAAGTAAACTAAGAACCTGCAGAAGCATAGCATATTCTCTTTTACTATCATACATATCATGAGCTTTCTTTACAAAAATTCACAAGTTCTATAACATCAGTAAACGTGGAATCGATATTCAAGATCACATTTCTAGCTAGGTCATTGCACCCACAAGCTCTTCAAAAATTGGCTTCACAATGCTCTAAGTCCTCAAAAAGCCTTCCGAAGCTTTTCCCTGGTCTACTCCTGTTCGTCAGGCAAAAGCTCTACTATCTCATCTGGAAGGGGGAAAAACACTAAAACAGTGAGCCGAGGCCCAGCAAGGTACATGCACGTGAGCAGTAAAACCATGATGCAGAACAGTCATGTAACAATGCATAAATAGAACGGTTAATCAGGATATAATCCATGAAACAGAGAAATCATGCTATGACGGTATTAAATTCCTTAAATCGGAAATCGGTGAACAATAGGCAGTGTACAGTATTCCGTAAACCATAAACGGTCATCGGTAATAGATACGGTAACATATCTTATCGATAAAACGATGAAACGTGCATCATAAGTCATCGATGAATCTGCAATGTCGACGCGGTAACATATCATATCGGTAAAACATTAAACGGTGCATCATAAGTCATCAGTAATCGGTAATCGGTGCGGTAACATATCTTATCGGTAAAACAGTAAACGGTGCATCATAAGTCATCAGTAATCGGTAATCGGTGCGGTAACATATCTTATCGGTAAAACAGTAAACGGTGCATCATAAGTCATCAGTAATCGGTAATCGGTGCGGTAACATATCTTATCGGTAAAACAGTAAACGGTGCATCATAAGTCATCAGTAATCGGTACTTCATATTCGGTAATCGGTACGGTAACATATCATATCGGTAAAACGGTAAACGGTACATCATAACATATCAGTACAGACCCTGCTAGTATACCCTACTAGCCGTGGGGGCGAATAATCGAGGATAGATTGTGTTCACTCCACACAATCTAAGGCCTGTAACGGTAATATCCCATCTCACGGGATCGGTACGGTATGCCACCCGAAGGTAAGCCAAGAACGGTATCCCTCCAGACGGTAACGCCCGAGGGCAGGGCGGACACAAATAACTCCATGGACGAGTTATCTCGATTACCACCGAAAAGTCCTAAGGCATGCCGAGAACCTATCCGGATCAGTAGTCAGTCTTGGGTCCTAAAATAATCAGAATAGAAACATCTCTTTATCGAAAACCCCTTTTTGAAATCAGCTTTTCTTAAAACACTTTCAGATAACTTGAAACATACATGAAAATTTCCTCGGTGCGGGTCGGTACATATTTTCAGAAACAAATTATACTGGAAGCCACATTTCAATATCAATTAATTTTCATATAACAGAAGCTACGGTTAAAGCTCACCAAAACCTCTTCATTTTCGTACATAGGGCTTCGCCAAAACCTTCGAACTCAAATCGGTCTCTTACATGTACATATTTCATGAACTTAACATCATAGATGCCATGCATATACATTAAATCATGCAATTTACTCAAACTACACCACATTTTCGAGCTAGGGTTTCATCACATACTTTTCAAGACAAATTGAATACTATTTTCATGTTTATTCACGAAATCGAAACCAAAACTTGCAATAAACATGGATAAACATGAAATCTAACCGACGAAGTGAAGGAAATATACTTCATGTACTTCAATCATGCAACATCAACATTTTAGAGCATTTTAAACGGTTTTAAAGCATGAGAAATCGGTACAGTGAAAAACAGCGTCCAAAGTACACTTGCCTGAGCTCGCTCTACAATTATTTTATCCGGATCGGATCGGAACGGTGGTCTATCCCCTTTCTTCCTCTTCGTGCTTGCTGTTGTGCCTCAACTTTCTCTCTCTACAAGCATATATCCTTTAATTGGCATTTAAACAAGTATTATACAAAATATCGTCCGGAATTTTCGGACGAGCAAATACCCGTGTACAGTGCACAGGAACAGTGCTCATGAACAATGCACATATGCACGAATCGGTTGATTCTCGGAATTTCGGACATCTAACAGGTGATTTATCAAACCCAAGGCATGGGTAACTATAATCCCAAGTCAATTTACACATTAAACCCCAAATCGAAGATCAAACGGTGTCCGGGCGCGGGTCAAGGGTTTCGCGAACGAAAATCCCTAAATAACCACAATTTCGAATACCCAACTAACAAATTAACTTACCCAAGTCATACATAATCATAATCTAGTCTTAATTAAATCAAAAGCCCCAAGAATCAGAGCCCGAAACCACCTGGGCGCGGGTTTAGGCTTCGCGAACGGGAATTCACATAATTTCACCAAATCGGGTACCCAATCGACAAAATAACTTACCTAGGGTGTGGGTATTGGTATTCTAGTCTCAATTTATACAAAAGCCCCAAATATCGAGGGCCGGAATACACCCGATTGTACGTGAACAGTACACGTGCGTGGGTGAGGGTTTGCGTCTTCCGAAACCGAACTTAGACTATAAATTAGGTCTCCAAATTAATATATATTCATGCTTAGATTATAGGAAGCAATAAACACAAATTTAATCGGGTATCGGAACGAGGGTACCCCAAGAAAATAAGCAAAAGTGCACGAAAATGAAAACGAGGTATGAGGTTTCTTGCCTCGACGTGCTCTACAACTTTCCCAACTAGCTCGAGCTCGGAATCGGACCCGAAGGCCTCCATTTTCCCCTCTTTTCCTTCGCGTGATCCTTCTCCCACCGGGCTCCCATGAGCACTGCCGCCGCTCCACCACGGCCCCGGCCGACCATCAGCTCGCACGGCCGTCACCGCCGCCGCCGACCTGCGCCACCGCGCCGCGCCGTCCGCCCCTCTCTCTCACCAACAAACCCTTCTCCCGCCTCTCTCCTCCCGCATTTCCCTTCTCCCTGCTTTATTATCCGATTTATTATTATTATTTTTTATTATCAATATTATTATTATTATATATATATATATATATATATATACGTTTCTTTTAATCCCAAACTTTAATTCGACACTCGAACAATAAAATGTACACACTCCGGCACCGACCCAACAATTCCGAATATTCTCTCAAAATTTTATAATGCTAAATTAATTTTTTCTCACATCCGAATTACCCAAAATCACAAAAAATAATAAACAATTTCAATTTAATCCAATAAAAAATATCTCAGGATTTTGGGATGTTACAATCATCGTCATCTCACACATACATGCCCATGAGTATCAAAATTATTTGTATAATTTTTCTATCAATATACAAATTATGAAGCTAAGCCCAAAAAAATCTCCACATCATGTCCAACTGCCTATCATGCGCTTACGGCCTACTCGATCTCATTTGACATAATAGCGTGCTCATGTGGAAGGAAGAAGAAGTAGTAGTGAGCTAACAGCTCAATAAGTGTATCATAAGCAAATAATAAACAATATATAATCAAATGAAACGGTAATGGGATGGGAGCAATCTATATCTAAATAAAATAGGAGATGAAAGGGAAAAGATACATAAGGATGCATGATGACATGTGACGTTAATCTTTACGGATCAGGGTCAGTAAACCTTGCTAGCTAAAAGTACAGAAGAACGAGAAAAGGATCATAATACCCTACATTATCTAAGGTCTTGGGCTCTTATTATTGACCCATATGAAGAGCCATCTATATATCATGCCTGTAGACGAGCCAATAACGATATGCCCCCGTATCCCCCGGGGCCTAGAAGCAGTTCATCGTCATTCCATAGTAATATCGTAAGGTTTGCCAAGAGTATTATCCGCTACAATATGCGGCCAGAATAATCTAGGAGTCTCTACTATAAAGGCATGCCAAGGATTATTACCCGTCGTAATATAAATTCCATGATCCTAATTTCATGATTTTTTATTCTTTTGAGAGAAGGTCCACCATACTTCTTTTATCACAATTTTCTCCATCCGGGAGAACAATTCAATCATACAACAATTTGTAGGTTTCCCTTCAAATGCTTGTATGATTTTTATCTTTCTTTCGGATTTAAATCTTCTCGTAGCTCAGTTTGCATGCATGGACATCATTATACATAGAGAAGGTTAGAAATTCTTACCATCGATAGACGATTATAATTTTGGAGACCTTCAGACCACATTTCCTTTACATATGGAACACAAACATATTTTTTCAGAATTTATAATTAAACACATGCAATTAAATATAGCTTACATAACAATTAAATAGGGTGGAACCATGCAAATTTAATTATTGTCTCGGGTGAACAGTATCAAGGCCGATTTAGAGCCTCCAAACATGCCGAACAAATCGATTCTTGGGAAATCGAACGCCCAACCAAAGTATATACACAATTAGCACATGGGTAATACATAATTAAGGACAATTTATGCATAGGGTTCAAATTGGAAGGGATACGGGAGCTGGGCGCGCGTCTAGGGTTTCGCTGAAGCGAAATCCGCATAAAACGTAGGGAAATCGGGCATCAAACGGTAAGTAAATTTTGCTAGGGTCATGGGTTCCATGTTTTATATGATTTGGATAGGTATTGGAACGAAAATATCCGGGAGAAAACGAATAATAGTCACAAGAGAGGAAAAAGAGGGTATGAGTAAACTAGCCTAGACCCGATCTACCACTTTTACAACTAGCTCTCGAATGGATTCGGACTCGTGGGCTTCGATCTCCTCCTTTTCTCTCTAGTTCTTCACGCTCTCTCTCTCTGGGGTTTGGTCCACGTCAAAAATGAAAATCGTGAAGGCCCTTCTCGGGCTTTAAAACAGACTAGCGCTTGAGCGCCAGTTAGGCGAGCGCGGCACACTCGAGCGCATGGTAAGCACACGGCGGGCACCCTTGCCACTGGTTTTGGCACCGCCATCTAAGTTCGAGCTAGCGGCGAGCCCGGAACCTACTAGTTTTGGCGTCTACTTCTGGGCTCAAGCCTGCAGTAGGCTCGGCCCTGCAGTTGCTACACTAAGGCTAATTTTTTTCATATTCACTTATCCAAAACTTAATTATGTCAATCATATTAACTTAATTACTAGAATTACTACATTTTTAAGAACCCGTACCTTACACGGGGGTTTTTGTAACCAATTTTACATAGTAGATTTGCTTTCGAAATTTATCCCGTAATTTTTTCCTTGGTTGGGAAGGGTTTCCATATTAAAAACGTTGTACATTCTTTGTTCCTTATTCATACTAAATTGGTAGTTGATGACCGACGGAGGGTTCAGGTTTCCGCTGTGTTTGTGCATGCCATTTTGTCCGACTCAAATTTGTTCGACCGGCAGTTCCTCGGACCCCAACAAGTTCATGATATTTACTCTCCATCTTGAGGAGCGACATTACATATCATACACTCATTTAGCTGAGACGGTTACTGTTTTATTCCTTGCAGTTGAGAGTATGATACATTTCTTGTATATCAACTTGTACACACGTATATATACTTCTCACATATTCTCAGATTTGGTCACACGTGGACAATTGAGTTGATCTATTGATTTTGAGCACAGAGACTCAACAACAGATCATTTTAAACAGATTCTGTTTTGCTTGCTGGTGCGGTCTATCTTTGCTAAAGTATATCACTTCTTATTAAGCTTTCACATCAACTACGGGCATGCAGTTTGATGCTACATAACCTTCAAGTCGTGATCTACATGAAAGATGACTGGTTGAATTGCTTTCACATGAATTGACTCCTTGATCAGGCGTCCAAGGAGCTGATTTTCTAGTCAGCACACAAACACATCTAGTTTGCTTTGGTTTAGTGGTCCACATTTCATTTAATTGGATGGCTTAGACTGATTATGTGTTTTGTATATATATTTTTCTAAACAACTCACGTAGCTAACTTGATCAACTTTGAATGCAACATAGAAAAGAGAAGAACAAATTATCTTCTCACAGAACCCAAGTTTTAATTCATCAAACATCAGATTCAGAAACATAATATTATACGTCATCATTTATGGACATTATTGGAAGCTACTACAATGTCTACTCGGGCTAAGCTATGGGCCGTGTTGTGGGACTTTAATGTCATGAGGAATTAATCTGAGGTGATTGGTGGTCTTTTTGATGACTTGGATCCTTGCTCTTTTGATAATTGCATCCTTAGATGTGGCCTAGTCGACTTCGCTTATAAGGGATTCTTTTTCACTTGGGGCAATTAGAGGGATGTTTACGCTTGTTCCATTAAGAAGTTGTACTTCATTTTGGTGAATGGTGAGTGGCTCGTCAGGTTGCCAGAATTCACAGTACTTTTCCACAATCTATGCGTTTATGGTCATTGCCCTTACGTGATTTTGGATGAAGGGATGCAGAATACAAAGGGAGGTATCTTTAAATTTAATAATTTTGTTTCTTCCTATCTTTGGTTCATTGAGAGGGCCTTCTAGGTTAGAGTATCATGGTGGAGGCTTATCCAATGTTTAGACTCGTCCGCAAGCTCAATGCAGTTAAAGGAACTCTTAAGGAGCTTAACCACGAGGTGGAGGATGTTTCTGAGATGGTCCATTAGGAGAGGAGAGGGTTGGGCTTATGTTAGTTGGAGTGCTTGTAGAATCCAAGTGTTTGAATTCTCGTTGTTGGGGTTCGACACCCAGATCCACCCGATCCGGTAGTAGCGGAATACCCGAACCCTCCCATCATCGTCAACCATCATTTAATAGGAATGGGCGGCCGACTAATAAAAGCACATACATGGTGAAGTAGAAGTAGGAGAAGAGAAATGAACACCAAATGTTTTATGTAGAAATCCCTTCTCAACGGGACAAGGAGAAAAACCCAGGGACACAAAGTACCCACCTCCCATCATAGAACCATCATTTAATAAAATGGTTAATAAAAGCACATACATGGTGAAGTAGAAGTAGGAGAAGAGAAATGAACACCAAATGTTTTATGTAGAAATCCCTTCTCAACTAAGAGAAAAACCACGGGACACAAAGTCCACCAATAGATCCACTATGTAAAATGGTTATATAAACCTAGAGACAGAATACAAGCAACCACGCTATACAAGCCCTAGAGGCGAAAACGAAGAATAGAGCACGAGAATACAAAGGTCTCACACTTTGTATTTCACTCACTACTCTCTCTTTCTTCTACTTTTTCTCTCCTCACTGTGGTGCTCTCTACTCTCTCATTTTACAAGTGTTGGTGAAACGGCGACCGTAGTTTCACCCGCACACATACGGCCGGCTACACAAGCCCTTGGCTACATAAGCCCCTACGAATGCTCGCTCATAGTGATTTCTCTATCACCTATGGTCACTCCCATGGCGCCTTGCGCACACCGAGTACAGCATGCCTAGCATTCATATATATAATCATCTGCCCGGAGACCTTCAACCAATAGGAAAGTTCCGCAAGCAGCCCTTTCCGGGCCTGGGCCGATCTCAGCTATATCTGATACCATTTGTTGGGGTTCGACACCCGGATCCACCCAATCCAGTAGCAACGGAATACCCAAACCCCCCGTCATCGTCAGCCACCATTTAATAGGAATGGGCTGCCAACTAATAAAAGTACACATACTGTAAAGTAGAAGTAGGAGAAGAGAAATGAACACTAAATGTTTTACGTGAAAACCCCCTCTCAACTAAGGAAAAAAAATCACGGGACACAAAGTCCACAAATAGATCCACTATATAAAATGGTTACACAAACCCAGAGACAGAATACAAGTAACCACCCTGGCTACACAGGCCCTAGAGGCAAAAACGAAGAACAAAGTACGAGAATATAAAGGCCTCACACTTTGTGTTTCACTCACTACTCTCTCTTTCTTCTACTCTTTCTCTCCTCACTGTGGTGCTTTCTGTTCTCTTATTTTACAAGTTTTAGTGAAACGGTAACCACCGTTTCACCCCGTACACATACGGCTAGCTACACAAGCCCCTGGCTACATAAGCCCCTGCGAATGCTCGCTCATGGTGATTTCTCTATCACCCATGGTCACTCTCATGGCGCCTTGCGCACACCGAGCACAGCATGCCTAGCATGCATATATATAATGATCTGCCCAGAGACCCTAAACCAATAGGCAGGTTGCGTGTGGACAAATGCCTGCCACCTGTTCTGTAACCTACCAACAACTTTGCTCACCAACTCTACAATCCTGCCACCTGCACAGACGGTGTATACAGACTGCAGGTCTGTTATCTACTCTGCAGAGCCAACTGTCCGCAACTTGCTACCAGCTGTCCACGACGTCCTCGGTCGTTGCTACAGTTAAGTCCCCGGACCATCTGTGTCCTTTGGCCATCACAAGAGTCCTCTAACGTTCCTTGGTCTCCAAGCAGTGACAACGACCTCAGACATCCCATGTCCTCAGTCGTCACTGTTCACAGCCCATATCTCCAGATGCAATGTGCACCCAGCTATGTCCGCGGGCGATTCCACACCGGTGTCACTAATTGGTAAATTCCGGCCTTCCCTTTGGATTCTCAAGCCCATTACTCAACCGGTCAACTTTCTGTTGACCGTCTTCTGCTGCCATCCGGTCAACCTTCCCGTTGACCGTCTTCTGCTGCCCATCCGTCATCCAACAGTACTCCAGCAGCTATCAGACGGTCAACCTCCTGTTGACCGGAATTTATAGTTAACCATTCGTCGGTCAATCTCCATTGACCGTCCACTGTTCTCCTCCAGTCAACGTCCCGTTAACCAAAGTCAATTCACCGTATTTGTTCTCCACAAATCCTCTGATGACAAATCAGTTTGTTAGGTTACCCACAAGGGAGTGTCCATATCCAACACTTGTTGACTGGGTGAGGATCCTTAGGATTGAGTATCTTTTATCTAGAGCCTCAGAGGCCTCATTCTTTAGGAAAAAGTCAAAAAATTATTGGTTTAAAGATGGGGATAAGTGCTTCGATTTCTTCTTTGGAATAGTGGTTGTGAGGAATAAAAGGGGCAGAATTCTCTTCTTGGTTTGAGATGTTGGGTTTCCTGCTCTTAGCTTTGGCGACGTGAAAGTTGTTATTGAAGTTTATTTCCATATGTTGGTACTGTTGGGTTATGTGTCACTTCCGTGTGGGCCCATATCCACTTGATGTGGCGGATAGAGGTAAATATCCTCACCGCATGAAGAAGGATCGAGTTGCGCCCGTTGGGCGCTCGAGCCGCAAACTCCAGTGTGCCTCCACTCACTGTGCGCCTGAATGGCGCTCGAGCAGAAAATTCCAGTAAGCCCCCGGTCGCTGTGCGCTCGAATGGCGCTCGAGCGCGCGCCTGCGCTCGTTGTGTGCTTGACAGGAGCTCGAGTGCGCGCCGATTATATAAAACGCGCACTTTGCTTTTTTAGGTTATTCCAATCAGTTTTGAGCGCCGTTCCAAAGAAAAAAAGAGAGAAAATGGAGAGAAGAAGAATAAGAGGAAGATTTGAGCCTCCGTTTGGGTTTTCAATCAAGCTCTAGTCTTCGGTAATCACACGTACGAGGTTCTTATTCTGAGAAGAACATCTATCGGGTTTTATCTCTACTCTTGCTCTTTATATTTCTTGTACGGGTTGTGCAAAGCTAGTTGATATTGATTCTTGTGATTTGGGATTTGTATAACCGATCAACTACTGCTAGTAAAAATTTTAAACTCTGTGTCTCGTGGTTTTTCTCTCTCGTTTCATAGGGAGTTTTCCACATAAAAATTGTGCCTTTATTGTTTGTGGTTGCTTATTATGTGCTTGCTATCATCTACTACGTATTTGTTCGCGGTTTGAACAAGTATTTAATTCTAACATGTACTCTTTTTATTGGAGGCCTTTATATTTGGCTTCCATCATGTATTTTATTTTGAAGTGGTTTCCCAATGATAAGCACGGTCCCTGTTGGCTCCTTCCACAATGAAGTAGATTAGATCTTGTCTATTCAATATTGGTGATAACAAAGGTTCAGATCCTGATGGGTTCTCTGCCGGGTTTTGTGAAAGTGTTGGATGTTGTGGGGCTGCCCTTTTAGGAGTTGTTTTGAATTTCTTCTCATTAAGGAGATTAAGCTACTCTTATTTATCTTGTTCCTATAGTTCTTTCCTAGGATAATATATCTAAGTTGAGATCAATCTCGTGTTGTAACGTTATTTGCAATACTATCTCCAAGATTCTTGTCAATTGTATGAGAGGGATTCTTTTGGGGTTGATCTACCCTTCTCTATTGGATTTCATTTGGGAGAGGAGCATTTGCGATAATATCCTGTTGGTGTAGAAGCTTCTTAACCACTACCATCTGGATGGGGGTCAACTTAGACTCATGTTGAAAATTTGATCTCAAAAGGGTTTACGATAAGTTGGAGTGGGACTTTTTCGTTGTAGGCGATGCAGTTTATGGGATTTGCACATATGTTCATCGATTGAGTCAAACAATGCGTCACTACCACGTCGTTCTATTGCTAACAATGGAGTATCAGCAAGGTTTTTTAATGGTGCAAGGGGACATCAGTATTTTCCATTGCGTTAGAAATCCTTTATGGCATTGTTTTCGTGACTACAAGGAGGAATAAGGGCAACAATGGAAGTGTAAGAAGACAATAATTTCTATACTAGCTTTCATGTCATTTTCAGATGTGGTCCTTAACTCAGTCTCCTCTTTTAAGGACCGTCTCAATCTCCTTTAATCTTTTAGGGCTCACACCTAACCCTTTGAAGAGGGAGTTACTTGTCTGTGTGGTCGACTCAGTGGTTATATAATCTATTATGGATCTTCTTAGTTACCAGATTAGTTGCGGTGATCTAGACCCAATCAATGACAAGTTACTATTTATGAATAGTAAAAGCGTACGAATAAATAGTAAAAATTTATGAATTTCTCAAGCGATGCAAAAAGAACGACAAGATATAAAATAACCTGAATAGATATATGACAATTAAAGATGCTTCATCATTATCAAGATTCTTCAACACTTTATGATCAACGACATAGATTGATTTCAGAGTTCTATATAAATGTCTTCAAGCCTCAGTACTCGACAGAGCCATAAGCAGAGCCAGAAGCAAACAAAGCAGACCCAAAGAAAAGCAAAGAGCTTCTACGCCAAAGCCTCAACCCTATCAATCCTCCATTAGCTTAAATATCTTTGTATCAACCTTTGTACCAAACCTTGTATATACCTTCTTGTTTAACCTTGTAAATACCTTATCAGTTCTCCTTCGTACCTTACGTCCTGTAAAAGTCTTTCTTCAATCAAAGCTTATCAAGTTTTTCTACTGCTGGTATAATTTCTGCACTCACTTTTTGGATGAATAAATGCTTCATTTTTCATGCAAAAAAAAAAAAGAAATCATATCACGGATTAAAGAATAAATAAACAGTCACAAGGATAGGATTTTTCCACAATTTGGTAAAATTTCAAGAGGGATCTGAAATATGTTATGAAGAGAGACACGAGACAGCAAATTTCTCATAAAAGAAAAAACATGAACCATGTGATGATTACATAAAGAAAGAAGAAATAGTTCCTTCCAAAAGAAACATAAAAAATTACTTGCCTCGGTTTGATCTCCTTCGTCTCTTCTCTTTTTCTCTTCCACAGCACTTTCTTTTTCACTCCACTAGCACCGTTCATTCACTCTCTCTTTTCTCCCTAGGATAGTGGCACAATGAGGGCAGCTAGTTCACAAAAAAGCTCCTTGGGTTTACTTAACTAGCTTGGGTTCTATCTTTTTAGTTTTTCCCCCATTTTTCTTCTCTTTTTAATATTCTGAAAAAAAGCACCCCCCTTTCCTCCATTTTGGCTGTCGTTTTCTCTCTTAAATTTTATCTAACACTTTGAAAAATAATGGGTTAAACTAACAAAGGGTGGGGCAGTTATGTTAGCTAACAATTAATTGTTAATTCTCCCTCCTTAAAATTTCTTTCCATGAAGCTCCCTTCTTTTATTTCTCCTACTCACCCGTGCCTCCCCTCTTGAAAGCTAGCAAATAGCTTCCAAATAAGCTTAGTTTCCTTAAACAAGGTGGCGGTTAGATGATCACAAGAGGTTCCTAGGGTTTCTTAATAGCCAGGGTTAGGGTTTTCCAAGGAACATTAGGGTTTTGCACTTATCAATTTATCCTTGCTACTAATTTATTTGAAACGCAATAATATAGCACAAAACGTGAATATTTAGCTATTATAATTATCAATAATAAACAATTACTCAATTACAAAAAAAAAAATTAAAAAAAATCTACTAGTGCGGAAAAATTACCAAAATACCACGGGCTAATTTCTCAAAACCAACTTGGCTAAGCCCACAAGAATGCTGGTTATGGTTCACATACAAATTATCACTACGAAAAAAATCATCGGTGCATTAATTTTTCTAATTAATGATCACTTCTAATTATACATCTAGTTGACCTAAAATGGAACACCGGCATGTTATATTGGTAGCCTTCATAGTGAGATATAAGGGTGTTTCTCTTATCTCATGTAGACTCCAAATTACGGATTGTAAATCGATTAAGTAGGATTTCTAACAAGATTGGTTCTTAGAAAAATAAATTATTCTCTTTTACGAATAGAGTTTAATCAATCAGATCTATTCTCTCCTCTATCCATGTTTTCTGTGCTTAAGAGTTCCTCCCTTCAAAGGGAGTTTTTAAATAGGTTGAGGCCCTCCTCTATAACTTCTTGTTGGATGGATCAATTGATGGTGGCTCCTTGGCAAAAGTTGCTTGGTTGGTTATATATTCTCCAAAAAAGGAGGGTGGTTGGGATTTACCAACTTAATGGTGTGGAATAAGACTTTCATTACAAGGCATCTTTGGTGATTTATCTTAGAATAAGGAATTATATTTGGGTTGACTTGTTCAAAAGGTACATGCTCATGGATGTATGTATTTGAACCATAAAAATTCCTTTTAATGTTTCCTAGAGCCTGAGAAAAATTTTGCTTGTTTAGAATGATATTTTTTCATTCACTTCCTATATTACCAGAGATAGTGCTTCTACTCACCTATGTAGTGACTGATAGCATCCCCTAAGAATCCTTGTTGACTTCCTTCCCAATGTGGTTTGATCCTTGCCTACTGAGCCCCCTATCTCATCTCGTGTTAGTAGTGCTATTGTGGAAAGTGCTTGGTGTTGGACCAACGAGTGTGACGCTCATCTTTCTAACATTATGGAGAATATGTCACCCCTCTATCTAGGTACTTCTTTGTGTGGCAAGGTGGTTTGGGATCTTAATTTTGATAGTTTATTCTCTACCTGGTCACATCTCTCTTTATATCAATGAAAGGAATCTCCAATTCTATTGTATCAGTTGGTTTAGGATCCTAATTAGATTCTTGCACATGTATTCATTCTTTGAATGAAATTTCAAGAATGTCGGAGTAAGAGTGAAATTATGAGATAGTTTACTGATTATAATTCATTGTATTCCTTATGTAGGCTGCATGGTGAGTCCCATAATCACATATTCTTTGATTTTGTTTCTCATATCGTATGATAGAACTTATACTATAGGATTGATGCTCATGACAAGTTGACAACTGGTCGGGTGGAATTAATTGGCTAGCTATGGTAGGGGAAAAGCCCTAAGACAAGTGTTTTCAGGATGATCTTGGCGGCTGTATATATTATTTTCAATTGAGGTCAAATCCCAACTCTTATCATATTGAGAAATAGATTTTTTAGGTTGCTAATGACAAGATTATTTCCATTAAATTGCCTCCAACTGGCCAATCACTTTCTATTGTTAAGCATCGGGGGCCTCCTTTAACTAATATCCCTAATTATATTTCTTCTATTAGTTCACTGTTTATGTGCTAGCCCTAGTTTTTGGTCATATAAATGATCTTGGGCTTTGCGGTATCTTAATGCCCAAATTTCATTCAATTGCATGTTATTTATGGAAGTTGATTACTTTGTCGTACGGTCCGTAATTGAAAATAATTATTTTAGTAATGATATGGTCATTGTAGTGACATGATAAATATTGATAAAATAAAAAGAAATTTTCAAGGCTCCACTCTCAATCACTAAGTTGTAAAGGCAAAACTGGAAGATGAAGTATTAATTAAGGAAAAATCACCCTAAGTCACTACATTCGATTCGTTAGGCCACCTCCCTTAGCTCATAATGATTGAAAATAAGAAGGTTTAATTATCGCACTTAAATATTTAGGTTGTCCTATATTTTTATAAATTAAGAATAGTTTATTCGATTTAGCATCATAAATTTTGCTATTAACTAATATTCTAAAGTTTTCAGGAGAGCTCTAGTTTTACTTTAGTGGATTCCAAATATTGTTCTTTATTCTCAACAATCAACTAGTTCTTTGATAAATTAATTTAGGATTTTCTCTAATTTCAATTTATACTCAAATCCTTGTCCATTTTTTAAGAAAGTATTAATTAGTATCAAAGTTATGATAAGTCATAGGATAGGAAATGGAATAATATCCTAGATCTCATAAAAGAGAACTCAATCTCTACCATATTGAGATATCCAAAATAAGGAGGTAAGTCTAGCAATCACAATAACTTCTCAAGCACATAGAGATTCATGGGCAGCTTGAAATATCCTAAGAACATGATTTACTATTGACCAGTAAAGACAATAATCCTTTCCATGATGCCTACTATTTAGTTGCTATGGAGGATGATGTACCTACCCCTACTTATCGAATGAGATATTGACATTATTGAGAATTGTAAAGCTATAAGATTAAGATCTTGGTGTCTAAAGGAAAGCTTTAACCTTATAATTTCATTGATTGGATAAATATGGTTGAACACATTTTTAAACTCAAGGAGACAATGGACCCAGTATGGGTAAAACTTGTGGCCTACAAAAAAGATAAAATTTAGAAGAAAAGAATAAAATTTAAACACAGGAAAAGAAATTTTAAAAAAAGAACTTAAGAAGAAAATTTTGCTTGAAAATTTCAAGCAAGATTTGTTTCTCAAACAATATAATTGCTGTCGATGAGATTTGAAGATTAAGGTGTATTATTGTGATCTCAAGCAACTCATAATGTACGGTGAGGTGTGGAAACCCGAAGAGAAATATATTGCTAGGTACCTCGATAGGCTTCTAAGGGAGATTTGGAATATGATGAATCTCCAATCATAGTGGTACGCTCAAGGTTGTTTATAAATTGGCCATAAAAGTGCAAAAACAACTCAAAGAGAAGTACAAAAAGGGTTTGGCCGAACCGGCCCAACCAATAGGTCCTTCGACCAACTGGGTCCAAGGCCCCACCCGCTCAGCACCAACATGGGAGGTTCAACCAGCTCCAAATCAAACTCAATCTATACCAGTATACACCTCCAATAGGTGTTTCAAATGTTAAGGAATTGGCCACATTTCTTCAAATTACCTGAACCATCGGATTGTTGCTCTCATGGAGGAAGAAAAACAAGTGGAGAAAGAACTTAACAAAGAGGAGACGTTGGAAGATGTCATCTATGCTGATGAAGGAGAACTTCTTATAATCTAGTATAGTCTTAAAATTGAGATCCTTCATGATGAAGCATTTGATTGGAGGTGAAACAATATCTTTCATTGTCAGTGCATGACATACGGAATGGTATGTGACCTTATCATGATAGAAAATGCTGTATCATATAAGTTCCATTACTATGGTGAACAAACTCAAGCTACCCATATATGATCACCTAAATCCCTATAAGTTGTTATGGCTATGTCAAAGCAACAGGATACGAGTGGACAAGAAGTGTTTGGTTACCTTCTTGATTAGAAAATGATATAAAGACAGTCTTATGTGATGACATACCATGTATGCTTGCCATCTCCTTTTCAGAGTATCTTGGCAATATAACAGAAGATCTACTCACGATAGTTTTACTAATACATATTCTTTTGTGAAAGAGAGAAAGAGTTAATTTGGCCCCCATATCCTACTTGAAAGTTTCAAAGACTAGTAATGGTGAAGATATACTTTTATTTTCTTCAAATGTTCACTAAATTTTAAAAAAAAAAAAAAAATTCATGTGGTCATGATGGTAGGTGGGACCTAGTTGAGCACCTAGCCATTATCCAAGCCATTTTAGAGGAATTCTCTGATGTTATTTCGAAGGATCTACCATATAGTTTACCCCCTTGTAGAATATATTTTGTACTAGGATTAACAATTTTGAATAAATTAACATATCAGATGAATCCTAAGGACCATGAGAAGTTATAATAACTAGTGGACGAGCTTTTATTGAGGGGGCTAATCCTCGAAAGTCAGTCACTTGATTGTCCCATCTTTACTTGTTTTAAAGAAAAACGATATGTGGAGAATGTGTATTTGATTAAAAGGTCATCAACAAAATCACCATTGACTACCTATTCCCAATTTCTTAGTTGGATGATCTTTTGAACAACTTTATGATGCGGTCATCTTAACAAAGATTGATTTATGGAGTAGTTATCATCAAATTCAAATGAAGCCCAATAATGAGTGGAAGACTGCTTTCAAAAGGTGAGAATGTTGGTATGAGTGGATAGTCATATATTTCCAATTATCCAATACCCATCAACTTTTATGCAATTCATGAATAATATTTTTAAATTTTTTATTAGGAGATTTATGGTGATATATTTTAATGATATTCTAATTTTTACCAAGATTGAAGTTATATTAAATTGGCTGACTCCTACTACTTTACAAAAAATCTAGGGTTTTCACAGCTTGGTTTCTTTTTGTTGACAATTCATCAAGGATTTTTGTATGGTGAAAACTCTAATAACCAAATGTTTGAAGGGGAGCTCATTAAAATAGACGACAAAGGTGAATGCAAGTTTTAATTAACCAAAACACTTTCTAACGATGGTACTAATCTTGGTGCTTCCTAATTTCAGCAGTGTTTGAAGTTTATTGTGATCTATTTAACATTGGCATTAGTGCTGCTCTTGGACAAAAAGAAGGCCTATTTCATTTTTTAGTGAGAAACTTAATAAATCTCACAAAAAGTACAGCATTTATAAAAAAAACAAATTATGCCATCACGTGTATTCTTAAGCATTGGAGCTATTATTTGTTACCAAAAGAAATTATTCTCTTCCCTAATTAAGAGGCATTGAAGTTTATCAATAAGAAACAAAGGTTAGTTCTAGATATGTTTCTTAGGTTGAATTTCTCTAATCCTATGATTTTCTCATTCGACACAAATCTAGACCCAAAATAAGGTGACCGACACCATAAGCCAACAATATTCATTGCTTTCTATCTCATAAGTTAAAATTATTGTATTGGAAGTGGTGAAAATTTTGCATAAAGATGATCCATTCTTTAGTCCACTTTTATAGGAGTGTATAGCCGGCTCAATTAAGCAATTTTTTCTCCTTAGTGGACATCATTTCAAGAGAAACCTGGCATTATATTCCTTAATGTTCTTTGATAGAGGCCACATTGCAAGAAGTTTATGGGAGAGGATTAGCAGAATATTTCGGTCAAGACAAAGCTCTAGCACTTACATAAAAAAGATTCTTTTAACCAAAAATGGTTCAAGATGTTAAGCAACTTATTGAACGATATTGGATATGTCCTATGGCCAAAACACAGCTAAAACATAGGGTTATATACACCCCTTCCAACTACCATGGTTCCTTAAGAATATGTAAATATTGAATTTGTGCTTGGGCTACCATAAATACAATGAAACAAATATTCTATCATAGTGGTAGTTTACCTTATTTCTAAATTGTTACACTTTGTTCCATGTAACCAAACAATAGATGCTTCAAACAATATTAATCTATACCTTTAAGAGATAGTGAAACCTCATGGAGTTTCAACAATTATTACTTCATATAGAGATTCTAAGTTTGTTAGACATTTTTAGCGTACTTTGTGAAAGAAATGGGCATTGAGAGATCACAAAATCCAATGGCTCAAAGTGTTGACCGAAATACGAAATCTAAACTGGCCGCCTTAAGTCTCAATCAAGTTCGGCCTTTTCTTAGTACAAAATAAGTCCGGCTCCACCCTTGATAAATCAAATCCGGCCATATGAAATAACTGGCCAGTTTTCGAAGTGCAAGAGGCCGAAGTAAGATATTGACCGGATCTGAAGAGTTGACCGGATTCAAAGATATTGACTGGATTGGAAGAGTTGACCGGATTTGAAGATGTTGACCGGATTTGAAGATGTTGACCAGAATAAAAGAGTTGACCGGATTCAAAGATGTTGACCGGATTGGAAGAGTTGACCGGATTCAAAGATATTGACCGGATTGAAAGAATTGACCGGATTTGAAGATGTTGACCGGAATTGAAGAGTTGACCGGATTTTTGAAAGGTTTACAAAAATTGAAACCGGCATTGCATGTATTTGAACTTGGCTTAATTAGAAATATTGACCAAAAAGTTGACCGGATAAACTAATGGCAACTAATGACAAAAGTAAACTTTACTATTTAGTTAGAATCCAACTAGGCGGCGACCAAATGAAGTAGGTGAACTAATCTAGTTACTCCCACCTACCGTCTGCAAACAAGTACGGGAGTAAGTAACTTACCCCACCAAACCCCCCCTCTATAAAAAACCCAGCGTCGGTTGGTTGAAGTAGTCAACCAATACAATTAGAAAAGAGGGAGTGAAAGAGAAATTTCAAAACGGTGATACTGGGCAACTCTCAGACAAGTGTACCTCGGACGCTGTTTTTAAGTTCATACTTTAAGAATATTACAAGTATACACCTTTCTCCCTGTTTTTAAGAGCATGGTTTAATGCAAATGAATACTCTACTTTTGATATTACAAGTTTTCCTTCCGATTTAAAATGCTTACCGTTTTAAAATTACTGCTCAAGTATATCTACAGTATGATGGATTTCATGGTTAGTTCATGTTTTCTACCTCCTGTTTCCTGCTTAAACCGAAAATTTACAGAATCCGGACCAAAAATGAAATCGGTATTACAAGCATCAAAATCGGCCCTTTGCATGTTAAAATCATAATCGGCCCCTTTTTGCATGATAACACCGAAATCATTTCCCTTTGCATGAAATCAAGTTCGGTCTTGCATGTTAAAAACAAGTTTGGCTTCCCTTGAATAATAAATAAACTCCGGCTTTTTAAGCACTTCAGCTTTTTGAGCACTCCGTCCGAAAGGCACTTTGTCCGAAAAGCACTCCGGCTTCTGAGTACTCGGCTTTTGAGCACTCCGGCTTTTTGAGCACTCTGGCATTTTGAAAAAAAGAACTTCGGCCTTTAAAAGTGCTCCGTCCTTTGAGTAAAAAGTACTCCGTCCAATTAGTGAAAAGCACTCCGTCTTTTTTAGTGAAAAGCACTCCGTCTTTTGAGTGAAAAGCACTTCGGTCTTTTAAGCATTCCAGCTTTTTAAGCACTCCGACTTTTTGATAAAAAGCACTCCGGCTTTTGAGCACTCCGTCTTTTTGAGAAAAAGCACTCCGGCTTTTGAGCACTCCGTCTTTTTGAGAAAAAGTACTCAGACTTTTTGAACTCTGACCTCAATGTAAAATGAACTCTGGCCTTAATGTGAAATGAACTCCGACTTTTTAAACACTCCGATTTTTCGAGCACTCCTTCAGAAAGGACTCGTCCGAAAAGCACTCCGGCTTTCAGTAAAAAGTACTCCGAATTTATAAGTTTTGACTTTTAAAAGTATTTCGGCTTTTAGTAAAAAGCACTCCAGATTTATGAAACTTCGGCTTTTAAAAAGCACTCCGTCCTGTTAGTGAAAAGCACTCCATCCCTTTTAATGAAAAGCACTCCGTCCTTTGAGTGAAAAACACTCCGGCTTTTTGAGCACTCCGGCTTTTGTCGATAAAGAACTCCGGCTTTTAAACTCCGATTTTTATTAAAAATGAACTCCGGCTTGTATTGAAGATGAACTCCGACTTCGTACTGAAAATAAACTCTGGCTTTATTGAAAATGGCTTTCAAGAAAGAAGTATTTTTGGACCCGGGACTAACTACAGTCCGGATAGGTTCTTCGGCATGCCTTAGGACTTTTCGATGGTAATCGAGGATAACTCTGTCTATGGAGTTATTTGTGGTCCGCCCTACCCTCGGGGCGTTACGGATAGGGGAAATTACCGTTACCGACCTACCTTCGGGTGGCATACCGTACCGATCCCGTGAGATAGAATACCCATATGACAGTTACCGGCCTTAGATTGTGTGGAGTGAATACAATCTTTCCTCGATTATTCGCCCCCTCAGCTAGTAGAGTATACTGACATGGTCTATACTGATATGATATAAAGTACTGTTTACTGTTTTACTGATATGTTATGTTACCGTACTGATTACCGAATATAAAATACCGTTTACTGTTTAACCGATATGTTATATTACTGTTTACCGTTTACTGTATCGATTACCGATTCTGAAGTATAGTACTATCAAGGTATGTTTTCTCTATTTCTTGGACTGCATTCTGATTAACCGTTCTGTTTATGCATAGTTATATGACCGCTTTGCATCATCGTTTTACTACTCATGTGCATGTACCTTGCTGGGCCTCGGCTCACTGTTTTATATTTTTTTTTCCCCTACAGATGAAGTTTTAGAGTTTGTGCCTGACTAGTTGGAGTGTGTAGAGCTTGTCTGAAGGATTATTAAAGACCTCGGAAGCTTATTTTGGAAAAATATTATTGTAATGACTTAATGGACTTCTATGGTTAAACATTTTTGGCTATGTACTTGAAAATGAATATTTTGAAATAAATATGAATACTTCCGCAAGTATTAGAATAACTTCCGTTATTCTTATTATGGTTAAAAGTATATGGGTTCTAGATGGTATCTGTAATCCTGTGTTGCACCTAATTGGTTTAGTTTGGATTTTCAATTGTGTTACGAATGATGGAATCAAAAAAAAAAAAAATCGTTCTTCACACTCAACTTAAATTTAATACATCATTCTATGTACAAATAAATGAACAAATGGAAGTTGTCGATCAAAATGTTGGAAATTTGGAAAGAATATTGCTGCAAAAAATATCTAATGGTGTGACTTGGCACTTGCCTAACTTCAATTTGCCTATAACTGGTCCTGAATTTAGTCCACGAGAAGAACTCCATTTGATGTGGTTTATGGAGATAATTCTATTAGCTCAATTGATCTTATTCCAATTCATCTATCGTCAACTTTTAGTGAAGATGTCAAAAACTGAGCCCAATAAATCAAGAAGATGCATTTCGATATCTAACAATACATAGCCAAGCAAATGCTAAGTATAAAAATCAAACAAATAAGCACCAATGGGTACAATAATTTAAGGATAGCAATCTAGTGTGGGTTCACTTGTAAAAGAAGTAGTTTCCTATCAAAAAAATTTTTAAGCTTTATCTATTCGTGGATGGGCCATTCATGGTTTTTTAGAGGATTGATGATAATACATATGAAGTAGAGCTTTTTGAAAAGTATGGTATAATTTTGACTTTTAGTATTGTCAATCTCTAATTATATCTTGAATAAGCTAACTTGAAGATGAGTTTTTTTCCAACTTGGGGAATATAATATAATCCTAATTAAAGATAATTATTTTATTGATGGCACAACCACTATCTATGATAACATAACAAATATTGATAAAGTAGTAAAAAGTATTCAAGGCCTCTCCTTAAATATCTTAAAGGTAAAATTGAAAGATTGAGCTTTAATTAAGGACAAACCACCCGGTCAATTTCCTTACTTGGCTTAATAAGATTGAAAATAAGAGGATTTAATTGTCTAATTAAATTATCTAAATTGTTCTAAATTTTTATAAATTAAAGGTAATTTATTTGATTAAACACCACAAAATTTATCATCAACTTGTATTTAATTTTCTAAGAGAGTTTTAATTTTGATCTGTTGGATTCTAAATCTTGTTCTTTATTCTCAACTGTTAACTTTGATGTGTTCCTCGGACCCAAATCATTGTTTAAAATAGAGAATTGGGTGAATCATTCAGCCGATCCAAGAGTTTCATTATTCTCAATCATTGGTGGTTGACTTTCATTTGGTTGTTATTGAACTGGGTTGTCCACGTACAGATTATCGTGCTTTGGATAACTGTAGCAATTCATTATGATTTAATACTTTATTTATTATTTTGTTGGGCTATTACTTGCCTCGATCTTATATGCTCTTTGCTATTTGGTTGCTAAGGTGGTTCACTCAATCCTCGGCATCCATATTTGGATTATTAGGATTTGGATCCTGATTTCAGGGATGGTTGGGCGATCATGCCTGGGCCATATCTAATATTAGCCCTTCATGTTTGGAATTCGAATTTAAATTCTAAGTATGTCAAAAGAGAAAAGCCAGTTTGGTTTTCTACGAGGCCAATTGTGCATGCCACTACTAGGAGATTCTCTACAGATGGCCAATCTTGTCTATGAGGATTTAGTTTCCTACTCTCTTTGACTGAGATTCCATGCCTTATTGTGCATTATTTTTCCTTACCGGATGAGCTTTGCTTCAACTATAAAATGAGAGTTCTTCCTTAGGCATTATTCTAGAACATCCTCTTTTATGTTCAGTTGTGTTTTGCCTTCCGTAGTTATATTGCCCTTTTGCCGAATGGAGCACCTATGTGTTTTGCCTTCAGCTAGTAGGAAAAACTTTTTGGGTTTCAAATCTATATGTCAATGATGCATTTAAAATCTATTTTGGTTACCCTTTTTATTCAAAAAAATCATATTAATGCCTTTTTTACATCCCATTCAAAGCCTATAGTACGTGTTATAATATTGCTATTACTTCCATCTCCTCAGCCTCAACAAAGGGATTGAGATAGATAAAGTCTAAAATGGATGGACTTTTCATTGTTGGGGCACTTAAGGATGTTGTGTATTTGCCTCTAGAGCAGTTTCTCTATTCCCCTTCTGCATAGCAAACTCTCTTTGCCTTTGGCATAATTCTTTCATGTACATAAATATTTTGTTGTGAAGAAATTTTATTACTTCTTCCATTTAGGTCATACTTTTTCCATCTGTTCTCTTCTCTCGACTTGTATCTTTGCTATTTAGAATTTGTAAGCCATAGAAGGATCAGATAAATAAAACTATCTGAATAAAAATTTGCTTTTTCATATGGCTTTGGTGTATTTGTACATCCTAGATTACTATTCTAAAAGAGAAGGACTATCCGAATGCTTAGACTTGTTTGCCTTCTTATATTTGGCTTTTTGACAATTTGGCAATCTTACAGCTCAAATTTACTGATAGTTTGGCTTCTTGACAATATTTAGATAAAATTGGGACTCTAACTTTGTAGTTCAAGAGTAATTGAACTAGTTATTTACTTAATAGAAAAAACTAAAATACTAGCTGCTAGTTGGTGAATTTGAAAGTCATAACATCAGCATCATCATTACCTGTGGTAATGGCAAAGAAGTCGTGTGACACTTTAGCATTTTGATGGGTATCTCCGGTCACTAACGGTGCATTCAATTATTGAAATAAAATAAGGTAAGAATAGAATAGTTATTCCTATATAATAGAATAAGATGAGAATAGAGTTAAAAATTTTTATTCCAATATTTGATTATTGGAATAAAATAAGTTGAGAGTTAGTATTATAATATTTAGTATGTACTAATAATATATGAATAAGAAAAATTTGTAGCAGTAGCAGTAATATTAATAACAATAATAATAGTAGTAGTAGTAGCAGTAGCAGTACTAGTAATAATAATAATAATAATAATAATAATAATAATAATAATAATAATAATAATAATAATAATAATAATAATAATAATAATATGGAAATAACTATTCTTAACATGTAAGAAATAATGTGGGAAAAAAATACCTAAGAGTATGTGCTGTTTTTTATTTTTAAAGTTGGAGGACTAAATATTCCTCTGAAAATTTTTATTCTATATTAAAATGTAACTAAATAGTAAAATAAATATTCTACTATGAGTAAAGCGTGAATATAATTTTTATTCCCACAAATCAAATATGTACTAAAATACTACATTTTTGAAATATTAGTAAGGTGCATCATTTTGGCCAAATCTCTTTAATTTAACTTCTGTATGCCTTCTCTTCCACTTCACTTTACGATCTGATACACTTTCCTTTTTAGTCTATCTTTGTGATTTGCTAATTCCTGCTTACCATGGCTCCTCAAACCCCCACCAAAGGGGTTACTAATATACTTTCTCGCCTCCTAGTCAATTAGGTGTGGGGGAGCCAATGTCATACTCAGAATTATGACGTTAGTGTTACATATTTGTTGTGGCCATTTTTGGATCTTGCATTGAGATGTGTGGCTATTTATTGTGCTGTATAGGAATTTTTATACAGGTTGTATTAGTTTGGCAGGCGTTTTACTGTCAGAACTTTGTCGAATTTCGGTTTGAAAAACATGGTCCGTTATGGTTAGTATCAGAGAAAAAGATACATTAGATTTGATGTGAATCTTATGCGAAACTTAAACTAGAGTAAGATAAATCGAATAAGTAAATAAAGTCTTAGGATGATTAAGATAAATCGGATAGTTTTAATTAACCTAGTTTAAATGACTTAGATTAGAACTAAATCAGGGTCAGTAGTTAAGCTTAATTGTCTAGTGCGGTGCCCTAGTTAGTGTCTTAATCAAGTTATGTTAATTCGCTTAGACTAGGACTAAGTTAAGATCAGTTGGCTATATTTGACCGTATAGTGTTTAGTTTCCTGGTTAGCATTCAAGTCGAATGGCACCTAGATGAAGAGCTTCTCGTGGTGATGGCCGACCATGAGATCGAGAGGAGGAGTTCTACAAGAGGAAGATATCTTGGCGAGGTGTTTTGGGTATCAGCTTAGGGAGACCACCAAAGAAGGCCAAGCAATTATGGCAGGAGATAAAGTCTAGTAAACCCAAATCGAACTCGCAAATTTCAACAAATTCTTGTCAATATTGTGGAAAACAACATAGAGATAAACCCTATTGTAAGTGGTTGGGTGTGTGCTTTAATTGTGAAAAAAGGGGACATTGGATTAAGGATTGCCCCTATTCAAAGATGCCTCTCGCATCTAAGCCCACTGCATTAGATGAGTCATATACAGAAATGGCTAAGGAAGCTAATGTATCAGACAACGTAGCGAAAGGTAAGATTTTTCAATTCTAATGTTTCAATATATGTGTTGTTGGATTCAATTTATGCTTTCATATTGTGTTTTCTAAGTTTATTTATTTGTTTGAGAACCATAAACTTGTGCTAGTTATATCGATGACCATGGTATTTTCTTGGGTCTATAAGTATGATTAGTTAGGTTGATTTGATTTATTTTGAGGGACCGATCTTTGATATGATATTAATGATGATTTGGTCGATGAGTCGCCATATTAGTGTGAATCAGATTGATCAAGATATTATACCTGACCATAAAGTTGTGAAGTTTTGGGTATGAGACAAAGTTGGTCAAGGTATCAGGAAGATAGCTATCGTTTTGCCTACAGATCGTTTGATGAAGATATGCATCTAGTTTATTTAGCAGATAAGACCACATCTGGGAGTCATCTTATGATTACTAAGAAGTTTTGGCTATAAAAGTATTTGAGGATATTTCCTAGAGGAAAATATTAGGTTGATTAATCTTTTGATCAATAATTCGAGATTCTATCAAAATCGACACCGATTTTAAGGATTTTGTATAAAATTGAACAGGCATCGATAAGGTGTTGCTATGGGATGCTTTAGAATATTTGGGGTTGTTAAGATGAATTGATGAGGTTGCTTGTGGATGACTAAAATTTAGGCTCAGGAGATTAATGGTTTGATATGTGGCACTGTGAATGAATAGATGAATCATTTGACCTTTTGTCAAGGTTTGGAGTTTTCTAAGGCCGATCTGTAACCAAAATGTTATTGATTGTTGATAATTTGGGGTTGTGCCATGGCAGCATTTAAAATAAGGATATAGCCATTACAAATTTCGATAATACCTTTTAGGTTTGTAGGTCCGTTGGCCTTTTTGTGGATTTGTGGAGTGGATCTTCTTGTCATATTTAGGTCCATTGTGTGAAGGCCAAGTCAATGAATTCGAAGAATCATTGGGGTGTGAACTTTGTTTGAGGTTTATGTCATGGATTAGAAAGGTTGTTAGCCGTGTATTCAATTGAGGTTAGAGTGTGAGTTTCAATAAGAGAAGATGTATTGGGTAGGTGGATTCTTTGGTAGTATGAATGTGGTCCTGTAGGGATTTGAGTGATAGCTAATTTAGGAAAGACTGATTGATGTCGCGTGGGTGCGCAGTTTTCTTAAGTATAGCTGAATCCGATGAGATATCCGTTAAGTTTCCCTAAAGAATTTGCAATGTCCGCAGAGTGTTTGACATAGAAGCGACCAGTATCTGTTAGAGTGAGATATGTTGAAAAAACTTTCAAGGGTTGAATGGTAAATTGTCGACCATGTCATTTGGGTTGATCCCTGATTGATCAAGTATATTGCAATAGAATGTGATGCTTTTGAGGAAGAATTAGAATTATGCTTTTCTTGCATCGTATGCGGGTAGTTACTGTAACGTCCCCGGCGCATCCGCACTGTGGATATTGTCCGCTCTGGGCTGGGGGAACTTACGGCGTCCCAGGCCAACACGCAGCCCGCACGGTTTTATTCCTGGCAGACGGCCCAGCCGCCTCCAAAACGCGTCCACAATGGAAGAGGTATCCACGCCCTTTATAAGGCACGCTTCGTTCACCTCCTCATCCGATGTGGGACCCTACAGTTACCCTTTTGATAAATGGAAGAGAAACATATAATCAGAATTACTCCAACCGTGGTTTGAAGCTAGCAATTGAGGTCTCTACTTTGAGGACTTATAGGTATTGCTTTTGAAAATGGTTATTGTCTAATGATTTTAAAAGTCTATATAGTAGTATCTTAAGAATAGATAATCATATGTTAGTACTAGTGGATAAGTCTACTTAAGGATTGAGAAGACGAATCTCGGTGTCTTTTAAGGAAGACGGGCATTAGTGCCAATAATATGATGTTGGGAGTCTTTAGATTTGTAATGTTTTCAATACTTCATAGGAGATGTGAAAGGTAAACTGCGAGTAGGTTCTAATATTTGGGAATGAGACATCGTGTTCTTGATTTGGAAAACAGAATCATATACGAAGTATTGAAGTTATGAAATTATGAGATGATAAGTCTTTATGGTTTTGCTTCGAGGTTGTTAGAACGGCAATAGTTTTGAGTCTTTGAATAGTTGTGGATTAACTTTCGAGAACGGTCTATTTATTGTAAATTTGGATGATGCGTGCGGGTCAAATAGGCTGGTTCGTTGGTATGCCAACGGGATAATAAGTTTGTAAAGTATTTAGGTTACAAGGTTTAGGTGGTGATTTGAGGTTATGTCAAATTTTTAGGTGATCGTATTAATTGTGTTTCCTAAGTTAATCATAATATGAGGATTAAGGACCTTACCTTAGTTGTGTTGATATCTTTGGAAATTTTCTTAGGTCCATAGCTGTCACGTAACCTAGGTGTCTAGTATGGATCATTTGAATTTGAGTTATAAGAGGATTTTTACCCCACTAATAAATGGTCATCAGAGTAGCGTAGTGGCAGTGTATGTCCCAGGCTCAGAGATTTCAGAATAAGATTGAAGATCCAAATGAGCAATCATTTTCGATGCTTAGGATAAGCTAGGGTAGGAGTTCATTCGTCCGATTGAGGTCTTGAATTAAGTTAGAAAAATAGTCAATAAATTTAGTTACTTTTAAATTTGGTGGATTATCATGAGATATCCCTTGCATCAGTAGTTGAGGAAATAGGTATGTAAGTGAATTAAGCCTTTCTGAGAAATTAAAAATTTATCTTATGATAATGATAAATTTCAACCTAGATTTAGATAGGAAATATTAGATATTGGGAATTAGAATGATTCATTGGGCTAAGGTTTTCTAGGAATAGTCTTTTTTTCAAGGATGTGAAGTAGGAATCTAAAGGACTTTTTTTTCGATTGTCGAATTTTGATATTCGTTAAATTTTGGGAACGAAATTTTTATAAGTGGATGAGAATTGTAACGTACTAGATTCTAAATATCATAGTTATAGGTAATTAAGTTAATATAATCGAATTAGACTAAATTCATATGAAAAAATTAGGTTTTGAGAACATAGGATAAATCGGTGAGGGGTGCTTACCGGGCACCTCGGGCGGTGCCACGAGCACCGAAGGCAGAACTGGTCGTGCCTGCTGTGCGCTAGCCGGCGCTCGATATAAATACCCAATAAGGGTTTCGAATGGTCATTTTTTCGTCTGTTTTCATTAAAGAGAGAGAGAGAGCTCGAAGGAATAGAGAGAGAAGGAAGAATCCAAGCTTCCCGAGTTCGATTCTGAGCTCATGCTAGTTAGAGAAGTGTTAGATCAAATCGAGGTAAGTGTACTCATACCCTTTTCTTTCATTTCTTTGTACTTTTGTTTCGTTTTTTACGGGAACCCTCATTTCGATACTCAATTAAATTTATATTTTATATTATCCATTATTTGGGCATGTTCATACTTCGATTTCACATCCAATTTGTGAGTTTCACGTGGTAACCCACACCCGAAAACCCTAACCCACACCCTTTCGATTTTGCCCATTTCCCTCAAAATTTTTGTATAATTTGGATTTAGAATCTTGAAACCCTAATCTCATGGACGCAGTTACCCTGAAAATTTGGTATTTATACATGTATAATTTGTTTATGTTAACTTTATGTATTCCGAGAATATTGTGGACGTAAATCTTGATATTTAACCTCATGTACATTATGTATGCTACATTGTATATATTCCGAAAATAATGTTGCATGTAAATGTGAAGGGATTTATTATCCGAAAGTTCTAAAATTATGTTTAGCTCAGTGGTAAAAATTTCTTACATGTTCTAAACTTTATGACTATTTATCCATATAATTGAAAACATGTGGAGACATGAACTCATGAGAAAATAATTATCTATATCCATATCAACAATTATGAAAGTTGTGTAAAGTATTTGAAAGGAACTCCACAATCCGATAAATTTGATTAATTGTTCTCCAGAGAGTGAGAACTTCTGTATAAATTTCTGGTTGAACCTTTCCTTAAAAATAAATATTTATAAAATTGGACCAAAGATTTGTATTTTAGAGGGTAGTATTTTCTAGCATACATTATGATATTACTGTAAAAAATCAAAAAACTATTCCTAGACCACGAAAAATGCTCTAGTGGTGTATCTATTATCTGTTTTTTGGCCCTAGGTATCGAGCACTGTTTGCCACAAGACATTAAAGTTGAGATTCATAGTTAGCGCCTTAAAATGTGTGGGGGACATACACATTCCTTTCCTTAATTTGTTTACACCATTAGCTAGTAAGGTCTATCGGCCCTAATCCGTAAAATAAAGAAGCTATGCATGTTTTGAAACCTAAAGAAAGACAAGTAAATCAGGGAAGATAAATATATTTCGAAAAGTGTATTTGATCATGATTTATGTTTACACATCTTCATTATACTTTTATATCCTTCCTCCATTTTATACTGTCTATGCCATTTACTATTTTGATTTTATTACACTTATTGAGTATTTGACTCACCCTTATTATTTTCTTTCCTCCAAATGAGTACACCCTCATATCCGATGAGGTAGAGTAGAGATTAAGAGTTGGCTAGGCTACAAATTTTGGATGGAGAGTCTTTTTGGGCATAGTTTTGTAGAATTGTATTTGGGTGAGCATTTTGTTCCATTTTTTATAGATCTGTATATATTGATGTTTGCATATGATGATGATATATACGCAGTGTAGTTTTCATCACTCTTAATGGATGTTTATACTTCCACAGGTACTTATGGTTTGTCTGGGGATCTAGTTGTATATTATCTGAACCAATGTCATACCCAGAATTACAATATTGGTACCACGTATTTATTGTAGCCAATTTTGGATCTTGCATTGAGATGTATGGTTACTTATTATGCTGTACAGGAATTTTTATATAGGTTGTATTAGTTGGGTGGCCGTTTTACTGTCGAAACTCTATTGGATTCCGGTTAAAAAAACATGATCTGTCACAGTTTATGTGTTCTTGTTGTTTTTCTTCATTGGTCTTATCAGCCATAATATACACCCGAGCGATAACTTCAACTTCAAGAAATGTCTGAGGTTCCTATTGGACCAAATATTTAAAGAATTCTCCTAGATGTATGGTGGGCATAAATGAATTTAACTTTACCTTATCCGTGAGTTTAAATATACCTCGAGCTTCAGCATTAAATCTGGTTAGGAACTGTTTCAAATTTTTGCTTGGACCTTATCGCATCCTAATAAGGTTCCATGACTATTTCTCAATCCTTCACTTGGAGGTGAATTAACATAAAACTTAATCAGCCAACTCAAGAAAGGATCAAATTGAATTTGGTGCTAGCCTGTAGAACTGAATTCGTTTATCTCCTTCGAGAGTCAAAGGGAAGCATAGACATAGCATAGGGTCCTCTAAACCTTGAAACCCCAATAGTGTTTGAAAATAATCTAAATGATCCATTGGGTCAGTACTCCCAACGTAGGGATTCCATGGTTGACATCTTGAATTTCTAAAGGAGTTGATGTATTTTGATCTTCCTGGTGAATGGCATTCTTCCTATCTCGGTTGACTACTCGGCTATGCTTCCACCAAGTAGTTGTTCAATCCTTTTAATTCTTTCTTTCTCCTCAATAGTGGACACGACCCTATTTGCGTTGAGCAACATTCTCAACTCTGACTGATTGGCAGACATGCAAGGTGCATATCTGCTTAGAATATTCTTTGGCAAGCTACTACATGGTGCTTCATCCCGTACTAACGGTTGCCTTGTATCCTTAGTGTATAATGGATTTTTCTACTTGGGACTTTCCTCCCTGACCTTTGAGCTAGGACGAATTTTTCTAGAGGGATGCTTCTTGCCTCTCTAAAGGTCCTCAACTATTATACATCACTTTGGATGTAGGCTTTCTTCCATTGTTCCTCCTTCTAGAGGTAGATACTTGAGAATTGAAGGCAGGTACTCTAAGTGGGTGCCCCTCTAACTTGTCCCATAGGAACTTAAGTATTCTCGATATGTTGTAAGCCTACACCGCCAAGGACTCTATGTTTATATTCGTCGGTTAATGAACATCCTCATGGCTACCCTTAGCGGGATCGTGGCCATGAGATGTGATGTCTTTGGGCGGGAGGCTTGTTTGACTATAAGTCATAGTCTTCACTATATTTGCTTCCCTTGAAGTGGTTAGTTAGCTTTTTCTTGGGGTTTCAAATTATTAGTTAGAGAGGATAGCTTATCCACCTTCTCACAGACGGTGTCAATGATACGTTCCTTGTACTCGTATTGTTGTATGAATTAAAGAATCAGGCGAATCTTCTAGCCAATCTGAGAGGCTACATGTCTAATTTTCTTAATTGAAAATCTTAGTCCTATGCACCACAATAGCTTAATGAGAGGTTAAAGGTATATGAGATTAGCTATCCGATATATCATCTGAGATTAGAGGTATACAAGAGGTTAGATGTATACGATGCCAATGATGCATTTTGAGGACCTAAATTTTTGGACAAATTGGGGAGTCATCTTGTTATATTTGAAGGTTTAAACAGAAACATATCTAGTCATCATAACTCTAAATTTATAACATGCGTACTATAACAAAATAAACAAGATGTAATAGGTATACGGAACTTACTTCCCTGTAATATCTTTCGAAATTCAAATTAGAAATCTTTCTACTTGAATGAGAAAGATATTAAAAAATGAGTGCGGTAATATAGAGTGGATGGAGATGAGTATTTATTTGGGGAGTAATGCTCCTTTTTGTGTATTCGACTAATAGAGTAGCTTTAGTTTATACACTCGTTAGGTTGAGTGTCTTTAGTACTTGTGCACTCGTTTGATAGAATGTCTTTTATATTTACGCACTTATTTTGTTAAGTGTTTGACTTCCTTTCTTCCTTCCTTCGTCCATTTGTTTTCCTGTCTCTTCGAAAGAGATGTTGTATTTATAGTAAGAAGTGTCACTTGGTTGATGAGTATCTATATCTAGCAACCTCAAATTAATAGTGGGACTACTTGGCTATCAATTATTGAATTGACTCAACCGTCACTTGTATTTGGCCTTTAAGTGACTTATTATGGCCGTTTGATACTTGGCTATTTAGGTCATATTCCTTAATTTATACGTTGTACAATTTATCTGATGGGCTCAGAGGCATCTTCCATAAGCCGTTGTCAGTTGGGCCTGTTATTTATCAGTGCATTGGGTTGGCCAAATTCTAGCCGTACCCATCAAATCCTTTATTTGTTATTTTGTCAGGCCATTACTTATCTCGGTCTCACATACTCTCCGCTATTCAGTTGCTCACGTGGTCAGCTTAATCTTCGATGTCCATATTCAAATTATTGGCATTTGAATCCTTCTTTTAGGTTGGGTTGAGCCGGTCACAGCTAGACCATATCCAACAATAATACTATTCAATAAATTAATTCATAATTTTTACTTATTTGAATTTTTTCTTACGCCCTTCTCCCATTTTTAAATCAGTATCACCTTCCAAAAAAAACTATAAAATAATAAATTTGGTATAATTTTTATTATGAATAAAAAATAAAGATAAATATTAAATATTAAAATTAAAATTAAAATTTTAAGAAATTAACTATATTTTTTTCTTCATTTAATATGGTAGGCATCGAGCTCTTTTTCCACTTAAATGCTACAGTTGTCCGGCTTATTCTACATTTAATTTAATCTAATGAATTTATTATATTTATTTTTTTCTTGAACTAATTATAACAAATCTAATCCCGGAGTCTCGCATGCCACTCACTTCACCGACTACTTTAATTACAGATCTCTGCTGCTCTCTCCACCCAACCTGCAGTAGAGAGCAGAAATGGCTGGAAGCAGCTTTGTTGCTCACTTCATCACCCTCTCTCTCCTCACCATCTCCCTGCACTCTCCCCATGCGCTCTCTCGAAGCTTACAAGAAAACATCCCCACTTACACCCTCCTCGATGTCTCCGCTTCATTCCAAAAGACCTGCAGTGTCTTCTCTCTCAAACCTCCCAAATGGGATGAACAGAAACAGACCACGTCGCCCCTTTCTTCTTCTTCTTCTCTGTCACTTGAGCTTCGTCCACGAATCTCTCTCCGCAGATCCAGCCAGCACGAGGAGGACTACAAATCATTAATCCAGTCCCGACTCGCTCGTGACTCGGAACGAGTCAAAATACTGCTCGCCAAACTCGACCTCGCCATCTGGGGCATCTCCATGGAGGACCTGAAGCCCGATCCAAACTCGGCAGAATCGACGCAATTGGGGGCGGAAGACCTGTCGACGCCGGTGAGTTCAGGGACCAGTCAGGGCAGTGGCGAGTACTTCTCCCGAGTCGGAATCGGCAGCCCGGAGAAGGAATTTTTCATGGTTGTGGACACCGGCAGCGACCTCAACTGGCTCCAGTGCGAACCCTGTACCGACTGCTACTCGCAGGCTGACCCCATCTTCAACCCGGCCTCCTCCTCCACGTACTCCCCCCTCGCGTGCGACACACCGCAGTGCTCCAGCCTCCAGGTCAGCGGGTGTCGTGACAACACGTGCCTATACCAGGTATCGTACGGCGACGGCTCTTATACAGTTGGCGACTTTGTCACTGAAACGTTGTCGTTTCAACCCTCGGCGTCTATTGGCAAAGTGGCCATCGGCTGTGGGCATGATAACAACGGCTTGTTTGTCGGTGCGGCTGGGCTACTGGGCTTAGGAGGTGGCCAGCTCTCGTTACCTTCTCAACTCAAAGCGACGTCGTTGTCCTACTGCCTGGTCGACCGAGACTCGGACAAATCGTCGACTCTGGAGTTCAATTCGCTCCAGCCCAACAACTCCGTAGTTGCTCCTTTGATAAAAAACAGCAAGCTCGACACCTTCTACTATGTGGGATTGACGGGCATGAGCGTGGGTGGGCAGATGCTGTCAATCCCTTCGTCGCTCTTCGCTTTGGGCGATGCCGGAAGCGGTGGCGTCATCGTCGACTCGGGCACCGCCGTGACCCGGTTACCCACGGAGGCGTACAACTCGCTCCGAGACGCGTTTGTTAGGTTAACTCGAGATCTTCCCTCGACGAGTGGTGTCGCAATTTTCGACACGTGCTACGATTTCTCCTCCATGACGAGTGTCAAGGTCCCCACGGTGTCGTTGCACTTCGCCGGCGGTGAGGCTCTGGACTTGCCGGCTAATAACTATTTGGTCCCCGTCGACTCGTCGAGGACGTTCTGCTTCGCATTCGCTCCGACGACGTCGTCCATGTCCATCATCGGAAATATTCAGCAGCAGGGAGTACGCGTCCACTTCGATCTTGCCAAATCGCAAGTCTCCTTCTCTCAGAATAGCTGCTAGAAAAAGATGAGGCTTTAGGGGAAAAGGGTAATTCATAATGGGATTATTACTCGCAGCAATGTCAAATGCTATTATCACTGTTTTATTTTTATATTTATAGTTGGTAAAATGTAAAAAATAAAAAAGAAGGGTGATATTATTTGACGATTTTAATTTTTTTTATATATATAAATTTGATGGATAAGGAAAGTTTTAAATTGCTGATAAGTGGGAAGGTGAAGGTTGGGGCCCAATGAAATAACTGATTGTTGGCAGGTTTGCTTTATTAGACAGTGTGGGAGCTCATTATTGTCAAATTGTATTGAACTTTATGCCATGCGGCAACAAACAAAAGGCCAAGTTTGTGAATTATTATTATTTAAATTGTAATCGAGTTTCTTAAAATAAATTATGAGTTTAAAGTAAATATATAAACATTAGACGAGAAACCTGCTTACTCGAAGTCAAAAACTGACGCGTGTGTATTGCACTCGTCCACTGTAGGACTTATGGGGTATTTTAATAGTAATGTCAACCCGATTAAATTATTTCCGATAAATGTAATCGTAGAGGTTTATAAAATTTATCTATCATTCGAAAAGATCCATATTTTAATAAATTTGAATCTTATATGTCATGATTTTGGTTAGGTATGTGGTTAAAAGGTTAGTTTTTATTGCTATGTATATAGACATATTAGATGTGATGCATATCGAAAATTCGGATTGTTCTACGAATATAAATAGATCCAATCTTCGTAATTATGAACTATAATTCTACACACTACAATAAAATAAATTGGAGGTTAGATTTACATGAGACTCGCTCCTTAATATATCCTATAACGTTTAAATTAGTGATTTTTCTAATATCTTCATAAAGATATTGAGGAAGAAAAATATTTAAAATAAAAGAGGATGGGGAGGAGTATATATTAACAGGTCTATACTCCTTTTATGTATTTGATTGGTTGAATAGCTATTTTTTCTATCTCATTTTCCTCTCTAGGGGGAGGTTTTATTTATAACTAGAGGTATCGTTTGACTAATCGGCACCTGAGATCGATGCGTGTGCATGACACCGCTTCGAATCAATGGTGGGATGCATTATTGATAGTGTATAACGGTCATTCCTATTTAATGATAGGACCACAAAGCTTCTAAGTATATTCTCGCTTCGGTTGCTCATTATCATCCTTTAATATATGACTATTCAGATTTTGTCTTTTGGTTCAAGCGCTATTACCTGATGGGCTTTTAGTATCTTCTGTTAGGTTATCAACATTTAGACCTTTTACTTAATTGAGTATCGAACTGACCCATTTCTAATCGTACTTATCATTAAACTCCCATGTCGAGAGGTTTGAATTTCAACCCATAATATATCATTAATGGGATGTCATCTATAACTTCATCAATACGTGCCCCTTTTCTAGGTATTCTATTGACTCAGGGTCATATTTGGCAAGATTTTTTTCCTTACCATCAATTAATGTGATTTGATATCTTTCTGCATTAAATGCACACTAAGCCCTCCTTTCAGCTATTAATTAAGGAACTTTTTTTTTTTGCCTTATTCGGTAGTATATCTTTTCTAAATCATCATAATGTTTTCAATGTCACGAGTACCACTTGTCGGATCGGTGAAAATTCCTCTCCAAATTTTGAAACCAAGGTTCATGAAAAGTATTTGAAGGCTATCTTGATTACCCTATTTGATATGAAAAATTATTTTAATTTTTCTCTTTTACGTCAATCCCAAAATTAGGCTTTCATTGTTGTAATAAGGTCATCGGCTTTATGTTTACTCTTGAGGTGAGCCGAGCGACTATTATAGACTTGGGCAGACGATTTTTATCCTTTGCCTTCCTCCATGGTGCTGTTGAAATTCCTAGGGAAAGAGTTTTTTTACTAAGTTGTTGTCCAACATTTTTATTCTTTTACAACCGAATTGTACTTTTACTATTATAAGCTTGTACGTTGTAAAAAAAATTAATAATTATAACTACCCGAATGATATTCTTTTTTCTTTACATGGTTTCAATATATTTGCATTCTTTGAGTGGCTAATGCGTGGAGTGACGACGTGAGTTTGAATGCCATTTTTTTCTATTTAATTTCTGGCAATCTGACAATTTAAACCTCTGATAATCCGTCCTTTCGACAATCCGATGTGTAATAGTTTATTTTGAATGAACACGTTATTCACGTATCCGTAAATCGATCGAATCAACTTTAATTAGAGTCAACTTGTTCCATCACAATTAATAAGTGTCAGGATCATCTATTGCCAATTTGCTACATCGAGAAGCATTGTGTCAAGTTATCTTGACCAACGCATTAAGTGGATACAATATTATGCATGTCAACTTTGGGTGGCAATGCGTCAGTCCATTATGAACAGTTCAGTGGAAATACAGTACATCTTCGTGCTGACATGCATCTCAACCATTATGAAGGTGTGCCCCCACTAACAAGAACAAATGATGCTATTTTGGTCTGTGATCATTGCCTACTTAAAGTCTGGTGCTCCTTCAATTCTACACCTCTTTATTTTCTACTTCTTCTAGCCCTAATTCACTTTTCGCTTTTCCTCATCTCCATGGCCCCTGAAGTAGTTTTTAGAGGCATTGCTGAGATTCTATTCATCCTCACCATTGAAGATATGGTAGCTATTTATGATAAATTTAATATTTCTATCATTGTTCCCTTCCAGATTCCTTCATCCAATAAGAGAGCCTACTCTCCTTAACTTGGCTTCATTACCATATAGGAGATCCGTTTGAAGGAAGGGCTTTGTATTCCCTTTTCAAGGGAACTATATGAGATTTTGGAGGCCCATGAAATTCTTGTGGTGCATCTTTATCCGAACGCTATTAGGTATTTGATTTCCTGGTGCATCTTTCTTTGTCGTTGGAAATTTCATCTTGACGATTGGGCCATTAAAGTTAGTTTTTTGTTTAATAAAGAGAGTTATTGGATTTCTTTTACTCCCTTGGAAAAATAAGTATAAAATAAATGTGGATAATCTAAATTCAGTAAAGGGTTGGAAGGATTGATACTTTTATATTGTCATTCCTTTTGGCTAGACCCTCTCCAGTGAATAAAAGTTGGCCAATCTTACTTATTCTAAAAATATCTTATAAAATGAGAGCTCAACCCTTGATTGAGCTGATTGAGGAAAACATTGTTTTATTTCGGAGAATAAATAATTTTTTGACTCGCCAAGTGCTTGCCAAAATTGATTGGGAAGTGAGAGTAGAAGGGAAGCCTATTACTGATATGCCTCTTCACCTACCCAAGAGAAATCCAAGAGAACTTTTATTACATCTCAATTTCCAATTTTGTCATAAACAATTAATAATATTATTAATTATTAGCCAATTAACCATTTAAATAATATCGGATATAAACTTTACGTCGATACATTGATCGATCAAAATAAAATAATATAAATTATACACAGGATTCATAATATATCACGTCTTATATAGTTTTGACATTGATCTAACTATAACATCAGACTTTATGTAAAGAATTATATTTGTTATCAAATATCATAGTATACAATCTGTTGAAATAAAAAGAATCACAAACCATATCTAACAACTAACAATCCAGCAGCAGGATGAACCCACAACCCAACATCCCAAACCATATTAAACATTACTGCATCCACATAAGGTTTAATTAACTAACAATTATCTCATAACTTATAAACTGCTATTCGATACCGTACAAGTGCTAATTATTGTCTAAAAATTAATATTAATATATTTACCAATGTCTGAAAATTTAAATACAACATTAAACTTCACTAAACTATCCGAAAACCAAATATAACACTAAACATTTCATAAATATAGATTCTAAACTCTTTATAATAGCTTGTCTTTCAATCATGATCGTCTTATAAGTATCTGAGTGTCTTATCTGAAGAGGTTACTAAAATAAAAATAATGAGTGAATTAAAAATTTAATAAGATATATAATTTATCATTAAACATATATATTTTGTATTAAAATATATTGAAAGGAATAATGCATCATATTTCAATGAATTGCTATAAAATTTCATGGCAATACGTGTCCAATTTTATAGATTTTTTATCATGTTTTTATTCATTTCTTACCATTAAAACATACTAAAATATAATTTTTTTTAAAGACCAAGAGCCAGTAGGGCTTTATTAATCAAAGGAACGGATAATCAAAACTCAAATTATATTTAATTTCACACATACGCTATTATCCAAAACCCGTAGGTAGGTAGTTATATATATAACCCTAAAGAGGAATGTCACTTTTATCTATAGATGATAGGTTTGAACCTATGATTTAATACATATTTTTTATAAAAACTCTACTTATTTCTTCTTCTTTATTAATTTTCTTATCCTAGAAAAAATATTCATAATTCTTAATATAATTGTAGAATTTTCTTTTCAAATTATATAAATTCTTATTATATAACACTTATAACTTCTATAGAAATTAAACTGTGATAAATTTTTAACTTATAAAATGCTAAGTTAGCATATAGTGCAGAAAAATTCAATGTGCAGAATTCAACAATGTAGAAAAGTTTACTAAATTTTTAGACATACACAGCAATTTTATTTATATTTTTAACATATATAAGACTTATACTTAACAATTTAAAATATCTAAAACCTTAACTATAAATTTTAGACATGTAAGAGTCATTAAATTTATAAATTCAAACATGCAAGACAAATAGTGCATAATTTGAGTGATACAAATAATTTACATATACTTAGACATGAAATTCATATATATTTTGAAGAGAAATTAGTAAACTTCACATGCATAATAAACATTAATATCATAACTTTAAAATTATATTATATATGATTATTTAAAGAAAAAAATACTCAGAGAATTGGGGAAGGAATAGTAATAAGAGAGTAAAGGTTTAGAATGCACTTGCCGTACTCTAATTACGAAAATTCTAACTTTGATTCATTTAAATTGAGTTTCCTTGGCTTCGCCTCTCTCCTTCCCTCTTTTCTTCTTATCTCCTTCTCTCTCCTCTCTCAAACTCTGCTAAAAATGATAGAAAATCAGCTGAGTCCTATATTTATACTGAATGGCACTCAAGTGTAGGTCGAGGCTTCTCAAGTGTCAAGCATGAACACTATCGTGCACAAGCGTTGTCTTGAGCTCACCTTGAGTGCATCTGCACTGTTTTCAATACTCAAGCGCTGATTAGGCGTCTTTTATTTGTGATCATTCTGCCTTACTATGAACGAGTGCGCTTCGAGCGCCAATCGAGCACCCATCAACTTGATGAAATTCAATCCAAATTGACTTTTGGCCTAATTTTTTTCATTATTTGATCTTAATTTCATTATATTTATTTAATTAATCATGATTATGATAAAATTCAAACTCAGTCCTTATAACTTTTCATTTGGGATTTTTTTGAAAGGGCGACTAGAAGAGCAAATCCCCACTTGTATTCCTCCAATGACTATGATAGGGTAATTAATGAAACTTGTGCTAAGATGGCTACATTAGAAGCTGATGAGTCATTTTAGAGGCTAGCTTCTATTCATTCTGTACCGAGCAACCTAGTTTTTGAATATCCACCCAAATTCACTTTGAGTGGTGAAACTTTATTACTCACTATTATTAGAATAAATGACCCCGTTACCAGTGGAGCAAATGAACCAATTGATGCTTCATTTATAGCTGAGTATGGGGTCCCAATTTTTATTAATTTATCATCCGACGTGCCTGTTTATACACCCCTTGTTGCTTTCATTATGAATTCTATTAGAAATACTCGAGTGATAGAGAAGTTTCTTGATAATAATTCAGAGGTTTTGAAAGCAGAGGATATTGTCCCCGGCACTCAAAGGCACTCAGAGTGTAACATTCCCGGCGCATCCGCATGAGGATATTGTCCACTTTGGGTTGGGGGAACTTCACGGCGTCCCAGGCCATCACGCAGCCCGCACGATTTTGTTCCTGGTAGACGGAGTCCACCGCCCCCAAAATGTATCCTCAAAGGAGAGGTATCCACGCCCTTATAATAAGGAACACTTCGTTCGCCCCTCCATCCGATGTGGGACTCTACAGTCCACCCATCTTAGGGACCCAGCGTCCCCGCTGGCACATCGGACCGGATCCTGACTTTGATACTATCTGTAACGTCCCCGGCGCATCCGCATGAGGATGTTGTCCGCTTTGGGTTGGGGGAACTTCACGGCGTCCCAGGCCATCACGTAGCCCGCACGGTTTTGTTCTTGGCAGACGGAGTCCACCGCCCCCAAAACGCGTTCTCAAAGGAGAGGTTTCCACGCCCTTATAATAAGGAACACTTCGTTCGCCCTTCCATCCGATGTGGGACTCTATAGTCCACCCATCTTGGGGACCCAGCGTCCCCGCTGGCACACCCGACCGGATCCTGGCTCTGATACTATCTGTAACGTCCCCGGCGCATCCGCATGAGGATATTGTCCGCTTTGGGTTGGAGGAACTTCACGGCGTCCCAGGCCTTCACGTAGCCCGCATGGTTTTGTTCTTGGCAGACGGAGTCCACCGTCCCCAAAACGCGTCCTCAAAGGAGAGGTATTCACACCCTTATAATAAGGCACGCTTCGTTCGCCCCTCCATCCGATGTGGGACTCTACACGGAGGATCCAAACGCTTTTTCTCCCATCCCAAGTTTGAAGTCCCTCTCCAGCATCATGCTCTACCTCTTTTATGCTGGAGGACTTCACCCATCTCTGAGTTCGGATCTCTACTGAGTCCCTCTTTTCAAGAGAGATCTTTTTCCATTGATGTACTGCTCATGTAACCCGTTTATCTTTGAGTATTCTCTTTGTCATTGCAATTTTTGATAGACTAGTTTGTTATGTTTAGCACTTGCAAGAGTTGGTTCGCTTGATCGAGGATGGGCTGCACAGATATAATATCGAAATTGCTCACCTATCCCAAGTGTACACTGACTTATCGTTCTCAAGGAGATGGAGATTTGAGTTGGCGCCGCCATTGCCGTGGCTAAGTTGAGTTGAGATCAGGCCATTTACTTAGATAGAGAGTTGTACGAGTAATTGGTGAGATCTTAAGAGCTTTCTGATAAGAAAACTATGCTATGGATTAGATTGCCTCATTCGAGGATAGATTTCAGGAGGTTGAGTATCGATCAACTTTAAATGCTAGCCTAATTGTTGATCTTCAGATTAAGTGTGCTCATCTCGAGGGAGAGTCGAGGGTACAACTTCGACTAAAATAAGTTGGCCCTACTTTGGATGATAGATTTCAAGAAGGTTTCTCCACCAATAAGTGGATTGTATCCTTAGTGGCTCCCAAATTTCCCTTAGGCTATCTCAATCCATGGAATTTTGGGGCTTCTTGGCGTTATAACATCAAGGATTTCTTGGAGCCTAGTGGAGATCCGTTGTCATGATTTTCGGCTAGTCCCGAGCCTTTAGGTAGTCAAGATGCACTTTTGTAGACTATGGGCAATACTCTTGTAATTTTTATACGGAAAGCTTGGATCTCTTTGTTGTAGATATTTATATATTAATAAATCACTTAGATTGTACCAGTTATTGTCACTGATACTATTCTTTTTACATACTGGTTTTTTTGGTTCAATACATTCTTCGCTTGCCAACTAGCCATGGTTTCCATTGTTGTTGGGTTTTGTTAGACCCTAGTCTATCAACTATATTTGATTAATGGTACTCATTCCTGTGAGAAGATGTCATAGCATTCATGCTAAGAAAGCTCCCTACGTTTTTTCTGATGTTTAATTTGACCTTTCAAAAAGGAATTAGACTTTAGTTTGTAAGCCCCTTGGGTCTTTATATGATAGTTCATGTTCGACCGTATTTTGGTTCAGTTGATTGTTTCAACCAAGGCTGTGACCTTGTTTTTTAGCAGGTTGTTTTAATAGGTGAGAGTTTCACCTGACTTAAGACTAGTAATGGTCACTTGAATTAATAAAATCACATGCAAGCACATGAATGAGCAATAAATGTAACAAATTTGTAGTAATTTAATTGTTATAAATATGAGTAAATGCATTATACAAGAACCACATATGTTGTTCATAAAACTTACTTCTATCACGTACAAGTTTATAGATAATATTTTTGAGGTGGAGGGTGTTTCATGTCCTCAAAACTAGTTTTCCATTTTGAGTGCATAGTTTATATGCATTGTTTCGAAAAATGGCTAAAACTAGGAATGCTCCATCTTAATTAAGGAAGTGTTTGTTTCTATTGACTATCTTACCCGTAGCATCTATACTCCTTAAAACTAGGTCCCCACTTCAAATTGGTGTGCTTTTATCTTTTTGTTGTAGTACCAAGTGACTCATTGCTGGTAAGCCGTCATTTGCAACATTATCATGTCTCGGACTTCCTTAAGCAGATTGAGATGTCCACTCATAAGTTGAGAATTATTTTGTGGGTCAATGTTTTTAACTTGGAGACTAGGTTATCCAATTTCTACCCGAATAACCTCCTCTATTCCTTAATACAAGTTGAACGGTATCTTTCGTGTTAGTTCTCTAGGGGTTGTTCGGTGGTATTTTAGTACGAATGGTAGCTCATCTACCTAGGAGCCTTTGCGTCTTCTAACTTCATTCTTAACCCATATAACAAGGTTTGATTCATCACTTTTGCTTACCCTTTTTTTTGTGGATAGGTAATAAAAGTATGAGCTAACTTAATTTTCAAACTCGCACTGTACTTAGTGAACCTTTTTTCGGTGAATTGGATTTTATTGTCAATTAGTTTAACCTTGGCAATTGTAAACCTACAAATTATGCTTTTATCAGATGAAGTTGGCTATAATATGCTTCATTATTCTTGCCAATGGGGAGGCCTCTACCCATTTCGTGATATAGTCTATAATGACTATAACAAACTTTTTTTGTCTTGATACAATGAGTAATGGACCTAATATATTAAGCCTCCCACTGAATGAATGGCCATGGCGACTGTAGGGTTTTGAATTCAGTGTGCAATCGATGAGGGATGTTGTCATGGATTTAACAATTTTTACATTTTTTATAAACTTTATAGCATCTTTATTCATCGTGGGCCAATAGTAATCTTATCGCATAACTTTAAATACCAAGTTTCTATCCCCTATCTGTGACTCACAAATTATGAGGTGTACTTCACTCTATTCATAGATAGTTTCGGTTGGTGTTAAACACTACATGTGAAGAATAGAGTACCCTCTTCGGTACAATTTTTCATCTATAAGGATGTACCATCCCATAGTCCTTTTTATGCGTCTAGCTTTTTTCAGATTTTTCGATAGAAGACCTGCTTTAAGATACTTGTTGTACGGAGTATCTAAGTATTTTTATCCAAGATCTGGTGTATCTCTTCTTCTGGGACCTCTATATTTGGGATCATGAGCATTTCCTTCATCTCTCTAGCATACTACTCTAGGTTCCCAAATGCTACCACTTTTGCCAACTGATCCACCTTCCAATTGTTTTTTCTAGAGATGTGATGAATTTTTATCTTATCGAATGACTCGATCAGACTCTTTACTCTAACAAAATATTTTGTGAGTAATGAACTGGACACCTCAAAATTCCTGATCACTTGGTTGACGATTAGTTTCGAATCATTGTGAACAATCAAGCTTTTGGTTAAGCATTCCTTTGGTGGTCTGAGCCCAGTACATAAGGTTTCATATTCTGCAATGTTATTAATGGTAAGAAATCCAAGTATCATCAAGTATTTTATCTCTTACCCATCCAGAGTTCTCATGACCACGCCAACTTTGTTTCCTGATTGAGAAAATGACCAATTTACATGCGAGATCCATATCAGTGCCTCTTCATGTTAAAGGGGGTTCTCATGCTTCTTAAGATCATTTGGAATCAGGATTGTCGTTTTGACAATGAAATTCGCAAGAACTTGCCCTTTTATGGTTGACCTCACTCAAAATTTTATGTCAAACTTGTCCAATTTTACTGTGCATTTAATCAATCATTTGGACATGGCTTTTTGTAGGATCCTCTTTAATGGTTGATTAGTTAGGATAATAATCTTATAATATTGAAAGTACGGCCAAAGCTTTCAGTAGAGTGGACTGGTGCTAAAATAATCTTTTTGGCATGCACATAATGAGTTTTGGTATCTATAAAAATTTTGTTGACATAATAGATTGGCCATTGTACCTCTGATTCTTATCTAACTGGGATTGAACTTAGTATTGTGTCGAATATGGCCAGAGAAATGTATAATTCTTCACCTTTTCTTAGAGAGAATAAGAGTGGAGGGTTGGTAAGGTATTCTTTTAGTTCTTGGAAGGCTGACTAATAGTTTTTCGTCTATTGAAAACTGTTTACCTTTGTTCCTCTCAGAACTTTAAATAACGGAAGGTATTTCTGTATAAATTTTTTTAGAAATCAAGAGAGGGTTGTGAGTCTTTCAATTAACCCTTGGACTTCCTTTGTAGTTTAAGGCAGATTCATATCCAAAATTACTTTTATTTTCTCCGAGTTTGCCTCTATTCCTCGATGAGACACTACAAACCCAAAAAACTTTCTAATAGTTATGTCGAACACGTAATTTGTTGGATATAATTTTATTTCGTGCGTTTGGAGGACCACAAAAGCTTCACCTTAGTCACAAATATAGTCATCGGCTAGTCTATTTTTGACGAGCATTTCATTTACATATACCTTCATATTCCTGCCGATTTGTGCCACAAATATCTTATTTACCTGTCTCTGATATGTTACTCCTGCATTCTTTAGCCATATTGCTATCACTAAAGCTAATGATATTATTCCTTATTCTTAACCTCTGTTTCTTGTTGTTGGAAGTTTTGTCAGAGTGGTCTGGAGCTTTATTTATGAGTGGCTTCATCAATATTATGTTTACCATTCAAGTCACTACCCGATTGTGTGAGTATTCTTACTGTCCTGTCTCGTCATTATTGGCATTCTTGAGGGCTTATCCCGAGTCTCTTAAGAATTTATTGAGATACCCTTTCTAAATAAGGTTCTTAATCTCTTTTTGTAATGTTCGATAGTTCTTAATACTATGACTCGAAGATAAATAATAGAAATAATACTTCAACTGGTCTCCTCCTTTTGGATTCTTGACCAATTTGGGCCACTTTAAAATTTCTTGTTCTAGATCTATATTAAAACATTTGTCTGAGTGTTATTCAAAAGCGTTAGGTTCAATGGTCCATACTTCCTTTTGATACTCGGTTCTATCCTTGGTTGCTTTTTGGGATCTCGGGTGGTGGAATTATCACCGTTCCTCTTTTTCCCACTAGTTGGTCCCAAGTAGTGGTATGTGTGCTCTGACTTATTTACTTTGTTAGCCTCTTCAGCGGCAATATATTCTCGAGTAATGATATCTATTTCAAAAAAGGTTTTGATCTCTTGTTGAACCAAATATTTAAAAAATTTGCCCGATCGCACAATCTTTATAAAGGAATTCAACTTCACCTTATCGTTTAGTTTCGATATTCCTTGGGCCTCTACATTGAATTGGTCCAAGAAACACTTTAGACTTTCATTTGACCATTTCCGGATATAGACAAGGTACCACGGCTACTTTTCTTCCTTCCTGTTGGGGATAAACTGTGATAGGAAATTATTAGCCAACTCCTAGAATATTCAAATCAAATTTGGCGCCAACTAGTAAAATCAAATTCGACCATCCCCTTTAATAGTATAGACATAAGGCTAGATCATCTAGGACCTGAAATCCCAACAATGTATAAAAATGATCTAAATGGTCCATGGGATCAAAATTGTCGTCGTAGGGTTTAAGAGTCGGTATTTTAAACTTGAGAGGAGTTGATACATTTTGATCTTCCTCATAAATGGTGACTTGCCTTGGTCAACCAAATGTCTATTTCCGCTTCCTCAAAATAGCTACTACTCTTCTCTTCTCCACCTGGGATGCAGACGCAACCATCTTTGTATTGAGGAATGTCCTCAATTCTAAATGGTTCGATGAAACACGTGGGACTTGTCGGTAATGAATTTTTCTCAGAAGATTGCTATATGAAGTTTTGTCACGAGTTGAATGTTTTCCCATATTTTGAGAACAATGTGGGTTTCTCCATTCCAAGTTTTCTTCCTAGGTTTTGAAATTTAATTGGCCTTCTAGTCGAGTTTGGATCCTGTCACACGAGGCTCCATAGGCTTTGAGGTCTTCAAGCTATGAAATTATCTCCTTGGATGGTTGCCTTCTCCTTTGATTCTTTCTTCTGGATGCAAAAGTTTGAGAATTAGAGGATGAAGTCCCAATGGGTGTCCCTCTAATCTACTCCAAATGGACTTGAGAACCTTGGTCATACAGTCAACCTGGGCCACCAACATCTTGACATTTTTATTTGTGGTTGGACAAGCATTTATTTCGCTATCCTCCATCGGGTTATTGCTATGTGAAATGATGTTCTTGGGGTGCATACTTGACTAGCCCTAGTATTGATCATGTTTACTCTTTAAATGTGTGGCTTGACTTTCTTCTTTTCCACATACAGTAATAATGATGTATCTTGAGAATCCGAATTGCCATACGAATTAGAAAACCGACTATTTTGCTTGGATATCTGAATGTAAATGGGTCCAATATTTATATCTATGAATTAGAATTCTACCCACCATAACAAAATAAATAAGAGGTTAAAGGTACATGAGACTCAATTTTTAATATATTTTTTGACGCTTAAATTAGTGATTTTTCTAATAGATTTGGAAAAATACTGAGGAAGAAAAATGTTGGGAATAAAAGCGGATAGGGATGAATGTATGATAGGAGGGCTATATTTCTTTTGTATACTTGACTAATTAAGTAGCTTTTTTTTCTCTCTCTTCTTTATGGAGAAAGGTTTTATTTATAATTAGAGATACCATTTGGCTAATCAGTACCTGAGATCGATGTATATGTATGACGCCATTTCAGATCAGTAGTGGGAGGTATTATTTACAATGTGCAATGACATTCCGTATTTAATGATAATGATGGATTAATGGTAAGATGTGTTACTAGTAGTGTGTAACAACAGTTCCTATTTAATGATAGAATCACACGACTTTTAGGTATAGCATCAATTTGTCCGCTCATTATGATCTTTTAATATCTATTTGTTTAGATTTTACCCTTTAATTTAGGCATTTAAGTGCTATTAATTGATGGGTTACGTGGCATCTTCTATTGGGTTGTTAGTATTTGGATCTCTTATCCAACTAAGTATCGGGTTAGTCCGTTTCTAGCCATACCAATCATGATGTATATTCTTTATATATATGTGGCTACATATTTGAAATTTAACTCAAGGTTACTAAAGACTTTTCAAATTTATTGAAGATTTTTCGTTTTAAAAAAATAATTGCTATCTAAGAATCGTTGTCTTGACAGATACCAACAGGAACGTAAGGATGTGACCGACAGATGGAGAATCTTCAACTTTAATTCACGGGGCTTTGTTTGGTTTGCTATTTCTCTTACACCCCTTTTTACTTTATTCTGTTTTTTGCTATCAAGTTAATAATTTAATTTGCCAACATGGTGGTGGTGGTGATAAGAGCATATCTTTTGCGTCACTTTTTCTTGCAAAGATTTTCCTTACATGTTAAACGGCACAATCAAATTTATACGCCCATTTGTCCTCCAATGGATTGAATATAGTGTTTGGCTTTGGATTAAGGGTGGTTTTCATGAGAGCTACTATAATCCTCTCGGTTGAGAAATTTCTACATCAATTAAACTATCAAGATTAAATATTAAATTAATGAATTATAAAAAAGTAAATAGTCATTTAAATTATTTAATATAATATTTACTGTTAATTTATTTAATTTTTAATCTTAACGATTAGGCAATTATAAAAATCCCCTATTAAAAGGACTATGATTGCACTTTTTTGAGCTATTTTAGATCAAGCAAGTTATTTGAATCTGGGTTTGGATTAGAATTTTGGAGTCATGCCAATTACCATATGTGCTTAGCTAATATTTATGGTGTCTTAGAATTAGGTTGAGTTAGTTCTTTTGTATCAAGAGTTTGTACTTTAGGTTGTAACATTAAAAAAAATTTAAAATTTTAAGTAATTTCCAGTTTTCCTAACTTTAAATTATAGTAGAGTTAGGTTTCAATGATGCTTTAATCATAGTATTTGAGTTGTCAGGGTTTTAATCATGTATGCTTATGTTTTATTACTAGAATCAATTTGTATGATGGTGTATGAGAAAATTATATTAAATTATATTTAATGAATGATATGATCTGATTAACATCTTAAAAAAACTAACTAATTTTTATTATTTTAGACCAATTTGAAACTACAATTTATAGAAGTCTAGAAGTTAAATAAATATTTTTATATTTTTGATAATAATAATAATTTCATAGAAAGAACTACTTTATTATAAATATATAAACCAAACAATATAATAAATAATCCTCCACAAATAAACATTTTCAAATATTAATAGCTTAATTCAATCTCATACTATGACATGGGTTATTAGGTATGTACAATTTGTATTTTTGCTAATTTTGTTAGAATATTGCATCTCTATCCATTCAAGTAAAATCAATATGTGATATGTGCATTTCTTGCTGAAATATTTTTATTAATTAAGTGTTCCAAAAAAAAAAAAAAAATCTGCATTGAAATCGTGGTCATGAATATCAAAAAATAAAAAAGAAAAATATTCTTTTTGACTAGAAGTACTGATCATTATTAAAATTATGCTCATTATTACCCTATAAACATGCATCAATATTATTTTGAGGTCTTGAGAATCAGCGAGTGATTAAATATTTTGAGATTTTGATCTATCAAATTACAAGATAATTAGATGCTTGATTGCAAGATCATAAATCATAAGAGGACAATATTGACATATGCCTTTACACTGTCAAAGGGTTTGGTATTTGTGAAGATGCAAGACCCATTCTGGGGTCACTTGAGTAGCCTCTTATAATTGATGATTTATCTCTTGAAAAGTTCCCCCTTTCCTCAGTTGTTGGTTTCTTTGCGAGGAGAACGTACCTTCATGATGAATTGCTTTCCTTAATGTCAATATCCACCTGTCACATTTATTGATGTAGGTTTAGTAGGTAGTTCAAAATGATTTGCTTTTTAGAGACCTAATAATTTGTCACATCTCATTAATTTTGGGATCCAACTACCACATTCATGGCTTAGTGGATGATTCAAAATAGTATTCTGATTAGATTCTTAATATTTCATTGATTTTAGAATCTAATTGCATGTTTATGTACATGGGTTTAGTGGATGGTTCTAGACGTTTTGCTGACTAAAGTTAGGTCACATCTCCTTGATTCTAGAATCTACCCATCATATTCATGGACATAGGCTTAGCGGGGTGGTTTCAAACTGTTTGTTGGAAGATTATATTGTCATGGAGCTTTGATGCCACCAAGCCGATTCAGAAGATCTGGATCTTGGGCACCCAGATGACGTCAAGTCACAGCACCGGAAGGGAGGGGAAATTCTGGAGAAGGGAGGACGACAATAGACAGTAGGGAAAAAGGGGAAATTAGGGATAGAGAGAGAGAGATAGAGAGATAGAGAGAGATTGAGAGAGAGAAGAAGAGTGGCAGAGAAAACAGAATGTATATTTCTTTCCTTTTCTAATCCTGTTCTGGCCAGTATATATCAGTATACTAACAGAGATGCTAACAATATTCTAACAGAGAAGAAGAGTCACCACACGTGACAGTGTAACAATATTCTAACAAATAGAAAATATACCAATATTCTAACAGATATTCTCCTAACCAATATCCTAATAGTTAATAGTGTAATTAAATGTGGCACTAAAAGAATTATATGTAATCCCGATATTTTTGTGGACGCTGTGTTGTGCGCGAGCTTTTGCGGTTTCTCGGCTGTGGCGGTGGTGCTGGAGTATCCGCTGTAATTAGTCCGGCAACAAGCTTCCTCTAATATCGACTTCTCTGATCCTGATCAATGACTTTAGTTATTCTGATAGATTAACTGTCTAACTTGATTGATGAATCGGTATCAAGGGATCAAGAAGTTAACTAAGTATGGTAGGTTGGTTATCTAGCTTGACAATCCATTCTCCTTAACTCACCTCTTATTTATTTTTGTCGGAAGGTTTTTAGTGTAGCCACACTTTGATTCTTTTAATTCTTCAATAATTCTGTCACCTAGTAATCTAGACAACAAGTTTATCACTGAAATCTTTGAATCTCAATTAGCTAATGGAGGCCCGAACCCTAGTTTAGGTGGCTGGTTGTTTTATCTTTGATGAACTGGACCATTTGTCTTGATCTTAACCCGAGACTGATGGGTTCATGCAAACTTGGTTTTAGCCAAACTCAGCACTGATTGGCCAACCTCAAGAGTTAAATTGAAGTCTTGAGAGTATATGTCAGATTATTGTCTAGCCTTAGTTTGATTTAAACCAATCAGTCGGCCCTGATCTAGTGATCACTTAAATCTAAACTTCTTTTTTTTAAGTGGGTTGTTGGGATGAGGTTGACTTGAAGTATTTGTCCAAAAACTTGTTGATTGCACTATATTTTTTTGTTTTGGTTGCAGAGGCAACAAGTGTCATGGTGATCTAAGACTTCAGTGAGCCTATCAATCTTGGATCGTTGGCTATAGATTCTTCTAAGGTGGATATTCGTTTGATCCCTCTCCATTCAAGCTTGCAGCTTATGCAATTTAGTGGCTATCCTAATAGCCTTGTGATCTACATGTACCTTTATTTGATGGCTTGGTAAGCCTTTTATATGGGTATTAGACTAATATTGAGTCTCCAACCTCTAGGCACTAAAATATAATTTTTGAATTGTAAACTCTCTAATGAGTTATTAACTATAGATTGAGTTCTGAACTCAAGATAAAGTTATGGACTCAAGATAAAGTTATGGACTCAAGATTGAGTCATAGACTTCAAACCACCACTTTCCCATTATATTACTTAATTTAGAAGATTTGTTTGGGGAGATCTATTCACTTATAGTTTCTGCATGCTATTGTTATATGCCTAGCTTTTGATTTATCTTATATACCACCCAACTAAGCCATTAGGCTATCATTGTTGGGATGTTTTAAATTTCTATTTTTGTCAACCTGATTGCTTAAATAAGCCACTTAACTATCGTTATTGGATTGTTCTAAACTTCTATGTCTACCACGTTACTGAAATAGTTAGGATCGACTCAAACACATTTTGTTTTGGCTGTTTGGTGTGCAACTATTCTTGTTGCTAGGCGGCTACATTGTATCCATCACACATTTCATTCTTTATGGGTGTTGAATCTTTTTGAGTTTTAAGCCCTCAAGCTTCATATATTCATAGCGTGCAAGTACCTCTATGCATATGACTTTATATTAACACTTGAGCTTTCCAATTAAATCATTTAAGATATTGTAGTTGGATTGCCCAAATGCTAGTTTCTTAATTGCGTAGTTGAAAGAGCATGATAGATGATGGGTGCTATTGCTTCTTATTGAGATTCAATAATTTACTGTGCAACTATTCTTATGGTCATGTAGTTATGTTGTAGTCATTATGTGTCTCATTTTTTGTAGATATTGGATTTATTAAAGTCTGGAGCCTTTTAGCTTCAAAACGTTCCTAGTATGCAACCACTTTTACAAATCTAATTTAGATTTGTTGCATGAACCTTCTAACTAAGCCGTTAGGCCATTAATGTTAGGTTGATTAAAGTTTAGTCCCTTGATTGTGCGGTTGAAGATTTGATGTTGCTTCTAGCCATGACTTCTTCTTACTATTAAATTGTGTCTACCCTATCTTCACCATCCTGTTCATTGGGTGAAGATTTATGCTCAGCCACTTGGGATTTTTTCACATTGTTCACTTCCTCAGCAATAATGAAAGACCTTGATGACGCCTTCAATTCTATGAAGGTTTGGGGTGTTTGCCGCATTAGCTTAAAGAAGAACTTGCCGAGTTGTGCATGTGAGATAAAGACATTGAGCTCGGCTTCAGTGTAAAGGTTGAGGATCTTCATAGCCTCAACATTGAAGTGTGACAAAGGATTATTTCAAAGTCTTGCCTAGAGTTTGCCTGATGCTAGTAAGGTATCAAAATATTTTTCCTCCCTCTTACTGGTAACAAATTTTGTTAAAAAGTTTGAAGAGAACTCTTGGAAGGTCCTAATTGAGTTTAGCTCTACCCGATGGAACCAACGCCAAGTATCTCCTTTTAACATTACAAGGAAACACCAATAGAATGTTTCATCCTCTAAATCATGAAACAAGGAGCATGTGGAAATGGTTCAAATGGTCTACTGGATTAGTACCTTTATCATATAGTTCTAACATTAGCATATTGATTTCTTAGGGAAAGGTTATTCCAAAAATTTTGAAGTGAAGAGGTTTGCTTTGTCTGTCTTGTAAGAACAATCCATTTTGCCACTTCTTCTTTAAAGGCTCTTTTTAATATTTTTAATCCTCTCCTTGATGTCTATAGTAGAAGTTGATTTTTTAGGACTTTGATAAAATCTTAGCCTACTATGTTTGAGATTTGAAATTTTAATGTCGTTAGGTGTGTATAAAGGTAGTGGAATACAACTTTGTATTACTAAATGACCTAACTTCATTTGGATCCCTAGGTTTTGCGTTACAACAATTCATAGTTGACTTTTGATCTTCCTCGTTGATTTGTTTTTTTTTTTTAATATGGAGGCACTAGCTTCTATATGGATTCGATTGGATCTAGATAATGTTAAATTTATATTTTCATTATCAATTTATCATTTCAATCAAGAGGCACTAGCTCCGCTATGGACTTGACCAAATCTAGAAGATATTATCTATTAGAATGTCTTCCTTAAGGCTGACTGTTCTTTTTACATCTTCCTGGATGTTAAAGTCTAGAAGTAATGAAAATTAGCCTCATGAGGCTTATTTTTAATCGTTTTCCACAGTATATCTAGCATGTCAATTGTCTCACAAAGTAGGATGCTATGGAGGCCTTGTTTGTATTTGTTTTTGAGTGATCGTTTTAGCAACAAACACTATCCGCAAGGAGTTACTTGCTAGAACATTTGTCGAGACACAGCTGGAACACCTTCGGAGTCAAGTGTTGTCCATGACCTTTGTTATGGATATTTGTGGATGTGTTCTTTTTACTTTTAGAGAATAAGTTGACTAACTTGTTATGACAGACAGTGCCAGTGATAGTATATTTGGAATCTAGATTCCAATATGAGATATTTTAGAGAGGGCTTTGGGACCTTTTAACTCAAATCTTGCATACTACAAATTAGAACTAGAGCCTTAGAGAATTAGAACTAACTCTCTAGGTTATCCTCTAACATTTAAATTGGTAATGAGATCCTAACAAATGAGTTAGGAAGAGAAAGAGAAAGAGTGTAGAGAATTGTAGGATTAGGTTACAAGAGAATATTTGCTGGGGAGGAGATATTTTTGAGAATAGATTCTAAACTTCTTTTGTATACGCTAACTGCTAGGATTGATATTAAATTGTAGAGATCATAGAGATCAGCAAGTGATCAAATGCACTGAGATTCTAATCTATTAGATTATTAGATATTCAAATGTTTGATTGTAAGATTGTTAACCATAAGATTGCAAGATTATCAAATACTTTTATTAAGTTTAATAATTTTGTATTTGTCGAGACATAAGACTCGTTTTAAAGTCGGTTGAGTAACCTCTGGTAACTAAATGTTTCTTTTTTGAAGAGTTCTCCTCCGCTTCTTGGTAGCTGATTTCCTTCTAAGGAGATAATATCTTTTGAATTAATTGCCACATCTTTGTGCATGACTTATTGAGAAACTTTTATTATTTTTTGTTTCCACCCGCTATATTTATGGAAGTAGACTTAGTGGATAATTTCAAATAATTTAATAATTAAAATCTTAATAGTTCATCATATCTTATTAATCTCAAGATTTAACAACCACGTTTATGACTTATTGAGCAGTCCTAAACAGTTTTCCGATCAGAGTATAATAGTGGGTTACATATTATTAATTTTAGGATTTAATTGTCACGTTAATAGACATGAATCTAGTTGACAGTTTTGAATGGTTTACTGACTAGAGTTATAAAATTAGTTCATGTCTTCTTAATTTTAAGATCCACAAGCTATTTTCATAGAGATGGGCTTTGTGGGTAATTTCAAATGATTTATTGAAAAATTATGATGGTGTAGACGCTTTTCTATTGCCGATCCCTATTACTTTAGTCAATGACTTTTGCCATTCAGATATACCGATTGTTCGACTTGACTGATGAGTCTATTTCAAACGAGCCGTTCTTTGATTCTTTCAATTTTTTAATAACTTGTTCACTTGATCATCAAACTTGTTGCTAGAGTTTTTAAATTTGAGCTAACTAATGGTGGCCTAGTTCCTAGATTGACTGGATGATTTTTTAATCTTTGACAAATTGGTTCCTTTATCTTGATCAGAATTTCAAACTAATAAATCTAAATTAGCCTAAATTTTAATCGGATCCGACAAAATTGACCACATTCTAATTTATATAATGACATACATATATAAATATATATGATGTCAATAAATTTCATAAGCGTAGATAAAAATCAATTTATGAGTCGATTTTAAATTTTTTAGCAGACGTGTCTAAGAAAATTATTTTACAGCAAGCAATCTGAGAGAAAAAAAAAATTTAAAAATAAATTCGTTGTGCACTCGTAGGACTGGGGACGGAAGGGGGAAACCGGTTCACGTGATTCGAGGACATTGACGTGGGACCATACGTTGACCAAAATTTGAACGCTTTTAGGTTGCCTTTAGCTTTTAAAAATGGTTGTCATGGCATTTAACCTCAAATAATCATCAACCCATCAATTTTTCCATATCAATTTAATTTGACATAAACAAATACACGACACATCACATCATAAATAAAATTTAAAATTAAATAAATAATCCTTTTTAACGACACCCTCCGTAATTTTGGTTTCAATTTTATTGGAACGAGGGGAGCTGTAACGCTCTTTTCGCGTTACAGCCCGTACGACTTCGACACAGCAGTTGGATGGAGAAATCCGACGGCTGCTTATAAATATATTAAAAAAATAATTTAATATTATTTTTTTATTTTGATATTTTTTTTGGTATTTGACTTTAAAAATAAACCGATTTATTATTATTTTTTAATTTTTCTTACTTTTTTTATTAAAAAATAATTTGGCCGTCGGATTTCTCATCGAATGGCTAAATTCGAGTCGTACGGGCTACGACGTCCTTCCCGCGTCGCAGCCTCCGGGATCCGATTTTATCTAAGTTTGTTTAAAATTAAGTTTTTTAATTTTTGATAATTGTCACTTTCGTTTGAACCAAAACAAAAAAATTATCGCTTACGCTTTCTCGAGAATCACGGGTGGGATCGAGCCAACAAAACAAAAAAAAAAAAAAAAAAAAAAAAGAAAAAGGAAAATGATCACGGGGGTGTGGAACCCTTTGTCCTTTTCTTCGCCAGTTTTCTTATCTGTTGTTAGATTTCATCCGAGCCGTTCTTCCCCCTTAACGTCAAACGCCAAAAAAGAAAAAAGAAAACAGAAAAAAGAAAAAAAAGGGAGAGATGGGATCTCCCGTGAAGAGGAGGGGAAAAAAATACTTGTATATCTTATATATAATTTTTTTAATAATTATTTTTTATGTATAGATAAAGAAGAATTGGTTTCTTATAATTTTTTTTATCTTTTTAATTTTATTTTTAATATATGTATTTTTTTATAGTCGATTTTATTTTATTTGCTAAAATAAATGATATCTACGTGAGTTTTTTTTGGTAAATAAGTAATTTTATAAATGAAAAGGAAGATGTACAAACCAATATTCTATCTCCAAGTATTTTTCCGACTTGAATTTAGAATAAAGACGTTAGGGCATACCCCGAGAAACGTAAGACAAGACACAACACCGGTATAATGTAACGAAAAACGGAAGTAAACCGAATTTCATTCGTCAACGTCATTGACCAATCTAAAGAAGATCCCTCAAAAAACAAGGGAACATAACAAGATTTAAGGAAAAAAGAAAAACGACCACGGAGCCATCATTCCAAACCCTCAGCAATGGGGGGCTACGCTGAGAGCACAAAAACAGTAAAAGAATGACAGACCAGCCCATCCAAATCTTGTGTTACCTCATCATCCACTTTTCTTACTCAAGTACCGCATCCAGCGCATCTCGGAAATGCTTGGACCAATGCAACAAACAATTCCTCAATGCAAACCAAGGAGCAGAACCCACAACTCAGCTGGCAGTTTTGAGCATTGCAGATTTTTAGCCGGGGGCAGGTTCACAAGCGTCCAACCAGAAGACACTGTAGATCCAACACAGACATTTGCAACACACAAAACTCCCTCGCCCAAACTGGACCTCAGGAAAATGCAATTCAACCATTGCATACCTCAGCAAAACAACACCACGCACTGGCCACTAGCCTTTTTTGCACCAATTGGCCAGTAGGGTCGGTAGGCATTAGAAGACAACCAAGGTCAGCACTTTGGTCAGCCAAAGGTAAGGCAGACTTTGGCTTTTTACAGTACCTTGAAACAATGCAGCAAGCAAGTCCACATTGCAAGCATTGGCTCCAGACCCACACCTTAGATAGCAATGCAGAAAATTGCTGACAGTTCAACCTACGTGAGTTGATGATATGTGAGGAGAATTTTTGATAAAAGATATTCATCAAAGAATCCAAGGAAACAATTGGCTAGATCTAAATTTTTACCTATGCTTTGGACACAAATGTAAAAACATTACTCTTTATTTTTTAACTAAATTTATATTATTAAGACCATAAGTGCTCAGCTAGAGCAAAGATGAAATCAAAGGGTATATTTGATCACTACACACTGAGTCAGTTTTATGTTATCCAACCTACGTCGATTATGAATGCCTAAAAGGCTCGGTCATGATAAGGGACCACAGCTATCATGTTTGAGCAAGTAGATAGTTCAATATCTATCCACATGCAAAAATAATTGGTCGTCCCTTTGGCCAACAAATGCCATATTTGTCTAATATATAGTACTACTTGCCATGCTTAACAAATTATCTGACAAATCCAAAAAAGAGGTTGACAAAAAGAAAACTAAAAGGGCAATGTTCTTGAGCCTAGAGCAAATCATAGGGATAGTATGTTTGCCTCCTGACACAAATGCTTTTTAGTGACTAGTGTCTTTTAACTAGCACCAGAGGAAAAAGCATTCATTAGTGAAGTTAGGTATTCTCATTGGCAAGTAGCTTATTTTTAGGAAAAAAACTTCCTTATCCACTTAAAAACCAAGATAACCTCGGCATTTTTGGTCACCAAGGATATTTGTCCCTTAGGCCATCTTCTAGCCATCAAGTTCCTTTGTCAAGATTGACCTTTTTGTCATGCATAACATAGAAGCTTTGCAGCTGAATGTTCAGTAGTAAATAATATTTTTAATACTTTGATCTAGTTTAAATTTAAATTCATAAGTATCGAATGGGTTTCCTCGAGAATAATGTCCTAACCCCTTGACTTTGTTATTGTAGGGCTAGGATCCTTGTAAAAATATCCAAATTTAGATATTGTATCAAATCACCAATACTTTAAATAAATATTAATTTAGATATATATAATTACTATTGTCTATAAGAACAATTAGTTATGCCCTACCCATCAAAATATTCAATCATTCTACTCCTCCAAAGAGAGTTATCAGCCGCTTTTAAAAGAAAACTAAGAAGAAAAAAAAATACCAACAACTATAGCGAGAAAGTGGTAACAATATCCTTCCTCAACTATACTATGTGAGGGAGTAGAGCCCTTCACCCACTGTGGCCACTGAGATTAGACCACACAAGATATGGCCACTATCCTTAGCGTGATAATGGCCCAGATAGGGGAGATGACTGATACCACGACAGTAGGAAAGGGCACTGGCTTCAAAATGTAGGTGCTGTCTGACCCAACCTGCCCAGAGGCACTAGGTTCAACAAAGACCCTTTTAGACCAGGCAAATGCAACAGCCATGGCCTCAAACTTTGTCACCCTAGAAGTGTCGCACAAGTGGCACAACCTTCAGTTAAAGAGACCTTTAAAGGTGTGATCCAACAGCGACTCAACTAGAAACGAACCTCGATGAACAAAGCTCCCAAATGCAAAGCCCCGTCTCAGCAAGCGTATACCATCCACACTGACCAGAAGACCTATCTTGACACTTGCACACAGGTCTCGATGACTGAATTCAAGGAGAGGATCCAAAGAATTCAACAAAGGGTCCTTAAAGACTCAGGCTAAGAAAGTAGGATCACAATTGAGGCATGTTCTCCTTTTACTGGTTCTATCCTAGAGTGTTCCATGATGGAGAAGTTTAAAATCCCTTTGGCAGAGCCATATGATGGCACCTTGAATCTTGAAGGTCACCTTGACTACTTTTGCACTCTCTTGCGGTTCCACGTACTTGATGATGCTATCATATGCCAATGTTTTTCGATGACTTTTAAAGGTGGCACGCATATCTAATTCTACCGGCTCTAACCTCATATTATCCACTCCTTTAAGGCGTTGTCTAACAACTTAGGAGGCTCATTTTGCCTTAAGAAAGAGGCAAGAGAAGGATCCTTGGCACCATGATAATGTAAAACAACATTGGAACTAGAACCTGAAGAACTTTTTCATTCACTTTGAGGTATGAGATTTTTCTAGTCTTACTGATGACACGTAGGTGGAAATCTTCTACAGTACCCTATAGGGAAAGACTTCTACAAAGAGACAAGGATAATGAGGTTAGGAACCTTTGATGTGTTGGAAATAGGGTCCAATCCTAAATCACTTAAGGAGAAGCCAATCAGATAAGGTTGGAGGAGTGAGCGACCAGGGACAAATTCAGCCCTCCTAAGAGGCACAATGTTGATGGACCCATGACTCCTAAGCCAAATAACCTTCACCTCATTGACCGACCTTACACCAGCACTTGATGTCACTCAATGACTCCTGAGCCAACATTTTGATACAAATCAAAGGCAAGTAATACTCAAAGTGACTGAAACTAGTCTGCCATCTAGAGTCGACAGACTAGTGAAAGTATTGCTTGATCCACCTTAGGCTAAGACATAACACTGAAAATTATAGAAATCTCTATATGATGATTGAAGCCATCATCCAAGGGGGCTATTGAACAAGTCTACCTGAGGTCGCCAAAGGCAGCCCTTAATAGGAGTTGGAGATTCGATGCTAAAGTCACCCTGTAATAGGAAGCATTGTACTCAATAATGATGACTATAGCCATGTAACTTCCCCTACTTAGAGCCCTTATTGTAAGCACACTCATATTAGATTGAGAAAATGGTCACCATATGAGAAGGATATTGTTGATAATAGCAGTTCTAGAAATCTTTCTTTTTTTCGTTTTAAATTTTGATGCATATTTTAGAAATAGTTTGGCCCGGCAATAACTAAAGATGTCGAAAGGCCCACATTGTAATCTTAGCAATCAACCAGCCAAGATCAAAGGTATAATTCTTTTTTTTTTGGTAAGTAATACATAATTGTATATTGATGTGTCAAAAAATTACAAAACCTTATTCTATCACCAAATTTACTATCAACTTGGGGTTAGAATAATATAGTTAGGGCATCCTCCGAGCTTCCAAATAGAGATGTGGTAATCAATTATAACGCAAAACATTACATACAGTAACAAAGAAAGGAATCCCAAAATGCGTAACAACTCCTTAACCACCAAAATTAAATCCCTAGAATTAGAGTTTGAGAATACTAAGAATGACATAAGAAAATTTCTAGTGGAACCCAAAAGCTTGATCATATGTTGGGTATTGAAAAATATGTGGGAAATAAAAAGGGTTTCGGGTATGTTGAGAAATTTTTACCACACAGCCCACAATCTAAGACTATCTTTGTTCATGCCATGAAAATTCTACTCAAAAAAACTAACACATCTAAAGTTACTAAAACCGTACCTCAATGTATAGAGAAAAGATTTGGATCAACTCCTATGACTAATCTACACAGTCAAAAGGTCATGAACAAACTCACTAAAATTTACCGGTCACATAAAACAAATACCTATTTCCACCAAAGACCTAAACAGTCCCCTTTCATATCTAAGTTTGTGCCTACTTGTCATGCATGTGAAAAAATTGATCATACTCATCCTCGTTGTTATACCATGAATCTTTTGTACAACCAAAGACAAGGAATAAAGATGAACAAACTTGTTAATAACATTCAACAACTGAATGAATAAGTAAAAAGGTTAAATCAGGAAAGTAAATTCGGGAGAAAAATATAGGTTAAGAAAAGTGAGCTGAAAAGCTCTTCTAAAACATATTTATGCAATGTCGCTCATATTATCTTGAAAGCTCAAAATCAATCTCTGTGGTATTTGGATAGTGGATGGTCTAGACACATGCGTGGAAATAAAGCCATGTTCTCCTCGATGCCAGACTATCCTGATGGGACGGTTGTCTTTGGTGATGGTGCTAGAGCTCCTATTCTTAGCCGAGGCCTAATCTGTATCTCTGGACTCTCAAAGCCTTGTGATGTCTTGTATGTTTCAGGGTGGTTAAAATCTAACCTCCTGAGCATTAGTCAATTCTGTGATGACAACTTTGAAGTCCGATTTTTTCAAGATAAATATTGCATCTATGACATACATGGCTTTATTATCTTAGAGGGTAAGAGAACTCCTGATAATCTTTATGGTTTCAAGCCAAACCACATTCTTGGATATAACTCCGCTAAAATTGACTCTACAGAATTGTGGCATCAATGTCTTGGTCACTTAAATTTTAAAAGCCTATCAAAAATATCAATAAAAAGTTGTGTTGAAGGGCTACCTAAATTGCCAAATATAAAACATCATGTGTGTGGCCTTTGTCAATTAGGAAAATAAATTAGAACAGGTCACTTATCTCATAGTGATATCCACAGATCACGCCCTCTTGAACGGATACATATGGATCTAATGGCACATTTTAGAACTGAAAATTTAGGGGGCAAAAAGTATATTTTAGTTGTTGTTGATTTCTCGAGGTACTCTTGGATAGATCACATCCGAGAAAAGTCTGACACATTTGATCACGTAAAAATCTTTTGTAAAAAACTTACAAATAAAAAAGGAACTTCTATTATTAGAATCCGCAGTGACCATGGAAAGGAATTTAAAAATTTTAATTTTTAAAATTTTTGTAATGAAGAAGGAATTCATCATGAATTCTCATCTCCCATCACCCCTCAACAAAATGGCATTGTTGAACGTAAGAATGGGTCATTTAAGAAATAGTTAGAACTATGATGTAAGGTAAGGATATTGCCATGCACTTTTGGCGCGAGGCTATGAGCACGGCTTATCACATAATCAATTAGGTCCACCGAAGACCCGGGATAAAAACAACACCATATAAACTGTGGAAAGGAAAGAAACCTAACGCTAAGTATTTCCATATTTTCGGGAGTTAATACTTTATTTTACGAGATAAGGAAAACTTAGGTAAATTTGATTCAAAAAGTGATGAAGGAATATTCTTGGAATATTCACTAACCAGTCGAGCCTATCGGGTCTACAATTCTCGCACTTAAACGGTTATAGAATCCATCAATGTTAATGTGAACGATATACCTCATGAGCATCCTGAAAGCCGTGATCGTTCTGATAAAGAGGTTGATCATGTTGAATCTTCACTTGACTCAACATTTCTTGATATGGCGCAAACAATTCCTAATTCCCTTCCTACAAAGAAACCTTCTACCAGAATTAAGCTAAATCATCCAAAAGACCTTATGTTAGGTGATTTAAGTAAAGGTATGAAGTTGCGCTACTGTGTTCTAAATCAGCTCGCCTATATCTGTTGTGTTTCTCACATTGAACCCAAAAAGGTAGAAGAGACCTTGTCCGATGAGTGCTGGACCAATGCTATGCATGAGGAATTAAATTAATTTGTGAGAAATGATGTATGGTCATTGATTCCCCGTCCTACACATACAAATGTAATTGGGACCAAATGGATCTTCAAAAACAAAATCAATGAAAATGAAAATATCACCCGAAATAAAGCTTGCATTGTTGCTCAAGGATATACACAAGTGGAAGGCATCGACTATGACGATACTTTTGCTCTTGTGGCTTGTCTCGAATCTATCTGTATTCTTCTATCTATTGCATGTACCACAGGATTTAAATTGTATCAAATAGATGTAAAAAGTGCATTCTTCAATGGTCTCATCCAAGAGGAAGTATATGTAGAGCAACCAAAGGATTTTGTGAATTCTACATTTCTAGACCATATGTACAAACTAAAAAAGGCCATATAAGGACTCAAGCAAGCTCTCAGAGCTTGGTACGAGCGTCTCATCTCGTACCTTAGTGATCATGGTTTTGTTAGGGGTAGTGTTAATAAAATTTTATTTGAAAAAATGACAGAAAAATATATATTGGTAACCCAAGTTTATGTTGATGACATCGTTTTTGGTGCTAAGTTGACTCCCATACTCGTTCTTTTGCTGACTGTATGGCCTTAAAATTCGAAATGAGTATGGTTGGAGAACTTACATACTTCCTTAGCTTACAAATCAAGCAACTCTCTCACGGCTCTGTCATTTTCCAAGCCAAATATGTCAAGGACCTTGCTAAATGCTTCAATCTTGGTAACTCTAAACATATTAGGTCACCTATGAGTACTTCATCAAAATTGGATCATGATCCTATAGGAAAGAGCATCGATCTGATTCTTTATAGAAGTATGATCGATAGCCTTCTCTATTTGATCTCTAGTCGACCCGATATTGCATTTAGTGTCAGTGTCTGCGCTCGATATCAATTCGATCCAAAAGAATCCCATTTAAGTGATGTTAAGCATATCATTCGCTACATCAACAGGACTTCTGATTACAGGATCTTCTTATCTAATGACTCAAATTTTGCCTTGGCCGGCTATTCTGATGCCCATTGGGTTAAAAATATTGATGATTGAGAGAGCACCTTTGGTGGGTGTTTCTATGTCAGTTCTAACCTGGTGGCTTGGATGAGTAAGAAATAAAATTCTATCTCATTATCAACTATTGAAGCTGAATATATTGCCACAGGAAATTGCTAGATGCAACTCCTGTGGATGAAACAAATGCTTCTTAATTACGGCATTATCTAGGACATTATGACCATTTATTGTGACAATACTAGTACTATCAATATTTCTAAAAATCCTGTTCAGCACTCTCACACCAAACATATAAATATTCGGCATTGTTTCATTTGTGAGCTAGTTGAAACTCAAGTCATCTCCCTTGCATATATTCCAACTGAAAACCAGCTGGCCGACATTTTCACTAAACCACTGGATAGTGTGCGGTTTGAATCTTTAAGAATGGTCATTGGTGTTTGTACACCTCCCGCTGAATGACATCCCTTCCTTTTTGTTTAAAAATATTACTAAAAAAATGCGAGCATCAGCTTCCGGCGCCTGCCTTCTACACGCTCGAGCGCTTCTGCCTTCCTTCTTTATCATCCAGTGTCTGGCGTGCGCCTCTCAAGCCCTAGTCAGCCTCCTCATCTCCTTGCTGAATTTCTCCCTCTCTCACTACTTTCTCTTGCTCCCACCATCAGATCCAATGGTTCCCTCCTCCATTATGCACATCTCTCAAGGTATGTCTCTCCTTCTTCGTCGATTTTCTCCTTGTATGCTTCGTTCCACCATTAATGGCGGCGCCGACCTTCTCCCTTCGTTTTTGCACAATCTCACCATGCGTTCCTCCCGTTTCGGCTGGCTTACACGATTTCCTCCCTTCTGGCCCCAGATCCACTAGTTTATGTGTGGATCTTGTAAGATCGCCTTCAATCCGTTGCCGCCCTTGGTTTGGGCTCTCATAGCGCCGATGGTGCCTCCTCTGGCCTGCGCTCCCGTCATCTCAGTCGGTGCTCTAGCTGTGCGCACCATGCTATCCGCGCCGTCCATGATCGCCTTCAAGCAGCCTGACCGTGCACTGCTGGCACCTTTGGTGCTGGTAGTCGACCGTCTCGCACGTAGCCCCCTGCGCTCACCCAGCGCCGTCCACCTCCTTTGCCTTCCTTCCCACTTACACACATCCCAGTATAAAGAAAAAAACCAAAAAAAAATAAAAAAAAACAAAAATGGCAGAGCACCGCGATAGGGGAAGGAGGAGGATCGTGTGCATAGACAATGGTTTTCCTTGTTCTTAAAATTGCACCTTCTTGTGTGTTTTTTAGATGTTGATTCTACGGAAAACCCTTTCCAAGAAATCTTCGGGTAAGCGCTCCCATCTGAGCAACCAATTTGACCCCAACCGGTTTCTTAGTGATGCCATGGCATCACTCTTTACCTCTTGGATGTCCCAGCGCAAATTATCGCTTGAGTGTGAAGTTGTCCTCACTCTACTTGACCTTGCCATCTCGTCCCTTTTCACTAACCGCCACTGGGAGCCTGCCCTTACTAATTTGATTGCTCCGATTCCCCTTCTCATCCAAGAATTTTATTCAAATATTCATGATGTTTCTTTTGACACATTCTCTACCTTCGTGAGGGGGAGTCACCTTGCCCTACCCTTAACGAGCTTTTTGCCGTTTTGGGCATCCCTTTTGTTGCTCATCCTGACTATCCCTATGAGGGCCAGTACCGACCTCGTCCTAATGATGTTGCTTCTGTGAGGTTCCAAATTTATGAACCCGACAATTATGAGGTGATTAGTATGCAAATGATTAATACTAATCTTATGGGATGATTAAGGTTTGGTATCGGAAGAAAAATCGAAAATTATTCAGTCCGGGCTGCCGAAAGCCGCCAAGAGGGCTTGCGCTGTTGGGCGCCGAGCCGTGGCTCGAGCGGATAAACCAGGATCGAGGCCGGTCGCCGGCCGCTCGAGGTGGCCTCTAGCGGTGGCCTACCCGTGGCACGGCCGCCCGCTGGCGCAGTATAAAATCGCGCCGTGCCTCTCTCTCGTTCATTTTCGCACGGGCCGAGGGTCTTTTAGAGAGAGAGAGAGCTCAATTCTGGAGAGAGAAGGAAGGAGATCGAGCCCGGGAGTCCGATTCCGCCCGAGAGCCCGGTATAAAGGTGAAAGCACGCGTCGAGGCAAGTGCTCTCATATCCATTTATCGTTCTCTTTCGATGTTTTGTGTATTTTCATTGGGTATTTTGTGTCGATACCCACGGGGAACGTTAGAATCTCGAAACCCATGCCTTGAGGTCCAAGAAAATATAGTTAGTTGTCCAAATCGTGTCCGATTCACCCGGGTGGGTTTTACCAAAACCCTAACCTACGGGATTTTGGGGGTTTCCCATTTCCCGGCCTCGTACCATGAAATTGACCTCAAAATTGGAATCCCCACGTCCCCATGATGTATATATGTCGGCTGCGGGTCCGATCTCGCACGTTTGGACCCATTCGCGGCGTCCGAGCCCTCTAAACGGGCACTGTTACTGTTCACCCGAGACCGAAGGTGGATTTTGCGCGTTGCCACCTTCGTGAAATGATGAAATGATCCTAGAATATGAATACCCGTATCCCAATTGTGTGTATATATCGACCGGATGCCGAATCTCGTAAGATTTGACCCGTTCGTGGCATCCGGAAGCTTTAAAAGCTTCCCATTGTGGATAATCCGGAAATGAATGGGAAGTTGCATACTTCCACCCTCGTGATAAGTTAAATCGAACCCAAATGTGTAAACTTGTGTACAAGGTGTACGTACGAATCCACCGGACGCCCAATTTCCAAGTGTCGAACCGTGTGTGGCATCCGGGTGTTCAAAAGGAAACCCGATAATGTTTACTTGAAATAAAATGAGAGATGTAATGTGATATGCCTTCAAAATAGTTGTGAAAGTAACGTTTAACCGATTAAACGTAAATGTGAGCCCCGAATGTGAATCCGTGTGCTAAAGGCAGGGGAATTAGTCTCGAAGGTTCCAAAGTGACTCGTGATCGTTTGAGGTATGAAATCTAATCTCTATTGTGAACTTGGGATGATTTGTTGTGATTAAGGGAATTGAGTCCCATTGGATATCGTGAACCGTGATGTGAATGGAAGGGAGTCCACATTGTGCTTGTGATGATATGATCTCCTGGATGGAGATGTGTTTGATGATATAATGTCCTGGTTGGAGATGATTGTGACGGGAATGAGATTTCCCGAGATTTGATCGTGTGTGGCAAATGTGGATTTCCCTCTCCAAGTGTCGAACCTAATCTTGAAACTAGGATCCTGAGTCGTATGGGTAGTATTCTTTAGTATACCATGTCCATCGCGGTGTGAACCTGAGGAATACTTAGCCACGTATTCCAGCCGCTCGTGGGAGCGGGTGATGGCTGTGGTACGCTTTAGGAAACTACTGTGGAAGATCGAGGATTGACCCGGGGTGTGTGGGGTGTAGTCGACGCTACATATTGAGATGTATTAAGTGATGATTGTTGCATGGATGCAACCGAGGGTCGTGTGCTACCGACCTAAAATAGTAGCCGTGGCTTTAGAATATGTAGCGAACACATTCTGTCCTCGTTCTCTCGCATCGTTGGTTAGTACGGTCTACTACCGGGGTCCGCAAAGACGATGTAATAATGAAAATGAATAATATCCAATTAATGAACGATGTGAATCCAGTAGACCACAATGAGAACCGAATGAATCCAGTAACTCAAGTTATGAACCGCAAAGACTGTGTAAAACCAGTGATTCAAGATGTAATCGTGAGAATCCAGTGATTCCAGTTGTTCCTGTTCCCTGATTTTGGAGAGTATGTATTCCCTCCTGTTTCAGTTCTTGTACATGTCTTGGAGGGGTGTCTATGATTACATTTGCTGAGCTGTTAGCTCACTCTTACTGTTTGATGTTTTTCCTTTCAGATGAGAACACTTAACCGACGCCGGATAGATAGAGTAAGGAGAGACTTGCTTGATGAGATTGGCTGGACGGCGTGTGCGCGAAAGCTTTGAACTCAGAGTTGGATCAGATTTTGAGCAGCCACTTAAAGTTGGGCGTGGCTCATTATTGTTATTGTTTTAAGGTTTTGTTATGTTTCTGCATGTATGATGATTTAGTTATGCTTCCGCATCTGTATATTTATGTTTTGAGTTTGGTTTCATTAGATGGCATCTCTCTCGATCCAGTATAGTAGGTTGTGTACTGTATTGGAGCCATGGATGATATGGCAGTGTTGTGATCCTGTGTGGCATGTTGTAGGCTTTGAGTTAAGCCTTTGATAGATGTGTGCTTGTTGTAGGATGATATTTAAACAGGTTGTATTTCGATTTTCGTCCAGTTGTAGAGGAAACTCTGTCGGATTTTCTGTAGAGTCCATAGGTTAATTTTGGGCTTTAGAGTGTGTATAGTCATTGACGGAGGTTATTCAATGGAGAATAATCCGTTCCGTCACAGCTTCCTTCCTTCACGGATCCCCCATCACCTGGAATGGGCAGGCGTTCAAAACAAAACTCCTTAGTCCTCAACGCTTAGTTGTGAGTCGGATTGTGTTGACCAATCTGTTTTCGGTCTCCCATTTCTCCTCCATTCCCTTTGATAAAGGTCACTTTCTTTTCGCTCTTCTCAGTGGTCGGTCGATTAACCTTCCGTCCCACTTGTGCCTTCACATGCTCGTCCACTTCCACTTGAAGAAGGATGACAACCTCCGCATGGTTGTCTCATTCAGTGCCTCCTTGTTGCATTGGGCGTTTAGTGCCCGGATCTTCCTCACATGTCTCTTGGCTGTCCTATTTTCTTTTCCCCTTTCGAGCTAGTTGCTCTCACACTCATCGGCCTTCCCCCTCCTCAGATGATTTACCCGATTCAGTGGCTCCCTTCTCTCCAGACATGGCCGACCCATCTGCTCCAGGCCCCTCACATCTCTCCCGCTCTGCTACGTCTACCTCCTCGCATACCTTGGGACTTCTCTCCCTCATCTCTCAACAGCTGGCTCGTCTCTCCACCTCCCATGAGCAGTTGGCATCCCGGATTGAGCACATGGCAGAGACTAAAGCTCGGTTTTGGTCTGAGATTCTTGTGCATCTTGACACTCGGCTTCCTATGTAGGAGGATCGGTTCTTTTCTCTTGCGGTGCCGGATCCTTGTTCGTCTTCTTCACAGCGGTCCCTTTGGCGCTCTCTATGAGCGACGCCCCTTCGTCATTCATGACAAAAAGGGGGAGTAGTATTGTGAGAGGGGGAGTTTCTTTTTGTGAGGAGTGGTTCTGTTTGTGAGGGGGAGCTGCATTCCATTTACTTATATGTTTCCCACTATTCTTGATTTCTATTTACTTATGCTTACAGTTGTTTTCCTGCTTTTGATTATTATTGCTGTGGTTGCACACTGTTAGTTCCCTCGTCGTTGTTGTCACATGAATTTGTGCATATTATGCATTATTTCTATACTAACCTTGGTTGCAAGCACCACAGCTTTCTTTGGCCCACAGCCGTTTGGCAGTCTCTTAGTTTTTTTATTGCATTCTATGTCGTTTGTGTTTTGGTATCGATTTTGATGTACGCAGGTTCTATTTTGGTAATGTCTTAACCCGCGCTTAACTTGTGTTTTTTATTTCTTATTTTGGGGGTTTTGCAATAGAATTGTCAAAGGGGAGATTGTTAGTCGCCTTGTGTATTGGCATATTCTGTGACAACGTGGGAGCGTTCGATATCTGCGGCATCATTCTTACCTGGTGGAGCTTCCTCAGTTTCATGCTTGAAGGTCGTACATGTCACATCTCAGCGTTCCTACCTCCCTATCTTCTGTTTCGACCTTCCCTCCTTAGGACTTGCGTTGGATTTTTTCCCGAGGCACCAAAAGAGGCGATCTGTGCTCGATGAGTGCCCGAGGCACCACCGAGGTACGTTTTCCAAAAGTGTACGCTTGAGGCACGCTCAAGGCACCACCGAGGCGTGTTTTCCAAAATTAGGGTGCTCAATGCGCGCCCAATCTGCATTCAAGGGCCAGGCCATGAAAATAACTAACCCTAACCGGTTCTTGCTGCGCGCTCAAGCGGTGCTCAAGCGGCACGGGCCTTTGGTGTCTAACGGCTCCTTTAAATTTGAACTCTTTTGGGCTCCTCTATATATATGATACTTTCTTCTTCATCTCTAAGGTTTTTGGAAAAAAAATTGAGACACCAAAAGGCTACGTTCGTTATTTTGTGCAAAAAGTTTGTGCCCATCGGAGAAAGTTTAATCATTTACATTGTTAGTTTGCCAAAACTTTTTCATCCCCTCATATCATTTGAATATACATTTGTTCTTGCCAACAATCCCTTGTGAGTAACGTAAAATGTGTTGAAACTGAGCTCTAGTGGTTTGTCAGAGAAGATCGAAGTGAAGACTGAAAGATGTCCGGTTTCGTTGTCGCGAGCAAATCCAATGAGTTCCTTGGTTGGGATTGTAAGACGGGAGTAAGTCAGCTAGGTTAGCGCATCTGTACTATCCGATCTGTATGTTAATTTTCATAGTGGATTTCTTTTCTGGCCGTTGAAACCTAGAGGATTTTTCTCAATTACTGTGAGTATCGAGTTTTTTCTTCGTCATCAAAATTGTGTCTTTTTATTATTGCTTATTATTGTATATTTTTGACATCTATAAATAAATATTTATTACGTGTATTGAATATTTAATTTTATACTACTTTCGCTAATTGTGCACGGGGTCGAAACATTATTGTGTAATTTGGGATGAAACGTCCTTTTTAAATAATTCGATTGAGAGCCTTCATGGTAAGGACAAACAAGTATGGCGATAACGGGTCGCCTTATCGCAGGCCCTTCGCGCCCTTAAAGAAACCAACAGATTCAGCATTAATGTTGATGGAGAATGATGCAGTCATGATGCATTGTTGAATCCACTTCACCATCTGATGTGAGAATCCCATCATCTTTAGCATTGCGATAATGAAGTTCCACTGAATAGAATAATAAGTTTTCATGAGATCTATCTTCATAGTACATCTGGGAACACCTTTACCTGTGTGATATTTGTAAAGTAGCTCTTGAGTTAATAGAATATTGTCACTGATTTGCCTTTCCGCCATGAAAGCTGTTTGGAAACGGTCTACTAAGAACGAAAGGGTAGGTTTGTGGCGGTTGGTAACAATTTTCGAAATGGCTTTGCAAATCACATTACAGTAAGATATGGGCCTATAGTCATTCACCTTTGAAGGAGAGCCCACCTTTGGAATTAAGTTGATGATAATGGTATTGACCTGTTTCAGGATCTTTCCGTAAATAAAGAAATTTTGGATCGCTTTAATTATCGAAGGACCCACAATATGCCATGATACTTTGAAGAATTTAGGGGAGAAACCATTAGAACCAGACGCTTTATTATCGTTAATGGAGAAAATAGCCTGTTGGATCTCTTCATCACTTATCGGGTTACATAGAGACTCACCGAGGGAGCTTGGAATTGTACGCAGAATGAATGAATGGAGCCTATTTTTGTCAAGAGAACCAAAAACACGCCCTGTAACAAGTAATCTCAAGAAGTGATCGAGAATCAAATCCTTTACTTTATCCATTTTATCTGTTGAAGAGCTATCTTCTTTAACTAGTGAGAGAATCCTGTTATGGTTGTAGTTTCTATTTACTGAATGGAAAAAAATTTGGTACATTGGTCGCCATCATTAAGCCATTTTAGTTTAGCTTTATGTTGGAGGAGTTCTATCTCTTGGGCCATCGCTTGGAAGTAGGCATATTTGCATTTCCTCACCTCCTACTTCTTGTCCCACGTAGCTAGGACTCTGAGTATGAGCTATCTGGATTTCCTCTAAAATCTTAAGCATCCGGACAACCTCCTCATACACATCCCCATTATGATTGTTTAGTTGCTTGAGGAGTCTCTTAGCATTTTTTAATCTAACTAGGAGTTGGAACATTGGAACTCCTTGGCCTTTCTCTTGCCATGCCGCATTCACTACCCGAATAAAATTCGGATACATAGTAAGGAAATTATTAAAACAAAACATACATTTCCTCTCCTCGTTAACATCATCTGAATGCAAAATACATGAGGAGTGATCCAAGAGTCTAGCTGGTGGGAAGGTTGCTTTACACCTCCCAAACTCCATGAGCCAATTGCTATTAACAACAATACGATCTAGCTTACAGTAAATACGTACTGCATCGTCTCTCCCATTATTCCATGTATAAAAAAGGCCATCAGGGCTCACATCAACTAGGTCACTATCTGTAAGACACGAGTTCAAATCCAAGGAGCTCCTCTTGTGCCACACTCCCCCAATCCTTCTGATCGTGATCTTATGGCATTAAAATCACCCAAAGCAACCCACGTCGAATCTTAGACTGGGTGACTTTTTTCTCGGAGACTATCCCACAGAGCACGGTGCTCGTTATTAGAGTTTGCTCCATAAATAAATGAAATAATACAATACCTTCTATCTGATTTGAAATAGACTTTGTAGTGAACAAGATGATCCTCTTTTGAAAGAACATCTACTTCTACTAATCCAGGATCCTAACCTACCCAAATACACCCAACGGAGATACTAGAATAATTCAAAGTCCAATTTCACCGAGGCATGATACTTCTAGCAATTTTAGTAGCATTACTAATGCAAACTTTGGTCTCAACCAATCCAATAATACGAGTACGAGATGAGGAGATTATCTGATGAACTTCATGGGCCTTTACCTTTCAATTCAGCTCATGGATATTCCAATAGACAACATTAACCACGGGGAAGATGAGAAGGAAAAACTTTACTTTTAGGCTCCTTAGATTTCTTGAGGATGGATTTCACTGGCCTGGAGGAAGTAGCAGACTTTGCAGTTCTACCTCTTCTGGTTCTTGTACTAATTTCGGTGGCAATATCATCTGTCCTCTGCTTAACCTCACCAGTGCCTCTAGGTTGTTCAATACTGCCTATCCGAAGACCATTCGAGTTCTCCATCTGTCCTACATCAGCTATAAGCTTTCTTATTGCAGCACCAGGCCAAGGATCATCAACCCGATCTAAAGCTCGCTTAAGTCTATCAGCCTTTGTATCCAATCTGCACCAGCAAATTGTTGATCTGGAGATGAGGAGGATGGAGCTGCCGATAAAACCTGGAGATCATCCTTCATTCCTCCCTCTTCTCTGCAGCTGAGGTGCAAAGAACAATTTACTGGTCCAAACATCCTTGTGTTGCTGGCTGAATATGAGAGGATTTATCAAACAGATTCTGCTCCTCCCTAGAGTGTTTGATGAACCGGAAGTTTTGATCCTTTGAAAGAACTTTAGCAGAACCATCAATGCTTTCAGGACTATTATCAAATGGTATAATTCACATAGAAAGGTATAATTCACATAGAAGCAACCATCAGAAGCCACATGAGAAAGTCCTCATTAATGTTGTTTATGCTCGTGGTAAACCTCCATTTGGCGTACAATGTCATCTTAGGGTCCCTCGTCCTATTGGCATTTAAGGCGGTTACTTCCATATGAAGATAAAATTCCAACTCTAAGGGGAATTGGGGAAGTAAGAGGGAATCACCATAGCTCGATATTGAATACCTAACTCAGCTGTAAGGCCTTAAGCGACCCAAATAGTTAGAGGATGTGGTGACCCAAACTAGGATGATTGGCTCTGATTCGGACCACAAATACGGAACCTCAAAATATAACTCATCACCATAATAGTACCTTATAAATAAAAACATCAATAAAAATGTCTAAATCCTTGTAAAGACTGAGAAAAAAAGTCCAATTACATTTAAAACTCTAAGGCACACAATTTTAAAAATAAATCTAAACGACTGTTGTAATATCCTGAATTTTCATCCGATTTAATTGAACTTATTTATTATTATTTTAGATAATTTGGGTATGATAGAAATCAATTAAATATTATTAAATTTTGATAAATATTTAGATTAGTTGGGCCGGCGCCTGAAGTGCGCTCATATTGTCGCCTGAGTATCGATTTGGATTTTAAAATATAAGAAACGAAATATAATAATAATAATAATAATAATAATAATAATAATAATAATAATAATAATAATAATAATAATAATAATAATAATAATAATAATAATAATAATAATAATAATAATAATAATAATAAGGGGAAGGAAAACGCTGGGGGAGTAGGGGCTTTAGGAGGAAGAAAAGAGGGGAGAGAGAGAAAGGAGAAAATGGAGCTCCCCGGGTCTGATTTCAACTCTGAGTTAGTTGAAAAAGTGATAGATCGGGCCCAGATAAGTATACCTATACCCTTTTCTTTCGTTCTTTTTGATTTTTGTTCAATCCTCTTTGGATTTTTTTGTCCTAATATTTATCCATGCTTTTATTTTTATATTACCTATGACTTCAGCATACATATATATTGATTTCATGTTCAATTTGTGAGCTTTTGTGCAGATTTTCGCACCTTGAAACCCTACCCCGCACCCAGACCATTTTCACCCGTTATTTAGGGTTTTATGCATGATTTGGCCTAATATAATTGTTACCCATAATATGGGCACATACATATGTAAATTTTACACCCGATTTCTTAGTTCTGATCGGTTTTCAGATACGAAACCCTAATCATGCGCCTGGACCATTTTCACCGACTAATTGAAATTTTTGTATAAATTGATTTTAGAATATTGTTACCCATACCATGAACACGTTAATTTATCAATTGGGTGTTTGAATTTGCACATATGGACCCTTATACCCCTGTGGGCACTATTAACCCGAGCCACTTTGGTAATTTTGTATGATTTTATTTTATTTAATTGGCATCTAATTTATGTATAATTGTATATACTTATTTGTATATTTTAAAAAATATTATTGTTAACCATTAGTGAAGGATTATTCGTCCAAAAGTTCTGAAGTTGCGTTTGGCTCCCAGCGGTAATAGTTCTATTTCTCCCATATTTTATGATATTCATACATATAATTTAAGTCATGTGAAGACTTAAACCCATAAGAAATATGAAAGTTATATAAGTATACGAAGGGAATACCACAATTTGATACGTTTATGATTCGTTCTCCCGGGGGAGAATTTTATGAAAGAAGTTTGGTGATCTTTTTTAAAAGAATAAGAATCATGAAATTAGGACCACAGATTTATATTTTAGAGGATAGTATTCCTTAGTATGCCATTGGTATTACAGTGAAAGCTCAAAGATTATCCTAACCATCTATTGTAGCGGGTGATATTACTTGGCATTCCTTAGGATATTACTGTAAAAATTCGAGGACTGCCTCTAGGTCATGGGGGATATGGTGGCATATGTGATAAGGCTCCATCTACAGGGATTATATGTAAATGGCCTACCTCTAAATCTTGAATAAGATGTTATGGCTTTAGAACGTGTAGAAATAAACACATTCCTTTTCTCGTTCTCCCGCACCTTTAGCTGGTAAGGTCTATAGGCTCTGGTCCGTAAAGATGAGTTATTATGCATGTTTTATATTCCAAAGAAGGAAAAATAAAATGTAGAAAGCTATTTATATTTCAGAAATGTATTTGATCATGTTTTATATTATGCATTATGCGTCATCTTTTCTTACCCTTTCCTTTGATTTATTTGAGTATTCTGCTTATGACTTTTCTATATTACACTTGCTGAGCTTTTGGTTCACCCTTACTACTTTCTTTCTTCTAGATCAGTACGAGCTTACACTTGATAGGGTAAGGTAGATGATTAGAAGTCCGCTAGGCACGGATAACTTGGAGGATCATCTCGAGGATTTAGTCCTATGGATTTGTATCTTATGGAGTCTTTTGTATTATTGTTGATGGTCTTGTATATTGATGTATGTATATGATGATGATATTATATATATATTCTAGCTTCTACTTTATTTGATGGATGTAGATACTTTTGTAAGTTTTTGTGGTTTATTTAAGTACCTATTGACGTCTTATCTAAGCCGATATCATAATTTAAGTTATAATGTCAGTGCCATGTATTTTTGTTATAGCTTGTGGATCCTGTGTGTGATGATGTGGATTTTGTATGTTGTCACAGGATATTTTCTAGGTTTTATATTAGTCCAACATCAGTATTACAGTCAGACCCTTGCCGATTTTCGGTTTAAAAATACGGTACATCAGAATTGGTATCAGAGAAAACGATACCTTAGATTTGATCTGAATCTTATGTGAAAACTTAGGCTAGAGCAAGATAGATTGAATAAGTAGATAAAAGTATAGGATGATTAAGATAGATCAGATAGTTTTAGTTATCTTAATTTGTATAACTTAGGCTAGAATTAAGTTAGGAATTAGTGGGTAAGTTTAGTTATCTAGCTTTCACTGTTCTAATTAGTGACCTAAGAACGACCTAACCTGTGTTGCTTGATTTCAGAAAGGATAGTACAATTGCTATGACTCTTAGAGGAATGTCTACTCGTGGTGGTGGTCGACCGCGAGGTTGAGATGAGGAGTTTTAAGGAGGCACCTTGAGGTATAAATTTGATTGTCGTCGATTCGAAGCCTAGATTAATCAATTTTAGTTCAAAGTTTAAGTTTGATCAGCTCTGAGTTGAGATCCACAAGCTAGTAATTTGCTAAGAAGGATGCTTGAATAGCATGGCTAGTATGTCAAATTAGGTGGAATCGATGGCTCGGAATCAGGATGACTCGAAGTCGATTTCTTTTGATTAGTGAATCCAAGGATGTTGATCAAAAATCAATTTATTAATGATGATCAAGTGCCTAAACTTTGGGTGACTCGGATTTTGTAGGAGTTGAAATGTGGATCCTCAGAATTAAAATGGTGTTTGTGGTGAACCATGATCGGGATTGATGAGAATAGAGTCTTGGGTCGGAATGATAAAGAGATATTGTAGAATATCTTCGTGGATGCTTTTTATGGATAGATATCATTCCTAATGAGTTTTGGGAGCATGTTTTAATTGTGGTCAATCGGCCATGTGACCAAAGATTGTCTTTATCCCACGGGTCGGACAGTAAAAAATCTTGTGCCTTAGATCTGGGTTTTATGGTGATGTCATGAGGTATAGAGTGTTGTCTATTGTGGTGAAAGATAGGATCTTTAAATCTGCATATTTCCGTATTTGTGGATTTTGAATCTATATTTTCAATTGTGATTTCTAAGTTTATTTATTTATTTATTTGAGGATCTAGGCTTTGTACTAATTGTATCGGTGTCTAGAACACTTTCTTGGGTTCGTAGGTATGATTGGTTGGGTTGATTGAAATTTTTTTGTGGTATTGAGCCTTGATCTGATTTTGGTGGTGTTTTGGTTGATAAGTCGCCGTGCTAGTATAAATTGTGTTGATAAGAATATTATACTTTGCAATCTAAATGTTAGATTTTGAGTATGAGGCAGAGTTGATCGAAGTATCAGAAAATTAATACCGTTGTGCCTACAAGTCGCTTAATAAGGGTATGTGTCTAATTTATTTAGAAAGATGAGACCATATCTAGAAGTCATCTTGTGATCCCTAAGAATCTTAGACGGTGTATGCACTTGAGGATGTTCCTTAGAGGAAAAAATTTGGCTGATTTATCTTTGATTAGTAATTTAAGTTTGTGCCGGAGACGGCACTGATATTTTTAAAGATTTCGTATAGAATCAAGGAAGCATTGGTCAAGTGTTGCTTTTGGGATGCTTTAGGACATCTAAGGTTGGTAAGTAATATGAACGGACAAGGTCACTTGTGGATGACTAGAGATTTAGATGATCAGGAAAACAAATGGTTTGATTAGCAGGCATTGTGAATTAATTGATGATCTAGTTGATATATTGCAAAGACTCGATGAATTCTAGTGTCGATCTATATCCATAAGTATTTTAATTGTGGAAAATTAAAAGTTGTACCTGTGGTAGCATTCATGTAAGGTACCGATTTTCAGAACGTGGTATATACGATTAAGTAAATTAAAATAAGTAGACCGAGGTCTAAGGACTCGGGAGGAATCAGATTTAAGAGGCCAAAGACCCGGAATTGGTGGAATTAGGAACCGGCATTATAATTTTGATATATTGATCAGTAAATATGATTCGGATTTTAAATTATGATAATTTTGGGGTATTAAATTAATATAATCACATTAGGCTTGAGATTTGTGGAGGGATATGTTTCAAAGTCAGAAATTGGACGACTGAGCTGGACGGGCTGGTGAGCGCGTAGCCCAGTAGTTTGGTGTCTGCCGGGTGCTCGAGTGCCTGACGAGCACCGATTCCAGTGTAGACGCGCTTGCTGCGTGCCGCGAACGGCACTTGAGCGCCAGTCCACGTAGAAAGCCACGTTTAGACTTTTATAACCATTAGCGACCCGTTTTTGGGGTAGAAAAAGAAGAGAGAGTCATGGGTAGAGAGAGAGGGAGGGAGAAGGGGGCAAACAAAGGCCCTCGGGATGGATTCCGGCTTCAAGCTAGTTGGAGAAATCAAAGATTGCGTCAAGTTAAGTACATCCATACCATTCTCTTCCGTTCTTTTTTGTTTTCGTTTGATTCCCATAAGGTATTTTTGTCCCAATATTTGACCCATACATGTATATGTGATCCCCATAGTTTAATTATGCATATATATGAATTTTATATCCAAATTTGTAGAAATTGACCGATTTTCATATTCAAATACTAACCCCGCTCTCGGGTAGTTTCGGGGCCCAATTTTTTGGAACTTTTGTATAAATTAGGACTAGAACATTATTACCGATATCTTATATTTGTTACTTTACCGATTGAATATCTAATTTGAGGGTTTTATGTGAAAACCCATTCGTGAAACCCTAAACCTGTGCCCAACTTGGGATTCACCCCTTTCCCTTCGATTAAATGTTTAATTGTCCCCAAATTATGAATTATCGTGTCCTAATTATGCGTATACCTCAACTGGGAGTCCGATTTCACAAATATCGACCTGTTCACGATATCTGAACACTCTATAACGGCCCTGCTACTGTTCACCCATGACTAAATGTGAATTTTGCATGCTTCCATCGAAATTAATTGTTATAAAAGCAATGCCTAATCATATATGTTCAATTGTAAGCCTCAAAAAAATGTGTTTGTATTCCATTGTGAAGGAAATGTGTCCTGGAGGCCTACAAAGTAATAGTTGACTAATGGTGGTAAGAAATCCTAATTTTTCCTTTGAATTATGGTGTCCATGCATCCAATTAACTTGTGAAAAGGCTTAAATTCAAAGGAAAGAAAATAATCATATATGCGTACGAAGGGAAGTCCACAATGTTATATGTGATCAAATTGTTCTTTTGGTTGGAGATATCTTGGATGAAATTGTGGTGGACCTTCCCTCAAATGAATATGAAATCATGAAATAAGGACCATTGAACTATGATACGAAGGTAATACCCTTGGCCTTTTAGTAGCATTACAATAGAGATTCAAAGATCATCTTGGCCATGTATTTTAGTGGGTAAAACTCTTGGCAAAACTTTGGATATTATTATGGAAGAACGAGGACTGCCCCTGAGCCTCGAGGAAAGCTTTGTGGGGACCTTGTGGCTTGTTTATAGGCAATATGTGATGGCCCGCCTCTGGGTCAATAATAGGAGCTTATGACCTTAAATCATGTAGTGTATCATGATCTTTTTCTCATTCTCCTCCACCTTTTGTTAATAAGGCTTACTAACCTTAGTTCATAAAAATGAATAATTATGCATAAATTATACTTCAAGAAGATGTAAATTACATTTCAAAGAACGCTCGATCATATTCCTGATTATGCACCCCTCTCATGAATATATGCCTCTCTTCTGCTTAACTTTACTTATATTGCCTATTGTTTTGATTATATTATACTTGTTGAGTTGTTAGCTTATCCTTACCTCTCATTGTCTCCAATTTAGCGCAGATTTGATATGCCCAATGGGACAGCATAGAGATTTGAAGTGGTTTAGACTTGGATATAGAAGATCATGTTAAAGACTTAGAACTTGTCATTTTATTTATGTCATGGGAAATTATATATACATTTATATTTTTTTTGGAATCTTTATGTATATTGTATATAAGGATGATGATTAGATAATTTAATTTCCTCTATCGTTTGGATTTATTTATACTTCCACATGTTATTATAATTTGTAATAGGTACATAGTGGCATCACTTTTGGCTGACGTTGAATTTAGACACACAGTATTAGAGCCATAATTAATGTGGCAATTGGATCATGTGTTGTTTTATGTATTGTTTACTGTATGATTTCGGATGTTAGGATTTTTGGATGTATATTATATTGTACAGGAGATTGCATAGGTTTTTATACCGGCGAATGTCCGTATAATAGACGAAACTCTTTCAAATTTTTGATAGAAAAATACGGTCCATCACAGTTGGTATCAGAGAAAGAGATGCTTTAGGTTTAATTTAAATCGTATGCGAAAATTTAGGCTAGATTAAAATTGATCGAATAAGTATATAAAAGCAAAGGATTATCAAGCTAGTTTGGGTAGTTTTGGTTACTCCAATCCCTATAACTTAGGCTAGCACTAAGTTAGAAATAATAATTTAGTTTAATTGTCTAGCTTATGCATCCTAGCTAGTGTCCTAGGAGTGGCATAATCCGAATTATTCATGTCTCAATGAAGTATTAGCAATAGCTCCTAGGTGGAGGACTACCCATGTTAGTGGCCGACCGTAGGGTCAAGAGGAAGATGTTGTATGGAGACACCTCATGGTTAGAATTTGATTGGTACCGATTTGGTGCTTGAATTGATCAGTGTTTATTTAAGGCCTAGGTTAATTGATTTTGGTTCGAGGTTTAGGTTTGATCGGCTTTGGGTTGAGATTCTTAGGGTAGTAATTTTCTAAGAAAAGAATTTTTAATTGATGCATCAAGCATGATGGATAGGGTGGAATCGATGGCCGAGGTTAGAATAACTTAGAGCTAATTCTAGTGTGATAGTCCTAGGATGTCAATTTATAACCGATTTGGAGATGCCTAAGTGTTTAAACTTTAGGATAGCTTAGATCCTATAAAGGTTGAGATGTGAATCCTGAGAATTAATATAATATTGCAGTCACCTAAAGCTCGGAAGAAATTAAGATAATGTTGCCCCATGTAGGATTGGAGGTGAAGTTGACCTCGGACGGTTGACGTGAAAAAGGATCATGGGTCTCGAGGATAAAGAGATATCGTAGGATTTATTTGTGAATACTTTATAGAAGATTGTTTTACTTCGATAGGATTTTTGGGAGTATGTTTCAATTATGGATAGTTCGATTGCATGATTAGGGATTTTCCTTATTTCATGAGTCAGATAGTAAGGGAGCTCTATACCATGGATTGAGGCTTCTCCATGATGGCACGAAGTATGGAAGTGTTGTCTATCGTGGTGAGAGATAAGGTTCCTGGATCATGATGTTTCGATATATGTGTTACCTTGTAATCCAACATCTATATTTTATTGGTGTTTGCTAAGTTTATTCGTTTATTTGAAGATTATAGACTTGTACAAGTTGTATCGAGGCCTATGACCTTCCTTTGGGACTATAGATGTGGTTGGTTTGGATGGACTGATTGCCTTACGGTGATAAGGCTTGATGTAATTTGGAGGACGATTTGGTTAGTACGGTGGCATGAATGATGGTAAGGATATGACACCTTGTAATCAGGTGGATAGGTTTGAATATGAGGCATTGTAGTTTGAGTGGCGACAAAATTAGTATTGTTTCATCTGCATATAGTTTGATTAGGATTTGTGCCAAGTTTAGTTAGCATATAAGACCACACTTGGGAGTCATTTTGTAGTCTCTAAGGTGTTTGGGTAGTGTAAGTATTTGAGGACGTTTCCTAGAGAAAACGATCAAACGATCAGCCTAAATTGTCTCCTAATCGTTGAAGTGATGGTTGTTGTAGAGTTATGCTAGGTTTGACACCAAATTTTGAGGACTCTGTATTGAACCAATAAGGCATTGGCTAAGTATTTTGCCATGAGGAGTTTTAATGCTTTTGGGATGGTCTCATTGATGAACTCTTTGAGTCAATAGGGTGTGAGAAACTTATTTGAGGATCGTGTCATAGATTGCAAAACATAGATAGCCGTGTGCTTAAGATGAAAGGAATAGGGTGAAGTGTTATGTTGGGCATGTGATTTCTTCAATAGTATGAATGCAAACCCTTAGAGTTTGGAGTGATGGGTTATTTGAGAAGTATTGATGGATGTCTTGTAGATGCGTTTCCTTCTTGGGTCTAGCTGAACCCGGAAGAGTGATCAGATAGGTGTTTCTCGAAGATGGCAGCGCCGTGAGGCATTTGGCTTGGGGACGAACAGTATCCGTCGGAATGAGTCATGCGAGGGTAGCCTTCGAGGAATTAAGGATTAGATGTTGACCTTATTATTTGTGTTAGTCCTTGATGGGTCTGGTAAGCTACGATAGAATGTAATCCCTTTAAGAAAGTTCTAGGATGGTGTTTCTTGGGACTTGTATGGGTGGTTGCCCTTAGTTAAGAGGGTAAAAAACCTATGATCAGAGTTATACCACCCATAGTTTAGGATTAGCCTTTGAGGTCCTTACTTTGAGGATTTATAGGTGTTGCTTATAAAGATAGTTATTGTCTAACGATCCTAATGGACTGAGGGGTTGTCTCGCAGGAAGAGATGGCCATGTTACAACATAAGCCGGTGGATTTGCTTGAGAATAGTAATGGTGGGTTTCGGAGTCAGTCATGAAGGGTCGATCAACTGGTAGCGTAGATCTGTAAGGTTGTTAGAGGATTATACTTATGAGGTGCATCATTAGTCAAGAAGAATATTATTGCCGATAATTGGATGACGAGAATCTTTGGATTGGGTAAGTCTTGTTGCATCATTAGAGATGTTGTAGAGTGACTTTCGAGTAACTCCTAATATATAAGCAAAGGAAGTGCTCTTCCTTTGGTTTTGGGAAGGAGAGTGGCCTCCTAGGTAGTGAGGTCATAAAAATTATGAGATGAGAAGTCCTCATTATTTCGGTTTTGAGGACATTAAGGATGGTGAGAATTACGGGTACTATTTAGATATTGTGAAATTAGCAGATTAGGGTAGCCCATTTAGCGTGAATTTGGGTGTTACAACCAAAATGTATTAGTTGGCTTGTTGGTATGCCAACAAGATGATCAGATAGGGTAAGTATTCGAGTTCGAGGCTTTTGGGTGATTGCTTAATTGCGTTACCTAAGTTGATTGTAATTTAGAGATTTTGGACAATGCTTTAATTGTATCAATGTCCTTAGGGTTTTCTTTAGGTTCATAATTGCCAAGTAACATAGGAGTCTAATATGTAACAATGGGCACGAGTTGCAAGAGGATTCTTAATGTCCTGATAAATGGTTAATTAGAGTGGTGCAGTAGAAGCATGTGGGCCCTCGGCTCAGAAATTTCGGAATGGGATTAAGGTTCCAATGGAAGATTATTCTCGAGGCCTAGGAGGTATCAAAGTAAGAGCCTATTGGTTCGTCTGTGATTTTGTATTAAGTCGGAAAGGTAATCAATAATAGAGCTTACCTTTGAATTCAGGTAAATTATCATGATGTCTCCCATATACCAACGAATGAGGATAAAAGATTATGATTAGTTTTATCCATGTGGAAAATTAGGTATTCGTATTGTAGCGAGATTTCAATCACAAACTCTAGATAAAAGGCATTAGATATTGAGGATCAGGATGATTCAAATGATTAAGGTTTGTTAGAAATAATTGCCTCTCTAAGAAAGAGATTTGGGAGTACGTTGGTGGAATCTGAAAAGTCTATCCCCCTATTGTTAAGTTTCAAGAATTGTTAAATTTCGAGGATAAAATTTTTATAAGTAGGGGGGAGTTGTAATGTACTGATTTTGGGAACGCAGTATATATTTATTAATTAAGTTAAAATAAGTGGAGTAAGGTCTAAGGACTCGGGAGGAGTCGGATTTAAGAGGCCGAAGACCTGAAATTGATGGAATTAGGAACTAGCATTATAATTTCGATATATTGATCCATATATATGATTTGGATTTTAAATTATGATAATCTTAGGGTATTAAATTAATATAATCACAATTAGGCTCGAGGTATATGAAAGGATATGTTTCGAAGTTGAAAATCGGGCGGCGGTCTTTGGGCGACGGACGGGCCGGAGGCGTAGTCCAAAAGAGGGTTGCTTTTGCCAGTGCTCGAACGTCCGGTGAGCGCCGATTCTAGTGCGGGCACACCTGTTGCGTGCCACGGATGCGCTCGAGTGCCAGTCTGCATAAAAGTCACGTTTGGGCTTTTATAACCGTTGGCGATGTGTTTTCGGGGGAGAAAAAGCAGAGAGAGCCACGGGTAGAGAGAGAGAGAGGGAGGGAGAAGAAAGAAGAGAAGCAGGCAAACGAAGGCCCTGGGGATGGATTTTGGTTTTGAGCTAGTTGGAGAAATCAAAGATCGGGTCGAGGCAAGTGTATCCATACCCTTCTCTTCCATTCGTTTTAATTTTTGTTCAATTTTCTTCTGGTATTTTTATCCTAATACTCGACCCATGCATGTATATATGATCCTCATAGTTTAATTATGCATATATATGAATTTCATGTCTAAATTTGTAGAAATCAACCGCTTTTCGTATTCAAACCCTAACCCTGTGCCCAGGTAGTTTCGGGCCCCGATTTTTTGGCTTTTGTATAAATTAGGACTAGAATATCATTACCCATATCTTATATATGTTAATTTACCGATTTAATATCTAATTTGAGGGTTTTATGGAAAACCCATTCGTGAACCCTAGACCTGCGCCCAGCTCAGGATTATATATTTAATTGACCCCAAATTATGAATTATTGTGTCCTAATTATGGATATACCTTGGCCGAGCATCTGATTTTACAAGTAACGACCCGTTTGCGATATCCGGACGTTCTAAAACAACCCTGTTACTATTCACTCGAGGCTAAATGTAAATTTTTTATGCTTCCATTGAAATGAATTGTTATGAAAGCATGTTTAATTGTATATGTTCGATTATAAACCCTAGAAAATTGTGTTTGTGTTCTATTGTGAAGAAAATATGTCCCGGAGGCCCCCGAAGTGATAATTGACTAATGATGGTAAGAAATTCTAATCTTTCTTATGAATTATGGTATCCATGCATCCAATTAACTTGTGAAAAGGTTTGAGTTTGAAGGAAAGATAATAATTATATATGCGAATGGAGGGAGGTCCACCATGTGATATGTGATTGAATTGTTCTCCTAGATGGAGATATTATGAATCAAATTATGGTGGAACTTTCCTCAAATGAATATAAAACCATGAAATAAGGACCACAGAACTATGATATGGAGGTAATACCCTTGGCCTGCCAGTAACATTACAGTAGATACTCAAAGATCATCCTGGTCGCATGTTTTAGCGAGTAATGCTCTTGGCAAGGACTGTCTCTGGGCCCCAGGAGAAACTTTGTAGGGGCCTTGTGGCATGTTTATAGGCAATATGTGATGGCTCGCCTCTTGGTCGATAATAGGAGCTTGTGATTTTAAATCATATGGTGTATCATGGTCATTTTCTTGTTCCCCCGTACCTCTAGTTAGTAAGGCTTACTGATCATTGTCCGCAAAGATGAATGATTATGCATAAATTATACTCTAAGAAGAAGTAAATTGCATTTCAAAGAACACTTGATCATATTCCTGATTATGCACTCCTCTCATGATTATATGCCTCTCTGCTACTTAACTTCACTTATATTGTCTATTGTATTGATTATATTGTACTTGTTGAGCTGTTATCTTGCCATTGCCTCTCCTTATTTCTAATTTAGTACAGGTTTGATATATCTGATGGGACAACGTAAAGATTTGAAGTAGTCTAAGCTTGGATATGGAAGATTGTGTCGAAGATTTAGAACTTGTAGTTTTACTTATGTCATGAAAAATTGTATATATATTTATATTTCTTTCAGAATCTTAATGTATATTGTGCATAAGGTTAATGATTAGATAATTTAGTTTCTGCTATCGTTTGGATTTATTTAGACATCTACAAGGTATTGTGGTTTGTAACAAGTACCTAGTGGCGTCTCTCTTAACTGACGTTGTGTTTAGATATGTAGCGTTGGAGTCACAATTAATAAGTTGTAATTGGATCCTGTGTAGTTTTGTGTGTTGTTGACTGTATGATGTCAGATGTTGGGATTTTTGGATGTATATTGTATTATACAGAAGATTGTATAGATTTTTGTATTGGTGGATATCCGTATTACAGATGAAACTCTGTCAAATTTTTGGTAAAAAATATAGTCCGTTACAATTCAGGTTAAGATGTAATCATTGAAAGTTTCAGTAATGCCATTTAGGTTTGTAGGTTCGTTAGCATTTCTGTAGATTTTATGGATTGGATCTTTTGGCCATATTTGGGTCAATGTTGTGATGGCCTCACCGATAAATACATAGAATTATGGGAGATGTATGAATTCTATTTGAGGACTGTGCCTTGGATTAGGAAGGCTATTAGTCCTGCGCCCAATTGGGGTAGAGTATGAGTTTGATAAAAAGAAGTGTCATGTTGGGTATGCAGTTTTTTTGATAGCATGAATGTGGTGTTTTTGAGGAAGATTTAGGATTATGTTTTTCCTACATCACATGTGGGTGAATGCCATTGGATTAAGTGGGAGAGAGGTCGACGATCAGAATTACTCTACCCGTAGTTTGGAGTTAGTAATCGAAGTCTCTCGTTTGAAGACTTATAGGTATTGCTTTTGGAGATGGTTATTGTCTAATAGTTTTAAGAGTCTGAATAGTTGTGTCTTCTAGTGAGTGGATCTACTTAATGACAGTGAAAATGAACTTTAGCGTCTTTTAAGGAAAGCGGACATTAGTGCTGATAATTAATATTGAGAGTCTTTAGATTTAGTATGCTTTCGATACTTCGTAGGAGATGTGAAAGGTAAACCATGAGTAGGTTCTAATATTTGGGTTAATGGGATGTCATATTCTTAATTTGGGAGACAGAATCGCATTCGAAGTATTGGAGTTATGAAATTAAAAGATGAGAAGTCCTCGTGGTTTTGCTTTAGGGTTGTTAGAATGACAAATATTTTGGGTGTTTGAATAATTGGAGATTAGCTTTCAAGGATGGTCCATTTATTGTGAATTTGGGTTATACGTGTGTGACGGACCAAAAATCCGATAGAGTTCCGTCTATAAAATCGACGTTTGCCAAATACAAAACCTGTACAAAACCCTGTACAGAATCCACAGCATACATAGAATATCAACACATGATCCAATCGCTACAACAAACACACGGATGGCACCGACGTCCTAACTCCGGTACGACACCGGCTTAGAAAGGATGCCAGTTAGAAACCAATTAACACGATAAAAGATACATGTGGAAGCTACTACATCCATCAATGAACAGTGAAAATTATCTATACATCCATTATCATCATGACATACATATATATAACCATAAGTATCAAAATAATTATTACAATATCCATGCCTTATACAAATTAATAAAACTAAGTTCTTGAAAGCTTTCCAATCTGTATCAGCTTCCTATCCTGCGCTTATAGCCTATTTAGACTCATTGAGCATAATGACTTGCTCATCTGGAACAAAAAAGAAGTAAGGGTGAACTAACAGCTCAACAAGTACATCATAATCAAAAGCGATAGACAATATAAGTGAAGATAAGTAAGGGAAGAGAGATAATCATGAAAGAGATGCATAAATGGGAACATGATCAAATATACTTTGGAATACAATTTACTTCTCTTTGGGATATACTTTATGCATGATTATTTATCTTTACGGACCAATGTTAGTAAGCCTTACTAACTAAATGTGTGGAAGAACGAGGAAAGGAGTGTGTTAAGCTGCACATTCTAGAGTATCGGCTATATTTTAGGTTTGTAGCTATTCGACAATCACATATTGCCTGTAAACAGGCTGAACACTATGTGGCATTGCGGTATGCCTATCACCCGGTCATACAAGGCTAATAAAATGCTACTTTAACCTCCCGCAGTCAAGAGGCAGTCATCGTTCTTTCATAATAATATCCTAAGGTTTGATAAGAGTATCACTCGGTCCAATAAGCGGTTAGGATATACGATCATTATAATCCTCGAGTCTCTACTATAATACCCATGTCATGCCAAGGGATATCACCTTTCATAATATAGTCCATGGTTCTAGTTTCATAATTCCTTATTCATTTAAGGGAAGGTCCACTACAATTCAGTTCACAATATCTCCATCCGAGAGAACAATTTGATCACATAACACATTGTGAACTTTCCTCAAATTACATATACGATTATTATATTTCCTTCAGATTTAAGTCTTTTCTCAAGTCAATTTGGATGCACGGACAATAGAATATATAGGAAGGATTAGAATTTCTTACCACAATCAACAATTACCACTTTTGGTGCCTCCGGGATGCATTTTCTTTACAAATGGAGTATAAACATATATCTCCGGGGCTTACAATTAGTCATATACAATTGGATATAAATTTCATAACAATTAGGTGCGGTGGAAGCATGCAAAATTCTCATTTATTCTTGGGTAAACAGTAACAGGGTGGTTTTAGAGCGTCTGGACGTCGCGAATGGGTCGATACTTGTGAAATCAAAAGCCCAACTGAGGTATATGCACACCGGGCCATAAGGGAGGCAAATCGGATAATAAACCATAAATAATTTGAGCAATAATCATGGGTTACATATTCCTCAAGATTTGGGTTGGTATAGGTGCAAAAATATCCAAAACAAATGAATAAAAATTGAAAGAGGAGATAAAAAGGATATGGAAGCACTTACCTTGACCTGATATAAAGCTTTTATAACTAGCCCCCGAACGGATTCGGACTCGACGGCCTTGATCTCCTCATTTCTCTCTCTTGTTTGGCTCTCTCTCTCTAGATTAGGGTTTGCTTAGCCGGAAAATAAAAATCATGAAGGAGCACAGGTTTATAAAATGGCCTGGTGCTCAAGCGCTAGGTGAGCGTGCAGTAGGGGCGGGCAAACTGCCTTCGCCCACTCGAGTGCTCGGCGGGCGAGTAGCGGGTACGACCATTCTATTTTTGGTGCCTGCCTGCTACACTCGGGTGCACGGCAAATGCCATGCTGCTGGCAGCGTACTAGCAAGCAGCAGCCCGATTCCCTCATTTTTACTTTAATACGTTTTCTTTCGCGTACATCAAGTCTAGTCTTAGTTGTTATGATATTAATTATATTCTAATTATGATGTTTTAAAATCAGAACCTCACAGCATGTTGGTCAAATAGGATAGCTCGTTAGTGTGCCCATGTGATAATAAGTTTGCTGAGTATTTAGGTTTCAAGGCTTAGGTGGTGATTTGAGGTTGTGCTGAATTATTGGGTGATCGTCTCAATTGTGTCTCCTAAGTTAATCGTAATTTGAGGACTAACATCCTTGCTTTAGTTGTGTTGATATCTGAAGGATTTTTCTTAAGCTTACAGCTGTCACATAACCTAGGTGTCTGATAGGAGTCAATGGATGTAAGTTGTAAGAAGATCTTTAATACACGAATACATGATTAATCAAAATAGCAAAAGTATGTGTGGGCTCACAACTTCCATAGGTCTCAGGATATGATTGAGGTTTAAAGTGAATGACCATGTTTACAATGTAGATATTTGCTGATTAGCTAATAAGTTGCCTTTTCATTGTCGTTTTGGATCATGCATTCTAGGGGTATGTCGATTTGTTGACATACCAATGAAATAATGAGAATATAAAGTATCTCGGCTTTGAGGTTTGATTGTGATTTGAGATTTATGCTGAAATCTTAGTCAAGCCCAATTCCTCATAGGAACTTAATCAGAGAATTTGGACGTCATGTTAAATTAGATATGGTGGTGAATTACAATTGGATGAATCATAGTTAAATAATTAATCAGAGTTGTGCAACGGAGCGTGTGAACCCATATATTTAAGGTCCAATTTGAGGCTTAAAATGAATGATTAATTTCGAGGCTTAGAGTAAATTGAAGTAAGAATTATTAGCCCGTTTGAGGTTTTGAACTAAGCTGGAAAAGTGGTTAATAAATTTTATTTGCCTTCGAACTTGGTGGATTAGTATGAAATCTCTCATGTATCATTGATTGTAGAAGTGAGTATGTGCTCGAGTTGAGTCATCATTGGGGGATTAAAATTTGTCTGATAATGAGATTTCAATTTAGAATTTTGATAAAATGTATCGGGTAATAAGAATCAGAACAATTCAAATAGCTAAGGTTATCTAGGATGAATCACTTAATCGAGGAAGTGACTTAGGAATGCTAAGAAAAATCTGAAAAGATTACCGCGATTGTTAAATCTTGAGGTTCGTTAAATTTTAAGGACGAAATTTTTATAAGTAGAGGAGAATATAATATCCCGAATTTTTATCCGATTTAATTGGGATTATTTATTAACATTTTGGATAATTTGAGTGTGATACAAATTAATTAAATATTGTAAAATTTTGATGGATGTTTGGATTAGTTGGGCTGGCACTCGAAGTGCATCCATATTGTCGCCCGAGTATCGATTTGGGTTTTAAAATATAAGAAATGGAATAATAATAATAATAATAATAATAATAATAATAATAATAATAATAATAATAATAATAATAATAATAATAATAAGGGGAAGGAAAACGGGGGGAGCAAGGGCTTCGGGAGGAAGAAAAGAGGGGAGAGAGAGGGGAAGAGAGAGGAGGAAATCGAGGTCCCCGAGTTCGATTCCAATTTCGAGCTAATTGGAGAAGTGATAGATTGGATCAAGGTAAGTACACCCATACCTTTTTCTTCTATTCTTTTTAATTTTCGTTCGATTCCCATCGAATATTTTTGTCCCGATACCCATTCATACTTTTATTTTCATTTACCCATGACTTGAGTTGATTTCATATTCAATTTGTGAGTTTTGTGCGGATTTTCACACTGCAACACTCTAACCCGTGCCCGGACCATTTTCACATGTTCTTTGGAGTTTTATGCATGATTTGGCATTAGATAATAATTACCCATAACATGGGTACGCACATATATGAATTTCAAGCCCAATTTTGTAGTTTTGATCGGTTTTGGACACCAAAACCCTGATCCCTCGCCTCGGACCGTTTTCACCAATTAATTTGGAATTTTTATATAAATTGGCTTTAGAATATTATTACCCATACCATGAACAAGTTAATTTATCAATTAGGTGTCCAAATTTGCACATACAGACCCTTATACCCACATAGGCACTGTTCACCCGAGTCACATTGGTAATTTTGCATAATTTTGTTTTGTTTTATTGGCATCTAATTTATGTATAATTATATATACTTAATTGTATATTTTGAAAAATATTATTGTTAACAATTTGTAAAGATTATTCGTCTGAAAGTTCTAAAGTTACGTTTGGCTCCCGACGGTAAGAGTTTTATTTCTCCCGTGGTTTATGATATTCATGTCACGTCCCGGAGCATCCGCACTGACGATATTGTCCGCTTTGGACGGTCCCCTGCCGCCAAGGTCGTCACAGGGCGCCTCACGGTTTTGTTCCTGGCAGACCCTTACAGGCCCCCAAAACGCGTCGCCAATGGAAGAGGTATCCACACCCTTTATCAGGCATGCTTCGTTCACCTCCCCATCCGATGTGGGACTCTCTGATCCCACCCCACGGGGACCCAGGCGTCCTCGGCACACCGAACCGGATCCGGCTCACGATACCATTTGTAACGTCCCGGAGCATCCGTGACCGACGATATTGTCCGCTTTGGGACCGTCCCCCGCCGCCAAGGCCGTCACAGGCGCCTCACGGTTTTGTTCTGGCAGACCCTCACGGTCCCCCAAAACGCGTCGTCAATGGAAGAGGTATCCACACCCTTTATCAGGCATGCTTCGATTTTCTGTGGGTCCACCGAGACACCTCCATTAGAAATTACATGACCCAAGAATACTACTTTATCCAGCCAAAATTCACATTTCTTCAGTTTTGCAAACAATTGGTGTTCCCGTGAGGCACCCTGTGACGGCCTTGGCGGCAGGGGACGGTCCAAAGCGGATAATATCGTCAGTGCGGATGCTCCGGGGACGTTACAAATGGTATCAGAGCCGGGATCCAGTTTGGTGTGCCAGCGAGGACGCTGGGTCCCCTGGGGGGTGGACTGTGACGGAACGGATTTTTTTTTTTTCCTCAAAGCTTCCGCCAAACAGATAACATATTTAACTGCCTAATTAAGGCAAGACTTCGCGAAATTTTGAGTCTCCTTTCAGAATCGGATGAAAATCCAAAAATACAAACCTGTAATAATCATCAAAATCAAACACACATCTATCCATCATTTATAATTCCTACAACAATCATTCACAGGATCCTATGTGCCATCCATGGCACAAATCCATCCAAGCAATTACTATTTTAATGCATAATTAACGAGATGCCATCTAGGACCCTTTCAAGAAATCCAGTATAGCGGAAGTACACTACAACTGCGAAACATAGCATATTCTCTTTTACTATCATACATATCAAGAGCTTTCTATACCAAAAATTAACATGTTCCAAGACATCAATAATCACAATATCTCGTATACAAAATTATATGCAACTAGGCTTTACATCAACAAGCTTTTTCCAAAATAGCTCCACTAGGCTATGGTCCTCAAAAGTCCTCAAGAAGCTTCTCTCTCTCGCTTACTCTTGTTCGTCGGGCAAGAGCTTCTACCTGTCTCATCCGGAAGGGGGAAAAACACTAAAACAATGAGCCGAGGCCCAGCAGGTACATGCACGTGAGTAGTAAAACCATGATGCGAAACGGTCATATAACTATGCACAATTTTAACAGTAAATCATAATATAATCCATGAAAAGAGAAATCATGCTTTGACGGTATTAAATTCCATAAATCGGAAATCGGTGAAACGATTATGCGCGGTGGCGGTATTCCGTAAACGATAAACAATCATCGGTAATCGGTACTTCATAATCGTGTAATCGATACGGTAACATATCATATCGGTAAAACGAAGAATGAGACAATAGTAACATATCGGTACCTCATATTATCAGAATGTCAGACGGTAACATATCATATCGGTAAAGCGGTAAACGGTACATCATAACATATCGGTACCTCATATTGGTAATCGTGCAGTAACATATCATATCGGTAAAACGGTAAACGGTACATCATAACATATCGGTCTGAGATGCACTTCGCTAGTATACCCTACTAGCCGTGGGGCGAATAATCGAGGATAGATTGTGTTCACTCAACACAATCTAAGGCCTCAGAACGGTAATATCCCATCTCACGGGATCGGTACGGTATGCCACCCGAAGGTAGGCCGGAAACGGTATCCCTCCGGGCACAGTAACGCCCGAGGGCGTGGCGGACCACAAATAACTCCATGGACAGAGTTATCCTCGATTACCACCGAAAAGTCCTAAGGCATGCCGGAGAACCTATCTCGGACTGTACTCGATCCGGGTCCTAAAATAACAGAATAAACATCTCTTTATCGAAAATCACATTTTCGAAATCAAACTTTACAATATAATTTCAACTCTTCTTTAAACTTACATGGAAATATTGTCGGTAAACGGCGTTCATATTTTCAAAACAAATTAAACCGGGAGTTACACATCGATGTCAATTAACTTTCATATAACTAGAGCTTGGGTTAAAAATCACTAAAACCCTTTCATTTTCGTACTTAGCACATCGCAAAGCTTCCGAACACAAATCGATCTCTAAATTTGTGTTTAATCATGAAATTGATGCCATAATTCAACATATATATACTCAATTATGTATTTAAACCATAAAACCCCAAAAATTTCGAGTTAGGGTTTGACCATATTCTCTCAAAGCCAAATTAAACACATATTACATGTTCATGCATGAAATCGGGACCATATACTTTAATAAACATGGACAAGCATGAAATCTAACCGATTAAACGAAGGAAACATGCTTCAATCTCAAGATGAAAATCGGTAAAAACGCAAAACGGCGTCTGAGGTACACTTACCTTGTCGCGGGCTTTCACCTTTATAACTAGCTCGGGGTTGGATTCGGGCTCTCGGGCTTCGTTCTCCCTTCTTCTCTCTCTAAGTCGGCGCTCTCTCTCTCTCCTCAAACCCTAAAATCACGTGGAAATGAGGAAGGGAAAGCCGCGCGGGATTTTATTTATCGCGCAGCCGCTCGAGCGGAGCATCGAGCGGCCAACGAGCGGCCGGTGCCCGAATTCAGTCTGGATTTTCCGCTCGATAGGCGGCTCGAGCGGCCAGCGTGCGGAGGGATGTGTGCACGCTATCGGGTTCTTCCGCCCAATAGGAGGGCTCGAGCCCCGCCGAGCGCCACGGCCGCTTGCTGAATTTTGGGCATTTTCCAACTTTTCACTTTTTACCACCACTTTTTCACTACATGCATAGCCTCTTATCGATATTAATCACCTTAATCACATCTAGTCATTACGTTTCGATTTCGGGTCCTCACATTCACCCCTACTTAAAGAAATTTCATCCTCGAAATTGAGTAAAGTACATACCTCAATGGAACAAGTGAGGATACTTGTCTCGGATCTCCTCTTCGCGCTCCCAAGTAGCCTCCTCCATTGAATGATTCCTCCAAAGAACTTTTACCAAGGGAATGGACTTCGTTCGCAACCTTTGATCCTTTCGGTCTAAGATTTGCAATGACTCCTCAATGTAGGACAAGTCCTTATCAATGGACAAAGTCCCGTAATCAATCACGTGCGCTGGATCGTGGATGTATTTCCGAAGCATCGAAACATGAAATACATCGTGTACACCTGCAACAGCCGGTGGTAACGCTAACCTGTAGGCTACCTCCCTAACCCTTTCGGAATCTCAAATGGCCCAATGAACCGAGGTTTCAATTTCCCTTTACCCCAAATCGGAACGTGTTCCTTCGACGGTGAGACCTTTAGAAACACCAGGTCTCCTATCTCAAAACTCAACTCCTTCCTCCGCTTATCTGCGTAACTCTTTTCGGCTCTGGGGCAACCTTCAAATTATCATGAATCACTTTGATCTTCTCTGCTGTTTCTTTCACAATTTCAGGGCCCAAAATTCTCTTGTCTCCAGTTTCCTCCCAATGAATAGGTGATCTACATTTCCTCCCATATAATGCCTCAAATGGCGCCATGCCGATGCTAGCTTGGTAGCTGTTGTTATAAGCAAACTCAGCTAGGGCAAGATGAGTATCCCAAGTTCCTCCCATCTCCAAAACAGAAGCCCTCAACATGTCCTCGGGAATCTGAATGGTACGTTCAGATTGACCATCAGTCTGGGGATGATACGCTGTACTAAACTTCAATTCTCGTCCCCAACTCCTTGTGCAAGCTTTCCCGTAACCTCGAGACAAAGCGGATCTCTATCGGACACGATGGAGGCGGGAACTCCATGAAGCCTCACGATTTCATTCACATACAACCGAGCCAATCTATCCCGCGAGTAGGTCGTCCCGATCGCCAAAAAGTGGGCTGATTTTGGTCACCGATCAACTATAATCCACACGGCATCATGCTTCCTAGGAGTCCTCGGCAATCCCGACACAAAGTCCATAGTAATGTCCTCCCATTTCCAGCTCGGGATCGGCATTCATCAGAATAAACTGTAAGGCTTCTTCCTCTCGGCCTTGATTGCCGACACACTAGGCATTTTTCCACATAGCCCGTGATATCTCTCTTCATGTTTCTCCACCGAGAAGGTCTTTTCAAATCTTGATACATCTTGTTCGTTCCCGGGTGGATTGTATATCGAGACCGGTGAGCCTCCTTCAAGATCTTCTCCTTCAATTCTTTATCATCCGGTACACATATCCGATCTCTAAATCTCAACACACCATCAGCCCAGATGTTAAAATCAGCTCGAAATTCCTTGCCCAAGTCACTAACAATATCCATGAGGAACAAATCATTCACCTGTTTCTCCTTGACCTCTCAAACTACCTCGGGTTGAATCTGAAAATATGACAGAAGCATCCTATCACCTTTGGCATAGCGTTGGATATCACACTGCTTCAAATACTCCAACATCTCCATCTGTTTGACCTGTAGGTGCGCCACATAGCCCGGTCGGCGACTCAGAGCATCTGCTACCACATTGGCTTTTCCCGGCTTGTACTGTATTTCGCAATCATAATCCTTTAAAAAGTCCAACCATCTCCTTTGCCTCATATTAAGTTCCTTCTGTGAAATTAAGTACTTCAAACTCTTATGATCAGAAAACACAAGGAACTTCTCCCATAAAGATAATGTCTCCAAATTTTCGGTGCAAACACCACTACAAAGCAAGTTCAAGATCATGGGTAGGATAATTTTTCTCGTGCACTTTCAATTGCCTAGACCCATATGCCACAACCTTCCGTGCTGCATCAACACACATCCTAGACCCGCCTTAGAGGCGTCACAAAGACACCTCGAAGCCTCCGTAACCCTCCGGGATAATCGCATCGGAGCGGTGGTCAAACGATCCTTAAGCTCCCGGAAGCTCGATCACACTCCTCTGTCCACACAAACTTAGCCTCTTTCTTCAAAGAATCGAGTCGAGGCATAGCAACCGAGAGAAATTCTCTACAAAACGCCTGTAATATCCCGCCATACCCAAAAAGCTTCTCACCTCGATCCACGTGGTTGGTCCGCTCCAACTTGTAACAGCCTCTATCTTCTTGGGATCCGTAAATGCCACCATCGAAATCACATGTCCCAAGAACATTACCCTTTTCGAGTTTAACTCACATTTACTCAACTTGGCATACGGTTTCTCATCTCGAGCACTGAAGTACCTTTCTCAAGTGGATCTCGTGCTCCTCGTGATCCTTTGAGTAGATCAAGATGTCATCAATAAATACCTCCACAAATTTGTCCAAGTATGGCCTGAAAACCCTATTCATCAAGTCCATGAAAGCAGCAGGAGCATTTGTAAGGCCAAAGGGCATGACAAGAAACTCATAATGGCCATAACGTGTCCGAAAAGCTCTTTTAGCCACATCCTCCGGCTTAATCCTTAACTGGTAATAACCGGACCTCAAATCAATCTTTGAAAACACCCGTGACCCTTGCAACTGGTCAAACAGATCATCAATGCGCGGTAGAGGGTATTTGTTTTTAATCGTGACCTTATTTAATTCACGATAATCAACACACAAGCGCAATGACCCGTCTTTCTTCCTTACAAACAACACCGGTGCACCCTAAGGAGATACACTCGGTCTAATAAAACCCTTGTCTAGTAGCTCCTGTAGTTGCAACTTTAACTGCTTCAATTCAGCTGGAGCCATACGATAGGGAGGTTTTGCTTAGGACTAACACCAGGAACAGCAACAATCTCAAATTCAATTTCCCGGTGTGGAGGCAATCCAGGTAACTCCTCCGGAAATACATCCTCAAAATCACAAACAACAAGAATATCCTTAATCGGCACACTATGGCTCCCAAGAGAGGCATATGCCGATAAGCTCTACATCCACTACTCATCAAATGCTTGGCATGAAGAGCGTAAATCAACATAGGTACCCCCTTTTTCTTAATGCCCGAAAGGAAAGGGCTCCATCCCGAGAATGTTAAAACAAACTCGCTTCAGAAACGATCGACATCGGCATGGTACTTGGCAGCCAGTCCATCCCAAGAATCACGTCAAAATCACCCATATCCAACAACACTAAATCCACAACCGATTATTCCCACTCACCTCAATCACACATCCCGGATACATCACATCAAGAATCACTGCAGCGATCCAAAGTGGGAGTACATATAGATAATCCATAATCCAAAACACGGGCGAGATATGATACAACATGCAAATCGAGGGGAAATAAAGGAATGGGTAGACCCAAGAGTCAAATAATATGGATGCGAAACTCCACAAATGTAAAGGGTACCTTCCACCACGTTCGGAGATGCCTCCAGATCTTGAACAGCCACCGCGAAGGCCCTTGCAAACAAAGAGGCTTCTTTCCTTCCCTCCTCGGTGGTAGCGGGCGATCTCTCGGAAATATGGCCCCGCGCCCACATCTAAAACACGCACTGTCATCTTGCGGCATTCTTGTCCCGGATGTCTCCTCCCACAGAAAAGTACAATCATCTGCCGAGACTTTAGTACTAGTCACTTGACCGGGCAGTACAACACTTTTTCCCTTATCACCGCTTTAGCCTTCTTGAATGACCCAAGAAGACCACACTGATACATTACTCACTCACCCGCCTACTGTTTTTGCGTTTCGCGAAGAATCTCTCTCGTCTCCGTCTCCTTCTCATAAATGGTAGCTCTATCCAAGATCTCGCGTAAGACTCAAATTTCAAAGCAGATAACAATTTTCTCTGATATCATCTCGCAGCCCCTGGAGGAACTTTTTAGCCTTTTTCTGCTCATCCTCTACATAAAATCGTGCAAAGCGAGACAACTCTGTGAATTTAGCATCATATTCTTTGACAGTCATGCTTCCTTGCCTCAGCCTCATGAACTCTTGTTCCTTCTGATCCCGGAGACTGGATGGAAAATACTTTTCCAAAAACGCCTCCTCAAACATCTCCCAAGTAATAGCCTCAATAGGCACTCCCATCGCCCTTTTTTGCATATCCCACCAGCTATCTGCTTCACCTTCCAACTTGTACGCAGCAAATTTGACCTTTTCTTGATCAGTACAGCCAAGCACATCGAATATCTTCCTCATCCTTTTCATCCATATATCCGCCTCAGCCGGATCAGGCTTTCCTAGAAAGCCCGGTGCTCTCTCAGCCGTGAACCTGTCATAAGTTGTAGGTCCAGGAGGTGCCAGAGCTGGCTCGGGTGCAGGATTCGGAGCCATGTGCTTTTGCTCGACATGCTCCACTACATTAGTCATCCTCTCTAGCAAATTGATGTAGGCCGCCTCTCTATCATAGGACGCGTTAATGCCACCGCGACCATTTCTACCACCTCTTCGACTTGCCATCCTATAATCAAGGCAACACACATATATATATAAGAACAATGATCCATTGTATCAAGAATGAAGTATTCAATAACTTTAAGGAACTTCCAAGCAAGCCTAAGAACCAATCTCTTAAAGGTCCTAACTATCTTAGCTTCCCCTACTTATTCCTACCGGGATCCTATTCAGACATTCAAACCTATGCTTCCGCTTTTCGATCGTTCAATTCCTAAGGCATCTCAATTCTCTGATACCAATTGTGACGGAATGGATTTTTTTTTTCCTCAAAGCTTCCGCCAAACAGATAACATATTTAACTGCCTAATTAAGGCAATACTTTGCGTAAATTTCGGTAGTCTCCTTTGTAGAATCGGATGAAAATCCAAAAATACAAACCCGTAATAATCATCAAAATCAAGCACACATCTATCCATCATTTATAATTCCTACAACAATCATTCACATGATCCTATGTGCCATCCATGGCACAAATCCATCCAAGCAATTACTATTTTAATGCAGATAATTAACGAGATGCCATCTAGGACCTGCTTAAGAAATCCAGAGTATAGCGGAAGTACACTACAACCTGCAGAAGCATAGCATATTCTCTTTTACTATCATACATATCAAGAGCTTTCTATACCAAAAATTAACATGTTCCAAGACATCAATAATCACAATATCTGTATACAAAATTATATGCAACTAGGCTTTACATCAACAAGCTTTTTCCAAAATAGCTCCACTAGGCTATGGTCCTCAAAAGTCCTCAAGAAGCTTCTCTCTCTGCTTACTCTTGTTCGTCGGGCAAGAGCTCTACTGTCTCATCTGGAAGGGGGAAAAACACTAAAACAATGAGCCGAGGCCCAGCAGGGTACATGCACGTGAGCAGTAAAACCATGATGCAGAACGGTCATATAACTATGCACAATTTTAACGGTAAATCATAATATAATCCATGAAACAGAGAAATCATGCTTTGACGGTATTAAATTCCATAAATCGGAAATCGGTGAACAATATGCAGTGTACAGTATTCCGTAAACGATAAACAGTCATCGGTAATCGGTACTTCATAATCGGTAATCGATACGGTAACATATCATATCGGTAAAACAGTAAACGGTACATCGTAACATATCGGTACCTCATATTCGGTAATCGGTACGGTAACATATCATATCGGTAAAACGGTAAACGGTACATCATAACATATCGGTACCTCATATTCGGTAATCGGTACGGTAACATATCATATCGGTAAACTAAGAAGCGGTACATCACATCATAACATATCGGTACAGATGCACTTCGCTAGTATACCCTACTAGCCGTGGGGGCGAATAATCGAGGATAGATTGTGTTCACTCCACACAATCTAAGGCACAGAACAGTAATATCCCATCTCACGGGATCAGTACGGTATGCCACCCGAAGGTAGGCCGGAAACGATATCCCTCCAGACGGTAACGCCCCGAGGGCAGGGCGGACCACAAATAACTCCATGGACAGAGTTATCCTCGATTACCACCGAAAAGTCCTAAGGCATGCCGGAGAACCTATCTGGATTGTACTCAGTCCCGGGTCCTAAAATAACTGTAATGAAACATCTCTTTATCAAAAATCACATTTCGAAATCAAACTTTACAATATAATTTCAACTCTTCTTTAAACTTACATGGAAATATTGTCAGAAAAGGCGTTCATATTTTCAAAAACAAATTAAACCGGGAGTTACACATCGATGTCAATTAACTTTCATATAACTAGAGCTTGGGTTAAAAATCACTAAAACCCTTTCATTTTCGTACTTAGCACATCGCCAAAGCTTCCGAACACAAATCGATCTCTAAATTTGTGTTTAATCATGAAATTGATGCTATAATTCAACATATATATACTCAATCATGTATTTAAACCATAAAACTGTGAGGTTCCGGATTTGTGAACCCGACAATTATGAGGTGATTAGTATGTTAATGATCAATACTAATCCTATGGGATGATTAAGGTTTGATATCGGAAGAAAAATCGGGAAATTACTCGGCTCGAGCGGATAAACCAGAACCGGCCCGTGGCTGGCCGCTTGCCAGCCGCTCGAAGGGCGCTCGAGCGGTGGCCGCCCGTGGCTTGGCCGCTTGATGGCCGCTCGAGCGGCCGGCGCAGTATATATTGCGCCGCGCGATTTGTTCTCTCTCATTTTCGATCGGCCGAGGGTTTTTCCAGAGAGAGAGAGAGCGCGACTAGAGAGAGAAGGAAGGAGATCGAGCCCGGGAGTCCGATTCCGCCCGAGAGCCAGGTATAAAGGTGAAAGCACGCGTCGAGGCAAGTGTTCTCATACCCACTTCTCGTTCTCTTTCGATGTTTTGTGTATTTTCGTTGGGTATTTTGTGTCGATACCCACGGGGAATGTTAGGATATTGAAAACCCATGCTTTGAGTTCCATGAAAATGTGGTTAGTTGTCCGATTCGTGTCCGATTCGCCCGGGTGGGTTTTACCGAAACCCTAACCTACGGGATTTTGGGGGTTTCCCGTTTCCCGGCCTCGTATCATGAAATTGACCTCAAAATTGGAATGCCCACGTCCCAATGATGTATATATGTCGGCCGCGGGTTCGATCTCGCGCGATTGGACCCGTTCGCGGCGTCCGAGCCCATTAAAGGGGGCGCTGTTACTGTTCACCCGAGACCAAAGGTGGATTTTGCGTGTTTCCACCTTCGTGAAATGATGAAAGAAGCCTAGAATATGAATACCCGTACCCCAATTGTATGTATATATCGACCGGATGCCGAATCCCGCAAGATTTGACCCGTTCGTGGCATCCGGGAGCCTTGAAAGAATTCCGTAATCGTTAACCCGAAAGTGAATGGGAAGTTGCATACTTCCACCCTCGTGACAAGTAAATCGAACCCCAAATGTGTAATCATGTGTACAAGATGTACGTACGAATCCACCGGACGTCCGATTTCCAAGTATCGAACCGTGTACGGCGTCCGGGTGTTCAAAGAGTAATCCGATAATGTTCACTCAAAACGAAATGAGAAATGCAAAGTGATATGCGATCATAATTGTAATGAAAGTAACGTTTAAATGATTAAACGTAAATGTAAACCCCGAACGTGAATCCGTGTGCTGGGGGCAAAAGAATGAGTCCCGGAGGTTCTAAAATGATATGTGATCATCTGAGGTATGAAATCTAGTCTCTCTTGTGGATTTGGAACGATTGGTTGTGGATTAAGGGAATTGAGTCGCACCGATTGTGATTAAGGGAATTGAGTCCCATTGGATATTGAGGACCGTGACGTGAATGGAAGGGAGTCCACATTGTGCTTGAGATGTGATTGATGATGTAATCTCCCGGTTGGAGATGATTGTGATGGGAATGAGATTTCCCGAGATGTGATCGTATATGGCAATGTGGATTTTCCTCTCCAAGTGTCGAACCTAACACTGAAAATAGGACCCTGAGTCATATGGGTAGCATTCTTTAGTGTACCATGTCCATCGTGGTGGGAACCCGAGGGATACTTGGCCACGTATTCCGGCCGCTCGTGTGAGCGGGTGATGTCTGTGGTACGCTTTAGGAAACTTTTGTGGAAGAACGAGGATTGCCACGGACCCCGGGGTGTGGGGTGTGTCGACGCTACATATTGAGATGTAGTCGTAAAATCGAGATGATTGTTGCATGGATGCAACCGAGGGTCGTGGTGCTACCGACCCCGAAAGTAGTAGCCGGGCTTTAGAATGTGTAGCGAACACATTCCCGTCCTCGTTCTCTCGCATCGTTGGTTAGTACGATCTACTAGCCGGGTCCGCAAAGACGATGTAATAATGAAAATGAATAATATCCAATTGATGAAGCGGTATGGATCCAAGAAACTGTAATGAGAACCGAATGAATCTAGTTACCCAAGATACGAACCGTAAGAACCGCGTGAAACCAAAATAATTCAAGATGAAACCATGAGAAACGTGTAGGGATCAAGTGATTCCGATTGTTCCTCGTTCCCCGATTTTGGAAAGTATGTATTCCCTCTCGTTTCGGTCCTTGTTCATGCCTCGGAGGGGTGTTTATGATTACATTTCTTTGAGTGTTAGCTCACTCTTGCCAATTTGATGTTTTTCCTTTGAGATGAGAACACTTAGCCGACGCCGGATAGATAGAGCAAGGAGAGGCTTGCTTTATATGATCGATTGGACGGCGAAAGTGATCAAGATTTGGACAAATAAGTTGGATCGGACTGTGGATAGCCACTTAGTATTGAGCGTGGCTCATTATTGTTGTTTTATGGTTTTATTATGCTTCCGCAGATGTATGATGATTTAGTTATGCTTCCGTGTCTATATATTTATGTTTGGAGTTTTGTTTAATTAGATGGCATCTCTCTAGATCCAGTACTGTAGGTTGAGTACTGTATTGGAGCCATGGATGTTATGGCTGTGTTGTGATCCTGTGTGGCATGTTGTAGGCTTTGAGTTAAGCCTTTTGATTAGATGTGTGCGTGTTGCAGGATATTTAACAGGTTGTATTTTCGGTTTTCGTCCAGTTGCAGAGGAAACTCTGCCGGATTTTCTGTAGAGTCCATAGGTTAATTATGGGCTTTAGGGTGCGTGTGGTAATTGAAGGAGGTTATTCAATGGAGAATAATCCGTTCCGTCACAGTTGGTATCAGAGAATAAGAGAGATGCCTAGGTTTGATCTGAATCATATGCGGAAGCTTAGGTTTGATAAAGATTGATCGTTTTCGCGAATAAAGGCCTGTGAGGACTGAGTTAGTCCGGGTAGTTTTGGTTACCCCAGTCCTAGAAGTTAGACTAGCGCTAAGTTAGAAGCGATAATTTAATTCGGATGGCTAGCCTACACGTCCTAGCTTGTGTTCTAGGAGTGGCTTGATCCGAATTGCTTCGGTTCCAAGAAAATATTAGTAGCGGCTCCTGAATGGGGACTACTAGTATTGGATTGCCGACTGTAGGTCGAGAGAAAGAATGGTGTGTTGAGACACCTAAGTAATCGAATTTGACTAGTATCGATTGGGACCTTGGACCGATCAGGGTTGATTCGAGGCCTTGGATAATTAATCTCGGTTTGAGGTTTAAGTTTGATCGGTTCTTGGTTGAAGTCCTTGGATCGGTACTTTGCTTCGAAGGGTTGCCGGGACAACCTAGAGAGTGTGATGAATTGGGTGGAGTTAAAGATCGGGCATATGAAGCTCTAAGTTGAAAATTCATGAAGTGTCTGGACTTCTTAACAATCTAGATCCTTTTGGAGATTGAGATGTGGATTTTGAGGTTGAAGATATCATTGTGGTGACCCCATGTCTGATAGAAGACATGGCGTGTTACCCCGTGATGGGTAAGGAAGTGGAGTCGACCTCGGGTGGTTGACGTGAGAAAGATCTTGGGTCTCAAGGATTAAGAGATATGGTCCCATGTATTATGGAAGTTTCTTTAATTGATTTCGCGTCGATGAGACTCTTGGAAGCCTGTCTCAATTGTGGATAGTCAGATCGCGAGACCTGAGGATGCCTTTAGTCACGGATAGGCAGTGAGAAGGGTCAGTGTTTATATCAGGATCCTATGATATGAACCCAAGTGTTAATGTCGCCTTTCGTGGCAGGAGGAGAGCTTCTGGGGTTTAGTATTGTGACCTGATGTTGTTTTGAGAATCCCGAACCCATGTTGGGATTGTGGTTGAGATTGTGTAATTGGGAGGATCTAGGCTTGGCGGTAATGTCAAGAGCGACCTAGTATTCGTAAAGGCTTAAAGGAAATATGCAAAGCAATGACTATTCACGGATGAATCTTGACGAATGCCTTTCTCAAGAGATTTTGAAACTAGGATCTAAGTTATAGATAGTACGGGTGTTGGATTGAGAATGATTGTATCCTCCGATCTTGAATGAGGAAATCCAAAGACCGTAGGATCGAGCTCGCGGTGATGGTGCATGCGGAAATATGTGGATTGCCGAGATTGGAAATGAAATTTCTCAATCGTGATGTCACAGCACTTGCGTCTTGGAGACCCCGATGATGTTTATAGTTTTGTGATTCCAGGGGTTAAGGATCCAAGTTCGTTGCAAGTGGTATCGAGGTTGTGATATTTTTGGAGTTCGTGGATACGATCTGTTGGGTTAACTTGAATCGTCTTGTGGTGTCAATCTTGTCGTGACGTTTAAATGATTCGGTCATTAAGTTATCCGGTCAATCTGAATTGGGTTGGTAAACCTATTGTGCCTTGTGATTGGATTGTGCGATAGTAGGTATGCACTTGAAATAGTTAAAGTATTAAGTCTCAACCTGAATTTAATAGTTGTTCGGGGGCGAACTGCAGTGCTAGTATGGTCGGATTGGTAAATGATAAAATCCGACATTTAGGTTGTGCGATTTGAAGCATGAGATTAAATTGATCGAGGTATCAAGAAGTTGATATCGTCTTTCTTGTAGATCATTGGACCGAGGACGTCATCAAAAGGAAGATTAGGTTGATGTATCCGTTGGTCAAGTATTCAAGGTTATGTCAAAAATTGACGCCGATTGTTGAGGATTCCATGCAGAGCTGAGGAGATATCAGTTTTGCATCGTGTGAAGTGCTCCAGAGCATTTGAGGTAATAAGATGGACCGATCAGGTTGTTCGTGAATTTTGGAATGGGGTTGCCTAGGAGATTTATGATTTGTTAGTCAGACCTTGTGAATGGATAGGTGTAGTTCCTGAGCCGTTGTAAAGGCTTGATGAATTATGAAATTGATTTTGGTCCATAGCGTGATATTGTGGATCTATGGAAGTTGTAGCCCCGACGGTATCCAGGTCAAGGATACGGTCACTGTAAAGTTCAGGAAACGTCGTTTGGGCTTGTTGATTCGTCGGCGTTTCATGAAATTTTATGGGTTGATCTTTGGCCATATTTGGGTCCATGTTGAGGTTGCTTCATGTGATAATCAAGGGATTGAGTCAGGATTTATGGATGGCTGATAATTCACATGTTCCAGTGAGAAAGGAATGCGAATTTGATTGAGAAAATGCCTTCCTAAGCTTGTGGCTTAGTGATTGCATGATTTTGAGGACTTAGGATCCTGAGCGTGGCTGGAGCGTGGCTGGTTGAGGAGGCCGATTTGTGTTGTGGAACTGTGCAGTCATCTTGAATCTAACCGGATAGGGTGACTGGCATCCGTGACCTTTGGGTTGACCCCTAACGGGTCCCGTGAGTTCTCGTGGAATATAATACCCTTGAGATAAATGGGGGAGGAGTTCAGGATTAGTGTTACCCCCACGTGTATGTCAGAAATTGGCCACTGAGGTTTTCTTTTGAAAACTCAGGAGTATTGTCTTTGGAGATAGGAAGATGATCATATGGCCTTGCATGTGGTCAGATTTGTTTAAAGGTTGAGAAGGTAAACCTCGGTGTCTTCCTTGGGAGGGCAGGCATCAATGTTGGAAATTGATGCTGCGAGTCTTGGGCTTGTGTGTCTTTAAAGCTTCATGGTGGATGTGAAGGACGAACCGCTAGGAAGTCCAAATGACGGGGTGTTAGAAAGTCGTGTTCTTGTTCGGTCAGTTGGCTCGTTGAAATGCCGACGGGATCTTGAGGTTACCAAATGACCAGAATTTTGATAATTCTGGGTAAGGATTGAAAGTTCTGTCCACTCTTTGGGTGATCGTCATGATTAGAGTTTTGATCGTGGCGTAATTTAATGATTTAAGGATTGATCAGAGTGCGCAGAGTAAGCGTTGTGGGCCCGTGGCCCAGAAATTTCTAAATAAGGTTGAGGTCCCGGTGACCGATTTCTTTCGAGGCTTGGAACGAATTGAAGGAAAAGTCCATTGGCCCGTTTGAAGTATTGGTTTGGGTTGGGAGATGTCTGGCATGATTGTGGGTCAGTTTTGGAATTTGGAGGATCGTTATGAGGTCTTCCTTGTATCGATGGATGAGAGAATCGATAAGTGACTGGATTGGGTCGTTTTGAAAAGCTAAGGACTCGTTTTATGACGAGAACTAGGACGATTCCAATGCTTGAGGTTCTAAGATAGGCTTTGTCCGAGGAATGATTTCAGTCTTTGAGGAGTTCACCTCAGATTTGGGAGTTTGAGGCTCGTTAAATTTCGAGGACGAAATTTTATAAGTGGGGGAGAGTTGTGAGGTTCCGGATTTGTGAACCCGACAATTATGAGGTGATTAGTATGTTAATGATCAATACTAATCCTATGGGATGATTAAGGTTTGATATCGGAAGAAAATCGAAATTACTCGTCCGGCCTGCCGAGCTCGCCCGTGAGGCTTGCGCTGCCTTTGGGCGCTCGAGCCGAGGCTCGAGCCGATAAAACGTGAATCGCCCGTGGCTGGCCGCTTGCCAGCCGCTCAAGGGCGCGAGCGGTGGCCGCCCGTGGCTTGGCCGCTTGATGGCCGCTCGCCGCAGGCCGCGCGCGCAGAAGATATATTGCGCCGCGCGATTTGTTCTCTCTCATTTTCGATCGGCCGAGGGTTTTCCAGTGAGAGAGAGAGCGCGACTAGAGAGAGAAGGAAGGAGATCGAGCCCGGGAGTCCGCCCGAGAGCCAGGTATAAAGGTGAAAGCACGCGTCGAGGCAAGTGTTCTCATACCCACTTCTCGTTCTCTTTCGATGTTTTGTGTATTTTCGTTGGGTATTTTGTGTCGATACCCACGGGGAATGTTAGGATATTGAAAACCCATGCCTTGAGGTCCATGAAAATGTGGTTAGTTGTCCGATTCGTGTCCGATTCGCCCGGGTGGGTTTTACCGAAACCCTAACCTACGGGATTTTGGGGGTTTCCCGTTTCCCGGCCTCGTATCATGAAATTGACCTCAAAATTGGAATGCCCACATCCCAATGATGTATATATGTCGGCCGCGTGTTCGATCGCGCGCGTTTGGACCCGTTCGCGGCGTCCGAGCCCATTAAAGGGGCGCTGTTACTGTTCACCCGAGACCAAAGGTTGATTTTGCGTGTTTCCACCTTCGTGAAATGATGAAAGAAGCCTAGAATATGAATACCCGTACCCCAATTGTATGTATATATCGACCGGATGCCGAATCCCGCAAGATTTGACCCGTTCGTGGCATCCGGGAGCCTTGAAAGAATTCCGTAATCGTTAACCCGAAAGCGAATGGGAAGTTGCATACTTCCACCCTCGTGACAAGTAAATCGAACCCCAAATGTGTAATCATGTGTACAAGATGTACGTACGAATCCACCGGACGTCCGATTTCCAAGTATCGAACCGTGTACGGCATCCGGGTGTTCAAAGAGTAATCCGATAATGTTCACCCAAAACGAAATGAGAAATGCAAAGTGATATGCGATCATAATTGTAATGAAAGTAACGTTTAAATGATTAAACGTAAATGTAAACCCCGAACGTGAATCCGTGTGCTGGGGGCAAAAGAATGAGTCCCGGAGGTTCCAAAATGATATGTGATCATCTGAGGTATGAAATCTAGTCTCTCTTGTGGATTTGGAACGATTGGTTGTGGATTAAGGGAATTGAGTCGCACCGATTGTGATTAAGGGAATTGAGTCCCATTGGATATTGAGAACCGTGACGTGAATGGAAGGGAGTCCACATTGTGCTTGAGATGTGATTGATGATGTAATCTCCCGGTTGGAGATGATTGTGATGGGAATGAGATTTCCCGAGATGTGATCGTATATGGCAATGTGGATTTTCCTCTCCAAGTGTCGAACCTAACACCGAAAATAGGACCTCGAGTCATATGGGTAGCATTCTTTAGTGTACCATGTCCATCGTGGTGGGAACCCGAGGGATACGGCCACGTATTCCGGCCGCCGTGTGAGCGGGTGATGTCTCGTGGGTACGCTTTAGGAAACTACTGTGGAAGAACGAGGATTGCCCCGACCCCGGGGTGTGGGGTGTGTCGACGCTACATATTGAGATGTAGTCGCTCGAGATGATTGTTGCATGGATGCAACCGAGGGTCGTGTGCTACCGACCAAAGTAGTAGCCGTGGCTTTAGAATGTGTAGCGAACACATTCCGTCCTCGTTTCTCTCGCATCGTTGGTTAGTACGATCTACTAGCCGGGGTCCGCAAAGACGATGTAATAATGAAAATGAATAATATCCAATTGATGAACGGTATGAATCCAGTAAACCAGAATGAGAACCGAATGAATCTAGTGACCCAAGATACGAACCGTAAGAACCGCGTGAAACCAGTAATTCAAGATGAAACCATGAGAACTGTAGGGATCAAGTGATTCCAGTTGTTCCTGTTCCCTGATTTTGGAAAGTATGTATTCCCTCTCGTTTCAGTCCTTGTTCATGCCTCGGAGGGGTGTTTATGATTACATTTGCTGAGCTGTTAGCTCACTCTTGCTGTTTGATGTTTTTCCTTTTAGATGAGAACACTTAGCCGACGCCGGATAGATAGAGCAAGGAGAGGCTTGCTTTATATGATTGACTGGACGGCGAGTGATCAGAAGATTTGGACAAATAAGTTGGATCGGACTGTGGATAGCCACTTAGTATTGAGCGTGGCTCATTATTGTTGTTTTATGGTTTTATTATGCTTCCGCAGATGTATGATGATTTAGTTATGCTTCCGTGTCTATATATTTATGTTTGGAGTTTTGTTTAATTAGATGGCATCTCTCTAGATCCAGTACTGTAGGTTGAGTACTATATTGGAGCCATGGATGTTATGGCTGTGTTGTGATCCTGTGTGGCATGTTGTAGGCTTTGAGTTAAGCCTTTTGATTAGATGTGTGCTTGTTGCAGGATATTTAACAGGTTGTATTTTCGGTTTTCGTCCAGTTGCAGAGGAAACTCTGCCGGATTTTCTGTAGAGTCCATAGGTTAATTATGGGCTTTAGGGTGCGTGTGGTAATTGACGGAGGTTATTCAATGGAGAATAATCCGTTCCGTCACAAAAACCCCAAAAATTTCGAGTTAGGGTTTGACCATATTCTCTCAAAGCCAAATTAAACACATATTACATGTTCATGCATGAAATCGGGACCATATACTTTAATAAACATGGACAAGCATGAAATCTAACCGATTAAACGAAGGAAACATGCTTCAATCTCATTTTCACATCATTTTCATAAACTTTCAAAGATGAAAATCGGTAAAAACGCAAAACGGCGTCCGAGGTACACTTACCTTGTCGCGGGCTTTCACCTTTATAACTAGCTCGGGGTTGGATTCGGGCTCTCGGGCTTCGTTCTCCCTTCTTCTCTCTCTAAGTCGGCGCTCTCTCTCTCTCCTCAAACCCTAAAATCACGTGGAAATGAGGAAGGGAAAGCCGCACGGGATTTTATTTATCGCGCTGGGCCGCTCGAGCCCAGAGCATCGAGCGGCCAATGAGCGGCCGTGCCCGACCACTTCTGGATTTTCCGCTCGATAGGCGGCTCGAGCGGCCAGCGTGCGGAGGGATGTGTGCACGCCACTGGTTCTTCCGCCCAATAGGAGGCTCGAGCCCCCAGCCGAGCGCCACGGCTGCTTTTTGCTGAATTTTGGGCATTTTCCAACTTTTCACTTTTTACCACCACTTTTTCACTACATGCATAGCCTCTTATCGATATTAATCACCTTAATCACATCTAGTCATTACGTTTTCGATTTCGGGTCCTCACATGGACTGTAGAGTCCCACATCGGATGGGAAGGTGAACGAAGCACGCCTGATAAAGGGTGTGGATACCTCTTCCATTGACGACGCGTTTTGGGGGCCCGTGAGGGTCTGCCAGGAACAAAACCGTGAGGCGCCCTGTGACGGCCTTGGCGGCAGGGGACGGTCCAAAGCGGACAATATCGTCAGTGCGGATGCTCCGGGGACGTGACAAATGGTATCAGAGCCGGATCCGGCAGGTGTGCCCGGCCGAGACGCTCGGTCCCCTGGGGTGGACTGTAGAGTCCCACATCGGATGGGGAGGTAAACGAAGCACGCCTGATAAAGGGTGTGGATACCTCTTCCATTGACGACGCGTTTTGGGGGCCTGTAAGGGTCTGCCAGGAACAAAACCGTGAGGCGCCTGTGGACGGCCTTGGCGCGGGGGACGGTGCAAAGCGGACAATATCGAAGGCGTGTGGATGCTCCGGGACGTTACAAATGGTATCAGAGCCGGGATCCGGTTCGGTGTGCCAGCGAGGACGCTGGGTCCCCAGGGGGGTGGACTGTAGAGTCCCACATCGGATGGGGAGGTGAACGAAGCATGCCTGATAAAGGGTGTGGATACCTCTTCCATTGACGACGCGCGTTTTGGGGGGCCTGTAAGGGTGCGAGAGAACAAAACCGTGAGGCGTCCCCGTGATGGCCTTGGCGGCAGGGGCGGTCCAAAGCGGACAATATCGTCGAGCGGCGAATGCTACTGGGGACGTTACAAATGGTATCGAGCCGGATCGGTTCGGTGTGCAAAGCCGAGGACCCAGGTCTCGTGGGGTGGATCGTAGAGTCCCACATTAGATGGGGAGGTGAACGAAGCATGCCTGATAAAGGGTGTGGATACCTCTTCCATTGACGACGCGTTTTGGGGGCCCGTGAGGGTCTGCCAGGAACAAAACCGTGAGGCGCCTTGTGACGGCCTTGGCGGCAGGGGACGGTCCAAAGCGGACAATATCGTCAGTACGGATGCTCCGGGGACGTTACAATTCATGTGTATAATTTAAGTCATGCAAAGATTTAAACCCATAAGAAATATGAAAGTTATACAAGTATACGAAGGGAATGCCACAATTTGATACGCTAATGATTTGTTCTCCTAGAAAGAGAACTTTGTGAAAGAAGTTTGGTAGTCTTTCCGTAAAAGAATAAGAATTATGAAACCAGGACCACGAATTTATATTTTAAAGTATAGTATCCCTTGCCATACCATTGGTATTACAATAGAAGCTCAAAGATTATCCTGTCGTATATTGTAGCGGGTGATATTCCTTAACATACCTTAGGATATTACTGTAGAAATACGGGGACTGCCTCAGGGTGACGAGGGACATGGTGGTATATATGTTAAGGCCCCATCTACAGGGATTATAAGTAGATGGCCCGCCTCTAAGTCTTGAATAAGAAGTTACGGCTTTAGAATATGTAGAAATAAACACATTCATTTTCTCGTTCTCCCGCACCTTTAGCTAGTATGGCCTACTGGCCCCAGTCCACCAATATGAATAATTTAGTATATTTTACATTCCAAAGAAAGAAAAATAAAATGTGAAAAGTTATTTATATTCTGGAAACGTATTTGATCATGTTCATGTTATGCATCATGCATCATCTTTCCTTACCTTTCACTTTGATTTGTTTGAGTATTCTGCTTATATCTTTGCTATATTGCACTTGTTGAGCTTTTAGCTCACAATTACTATTTTCTTCCTTCTAGATTAGTACGAGCTTACACCTGATAGGGCAGGGTAGAGGATTAAAAGTTAACTTGGCACGAAAGACTTGGAGGTTCATCTTGTGGATTTAGTCCTATGGATTTGTAACTTATGGAGCCTTTTATATTATTGTTGATGGTCTTGTATATTGATGTACATATATGATGATGATGCTATATATATAGTCTAGCTTCCACTTTATTTGATGGATGTAAATGCTTTTACAGGTTTTTATATTTTATTTAGATATCTAATAACATCTTATCTGAGCCGATATCATAATTTGAATTATGATGTCAGTATCATATGTTTTTATTATGACTTGTGGATCCTGTGTGTGATGGTATGGATTATATATGTTGTCACAAGATATTTTACAGGTTTTGTATTAGTCTGACGTCAATATTACAGCCGAATCCTTATCGATTTTCGATTTAAAAATACAGTACGTCACAACTGTTTTGGAATGTAATTACTTTTCCATCACTCAACATAAAAACAACTAGATTTCGTGATCATCTCTACTTGTAAGTTCCACATCAATGCATGATCTTTTGCTAGTGTGATGATTTCGCTCTACTCTAGAACTAAGAAAATGTAACGATAAGCCAATCGGTCAACAAGTAATATAATTAACAATATAATATGATAATAACCATTAGGTATAAAACAACATCAACATCTATTAAAGTGAAAACAACGGCATACAACTTAATGAGTAACTCTATTCAAAATTTTATAACTCATCATAAACATGACTCAAAAACTAGGAAGAGGATTATCAATTGATAGGCTCCACTAAACTTGAATATCATGAAGACTCTAGAATCTAAATCTTAATAAAAATATAAGTTTCATTGAACTAATCTCGATTGAAGTCTCTACGACACGAGATAACTTAACAATTTCTTTAGACAGTATTATATTATTGTGAGCCAAAGCTCCCGTATTATTGTCCTCATTGTCTCGGTAAGTGTGGCGACCAGATGTGAATCACCTGAACCCAACCTAGGCCGGCCATGTAGAACCTCAAGTTAGAAATAACCATCATAAATATTACATAACTACAACAATTTTATCATAATATCAAGCAAGAAAAATCCTTCTCCTCAAAACATGAGGTAAAGAAAATCATCTCTAGTAAATATATAATAATTAATGTCCAACCACTCTTTAGTAAATATATAATAATGAATAAATAGAAAACCTTTTGCTCTCTCACTCATAAAATTACTAAACAGAGGAATCATCTCTACCTAATACCCAACAACAACAACAATTATATGAACTCCGACTAGTATAATACCTCCTTAATTTAGAGATAAAAAAATATAAGAGTAAGTCAAATTTTTAAAAAGTAAATAAAATAATAAATATCAAGATATAAGTAAGCATATTGAATTATAATATCAAGGTATAAAATTTAATAATAGTATGTAATAAACTAATAACTATTCAAGACTCAATACGATGCCATAACAATAACCCAAGAGGTATAAGGATAACAGAGCATCCATAATAAAACAAGAATTTCATCAAATTCAAATATCAACTCAACGTAAGGTCACCACTTTATAAAATAACAAGAATTTTTATGGGTCTTATTTTACTATAATGAGCCAAAGGTCATATATTTATACATCTATTAGTTAGATAAATCTTACAAGATCTCCGACAAATGTGGCATCCTCACTACCGTTATAATCTTCTTAACAGTTGTATTTATAGTATGATCATACCACCTGTAATATCCCTCAATTGTAATATTTTAAATACCATTTTTTATAATGGCTATTAGGCTATAAGTGTCCATCCTTAGTATCAATAATCTCAATCTTTATATTGAATAGGTATCAAAAAAATATACTTGTGGACTTTCATTCAATTGAATGCCTTGGATTTTTAACACACTTTATTTTACTTATCCTTAAAATGCTAATGAAGTATGCACACACGGTCTAAATAAACACAAGGAATCGCTTACTATTGGAATAAGGAAATCTAAGAATAGACTAAATATCCAACTAACCCTCTCATATTTTATCAAATCCTCACTAGTCGCTTAGGTGTGCCAATATTATTTCTAAGCTCATAAAGTAACTCTCATTTTATCAGTGCTGAACAAAACGGTGACATCTTGAATGTTTTTAATTTTTATTATTTTATATGAATAAATTGTCTAATTAGTTACAGTATTTATCTGACGATTTCTAATAACTTTTGGATTTAAAATTTTATTGTTGGACTGACATTTGAGCTAAATTACTTAGTAGACTGCGTATAAGAAGATTTAGTCATGAGCCTCATTTTTGGATAAAATTATGAAATCTGTTTGGAGATAACTTTTCTATAATGAATTGATAAAGTTAATTAACATATTATTATTTGGAAAATGATTAGATATTTAGTATTTTCAACATAATGAGTTTAGAGTATTTGAATCGATAGACTACGTTTAGATGTTTGGGCCATTTATTTGAATTTAGATTAATTAGTGTATTAGGTTAAATTAACTTAATTACAAATCGAACTAATTGAATGAACTTTTATGAGGTAGGCCATAGTGTATTAGTATTTATTAACTAAAAATATAATTAAATATAAAAGAAGTTAAAATATTAAAAATTGAGATCAAAATTTTAAATATTATTATAAGGATAATTAGATAATTAATTAATTTATTAATATTTTAATTAGAGATAAATAATATATAAATATATATAACAATAACTATATAATAATAATAATAACAATAATAATAATAATAATAATAATAATAAGCAGCCACAGAAGGAAGCTCTAGAGAGAGGGAGAGAATTCCAGCCTATCTTTGCTTCGCGGCAGTTTCCTTTTCTTCAGTCAAATGGTTGGAAAACCATATTTTTTAAACCACTTTCCTTCTTCCTCTCGATCGCCAGCCTCATTTTCTTTCTCCAGTTTCTCTCATTTTTCTTAAAACTTCATCTTCATCTCCTTCTTTTTCGTCATTACCTAGCAAAATCACACAGGGAGAGAGTATGAGAAAGGGTTTCTAGAAAAGTAAGAAAAATCATAATTTCGTGACTTTCCTTCTTATTATAAATGTTGATCATCTATTTGTGTGTTGAGATTGTGAAAAAAAATAATTGTATATGGGTAAAATTTAAGGATTTTGAGAACAATAGTGTTTCCAATCCAGGATGGAAGAATAAAAAAATGTACTGGTTTCACAATCCTTATTTTCAAAGGAATAATAATAATAATAATAATAATAATAATAATAATAATAATAATAATAATAACAATAACAATAACAATAACAATAACAATCGAAGTTGAGATGTTCCTACTCTACTGTGATAATCGATGGGTAGGCACAGAGCAAAACTTAATGCTCTGTTTGGGTGACTGAATTGCGTTGATGAAAACGAAGTAGAAGAAGGTGTATGTTTACAAAAGTTTATGTAAATATGTATAGATATGTATGCTTGTATGTGTATTATTGCATAAACATGGCATCGTTGATAGTATAAATGTGTTTGTATTTGTTGTGGGTGCATTATATGTTTGTATGTATGGAAAAAGGTAAGCACGGTAGAAAGTATGATACATATAGATATATATGTATGTATACATGTAATTATATATGTATATATATTTGTATGCTAGCAGATATGAACAAAAGTGAATGAGTGTGTATACTGGCAGTGTGTGTGTTATATATTAGTAGTGTTGAGTAAATATATGATTGTAGTTTGGAAACAGATTGTTTACGGATTGGTGTGTAAATGTATGTATGTAATGAATATAAATTTATAAGGTTGGCGGTGTGTATATAATTGAATCAAATTACTAATAATTGGTTTTGTTTGAATGTAACAATTGTGATTTAAACTATAGCCTTAGTACAAGGTAATTGTGTAGAAAACTTAGGTATTCCTGCTATTTTCCTCTATATTTATAAATCTTATGCATATCTTTCAGATATATGAATATATTCTTGGCACTCTATGATTAAATCAAAGAGAGTGTATGAAAACACTAAGATATTTAGTCGAATGAGAGGTTACGACAGCTTAGTATAGTTTATACTTTTTGGATTTTGATTCTATATCCGATAGTTAAGGTTAATTTATTTTAAGATGAAATTCTTATAGGATTATGACTATCGTAGAAATGATATCTGAGATATCATTGGCAGGGGATATCATAGATTGCATGAGCATACTAATGGTACAATCTCTAGGAGTATTGTAAAGGTAGTGAGAATACGATAGATACTAGGTGATCTCATGATATTTACCCAATTGTTGGGAGTATAAATATATATGGCCTTTAGTCACAATGGTAGAACAAGATCTATATGGTGTTTGATATCTTTTATGGTTATGGCATCATATTGAGTTGGATTTCTCAAAAATTAAGGAAGGACCTTAATATCATGGATAATTTAAGACCTCGGTGCTTTGATTGGATTCGTGGGATCCTATGGATGTCCTTAGGGGTATCATAGTTTAGTTAACACTGCATTTATTTATTTATTATTCATTTATACTATTATTAAGTTATTTCATTGATTGTGTCATTTATTGATAATCTAGGGGATGATTAATTATATCTGTACATTATGTGTTATTGGAGCTTATTATTTGACATGTTCCTTGGATAACTTGATATTTTTACTATTTTTGACAATAATCAGAGTTACGTATTAGACATTTAACTCACTCTTACTAATTTTTTCTTTCAGGATAGTAAGATTAGAGGATGATAACTCTAAAGTTGGATAGAATTGGGAGGATAGAGATTATGAAGCTTAGTTGGTGAGAGTGTTTATTTTATACCCTAAATACACATTTTGATATTTTGTTTTATTTTATTAGAATTTTGGCGCTATATTTTTCTCCATATTTTTTTAATGTATGGGGATATTTAGATTATAATAGCTAATATTTTTCTCATTTGTGGACATCTTATGATGTTGACTTAAAGACTTATAACTACGTGATAGGATTTGGGTGATGGTCATGATCGGGTTTGGGTCATCACAACTAAGATGGTATTAGAAAATTATGATTTTGTGTTAATAGTTGTGGATTTTAAGAGTTGATGATATTTGAGGAAATTAGGTGACTCAATAATATCTGAGGAATTAAATTTATTTCTAGTAATTCTATGTTTGAATGGATGACTGTATGTATTTTAGAGGAGTTAGAAGACTTATTATCTTGAAGTTCGATTTGTTAAATGATTCGAGGGCTTAGGATAGTTGTGGTTATCTTAGGTCAAGGCTTATGATATGTTTTAGGGCTTAGAATCAAGGATATTCTAGATTAGGAGGAAATGGTTAGGTTAGAATATTAGAATAGGCTAGATTCTAAAATTTTCTTATTTTGTAGGTTATCAAGACAATAATATATAAGTATCAAAGACTCCTGTAGAACTTATGAAGACACTCCTACAAGGATTTATGAAGCTTTAAGAATAATGCAGCTAGTGGCTCAACTTGCGACACAAGCTATCAATATCTTGACTTGTAGATCTCAGGTGATAAATATTTAAACTTCTATCATTCAAATGCTAGAGAGAAGAAGACAATTCCTATAGATTTCAAGATTGGACCATTACTTTTCTTAATATATGAACAACAAAAGACTAGTGGATTCCTCGTAATGCAGACTATATGCCATGCATTATTGTATGCCAAAGAAGAAGATAACAACCCCTTTAGATTGACGATAATCATAGAGTTGAGTAGAACTTCAACTATTCTTGATCAGGAGGGCTTTACCTTCGATTGTTGAAGTGTTTCACGTTAGCCATCTATTTAGAGTAGTTATGGATGATCCAGAGTCTTAGCATCTATAGTAGAGTGAATTATTAATCAGAGACATCATTATTAACTCAGAGACTTTCAAATGCATTGCAGCTATATTGCTGGTACAAGTACTGTGCTGGAGATTGATTTCTCCATCAAGTTAACATGGAGAATCACATCGAATCCATAGACCTTATGGGACGACACCAGCAGAATTTAAAGAGATAAAGCTACAATTATAATGATGATTGTGTTTGTTCATCATCAAGCTTAACCATCTACCAAGGAAGAATTTAATGACTATAATAAAAGTAGAGGAACAATTACAAAGAGTTGAAGACCAGTTGCCAGAACACAATTATTTTTAAAAATTGACCCATGATTAATGATTATCAGTTGTTAAATAATAATAAAAAATTAAAGAGATATCTAGTCTAGACGATATTAATTGGGTACCAAACATGCCTATGAATTTATTAATAATCGAAGCAAATATTGATTAGATTAAACCCCCATATAACCTAAAAATTAGAATTTTGTGGACCTGGGTAGTATCCTTGAGTGATTGGAAGAAATTAGTAACACTCAGTAGTTATAATTATTGGGTTTTACGTAATTGTTATCTTTAAGGATAGAATTTCAAGTTTAGTCAATCAGATAGAATAATTTAAATATCTAAATCCATGAATTGAATTAGCAATTATTATGATTGCCTTAGAATTTTTAGGTGAGAAGGGAATCTATTGCGACAAATTGCTACTTTTCATAGGGAAAAAAACATTCACCTAGTTGAAAACTTCTTTTTCTCTTAGCACTCGCTGTTGGAACCATTGTCCTTTCGTTGGAGTCAAACCTTAGCTGTGTTCTTTTTTTATAGTATCTTTGGTTAGAACTAGATCCTTGTACTCCTTTTCATCTTGAAATAGTTCAATGAGAGGTCACCCAAATTGTTTTTCTTTTCATGTAGTTAAGGGAATCTCATTTCTTGTTAATTTGACATATTATACTCTTCAACACTTTGATACTTTTATTCAAGTTATTTGAATCCATTTTTTTTTAATAAATATGACATCTACAAGTTTAAATATGGCAGTAAGAGCTTCTTCTATTTCTTAGATTCAGTCAGATTTCTCCAATTATACTCTCCTCTGTATTCAATAGTTGAAAAAAAATAATAAAAAACTAATGTTGGGATTTCTTGGTTCTCTTTTCCCATTTACCATAGTTTTTGTAGCCTCAAATTTTTCCATTTGATGAGTCTTCCATAAACTTTATCTTTTCGGTTATCATTATTATAATTGTGCTATTGAACTTGTTATTATCATTAGTTGTTGTTCTAAGATCTCTCGATGAATTGTCTTGGTACTTTATGCACTAGGTTAAAATTTTTAAGCTTCAACCTTTTTCTTTCAATATCGTTTAGCCTTCTATTGTACTTGTTAAAATATCTACCTATAATTCTTTATGTGACTTTTTATTCAAATTTGAGTATATTACCTTGATTTTCTTATTTAAATCTATTTCTTTTGATGCTGAAATAGATTTTCTTCAGCGTCAACTATTTGTCCATTAAATCTTATAACTATAAAAACTAACTTCTATCCTACGAATATATGAAATTATCATGACATTTTTATGAAAAAATAAAGTACAAGGGGTAGCAAACAATATCAAGCATCCCTTGACAATGACTTGCAGATAATTAATAGAAATTTGATGTGTTAAGGATTGACATAGGATCAATCATCCGAAGTTGCTTACATAGGATAGTAATATTTTAGAGAAATTGCACATAGAAAAGTACAAATATCATTTACAAAATTTATTCTTAGGATTTATTATATTATGGGTTTAAATTATATTAAAAAATTTGATGGATTGTGGAAAAGGTCTGAGAATTGGAGGAAAAATTTAAAGGTAAATGTCCATATTATTTGATGAATGTGGCAAATTTTTGAGAACGAAAATCTTTTAAGGGGATAAATTGTAACATCTTGGATATTTTTAATTTTTATTATTTTATATGAATAAAGTGTCTAATTAGTTATAATAATTATTTGACATTTTTTAATAACTTTTGGATATAAAATTTTGTAGTTGGATTGACATTTGGGCTCGAATTACTTAGAGAACCATGTAGCGGAAGATTTAGTCGTGATGGGTTCGATAGCCCATGGGTTGGCCTAGGATCTGGCTTGCAAGGAAGACCGCCCCAAAAGTGGCAGCCCAATGAAAGGTTCTCACGGCCCAAGACCTAGACGGTGCAGTCCAAATTTGCCTAGCAGGCTCAATCCTCCATCTCTAAGTCACTCTCCAACCGAGCACACTCATCAAAACTCAATCATCTATTTCTAAGATACTCCCTAGTCGAGCACACACATTGAAACTCAATCCTTCATTTCTAACCCGCTCCCTTACTAAGAGCACTTGCCGGAGCTCAACCCTCTGAAAATACTCAATCTCCCAAAACATGCACCTACGTATTATTCATTCATCCTCTTATCTTTCTATTGACCTAAGAAAGATTTTTAACTTAAGCACTGAAGGACAGAATAGAGAGTGAATCCCGCCATCTTCTGACCTTTTGTTTACTAGTTGTGGTATGTAGGATCCAGGTCATAAATAACGAAGATCAGACACGCTTCAACTCGATCTACTTGGAAAGACAAGCGACTCTCTAATTCATTCAATAATTCAAATTTAGAGACGTATCACTGGCGCTATTTGTGGGAATAATAAAAAATCAAACCACCTCCCCTACGAGAGCAGGTATAGCCACTACACGGGCATGAGCCCGGGCACCCGCCATAGATTCCATCTCTCATAGCCACGACCCCTCCACGGGTAGTTAGGAGGGTGAACGGCTGTCCCTTAAGATGTAGACGTTTTCCACCTAGAGGTACACCGTGTCCCAAGTGGCCCTAGATTGTTGGTACCCACTTGAAGGTGCAACACTGGGGGCTTTGCTCTTTGACTCCTAGACTTCAGCATCCGGAAGGAGGAACTAGAGAGAAAGATAGCCTTCTCGAAAGATCCAATGGTCTGACAACCTCATAGCCCGAGTGGCTGTGAGCAACAAGGCCAAGCCATAGCCAATAGGCCAGTCAAGTCATGGGATGAAGGATGAAAGCCCAAAGTGGCATGATTTACACCTCTCCCATGATGGCAGGAGGCCCCTTGCCTAGAAAGAAGCTCCATGCAATGCACACAAGTTCTTTTCCGACCTAAAAGAAAGTATGGGTCACCATTCAAGAGAGAGGTCCGGTCATTACCATCTCCTCGTAGGATCAGGGAGCCCAGCCTAGGGCTCTGTGTTCAAAGTTCAGATCTAGTGCTCATCTGGATCACTTTCGTGCTTCACTAAGCTCCCTAGGGCATGAACACTCAGCGTAGCATTGATAGCAAGTTGGAATTCCCTCAGGGGCGGCAGATTCCATTGCCCACCTACATGTGGCGTTTCACACTGGAAGAAGTTGCCTTTGCACTAGGTGATGTGCCCCTCAGTACCTACGGACTAGGAGTCTGCCAAACAACCAAGAAGGAGACCACATGATTCATCATGAAGTGTGAGAGCTACTAAGTTCACGGCCACACCTCATATTGACCGCTATGATCGGTCTTACAATGGGGGCTTGACATCTCAGGTCCAGTGGCCAACTCTTCCAGGCTAGAAGAGGACCATGTGCATCATCGTCGACATCACTAAAGATGAGTAGAAGTTGATCCACCGATGCAGATCCATCAAATAGAGCACCAAGCATGGAATCGGGACTCTCAAGGCCATGGTTGCTGACAACAAAGTCTAGTCCCCTAGAAAATGCCTGACTGAGTACTGTAGCAAAAAGGCAAAAGCACACTGGCTCAGTATGGCAAACCCAATCCTTTGGAGCAAAGAGGCAACAGGCAGAGGTTGTTGATCGGAATAGGTAGTCCCCTTCAAAATGGGACCATTCCTAGCCTTGATAACCCTCCAAAATGGGGCATACGTGCTAGGCCTCCACCCCAAGAGGTGTCACAGATGATTTTTCACAAAGCGCAAGTATGCCAAATGCATCTACGCAAAACACTTGCACATCATTCATTGCTTGTTCCATTTATTATACTAATCATTTGATTGCTTGTGTTCATGCATCAATTTTAAGATTTAGACTACCCCTAAGTCGGGAAAACTCTTTCACCTGTGCCTCAACTGGCTGTGACTTGATTAGAAAACCTCAGTCTAGATAACCAAGCAGCTAAGAGAAGGTCAAAATTAAAACTCAATCTTGATCACCGAGCGACCTAAACAAGGTTGAATATTATAGCCCAAGGAGCTTGCAGACCAAGAGTCGAACCTCCCTATCATGCTGCTATTAAATCTTTAAAGGGCTTTTCAACATGCATACGACAACTCCTTCCGTAGGGACGAGCACCATCAGTCAACAATGGTCGGTGAGTTAGGACCCGACATACGAAAGTTATAACATCCTCTAACAAGATTGAGCACCAATAGTTACATATGAACGATAGCCTAGCCTTCACTAGAACCTAGCGATTGTGGTTATGAGACCCTAATTGGCCCCTATGAGTCTTACCCATGCCCATGCCATGACCGCATCACAAGAGCAAGCACAATTGGACAAATGCATCAAGCCAAGCCTGGTGATAGTGACAACAATTCTTAGTCGGCAAATAAAATCAATGTCGAATAAATGCAAATTAGCATGCGCTCAAAGGCATCAGCAATGATGGTAAAAGCGATCTAATAGATTCATTGAAGTTTCAAAATATACATAAAAAGTTTCAGCTAGTCTCAAAAATGTATACAAAGAGCTACCTAAACCTACTGCTTAGACGATAACCCTAGGGTTGGTGGCCCCTGGTGTGTGTGAAGCAAGCCCCTTCCTACCTCTGGCTAGTTTGCCAGGTCGAAACCCTCCTTCAAACCGGGTATTCCATTTTTTGAGAACCATGAGTTGTTGCTGCACCTCTTGAAGCTCATCCTCAAGCAAGGTGATCTGATCAAGAGCCCGAACATACACCTTTGAGAGTTCTTGGGATCTCGCCTTTGATTCGGATAGCTTCTGGTCGAGGTAGGCCACCTACTCTTCACTTCGCAAAGCCTCGATGATAATAGCATTCATTTAGTGCTCTGTATGCTCTAGCGCAGCAAGATCTATGCAGGCACAAGATAGCTGCTGGATTTCGGCATCCCTCCAATACAACGCCCTCTCCATCACTCAGATTGCTTCCTGGACCTGCCAATGAACAAATGATGATCATTGGGGAACGAAAAAGAGAGAACACGATGATATTAGATTAAAGAAGCCCATGGCATAGTACCTAAAGATAAGGTAGCCCTATCCCGTGTGACAAGCTGAGAGACCTCTCAGCTCGAGTAGGGATCAATGAGGATCACGGAGGCCACGCATCACAGGGAAGAGGTGCTCAGAAACCTTGGGGACAGAGAGTCCACCTGGAACCCTTGGGGACTTGAACACCAACTCCTTAGGGCGGGGTGCCCCCTTAGTAATTGCCTCAACCTCTGAGCCATCCCCAACCACTTCTTCCTTAGCCAGAACACTTCCAGTGCCCTCCTTGATAGAAGCAGTAGGAGAGGCCGACACAGTTGCTTCCAGAGAGGAAGCCACCAAGATCGGGATTCTCCCCTCGGATGCAGCTGCAGCTGCAGCATCTGTCCAATCGCCTAGTCCACCGACCGAGAGAATCCCTACTCCACCGATGAAACCCACCGAGGACACCTCACTCACCGACCTTTCCGACGAGTTGCTAAGGCCCAAATTGTCTGAGGAGGACTGTTCCAAGCCTGGCCTCCTAGATGGCTCATGAGTAGCCAGAGCAAGTGCTCTTGCGCAAGCCGTATCAATCTTCCGACACTCCTTAGGCAGGGCAAGTGACTAAGGAGCCCTCATCAAGAGTCCACTCAAAAAAGTCTGGGGAGAGCAAAGCCCCATACTTTCTCTTGGGACGGTGACCCGACATGGAAAAGGTGTCACCCTCCTCCGTCCGAGCCTCCCACTACACTCTATCAAGCGCACATTGGAAGACCCAATAATCAATGTAGCATGGGATGCCGGCACACTCCTTGACTAGCATCGTTAATGGCCACACCATTAGTTCCTTGCCTAGTAAAACATTCTCGCCATAAGCACTGCTAATGCTGCCCCATTGATTCGGGACACTCTAGTCAGCACCGATCGACATAAAGAATAAGTGCTTCCTCTAGCCCATCAGCAGATCCGAGTTCCCCCCGCCAATCTTGAACATCGTGCGAGGAGCAAAGGAAATGCAGTTAACCTCTTGGTCGATCCGAAAGATCACCTTTTAGGCTCGGACATCCAGCGTGAGCCCTTTGATATAGAAGAAGATGCACAAGGTCACCAGATATTGAATGGAGCTTGGGTGAAGACGAGTCACATGTATCTCCAGAGCCCTCAGAATCCCACACAACTCTATCGCAAACGGAATGCGGAGTTTGGCCTTCAGATACTCCTCATAGATGGTTATGAACCCTAGATGTGGGAAGCAAGCAATGTCATTAGCACCAGGCATAGTGTATTGCATGATGCTCAGGATGTAATACCAACTCCACAAATACTCTATCTCCCAAACATATTGAATGGATGAAATATCAATGACGCCTTGGGAAGCCATACGAAAGGCCATGTGAACCAGCAAGGAGGATGGAAAACTAGGGTAGAGATGTTTTGAAAATAAAGAGACGTAGGAACGATGGAGTGCAAGCACTTAAATAGCCAACGCCTCAATCTCGAAACGACGTCATTCAAAAATATCAAAGAGTTGCATCTCCATAATGACCACGATATGTGCCCTCACTGTAGGGTGATACGACACGTCCTTTCACTCGACTTGTTATGATGATCGACACGACACTTCCCAGCGCAACCTATGAATAGCAGAAACCCTTGGTCCCTAGGCTGCATGACGCAGGTAAGGATGACTTGGTGCCTCAGTTTCCAAGATTGTGAACTGGCGGCACGTAAACCTCGTAGGCTCAAGGCTAATTCGTCCCGCTTATGTCCCAACCTAGAGTTCAGGATGGACCATTGCAAGTTAGGATTGCCTGAAGACTAGTTGCCAGTAGACCGAATTATCAGTTTGTCAGACATCAAGCAATTAAAAATAACATTCAAGCGTCTCAACTATTTACATCATGCAAGAGTATTGGAGCCATGCAACATAAAAATAGACAATCCTTGGTAGTTCCATTTTATTAATTCTTCTTTACAAAGTACAAGCTTTTAACAGTGGATGTACGACGTTGAAGGGAAATGAAAATACATGGAACAATGACCGACTACATTTGTTTGGCTGGTCCGGGGGAAGACAAATATGATAGGAAAACAAAATGCAACTACTCTCACTCGGAAGGCGACCCCCAAGAGTCGAACAATGAGACACGGCTAAAGCCTTTGAGTTCATGAGTCTCTATTAGACTCAATGCGGCATCAAAGTCTAGGAGCATGTCATGGATGTGTGGAGGGGAGTTCCTCCCCTAGCAGTTTCTGGAGGCGATCCTCCCAAGAATAGCAGAGGGTATAGTCACTCACCTGAATAGAGAAAGGCATTACCACCCCCCATCAGATGGGCTGAAACACCTCCCCTTCAAAGTTGCTCCAGAGAGGACAATTGAACACTAGTTCGGAGAAGAGGAAAATGGCCACCGATGTCTGGATTCCGTCAAGAACAACACAAGACCAGTTTGGGACAAGTCCAAAAGAGAAAAACCAAAGCAGATTGTAAATGCATCCTTGGCATCAGCTTCAAACAATGGACAAGAGTCTCTACTGAACTTGGCTCGTGGTTATATGAGCTCTATGCCAACTCCAAATTCTTACACCACCGGTCTAGTGAAGACAATTTGTGAAGCATGGCATTGAGAGCCCCCTATTTATAGTCGGAGGGAGGAGATCAACCTGCATTAAACTGAGCAAAATGCGTTGGCCCTAGAAAATCACTAGTGGCAAAGAATCAACACGACATTAAATCTTGCCAGAGCTATAAGGTGCATGGGGAAGAAGCGCATCTCGAAAAGGAAATCACACTTGAAGAATCGTACAGTGATGCCCCATCAAGAACATGCTAGGGTTTGGAATTTCAAACTTGCCAGCATGGGAGGCTAGTAATAGGTTTGGTAGCCTATGGACCAGCTCAAGATTCGGCCTGCAAGGAATCCCGTCGCAAAAATAGTAGCCCAAAGAAAGGTCCTCATAGCCCAAGGCACAAACAGTGCCTCCCAAATCAGCCGAACAAAATACAAGCCACAAGGGTAGCCCTTTGGATGGGCCCATAGGGGTAGCCCAATGATACTCGGTAATCCCAGCTCAGCACGTAAGCCCGTTTAATTACTAGTTTGCCATGTCCCGACTACCTAAAAAAGTGCTGCCTGCTAGGGATGTAGGGGATGGTCTCCATCAAAGGGCCAAAAATCACGGCGCAATCAACACCCCTACGACAGCTAACCAGTACTCTCTTTCTATAAATGTCATCCTTGCTCCACAAGAAAGAGAGAGAGCCACTCTCCTAAGGAGGAGCCCCTTCCTTGAGCCATCCTTTCATGATACCTCCATATCTAAGCCACTCCCCAACCAAGGGTACTCATCGGAGTTGAATCCTCTATATCTAAGCCACTCTCCAATCGAGCACACTCATTGGAGCTCATTTCTCCATCTCTAAGCCACTCTCTAGTTGAACGCACTTGTCAGAGATCAATCATCAATGTTTAAGCTACTCCCAAATTGAGCGCACTCGTCAAAGCTCAATCGTTTATCTCTAAGTTGTTCTCTAACCGAGCACACTCGTCGGAACTTAATTCTTCATTTCTAAGCCAATCCCCATCCATGCGTACTCAATGAAACTCAATCATTCATTTCTAAGCCACTCCCCAACCCGTGCCCCTCGTCGGAAATCAATCCTCCATTTCTAAGTCACTCCCCAATTGGGTGCAATTATCAAAACTTAATCCACCATCTATAGGTCGCTCTCTAACTGAGTGCACTCATTAGAACTCAATCCTCTGAAAACACTTAATCCCCCGAAACATGCACCTACACATTTTTCATTCATTCTCCTGTCTTTCTATCGGCTTGAGGAAGATTTTTGAGCTGAGTATCAGAGGATATATTGGAGAATGAGTCCAACCATTCTCTGACCTCTCGCTTGCCAGTTGTGGTGTACAGAATCCATGATCAAAATAATAAATACTAGACCTGCTTTAACTCGACCTACCGAAAAAATCAAGCTGCTCCTTAAGTAGTTCGATTATTTGAATCTAGAAATGCACCAAGTCGTATGATTCATTTTTGGATAAAATTATGAGATCCGTTTGTAGATAACTTTTCTATAATTAATTGATAAAGTTAATTAATATATTATTATTTGAAAAACGATTAGATATTTAGTATTTAAACTTAATGAGTTTGGAGTATTTGAATCGATGGACAACGTTTGGATGTTTAGGCCATTAATTTGAGTTTAGATTAATTAGTAGATTAGGTTAAATTAATTTAATTACAAATCGAGCTAATTGAATGGATTTTTATCAAGTGGGCCTGAGTGTATTAGGATTTATTGACAAAAAATATAATTAAATTTAAAAGAAGTTAAAATATTAGAAATTAATATCAAACTTTTAAATATTATTATAAGAGTAAATAAATAAATAAATAAATAAATAAATAAATAATATTTTTAATTAGAGATAAATAAATATATAAGCACATATAATAACAATAATAATAACAACAACAATAATAATAATAAGAATAATATGATATAATAATCACAATAATAATAATAATAAGTAGCTGCAAAAGCCAGCTCTAGAGAGAGGGAGAGAATTCCGACCGATCTTTGCTCTGTGGCGATTTTGACTTCTTTGGAAAATTAGATTTTCTAAATCATTTTTCTTCTTCCTCTCGGTCACCAGCCTTATTTTTCTCTCTTTAGTTTCTTTCATTTTCTTTAAATCTTCACCTTTGCCTCCTTCTTTGTCATTACTTGGCAAAATCATATAGAGAAAGACAGAGTGAGAAAGGGCTTTTGAAAGCACACTACCATTGTCACCATTGTCGCCATTGTTCATCGCTTACCACATTAGCCAAATGTAACTTTAGAGCTTTCGGAAGATGATTCCTTCACAATGGTTCGCAATAAGATTTTTTAGAATATACAATTAAGTATATGCAAATATATATGCTTAAATAACAATTAAACACTGTAGAATTATGTAAAAATTGCTCAAATGCTTTGGATGAACAGTGCTCGCACGGGTGAACAATACCTGCATGGGTGACGGGAGTCCGTATTTGCAAAATCAGACACCCAACCGGAAATTATCCACTTTCAAAGCATTGGTTTTCATTATCTCATGCTAAAACATGAATAAAATTCAAATTAATACATTAAACGTGGTCTGGGCATGGGTTAGGGTTCCGGCGTTCTATATAAAACCACCAAAAATGATGCCCAATCAATAAATTAACATACATAAGTTATGGGTAATGATATTCTAGACCAAATTTAGGCAAAAGCCTACAAAATTCGTCTGTAAAATCGTCTGGGCACGAGGTTAGGGTTTTGATGCAAAAAACCGGCAAAAACATGGAATTTGGACATGAAATTCACGTATATGCGTGCTCAAGTCATGAGTAACACAAAATATAACTTTAACCAGATATCGAAATGAGGATACCCAAAGAAAATGAAACAAAAGTAAAAGAAAATGAAAGAGGAGAATATGAGTCTACTTGATTCGACCCGATCTATCACTTCTCCAACTAGCTTGAACTCGGAGACCTCATTTTCCCTCCTTCACTCTCTACTCGCCAACTCCTCCCTCTCTTCTCTCCTTCTTCCTCCCTGCTTCTAGTTCCCCAAAACCCTCTCCCTCTATTTGTTATGATTATGATTATTATTATTATTATTAATTCATTTTTCCTTTTAATCCCAAAATTCAGATTGATATTCAGGTGACCATACGGGTGCAATTCGTGGGCTAGCCAATTGGTCAAAATATCTACCAAAATTTTATAATATTTAATTAATTTTTATCACGTCTAAATTATCCAAAATAATAAATAATTTTAATTAAATCGGATAAAAATTTGAGATATTACAGCATCCTCACAATAGTGCCCTCTCAAAATATGATCACTTTATCAATATTACTGTAAAAGATCTCTTCCAAAAACAGATGAATTGTTAGCAACAAACCTTGTAATGAGAGGAAGACCTAATTTCCTTAGATCGATCCATATCCTCTATCTTTGTTGACTAGCACTAGGAATCAGCCATCACCAATCTCATTTCTCCCTCCACTCTTATTGTTAAAGAATTTTATACTAATATTCATAATATTGAGAGAGAGTCTAACTCTTTCACTACCTATTTGAGGGGAAGCATCCTTCGGATTACTCTAGAGGTGATAGCATGCACTCTATATCTGCTTGCAGTACCCTATCCTGACTATCCCTACGCATTTTGTGACATGCTACTTTATGATGAGATTGTCTCTTTTTCACATGGTGCTCTCATAACTTAGTATGGTAAATCTTTTAAGATAAAATATCTTAATCCTCATTGGCTTATAATATGTCAGATTATTCTTACAAATATTTTTCCTATGATACACTACACGTTCCCTCCTCTTGACAAGAACCTATTCCTATATGCACCATTTGGATATTGATCGATTTTCTTTTTTTTATTTTACCTCTACTCACATATGATTTCTACCATTATGAGTAGAAAGGACAACAACCTTCCCTAGGTTGTCAAATTCGAGGGTTGGTAATGGGTGTCAAGATGTCTTTTCCTAACCTTCCTTGTGAGCCTCTAGGGAAACCTATTAATTTTATGACTTACAAGCAAAGCTTGGCACACATTTGATGTTGCTCCCCTAAGCATCACAATTTGATAAATTAGCCATATCCGAATGTCAACCCGTCTTAACCTTCTCTTGGTCCCTCTAAGTCATTTCTGTCCTTCTCATCCTTCTCCTTCACTATCATGTGTTAGCTTTCATAGATATTTGACTAGCTAGCCATGACTAAGGCAAACATATTTAGGCTTGCTACTAATCAACATTAGTTAAAATCCCATGTCCTCAAGGATTTTAGATATGTTAATGTTCGATTGGATGCCAAGGAAGTATATATGAGGGGGAGCATGGATTGAATCTTCGATAAGTCTCATTTTATGAGAGACAGTGATCACTCAAATACTAATTAACGCACTATTTTTAGACATTTGACACAAAAAGGGAGAGTAAAATAAAAAGGGAAAGGAGTAGAGTATTTTACTTTGTATGTGTATGCATTTCTTGGTTGGTACTTGAACTTATAGTTCTATCTATTGTACTTGAATATATGCTTTTTGATAATACATATATACTGTTATATTCCCAATGTTTATATCTACACATGTTTCATGTAATTGTATTAACCATGTTTCATCAAACATAAAAGGAGCTATTGTCTTAAGAAGTTCAATATTTAAGCGTCATTTATATATAGGAGTTCTTTCTAGTGGCATCTAAACTCATAAGTCATATGTTTATAGTTTTTTTTTTTATATATGAGGGGTTTTGTTATGAAATTACCAAAAGAAGACATTATTAGGAACATTAGTATTGGAATATTTTGTCACTGAGTAAATAGATGAATTTAAAGATTTTCAAGCATAAATGAAGATAAGAGTCAAATACTTGCCTATTGTTTGTGTGACAGACAATATTTTTCTATCAAAAATTCATAGAATTCTGTCTATAATACGGACATCCGTCAATACAAAAACCTATACAATATTATGTACCAACATAATACATTCAATAATCTCAAAATCTAACAGTATACAACAATCTCACACAGGATCCAATTGCCACAATTTATTCATGGCCCTAATACTGTGTATCTAAACACAATATTGGCCAAAGAGAGATGTCACTAGATACCTATTACAAAATATAATACTTTACGGAAGTATAGATAAATCCAAATACAGTAAAAATTAAATATCTGATCATCAGTCTTGTGTATAATATATATTAATAAGCCGAATTAAAATACAAACATATACAATTATCTGTAATTAAATAAAACTATAAAATATAAGTTTTTGATATAATCTTTCAATATATACTAATAAGCCCAATTGAAATACAAACATATACAATTATCTGTAATTAAATAAAACTATAAAATATAAGTCTTCGATATAATCTTTCAAGCCTAGAGTCTAGTCCACTTCTAATCTCTACTCCGTCCCATTAGGTATAACAGGCCTGTGCTAATCTAGAGGTAAAGAGAGGTATTAAGGGTAACCCAAATACTCAACAAGTATAATATAAACGAGGACAATAATAATACATGCAAAATAAAGTAGAAGAGAGGTATACGATCATAATGAGGATGTGCAAATATAAACACGATCAAATGTACCTTTGGAATACAGTTGGCTCCTTATGTTTTATCTTTCCTTCTTTTCGGGGATGTAAATGTATTCATTCATAATTATTTATCTTTGTTGACCAGGGCTATTAAATCTTACTATTTAATTGTGCAAAAGAATGAGGAAAGGAATGTGTTTAGCTACACATTCTAAAGTATTGGCTACATTTTAGGTCTACAGTTACTTGGCCATCATTTATCATATCGGCTGCATTTTAGGCTTGCAACTATTCGGCGATTATTTATGTCCCCACATATACCCCCAGGACCAAGGAACAATCATCGTCTTTCCATAGTAATATCTTAAGGCTTGCCAAGAGTATCACCAACTCTAATAAGTGGCCAGGATATACGGCCAGTATAATTCTTGAGTTTCTACTGTAATACTCATGTTATGCCAAGAAATATTACCCTCCGTAACATAATTTATAGTCCTAATTTCATGATTTCTTATTTTTTAAGGGAAGGTCTACCATACTTCTTTCATCACAATTTCTCCATCCAGGAGGGCAATTCATTCATATAACGATTTGTGAATTTTCTTCTAAATATTTGTACGATTTTTATCTTTCTTTTGGAATTTAAGTCTTCTCGTGATTTAACCTTTATGTATAAGCATCATATAACATAGGAAAGGTGAAAATTCTTACCACCATAAGCCAATTTTGATATTAGGGCTTCCGGATAATGATTATCTTCATAATTTCTTAATAATAATATGTTTTGAATTTTACAATTTAACATATGCAAATATTTATGCAACTTAATTAACAATTGAACCATGTGTAATCATGCAAAATTCGGGTGAACAGTAGCCGATTATGTATATCAGACGATTCTTAAAAATTCGGGCATTCAACGGAGAAATTATCAAATTCAAGACATGAGTAATTATAATCTTAAATCAATTTATACATAAAACTCAGAATAAATGCTTAAATGAGGTCCGAGCGCGACTTAGGATTTTGACAAACGGATTTTCACATAAATCTATCAAATTGGATACCCTATCGATAAATTAACATATATAGGACATGGTTAATGGTATTCTAGACCTAATTTATGTAGAAATCCTAAAAATCGGAGGCCCAATTCATCTGGGACAAGGTTAGGGTTTTGGTTGTAAAAATCGGTCTCAATCCGCAAATTAGAATATGAAATTCATATATATACATAATTAAGGCATGAGAATCATAAAAACATGCATAGGTTGGGTATTAGGACAATAATACTCAAAAGGGATTGAACGAAAATTAAAAAGAACAAAAGAAAATGGTATGGGTGCACTTACATCAACCCGTTCTACGATTTTTCTAACAAGCTCGAAATTGGAATCAAACTCGAGAGCATTGATTTTCCTCCTTCTCTCTCTTCCTTCGCATTCTCCTTCTCTCTTTCTCTTTCTTTTCGAAAAAATGTCCATTACAAATCTTGACGCGCTTTTAGACCTGAGCTGGCGCTTGAGCGGCCATCGGGCTCTAAGGTGTCAGAAGGGCTTCCACTTGAGCACCCATCGGGCGCTCCTTGAGCAACCCGTTCTGCTAACCGTGCCCCGAGCGTGCCTCAAGCACTTATCGGGCACAATGATTCTGCCAAGCCCACCTCGGCCTCACCTCCGGTGCTCCTTGGGCACAACATTCTGCTATTTACGCTCGAGTGGCGCCTCAGGCGCTGGTCAAACGCCGAGCCCCTCATGCCTATTTTGCTTCCGGTATTTAATTTTTCAAATACTTTAAGCCTAATTTTGATTATATTAGTATAATTACCTCCTAATTATTATATTTAAAAATGGGACCTCACAACTCTCCCTCACTTATTAAAAAATTTCGTACTCGAAATTTGACGAACCTCAGACTAAACAATAGGGGATAGTTCTTTCATATTTCACCTCCGTACTCCCAAATCACTTTCTTAGTGAGAAGATTATTTTTAGAGAACCTTAATCATTTGAATCATCTTGATTCCCAACATCTAATGCTTCTTATCTAATATCAGATTGAAACCTTGCTTTAAGACAATTTCCTAATCTCCCATAACGGTTAAATGCAATCATAAACATTCTTCCCCAATCATCGGTACATGGGAACATTACAATAATCTACCTAAATTTAAAGGTAAGCCTAATTATTGATTATCTCCCTGACCTAATACGAAGTCCTAATCGGACTGGTAGAGTCCTACTTCGAGTTATCCTAATCCCCAAGACGATTATTCACTTAGAACCTCAATCTTATCCTAAAATCTATGGACCGTGGGCCTACACAGTCCCGCTACGCTACTCTGATTAATCATTTATTATGATACTAAGAATCTTACTTACCAAAAAAAAGATACTAAGAATCCTCTTACAACTCGTATCTATTGATTCATATCAGACTTTTAGGTTACTTGGCAATTATGAACCTAAGGAAAATCCTAAGGATATCGATATACCTATAGCAAAGTCCAAAATCTTTAGATTAGAATTAACCTAGGTGGCGCAATTAAGCAATCATCTAAAAGCCTCGAACTCGAATACTTACCCAAATCTTTCATCTTGTTGGCATACCAACAAGCCAACTCATAGATTTCGTTCGAATCCCTCAAATTCATGATAAATCTGCTATCCTAGTTTGTTAATTTCACAATATCTAAATAGTACCCCTAATTCTTGCCACCCTTAATATCCTCGAAACCGAAATGGTGAGGGCTTCTCATCTCATAATTCCATGACCTCACTACTTAGGAGGCAACTCCTTCTTCTAAAATAGAAGGTAGAGCACCCCCTTCTCTTAGATATTAGGAGCTACTCGAGATTCACCCTACCATAACTCCTATAATGCACCAAGACATACTCAATCCGAAGATTCTTGACATCCAATTGTTAGCAATAATATTCACCTTTCTTGAAGAACATCGAAACTCACAATTATGGTCTTTAAGTAGATTTCACCCACTAGCACTGTCTTATAGCCATCTCTTCCTACGAGATGACCTCTCAATCATTTAGGATCATTAGACCATAACTATCTCTATAAGAAACTCTATAAATCCTCAAAGTAAGGACTTCCATGGCTAACCCTAAACTATGGGTGAAGCACAGTCATGCTTTACATCCACTTAACTAAGGGCAACCACCCATACAAGTCAAGAGATATGTAATCCTAGAGCTTCACAGAATGATCACATTCTACGGTAACTTACTAGACCATCAGGGGTCAACCCGAATAATAAGGTCAACATCTAATCCTTAATTTCTTGAAGGCTTCCCTACATGACCTATTCCGACGGATACTGATCGTCTCCAGGCCAAACGCCTCACAGCGCTTCAATCTTGAGAAACATTTATCGGATTACCCTTCTGGGTTTAGCTAGACCCAAAAAGTAACACACCTTCAAGACATCAATCAATCATTCTCCAAATTAGCCATTGCTCCAATATCTAAGGAATTGCATCGCTGCTATCGGAAAAACCACATGCCCGACATAACATTTCTCCCAAACTTACATACCTTTCATAATTGTGCACACGACTAACCATCTTTCGCAATCCATGATACGATCCTCAAATGGGGTTCTCACACCCTATTGACTCTAAGAATTCATTAATAAGACCATCCCAAAAGAATTGAAGCACCTTACGGTAAAATACTCGGTCGATGCCTTATTGGTTCAATACAGAGTCCTCAAAATTTGGTGCCAATCCTGACACAACTCTACAACAATTATCAATTAATGATTAGGAGATGATTTGGGCAGACCATTTCCTCTAAGAAATATCCTCGAATACTTACACTATCCAAACACCTTGGCAACCACAAAACGACTCCCAAGTGTGGTCTTATAAGTTAGCTAAACTTGGCACAAATCCTAATCAAATGATTTACAGGCAAAACAATACTAATTTCATTGCTACTCAAACAACGATATCTCATATTCAATCTTACCACCCGATTACCAAGTGTCATATCCTTATCATCATAGCTCATAATAGCATGGCATTTTACTAACCAAATCAGCCCCAATGTAATATTAAGCCTTGACGTCACAAGGTAATCAGTTCATCCCAACCAACCATATCTATAGTCCCAAGAAATTATCACAGACCTCAATGCAACTAGAATAAATTTATGGTCCTCAAATAAATGAATAAACTTAGGATATACCAAAAGAAACGTTAGTTTGAAATTCCCAAACAACACATACACTAAAATGTCAAGATTTGGGAATCTTATCTTCTACCATGGTAGATGGCACTTCTAAAATTGTGCTAATACCGAGAAACCTCGATCCAAGGCATTGAGCTTCTTTACTGTCTAACCCGTGGAATAAGAGCGATCCTTAATTATGTGGCTGAACTATCCACACTTGAAGTATGCTCCCAAAAATCCTACCGAAATAAGATATTTATCCATAAAGTATCGATGAATATATCCGACGATATCTCTTTATCCTCAGACCCATGACCCTTTTTAACGTCAACCACCTGAGGTCGACTTCTCCTCCCATTAGACAGAGGCGATATTACCTTATCTTCTTTCGAATATTGGATCACCGCAATATCATCTTAATTTTTAGGATCCATATCTCAACCTCTGTAGGATCTGAGCTACCCAAAAATTTAGACACTCAAGCATCTCCAAATCGATTATGAATCGACATCCTAGGACTTGTTACACCAGAATTGATTCTAAGTTATTCTAATCTCAAGCCATCAATTTCACCTTATCCATTATGCTTGATCATTCTATTCAAACATCCTTTCCTAACAAATTACTATTTTGAGGACATTAACCCAGAGCCAATCAATTCAAGCACCAAATCAGCAACAATTAAATTTAAGCCTCAATGTGCCTTCTTATAGTTTCTCTCGACCTCACGGTCGACAACTATCATGAGTAAATCATCGTCCAAGAGCTAATACTAATACCCTTCTGAAATATAAACAACATGGGTTAGGTCGCTCTTAAGACACTAATTGGGACACATAAGCTAGACAACCAAACTTATTTTCTAACTCTAATTTAATTCAAACCAAAGCTAGCGAACCAGAATAATTAGAACTATCTAATCTAACTTAATTTGTCCTATGCATACATCCACTTATTCAATCAATCTTAATCTATCCTAAACTTTCGCATACGATTCAAATCAAGCCTAAGGCAACTCTTTTTCTCAGATACCAATTGTGATGGACTGTATTTTTCTGTCAAAAATTCGACAGAGTTCCGTCTGTAATACGGACATCCGCTAATACAAAAACCTACACAATCTCCTGTACTAATATAATACATTCAATAATCTCAAAATCCGACAGCATACAACAACCTCATACAGGATCTAATTGCCACAATTTATTCGTGGCCCAAACGCTATGTATCTAAATACAATACTGGCCAAAGAGAGATGCCACTAGGTAATTGTTACAAACCACAATACTCTATGAAAGTATAGATTAATCTAAATACAGCAGAAACTAAATTATCTGATCATCAGTCTTGTGTATAATATACATTAATAAGCCCAATTAAAATACAAACATATACAATTATCTGTAATTAAGCAAAACTATAAAATATAAGTCTTTAATATAATCTTCCAAGCCTAGAGCCTAGTCCACTTGTAGTATCCACTCTGTCCTATCGGGTATAACAGGCCTGTGCTAATTTGGAGTCAAGGAGAGGCAGTAAGGGTCAGCTAAATGCTCAGCAAGTGAAAATAAATAAGGACAATAATAATACATGTAAAATAATGCAGAAAAGAGGTATACAATCATAATGATGATGTGCAAATATAAACATGATCAAATGTACCTTTGGAATACAATTGGCTCCTCATGTTTTATCTTTCCTTCTATTTGGAGATGTAAGTTTATTCGTGCATAATTATTCATCTTTGCGGATCAGAGTCAATAAACCTTACTAGCTAAATGTGCGGAAGAACGAGAAAAGAAATGTGTTAAGCTACACATTCCAAAGCATTGGTTGCATTTTAGGCCTGCAGTTATTCAGCCATCATTTATCATATTGGCTGTATTTTAGGCCTACAACTACTCGGCCATTATCTATGTCCCCACATGTACCTCCGGGACCAAGAGGTAGTCATCGTCCTTCCACAATAATATCCTAAGGCTTACCAAGAGTATCACCCACTATAATAAGCGGCTAGGATACGCGACTAGTGTAATTCTTGAGTCTCTATTATGATACCTATGTCATGCTAAGGGATATTACCCTTCATAACATAATGTATAGTCCTAATTTCATAATTTCTTATTCTTTTGAGGGAAGGTCCACCATACTTATTTCATCACAATTTCTCTTCATTCATATAACGATTTGTAGATTTTTCTTTGAATACTTGTACAATTGTTATCTTTCTTTCGAATTTAAATCTTCTCACAAATTAACCTTTATGCACAAGCATCATATAACATAGGAAATGTGAAAATTCTTACCATCGTAAACCCAATTTGACTGTAGGCCTTCCAGATAACGATTATTTTTATAATTTCTTAACAACAATATTTTCTAAATTTCACAATTTAACATATGCAAATATTTATGCAATTTAATTAACAATTGAACCATGTGTGAACATGTAAAATTTCTTAAAAGCCTCGGGTGAACAGCAATTTCACGCCTGAACAATACCCAATTATGTATATCAGATGATTCTCAGAAATTTGGACATTTAATGGATAAATTATCAAATTCAAGACATGAGTAATCATAATCTTAAGTCAATTTATATATAAAACTCAGAATAAATACTTAAACGAGGTTTGGGTGCAGTTCAGGGTTTCGACGAATGAATTTTCACATAAATCTATCAAATTGGATATCCAATTGATAAATTAACATATATATAACATGGATAATGGTATTCTAAACCTAATTTATCCAAACATTTCAAAAATTGGAGGAAAAATTCACCAATGAGCAGGGTTAGGGTTTCGATGTAAAAATCGGTCTCAATCCACAAATTAGAACATGAAATTCATATATATGCATAATTAAGGTATGAGAATTATAAATACATGCATGGGTCGGGTATCGGAATAATAATACTCGAAGAAGATCAAATGAAAATAAAAAAGAATAGAAGAAAAGAGTAGCACTTGCCACGACCCAATCTACGATTTTTCCAACTAGCTCGAAGCCAAAATCAAATCCAAGAGCCGTGATTTTCCTCCTCCTCTCTTTTCCTTCGCATTCTCCTTTTCTCTCTCTCTCTTTAATTTCGAAAAAATGCCCGTTACAAACCCTGATACACTTTTATACTCGAACTGGCGTTTGAGCACCGCTCGAGTTGAGCGTCCATCGGGGGCTCTTCGAGCAACCTATTCTGCAAACTGCAGCTTGGGCGCGCCTTGGCTGTGGTGGTTCTATCAAGCCCGCCTCGGCCTTGTCTCGGGCGCTCCTCGGGCACAACATTCTACTATTTGTGCCTGAGTGACACCTCAAGCACTGATTAGGCACCATGCCCTGCATGCCTATTTCACTTTCGGTACTTAATTTTCCAAATATTTTAAGCCCAATTTTGGTTATAATAGCATAATTACCTCCTAATTATTATATTTGAAACCGGAACCTCACTGTTTGTAAATGATTCATCTTCTAATTCTATGTCTAACTTATGTCTGATTTGTATATGAGCGTATTTTTACTAGAATACCTATATGTAGTATGCGTTTGAACCAGGTACGAATGAAGTTTGTCAAGAATACCATACAAATGTTTGCTTAAGCTATGTATGAGTATATTTTGCTCATAATACCCAAACATGATATGCACTTAAGTGCCACATGTACACTAGGGTGTGGCCCTCCTGTTAACACTTCTATACCTGATGTGCCCATTCACTGCACATGCGCTTGGGTGCAATTTTCTAAATGGTCGTGTGTTTTTTTACCTAATTTTAATATTCTTTATAAATACTTCTTCTCCAAACCTTTTTTAGGGTGATATAAGTAGGATAAAAAGTGTATAACGACTGCAATTCTAAAGCTTCCATCATTTAAAGTAAAAAGACACCCTTTGCTTAAGAAAACTAAATCTTTTCTCTTAAGATAAATAGTTAAGATTTTCTCATCCAATATTTTCTCCATTATTTACATAGTAATTTTAACCTGTAATCCTTTATTTATATGTCGATTGTGTGGGATCTGATAGTGCGCAAAAGTTCAACAACAAGTTCGACAAAAAGATTGGAAAATGTTTGGTTCTACTGTTATAAGTAAATTCAATAAGTTTCTTGATAAGGGTCAAAAGTTGGAAATAAGATAGTCATAATTTAGTTCCTCTATACCACCTATACTATAAGTTGACTTTTAAAATATATTATTTTTATTGGTTTTAAAAGCTTGAAGAGTTTTATTTGATAACAATTAGTTATCAAGACTTCTCTTTATCACTAAAATCTATTTGTTAATGTGTGTGGTTGAGTCATTAAGCTACGGTTTAGAATTCCATGTGTCAATTAATATAGGCAGGTTAGGGTATATTTTACATCTGATTTTTCGAAATGATAAATGCCAAAATGTACTACTTCACCAGTTTGAATTTTTTCGGGATGGCAACTGCCGAAATGGACGTTTTGACTGGTTTGGACATCTTGCCTGGTTTGAATTTCCAGAATGATATTTTTCGGAATAGACATTTGAACAGGTTTGGATTCTCGGAATAGATGTTTTGGCTAGTTTGGATATTTTGGATGGTTTGGATTTCCAAAATGATATTTCTCGGAATGGACATTTCGACCGGTTTGGATTTTCAGAATGATATTTCCTGGAATGGACATTTTGACCTGTATAAATTTTTGGATTGATATTTCTCGGAATGGGCTACCTAACCGATTTGAAATTCTGAAATGATAATTCCCAAAATGAATTACTTGACTGGTTTAGGAATGATAATTCTGGAATTAATGTTTTGGCCGGTATAGGCTTTCGGAATGTTTTACTTACCAGTATGCTTTACTTGACCGGTATGCTTAATTTGACCGATATGAATTTTCGTAATGCTTTACTTGACTGGTCTGCTTAATTTGACCTGTATGAATTTTCAGAATGCTTTTCTTACCAATATGGATTTCCAGTACGCTTTACTTGACCGGTATGGATGATAATTGCCAGGATGGTCATTTTGGCTGGTATGGATGATAACTGCCGAAATGGTCATTTGGCCAGAATGGTCATTTTGGCTGGTATCGATTTTCAGGATGGTTTATTTGTGAGCAATTGCTGGAGTGGATATTCTGCTGGAGGGAATTTTTCTACCGGAGTGAATATTTAGCCAGAGTGAATTTTTTGTCGGAGTAGAAATTCTACCAAAGTGAATATTTTGCCGGAGTGGACATGGTTATTACCAGAGTGGATGTTTTGCCAAAGTGAATATTTTGCTGGAGTGAGTATTTAGGCGGAGTGAATTTTCTACTGGAGTGGAAATTCTGCTGGAGTGAATATTTTGCTAGAGTGGACATGGTTATTATCGAAATGGATATTTTGTTGGAGTGGATATTCAGTTGGAGTGAATTTTTTTAGGTTTCTAACATAATTAATATATTCAGTGAACTTATGTAATTTTAAAACGTGACCCTTATAAGTAGGCCCACATTTTTTAAATTGTGTGAGATGTTGAAAAATATTGAGGGATTTCATACATCAAAACAAATGCTAGTTGATAAGCAAGTGACAATATTATTGCATATTTTTACGCATCATGTAAAAAATATGGTGATTGTACATAATTTTAAGAGATCGGGTAAGATGGTTAGTAGAATATTTAATAATATGTTAATTGTAATAATACATATGCAAGCATAGTTATTTAGACAGTCGGAACTTATTTCTGATAACTGTACAGACAAGCAACGGAAGCAGTTCTCAATATGATAACTATTTTACATATTTATTATTATATTTATGTGGTACATGTGCTAGATAACTCATTCTAGTTTGATAGATATTTGTAGAATTGTATAGGCACTTTGGATAGAACATACATAAAAATAAAGGTCTCTATTGCAAATAAATCTAGATATCGAACTCGCAAGGAAGATATAGTTACAAACGTGTTAAGAATATATACCATTGACATGCAATTTATATATGTGCTTCCAGGTTGGGAAGGATATGTTGTAAAATCTAAAATTTTATGAGATGCGCTATATAGAAGGCTTCTTTGTTTTCTTCTTCTGGTTGACAATATTTAGTGTCACATATTATTTTCAAATGAAGATCCTTTATTCAGCAAGAGTAGTATAGTTTACCCCAGAATGTAATCTAATTATTGATATTTTTGTACTCACTTATTTATCATTATGATAGATAAACGTAATTAAATATGTTACAATCTGATAAGGATATCTAAAGAAGATGGGAATTTTATGAATATGATACCCTTGTTAATAGTATGACTGAGTTGTATAATATAGGTATACACAATACTGATAATGGATTCAAGTCAAATTATTTACATGAGTTAGAGAAGATTTTATAACAAAAATTGTCAAAATTGGGTTTGAAGGTAACTCTACAAATTGCATCCAGAATAAAAATATTGTAAAGGGATTACAACATCTTATATGATATGATAAGTGGTACGAACACTTCCGAATTTAGGTGGGATGATACACAAAAAATTATTATTGTAGAATAGTACGTATAAAATGCATACATATTAGTAAGTTTTCTATTTATATAAAATGTGTGGTTTGTATATTTTAGCTGAAATATAATTTAACATATATTTTTTTTAACATAGAGCCATAAGGGAGCTGCTATTTGGTAAAAGAAATTATTTCTATATTTTAAAAACTTGTCAATGATTTTGTGGCAAAGATTGTGTAACAGGGGTAGATGCACAAGCTGTGGAGGACATCATTGCAGAGTTTCAGAATGATGAAATAGAGAACAGGCAATTTAGCGCGAATAATGTTGTGGAAATGGAGAATGAAGACTTACTTGGCATTGATGAATCGCCTAGTCAAAGTGCATCGCCTATTACAACTCCAGTTGCATGGAGGACGTTTGATGAAAGGAAACGGAAGGTTAGTGTAGATGTGAAGACACTATCTAATTGCATTTCTCCTAATAACTGATATATTGAGTACAAATATAAATAAGGTCGATGAAATGTTGAGTAAGAACTTAGCAACTGATAGACATAAATAAATGACAAAAGCAATTATATATATTATTATTTAAGGTTCATGAACTATCTGCGAGTGAAAGGAATGCAACTTATATAAAATGATACTTGATCCGAGACTTATGATAGACTTCTTTAATCTTTTACCAAAACAACGATTCAATTGGATCAGACAATGTTTATAATAAAACACGTTGTACGTAATCGTAGAAGATATTTTTTGTTTGATTGGTTTAAATAATGTCCTTGTGTCCTGTTACATTACTAGCTATTATTGAAAAAAAAAAGCTATAGCTACTGTCTGCGGTGTAGGATTATTTTGAAATGATGTACTTATTGCTGATGGGATATCTGGTGTAGATTAAAGAAAGAGGAGCCGGTATCACTTGCCCAATCAGCCAAAGATGTTTTGCAGGCTCTGGAGGAGTAGGCAAAGCTAGCGTCACCAACTCGAGATGCTATACAGCCTTTCCTTGTAGAGGCCGTAAGGGTGGATGCATTGGCTCAAGTCGTGCTCTTGAGCTGAAACTCCGGTCTTCTCAATGGCAAGCATGATCCTTGCTCTGATGTACTAGTTATAGGATGTTTCAAGGGGCCCTCACGGGACAACCTACTCTCTTTTGCTGTTGATACTCTTGAGCTGAAATTCTCTTCTCAATTGCATTGGAGGAAATTGTAATTGAATTATAATTTGTAATTTATGGGTTACATTATATTGTATTGTTCTTATAAGTTTGATTTCTGGCAAGAAAAACGTCATGCTCACTTGCAGGTTTCAGTGCGCTACCTTTTCACCCAATGTTGACGTGGGCATTTCTGATTTCGTCAAAGTCTATCCATCAAAGTCTACCTTTTCACCTCATGAAATTGTGTACAAAATTGGATAAAAGTATGTAAAGGTGAGTTATTAAATAAGAAAACGAAAATGAGTACTTATTCAAACTTGAAGTCCACATGAAAACTAAAATTATGGATTGAAATGTTATTTTTTTTTATACATTTAATTTTTATTTTTAATATCCATCATATTCTATCTAATTTGATTTTTTTTATAATTTAACTTTCGTTGTTATATAATTTTTATAAATTTTAACGAAAATATTAATTGATAATATAATAAACTAATAAAATATTTTTTGATATAATATAGTGTGATTGACAGAAAACAGTTGCTGAGAAGGTTGTGAAATAATGGTAGAACATTTTTTTCTTGAATAAAAAAAAAAAAAGTCATTAATATAAATTTTTAACTTATTTTTTATTCTATTACTATATACCAAATAATAAAATACTAATTCTCAATTTATTTTATTCTAATAATCAAATAAAAGAATATAAAATTTTAACTCTATTTCTATCTTATTCTATTATTACGAATTTAAATCTTCTCACGACTTAACATTTATGCATAAGCATCATATAACATAGGAAATGTGAAAATTCTTACCATCGTAAGCCCAATTTGACTGTAGGCCTTCCAGATAACGATTATTTTCATAATTTCTTAACAATAGTATTTTCTAAATTTCACAATTTAACATATGCAAAAATATATGCAATTTAATTAACAATTGAACCATGTGTAATCATGTAAAATTTCTTAAAAGTCTCGGGTGAACAGTAATTTCGGGCCCGAACAATACCAGATTATGTATATTGGATGATTCTCAGAAATTTGGGCATTTAATGGATAAATTATCAAATTCAAGACATGAGTAATCATAGTCTTAAGTCAATTTATGCATAAAACTCAAAATAAATGCTTAAACGAGGTTTGGGTGCGGGTTAGGGTTTTGGCGAATGGATTTTTAGATAAATCTATCAAATTGGATACCCAATTGATAAATTAACATATATATAACATGGGAAATGGTATTCTTGACCTAATTTATCCAAAAATTTCAAAAATTGGAGGCAAAATTCATTAGTGAGCAGGGTTAGGGTTTCGATGCAAAAATCAGTCTCAATCCACAAATTAGAATTTGAAATTCATATATATGCATAATTAAGGTATGAAAATCATAATACATGCATGGGTCGGGTATTAGGATAATAATACCTGAAGGATATCAAATGAAAATAAAAAGGAATGGAAGAAAAGAGTATGGGTGCATTTGCCTTGACCCAATCTACTGTTTCTCCAACTAGCTCTAAGCCAAAATCAAACCCGAGAGCCTTGATTTTCCTCCTTCTCTCTCTTGCTTCGCATTCTCCTTCTCTCTCTCTCTCTTTAATTTCGAAAAAATGCCGGTTACAAACCCTGACGTGCTTTTATACTCGAATTGGCGCTTGAGCACCGCTCGAGCAACCATGGAGCGCCAAGGCACACAAAGGGTTGCTGCTCGAGCGCCCATTGGGCGCTCTTCGAGCGACCTATTCTGCTAACCACATTGTGGGCGCGCGTCAGGCGCGGTGGTTCTACCAAGCCACTTGAATTTGAGAGACCATTCAGGCGCATAGCAAGCGCCATGCCACTGGAATTTGAGCTCGAGCGACATTCAGGCGAGCAGCGAGTGGGGGCTTACTGGAAATGCAGCTTGAGCGCCCAACAGGCGCAACTTGAACCTTCCTCATGCGGTAAGGATATTTACCTCCATCCGCCACATCAAGTGGGTATGGGCTCACACGGAAGTGACCCATAACCCAACAGACTTTTCTTACAAGCCATGGATTGGCCGACAGTAATGAGGGCCAACGGCAAATGTGAGGTTCCGGGTTAAAAAACTATAATAATTAGAAGGTAATTAAATTAACATAGGTGTATTGTGGTCAAAAGGTGTGGGAGAATCGGATTAAAAAGCTCAAAGAGCCGGAATCGGTAAATCGGAAACGAAAACTGTAAACCGTGAAATGTTACTTTGTAAATAAGATTTTGGGTTTTAAATTATGATAATCATGACTTATTAAGGTTATATAATTAAAAATGAGGTCCAAGGATGTGAAAGATTGGGTTAGAATGGTCAAAACGGGTCCCGAACGGCGAAAACGTGACGTAGCCTTGTTGCAGGTTTGCCGCGAGCCAGACCCGCGCCCTCTGTGTGCTCGATCCCACCTATTGAGCCCAAAATCAAGATTTGGCCGTGGTCGCCGCGTGCTCACCGCGCGCTCGAGCCGACCATGGCCGAATGCTTACGCTCACCGCGCACTCGAGGGCCAGTTCGTTTTAAAGCCGCGTAGTGCTTCTTTTTCCTCATTTTTTCTCAAGCCCAGAAGCTTCTAGAGAGAGAGAGAGCATCTATTCTAGTGAGAGAAGGGAGGAGATCGAGGCCATGGAGTCTAAATCCGTCCGAGAACTAGTTATAAAGGTGAAAGTACGCGTCGAGGCAAGTGTTCTCATACTCACTTCTCGTTCCCTTTCGATATTTTGCTTGATTTTATTGGGTATTCTTGTATCGATGCCCACTATAAATGTTAGAATCATGAAACCCAAGATTAATGATCAAGGAATATGTAGTTATTTGTCCGAATCATGTCCGATCCACTTGGTTTTGTTTCATCGAAACCCTCACCCACGAAATTGGGGATTCTCCGTTTCCCTTCTGTGTATCATGAATTGACATCAAAATGTGAATCCCCATGTCCCAATGATGTACATATGTCGGCCGCGGGTTCGATTTCGCATGTCTCGACCCGTTCGCTGTGTCCAAGCCCTCTAAACGGGCACTGACATTGTTCACCCGAGACCCAAGGGGAAAATTACATGCTTCCACATTTGTATTATGTTGAATCGAGCTCAAAAGATGAATCACCGTGTCCCAATTGTGTGTATGTATCAACCGGACGCCCGATCTCACAAGTATCGAACCGTTCACGGCGTCCGGATGTTCAAAAGAAACCTGACACTGTTCACCCGAAATGAAATGAGAAATATACATGTTATGCCCTCGTTTAATTGTTATGGAAGTGACGTCTAATTGTTTGAACGTAAATGTAAGCCCCGAAAATGTGTATCAATGTGCCGGAAGTAGGGAAACGAGTCCAGGAGGCTTCTAAAATGATACGTGATTATCAAAGATATGAAATTCGGAGTTCTCTTGTGAACATGAATTGAATTGTAATGATGGGATTGAGTCTCACAGAAAGTTGTGAACCGAGCAAGTAAATGGAAGGGAATCCACATTGTGCATTATGATGGAATGATCTCACGAATGGAGATGTATGTGATGGGAATGAGATTTTCCGAGTTGTGAATATATATGGCAAATGTGGATTTCCCTCTCCAAGTGTGGAAACTAACCTTGAAAGTAGGACCATGATTCATAAGGGTAGTATTCTTTAGCTTACCATGTCCATCACGGTGTGAACCCAAGGAATACATGGCCACGTATTCTGGCCGCTCGTAGGAGCGGGTGATGTTCGTGGTATGCTTTAGAAAACTATTGTGGAAGAACGAGGATTTCCCTGGTCCTCGGGGGATATGGGGCGTATTGAGGTGGCCGAGTGTTGTAGGCCTAAAATGTAGCCGTTGGTTGAACGCTACGTAGTGGAGATGTAGTCATTCATTGAGTGTTGCATAGTGGAGATGCAACCGATGGTCGAGTGCTGCAGACCTAAAATGTAGCCGTGGCTTTAGAATGTGTAGCGAACACTTTCCTTTCCTCGTTCTCTCGCATCGTTGGTTAGTACGGCCTACTAGCTCGGGTCCGCAAAGATGATATAATGATGAAAATGAATAATGCCTAATCGATGTGACCGTGAGAATCAAGTGATTTCAAGATGTTTCTGTTCCCTCTCCTGATTCATGATTATTGAGATTACTTGTATTCCTCCCATTCCAGTTGTTCTATTATTTGCCTACGAGTATTGAGTATGATTATATTTGTTGAGCTGTACGCTCACTATTACTGTTTTTCCTTCTAGATGAGAACACTTAGCCAGTGTTAGATTAGTTAGAGCAAGAAGAGAGACTTGCATTGAAGGGAGTTGCTAGACATCGAAACTTGAAGATTGGGTTATGTTTATCATATTAGAATGTAAACAACCACTCATGGATGGATGTGACTTATTGTTATATTATGGTTTTGTTATACTTCCGCAAGTTTTTGATGATTTAGTTATGCTTCCGCGTTTGTGTTGATGTTTCTGGATTTTGTTTCTTCCTAGACGGCATCTCTCTAGGTCCAGTTCCGTAGTTGGGGATACTGTGATTGGAACCATGGATGATATGGCTAATTATGTGATCCTGTATATTGTGTTGTAGGCTTTATATTGATTATTTTGGTTAGATGTGTGGTTGTACAGGATATACTTGAGCAGGTTGTATTTTTGGTTTTCGTCCAGTTGTAGAGGGAACTCTACCGAAATTTCTGTAGAATCCATAGGTTAATTATGGGCTTTAGTTTGTGTTACCATTGACGGAGGTTATTTATTGGAAAAATAATCCGGTCCGTCACAGCAAACCACCACATTCTTTGGCGACAATTTTGGGGAGCTCGGGTATGTCAGGGTGACGATTAATTGAATCATCTCCAACTTTTTTCCAAAACAGTTCCCATGATTCCGTCGGACCCAAACACTCCAATTTGATCTTCTTTTGTGCATCCATTTGGGCACATACAATCTCAGACCTAGTAGTGAAAACTATCTTGGACTCATTTTGTTCACCGGGCAGTGGAACCCCAGCTTTTGAAAGATCCAGTCGCTCCAATAAATTATCCAATAACAAGACAAACTTCTTTCCATGAAGCACTCGAGAAATGTCTTCGTACTTCTCTTCCATACTTTTACTTGCCCACGTTAATTCATCAAGACCTATCTTCTTGCCAATCTTCTCTTGAATCCCTTCGAGGCTTTGATTTCTCGACACATATGCCCATATCAAATGATCGAAATCGTGGGGTGAACTAGCAAGTGTGTTATGAATTTGGGTCAAAAGGGCTGGTTTTCCCACGCCTCCCATTCCATACAAGCCAATAATGGCGACCTGCTCGTCCTCCAGGCATCTCCAAACCTTCTCAAACAACGATTCAAAGCCCACAAGAGGTTCACTAGGTCTTACATTTACTGGCACCAATGGTAGCCTCTCGGCTACCACGTCGAACTGCACTTTGCTAGTTAAAGCCAATATTTGCTCCACCTTCTTAGCCATCTTCTTCCGCAATTTGTAGGTGGATGTGCAATTTCTGGGACAGCAACGACCAAGGCATTTATTGCTGTTCTCTTGGGTGGCAGCTTCAATAAGAGCATGGGCTTCTGTGATTGAAGCACCCACCTCGGAAAGCCAAACTTGTACTTGATCCAGCCGCTTTAAGAGTCCTCCCCGTTCGTCAATATCCACTCTTCTCTGCACGTCGTTTCGTCCAGCCACTAGTTCTTGTAAAGCAGCCCTCAAAGTCCTAAGCCTGTCCGCAAGAGAGGTGATATGGCTGACTTGGAGAGCTACGTGATTGCAGATTTGGGAGATGACAGAATCCAAGGAAACGGAGCAGGAGAATATGCTACCCATATGGTGCACTTAACTGCCTTAATTCGTCTACTAAAAGAGACCTCGAGAGTTAGAGAGCTAAGCAAAAATTTGTCTTGCGGTATTTGGGCAATGCCTAGTGTGTAGAGGGAACCGATTATTAATGGATGCTTTGAAAATGAATGGTCAACTGGTGGAAGGACAGAGAATATTCTCATTGGTCACTCAGAAATGGGCGAGCCATCCGTCTTCCAATCCCATTGCAGACTTCCTGGCCTTGGAAGTTTATTGGATGCTTCATGGGGCAATAAGGAGACAAGAGATGCCAATGTCAACAAGTGCTCTCAGGAAAATATTAAACGTAATCAAATGTGTTAGCGATATTTGTCTAATTGGCATATTTCATGACCATATGTATTTGTATATCGATGTCGGATTATAGATTGTCGAGTTACTGTATCAATATATATCCGTTTTATCCGTTCCGTCCTCCAGTCGCTCGAGCCCATACGAAGCCTTCGCGCCCTCCGTGCGCTCGCTACCCGCTCGAGCCCAAAATCCAGAATGGTTCCCGCTCGCTGTGCGCTCGCTACCTGCTCAAGCCCAAAATCCATAATGGTCCCCGCTCGCTATGCGCCGCCCCGCGCTTGAGCTCACGTAGGGTTTCTCTAGAAACCCTCCATGCGCCCGCCACGCGCTCGAGCGCCAAGGCAACGGGCAAATTTTTAAATGCGATTTTTGAGGCCTCTATATTTGGCTTATGTTTTTGGAACCCTAAGGACTCTGGAGAGACTAGTTTTGCGCCCCACTTGAGAACAACATTGTTCATGCTTCATAGATATTGCTTCTCTTGAGAAAACCAATAAGTTACGAGATTGAACTTCATGTTCTAAATAGTTTTCTCTACATTTTTCATTTGTCATTCAAACACTTACATCATTGTACATTCGTTGGAGACGTCGGTGCGTTGAAGAAGGAGAATCGATCGTGTTCGGCAATTCAAGTGACTAGAGAGGGAAGATTGACGTGAAGACCGGAAGGTGTCCGGTTCCGTTGTCGCGGGAAAATCCAAGGAGTTCCTTGGTAGGGATCACAAGACGAGAGTAAGTCGGTTAGGTTAGCGCGTCGTTACCACCCGGTCTGTAAGTTGATTTTCATAGTGCATTGCTTCCCTGGCTGTTGAAGCCTGGAGAGTTTTTCTCGATTACCGTGGGTATAGAGTTTTCCCTTTGTCACAAAAAATCGTGTCTTTTTACTATTATTTATGATCGGTTATATTTTACATACTTGTCCTTATCTCCAACATTTAGAAATAAATATTCTTTACGTGTATTGGATATTTACTTTTTACTACTTTCGCTATTTTTATCGAGGTCAAAACTTGATTGTATATTTTAGGATAAAAAATCCTTTTTCAAAATGGTCCACACGGGTCTAGAAATTGGGCCAAAAGTAAAGAGAAATAATCTGCGAGAGAGAAGGTTGTCCATGTCTGTTTTTGGCTATTGAAATGTGAACGCTAGTTGGGAAGCCAATTTTGAATTTAGCGTTTTAGCTGCACAAAAATATTGCATATGATCAAGTTTATTTTATGAAACAATTAGACAATTAAACATTACCAAAAATGATAAACGAGTCCAATATTTTTGTATTTTACAAAAGAAAAAGGAAATTATTTTAAAACTGTTAGATCCATAAGTACTTTAAACCTAAAATAAACGATTGAAAAGTTGAATTAACCCCTATGATATAATTCACCTTTGAGAGACCCAACATAAGGAGCATTACTGGCTTTGGTGCATCACCCTCCAAAGCAAACTGCCCATTTGTCAGTAAATTAGGACATGCATAAAAACCAAAGCTAATGGACAAATATTGGCCCCACTATAACGATGAATATCAATGCCAGTGGAACCCACAATTGCCAACAAAAGCATGTTAACATCAATAGATAGAAGTAGTTGTTCACCTAGCCGACTAGCCATCTAGACATGGTCCGAAAGCTACTCTTAGCCCCTTTAAAAAGTAGGTCAATAGGATGAAGCTAATTGGGTGCTCCTACGACTACTCAGGGGAGACCACAAAAAGTTTTACCATTCCTGTTAGCCCCAAATATTGAGTCACTCCTGTGAAGCAAAAGTGGCATAATGACTCTTCCCAAATTTCCCTATAAACACAAAGTCTTCGAACTTCACAAAGGATCTCAAATTTCAAGCTAATGAAGTGCTCTTTCATTGAAGAAATCTTTACATGTTTCACATTTATAAATAATATAACATTTAATTTTTTTAGTTTATATTTATGATAATATTTGTTGCGTCTCGGACCCGCGGTTACCGTACGAATTAGGGAGCCTTCGGATTCCCTAGCACGCGGTAGCGTCAGGAGAAGAGTCTGGTCTCCTTCTCTATGAACCTGGACCTGCACAACACAAACAACAACCAAGAGGTCAGAGGCCGACGGGGGGTTGTCTCCCGCCGACACTCCGACGCTCAAGTCAGATATCTTCCGCAATAAACGGAGGAATGCACGCGTAAGATGCGAGAATGATGGGAGTGTGAGAGGGATGTATTTGGAGGCTTGAGCTCCATGAATGCGCCCGGCAGAGGGGCGGCTTACCTGTATACCCGCAGAGGGAGACTTGGAGTGCGCCCGACAAAGAGGCGGCTTATAGGTGCCCCCGCGGAGGGGCGGCTTGGAGGTGCGCCCGCGGAGGGCGTCTTGGGAGGCGGCTTAGAGGTGCGCCCGCGGAGGGCGGCTTATAGGTGCGCCCGCGGAGGGACGGCTTATAGGTGCGCCCGCGGAGGGCGACTTTAAGAAGAAGGATTAAATGGTACTAGTGAGTAAGCATTCTTGTTACCTGAGCGGAGGGTCAACTCTTGGACTGCGAGCTCCTGGCTATGGGATAGTGGGATCGTGACTCCAAGATGGAGGGTTGGAGGCCTTCTGGTTGGCGGAGGGCTAAGGGCCTTCGGATAGCGGAGGGTTGATGGCCTCCGGATTGGAGGAGGGCTGAGGGCCTCCTGGTGGCAGAGGGCCGAAGGCCTCTGTGCCTCTTGGATGGAGGGCTGAGGGCCTTCGTGCCGACGGAGGACTGAAGGCCTCCGGATTGTAGGAGGGTCGTGGGCCTCCGTGCCTCCTAGATGGAGGACCAAGGGCCTCTAGACAGTAGGAGGGCCGAGGGCCTCGTGGCGGCGGAGGGCTGAGGGCCTCCACACTATAGGAGAGCCCAAGGCCTCCTGGCGGCAGAGGGCCTCGGACGGGCAGAGAGCCAAGGGGCCTCCTGGATGAGAGGAGAGTCGAGGATCTCCTAGCTGCCAGCTTGCTCTCATTGGAGATCGGCTAGCAACGGCTATGCCATTCTCCGAGCCTTATGGAGCATTTTCGAGCTTCTCCAATTTGTTCCTCAATACTTGAGAATGTTTGCTTTTATAGTGGAACTTACAGTTGTATTGCTTCTCAAAAAGCAATGTGGGACTTTTAATTTGAAAGAAATATGTTGGATTGTGGGCTTGCTGTGGGCCTGGCCCATTGGCCCATGGTTATTGGACCCATCACTAGCCCCCCATGCCGGTGGACCAAATTTTCGACCTCCGGCATGTTCATGATGGGATGAGACTAGTCATATTGTCCCCTTGACCTGGACTTATTGACCAAAAAGTTTGACCTTGGAGAATGGAGGGAACCAGATTGATGGTTGACCAACTTGGTTGACCACATCACTTGACCCAGAGAGCGGAATAGAGCCGAAAATATGGTTGTCAGATTTCGTTGACCAATGCGCTCAAATCTGGAGAGCAGTGCGGAGTTGAAAAAGCTGGTTGATTGGATCTGGTAACCAAAGTGCTAGAATCAAGAGGGTAGAGCGGAGACGGACATGGATGCTCGTCAAAAAAGTTGATCGCGAAATGCTCGAATCCCGGGAGCAGTTGAAAGCCGAAAAATTTTGTTGACCGGTGAAGTGGTCGAATCTGGAGAGTAGTTCGAAGCCGAAAATCTTTGTTAACCGAAAAAGGTTGACCAGGCGTAGTGCTCGAATCCGGAGAGTAGTTATGAGCCGAAAATCTTTATTGATCGAAAAAGTTGACCGGCAAAGTGCTCAAATGCGAAGAGCAGTTTTGAGCTGAAATCTTTGTTGACCGAAAAATTTGACCGACGAAGTGCTCTAATCCGGAGAGCAGTTCTGAGCCGGAAATCTTTGTTGACCGAAAAAGTTGACCGACAAAGTGCTCGAATCCGGAGATCAGTTCTGAGCCGAAAATCTTTGTTGACCGGATCTGTTGCGTGCATTTCGAGTCTCAGGCAAGACCTAGGAGCGCGCAAAGGGAAGATCTCGGGCTCGAGATCAGATCTCCTGTAAGGACGCGCTTTAAGAGGTCGGGAGGTGACTTGCCTTAAGATAGCTGATCGTTCAAGTTGTAGCAACAGGATGCACCTTGCGCTCCTTGGAAGGGCTCTTGCCGTTGGAGAATCATCCAATGGGACTAAGAGTGAGGAGCCCCCAGGGAGCTCAGTTAGTAAAACTGGGGATCCTTTGACTCTCGGATCGAGCAAATGGGTCGATGTCATGACCACGGACAAGCCTGGGATCCCGATCTCTGTGACTCTCTTTTCGAGGATGCCGCTTTGCTTTCTAGTTGAGTGTTAGGGCTGCTGGTGTTAATTTGCACTGGATCCTGATCATTCCCGTGAAGGGAAGTTGTGGCCCTGAGGAGACGCGGTTGACATCTAAGCCTTTTGGCATTTGACGAACACGTCTAGTTGGTTGCGCTTGCCCCTACCAAGAGGAGGTCGTGGCGCTGAGAAGATGAGGTTGCCGGCTAAGCTTTAAAGCTCTCGTTACCGGACTTTTGCTAGCTTGTTGTTCATGTATGTTGATGTCACTGGGCGGCCACTTGGGTTGGTGCCTTGCTGCCAAATGAGTTGGCAGGTTGTTGTTTTAGCTTTGTTGAAGGCGTGGTGGCCTTCTAGCTGTGTGTTAGGCGGCTGTGTGTTAGCCTGCTTAGTAGTTGTGGCTTGTGAGAAAAGCCTAGTGGCGCCACCCAAGTGTCGACTTGGACGGCCAGCTTTGGAGAGGAATTGATCTCCTTTCGACCGTCGTTAACTGACGTTGCTACTCCTCGAGAGGAGGTCGTCGTGTATGCTATACTTGCCCCCTAAGGTTTTTGACCGCTATCGGGCCACTTGGATGACTAAGGTTTAGCACGACCCCTATCGGGCCGCTCGGATGACCGAGGTTTAGACTGCTTACGGGCCACTTGGATGACCAAGGTTTCAGACCGCTCATGGGCCACCTGGATGACCAGGGTTTAGACCGCTTATGAGCCACCTGGACGACCAGGGTTTAGGCCACCGCTTATGAGCCGCTCGGGAATGACCGAGGATTTCGATCGCTCTCGGCCACGGACGACAGGAGTTTGAGCCGCTCGGGCCACCTGGACGACTAGGGTTTCAGACCGCTTCTGAGCCACCTGGATGACCAGGATTTCAGACGACTTCTAGGCCACCTGGATGACTAGGGTTTAACGAGAGGGTGAAGACCCTCCCGACTTAGGGGTAGTCTAGGTCGGGTAAACCTGCAAGGCAAACATATATATATATACATATGGAAAAGAAAGAAAAAGAAATCTACCATGCAATGATACAAGAAACACAACGTACAAAGTGTTCCTACATGAATGCATATGGTTGTCTTACCTGGATTCGGTGTGGAATTATCGTTGGTGCATGAGCGGTGTTCTTATAATCGGCTCACCGCCCTGAGCGCACGGCTGGCGTGCACTGCTTCGGAGAGTCATTGGGGCGCTTTGGTAGGCGACTTGGCCTATGGCCCCTGTGCTCCGTGGGATTTGGTTCTTTGCCGTGAATTGGTTGGGTAGCGTACTGTTACCGCTTCAGTAGCCTATTGGCAAATGGTTTGGGTCCTATTGTCAGCTGATACTGCCTCATGTGACCCGAACCAGTGCAGCGCTTTGCTGGATACTATTTTTCGCGGTGCAATGGGTGGCGGGTCGAGAAAATCGAGCCCCCGTTGCATGTTTTGACATAACTTTTATAGGGTCTACTGCCGTACAACAGGTTGTAGTGGGATCAGCCTACTGACCGGAGCAATGCTACGTGGTGAAGGTCAAGCTGGAGAAGATCTGGCGACGAAGAGCTCCAGCATGCCAGAGAGATCTGGCGGTGAGAGCTGCAACAGGCAAGAGAGATCTGGCGGCGAGAGTTCCGACAGGCCATAGAAGATCTGGCGGCAAGGAGCTCCGGTCGGCCAGAGAGATCTGGCGGCGAGAGCTTCAACAGGCCAGAGAAGATCGGCCGACGAGGAGCTCCGGCAGGCCAGAGAAGATCCGACGGCGAGGAGCTCCGGCAGGCCAGAGAGATCTGGCGGCGAGGAGCTCCTGCAGGCCAGAGAAGATCTAGCGGCGAGAGCTCCGGTAGGCCAGAGAAGATCTGGCGGCGAGGAGCTTCGGCAGGCCACAGAAGATCTGGCGGCGAGGAGCTCCGGCAGGCTAGAGAGATCTGGCGGCGAGGAGCTCTGGTAGGCCAGAGAGATCTGGCGGCAAGGAGCTCCGACAGGCCAGAGAGATCTGGCAAAGAAGGTGATTGCTTAGAGAGCCGAAATACTCCTCAATTTGATTGGAATGCCGGAGATCTCCTCCAGTCCGGAAAACTGCTACAGGCTAGCTGAATGAGAGACGGAGTGCCAGAGAGCTTTTACATTCAGTAGGGCTCCAAGACGCTCTATTTAGCTGAAGAGCGAAGGACGAAAACTAAGCTTAAGTTTTGAGGGAAGCTTTGCTGCCCAGTCTAGTCCCTTTGGCATGGCTCCTTGGAACCGGATCGATCACTTCTCCTGGGAGTGGGCCCTATCACTCGAATACTCTCAAATACCGAGGTCGTCGGGCTGATGAAATAGGTACCGGAGGCTACCTGGGTCCTGAGGTCATGAGGCCGATTGATCCTCTGAGGATGCTAGCTTCCTCAGATCGTTTGGAAGCCAATCGGCGAAGCCCCCAGTGTTACATCTTTTAATGGGTGCAGATGGTCAAGAAGAGGGTGCTCTTCTAAGCGCTGGGCACTAGAACATTTGACGTCAATCACCTGTTAGCATGGCTACCCGATGAGGGGTCGTCGCCATGGAAGGTGATATCTTTAGTCGTCGTGCTGACTGGAGCACAAGTATTGACCGTGTTTATTTTGCGTAAGAGATTGAGTGTTGATGGGAGCCGCTAGACTTTTTGTCACGTTTCCCACAGACGGCACCAATGTTACGTCTCGGGTCCGCGATTGCCGTATGGATTATGGAGTTTTCAGATTCCCTAGCACGCGGTGGCGTCAGGAGAAGAGTCCGGTCTCCGTCTCTATGAACCTGGACCTGCACAACACAAACAACAAACAAGAGGTCAGAGGCCGACGGGGGGTTGTCCCCCACCGACACTCAGACGCTCAAGTCAAATATCTTCCGCAATAAACGAAGGAATGCATGCGTAAGATGCGAGAATGAGGGGAGTGTGAGAGGGATGTATTTGGAGGCTTGAGCTCCATGAATGCGCCCGGCAGAGGGGTGGCTTACCTGTATGCCCGCGGAGGGCGACTTGGAGTGCGCCCGGCAAAGGGGCGGCTTATAGGTGCACCTGCAGAGGACGACTTGGAGGTGCGCCCGTAGAGGGGCGGCTTGGAGGTGCGCCCGCGGAGGGCGGCTTATAGGTGCGCCCGTAGAGGGGCGACTTAGAGGTGCGCCCGCGGAGGGCGGCTTATAGGTGCGCCATGGGGGCGCTATAGGAGTGGCGGAGGGGCTTTTAGAGGTGCGCCCGCGGAGGGTGGCTTATAGGTGTGCCGCGGAGGTGGTGAGGTGTGCCCGCGGAGGGCGGCTTGGAGGTGCGCCGCGAGGGCGCTGAGGTGCGCCCGCAGAGGGGCGGCTCAGAGGTGCGCCAACAGAGGGCGGCATATAGGTGCACCCGCGAGGGGTGGCTTAGAGGTGTGCCCGCGGAGGGCGACTTATAGGTGCGCCTGCAGAGGGGCAGCTTGGAGGTGCGCCCGCGGAGGGCGGCTTAGAGGTCCACCCGCGGAGGGTGGCTTATAGTTTCGCCCATAGAGGAGCGGCTTACAGTTGCGCCCGTGGAGGGCGACTTTAAGAAGAAGGATTGAATGGTACTAGTGAGTAAGCATTCTTGTTACCTGAGCGAAGGGTCAACTCTTGGACTGTGAGCTCCTGGCTATGGGATAGTGGGATCGTGACTCCAAGACGGAGGGTTGAAGGCATCCTGGTTGGCGGAGGGTTGACGGCCTCCGGATGGCCAATGGTTGATGGCCTCCAGACTAGAGGAGGGCTGAGGGCCTCCTGGTGGCAGAGGGCCGAAGGCCTCTGTGCCTCTTGGATGGAGGGCTGAGAGCCTCCGTGCCGGCGGAGGGCTGAGGGCCTCCGGATTGTAGGAGGGTCGTGGGCCTCTGTGCCTCCTGGAAGGAGGAGAGCTCCTTGCCTCCTGGAGGGAGGACCAAGGGCCTCTGGACAGTAGGAGGGCCGAGGGCCTTGTGGCGGCGGAGGGCTGAGAGCCTCCGGACTATAGGAGAGCCCAGGGCCTCCTGGCGGCAGAGGGCTGAGGGCCTCGGATGGGCGGAGAGCCAAGGGGCCTCCTGGATGAGATGAGAGTCAAGAATCTCCTAGCTGCCAGCTTGCTCTCATTGGAGATCGGCTAGCAACGGCTATGCCATTCTCCGAGCCTTATGGAGCTTTTTCGAGCTTCTCCAACTTGTCCCTCAATACTCGAGAATGCTTGCTTTTATAGTGAAATTGCAGTTGTATTGCTTGTCAAAAAGCAATGTGGGACTTTTAATTTGAAAGAAATATGTTGGATTGTGGGCTTGCTGCGGGCCTGGCCCATTGGCCAATGGTTATTGGACCCATCAATATTATTATGTATTGAGTTCATATAAAAAATAATTGTATGATAAAAAAAAAAAAAATAGTTATTAATAAATCAAGTTCATCATCTAATAGGCATTTCTGTCACGCTTGTGCATACCTTATACAGAATACTCATGTCTAAGGAGTGTATACAGGAGCGCTCGTTCGTAGTTTAGGTAAAATATGTCACATTTGGGATATGTCTGATGCAGCGCTTTAGTATGCATGTGGCTAGCCATAGCTCATAATGTGCACATGAATAGCACTCATATATCGAATTGAGTATAAAAGCCCTCTTCACCCAATTTCTATCATTTGTGCAAGAAAAAGGAGAGAAGAGAGAAAATAGAAGGGGAAAGAAAAAGGGAGATGATAAGAAAAGTATGTCAAATCTAGTAAATTTAATGTTTAAAGTAGGTATATCTAATATCATTTTTTAGTCTATTATTTAAATGTTTTGATTTTACTTCAGATTCCTATTTATATGTACATGTATGTTACACTTTTCACCCATTTTTTAAATATTATTATATATATATTTATTTTACAAATTATTTTGAGATTTTATTGGTTTTTATCAAATATTTAAAAATTTTATTTATTTTCACCAAATATTTAGATATTTTGAAAGTTTATATTTTTGTTTATAGATAACATAAAAAAAATTATGAAATATTCGAGTATTTGACATTATATAATATTTTCAAATAAGTATTTAATGAGAATTCTATTTTATGGTATAAATAGGGTTTGTACTTTTTTTCAAATAGTTAAAAAAATTTATATATTTATTAAAAAATCTTTTGTTTAACAAATGAAAACTATTATAAGTGAGTTAACAACTTATATTTAAATATTTTCTATTATATTAGGAGCACTCAAATAACGCACCTATCATTCATGGGTAGAAAAAGAAAGTAATGTTTGACCCTATTTATAAGGCAATATAAATGGTTTGCCTATGGATATTGAATAATAATGTGTCGACCTAAGATTATTAGAAATATGAGTAACTCATTCTTTAAAGTTATCATTTTAATTAGTCAATATGTGAGTCATTAATATTTGGTTCTTATTTTTTTTTTTATAAAAATTAGTTTTCATGTTTCAACATGTTTTATCATTTGAAGTTCTTGCATATTTTTGATACGATCCTGTGACAAACCGACTTTCTTAATTAGAATCTGGTAGAATTTCGACAGTAAAATGGCCGCCAAACTAATACAACCTATACAAAAATTTTTGTACAGCATAATATGTAATCCACATATCACGTCACAGGATCCAAAAATAGCCACAACCAATACGTGGTACCAACATCATAACTCTGGATATAAAGTTCGCTTAGATAATGTGCCACCAGGTACTCAAATAAATTATAATAACCTATAGAAACACATATATTAATCAACCATAGCAAAACTATATTAACGAGTATATATCATCATCATCATCATATACATGCATTAATATACAAAACCATCAATAATGATACAAAATGCTCCCCTAGATACAAAATCCTTAAACTAAGTCCACAAGTCTTTTCCTTTAAGATCTACAACCTATCCAACTCTTAAGCTCTACTTGGTCTCATCAGGCATAAGGGCGTACTCATCTATAGGGAGAAAATAGTAATGGTAAACCAAATATTCAATAAGTATAATATAAGTAAAGGTAATAAATAATATATGTAAAATAAAGTAGATGAAGGATATAAAGGTGAAATGAAGATGTATAAACATGAAACATAAATAAATACATTTCATGAGATCATTTATCTTTCCCATTTTACTTATTCTTTCTTTACGGACCATGGCTAATAGACCTTACCAATTAATAGTGTGGTCGAACAAAAAAAGAAATATGTTTATTTCTACACATTCTAAAGCTCAAATCCACACAATTCAACACCTTATGGTGAGAGGTATACCTTTAACTCAATGTATGGTGCTATATCACATATGCCACCATATCTCCCGTTATCCAGAGAGAGTCCTCGTGTTTTTACAATAATATTCTAAGGTATGGTAGTGAATATTATCCTCTGTAATATAAATCTTTGGTCCAATTTCGTGATTACTTATTGTTAGAAAATTTTATACTTATTCATAAAATATTATTCTCACTCTGGAAAAACAATTCATCAAATATAACATATCATGACATTTTCTTCTTATACTTCTCATAATTTACATAATTCTTATGAATTTACATCTTTATATGATATAAATTATATGCATGATTATCATAAAACTTAAAAAGAAATAAAAATTCTAACCATCGTGAGCCAAATATGATTTTAGAGCCTCCGGATGATCAATTCCTTCATAAATACATACAACATAATTTTTGGAGTATATACAAAATAACATAGATACCGTACATATAGATAAATATTTCAATTCACATCCGATAATATTTTTAGAATATATAAAAATAACATATATAAAATTTATATCCATAATAACAAATATACGAAATACCCGCATCCATAAAATTAGGGTTACGAATTCCTAAATCCAAATCATATATAAATTACAATTAATTCGAGTAAAATCAAAGGGGGCGCAGGTTTGGGTTTCGACGAACATAATATTATATAAAACTATCAAATCAGATACCCAATTGATAAATTAACATGTTGAAGGTATGAGTAATGATTTTCTAAAGTCAATTTATGCAAAAATTTTAAAAATAAATGGAAAAGAGTATCCGGGCATGGGTTAGGGTTTCACGTACGTAAAACTTGTTAAGGTCATTTTTGTGTTAGAATATCCGCGACCATATTTAATCATGTGTCGATGTAGAGTTGTGTTTATTAAAATGCTGTATCAACTTATTTCCGTGACAACTCATTCCCAGTATCCTGCGCTTACTAAACGCCTACTCTACACTCGAGCCTAGTTTCCAGTAGCCTCACACCTACTGTATGCTCGCCATTCGCTTGAGCCACAATTCAAGTAGCCTTGCGCTTGTCGTGCGCTCGCCGTGCGCTTGAACCCCAATTTCCGTATCCTTGCACCCAAAGTTCGCCGCTTTCTCGCTTGAGCGCTTATACGTTTCTCTCTTAAAACCCTAGGCGTGCTCACCGTGTGCTCGAGCTACACTCGAGTGCCACAGCAACGGTCATTTCTTTAAACATATTTTCGAGTCTCCCTATATATTTTTTTTCCTTCATTCAGTTGCCCTACTTCTTACTTATGCATTCTAGAGTGTCCACTTTGAGAGAAAACTAAATCCGCATACTTTAATCATTACTCCATTTGAGAAAATCTCAAATACATTCTTGTATTCTTGTGGTAACAGTTTTCTCACCACTTTTACTTTACCATTATAACTCTACCTATTCATTTACCTTCGTTGGTGACGTTGGTAGTGCGAAGAAGGGATTCCGGTGGTGTTTGGTATTTCAAGCGATTTGTGAGGAAAGATTGATGCGAAGATCTGAAGGCGTTTGCTTTCATTGTCGTGAACAAATCTAAATAGTTCATTGGTAGAGATCATATGATGGAAGTAAATCGGCTAGATTAGCGCATTGTTACTACTCAATCTGTAAATTAATTTTTATAGTGCATATCTTCCCTAGTCATTGAAGCTCAGAGTATTTTACTCGATAGCCGTGGTTATTGAAATTTTATCTTCGTCACAAAAAATTACATCTTTATATTATTATTTATTGCCTTACACTTTATACTTGTTGTTTATTTCATCTAAATTGAAATATTATTTACGTGTATTAAATATTTATTTTCTTATTACTTCCGGTAATTTATTATAATATCATGAATATTTTTATTCAATTTAATTGGGTTTATTTATTTATTTTTGGAATAATTTAGGTGTAATAAAAATTAATTAAATATTATAAAAATTTTAGAGAATATTTAAAATTGTTGGGCCGGTGCCCGGGACGTGCCCGTTTGGTTGCCTAAGTATCAATTCGGGTTTTGAGATTTAAAGAAAAAAAAATAATAATAATAGAAAAGGCATGGGAGGGATTCAAGAATGGAAAAAAAATAAAGAAACAGAGCACGGGAGAAGGGTTCAGGTAGAGAGAGGGAGGAAAAAGGGAGAGAAATCGCCAAATCGAGGCTCTCAGGTTCGATTCCAAGCTCAAGCTAGTTGGAGAAGTTGTAGATCGGGTCGGAGAAAGTGCTCTCATACTCTTTTTATTGTCTCTTTTGAATTTTTATTTGTTTTTTCTCCAATATTTTCATTTCGGTACCCACCAAAATCATGAAAAATGTGAATCCCATGACCCTAGTATAATTTATTTATTGTTTGGTACCTATTTTCCCCGCTGATTCATCCAGTATGGCTTCACCGAACCCTAACCCGTGCTTGGATGATTTTGGCTCCAAGTTTTGGGGCTTTTTCATAAATTGGAACAAGAATATTATTACCCATATCCTAGTTATGTTAATTTTCGATTGGGTATCTAATTTGGTAGTTTTAGGTATATTTTTATTCCGGTGAAACCCTAGACTTGTGCCCTATTCAGGTATCCAATTCTCTTCGATTATATGTTAAATTGACCCCAAAATATGAATCACCATATTCCAATTATGTATATATATCGGCCAGGCATTTGATATCACAAGTATCGACCAGTTTACGACGTCCGGATGCTCTAAATTGACACAGTTACTATTCACCTAAGGCCACATGAGAATTTGGTATGCTTCCATCGTAATTAATTATTATATAAACTATGTCTAATTGTAAGCCCCGAAAATATGTGTTTGTACTCCGTTTGTAAAGAAATGTGTTTCGAAGGATCTTCAAAGTGATAATTGCATAATGAGGTAAGAAATTCTAATCTCTCCTATGAATTGTGACATCCATGCATCCAATTGACTTGTGAAAAGACTTATATCTGAAGGAAAGATAATAATCATATATGTAATCGAAGGGACGTTTACAATGTGATATGTGATCGAATTGTTCTCCTAGATGAAAATATTATGAATTGAATTGTGGTAGACTTTTCCTCAAATGAATAAGAACCCATAAAACTAGGACCATGGAATTGTGATATGGAGATAATATCTCTTGGCCTACCAATAGTATTACAGTATAGACTCGAGGATTACACCAGCCGCGAATTGTAGTGGGTAAAGCTCTTGGCAAATCTTAGGATATTACTATGGAAGGACGAAAACTGCCTCTAGACCGCGGGAGGTTAAGGGGCATACACCGGGTGATAGGTGTGTCGCTTGCCACGTTGTGTTCAGCCTTTTCTAGGAAAAAAGTTCGTTCTTAGACGTTAAGTATGTCTTTTAGCCTGAGATTATGTGGGGCATCATGATCCTTCATCGTCCTCCCGCACCTCTAGCTATTAAGGCTTACTGGTTCTGATCCACAATTATTAATAATTATGTATAATTTATATCCCAAAAAGAAGAAGAATAAAATGTAAAAATTTAATTGTATCCCAAAAGCATAATTGATCATGTTTTACATTTACACATCCTCATATTATTCGTATATTTTCCCCTCCTACTACATGTTGCTTATGTTACTTACTGTTTTAATTATATTGTACTTATTGAGCTGTTAGCTTACCCTTGTTGTCTCTCCTTGCCTCCAGATTAACACAGGTCTGATATTTTCGATGGGATGAAGTTTAGACTAGAAGTGGACTAGGCTCTCGACTCGGAAGACCATGTTGAAAAATTTATATTTTATAGTTCTTATAGATTATAGTTATTTGTATATATTTGTATTTTCATTAGGTTCGTTAATGTATATTGTACAAAATGATTGATGATTAGATAGTTTAATTTTTCTCTGTCATTTAAATTTACTTATGCTTTCGTAAGATTATTGTGGTTTATAATAGGTACCTAGTAGCATCTATCATGAGCTGACGTTGTCTTTAGATAACACTGCATTGGAGCTACAAATTGTATGTGGCATTTTGATCCTGTGTAATTTTATATTATTGTATGTTGTCGGATGTTGGAATTCTTGGTTGTATTATGTATTGTATAGGAATTTGTACAGGTTTTTATATTGACGGATGTTCATATTACAGAGGATATTCTGTCAAATTTTCAGTAAAAAAATACGATCCGTCACAGTTAGTATCAGAGAAAAGAAGTACCTTTGATTTGATTTGAATCGTATGCGAAAGTTTAAGTGAGAATAAGATTGATCAAATAAGTAGATGAAGGTGTAGGATGATTAAGCTAGTTCGGGTAGTTATGGTTATCCCAATCCCAATAACTTAGGCTTGCACTAAGTTAGGAATAATAATTTAGTTCAATTGTTAAGCTTATGAATCCTAGTTAGTGTCCTAGAAGTGGCATAATCTAAATTGTTCTTGTCTCAAGAAAGTATTAGCAATGGCTCCTAGATGGAAGACTACTCATGTTAGTGGCCAACCACATGGTCAAGAGGAAGATGCTGTATGGAGGCATCTTAAGGTTGTATTTGATGGGTGCAGATTTAGTGCTTGAGTTGGTCGGTAATGATTGGAGGTCTAAGTTAATTTGTTTTGGTAAGAAGTTTAGGTTTGATCGATTCTGGATTAAAGTCCTCAGAGTAGTAAATTGCTAAGAAGGGATGTTTGAGTAAAATGATCAAGCGTGATGGATTAGGTGAAATCGATGGCTTGAAGGCAGAATAACTTAGAGTCAATTCTAGTGTAACAAATCCTTGAATGTCAGCTTATTATCGATTTAGAAATGTTTAAGTGCCTAAATTTTTGGGTAGCTTGGATCCCATAGGGGGTCAAAATACGGGTCCTAATATTTAAGATAGAAATACTGGTGATCCAATGTTTGGAGAAAGATTTGGCGGTATTGCCCCATGTAAGTTAGGAGGTGAAGTCAACCTCAATAGTAGATGTGAAAAAGATCATGGATCTCGAGGATGAAAAGATATCATCGGATATGTTTATGAATGCTTTATGGATGAATGTCTTGTTTTGGTGGAATTTTTGGAAGCATTTCTCAATTGTGAATAGTTCGACCGCATAATTAGGGATTGCCCTTATCCCATAGGTCGGACAATAAAGGAGCCTAGAAATTGAAATTCGGGTTTCAAGGTGATGGCACGAAGTATAGAAGTGTCATTTATCGTGGCGGAAGGTAAAGTTCCTGGATCTTAATATTTCGGTATATGTATTAGTTTGGGATCTAGAATCTATGCTTTATTGGGGTTTTCTAATCTTATTTGTTTATCTGAGGATCATAAGACTTATACTAGTTGTATCGAGATCTACAACGTTTTTTCGGGTTTATAGATATGATTCATTGAACTGATTTAATTGCCTTGTGGCGCTAAGGCTCGATATGACATTGATGGTGTCTTAATTTGGTGAGTTGTCACGCCAGCACGAATTGTGGTGGTAGGATATGATACATGTCATCAAGTTATGAAATTTTGAATACGAAACATAGATGATGGAGTAGCGATAAGATGATGTTATTTTGACTACAAGTTACTTAAGGAATATGAGTGCCAAGTTTAGTTCGCATGTAAGACCACATTTACGCGTTGTTTTGTGGTCACTAAGGTGAGTGGACTATGTAGGTATTTGAGGATATTCCTTAGAGGAAAAGATTAGTCAAATTACTTCCTGATCGTTAAACTGATGATTGCTGTAGAGTTGTGCCACGGATTGGCACCCAATTTAAGGACTCTGTATAGAACCGATGAGGTGTCGGCTAAGTATTTTGCCATGTGGTGCTTCAATGCTTTTGGGATAGCCTCATTAATGAATTCCTAGAATTGAAAGGGTATGTGAACCCCATTGGAGGATCGTATCTTGGATTGAAAAGACGGTTAGCTGTGTGCTCAACTATGATGGGGATGTAAGTTGATTGAGAGAAGTGTTATGTTGGGCATGTAGATTCCTTAATAGCATGAATGTGATTCCTTAGAGTTAGGAGCGATGACTCATGTAAGAATGATTGATTAATATCTCAAATATGTGAGGCTTTCTTGGGCCTAGCTGAGCCCAAAAGGGTAATTTGTGTGTACTTCTTGAAGATTGCAGCACTGTGAGGCATTTGACTTGGAGACAATTAGTATTCGTCGGAATGTGTCATGCAAGGATAGCCTTTGAGGAATTAAGGATTAGTTGTCGACCTTGTTGTTTGGATTGATCCCTGATGGGTCTAGTAAGTTACGAAGAATGCGATTCTTTTGAGAAAATTCTAGGATTGTGTATATCCCTTGTCTCGTATAGGTGGTTGCCCTCGTTTAAGAGGATGAAAAGCCTATAATCAGAATTACTTTACCTATAGTTTGGGGTTAGCTACTGAGGTTTGTGCCTGAGGATTTATAGGTGCTGCTTATAGGGATAACGGTTGTATTATGATTCTAATAGAACAAAGAGGTTGTCTTGTAGGAAGAGATGGCCATAAGATAGTGCAAGTGAGTGAAATTTGCTTAAAGACTGTAATGATGAGTTTCAGTGTCCTTCAAGAAAGGTGAATATTATTGTTAATAATTGGATGTTGAGAACTATCAGATTTGGTATATCTCGATGCATCATGGGAGATGTTGTAGGATGAATCTCGAGTAACTCCTAATATCTAACCGAAGGGGGTGCTCTGCCTTTGGTTTTAGGAAGGAGAATTACCTCCTAAGTAGTGAGGCCAAGAAACTATGAGATGAGAAGCCCTCACCGTTTCAGTTTTAAGGATATTAGGGTAGCAAGACTTATAATATTGTTGGGTAATTGTGAAATCGACAGTCTAGGATAACCCATTTATCGTGATTCGGATGTATGCGGGGATAGGATCGGTTGGCTCGCCAGTATACCGATGGCATGATGAGTTAGATAAGTATTCGAGTTTGAAGTTTTGGGTGGTTGCTTCGATTGCGTTGCCTAGGTTGATAGTAGTCTAAAGATTATAGGCTTTACCTGAATCGTATGGATGTCCTTAGGATCTTCCCTAGGTTTATAAATGTAAGGTAACCTAGGAGTCTGATTTGAATTAATAGACATGGGTTGCAAGAGGATTCTCAATATCCTGATAGACAGTTAATTAGAGTAGCGCAGCGGGGTCGTGTAGGCCCATGGTCTATAGATTTCAGGATAGAATTAATGTTTCGTGTGAATGAACATTCTCGAGGTTTGGGATGAATCGAAGTAAAAGTCAATTAGCCATTTGAAGATTTATGATAGGCTTGTTTGGAATTTTGATTTGTCATTGAAGTTGATGGACTTTCATAGAGTCTCCCATGTATAGATGATTGAGGAAGTAAGCATAAAATCAAGTTTAGCTATTGTGGGAGATTAGAGGTTGTCTTATAATAAGGTTTTAATCTCGATTTTAGATAAAAAGTATTAGACACAGAGGATCAGGATGATTCAAATTATTAAGATTCGCTAGAAAATAATCATCTCTCTAATAAAGTGGTTTTGGAGTTCGAAGGCGAATTCTGGAAGGACTATTCCCGTGTTGTTAAATTTTGAGATTCGTTAAATTTCAAAGACGAAATTTTTATAAGTGGGGGAGAATGTAATATATCAAATATTTTTATTCAATTTAGCTGGATTTATTTATTTATTTTTGAGGTAATTTGGGTGTAATAAAAATTAATTAAATATTATAAAAATTTTAAAGAATATTTAAAATTATTGGGCTAGTGCTTAGGGTGCGCCTGTTCGGTCGCCCGAGTATCGATTCGAGTTTTGAGATTTAAAAAAAAAGAAATAAGTATATATAATAATAATAACAACAACAATAACAACAATAAATAACAATAGAAAAGGCACGGGAGGGATTCAAGAATGGGAAAAAAAGAAAGAAACAGAGCGTGGGAGAAGGGTTCGGGTAGAGAGAGAGGGAGGTAGAAGAGAGAGAAACGGCTAAACGGAGGCTCTCGAGTCCGATTTCGAACTTGAGCTAGGTAGAGAAATTGTAGATCAAGTCGGAGCAAGTCCTCTCATATCCTTTTTATTATCTCTTTTGAATTTTTATTCATTTTCTCTGATATTTTCGTTCTGATACCCACCCAAATTATAAAAAATGTGAAACCCATGACCCTATTATAATTTATTTATTATTTGGTACCCGTTTTCCTTGCCGATTCACCCAGTTTGGCTTCGCCAAACTCTAACCCGTGCCCGGATGATTTTGGCTCCGATTTTTGGAGATTTTACATAAATTGGAACAAGATTATCATTACCCATATCTTAGGTATGTTAATTTATCGTTTGGGTATCCAATTTGGTAGTTTTAGGTATATTTTTGCTCCGGTGAAACCCTAGACCCGTGCCTAGCTTGGGTACCCCCTTCCCTTCGATTATATGTTAAATTGACCCCAAACTATGAATCACCATATTCCAATTATATATATATATTGGCTGAGCATCTGATCTCACAAATATCGACCCATTCGCGACGTTGGATGCTCTAAAGCAATATTGTTACTGTTCACCTGAGGCCACATAAGAATTTTGCATGCTTCCATCATAATTAATTGTTATGTGAGCTATGTCTAATTGTTTAGGTCTAATTATAAGCCCCGAAAATATGTGTTTGTACTCCGTTTGTAAAAAAATGTGTTCTAGAGGATCCCCAAAGTGATATTGCATAATGCGGTAAGAAATTCTAATCTTTTCCATGAATTATGACATCCATGCATCCGATTGACTTGTGAAAAGACTTGTGTCCGAAGAAAAGATAACAATCGTATATGTAATCGGAGGGACGTCCACAATGTGATATGTGATCAAATTGTTCTCCTGGATGAAGATATTATGAATTAAATTGTGGTGGACTTTTCCTCAAATGAATAAGAACCCATGAAGCTAGGACCATGAAATTGTGATATGGAGATAATATCCCTTGGCTTGCTAATAGCATTACATTATAGACTTGAGGATTACACCGGCCACGAATTGTAGCAAGTAAAGATCTTGGCAAGTCCCCCGGGTGAAAGAATGAAGACTGCCTCTGGACCACGGGAGGTTAGGGGGCGTACCCCGGGTGATAGGTGTGTCGCTCGCCACATGGTGTTTAACCTTTTCTAGGCAAAAGTTCGTTATTAGACGTTGAGTACGTCGTTTGGCCTATGATCATGTGGGGCATCATGATCCTTCCTCGTCCTCCTGCACCTTTAGCTATTAAGGTTTATTGGTTCTGATTTGTAAATATTAGTAATTATATATAATTTATATCCCAAAAAGAATAAGAATAAAACGTGGAAAGTTAATTGTGTCCCAAAAGCATAATTGATCATGTTTTACATTTACACATCCTCATATTTCTCGTATATTTTCCCCTCGTGCTACATATTACTTATATTACTTACCGTCTTGATTATATTACACTTACTAAGTTGTTAGCTCTCATTTGTTGTCTCTCCTTATCTCCAAATTAGCACAGGCCTAATATTCCAGATGGGATGAAGTAGAGACTAGAAGTGGACTAGGCTCTGGACTCGGAAGACCATGTTGGAAGATTTATATTTTATAATTCTTATAGATTATAGTTAATTGTATAAATTCGTATTTTCGTTGGGTTGGTTAATGTATATTGTACAAAATGATTGATGATTAGATAGTTTAGTTTTCCGCTGTCATTTATTTATGCTTTTTCAAGATTATTGTGATTTGTAACAGGTATGTAGTAGTATCTCTCTTGGGCCGATATTGTGTTTAGATAACACCGCGTTGGAGCCATGAATTGTATGTGGCATTTGGATCATGTGTAATTTTGTGTTATTGTATGTTGTCGGATGTTCGAATCGTTGGTTGTATTATGTATTGTATAAGGATTTGTACAGATTTTTGTATTGACGGATACCCATATTACAGAGGATATTTTGTCAAATTTTTGGTAGAAAAATATATTCCATCACATTTATTAATGGATTGGAACTTTTGTGTTATTTGGGACGAAACATTCCCTTCAATTGGTATCAGAGACTCACCTCGATCTGTGATCTTAAATCTAACTGTATATGAGCGGATCTCCATCCGTGTTTCCCTTCTTTGTTGGGAGTAACTATGCGTATTGAAAAGTTCGGATGAGAGCTTTTGTCAAATCGATGGATGAACGCGTGTGGGTTAGCATCCAAATTGGGTGGACTCCACCTCGAAGCACCACGAGCGAGGAACCAAAAGTCTTATCCTTGTGAAATAAAGAAGAACTTGATTTATGCAATTGGAATAGTAAGGAGCTACATGCGATTTTGATGGCTGTATCCCCCGAAGAGTTTAAATGAATATCCATATGTGAAACTGCTAAAGATGCATGGGATATTCTTGAGACTACCCATGAAGGAACCAAACTAGTTAAAAATTTTAAATTACAAATGCTCATCACTAGATTTAAGGAAATTAGGATATAAGATGATGAGACATTTGACGAATTCTATGCTAAGTTGAATGATATTATAAATTCAACATTTAACTTAGGAGAAAGAATTTCTAAAAATAAAATTGTCCGAAAAGTCCTTAGATTATTTTCTGAATGCTTTAGACCCAAAATTACAACGATCGAAGAGAGTAAAGATCTCGATACAATAAAAATTGAAGAGCTAGTTGGCTCTCTTTAAACTTATGAGCTCGCACTTCCCCAATCAAGGAAGAATAAATTATTGCATTAAAATCTATTAGGGAAGAAAGAAACCGTGACTCGGATAAAGAGTCGTGTAATAATGGAAAAGTGAGAAAAATCAGCCAAGTAATTTCATAACTTTTCTTTTTCCTATTAATGTTGATTATTTATTTGTATGTCGAGATTGTAAAAGAATTAGTTATATATATGTGAAATTTGAGAATTTTGGAAAAAATAGTATTTCAATTCCAAGATGAAAGAATAGAAAAATGTATGGGTTTTACGGTCCTTATTTTCAGAGGGATAATAATAATAATAATAATAATAATAATAATAATAATAATAATAATAATAATAATAATAATAATAATAGTTGGGATGTTCCTACTCTATTGTGATAATTGGTGGATAGGCACAGGGCAGAGATTAATGCTCTGTTCGGGTCATACAATTCATTGATGAAAACGAAGTGGAAGAAGGTATATGTTTACAAAAGTTTATATAAATATGTATAGGTATGTATACTTGTACGCATATTATTGCATAAACCTGGCGTGATTGACAATATAGATGTGTTTGTATATATTTTGGGTACATTATTTGTATGTACGGATGGAAAAAGCTAAGTATGGTAGAAGGTATGTTACATGAATATATCTAGATATACGTGTATGTATGTATGTAATTATTTGTGTACATATATTTGTATGTTAGCAGATATTGACGGCAGTAAATGAGTGTGTATACTGGCAGTGTGTGTGTTGTATATCGACAATGTTGAGTAAATATGTGGGTATAGTTTAGAAACCAGTTGTTTACGAATTGGTGTGTAAATGTATATGTATAATGAATATAAATTTATAAGGTTGGCAGTCTGTATATAGTTGAATCGGATTGGTAATAATATGTTTTGTTTGAATGTATAAATTGAGATTTAAATTATGGCCTTAGTATATGGTAATTATGTAGAAGACTTGGGTGTTCTTGCTATTTTTCTCTATATTCATGAATCTTTTGCGTATATTGTCAACCATATAAAAATGGTTTTGTTCCTGCTATCTCGATACTCTATGGCTAAATTGAGGTAAGCATATAAAAATATTAAGCGATCTAATCGAATGAAAGGTTACGACACGTTAGTGTAGACTACACTTTTTTGATGCCAATTTCATATCCGATAGTTGAGGTTAATTTATTTTGGGGTGAGATTTTTATAAACTTGTGACCATCGTAGAAATAATATCTGAGATGTTATTGGTAAGGGTATCATAGATTATATGAATATACTATGGGAATAGCTTCTAAGACGACTATAGGAATCATGGGAATATCATAAATACTAAGTGACCTCGTCCTATTTACCCCATTATTAAGAGTGTTAATACACAGCCTTTGATAACAACAACAAAATAAGGTCCATAGGGTGTTTGATATCTCTTGTGATTATTGCCTCATGTTGAGTTGGATTTCTTGAAAATCCAATGGATGACCTTAGTATTAGAGATATTTTGAGACCTCGGTGCTTTGATTGGGTTCATGGGATCCTATGGATGTCCTTTGAGACATCATAGTTTAATTGATATAGTATTTAGTAATTTATTATTCCTTTATACTACTGTTGAATTATTTGATTGATTGTATCATTTATTGATTATCCAATAATGATAAATTGTTTCCATATATTGTGTATTATTGGAACTTATTATTTGATAATGAGTTTTGTTGATTGTTTGATATTTTCACTATTTTTAATATTAGTTAGAATTATTTGTTAGATATTTAACTCACTTTTATTATTTCTTTCTTTCAGAATAGTAGAATTAGATGAGGATGACTCTAAAACTTGATAGAGTTGGAGCGATAAAGATTATCAAACCTAACTGGAGAAATTATTTATTTTATATTCTAAAGATACATTATGATATTTTATTTCATTTTGTTAGGATTTTGGGACTATATTTTTTATAATTTTTTTTAATATATAAAGATATTTAGATTATAATAGTTATATTTTTATTATTTATAGACATGTTATGATATTAATTTAAAACTTATGATTTTTTTTCTTTTGCACGAACATATTTGGGCAACGATTGTGGACAGGGTTCAAGTCATCACAAAAACCCAGGACTACTAATTTTATTTAACCATCCTGGCTTATTATGCAATGGTCTAATCAAAATAATAAAATACCATTAATTTTATCATTAAACCAACTTAAAATTAAAAAAATAAATACATGTATGTATATACACATAACATACTCAAATCTGAAATTACCGTAGCAGGGGCTGTATATCAATTTGCCACGATTTTGGAGGCTCTTCTTTTTTTGTTGCTTTGTAATTAAAAGGCCCTGTAGCTTCTTCATGTTTCCTTCGCCATTTGAACGCCCCATACATTCCTCCACTTCATCGTTTTACTGTGAAATTTGCTCACTTAATGCAGTAAAGCAATTGATAACCCAAATTTATAGAGTAATTAAAATTAGCATCATCCAAACCATTTGGGTTATCTGCATCAAACTAATAGCACCAAAACAAAGCATTGGTGCTCTGTTTTTCCCTTCCCAATGGGTTCCCAAAATAAAGTAATGAAAATCTTAACTTTCATATTCTAACATATAAAACAAGAATTTTGTAGCCCAAATCCACTAATTTTCATACCCGAATTAATCCTGAATCCCTTGAAAATTAGATTTCTTTACCCTAGAGTCGAATGCTCTGTTTTTCCCCAAATTGTCATTTCATAAATATATAGCCCAATTCTCACAAATCAAGGCACGAAAGCATATAGATTGGCATCAATAAGAAGAAATATAGGCATTTGTATGAGAATGGAAAGATTTACTTGTGTCAATTTCTTATTTTCCCTACGATGGTGGCAATGGTAGTGAGAATTTCTTCCACTCCATGCACAGTCATCTACTTCCTCTCTACTGTCTATGTAAAATATGAGTATCTAAAATATAGTAAATTCTATTAATTAAATTAATATAATTAAGTTTAGGGTAAGTTGAATTGAAAAAATTAAAAAATTAACCTTAATATAGCAAACTGTAGAGTTGAGCCTGCTGCAGGCTCGAGCCCAGAAGGAGGCGTCAATTCCAGTAGAATTGGGCTCGCTATTGGCTTGATCCTAGAAAGCGGCACCAATTCTAGTAGGATCCAGGCTCACTGTTAGCTCGAGTCCGGATGGTGGCACCAAATCCAGTGGCAAAGGCGCCCGTTGCACGCTTGCTATGTGCTCGAGCGTGCCGTACTCACCTGCTTGACACTTGAGCGCTAGTTCGATAAATTCAATACCGACTTACTATTTTACGTTTTAAATAGGGAAAGGGGAGAGAAATGGGGCACAACTTGAGCAGAGCACGAAGGGGAGAAGAGAGGAAAAGAGAAAGGGAAGGGCTTCTCCTCCAATTTTGACCCAATCAAAGTAAGAAAATCGATAAATTAGGTTGAGACAAGTATACCCTAAACTCCATTCTTCCTTGTTGATGCCTTTTGATGTCTCTATTTGGGTATTATTGCTTTAATACCCTCCCCCTCTAAGATTTACTATGTATGATGCATGTATTTTAAATCTCTCATGATTTTATGGATAGATTTCATGTTTAAATATAAGTATTATGATTTATAGTTTTGATTTCGTGATTTGGCTTGCATTTTGTGTCCAATTTGTGTCCGAAATATTTTTTCCAAACCCTAACTCGAAAATGGATATATGAAATTATTATAAAAATTGAGTTATGAGGTAAAAATATTATTTGATAAATTATTTAAGCTTATTAGACATGTTTACCTAAAATTTGCTATAAAGTTATACTATCAAAAAGGATATTGAGAACTCCAAGATTATTTGAAGGCTTAGATACATGAATTTTGAAGTAACCCTTAAAGTATGATAATTTAGGGTTAAGAAGTAAAAACAGTAATAACCTAAGATAAGTTAAAATTGGTAAGAAACTGGATCAAGGTTTATTATTTAGCGGGTAGTATTCATTGGTATGTCTTAGGATGTTACAGTGGTAATCGTGGGTAACTCCGTCCATAAAGTAATATGAGGTCTACTTTTTCTCAGGGCATTATTATGAAGGATAAGAATTTATGATCATTGTAAGGTACTGCTTTTCAAAATATAATAAAGATGAGTAACTAAATTAAAATAAATGAACCAAGGTCAAAGAATATGGGAGGAATCAGATTAAAAAACCAAAAGATTAGGAATTGGCAAAATCAAGAAATGAAGTTGTAAACCATGAAATGTTAATCTATAAATAAGATTTTGAGTTTTAAATTATAATAATCATGACTTATCAAGCTAATATAATTAAAATTAGGGTCCAAGGATATGAAATATTTGATTACAAGAGTTAAAATGGTCCTGGACGGCGCGAAAATAAAGTTTGAATGCTGCAAACTCAACGCGGGCCTAACCTATGCTCGAGCCATGCCTGACCAGTGCCCGAGGTGACACTCGGGTATGAGCAATAGAATGCGGTGCTGGAGGAGTTCCTGAGGCTCGCCCACGGTGTGAAAAGCATAACTGCTCGCCTGCTGAGTGCCCAATGGGCACTGGAGCACGACCCTTTAGATATCTTGGCACCCGATGAGCGCTCTAGGACAGCTCGAGCACCAATACGCGTATGCAAACGCATCAGGCTTTGTTTCCGTGAGGATTTTGGGAGAAAAAGAGAGAGAGAGAGAGAAGGAGAATGCGAAGGAAGAGAGAATGAGGAAAATCAAGGCTCTCGAGTTCGATTCCGACTTCGAGTTAGTTGGGGTGCCTGGCGAGCGTCCCTCGCCGATTTGCCCTATGTTCCTGAAATCTAATTTTTTTCACATGAATTAAGTTTAATTTTAATTATATTAACTTAATTATCTCATAATTATATTGTTAAGGAAATCGGAACCTCACAACTCTCCCCACTTAGAAAATTTCGTCCTTGAAATTAATAAATCCTAATATTTAAACGAGAAGCCGTATCTCAAAATAAATGGGGATACTTATCCCGAATCTCATCCTCCCGAATCTCATGTCGCCTTCTTGTGGGAGTGATTCTTCCACAAAATTTTTCACTAGAGGGATGGTCTTCTAGCACAGGATTTGATCCTTTTGATCTAAAATCTGAACCGGCTTTTCTGAATACGATAAATCCTCTTCGATAACCAAGGGGCTGTAATCGATGACGTGCAACGGATTGTGATGTACTTCCTCAACATCGAGACATGGAAGACGTTATGCACCTCGGCCAAACTCAGCGGCAACGCCAAACGATATGCTACTTCTCCAACTCTCTCTAGGATCTCAAAGAGTCCAATAAACTGCGACTTCAGTTTCCCCTTGACATCGAATTTGAAGACTCCCTTCCATGTCGACACCTTGAGAAAAACAAAATCTCTAACATCAAATCTGATCTCGGATCTCTTCCGATCGGTATAACTCTTCTGCCGATTCTGTGCCATCTTCAATTTCTGAAAAATCACCGTGATCTTTTCTGACATTTTTCGAATCACATATGGGCCCGATAAACGCCTATCTCTTGTCTTCTCCCAATGAATGGGAGATCGACACTTTCTGCCGTATAAAACCTCAAAAGGAGCCATGCCAATACTCGTTTGGAAACTATTATTGTATGCAAACTCTGCCAAAACCAAGTGATCATCCCAATAATCTCTCATCTCCATCACCGAGGCTCTAAGCATATTCTCCGATATCTAAATTATCCACTTAGACTACCCATCGGTTTGAGGGTGATATGTTGTGCTAAATTTTAAGTTTGTCCCTAACTCCCGGTTCAAACTCTCCCAGAACTTAGAGATGAAACGTGGATCACAATAAGGCACAACAGACGCTAGCACACACCGTGTAATCTAACAATTTCATTGATGTACAATTGCGCCAGACGATCACAAGAGTATGTCGTCTGAATGGCTAAGAAATGAGCTGATTTTATTAGCCGATCCATAATGACCCAAATTACATCGTAATTCCTCAGGGTTCTAGGCAAGCTTGAAACAAAATCCATATAAATATTTTTCCATTTTCAGTTCGGAATGAGCAAGGGTTGCAACAATCCCATAGGCTTCCTCCTTTTAGCCTTTAGCTGCTGACAAATCAGACATCAGCCAACAAAGGTAACAATCTTCCTTCTCATATTTCTTTACTAGAATATTTTTTTCGGGTTCTAGTACATCTTATTCTTCCCAGGGTGGATTGTGTACTTAGTTCTGTGAGCCTCCTTCATGATTTTTTCGTTCAGATCCTTATTATCAAGCATGAACAAACGATCCCGAAAGTATAAGACACCATTAGCATGGATACAAAAATCTTTCTGGGAGTCTTGGTCAAGGTCTCCAACAATACCCATTAAAAATGGATCACTCGCCTACCCTTTCTTAATCCTTCGAAGGATATCAGGTTGTACCTGTAAGAAAGACAATATTATTCTGTTGCCTTTGACATAACGCTGGATTTTACAGAACTTCAAGCAATCCATCATCCCATCTGCTTGATCTGTAGTCTCGTGGCAAAACTAGTCTGATGACTCAAAGCATATGCGACCACATTTGCCATCCTCGGTTGATAGTAGATCTCATAATTATAATATTTAAGGAACTTGATTCACTTTCGTTGCCTCATATTTAGCTCTTTTTATGAGAATAGGTACTTGAGGCTCTTGTGATCAGAATACACAAGAAACTTCTCACCATACAACTAGTGCCTCCAAATCTTCAACGCGAACACCACGATGACTAACTTAAAATTATGGGTTGGAAAGTTCTTCTCATGGATCTTTCATTGCCACGATCCATAAATTACCACCTTCCCATTTTGCATCAAGACGCATCCAAGGCCAAACTTAGAGACATTATAATATATCTCGAAACCACCCTAACCATCAGGGATAGTCAAGATAGGTGCCGAAGTCAAACGATCCTTCAACTCTTGGAAGCTTCAGTCACGCTCTTCGGTCCAATCAAAACTTTCTTCCTTCTTCATCAAATGGGTAAGTGGAAAAGAATCCGAGAGAAGTTCTTCACGAAACGGTGATAGTAACCAGCCATACCCAAAAAGTTACGGACTTCCGTCATGGTCATCGATCAACTCCAATGAATCACAGCTTCAACCTTCTTTGGGTCTACTGAGACGCTTCCATCAGAAATGATGAGGCCTAAGAACATGACCTCATCGAGCCAAAACTTGTACTCCTTCAACTTTGCATATAACTTATGCTCTTGAAGGGTCTAAAGCATGATCCCTAGATGCTCCTCGTACTCAACACAACTCCTTGAATAAATCAGGATGTCATCGATAAAAACTATAAAAAATTTATCCAAGTAAGGCTGAAAGACCCGATTCATCAAATCTATAAATACAACTGGTGTATTCGTCAATCCGAACGACATCACAAGTAACTTATAATAGCCATACCTCATCCGAAAAGCCGTCTTCGCCACATCCTCATGCTTGATCCTAAGCTGATGATACCGAGACTAAAGATCGATCTTAGAGAATACGCGGATCCCTTGCAGCTGATCAAAGAGATCATTGATCCTCGGCAACAGATACTTATTCTTGACTGTGATCTTATTTAGCTTACGATAGTCTACACACAACCTTAAAGTCTCATCCTTCTTTTTCATGAACAGGACCGAAGTACCCCATGATGAAACACTGGGTCTAATAAAATCCATATCTAGAAGGTCCTGCAATTGCTGCTTCAATTCTTTTAACTCCGTAGGAGCCATACGGTAAGGGATCCTCAAAATAAGTGCAAATCCAAGTACGAGATCAATTCCTAACTTGATCTCTCGGTGTGGCGGCAAAGTAGACAACTTATCTGGGAACACATGTTCAAACTTGTGTACTATCGGAATTTCCTTAGCCAATAGCTCACGACTCTTTGCCACACTGGCATATGCCAAATAAGATTCGCATCCACTTTTCAATAGATGATGAGCTTATGGAGCCGAAATAAAGTTGGATGGCTCAACCCGTTGAATTCTTGAATGTGAAAGGGCTCACATTCTAGAATTACAAAGTCAACCTTCATATGAAAACGATCAATAGTTGCATGATTTCTTAACAATCAATTCATACCGAGAATAACATCAAATCATATATCTCTAGAAGAATCAAATCAACAGTTAAAGACAGCCTGTTCACATCAACCGAACACTCAGGGTAAGAAATATTAGTAACAATAGAAGATCCCATAGGTATCGACACAACTAACGATTAATCAAGAGTCACAGGAGAGAGTACAATATGACAAGAAAATCGAGGAAAAATGAAAGAATGGGTGGATCTAGAATCAAAAAGTACCGAAATAGAAGCACAACAGATAGAAAGAATACCTTCCACCACATCATCAGAAGCCTTGGCTTCGCTTGCAGATACTGCAAAAGCTTTTCCTTGTACAACGGGCTTAGAGGAGAGGGCCTTCACCGAATGAGGACACTCCTTGATTTTGTACTCCAATTGCCCACAATTAAAGTATACACCCAACTTCTTATAACAAGACTTAATCCTGTGCATCTTCCTACAGTGTTGACATGAATTGATTGAAACTTGTGCAGACGATGTGGTCTGGCTGCTCTTCTTCTCAACATTTGGCTGCCTCATCCTCTTGGATGGTCTCTCAAAACTCGCACCCGAGTTAGCATCAGCACCACTCTTACTTAGCATCCGCTTATTAAAGAACTCTTCCTTAGCAAGCTCCCTCTCGTGGATCAACGCATGGTCCAACACTTCCGCATAAGTCATCAACTTTAAGGTCATCAATTGCTTGTGGATATCATCCCGCAAACCTTGAAGGAACTTTCTTGTCTTTCTTCATCTTCAACTATATACGAAGCATACCAAGCTAACTCTGTAAATGTCACGTCATACTCAGCCACCGTCCTACTTCCTTGCCTCAATCGGATAAACTCTTCCTCCTTTTACACTTCGAGGGCAGACGAAAAGTACTTCTTCATAAATACTCCCTCAAATATAGGCTAAGTAATCTCATACTCAGGCACACCCATAGCTCTTTTCAATATCTCCTACCAATGATGATCTTCACCTTCCAGTCGATATGAAGCAAACAACACTCGATCCTCCTCAGGCAACAGATCATGGTGAATACTTTTTTCAGCCGTTGAAACCACATGTCCATTTTAACTGGGTCTAGCTTCCCTAAGAACTCACGAACTCTCTTCTGAACGAATCAATCATATGCTAACGGTCTTGGATTAGCAGGAACTGGGAGAAGGAGTAGGAATTGGCACTATAGCAAGATTCCTTTGCCCCAAAGTCTCAATGACATCAGTCATTCTACCCAATAAATTCAAGCACTCTGCTTCTCTATCGTGTGGCTGACTGCCTCGATGCGTTGTCCTTCTTCTTTGCAGCATACTCAGTAATAGGAGTCTATTCTGAAACAAGATTAATATGAGTCAGATTATGGGTCAGATGCTAGCTAAGAAATTACAATTCTATACGATTTAAACACAACTAATGGTCTAAGGAGGATAACTAGGACAACTGAAGCTACTGAAATCAAGCTTAACCATCCTATACCTACCTTTACCTTTACTTATTCCATTTAGTTTATACTATCCTAAGCTTCCGTATAAGATTCAAATCAAACTTAAGGCATCTCGTCTCTGATATTAACTGTGATGAACCACATTTACTTCATTGGAATCCGATAGGCTTTTGACTGTAAAATGGCCATCAAACTAGCACAACATATACAAAATACCTGTACAGCACAATATGCAATCACAATAGATCTCAACAACAACGCACACAGGATCCAAACAGCTACACCCAACACGTGGCACTGATGTTATAACTCCAGTTATGACATCGGCTGAGATAAGATGCCACTAGATATAAACAATAAAACTATAAAGACCTGTAAAAGTATATACATCCATTAATCACAGTGGAGACTATACTACGAGTATATCATCATCATCATAAACATATATCAATATACAAAACCATTAATAATGATACGAAACGCTCTCCTAGATACAAAATCACAAAACTAAGTCCACAAGGCTTTTCCTTCAAGATCTGCAGCCTATCTAACTCCTAAGATCTACTCAACCTCATCAGGCATGAGGGCGTGCTCATTTAAAGGAAAGAAAGTAGTAATGGTGAATCAAATACTTAGCAAGTATAATATAATCAAGGCAATAAATATTATATGTAAAATATAATAGAGGAAGGATATAAAAGCGAAATGAAGATGTATAAACATGAAACATGAATAAATATATTTTCAAAAATTGTTTATCTTTTCCATTTTACTTATTCTTACTTTAAGTTCTAAAACATATAGAAAGTCCATTTAACTTTGCGGATCATGGCTAGTAGACCTTACCAATTAACGGTGCAGCCAAACAAGAAAAGGAATGTGCATGCTTTCACACATTCTAAAGCACGGTCTACGCAGTTCAACACCCCGTAGTGAGTGGTATATCTTTAACCCAATATACGGGGTCATATCACATATGCTACCATATCTTTCGTGGCCTAGAGGCAATCATCGTACTTTCATAGTAATATCCTAAGGCATGTCAGGGAACACTACTCTTTAAAATAAAATTCTTGGTCCAATTCACACTTTATTATTCTTAGGAAAGTTCCATATTTGTTCATAAAATATTGTTCTCGTTCCAAAAGAATGGTTCATCAAATATAATATATTATGAAATTTTCTTCTTATACTTCTCACAATTTATATAATTCTTAGGAGCTTGTATTTACACATGACTTAGACTACATGTATAATCGATATAAATTATGGAAAAAAATCAAAATTCTTACCGTCGAGAGTCAAAACACAACTTTAGAGCTTCCGGATAATAATTTTTCTTCACAAATGCATATAACATAATTTTTAGAGTATATACAAGATAACATAATTAATATACATGCGTATAAATATCCTGAGTTATGTTTGATAATATTTTCGATTTACTTAAAATTAACATATGTGAATAAATACTAAAAAATGAAGATACCCATGTCTATAAAGTTAGGGTTTCGAATATTTAAAGTCAAATCATGTAAAAACTATAAGGAAATTGAGTAATTTTGAAGAGGGGCGCGAGTTAGGGATTTCATGTGTGAAAACCGCACAAATCTCACAAATCGGACATGGAATCAAAGTATTTATATCTATGATCATGGGTAATATAAAATATAAATTTAATCGGGTATCAGAATGAGGAACCTGAAAAAAATAAAATGAACGTGTAAAAAAAATAAAAGTAAAGGGTATAAGTGCACTTACTTCGACCTGATCTATCTCTTCTCTAACTAGCTTAAACTCGGAATCAGACTCGAAAACCTCAAATTCTTCCTTCTCTCTCTATTCCTTTGAGCTCTCTCTCTTCTAACGCGAGAAGCCGAAAAGTGACTGTTCAAAACCTCGTTGAGTATTTATATCGCGGGTCGACATGCAGTCAGTGTGCCTTGCATGGATTCTAGCTCCTGCTCAGGCTCTTGAGCGCCCGGTAAGTGCTGTTATTCTGCTTCGGGTGCTCGTGGCACCGCCCAAGGAGCTCTGCAAGAGCGCCTCGCCGATTTTTTTATGTTCCCGAAATCTAATTTTTTCATATGAATTAAACCTAATCTTAATTATATTAACTTAATTATCTCCTAATTATGATGTTATGGAAATCGGAACCTCACATTGGTTGGCGACGAAGAAGATGGTTTTAGGTTTGGAGAATGATGAAACTCCATGGAATATGTCCTGGAGGGTGTTCATTGATAGGTACATTTTATTAAGTTTGTGAGAGTATAATGAGGATAAATTCATTCATTTGTGACAAAAAATAAGATAGTGGCTGAATATGATACCAACATTTTTGGGTTTGTTTGTTTTGCCCCGCATGTGGTGATGGATGAGACAAGGAGAGTAAGAATATTCCTTTAAGGATTGGAGGATACAATTTGAAGGGAATTGGTGACTTTGAGACTGTGGTGCTATAGAAAAGTACTTAATTGAGCCTTACTTTTTAAGTAGGAGCTAGAGAGGGCTGTATTCTTTGAAAAAAAAATCATGAAAGCCAGGAAAGGTAGAGTTTGAAATTAGGAAGATCTCATAAGATATCTAAGTCGCATGATAAAGGGATGGGGAAGGGATGTGAGATTCATGGAACAGTGGCTAAGTAACTATAATCAAAACTCGTGTGCGATCAATGCAGGAAACTCCATGGAGGTTAGCCATGTTATAAGCAAACCGGGGCATGTTTTAGTTGTGATCATTCTGACCATATGATCAACAAGATTCTACACCATTTGAGGCAAAAAACTAGAAAGCTAAATGATTCGAGAAGAGGTTGAAACTCAAATCTATCACAAAACATGTTTGACATTAAAACATCACCTCGCATGCCAATCAGATGTTAACTATTAGGTTTATGGAACAACATTATTTTTTCATGAGATTCACGATCTAAGGCCCATAAACCACCTAAAATACATCTACTAAGATATACCCTCAAGAAATTGCAACTCGGCTCTTAAATTAATGGTTTACCTATGCCCATTCTTGGTGTTCAAACTTGGCCTCACATGCCGGTTGCACGCTATGTCAAATATTTCATAAATTTACAAATTTATAAAAAAAAATGAGTAAGAAAACATTAATTTTAGAAGGTCTCCATCGTAGAGTTCTCATTATTTAAGTCCATATTAATCATATGAATTGAAACACATGAATTAACCAAGAAACTTGTGAGAAGCAAGTGAATATGGCTATCGACACTGTAACATTCGAGAGTTGGCCAAATCACATGCAGTGTTCAAATTTTGGCTTGAACAACAGTGGAATGCAGTCATAAAATCAAGGCATAACAAATCAAACGAGCATAAAATTTATCATATAACCTCTAAAACTTATTTATTATTACTTTTATTTGCCAGAACTGATTAACAAGGGTGAAAAATTAAGTTTTTAATTAACAAAATAAATTATGAATTTCCAAAGAAAGGGGTAATTTCAATTGCCTCGGGATGTATGAAAGCTGCAACTTTTCCATAGGCAGCCACCAACCGCACCTCCATGTATAGATTCACATGCACTAGCATGGCACCAAGGGAATGAGAGGTATGAAGGTGTGGTAGGGTTTTCTCTCTTCTTTATTTTCTCTCTTTCACTGTCTCTCTTCTTTCTCTTTTGCCCACCTCTCTCTCCATCTTGCTTTCTCTCTTGTTAGCTACTTGGGTTGTGGGAGAAGTGAAGGGAGGAGGTGACTAGGGTTGAGTTTTGAAAGGGATGGGAAGAGATTTATGATTTTTTGTTCTTTTGTTGTACTTTCTTATTTTAATTAAATAAATAAGCTTAAACGAGCGAGTGTAGGTGCGGCTGCATGACTAAGGGGAAGAGAGGATGTGGATCTCTAGGTTGAATTACAATTTAGAGGGGTAGTTTACAGTTTTTAAGGGAAATTAGGGTTTAGGTAGAGTTTTACAAGTTTTAGTGTCTAAATAATTTTAGTTTTTAATTATAATTATACATATATACCTAATCTAACATTTGAATAAATCTAGTAAATTAACTAAAATTTTTAAAAATATTTCTATTGTTTACTAAATGAATCACTAAAACACCCTTATGAAACTTTTGTGATTCTAACTTGCCTAAATTTATGATAAGGTTAGTCCTTTCTTACTTAAAAATATTTAACCTCATAAGTTCAATCTTTCTCATAATTTCCATAATTGAACGCTTCACTCAATTAAGAGTCCAACTAACCCAAGTGCAAAATACTGGGGTGTTATAAGGATCTTTTATTAGTGAGAGAATTTGAGGATGTGTTTTCAGATATATTTTTTGGATTGCGATTGAATAAGGAGATCGAGTTTGAGATTAAATTGATGTTGACATTTGCATCAGTTTTTAAGGCTTCATATAGGATGACTCCTTCGACATTAAAGGAGCTAAAGAAGTAACTATAGTAATTGTTGGAGAAGGGTTTCATTGATTGAGCGTATTACCATAAGTTGCATTGATTTTATTTGTTAACAAGAAGATGAATCTAGGAGATTGTACATAAATTATAAGGAACCGAATAAGATAACAATTAAGAATAAGTATCATTTGTCAAGAATTAATGATCTTTTTGACCATTTTTAAGGAGTTTAGATTTTTTTAAAGATTGATATTCAATTAGGTTATCATCAATTAAAAATTAAGAAAGAAGATATGACAAAGACTGTTTTTTTATCAAGTTATGGTCATTATGAATTCTTCTTGTATTATTTGGATTAACAAATGCCCCGATAGCATTTATGAATTTGAAGAACTTGGTGTTTCTACCTTATATAGACCAATTTGTGTCCATGCTTTGCCTACAGTTATGGAGAGGCAATTGTATGTCATGTTAAAGAACTGTGAAATATTGCTTGAGGAAGTGGCTTGCTTTCCTAGGCCATGTGATATTAAAGAAAGAAATGTAAGTGGATTTGAAGAAAATTGAAGCAGTGACAAGTTAGATCCAACAGGGAAATGTAATATAAGTTTAAAGTTTTCTTGATATGGCTAAATATTGTTGGAGGCTTATTGAGAATTTCTTAAGAATAGTAGTGCCATTAACCCACTTAATGCAAAGAAGGTGGTGTTTCAGTGGGATAAATATTGTGACAAAAGCTTCTAAGAATTGAAAAGCCTTTGATGACTGCTCCAATTTTATTGATTTTGTAAGGGATCGAAGGATATGTAGTTTATTGTGTTGCTTTTAAAAGAGGCTTCGGTTGCATATTGATGCAACATTATAGGTGATTTTCTATGAATTAAGGCAACTCAAGGTATATGGATAGAATTATTCTACCAAGAATTTGGAATTACAACAATCATTTTGGCCTTGATGGTTTGGAGGCATTATTTATATGGAGAGTAATTTACAGTGTACTATTATCACAAAAGCTTGAATTATTTATCTTCTCAAAAAGAATATAATATGAGGTAGAGATGATGGATAGACCTACTAAAGGATTATACCTATGAGATCTAATATCAATTGAGAAAGCAAATGTGGTAGCAAATACTTTGAGCGATAAGTCAGAAAGTTTGAAGTCTCATTTGATGATCAAGAAAATGTAGATAATTGACATGGAGTGCAATATTAAATTACATTCTCAAGGTATGCACATAATTTGTAATATTTTTATATTCAACTAGAAATCCTTGAGAGAATTAATAGAAGGAAGAGGCTTTATCCATTTTTGGTTGATATAATTGAGGAATTGAATACAGAATCAAGAATTGAGTTTAATATTTAGGCCAATGGAGTTTAAGGTTCAATGATTATATTTGTGTGCCTAATGATGTGGAGTTAAAGAAAAAATTCTTAACAAAGTCCTTCGATCTAAGTATATGATTTATTTGGGAATCAACAGGATATATCAGGATTTCTAAAAAATTTTCTAGTGGAAGAATATAAAAAGAAAAATTATGGTATTTGTTGGACAGTACATCATATGTTAATAAGTAAAGTTGAGATACAAGAAGTTGCTAGGTCTTTTACAACCTATACTAGTTTTTAGCTGAAAATGACTGCACATAACAATAAATTTTGTTATGGGTATGTCTATAACATTGAGGAAGAATATAGTTGTGTGGAAGATTGTAAATTGTTTGACAAAATCAATATACTTTGTAGTTGTTAAGATGGCATTTTAAAGGGATTCTTTAGTAATGTTATACATCAATGAAGTGGTTAGATTATATGATATTTCAACTTGAATCGTTTTTTTATCAAGACTTAAGATTCGTGTCTAAGTTTTGTGAAAGTTTACACCATGAATTGGGCATAAAATTGAAGTTTAATATGGTATACCATCCTCAAATGGACGAACAATCATAGTGCACAATTTAGATTTTAGAAGACATATTTTTGGTATCAGTCATAGAGATGAAAGAAAGTTGGGATGATTATTTATCACTGGACAACTATGCCTATAATAATAGCTACTATGAAAGCATAGGTATGGCACTTGTTGAAACACTTCATGAAAAAAAGTTTTGTTCCCCAATCAACTGGGAGAGATCGAAGATTGAAGACTTACGAGGTCAGATGCAATTCAAGAAATATTAGAGAAGATTTAGATGATTAGAAATCGATTCCAAATTGCTTAAAATTGACAAAAGAGTTATACAAATGGTCAAAAATTTGAGTTGAGCTTTGAGGTCTGTGATCATGTATTTTCAAAGGTATCATTATCACAAGGAGTCTCTAGGTTTGGACAAAAAGAAAAATTGAAGCCAATATTTATAAGACCAATTCAGAAGGATTAGTGAAATGGCTCACATTCTAGCCTTATCAACTAGTTTGGGGGAGTTTCATAATATTTTCCACATATCAATGCTTCACAAGTATGTTTACAAGCCAACACATTTTATCGAGCATGAATCATTGAAGATCAATGAAAGTTTAACTTACATTGAGGAATTGATTCAAATTTTAGTTTGGCGGGATCAAGTGTTTAGGATTATAGTCATTCTCTTGGTCAAAGTGTTATGAATGGATAATTTTTATGAGGTAGCCATGTGGGAATGGGCAGATGAGATATAGGAGAAGCACCCCTACTTGTGTCTTTATTAAGGTACACAAATTTCAAGTATAAAATTTTATAAGAAGAGAAGAATTGTTACATCCAATAACTAATTTATGTTTTATTACTCCAGGAATTACTATATTAAATAAAATTTTGAGAATAATTATATTTTTAGAAAATAAAAATGAAGTATTTGAGGAATGAGCGGCGCTCGTGCATGGCTTAGTAGAAATATGTAGTGTTTGTGCATGATAGAGCCACGCTCATGTGTGGGTCAATAGAATGGTTAGTGCTTATGTGTAAGGAGAGAGGCGCTTGTGTGTGCATGTAATATTGATTAGCATCTAATGTGCTCTAAATTGGCACTCATGTGCTAGTCTGTCTATAAAAGTGATATATTTGAGATTTTGGAATTTTTCTATCAAGTTTTGAGAAAGGAGAGAAAAAGAGAGATTTTAGACGTCTAAACCAATTTCTTCATTTGTTATTAATTTTTTAAAATATTTTTCATATTTTATGTCTTAAATTCACAAGCATGTACTATATTTGTTCCTTTCCTATATTTGCTCGTATGCATGTTAAGTTTGCTTATAAATCTTAAGGTTTTGAATGTTGATGCAAACTTTTATGAAATTTGTGAAGAAGTTATGAGATTTTTACATAAATAGCTTTTTATGTCTTCTTTGTACAAAAATTTGATGAAAGCTCGACCTTATATTTTGGCAAGATTGTTTGTCATACGCTTTCTAAAAATTATTTAATTGTTTTTAGTTATTTATTTTATTTAAATAAGAATCATTGTAGAAAATTAATAAAATTTATTTTAAAAAATTTTAGTATATTATTTGCTATTAAAGATTGCACATAACATTTACTAGTTTAGAAAGTGGTGTTTGACCTTCTTTATAGGAAATAATATACAGTTGGCCCACCTACGGGTTATGAATAGTGGTGTAAGACTTGAGCTATAGGGGATCGGTCATAGCCTAATATATGATATTCAACCTTTGTTAGTAAAATAATCACTATTCCTTGGTTCTCATACTTCCTTTTGTTTTTCACACGTTTATATTGACTTATCACATTTTTTATTTTTTTGTAGTTGATTGTTAGTGGTTTCCTTCATGATTTTTATGATATCTACATATATACATTATATATGCTTTACTAAGAGTTAAACTCACTCGTACTTTATTTTTATAACTTGTAAGATTAGCGAGCTTAGATTCTTTTGTAGGATAGTTGGACAGATAGTTTACTCTAAAAATATAATTTTAGATGCTTATTATTTATCCATTTATGGTTGTTTCTTTTTTGAGTTTGTGGCTTAACAATTTAGGTTTGGAATAATTGTATTTGATGGCCAGTATGCCCGTGACACTAATTTTATACTTTGGCATTGGTTATGGATAATTTTTTCTTTTTTGATTTGGATATTCATTAAGCAGAAGATGGACTGTATGGAGCAACTTTCAAATTGTGGTTTTGGGCTTTTTTTTTTTTATTATGAGTTTGTCTAATAGTATTTATTGTATGGTTACGTCTCAGCATTAGTTTAAGTTTAATTTATGTATTTATTTATGCTCAAATGGGACCGGTGTTATGACATACGTCGTCTTAGAGCAAGTTGTCGAAATAATGCATTATATCATTTGAGCCAGTAGTTTGAAATCTTGGGAATGTTTTGAGGGCTTATATTTGGTTCACCAACAAGCATTTGCACGAATTCTTAGACAATTTGTATCCAACCAATGTTGAGATATCGATCTGCCAAATTGAGAAGGTTTCGAAGTAATTGATCATCTAGAGGTGGACAAGGTGAAGTTCTCTTTGTATAAAATTAATGGTGAAGCCATCAAATGGTGGGTGATGAAGGAGAGGATTTTAGGTTTACAGAATGAGGAAATTTCAAGGAACATATTTTTGAAGGTGTTTCTTGACAAATACTTTTCTATAAGTTTGCGAGAGTAAAAGAAGGATAAATTTATTCATTTACAACAAGAAAATAGGTTAGTGGTTGAATATAATGCCAAATTTACTGCATTGACTCGTTTTGCCTCGCACGTGGTGATAAAATAGATGATGAGAACAAGAAATGTTTCTTCAAAGTTTGGAGGATACAATTCAAAGGCAATATGCGACTATAAACCTATGAATAAGTTCTTGATCAGGCCTTGCTATTTGAGCAAGAACTAGAGAAGACTATGTTCTTTGAGAAAAATAATGCCAATCAATGATGGCAAAATTTAGAATTAGGAGGGGCCCACAAAATATCTATTTCGCTGGAGAAGTGAGCTGAGATTTAAGGGGCATGGGGCAAGCAACAACAATTGAAGTCTTTATGCAATCATTATAAGAAATTCCATGGAGGCTAGCCATTTCATGGGGATTGTTCTAATTAGGCCAACCAGGCCATATGATGGAGTGTCCTCACCCTTTGAGACAAACAACTAGAAAGATGGATCTTTGAGGGAAACTTTTACATTGACATCTAAGGATTTGATGTGTATCATTCAATGTTAAAATGTAAACTCTCATTTTTTTAGGATTTTAACACATATATTGTTAGACTCATGATTTATGCATTTATTTATATTTTATAAATTTGTATATCATTTGTTTTTATAACCTAGGATTACAGATTATTCAATAGTGGTGTTTATGATTATCAATATGTCTTTGATAACCGGTATTATCTACCCTAGATATACAGTTTGGGTGCATGAGTTTAATTGATGGTAAATTTAATTTTATTGGATCTATACAATTTTGATATAATTATAGGCATATAATGGTTGGCATGTTAAGATGTTAGTGTGAATTGTTTTTGTAAGAGGGTTCATTTGGTTATACTAAGGTGTGAACCATTTAATTTCTAAGGGAATAAGAGTGAAAAGTCAACCTATGTGATTTTAGCTTTACAAGCATGTTATTTAATAAAAGAGAGGTGTTAAACATATGTTATTTATGTTACTATCATTGGAAGTCATAGTGTGTTGGGTGAGGATATTCTAATATTAAGGGGATTTGTGGATATGTTTTTGGATATATTTTTAGATTATTGTCAAATAGGGAATATGGAGATTACGTTTGAGATTGAATTGATGTTAGAATTTATGCTAATTTTTAAGACTATATATGATGGCTTCTTTAGAATTAAAAGAGTTGTAGAAGCAATAAAACTTTGGAAAAGGATTTTCATTGATTTGTGTCACTGTAAGGTGAATTGGTATTATGTACGAATAACAGAGATGGGTAAATGAGTTTGTGAATAAACAATTGGTGGAGAACTCCCTGGAAGGCACTTGTTCTGTCTTCCCCCCGACCCTAAATTGCTCCTCCCTTCCCTTCACCACTGCCAGTGGCCGTCATTGCCGCGGGCCCATTCTCATTTTCCTTGGAATTGCCTTCCGCCATGGGAGATGCTTTCCTTTTGGTGATTCATGAGAAGCATAGTGCTTCTCTCGAGATCCTTCCTAGCCCCACTGAGAACCACTCTCAGCTTGCTCGCTGCCTTGTGTCTTGATTTCATGACTATATCAAGGATCCTAAAGGGTGCATTTTGGTAAAACCTCTGCCCCTGTTCATCTCCCTAATTTCTCTACTGGTTGCGTTTTGGTGGAATCAAAGGAGGAAACATTGTATTCAAGTAAAAATCCTACCCTTGTCCAAATCTCCAGCCCCCTTATTGTTGGTCTAGAGATTTGTGAGGACGGCCTCCCATGGTCGGTGATTTGTGAGGGATAGCCCCTACTATCGGCCTTCTCTAACACGCCTCTCCCTACCAATGTCTCCCCATCAATGGGGGCAGAAGATGTGGCCCGGAGCTATTATGGGATGAACATATAGCCTAGAGATGCGGGTTGGGGTCCTGGGCTGAAGATACGGCCCAAAAATGCAGGGTAGTGATGCAAGCGAAGATGCGACCCGAAAATGAAAGCCATAGCTTCAAGTCGAGGAAGTGGCCTAGAGATGTCGTTCAGAGCTGTAGGCTGAAGACGTGGCCTTGAGATGCAGGCTGAAAAAGCCTACGTTGCCCGTGTTAAAGCCCACTCTTCAAATGCTTCCTTAAAATCCCCATCGGCCACCTCAGAGGAGATTTTCCGTTACTTGTCTTTAAAGCCCACTATTTCGAAGGCCACCATGCAACAGGAGTTCTCCCATTCCAGGACATCATGGTCTACAGTCATCCAAACCGTAGAGGAGTACTATTGCTCTTAGTTATCCTTTTGCCCTTCATGCATCAAGGAGGATAAAATCCCAATTCGTCCCCCACTAGAGCTGGCTCTCCACAGTGCCGAGCTTTGGAAATAGATCCTGGTAAGATACTTCAAGGAGAAAAAGCCTCCTTTCCTTGCGGTTAAGACGATAGCTCATAAGCACTGAAAGAGTTTCGGCATTTCCTGTGTATTAGTTAATTCCAATGGCTTCTTTTTCTTTACCTTCTCAAATGACAATGGTATGAGATATGTGTTCGGGTAGGTCACTCTTGTGACGGATCAGATTTTTTTTTTTTTTTTGATTCTGTCATTCATAATACAATTAAAAATCCAAACTAAACCAATTGGGTGCAACACAGGATCACAGATGCCATCTAGGACACATATACTTTTAACCATAATAAGTATAGCGGAAGTTACTCTAATACTTGCGGAAGTATTCATATTCATTCCAAAATATTCATTTCCGAGTACATAGCCAAAAATATTTAACCATAGAAATCCATCAAGTCATTACAATAATATTTCTCCAAAATAAACTTCCGAGGTCTTTAATAATCCTTCAGACAAGCTCTAATCACTTCAACTCGTCAGGCACAAGTTCTAAAACTTCATCTGTAGGGGAAAAATATAAAATAGTGAGCCAAGGTCCAACAAGATACATGCACATGAGTGGTAAAATGATGATGCAGAACGGTCGTATAACTTTGCATAAACAGAATAGTTAATCCGAATGCAGTCCAAGAAATAAAAAAAATATACCTTGACAGTACTATACTAGTAAACGGTAAACAATAACATAACATATCGGTAATCGGTACGATAAACGAAGAACAGTACATATCATATCGGTAACAGTATTTCATATTCGATAATCGGTACTTCATATTCGGTAATCGGTAAGGTAACACAACATATCTGTAAAACGATGGATGTGACTTCATATCATATCTCAGTGCAGACCAAGATACCCTACTAGCTAAGGGGGAATAATCGAGGATAGATTGTGTTCACTCCACACAATCTAAGGCCGGTAACTGTCATATGGGTATCCCATCTGGCGGGATCGATACGGTATGCCACCTGAAGGTAGGCCGGTAACGGTAATTTTTCCTGTCCGTAACGCCCCAAGGGCAGGGCGGACCACAAATAACTCCATGGACAGAGTTATCCTCGATTACCACCGAAAAGTCCTAAGGCATGTCGGAGAACCTATCCGTACTGTAGTGAGTCCAGGGTCCAAAATAACAGAAGTAGAAATACTTCCTTCTTAAAAGCCATTTTCAGTAAAGCCGGAGTTCATTTTCTTTTTAAGGGAGCCGGTTTCATTTTTAGTTCAAGCCAGAGCTCATTTTCAGTTCGGAGTCGGAATTCATTTTCAATTCAAGCCGGAGTGCATTTTCATTTCGAAGTCGGAATTCAAGCCGGAGTTCATTTTCAATACAAGTCGGAGTTCTCTTTTAACAAAAGCCGAAGTGCACTTTCTTAAAAGGACGGAGTTGCTTTTCATAAAAAGGGCGGAGTGCTTTTCACTCCTGGACGGAGTGCTTTTCACAATCGGAACGGAGTGCTTTTCACTACTTGACGGACTGCTTTTCACAATCGGGACGGAGTGCTTTTTACTCAAAGGACGGAGTGCTTTTCCTTTAAAACCGGGTGCAAATTCCTTCTTAAAAACCGGAGTGAAATTCCTTTAAAACCGGAATGTCATTCCTTCTTAAAAACGGGGTGCATTTCCTTCTTAAAACCGAAAGTGCGTTTTCCTTTAAAACCGGAGTTCTTTCTCGACAAAAGCCTAAGTTCTTTTTCTTCAAAATGTCGGACTTTAGAAAGCTTGGACGGAGTACTTTTAAAAAGTACTAGCCTCTTTTTGGACGGAGTACTTTCAAAAGGACGGAGCTCTTTTTGGACGGAGCACTTTCAAAAGGACGGAGCTCTTTTCTCGTTAGGGGAGCCGATTTTATTTTCAGCCGAAGTTCTTTTTCAAAATGCAGGGGTGCTTAAAAGCCGGAGTGTTCAAAAGGCGGAGTGCGTAAACTCAAAAGTCGGAGTTCTTTCTTTCATAAAGGGTGGAGTTTATTTAAAAGACGGAGTTCATTAAAGCCGGAGTTCATTTCTATTAAAGGACGGAGTTCATTAAAGTTGGAGTTCTTTTTTTTCTTATACAAGCCGGAGTTCTTTTCATCAAAATCTGGAGTTGTTTTTTTCAACAAAAAGGCCGGAGTTCATTTTTAAAGCCAGAGTTTTTTCTCACTAAAGGATGGAGTTCTTTTTGACAAAGGCGGAGTTCAACCAGCCGGAGTTCACTTTCTTTTAAAGCCGAAGTTTATTTTCCTTTAAGCCGGAGTACTTTTAAAAGCCGAAGCTCATAAATCCGGAGTATTTTCTACTGAAGGTCGGAATTCTTTATCAACCAAAGCCGGAGTTCATACAGAAGGCCGTGTTCAATTTCAAGCAAATGCCGTTTTCATGCCAAATGCCGCTTTCATTTTACATGCCAAATGCCGATTTCATTTTACATGCCAAATGTCGATTTCGTTTTACATGCCAAATGCCGATTTTGTTTTACATGCCAAATGCCGGTTTCTTTTACATGTCAAATGCCGGTTTCGTTTTACATGTCAAATGTCGATTTCGTTTTGCATGTCAAATGCCGGTTGTAACCTTTGGTCTGGATTTCATGTAAGTTCAGAAAGTAGGAAAATAGGCGTTATGAACTTCAGAACAGATTCAAACGAAAACTAAAAACGTGTTAACGTCCAAATACTTGCAGCAAAACAGAGTGCAGTATAAATGAACTAAAATCGAAGTTAAAAACTTGATGTTCGAAGTACACTTTTTGTGGTGACTCAAATTTCTTCCCTCCTTTGTGCCCGGTCGGTTTTACCGTCTTGGAGCTCTCTCCTTCACTCCCTTCTCTCTACTTGTATTTTGCCCCAACTTCAACCTCGTTGCCGGTATTTATAGAGGAGGGGTTCGGTGGAGTAAGTGGGGCAGGTAACTTACTTCAGTACTTTTTCTCAGAGGGTAGGTAGGGTAACTAGATTAGTTTGCCTACTTCATTTGGTCGCCGCCTAGTTGAATTCTGACTAAACCCTAAAGTTTTATTTTTGTCTTTAGTTGTATTAATTTATTCTAGTCAACATCTCCAATTCCGGTCAACTTCTTCTTATTATTCACTCTGTCCATTACCTTCTCATCAACTTCGGATTTTATTCTCCTTGCACCCATAATTCTACTTCAGCTTTACCAACACACAAGGCCGGACTTGATTTCAGCTTAAGTGAAAGGCCGGACTGCTTTTACACTAAGGGAGGATGGACTTCTTTTACGCTAAGAGAAGACGGACTTCTTTTTCTCACACAAAGGCCACTCGGTCGTCAGGCCACTTCGACCTCTTGCACTTCCAAAACTGGCCAGTCATTTCATATGGCCGGACTTGATTTAACAAGGGTGGAGTCGGACTTATTTTGTACTAACGAAAGGCCGAACTTGATTGAGGCTTAAGACGGCCTGTTTAGATTTCGTATTTCGGTCAACACTTTGAGCCATTAGATTTTAGGATCTCACAAGTTCCTTGTAGGTGATTCAACAAACTAGTTTGTCATCGGGGTGCATTAGCCGATCAACGAATGTTGACCGGCTAGAAGGCAAAAACGGTTAATAGAGATTGACCAGCGGACGACCAGCTGAATCCGGTCAACAGGATGTTGACCGTCTGAGGGTTACAGGAGTACTATTGGATAACGGACGGGTAGCAAAGACGGTTAACAAGAAGGTTGATCGGATGGCTGTGGAGGACGGTCAACGGGAGATTGACCGGATCCGATCAATGGGAGGTTGATCGGATGGCTGTGAATCTGGTCAACGAAGGTTGACCAGTTAAGGCTGGAAAGGAAATCAGGAGAGGATTTCCTAATAGTGTTTTCAGAGTAGAAAATACTCGAGCGCCTTTGGGTTGCCGGTTAACATGTTGACCGGATGGGAAGGAAGAATTTACCAGTTGGTATTATTGGTATGGAATCAAACAAAAAACGTCGGAAGACTCTTGTGATAGCCAATGGGCACAGACGGCCAAGAGGACTTGATTGCAGCAACGACTGAGGACGTCATGGATAGCTGGCAACAAGTTGCTGAACAGCAGTGTAGGTAGCAGATCTGCTGTGCATGCGCTGTCTGTGCAGGCGGCAGGTTGTAGAGTTGGTGGATAAAGTTGTTGGTAGGTTGCAGAGCAGGTGGCAGGCTTTTGACCACACTCAACCGGCCTATTGGTTGAGGGTCTCCAGGCAGATCATCATATATACGCATGCTGGGCATGCAGGTATGAGAGTGAGAGCATCTGAGCACGGTAGAGTGTAAGGAGGGAAGATCCAAGGGTAAAAGAAAAGAGAGGAGTGCACCACCGGTGAGGGAGAGTGATTCTTGGGTGTGTAGTGGATACTCCATCTTGGAGGTTTGTAACCTATTTCACATAGTGGATTTGCTGTAGACTCTGCTCCCATGGTTTTTCCCTTAATTCATAAGAGTTTCCACGTAAAACGAGCGTATGATTCTCTTTCCTTTTTCCCTTCACTGTGTATTATTTTGTCCGACCAACCTTTTGCCCCTATAATATGTTCTTAAATCAGGCTCTGAATTATTTATAGGTAAACCTATCTTCCTTTAAAAATGGAAGCCTGGTTTGAATATTTACAAAGAAGAAGATACAAATATCCCAATTTGGGTCAACTTCTTTTGAGTCCCTGTAGAATTCTTATTTGTGCATGGATTGAGTTATATTGCTAATGTTGTGGGCAAGCCCATCTATGTTAATATACAAACTGAGAAGCTGGTGAAGGTGGGTTTTGCCCGGATATGCGTGGAGGTCGTGGTAGATGCCAAATTGCCATAGTCTATCTCCTTGATTATTGGTATCAATCCCTTAACGATAGATCAAGAAATAGTTGATATCCAATTAGAATATTAATGGAAACCTGCTATCTGTTCCATCTAAAACTGATTTGGCCACAAATTTAAAGCATGCTCCTCAACACTTAAATTGATTTACAAACCTACTAGTAGACTCCTTGAAGATCATTGGAGGCGAATGGAGACTCAACTGCCTACGAATCTTTTGGACTCCATCCCCTCCGTTTCTATGGAGAGGTTATTGGATTCCAAGATTGCTACCTCCCCTTCAAATCCCTTGAGGTGCTAAGCCTTGCTGATGCGATTGAGGCACTGCCCTAAGTCTCGAAACTGGTTGTGTGTGGCGCTATTGCCTATGTTAAGATTGTTGTCCAAGTTAGAACTATTTGTAATAATGATCTCTCTTCCCATAGAATTGCTTATCCACCGAAGGGAAAGTAGTTGCTAAAACCAAATTTGAGGGTCCTAAAAGATCCTTCCCGTTGCTCCAGATTATCAAATGATTTGCTTTGGTTATTGGAAAACTTGGAGCTTTAACATGCCAAAATGCCTGTGTGGTCAAGGACTTTATAAAGTCCAATAATCTTAATATCTGTGGTTTAGTGAAAATGAATGTCAAATATTCTAATGCAGATTCTATTTAGTCTTTTAGTATTCATAGTTGGTCCTAAACTATGAACTAAAATTGAGTTCAAGGTGGTTACATTTGGATAGGATGGGATTTCTCTTCCATTTTGCCCTTAGACCTTGAAATTAAGGAACAAATCATTTATGGCATTTTTACAGATATGGTGCAAGATGCTAAATTTTGTTGCTTCCCAGTGTATGGCCTCCACTCTATTGAAGAAAGAAGAGCCCTTTGGAACTCAATAAAGGAATTAGCCAGCAATGATGAGGACACTCCGTTGGCCCTCCTTGGTGATTTCAATGTGGTATTCCATAATTAGGAGATCCTTGGGGGCAACTCCTTGAAGGAGGGATCTGGAGACCAAGCCCATTGTCTCACCTCCTCTAGTCTACAAGATCATAGCTACGATGGCTTTACTTTTACAGGTTGTAATCATCATGATGGGCCAAACCACATCCACAAGAAATCAGATAGAATTTTGGTAAATGCCACCAAGATTTCCATTTGTGAGCCTTCTCAAGTGCCTTTTAGGCAAGTTAATATCCCATACTACTCCCTCTATTTTTTTCTCTAGAGTAATTTGAATTACTCTGTGAAGGATTCCTTTAAATTCAATAATTTTATTACAAACCATCCTAGGTTTCTAGACATTATGAAATCCTCTTGGATTGATGAGGTCAGGTTTCCCCATGTACTAGGTTGTCTCCAAGCTAAATCGAGTCAAAATGGCTATTAAGGAATTATATAAAGAAGTTGGTGATCTTGGGATAGCCGTTAACTTTGCCTCAAGAGCTCTAGGGTTGCCTTTTGCCCGACCTCCATCTCATTGAAATTTCAAACTTGAGTTGCTACGTGGAACGCTTTGCACATAGAGGAGGACTTCCTCATTTAAAAATCCAAAATGAAATGGCTACAGGATGGTGATTATTATGCAAAGCACTTCTTTAATGCCATTAAGGAGAAATAGAATCACTGAAGGATCATCTCACTTGTTAAAGAATGATGGCTCTCTCATGTCTTTTGACTCTAAAACTCTTGTGATCATTATTGACTTCTTCTTGAAGCTTTTTGGAAGGCTTCCAATAAGTAGTCCATCTAATACTGAGGCCATATGTCCCTTCATCCTCAAGATTGTCCCCTTGGACAATCTCCATAGCCTTGCTTCTATCCCCTCCCTGGACAACATCTAATCGGTTATGTTTAGTTTCAAGAACTCCAAAGCTTCAAGTCTAGATGGATTTTTTTGGCTACTTTCTTTAAAACATCTTGGGATACTGTAGGCCACCTCATCTCTCATGCGATTATGGACATTTTTTGGATTGGAAATCTTCTCAAACAAATTAATTATGCCACAATCTATCTCAATTCAAAGGTTGATTCCCATTCCAAGGTTATTGATTTTAGGTTTATTGCTTGCTGTAATGCAATCTATAAAGTCATTATTGAAATCATCACCAATCATCTCAAATTGGCTCTTCTAGTACTTGTCAACCTTTGTTAAATGGTTTTTTTGGAAGGTAATCACATTAGCTATAACATCCTACTTGTGTAAGAGGTACTCCATAAATAATATTTAAACAAAGGTCTAAACCGATGTTCCTTAAAGGTTGATATCTTAAAATCCTTTAATTCAAGAAATGGGACTTTCTTATTGATTTGTTAAAGTTGATGGGCTTCTTGGCCATTTTTGTCGGGTGGATCAAAGAATGCATCACCTTTCCTACTCTCTCTATCTCCATCAATGAAGAACCTTCAAATTCCTTCAAAGGTGGTAAAGAACTTTGCAAAGGAGACCCTATGTCTTCCTACCTTTTTGTCCTTTTCATGGAGGCCATTCATGACATTATCAAGGTCAAAACCTTTGGTAATCTAAATTTCTTATAACATTGGAAATTTAAAGATATCAAGGCCATAATGATTGCTTTGGCTGATGACCTTTTTCCTCTTTTGTGAGACTATTTGAGAGATGGTGGAAACCCTTCATCAATGCCTCTAGATCTTTTCCAATCTCTCTAGTTTAACACCTAACCCAAATAAGAGTGAATGCATTGTATGCAGCTCTGATAATCAATTCCCTAATATTATTAAGGGTATCACTGGTTTCTAAGTCAATCATCTTCCAATCCTCTAACTAGGTGTCTCTCTCATCTCATCCTGGCTTTACTGTATTTGACTGTTAGGGCCTAATTGATAGAATCGGACTATAGCCTAAAAGAATCGATGGCACTCCTTTGGTATTCACCTCCAATTTATCTCCTTGATTCCTACTAATATCCAGAGGTATTGGGCTTCTGTTTTCATTTTGGCCAAATTTGTCCTAAAATAATTGACTGTATTCTCAGAAGATTTATATGGCACAGGTCTAGCTCAATGAGGATCTCTGCTAAGGTCATGTGGAATGATGTTTATAAGCCTAAAAAAGATGGTTGTGTTGGCTTTAGGAACTCAATTTCATGGACTAAAGCCCTCCTTACCTAGCACTTATAGTGTCTGTAAGTGAGGGGTGGCCAATTAATTTGGAAAAATTGGATTAGACGCTATCGTGTTAATGATAGATCCATCTAAACTATTAGAATTTGCCAATTTGCCCCTTGGATTGTCTGAAAAAATTGTGAAGCAATGGGATCTCTGTTAGACCCTTTGTGAGCTATATTGTGGAAAATGGAAAGCATACCTTTCTATGGTTTACTTTTTGCACCCATTAGGTGCTCTTACTATTGATTTCTAATCATATCACCCTTGATATGGGTATACAGGATAGTGTGAAGGATGACACTTTTAATTTAAGTGACCATTAAGAATGACCTTATCTATTCCTTTTTTCTGTCAGATCCTTTACTAGAATAAGGCTTTCCTGTAACATCTGTCCTCCTTTGCGGACTTGGTTTATTGGAATCCTAAATCTAGTGGCCTATTTTCTATTTACTCAGCTTGAATTTTTTAGCCAGTAGATTTGAAAGTCCATTAAGCCTTCTTGGTTTGGGATCTTAGCCATCACCCCTCTCATGCCTTTATTCTTTGATGTAAAGAATCAATATAACATCTCTTCTTTCAACATGGGGTTACAAAGAAGATTTAGAAAAATATCTAAACTAGTTTCAAATGTGCCTAGCCATCCACCGAGTAGAGCAAAGTGATTAGATGGGTAGCTATTAGATGATCTACTCACTTTTGCTATAATCTTTGCTTTAGGTTGGCCCTGACAGCCATAATTTATTTTATTTAGAGAGATTACAATGCCTATATTTTTTAGACATTTATTCTTTTTTAATGAGAATAAGATAATAAGGTCCATTACGAACTTTCTATCTAATGAGAATGTTCTCTATAAAGCTGCACATTTGAATCTATGATGTGGTAGTATTTCAAAGTGGTGATGTCAATTCCTATCTATTTAGTTTGGCACTTCTTCCATGAGGTACCTTCTAGCATTTTTTTGCTCCCTTATTTTGACATAATTTTGATTTCAACTATTGAGCCTTCACGGGTTGTGAATTTGGTAGTCTTGACTTGAATGTTTTGGAGTCTTATATATAATATTTTTGCTAAAATATGTAGAAGTAATTACTTATCAAGAAAAAGAATAGATTATTGAGAACTGAATAAGAAAACAATGAAGAATAAGTATCAATAACTGAAAATTGATGACCTTTTTAACTAGTTGTGCAATGGAATGCCTTCCAAATCCGCCATTAACTTAATTCTAAGAATAGGTAAGCTACTAAACATGATCTAATAAATGTATATCAACATACACAGGATCTACAACATATGCCACTGTCTCGTGGCTCCAACAACAACTCAAAAACATTTTACCTTGTTGGACTTAAATCAGAAAGATGCCTGCAAATGCCTTCAAACCTACGGAAGCATTTCATATTCCAATGTATATTAGGTTTTAACCAAAACATGCGTTGACTTTTTTAATTACAAAATAATATATACATCCAATCTTTCAACTATAAAGGATAACTATTGAACCCAAAAATACAAAAGATAATGTCTAAATAAATCATAAGATATCCACAGGACCTAAACCTAAGCACTGATCTTTCATTCCTACTTGTCGGGTATAAACTTGTGTGGATTACCTAATGGGTTAGTAAAAACAATAAGAAAATGAGTCAAATGCTCAGTAAGGTACATATATATCAAAGAACATGCATACTTTATATTTAAAACACAACAGTACATATAAGACGGAATAGGGATAAATAGATAGTTATAAAATATAATAAAAAATACTTTCATGATACATTTTAAATTCTTTGTCTTATTCTTTTATTATCTTCCTCGTCAAATCGTATTGAAAATTTATTTTTCTTTGGGGATCAGGATTAGTAGACTTTACTAGTTAAACGAGCGGTCGATCGAAACCTGAATTGTATTTGCTTCTATACAATCAAAAGTATTCTCCTCCTATTCAAGACTAAGAGGTGGGTCATCTACATATAACTCTATAGACGGGGCCTTAGTCACAAAGCGGTCCTTATCAGATGACGATTTTCTACTATAATAAATTAAGGCATACCGAAATATACTATTTATCGAACATTTTTTGGTCCAATTTTTTAGTCTCTTAACTTTTTAAGAAATTATGTACTTAATTTTATACATTTTTGGTTCTCACTATTTCAGAGAACAGTTCATAGGTCATTAATATAATTACAGAATATCCCTTTATAATTATTTTTCATAGTGTTTACACATTTTTATCGTGGTAATTTCTTAGTCAGGAAAATTCATCAATAATGTAGATAAAATAAAATATCCTAATAGTAAAAAAAGTATGCTATATAAAATTAAATATCTAGTATATTTTGAAGATGTATAAATTACATGAAATAATTTAAAAATCATAAACTTAAAGCACAACTAAGTGAAAACATTATTTCAGGCCTCTAAACATGGAAATAAATTTTTCATAACATGCATATTTGAGATATAAGCAAATAAACGGTAGTTTTCAACAAATCTTGCTATAAAAATATGGTAATGTAACAAATGTACACATTTTTTATATTCTTAATTCAAAATCCTAACTAGGAAGAATATTAGAATAATAATACTTAAAATAAATGAGAATAAACAACAATAACAAAAACATGAAGCTTAGAGTATACTTACTTTAACCTAATCTACTAGTTTTTTTACTTGGATAGTCTGGATGTAAGCTTTTGGAGTCTCTCCTTTACTTTCTCTCTCTTCTCTTCTCTTCCCCTTTACCTCTCTCTCTCTCATCTTGCAAATGTCACGCAGAAATGGTAGAAAAAGAAGCAGCTGGGGGTTTTAACCACTCCGACATTTGAGCGTCGTTTGGGCACAAACATATTAAAAATCACACTCGAGCGCACCTCGAGCGCTCATCGAGCTCGATAGTTCTGGAAAGTCCACTCGAGTGCACATTGGGTGCTCATCAGGTGGGTGGTTTTGGAAATCACACTTCCGGTGCAGATCAGGTGCTGATCAGGAGCGGGGGTTCTGGAAATTGCGCCTACGTTGCACCTCAGGGGCTCCACTGGCCTGCATTAGGTCGAGTTGTCTGAAAAAAATTTTGAATCTTCCCACCCAATTCTCACATTCTTAATCTTTAATATCAATCATATAGGCCTAGTAAATCACTATGTTACGGAATTCGAAACTCGAACCTTACAAGTTGTAATAAGTTTAGATTCTCTTGAAGATTGATCTTTAATCATGTTATTATTAGTTAATGATTAGGAAAGAAGAAATGGCGAAGATGGACTTTCGATTAAGGTAAGGTCATCATGAATTTCATGTAATACATTTGAATTAATGAATGCATCTACAGCTTTTATTGATTTGATGAATTGAGTGTTTTAACTTTATTGACCACCCCATGTATCAGTCCTATTAGTTGAAACTATACTAAAGATGGTCATTTGAGTCTCGATATCAATTTGAGATTCGAAAACATACTCCATCTAGTGTTGCATTCTAATCATGCTTGCCTAAAACTTAAATTGAGAAGTGGTCATCAACTCTATCAAGAGATATATATAGTGCAGTTGGTCTATAATAGCATTGGATGACTATGTACCAAAAGAACCTCTTGATGACTCACCTGCAAAGGGAGTGCAATAGGAAAGGAGATAGAGATGGAAGGGAGAAGGCACCGAATCAAGTAGTCATAAGGCAACTAGGTCATCAACGGACATCCTTAAATATATATATGAACTAGTGATTGAAATGTCTTGGCACCACCTCAAATGATAACATATAAAAATAATGCTATAGGTAAAGGAAAAGTTATGAGATGAGACACCGAAAGGATGTCAATACTCAAAATGCAGTACATGATGGAGAAATTTGTTGATAAAGTGCTTGTCCAAACCCTATGACCATCATACCTAGTGGGACACTAAATAGATAGGAGAAGACAGCACCAAGAGATGACATCGTCTCTTCTACATAAGGGAATTTGATGATAAAACAGGGGAAAAAATCAAGTGTCTTGAATAACATTATGTTTTATTCGGATGGTCTAACTGTAGATATATTCAGATAAACTAGATCATTTAAGACAAATGTGGTGAATATTTAAGTAGAATTCTTATATACAGTAATTGATGGATGCGACAAATTGATAATAAGGGTGACCCATTGCCTAGAGATTAACATATCTAATATATAGGCTGGGAAGATGTGAGAGACACCTCGTGCTCCATTAAGAGGTGTCTAGTATTAAAGCTAGAATCGTGTGCTTTTGCTACTCCAGAACATCAACTCAATGGAGCTTGATTCACCTCAGGCATTTAGGTGTATTCTTATTTTCAATAGATTTGGACATCATCTGTAACAAAATATCAAGAACCACCCTAAGAAAAACCAACACAAAATTTTGTCAAAAAATACTCTATTTTCAAAAAAAAAAAAAAAAAAACATAGGACATCATTGGTGTTTGAATATTATTTGAATGTCATTTAAACACTAAAAGCCCTATGTTGAGAAATCCCATTAGGAACTAGTTGGTCTAACTCAATCAATAAGGAATATGATATTTCTTTTTCCTAAGAGTGATTCTAGCAATTATCTCAACAAAATAATGCATAATAATAAAAAAATCAAGGAAAATTTTCAACATAGAAAATATGTTCAAATACAAAAATAAATCTTCTAAATTGAAAGGATTACCTTGATAAATGAGGAGAGATGAGCAAGATCCACTAAAATATGAGAACAAATCACAGATTTTTGCAGCATTCAAATACCTAATTCGATGTATGAATGACATGCAAAAGCCGTAGTGTTTGAACTCCAAACAGGGAGAGGACGTTCAAACATCATCTTATACATTGTGAGAAAATAATTGACTCCAACTAAAATGACGTGCACAAATTGCAAAGTTCAATGTAATTAAATACAATTAACAATAAAATCTTTCGTCATGGTGTAAACAATAATGAGTGATGTCGGTAAAATTTATTATTTGAATTAAAAAATTTTATAAATTTAATAATCATGATATAAAATTAAACACTAACTTTTAAACAAAATAAAAGAAAATGAGAAATATAAGGTGTTGTACATTAAGTTAAACTGCCATATAGTTAAAGAACTTCAAAACCTTAAACAGTAGAGCAGATTGACTATAATTATGAAATTTCTAGTGTTTTTTGGTCAACCTCAAAAGAAAAGGTCAAATCTAATATCACTAGGTCTTATAGCTCATTTCAATAATTTTGCTTCCCTTAAATCACAATCCTAACACTGATAAACTTATTTTCAATGTTTTTTTCATGAGCCTTGACTAAAAGCTCAACAATGACATTCAAAATTTTCTAAGGATACTTATTTTTTGAATTTAGCTTTAACAGGTTTAACGTCAATTCAATTTAAAGATAATTTAAATACACTTAGAATTATCTACTCGAGGATACAAATGTAGTCAAGATCTCAATCAATTTACAATGGTGTGTGCGATGCATAATAGAGGACAAGATATAATAAGCTCATTTTATGAAAAAACAAAAATGAGTTGAATGAACAAATTTTCATTTCAAAACCATTTATCTCAAATCCATCGCCCACATTGAAAAATTTTAAATTTAATATTTTTTAAAAAATATGTATGCAAGCTGTTAACCTAAATGCGCCTTATCATACATGCAAAATATATGAGAGAACTACTTGATGAGTAGTACGTGAAACCTGAGCTATAGAAGCCAAGTCCTCCTTTTTGACCCAAGTCTATTTCTCCATTAAATGGGTTGGCCTTTTCATTGACAAATAAATTGAACCAAACCTACTCTTTTCAAGGTCACATTTGACCGTCCTAGAGAAACTCATGAGAGTGGGGCTGAATAGGGCCATGTTGACTGCATGAATGACATGTAGGAATGAATATCAAAGGAGGGATAAGACATTTGAGAGAATAATCTAGCATTATCTTAAAAGGAATAGTACATGATTTCTAAACTTAACATTCAGATTTCTTAGATATTAGTGTGAGATAATGCTCTCTTTTGGTAACCCATACTTGCCCCAAGTCCTCATATTAAATTTATGTCTAGGTTTACTAGATTTTAGTTGAGGACAATAGGGATGGATATAATAAAAAACAATATAATGGTGACAAGCAAGTTTTGATCTAAGGTAAAGAGAAGTCTTATGTGTTACGCCAAGCCTAATGTAGTGGTGCTTGAGATATCAAAACCCAATGACTTATATAATTATGATTAAATTTAAATAAATTAATAAATTATTAAAATTAATTATGGATTTGAGTTAGAAATTAAGTATTATATTGTAATATTGTAGATTTAAGTGATGTCTGATATGTGTTTGAGCCACATATAAGCATATTTGAAGTAAAATTACAACACCTAAAGTGTGCATGATAGTACTTGTGCATGTTTATCCCAAAATCACGGTATTCAATGCATGTCTAATGAACTTTCATGTGCAAGCTAATGCTTGCCTTGCATATAACCCACGTCTAATTTGCACATATACATCAGTTTGCTATTTAAAAAGGTTTTCGCCAATTTTTGTGCATTTCTTACAAAAATTTGAGAAAAAATAGAGAGAGAAAAGAAAAAGGGAGAGAATAAGAAAGTGGAAGAAGGAGAAAGGAAATTTAAAGTACATATATACCCATTTTTCCTTTATAATTGATTTTTTTAAAAATAATTATATTATTTTTTTATTTAAATATACATACATGTAATATTTGTCAACTTCTTTTAATATTATGTTACATGTGTGTAAATTTTGCTTTCATTTTAAATACTTGTGGCTTAATTTAAAGAAGCTATCTTGCAATCCTGAAATCTTTGAGAGATTGTTCTTGCATATCTCTTTTATACAACTATTTTTAAGAACCCTATATTAATTTTGATAAAGATAATTTATTTTCCAAATATAAAGAAAAATTCATATACTTATTTTTTGATGTAAAGTTTTTTATTTTGATTAAATAAAAATCATTATAGAGAATTGATAAAATATATTTAAATATCTATTATTATATTATTTATAAATTGAAGATTAAACCTAACATTTATAGATTAAAAATTAGTATTTGATCTTAACTATAAGAAATAATATATAGTCAGATAAAAATAATATATGAATTTAACATCAAGAATAGAGAGAGGGTGTTGAACATCATTTTGAACATTGTGAGAAAAGAATTCACTACAACTAAAATGATGTATATGAAATGCAAAGTGCAATGTAACTAAATGACAACAAAATTTTTCATCAAGGCATAAACAACATTGAATGATATTGATAAAATTTGTTAAAATTAAAATTTTCATGAATTTAATAATCATGAAATAAATTCAAGCAATAATTTTTAAAGAAAACAAAAGGGAATGAGGCATATAAGGTGTTATACATGAAGTGAAATATGATATATACTTAAGAAACCTCAAAACTTCAAATTGTGGAGGAGACTGACTATAATTATCAAATCCATATTGAGTTTTGGATGACCTCAAGAAAAAGTCAAATCCAGTACCACTAGACTGTGTAACTCATTTCAATAATTTTGGTTCCCTTAAATAAGAGTCTTAGCATCAACAAACTTATTTTCCATATTTTTCTTTTGCTTGAGTCCTGATTGAAAGCTCATCACGAACATTAAAAATTTTCTAGTGGTGCTTATTTGTCGAATTTAGATTCAACTTGTTTAAGGTCAATTTAATTTTAAGATAATCTGAGTACACATAAAATTTTTAGCTCAATTCACACAAATGCAGTCGAGGTTGCAATGAATATAGTATCATGTGTCTATTGCATAAGTATATAGAACAAGACCTAACAAACCCCTTTTGTAAAGAAACAAAAATAAGTTGAATGAACAAATTCACATATCATTAAATGGATGATAAAATTGTTTATTTCTGAGTAAATTTCAAATCATTCACCTATATTTAAAGTTTTTCAAATTTTATATTTTTATAAAAATGTATGCATGCTGTTAACATAAATATACCCTAACCTACATGCAAATTACATGAGAGAGCTACTCATTGAGTAGCATGTGAAACATTGACTCTAGAAGCAAAGTTCTCCTTCTTGACCCAAGCCTATATCTCCATTGAATGGGTTGGCCTTTTTGTTAATGCATGGATTGAACCAATCTCATTCTTTTAAGGTCTCATTTGATCATTCTAGTCAAAATCCACACCATTTCTCTTAAATGTTGTACCACAAGTGCAAACTCTATTTCCCTGGAGGATATACCTTGAAATTTATTAGAAGATGGCATACGATAATGGAGCCCCATTTGGACATGTTGATTGCATGAATGACATATATGAACAAATTTCAAGAGGGGCAAGACACGTGAAAGAGTAATCTACGGATTATCCTAGAGGGAACAATAAGTGATTTTCTAACTTGACATTTAGATTTCTTAGATATCAGTGTGAGATGACACTCTTTCCAATCATCCATACTTACTCAAGTCCTCACATTAAATCCATGTCTAGATTTGCTAGATTTTAGTTGAGAACAATGGGAACAAGTGTGATAGAAAACATCACAGTGATGACAAACTCCCAATATAATACACATAGAAGACTTAGGTGCTTTATTGGACCAAACGAGATGGTGCCTCTATGTGGGCCTAATGCATTTTGGGTGAATGTGTGCGCTACCTTATTACACCCAACAAATGCGTACAAATTTATCAGTGAAGAAAGTCTTAATTGTGTACGTCTTAGGAGGACTCGTAGGAGGAGCTTGTTTCAGCTTCTTATCTTGAATAGTTGTAGTGCCCACTTTATTTTCATTGCTACTCTACTAATACAATGATGGTTTTCATTGAGTAGTTCAATTAATAGCTATGTTCATGAAAACCTAGCCCGTTCTTGTTATCGACTATCTTGTCGAGACCAAATAGATAGTCAATCTTTTTAAAACTCTCCATAAACATTAGGAACTAGACTCTAAACTTTTCAAGTTCAATTGGAAAATATTTTATCTTGACATTATGAGGATGATTAGCATAACACATAATTTTTAAACCTCTTCCTTTTCATTCAAGCAATCTCTCAAAATATTCTCTTCACACTCCAATTCTTAAACCCTCTTTTGAAAGAGTTCAATTCATTTACTTGGTTACAACGCTATTTTGATGCAATTTGTTAAAAATTTTGCACAAATCCTGAAAACTATTTTCTGACTCAGAGTGTGAATGATTAGAATCAGTTGCATCATATCCTATGACATGCACAACATCACTCTCAATATAAGACATAAAAGTTATATAATTGGAGCACTTCTTAGGCGGCAAAAGCTCACTATTACTCTTCTCAACCTCCTTATTAGAAAGGTTAGTACATAAGACTTTGTCCTTGTTGCATTTGAAGTTAGAATAGTTAGTCTTAATGTATCTAAATCATTGACATTCATGACATTTAATGTTTTTAGATTGTTTTTATCCTTGGAGTCATTTCTTCATCCCTATTTGTGTTATAATCAAAATAATATTTTGTTTTTTCTTGAAATTTTGTATTACTATTCAAAAATATCAACTTGTTTGATGAAGAAACTAAATTTCTCATCATCTATAGACTCATCTCCAAGTCATTATATGATCTTCCTTTTGCATATTTAAGAGTGATAGATTTTTTCATTTTCTTGTGTGAAAGAGATAATTCATTAGTATAAAGAGATCTAACTGAATCTTTAATTTTTTTTGCTATCGAGGTCCGTATTTTTTTCAATTGCAATGACTTTCAATCAAAACCTCTCATAAAAAGAATTTTTAAACTGTCATCCTTTCAAAAACATTTTCTCCCATGTTATTGCTCAAGTTAACCATTTTGTTCAACTTGGTATAGAGCTCGTCAAAATATTCATCATTTTTCATATTAATTTTTTCAAATCTAATGACCAACATTTGTTGCCTAAAGTTTTTAACAGATTTTGTGCCATGATGTGTGATTTGTAAAATAACTCATACTTTCTTGGCAATTTTATGCATTAATACCCGTCTGAACTCATTAGACAAAATTGTCATAAAAATAACATAAATACTTTCATTGTTTGAATTATTGCTTTTTAATTGGTCATTAGACCATCTGGTTGGGTCTTTATGAGGCATAGCCCCATTCTTAGTACCAGTGAGGGGAGTCTATCCTCACTTCGTTGATAATTGGATACATTTGTTTGACAATTTTGAGAAGGCTACCCATGTAAATTTTCCATTAGGGATAATTATTTTAGTCAAAATATAGCAGAATCAATAGAGAATGACTTGTAGTCATCTAAACACAAATGGGTCAAGGATTGTAGTAATTTTGATGCATATCAAAAAATTATATAGTCCTAGTCAACTATTTTTTGAACCTTTAATAACACAAAAGGATAAATTAGATAAATATTCAATACATATAATTAATAATTATTTTTTAGATATTATGAATATAAAACAAAACTTTAACTTATGCATCATTACTAATATGGACAATAAATTTTGTACAAAAAATATTTACATAAGAAATGGTGACAAATTTAAACTTTAAAAACCAAGTAATTTTTAAGTAAAAAACTAATACCTTCTCAAGCCAATTAAATGAAATCTATTAATGAATGTGAACTTACAGATCAAGTGATATAGATATACTAATTTTTAGCTAATTTATTCTGATAATTGACTCTTACCAAATAACTCATGGGATTTAATCTTTTGCAATGGAATTAGACACATTTTGATCTTTTTGTAAACTTTAGCCTACTATCACGGGAAACATTTAAAACTATTGGAACTTTAACATGTCACGACCCGGGACCACAATATACGCAGGTCAAAAATAAAATCAATAATAAGATTTCCATCAACAACAATAACCCATCCCGGATGTGACAATCAAACATATGCAGGACCCAATATAAATAAAACCCGCACAAGATCTCATCGGATATTGACAAATAATAAAATGACCATAATCGCAAGGGAGGTATCCAAATTCTGACTCATCCACAATACTATAACTTCAATATTTCTCATACAATGATCAATGCACCATCCGGCCATAAATAATAACCATAACATATCCTCGAGATCGAAATATACGAAATGTAATATCTCCACTCGCCAAAAGGAATATCCGAGGCTCGATCACGTCCGAAAGCGTATCCATGCCACTAGTCAAGGCATAAAACATGAAAACGTGAGCCTAGAGGCAAGTATCAAGAATCGTATAAAACGGTACACATAAATCGAGAAGCGGTGGATATCGCATAGCAATCACGTAAAACAAAACATCATGTCCGTGAAATCCTGAAAATCGAGGAGATGTCTCACTCCACAATAAAGTAATAACTCGTCCCTCCGGACAAAATCATATAAACCACGATCAAGTAAATCTCATAGACAATATCATATCATATGATCCGATGTCACATACGCCGCAACCGTCACCACATCCACGTGGGGACACATACCGCCGCCCGGATCTAAAACTCATAATGCGTAAAATCAAGAGAAAACCCATTTGGAACTAAAACATAAATCAAAACACGTTAGGGTTTATCACGTCAAGACACGTCTAAGACATTCCTATCGCCCATCCTGTGGGCCAAACCACGTATCTCAAATCACAAGTACACCCAAATACGTGCGTAAATACAAAGCATGCACGAAATCGGAGAACCAAAGATCAATGATACCAACTTGAGGAAGGGTTACCTCGTCCAGGTAACCACGGCTATATATCATTACGAATTAGGCCGATCAGGCCATCCATGTACTGTCTCCCATAGATTAGAACTTGCTCACTATGTTTTACCACCCGCGACTTTGGGTGCAACCTCAAGTTTTAGTTATATATTAGGACGTCCGAATATATTATCAATTCCTTACGATGGTTCTCAATTAAATACACGGTGGGGCAGGTGTCACAAATACCTTCCTTACGGCGGAAGTAGCCTCAACCTCAATCTTCCTTACGGCGGAAGTAGCCTCATTCTTCCTTACGGCGGAAGTAGCCAATGCCTCGGATCACAAATCGACCCCTAGGGTCTCGGACCACCATGGTCCCAGAGTGATCCCACCCCAAAAGACATGTATGGTTAGTGCAAGGCCTGGTTCATGGTTTTACAATATACGAATATACAAATGTACATATACATCGTCCGGGTGTCCAAAAACCCTCCAAATCATAAATACCAGTATAAAACCACCGCACAACCGATAAAATATACATGCATGTACACAATTGATAAATTGATGGTATTTAAAAATACATGCATGTTAGTAAAAGCTCCCACAGTTGTCAAAATGCATCAGAAATTAAATCAGACCAAGAATAGGGCTAGAGGATACTTGCCTTAACAACTCGCAGTCCCTCAAGAAAGGATGTCCCGAAGCACTCCAATCGAGCCTTTCTCTCCCCGCCTCCCGTGCTGCCCTCTCTCTGCGCCCACGAGCGCCTCGCACCGCGCACCGCATGCTGCCGCCACTCCACGCTGTCGCGAACCACCGTTCGCCGGTCTTCCTGGGCGACCACCGCCATCGCGGCGCCTCTCGCTCGCCACCATCCTCTCTCTCTCGCGGCTTCTCTCCTCGAGCACCCGTCGTCGATCTCCTCCGCACCACGCCAATTCCTCACGTCGCGCCACCGTGCCCAGCCGAGCGACACGACCACCGCACACCACCGTGACCACCGATTTCGCCGCTACCATCCCGAACGGCTGCCATCGACTCTTCTCGCACCGATTTCCTCACCCAACGCCGCCGCCCGTCTCAAACCCGCTACTGCGCAACAATGCGCCACACCCACAACCACCATCGACCCCGATTCACCTACGACACCGCCATCGCAAACCCTAATCCCCATTTCCCCCTCACTTCTCTCTCCCGACACTTTCTCCCCCTTTTTCTTTTCTCTTTTTGTTTTCTTTTTACTATTATATTATTATTATTATTATTATTACAATTATATATATATATATATATATATATATAACTTTCCTTTATTATTAATTCCAACTCAGCCTCCAAACAACATTATGGGCACACTCTGGGCCCCACTCCGCACCTCCGATCATTCCTTAAAATTTTATAATATTTTAATTTATTTTTACCACATCCGAAATACCCAAAAATTACAATTAATATTAAAATAATCCAAATGAGATCCGAAATATCACACTCTCCCTTCCTTTTATAAATTTCGTCCTCAAAATTTACGCAGATCAATCCTTAAATAAATAAGAATAATTCTTCCGAATTTAACCTCAATTAAAAGATTCCTCCAGAAATCTGATCATCAGCACCTGATCTTTCTATCCAAATATCAAAATCAAAATCTCAACATAAAATAGCTTCTCAAAATCAGCAACGATTCACACTCCATCACATGCCAATAATCAACCCATATTTCTGTCAACATACATGCACAAAACACATCATCACGATCTGACAAACTCGGAACAACGCCAATCTGTTGGCCACCTCTCCAGTTCATTGCGAAACCTCAACCCCAATCTATCACCTGTCCTCGAAACTTGAAATTCATCTCTTCATGACACTTTCAGAAATATCTGACCACTCTTCTCGATCATCCACTCAAGCTACAAATCTGATCTCTTACTTCAATTCTCGAATTAATTCTTGTAACTGATAACCGTGAATCCACACGATTCCGCTGCGCAACTCTAATCAATCATCTACTTTCAATCGCAATAAAGGGCTTCAAAATCAGAATACTGTGCAATTTTCCTCATCTCGATAATGTGTTAACGACCAAACTCAAGAATAACTTTCTGATCAGCAAGCAAAGAGCCAACTTCATCAGCTTATCCATGATCATCTAAGAAGCCACCAAATTTCTCGCTGTCCAACGCAGACCAAAACAAAATCTCGAAGGCTTCTTCCTCTTGGCTTCTACCTTTAAGCATGAGACGCACGATCAACTTGCCACTCTACCAGTGAAGAGTCTTCAACGTTCCTTATAAACTTAGACCACTGCAACTCCACTACAGCTGCTGACAACCTTGACTGCTCCACGAGCTTTCATCCATCCACCGAGACTCAGCTTGATCACGTCCAGCTTCATGACCGCCCGAAGAAAAGGAACTTCACTTTCGATCTTCACAAAAGCTTCGGCCGCAGAAAGAATTTCGTTCAGAGCCCACTCTTGGCAGGGGTTATTCACCGATAACTCCACAGTTTCTCCGCTCAAAATGAAGAGAGAAGGCAAACTCCTAATACAACTCGATCCCGAACGGCAAACTCGCAGGTCGATCATGGATCCACCTACAAACCACTTCATCAAAGAAAATCTCCTTCTACCCCCGTGAGATTTCAGACGATCAAATCAAAGCCGCTACTTCTCTAACATCACAGACTCAACAAAACCTCCACATAATCAACGCCCTCAAACCGGATTTCAAATCAAATTCTCTATCTAAGGATCCAAATCGAATCTCACAACCAAAGGCGACCGACATGCCTCCTTTATGAACATATGGCACATCAAATCAAGGCTTTTGACCCAAAACATCACCAATAATAGCCCTTTAATCCATCCACCCTTTACGTTGCGATGATTAACTCTTTTTCCGAAATAATTTCCTCAACCCTCTATGATCAAATTGAACCACAACTATCTCCATACAAATAACATTTCTAAATCCTCAAAAGAAAGACCTCAATTGTTAACTCCAATCCAAAAGTGGAATAACATTGATCATAGACTTTCAACAGCCGCAACCCATAGGCCACTACTACTCAAATAAGTTGTATCAGAATACAACCTCAAATCTTCCTCAGAAGCATTACAACCTACGACATATTTAACTTAATCCATCGGGGATCAACCAAATCAACTTTGCAGACAATACGTCCTTTATTTCTAGAAAGCTCTCATTACAATTACTATTCCAATAAACACCGACAGCTACTAAGCCCAATGTCCCACGGACGCTACGATTCTCAACGAATCCTCGACAAATCGCTTAACAGATTTAAGCAGACTCAAGAAATCACGCACCTTCGCAACAAACGATGGTCCTTCCCCAACCGGCCCCCGCTTCAATCTTCTGCAATTTCACAAACATGCCATCGAAGAAACAACATGCCCAAACAATACTACTTCCAACCAAACTCACATCTCCTCAATTGGGCAAACCACAAACTACCCTTTACAACTATGACAGTCCTCAAACGGACCCCATGCCCCACATAAATTCCTCGAACAATTCAAAATATCATTAATGAAACGATCATAAATAGACTCAAATACGGCCGAAAGATCCAATTTAAAAGATCCATAAAAGATGCCAACACAATCACAAACCCAAAGTACCACGGAAGCTCACAACAACCATACCTTGATTTTGAAGGCTATCCTGCATATTCTCGATATCCTTAATTGACAATAGGGTCGATTTAGAAAATATCGAGTACCAACCATTGATCAAACAAATCACCTACCACTTCCTAACATTCGCTTATCAAATAATTCATTTCCCAAACGAATTAAATTTTAATAATTCAAAGACAACCTCATATTCATCACGCTTATCCCAAAAGCATTTAACACCACCAAGGCACTCAACCAATGCCTCAGTGCAAGGTCCTCAAATCGGCGTCTCCCATGTCACTCCCGATGGTTAAAACCTCAAAAACCCTGATGTGGGCATATGTGCCAAATAAAACTCAACACACATTTTCATCAATTAAGTTGCACAAAGATATCGATTTCATCATGGCTCTTTTATTCAATCACAGCCAAATAAACGAATATCACCGAAATACAAATGCCAACCAAATACAATATCACATTAAATCATCAAAGAAAATTAGATCAACAAATCAAAATGGGATATCCAAATCATCAAAAATCGTGGTAAACATCCTCAAAGCTCTTTTTTTTTTAATAAGAACATTTACATACGACATTTCCATGCCTTCATCAAAATACCTTCCTTACTATCCCGAATGCCAAACAGAATGTCCCAAAATTGCCTCCACAAAAACATCTCAAAGATTGCTAAATTGATGCAATAGTATTTAAAAATAAAATTCAATCTAAGTGAGATTAAACATAAAATTGTTCAAATTGGCACACATTCAATCATTCAAGGACTCTCCTCTGTAACAAAGCAACCAAATGAATCAAATTACCAATGATCGTATTTAAAGATAGCCTATCAAACTTCGAGTCAAATTCAAACATTAAATCATTCTTTTACCAAAGGCTACACTTACCAAGTATATTCAATCAATTTCGCGCAAGATGATCATAAACATACCTTTCTCTCGATACCACCACTCGACCACAATATACGCAGTCAAAAATAAAATCAATAATAAGATTTCCATCAACAACAATAACCCATCCGGATGTGACAATCAAAATATACGCAGACCCAATATAAATAAAACCCGCACAAGATCTCGCCGGATATGAATCCAGGACAAATAATACATGACTCGATTATAATCGCAAGGGAGGTATCCAAATTTCTGACTCATCCACAATCCTATAACTTCAATATTTCTCATACAATGATCAAGGCACCATCCGCCAAAAATAATAACCATAACATATCCTCAGATCAAATATACCAAATATAATATTTCCACTGGCCAAAAGGAATATCCCCCATCACGTCCGAGCTCCCCGTGAAGCGATTCATGCCACTAGTCCAAGGCATAAAATATGAAAACGTGAGCCAGAGCCAAGTATCAAGAATCGTATAAAACCACATAAATCGTAAGGTGGATATCGCATAACAATCACGAAAACAAAACATCATGTCCGTGGAAATCCTGAAAATCGAGGAGATGTCAAATGCTCAAATCGTAAACCGTATTAACTCGTCCCTCCGGACAAAATCATATAAACCACGATCTCGATATCATATCGGCTTCTACGCTCGAGCACCACGTGGGGACACGTCGATCTAAAACTCTCAGTAAATCAAGAGAAAACGAACTAAAACATAAATCAAAACACGCCGTTTTATCACTCCTCGAGACATTCCTATCGCCCATCCGTGGGCCAAACCACGAGCTCAAATGTAAATACTAAATCGGGAGAACCAAAGATCAATGATACCAACCAGGAAGGGTTACCTCGTCCGGTAACCACGGCGCAGCTCAAGGCCATTCTATCTCCCATAGATTAGGAACTTGCACTATGTTTTACCACCTGCGGCTTTGGGTGCAACCTCAAGTTTTAGTTATATATTAGGACGTCCCGAATATATTAGTTTTCCGTCAATTCCTTACGATGGTTCTCAATTAAATACCGCACACCACGGCGGAAGTAGACCTCAATCTTCCTTACGGCGAAGTAGCCTCATTCTTCCCGACGGCACAAATCGACCCTAGGGTCTCGACCACCCTCATATGGTTAGTGCAAGGCCCGATGGTTTTTATACGAATATACAAATGTACATATACATCGTCCGGGTGTCCAAAACCTCCAAATCCGACAAAACCACCGCACAACCGGGATAAAATATACATGCATGTACACAATTGATAAATTGATGGTATTTAAAAATACATGCATGTTAGTAAAAGCTCCTCTTGTCAAAATGCGCGAAACAATCGCGGCTAGAGGATACTTGCTTACACAGATTCAAGAAAACCACCATCGACGTGCTGCCTTCTCGATTCACCTACGACACCGCCATCGCTGGGTCGCGAACCACTGCTTCGCTGGGTCTTCCTGGGGCCGACCACCGCCCTCCTTCTCCTCTTTCTCCTCCTTCTTCTCTCCGCTTCCTCCTTCGAGCGACACGCACCGCAACCACCCTAATCCCATTCACCCAACGCCGCCGCCGCGCCCTCTTCTCATCTTTCTCCTCCTTCTTCTCCCGCAAACCCTAATCCCCTCACTTCTCTCTCCTTTTCTCTTTTCTCTTTTTGTTTTCTTTTTACTATTATATTATTATTATTATTATTACAATTATATATATATATATATATATATATAACTTTCCTTTATTATTAATTCCAACTCAGCCTCCAAACAACATTATGGGCACACTCCGGTCCCCACTCCGCACCTCCGATCATTCCTAAAATTTTATAATATTTTAATTTATTTTCACTTAAAATAAAAATTATAATTAATATTAAAATAATCCAAAAATTTATTTTTATAAATTTCATCCGAAATACCCAAAAATCAATTCTTAAACAAATAAGAATAATATTAAAATAAAAATCCAAATGAGATCGATTCACACTCGATCACATGCCAATATCAACACTCTCCCTTACACAAAACACATCCTTTTATAAATTGCGAAACCTCAAAAGCCCATCGAACCTCAAAATCTTTCACGAAACTTGAAATTCAATGACACCTTAAATAAATAAGAATAATTGATTTCGAATTAATTTTAACTCAATTAAAAGATTCCTCAATCATCTACTTCCAATCGCAATCATGGCTTGATCTTTCTCATCTCAAATATCAAAATCAAAATCTCAACATAAAATAGCTTCATCTAAGAAGCCACCAAAATTGGCCCAACGTACCAAAACAAAATCTCAAGGCTTCTTCCTCTTGGCTTCTACCTTTAAGCATCATCAACTTGCCACTCTACCGGTAGAAGAGTCTTCAAATAAACCCATATCATCCATCCACCAACATGACCGCCCAAGAAAAGGAACATGCACAAAACACATCATTCACAAAATGAAGATGTAAGACATTCCGCAAACTCCTAATACAACTCGGCAAACAATCATGGATCCACCCAAACCACTTCATGGCCAAAATCTCCTTCTCCACGATCAAATCAAAGCCGCTACTTTTAACATTCAACAAAACCATAATCAACGCCCTCAAACCGATTTCAAATCAAATTCTATCTATTCACTCACAACCAAAGGCTACGAAACATGAAATTTTTTTCTTATGAACATATGCACATCAAACAGGCTTTTGACCTAAAGATCACCAATAATAGCCCTTAAGCGATCCACCCGCCACGACCATGATTAACTCTTTTTCCGAAATAATTTCTCGATCATCCATACAAATAACATTTCTAAATCCTCAAAAGAAAGACCTCAATTGTTAACTCTCTTAACTTGATCATAGATGCCACCACTCTCAAATAAGTTGTATAATAATCAAATCTTCCAGAAACATTACAATCGTATATTTAACTTAATCCATCTGGGATCAACCAAATCAACTTTGCGGATAATACGTCCTTATTTCTAGAAATCTCTCATTACAATTACTATTCCAATCAATCAATGTCTACGATTCTTCAAAATCGCAACAAAAGGTCCTTTCAAAATCACAAACATGCCATCAAGAAACAACATGCCCAAACAATACTACTTCCAACCAAACTCACATCTCCTCGCAAACCACAAACTACCTTTAATGTGTCCTCAAAATCATGCCCCACATAAAAACAAAAATATCATTAATGAAACGATCATAACTCAAATACGGCCGAAAGATCCAATTTAAAAGATCCATAAAAGATGCCAACACAATCACAAACCCAAAGTACCACGGAAGCTCACAATAAATACCTTGAGGCTATCCGCATATTCTCCCGATATCCTTAATTGACAATATTCCTTCAGTACCAACCATTGATCAAACAAATTACCTACCACTTCCTAACATTCGCTTATCAAATAATTCATTTGAATTAAATTTTAATAATCATAGATAATCTAGATTCATCACGCTTATCCCAAAGCAAAGAAGGCACCAACCAATTTCAAGGTCCTCAAAATCGTCTGTGAGGTTCAAAACAAAATTATGAGGTGATTAGCTTGTTAATGATCAATACTAATCTCTGGATGATTAAGGTTTGATATCGGAAAGAAAATCGAGAAATCTCGCGAGCCGAGGCTTCTTCCCGAGCTGGCCGGCGCGAGTCTTGCGCTCGTTTCATTTTTACCTTTAGGAGCAGACCGCCTAGAGAGAGAAGGGAAGGAGATCGAACCCGGGAGTCCGATTCCGCCCGAGAGCCAGGTATAAGCCGCGAGGCAAGTGTTCTCTCGTTGTTTTATGTATTTTAGTTGGGTAGATCGGGAATGTTAGAATATCGATCATGCCTTGATCCGAGAAAAAGTTAGAGACCGGTCCGATTCGCCCGGGTGATTTTTGAACCTACATGGGATTTTTGGGGTTTCCCATTTCCCGGCCCCGTATCATGAAATTGACCCCAATTGGAAATCCCGTCCCAAATATGAACATATGTCGGCGCGGGTCCGATCTCGCACGTTGGACCGGCTCGCGCGTCCGAGCCCATTAAAGGGGGCGCGATTCTTCACCCAGACCGGGAGGTGGATTTTGCGTGTTTCACTTCGTGAGATGATGAAAGAACCCTAGAATATGAATACCCATGTCCCAATGTGTGTATATATCGACCCGAATCTCAAGATTTGACCCCCTTGTGGCATCAGGAGCCTTGAGTAGTTTCCCGTTGTTGATAATCCGGAAATAAATGGGAAGTTGTGTACTTCACGTGACAAGTAAATCGATTCAGGTAATCCTGTACAAGATGTACTGACGATTCACTGGACGTCCGATTTCCAAATCGAATCCGTTCGGCGTCCGGGTGTTCAAAGAGAAATCCGATAATGTTTATCCAAAATGAGACGAGAAATCAAAGATGAAATGTGATCCTAATTGTAATGAAAGAACGTTTAAATGATTAAACGTAAAAGTAAGAACCCGAATGTGAATCCGCGTGCCGGAGGTTCCAAAGTGAGATGTGATCATCTGAGGTATGAGAATTGGTTTCTCTTGTGAACTTGGGTTGATTATTGTGATTAAAGGAATTGAGTCCCTTTGGTGATTGTGAACCGTGATGTGATCGGAAGGGAGTCCACATTGTGCTTGTGATGATATAATCTCCTGGATGGAGATGTGATTGATGATGTAATCTCCCGATTGGAGATGATTATGATGGGAATCGAGATATGATTGTGTGGCAAATGTGGATTCCCTCCAAGAACCTAATCTCCTTCGAGTCATATGGGTAGTATTCTTTATACCATATCCATCGTGGTGGGAACCCGATGGATACTTGGCCACATTTTCGTGTGATCTTTAGGAAATGGAAAGGAAATTCTGACCCGGGGTGTGGGTGTTCGACACTACATATTGAGATGTAGTCGTCGGTGATGATTGTTGCATGGATTTCGAAAGTAGTATCACATCCTCGTTCTCGCTCGTTGGTTAGTACGATCTACTAGCCGGAGAACAAAGATGATATAATAATGAAAATGAATAATGTCCAATCGATGAACCCGTGAATCAAGTGATTCAAGAAGTAATGAGAATGAGAATCTTGTGAATCCAAATGATGACCAATCGAGTGTAATCGAGAATCTGTAGGGATCGAGTGATTCCAGCTTGCTTTCTAATCTTCCTTGATTGTGGAGAGTGTGTGTCAAAATTCACGTGTCTTGGAGGGGTGTGTATGATTATATGAGCCGTTAGCTCACCCTTGCTATTGATGTTTTCCTTTCAGATGAGAACACTTAGCCTGGGCGCGGGTAGATAGAGCAAGATGAGGCTTCATTATGGGATTAAGTGAGTGGATCGCGTGGACCGCTCGCGGTTGAGCAAAGAAACTGAGATGTATGATGATTTAGTTATGCTTCCGCGTTTGTATATTTATGTTTGGAGTTTTGCTTAATTAGATGGCATCCTCTAGATATCGTGTTGGAGCCATGGATGATACAATGTGTGTGATCCTGTGTGGTGTGTTGTAGGCTTTGAGTTAAGCCTTTTGAATAGAAGGTTGATATTTTAGTTGTATCGACAGAGGAAAATTTTCGGTAGAGTCCATAGGTTAATTATGGGCTCTAGGGTGTGTTTACACGGAGGTTATTCAATGGAGAATAACCGATTCCGATATCGAGAGAATAAGAGAGAAAGCTCATCATATGCGGAAGCTTAGATTTGATTAAGATTGATCGATTAAGTGAATAAAAGGATAGAACAAGTAGTTTTGGTTACCCACTTAGGCTAGAACGAGTTAGAAGTAGTAAGTTCGGATGGCTAGCAACACGTCCCAGCTTGTGTTCTAGGAGCGGCTTGATCCATGCTTTTTTCAAGAAAATATTAGAATGGGGACTACTAGTATTGGGTTGCCGATTCGTAGGAAGAGAGAAAGATGGTGTTCGAGACACCGTACGGGAATTTGATCGGTGTTGATTGGGTCCTTGAGTGATGAGTGTTGGTTCGAGGCATTGGATAATTAACTTTGAGGTTTAAGTTTGATATTGAAGTCCTGGATTAGTATTTTGCAAAATAGGCCAACCTAGAGAGTGCGATGAATTGGGTGGAGTTACAAAAACGTTTGGACTTCTTGACCGTATCCTTTTTGGGATTGAGGTGTGAATCTTAGAGGCTTAAGCGGTGACCCCGTGTCTAATAGAAGACACTGCCCCATGGGTAGGAAGTAAAGTCGACCTCGGATGGTTAACGAGAAAGATCTTGGGTCTCGAGGATTAAGAAATATGGATGCATTATGGAAGCTTCTTGAATTGATGTTGGTGTCAATGAGACTCTGGGAGCGTGTCTCAATAGTGGACAGTCCAATCGTAAGATTTAAGGATATCTTTAGTCCCTCAGTGGTGAAAAGGTTTGGTGTTTTAAATCGAAGTCCTGAACCCAGAGTGTTACTTGGGCGAGATGAGGTTCTAAGGATTCCAAACCCATGTGGGATTGTGTTTGAGATTTGTAATTGGGAGGATCTAGGCTTGGCGGTGATATCAAGGATGACCTAGTATTCGGAAAGGCGAAAAGAAAGAACATCTATTCATGGATGCATCTTGGACGAATGCCTTTCAAGAGATTTTGAAAACAAGGATCTAAGTCCGATACAAGTGGTATTGATACTCGAGCTTGTGGATACGATGCATTGGGTTAATTTGAATCGTCTTGTGGTGTCGATCTTGTTGTGGACGATTAAAGGCTTGGTCGGTGAGTTATCGGGTTGATCGAGTAGTGCAACATGATTGAATCGTCGATTTTGGGTATAAACTTGAGATAGTTAAAGTGTTAAGCCATGCGTGAGTTCGGTGGTGGGACTGCCCGATCGATTTGGTCGGATTGGTAAAAGATAACACCGATAATCAGTGTGGGATTTGAAGCATGAGTTTAAATTGATCGAGGTATCAAGAAGTTGATATCGTCTTTCTTGTAAATCATTTGATCGAGGATGTTATCGAAAGGGAAGATTCGAAGTTATCTTATGATTAACGAGGTCATATCGAATCGATGCTAATCGTTGAGGATCTTAAGTAGTCTTGGTGAAAGTATCGGCTTTGGTATCATGGTTGAATAAGCCTAGGTAAATAGATGGACCGATAAGGTAGTTCACGAATTTCAAAATTGGCTAGGAGACTAATGTTGGATGATCAAAGCTTTGCGGATGGATGGGCATAGTCCGTGAGCCGTCGTGAAGGCTTGATGAATTCTAAAGATCGATCTGGGTCCGTAATGGGACCGTTATGGATCAATAGGAGTTGTAGCCGACGATCCCGGTAAGCGATACGGTCACCGGTAAGTCCGTAAAACGCTGTTTGGGTCTTGTAGGATCGATGGCGTTTCATGAAGTTTTATGAGGCGATCTTTCACCATCTGGGTCGATGTTGAAATGTGATAATCGGGAATTTCAAGGATATCGATGGTGTGCAATCCTAAGGAATGAATCACGAATTATGAATAGTTGATAAAGTTCCATTGAGAAAGGAATGCGAATTTATGAAATAATGCTACCTAAAGCTCGTGGCTCTATGATCGCACGATTTTGAGGACTTAGGATTTTAAGCGTGGCTGGTTGAGGAGGCTGATTTGTGTGGTAGAATGCTGGTCATCTTGAATCCGGATAGGTATTTGGCGTTCGTGATATTCGTGAGTTCGTGGAATGTAATACCCTTGAGATAAGTGGGGGAGGAGTTCAGGATTAGTGTTACCTCCACGTGTATGTCTTGGGAGTATTACGGTGTAATGTGAAAGTTAAATCGGGAGTAAGTCCAATTGATTGGGTATTAGAATATCGTGATCTTGCTGGAAGTTAGAATCGTATACGGTTTTGGTCAGTTGGCTTGTTGATATGCCAACGGGATCTTGAGTCACTAAGTGATCGAATTTTGAGATGGGGCAAGAATGAAGGTCTTGTCAACTTTTGGGGCGATTGTTATGGTTGTCTAGTAATTTAATGATTTGAGGATTGGAATAGAAACAGGTTTCTAAATAAGGTTGAGGTCGGTGACCGATTTCTTTCGAGGCTTGGAATGAATTGAAGGAAAAGACCATTGGCTCGTTTGAAGTGTCGGTTGAGTTAGGAGATGTCCCGGCATGATTGAAGGTCACTCTTGAAATTTGGAGGATCGTTATGAGATCTTCCTTGTATCGATGGATTAGAGAATCGATAAAACGTTTGAAAGGCTAAGGATTTGTTTTTATGATGAGAATTAGAACGATTCCAATGCTTGAGGTTCTAAAATATCGCCCAAGGAATGATTTCGAGTTTTGAGGAGTTCACCTCGATTTGGGAAACGTTAATGAACGAAATTGTATAAGTGGGGGAGAGTTGTGAGGTTCGGATTGTGAACCCGACAATTATGAGGTGATTAGTATGTTAATGATCAATACTAATCTTATGGGATGATTAAGGTTTGATATCGGAAGAAAATCGGAAATTATGTCTCGTATTGGCGCTAAGGCTCGGCGGATGAACGAGAAACCGGCCCATGGCTGGCAGCTCGCCAGCCGCTCGATGGGGCGCGCGATGGCGCAAGATGGCACGGCCGCTCGCTGGCCGCTCTCGCCGGCCGAGCGGCCGCGCGATTTATTCGCGCCGCGCTCGTTTCCCATTTTCACGGGTCGAGGGTTTTGAGGAGAGAAGATAGAGAGAGAAGGGAAGGAGATCGAGCCGGAGTCCGATTCCGTCGAGAAATAAAGTTGAAAGCACATCGAGGCAAGTGTTCTCATACCCACTTCTCGTTCTCTTTCGTTGTTTTATGTATTTTCGTTGGGTATACCCGGGGAATGTTAGAATATCGATACCCATGCCTTCGAGGTCGAGAAAATGTAGTTAGATGTCCGAACCAGGTCCATTCGCCTGGGTGACGGAACCTAACCTACGGGATTTTGGGGTTTCCCATTTCCCGCCCCGTGATTCATGAAATTGACCCCACGTCCCAAATATGAACATATGTCGGCCGCGGGTCCTCGTTGGACCCGTTCGCGGCGTCGAGCCCATTAAAATCGTTCACCGAGACCGGAGGTGGATTTTGCGTGTTTCCACCTTCGTGAGATGATGAAAGAACCCTAGAATATGAATACCCATGTCCCAATTGTGTGTATATATCGACCCGGATGCCGAATCTCGCAAGATTTGACGTCGTGGCATCAGGAGCCTTGATAATTTCCGTTGTTGATAATCCGGAAATAAATGGGAAGTTGTGTACTTCCACCCTCGTGACAAATAAATCGAACAATTGTGTAATCCTCGTACAAGATGTACGAACAAATTCAGGACGTCCGATTTCCAAGTATCAGCGTCGGGTGTTCAAAGAGAATCCGATAATGTTTATCCAAAATGAGACGAGAAATCAAAGATGAAATGTGATCCTAATTGTAATGAAAGAACGTTTAAATGATTAAACGTAAAAGTAAGAACCCGAATGTGAATCCAGCGTGCGGAGGTTCCAAAGTGAGATGTGATCATCCGAGGTATGAGAATTGGTTTTTCTCTTGTGAACTTGGGTTGATTATTGTGATTAAAGGAATTGAGTCCCTTTGGTGATTGTGAACCGTGATGTGATCGGAAGGGAGTCCACATTGTGCCGGATGGAGATGTGATTGATGATGTAATCTCCCGATTGGAGATGATTATGATGGGAATGAGGTTTCCCGAGATATGATTGTGTGGCAAATGTGGATTTCCCTCTCCAAGTGTCGAACCTAACCTTGAAACGGTCATATGGGTAGTATTCTTTTAGTGTACCATATCCATCGTGGTGGGAACCCGATGGATACTGGCCAACCGGCCGCTCGTGTGAGCGGGTGAAGGTACAAGCATGTGAAAGGACGAGGATTGCCACGACCCCGGGGGTGTGGGGTGTGTCGACACTACATATTGAGATGTAGTCGTCTGATGATTGTTGCATGGATCGTGTGCTACCGACTCCAAAGTAGTAGCCGTGGCTTTAGAATGTAGCGAACACATTCCGGTTTCTCTCGCATCGTTGGTTAGTACGATCTACTAGCCGGGTTAAAAGATGATATAATAATGAAAATGAATAATGTCCAATCGATGAACCCGTGAATCAAGTGATTCAAGATAGAACGTGAAAACCGTAATGAGAACCGTGAGAATCTTGTGAATCCTAGTGTAATTTAGGGATCGAGTGATTCCGATTGCTTTCTATTCATCCTGTTCCTTGATTGTGGAGAGTGTGTATTCCCTCCGGTTCAAGTTCTTGTACGTGTCTTAGAGGGGTGTGTATGATTATATTTCTTGGATGTTAGCTACCCGCGTTGATGTTTTCCTTTCGGATGCAAGATAGAGCAAGATGAGGCTTGCTTGATGGGACAGTGATCAAGATTTGGACTTAGAGTTCGTTCGTGGCTCATTGTTCTTTGCTTTATGGTTTTATTTTGGAGATGTATGATGATTTAGTTATGCTTCCGCGTTTGTATATTTATGTTTGGAGTTTTGCTTAATTAGATGGCATCTCTCTAGATCCCGATCGTGAGGTTCTCAATGTGTGATCCTGTGTGGTGTGTTGTAGGCTTTGAGTTAAGCCTTTGAATAGATGTGTGCTTGTTGCGGAGTTGATATTTTAAGCGGGTTGTATTTTTGGTTTTCGTCGGTTGCAACCCGGATTTTCTTGGGCTCTAGGGTGTGTTTAGGCACCGGAGGTTATTCAATGGAGAATAATCCGTTCCGTCACAATGCCTCTGACATAACCTCAACAACCTCGACTAACTACTAAAACACAATTCGGCTAATCTTCTCAGTAGAAAACTTTTAATGACCACATAACGACTCCCAAATGTGGGCATATGTGCCAAATAAACTCAACACACATTTTCATCAATTAACTTACAGGCACAAAGATATCGATTTCATCACCTCTCGATCAGCTCTTCCTCATATTCAAAATTCACAGCCCAAATTGTAAATCAGAATATTCTCACCGAAATCGTTTACACTGATGTGGTGACTTGCCAACCAAATCACCCCCAATATCACATTAAAGTCCGGCTCATCAAAGAAAATTAGATCAACAAATCACTGATATCTACAAACCCAGACCGGATATCAAAATTCACAATCTTAACAGATCAAAGGCTTACCCATCAGGGGTAAACATCCTCAAAACTCTTTTTTTTTTAATTAGGAACGCATAGAACATTTACATACGAGCTCAAAGGCAACAGACTTATTTCCATGCTTTCATCAACTAAATTCACCTTCCTTACTATCCCGAATGCCAAACAGAGAATGACTCCCAAAATTGCCTCCACAAAAACATCTCAAAGAGTGGAATACGGCACTGAGAAGCCCACCACTGGCTTGCCTCACTCTCCAACTTATGGGCAATAGACAAAATTTTATTTGAACTGCCAGAAACCTCGAACACCTCCTCCACTTTCTAAAATTCAATCTAAGCCTTAATTGAGATTAAACATCCCAAAATTTTTCAAATTGGCACACATTCAATCATTCAAAGGACTCTCCGTCTTGCCTACAACAAACCATCCTTAACAAAGCAACCAAACTCTCATCTGGCTGCCGAATCAAATTACCAATGACGTCGCTCGCGTGACTCAACAAAGCCTATTAATCGACTTCCCGAGTCAAATTCAAACCCGCACAAGATCTCATCGGATATGAATCCGGACAAATAATACATGACCTGCTGACCATAATCGCAAGGGAGGTATCCAAATTTACAGCTCATCCACAATACTATAACTTCAATATTTCTCATACAATGATCAAGGCACCATCCGGCCATAAATAATAACCATAACATATTCTCGAGATCAGAAATATACCAAATGTAATATCTCCACTCGCCAAAAGGAATATCCGAGCCTGATCACATCCGAGCTCCTGCAAGCGTATCCATGCCACTAGTCTGAAGGAATAAAACATGAAAACGTGAGCCTAGAGCTCAGCAAGTATCAAGAATCGTATAAAACGGTACACATAAATCAGAAGCATGAATATCGCATAGCAATCACGTAAAACAAAACATCATGTCCAGTGAAATCCTCGAAAATCGAGGAGATGTCGCTCTAAACTAAATCGTCGTCCGTAATAACTCGTCCCTCCGGGACAAAATCATATAAACCACGATCCGGTAAAATCTCATAGACAATATCATATCATACGATCCGATGTCACATACGTCGCAACCATCACCACATCCACGTGGGGACACATACCGTCGTCCGGATCTAAAACTCATAATGCAGAAATCAAGAGAAAACTGCCGGAACTAAAACATAAATCAATACACGTTCCGGGTTTATCACGTCAGCACGTACGAGACATTCCTATCGCCCATCCGTGGGCCAAACCACGTATCTCAAATCACAGTACACCCAAATACGTGCAGAAATACAAAGCATGCACGAAATCGGAGAACCAAATATCAATGATACCAACCGGAGGAAAGGTTTCCCTCGTCCAGTAACCACGGCTATATATCGGCTCACTAGGCCGGCAGCTCAAGGCCATCCATGTACTGCCTCCCATAGATTAGAACTTGCTCACTATGTTTTACCACCTGCGGCTTTGGGTGCAACCTCAAGTTTTAGTTATATATTAGGACGTCCGAATATATTAGTTTCCGTCAATTCCTTACGATGGTTCTCAATTAAATACACAGTGGGGCAGGTCAGCTACAAATACCTTCCTTACGGTGGAAGTAGCCTCAACCTCAATCTTCCTTACGGCGGAAGTAGCCTCATTCTTCCTTACGGCGGAAGTAGCCAATGCCTAGGATCACAAATCGACCCCTAGGGTCTCGGACCACCATGGTCCCGTAGTGATCCCACCCCCGGAAGCATGCATGGTTAGTGCAAGGCTTGGTTCATGGTTCCACAATATACGAATATACAAATGTACATATACATCGTCCGGGCGTCCAAAAACCCTCCAAATCATAAATACCAGTACAAAACCACCGCACAACCGATAAAATATACATGCATGTACACAATTGATAAATTGAGGGTATTTAAAAATACATGCATGTTAGTAAAATCTCCCACAGTAGTCAAAATGCATCAGAAATTAAATCAGACCAAAAATAGGGCTAGAGGATACTTGCCTTAACATCATACTCTGCAGATCTGAAGAAAGGATGTCCCGAAGCACTCCAATCGAGCCTTTCTCTCTCCTGCCTCCCGTGCTGCCCTCTCTCTGCCGAACGCACCGCCGCTGCTGCTGCCACTCCTCTGCCGCGAACCACCGTTCGCGGTCTTCCCAGCGACCACCGCCATCGACCGCGCCTCTCGTCGGCCTCCATCCTCTCTCTCTCGCGGCTTCTCTCCTCGAGCACCCGCTGCCGATCTCCTCCGCACAACGCCAATGCCACGTCGCGCCACGTGCCCGGAGCGACACGACCACCGCACACCACCGAGACCACCGATTTCGCCGCTACCATCCCGAACGGCTGCCATCGACTCTTCTGGCACCGATTTCCTCACCCAACGCTGCCGCCGTCGCCGCCCTCCTTCTCATCTTTCTCCTCCTTCTTCTTCCTCCTTCTGCAAACCCTAATCCCCATTTCCCCCTCACTTCTCTCTCCCCGACACTTTCTCCCACTTTTTCTTTTCTCTTTTTGTTTTCTTTTTACTATTATATTATTATTATTATTATTACAATTATTATTATATATATATATATATATGTATAACTTTCCTTTATTATTAATTCCAACTCAGCCTCCAAACAACATTATGGGCACACTCCGGTCCCCACTCCGCACCTCCGATCATTCCTTAAAATTTTATAATATTTTAATTTATTTTCACCACGTCCGAAATACCCAAAAATTACAATTAATATTAAAATAATTCAAATGAGATCCGAAATATCACATAACATCTAAGCCACTAATAAAATTCTTATATCTTGCGAGTTAGAATAAGTTTTGACAATGTTAGAAGGGTAATATCCAAGGTACCAGTTAGGTTAAAAGAAAAAAAATTGTATTCATATCTATAGTTAAAAACTAGGGTTTAAATGCAGAATTAGTGAATCTTGTGTGCTAGCATTTGAAAACCAGTGTGCATGAACGTGATTTATGTTGGTTTCATGCATGAAACTACTATTAACTATGCAAATGTGCACTTCATACATCCTTCAGGCATAGAGCCATAATTCCAAATGTGTACATGCATACTTTATGTGCCTAATACTTTTCATCTTGAAAGAGTTTATACTAAATCAAATTTGAGTATAATAAATAAATAAAAAGACTCAAATATAACTTAATTAATATCAAATATTGTTACAAAATAAGCCTATACTATAAACTTTACTTCATGCATAGAGCCATAATTTCAAATATGTACACGCATCCTTTATGTGCCTAATACTTTTCATCTTGAAAGAGTTTGTACTAAATCAAATTTGAGTATAATAAATAAATAAAAAGACTTAAATATAATTCAATTAATATCAAATATTGTCACCAAATAAGCCAATACTATAAACTTTACAATATAGATTGACCAAATACACATTTAGTATCATGTGCTGAGAATAATTGTGAAGAATATAGGTTTCAAGAATTAAATTTAAGGTTCTTGATCTATTAGTCTATGGTATAATGTTAAAAAACCTAAAAAACTACAGATTTGAGATATTGGTTGAAATTTTAAACTGTTGCTTCTATTGCAGCGAGTATTTCTTTGGCTTGGCCAGAAAAGGTCCTACCTTCTCATTTGGCTACTGTGATGCATGCTTTATTATCATCTTATATAATGGAGTTATGTGAGAGAAATTGTAAAAGAGAAAATCTTATCCTGAAATTTAAGTTTTAGGAACCTCATCCATTTAGTGATGATATTAAAAGAAGTAATGCCAAATGTTGCAAATTCTGGCTCGATCTGCATATTTTACGTAATACATTTTCTCTCCAGCGAAAGGAAGAAAGAGGGATGATTCTCAAGGTCGGTTTCTCCAAATCTCTTAGATGGCTCCTGTAGCTTATCTTGTCTATGTATCTTCTAACTTTGATGCAATATCATTGCCAAGTGATTGGCAAGATGTTTGAAAATTTTAATGCTATTGTGGATTTAAGTAGAAGGGGGTAATTTGAATATCTACTTGCACATCTGAGTAAACTACTTCAGATGCGTTTCCCTCTCTTATATTTTTTCTTCCATGTGTGCTACTCTTTCTCCCATATATCCTATATTTCTTTCACGGTCCTACATCTATTTCGACATTTGTGTCTCTGCTGATGTTATTTTTCTTGCGCATGTTGGTATTTAATGGCCCAGCACGTACTCCGTATGGCACGGTTGGCCTACTAACCACATTATATTATCTTTATGTAATTTTTTCATTACTCTCTGATCACGCAAGAGTGACCGCAGAGACTCTGTTTCACTGTATTCTACCTACTTCAATCCGAGGAATCATATCTTTATTGATTTCCCATTTTAAAGTAATTCCTATTTGGTATAGTCATTGACTTTCTTATTGGGATACGACCCACTTATGTGAACCGCAAAGAAATAATCAACAAATTCACAACACCCATATTTCAATCACCAATAATAAAATAAGACATAATTTTTATATAGAAAACCCTATTAAAAATGAGATGGATAAATCATAGGATGATATCTTTAAAATATTTTCACTATACAATCAGTTTAATTATATAAACCTCACAAATATAAAAATTAAATACTTTATAACAAATTGACTAAGTAACAATGAGTACAAAATGAAAGAGTAGAAAAATATAATCGGTAAAGTATTTTTCTCAACTCCAAGAATAACGTATTTAAGGTCAGTGAAGACTGGAATACGATTTGAAACTCAACCGAATGCACGAATATTTCTCTTCTCCATTTTATTTCTTTGTCTTCTTTTTCTCTCAACTCATCAATGATACTTCAAATATTAGAGTTAGGATCCTTTATTAAATTTTCATCCTAGGTTAATTAGAAAATAAATATAATTTTCTAACTAATAATATCTTAAAATTAGAAAATAATATGATACACTTTTTTAATAAAATAAAATCTCAACAAATAAAATCTCTCAAATAAAATCAAAATTAAATAAAATAAAATCTTTTTTAATTAAAGAAAATTAAATCTCATCTAATTTGAAAAGTCCATAATATCCGTACAGTACTCGTGTGACCTCATTTGAATCACCAAATGGCATGCCAAATGGGTATGACCCACACGGGAGCGACCCATAACCCAACAAACTTTTCCTCATGACCGTATTGGGGCAATTATCATCATCTTGGCAATGATTCCCTAAGTTTTAAACTTTCCTCTTTGCAATACTTTGGTTGTCATATCCGATTCATTCTTTTCGATCCTAACTTTGCCAAGCGTCAATAGCTCCAAGTCAACAACATTACGCATCCAATGATACCTCACATTAATGCACTTCGATTTGAAATGAAATGACGAGTTTTTCCAAAGGTGAATTGCATTTTGATTGTCACAAAATAGCACATATTACTTCTACTTGAAGCCAAATTCTTGAATGAACTTCTTCATTCACAATATCTCATTACTTGCTTCTATCATAGTAATAAATTCTACTTTGATGGTCGAAAGAGTAACACACTTCTACAATTTTGATTGCCAAGAAATAATTCCTCCCGCGAACATGACTACGTACTGCGAGGTATAATTCTGAGAGTTGGCATCATTGGCCACATTTGCATTAGTATCCCTACTAAAAGTGGCTTATCACTTTCAAAATATAAGCACAGTTTGAAAGTTCCTCAGAGGTACCTCAATATCTATTTCACTGTAAACCAATACTCATTACCGAGATTTGATAGAAAATAAATAACCATTCCAACAACATGAGTAATATCCGGTCTCATATACACCATAACATACATCAAACTGCCCATGGTCGAAGAGTGGGATATGCCTCTCATACTTGCCTTTTCATCATCTGTGGAAAGATATTGCTAATTGTTCAGTCTAAAATGATTGGCTAATAGAGTGTTCATTGGTGTGGACTTTTCTATATTAAAACATTGAAGCACTTTTTCAACATAACTCTATTAGGACATCCATAATTTTTTTACCTTACAGTCGCAAAATATTCATATACTCAGAATTTATTTCATTGGCCCCAAATCCTTCATGGCAAAGGACTTCTCAAGCTATTGCCTTAATTCGTTAATTCGGGAGGTACTTTGCCCAATAATAAGTATATCATCTATATATAATAGGAGAACAACAAAATTATTTTTGAAAAACCTCTGAATAAAAACACAATATTTCGGAATAGTCTTCCAGTAACCTTAATTTACTATAACGGACTCAAACTTCTTATAACACTATCTTAGAGCATGCTTCAACCCGTATAGCCGTTTTTTCAAACGATAAACCAAACATTATTTCCCCTTAACATAGAATCCTTTCGGCTGCCCTATTTAGATTTCCTCCTCAATGTCACCATAAAAAATACCGTCCGCACATCCAATTGTTCCATTTCTAAATCAAGAATAGCAACCAATCCGAGTACCATTCGGAATGAAGATATTTTTACAATTAGGATAAAAATCTCTTCAAAATCAACACCCTTCCATTGATTAAAGCATTTTATAATCAATCTCACTTTATACATTGGTTGCGGACTATTCTCATTAGCCTTCAAGTAAAAATCCACTTGTTTTCCAATGCTTGCTTGCTCTTCAGTAGTTTCGTCAACTCGAAAGTGTGATTTTCTTGAGACAATTTCAGTTTATCTTGCATGGCTTCCATCTACTCCGCTTGGTGCTCGTCCTCCATAGCTTCATCAAAACTTTTTGGCTCCCTCCATTGGTTAGCAACATATACTCATTAATTGATAGACGAATAGAGGGCATTTGATCTCTTATGGATCGTTGGAGTGGAATGGTCTTGACAAACTCAACAACATGTTGAGAAACATCATCATCAGTATTATTAAGAGTAAGAGTCCCAAGTTCTTCTTGCTCTTTAGGATTGCCTTGATCACCGTCTATATTACGAACAAGGACCGGTATCAAAGACTCAATATTTATATCGTAAAATTGGCTGTTGTCATTGTTAGAAATGACCTTTGTCTTTTTGCTGATATCTTTGATTATCTCATTCGCGATGAACACCACATTCCTCGATCGAACAAGCTCGTTCTCTATTGGATCGTATAGCCGATATCCCAAATAATCTTCTCCTTAGTCAAGAAAGATGCATGGTTTTGTTTTCAACTATAGTTTAGACCTCTTGTCCTTAGGGATGTGAATAAAGACCTTACACTCGAACACATACAAGTGGTCATAGGATACCTCTTTTTAGACCACACATTCTCTAGTACTTTTCCATTCAATTGACTGCTCGGTGATAAGTTGATAATATGAGCCACGACATTTGAGACTTCTCCCCAAAATGAATCGGGGAGTTTCGCTTCCAAAAGTACACATCAAAATCTCTCCATCAATATCCTATTCATCCGTTCAACCACACCATTCAGTTGTGGCGTCTTCGATGGAGTCCTTTGGTATTGAATTTCGTGGGCTTGACAATATGTGTTAAATGCTCTAATATACTTACTATCATTGTCACTTCAAATGCACTTCAACTTCTTCCTCATTTGCCACTCAACTAAGGCATGGAATTGTTTGAAGATGCCAAGGGCATGATTTTTTTATTTCAGTTGATACATCCATAGTTTTCTTAAACAATCATTGATAAATGTGATGAAGTGTAGTAGACCACCAAGTGTCTTTATCTTGAATGGGCCATATATGTCCGTGTTGACAAAATCAAGAAGATCTGTCTTCTTTGTGGACGAGTTTTCATGGAATGAAATTTGTCGTTACTTTTTTGGTATGCAATGAGGACAAGTCTTCAACTTGGCTTTCTTCACACCCCGAAGAAAGTCCTTTTTTGCTAGACAATTCAATCATTTCTCGCTCTTGTGACTCAACCGTTGGTGTTACAAATCAAAAAACTCATCACTTCTCATAACATACACATCTCCAGTTGAAATAGAGCCTTCAACACATACAAGCTGAAAACTTTCTTTTTCCAGACTACCATTAGAGATCTTTTAGTCAACTTCCATACCCATTTGTAGAAAGTATTGCAAAATCCTTCATTATCGAGCTTCTCTACTAAAATTAGATTTAGCTGAATATCCTAGACTTGTCATACATCTCTTAATAGCAACTTGGTCCTATTGTGGGTGAAGAGGCACATATTACCATAGTCAAGAATCCAAGATATACCATAATTATCAATCTTCAACACTCCAAAATCATCGGGAGTATAAGACGTGAAGAATTTTCTTGTTGATGTGACGTGGAATGAGGCACCACTATCTATAACCCAATTCATTTCATGATCCGTCAGATTGATCACCTCATCCTCTTACACACCAACCCAATGTCACCCTTGGTAATACTAAGGCTCTTTCCTCATCTCGAACTTTATCGGATTTTTTCTCATTGCTATTTACGTTTTTATGCTTTCACTTATAATAGTATTTCTTGAAGTACCTCTTTTTTCATAGTAGTGGCACTCGAGATTTTGATACCTCCGGGGAAGATCAAGTGGCTTCATAATCCGTACAATAATTTGGATCCATGCATTCATCATTGGCGTGAGCTTTGAGAATGACTAAAAGGTCTAAGCACCACACGTCATCAAAGAAGCACAGTCAATATACATGCTCCCATCAACACGTCAGTCAGAGACATCATCTCCCATGGCGACGACCTCCTAGGTAGCTATGGCGATGTGCGACCTACCTTTGACGAGCATGCACTCGCTGCCTAATAGAGCATCTTGCTTAAATCACCCCAGGCCCTATGCAATCGTCTAAACAGATGGCAGCTGGGGGCTCCTTCCACAAGTGTTAGCACCCAAAAGAAGAAGCCAAGGGAAGAGATACCCCACCAAAGGAAAAACTCATTCACCTGACGACCTTAGTATTTGAAAGGATCCAAGAGACAGGGCCCACTCCAGGAAGAAAGTTTAACTCGGTCTTAGAGCACATGGTGAAAGCCTAGAGCGATGATGCCTTCATTATTCCCAGCACCGATAGGCACCTTGTCACTCTCTCGTTGGGGTGAGGAGCGCGGTCCGGACAGAGCTTCAAGAGTGTTCCACCCTCTTCTTACAAGTGGCCTCGCTTGAGCGAGAGGCTTGACCCGGGGGCTTGGCAAGAGTATCCTGCAATAATGCCTCTCACCGGTCATGTGTAGAATGGCAGATTCTATAGGAGTTAACATGATTCTCACGATGGGAGGCTTGACCTGCTCGGCCCGCTACCTATCACAAAAGCTATGGCGATGACCCCTTCTCAGGTAGCTATGCCAACAGGTGATCGGCCCCAAGTGTGCAGACACTCGTTGCTCGGATGAGCGCCCTCCTCTAGACCATACACGTCTCTCCGAAGGTGTTACGCTGGGGGGGGCACCACCCTCCAACTCTTAGACAATCAGAGCGAATCGGCATCCATAGAGGATCCAATGGCTTAACGACCTTGTGGCCCAGGTGGCCACAGGTGATAGGGCCTAGCGGTGGTTAGAGGACCGAGTTATGAAGCATGGGATGGTTGCCCAAAGTGGTATGTTTCATGTTGCTTCCGTGATGACAAGAGGCCAATTGCTAAGGAAAAAAACTCTACACAGCGTCAGAGGACACTTTACAAACTTAGCAAGGTCACCGTTCATGTAACGGACCAGGTTATTTTCCTTAAATAACCCTCCGTCAATAACACATCATTAATGCCCATAATTAGATTTATACATTTCTGCAGAAAATTGGGCAAAGCTTCCTCTGTAACTGGACGAAAAAAAAAAACAAAATACAACCTGTTCAAATAGGTCCTGCACAAGCACACATTTATCAAAAGGCTTAACATCAAGCCTACAACACACCACACAGGATCACACGATGCCATATCATCCATGGCTCCAATATAGTACCCCTAACTATTATACTGGATCTAGAGAGATGCCATCTAATATGAAACAAAATTCGTAATATCAATACAGACGCGGAAGCATACTATCATCATAAACTGCGGAAGCATAACAAATTCATAAAACAACAACGATGAGCCACGCTCAACTCTGAACGGCTATCTACAATCCGATACAACACTGAGTCCAAATCCTCCGCACACTCGACGTCCAGCTAGTCCCTTCAAGCAAGCTTCTCCTTGTTCTAACTAATTAGGTGCCAACTTAATACTCTCACCTGGGAGGAGAAAATGAGAAGAGTGAGCGCGTACGGCCAAGTATAATCATACGTCACTATCAACCATGAAGAAGCATGAACATGATAATGAAAAGGTGCAACAAGCATTTGAAATACAATGAGACTTCAGAGGAAAGGAACATTTAGAAGTATCAATTTGCCATTTATCATGTCTTAGAACATTTAATTACAATTTGAACATGTTTTAGTGCATTTATCAATTTACTTTAGTCTTTGCGGACCAGGGCCAGTAGGTCGTACTAGCAACGATGCGAGAGAACGAGGAAAGGATCATGATACTCCACATGATCTAAGGTCGTGAGGGATTATCTTTTACGACCCATCCGGGGGGTCATGCACATCGTGCCGTAAATCGCCCCATTCCCCCGGGCTACCAGGGCAGTCCTCGTTCTTCCACAATAGTATTCGTTCTTCCACAATAGTATCCTAAAGCGTGACACGGACATCTCCCACTTACATAAGCGACCAGAATACGTGATCAAAGTATTCCTCGAGTTCCCACCGAGATGGACGTGTCAAGCCAGAGAATACTATCCATCTAAAAGTCCATGGTCCTAGTTTCATGATTCTATTTCTATATTCATTTGAGGGAAAGTCCACCATATCCAATTTACCATATCTCTCGCCATTTGGGAAGTTCCATCATTCACATATCACATTGTGGACTTCCCTCCGATTATTTGCTCGGTTCTTACTTTTCTTTGGATCTTAAGCTTTTAAGCGATTCAACAATACATATAATTATCAAGGTTCATGAGAGATCGGAGTTGCTTACCATCGATGAGCCAATCACATTCAGGGTCCTCGGAGCCCGTTCTTTCGAATCTTACAATTTCAAATGCACATTAGTCATAGCTTTCATAACAATGGAATGAGGGTAAAACATGCACATTTTCTATTTATTTCATATGAACAATAACAGGGATCGTTTAATGCTTCCGGACGCCCCAAACGGGTAGATTCTTGTCCAATCGGACATTCGGTCGATATAAATACATAATTAGGACATGGTGATTCATATCTTGAGATCAATTTAAGATAATATAAAGGTGAAAGCATGTAAATTTATTTGTTCACCTCGGGTGAACAGTGTCAGGAAGCATTTAGAGGTCTCGGACGCCGTGTACGGGTCGATTCTTGTGAATTCGGACGCTCGGCCGATATGTATACATATTTGGGACGTGGTGATTCATATTTTGAGGTCAAATTAGCATAATTTGAGGGGAAAAATAGTAAACCCGAATCTAGGTGTGGGTTAGGGTTTGGTGGTACCAAACCGATCGATTCAGAGCTTGATTCGGTCAATAAATTATGGATTCCTTGACCTTAAAGCATGAGTTACCAATTTCTCAGAATTTGGGTGGGTATCGAGACAATAATACCCGATGAAGAACGAATAAAAATTACAAGAGGGCAAATAGTGAGTATGAGAACACTTGCCTCGACGTGCTCTACATTTTCTCCAACTAGCTCGAGCTCGAAATCGGACCCGAAGGCCTCCATTTTCTTCTTTTCTCCTTCGCGAGCTCTTCCTCTCACCGGGCTCCCACGGGTGCTGCCGCCGCTCCACCGCGACGCCCAGCCGGCCACGGCCTTGCACGGCCGTCTCCAGCCACCACCGACGCCGGCGCTGCCTCCACCGGCGCCGCTCGCCCCCGCTCTCTCTCTTTCTCTCCCCCGAAACCCTCGCGTGTTGCTGATCCTTCGCTGCTTCTGCCTCCGTTCCAGCCCTCTCTCTTTCTCCCTTAAAACCAAAATCCCAAATGAAAATAAGTAAAAGGGGCAAGTCACGTGAGAGGCATATGCCCAGCAGCCCCTTTCCCCCGTTTTCCCATTTTTCCATCAACTTTCCAATGTTTATTATTATTATTATTATTATTATTATTATTATTATTATTATTATATATATATATTAGGTTTCTTTTAATCCCAACTTTAATTTGACACCGAAAAGATCGAATGGGCACACTCCGGCACCGACCCAATAATTCCGAATATTCTCCCAAAATTTTGTAATATTAAATTAATTTTCTCACGCCCGAATTACCCAAAATTACCGAAAATAATAAATAATACTAATTTAATCCAATATAAATATTTTGAGATTTCGGGATGTTACAGTCATAGGAACCTCCGACCATCAAATATAATTATCCCAAAAATGAAATTGCTGGGACAAAATCTGAAAAAAGAAATGACTACAAATAATTAAACAATAAGCATCCTAAAAGTATAGACTCCCCATCTTATATCCTACAAGAGAATGCAAGTCCATTAATCTAAAAGGTTATTAAAATAAGGTAAGAGTAGGCTTAACATTTAACAATAATATGTGTGTGTGTGCACGCACGTGGATATCATAAAAATATGAAAGACACTAATAATAATCAAATACTATTATACCAAAGATTATAATAACTAAGTAAAAGTGTATAAATAATCTAAAAAAATATAAGAACCATAGATCAATGATAATCTCACTAATAAATATTAAATATTCATGATCGAGTTATAATTACTTTCTCATAGCATGGGTTACACGCCACTATTTATGACTCATGGGTGGGCCAATGTAACTTAAAGGTTGAATTTTTATTTCTTGTCTTGGGTCATAGATATAATATCCTATTTACCAAATTATATTTATAATGTCATAATTTTTTTAAATTTAACAAATAAAAATTATTATACAATAAAAATTTTTAAAAAATAAATTTAGAGAAATAAGGCCCAATGTCTAATAGACACAGGAGCACATATATGCATGTTTGAGGCAGAACCTTTATGCCTAATGTCTTATGAGGAGTATTCATACATAGTTTAGATAGAATAGGTTATACTAATGTGTAAGCTATGTAATACTCATGCATGCATGTTCTTTATCTTAGTGCCTAATTAGTACCTTTATGCCAATTTCCGTATTTAAAATCTTTTTGCATAATTTTTGACTATTTTACGTAGAGAAGAGTGAAAAGCAAAGAGAAAGCTAAGAGAGAAGAGAAGAGAAAAGGTGAAAGAAGGTAATTTTGAAGATATTTTTGATCAAATTTAGTACATTTTTTATTAAGATAAATATATATAAGTCCATTTTTTAATTTATTATTACAATCTTTTAAATTTTCTTCTAATAATTATAAATATACATACATATCACCATTTTGCTTGTTTTTGAGTATTTGTTGCATGTGTGGAGATTTTTTTATCAAGATTCAAATATTTTTAAAGGTTTATATTCACATTTAAAGATATTATTACAAAAATTATAAAATATTTAAGTATTTAATATTACATATAATTTTTATATAAATATTTAATAAGAATTCTATTTTATAAAATGAAACAAAAATTTTACTTTTTTTCCTAATTCAAAAAGTTTTAGATATGTAATATATAATGTAGAGTTTCATTTTTACAAAATAAAAACTATTATATTATAAATAAATTATATTTGAACAACATCGTTTGCATAACTTGAAGAATGTATCTAGCTTTCACTAGTGAAAAGATTATATTCAATCTGATCTATAAGATATTATAAATGGCTCACTTACAGATCTTAAATGGTAATATATTGGCTTAATATTATCGAGAATACATATAATTTGATTTTTAAAAATTGCCATTCAATTAGTTGGTGTATGAGTCATTGATCATTAATTTTTAAATTTTTACATATTTTACTTACTCTCATTCAATTTTCATATTTTCAAATACACTTTTACATATTTCTTAATCTTCCTATATTTTTTTTTTACATTTTTCATGTATTGTATATTTTTATATAGTAGAAATTTTATATGAAATCATATTTTAGAATATATTTATTGAGAATTTAACGTTTTAAAATTTTACAAGTGATTCATAATTTACTACCCTTTTTCATCTGGTTCACTTATGTTCATTCATATGTTATATAAATATACTTTTTTGAACATTAGACTCACATCTATAATATTTTAAAACTCTTTTAGATTAGTAAGCATTTGATTCTTATAGAATTTGATGGATAACTATTGGAGGATTATAGTTAAGAATTTTATTTATGGTTTTTAGGGTTATTTTTAGATTCCTTATAATAGGTAGCATTGATTTTGAGATTTCCTAGTTGGATTTAGTCAATGTGCCATAATAAAGTTATGTATGATTTTTTGCTATTATATATCTGGTATTTTAGTTAAATACTTCTTCTTACAAAATTTATGAATTGAGCGGTTAATATTATTTTTTAAGATTGAATGAAGATAGTTTGGTTATTTCTAGAAATATAGTAATTACATCTGATTATCTCACCTATGGTAATAGTATATAATGTCTAACCTAATTTTAGTTATTAAACCATGACCATTAAAGATAAGTTTTATTTTTGATATCTTATTATTACCTACTCATACTAAAGTCGTGATAATAAATTTACAAAGTACCTGCTAAACATCCAACCATGTCATGTTACTCATGAACTGAGGTAATTAGCTTTCCCTCAAGCATGAGAGAATCCAAGCTAGAATTCCATTATCTTACCTGCCCCAAGCAACTTACGCTGGATTTATCATCCATGGGTATGACAACATGTAACACCGATGATAAGTTGCATCTAACTATGCATGTAATTTATATTCAAATATTAACATTAGTGTATGTTCTAAAAGGACTCAAAACAAACTCTCTGAAAATATAACATATCGTAGCGTATGGTAGATGCACGATTGACACACATGTCTAGAATAAATAAAAACTTGTGTTTGATACAAGTATAAAGGATGTATGTACACGATTTTGGCAAAATCTTACACCTGATGCACACATGATTGGTGCTTTTTATGTCAGCTGCTCTCGAATTCATATTCTAGCATTGTTTTAAAGTCTAAATTATAGCCAATTAGAGGCCATAAATTTTTCTTTAAAAGTTAATTAGAAGTACTCAAATGACCCCATTTTGCCACATTCAATTGATTAAGAAACTAATCTTAATTTAAGTCAAAAGTCATATGCACCTTATGTTTAGCTTTTTGTAGTTGAGATTATAGAAAAAAGAGAGAAGGAAGAGAGAAAGGGAGAAAAAAAAAGAAAGAAATATAAGGAGAAAGAAGAGGAATAATGGCCACTTTATATGAAAAACTTAGGATTCCTTGGGCGTGGCAGATGCATTTCTTGTTCCACTTTTTAAATTTTCTACCTAATTTTAATTTTTTTCTCATTTACTTTGATGAAATTCTAAGCTTATCTGTTCAAAACCTACATGAAACTGTTCATTTTGTGTGTCCTTAGAATTTGGTTTATGTGCATGACCAAATATTGTTCCTTTTTGATGATTTTGTGATGTGGGCTAAAAATTTTCAAATTTTGTGGTGCAACCTCATTATATATTTCTAATATTGCTCAAGTTATGATAATCTCTACAAGAATAATAAAGTTGAGCATTTTGTTCGTAAGTTCTAAAAATTATATTTATTCTTGCAAAGATTATTATTTTAAAGACACTATTGGAAAGTAACTAACAATAAATATATCTTGTAACATATGTCCACTATATTATTTGCATATGAAGGTTTAGAAAGGCACATCCGGATAAACTCCAAGATTACTTTTTTGGGGTTTGCTTTCTTTCTTCAGCATCCCCTCCTTTCAATTTCAGGGGAGATTGGGTGACCGGAATCAAGTGCAAGAAGATTTTTAACGTGATGGTGATGGGGAGATGTATATCAACGGTTTGGTCGGTCACTTTAGGCCTTTCTTGGGTACGCCTTTTAGGAAAGAAGGCATTTTACTGCATTTGAAAGCAACTAATTGCATTGACAAGATAGGGCCTGGACTTCTTTCTGAAGAGAAAGTCGCGTGTCAAACCACCGAGAGCAGACGGCTGTCCCTAGGGCGTGCGGCAAGGAGCATGGTGAAGCGTTGTGCAAAGGAAACTAGCCTTTAGTTCCACATTGTTGATCGTTGTAGAAAAAACTAAATATGGAATGATTGAGGTTGAAAAAATTCTACCGAGAATCTTGACATTATTATATAACTTGCCCGCAAGTTATAATAATAGGTTATAACCCTGTCCGTAAGATACCAATATATAGATGTACTGGCTTTGCATTTTGGTTTTGCTAGTGGGAGGTATCAATCACTGAATCTTGGTTTTGAAGTTTTTATTCTCTTACATATGTTATTTGGTAGTTCTTTTGTCACCTCTTCGATTCTTGTGACGAAACAGGTTATTTTTTTTTCTAATAATATCCGTCAATAACTATATAAAATTAATACCCATAATTTAATAATATGAAATTTCTGCAAAAAATTCGGTAGAACTTCCTCTGTAATACGAACGTTGGCTAAAAATACAAAACCTGTGATAAACCTGCATATTAATTATACAATCTCAACACTGCCAAAATTTCATCCATATCAACTCCGACATCCAAACAAACACAACAACTGCACAGGATCCAAAAACTACAATTACAACATGTAGCACCGATATCATAACTCTGAGTATGACGTCGACTCAGAAAAGATGACACTAGGTACATTCTTTAGCCATATAAACTTGTGGAAGCAACTATACTAATCGAATACAACAGAAACTACATTACAAAAACATCACTAACGCCAATATCTATGACCATCAAAATAAAACAAAGGCTCCATAAGGTATAAATTCATAAACTAAGATTTCAAACTATCCTCCAACATCTTCAAATCTCCGACTAACAATCCTCTACTTTTTTCGAATACAAGTGCAAGCCTGTGCTAATCTGGAGGTAAAGAAAGTAGCAAGAATGAGGTATAAGCTCAGTAAGGCACATATACATATAGGTCAAAAATATACAAAATTATCATATTTAAAAGGAGCATAACAAAGCATTTAGGAAAAAATATGGATGCATGTGAGATTATAATTCATGATTTAATGAAGGGATAGTTCCATGATTCGTTTCATATTTCTTTAGTTCATTCTTGTATCTTGTCTTAATTATTAATTTTATACCAAAAACTTATTTCGTTTGGAGGCCAAATATCAGTAGGCCTCACTGACAAAGGAGCAGTTGGTCGTGGCCCGGATTGTGTGCACCTGCACAATCAAAAGTCCATCCTCCTCCTGTTATTGACCTAGAGGTAAGTTAACTACATACAGTCCCTGTAAATGGGACTATCAGTCTCCCAGTGGTTTCAAAACAGGCCACGATATTTTACTATAATATACTAAGGCATGTTGGGAATACTACCCGCGATATAACACGACTAGAGTAATCCTTGAATTTTAACTGTAATATTTTCACATATCTAAATTTATTATCCATAACCCTTGGTTCAAGTACTTGTTCAATAGGAAATTCTGTTCTCAAGCACAAAATCCTTCGTTTCCACTCTGTTGGAGAACGTTCCAAAAATCGGTCAGTCCAAAAGTCCATCTTTCGATTACAAAATTCCCTCCGTCATCAGATTTTCTTTCATAAGCATATTCCATATTCTACGTGAGCTTAAGTCCTCATGTATTCATAGTTCATACCACGTGAGTTTAGGTCCACACGTGTTCATAGTTCATATATAACATTTCTTGGAGCTTAAAAGGATTATTAAATCCCTTTAGATTATGCCAGAACATAATTCTTAAAGCTTTCAATCATTTATTCTTTCGTAAATGGTTCATGGCCTGATTCTTTGAACTTTTAAATCATTGTATTCATAATACGTGCATAATTCATCATATGATTTGAACAATCAAAAAATTCTTACCAAAGCAAGCATATCATGTCTTGGGAGCTTTTGGATGACAATTTCTTCACAATTACATACATTATAATTTTCTAAGCTAAAATATTGTATAATTATAATTAATTCAGATAAGATTTAAGGGGCATCGATTAGGGTTTTAGAGATCATAAAACCCTACAAAACTACCAGTTCGGACACCTAAATGATCTATTAACTTATTCATGGTGCAGGTAATAACGTCCTCGAGCTAATTCATCCATAAATCATAATTTAATCGGTTAATTCCTCCAGGCCGTAAGTTTGGGGTTCCCTATTAAAAAATGGGTCAAAACTATAAATTCGGGTATAACATTCATACAATCACTTGCCCATGTCATGAGTAACAATTATCTATAGCCAATTCATGTATTAAACCCAATATAATTGATCAAACGTGGTTCAAACGCACCCTAGGGCTCCAATGAACAGGTTTTCACCTAAAATCACCCAATCGGATATCTAATCAATAAATTAATTTATAGTAAATATGAGTAATAATATTTTAGTCCCAATTTAGGTAAAAGTTCTAAAAATTCGTGGGTAAAAAGGGCTTGGGCGCAGGTGAATAGTGCCCTGCAGGTGTTAGGATTTCTGAAGAGCGATATACCACTCAAAACTTGATATTCAAGCATGATTTTGATGTATTATCATATTTAGGTTATGAGTTATACAAAATATAAATTTATTTGGGTATCGAAAAAAGGATATCCAAAAAAACGGAATAAAAGTGAATGAAAACGAAAGAGAAGAGTATAAGTGCACATGCCTCGACCTAATCTACAACTTTTCTAACTAGCTCGAAGTCGGAATCGGACTCAAGGACTTCCGTTTCCTCCTCTTCTCTTTCGCTTGGCTCTCTCTCATCACCAGCCTCCGTGCGCGTAGCCGCCTCACCCGCGGCCTCCGTCGCCTTGGCCACGTGCAGCTGTCACCGGACAGCCGTCGCCGGCCACCGCACGCCGCCCTCATCCCCCGACAAACCCACCTCCTCTCTCCTAAAACCCCCGACTCTCCTGCTTCTTATTCTCCCCTTTTGTTACATATTATTATTGTTATTATTGTTATTGTCATTGTTAATAATAATAATAATAATAATAATAATAATAATAATAATAATATTATTATTATTATTATTATTATTATTATTATTATATATTCCGTTTTCTTTATTCTAAAACCGAAACCAATACTCGAGCGGCAGAACGGGCGTACCTCGGGCACCGATACAATAAATTCGAATATCCTTCAAAATTTTATAATATTTAATTAATTTTTATCATACTCAAATTACCCAAAATAATAAATAATTTCAATTAAATCGGATAAAAATTTGGGATGTTACATTCTTTCCCACTTATAAAAATTTCATCCTCGAAATTTGGCAAACCTCAAGATTTACAATTGAAAAAAAAATCCTTTTAGATTCTTTCTTCACCTATGCCATATCCTTAATCAAATGACTTATCCTAGGGGGTCTTTTCCAATTGAATCATCCTATTTCCCAATATCTCAGGTTAGAGTCTCATCATATGACAAATTCCTAATTTTTAACAAGGCTTAATATGATTACGTACTTATTTCCTTAATCATTAAATCATGGGGAGACTTCATGACAATCTTCAAAATCTAGGCAACCCAGATTATATTACCTCGAATGAACTTATGAACTTTCACTTCAGTTCATTCTAAGTCTCGAAAATAATCGATCACATGTAACCTCAATCTTATTCTGAAATCTCTGGGTTATGGGCCCCCAACGTTTTAACTGCGTTACTCTGATTGATCATTTCGTTGCACACTAAGATTAACCCCAACTTCTGTCTATTGATTTATATTAGACACCTAGATTACACAGTCACTATAGACCTAAAAAGGTACCAAAGATCTCGATAGGCTCAAAGCAAAACCAATAATCCTCAAATTATAACCAACATAGGTAGCACAATTGAAGCAATTGTCCTAAGAATTTCGGTACAGTCTTGAACTACCACTAGAGCCTCAAACTTGAATATTTAACAACTTGTCATCGCGTTGGCACACCAATAATCCAACTTGCTCACTGCTCACATTTACAATTCCTATGCAGTATCGAAAACATTTTAAATCTAAGGACTTCCACCCACTAACTCCAAACCATGGGTGGAGTAATTTCAATCATGAACCTTTCCCCCACTTAATCCAATGTATCCATCCACATGCGATGCAGGAAAATCATAATCCTAGATCTTCTTTAGAGGCATCACATTATGTTATAATTCATCGGATCCATCAAGGATCAATCCAAATGACTTAATCGACAATTTACCCTTTATTCTCCGGAAATAATCTTCATATATCTCAAACCAACAGACACTAAACGTCTCCAAGCCAAAAGCCCCACGGACATTGCAAAACCTTGTGGAACACTTTAACAGATATTATTCCGAATTCACCTAGTTCCAAAAGAAACGAACGCTTTCACGACCTCAATCAATCTTTCCCAACCAAACCATTGCTCAAATCCCTTCGAGACCACATTCACACCATCAAAGAATCCATAGGTTTGTCATAATATTTTCCTTAATCCACTCCTCTCCTTTCTCAATTGAGCACACGGCTAGCAGCTTCCTAATCCAGGATACCGTCTTCAAACCAAGTTCACGCATCCCCACAATCATGCAAATTTCTTGATAAGGCCGTCACAAAATTTACCCAAATATGGCCGAAAGATCCATTCGATTACATCAACTGAAATACTGGAAAATCTTCAGATTCAAATGGCATTACCCAAATTTGTAATAGCCAAATCCTTACCCAAAATGATGCCACGGGCACAATTCTTAATTGTCCACAATCAACAACGCTATGGACACAAATCAGTCTTAGAAATCATCAAGTCTTACAATAAATTAATTAATTCACATATTCATCCACAGTGCCCGCTTTTCACATTGTTAATCTCTTGGGAAACCCCATTTATAAATTTCATAGACAACCTTATCGGTCCGTCGTATTTACGTCGAAGGTTCTAGAGCATCCCATAACGATACCGAATCGATACTTCCTTAGCTCTGCATGGAATCCTCAACGATTGGCATCGATTTCAACGCAATCCCTGAATTATCAATCAAAAGATAAATCAGTCTAATCTTCCTTTTTAGAACACCCTTAGATATTCACATGGCCAAAAACTTTTCAGTGACCACAAAATGTCTTCCAGATGTGGTCGTATATACTAATTGGATTTGGCGCAAATCCTCATTAAATGATTTACAGGCAAGACGATGCTAATTTTCTAATACCTTGATCAATTTAAACTCATGCCCCAAATCCCACAACCTAATTGCAGGATGTTATATCCTTACCTATCCAATTTACACTGACATGATGATTCACCCACCAAGCCACCAAAATCAGATCAAAACTTGATACCTTAAAATAAATTAATTCGGCCCAACCAATTATTTTTACAAACCCAAGAAAATGTTGTAAATCTTGATACCATTAGTGTTAGGCCTAGATCATTAATTAAGCGAATAAACTTAGGATTCACAAATGAAAATATTGACTCAAGATTCCAAAACGACGCATGTGCGGCAACATCAAAATTAGAAATCTCACCTTCCATCACAGTGAACAACATGATTACCTTACGGGCCATTACCACGAAACTCTGATCCAAGGCACTGAACTTCTTCACTATCCGGCCAAGGGATATGAACAATCTTTAATCCGGCGATCAAGCTATCTACGACTTAGAACATGCTCACAAAATCTCTTCAGGAAGATATTTATCTATAATTCATCCACAAATATACACCACGGTGTACCTCTTATTCTCCCGAACACTGGGTCACCTTAACTAGAAAATCAAGCCTATCTCCTAATTCTTGCTTAGTACCGACCTAAGCCGTTAAAGTTAGGGTAACTAAAACTACCTAATCTAGCCTAATCATCCTGCGCCTTCATCCACTTATTCAATTTTTTCTTATTCTATCCTAAGTTTTCGCGTAATATTCCGATCAAACCTAAGGTATGTCTTCTTTGATATCAATTATGACGGAACGGGTGATTTTTCCTCTAATAACCTCCATCAATAATTACATAAAATTAATGCCATAAGAAAATAATATGAAATTTCCACAGAAAATCCGGCAGAGTTTCCTCTACAATACAGATGTCAGCCAAAAATTCAAAACCTATAATAAACCTGCACATCAATTATACAATCTCAATACAGCTAAAAGTTCACCCATATCAACTTTGACATCCAAACAGACACAACAACCGCAAAGGATCCAAAAACTACAATTACAACATGTAGCACTGATGTCATAACTCCGGGTATGGTATTGGGTCAGACAAAGTGCTACTAGGAACATTATTTAGTCATATAAACCTGCGCAAGCAACTATACTCATCGAATGCAACAGAAACTAAATTACAAAAACATCCCTAACGCCGATATACATGACCGTCAAAATAAAATAAAGGCTCCATAAGGTATAAATTCATAAACCAAGACTTCAAGCTATCCTCCAACAACTTCAAATCTCCGACTAACAATCCTCTACTTTTTCCGAATACAAGTGCAGGCTTGTGCTAATATGGAAGCAAGGAAAGCAGCAAGGGTGAGTTATAAGCTCAGCAAGGCACATATACATATAGGTCAAAAACATAGAAAATTATCATATTTAAAAGGAGCATAATAAAGTATTTAGGAAGAAATAGGGATGCATGTGACATTATAATTCATGATTTAATGAAGGGATGGTTCCATGATTCGTTTCATATTCCTTTAGTTTATTCTTGCGTCTTATCTTAGTCATTAATTTTATGCCAAAGACTTATTTTGTTTGGAAGCCAAGTATCAGTGGGCCTCCTGACAAAGGAGCGGTTGGTCATGGCCTGGATTGTGTGTACCTATACAATCAAAAGTCCATCATCCTCCTATTATTGACCCAGAGGTAGGTCGTCTACATACAATCCCTGTAGGCAGAGCCATCAACTGTCCAACGGTTCCAAAATAAATCACGATATTTCACTATAACATACTAAAGCATGCCAAGAATACCACACGCGATATAACATAGCCAGGACATACGGTCAGAGTAATCCTTGAGTTTCATTATAATATTTTCACATGTCTAAGTTTGTTATCCATAACCCTTGGTCCGAGTACTTGTTCAATAGGGAATTCTGTTCTCAAGCACAAAATCCTTCGTTCCCACTCTGTTGGAGAATGCTTCAAAAATCGATCAGTCCAAAAGTCCATATCTCGATTATAGAATTCCCTCCGTCTTCAGATTTCCTTTCATTAGCATATTTCATATTCTACGTGAGCTTAAATCATCATGTATTCATAGTTCATACCACGTGAGCTTAGATCCTCACATGTTCATAGTTTATATATAATATTTCTTGGAGTTTAGAAGGATTAATAATTCCCTTTAGATTATACCAGACGAAATTCTTAAAAGCTTTCAATCGTTAATTCTTTCGTAAATAATTCATGGCCTGATTCTTTGAACTTTCAAATCATTATGTTCATAATACGTGTATAATTCATCATATGATTGGAACAATCAGAAAATTCTTACCAAAATGAGCCTATCATGTCTTGGGAGCTTTTGGATGACAATTTCTTTACAATTACAAGCATTATAATTTTCGAAACTGAAATCTTGCATAATTATGATTAATTCGGATAAGGTTCAAGGGGGCATGGGTTAGGGTTCTAGATAGCATAAAACCCTACAAAACTACCAGTTTGGATACCCACATGATAAATTAACTTATTCATGGTGCAGCTAATAGCATCCTCGATCTAATTCATCTATAAATCTCAATTTAATCGGTTAATTCCTTCAGGCTGTGGATTTAGGATTTTCTGTGCAGAAATAGGTCAAAATTACAAATTCGGGTATAACATTCACACAATCACTTGCCCAATTCATGTATTAAACCCAATATAATTGACCAAACGTGATTCAGATGCAACTTAGGGTTCTAACAAACGGATTTCTACCTAAAATCATCCAATCAGATATCCAATTGATAAATTAAGTTATGTTAAATATGGGTAATGATATTCTAATACCAATTTAGAAAAAAGTCCCAAAACTTTGTGGGTAAAAAGGGCCCGGGCGTAGGTAAACAGTGCTACGTAGGTGCTAGGGTTTCCAAAGAGCGATATACTACTCAAAACTTGATATTCAAGCATATTTTGATATATTATCATGTTTAGATTATGAGCTATACAAAATATAAATTTATTTGGGTATTGAAACGAGGATATCGGAAGAAAACGGAATAAAAGTGCATAAAAATGAAAGAGGAGAATATAAGTGTACTTGCCTCGACCCGATCTACAACTTTTCTAACTGGCTCGAAGTCAAAATCGGACTCGGTGACTTCCGTTTCCTCCTCTTCTCCTTCACGTGGCTCTCTCTCGTTGCTGGCCTCCATGCGTGCAGCCGCCTCACACGTGGCCGCCGCCGCCTTAGCTGTGTGCTGTTGTCGCAAGACAGCCATTGCCAACCACCTCACGTCACCCTCATCCCCTGGCAAACCCTCCTCCTCTCTCCTGAAACCCCCAACTCCCCTACTTCTCGTTCTCCCCTTCTCCCTTATGTTACATGTTATTATTATTTATTATTATTATTATTATTATTATTTCGTTTTCTTTAGTTTAAAACAAAAATCGATACTCGAGTGACAGAACGGGCACATCTTGGGCACCGGCCCAACAAATTCGAATATTCTTTAAAATTTTATAATATTTAATTAATTTTTATTACGCTCAAATTACCCAAAATAATAAATAATCATAAATAAATCAGATAAAAATTCAGAATATTACAATCCCGACCACAAAATTAAATAATTTAAAAAAGAATTTTAATTAATAATCAGAATTAGATGAATTTAAAAAAAGAATACAACCCTATAACAAATATTATTAGACAATTCAATAATAAATATGTCAAAGTCTATGATTCAGATGCCGCATCCAGAAGTATCATGACCACAACACATGTAGATAATAATATTATTATTAGAAATAAAACTTATCTTCAATAATCATGGACAAATAATCAAAAGATAGTTAGATACTACATGCTACACCATAAATAATATAATTAAGGTAACCCTGCGAAAGCACGAACAATCATCCAACAAGATATACAACATGCCATAAGCATTAGATGTACAAGTTTGTTCATAATATTAATTAATTACATTCAGAGCTATCAAAACTCCCAAAATCATTCAAAGGCTTTGAGACTCCAAAATCTTCTTTGCTAAGCCTTATCTACTCTTGTTCTTCAGGTACTAGTTTTACTGTCTCATCTAGAAGGGATAAAAACAGTAAGGATGAGTTGATGCCCAATAAGGTACCATAAAAACATGCATATACAGTAGAGGAAAGGAACATGATTCAATTAAAAAGTAGGGACGTAGGGAAGAGATGAGAAAACATAAAACAATATGAAAACATAAATTTGAAAGCCAAAATCTTATTCGTGTTTCTTTTATCTTTTCTTATCTTATCCATAAAACATGTCAAAAATCGTAAATTGAATCGAACTTCACTTATTCTTAAAATTGCTTCTAGTTTCGGAAGGGACCCGAACTAGTAGACTCTACTAGCCGAGGGGACAAATAATTAGGAATAGATTGTATTTACTCCACACAATCAAATGCCAGACTCAGAGCAATGACATCCCTTCTGGTGGAATAATTTATAATATCACCTCCCGAAGGCAGGTTAGACTCAGAATTCTATCCTCCAGTGTTAACGTTCTGAGGAGGGTGGACCATGTATCACTCCATGGACAGAGTTATCTCCGATTACCGCTGTAATGTTCTAAGGTATGCTGAATAACCCTACCTAACGAAATAACAATTTTAGGCCCGATTTCTTAATGATTTAACTAAACTGAAGGCATCCTTGTTCTCATCTCTTAGTTCTTAGCTAATCATGCCCCAAAGGCCATTCAACTTCATACAGTCGAACCTTTAGATAGTTTCAAAAATTTTTAATAATGTAACAGTATAGTTGCATACAAAATTTTCAAGTACAAATCGTCTGATAAGCTTTAACAAATCACCAAATAATATTTGTATCTTAAGATTCAAGATTTTTAAACAATAAATCCCTAATTTTTGTTCTAGAGTTTCATGCAAAGTTTTCGGACGAAAATCGAATCTAAAACTTTAGCTAATCACAAAATCAAAACCATAAATCATAATACTTATGCATAAACTTGAACTTTGATCCAAAAGTCGTGAGAAACATGCAACATTCGTAACAAATCGTAGGGAACAATGGTTTTAGAGCATAAATGTCAAAATGGAGATACTTAAAAGTAGTAAAAATAGAAAACGAAGTCAGGGTACACTTGTCTCAATCTAATTTATCGATTTTCTTACTCTAATCGGACCAAATGTTGCATAAAATTCCTCCTCATTCTCTTTTCCACTCTTCATCCTTCGTGCTCTACATTGCTCTCTCTTAAACACTTCCTCTCTTCCCTCTTTTATAAACAAAAAAGAGGGTCGGTGGCTAAAAAAAGTGGCTAGTATTCGAGCGCCTATCGAGCGCGCAGTGAGCGCAAGTCTGGGACAATTGGTGTTGACTAAATGGCTCGAGCGAATAGCGAGCCTAGAACATATGTTTTTGGTGCCCTCTTTTGCGCTTGAGCAAGCAGCATGCATGGGCTTTTCCAAAGTAATTTGTTTTTGGTGCCCTCTATTGGGTTTGACCCTACAGCGAGTCTAGTCCTACTGTTTGCTACTCTAAGACTAATTTTTTAATTTTTCACAATTTTTACTTATCCTGAACTTAATTATATTAATATTAACTTAATTATTATGATTTACCATATTCAAGAAATTGGGTCGTTACACTCTCCCCCACTTATAGAAATTTTGTACTTGAAATTTAACGATCCTCGAATTTCCTTAATTGAAGGAAACTTTTCTTACGTTCCCAAGTCATTTCTTTGATTAAAATGATTAGCCTAGAGAACTTTAGGCATTCAAATCGTCTTGATTTTTAAATAAATTTACCAAATCTGAAGGTAAACCCAATTTCATTAACTACTTTTCCAACCTTATTCGAAACCTCAGACAAATTAATGATTTTTTTGCGTCGAACATCAAATTTAAACCTTGGAATATTTGGGTTCACGATACTATCACTACGCAACTCTGGATAATCATTTGGCTATAAATCATATGGCTACAATTCACAAGCATATCTGATTTAACCTATCATCCAAAATAGTTTAACTAATATTTCGAGATAAACCTTAAATCACAATTAAACCTCTAGGGAAGAACACCATACATACTCATTATTTCTTCGGTATGTCTTCAAACCGACATCTCCCTAAAATACAAAATCCATATTGACAAAAATGGGCGATTTATCAGAAATGTAACAATACCTACATATCCTCAAAATATATGGCCTTTTGGAACTTGTGAGCCTATACATGCTTCTGCCATCCTTATTTAATCATTTATATTACGGGTCTCAGGTTTTCTTACAACTTAAATCCATTGGCTGATAGACGAAAGTCCCAAGATATCGATACCACGAGGTTAGAGCCCACAAATCCTCAAATTTGAAACTACAATTACAACAATCTCCCAAGAATTCGATATAGCTTTAGGTTACCACCTAAATCTCAAAACCCAATTAGTAGTAACCTCAAGATCTCGCTGGCATATCGACGAATACACAACCATAAGGACTTCTTATTTCAAAATTTCATGACTCCAATCCTTCATATATAATTCTGTCTCCCAATTAAGAATACAACATCTTATTACCCCAATATTGGGCCTATTCGTGATTTACCTTTGATGTCTCCTATGAAACACCGAAGGCATATCAAATCTAAGATTCCCAATATCATTTGCCAGTACTAGGGTCTATTCTCCTCAAAAATATCAAGGTTCATCTTCACAATCCTTAAATAGATCTATCCACTTACAATATTATAGGATCGTCTTTCCTTAATGACATAACTATTTCGGCCCTTTAAAATTATTAGACAAAAAACTATCTCCAAAGGTGATACCAACTGATTTTCAAAACGGATATTTCAATTACTAATTCTGACCTACAATGGAATAACTCTAACTATGGATTCTTCTTCCACTTAATCCAAGAACAACCATCCACATATGATACTGAAACATAGTCCTTGATTTTCCTCAAAAGCGTCTCATTATATATTTTATTCCTTCTTTATAATACATCTCCTCAAACCTCCAAAATCATGGGACAATCATTATCCCCATAACCAACACCTATAATTTCTCAAGGTAAGGACCTCATCGGCTAATCCCAACTATGGGCAAAACAATTTTAAATAATAAACTTTCCTCCCATTTGATTCGAGGGTAGCCACCTATTGTGATGTGAGATGAACATAATTCTATCCTTCCTCAAAAACATTCCATTATACCATAATCTAAACAAAATAGCCAATAATTTACCATTAATTCCTCAAAGACTATCTCCACATATCCCATCCTTCAATGAACACTCGATGACTGCATTTCACAATTCATAAGGTCTACAAAAAAATACATAGATATAGCCATGGAACATCCTAAAATTTTTAGGACGGATATAATATATCATGGAGAATAAGAGAATATACAAATCCCAAATTAAATAAAATAGAAATCAAATCTCTATAAATAAAGAATACCTTCATCAACATTTGAGGGTGCCTCAGAGTTCTAAACTGTTTCCATAAGTGCCTTAGTTGAAGCAGCGGGCTTCTTTGTTTTTAGTTTTTTTGGTAGAGGACAATCCTTGATTCGATGGCCTTACTATCCACAATTAAAATAGGCCCCCGTCAATCAAAAGTAAGTTTCTCCCGAATGCTTCTTCCCACAATGATCACAATTTACCACAGACGCCTGGGAACCTGACACTACCTAAATTTTGATGCCACCTCTCCCTTTATCAGACACCTTTATCCTTTTAGAAGATCCTGGGGATCCCGAATTGAACCCTACACTAAAACTCATTTGACTAGCTGCTCTCTTAGTAGAAGATTTCTTAACCTCAAGTTTTCTTTCAAGTATTAGAGCCCTATCTAAAACGTCAGTATAAGTTTGAAGTTTTTCGGCCTCCAACTGACTCCTAATCTCATCCCTTAATCCTTGTTAGAATTGCTTGACTTTCCTCAATTCATCTTTCACAACACAAGGTGCGTACCGTGACAATTCAACAAACCTTGTATTATATTCTTCCGCAGTACGATTTCCTTGCCTAAGCCGCAAAAATATCTCTTCCTTTCAATTCTAGAGGCTAAAAGGAAAATATTCTTTTAGGAAGGCTTCCTCATCAGCATACCTAACACCCCTTTTTTTTCTGATCACCAACTATCGGCTTTTCTGATACCATTTGTAATGGAACGGGTCTTATCTTTAAGACTTTCCGTTAATAACATAATAAACTACTACTCCAAATTTAAAATATTAATTTCTGTAAAAAATTAGACAAAATTTTCTCTAAAATTGGACAAAAATTAAAACAAACAACCTAAATAAACATACAATAATTAGACTTTAATACCCATTCATCCACAATACAAACATAGGATCATTCAACTCCATATTTATCCATGGCTCCAACTCACAACCCTATCTACTACATCGAAATCAAATGAGAGATGTCATCTAAGACCTGTATAAATCCAAAACAAAATAGTGAAAGCAAAATTAGATCCATAAGGTAACCCTACGGAAGTACGAACAACCATCCAACAAGATATATAGCATGCCATAATCATTAGATATAAAAGTTCGTTCATAATATTAATTAATTACATTCAAAGCTATCAAAACTCCCAAAATCTTCTAGAGGCTTCAAGACTCCAAAATCTTCTTTACTAAGCCTTATGTACTCTTGTTCTTCAAGCACCATTTCTACTGTCACATCTGGAGAGAAAACAAAATAACAACGGTGACCCAAGACTCAACAAAGTACCATAAAAACATGCATATATAGTAGAGGTAAGAAACATGATTAAATTAAAAAGTAGAGACATCGGGAAGAGATGAGAAAACATGAAACAATATGAAAACATAAATTTGGAAATCAAAAACTTATTATTGTTTCTTTTATCTTTTCTTATCTTAGCCATAAAACGTGTCAAAAATCATAAATCGAATCGAATTTCAGTTATTCTTAAAATTGCTTCTAGTTTCATAAGGGACCCGAGCTAGTAGGCCTTACTAACCGAGGGGGTAAATAATTAGGAATAGATTGTATTTACTCCATACAATCAAAGGCCAGACTTATAATAGCAACATCCTTTCTGGCGGGATGATTTCTAATATTATCTCCCGAAAGCAGGTTAGACTCAAAATTCTATCCTTCAATGTTGACGCCCCAAGTAAGGGCGGACCACGTATCACTCATGGACAGGGTTATCCCTAATTACCACCTAACATTCTAAGACTTGTCAGAGAATCCTACCTGACTGAATAATAGTCCTAGGCCCGATTTCTTACTAATTTAACTGAACTAAAGGCATCTTTGTTCTTATCTCTTACTTCTTAGCTCATCATACCCCAAAGGCCATTCAACTTCATACAATCAAACATTCAGATAGTTTCAGAAATTCTCAATAATTTAATAGTATAATTTCATATAAAATTTTCAAGTATAAATCGTCTGATAAGTTTTAACAAATCATCAAATAACAATTGTATCTCAAGATTCAAGATTTTTAAATATCAAATCCCTAATTTTCGTTCTAGGATTGTATGCGAAACTTTCAGACGAAAATCAAATATAAATCTTGAGCCAAATCACAAAATCAAAACCATAAATCATAATACATATATATAAACATGAAATTTAATCCAAAAGTCGTGAGAAACATGCAACATTCGTTACAAATCGTAAGGAACGATGGTTTTAGAGCGTAGAGGTCAAAATTGAGATATTTAAAAGCGATAAAAATAGTAAACGAAGTCGGCGTACACTTGCTACAGCCTAATTTACCGATTTCCTTACTCTAATCGGACAGAATCTAGCGTAGAATCCCTCCTCCTTCTCTTTTCCTCTCTTCCTCCTTCTTGCTCTGTGTTGCTTTCTCTCAAACCTTTCCCCTCTCTGCCTTTTATAAATGAAAAAGATGGTCGGTGGCTAAAAAACGTGACTGGCGCTTGAGCATCTATCGAGCGCGTGGCGAGCGCAAGTTTGAGACAATTGGCGCCGGCTAGGTAGCTTGAGTGAATAGCGAGCCTGGAACATTCTATTTTTGGTGCCCTATTTTGCACTCGAGCGAGTAGCGTACGCTGGCTTTTTCGGAGCAATCTGTTTTTGGCACCCTCTGCTGGGCTCAAGCTTGCAGTGAGCTCAACCCTACTGTTTGCTATACTAAGACTAATTTTTTAATTTTTTTAATTTTTTTAATTTTTACTTATTCTAAACTTAATTATATTAATATTAACTTAATTACTGTAATTTACCGTGTTCTGGAAATTGGGTCGATACATTTTCTTTCTCTTTTTCTCTCTTTCTCACGCTAATGGCTAAAATTAGGCAAAGGGAGCTACATATACTCAAAATAATGTACGGGCGTCGAACATACTTCAATTTCATGTCCATTTGATGAGTTTTGTATTGTTTTTGGACCCCAGAACCCTAACTCGTGCCCGAACAGATTTTTCTGATTAATTCGAGTATTATGCATAAATTAATACTAGATAACCAAGACCCATAATATGATTACAAAATCCCATCAATTTGATGGCCGAAATCCCGCGTTTTACGCGGTTTATGCAAGCTACTGCCCGGACCCGTGCCTCGAACTCCCGATTGAATTTCTATGAATTTATACATGAAAATGGACTTGTAAATGTGAACCCCAATTTATGGATGTGATTGAATTTCATTTAAATTCATAATTTATGAACATATAAAAATTTGTATGCTTGAAGTTATGTTACGAACCCCTATGAAGAAAATTTGCAACCGGGCTCTCTAAAAATCATAAAAGGCCCCATAAGGAAGACAATCACAACTCTCCGAGTCCCAACTAAAATATGCATGAAATCTTGAATACATGAGGATCCAAACTCACGAAAATATGAAAATTTATATTAGAATACGACTATGGAAATAAGAAAGGAAATTCAATGGTGAAGGAAATTCTATAATCGAGAGATGGACTTTCAAACTTTTGGACTGACGAACTTTTGAAAAGTTCTCTAGCAGAGTGAGAACGAATGATTTTGTACTTGAAAATAAAATTTCCTAATGAACAAGAGACTCAGACCAAGAATTATGGATAATAAACTTAGACATGCCAAAATATTACGGTGGAACTTCAAGGATTATTCTAGCTATGTTTTATCACAGGTGATATCCTTGATATATCTTAGTATGTTACAGTGGGATGTCGTGGTCTGTCTTGAAATAGTTAGACGGCAGACAGCTCTGTCTATAAGGATTGTATGTAGACGACCCACTTCTAGGTCCTAATAGGAGGAGGATGGACTTTTGATTGTGTTGGTGCACACAATCCGGGCCACAACCAACTGCCCCTTTGTCGGTGAGGCCTTTGATCTTTGCCCCCGAACTAAATAAGTCCCAAATAAAAGATGACTAATTAAGAAAAGAAAAAGGCATAAAAAACTGGAAAAAGTCAGAAAATAACTCATGCATGCATATTTACGTAATATGGATTCAAGACCCCCATCATGTCTCTCTCATTCTTGCGTGCATTATTATATTCTGAGATTGGAATCTCACCCATTTCTTTTTATTGTACATGTGTCTTGTTGAGTTTTAGCTCACTTCTTGCTTTTGTTGCCTTCCTCAGATGATCAGCACGAGTTCCTACCTTACGAGAAGGAATAGCAGGGTCAGCATCGAGCTTAGGCGAGAAGATGATATATTTTTGTACCTAATAGAATTATATTTTGTATTTTTGGGAGAATGGAAATTCTTTTGAAAACTGAATGTTTGTATAAATATTTGATGCCTCTTTTGTTAGAATGTTAGTCAGGGATTTGTTCTGTCAAATTATATTATTGTAGATTTTGGATTATTTTTGTAGGATATTGAAAGATACTCTGAAACTTAGCGGCATCTCCCTATTCCAACCTAGAGTTTGAAGCTCTGTTTTGTTAATGTTAATGTTGATGTAGCCTGTTGTGGAAAAATGTTATTTGGATCATGTGTTGGTGTTATTTTGTGAAATGTTGTACGTATATCAGGGTATTTACAAGTTTTGTACTAGTCCGATATTCGAGTTACAGTCGAAACTCTGTCAAATTTTTGACTGATAATTCGGTATGTCACAAAAACATATAAAAAAATTAATAACCATTGTGATTTACATACTAACTAATCAAAAATTAACTTTAAAGAATTGGCTACACATATTCTGGATAGCTTTAGGCCCATAAACTATTTGTTAAGATCTATAAATAAGCTATCTATAATACCTTATAAATGGAGTCGAATATTACTTTTTTTTCAACTCATGAATGAAGATTCGTTATTTAAGTGTACATAATATATAGTGATGTCTAAATATAGTCTATTTAAATTATAATGGTTCTTATTTTATCTGATAGAGACTCTACATCACATATCATATAATCAAAAGTTTTTCAAATTAAGAAAAACTGACACTTTTATTTTCATATCACAAAATAGAGTTTTCGTCAAATATTTGTATAAAAATAACATACATAGTCAAATATTTAAAAATTTTACATTTTTCTTTATAATATCTCACATATAAATATAAATCTTTAATATTTAGTGAAAATAAGTGAAATCTCTAAATATTCAAAAAAATTAATAAAATGTCAAAATATTCGATAAAATAAATATGTGTACATTAGTATTTAAAAAGGGATAAAAAAGATATCACATATAAATATATTTATTTATTTATTTAGATAATAATAAAAAGAAAAATTGAAAGATTTTAACAATAAATAAAAAATGGGTATAGAGACACTTATTTTAAACCACATATTTATGATATTTGGTGCCAAATAGCCTTGAAATCATCTTCATCTACCTTCTCTCTCCTCTTTCTTCTATTCTTTCTTTGTCTTTTTATCTCTTTCTCACACTAATAGCTAAAATTAGGCAGAGGGAGCTATATATACTCAAATTAATACACGAGCATTGATTAAGCAAGCACGATGCCTAGGCACATGTATGCACAAACACCTCTTGTGCATAACACAAACACGAATCATTTTGCCCAAATCACGTACTAATACCCTCATGTTTTCTAAGGCATGAATATTATGCTTCAAACATGCACAAGCATGCCTTTTGCACCTATTAGACATTAAACCTATATCCTCAAATTTAATTTTTTTAAAATTTTAATTATATAATTATTTTTTTTATCTATTATATAAAAATTATGACGTTATAAATATAAACTGAAATTGTGTGTAATAGAAAGTGGCTTCAAAAAATCACCACATGAACAACAAAAATCTAAAAATAAGGAAAGCATCTCAAACACATTAACAAAATATCCAACATTTAAAATAGGAATATAAACTTTCAATTCATAGCCAATAATACAACAGTCCAACATTTGAAATAACAAAGTCCAAATCTAAATAATTAAAATACAGCTAAATATTCTAAATTATTTCTACAAAAAAAACTCTCTTCAATGTCTGAAATTCTTGTAAGATTATCCAAACTTGCTAATCTAAAATATTAGTAAAAGACATTGAAAGCGAGTTTAATACTTAATAATGTATGTATAATTTATATATGTATATAATATTTAAAATATGCAAAGGGACAATAATCATAATCAAAAGTTCAAATGCCAAAAATATTGAAATAACGACGAAATATGTAAAAATCATATAAAAATATAACAATAAAGTCCCTGTGATAGCCTCACCAATAATGATTAAATATTGAACATCAGGCTATAATTAATTTTATATAGCCAAAAGTTATATACTGCTATTTACAATTCATAAATAGATTAACTGCATATTATTTCTTATAGTTAAAGTCAACACTATTTTTTTGACCCATAGATGCTAGGTTTGATTTTCAATTTATAAGTGATACATTAATATATGTTCAAACATATTTTGTTAATTTTTTTATAATAGATCTTATTTAATCAAAATGAAAAACTCTACATTAAAAAAATAAATATATAAAATCAATCCTTAAATTAAAAAATAATTTATTTTTATCAAAATTAAAATGGAGTTCTTATCAAAATACTTATATAAAAGAAACACGCAATGATACTTTTTTTAAAAAAAAATTAGAATTCTAAGATAATATAATTAAATTAAGGCACAAGCATGTAAAATTTCAATGAATAGAAGAAAAACTAATATATATGCAACATAATATCAAAAGAAGTAGATAAATATCACATGAATATATATTTAAATAAGAAATGATAAGAACTTTTTAAAAAATTTAGCAATAAAGGAAGAAATGTGATTAAATATACTTACTGGAACTTTTTCTTCTCCTCTCTTTTCTCTCAAAATATCAAAAAATGAGTAAAAATCAGTCAAAAAGTCTTTTAATAATAGACTGATACATATATGTCAGTTAGGTGCAAAGTCATATGTGGAGGCTACTTTTATTATGTGTATAAACACCCATCAAGCATACCTCAAGTATCACCATTTTGAAACAAATATGAACAAGTGCTTCCTTATGTGCACATCAAGCACAATGATTTTACTTTAAACTCATTTATGCGTAATTTAGATATTAGTTATGCCTGTACCATTATGATTCAACACTTAATTTTTAATTCAGATCTGCAATTAATATTGATAATTTATCAATTTAATTAAATTTAAGATCATTATGTTAACAAAGGGTTTGGGTCTCACACCTTAGGTACGTTTATTATGTGCTATTTTAGCATATTTTTCCTATCTTGTTGAGATCTGGCTCATATTTATAAACTTACTACTTTTTATATTATTTAACTTGACATCAAGTGATGTTGAGTAGAATTTGGTCATTTTGAATGTCAATATTAAAGACCTTCGTTCTGAAACATGGTTTCAATCTTTTGATATGTTTTGATATAAGTTTGGCAATGGGCAAGTGTAATACTTTGGATATTGTTTCGGTGTCAGAAAATTTTCTCTATTGATGAAATTTTATAGTTATATTCATCAGTAAAATATATGAAATTTGTTATCTCAAGACATTTACAGTGTCTAGATATTTACATTGCCATTATCTTCTAGCGATATAATTAGATTGTTAGAATATGTCTCCACATCAGTGGAGTTTCTTCAAAGAATAAGAGGTGGATACAAAAATTGTGAGGTTCCCAAATCAAAAATAGAATTACCATGAGGCTAGGCATATTTCTCTACATAATATTAGAATATTAGATGATTAAATATATGTATTTCAGAACCTTTTGATGTTTAAAACACCACCTAAAGCTCCTTCGCTCACTACACGCTCAAGTAGCCCCGCCGCCTGATGCATGCTCGATTCTCGCTCGAGCCGAAGAACCAGAAGCCTAGCCGCTCGCTGTATACTCGACGCCCGCTCGAGCGGACATTCCAGAACCTTCTGGAATGCTCCCGCTCGCCAGCCGCCTGGGCGGATTTTCCCGAACCCTCCAGAAGCTTCCACCGCTCGCTGCTCGCTCGACGGGCGCTCGAGCGGCCCGACGGCTATATATAGGCAGCCAGCGTTTGCGAGAGCAGCGCGGGGAGAGGAAGGAGGGAGAGGAAGAGAGGGAGAAAGAGAGAGAGAGAGAAAGAGAGAGGGAAAGAGAGAGGAAGAAAGGAAATGGAGGCTTCCGGGTCCGATTCCGAGCTCAAGCCAGTTGGAGAAAATATGGAGCACATCGAGGCAAGTATTCTCATACTCACTAATTGTTGTACTGTGATGGTATTATCATTCTGATACTCACTCGAACTATGAAAATTGTGGACGGAACGGTTTTTTTTTCCTCAAAAGCTTCCGTCAAACAGATAACATAATTAACGGTCTAATTAAGGCAAGACTTCTGCAGAAATTTCGGCAGATTTTCCTTTGTAACTGGATGAAAACCCAAAAATACAAACCTGTAATATTCATCCATAACAAGCACACAACTATCCATCATTCACAATTCCTACAACAATTATTCACAGGATCCTATGTGCCATTCATGGCACAATTTCATAAAACATTTACTACTCTAACAGTCAAATGACGAGATGCCATCTAGGACCTGCACAGAAAATCCAGAGTATAGCGGAAGTACACTACAACCTGCAGAAGCATAGCATATTCTCTTTTACTATCATACATATCATGAGCTTTCTTTACAAAAATTCACAAGTTCTATAACATCAATAAACGTGGAATCGGTATTCAAGATCACATTTCTAGCTAGGTCATTGCACCCACAAGCTCTTCAAAAATTTGCTTCACAATGCTCTAAGTCCTCAAAAAGCCTTCAGAAGCTTTTCCCTGGTCTACTCCTGTTCGTCAGGCAAAAGCTCTACTGTCTCATCTGGAAGGGGGGAAAAACACTAAAACAGTGAGCGAGGCCCGGCAAGGTACATGCACGTGAGCAAGTAAAATCATTATGCGAAACGGTCATGTAACTCGGCATAAATAGAATGGTTAATCGGGATATAATCCATGAAAGAGAAATCATGCTATAGCGGTATTAAATTCCATAAATCGAAAATCGGTGAGCAATTATGCGATGTCACGGTATTCGTAAACCATAAACAGATCATCGGTAGTCGGTACTTCATATTGATAATCGGTGCGGTAACATATCATATCGGTAAAGCGAAGAACGGTACATCATAAGTCATCGATGTCGGTACTTCATATTCGTAATCGGTACGGTAACATATCATATCGGTAAAACGGTAAACGGTACATCATAACATATCGGTACAGACCCTACTAGTATACCCTACTAGCCGTGGGGGCGAATAATCGAGGATAGATTGTGTTCACTCCACACAATCTAAGGCACAGCAGTAATATCCCATCTCACGGGATCGGTACGGTATGCCACCCGAAGGTAGGCCGTAACAGTATCCCTCCGAGGCAACGCCCCGAGGGCGGGCGGACCACAAATAACTCCATGGACAGAGTTATCCTCGATTACCACCGAAAAGTCTAAGGCATGCCGAGAACCTATCCGAATCGTAGTGAGTCTCGGGTCCTAAAATAATCAGAAGAAACCTCTCTTTATCGAAAACCCCTTTTTGAAATCAGCTTTTCTCAAAACACTTTAAGCTAATTTGAAACATACATGGAAATTTCCTCGGTGCGGATCGGTACATATTTTTAGAAACAAATTATACTGGAAGCCACATTTCAATATCAATTAATTTTCATATAACAGAAGCTATGGTTAAAGCTCATCAAAACCTCTTCATTTTCGTATATAGGGCTTCGCCAAAACCTTCGAACTCAAATCGGTCTCTTACATGTACATATTTCATGAACTTAACATCATAGATGCCATGCATATACATTAAATCATGCAATTTACTCAAACTACACCACATTTTTGAGCTAGGGTTTCATCACATACTTTTCAAGACAAATTGAATACTATTTTCATGTTTATTCACGAAATCGAAATCAAAACTTGCAATAAACATGGATAATCATGAAATCTAACCGACTAAGCGAAGGAAATATACTTCATGTACTTCAATTATGCAACATCAACATTTTAGAGCATTTTCAACGGTTTTAAGGCATGAGAAATCAAGACGGTGAAAAAATAGTCGTCAAGTACACTCGCCTGAGCTCGCTCTACAATTATTTTACCCGGATCGGATCGGAACAGTGGTCTATCCCCTTTCTTCCTCTTCGTGCTTGTTGTTGTGCCTCAACTTTCTCTCTCTACAAACATATATCATTTAATCGGCATTTAAATAAGGAATTATTACACAATATCGTCCGATATTTTCAGAAGAGTAGTACCCATGTCAGTGCACGTGAACAGTGCACACATGCACGAATCGGTTGATTCTCGGAATTTTGGACATCCAACAGGTAATCTATGGAACCCGAGGCATGGGTAACTATAATCTCAAATCAATTTATACATTTAACTCCAAATAGAAGCTCAAACGGTGTCCGAGCGCGGGTCAAGGGCTTCGCGAACGAAAATTCCTAAATAACCACAATTTCGAATACCCAACCAACAAATTAACTTACCCAAGTCATACGTAATCATAATCTAGTCTTAATTAAATCAAAAGCCCCAAGAATCAGAGCCCGAAACCACCCGGGCGCGGGTTTAGGCTTCGCGAACGGGAATTCACATAATTTCACCAAATCGGGCACCCAATCGACAAAATAACTTACCTAGGGTGTGGGTATTGGTATTCTAGTCTCAATTTATACAAAAGCCCCAAATATCGAGGGCCGGAATACACTCGATTGTACGTGAACAGTACACGTGCGTGGGTGAGGGTTTGCGTCTTCCGAAACCGAACTTAGACTATAAATTAGGTCTCCAAATTAATACATATTCATGCTTAGATTATAGGAAACAATAAATACAAATTTAATCGGGTATCGGAACGAGGGTACCCGAAGAAAATAAAGCAAAAGTGCACGAAAATGAAAAACGAGGGTATGAGGTTTCTTGCCTCGACGTGCTCTACAACTTTCCCAACTAGCTCGAGCTCGGAATCGGACCCCAAGGCCTCCATTTCCCCCCCCTTTTCCTTCGCGTGCTCCTTCTCCCACCGGGCATCCACGAGCACTGCCGCCGCTCCACCGCGGCCCCCGGCAGGCCACCAGCTCGCACGGCCGTCACCGGCCGCTGCCGACCCCTGCGCCACCGGCGCCGACGCCGTCCGCCCCTCTCTCTCACCAACGAACCCTAACCCTCGCCCCTCTCTCTCTCTTCGCAAACCCTTTCTCCCAATTCTGCCTCCCGATTTCCCCTCTCCCTGCTGCTTTATTATTATTATTATTATTATTATTATTATTATTATTATTATTATTATTATTATTATTATTATTATTATTATTATTATTATTATATATATATATATATTGCGTTTCTTTTAATCTTAAACTTTAATTCGACACTCGAACGATAGAATGGGCACACTCCGACACTGACCCATCAATTCCGAATATTCTCTCAAAATTTTGTAATGTTAAATTAATTTTTTTCTCACATCCGAATTACCCAAAATCACCAAAAATAATAAACAATTTCAATTTAATCCAATAAAAATATTTCAGGATTTCGAGATGTTACAAAAATCATATAGCCCATGATTAATGATGAAAGAATATGTTAATTTTACTCCAAAATATGCATCACCACATTCCGACCATGTATACGCAATAGCCGAACAATCGATCTCATAAAGTTCTATCCGTTCACAATGACCAGATCCTTTAACAAAATGATATTACTGTTCACATGAAGAAAATGGAAAGCAAATGGAAAATATGTATTCCCTTGTGAAAAAAAAAGCTATGACTGATGAGCATTTGAAATTGAAAGATTCAGAAACGGGCTCCGGAGGAACCCAATGTGATTAGCTCATTGACAGTAAGGAATTTTAATTCCGCTGGAATACTGTGAATCAAGATGAATTACGAGAAATGCTAAAGTCTTCAAGTGAAGATACGAACGAATGGGAAAATGAAACAGAAAGAAGTCCACAATGGATATGTGATTGATGAAACCTCCCGTGTGATGGGAAATATGATATATGAGATACGGTGGACTTTCCTTCAAAGAAAATATGAAAAGCAGAATCATGAAACTAGGACCATGGACTCTTAGATGGGTAGTATTCTCTGACTTGACTCGTCCATCTCGGTGGGAACCCGAGGAATACCTTGATCACGTATTCTGGTCGCTTATGTGAGCGGGTGATATTCGTGTCACGCCCTAGGATACTATTGTGGAAGAACGAGGAGTGCCTTGGTACCCCGGGGGAATGGGGCGATTATTGACATGATGTATCGATATGATATGGCACGATGTGATGTGCACGACCCCTCGGATGGGTCATTAAAGATAATCCCTCATGGCCTTAGATCATGAGGAGTATCATGATCCTTTCCTCGTTCTCTCGCATCGTTTGCTAGTACGACCTACTAGCCCTGGTCCGCAAAGATGAAAGTAAAAATAGAAAGCATGATTCAAAGCGACAATTACATGTTCCAAGACATGGTAAACGACAAATCAATACTGCGAAATGTTCCTTCCCTTACATGTCTCGTTATACCTCAAATGCATGTTAACCCTTGCCATTATCATGTTCATAGTTTGACAGTGACGTATGATTATACTTGCTGAGCAATAAGCTCACTCTTGCTATCTGTTGTTTTTCCTCCAGATGAAAGCATTTAGATAGAACAAGGAAAGGCTTGCTTGGCAGGATTAGACAAACAAAGTGCAGCAAAGATTTGAATATCGAATTTGATATGGACAGTCACTCGGGGTTAGGTATGATTTATGGTTGTTTTTTTATGATTTTATTATGCTTCCGCAGTTTATGATATTATAGTATGCTTCCGCACTGTGTTTTGATGTTTCACGATTGAAGTTATTAGATGGCATCTCTCTAGGTCTAATACAGTACGGCCAGAATACTGTATTGAAGCCATAAATAAGATGGCAAATTGTGAGATCCTGTATGCTTGACCTATTTAACCAGGTTGTATATCGGTCTTTTGTCCAGTCATAGAGAAAACTCTGGACACTAATAAAGTTTTATTGACGAAGGGTTATTTAAGGAAAATAACCTGGTTCGTCACAAAAATACCCCGTCAACATATAAACGTGAAGATCGTGGGGTTAAAGAATCGGAATAAAGTTGTCACTACCATTTCACTCTAATTGATAATAAATTTTATGAATGCCTTGTTATTAGGTATCACTCTAATATCTTACATGTAATTCACTAATTTTTTCTAAACTAAATCGAGAATAAACTAAACATCATCAAATATGTTTATTATTACTAATTTTTTTCTACGTGGGTAACTTTGAAGACTTTAGACTATTTGTTATCTTTATACAAATACATCCTATAGGATGGCAAAGTTTAACCGGAGTAAACGGAGGAAGCTTAACTGGCTCATTACATGCAAGTAACGGCCCTTCATATCTAAGTATGAATTAACTTATAGTACATATTGTTGCTAATATGTGTACAAATTGTAAAGAAGAATACTCGACTATAGGCATCAGTATATGAAACGCATAAATAAGAATTTAATGTATATAAGATCTGACATATTAATAACAATTAAATAGTAAAAAATTAAAAATTATAATTGACAAAATATTAAAAATCTTATGTTATATATTATTAAAAAATTTGAATTTATTCAGTGCATCATCTTTAGCAATATAATTATTATATTTTGAGATTTGATCCAAACAATTATAAATTAAAGACAAAAAAGAAAAAGGATCACATCAACTCTTCACGTGCATTTCTTTGGTTCCCTTGGAGATCCATCCCCTCTCACTCTCTCCATCTCTATCACAAACACAATCTGACCCCTTCGCAATAAATAAGACGACGCATCAACTTACATAAACAAAGATGTCTCCCTGTCAACGTAGAAAACCTGCAAAATTTCTTCTGCCAACTCGTGAACATATATTGACTCAAACCCCAACATTTTCCATGCGCAATTCTTTCATAACAGTAACACTTATCCTCACGTGACGACATTCTACCGCCTAAGTTACTAATACAAGGCCTGTCATGCCATAACCTTATTACTCCTCCCTCTTTTAACTTCGTTGAATCAATCAAACATGGTCCGACGGCAGTTTAAGGCAACCTTCCTTTCTTTATGCCCTTGGATAGGTGCCCTTCATAAAATGCCAAGAAACGTTGACATTATCAACACCATTTATTGATCTCCGAAAAGGATTTTGAAAAAAGAAAAGGGAAGATCAGCATGGCCCAATCGCACCTCTTTAAGGCAAAATTAATTGCCTGTCCATGTCAATGCCATTGGAGCTCTAATGGAATATTGCCAGCATCGGCCACAACCACCAGATAGAGTAAGGGGAGTAAAGGGGGAAAGTGGATAATCGGAGTTTTGATCATGTGCCCAATAGTTTATACATTAATTACTCCACTGAAGTCTCTAGATAAAGGCCGGGAAGAAGTAAGGGATACGATTTATGTTACCATGTTGGTTCTATATCCTATGCAATAGATACTATATGTCCAAGATAGAGTCCTTATTTTATTCATTATAAAAAATAATAGACTTTCTAATAGTTTTGAAATGAAAGAAAATGACAGAAGAGGCAGTTGTTTTAGCTAACATTAGCGGTAGAGCATGTTTAGTTGATATAACAAGATAAAATAGGAATAAAAAATATGACATATGGAAATGGTGTAAGAATAGATGTTGTATTCTTTAATTTGTACGTATAATAGCTGCTTTTTTTTTTTTTTTTTTTTTGTGGGTGGGGGTGGGGGGACATATATAAGGTCTTGTTATGGTGTCTGTGTTTATCTTATCTTTGCTAGTAGCAGATAATAGTGGATCATCATGGCCGACGGTTCTAGCAGCGGTTGCTGGCAATGGTCAGCTAAGAAAACATATTCCCCGCGCGTCATGAATGAATCAACCATATTCTTTTAATTCTAATTATTTTCACTTGTCATTTTCGCCAAAAAATTCAATTAAACAGACACTTTGTCAGAATAAAAGTTTATAAAAACTGTTATCCACTAGTTGGTCAGTCAAACAAAACGCTCACTGTTAGGACGGACGAGTTACGTCATTTATTACGGCCGTTTTGACTAAACACTTCAGAGTTTCAATCTTGAGCACCCACTTGTTCCATAATTCAGAGTGTAAAATGTATTTGCGTAGACAACATAGATATTTTGGTAAGAATTCACCTCGTCGTCTACATTTTGAGGCGTGTTTGGTTATTTTCACAGTGTCGGCAGCATTAGAAGAGCAGTATCCGATAAATTAACAACAATAAAAGAACAGAGCAAAAGTTAACATTAAAATCTAAAATAGTACCCAATATTTAATATTGAAACTACTCTCTGGCCGGCTACAGTAATACAGTAATATAGTCGGACCTGTGCTAATCGGCCCCTCATCTTAAAATTACAAAACTATGAAAGAAAACTCCCCACGTTCCTCATCACAAAGATAAATACGTACGTACGTACATAGAAAGTGATTTTCAATTAATATTTTTTTTCTCATTCCTTTTTCTATTCCTGTTTCGACAAGCTGCCGCTCAGTTGTTAAGTGGAAGGAACTCAAAGAACTTCATCTCTCCGTCCTTCTCGTCGTCGTCGTCGTTATCCTCATCGCTTCTCAGCGGAAAGAGCTGGAGGGTCCGAGACGCGTCGTCGCAGCGTTCTTCCTTGTCAATGCTCAGAGCTTGGGAGGTCTCGTTGACGATGCAAGTCGTCGTCGTGGATAAACTCTCGATGGCCAGAGCTGGTTTAGCTGCAGCTGCGGTGTTTATGAGGCCGGTGGTGATAGTACTGCCAGCAGTAGCCGGGTAAGAAGAAGAAGCGTAAGGAGAAGAGGACAAATGCATCGTCTGCCACGTGGCATTCCTTTCTCCTGCAAAGCTTCTTCTATATTGCTGGAGTTCTCTTTCTCTCTCATCGAATTGGATCCATCCAATATCTGTCCCTACTCCTGAGACAGCAGCTGCTTTTTCTGCCCTTTGTATTGATACGCCAGATTCCTGGTCATAAATCAGGACCCCCATGCAATTTTGCATCGCATTTGAAAACGCATGCATCGTATCGTCAGTTCACATAAAGCCCTAATTAATATATTAGTGTTGCTTGGATAAATTCAATTGAAACCTTTTTGTATATACTTTGAATTTATTATTTTCATATCATTATGTATACTTAGTGTACGTTAAACTAAAGATAAGGGGTAAGCAGCTGGTAGCACATCCTCGTTTTTTATCTAACTTACCTCTATAACCCTAACTTTTACTAAAATGAGCCAACAAGGCACCAGACAAAGAGGGAAAAAGAGGGGCACGGATGTCTTTTCCGTGTGTGGGCATGAAGTTTTGTAGAGGGGTGCCCGAATCAAAGTTCTGAATGAAATGAATATAAGCACAGGGCCCAATAACAGAGGCAGAGGGTTGAGAAGCCCCGACAGAAAGGAAGGAATGCAGCTTTTGGGCTCTTTTCATTTCCCAACAAGAAAAGCTTTTGTTTGCTCTCACCCCTATATATATTATAATAATGAATATTATATAAGTTTATAGTAGTATTATCATGTTTTTAAAATTTGTCATCATGAACGTGACAATTATGCATAGATAATATCAAATCTGGTAAATGATGTGACTATAATTACTTGTTTCTTGTCTCTAATACGTAGTTGGTTTATGCTTTAGACAATGTAAAGGAAGGCGAGGAATCGACCTCTGCAGGAGGAGCACTGCAGTTTGTAGAGGCTTCCCAGTTTTTGGTCTGCTCTGCTTCAAAACCTGTCCTGCTTATTGGCCCTGCTGTTCACAAAAGGAAAAACAACAAGGATACAACTTTTACTACACAATTACACGATCTATTATCAAAAAAATTTACTATATATTACACTATTCTAACCTTATCAATATTATTATTTTAAATAGTAAGCTCGCTCTCTCTCTCTCTCTCTCTCTCTCTCTCTCTCTCTCTCTCTACGTATATATTGGGATAGAGAGAGTGAGGGAGAATTTACAATATATATATATATATATGTAAAAAATATGTCATCTATATGAAGTGAGGCTCATCTTCAATTCTCTGTGCTTCAAATCCTATCTAATGTCAAGTAATGATACTTATATATAATATACAAATCTTACAAAATTACTCATAAAAACTATAGTTTTTGTAATATGTAATATTTTAGTAGTTTAAGAGGGCTTTCCATACTAGGTGTCTATGTGGAATAAAATAGATGGAAAACTATAGTTAATCAAATATTAATATTTTCTTGGTAAAAACGTATATTCTTCAGGCACAGATGTTTTGAGAAATATAAATGAAGTTGTGCAGTGCGATGTAGTGAAAAAAATTCTGAATTGATTATTTTAAATGATAGATGAAGTTTTGATAAAGAAAGCTTCAGATTCCCCCCTCCCCGCTCTCTCTCTCTCTCTCTCTCTCTCTCTCTCTCTCTCTCTCTCTCTCTCTCTGTGACACCTACTCTTTCTATCTGCATGTGTCTCATGGAAGTTAGTAGTAAGGCAACGAAATCAATAGGGGGAAACACCGTGAGCGAGAGAGAGTTATGTATACCTCTGTCTTTCCTTTCAATGTTATCATGGTGGTGATGATGAGTGGCTAAATCAAGCTCACGCCGCCTTTTTTGGCGTTCTCTAGCCTTGTGGTTTTGAAACCAGTAGAAAACATTCTTTCCTTCAATTTTACCATATCGGCGAAGCTGAATAGTGATATGCTGAATCTGCTCGGCAGAAGGAGTTCGAGTTCCTCTCCTGTATAGTTCCTCCAGCATCCTCAACTGCTCAGGCGTTGGGTTCCACCTTGAGCTCACAACTGGTTGCACCCCAGTCACCCCCGCTGTATTCAACTGATCATTCTTAGTTTGCTCCTCCACAGCCGCCGTCGCCACTGTAATCCCAAATCATTATGTCAAATCAAACTTAATTTCTCTAAACCCCTACGTGTCGATAACAGGAAGGAAAAAGAGAGAGAAAAAAAAGAGAGAGAACATGCCGTGTACATTACCCAGCGGGTGATTTAGTGTGAAAATTTCGGAGCCATGGTTGCAGCCTAAGCAAGAGGTCGTAGCATTGGCCGGCCCAGAAGAGGAGACAGACGGCCTTGGTATTAGCGGTCGTAGTTTGCGGCCGTTGAACGAATCAAGCACGCTTAACTCGTGCCCTCCTTCCTTACAACCCAACATCCACATCTTCTTTGTTTTTTTACCCTTATTTTCTGGCAATGACTCTATTTAAGAAGTTTAAGACAGAAAAATGAAAGAGATGGAGGACAATGGATGAAGAGGAAGAAATGGGTGTTGTGTTGCTGAAGTAGGAGAAATGGTTAGGAGCAAGGAATATATGCACATGGATATGCAGTAAATAAAGGACTATAAACCTATGCGATAAACCCTAACTAGAATTTCACTTTGAAAGGTGAATTGGAGAGAGAGAGGAGGAGGGGCAGAGGGGAGAGGGATTATATATTTAGTATGGTTTGAAGTTGAAGATGGGGTTTAGGGAACATGGGCTGAATAGTTTGCATTGTGGGTTTCAGGGATGGTGATTGATCACTTGAGGTGGAAGAGAGAGAGAGAGATGAAGGGTGGGAGGGGAATGGAGGTGAGACTGGCGATGGAGGGGCGGTTGTTTCAAACTTTGAAATGTTAATGTTTTGGGGAAGGACGTGAAGTTGACTACTGCAGCAGGGAAAGAGAGAGTGAGGGAGAGAAGACAAAGGAAAACAATGCTGGATCGCTATGTTAGCTAACAATAAAGCAGAGAGAGAGAGAGAGAGAGAGAGAGAAAGAAAGAAAGGCGTGGAATTCTGGGAATGTATCGGGAGAAGCGAATGAAAAACGACGTGACGATCATGAGGGATATCATAAGGGCCTCATCACCTTCTTACGATCATTAATTGCAATTGTTGGTCTATTGTCTCGTGCCTTTCACACTTATTCTCAATCCGAACTGCCCCTCTCCTCCCTCTGCTCCCCCTACCCTTTTCCTTGTCTGCTCCCCTCCTCCCTCTCCTCTATTTTTGCAGGCTGTACTGTCTCTCCCTCCTCCCCCTCCCCACCTCCTTCCTTTTCTACCCAGATTACGTTTCTACCCTTCCCGGTCTATATTCCAGCCCAACAATCAAACCCTACAATGTGTCCTCTTTATCACGGCGATTTTCCTAACTCGGGTCAAAATTTTTGACATGCATATCTATTATATAAATTATTACATATTTTAGATTTAAATAATCATCCAAATAAAATTAAATTGATTTTTTAAACTTTTTAAGTTAAATTCTATACGCCACATAACTAATAAGAGATAAGGTGATATATGATTTATTTTTTAAAATATAATTCGACGTTTAAATTAGAAATTTTTTTAAGAAAATAAAAGACTACAAGAGAATGAGGAATAGAAAGAAAATAAGAAATGAAGGACTTGACTCTATAATTTTTGAGATTTATAACTGTATAAAGATTTAAAACTCCCTACTTATTATTTTTATAAGTGGTTTAGATTTAGCCTTTTTGTTTGAGTGAAATAAGTGTATTTATATCCTTACTACCAATCAACATACCCATTTCAAAATGGTATGATTACATATTAATTAAGAAATTATATTGGTTGAAAACTAAATGGTCCAACCAATACATAAGTTCTAAATCTACCGTATATTCATTAGACATATTAACTGCTCACTTAATCTGAACATTCATTCCTCGTTTCATATAACCATTCATTAGGATTAATCGAGCGATTATTCGGTATCTCGATTTTTCATATTACCAATAGTTTAGACATTTAAATTTCTAGTAGTTTAGTTAGATTCTCTTATGTTCTTGTTTTAACAATTTGGTAGGTTCATATCTCTTAGTAGGTTGATGATTTGTGACCCCTCATAATAATGGGTCAGGGCGATCTAATATTAGATTGTACCCAACACCAACTCTTATACTCGGAAGATGTGACGAAACGGATTATTCTCCATTGAATAACCTCCGTCAATGACTAAACACACTCTAGAGCCTATAATTAACCTATGGACTCTACGAGAAAATCCGTGAGTTTCCTACGCAATTGGACGAAAATCGAAATACAACCTCGTTAAAATATCAACTGCAACAAGCACACATCTATTCAAAAGGCTTAACTCAAAGCCTACAACACACCACACACAAAGGATCACACACGGCCATATCATCCATGGCTCCAACACGAGACTCAACCTACGAAGATGGATCTAGAGATATGCCATCTAATTAAGCAAAACTCCAAACATAAATATACAAACGCGGAAGCATAACTAAATCATCATACATCTGCGGAAGCATAATAAAACCATAAAACAACAATAATAAGCCACGCTCATCCCCGAGTGGCTGTCCACAGTCCGATCCGACTCTATGTCCAAATCTTCTGATCACGCGTCGTCCAGCCAGTCATATCAAGCAAGTCTCATCTTGCTCTATCTACATGCGCCAGCTAAGTGTTCTCATCTGAAAAGAAGACAACAATAGCAAGAGTGAGCCAACAGCTCAGCAAATGTAATCATAATCACCCCTCCAAGACATGTACAAGGACGGAAACGGGAGGGAATACACACACTCTCCACAATCAAGGAGCGGGGAGGGGAATAGGAAGCAATGGGATCACTCGATCCCTACGGTTCTCACGGTTTCATCTTGAATCATTTGGTTCGTTCGGTTCATCTATTTAGATTCGCAAGATTCTCATTCTGATTCACGGTTCATCTCGAATCATTTGATTCACGGGTTCATCAATTGGACATTATTCATTTTCTTTATTACATCATCTTTGCGGACCCGGCTAGTAGATCGTACTAACCAACGATGCGAGAGAACGAGGACGGGGAATGTGTTCGCTACACATTCTAAAGCCACGGCTACTACTTTGGTCGGTAGCAGACACGACCCTCGGTTGCATCCATGCAACAATCATCCTGACGACTACATCTCGATATGTAGCGTCGACACACCCCACACCCCCGGGGTCCAGGGCAATCCTCGTCCTTCCACAGTAGTTTCCTAAAGCGTACCACAGACATCACCCACTCACACGAGCGGCCGGAATACGTGGCCAAGTATCCCTCGGGTTCCCACCACGATGGACATGGTACACTAAAGAATACTACCCATATGACTCAGGGTCCTAGTTTCAGGGTTAGGTTCGACACTTGGAGAGGGAAATCCACATTTGCCACACAATCATATCTCGGGGAAACCTCATTCCCATCACAATCATCTCCAACCGGGAGATTACATCATCAATCACATCTCCATCCAGGAGATTACATCATCTCAAGCACAATGTGGACTCCCTTCCATGCACGTCACGGTTCTCAATAACCAATGGGACTCAATTCCCTTAATCCACAACAAATCACTCCAAGTTCACAATATAGATTAGATCTCATACCTCAAGTGATCGCAAGTCCTTTCGGAACCTCCGAGACTCATTCCTTTGCCTCCATCACACGGATTCACATTCGGGGCTTACATTTACGTTTAATCATTTAAACGTTCATTCATTACAATTAGGATCACATTTCACTTTGCATTTCTCGTTCGTTTTGGGTGAACATTATCGGACTTCTCTTTGAACACCCGGACGCCGTACACGGTTCGATACTTGGAAATCGGACGTCCGGTGGATTAAAGACGTACATCTTGTACGTGGATTACACATTTGGGGTTCGATTTACTTGTCACGAGGGTGGAAGTATGCAACTTCCCATTCATTTTCGGATTATCCACACGGGAAACTATCAAAGCTCCCGGATGCCACGAACGGGTCAAATCTTGCGAGATTCGGCATCCGGTCGATATATACACACAATTGGGGTACGGGTATTCATATTCTAGGATCACATCATCATTTTACGAAGGTGACAACGCGCGATTATCACCTTCCGGCTCGGGTGAACAGTAACAGCGCCCCTTTAGAGGGCCCGGACACCGCGAACGGGTCCAAACGCGCGAGATCGGACCCGCGGCCGACATATATACATCATTGGGACGTGGGCATTCCAATTTTGAGGTCAATTTCATGATATGAGGCCGGGAAACGGGAAACCCCCAAAATCCCGTAGGTTAGGGTTTCGGTAAAACCCACCCGGGCGAATCGGACACGAATCGGACAACTAACCACATTTTCATGGACCTCAAGGCATGGGTTTTCAATATCCTAACATTTCCCGTGGGTATCGACACAAAATACCCAACGAAATACACAAAACATCGAAAGAGAGCGAGAAGTGGGTATGAGAACACTTGCCTCGACGCGTGCTTTCACCTTTATACCTGGCTTTCGGGCGAAATCGGACTCCCGGGCTCGATCTCCTCCCTTCTCTCTCCTGAATCGGCGCCTCCTCTCTCCTCAAACCCTCGGTCCCGATCGAAAAATGGGAGAAAAGAGGGCGCGGTGCGTTTTTATACTGCGCCGACCGCTCGAGCGGCCGGCGAGCGGCCAGCGAGCGGGCGAGCCGGCAGCCACCGCTCAGCGCCCTTCGAGCGGCTGGCGAGCGGCCAGCCACGGGCGGTTACGGTTCCTCCGCTCGAGCCTCGGCTCGAGCGCCCGGCAGCGCAAGCTGGCTGGCGTGGCTCCAGCGGCCGGACCCGAGTAATTTTCCGATTTTTCTTCCGATATCAAACCTTAACCATCCCATAAGATTAGTATTGATCATTAACATACTAATCACCTCATACTTGTCGGGTTCACAAATCCGGAACCTCACAGAAGATGAGTTTAAATTTTGAATATGTTACGATAAAAATCGAAGTGGTGCATTTGTGAGGCTCTGGAATCTAAAACATGATAATTGGGACTAATTAAAATGATGATAATCATTAAAAGGCCAGGCATGCATTGAAAAATGATGGTTGAAAATAAAAAATTAAAAAAATACTCGAGTTCAGCAAGCAGCCGAGTAGCGCTTGTCGTGCGCCCGAGGCGCGGCAGCGAGCGCAAAAATCCAATGGCTACCCGCTCGCCCCGCGCTAGGTGTGCTCGAGCGAGCCCGTGGCAGAAACCCCACGCTCGCCGCGTGCTCGACACTCGTTCGAGCACAGCCCTGACTTTTGCTCGCGTTCTGACTTTGTTTTTGTTATAAAATGAAGAGAAAAAGGAAAGTGGGAGAGAGAGAGAGCAGAGCACAAATGAAGAAGAGGAAGAAGAGAAGAGGGAAAAGGGAAAATCACTCCTTCCAATCCACTCCGAGTAAAAATAACGGTAGATCGGGTTAAGGTAAATGTACCTCGGACGTTATTTTTCATTATTACCGTTTCCTCTTACTTTAAAGTTGATGAAAATGTCCTAAAATATTATTGTTACATGTTAAAGTAAACGAAGCATGTTTCCCAGATTGTTCGATTAGATTTTACATTTACCCATGTTTATTGCAAGATTTGGCTTTGATTTTATGAATGAGCATGTGATTAGTGTTTGATTTTGTTCCGAAAGCATGTGATGAAACCCTAACTCGAACATATTAGGAATTTTTGGTTAAATTGCATGATTTAATATATTTGTTTAGACTTATGGCACTAATTTCATGAATAAACACATTTTTAGTGTTCGTTTTGAGTCCGAAAATTTTGGCGAAGCCCTATGTACGAAAATGAAGGGGTTTTAATGATTTTTAACCATAGCTCCTGTTATATAAAAGTAAATTGGCATTGAAATGAAGCTCCTGGTCTAATTTACTTTTAAAAATTTTACATGGACTTATACCGATAAATTTTCATGCACTTCTGAAGTAAAATTGAAGAAATTTTTAGACCGTTACTGTATGTTCTGAATATTTTGGAGTTAACTGAAGGCTAATTGTGAAACTCTGATTACGAAAGAAGGTTTTCAATTAAGTAGTTATTTCTGATACTGCTATTTAGGACCCATGATTGATTATAATCAGGTTAGATTCTCCGACATGTATTAGAACTTTATGGTAGTGATTGAGGATAACTCTGTCCATGGAGTTATATGTGGTCTGCCCTTCCTCGGGGTGTTACTGTCATGAGGAATGTTATGTTCTAGCCTACATTCGGGAGGCACATAGGTACTGTTCTCGTGAGACGGAATTTTCTGTTACTGTTTATAGCCTTGAATTATGAGAAAATATACACAATCTATTCTCGATCATTTGCCTCCCTCAACTAGTAGGGTATACTAGTAGGGTCTGTTACCGCTCTGTTCTGTCACCGTTCTGTTCTGTTACTGCTCTGTTCTGTACCACTGTTACCGTACTAATTGCTGTTCTATACCGATCACTGTTCTGTTCTAATATAAAAGAGAAGTTTCTAACTCTGTTTTCTGATTCTGCTTTTTGAATTATACTGATTACTAATTATCGATTACTGATTTCTAATTTTTGAGTATAACATCGTCAAAATATGCTCTTCTCTGTTTTCTAGGTTATATTCTGTTTAACTGTTTTGTTTCTACATGGATTCACGATTGTTCTGCATCACTGCTTTACTACATAGCTGCATGTACCTTGTTGGATCCCGGCTTACTGTTTTATTTTTTCCCTCCAGATGAGATTGTAGAGTTAGTGCCCGACAGAAAGAGTGACTAAAAGCAATTCCTGAAGACTTTTGAGGACCTGAAGCATTTTGGAGCTATTTTGGGAGAACCAGTTGGATGTAAAGATTTGACTGGACATGTGATTTTGTATGTAGATTCTATACCTATGGATATTCATATATATGTAGATTGGGTATAGAATTGCATGTGATGTATATGATAGTAAAAAGGAAAACTATGCTTATGTAGCTTATTAGTTTAGCTTCCCCTCTAAACTTTTGGATATTTTGTACAGGTCTTAGACGGCATCTCATTTATGAACTGCTAGTGTAGTTAATAGTTTTATAGGTTTATGCACAGATGGCACATGTAATCCTGTGTATGCATATTGTAGGAAGAATTGCAGTATAATTGATAGTTGTATACTTGTAATAGTTGATCATACATGTTATATTTTTGGATTTTTATCCAATTACAAAGAAGACTCTGCCGAAATTTCTGTAGAAGTCTTGCATTATATTTTAGTATGTTAATCCTGTTTCTATTTTGACGGAAGTTTCTGAGAAAAAAAAATCCGTTCCATCATAGTATTTGAATGCCATCCAAATATTCCTTTCCGAGTAAATCTTAATCAATCCTTATTTATTGTTAATTGATCTTTTTAATTAGTCCCTAATTTTCCACTCTATTGACTAAGATTTTATAACCATTTGGCTACTCTTCTCTACTTCAAAACATCCTCGTTTTGCGATCCTTTCTTACTATAAAAGAAGCTACTCTCATTTAGTCTTTAACCGAATCTCAAGTTTCAATGTCTGATAGAACTTTACTCAATTTTTAACTAAATTTTTAGTCTAAATATTTGATAGAATTTTCATTTGATGAATCTAGAAAGAGATCTCTTTTGGGTGCTTTCGTATTTCAAGAGGCTTTCTTAAGGCCAGTCTTAGTTACGATCTTTTATATAAAAATTTATTTTAATTTTTCTCTTTTATGTAGCATCCTAAATTGGGATGCTTTTTCCTTCCAGATAACTAGCCTTGATACCCCCTCTCCATTTATTATGGGTTATCCAAATTTTACAACGTGTTGGAGACAATTAGCTGTTTCAATATTTCTGGATTCTTGTGCTGTGACATCTTTGTTAGATTTTAACATCAACCAGGTAAAACCAATTAACTGGATGTTAAATTTAAAAAAGTGATGTCTTTGTGGTGCTCTTACTTTTTGTGACGACCCCAAAAATTTTAACTGAAAACCAGCAAGATTTCGACTGTAAAATGACCATCAGACTAAATACAAACTTGTATAATATTCCTGTAAAACACATATATATGACACAACGTCAATCAACATAGGATCCAATCGCCACAATATATTCGAGCTCAAACATTGCATCTTCAAAAATAACGTTGGATAGAGAGATGCCACTAAGTACCAAAATACAAATCATAATAACATGTGGAAGTATATACATCCATCATACAGAGTGAAAACTAAACTATTTGTACATTATCAATATACAAACACATCTCTACCTCAAAATATACAAAATTACTCCATAAGGTACAAAATTATAAAATCTAAGTCCACAAAGTCATCTTCCAATATCAATAGCCTAGCCAACTTCTAATTGTAATATCTTGAATTTTGATCCAAATTAATTGAGATTATCTGTTATTATTATTATTGGATAATATGGATGTGACGAAAGTTGATTAAATATTATGAGATTTTGAGAAATGATCGAAATTATGAAGTGGTTCCTAGAGCGCGCTCGTACTGTTATCCGAGTACCGATTTAGAATTTGAAATAAAAAATGTAAATATATATATATATATATATATAATGAAAAAAAAGAAAGAAAAAAAGAAACAGAATGCAGGATCGAGAAGAGAGAAAGAAGGGAGAGAGAGGAGGGTTTCGCGGGGAAGAGGCAGCACAAGAGGTCACCGGCCGTCATTGCCAGAGCAAATCGCCACCAAAAATGGAAGCTCGGTGAGGCTCGCTCTTCGATATGTGTCGTGGTGTGTAGGAAAGGAGAAAATCGTGCGGGTTGAAGGAGGAACCACCGCTGTCACCACTGTTGCCGAAGGAATCGGGTGAACTCGAGGTAAATAAATTCTTCCATTCTCTTTGTGGATGTTGATTTTGGGATTGCATGTACCGATTTTGGGAGGAATTAGGTGAATTGGAACATAATGGGGGAGAGAGAAGGGCAGCGGCACAGGCTTTGCGTTGACCGAAGAGGAGATTGACGTGGGGGTAGCAGGCGGTGCGGTGGTGGTGCATGCGGTGGATGGTTGTGCATAGAGAGGGGGCTGGAACGACAGCCGTGTACGCGGCAAGGAGAGAGAAGCTCTCCTAGGGAAGGGTGGTGGCCGTGAGAGGTGGCAGAGGTGGCGTCGGCACAGGTGAGGTGGCGTCGGCATCGGTGAGGTGATGCTGAGAGAGGCGTCAGTGGTACGGTGGTGCGCAAGTGGTTGGCAGTGACCGGAGGCGGCATGCGCGAAGCTGAGCGGCACCAGAGGCTCCGCGGAGGAGAGAGGAAGCAATCTAGTAGAGAGAGAAAGGCATGGTAGGAGAGAGAAACATGCCGTTCGGGAGTTTCAAACCATCCTTTCTTTCGATCTACGAGGTAAAAGGTTAAGGCAAGTGTACTCATACTCTCATTTTTCGTTTTCATGCACATATGTAAATTTCATGTCTGAATTGGTAGTTTCGTATGGTTTTATGTTCATTGGAACCCTAACCTACACCCCTTTTGTGCCTTATCCAAATTAATTATAATATATGCACGTATCCTGAACACATAATCCGAAATGTTCCGAAAGACATGTTATAAACCATTTGTCAAGAATTATTGATTGGAAGCTTTAAGATCTATTTGGCTTAATGTAGAAAAGAATCTAATGATGGAGGAAATTCTGTGATTAAGTGATGAACTTATGAAATGATTGGCTTATGAAATATTCTCCAACAAAGTGGGAATGAAGGATTTTGTTCTTAAGAATAGAATTCCCTAATGAAATAAGAAATTAAGAAACTTGGACCAAGGATTACGGATAATAAATTTTGACATGCCAAAATATTATAGTAGAAACTCAAGGATTATTCTGATCGTGTATCTGAATCGTGTTTTATAGCAAGTGATATTCCTTGACATACTTTAATATATTATAATGGATGTTCACTGTCTATTTTGGAACTACTTACGGTTGGGCCGCCGCGGTAGATCAGCCCAGTCTACAGGGATTATGTATAGACGGCCGGCATCTGGGTCATGAATAAGAGAAGATGGCTTTTGATTGTGTAGGAGTAAACATAATTCAGGTTATGATCGACCGTTCCTTTGTCAGTAAAACCTTTTGACCTTGGTCCCCAAACGAAATAAGTCTTCGACATAAATTGATAAATAAAAAAAGACAAAGGAAATGAACTAAAGGAAATTGGAAACAAATCATGAAAGCATTTCTTCTGAATCATGATTCAAAGCCTCATATGCATCTATGTCTTTCATTTATGTATTATTATATTTTGAACACAAAATTATGTATGTTCTTTGATATATATATATATATGTGTGTGCCTTACTGAGTTTTAGCTTATCCTTACTATTTTTCTCCCTCAAAATAAGCATGAGTTACATCCGATGAGGTAGGGTAGAGGATTTAAGTCGGCTAGGCTTGAAGACGTTGAAGACAACCTTATGGACTTAGCTATGAAGATTTGTTTCCCTTGATGGATTATTTTGTATTCTGATGATTTTTATATATAGTTGTATGATGATGATGATATACCCGTAGTATAGTTTCTGCTGTATTAATGAATATTTATGCTTTCATAGATCTTGTTATGGATAGTTGGATACCTAGTGGCATCTATTATAAGCTAACGTCATACAAGAGTTATGACGTTGGTGCCATGTGAAATTTTATGGCTTTAGATCTTGTGGTTGAGATGTTGTGGCTTTATTATGTATACTGAAAATGATACTCATAGGTTTTATATTTGGCCGACGTTCATATTACAGTTGAAATTTTGTTGGATTTTCGATTGAAAATACGGTACGTCACAGATAGTATCACAGAAGAGATGTCTTAGGTTTAATCAGAATTTTATGCGGAAGCTTAGGATTGAATAAGAAAGGTTGAATAAGTAGATAAAGACCTAAGATTACTTAGCTTGATTAGGTAGTTCTAATTATCCTAGTTTTAGTGGCTTAGGATAGAACTAAGTTAGAATTAGAAGTTAGATTTAATTTTCTAGTTATGATGGCCCAGTGTCCGGGAGGATAAAGATACATCATGGTATATGTTTGTGGATAATTATGGATAAATATCTTTCCAAAGAGATTATAAAAACATGTTCTAAGTTACAGACAGTTCGGTCACCGGATTGAGGATTGTCCGTATCCCCTAGCCGAACAGTGAGAAAGTCCAGTGCCTAGGATCGAAATTTTGTAGTGATGACATATAAGGTAAATGTGTTGTTTACTGTGATAGAAGGTAAGATTCATAGAATCTAATATTGCGGCACATGTATCGATTTGGGATCCTGAATCTATGTTTTTATTTGTGATTCCTAAGTTTATTCATTTATTTAAGAATCTAGGCTTGATACTAGCAGTGTCAAGGTTTACAACATTCTCTTGGGTCTGTAAATATGATTGGCCAGACTGAATTAATTTATTTTGAGGTATCATGTGACGACCCGAGTTCCTAAATATGATAATTGGGAGATAATTAAGTTAAAATAGGTAAATTGTATTCAAAAGATGCGGGAGGAATTGTGAGGTTCCGGATTTGTGAACCCGACAATTATGAGGTGATTAGTATGTTAATGATCAATACTAATCTTATGGGATGATTAAGGTTTGGTATCGGAAGAAAAATCGAAATTATTCGGGTCCGGCTTTGAAGCCACCGCGTGACTTGCGCTGTTAGGCGCTCGAGCCGGGGCTCGAGCGGATAAAGCAGACCGCCGTGGGCTGGCCGCTCGCCCGGCCCGCTCGAAGGGCGCTCGAGCGGTGGCCGCCCGTGGCTGGCCGCTCGATGGCCGCTCGCCGGCCGCTCAGCCGGCGCAATATAAATTGCGCCGCGCGATTTGTTCTCCCTCATTTTCGATCGGCTGAGGGTTTTGAGAGAGAGAGAGAGGCGCGACTAGAGAGAGAAGGAAGGAGATCGAGCCCGAGAGTCCGATTCCGCCCGAAAGCCAGGTATAAAGGTGAAAGCACGCGTCGAGGCAAGTGTTCTCATACCCACTTCTCGTTCTCTTTCGATGTTTTGTGTATTTTTGTTGGGTATTTTGTGTCGATACCCACGGGGAATGTTAGGATATTGAAAACCCATGCCTTGAGGTCCATGAAAATGTGGTTAGTTGTCCGATTCGTGTCCGATTCGCCCGGGTGGGTTTTACCGAAACCCTAACCTACGGGATTTTGGGGTTTCCGTTTCCCGGCCCGTATCATGAAATTGACCCCAAAATTGGAAAGCCCACGTCCCAAATATGAACATATGTCGGCCGCGGGTTCGACAGCACGTTTCGACCCGTTCGCGGCGTCCGAGCCCTCTAAAGGGGCGCTATTCTTTATTCACCCGAGCCGGAAGGTGATAATCGCGCGTTGTCACCTTCGTAAAATGATGAAATGATCCTAGAATATGAATACCCATGTCCCAATTGTGTGTATATATCGACCGGATGCGAATCTCGCAAGATTTGACCCGTTCGTGGCATCGGAGTCTTGAAATAATTCCGTAATTATTTAAATGCCGATTAAGTGATATGTGTTTGTAGAGAGAGGAAGTTGAGGCACAACAGCAAGCACGACGAGAAAGAAAGGGGAGAGACCACGGTTGTGATTCGATCCGGGTAAAATAATGGTAGAAACGAGCTCGGGCAAGTGTACTTCTTGAGATTTGTTTTTCTTCATCTTGATTTCTCATGCTTTAAGACCGTTGAAAATGCTCAAAATGTTGATGATGCATGTTTAAAGTACATGAAGCATGTTTCCTTCGATTACTTGGTTGGATTTTATGTTTATCCATGTTTACGCAAGATTTAGCTTCGAATTCGTGAATAAGCATGAAAATAGTGTTTTGATTTGTCTCAGAAAGCATGTGGTGAAACCTTAGCTTGAAAATGTTGTGTAGTTTGAGTAAAATGCATGGTTAAGTATGTATATTTGGATTTATGGCTTGATTTCATGAAATATGTGCAAGTAAGAGACCGATTTGAGTTCGAAGGTTTTGGCGAAGCCCCATGTACGAAAATGAAGAGGTTTTGATGAGTTTTAACCGTAGCTTCTACTATATGAAAGTTATTTGACATCGATGTGCAACTCCCTGTATAGTTTGTTTTTGAAAATATGTACGAGCCTATACCGACGAAATTTCCATGTACTTTGAAGTTAGCTGAAAGTGAATTGTGAAAGTTCGACTTTAAAAGAAAAGGGTTTTTGATAAAAAGATGAACGATAGCCGTCCTCGGGGCTTGGTACAAGGAGGAAAACGATAGCCGTCCTCGGGGCTTGGTACAAGGAGGAAAACGATAGCCGTCCTCGGGGCTTGGTACAAGGAGGAAAACAATATGAAGTACCAACTAATGTTTTACCGATAAGCTATATTGCAATAAAAAGATGATATTGAATTGTATACAGTGAAAGATGACAGTGAACAATATAGGGTATTGTTTTCAGTTTTACCATGCATCTATACAGTTTATAGTTTTTGTTTTACAGCCTATAGTTATATGATTTATGAAGCATGCCTTTCTGATTCCCTTGAGATGATGTTGATTGAACATGATGATTTTGCATAGTTATATGATCGTTTTGGCATGATCGTTTTACAGTTCATATGCATGTACCTTGCTGGGCCTCGGCTCATTGTTTTAGTGTTTTCCCCCTCCGAGGAGACAGTAGAGCTTTTACCCGACGAAAAAGAGTAAACAGAGAAGAGTTGCTTGAAGACTTTTGAGGACCGCCGCCTATTGGAGCTATTTTGGAGGAGCCTGTTGATGTAAAGGCTTAGCTAGAAACATGATGTTTATATACTGCTCTTTTGGTCCCTGATGTTATAGAATATGTGGAATTTTGTATAACAAGCATGTGAAATGTATGTATGATAGTAAAAGAGAATATGCTATGCTTCTGCAGGTTGTAGTGTACTTCCGCTATACTCTGGATTTATTGTGCAGGTCCTAGATGGCATCTCGCTAATAAACTGTTAGAGCAGTAAATGTTTTATGAAATTGTGCCATGGATGGCACATAGGATCCTGTGGATGATTGTTGTAGAAATTATGAATGATGGATAGATGTGTGCTTGTTATGGATGATTATTACAGGTTTATATTTTTGGGATTTCATCCAGTTACAAAGGAGACTCTGCCAAAATTTCTGCAGAAGTCTTGCCTTAATTAGACCGTTAATTATGTTATCTGTTTGACGGAAGCTTTTGAGAAAAAAAAAAAAAAATCCGTTCCGTCACAATTGGTATCAGAGAATTGAGATGCCTTAGGAATTGATTGATCGAAAAGCGGAAGCATAGGCTTGGATCCCTAAACAGAATTCCTGTAGGAATAGGTTGAGGAAGTTAAGGCAACTAGGACCTTTAAGAAAGGGATTGGTTGTGGGGTCCTAGGCTTTGTAGTAGTAACGAAGGTGATCTAGCATTCGGAAGGGCAACGGATGTATCAAAGTGGATGTTCATGTACAAATTTTGGATAAATATTTTCCCGAAGGGATTTGGAACTATGATCTAAGTTATAGTTAGCATGGTAGTTGGGTTAATGATAATTCCTATCCTCTGGCCTAGCGTTGAAGAAGTCTAGTGCCTTAGAATTGGAGTTTTAGTGGTGATGGCGCATAAAGAAAATATGTTGATTACTGTGATTGAGGATGAAATTTCTCAATTTTGGATGTCGCAACACTTGTATCATTGGGATCCCGATCATATATATAATTTTGTGATTCATAAGTTTGTTTGTTTCATTAAGGATCTAAGTTTGATACAAACGGTATCGAGGTTATGACATTTTCTTCGGGTTGTATAGACGATTGGTTGGGTTAAACTGAACCATTTCGTGGTGCTGATCTTGATGTGATATTATAGGTGTTTTGGTCAGTAAGTTATTGGGACGATCCAGATTGTGTTGGTAAACATATTGTACCGTGTGATTGAATCGTGCGATTTTGGGTATAACTTGAGATAGTTAAAGTGTTAAGCCATGACCTGATCTTAATAATTGTTCGATGGACAAATTGCAGTGCTAATATAATTAGACTGGTAAAAGATAATCTCTGGCTATTAGGTTGTGGGATTTGAAGCATGAGGTGAATTGATCGAAGTATCAAGAAATTAATATTGTCTTTCTTGTAAATTATTTGATCGAGGATGTTATCGAAAGGGAAGACTCGGTCGAGTTATCTCATGATCGGTAATTTGAGGTCGTGTCGAATCGATGCCAATCGTTGAGGATCTTAAGTAGGGCCGTGCAAGTATCGGCTTTGGTATCGTGGTCGAATATTTCAGAATCTTCGAGGTAAATAGATGGACCAATAAGGTGGTTCACGAATGTCTAAATGTTTAGAAGCTTAATGATTGGATGATCAGATCTTGGGGATGGATAGACATAGTCCGTGAGCCGTTGTAAAGGCTTGATGAATTATGAAATTGATTTGGGGTCCATAACGCGATATTGTGGATCAATGGAAGTTGTAGTCCCGACAGTATTCAGGGTGAGGCTATGGCCACTATAAAGTCCAGAAAACGCCGTTTGGGTTTTGTTGATCCGTTGGCGTTTTATGAAGTTTTATGGGATGATCTTTCGACCACGTCTGGGTCGATGTTGAGGTTGCTTCATGTGATAATCAAGGAATTAAGTCATGGATTATGGATGGCTGATAATTCGCATGTTCCGGTGAGAAAGGAATGCAAATTTGACTGAGAAAATGCCTTCCTAAGCTTGTGGCTTTGTAATTGCATGATTTTGAGGACTTGGGATTTTTAAGTGCAGCTGATTGAGGAGGCCGATTTGTGTTGTGGAACTGTGCAGTCATCTTGGATCTAATCGGATAGGGTGATTGATGTTCGTGACATTTGGGTTGACCCCTAATGGGTCTGATAAGTTCTTATGGAATGTAATACCCTTGAGGTAAGTGGGGGAGGAGTCCAGATTAGTGTTACCCCCACGTGTATGTCGAAAATTGGCCATTAAGGTTTTCATTTTGAAAACTCAGGAGTATTGTCTTCGGAGATAGGAAGATGATTATATGGCCTTGCATGTGGTCAGATTTGTTTAAAGGGTGAGAAAGTAAACGTCGGTGTCTTCCTTGCGAAGGCGGGCATCAATATTGGAAATTGATGCTACGAGTTTTGGACTTGTTTGTCTTTGAGGTTTCATAGAAGGTGCTGAAGATGAATCGCTAGTAAGTTCAGATGACGGGGTGTTAGAATGTCGTATTCTTATCTGGTCAGTTGGCTCGTTGAAATGCCGACGGGATCTTGAGGTTACTAAGTGATCGGAAATTTTGAGATCTGGGCAAGAATTGAAAGTCTTGTCAATTTTTTTTGGGCGATTGTTATGATTGTGCCGTAATTTAATGATTGAGGATTAATCAGAGTAGTGCAGCGGAAGCGTCATGGGCCCGTGGCCCAGAGGTTTCTAGATAAGGTCGAGGCTCTAGTGGCCGATTTCTTTCGAGGCATGAAATGGATTCAAGTGAAAGGTCATTGATCCATTGAAAGTGTCGGATTGGGTTAGGAGATGTTCGACATGATTTTAGGTCACTTTTGAAATTTGGAGGATCGTTATGAGGTCTTCCTTGTATCGATGGATGAGAGAATCGATAAGCGACCGGTTTGGGCCGTTTTGAAAGGCTAAGGATTTGTTTTATGACGAGAACTAGGACGATTCCAATGCTTGAGGTTCCTAAAATAGGCATTGTCGAGGAAATGATTTCTAAATGTAAGGAGTTCATCTCGATTTGGAAATTGAGGCTCGTTAAATTTCGAGGATGAAATTTCTTTAAGTGGGGGAGAATGTGACGACCGAGTTCCTAAATATGATAATTGGGAGATAATTAAGTTAAAATAGGTAAATTGTATTCAAAAGATGCGGGAGGAATTGTGAGGTTCGGATTTGTGAACCCGACAATTATGAGGTGATTAGTATGTTAATGATCAATACTAATCTTATGGGATGATTAAGGTTTGGTATCGGAAGAAAAATTGGGAAATTATTCGGGTCCGGCTGCTTTGAAGCCTGCCCGGCGAGCTTGCGCTGCTGGGCGCTTCAGCCGAGCCGGGCTCGAGCGGATAAAGCAGGACCGCCCGTGGGCTGGCCGCTCGCCAGCCGCTCGAAGGGCGCTCGAGCGGTGGCCGCCCGTGGCCTGGCCGCTCGAGCGGCCGGCGCAGTATATATTGCGCCGCGCGATTTGTTCTCCATCATTTTCGATCGGCCGAGGGTTTTTCCAGAGAGAGAGAGCGCGACTAGAGAGAGAAGGAAGGAGATCGAGCCCGAGAGTCCGATTCCGCCCGAAAGCCAGGTATAAAGGTGAAAGCACGCGTCGAGGCAAGTGTTCTCATACCCACTTCGTTCTCTCTTTCGATGTTTTGTGTATTTTTGTTGGGTATTTTGTGTCGATACCCACGGGAATGTTAGGATATTGAAAACCCATGCCTTGAGGTCCATGAAAATGTGGTTAGTTGTCCGATTCGTGTCCGATTCGCCGGGTGGGTTTTACCGAAACCCTAACCTACGGGATTTTGGGGTTTCCGTTTCCCGCCCTGTATCATGAAATTGACCCCAAAATTGGAAAGCCCCCGTCCCAAATATGAACATATGTCGGCCGCGGGTTCGATTTCGCAGACGTTTTGACCCGTTCGCGGCGTCCGAGCCCATTAAAGGGGCGCTGTTACTATTCACCCGAGCCGGAAGGTGATAATCGCGTTGTCACCTTCGTAAAATGATGATGTGATCCTAGAATATGAATACCCGTACCCCAATTGTGTGTATATATCGACCGGATGCGAATCTGCAAGATTTGACCCGTTCGTGGCATCCGGGAGTCTTGAAATAATTTCGTAATTATTTAAATGCCGATTAAGTGATATGTGTTTGTAGAGAGAGGAAGTTGAGGCACAACAGCAAGCACGACGAGAAAGAAGGGGAGAGACCACGGTTGTGATTCGATCGGGTAAAATAATGGTAGAACGAGCTCGAGGCAAGTGTACTTCGGAGATTGTTTTTTTCATCTGATTTCTCATGCTTTAAGACCGTTGAAAATGCTCAAAATGTTGATGATGCATGTTTAAAGTAAATGAAGCATGTTTCCTTCGATTACTTGGTTGGATTTTATGTTTATCCATGTTTACGCAAGATTTAGCTTCGAATTCATGAATAAGCATGAAAATAGTGTTTTGATTTGTCTCAGAAAGCATGTGGTGAAACCTTAGCTTGAAAATGTTGTGTAGTTTGAGTAAAATGCATGGTTAAGTATGTATATTTGGATTTATGGCTTGATTTCATGAAATATGTGCAAGTAAGAGACCGATTTGAGTTCGAAGGTTTTGGCGAAGCCCCATGTACGAAAATGAAGAGGTTTTGATGAGTTTTAACCGTAGCTTCTACTATATGAAAGTTATTTGACATCGATGTGCAACTCCTGTATAGTTTGTTTTTGAAAATATACGAGCCTATACCGACGAAATTTCCATGTACTTTGAAGTTAATGAAAGTGAATTGTGAAAGTTCGACTTTAAAAGAAAAGGGTTTTTGATAAAAAGATGAACGATAGCCGTCCTCGGGGCTTGGTACAAGGAGGAAAACAAAGGAGTACAAGGAGGAAAACGATAGCCGTCCTCGGGGCTTGGTACAAGGAGGAAAACGATAGCCGTCCTCGGGGCTTGGTACAAGGAGGAAAACAATATGAAGTACCAACTAATGTTTTACCGATAAGCTATATTGCAATAAAAAGATGTTATTGAATTGTATACAGTGAAAGATGACAGTGAACAATATAGGGTATTGTTTTCAGTTTTACCATGCATCTATACAGTTTATAGTTTTGTTTCTGACCTATAGTTATATGATTTATGAAGCATGCCTTTACAGTTCCCTTCAGATGATGTTGATTGAACATGATGATTTTTGCATAGTTATATGATCGTTTTGGCATGATCGTTTTACAGTTCATATGCATGTACCTTGCTGGGCCTCGGCTCATTGTTTTAGTGTTTTCCCCCCTCCAGAGGAGACAGTAGAGCTTTTACCCGACGAAAAAGAGTAAACAGAGAAGAGTTGCTTGAAGACTTTTGAGGACCGCCGCCTATTGGAGCTATTTTGGAGGAGCCTGTTGATGTAAAGGCTTAGCTAGAAACATGATGTTTATATACTGCTCTTTTGGTCCCTGATGTTATAGAATATGTAGAATTTTGTATAACAAGCATGTGAAATGTATGTATGATAGTAAAAGAGAATATGCTATGCTTCTGCAGGTTGTAGTGTACTTCCGCTATACTCTGGATTTATTGTGCAGGTCCTAGATGACATCTCGCTAATAAACTGTTAAAGCAGTAAATATTTTATGAAATTGTGCCATGGATGGCACATAGGATCCTGTGGATGATTGTTGTAGAAATTATGAATGATGGATAGATGTGTGCTTGTTATGGATGATTATTACAGGTTTGTATTTTTGGGATTTCATCCAGTTACAAAGGAGACTCTGCCGAAATTTCTGCAGAAGTCTTGCCTTAATTAGACCGTTAATTATGTTATCTGTTTGACGGAAGCTTTTGAGGAAAAAAAAAAAAATCCGTTCCGTCACATATCAAGCTTTGATCTGATTTTGGTGGTAGTTGGTGGGCGAATCGCCATGTCAGCTGAATTGGAATAGTAAGGATATTATATCCTAAAATGGGGTTTGTGGATTTTTAGAATGAGTCCAAATTGATCGTGGTATCAGAAAATTAGTATTGTTTTGCCTGCAAATCGTTAAGGAGGGTTTGCGCCCAGTTCATTTAGTATATGAGATCATATCTGAAGGTTATTTTGTGGCCACTGAGGAGTTTTAGCCGTGTGAATATTTGAGAATGTTATTGAAAGGAAGATTAGGTAAATGATCTTTTGATCAGTAATTCGAGGTTGTGTCGAAATCAACATCGATCCTTAAGAATTTCATACAGAATGAATGAAGTATCGGTTAGGTGCTGCCATAGGATGCTCTACAACCTTTGAGGTAGGTAAGATGAACCGATAAGGTTATCTATGGATTTTTTTTGAAAATTAGGTCACTAGGAAAATAAGAATTTGATAAGTGGACACAACAAATAAATAGGTGAATTATTTGCTCTTTTGTAAGGGCTTAGTGATTTCTAAGATTGATCTGTATCTATAGAGTTGTTGATTGTGGATAATTGAGAATTGTACCCATAGCAGCATTCGAAATAAGGATTCGACTGTTATAAATTTCGGTAACGCCGTTCGGGTTTGAAGGTTTGTCGGTAATCTAGAGGATTTAATAGAATGGATCTTTCAGCTCTATTTGGGTCAATTTTGTGAAGGCTCTATCGAGGAATTTATAGGATCATGGGGATGTATGAACTTTGTTTGAAGACTGTATCATGGATTAGGAAGCTGCTAGTCGTGTGCTCAATTAAGAAAGAAGGTGAGTGGATTAAGGAAAATGTTATGTCGGACCTATGGATTCTTCGATAGCATAAATGTGGTTTCGTAGAGATTTGAGCAATGGCTCAGTTGGGAAGGACTGATTGATGTCACAGAAGTATTTGTTTCTCTTGGGTCTAGGTAAATTCGAAAAAAAATATCCGTTAAATGTTCCTTGAGGTTTTGCAATGTCCGTGGGGTGTTTGGCTCGAAAGTGATCAGTATTTATCGGGATGAGACATATGAAGATAGTTTTCGAGGAATGAAGGGTAAATTGTCAATCATGTCATTTAGATTGATCCCTGATGGATCTAATGAATTATAATAGAATGTGACACTTTTGAAAAGGATCTAGGATTATGATTTTTCTATAACGTATGTGGGTAAATACCCTTGGATGAAGTGGGGGAGAGGTCCACGATCAGAGTTACTCTACTCGTGATTTGGAGTTATCAAGTGGGAGTCCTTAGATTTAAAATATTTTCGATACTCCATAGGAATTGTGAAAGGTGAATAGCGAGCTAGTTGACTTGTCGGTATGCCAATGTGATGGTAAGTTGTTAAATATTTGAATTTTGAGGTTTATTGGTAACTCGAGGCTGTACCAAAATTGGGTTAATTGCTTGATCAAATTTCTGATGTTGGTTGTTATTTGAGGATTATGGGTTTTGTCTTGGACATATCGATATCGTTGGAATTTTCTTGAGTCTATAGCCGTTGTGTGATCTAGGTGTTCGATGAATCAATAGAGAAGAATTGCTGTTTATTTAGTATGCAAGTAAATGGTTAATCAGAGTAGCGCAATGAAAGCGTTGTGGGCCCATAGTCCAGAGATTTCATAATAAGATTACGCAATCGATCATTTTCAAGACTTAGAATGAACTAAAGTAGGAGTTCATAAGTTGCTCGAGATTTCGAATTATGTCAAGGAAATAGCTGGTAATTTGGTTGTCTACAATTTCAGTAGACTATCATCGAAGTCTCCCCTGTATTGAGTGTTGAGGAAGTAAGCATATGGTCAAACTAAGCCTTGTGGGAGATTAAAAATTTATCTTATGATAAGGCTTCGACCTGAGATATTGGAGAATAAGATGATTCATTTGGAAAACGCCCCCTAGGATAAATCATTTGATCAAGGATATACATAGGATCATGAAGAATGAATTTTAAAATGATTTTTTCCAATTATAAATCTTGAGGTTCGTCAAATTTTGAAGATAATTTTTATAAGTGTAAAAAAATGTAATATCCTGAATTTTCATCCGAATTAATTGAGATTATCTGTTATTATTATTATTAGGTAATGTGGATGTTATGAAGATTAATTAAATATTATGAGATTTTGAGGAATGATTGGAATTGTAAAGTGGCACTTCGAGTATGCCCATACTATTATCCGAGTGTCGATTTGGAATTTGAAATAAAAGGAACGTAAAAATTGATATATAATAATAATAATAATAATAATAATAATAATAATAATAATAATAATAATAATAATAATAATTTATTAAAATAAATTATTATTATTATTATTATTGTTAACATATATATATATATATATATATATATATATATATATATATATATATATATAAAAAAGAAAGGAAAAAAAAAGAAGCAGAATGCGGGATCGGGGAGAGAGATAGAGGGGAGAGAGAGGAGGGTTTCGCGGTGAAGAGGCAGTATAGGAGGCCATTGGCCGTCGTTGTCGGAGCAAAGCGGCATCGGAAAAGGAAGCCCAACGAAGCTCACTCTTCGATATGTGCTGTAGTGTGAAGGAAAGGAGCAAATCGCGAGGGCTGAAGGAGGAACCGTCATTATCGCTACCGTTGCTGGAGGAATCGGGTGAAATCAAGGTAAATAAATCCCTCCATTCTTGTTGTAGATGTTGATTTTGGGGTTACATGCACCAATTTTGAGAGGAATCGGGTGAATTGGGAGATAATGGAGGAGAGAGAAGGGCAGCGGCTCGGGTTTTGTGTTGACCAAAGAGGAGATCGACGCGATGGTGGTAGGCGGCGCAGAGGTGGTGCACGTGGTGGATGGTTGTGTAGAGAGAGGGGGTTGGAACGGAAGCCGTGTACGCTGCGAGGAGAGAGAAGTTCTCCGAGGGAAGGGCGGTGGCCGCAAGAGGTGGTAGAGGCGGCATTAGTGCCGGTGAGGTGACGTTGAGAGAGGCGTCGGTGGCACAGCGGTGTGCGAGTGGCCTGCAGTGACCTGAGGCGGCTTGCGCGAAGCTGAGTGGTGCCGGAGGCTCTGTGAAGGAGAGAGGAAGCAATCTAGTAGAGAGAGAAAGGCACGGAAGGAGAGAGAAACGTGTCGTTTGGGTGTTTCGAACCATCCTTTCTTCCGATTTGTGGGGTATGAGGTTAAGGCAAGTGCACTCATTCTCTTCTCTTTCATTTTCATGCACATATGTGAATTTTATGTCTGAATTAGTAGTTTCGTATGGTTTTATGTTCACCGGAACCCTAACCCACACCCCCTTTGGGCCTTACCCGAATTAATCATAATTTATGCACGCATCCTGAACACATGAATCTAAAATGTTTCGAAAGACATGCTATGAACCATTTATCAAGAATTATCAATTGAAAGTTTTAAGATCTATTTGGCTTAATGTAGAAAGGAATCTAATGATGGAGGGAATTCTGTGATTAAGTAATGGACATATGAACTGATTGGCGTATGAAACATTCTCCAATAGAGTAGAAATGAAGGATTTTTTGTTTAAGAATAGAATTCCCTAATGAAATAAGAAACTAAGAAATTTAGATTAAGGATTACGGATAATAAATTTTGATATGCCAAGATATTATAGTGGAAACTCAAGGATTACTCTGGCTATAAATTCGAGCCATGTTTTATAGTGAGTGATATTCGTTGGCATGTTTTAGTATATTATAGTGGATTATCATTGTCTGTTTTAAAACCGTTTGCGGCTAGACCGCCGCGGTAGACCTGCCCAATCTATAGGGATTATATGTAGACGGCCCGCCTCTAGGTTATGAATAGGAGGAGATGGCTTTTGATTGTGTTGGACTAATTCAATCCAAGTTACGACCGACTGTTCCTTTGTCAGTTAGACCTACTGACCTTGGTCCCCAAACAAAATAAGTTTTCGATATAAATTAATAATTAAGAAAAAACAAAGGAAATGAACTAAAGAAAATTGGAAACAAATCATGAAAGCATTTCTTCCGAATCATGATTCATAGCCTCATATGCATCTATGTTCTTCATTTATGCTTTATTATATTTCGAACACAAAATTATATATGTTCTTTGATATATATATATATAGATGTGCATTGCTGAGCTTTAACTCACCGTTGTTATTTTCCTCCCTCCAGATAAGTATGAGTCGTACCCGATGAGGTAGAGTAGAGGATTTAAGTCAGCTAGGCTTGAAGACGTTGAAGACGACCTTATGGACTTAGCTATGAAGATTTGTGTCCCCTGATGGATTATTTCGTACTCTGATGGTTTTTATATGTAGTTGTATGATGATGATGATGATACACCCGTAATATAGTTTTTGTTGTATTAATGAATGCTTATGCTTCCGTAGATCTTGTTATGGTTAGTTGGGTACTTAGTAATATCTATTCTGAGCTAACATCATAACAGAGTTATGACGTTGGTGCTACGTAAAATTTTATAGCTTTCGATCCTGTGGTTAAGATATCGTGGCTTTATTATGTATACTATAAATGATATTAATAGGTTTTATATTTGGCCGACATCCGTATTACAGCTGAAATTCTACCGAATTTTTGGTTAATAATATGGTATGTCACACTAATCCTCTACCCCGCCTCATTGGACATATGCTTGTACTCATATGAAGGAAAGAAAATAGCAATGGTGAGCCAAACGCTCGTAAGGCACAATAATAAAAGATAATAAGCAATATATTCAAAATAATACAAGAAAAGAGAAATAGGAGCATAATACGTGATGCATAAATATGAGGCATGATTAAATACACTTTTGGGACGCGAATAATTTTTATATCCTGTTTCTGATTTCCTATGGATACAGATATTATATTCAAATTACTAATTTTCTTTTTGCCTACAGAATCATATAGAAGCAGATACGGATAGCAATACCGATACTTACGAAATAGATTACAGATATAGATGGTAATATCGGTTCTGACAGAATAGATAACGGATATAGATAGTAATACCGGTACTAACAAAACAGATAACAGATATAGATAGCAATACCGGTACTGACGGGATAGATCACGGATACAAATGGCAATACCGATATTGACAGAACAGATAGCGAATATAGATAGCAATACCGATACTAATGGGACAGATAACGGATATAGATGGTAATACCGGTACTGATGGAATAAATAACGGATACAGATGGTAATACCGATACTGATGAAATAAATAATAAATACAAATGGCAATACTGATATTGATATAACAGATAACGAATACAGATAGCAATATCGGTACTGACAGAATAGATAATAGATATAAATGACAATACCAGTATTGACAGGACAAATTATATATACAAATAGCAATATTAATATTAACGGAACAGATAAAGGATATAGATTGCAATACTACTACTAACGGAATAAATAACTGATACAGATAATAATACTGGTACTGATAAAATAGATCACGGATACAAATGACAAATAATGGATATTGGATAATAGATTTTGGAGTTTCAATTTCTTATATTATCTTAAGGAAACTTTCACACTTAGTTCTTATCACTTAATCATCCCTTTCTGGAGGACGGTTCATCAGATATAACAAATTATAAAGTTCCCTTCAAATACTTTGTATGACTTTTATAATTCTTTGATATAGACACAGATAATTATTTTTTTATGAATTCATATTTTCTTATGCTTTCAATTATATGCATCAATCAACATAAAATTTGGAACACGTAAGAAATTTCATTCATAAATGCATATAATATAATTTTCGGAGTATATACAAAATAATATATATACCGTACATACAGATAAATATCTCAATTCACATCTGATAATATTTTTGAAACCTGTAAAATAATTTATACAAAATATATGTGAACAAATATCAAATATTCAGAGTACCTGCATCCATAAAATTAGAGTTACAAATTTCTAAAGCCAAATCATATATAAATTTTAATTAATTCGGGTAACATCAAAGGGGACGCAAGTTAGGGTTTTCGGTGAGCATAATCCCCTATAAAACTACCAAATCAAACATACAGTTGATAAATTAACATGTCCAAGGTATAGGTAATGATATTCTATAGCCAATTTATGTAAAAACTCTAAAAAAATCGGTAAAATTATTCGGGGCGCGGGGTTAGGGTTCCGCATTAGAAAACTGGTCAAAACTAAGAAATCAAACATGAAATCAATATATATGCATGCTCAAGTCATGGGTTCCATAAAATATAAACTTAATCGGATATCGAAATGATGATACCCTAAGAAAATGGAACAAAAGTGTAAATAAATGAAAGATGAGGATATAAGTGCACTTACATCGACCAGATCTACAACCTTTCTAACTAGCTCAAGGTCGGATTAGAACTCGGGAGCCTTGATTTCCCCGTTCTCTCTCTTCTCCTTCACTCTCTCTCTGTCTTTTCTCTCTCTGGACTGTTGGAAAATAACACGTGAAAAATTCTGACGCGCTTTTATAATCAGACTGGTGCTTGAATGCTTGTCGAGTGTGGATCGAGGCTAAGGCCACCGAAGGGACGCGTTCAAGGGTTCATTAAGAGTGGCAGCTTTGCATACCCACTCCTCGGGCATCCTCGAGCATGCCTTGGGCATGGGCATTATGCCCAAATGTGTCCTGGGCACATCTTAGGCGCCACCCAGGCACCGGGTCTCCCGACCTCTCATTTCACTTCCAATGCTAATTTTTCGTATATATTTAAACATAATGTTGATTATATTAACTTAATTGCTCGTAATTACGATATTTGGAATTCGGTACATTACACTTTTCATTTTCTTTTAATTGTTTGATCACTCCTTTCCCCCTTGTTTTTTAAACCAAATGACTTTAGTGATTATTTTGTAAGATATATTTTATACATGAATATATTAATGAAATAAAGAATAACTTTATTTTTTAGATTCGAATCATAATTCTTAATTTGTTCATTTCATTGAACTTGTATGTATTCTCATGGAACTATAAATCACCGAAAATTTAAATTACTAAATCTATCCGAATAAAAATTTTTCTGCAATTATTGGCTTTAATACCTTAGCATTATTCAACTTCTAGTTTGGTTGAGATTTATTCATTTGGAATTTTGACAATTTTATCTTCTAATAATTCATACTCCTAATAATTTGATTTTCTAATTGTTCACCCTTTTAATAAATTGGCATCTTTAACTAAATAACTAGGATCTCAGGTTACCAAGGTTAACAAATTCATTCTATAAGGTGAACCAAACTTCTAGAGTATAACTTCTTTGACTTACTTAGTAGCATCAAGGTTAACATTACTTTTGTGATAAAAGTAACTCATCAGAGATGCCATTAATGTAATGACAAGTGACTTAAAGATTACACAAATTGTAAATTATTTCAATATGTGACATTTTGGGTTTGAGAGAAGATTAAATGACGTGTCATCATTGAAACAACATATTATTTGAATCAGCATTGTCATTTGAAATGCATTATTTTTAATTTCAATTATCCTTTCAAATTTTAACGCCTTCCATTCTTTTCTTTAAACTCTAACAATGAAGTTCTCTTCACTTTATATGAAAGCACTAGTTTTTTTTTATTTCTCTAACTGTCCAGCTTTCAATTTCCCATGACTCCCTAAAGTGCCTCGAAGAACGTCACTAATATTGCTTCTTACAACAGTATGGATGATATACTGGACATCTACGACTAGTACAATATTTCTTTTATTATTGCCTTTCAAGTTCTTTCATTTGATGAGAGAGCTTGCTCTCTTGAGGATGACTTTATTGCTATATATAAGGGTCATTTGAAGGATAGCCTTTGATTTCCCTTTGCAAAAAAAAAAAAATATTATAGAAATCTTAGAGATTTTAGTTACCCGTCTTTATCACAATGCCTTTAGATACATTATGGTATTGTTCATTTTCTTCTGCCAATGGGGTTGTAGATTAAATACCCAAATGGTTAAGGCAATTTTTTGTGTTAACCAAGAAAATGACTATATCTCCCTTACTCACAAGAAAGAGTTTAAAATAAGTAGTAGAAACCTCAGTTCAGTGAGGAATTAGAAAGACAAGTTCTTTTACATCAAGGTTTTCGATAATTAGATTTTGTCAAATAAATGTGACAATATCAATAGTATATTTTTGGTCTGATTCTCGAGAATAAGTGTGCAATGACTAGATCATGAGTTGGTCTAATAAAAGAGAATGTGGATTAGTAGCATAAGACTAGCAATTTTTTTTAACACAAACCACTCTGAATGTTGTAAATTTGTGACGGGCCATATTTTTTTTAACCAAAATTTGGAAAAATTTTGGCTGTAAAATGACCGTCAAACTAATACAAACCTGTGCAAAATCCCTATACAGTACAAAATATAGCCACAATATCACAATATAGGATCCAAAAATCACAATAAAATAAATGGTACCAATATCATAATTTAAATTATGACATCGTATCAGATAAGATGCTACTATGTACCTAAATAAACCATAAGAACCTGTAAAAGTATCTGCATCTATCAAATACAGTAGAAGTTAGACTACATATACATTATCATCATTATCATACATATATATCAATATACAAATCGTCTTAGTGAACTAAATATTCCATGAGGAAGGTGAAAAGTTATAAAATTAAGTCCACAAAACTTTTCCTCCAAGATCCGCCACCTAGCCAATTCCTAAACCCTATTCTGTCATGTTAGGTAGAGGCTCATGTTCATCTGAAAGAATAAAAATAGTAATTGTGAGCTAAATACTCAACAAGTATAATATAATTAAGGACAATATATAATATATTTAAAATAAAATAGGGAAGGGAATAGGAGCAATAGTATGGATACATATATATAAAACATGAGCAAATGTGCTTTTTGAAATACATTTATCTTTTTCGTTTTACTTATTTTTTCTTTGGGTTCTAAAATATATAAAAATTTCATTATCTTTACAGACTAAGGCTAGTAGGCCTTACCATCTAACGGTACGGTAGAACGAGGAAAGTAATGTGTTTGTTTCTACACATTCTAAAGTCCATACCCACGAAATTTAACACCCTGTGATGAGTAATATACCTTTAACCGGACATATAAGACTATATCACGTATGTCACCATGTCTCCCATGGCCTGGAGACAATTATCGTGCTTCCACAGTAATATCTTAAGGCATGTCGAGGAATATCACTTGTTAAAATACGCAGCCAAGATAATAGTTGAGTTTTACTGTGATATCTATGGTATGCCAGAGAATATTACCATCTGAAATATAAATTCATGATCCAGGTTTCATAATTTTTTTATTCTTTAAGGAAAAAAACCACCAAATTTCTTTTATAAAGTTCCCACACCAGAAAAACGAATAATAAACATATCAAATTATGGCATTTCTTTCGTATACTTCTCATAATTTGCATTATTCTTATTAATTCACATCTTCACATAATATAAATTATATGCATGGTCATCATAAAACATAGAAGAATAGAAAATATTACCACCGTGAGCCAAATATGATTTTAGAGCTTTCGGATAACAAATTCCTTCACAGATGCATGCAACATAATTGTTGTGGCATATATACGCTAATATATTTAACGTATATGCGGTTAAACGTCACTATTTACATCCAATAATATTTCGCAATATATAAAATTAACATATATAAAATATATGAGCATAAATATCAAATATATGGAGAACCCGTATTCATAAAGTTAAAATTATGAATTTCTAATGTCAAATCATGTATAAATTACAAATAATTCGGATAAAATCTAAAGGGGGCACGGGTTAGGATTTCGATGAGCATAATTTCGTATAAAACTACCAAATCAGACACCTAATTGTTAAGTCAACATGTTTGAGGTATGAGTAATCATTTTCTAGAGTCAATTTATGTAAAAGTCTCAAAAATTAGTAGGTAAAAGCATCCAGGTGTAGGTTAGGATTTCACATGTAAAAAATTGGTCAAAACTAAGAAATCGGAATAAAATTAACATATGTGCATACTCAAGTTATGAGAAATACAAAATATAAATTTAATCGAGTATTAAAACGAGAATATTCGAAGAAAACTAAACAAAAAGTGTAAAGAATAAACGATGATGGTATGAGTGTATTTGCCTCGACCCAAGCTCTCACTTTTGTAACTAGCTCTAAGTCGGATCTGGACTCAGAGGCCTTGATCTCTACTTCCTCTCTCTTCGCCTTTAGGTTCTGCCTCTCTCCTCTCTCCCAGAACCGCATGGAAAATAATGATAATAAAGCCAAACGCTTTTTTATATGTGGAGTCAAGGGCCCGCACACCCGAAGGGCCGCACTCGAGCACTTATCGGGTGCCCTTTGGGCATTCGATTCTGTCGGCCCACACCCTAGGCACACTTGAGCACCCCTCAGGCGTGGAATTCTATTTTTGGGCCTAGGTCGTGCCTTAGGCGTGGGTCGGACACGGGTCAAGCCTGCATCATGTCTGCAGCGAGCCTACTTCGCGTACGTGTCGTCCGGGATCCGTTTCAACTCTTCTAACCCAATTTTTTACATTCTTGGACCTTAATTTTGATTATATTAGTTTAATATGTCACGATCCAAATCTCATTTACATATTAACTTTTTAGGGATTTCAACACCGGTTTTCGATTTTGCTAATTTTGGATCTTTGGGCTTTTTAATTTTTCTCATGTCCTTTGACCTCGATTCATTTATATTAATTTAATTACTCCTAATTACCATATTTTTGGAATCGGTACCTTACAAAATTGGTATATTATCCTTGTGGAAAGTTGTTACTAATATACTTCCTCATCCTTTTAAAATAAGAAAAGATGGCGTCTTCATAGATTCTTCTCCTTTGTTTGTCTATGATAAACCCAATGTCCAGCTAATAGCCCCTCACTTGGACAAAGATGAGGCTTTGAGGGTTGTGGATGAAGTTTGGGCTGAGATGAAAGCCAAAGAATTTGTTCATCCTATAACTTCAACCATCATCTCTTCTTCCACCAATCATTTAGAGGAGATGCTTGCTTTAAATTTCAAAGAAAGGATTCCCATTATTCTTTGCGGGAGAAGCATGGTTCTCTACATCATTCTTTATTTTAGGATGAGCCAGTTGATATCCATATCATTGCGAAGTATGTGAATCCGATCATTTTTGTCTCTCATGTATCTGTCAAGCAAAGCCTAGCTCTTCCGCATCTCATGCCGCTTATTTTAAACCAAAGAATAATGTAGATATTATTAGAGAGTTTGCTATTCATTGTTGCCATCTTCTCCGACTTCAGTGTGTTCAGGGGCTTTACAAGGAGCCCCTTATTTTGAAATTCCCATACATCATAGATCTTTACCTCTTCTTTGTTGGAGATAGTCGTCCACACTAAATCCGAACTCAAGTGGATCATCATCAAGTTTTTCACCCAAAGAGGGTTGTCTAATTAAGATATTTAATTGATCACTGCCTCGATCTTACACTAACCATTCCATAGTCCAAGATTTGAAATTTCGGACTGTGGTCTCTAAAGTTAGGGCGTCGTTCTTTGAGGATTGAATAGCTTGTCTTGAGAAAAAGATAGTTAAATGGATGAGCAGGTTCCATAATTAGGCTGACCAAGATTCCACTGTTGGGGACCCTGTCAATTATTTCAAAGATAGAGCTCTTGAATCTAAACGATGCTAAACAATAGTTGCCAAGGCCATGGATAGACAAAGAGTTGAATAAGGCTTAAGGATATATTAGGGAGGGGTATTTGACCTGAAAAAATAAGATCTCAACTTGATTCTTGATTCAAATAGAGAATCAATCTTTGTAAGAGGATCGTCTCCTTTATAACCCCTGACTTCTCTATTGGTTACTTGGATGCTAGGGATTCCAAAGCTTTTGCAACTTTTGATATCCTAAACTTTGAGGAACAATAGAGCTCTTTAGCCTTGTGGTATAACACTAAACATTAGCTGTAGGATTGCATAGTAGTTTTTGTCATTGGATTTCATAACCCCTTGTTGTACTCATGAGTGAGGGCAATGTAATTTAATTCCCAATGTATAAATTTAGATTTTTTATTCTCAAATATCCATTGTTCCCTTAATTAATGTTGATTGGTCGATTTAGTCTTTGAGTATAGGCATATGAGTTCGTAAAAATTAGATGATAGAATTGTTTGATAGCTAAGTTTTTTGACTATCGTGGTCGGTTAGGCAACCATAACATGGTTGGGTTGATTACCCACTAAGCCTTTCGACTATTGTCATCAGCTAAGTAGGACCATAATTCCTGACCTTTTGACTGATCGCGTGTATCTCATGGAAGGGTATATTGATAATTATGCATTAATAGCATCCCTAATGACTATTAGTCAAGTTTTAATTGACTTTATTCGACTTATCTTTTGACTTCTCAAAATGGAATCGAATGCTTAGTTGTCAACGCCCTAAGTTTTTTGGAAATGTTGGTATGTGACCATGCCTGGAGTCATACAATTCTATTAAACCTACAACTTAATTGTTTCCTTTAATCAACACATTTTATAAACAAGGTGCTTAAATCAACTATCTGACTCAGTGTCAGTCATGATCATATTATTTACATACAAGCATGCAAATTAACAAGAAATGAATAAAAAAATCACTTTTGTTAATAACTTGATAAGGCAAACTACAAAATATAAGAACTTCAAAGTAAGGGGCAGAGCATGTATGTATGCTCCTGGAATGACCTCTTTATTGGTAGTATTTTTTAAGATAAAGGGTCTTCCAAGTTTGAGGGGCTAGCTTTTCATTTTGAGTATACAGTTTATACACCTTATTACAGAGTATTGCCAATACTATGATTGGTCTTTCTCAAGTTGAGGATAGTTTATTACTGTGTGATAACTTTCCGATTATTTAAACATTCCTTAATACCAATTTACCAATATCAAAAGTTTATACTTCACCTTCTTATCATAGTTTCAAGAGACCCTTTGTTAATAGGTTACCGCGCTGACGCATGAAGTCTCTCTAGCATCCTCCATGATATCAATTTTGTCTCAAGGGTTGGAAGTTTTAATCCAGAGCAAAGTTTTCACTCGGTGACTTAATAGTCATGTCTCTACTTGGGTACTCAAAGCACAAGCTGAAGGATGATCCCGTGTAAGTTCTCTTGGTGTCGTTCTATATAACCAAAGTGCTAATGGAAGTTTGTCTATCCAGACTCCTCTAACTTTATCTAATTTGGTTTTTAACCAATTCATTAGCGTCTGGTTTATTATTTCTGCTTATCCATTTATTTGTGAATATGAGATTGATGTATAAATTAATCTGATTTTAAGGTCATTGCAGTATTTTGTAAGTCATTTGTTGAAGAATTAGTACCACTATTAGTTACTATAACCTTCAATATCTCAAATCTATAAACTGTATTTTGTGGGTCTTTTGCCAAAGAATTGGGTATCACTATAAGTTACTATGACCTCCGATGTCTCAAATCTATAAACTATATTTTAGCGCACAAATTTCATTGCATTCTACTTTATAATTTTTGCAAACAAAGAAGTTTTAACTCATTTTGTAAAGTAATTAACTGTAATAATAATAAATTTTCTTTATCTGGCTACTGTAGGAAATGGACCTAACATGTCCAACTCTTATTGTACAAATAACCAAGGAGCCTACAAAGCCCAGAATTTTGCACGTGGTTACCTATGAACATTGTCATGAATTTGACAATTCTCATATTTTTTTATAAACTCTATTATATCATTCTTCATGGTTAGTCAATTATAGCCTTACCACATAATTTTGAATATTAAATTTTTGACTCTCACATGTACTCCACATACGCTGAGATACATCTCTCTAAGAGCATAATCAGCTTCCACTAGATCAAATAGTGCATGTATTGTATTGAATAACCCCATCTTCATAGTGACCTGTCCACCGGATTATATCAATTGGCAATTTTTAAAAAAATGTTTTTCATTTGTAGAATCGCTCAAAAACATTCCATCCTTAAAGTATTTAAGGTATGGAGTCATCCAAGTTACCTCATTTAATACTCGAAGAATTTCATTTTGTTCCTCGATGCTAAGCCATTGAAGCATATTTCTTATATCCCGGACATATTACTCTAAATAACTAGATTTTTCCATCTTGAAAAGTCAATCGACTTTGCAATTATCTTCCATTAGTATATGAATAACTTTATCATTATCAAGAGATAACAAGAGATTTTGTAAATTATGGAGATATTTGGCAAGGTTTGGTTTAAATACTTCAAAATTATTTAGTACTTGATTAATTACTAGCTCAGAATCACCATAGATAATCAAGCTCTTAGAAAAATACTCTTTTGCAAGCTTTTAGCCCATTAGTAGGGCCTCATATTCCGTCATGTTATTGATGGTTGGGAACTCGAATGTGACTCAGTATTTTATCGTGAATCCTTCAGGTAAAGGTAATACTACCTCTGCTCTATAACTTGACTGTGAGGATATTCTATCAACATGCAATATCCATACGAGTGGTAGCCCTTTCGAAGATGCCTTTATAGTTTCATTTATTTCTTTTGAGATTGGGATCATCATTTCAACAATAAAATCTATAATGGCTTAATCCTTCATAGGGGTTTGTGTTCTAAACTTTATATTAAACTCACCTAGCTCGATCGGCTATTTGATTAGGCATTCGGATACTTCTTACCTCTATAAGATCCCTTTTAACGATTGTTTGGTCAATAACATAATTTTATGAACCTGAAAATATGGTTGGAACTTTCTCATTGTGACGTCTTGTATTTTCAATCAAAAATTCGATAGAGTTTCAGTTATAATATGGACGTCGGCCAAATACAAAACTTATAAATATTCAATACAACAATTACAAACCACAAAAATATCCCAAAAAGGGACCCCAAAAAAAAAAAAAAAAAGAAAACACCACAAAATCTACCACAACACATCCATCAACAACATACAGGATCCAAACGCCACAAAATTTCACGTGGCACTGATTTCGTTACTCCGGTACGATGTTGGCTCAGAATAGATGCCACTAGGTATCCAAAACTAACCATAAGTATCTGCAGAAGCATTCTACATTCATAAATAAACTGCGGAAGCATTACAATATCCAAAATAATAAATAACATGCTGCGACACATTTTAATACATAACGATAATCTTAATCAACTATTTACTTTCTGCTACAATAACCATATACAAAACTCTAAATCCTCAAAGTCTAGCCATTCTTCTTAGCAAATCTCTCTCCTTGCTCTATTTAATTGGGCATCAGCTCATAGATCTCATCTGGAAGAAAGAAGAAGGGTGAACTAATAGTTTAGCAAGTACATCATAACAAGGCGATAAACAATAACAACGAAATTAAATAGAAAAAAGATATATGTACATGAAAGAAATGCATGAAAGGAACTTGATTAGACATGCTAGGGGTTCAATTTATTTTTTTCTTTAATTCTATTTTTTTAAGACATAGATTAAATATAATTATTCATCTTTGTGAACCCGAACAAGTAGATCCTACCAGTCAATGGAGCGAATAATCAATGATAGATTGTGTTTATTCCACACAATCAAAGACCTTGTTCTTAGTTCTTGATCATAGGTTCCTTCTTATTTACATTCCGAGGGCAGGATAGTCATAATTTCTTATCCTCCTTATTTACATCCCGAGGGCAGGATAGTTATCTTGTTCTTATTTCTTATCATCGATTACCACTGTAATATCCTAAGGCATGTCAAGAGTATCACCTACTATAATACATGGTAGAGATAAATCATTAAGTTTCTACTGTCATACTAGTGGCATGCCTAAGGATATTACCCTTCAAATATAAATTCGTATCCTAATTTCATGATTTCTTATTCTTATTCTTTTGAGGAAAGATCCACTAAACTTCTTATACAAATATCTCCATTTGGGAGAATGAATTCATCATGGATCTGAATTGTGAAATCTCCCTCCAAATACTTGCACGAATTTCTTATTTTTCCTTTAAATTTATATCTTCTCATGATTTCCTTTCATATAAAATCATCGTATGACTTAGGAAATGTGAAAATTCTTAATATCGTGAGTTCAATTCAACTTTAGAAATCTCGAATAACGATTCTATTCACAATTTCTTAATGATAATATTATTTGGAATGTACAGTTAAGTATAAACATATATACATAGCTTGAAAGACAATTAAATAAAGCGAAGCATGCAAGAAATATTCATTATCTTGGATGAACATTGGCCATTATCACATTTGGGTTCTTGGATGCTCTAATTGATTCAAAACATGAAATTTAGATGCCAAATTCATGATTTCTTAAATTCAATATTAAACGTGGAAAAATTATAAAAAATATCATTCAAAATCCTCGGATGAATAGTACACGTGAACAATCACGGATTATACATATTGATTAATTCTCAGAATTTCGGACATCCAACGGGTAAATTATTGAACCTAAGGCATAGGTGTAATCCTAAATAAATTTATACATTAAACCGCAAATCAAAGCTTAATGGTGTCCGGGCATGGGTTAGGGGCTCTACAAATGAATTTTCACCTCAAACCACAAATTCGAATACTCAATCGATAAAATTATATGTCCAAATCATGGGTAACCATAGTTTAGTTCCAAATTAAGTAAAAGCCCCAAAACTTCATGGTTATCATGTTTGGGCGAATCCTAAGGTTTTGGTGAACGAAAATCTGTAGAAATTCACCAAATTAGGTATCCAATCGATAAATTAACTTATACAGGATATGAATAATAATATTCTAATCCTAATTTATACAAAAGCCCCAAAAATTGAAAACCAAAACCACTGGGGCACGAGTGAATAGTGCTGACCCGATTTACCATTTCTCTAACTAACTTGAGCTCAAAATTAGACTCGGGGACCTTCGTTTTTTCCACTTCTCCTTTGCGCGACTCTCTCCTTCGTCTAGCCTCCCATGGCTGCTGCCACGGTTCCACTTTGCTGTGCTAGCCTGCCACTGCCACGCGGCCATCGCGGGCCACCGCCAACCACAGCGCACCGCCTCCCTCGGCGCAGGCCCTCTACCTCTCTCTCTTTTTCCCCGTGAAACCCTTCTTCCTCGAACCCCTTGCTTTCTCCCATTCTCATCCTTCTATGTTATTTATTATTATTATTATTATTATTATTATTATTATTATTATTATTATATATATCGTTTTCTTTTAATCATAAAATTCAAATCGATACTCGGGCGACAGAACAGGTGCACCTCAAACACCAGCCCAACAATTTCAAATATTTCCCAAATTTTAATAATATTTAATTAATTTTTTCTCATATCCAAATTACCAAAAATAATAATAATCCCAATTTATTATAGATAAAAATCGGGATGTTACACTTGTAGTAAAAACTATAGCTAAAACAATCTTTTCCATTTGTGTATATTGAGTCTTCATTTTTGTCAGGCTTTAATTGCCATAGTATACCGGTTGCTGAATCCTGACATCTTCTCTGACTAGAACTGCACTCAAGGCTATATTTAAAATGGTTATGTAGAGATATAATTCCTCGTCCTCTTTGGAATAAGTTAATAAAGGCAAGTGTACTAGATATTTTTCATTTCTTAGAAAGCTTATTGGCACTCATCTGTTCACCAGAAACTATTTGTCTTTACTCCTCTTAATGCCTTGAAGAATGTGAGATATTTTTTTGTGGGTTCTCAAGATAGTTCCATGTCTATTATGGTTTTTATTTTCTATGGATTCACTTTTATCTCACATTGTGAGACAACGAACCCCTGGAAGTTACCAAAATTTACACTAAAGACACATTTAATTAGGTTTACTTCATTCGGTGCATTCTAAATACCTCAAATGTTTAATTAGATCTTTAATATAGTCGTTGGTAATTATACTTTTGACAAATATGTCATCCACACACTCCTCTATATTTCTTCCAATCTATTGCTTAGACATTTTATTCACCACCCTTTGATATGTTATACTCCATTCTTCAATCCAAATAGCATTATTTTGTAGCAGTAGGTTCTTTAGTCGGTCGTGAATGAGTACATTTCTTTGTTTTCTAGATTCATCATGATTTTTTAGCAGTCAGTTGTATCTAGAACAAGTATCCATAAAGGTGAGTTGTTAGTATCCAAATATTGAGTCTACCAGTTGGTTGATCCTTGAAAGTAAAAAAAAAAAACTATATTTTTGACATTATGAAGCCGATTCACATCATTAATGTTTTGTTACCCTTTTTGATTAGGATAACATTGGATAGAAAATCCAGATAATTTACCTCCTTGATGAATTTGGCATTAGTTAACTTCTTAATTTCTTCACGAATTGTTATGAGTTTTTCTATAAAGTTACTTACCAAAAAAAAAAGAGTTTTTCTATGAAGTAGTTTTATCTTTTTTGACTTGACAGGCTTGCGCCTTTGGATGAGGTCTAGTTTGTAAACCATCATCCCCATCAAAATTTCTAACATATCAATAGATGTCTAGTCGAAGACATCCGCATTATTTCATAAAAAACTCAATTAACCTCCCTTTTCAAATCTTGGGCTAGTGAAGAGCTGATCTAAATATACTTATCTAGATCCACTGAATTTAGAGGTACTTGGAGAGGTGACTATTTGGGGCACTTGTTGAAGAAAAGCCTCATCCCGGAGATATAACTCTCAATCGGTTGGGAATGTGCTGCGTCATTAATTTGCATCAAATAGAAACTTATCTTAATGACTTGGTCTCCATGACTTCTCCAATACCGTATTTGGTTGGAAATTTTATTTTAAGATATGGGATTGAGGTCACTACTTTTAATATTGTTGAGCATGACTGGCCCAATATAACATTGTAAACTGAGAAAAATCAACAATTAAGAAAGTTAACATATGGGAGGCTATTTTCAGATATGCTCCTAATGTAACCTCTTGTTACACTATCCCTTCACTTGGAATGGTTTATTGTCAAATTCATATAGTGGTCCATCAGGTAGTTCCATCCAACATTTTTAAGTCCTAATTTGATTAATGCATTGAAATAAAGAGTATTCTTTAAATTTTCATTATTCATAAAGATTTATTTTTATTGATAGTTATAAATTTCATCCGAGATGAGCGCAAATATAACAAGAGAATCTGAGTGAAAGAGATTACATGTTGCATATTGTCATTATTAATAATAACGATATCATTTTCTACCCTTAACTTCTACCTTTTATTAAATGAAGCCTCTTAGGATGATTTAGAGCCTTTTTCTGGCATGTCTAGTAAACAAATATTAATGACTCCTACTGCCACTCAATTTTACAGCTACTCAATTTGCTTTTCATCATTATTATCATTACATAGGACAGACCTAAGGTTTTATAGATATTTCTTATGGTATTCTTTTTGTATTAGGGCTCTAATCTCCTTCTATAACGTCTAGCAATTTTTAGTATTGTGCCACAAAGATCAATGGTAAAAATAATACATAGACTGATTACCTCCTTTCAATTTGCTGACTAATTTGGGTCATTTTAAAAATTTTTCATTCTATGTCGGCATTAGAATGTTTATTTGGGTATTATTTATTAGCATAGAGTTCAGTGGCATGTGGTTTATTGGCTTGTACACTCGTCGAAGGCCTAACTCGATCCTTGTTATGTTTTGTAATTCCGAGTGAAAGAGTTATTTTCATTTCTTCTCTTCCCTCCATCGTTTGACTCTAAAAAGCTCACATAATCTGAGTATTCTGGTCACTTGGCTTTGTTGGCCTCTTCTATCATGACATATGTTTGGGTGATGGCTTCTATTTCCAGAAATGTTTTAGGGTCTTGCTAAACTAAATATTTAAAAAAGTTTTCCGATTGTATTATTACTATAAAGGCATTTAGTTTCATCTCATCAGTGAGTTTAGATATACATTTAATTTCACCATTGAATTTAACAAGAAAATACTTTAGATTCTCATTCGAAGCCTATTGAATCCTAATAAGGTGCCAAGGTTGATTTTCTTCCCTCCGGTTGGAGGCAAATTGTTATAGGAATTGGTCTGTTAGTCCATAAAAATCGAACAAACTTATAGAACCAAATTCTAACATCTCTCATTAAAATTAAAGAGAAATAGAGGCATAGTATGATATCCTCAAGGTTTTGAAAGCCAAATAATATTTGGAAGTGGTCGAGATGATACAATAGGTTAGAGCTTCCAACATAAAGCTCCAATATAGGCATTTTAAACTTGTGGGAGAACTGATGCCTTTTTATTTCTAGGGTAAAATGTGTACAACCCAATTCAATCGTCTGTCCATCACTGTTTCCTATGAAAATCTACTGTTCAATCCTTTGTATTCTTCCCCCACTTTGATAGTGGAGATGATTCTTTTAGCATTAAGAATTGTTCTTAATTTCAAATAATTAGTAGACACATCCGATATCTGTATAGTTAGAGGGTTGCTAGGGTTGCTACTGCATGAACCCTCATCCCAATTTATTGGGCATTTAGAACCTTGGGTATACCAAGGATTCTATTACTCAAGGTTCTCTTACCTAACTTTGAGGTTCTGGCACTCCTCAAGCTAGGAAGGAGTAGCACAAAAGGCGACTCAGGAGCTTTTTGAATCTTTGACTGAGTTTGGTCTCCCTTTGAGATGACTTTCTTTTCTTTCGTTTCTTTTGGGAGGTTGATCCATGCATCTAGAGTACCTTGATCTTACGAGTTTGTCCCTTGACTTTGTTCCACAAAGACTTTAGTATCTTAGATTTATTAGATCTGAGAGCCATGTCCCTAATGTTGGGATTAGCCAACAGGTGGGCACTTTGGGAATTGCCCTCCTGTGGGATGATGCCATTGGATGAGACATCCTTTGGTAGCTAGCTTGATTGTTCCTATACTCGTACATTCACCATTTTTGCTTTGTCGAAGATGGGAATTGTTCCCAGATGAGTAGGATTTTGACCAGTTAAGAACAAATGACTTAATTACGTTCTCACATACGACACTAATATTACATACTTGATCGGGATAATTGTTTGAATAGATTTGACTTGATCATTTAAACTTTTTAATTTAAATTCTGCATACTATAACAACTAATAAGACTTTAATGGATATGAGTCTCATTTTTTAAAGTATTCTCAAAGACTCAAATCAGTATTTTGTCTATGAAAATAAAAGATTATGAGAGACTAAGGATGATTTGACTTCATAATTTTAAAGAGAGAGTAAGGATTAGAATTCTATTTTAATATTTTTATAAGTGAGTTGGATTCAATACCTCTTTTTGAATGAAATAAATATATTTATAACCTTACTGGCAATTAATATATCATTCTAAAAGAAGTATGATTATATATTTATTGAAAATTTATATTGGTTGGGAATTGAATGATCTGACGATTATACAAGCTCTGAATCCAATGCCTATTCGTCAGACGCATTTACTATTCACTTGATCTGATTGTTTATTCGTCAGGTTCAAAGATATATTTACCAACTTCAAAAATAGAATCTAAGACTTTGATTATAACTTACGAGATTCTTATTAAATTTGGCAGAGGGTTTTGTATTAAATTTGGGGTTTTTAATTTTAATCTAAAATATAGTAAACAGACAATGAGTTTAAACTAAGAAGGCGTACAGAGTTTAGTGGAAACTAGCACTGTGGACATGGTATATACGTAAGTATATATATATTATTTTATTTTATCTCATGGAATGAAAATATATTGAATATCCAAATGTTCGTACTACTCCACTTACTAACAAGGGGGCACTGGAGCTAACAGCTCATAACAAAACCCCAGGGGCCCATCACACCGACCGATGTCTGGGCCTTTTGCGAGGGAATCACTGTGCGTGTCAATGCTTAGTCGGTTTGTGACAAGATAGCTAAGGAGGAAGTTTCGTATCACCGGACAGATTGTTCGGTTCAAAACGTTAACAAAAAATGTTCAACGTCAGCACTTCTGCAAATATGTTTTTTTTTTCCTTTTTTTAAGAAAATATTATCATAAATAATATGAAAAGGTGGATTATCAAATAAAAACTAGAGATTATAAATAGACCGGGATGCCCGTAACATGGTCTCACCTAGCTTGCAATAAACAGTGTTATGTCATGTATAGTATGATTTAACATTTCGAATCGTGTCAGGTTACAGGATAGACGGCTTGCAGGAAAAATAAATATCCCCTCCCCCATGGGACACAATCGATATTTTCTTTCTCTCTCAACTCTTTACTCTTTTACGGTATAAAGTAATATTTGTATGATATTTACTAATATTAATTTTTATTTATTTATATTTATATGTATTATTTTATAAATAAATTTGTAATCATGGAATATAATTTTTCTTATTTTGATAATAAAAAAATATAAAAACATTATCTCGACACTCTCATTCTATTAAGATAATATATACATGTTGATTGTAATTCTAAAATATTAGAATCATAGCCCAATTTTGGCCAAGATACAGCTACTGCTGCTCGTTCTAGTTCTAGTAGCTCCCTTGAAAATGTTCCGATAATATATTATAACTTTTTGCGATTGGATTAGTTAATAGTCAACAACAATCCGTTTGTATAAAATATAAAAAAGATTATATGTGTAAAAGTTTTAAAGATATAAAACATTTAAAAAAATATATAAAAAATATGATAGATAATAATTATTTTTAATTTAAATTAAACTAATATTTTTAGGTGGTATACGGTCAGAAGTTTTTCAGTATGACCAATAGGTAAATTAGGAGAAAATGGCAGAATGTATAATTTAATCGAACAACATTTTTCTTATAATAAAAGATTACAAGTTTAAAAAATATGTATAAAAATACTTATAATCCATGCATGTAAAAATATCTTAACAAACTTTTAAGATTGTAGCTATTCATAGTTTTTTCACAATTTAAATACAAATTATTTTCTGGATTAATAGACATAAAATTTAGTATTTTTTTAATTAATAATGTATGGTCATTACATAATAATTTATTTTATATTTATTTTACTGTACATTGGATTTCTAAACATCAAAAATTATAAAAATAAAATTAGTTATAAAATATTAATAATATTTTATAATTTATTTCTCCTTATATAGAGATATTAAAAAATATTATTCTATTTATTAAAGTATTATTTTTTTTCAAAAGTAATAATTCAAGACGTCATATGGACAAAATAAGTTGATCTATAAGAAGATGAATATCAGCTATCCAACAAGATAGAACTCAATATATCAGCTATTTTATCCATTTTTCATAATAAAAAAATTTTAATTCCTGAGTTGATAAAAGATATTAATTAGAAAATAGTTGAAACAATTAAATTATTTTAAAAAATATCTTATTTTGTTACTAATAAATTTATAGGTATCTAATATACAACCTAAAATCTACTACCAATCTAATTATTAATATTTATTGACCTGATTATTATTTTTTGAGAGGACTATGATTTTTGTCAAATAATACTAACATTGGAGGTAAATAATAATCTTAAGTAAATTTCAAGATATTATAAATTATTATAAATAATATGTAATATTCTGAATATTTTTATCTAATTTAATTAAATTTATTTATTTATTTTGGATAATTTAAACGTGATAAAAATTAGTTAAATATTATAAAATTTTAGAGAATATTTATAGTAGTAGACCGGCGTCCAAACTTTGCCGATACTATTACCTGAGTATCGATTTAGGGTTTTAAAATTTAAGTAATAGAAATATATATATATAATAACAATAAGAATAGGAAAGCAGGGGGAAAACACGAGGAGAAGGGAATGGGGTTTCAGGTGAGGGTTTTGGGGGAGAGAAAGAGGAGAGAGAGAGAGAGGAGGGCTGTGCCGGGGGATGCGGCGCATGGTGGTCAGCGGTGATTGGCGACGGCTGCTCGGCGGTGACTGCTTGGCGCGGCAAGGTGGAGTAGCGGCAGCAGCTACGGGAGGCCAGCACGAGGAAGAGAACTGCGCGAAGGAGAAGAGGAGGAAATAGAGGCTTTTGGGTTTGATTTTGGTTTCGAGTTAGTTAAAAAAGTTGTATATCGGGTCGAGATAAGTGCACCCATGCTTTTCTTTTTGTTTTTATGCACACTTATTTCGTGCCAGTACTGTTCACCTGTGCCCCGAGTGGTTTCGGCTTCCGTATTTTGGGGCTTTTGTATAAATTGAGATTAGAATATCATTAGCCATATCTTAGTATAATTTATTTATCATTTGATACCCGATTTTTCCTCCAATTAGTCCGATTTGACCTCGCCAAACCCTAGCCCATGCCCAACTCGGGATTCTCCCCATCTCCTTCAATTATATATTTAATTGACTCTAAATTATGAATTATTATGTCCTAATTATGCATATACCTCAGTCGGGCACCTGAGTTCACAAGTGTCGACCCGTTCGTGACGTCCGGATGCTCTAAAACATGCTTGTTACTGTTTACCCAAGGACAATTGAAAATTTTATATGCTTTCCTCATAATTAATTATTATGTAAGTTATGTCTAATTGTGTATGTCCAATTATAAGCCCCGAAAAAATATGTTTGTTTTTCGTTGTAAAGATAATATGTTCTAGAGGCCCCTAAAATGATACTTGACTAACGATGGTAAAAAAATTCTAATCTTTCCTATGAATTATGATGAATATGTATCCAATTAACTTGTGAAAAGGCTTAAATCCGAAGGAAAAATAATAATCGCATATACGTTTGGAGGGAAGTCCACAATGTGTTATGTGATTAAATTGTTCTCCCAGATGGAGATATTATGAATCGAATTGTGGTAGACTTTCCTTCAAATGAATAAGAAACTATGAAATTAGGACCACAGATTTATGTTATGAAGGGTAATATCTCTTAACCTGCCATTAGTGTTATAGAAAAGACTCAAGGATTATCCTGACCGCGTATTATAATGGGTAATACTCTTGGCAAATTTAGGATATTACTTTGAAAAGATGAAAACTGCCTCAGGATCTCGGGCGAGCATGTGGGGTCCTTATGATATCGGTCCGTCTATTAGCATGATATGTAAATGGTCCACCTCTGGATCAACAATAGGAGCTTGTGATCTTAGATCACATAGGGATATCATGATCATTTTCTTGTTCTCCCACACCTTGATTAGTAAGACTTACTGAATTTGATCCATAAAGATGAATAATTATGTATAAATTATATCCGAAAGAGAAATAAATTATATTCTAAAGTATAATTGAAAAGCATATTGATCATGTTCTTGTTTATGCATCCTTTTTTGTGATTATATATGTATCCTTCATTGCTTAACCTTACTTATATATTGTCTACAGTTTTGAATATGATACACTTGTTGAGTATTTGGCTCACCATTATTGCTTCTCTTCGCCTCCAAATTAGCACAAACTTGTTATGCCTATGGGACATAGTAGAAACTAGAGGTGGACTAGGCTCTATACTTAGAAGATTGGATCGAAAGACTTATACGTTGTAGATTATAGTTAATTGTATACATTTCATATTTCAGTTGGGTTTATTAATATATACTGTATAAAATGACAAATGATCAGATAGTTTTATTTCTGCCATCATTTGGATTTATTTATACTTCCATTGTTTATTGTGGTTTGTAACAGGTACCTAGTGGTATCCCTCTTTGGCCGATATTATGTTTATATATACAACGTTGGAGCCATAAATTATATGAGATAATTGGATCCTGTGTGATTTTGTGTGTTGTTGTATGATGTCGGATTATTTTGATGTATTTTATTTTGTACAGGAGCTTGTATAGGTTTTTGTATTGACAGATATCTATATTATAGATAAAACTCTGTCGAATTTTCGGTAGAAAAATACAATCCATCACAGTTGATATTAGAGAAAAGAGATGCCTTAGATTTAATTTGAATCGTATGCGGAAGCTTAGGATAGATTAAGATTGATTGGAAAAGTAGACGTAGGTATAGGACAATTAAGTTAGATTGGATAGATCTAATTATCCTGGTTGTCTAGCTTAGATTTGAATTAAGTGAGAGATAGAAAACGAGTCCGATTGTTTAAGTTATAAGGTCCTCGTTAGTGTCTGAAGCGCAACCTAACCCGTATTGCATTACCTTTAGATAGGGTATTAGTAACCACAATGACTCCTATGCGAAGGTCTATACATGGTAATGGTCGACGATGGGGTCGAGAGGAGCTGTAGGGAGACACATTGAGGTTTAAATTTGATTAGTGCTGATTTAGTATTTGAGTTGATCGGTATTAATCCGAGGCCTAGGTTAATTGGTTTTGATTTGAAATTTAAGCTTGATTTGCTCTGGATTGAGGTCCTCAGGATAGTAATTTGTTAAGAAGGAATGTTTGAGTAAAATGATCAAGCATGATGGATTGAGTAAAATCGATAACTTGAAGATAGAATAATTTAGAGTTAATTCTAGTATAACGAGTCCTAAGATGTCGATTTATAATCGATTTGGAAACGCTTAAGTACCTAAACTTTTGGGTGTCTCAGATCCTATAGAGGATGGGATATGAATCCTGAGAATTAAAATAATATTACGGTCATCCAATATTCGGAAAAAAATAAGGTAATGTTGTCCCCTGTTAGATAGGAGGTGAAGTCAACATTGGGTGGTTGACGTGAAAAGAATCATGGGCCTCGAGGATAAAGAAATATCATAGGATATATTCATGGATACTTTATGGATGAATATCTTGTTTCGACGGAATTTCTGGGATCATGTTTCAAGTATTGATAGTTCGACCGCGTAATTAGGGATTGCCCTTATCCTATGGGTTGGACAATTAAGGAGCCTAGTACCTTAAATCGAAGCTTCACGGTGATGGCACAAAGTGTAGAAGTGTCAGCCATCGTAGTAGGAGATAAGGTTTCTGGATCTTGATACTTTAGTATATGTGCTACATTGGGATCAAGAATCTATATTTCTATTTGTATTTCCTAAGCTTATTCATTTATTTAAGGACCATGGACTTGTGTTAGTTGTATCAAGGTTCATAATATTTTCTTTGGTCTGTAGATATGATTGGTTGGGCTGCTTTAATTACCTTGTAGTGCTAAGGTTTGATATGATATTGAGGATATTCTTAAAGGAAAAGATTAGCCGAATTATCTCCTGATCATTAAATTGATGGTTGCTATGGAGTTGTGCTAAGGATTGGCACCCAATTTGATGACTCTGTATGGAACCAACGGGATATCGACTAAGTATTTTTCCGTGAGGTGCTTCAGTGCTTTTGCAATGGCCTCATAGATGAATTCCTAAAATTAAAAGGGTGTGTGAACCCTATTGGAGGACTATATCTCAGATTGAAAAAAAATAGATAGCTGTGTGCTCAAGTATGTAAGGAATAAGGAGAAGTGTTACGTTGGGCATGTGGTTTCTCCAATAGCATGAATGTGATCCCTTAGAATTTGGAGTGATGACTTATCTGGTAAGGATTGGTTGATGTCCCAGAGGTGTGTGACTTTCTTGGGTCTAGCTGAACCCAAAAGGGTCATCCGATAAGTGTTTCTCAAGATTGTAGCACCATGAGGTGTTTAGCTTGGAGACAACTAGTAGCCTTTGAGGGACTAAGGATTAGTTATTGACCTTATTGCTTGGGTTGACCCTTAATTGGTCTAGTAAGTTGTAATAGAATGTGATCCTTTTGAGAGATCTCTAGGATTGTGTTTTTCGTGACTTGTATGGGTGGTTGCCCTTGGTTAAGAAGGTGGAAAGTCTATGATCAGAATCACCCCACCCATAGTTTGGGGTTAGCCATTGAGGTCCTTGCCTTGAGGATTTATAGGTGTTACTTATGAAGATAGTTATGTTTAATCATTTTCAAGGTTTGAAGAGTTGTGTCAAAAGAAGAAGGGATCATTCGATGTGCTAATGGGTTATTTGTGTGACGGAATGAGTCATTTTTCACTAATGACCTCCGCTAATAAACGTATAAAACCAATGCTCAATATAAATAATATAAAATTTCTGCAAAAATTGGACAAAATTTTCTTTGTAATTAGACCAAAAACTATTTATACAACCTGCTTAATTAAAACTTGTATAAGTATATAAATCCTAAGACTTCAACATTCAATATAATACATACATAGGATCGATAAATGCCATATCACCCATGACTCCAACACAGTATTCACAACTACCACATCAGATCTAAATGAGATGCCATATAGGCCTAAACAAATTCATAATCAAGCAATAGCGGAAGCAAAACTAGATACATCAACCAGCTGCAGAAGCATAACAAAATCTACAATAATACATAAAATATCATGCCATATTTCACTATATAATATAAACCTAACTTAACTATTTCTATTCTATTACATTAAACATATACAAAACTGTAAGTCTTTAGAGTCCAGCCGATCTCTTTATCTTATCTTTTGCCTTACTCAAACTAATCGGGCGTCAACTTATAACTCTCAACTAGAAGGAAGAAAGGTAAGAGTAAGCTAATAGCTCAACAAATACGTCAAATCAAGGTAATAAATAATGATAACAAAATTTAGCAGAAAAAATACGCGTAAATAGGAAAGGAATGCATATACAGAACTTGATTAGGCATGTTTGGGTGTAATTTACTTCTTTTTTCATTCTTATTTTCTTTAAGACGTAATATAAGTATAATTATTCATCTTTATGGACCCAAATTAGTGGACCTTACTAGCTAAAGAGAGCAAATAATTTAGAATAGATTATATTCCGCACACAATCAAAGGCCAAAAATAGTACAGTAGTATCCCTCATGATGGGATAATTTACAGTAAGACCTCCCGAAGGCAGGTCAGACTCAATACAATATTCTCTAGTATTAACGTCCTAAGGAAGGATGGACCATGTATCACTCCATGAACGGAGTTATTCAGATTATCACCGTAACATCTTAAGGCATGTCCCTAACATCACCCGCTACAACAAGCGGCTAGAATAATTCCCTTGAGCTTCCACTGTCATGCTAGTGTCATGCCCGGGGCATTACCCATCATAAACATGAATGCGGATCCTAATTTCATAATTACCGATTCTTTTGAAGGAAGTTCTATCAAAATCTTTTCATAAATATCTATATCTAAGAGATCAGATCCATCAAATTTACAATGTGGAATTCCTTTATAGTTATTCATGTACTTATTGTCTTACTTCCCGATTTCATTCTTTTCACGACTTGACTTACATACGAACATCATATACATAGAGAAGATTTAGAATTCTTACCATCGAAGAGCAGATTGGCTTACAAAGCTTTTAAGACTTAGCTTATATTCAAATATCGTAATCACATAGAAGATTAATTCTTACCATCAAATAGCAGATTGACTTTAAGAGCTTTCAGACGCGGATTTCTTTCACAAACGCATATATCGAAGCTTCCAGGTTATTTGATTGAACTTATGCAAACATACATATCATTTGATTAGCAATTAAATAAGAAAATTATGTAAAATATCATTCAAAATCATCGGTGAACAGTATGCGCGTGAACAGTGTTCAGATTCTCTTATATGTCAATTGTCAAAATTTCAATCATCCAATGGGTAAATTATCGAACTTAAGGTAGGTAACTATAATCCCAAGTCACTTTATACATTAAACCCCAAATTGAAGCTCAAATGGTGTCTAGGCACGGGTTAAGGGCTCTGTAAATGAATTTTCACATCGAACCATAAATTCGGATACCCAATCGATAAAATTACATACCCAAGTCATGGGTAACCATAATCTAATCCCAAATTAAGCTAAAGCCTAAAAAATCCGTGGGTTTCATAACCGGGTGTGGGGGTTAGAATTTACGTTGTCCGAAAACATACTTAAACTACAAATTTGGACTCCAAATTAACATATATGCATACTTTGGTCTTGAGAATCATAACCGGGTATTGGAATGAGAATATTTGAAGAAAACAAGACAAAAGTGTATGAAAATGAAAGAGATGAGTATGAGTGTACTTGTTTCAACCAGATCTATCACCTTTCTAGTTGGCTATCGGACGGATTCAGACTCGGAGGCCTTCATTTACCCGTTCTCTCTCTCCTCCCTCCCTCTTTCTCTTTCTATCCGTGGGAAATCATGGAAATATAGTTGACAGAAAGCCCGCACGTGGCTTTATAACAGACTGGCGCTAGAGCGCATAGCGAGTGCCAGTGAATCTGGAAATGGCTCCTCCTTGTGCACTCGAGCGAGTGGCGTGCGCAAGCTTTTTCGGAGCAATTTGTTTTTATCAAGCCCAGCTCTGCTGCTTGCTGTACTAAAGCTAATTTTTTAAGTTTTCTAATTTCACTTATCCCAAACATAATTATATGAAGTTAGTTAATATAATTTACTATGTTTTTGGAGCTTGGACCTCACAATTTGCATAAGGATTAGAAGGGGCATTTCGATGTTCTTCAAGAAAGGTAAATATTATTGCTGATAATTGGATGTCAGAAATCTTTGGTTTGGGCATTGTCTCGATGCATCATAGGGGATGTTGTAAGGTGAATTTTGAATAGCTCCTTAAATCTAAGTGAAGGGAGTGGACTATCTTTGGTTCTAGGAGAAAAAGTTACCTCCTAAGTAGTGAGGTCATATAATTGAGCTAAGAAGCCCTCACCATTTTGATTTTAGGGATGTTAGGACAGCAAGAATTATGGATACTGTGTGGGTAATTGTGGAATGGACAGACTAGGATAGCTCATTCCTTGTGATTTGGATGATACGTTGAGATAGGATAGGTTGGCTCGCTGGTATGTCGACAGGATGATAAGTTTGATAAGTGTTTGAGTTTGAGGTTTTTTAGGTGATTGCTTTAATTATGTTTTCTAGGTTGATTGTAATCTACATATTTTGGGCTTTATCTTAATTGTATCGATATCCTTAGGATTTTCCTTAGGTTTATAGCTGCAAAGAAATCTAGGAATCTGATTTGCTTTAATGGACATGAGTTGCAAGAGGATTCCTAGTATCCTCATAAATGGTTAATCAGAGTAGTACAGTGGAAGCCAATGGACCCTTGGCTCAGAAACTTCAGAATAAGATTAAGGTCTTAAGTGGAAGATCCTTCTTGAGGCATAGGAGGTATTGGGGTGAGAGCTTGTTGGTTCGTTTAGAATTTTGTATTAAATTAGAGGGTTATCCAATAATTAGGCTTATCTTTAAATTTGGGTAGATTATCGTGATATCTCCTAGGTACCGATGATTGAGGAAGTAGGTTATGATCGGGTTTAATCATTGTGGGAGATTACGAATTGTCTTATAACAAGGTTTTCCTCTCGATTTTAGATAAAAGACATTAGACGTTGAGAATTAGGATTATTCAAATGATTAATGTTCGTTAAAAATGATCGTCTCTCCAAGAAAGTGATCTGGGAGTATGGAGGCGAAATTTGGAAGGACTATCCCCCTATTTCTAAGTTTTAAGGTTCGTTAAATTTCGAGGATGAAATTTTTATTAGTATGGGAGAATGTAATATCCTAAATATTTTTATCTGATTTAAATGGGTTTATTTATTTATTTTGGGTAATTTGGGCGTGATAAAAATTAATTAAATATTATAAAATTTTGAAGAGTATTTAGATTTGTAGACCGGCGCACAAAGTGCGCTCGAACTATTACTCGAGTATCGATTTGGGATTTTAAAATTTAAGTAATGAAAAAATATATATAATTTAAGTAATGGAATAATAATAATAATAATAATAGTAATAATAATTATAATAACAATAACAATAGGAAAGCAGGGAAAACACAGGGATAAGGGAAGGGGGTTTGGGCGAGAGAAAGAGGAGAGGTAGAAGAGGGCTGCGCCGGTGGAGGCAATGCAGGTGATCGGCGGTGACTGGCGACGGCCGTGAAGCGGTGACCGGTTGGTGCGGCAAGGTGGAGCAGCGACAGTAGCTATGGGAGGCCGGCACAAGGGAGAGAATCGCGCAAAGGAGAAGAGAAAGAAATGGAGGCTTTTGGGTATGATTCCGGTTTCAAACTAGTTGGAAAAGTTGTAGATTGGGTCGAGCTAAATGCACCCATGCTCTCCTTTTTTTGTTTTTATGCACATTCATTTCGTGTTGGTACTGTTCACTTTTGCCCCAAGTGGTTTCTTTGACGGAGCGGTTTTATTTATAACCTCCGTCAATAACCAAATAAACTAATGCCCAAATAAAATAATATAATATTTGTAAAAAATTGGGCAAAATTTCATATGTAAAAGGGCTAAAAACCATTCAAACAACCTGATCAAGGCATACAGATAAATAGACTTCCATATTCATTCATTCATTACACAAACATAGGATCATCAAAATGCCATATTCATCCATGGCTCCAATACGATATTCTTATAAACTATGTCGATTCAAAAGGGAGATGTCAACTAGGAACCTATACAAATCCAGAGTCAAAATGCAGAAGCAATACTAAATCCAAAAGGTAATCCTGCGGAAGCAAAAACAGTAACCCAACATAAAACATATACGTTATGACTATAAATACTTAAATTCCATCCACAAAATTAGTTATTTGCATTCACTGTTATTAGACTTCAAAAATTCTTCAAGAGAGTTTAGATCTTTTCAAGACTTCTTTAGCTAAACTAGTTCTTTACTTGTTTTCGTCGGGTAACAGATCTACGGTCTCATATGGAGGAAAAAAATAGAAGAGTGAGCCAAAACCCAACAAGGTATCATAAAAGCATGCAAATAAAATTTTCATACAAAACATGCTACTATAGAGTAAATGCTATGGCACTTATCAAATAACATAAGGCACATAAAAAGTGAGAAAGCAATAATTGTCATGAAAGCATGTCAGAAGTCATAAGTCAATTTCAAAATTCACTGGTTCTTCAAATCTAACTTTATTATCTGAATAGACCCAAACCAGTAAACTCTACTAGTCGAGAGAGTGAATAATCGATGATATTGTATTCACTCCATACAATCTAAGGCCAATGTTCAATAAGTTCTCAATGTCCATAGTTCAATATTCAAAAGTCTATACCCTCTCAATTTAACACCCCGAGGAGAGGAAGGCCATATATTACTCAATGGACGAAGCTATCCTTGATTACCACCGTAACATTCTAAGACAAGTGGAAGAAATTCACCTGATTTTACGACAGTTCTAGGTCCAATTTCTTACTGATTTACTTAATTGAAGGCTTTCTTATTCTTATTTCCTTAATCTTAACTTAATATGTCTGAAAGGTCAAATCAAACTTTTACAAATAATCCCTTCAAATGGTTTAGAATACTCTCAGAAAATCGAACAATGTAGCCGTTTTTCAAAACTTCAAATAAAATTTGTTCAATGAGCTTAACAATAGATCAAATAACCTTTTTATCACATTTCTCAAAAGTGTAGAGCCAAACACCCTCAAATTTTCGAGCTAGGGTTTGAAGAAAACCTTCCAGATATAAAACGAACACAAAACGTAAGCTAAACAATGAAATCGAAGCCACAATTCATAATAATCATATATAAACACAAAATCTAACAAAGAATTTATGAAATTTATGCATTATTTGTGATAAAGCTTAAGGGATGAGGGTTTTAGAATATAAGTATCAAAATAGAGATGTCAAAAAGTGGTAAAAATAGAAAACAAAGTTGAATGTACACTTACCATAGCTCGATCTACCATTTTTCTTAATTTGATGGGATCGAAATTGGCGAAGAATTTCTTCTCTTTCTCTTTTCCTCTCCTCCTTCTTCGTGCTTCTACGCGTGCTTGCCCCCAAAACCCTCTCCCCTCTCCTTTTTATAAACAAAAATCAAAGTCGGTGGGCTGAAACCGTGACTAGCGCTCGAGCGCCAATCGGGCGTCCTTCGGGCGCCCACTCTCTGTCATGGTGTTACCTCGGGTGATTGATTCTACTAAACGCACTGCAGTGTTGCTTGCCTCGGCAAATTGGCACCTTTGGCGCTTGGGCACCAAGGTCGGCAAATTGGCACCTATATTTTGAGCGAACCTCACATTTTTTCTAATTTTTTGAGATTTTGTATAAATTAAGCTAGAATATTATTACCCATATCCTATTTTCCTTAGACTTTAACAAAGATTTATCTCCAAATTTTCTTAGTTCATTTATCTTCAATTTAATTATTTTAACATAATTACTATGATTTACTATATTTTGAGAACCCGAACCTCACATTTTTGCATCTAATTTTTGAGATTTTGTATAAATTAAGACTAGAATATTATTACCACTTTTTCTCAATATCCTAATATAAATTTATATTTAGAGTCAGGCCCGGAAGGCCGGTTAGAAAAGTGGTGATCAACGCGTCGAGGTGAGGTTGTCCAAATCTAAAATAGACTTTAACATGAAGCAATTTGTTCAATATTCCTCTACAAATTATGTTAATAGACTTATTCATGATTGAATGAAAGTATTGGAAGAGAACATAAAATTTGGGTTCTAAATTGATCCAAAAGATGAATTCCTTTGATTATATATTTAATTGATCTCAAATTATAAATTATCATGAAGTAAATGGAAAATGTGCGATTATGAAAACTATGACTAATGAGCATTTGAAATTGTAAGATTGAAAGGCCGAGGAGGACCCTAATGTGATTGGCCGAATCCCAATTCCCGATTTCATGCCTATAAATTGAATTATGAAAAATGCTAAAGTCCCAAGTGAAGATTCGAATGGGAAAATGGAACGGAAGGAAGTCATGGATACTCTAAACTTCACGAGATATGATATGAGATACGGTGCCATGTTATGGAAAATAGAATCATTTAGGAGATGGAAGAGAGGGAAGGTTTGACCCAGTCCAGAGAGAGAAAGGATAAAATCAAGGCATGAGGAAGACTATGTCTAAAAGTACATGTAGATCATGTTGTAAGATTTCGAAAAAATGTGTTTGTAAAATTAGAAAGCATGATTCAATCGGCAATTAAATGTTTAAGCGGCAAATCGGTACGAGGACCCCAAAGTAATAATTGACTAATATGGCAATTTTTCAATTTATTGCCGGATGGTTCTTTCCTATGAAAAATAGAGTTTGATCGGATATGAATACCATGATGCTAGATTATTGTGGTTGTTATTTGTTCAAGGTTTCATTCGATTCATGGTATTGTAATTTAACAATCATATATATGCATCGGAGAAATGTCACATAGATGCGATATGTAATCAGATTGTTCTCCTTGATGGAGAATGTGAATCAAATAGTGGTGGACAATTTTCTTCCTTTAAATGAATAAGAAATCATATTTAAATTAGGTCCAACAAGATGATTTTATGTTTGGAAGGGTAACCCACATCTTGCCCGCCATTCTTTATTCCTTTGATTATATATTTAATTGATCTCAAATTCAATGAATTATCATATCCACGAACATGCATATTGTAGCGGGTAATAATATTGATAAGCCTTATGATGTTATTCACCCAAGGATAATTGATTTTGCATCCCCATAATTTATTATTATAAGCTATGTCTAATTGTACACAAGTAAATGGAAAAAATGCATCCCATTGTTATGAAAAAAACCATGACTAATATGCATTTGAAATATGTAAGATGGCTCGGAGAAAAGTCACCCTAATGTGATTGTTCTCGGATGGAGATATTGGAATCAAACTTGGACCTTCCTTTTGAATTATGTGAGGTATGATGATCATTTTATCTCTTGGCCGCCATTGAATTATGATAGTTAAATTGAAGACGGCTAATAATATTGATAAGCCTTTTGTTTGTAAAGATGAATAATTATGCATAAATTATATCTCAAAGAGAAAATAAATTATATCTCAAAGAGATACGAAAAGCATATTGATCATATTCTTGTCTATGCATCCTTTTTCGTGATTATATATATATCTTTTATTACATAACATTACTTATATTGTTTATGTTTTGAATATAATGCACTTGTTGAGTATTTGGCTCATCCTTACTGTTTCTCCTTGCCTCTAGATTAGCATAAGCCAATTATGCCGATGGGACAGAGTAGATACTAGATGTGGACTAGGCTCTGGACTTGGAAGACTGAATCGAAAGACTTATACCTTATAGATTATAGTTAATTGTATACATTCATATTTCAGGTTAGTTTATTAACATATATTGTACAAAATGACTAATGATCAGATAATTTAATTTTTGCTGTCATTTGGATTTATTTATACTTTCGTAGGTTATTGTAGTTTGTAAATGTACCTAGTGGCATCTCTCTTTGGCCGATATTGTGTTTAGATACACAACATTGGAGTCATGAATTATATGTGACAATTGGATCATCTGGGATTTTCTTGTTTGCTGTTGCATGAAATCGGATCATTTGGGATTATTAGATGTATTTTATTTTGTACAGGAGATTATACATGATTTTGTATTGGCGAGACGAAACTTTGTTGGATTTTCCGCAGAAAAATATGATCCGTCACATAATATATTACTAATATTATATCTAACTATATTTAAAAAATTAAAATATTTAAAAAAATTCTCTAATAGTAGCCTATCTTGCTATAATTATAGAATATTGTATAAATTTACATAGAATGTACTTATTATCTAAAAAAATTCTACAATAATATGGAGATGACCAATGATACAAAAGAAATGAAGACATGAATCTATCACAACTTGTATCCAATGTCCAAATTGTATGTATCACGGTCAACTTAAGAGCCTCGAACTCTGGCAAAAGAAATAAGCGGCAATAAAAGTGATGAGATTTGCTTTCACTAGTAAAGGCTTAATGTGAAATATAACTAGTTAGTAAAAATATAACACTGATTGGAACTATTTACTACTTATAGTCGGACCACATTTTCAATATTACGAGTAGGAGTTAAAAGTTTTGAATTTTAAACTAGTAAAAAAGTCAATGAGCACATACTTACGTCAATAGCATGGGACCTCTTAGCTCCACTAGTAAGCATAGTGCCAATAGAATATCCTTTAGTTGGAAGTGGGAGGACATTTTGTATATGGTTTTCCAAGACTCCAAAGAATCATGATACAATTTGGATCATTGTTGATTGGCTGACGAAATCCGCCCATTTTATAGCCATTTACTACGTATTCTCATGAAAATCGGGCACAGCTGTTCATCAGTGAGATCGTTAGGTTGCACGGTGTGCCAGCACCTATTATGACTGATCATGATTCATGGTTCATCTCTAAATTTTGGGAGATTAGATAGGGACCAATCATCTCTCTTAGATCTATTATAGCAAACGAAGATATTGGAAGATATACTTAGAGCTTCTATGATGGAGATGAAAGGGAATTGGGATGATGGCGGTGTTTGAGTTTGCCTATGATAACAATTTATAGGCTATGTATAGCTCCTTATAAAGCATTATATGGTAGGTGATCTCCCATCCATTGGAAGAGACTAAGGATACGCGACTGTGGGTCGAATATAATTGAAAAATATTAAAAAGACCGTGGTGGTTTTTGAAAGCTAAAGATCCAATTTTGAAGAGTTATGCAAATCGAAGGAGCAAGATTAATTTTGGGCATAAGTTTTGTCTTCCTTAGTGTCGCAATGAAAGGGGTTTCCAAATTTGGCGTCAAGGGGAAGCTGAAACCGTGATTTACAAGATTTTATCCTTGAACGATTAAAGTGACATGTCGGTTTGGCCAAGTTTGGCGAGGTGCAAATGTCTTCCATAACCGACATGAAGAAGTACGTCTATGATCTTCATGTAATTGATTATTCCTTTGATTATATTTATTTAATTGATAGATCAAATTATAAGTTTTATCATATTCCTCTTGTGAAGGTTTTATGAAGAAATCATTAGCGCAAGGGAGGTCGTGGGAAATAAGTATCAACCGGAAAGGTATCCCCACGATTGTTCGTAAGTTTAATTAAAACTAGGATTCGTTACATTTCGAGGATGAAATTTGTATAAATGGGTGGGGGGAGTTGTGAGGTTTTGATTCTAAAACACGATAATTATGAGTTAATTGATATGATAATAATTAGGTCTAGACTTAATGTATGCTAAAGGAAATGTCCAATTAAAAGAGGGGAAAAATGTGTTTGTGTACTGCTCGATTGAAGGAAAGGTGTTTGGGGTTGCCCCAAAGTAATAATTGACTAATGATGTTTTTCTTTTTGTCCTCAAGAAATCTTAATCTTTCCTATGAATTATGATGACCGGACGCATTCCAATTATACTTGTAGAAAAGGTTTAAATAGAAGTTTTATCAAGTCATTACAATAATATTTATCCAAAATAAAGGTAATCAATCACATATATCCATCTCGGAGAAAAGTCCACAATGAAAAAACATATGTGATCAAAGATTGTTCTCAAAACCATGGATGGAGATATAACGTGAATCAAATGAGTGGTGTAAAGCAATTCCTTTAAATGAATAAGAAATCATGAAATTAGGACAACAGATTTATGTTATAAAGGGTAATATCTCTTGGCCCGCCATTACTATTACAAAAGAGAGGCTCATTATGATTATCTTGCTTGCATACCCCTACTATTGAGGGGGTAATAATATTGATTGCCTTATGATGTTATCAAGGCCAGAAAAGACGTATGACATCTCGAGGGATCGCAGGTGCCGGGAAAACATGAGGGGGAGTTCCAAGGCAATTTATCAGCCCATCTATATGCATGATATGTAGATGGCCTGCCCCTAGGTTGATAATAGGAGCTTATAACTTTAGATTATGTGGGGTATGATGATCATTTTATCGTTCTCCCGCACCATAGTTAGTAAGGCTTACTGACCTTTGTTTGCAAAGATGAATAATTATGCATAAATTATATCTCAAAGAGAAATAAATTATATCCTAAAGCATAATCGAAAAGCATATTGATCATATTCATGTCTATGCATCCTTTTTCGTGATTATATATATATCTTTTATTACATAACATTACTTATATTGTTTATGGTTTTGAATATAATGCACTTTTGTTGAGTATTTGGCTGCATTTACCTTATGTTTCTCCTTATCTCTAGAGTGTTTAAAAGCATAAGCCTTTTATGCCGATGGACTTGACAGAGACGGATTCTTTCAAAAGGACGAAGTTCTTTTTACATTAAGGGAAGAGCTCTTTTGTCTTGGCGGAGTTCATTTCAGAAAGACTTTTACGGAGTGCTAGAGGATTATAGTTAATTATATTCATTTTCCACATATTTCAGGTTACGGAGTTTTATTAACAAAATGGAATTCATTTGTTCAAAATGACTAATGATCGGAGTTCAATTTATTTTTGGAGTCCATCATTAATTGGCCAGGAGTTTTTACATTTCGTAGGTTATTGTAGTTTGTAAATTTACTCTAGTGGAGTTCTTTTGGCCGATCATTTGTGTTAAAGATACACTTAAAACATTGGAGTCATCATTTTATATTTGACAATTGGATCATTTGGATTTTTTGCCTTTCCATTATTGCATGAAATCGGATCATTTGGGATTATTAGATGTAGCTTTTTCCATTGACAGAGATTCTCATTTTTAATATTGGCGAGCACGAAACTTTGTTGGATTTTCCATTATAGAAAAATATGATCAAGTCACATAATATATTACTAATATTATATCTAAGTTCTTTATTTAAAAAATTAAAATATTTAAAAAATTCTCTAATAGTAGTTCTTGTCTTGCTAGTTAATTATAGAATTTTGTACAAATTTACATAGAATGTACTTATTATCAAAAAAAAAATTCTACAAAGCCGGATCTCATATGGAGCTCATGACCAATTTTGATTTTACAAAGAAATGAAGACATGAATTTTCTATCACAACTTGTACATGCCAAATTTACATGCCAAATTGTATGTATCAAAAAAATTCAACCTTAAGAGCCTGAAGTCGGCAAAAGAAACAAAGCGGCAATAAAAGTGATGAAGAAAACTTCCTTAACGCTATGTAAAGGCTTAATGAAATATAACTAAAGTTAGTAAAAATATAACAACGATGGAACTATTTACTACTAATAAGGCAAGACCACATTTTCAATTTCCTTTGTAAGGAGTTAAAAGTTTTGAATTTTAAACTAGTAAAAAGTCAATGAGCACAAATATCATTACGATCCAATAGCATGGGACCATCTTAGCTCCATAGATAAACCATAGTGCCAATAGAATATCCTTTAGTTGGAAGTGGAGGACATTTTAAACATAGCATATTGTTTTACTATCATACACATCAAAGAATCATGAAAATACATGTTCTAGGACATCAAAATCATAAGATCTCCTGATACAAAATCCGCAACCGCTTTATAGCCAAAATAGACTATGCTATTCTCAAAAGTCTTGAGAAGCTTCTCTCTACTTACTCTTCTTCGTGAGAGCGTTAGGTCCTCATCGGTGAAAAAAAACACTAATGTCTCGATCGAGGATTCATGGTTCATCTCTAAATTTTGGGAGATCATATAATCATGTAAAAGTTAGGGATTAATCTACAATTCGAAAAGAACTACTTACATGCATAACGATATTAAATCTCATGCTTCATAAATCATATCACCATTGGTCAAAATATAACTATAAGCTTTATCGATGCATGGTAAGATGAAAATGGTACTTTTGGGATCGTTTCACTATCATCTTTTCACCGTATACGATTTATCATCATCTTTTCATCCGATGATACTCTATCATCTTTTTTTATAGTTTCATTATCATCTTTTCATCCGATGATACTCTAGCATTATATGGTTTATTATCATCTTTTCATCCGATCTCTATCATCTTTGGAAGGAGACATTATCAGGATATGATACTCTATCATCTTTTCCGAATATAACACCTTGAAAAATATCAAAAATGACTGATGGTGGTTTTGAGATCCCACACTCCAAAGCCTATCATGTCATATCATATCATGTATATCCCAGAGGATATCTATATGACCCAAGCCTATTAGATTTGAGGTTGGACCATGAATTTTGGGACAGAGCTATCCTTACCACCGTAAGTCTAAGGCCTCAAAAGAACTTACCACTATGGTAGATTAGAGTCTGGGTCCCAAAATAATTTGTCTGAAATCATCTCTTTATTGAAAATCCCATTTTGAAATCAAACTTTCACAACACAATTTCAGCACTTCTTTAAATTTACATGGAAATTTTGTCGGTATACGTTCATACATATCAAAACAAACTATACGAAGCTTCATTTTGATGTCAATTAACTTTCATATAGTAGAAGCTATGGTTAAAACTCATCAAAATGTCTTCATTTTTCATGGGGCTTTGCCAAAAAGAACTCAAATCGTCTCTTACTTGCACATATTTCATGAAATTGATTATAGATCCTTTGGCTACATTAAATATGCAATTTATTATACAACATTTTCGAGGAGGTTTCATCACATACCAAGGGTGGAGATTGTCATGATCTTCAAGAAATCAAGCCAAATTTTGCAATAAACATGGATAAACACAAATCTAACCGAGTAATCAAGAAAATGCTTCATGTACTTTAAACATGCATCATCAACATTTAGAGCATTTTCAAGGTTTTGCACGGGGAAAGAGAGGTGGAAATTTTCCGGGAAACCGTGGGTCAAGTTGTCCTCAACTTCTTCTCTCTAAAAACACATATCACTTAAGCATTTAAACAATTAGTATTATACAAAATATCGTTTACATTTCGAGGATGAAATTTGTATAAATGGGTGGGGGAGTGGAATCGGTTGAGGAATTTTGACATAATCTATAGAACCCGATAATGGGTAACTATAATCCCAAATCAATTATACATTTAGGTCCAAATAGAAGCTCAAATGGTGTGCTAAAGCGAAATTTTCCATTAAATTCCAAATTTCGGATAAACAAGGAATTATTTCAAGACTCTGGATGCCACGAACGGGTCAAATCTTGCGAGATCTGCATATCGATATATACAACAATTGGGACATGAGGATTCATATTCTAAGATCATTTCATCATTTTATGAAGGTGAAATGCGATCTCGGGTGAAAAATCGTGGCTTTAACGGGGGCTGAGCCGCGAACGGGTCCAAACACAAGAGACCCGTGCCATTTTATACAACCCGTGATTCCACTTTTGGGTCATTTTCATTCTCGCGTGGATAAACCATAACCCCCAAAATCCCGTAGGAGAGAGTAAAACCCAGAGCGAATCGGAATAAGAGAGCTAACCACATTTTCATGGAAAGGCATGGGTTTTCAATATCCTAACATTCCCCGTGGGTATCCCAAAATACCCAAGAAAATGGTTAAAACATGAGAACGTAGATTGGGTATGAAAACACTTGTACTCTGCTTTAACCTTTATTTATCTTCTTTTAATCATGACTTTATTCATTTTCTCTAAGTTATTTTCATCCTAAAACCTACTCAAATCATGAAAAGAACGTGAATATAACCCATAATTATTGCTCAAAATATTTATGGTTTATTGTCCGATTGCCTTCCGTTTGGCTCTTTTAGCTTTTTAAGCCTTAACCCACGCCTGATTTGGGATTTCCTCTTTCCCTTTGAATTTTATGCATTTTTCTTCCAATACCAAACCTTAATCACATCTAGTTATTCCGATTTCGGTCCTCACAAAATGTCCATTCGGGTAAATTTTAATAGAGCATGAATTGAGAAACAGAAACGCATTATACTTGTAATGCTTTAAATCAACCGTCCGAGGTCACCCGAGAGTAAATGAAAATTTTGTCTTCATGCTTTCTCCTCTTTACTCCCTTAATTGTTGTATTTTTGCCCCAACTTCAACACTCATTTGGCATTTTATAGAGGAGGGGTTAATTATAAGTGGAGTAAAAATATGATTGTTTACAGATGGTAGGTGGGAGTAAAATTGTTTACCTACCTCCTTTTTGGTCGCCGCCTAGTTGACTAAATCCTAAACTTTACTTTTTTTTCTTTAGTTGCCGGTCAATTTTTCTATTCAAAAATCTTCTTATTATTCCTTGTCCATTATCTTCTATGGAAGGATTTTATTCTCCTTGCACCTAGGCCTCACCAACAAACATGGCGAGAAATTTATGAAAGGATATCAACCCAGGGGGACGGACTGCTTTGATATGAAGATGGACTTCCTTTTCCTCACATAAGGCCGGAGCTAATACACTAAGGGATCGGACTTATTTTTCCTCACGCAAGGCCTCAGCCATCAGGCCACTTTGGCCTTACTTAGACAAAACCATTCGGACTTAAAGGCCACTAATCGCCTCACAAAACGATACTTCAAGCTAGAGTAATTTGGATTCCAAAATATGCTCTAAGACGGGTTTGGAACATATTACATTTTCCATCTCTGCAGACCTGATAACCTTTAGTTTTTCCTCAATCCTTTGATTATTTTGATCGACGATAATTTTCTATTTGGGATATATCTTTCATAATTATATCATGTGCCATTTTATAAACCCGTGCTACTTTTTGGGATTTTCCTTCTAGATGGCTAAATCATAATCTATGAGCCGAATAAGAGAGAGAAAGAGGAATAATTGTGCATAAAGTCCCAATCCGTCCGAGAGATAGTTATAAATGTGGTAGATTGGGTCGAGGAAAGTACTCTCATACCCTTTTATCTGCTCTTTTAATTTTTACTCATTTTTTCTCGGTTATTTTCATCCCGATACCTACTCAAATCATGAAGAACATATAACCCATAATTATTGCTCAAAATATTTATGGTTTATTGTCCGATTTGCCTTCCGTTTGGCCCGATTTGGCTTCGCCTAACCTTAACCCACGCCTGATTTGGGATTTCCTCTTTCCCATTGAATTTTATGCATTTTGCCACTCAAATATGAATCACCATATTCCAATTATACATATATATTGGCTAGATATTTGATCTCACAAGTATTGACCTGTTCGTGACGTTTGGATGCTTTAAATCGACCTTGTTACTGATCACCCAAGAATAAATGAAAAATTTGCATGCTTCCACCCTAATTAATTGTTATGAAAGTATGATTAATTGTATGTGTTTAATTATAAGCTCCGAAAAAATATGATTGTACTCCTTGTGTGGAAGAAATGTGTTCCGGAGGCCCCCCAAGTGATAATTGTCTAATGTTGTAAGGAATTCTAGCAAGTAATACTCTTGGCAAGCCTTTGAATATTACTATGGAAGGACGAAGACTGCCCCTAGGCCTCAAGGAAACATGCGAGAGCCTTGCGTTATCAACCCATCTATAGGCATGATATGTAGATAGCCCTCCTTTGGGTCGATAATAGGAGCTTGTGATATTAGATCATTGTGGTATATCATGATCATTTCCTCGTTCTCCCGCAACTTTAGTTAGTAAAGCTTACTGACCCTAATTAGTAAAGATGAATAATCATGCATAAAGTATATCCCAAAGAGAACTAAATTGTATTTCAAAGCATATTTGATCATGTTTCTGTGTATACATCTCTTTTATGATTATATCTCTTTTCCTTACTTATATTTGCTTATAGTGTCCGCTGCTTTTGATTATGATACACTTGCTAAGCTGTTAGCTCACCCTTACTTCTTTTTCCTTCTAGATGAACAAATTATTATGCATGACGAGTTCGAGTAGGCTGTGAGCGCAGTATGGGCAGCTGATATAGATTGGAAAGCTTTGGAGGACTTAATTTTGTTATTTTGTATAAGGAATTGATATTATATTCTTTATTTTGATACTTGTAGTCATATATGCATGTTTGATGATGATGATGATGATGATGGATGTATAGTTAGTTTCTGCTATTTATTGATTGATGTAATAGCTTCCGTAGATGTCTTTTATGGTTATAATTGGCTCCTAACTGGCATCCTTTCTAAGCCGGTATCATACTAGAGTTACGATATCGGTTCTACCCGTGTATTTGTTGTGGCGATTGGGTTCCTGTCTTTATATTGTATGTATGCTATAAAAATCAGGGGGTGGTTTTGGATAGGTTTTAATTTTGGCAAATGTCACATCGGATGGGGAGGTGAATTTAGGCGTGAAACTCTATATCCGATTTTGGATACCTCTTCCATTGTGGACGTGTCGGATGTATTCGTCGCTGTGAACAAAAATGGCTGCGTGTTGTTGGCCTCGAAATTTATATTTTCTTTTACCCATGACTTAAGTTCCATGTAGCGGACAATATCATACATCATTGTGGACGATTTCTTAGTTTGGACTAGTTTTTCATATGTGAAACCATAACCCATGCCCGGATGCTTTTATCCATTTATTTTTGGGGGTTTTTGCATAAATTGACTTTAGAATGTGGATACCACGCCTTGAACATGTTAATTTATCAATTGGGTGTTCAATTTTGTAGTTTTATGGGGTTTTGTACACTTGAAAACCCTAACCTGTGCCTCGACATTTTTACCCATGAAATTAAGGGTTTGTGTATGATTTGATTTTAGAACTTGAAAATCCTAACTTCATGGATGTGGGTATTCTTATTATTTGATATTTATGTACATATATTTTATATATGTTAATTTTACGTGTTTCGAAAATATTATCGGATGTGAATTAATATAATTATCTACATGTACATTTCGTATGTTATTTTGTATATATTCTGAAAATTATGTTGTATGTAATTATAAAGGGATTCATTATCTAGAAGCTCTAAAATTATGTCCGACACTTTGTGGTAAGAATTCCTTACATGTTCCAAGTGTTATGTTAATTTATGCATATAATTGAAAGCATGTGAAGATATGAATGCATAAGAAATGATTATCTGTATCTGTATTAATAAATTATGAAAGATTTGCAAAGTATTTGAAGGAAACTCCATAATTTGATATGTTTTATGATTCATTCTCTAAGAAGTGAGAACTTCTGTGTAAGTTTCTGATGGAACTTTCTCTTAAGAATAAGAAATTAAGAATTTGGACCAAGAATTTATATTTTTGAGTATAGTATTCATTGGCATGCCTTAGGATATTATTGTGATAAATCAAGAAATTACCTCTGGGCTACGGGGGACATGGTGGCATAAGAATAAGGGATATAGGCCGAGTATATCCGAAATTATAGGTATACCGTCCACCATGGGATGTTAAAGTTTGAGGTTTGTACTTAGTGCCTTAGATCATGTAAAGTAACATGATCCTTTCCTTGATTTGATTACACCATTAGCTGGTAAGGTCTACTGACCCTTGTCCGAAAAGATAAATAAATTTTTACATGTTTTAGAATCTAAAGAAAGAATAAGTAAAATGAGAAAAATAACGTGTTTTGATAAGTGTATTTGTTTACGTTTCATGTTTTTGCTTCTTCATTATGCCCTTAACTCCTTCCTCAACTTTATTTTACGTATATTGTTTATTATCATTAATTATATTGCACTTGTTAAATATTTGGTTCACCCTTACTACTTTCTTGTCTTCAGATAACCTCAAGCTTAGGCTCGATGAGGGGGGGATAGAAGATTAGAAGTTGGCTGGGCTGCTGATCTTAGAAGTTAACTCTGTGAACTTAGATTTTGTAATTTTTTATCTTATGGAGTAAATTTTGTATATTATGAGATGGAGATGTATTTGTATATTGTTGATATACTGATGGTTTAGTTTTCACTACACTTTGATGGATGTATAGGCTTCCATAGGCAATTATAGTTTGTATTTTGGTATCGAGTGGCGTCTCTCTATCCGACGTTGTGTCCAAAGATGCGATGTTGAAGCCATAAATATATTGTGGAATTTGGATCCTTTGATGCGATGTTGTGGTTATTTGTATTATGTTGTACAGGGATTTCTACAGGGTTGTATTTGTTTGGTGATCGTTTTACTGTTTGGAACTTTTCGGATTCCGGTAAGGAAAGTTGGTCTATCATAGGTGGTATCAGAGATAAGAGATATCTTACGTTTGATCTGAATCTTATGCAGAAATTTAGGTTAGAGTAAGATAGATTGAACAAGTAAATGAAGGTATAGGATGATTAGATTAGATAGGATAGTGCTAGTTGTCTTAGTTTGTATAACTTAGACTAGAACTAAGTTAGGATCAGTAGTTAGGCGTGATTGTTTAGTTGCGATATCCTAGTTAGTGTCTTAATCAAGTTAAGTTAGTTCACTTAGGCCAGAACTGAGTCAGGATATGTTAGTTATGTTCAACCACCTAGCATTTAGTGTCTTGGTTAATATTCAAGCCAAGTTGCAATCTCACCCATATTATTCTTGTTTCAAAAAAGATATTAGAAACTCATCATGATGCTGAAACAGAGGTCGACGTATGAAGGTGGCAAGCCACATGATAGAGAGGCCGAGTATTTATATCTATTGGGTATGGCAGGTATTATTGAGAATATAGGGCAGGAAAATCTTACTCTAGTGCCTATGCTTTTGATTTGAGGTTTTGAAAGTCTTCGTGGTTTTGCTTCAAAGTTATTAGAACGTTAAGGACTTTGGATGTTTGGATAATTGTGGACTAGCTAATGAGAACAGTCCATTATCGCGAACTTGGACGATACAATCTGATTGATTAAGCTGGCTCATTAGTATGCCGATAACATAATAAGGTTGTAGAATATTTAGGTTTTAAAGTTTTGATAGTGACTTGAGACTGTATCGAAACTTTTAGGATAATTACTTCAATTATATTACCTATATTGGTTGTAATCTAAGGATTATAGGTCTTACCTTAGGTATATCGATATCTTTGAGATTTTCTTGGGCCTATAGTTGCCATGTAACCAGGGTGCCTGATATGAATCCTTAGAAAAGAATTGTAAGTTTATTTTAGTGTACAAGTTAATGACCAAGCAGAGTAGTGTAGCAATAGCATGTGGCCCATAGCTAGCGATTTCAGAATCAGATTGAGGTTCAAAGTGAACAATCATTTTCAAGACTTAGGCTGAACTGAAGTTGAAGTTCATTAGTTCGTTTGAGGTTTGAAATTAAGTTGAAAAAATTGCAAATAAATTTGAGTTACATCTAATTTTGTAGATTATCATGAAATCTTCTTTATATCGATGGTTGAGGAAATAAGTATGTGATCAAATTAATCCTTTATGGGAGATTAGGAATTTGTCTTATGATAATGTTTCAACCTAGATTTAGATAGAAAATATTAGATATTAGGAATTAGGATAGTTCATTTGGTTAAGGTTATCTATGAGGGATCATTTCTTCAAGGATGTGACATAGGAATATGAAGAAGTAATTTGAAAGGATTTTTTTTCGATTGTTGAATTTTGAGGTTTGTTAAATTTCGAGGATAAAATTTTTATAAGTGATAGAGAATATAATATCTCAATTTTTCATCCGATTTAATAGGGATTATCTATTATTGTTTTGGATAATATGGGCGTGATAAAAATTAATTAAATATTATAAGATTTTAAGGAATGATTGGAATTGTGGAGCGGTGCCTGGAGTGCCCTCGTACTGTTATCCAAACACTGATTTAGATTTTGGGAATAAAAGAAAAGTAAAAAAAAATATATATATATATATATATAATAGTAAAAGGAAAAAAAATAATAAGAAGAAGAAAGAAAAAGAAAAAAATATGTATCAAGAGGGATTCGGGGAGAAATAAAGAAAAGAGATAAGAGATGGAGAGGAGAGATCGAGGCTCTCAGGTTCAAATCTGATTTGGAGCTAGTTAAAGAAGTGATAGATCGGGTCGAGGTAAGTGCACCCATATCCTTATCTTTCGTTCTTTATACTTTTTGTTTCATTTTCTTCGGGTATTTTAGTTTTGATACCCATTAAATTTATATTTTGTATTACCCATGACTTGAGCATGCATATATGTGGATTTCATGTCCTGTTTCTTAGTTTTGACCGATTTTTCACACGTGAAAACCTAACCTACGCCCAGATGCTTCTATCGATTTATTTTTAGGGTTTTTGCATAAATTGACTTTAAAATATGGATACTCATACCTTAAACATATTAATTTATCAATTTGGTGTTTGATTTGGTAGTTTATACGGTTTTGTACACTTGAAAATCATAACCCATGCCCCGACATCTTTACCCACGAAATTGAGGGTTTGTGCATGATTTGGTTTTAGAACTTAAAAATCCTAATTTCATGGACATGGATATTCCGATTATTTGGCATTTATGTACATATATTTTATTTATGTTAATTTTACGTATTTTGAAAATATTATCAGACATGAATTGAGATAATTATCCACATGTACGTTTTGTATGTTATTTTGTATATATTCCAAAAATTATATTGTGTGTAATTATAATGGAATTTATTATCCAGAAGCTCTAACGTTTGTCCGGCGCTTTGTGATAAAATTTCTTACATGTTCCAAACTTTATATTGATTTATGCATATAACTGAAAGCATATGAAGACATGAATGCATAAGAAACGATTATCTATATCCATATCAAAGAATTATGAAAGATTTGCAAAGTATCTAAAGGAAATCTACAATTTGATATATTTTATTATTTGTTTCCCAAAAAGTGAGAACTTCTATATAAGTTTCTGGTGAAACTTTCCCTTAAAAATAAGTAATTAAGAATTTGAACCAAGGATTTGTATTTCAAATGGTAATATTTCCCAACATACCTCAAGATATTACTGTGATAAATCGAGAAATTGATTCTGGGCCATGGGGGATATGGTGGCATATGAATAAAAACTATAGGCCCAGTATATTCAGGATTATAGGTATACCGTCCGCCACAAGACGTTAAAGTTTAAGGTTTGTGGTTAGTGCCTTAGATCATATAGAGTAACATGATCCTTTTTTCGATTTGACTACACCGTTAGTTAGTAAGGCCTACTGGCATTGGTCCACAAAGATAAAGAAATTTCTACATGTTTAGAATTTAAAGAAAGAATAAGTAAAATGGGAAAGATAAACGTGTTCCGAAAAATATATTTGTTCATGTTTTATGTTTATGTATCTTCATTATGCCGTTATCTCCTTCCTCAGCTTTATTTTGTGTATATTGTTTATTGTCATTAATTATATTACACTTATTGAGTATTTGACTCACCCTTACTTCTTTCTTGTGTTCAAATAAGCACGAGTTTGAGCCCAATGAGGTGGGGAAAAAGATTAGAAGTTGGCTAGGCTGCTGACCTTAAAAGATGACTCTATGAATTTAAATTTTATAATTTTGTATCTTATGAAGTAAATTTTGTATATTATGGGGTGGAGATGTGTATGTATATTGTTGATATACCGATGGTTTAGTTTCCACTGCACTTTGATGGATATATACGCTTCTGCAGGTAATTATGGTTTCTATTTTGGTACCTAGTGGCATGTCTCTATTCGATGTTGTGTTTAGAGACGCAACGTTAGAGCCACAAATATATTGTGGCATTTGGAACCTGTGATGCGATGTTGTGGTTATTTATATTATGTTGTACAGGGATTTGTACAGGGTTATATTTGTTTGACGGCCGTTTTACTGTCGGAACTCTGCCGGATTTCGGTCAAGAAAGTTGGTCAATCACACTTACTAAATGGTCCTTTATAAATGTCATTCTTAGGCAATAAAATAAGCCGACTTTATCAACTGATCTACAATCACCCACACTACATTATATTTTCTTGATATTCTACATAAAACGATTACAAAACCTATCAAAATGTGCTTCCATGACGAATTGAGAATTGATGTGGATTGTATTCCACTTGTTGGTTTATAATATTTCTTCCCACAAATGATACAATTTTTCCATGTATTCCTCTACCAAAAGATTTGTCGAAGATATTGATATATCTTATTTATCCCCAAATAAATCGTATACTTGGATCGAGTGCCTCATTAAGGATTATTCCTTCAGTTCATCAATAATTGGTATGCAAATGTGATCCCGTAGCCTCAAAACACCATGAACCTAAACTTTAAAATTAGCTCTTGATTCTTGGCTTAGATCCTAAGTAATATTTTCTAGAAATGAGTCATCTAGTTGCATTCTTTTGATCCTTTCAAAGATCTCTAATTGCACTTGAAATATGATAAAATCGTATGTATACTTTGAGAGCACAATCTAATGCTACTATCCTTTATTTTATCCAACATCTCCATTTTATTGACCATCAAATGTGCCACGATGCTTGTTGACCTTCAGCTTAAAGCATCTACCGCCACTTTGGTCTAACCTGGCTGATATTAAATCTCACAATTATAATAGTCTTTGTCTCACGTTTAATTATTATAAGAAAAATAAATATTTTAAACTTTTGTGATCTAAAAACGCCATGAACGTTTTTCCATATAGATAATGTCTCTAAAATCTTTAATATAAAGACAACAATTGCTAATTTCAAGTCATTGGTGAGACGATTTTTCTTATAAGTTTTAAGTTGCCTCAATTCATAAGCAATGATTCCCCCATATTGCATTAAAATACAACCCAAGCATTTCTTAGATGCATTGCAATACATTCTGTAAGCTCCAAATTCTTTTGGTATAGCTAGAATCGGGGCAATCATCAAATAGTTCTTTTACTCCTTAAAACTTCTTCCGCAGCTATCATCCCAACCAAATGTCCCCTTTTTTTATGTTAGGAGAGGCAATGACACTACAATCCTTGAAAAATTCTCTATAAATCTTGTATAATATTTAGCCAAATTAATAAAATTTTGTACTTATATTATACTTGTTAGTTGACTCTAACCTATGATTGTTTCAATTTTCTTCGATTCCACTAACATACTTCCCTTTGATATCACATAACCTGGGAAAGCCACTTCCTTGAACCAAAATTCACATTTATTCAACTTGGCATACAATTATCTTTTCCTTCATATTTGCTAAATGATCCTTAAATGAATTTTATGCTCATCATAGCTCTTTACTTATACTAAATTATTATTCATGAAAACGACTACAAATTGATTTAGATGGGATTGAAACACCTGGTTCATAAGATTTATAAACACTACAGGAGCATTCATCAATCTAAATGACATTACTAAAAATTCATAGTGGCCATACCCATTTCAAAAAGTCATTTTTACCGCATCTTCTTTCTAAATTCTTAACTAGTATATCCAGATCATAGGTCAATCTTCAATAACAGTTAGGCTTCTTTTAATTCATCAAAAAGATCATTAATCATAAGTAAAGGGTACATATTCTTGATAGTTATCTTATTAAACTCTCAATAGTCTATACACAACCTCAGAGACCTATCTTTCATCTTTATAAATAAAATCGGTGTACCCTAATGTGATACACTTTGTCAAATAAAATGCTTTTCTAATAGCTTTTAAAATTGCTTCTTCAACTCCTTTAACTATGAAGGAGCCATCCTATATGCAACTTTAGAAATTGGTGCAGAACTCAGCCCTAACTCAATTTTAAACACAATCTCTGTACTTAGTGGCAACCAAGGAAAATCTTCCAAAAACATATTCTCAAATTCTCTTACCATTAGAATATCCTTGGTAACACATTTTGACCTCCATAATGGTAATTATAGGTAAGGCATGCCTGAACACCGCCACAAGTAGGGCAAAACTTACAGAGGCTGAATCTTTTTGTTTGTTCCCTTGAAAGTAAAAAAAGGTGCACAATTTGAATTTTAAAAGTACACCATCTTGTAAAAACAATCCACATTAGTATTACAGTATACCAACTAATCCATGCTAATAATTACATCAAATTAATGATGTCTAATAAAATCAAATATACCTCCAACTCCAACAATTGTACCCAAACCATACAGCTAGGGTATACAATGTTAATTATTAAAGAATTATTCATAGGTGTATACACTAGTAATGTACAATCCATAGTTATGAAGTTTTAAAAATTGAGAGCTTACCTTCCACCATTAATAGAGATGCATCCATATCCTTAATCATCACTACGAAACCTCACCTTGAAGCACAGGACTTTCTGGTCGTTACCTCAAAGGGTGAGAACACTCCTTAACCATATGAACGGATCGACCACAACTAAAACAAGCCCTGATCTGCTCATAACATGACTAACCTCCATAGAACTTTTCACAATGGTTGCACACCACTTTGGATTGTTTTTATTTGCCTAGTGCCTCCTAGATCTCAGCTCTTTTTCCCATCCCTTTATCATGAGACTTAAATATCTTGTGGGATCCTTTTTTTCGGTAAGTCTTGTGGGATCCTTCCAATCCAAAACTTTAGTTTCCTTGGCTCATATTTTTTATCTAGAAAAATTTTGCTATCTCTAGCTCCAACACAAAGAGAAAAGCTTGATCGAGTATGTTTCCATAGGTTTTCAACTGCAACCTTCACTAACTGTCTTTGAATAGTGTCCTCTAAGGCTTGAAAGAATTTATTTACTCTCCTTATATCTTCCATCACTAGCCAGTTCAGTAAACTTGACATCTTATTCCACCACCGTACATTTTCCTTATCTCAATCAAGTACATTCATCATCTTTCTATTCATAGAGGCTTACCAAAAAATACTTCTGAAAAAACACTTCTATGTATACATCTTATGAAACTTTTTCACTTCGCAAGCCCAAAATTCTTTCTTTTATGTTCTACCAATGGTCACCCTTATCATCTAGCTTGTAAGTAATGAACTTGACCTTCTTCTTCTCTGGGCAATTGATCACCTCAAATACTTTCTCTATTTGATAGATCCATATTTTTGCATGGTCAAATCCAATTCTCTAAAAACTTCGGGCACATGCTTGTTTGTAAGTTTGTCATAAGCTATCATAGCATGGCCAGAATTTCCACCTTGGTCTTGTTGGCTACCTCTATGCCATTTGGTCCTTAACTTACAACACCCTCGCCATAATGACATGATAGTCATCTCCCAGTTAGACCCAAGTCTACCTTGATGTCTTGACATTTTTATACTTATCATATCACAGTTATAAAGTTAGTTTTTCAAATAATTTAAAATACTTTCCTTACCACTTGGCAGATACCAACCTTGGCACGTCTATGGTACAAAATGTATGTAAAAATAAGTTCATAAGGTATATGTGACCCTCCATCCAAGGTTACATAAACTATTGATATATAAATTTCAAAGTTTTAAAAAAATTTATAGTCAACACTCCAATAACTAACCTGAAAACATACAGCCTAATTGTCAACTGCATATCCAATAATAAGAAAAAGCACCTATGACCTAATACATAATTTGTGAAAATATAAAATCCAGAGTAATTAAAATGCAAGATAGTAAATACAAAGCTCGACAAAATGTATTTCTAAACCATATCTAATATTAAAATGTCCAAAATATTACAACATCATCTTTTAACTAATCAATTAAAAATACTCTCCTAAAGTCCATACCCCTACAAATAATATTTGAGTTTACTAATCTGAAAAGTTATCAAAATACGGTAAGAATGAGCATAATACTCAGTAAAGTGAATATAATTTATATACATGAATATTCACCAATAAAGCATGCTAATGAATAATAATAATGTTCGAAAACTGTACTACCAAAAATCTTGATAAAAACATACAAAACTTGTATTGAAATATAAAAACTAGTGATCGGTGATTACCTTACTATTAATGGTTGAATACTAAAATCAAGTTATGATTTTTCCATATAGCGAAATGCCATATACTACTACTCATGACCTATGGGTAGATTCACAACATATTATTCATTATAGTTTGGGATAAATGCTATTTTCTAACAAATAGAGATTATATTTGATCTTTAATTTATAAATAATATACTAAAATATATTTGAATATATTTCATCAATTTTATAATAATTATCATTTAATCAAAATGAAAAAAATATACATCTTGGAAAAAATTATCTTTATAGAAATCAAATAGAGTTCTCATTAAATATTTATATAAAGAAGACATATAAGGATACTTTTTCAAAGATTTTAGAATTTTAAAATAACATGCATAAATTAAGGCAAAAACCTTTAAACTCTCATGGAATGGATGCAAATATACAATGCATACAAAATAATCTAAAAAAAAAAGTAGAAAAATACCACGTATATAAATATTAGAATAAGAAATAATAAGAGGTTTTTATTTAGTATCAAATGAAGAAATAAACTTAGAAACATTTACCTTAATTTAAATTTACAAAACATTGCCTAAAATCACTTCAAATTTACTTCTTAATTCTTCCTCTCTCCCTTTTTCTTTTTTCTTCTCTTATCTTGCTCTCTTTTTTCTCAATATTTTGTAAGAAATGAGATAAAAAATGATAGAAAGTTTTTAAATATTAGACTGGTGCACAAGCACCAATTTGTGTGAGTAAAGTATGTAAAGCACAATATATAACCACACATCTCAATACAAGATCTATAAATGGCCACAACAAATACGTGGCACCAACGTCATAACTCTGGGTATAACGTTAGCTCAAATAAGATGCTACTAGGTTCACAGACAAATCATAAATACCAACGAAAGCATATACATCCATCAAGAACAGCAGAAACTATACTACGTATATATTATCATCATCATATGCATACATCAATATACAAATCTATCAAAAACGATACAAAATGCTCCACCAAATACAATTTCACAAAATTATGTCCAAAAAGCTCTTCATCCCAAAATCTATGGCCTAGCGAACTCCTAAGCTCTACTCTACCTCATTGGATATGAGGGCGTGCTCATCTAGAGGGAAGAAAGTAGTAGGGGTGAGTCGAATACTCAACAAGTGTAATAAAATCAAAAATAATAAATGATATACACAGTATAAAGCGGAGGAAGGGTATAAAAGTATAATGAAGATGCGTAAACATAAATGATGATCAAATACACTTTCTAGAATACATTTATCTTCCCTAATTTGCTTATCTTTCTTGAGGTTCCAACATATGCATAACTTTTTTTACTTTGCAGATCAAGACCGGTAGGTTTTTCTAGTTAATGGTGTAAACAAATCGAGGAAAGGAATGTGTATGTCCCCACACATTCTAAGGCACTAACCACAAATCTGAATTTAACGTTTCTTGATGGATAGTATACCTTTCACCTGATATATTGGGCCAAGTAACATATAACAGATAACAGATACACCACCAGAGTATCTCCCGAGGTCCAGGAACTATTTCTCGATTTGCCACAATAATATCCTGAGGCAAGCAATGGAATACTATCTTCTAAAATACAAATCCTCGGTCCAAACTCTTAATTAATTATTTTAAGGAAAGATTCCACTAGAAACATATACAGAAATTTTCACTTCCTAGAGAACGAATCATCAGATATAACAGATTGTGGAGTTCCCTTTAGATACTTTGTATAACTTTCATAATTCATGATACGGATACAGATAATCATTTTCTTAGGTATTCATGATTTCACATGCGTTCAATTATATGTAAAATCATCATAAAGCAAGGAACATGTAAGAAATTCTTACCACAAAATGTCGGACATAACTTTAGAGCTTTCAGATAATAAATCCTTTCATAATTACATACAACAAAATTTCTGAAATATATACAAGATAACATACAAAACGTATATGGGGTAAATATCTCAATTCACGTCTAATAATATTCTCGAAACACGTAAAATTAACATATGCAAATTATATGCATAAAAATATCAATTAATCAGAGTATCCACGTCCATAAAGTTAGGATTTTCAAGTTTTAAAACCAAATCGTGCATAAATCCCAAATTTTATGGATAAAAGCACCGGGGTGCGGGTTAGGATTTTTAAGTTTACAAAACTATATAAAACTACCAAATCAGATACCCAATCAATAAATAAACATATACAAGGCATAGGTATCCATAATTTAAAACCAATTCATGCATAAATCTCAAAATAAATTGCTAAAATCATTCCGGGTGCGGGTTAGGGTTCCACAAATGAAAAACCGGTCAAAACTAAATAATCAAAAATGAAATCCACATATGTGCATGCTCAAATTATGGGTAATACAAAATATAAATTTAATCGGGTATTGAAATGAGGATACCAAAAGAAACAGAACAAAAGTGCAAAGAAACGAAAGATGAGGGTATGCATACACTTGCATCGACCCGATATATTACTTCTCTAACTAACTCCTAGTCGGATTCAAACCCGAGAGTCTCAATTTTCTCCTTCTCTCTCTTCTCCTTCGTGTTCTCTCTCTCTCTCCTCTCTTCGAGATCTGCCAAATTTTACGTGGAGAAAGAGCCGTTATAGCATTATAACATATTGGCACTCGAGCGCCAATCGGGCACTGATCAAGCAACAGAGTTACAAAGGGGCCACACTTGAGTGCTTGTCGAGCAAGTATCAAGTGCGCGATTTTGCCAATCCCTGCCTGGGGCGTGCTTGAGCGCACCTTCGACGTGGCGATTCTGCCCAGTGTGGCCTGGGCACCCTTCGGGCGCCACTCCGGTGCTGAGCCTCCCGATTCCTTTTATCCTTTCGATACTAATTTTCCAATCATACTTAAGCCCAATCTTGATTATACGGTCTTAATTACCCATAATTACTATATTTGAAAATCGGTACATTACAACTCTTCCCCACATATAAAAATTTTGCTATCATAATTTAACGAATCTCAAAACTCTTGGGAAAAATCCTTTCAGAATTTCTTCTCTGGGTTCCCAAGTCACTTCCCTTAATGTGACGGATTGTATATTTCTGCCAAAAATCCGGTAGAGTTTTGTCTGTAATGCAGATTTTTGCCAATATAAAAAACATGTACAACCTCCTATACAAAATAATATGCATCCAAATGTCCCAACATCCAACGTCAAACAGTCAACAACATACAAAACTACACAGAATCCAATTGCCACATATTTTTTGTGGCTCCAACACTATATATCTAAACACAATGTTGGCTAAGAGAGATGCCACTAGGTACTTGCTATAAACCATAATAACCTATGGAAGTATAAATAAATCCAAACGATGGCGAAAACTAATACGTCTACTCATCAACCGTATGCATAATATACAATAACATTTTGAAAGAAATATAAATGTATATACAATTTTCTATGACATAAATAAAATTACAAGTTTTAAGTCTTCAACGTGATCGTCCATAACCAAGCCTAGACCACTTCAAATATCTACGCTGCCCCATCGTATATATCAAACCTGTGCTAAACTAGAGATAAGGAGAAGGGTGAACTAACAGCTCAGTAAGTACAATATAAACGAGGACCATAATAATACATGCAAAATAAAGCAAAAGAGAGGTATAATATCATAATGAGGATGTGCAAATATAAACATGATCAAATGTACCTTTGGAATACAGTTGACTCCTCATGTTTTATCTTTCCTTCTTTTTGGGGATGTAAATTTATTCATGCACAATTATTCATCTTTACGAACCAAGGCCAGTAAACCTTACTAGCTAAAGGTGCAGGAGAATGAGAAGAAGAATGTGTAAGCTACATGTGACGACCCGAGTTCTTGAATATGATAATTGGGAGATAATTAAGTTAAAATAGGTAATTGTATTCAAAAGGTACGGGAGAAATGAATTGGAAAGCTCAAAGAACTAGAACTAGTAAATCGGAAAAATCATTCGGGTCCGGGATGCTGAAGCCCTGCCAGCAGGCTTGCGCCTGCTGGGCGCTCGAGCCACGGCTCGAGCGGATAAAGCAGAACCGCCCGTGGCCTGGCCGCTCGCCAGCTGCTCGAGGGGCGCTCGAGCAGTGGCCGCCCGTGGCCTGGCCGCTCGAGCAGCCGGCGCAGTATATATTCGCGCCGTGCGTTCGTTTTCCCTCATTTCGCGATCGGCCGAGGGTTTTAGAGAGAGAGAGGCCTGTTGGAGAGAGAAGAAGGTAGATCGAGCCCGGGAGTCCGAAGCTGTATAAAGGTGAAAGCACGCGTCGAGGCAAGTGTCCTCATACCCACTCTCGTTCTCTTTCGATGTTTTGTGTATTTTCGTTGGGTATTTTGTGTCGATCCGGGGAATATTAGGATATTGAAAACCCATGCCTTGAGGTCCATGAAAATGTGGTTAGTTGTCCGATTAAGTGTCCGATTCGCCGGGTGGGTTTTACCGAAACCCTAACCTACGGGATTTTGGGGTTTTCCGTTTTCCGGCCGTGTATCATGAAATTGACCTCAAAATTGGAATCCCCACGTCCCAATGATGTATATATGTTGGCCGCTGGTCCGATCTTGCACGTTTGGACCCGTTCGCGGCGTCCGAGCCCGTTAAAGGGCGCTTCATATTGTTCACCCGAGACCGAAGGTGGATTTTGCGTGTTGTCACCTTCATGAAATGATGAAATGATCCTAGAATATGAATCCCCATGTCCCAATTGTGTATATATCGACCGGATGCCGAATCTCGCAAGATTTGACCCGTTGGGTGGCATCCGGGGAGTCTTGAAATAATTCCGTAATTGTTTATCCGAAATTGTGGGAATTTAATGGAAAATTCGTTTCAAGCCCTTGACGGACACCATTTGAGCTTCTATTTGGAGTTAAATGTATAAATTGATTTGGGATTTTAGTTACCCATGCCTCGGGTTCTATAGATTACCTGTTGGATGTCCAAAATTCCGAGAATCAACCGATTAAGGCATGTACATGGGTACTTACTCTTCCGAAAATATCGGACGATATTTTGTGTAATACTTCATTGTTTAAATGCCGATTAAGTGATATGTGTTTGTAGAGAGAGGACGTTGAGGCACAACAGCAAGCACGACGAGAAAGAAAGGGAGAGACCACGGTTGTGATTCAACGGGTAAAATAATGGTAGAACGAGCTCGAGGCAAGTGTACTTGGTATTTGTTTTTCACCTCTTGATTTCTCGTGCTTTAAAACCGTTGAAAATGCTCTAAATGTTGATGATGCATGTTTAAAGTACATGAAGCACGTTTACTTCAATTACTCGGCTAGATTTGTGTTTTCCATGTTTATTGCAAAATTTGGCTTCGATTTCGTGAAGAAGCATGAAGATGGTGTTCAATTTCCCTTGAAAAGTATGTGATGAAACCCTAGCTCGAAAATGCTGTATAGTTTGAGTAAATTGCATGATTTAATGTATATGCATGGCATCTATGACATTAATTTCATGAAATATGTGCAAGTAAGAGACCGATTTGAGTTCGAAGGTCTTGGCGAAGCCCCATGTACGAAAATGAAGAGGTTTTGATGAGTTTTAACCGTGGCTTCTATTATATGAAAGTTAATTGACATCGAAATGAAGCTTCCCGTATAGTTTGTTTTCGAAAATATGTACGAACATATACCGACAAAAATTCCATGTGGATTTAAAGTTAGCTGAAAACGTATTGTATAAGTCTAATTGTGAAAAATGGGTTTTTAATAAAAATATGACGATAGCCGTCCTCGGGGCTTGGTACAAGGAGGGAACGATACGGTACAAGGAGGTACGATAGCCGTCCTCGGGGCTTGGTACAAGGAGGTAACGATAACAAGGAGGTAACGATAGCCGTCCTCGGGGCTTGGTACAAGGAGGGAACGATAGCCGCCCTCGGGGCTTGGTACAAGGAGGGAACGATGCCGTCCTCGGGGCTTGGTACAAGGAGGGAACGATGGCCGTCCTCGGGGCTTGGTACAAGGAGAAAATAATATGAAGTACCGATATGTTATGATGTACCGTTTCCATTGTTTTACCGATATGATATGTTACCGATTGACAGAATATGAAGTACCATATGTTATGATGTACCGTTCTTGTTTTACCGATATAATATGTTACCGCACCGATTAGGAATATGAAGTACCGATATGTTATGATGTACCGTTCATCGTTTTACCGATATGATATGTTCGATTACCGATTATGAAGTACCGATGATTGTTTAAGACTTTATTTCACCGATTTCCGATTTATGGAATTTGATATCATAGCATGATTTCTCTGTTTCATGGATTATATCCGATCAACCGTTCTATTTATGTATAGTTACATGACCGTTACGCATCATGGTTTCTTGCTCACGTGCATGTACCTTCTGGGCCTCGGCTCATTGTTTTAGTGTTTTCCCCCTCCGGATGAGACAGTAAAGCTTTTACCCGACGAAGAAGAGTAAGAAAGAGAGAGAAGCTTCTTGAAGACTTTTGAGGACCATAGCATAGTGGAGCTATTTTGGAGAGGCACATCGGCGTAAAGGCCTAGTTGCATATGATTTTGTATACGAGATCTTATGATTTTGATGTCCTAGAACATGTTGACGTAAAGAAAGCATATGACATGTATGATAGTAAAAGAGAATATGCTACAGTTGTAGTGTACTTGCTTATACTGGATTTATTAGTCCTAGATGGCATCTCGTTAATAAATCGTTAGAGCAGTAAATGTTTTATGAATTGTGCCATGGATGGCACATAGGATCCCCGTGAATGATTGTTGTAGGAATGAATGATGGATAGTTGTGTGCTTGTTATGGATGAATATTACAGGTTTGTATTTTTGGGTTTTCATCTAATTACAAAGGAGACTCTGCCGAAATTTCTGCAGAAGTCTTGCCTTATATTTAGACCATTAATGGTGTTATCTGTTTGACGGAAGCTTTTGAGGATAAAAAAAAAATTATCCGTTCCGTCACAATTGGTATCAGAGAATTGAGATGCCTTAGGAATTGATCGACCGAAAAGCGGAAGCATAGGATTGAATCTCTATACAGAATTCCTGTAGGAATAGAAATGGGAAGTTAAGGCAACTAAGACCTTTAAGAAAGAGATTGGTTGTGGGGTCCTAGGCTTTGTAGTAGTAACGAAGGTGATCTAGCATTCGGAAGGGCAACGGATGCATCAAAGTGGATGTTCATGTACAAATTTTGGATAAATGTTTTCCCGAAGGGATTTGGAACTATGATCTAAGTTCGATGCAAGTGGAGTCGAAGTTGTGATACTTTGGAGTTCGTGGATACTATTGGTTGAGTTAACTTAAACCATCTTGTGGTGTCAATCTTGTCGTGACGTTTAAATGACGGTAAGTTATCGGGCTGATTGGATTGGTAAACCTATTGTGCCTTGTGATTGATTGTGCGATAGTGGGTATGAACTTGAGATAGTTAAAGTGTTAATGTCTGATCTTAATAGTAGTTCGGTGGACGAACTGCAGTGCTAATATGGTCGGCTGGTAAAAGATAACGTCCGACAATCGGGTTATGGGATTTGAAGAATGAGTTTGAATTGATCGAGGTATCAAGAAATTGATATTGTCTTTCTTGTAAATCATTTGATCGAGGATGTTGTCGAAAGGGAAGACTGGTCGAGTTATCTCATGATCGGTAATTCGAGGTCGTCTCGAATCGATGCCAATCGTTGAGGATCTTAAGTATCAAGTATCGGCTTTGGTATCGTGGTCGAATATTTGAGAATCTTCGAGGTAAATAGATGGACCAATAAGGTGGTTCACGAATGTCTAAATGTTTAGAAGCTTAATGATTGGATGATCAGATCTTGGGGATGAATAGACATAGTCCGTGAGCCGTTGTAAAGGCTTGATGAATTATGAAATTGATTTGGGTCCATAACGCGATATTGTGGATCAATAGGAGTTGTAGCCCCGACGGTATCCAGGTCAAGGATACGGTCACTGTAAAGTCCAGAAAACGCCGTTTGGGTTTTGTTGATTCGTTGGCGTTCCATGAAGTTTTATGGGATGATCTTTCGACCACGTCTGGGTCAATGTTGAGGTTGCTTCATGATATAATCAAGGAATTAAGTCATGGATTATGGATGGCTGATAATTCGCGTGTTCCGGTGAGAAAGGAATGCGAATTTGATTGAGAAAATGCCTTCCTAAGCTTGTGGCTTTGTAATTGCATGATTTTGAGGACTTGGGATTTTTAAGTGCGGCTGATTGAGGAGGCCGATTTGTGTCAGGAACTGCGGTCATCTTGGAACTAATCGGATAGGGTGATTGATGTTCGTGACATTTGGGTTGACCCCTAATGGGTCTGATAGGTTCTTGTGGAATGTAATACCCTTGAGATAAGTGGGGGAGGAGTCCAGATTAGTGTTACCCCCACGTGTATGTCGGAAATTGGCCATTAAGGTTTTCATTTTGAAAACTCAGGAGTATTGTCTTCGGAGATAGGAAGATGATTATATGGCCTTGCATGTGGTCAGATTTGTTTAAAGGTTGAGAAAGTAAACGTCGGTGTTTTCCTTGCGAAGGCGGGCATCAATGTTGGAAATTGATGCTGCGAGTTTTGGACTTGTTTGTCTTTGAAGTTTCATAGAAGCTGCTGACGGTGAATCGCTAGTAAGTTCAGATGATGGGGTATTAGAATGTCGTATTCTTAAGCTCGTTGAAATGCCGACGGGATCTTGAGGTTACTAAGTGATCGGAATTTTGAGATCTGGGCAAGAATTGAAAGTCTTGTCAACTTTTTTGGGCGATTGTTATGATTGTGCCGTAATTTAATGATTGAGGATTAATCGTAGTAGTGCACAAGGTTTCTAGATAAGGTCGAGGCTCTAGTGACCGATTTCTTTCGAGGCATGAAATGGATTCAAGTGAAAGGTCATTGATCCATTGAAAGTGTCGGATTGGGTTAGGAGATGTTCGGCATGATTTTAGGTCACTTTTGAAATTTGGAGGATCGTTATGAGGTCTTCCTTGTATCGATGGATGAGAGAATCGATAAGCGACCGGTTTGGGCCGTTTTGAAAGGCTAAGGATTTGTTTTATGACGAGAATTAGGACGATTCCAATACTTGAGGTTCTAAGATAGGCATTGTCCGAGGAAATGATTTCTAAATGTAAGGAGTTCATCTCGGTTTAGAAATTGCTCGTTAAATTTGGAAATTTCTTTAAGTGGGGGAGAATGTAAGTTCTTGAATATGATAATTGGGAGATAATTAAGTTAAAATAGGTAAATTGTAGTCAAAAGGCATGGGAGAAATGAATTGGAAAGCTCAAAGAACCGGAACTAGTAAATCGGAAAAATCATTCGGTCCGAGGATTAGCCAGAAATGGCCGCCATGGCCGCCGCCGCTTTTCGAGGCCGGCGCGAGTATATATTCGCGCCCGTGCGTTCATTTTCCCTCATTTCGCGATCGGGCCGAGGGTTTTAGAGAGAGAGAGAGGGGCACGACGGAGAGAGAAGAAGGGAGATCGAGCCGGGAGTCCGATTCCGCCCGGAAGCCGGGTATAAAGGTGAAAGCACGAGGCAAGTGTCCTCATACCCACTTCTCGTTCTCTTTCGATGTTTTGTGTATTTTCGTTGGGTATTTTGTGTCGATACCCACGGGAATGTTAGGATATTGAAAACCCATGCCTTGAGGTCCATGAAAATGTGGTTAGTTGTCCGATTTGTGTCCGATTCACCCGGTTGGGTTTTGAAAACCTAACCTGGATTTTGGGGGTTTTCCGTTTTCCGGCCGTGTATCATGAAATTGACCTCAAAATTGGAATCCTCACGTCCAAATGATGTATATAGGTCGGCCGCGGGTCCGATCTTGCACGCTTGGACCCGTTTCACGTCGTTTAAAGGGGCGCTATTATTGTTCACCCGAGACCGAAGGTGGATTTTGCGTGTTGTCACCTTCATGAAATGATGAAATGATCCTAGAATATGAATCCCCATGTCCCAATTGTGTGTATATATCGCGGATGCCGAATCTCGCAAGATTTGACCCGTTCGTGGCATCCGGAGTCTTGAAATAATTCCGTAATTGTTTATCCGAAATTGTGGAATTTAATGAAAATTCGTTGCGAAGCCCTTGACCCGCGCCCCGGACACCATTTGAGCTTCTATTTGGAGTTAAATGTATAAATTGATTTGGGATTTTAGTTACCCATGCCTCGGGTTCTATAGATTACCTGTTGGATGTCCAAAATTTTGAGAATCAACCGATTCATGCACGTGTGCACTGTTCATCATGGGTACTACTCTTCGAAAATATCGGACGATATTTTGTGTAATACTTCATTGTTTAAATGCCGATTAAGTGATATGTGTTTGTAGAGAGAGGAAGTTGAGGCACAACAGCAAGCACGACGATAAAGAAAGGGAGAGACTACAGTTGTGATTCAATCCGGGTAAAATAATGGTAGAACGAGCTCAAAGTGTACTTATATGTTTTTCACAATTGATTTCTCGTGCTTTAAAACCGTTGAAAATGCTCTAAATGTTGATGATGCATGTTTAAAGTACATGAAGCACGTTTACTTCGATTACTCGGCTAGATTTGTGTTTTCCATGTTTATTGCAAAATTTGGCTTCGATTTCGTGAATGAGCATGAAGATGGTGTTCAATTTCCCTTGAAAAGTATGTGATCAAACCCTAGCTCGAAAATGTTGTATAGTTTGAGTAAATTGCATGATTTAATGTATATGCATGGCATCTATGACATTAATTTCATGAAATATAAAGCATAAGAGACCGATTTGAGTTCGAAGGTCTTGGCGAAGCCCCATGTACGAAAATGAAGAGGTTTTGATGAGTTTTAACCGTAGCTTCTATTATATGAAAGTTAATTGACATCGAAATGAAGCTTCCCGTATAGTTTGTTTTGAAAATATGTACGAACATATACCGACAAAAATTCCATGGATTTAAAGAATAAAACGTATTGTATAAGTCTAATTGTGAAAAAGGGTTTTTAATAAAAATATGACGATAGCCGTCCTCGGGGCTTGGTACAAGGAGGGAACGATAGCCGTCCTCGGGGCTTGGTACAAGGAGGTAACGATAGCCGTCCTCGGGGCTTGGTACAAGGAGGAAACGATGGCCGTCCTCGGGGCTTGGTACAAGGAGGAAAATAATATGAAGTACCGATATGTTATGATGTACCGTTTACTGTTTTACCGATATGATATGTTACCGTACCGATTACCGAATATGAAGTACCGATATGTTATGATGTACCGTTTACTGTTTTACCGATATAATATGTTACCGCACCCGATTAGAATATAAAGTACCGATATGTTATGATGTACGTTCTTATTTTACCGATATGATATGTTACCGTACCCGATTACGATTATGAAGTACCGATGATCATTTATCGTTTGGATGATTGTTCACCGATTTCGATTTATGGAATTTAATACCGTCATAGCATGATTTCTGTTTCATGGATTATATGCGATCAACCGTTCTATTTATGTATAGTTACATGCCTTCGCATCATGGTTTTTTTTTGCTCACGTGCATGTACCTTGATGGGCCTCGGCTCATTGTTTTAGTGTTTTCCCCCTCCGGATGAGATAGTAAAGCTTTTACCCCGAAGAAGAGTAAGAGAGAGAAGCTTCTTGAAGACTTTTGAGGACCATAGCATAGTGGAGCTATTTTGGAGAGGCTGTCGACGTAAAGGCCTAGTTGCACATGATTTTGTATACAGATCTTATGATTTTTGATGTCCTAGAACATGTTGATTTTCGTAAAAAAAGCATATGACATGTATGATAGTAAAAGAGAATATGCTATGCTTCTGCAGGTTGTAGTGTACTTCCGCTATCTAGGTCCTAGATGGCATCTCGTTAATGGCCAAGATAAATGTTTTATGAATTGTGCCATGGATGGCACATAGGATCCTGTGAATGATTGTTGTAGGAATTGTGAATGATGGATAGTTGTGTGCTTGTTATGGATGAATATTACAGGTTTGTATTTTTGGGTTTTCATCTAATTACAAAGGAGACTCTGCCGAAATTTCTGCAGAAGTCTTGCCTTATATTTAGACCATTAATGGTGTTATCTGTTTGACGGAAGCTTTTGAGGATAAAAAAAAAATATCCGTTCCGTCACACTACACATTCTAAAGCATCGGCCACATTTTAAGCCAGCAGCTACTCACCCATAATTTATCATATCGACTACATTTTAGGCCTACAGCTGCGCGGCCATCACATATGCCCCCACATGTACCCCCGGGGCCCAGGGGCAGTCTTCATTCTTCCATAGTAATATTCAAAGGCTTTCCAAGAGCATTATCCGTTAAAATGCGTGACCGGATGATCCTCGAGTCTCTACTGTAATGCTACTGGCAGGCCAAGGGGTATTACCTCCGTAACACAATTTCGTGGTCCCTGTTTTATAGTTTCTTATTCATTTGAGAGAAGGTTCAACACAATTCGATTCACAATATCTCTATCCAGGAGAACAATTCAATCACATAATACATTATGGACTTTCCTCCAAACATATATACGATTATTATATTTCCTTCGGACTTAAACCTTATCACAAGTTAATTGGATGCATGGACATCATAATTCATAGGAAAGATTAGGATTTCTTACCACCATTAGTCAATCGTCATTTTGGAGGCCTCGAAACACATTTCCTTCACAACGGAACATAAACACAATTCTTGGGGCTAACAATTGAATGTATACAATTAGATATAACTTACATAATAATTAATTATGATGGAAGCATGCAAAATTCCCATTTGGCCTCGGGTGAATAGTAATAGGGCCATTTTAGAGCGTTCGAATGTCGTGAACGGGTCAATATTCGTGAAATCGGTTGCCCGGCCAAGGTATATGCATAATTAAGATACGATAATTCATAATTTGGGGTCAATTAAACATGTAATTGAAGAAAAAAGGGAGAATCTTGAGTTAGGTATGGATCTAGGGTTTTGCGAGCAGGTTTTTACATAAGAACCTCAAATTATATATCCAATCAGTAAATTAATTTACCTAGGATATGGATCATGATATTTTAGTCTCAATTTATACAAAAGGCCCAAAATTGGAGGCTAAAACAACAAGGGCGTGAGGTTAGCATTTGAATGCTAAAACCGGTCAATTTCTACAAATTTAGACATGAATTTCACATGTATGTATAATTAAACTATGGATATCACATATATATGTATGGGTCGGGTATCGAGACAATAATACCCGAAGGGAATCAAATATACCCGAAGGGTATAGATACACTTGCCTCGACCTGATCTTTGATTTCTCTAACTAGCTCGAAGCCAGAATCCATCTCGAGGGCCTTCGTTTGCTCCTCTCTCTCTTCTCCCTGCCTCTTTCTCTCTACCCGTGGCCTCTCCTATGTCTCTTCCCCTCCCCATGTCCCGCAATGGTTTTAAAACCTAAACACAGGTTTTACACGAACTGGGGCTCGAGCGCAATCCGCAGTGCGCAGCAGGTGCACCTACACTAGAATCGGTGCTTGCCAGGCGCTCGAGCACCCAACAGTCTGCCCGACACCGCCACCTAATTCCCGACTCCAAAACATATATTTCCACATACCTCAAGCCTAATTGTGAATTTATTAATTTAATACCCCAAGATTATTATGATTTAAAACCTGAATTATATTTACGGATTAATATATCGAAATTATAACACCAGTTTCTAGTTCCACCAATTCCGGGTTTTCGGCCCCATAAATCCGATTCCTCCAAAGTCCTTAGACCTCGATCCACTTATTTAAACTTAATTACTCGAATATACCATGCTCCAAAAATCGATACCTTACAACTCTTTCCCATTTATAAAAATTTTGTCCTCGAAATTTAACGAACCTCAAAACTTAACAATCAGGGAAAAAACTTTCCAGATATCGCCTATGCACTTCCCAATTCATTTTCTTAGAGAGACGATAATTCCTAAAGAACCTTAACCATTTGGAATCATCTAATTCCTCAACATCTAATGCCTTATATCTAAAATCAAGATGGAAACCTTGCCAAGAGACATTGCTAATCTCCTGTAATATTTACATCCTAATTACAAATCCATTCCTTAATTATCGTAACATGGGAGGCATCATGATAATCCACCCAAATTCAAAGGTAAGCACAATTATTAACTACCTTTCCGACTTAATAAAAAATCACAGATGAACCAATAGGCTTTCACCTCAATACCTCCTAGGTCTCGAGAATGATCCTCCATTGGAATCTTAAACCCATTTCAAAATTTTTGAGCCAATGGCCCACATGCTTTTACTGCGCTACTCTGATTAACCATTTATTAGGATACTAAAAATCTTCTTACAACTCGTGTCTATTGATTCATATTAGATTCCTAGGTTACTTAGCAATTATAAACCTAAGGAAGATCCTAATGATAGTGATACAATTAAGGCAAAGCCTATACGTTTTAGATTACAATCAGCCTAGGCAACACAATCAAAACAATTATCCAAAACCTCAAACTCGAATACTTACCAAACTTATCATTTCACCGACATACCAGTGAACCAACCTATCTTACCTCAACATATCATCCAAATCACAAGGAATGAGCTTAGTCTACCTATTCCATAATTACACACACAGTATCTATAATTCTTGCTGCCCTAACATCCCTAAAACCAAAATGGTGAGGGCTTCTTAGCCTATAATTATATGATTTCACTGATCTATGCTACCACTTGATCGATCCTTCACAATTGACATCGAAACTCGCCATTACTATCCTCAATCGAATCTACCCGCTCATATTGTTGCATAACCATCTCATCCTACAAGGCAACCTCTCAGCCCATAGGGTTCATTAGACAATAGCTGCCTTTATAAGTAACATCTATAAATCCTCAAAGTGAGGACCTCAATGGCTAAGTCCAAATTATGGGTAAGATAATTCTGGTCATAGGCTTTACATCCTCTTAACCGAGGGCAACTGCCCATACAAGTCAAAAGATATGCAAACCTAAAATTTTCTTAAGAGGATCACATTCTACCGTAACTTACTAGACCTATCAGAGGTCAGCCAAAACAATATGGTCAATAACTAATCCATAATTCCTCAAAGGCTACCCTTGCATGACCCATTTCGACGAATACTGATCATCACTAAGCCAAACGCCTCATGGCGCTACAATGTTCAAGAAACACTTGTTGGATTACTCTTGGGCTCAGTTAGAGCCAAGAAAGTCACACATCTTGGAGACATCAATCAATCCTTCACCAAATTAACCATCACTCCAAGTTCTAAGGAATCGCATTCTTGCTATCGGAGAAATCATATGCCCAACATAACATTTCTCCCAAACTTTCACCCCTTCAATAATTAAGCACACGGCTAACCATCTATCATAATCCATGATACAATCCTCAAATAGGGTTCTCACACCCTATTGACTCTAACAATTTACCAATGAGGCCATTCCAAAAGAACTGAAGCACTTTATGGCAAAATACTCTATCGATGCTTTATTTGTTCAATATAGAGTCCTCAAATTTTGGTGCCAATCCTGGCACAACTCCACAACAACCATCAATTTAACAATCAAAAGATACTTTGAGCCGATCATTTTCTAGGAAACATCCTTAAACACTTATACCACCCAACACTTCAGCGATCACAAGACGACTCTCAAGTGTGGTCTTATATAATAACTAAACTTGGCACAAATTCTAATCGGACGATATGCAGACAAAACAATACTAATTTCATCACCACATAAACAACGATGCCTCATATTCAAACTTTTCCACCCGATTACGAGGTGTCATATCCTCACCACCATAGCTCGTGCTAGCATGGCACCTAACTAACCAAATCGTCCTCAATATCATATTAAGCCCTAACACCATAGGGTAATTAAATCAGCCCAACCAATCATATCTATAAATTTGAGAAAGTGTTGTAGACCTTGATACAATTAGTCTAAGGCCTACGATCCCCAGATAAACGAATAGGCTTAAGAAACACCAATAAAATATACATTCTAGATCCCAAAGTAATACATATTGAAACATCATGATCTGAGACCTTATCTCCCGCTACGATGGATGATACTTTTATACTTCGTGCCATCATTGTGAAACCTCGATGCATGGTATAGGGTTCCTTTAGTATCCGACCCATGGAATAAGAGTAATTCCTAATCATGCGGTCGAACCATCACCACTTGAAATATACACCTAGAAATCCCACCGAAATAAGACATTCATCCATAGAGTATCCACGAATATATTCTACGATATCTCTTTTTCCTTGAGACCCATGATTCTTTCCATGTCATCCACCTGAGGTCGACTTCACCTCCTGTCAGGCCGGGAGCAACATTACCTTGTTTTTTTTCGAACATTGGATCACCACAACATCATCTTAATTCTCAAGATCCACATCTCAACCTCTATAGAACCTGCGCTACCTAAAAGTTTAAATACTTAAGCTTCTCCAAATCAATTATAAATCAACATCCTAGGATTCGTTAACATCAGACACTAACTTCAAGTTATAGTAGCCTCAAGTTATCACACTGGATACATCAACCAAACATTCCTTCTTAGCGAATTGTTAACCTGAGGACCTCAACCTAGAGCCGATCAAACCTAAACCTACGTCCACTTATTTGTTCAATCTTAATCTATCCTAAACTTTCGTAAATGATTCAAATCAAATGTAAGGCATCTCTTTTCTCTGATACCAACTGTGACAAACCATATATTTCTGTCAAAAATTTGACAGAGTTTCGTCTGTAATACGGACATTCGCCAATATAAAAACCTATACAATCTCCTGTACAAAACAATATACATCCAAATGTCCCAACATTCGATGTCAAACAGTCAACAACACACAAAACCACACAGGATCCAATTGCCACATATTTTTTGTGGCTCTAATGTTGTATATCTAAGCACAACATCGGTTAAGAGAGGTGCTACTAGGTACCTGTTACAAGCCATAATAACCTGTAAAAGTATAAATAAATCCAAACAATAGTAGAAATTAAAATATCTACTCATCAGATTTATATATAATATACATTAAGATTCCGAAAGAAATATAAATGTATATACAATTTTTCACGACATAAATAAAACTACAAGTTCTAAGTCTTCGACATGATCTTCCATATCCAAACCTAGACCACTTCAAATCTTTATGCTGTTCCATCAGGTATATCAAACATGTGCTAAATCGGAGACAATGAGAAGTAAGGGTGAGTTAATAGCTCAATAAGTGCAATATAAACAAGAACCATAATAATACATGCAAAATAAAGCAAAAGAGAGGTATAAGATCATAATGAGGATGTGCAAATATAAACATGATCAAATGTACCTTTGGAATACAGTTGACTCCTTATGTTTTATTTTTTCTTCTTTTTGGGATATAAATTTCTTCATGTATAATTATTCATCTTTGTGGATTAGAACCAGTAAACATTACTAACTAAAGGTGCGGGGGAACGAGAAGAGGAATATGTAAGCTACACATTCTAAAGTATCGACTACATTTTAAGCTTGTAACTACTCGTCCATCATTTATTACATCGGCTATATTTTAGGCCTGTAACTATTCGATCATCACATACACCCCCACATGTACCCCCGGAGCCCAAGGCAGTCATCATCTTTCCACAGTAATATCCAAAGGCTTGTCAAGAGCATTATCCGCTAAAATACGCGGCCAAGATGATCCTCGAGTCTCTACTATTATGCTACTGGCAGGCCAAGGGGTATTATCTTCGTAACACAGTTCAGTGGTCCATGTTTCATGGTTTCTTATTCGTTTGAGGGAAAGTCCACCACAATTCAATTCACAATATCATATAACACATTGTAGACTTTCCACTAAACGTATATACAATTATTATCTTTCCTTTAGATTTAAGCCTTATCACAAGTTAATTGGATGTATGTACATCATAATTCATAGGAAAGACTAGGATTTCTTACCACCATTAGTCAATTGTCATTTTTGGGGGCCTCGGAACAAATTTCCTTCATAATGGAACACAAACATATATTCTTAGGGCTTACAATTTAACATATACAATTAGACATAACTTATATAACAATTAATTATGATGGAAGCATGCAAAATTCCCATTTGGCCTTGGGTGAACAGTAACTTAGCCATTTTAGAGCATCCGAACGTTGCGAACGAGTTGGTACTTGTAAAATCGGACGCCCGGTCGAGATATATGCATAATTAGAAACTGATAATTCATAATTTGCGGTCAATTAAACATGTAATCAAAGGAAAAGGGGAGAATCCCGAGTTGGGCGCGGGTCTAGGGTTTTGCAAGCGGGTTTTCACATCAAACCCTCAAATTAGATATCTAATCAGTAAATTAACTTGCCTAGGATATGGACAATGATATTCTAGTCTCAATTTATGCAAAAGCCCTAAAATCGGAGGCCGAAACCACCCGGGCACGAGGTTGTGGTTTGAATGCAAAAACCGATCGATTTCTATGGGTTTGGACATAGAATTCACATATATATATAATTAAACTATGGGTGTCATATATACATGAATGGGTCGGATATATGGGCAATAATACTTAAAGGGGATCAAATATAAATAAAAAAGAACAGAAGAAAAAGGTATGGATACACTTACCTCAATCCGATCTTTGATTTTTCCAACTAGCTCGAAGCCAGAATCCATCCTGGGGGCCTTCGTTTGCTCCTCTCTCTCTCTTCTCCCTCCCTCTCTCTCTCTACCTGTGGCCTATGCTATTTCTCTTCCCCTCCCCATGTCCCACAACGATTATAAAACCTGGACATAGCTTTTACGCATACTGGAGTTCGAACATTGCCCGTGGCACGCAGCAGCACCACCTGCACTAGCATTGGCACTCGCTGGGTGCTCAAGCACCCAGCAGTCCACCCGACACCGCCACCCGATTCCCGACTCCGAAGCATATCTTTCAACATACTCAAGCCTAATTGTGATTATATTAATTTAATACCCCAAGATTATCATAATTTAAAACCCGAATCATATTTACGAATCAATATATCAAAATTATAACGTTGGTTCCTAATCCCACCAATTCCTGGTCTTCAGCCCCTTAAATTTGATTCTTCTCGAGTCCTTAGATCTCGGTCCACTTATTTGAGCTTAATTACTCGAATATACCATACTCCAAAAACTGGTACCTTACACTAAATGACTTATCTTAGAAAGCCTTAACCAATTCAATTATCCTAATTCTCAATACCTAATGTTTCCTATCTAAATTTGGATCGGAACCTTATCTCAAGACAAATTCCTAATCTCCCACAATACTTAATTCAATCACATACTTATTTCCTCAACCATCAGTGTAGGGGAGATTTCATGACAATCCACAAAACCTGAAGACAGTCTAGATTTATTGGCTTTTTCCTCGACTTAATTCCAATTCTCGAACGAACTAATGAACTTCTATTTCAGTTCATCCTAAGTCTTGAAAATGATCATTCACTAGAATCCTCAATCTTATTCTGAAATATCTGAGCCATGGGTCCCTTACTACTGCTGCGCTACTCTGTTTAGCCATTTATTAGCATGCTAAAAATCTTCTTACAACTCGAATTTATTGATCCATATTGAATACCTAGGTTACATGATAGCTATAGGCCTAAGAATTTTTTTGGTAAGTAACTATAGACTATAGGCCTAAGAAATCCCAAAGGTATCAATATATCTAAGGCAAAACCCAAATTCCTCAAATTACGATCAACTAAGGAAACACAATCGAAACAATTACCCCAAAAATTTCGGTACAACCTCAAGTTACCACCAAAACCTCAAAACTCGAGCATTTAGCAACTTATCATCTCATTGGCATACCCACAAACCAACTTACTCAATCTAATCATATCATCCAAATTCGCGATAAATGGATCGTCCTCGTTAGCTAATCTACAATTATCTAAATAGTACCCATAATCCTTGTTATCCTAACAACTCCGAGATAAAACTATGAGGGCTTCTCATCTCATAATTCATGGTTTCAATACTTCAAATACAACTTTGTCTCCTAATTCAAAAGCACAGCATTCCATTTTGCTCAGATATTAGGAGTTGCTCGCAATTCACCCTTCACATTTCCTATGAAGTATCAAAACATACCAAGTCTACAGACTCCCAACACCAAATATCAGCACCAGTGCCCACCTTCTTTAAAAGACACCGAGATTTATCTTCACAATCCTAAAGCAGATTTATCTACTTCCTCTGATGCATGATCACATCATTTGCATGATATGACTACTTAGACCTTTAGAATCAGTTAGACAATAACTACACCGATAAGCAATACATATAAATCCTCAAAGCAAATACCTCAATTGCTAACTCCAAACCATGGGTGGTTTAGCACTAATCATAGGCTTCTCCCCCACTTATCCAAGGACAACCACCCACATATGATGCAGGAAAGACACAATCCTAAATCTTTCTTAAAAAGTATCACATTCTATTGTAACTTATTGGATCCATCAGGGATCAACCCAAATGACATGGTCGACAATTATCTTCCATTCATCGAAAACTATCTTCACATATCTCATTCCAATGGATACCGATCGCTTCCAAACCAAACATCCCGCGAATGCTACAGTTCTCGAGGAATACTTAACGGAAATCCTTTCGGATTAAGCTAAACTCAAGATAACTGCATACTTTCGCGATATCAATCTGTCCTTTCCAAGTTAGCCATCACTCGAATATCTATAGAACCGCATACATACTATCGAAGAAACTACATGCCCAATATAACACTTTCCTTAATCAAAGTCATATTCTCTCCTAATTGAGCACACGGCTAACTACCCTTCATAATCTATGATACTGTCCTCAAACAAAGTTCATACACTCCTATGATTCTTTGAATTTATCGATGAGGCCATCACAATATTGACCCAAATATGGCAAAAAGATCCAACCCATAAAACCGATAGAAATGCCAATGAACCTATCAACCCAAACAGCATTGCCGGAACTTGTAACGGCTATATCCTTATCCTAAACGCTGCAATGGGTACAACTTCCAATTATCCACAATTAACATCATTAGTTCATCTTACTCATCTCAAAGGTTTTAGAGTATCCCACCGCTGCGCCTAACTAACAACTTCATGATTCTATATGAAATCCTTAAAGATCGGTGTCAATTTTGACACAATTTTGAAATACCGATCAAAAGATAAATCAGCCTAATCTCTTCCTCTAAGAAATGTTCTCAAATACTTACTCAGCCAAAACTTCTTGGTGACCACAAAATGACTTCTAGATGTAGTCTTATGTGCTAAATAAACTTGGCACATACCCTGATTAAATAACTTGCAGGTACAATGATACTAATTTTCTAATATCTTGACCAACTCTGCCCCATACCCAAATTTTCATTATTCGGTTGCAAGGTACCACAAAAAAAATCAAATCAGCACAACCAATCAGATCTATGGACCCAAGAAAATGTCATAGATATCAATATAACTAATATAAGTCTATGGTCTTCAAATAAATGAATAAACTAAGGAAGCACAATAGGAAAATTTGATTCGGAATCCCAACAACACATATACTAAAACATTAAAATTGGATGATCTTACCTTCCATCACAATAGACGACACCTCTACACCTTGTACCATCACTGCAAAACTCCGATCCAAGGTACTAGACTTCTCCACTGTCTAACCCATGGGATAAGGATAAACCTTGATCATTGGCCGAACTGTCCATAATTAGAATCATACTCCCAAAAACTCGTCGAAAAGATATTTATCCATAAAAGCATCTGTGAAGATATACCATGACATATCTTTATCCGCCCAACTCATGACTCTTTTCTCAACAACCGTCCATTAAAGTATATCTATGAATATATACTCGAGTTATCCAAAAACTCAAGTATTTGATCATTATTACTAAATTGGTTATAAATCGATATCCTTGGATTCATTAACACCAGAAATCAACTCCAAGTTATCCTGACCTCAAGCCGTTGATCCACCTTATCTGTCTCACTTGGCATGTCATTCAATCAATCCCATTCTTTAATCTTCGGACCAAGATCGATCAAAGTTAATCTTCAAGGTATCTTCCTTACAACTTCTCCTTCTCTTGGAGCCCACCCGGACTATATCCTCCAAGACTTTCAAGTTTTGTCATCCTACCCATTAAATTCGGATACCCAACTTCTCGGTCACACAATGACGAAACAGATTTTTTTCTAATAATCTTCGTCAATAAACATACCAAACTAATGCCCATAATTAAATAACATGAAATTTTGTAGAAATTTTGGCAGATTTTCTTTGCAATTGAATGAAAACCAAAAATACAACCTGCTTAATTAAAACATGTACAAGCACACATCTATTAAATTATTACAATTCGTCCTACAACACATATACACAGGGTCGATAAATGACATATTATCTATGGTTCCAACACAGTATTTACAACTACGATATTGAACCTAAATAGAGATGCTATCTAGGCCTAAACAAATCCATAATCAAGCAATAGTAGAAGCAAAACTAGATATATCTACCACTTGCGGAAGCATAACAAAATCTACAATAATACATAACATACCCTGCTACATTCCTTTATACAATATAAATCAAACTTAACTATTTCCATTCTCTTACATTAAACATATACAAAACTACAAGTCCTAAGAATCCAACCGATCTCTTTAGCATATCTCCCGTTTTGCTCTAACTAATCGAGCATCAACTTGTAGCACTTATCTGGAATGAAGAAAGGCAAAAGTAAGCTTATAGCTCAACAAGTACATTATAACAAAACACTGAATAATAATAACAAAACTAAATAGAAGAAAGATATATAATCAGGAAAGAAATGCATAAACGGAACCTAAATTGACATGCTTGGGGTACAATTTTTTTTTCCTTTGGAGCATAAACATAACAAACTTTTCATCTTTATGGACCCAAGTTAATAAACCCTACTAGCCAAAGGAGCGAATAATCGATGATAGATTTTGTTCACTCCACGCAATCTAAGGTCAAATTACCTCCCGAAAGTAGGTCAGATACATAATTTCTATCCTCCTAATTTAATGCATTGAGGAAAGGCGGACCACGTATTACTCCATGGACAAAGTTATCCCCGAGTACCACCTTAATGTCCTAAGGCATGTCTATAGTATCACCCATAATAACATGTGGCTAGGACAAATCCTTGAGTTTTCACTATCATACCGGTGACATGCTTGGGGACATTACCAATCAAAACATGAATTTGGGTCCTAATTTAAGGGTTACTTATTCTTTTGAGGGAAGATCCACTAAACTTATTTCACAAATATAACTTATTTCTCAAATATCTCCATCTTGAAGATCAAATCCATCAAAATCCCAAATGTGGAATATCCCTCCAATTAATCATATGCTTATTATCTTACTTGCGGATTTAAGTCTTTTCTCGACTTTGTTTACATATACAAATATCATATGCATATGGAAGATTCAGAATTGTTACCATCGAAGAACATATTGGCTTACATTTACAACTTTACTTATATTCAAATATCATAATCACAGAGAAGATTAGGAGTTCTTACCGTTAAAGAATGAATTAATTTTAAGAGCTTTCGGACACACCATTTTCTTCACAATTGAATATACCGAAACTTCCAGGTTATATAATTGACCTTGTACAAATACACATATCACTTAATTAACATTTAAATATGGAAAAATTACACAAATATCGTTTGAAATTCTCGGGTGAACAGTACTCATGAACAGTGCATATATGCACAAATCAATTAATTTTCCGAATTTTGAACATTCAACAGGTAATTTATCAAACCCAAGGCATGGGTAACTATAATCCAAAGTCAATTTATATATTAAACCCAAAATCGAAGCTCAAATGGTGTCCGGGCTCGGGTTAAGGCTTCGCGAACGAAATTCCACCGAATTTCACAAATTCAGATACCTAATCGATATATTATCTTACCCAAGTCATGCATAATCATATTCTAGTCCCAAATAAATTAAAAGCCCCAAATATTTTTTGGGATTTCATGCTCGACATGAGGGTTAGGATTTACGTCGTCCGAAACAGTGCCTAAACTACAAATTTGGACTCCAAATTAACATATGTGCATGCTTAGGTTAAGAGAAGTATAAAAATATAAACTTAATCGGGTTTCAAAACGAAGATACCTGAAAAAACTAAGATAAAATTGCACAAAAATGAAAGAGGATGGTATAGGTGTACTTGCCTCGTCCAGATTTATCACTGTTTTAACTAGCTCTCAGACGGATTTAGACTCCACGGCCTCGATCTCCTCCTTTCTCTCTCTTGTTCAATTCTCTCTCTCTCTACATAGGGTTTGGGCAACCGGAAAAGTGAAAATTATGAAGCAACGCTGGGCTTTAAAACGTCCTGGCGCTAAAGCTTTAAGCAAGCATGCAACGAGCGCGGGCTCACTACCCAGCTGTGCTCGAGCGCTCAAAGAGTAAGCGGCGAGCACTGCTAATCTAGATTCTGCGTTCGGTAGGGGCTCGAGTCCACAACAGGCGCGGGTCAGGCTTGCAGCAAACCTACTTTGCGTTTTCACCGTCCGGAACCCATTTTGACCATTCTAACCGAATCTTTCACATCCTTGGACCCTAATTTTAATTGTATAACCTTAATAAGTCATGAGAATTATAATTTAAAATCCAAAATCTTATTTATGGATTACATTTCTCAGTTTACAACTTTGATTTTCGATTTATCAATTTCGGACCTTTGAGCTTTTCAACCCAACTCCTCCCATGCCCTTTGACCTTATGTGACGAACCGGGTTATTTTTCTAGAATAACCTCCGTCAAGAATAAAATAAACTAGAATTTCTAACTAAAAATTATTATATTCTGTAGAAAAATGGGTAGAGTTCCGTTTATAAATCGAGTATTTGCCAAAAATACAAACACATGTAGTCAACCCTACACAACAATCTACAATCATTCACAAAACTACAAGTCTTATTGTTAAATATTCTACACAGGATCTAATCGTCGTATCAACCGAGATGGCGCCGACATTATAACTCTAGTATAATGCCGGTGGGGAAGGATGCCAACTAGGAACCTCGATCATAGCCACAATAAGAAGGACCTACAGAAGCATAAAAGAACCCACAATATATAGCAAAACTAATTCCTATTCATCCATGCTAAACATCATATGTGATCACCATACATGTTTTACACAATTTACAAAATATGGCCCAAAATTCCTATTTCATATACAAAAACAGCTAAGTCCTATGCCCCGCGTGCAATATCAGCTGTCTATCACACCTCTATGATCTACTCTAACTCGTCGGGTATCAGTGTGTTCTTATCTGAAAGACACATATATAGTAAGGGTGAGCGTACAGTCCAGCAAATAAAATCATACACCACTAACTACAGCAATGCACAGGAAAGACAGTAACTGGGTCAGGAAAATTATGTAACTTGGACAAAGAAAGCATGTGAGGAGAGGGAGCATCGGGAATCATTTAGTTCACATGTTTGTTCTGGTTACGTTCATTCACTTTCATTACTTTCATCAATCTTTGCGGACCCGGACTAGTAGGTCGTACTAACCAACGATGTGAGAGGACAAAAAAAGGAATGTGTCTGCCACACATTCTAAGGCCGGTTACATTTTAGGTCTGCAGCACTCGGCCATCGGCTATATTTTAGGTCTGCAGCACTCGACCATCGACTATATTTTAGGTCTACAGTACTCGACCATCGGCTATATTTTAGGCCTGTAGCACTCGGCCATCTCAATCGCCCCATATCCTCCGGGGACCAGGGCAATCCTCGTTCTTTCACAGTAGCATCCTAAAGCAAACCCCGCACACCACCCACCCCCAAGAGCGGCCGGAGTATTCCTTAGGTTCCCACCGTGATGTACACGGTAAACTAAAGGATACTACCCCTATGATCCATAGTCCTAATTTCAAGATTAGTTTTAATCCTTGAAGGGGAATCTACCATTGCCATACATATTCTCAAACCGAAAAATCACATTCCCATCACTTGTCTCCAACCAGGAGACCAAATCCATCACTTTACATTTGTGGATGCCCTTCCATTTACTTATTTGGTTCCTTTCTTTCGTTTGGAGCTTAGATTTTTCAACTCGTAAAAAAGCTTAATTATACTTACCTCCGTGGGTCAAACACCATCTTAGAAGCCCCTGGGATACATTCCCCTCATTCCCGATGCACAATTACGTATTTTAGAGCTTACGATTTAACATAGCATTCATTCATACGTTCCATCACAATTTAAGAAAGCTAAAGCATGTATACTTACCTTCCAGTTTTGGAGGAACATTGTTAGGCCACTTTTAGAGGGCTCGGACGCTGTGAACGGGTCAAATTTTGCAAAATCGATCGTCCGGTCAACACGTACATACTTTTGGGATGCCGGGATTCATATTCTAGAGTCAATTCAACATTTTATGAAGGTAAAAACATGTAATTTCTACTTTATGTCTCGGGTGAACAGTGTCGGAGCCCATTTAGAGGGCTCGGATGCCGCAAATGGGCAAGACGCGCAAAATCGATCGTGCGACCGATGTCTATACATATTTGGGAAGTGGGTCAATTTAACGAAACGAAGGGTGAAAACGAGAAACCCCCAATTTCTCGTAGGTTAGGGTTTGACGATACTCTACCGGTTGGATCGGTAAGTAAATCGGACAATAAATTACATAATTCTTAGTCTCAAGTCACGGGTATCACATTTTTCATAGTTCGGGTGGATATCGAGATGAAAATACCGGACAATAACTGAAAAACATTAAAAGAGGAAAGTTAGTGGGTATGAGAATACTTGCCTCAACGCGTGCTATCACTTTCGTAACTGGCTCCCAGGCAGATTCGAACTCTACGGCTCGTTCTCCACCTTTCTCTCTCTAAAATTGGTGCTCTTTCTTTCTCCTCCTTTCCAAAAACCCTCTGGAAAATGAAAAAGTGGAAGAAACGTGAAGCAGGTTGCGTTTTTTTACCAGTCGGGGCGCTCGAGCGCCGGGCAAGCGGGCAGCGAGCGTAGCCTTGCTGCCGGCCCGCTCTCAAGCACGCACAGGCGCTCAACGGGCGGGGGAGCTACTGCATTTTACCGCTCGAGCGCTTAGCGAGCGGGGGAGCTACTAGATTTTACCGCTCGAGTGCAGCAAGCGCGGCCTGTTGCTTGTGCCACTGCTTTCTGCCCTCGAGCGCACAGCAGGCGTGGTCTGCTGGCAGCATTTTAGCAAATTTTTAACCTGATTTTTCTTCTAATACACATACTTATATATTCAATAGGTCTAGTATTAATTATTATCACGTTGATTTTCTTGTATTTAATATCTTTTTCAACCGGAACCTCATACCTTAATTCACCTATTTTAAGTTAATTACTCATCTTTTATCATATTTCGAAAACCAACACTCCTACGGAGCCCATCTTTCTCATAATTATCATGTTTTGGAAGCTCGGGTCATTACACACATGGCTGGCCACTTCCACACATGGACCTCCGTCTAGGTGGCATGATCAGTTACTAATATCCTTTCTAAAACAAGAACAATGTGAGTTAGTATATAACTCAGACACTAATTATGGCAATATAAGTTAGACTATCAAACCTAACCACAGATCCTAACATAATTTGAGCATAAGTTATTTAAATTAAGACAATCAGAACTATCTGATCTAACTTCATTATCATACGCCTTCATCTACTTATTCATTCTATCTTACTCTAACCTAAACTTTTGCATAAGATTTAAATAAAATCTAAGGCATCTCATTCTCTGATACAAATTGTGATGTACCGTATTTTCTAATTAAAATTCGACAGAGTTTCGGTTGTAATACGGCCGTCAAACCAATACAACTTTTACTAAACCCTGTACAGCACAATATAAAACCACACATCTCAACACAGGATCTATAAATGGCCACAACAAATATGTGGCACCGTCGTCATAACTCTGGGTATGACGTTGGCTCAAATAAGATGCCACTAGGTCCCCAAATAAACTATAAATATCTACGGAAGCATATACATCCATCAAGAATAATGGAAACTACACTATGTATATATCATCATCATATGTATACATCAATATACAAATTCATTAAAAATGATACAAAATGCTCCACCAAATACAATTCCACAAAACTATGTCCAAAAGGCTCTTCATCCCAAAATCTGCGGCCTAGGTAGTTCTTAAACTCTACTCTGCCTCGTTGGGCACGAGGGCGTGCTTATTTGGAGGGAAAAAAAGCAGTAAAAGTAAGCCAAATACTCAGTAAGTGTAATAAAATTAAAAATAATAAAAGATATACATAGTATAAAGCGGAGGAATGGTATAAAAGTATAATGAAGATGCATAAACATAAATCATGATAAAATGTACCTTTCGGAATACATTTATCTCCCTAATTTGCTTATCTTTCTTTAGGTTCCAAAACATACATAACTTCTTTACTTTGCAGACCAGGACTGATAGGCCTTACCAGTTAATAGTGTAAACAAATCAAAGAAATGAATGTGTATGTCCCCACACATTCTAAGGCACTAACCACAAACCTTGAATTTAACGTTCCGTGGTGGATGGTATACCTTTCACTCGATACATTGGGGCAAATAGCAAATAACATATAACATATACACCAACAGAGCATCTCTCATGGTCCAAGAATAATTCTTCGATTTGCCACAGTAATATCTTAAAGCATATTAGGGAATACTACCCTCTAAAATTTAAATCATTGGTCCAGACTCTTAATTACTTACTTTTAAGGGAAGGTTCCACCAAAGACATATACAGAAGTTCTTACTCCCTAGAGAATGAATTATCAGATATAACAAATTGTGAAGTTCCCTTCAGATACTTTGCATAAGTTTCATAATTCATGATACGGATACAAATAATCATTTTCTTAGAAATTCATAACTTCACGTGCTTTCAATTATATACATGAATCATCATAAAACTTGAAACATGTAAGAAATTCTTACCATAAAGTACCAAATATAACTTTTGAGCTTTCAGATAATAAATCCCTTCATAATTATATGCAACATAATTTTTGAAATATATACAGGATAACATATGAAATATACATGTGGGTAAATATCTCAATTCACATCCGATAATATTTTCGAAACACGTAAATTTAACATATACAAATTATATGTACATAAATACCAATTAATCGGAGTACCCACATACATAAAGTTAGGATTTTTAGATTCTAAAATCAAATCGTACATAAACCCCAAATTTTGTGGGTAAAAGTGTCGAGGTGTGTGTTAGAGTTTTCAAGTGCACAAAACTGCTTAAAACTATCAAATCGGATACCTGATCGATAAATAAATATATACCAGGCATATGTATCCATAATCTAAAGTCAATTCATACATAAATCTCAAAATAAATGGGTAAAATCATTTTGGGCATGGGTTAGGGTTCCACGTATGAAAAATCGGTCAAAACTAAATAATCGGACATGAAATCCATATATATGCATGCTCAAATCATAGGTAACACAAAATATAAACTTAATTGGGTATCAAAACAATGATACTAAAAAAAAAACAGAACAAAAGTGCAAAGAAATGAAAGAGGAGGGTATGGATATACTTGCCTCGACCCGATATATCACTTCTCTAACTAACTCCAAGTCGAATTTGAACATGAGAGCCTCGATTTTCTCCTTCGCTCTCTTCTCCTTCATGTTCTCTCTCTCTTCTCTTTCCTAGATCCACCAAATTTTATGAGGAGAAAGCACCGTTATAACTTTATAACACACTAGTAATTGAGCACCAGTCAAGCACCAGTCGAGCGCCAGCGTTACAATGGGGCCGTACTTGAGCGCTTGTCGAGTGAGCCTTGAGAGGGCGGTTCTACCAACCCGCACCCCAAGTGCACTCCAGCGCGCTCAGACACAGCAATTCTGCCTAGCGCTGTTAGGGCATCTCTGTGGCGCCACTCCGGCGCCAAGCCTCTTGATGCCTTTTAAGCTTCCGATACTAACTTTTTGAACGCACTTTAAGCCTAATCTTGATTATACTGTCTTAATTACTCGCAATTATGATATTCGAAAACTAGTACATTACATAAAGCACAAAGGCTAATTTTAGTCGGCACGTGAAGACATAGTAGGTGCTGCAATATTGGAACAAATATGCATAAGTACTATCATGAGCATATTAGGTGTGACAATTCTACCATAAACAAATTAATACGTGACTCTTGTGCTTATCAGGTGTCTAACCAAACTACTTCATACTTAGTTTTCTCAAATAAATCAGAACTTCTCCTTAAAATTTTCACTAAATCAAATTAATTACTAGCATCTTAAATTATATTTAGTAGCTGAGTATTACAAGAGTGACACATGTACACTAACCATGCACCCATCAAGCGTAAAAGCTAAAATAGGATGGCTCTTGAGCACCCTCATATTCACACCAAGCATGTCCATTTGGCTAGTAATACCCATGTGTGTCTTTCATGCTTACATAAAATTCAACCATACTTGAATCAAGTGCGGGATCATGACCTAACTAAGCACGAGTGCATTCATTTTCCCCTCAGGCACCTACAACATATGACAAATACTAGAGACCCTATTTGAATCCAAAAATAAAATTAAAAAATATTAGGAGATCCTTAATTTCAAAACATTTAGACCCTTTTAAAATCATAGAGGTGAAATAAACTAGAATATATACACGTAAAATATATTCAAATTTAGATGTAAATTGTAATAATATTTATAGTAAATGCCAGTACCTATATAGATATAGAGAATAAGAAAATTAATGTAAGGATTTCTTGTGAGGAATGGAAACCTTGATAATCAATAGTTATCAAGTGAAACTCTTTGAGAATAAAAGCAATATATTAACAGAGTTAACTTGAAACCTGAGTGGTATAAATATGCTAAATCTTAATCAACTTACTCCCAACTTATGACCCCTATTAAGGGACTCATTGAAATTTCTTCTAGCAATAAAATCGAATACCTTCCAATCCTTTTGTCAATTGTGCTTCACTTACTGTAGAATTTTCACATACAATAGGATCCCAATGACTATGCCACCATCATCCTAATGAAGGTTTACAATATGTAACAAGCATTTAATATAATGTAGAAGAATGGTAAAATGTGGAAAGAGAAAACCTATGCAATTAATCTCAAGTGTAATGGTTTTGGTTTTCTTAAATAGAGGCTATATACATCTATCAATGAGAATTTTTTAATATGCAGCTGTTTTGCATTGTTTTTAATCTCTCATAAGGGTTTGGAAGGGAAGAATTTATAAAGAAGGTGGAAAATTATTTTAGAAAGTGGCGATCAATTAGAAAGTAGTGCCCTAACTATCGTGCACTACTTAGGCAAGCCTCAGATGCTGAAGCTTTAGCAAGAGGTTTGTGCCCCAGTGTATGTACACCTTTCACGTGCATATCAGGCGCAAGCAATCTGGATAAACAATGCTCATGCACGTCTTGGGCACATATCTTGTGTGAGTATTTTGGATAAATGACGCCCATATGCGTACCAATGCACCTAAGGCTAGAGCATTTTGGACAAACAACGCTTATGCATGTCTCAGGCGTACCTCAAGTACAAGCATCCTGGATAAACGATATTCATGCATGTGCTAGGCACACCTCAGGCCCAAATATTTTGGACAAAGTACACACGTACGCCAATTAGACATATGTTAGGCATGGATACTAGGAGATGTCACATTTGCACGCAACGAGCATAAATTAAGGACTAATATTTATAATATTTGAGAATATTTCAAAGTACCTATTTACCTAACCACAGAATATGTCAATACAAGATATTTATAATAATCTCCCACTTTGATAATTCCATAATAAAACCCTTTATATTTAAAAACAAACTAAAAGTACATGAATTATAGGTTTAAACACCATCGAAATAGAACCCATGTATATAAAAATATATTTCTAAATAAAATACAAATACTCTATGATAAAATACAAATGACACATAAACAGTGAACTAGAGAGGTGCAAAGGCCAATTTTTTTTTTTTTTGCACATGAGAGCCTATCAGGTACAATTAGGTGACTAGATATTGAAACAAACATAAATTAATACTCTTAATGCTCACATCAGGTATGATAATTTTATCTCAAACATACTCAAGCATGGCCTTTGTGCCAATCAAACGTTTTTCCAAGCCACTCTATACTTAATTTTCTCAACCAAACTAAAATATTTTTCTTAAAAATTTCACTTGATCAAATTGATTACTTATGCATTAAATAATATTTTGTGTTCTGATATTACAATTCTCCTTCAACTATCAAGCATATCCATTTTTTAATTATAAAATGAGACATTAAACTCTTTAACTTACTGTTCAATGCATTCATAACCATATTTTTTCCCTGATTAATAGTAGATTTTACAATTATAATCTTTTAAAATGTCTGCCCATCTTTTTTGTCTCATATATACTTATTTTTGTGTAAACATATACTTTATGATCTTGTGGTCCAAATTCATTATAAATTTCTCACTATACAAGTAATGTTTTCAAATTTACAATGCAAAAATCACTATTTCTAATTTCAAATCACGAGTAGAATAGTTTTATTCATACATCTTGAAATATTTTGATCCATAGGTAATGACCTACCGTGCTACATAAAAATGCAATCCGAATTATTTTTGAAAGCATTGCAATGAACCACATAACTTCTAAACCTTTGTGGAATAGACAAAACAAATGTAATCATAAGATGGCTATTTAATTCTTGGAAGCTTCTCCTACAATCTTCATTCCACTAAAATTTCATATCCTTTTTGCGTTAAGTAGGTCGACAGCATTACTATCGATGACAAATTCTCCACAAATCAATGATAACACCATCCAAATCATGAAAACATCACATTTTAGTTATGTTCATCGGTTGACTCCAACTTGTCACTATTTTAACCTTCTTTAGGCTTACTGACACAGCTCCCTTTGATATCATGTGGCCTAGGAATGCCATTTTCTCAAGCAAAAATTCACAATTTTCTAACTTAGCAATTAATCATATTTTCCTTAGTGTTTGCAAAGCAATTTTCAAATGAATTTTATACTAATCATATCTCTTAGAATATATCCAAATATTGTCAATGATAACAACTATAAATTGATCTAAATAGGATTAAAATAACTAATTTATTAAATCCATAAATATTGTAGGGACATTCATCAATTCAAATGACATTTCTAAAAATTTATAATGATTGTACCTTGATTAAAAAGCTGTCTTTGTCATATCTTCCTTCTTAATTTTCAATTAGTGATAACCAAATAGGAGATCAATCTTAGAGAAAATGTTGCAACTGGTCAAAATAGATCATCAATTCTACACAAATGGTACTTATTCTTAATTATTATCTTATTTAGTTCTCAATAATATATGCACAACCTAATAGACTCATCTTTCTTCCTTATAAATAAAACCCATATACTATGGTGACACACTCAATCGAATGAAATCTTTTTCTAAAAACCATTAATTTTGAATAAGCTATCTTACATGGAGCGTTACAAATCAGTGCATACCCTAACATCAATTCTATGTCAAATTCAATCTCGCTATTAGATAGCAAGCTAAGATGATCTTTTAGAAACACATCCTCAAATTTCCTCGCTACTAGAATTTCCTTAACCAATACACACTAACTTTTGGTAATGGTAATATAAGCTATGTTTGACATCCACCTTTCATTAAATGGAAGACAATCTTTATCCATCTTATTCTATGACTATTAATAAAATGTCAACATATCTATGCCCCATTGATTAGATAAATAATGTGAGGTCTACGATATCTATAATATGTAACTACCCTGCAGTTCTCTCAAAAGCCATACTCATAATATGATAAAGCCTTCTCCAATGCCCATTGTCATGACATTTTAGATATCATACAATACGATGTTCATAAAGTTATAAGCACTCCACCTTAAAATTCTATCGAACTCAATAATAAAATAAATTAGGTATTGAAAAAGAATAAATTTTTCTAAAGTCTAATGAATTCCAATTTATCCAAATACCTTAGAATCATTATATGATCTCCTCTGTCTACCAATGGAATGTCAATAATCCGTACTCATATTTACCAAAGGATAACACCAATGAATCTTGGTAACAAAGAATAGAGCATTGGACATGAGCACCAAACTTCCTCAAGTCATCTCATCTCACTAATGTCCACAATAGTACTCTAAACACAACATTATTTTAGAATAATGCTCCAATGTCTCAAAACTAATATTTAACCTATGTTTTTTAATCTTCCTCTCTAGCATTCCAATGTTAACTCTGGCATTCAAATAGTAACCTAGCTACCATCCAATGCCAGGCCTAAATCTCAATGAAAACGAATCTAATCCCTAATCAAGTTGCGACTCCGATAAATAAGGTCATCTAACAACTTATAAATGGTTATTCCTCACGAAAATTGATCAAAATCCCACAAAACTATGAAATCATTCACAATACTATACAACATTCGAATGCAACGTTGCACGACATTCGAACATTAGATACATAGTCTCTATTTTAACCTTGTAGTTGCATATAAGCATGAATATAACTTGAATACATGATTATACTATCATTTAATAGATCTACAACATTACATACCATTGAAATATAAATATTTTAATGCCACAAAATCAGCAGGAAATGAATATCTAACTTAAATCATGCACAGCATTCAAATAGTGTTCAAACACTTGAGAAACTAAGCAATTACAATCGAATGCTGGTTTAAACATCACTCAAACATTTCATATAAATTGAATAATTTACATCTAAAAATTATTTTGATTGGCATATTTGCTTGTTCTCACATAGATCTATAATTCCTTATCATTAAATTCAAAAGACTAACATCAAATTAATTATCAAAAATAATCAAAGAGATGGTCATATATAAACTTGCCTTTTGTGCTTTCCTTTTATTTTCTCTCTCCTCTCAATAAAATAGATTAGGTATCAAAAAAGAATAAATTTTTCTAAGGTCTAATGAATTCCAATTCATCCAAATACCTTAGAATCTTTATATGATCTCCTTCATTTATCAATGAAATGTCAATAATCCGTACTCATATTTACCAAAGGATAACACGAATGAATCATGAAAACAAAGAATAGAGCATTGGACATGAGCACCAAACTTCCTCAAGTCATTTCATCTCACTAATGTCCACAAAAGTCCTCTAAACACAACATCATTTTAGAATAATGCTCCTGTATCTCAAGACTAATATTTAACCTATGTTTTTTAATCTTCCTCTCTAGGATTCCAATGTTAACTCTGGCATTCAAATAGTAAGCTAGCTACCATCCAATGCCAAGCCTAAATCTAAATGTAAACGGATCTAATCCCTATTCAGGTTGCGGCTCCTATAAATAAGGTCATATAACAACTTGTGAACACTTATTCCTCATGAAAATTGATCAAAATCTCACAAAACTATGAAATCATTCACAATACTATACAACATTTGAATGCAACATTGCACGACATTCGAACGTTAGATACATAGTCTCTATTTTAACCATGTAGTCACATATAAGCATGAATATAACTTGAATACATAATTATACTATCATTCAATAGATCTACAACATCACATACCATTGAAATATAAATATTTTAATGTCACAAAATCAGCATGCAATGAATATCTAACTTAAATCATGCATAACATTTAAATAGTGTTCAAACACTTGAGAAATTAAGTAGTCATGATCGAGCACTAGTTTAAACGTCACTAAAACATTTCATATAAATCGAATAATTTACATCTAAAAATTATTTTGATTGGCATATTAGCTTATGCTCACATAGATCTATAATTCCTCATTGTTAAACTCAAAAGACTAATATGAAATTAATTATAAAAAATAATCAAAGAGATAGTCATATGTAAACCTGCCTTTTGTGCTTTCCTTTTATTTTCTCTCTCTTCTCTCAGTTATCTCCTCTTTCTTCTCCTCACAATCATGGCTGCCTCTCAAGAACTTTTGGGGTTTAGCCCTTCACCCTACTATAGAGTTATATTAACAAGAGGATGTGGAAACCCTAAAAAAAAGTCTTCCTTAACAAAATTAGCCAAATGTTGTTTATCTTTAGGCTGCCGCATTAAAACAATTTGATGTTGAACTACCCATCTAGGGTCTTGTTTACCTTAGCCTTATCCTAAAAAAATCACTCCCCCCAAATTGCATATAGAATAAAAGTGGTTATCATGGCCTGTTTGGTTGAAGGAAAAAAAATTTTTATTCCCTGAGAATAAAAATTTTTTTATTTGATTACAAATTTAATCGAAAATAAATATTCTTTAGGAATTATTATTTTCACATATGTAAGAATAATAATTTTCATATTTTATTATTATTATTATTATTATTATTATTATTATTATTATTATTATTATCACTATTACTACCTTATTCCTCGTATTATTTTACAAATCAAACAATGGAATGCTAATTTTTACCTTACTCTATTCCAACAACTAAATATAAAAATAACAATTTTAATTCTATTTCCATCCTATTCTATTTCCTGGAATAATTATTCTATTCTCACCTTATTCTATTCCAATAACTAAACATACCGTTAGGGTTTTAAACAAGACGGATGGCCAGTTTCAAGGTTTAGGATTTTTCCTCTTTTTTGTAATTTGAATTTACTCCAAAATCATCTCCTTTCCAATCCGAGTGATGTCCCTTAAAAGCCAAGAATATAAAGCTTCTAATTAGTTTAAGGTGCCATAGATAGGTTAGGGTTTTGTCCTGAGATTAATTAATTTTTTTTAATAATAATACACTAAAATTCTGCCCTATTCCCTTCTTTAACCAGCCCAGACTTCTTTCTATAATGGATCCAGAAAATGTATTTCCCAAAATATGACCTTAAGTGTCTGATTAGGGTTTTTAAATTTTCCTCCTAATTTACCTCAATCGAATTTGAATATTACGTGCGTAACTATCTTGACTTACTCTCATTATATCATTAGCCGAGTGATTCCCACTACTTAAACTTGGACACTCAAGAATGTTGCTAATAATTTGTGTAACATTTCAATATTTCGACTTGAATTTATTAGATTTTTTATTAGATGGGTAATTATTGAAGATAATTAATAAAGCTAATTATTACAGGAGTACATAGGCTAACCTTATGAAGAGGCCGATCGTGTTAGATTTGCGGGAACTTTAGAGGGGTATTGTTGTAATTTTTCTATCGATAGCTAATAATTAATATTAGTGTCTTAGAATATTCATTAAGACTTATTATGACTTTATTATGTGATTATAAAGTAGATAATAATTAATTAAAGTATTAATATCTAAATCAACTTAGTTATAGCTTAAATTGTGTAAGGTACTAATACAAGAACGAAATTCTAGTACTGATACTTCTTCTCTCATCATTTTCAACTAGCCACCACTCATGCATTCACCCTATTCATATTGAAAAAGCACATTTTGTGCTAACGTGTTTCGACCCCGTTAAAAGTATAGCGGAAGCAGTGTATAATAATAAATATCTAATACACGTAAAAGATATTTAATACTAGATGCTAACGAGATTAACAATCATGCACGATATAAGTACTTATAAGCAATAAAGATAAAGACTCAATTTTTTGGTGACGAAGTGAAAACTCGATACCCACGGTATCAAGAAAAACACTCCGAGCTTCAACGGCCAGGGAAGCAATGCACTATGAAAATCAACTTACAGACCAGGTGGTAACGATGCGCTAACCTAGCCGACTTACTCCCATCACATGATCCCTACCAAGGAACTCCTTGGATTTGCCCGCGGTAACGGAACCGGACACCTTCCGGTCTTCACGTCAATCTTCCCTCTCATGCCACTTGAATAGCCAACCACGATCGGATCTCCTTCTTCACGAACCAACATCTCCACGAAGGTAGAAGGATGGGAAAGGTTAAATGGAAAAAGGAAAGAGATGAGAAAACTCTTTAGAACATGGAGTTCAAAGTTGTAACATTTGATTTTCTCAAAAGAAGCTAAATCAATCAAGCATGAAAGGCTTTCTTCTCAAGTTTAATGGCTCCTCAAGATATCAATGGAGGCTCTGGCGTGCTTAGGGTTTCAAGAAACATAAGGCATATATTTATAGTGGGTGCAAAAAACACGTTCAAAATTTTTGCCCGTTGTACGGCCGCTCGAGCGGGGCTCGAGAGCGCGGCGGGCGGCCGTAGGGTTTCGTGAGAAACCCTGTGGGCGCTCGAGCGGCCAGAGGGCACGCAGCGAGCGGGCACCCTACTGGATTTTCGGCTCGAGCGGATCTCGAGTGCCTGGCGAGCCGGGGACCTTCTGGATTTTAGGCTCGAGCGGGTATCGAGCGAGTGGCGAGCGGGAAGGCTTTGGACGGGCTCGAGCGACTAGAGGGCGGACAGAACGGACTTTAAACCAACAACCCACAACCCGACATTGATACAATAATACATATGGTCACGGAATATGCCAATTAGATCAATGTCTCTAACACATATTATGTTTTGGAATTAAAGCTTTCGATTGACATTAAAGTGATAATTAACTAGGAGGATATGGAAATAATTAAATGTTGTCTTGGTTCCTAACTCCTAGATGCACTCATGAGTGGTTTCTCACCATAACTTTAATTTATTTTCCCTCTTTCATTTTGGTTGTTATCCTTCATGAATCTAGAGCAACTTTGATCTCATCCTTTAACCAAACAATTAAATAGGAAATTAGGCAAATTAATTGGGCAACTTGGTTCATCCCTCTAGCCAACCCCACCTTGATTGTATTCAGACCATTATCCACCTTCTATTTATGTGGAAACACCTCCCTTTCCCTTATTTGCTATACCCTGTTGTTCTTACCAGTGATCGAGAGAGGTAGAGTGAGAGAAAAGGAAAATCACTCTAGCATTCTCCTTTTGCATTAGATTGATATTTTGGTAGTGATTTCGTGATTCATTGGAGAGTAGCAATGTTGGCCATTCAAGTTTGTAGATTATCTATTTTCACACATCTCATGGCAAGTGAATTTCTACTATTTTTACGCATTTTTATTGTAGCAAGTGAACTTCTTAATTTCTCTTATTATTATTTCATGTAAGTGAATTCTCTATCATTATTGGATAATCTATTTTCTAATACTTATTAATTAAAATTTATGAGATTCTTCATCTTTTTTTTTTTGTTCAACTTATAAATTGATATAACAAATAATGTATATGAATTGTATGTGTAATTTCTTGATCAGTTTTCAATATTTTTCTATGTGATGTCCAAATATCACATGGTTATTCAGTCACTATTTTGAATGATGTTTAAATACCAGCATATGCATGGTTAGCAGAAATATTTCATACTTACATGATATAAATGAACTTTTTATGCATAATGTAGGATTGTTGTTATTTGATTTTCGTATAGAAAACTATTTTGATACTTGATATAGTGCTTCAAGTTTATAAATTAGTGTGTTTATAATCTACACGTTTAGCGTTCAATCGGCATGACCTGGGATGATTATTCTAGAACTATGCCGAGTGCGTGGGATAGTAGTAGACCAATAAGATGATTTGTGTTGGGACTTATCGTACTTAAAGAGTCATTTCTCTTATCATTGTTCATCTATTACCTTTCTTTGTGTGATCTTTGAATGCATGAATATATTTTTGGATATCTATAATTAAGGTAAAAGAGATTATATAAAAATACTACAACCTCAATTAATATAAGACATATAGAATCTTAGTGTCATTTATAGTTATCCAATTTTAAATTTCATATCTTAGTGAATTGAAGAATATATTTATGGAGGAACACTCATAGTCCTATGAACAATGTATAGTAAAATATCACGGGATATCGCACCAAGGGGTGTTGGGTTTGATATGTGGATTGAGACTGAGATAGAGTATTTCATTTCTTCATTTGGGTATAACTCATAGTTGAACTATGCAAACATAAGGATAGCATATACTAGGCTGACTCTAATAGGTAGTTGAAATATTATTCAATATGAATTGAGTTTGATACTTATACGCCTTAAGTGGTAAGTATTATGAGAACATGCAGTTGGCCACTTGTAAAATTTATGAGTATGAGGAACTTATGGATGTTACCCAACTCTTGGTGGATAACATATAGTCATTGATTTACTGTAACAGAATAAGATTTGAGAAAATTATTATAATATCTCATATGAGTAAGACAACTATTAATAATGGTTTAAAGGAATATACTTCCTTGTTCATATTCAAAATTGATAAAATCTCAATTGTATTCATGATGTTTACTTTCATAGAAACCTTAATAGTTAGCCTGCATACATGTGTTGTGGCGTCATTGAGTCATAGATATATATTTACAAATCATTACTGCTTTGTATATTTATATTGCTTTTTTAACTTATATCATTGATTTTTAGTGTTGTTAGTCTTATCACTTATTGGGTATTTCACTCATTATTACGTTTTCTTAGCTATAGAGTAAAGCAAGTTGATAACATACTAATGAAAATTATAATTAGTGCTGTAGATATTTTAGGAAGAGAGATGATCTCTTAGTTTAGAAGCATCATGTCAAAAGATGAAAGTTTCTTTTGGATTTTGATGGATGTTGGGACTGCATTCCATTTAATTTTATTATATCTAAATATTCATATAATATCTTGTCTCATGAGTTTGATATTTATTTTGGATATTTTATTTATGATATAGTTATGATAATCATTTATGGTTTGAGTTTTTCACATGATTGATCCAAGTTGAGTCAAATGATTCAGGTCTGGGTCACCAAAGTTATGGTATCAAATAAGGTTCTGTGAGAGCCCTTGAAAACTTTGGAATAATAAATATTTGAGGACCTATTAAGCTATTGGAGACTTAGGATATTTTAAACATATTCTAGGTCTAGTGGTTTTGAATCAATAAATACTTTGAAAAGATGAGATTCTATGCTCTTTTGATGTTTTTTAGGATAATGGAGCAACATAGTGCCAATGTTGGCAGATCCATAGAAGCAATTCCGAGAATAATGCCAAGAAGATGGCTGTGGTACACGAAGCACTTTATGGGATGGCACTTTTAGTAAATCAGACTATTAGAGCTCAAACCATTAGACCTCAAACTGCGCTGACACTTTCCATGGGAGAACACCTACGTGTTCAGGTAGGTGAGACACATTTAATGAGGGATTTTATAGATCAATGAGTCCATAAGTTCGTAGGTCTACCGGATCCCACTCTTGTCGAGTGTTGGATAGCTCAACTAGAGGGCTGGATAGCTCAACTAGAGAAGGCATTTGAAGTGATTTGATAAAAGATGGCAAATAGGGTTTCTCGGACGATTCAAATTGGAGAAGCTGATCACTAGTGGAAGATGCCTACGTGTGAGCTTAGGACGACTTTGGAGGACATTGCATGGGAGGATTTTCAGTGTCGTTTCTTTGATAAATTATTTCCTTAATGTGTACGAGCAGTGAAAGAAGTAGAGTTTCTATCACTTGCATTTTACTCTTTATCTCATATCCAATGAGGAAAGAAAGGCAAGACATTTTAAGGAGAGATAGATGGATGTAATCCAGCTGCAATTGATTCCTTTCAACCTAGTTGTGTATGATGTAATACTTAAAGAATGTCATGATGATTGAATAGGTAATGGTTAGCCTGAGGTGAATTTAGTCGACCACACAAGAATAAACTTAGAGTGGTTCTACTCATGACAAGCATCAAAGTAGATCGGAATGAGATTATTCCTATAAGCATTGAAAGATGGTTGGATTGAGGGAAAAGTGGCAATGTTATACATCTAAGAAGCTCAGTCATATCCCACAAGATCACAATTCGGTGGTACAAAATCTAGATACTTCACCAACCACTAACCTTAGGGCACCATCTACTAATTAACGGTAGCCACTTTTATGCCATAATTGCAAGAGGCTAGGCCACTTTGCCAAAGATTGTCATGTGCTAAAGTGCTGAGCCACAGGAAAGTTGGGGCTGTAGAAATCGTAAGTTTTCAGGAAAGTGTATGTTGTGATTGAGTAGGGGGATGGAAACTCTCCTTCCATTGTGCAAGATATTATCCTTATTTCTGGTTACGTTGTGCATACGCTATTTGATTTAGGTGTGATGCATTCCTTTATGTTTACATGTTTTGTGCCACACTTGGAGGCTCATGCCGCTAGACTTTACTTTGGTGATGTTTAACCTAGTCGGCGAGACCATAGAGATTGATGTGGTTTTATGCTAATTGTGTGGCTTGAGTGGGAGATTATCGTCAAACGTTAGATCTAATAACATTTGATATGTTGGAGTTTGATACTATCCCAGTATAGACTAGCTAATTGCGTGTCATGCTAATATTGACTTGCTAGAGAATTGTCCACTTTACTATGCCCGATCGTCCACCATTTGAGTTTCAAGTATTAGTAGTGAGGGTATTCTCCCTGTTGTGTCAATGTTACTATAATACCCAACTCCCATGTAAATTATTTTTTATTGTATTTGCCATTTTTGGTATTTTGCATGCTTTGCAAATTGATTAAATCTGATAAAATTTTGAAGATAATTCGGTTCTTGGAGCAACACCTAAAGCGCGGTCGAAGGGGCACCCAAGGTGTGAAAACCTATGGGCTAGTGCCCAAGGCATACTCGAGGGCCACACTCAAGCACGAAAATCAAAGAGGACGATGCTTGAGCCTCACCTGAGGCGGCCTTGAGCGCTGGCCATTATATAAGCAAGTGGCAATGAGTCGAGGCGGCATTCACGTGAAGGGCAAAGAAGAGGAAAGGAAGGGGAGAGAGAATAGAAAGAGGAGAGAGGAAAAAGAGTTCAAATTAATCAGAGTATCATTTTATCAGATCTGTTTGGTATGAGACTAAGGCAAGTATGTATAAGCCCTATCCTTGATCTGTTTCAACATCTGATATATTTTACTTTTATTTTGGAGGTTTAAAGTTCGTGCATGCAAGTTTTACTTAACTCGTTCATTTTTCTCCATGCATGCATGTATTTTACTGATTGTTTGGAGGCTTTGTTTTGGATTTCTATATATTTAAGGGTTTTGTCATTTTAATGAAAAAATAAATAAATATCTGATACTAAATAATTTTATATCAATATATTTGTATGAAAATAGATATGTAAGTTACATGGGCCATGCATTTTTATATGCATGTTACTTGGAGATTGTGGTCACTACTATTTGTTATTCGATCTGTTGTCTAGATAGTCCCCAACGGGAAGAATATCCATTATCGGAAATCCCTTTTTCACCGGTAGGAAAAGACTCTATTTGTAATTGACCCACTCTGTCTATCTGGAATTTGAATAAAATTTAATATTTTTGGACATTCTAATATATTTGAAAAAGTTAAGAATTATATACAAAGTCTCGGGTGACAAAATATAGTAAGCAAGTTTTGTATCTATAGGAAACTAAGAATATAGATGGCCTAGCCTACGAGCCTAATAGCATATGATTTGGTTTAAAATTATCGTGAATATATATAACCCTTTCTCAAATTAATTTTTTAAACATTTGGTACTTTGATTTAATATATACTCAATATTTTTGTATGAATTTATATTTGAACTTCGATTCAGACTCTGATTTGAGATTCGTAGATTTGCCGACAAATAAAATTTGGTATGTCTTGTACATCTAATATATAATTTCATTCCGAAACTTATTTGATTCTATTTACATGGTTTCGTTTTGGACTTTGATTTTGATTATCTAATTTTGATTCAGATTTTGTTGCACAATCAGCTGATTCTGATACGATTTTGATTATTTGATTATGTTTTGGATTATTTCTATTCAGTATGCATCCCGAGGGGATTATATTTTGATCTGATATATGATTTGAATATGAGATTATTATTAGTTTTTTGATATTGAATCATGATTCTAATTTAATGATTTGACTTCTGATATCAGCCCTTGAATTTGTATTTGTTATCTATTTTCAGTTACTATCAGTTTTTTGATATCTACTTTAAATTTGTATCTGTTTTCTATTTTCGGTTACCATCAACTTTCTAATATTTGCTTTCAAATTTGTATCTATTATCTGTTTTCAGTTACCATCAACTTTCTAATGTGTTTTTAAATTTGTATCTGTTATCTATTTTTTGTTACCATCAGTTTTTTATATTTGATTTGCATTTATTATATATTTTGAAATTTATTTATGGACCCTCCCTCTTATTTACTGGACATTTTATTTATTATGTACGATACGATACTTATTGAATTTTAGGCTCATTTTTTTATTTCTTATCCCTTCAGATTTAGTGGGTTTAAATACATTATAAGAGTTGGACATAATCTAATTGATGCTTGCTCATTATCGTGAGTGTCAAATTCATTTTGGTCTAAGTTTGTGTCAGCGGTATTCTGGATATTTCGGATTGGTCGACTGCAGGCCAAAAGTTTTGTATATGAGATCAGTTGGATTATTTAGTTATTGGAATATATTATATTTTTTTTATAGTTATTCATCACCTCCCTTATGATATTTGTGGAGTAAGTCATGTATTATATTTTTCAGTTGGTTTTTCAATACGGTCCTATAATTAGGTCTTGGATTCTTTTTATTATTATTTTTATGTGAATGATGAATGTTATGGTCTATCTATTTAGTCACACTCGAGTTTAGAATTTTGTATTATTGTTTTAGTATTTTGAACGTTGTGATCAATTAACTAGACCTCTTTGATCTGAGTTCGTGACAGTTGTATGCTTGGTATTTGTTACAATGTGGGTGCTAAGGATTTCTATCCTTTGTATTAGCCTCAGAAGTAAGGATGCCGAGTTGCAGGATATTCTAGTAGTAATGAGTTTGCTAATGTACTTCTTGATGAGTTACCTAGACTTACACCAATAAGCAGGGTCAATTTCACTATTAAGTTAATTCCGAGGATAGCGTCTATATCTAACACTCCTTATCATATGGTACCGATTGTGCTCAAAAGTTACTTGATTTGGACTTTATTTGGTCTAGTACTTCACCATGGAGAGCACTAGTCCTATTAGTTAAGAAAAGGGATGGATCCATAAAATTATGTATTAACTATTAGGAGTTGAGCAAGGTAATGATAAAAAATAAATACCCACTTTTGATGATTGATGACCTATTTGATTAATTGCCTGATGCGCTGGTATTTTTTTAATATTGATGTTCGATCAGGTTATTGTCACCTACAAATTAATGAGGTGGACATTGTGAATATGGCATTCAAGTCAAGGTATGGACACTACAAATTCTAGTGAAGCTCTTTAAACTTACTAATGCGCTGGTAGCCTTTATGAACATGATAAACATAGTATTCAAGCATTTTATTGATCAGTTCATAGTGGTTTTAATCAATGACATCCTAGTGTATTAAAAGAATTAAACAAAGCATGAGGAGCATGTTTGGATAGTATTGGAAATATTGAGGAGACCTTAGTTGGATGGAAAATTTAAGAAGTGCAAAATTCTAGCACAAGAAGGTTGCATTCCTTAACCATATAATATCCGAAGCTGAAGTATTAGTCGATCTAATGAAGATCGAAGTAGTGACGAGTTGGGTGAGATGGACTTCACCATCAGACGTAGGAAGTTTCCCTAAATTGGTAGATTATTATTGTAGATTTGTGGAAGAATTCTCCAGCATTGCTACACCATTGGCCAAGTTAATGCAGAAAGATGTTAAGTTCAATTGGCCAAAAGAGTTTGAAGTAAGCTTTCAAGAGTTGAAAAAAAGATTGACTTTGGCACCTATCTTGACTATTCCCAATGGGACAAGTGGGTGTGATGGACCGTATTTTCTGTTAAAAATCCGACAAAGTTTCGTCTATAATACGGCCATCAGACTATACAAAACCTATAAAATATCTTGAACAATATACATAATTCATCAGAAATGTCTCCATGACATTAAGACAACAGTACAACAATCATCACACAGTCAACAATATGACACAACAACTCCTCACAGGATCCAATTGCCACACATTATTCGTGGCTCCAGCGTTATGTATTTAAACACAATATCGGCCAAGAAGAGATGCTACTAGATACCTGTTATAGACCACAATGACCTGTGAAAGTATAAATAAATCCAAACACAGTGAAAACTAAACTATCTGATCATTAATCTTATGTATAATTTATATCAACAAGCTCAACTGAATTATATATATAATTCTCCACAATATATACAAACTACAAAATAAAGGTCTTTAATATAATCTTTCAAGTCCAGAGCTTAATCCACATCTAGTCTTCACTCTGTCCCATTGAGTATAACAGGCCTGTACTAATATGGAGGCAAAGAGAGGTAACAAGGGTGAACCAAATTTTCATCAAGTGCAACATAAATAAATATTAAGTAATATTTTCAAATAAAATGGGAATTGGGATGGAAGCAATATGTAAAGATGCATGAAGATATAAAACATGTTTTAATGCACTTTTCTTATTATATTTATCTTTGCGGACCAAAATCAGTAAGCCTTATTAGCTAAATGTGCGGGAGAACGAGGAAAAATCATAATATCCCACATGATCTAAGGCCGAATAACGTACATAATGTCCAATAGCAAACTTTCGCCTTATACAAGGCCAAACACTACGTGGCAAGCGGTATACCTATCACCCGGTATATAAGGCCAATAAAACGCTCCCTAATCGTACACGATCTAGAGGCAATCATCGTTCTTCCACAGTAATATCTTAAGACTTGTCAGAGAGTATTACCCGTTATAAGATACGACCAGGATAATCCTTGAGTCTCTACTGTAATACTAATGGCATGTCAAGGGATATTACCATCCATAACATAAATCAGTGGACCTAATTTTATCATTTTATATTCTTTGAGGAAATGTCCGCCAAACTTCTTTCACAAATTTCTCCACCCGAGAGAACAAATCAACCAAATAATAAATTGTAAAATTTTCTTCGAATACTTGCATGGTTTTTATCTTTCTTTCAAATTTCAATCTTCTCACGACTTAAGCATCACATAATATAGGAAAGGTGAAAATTCTTACCACCGTGAGCCCAATTCGACTTTAGGGTTTCCGAATAACGATTATCTTCACAATTTCTTAACAATAATACTTTTCGGGATACACAATTAAGCATAGGCAAATATGCATAACTTGAAGGACAATTAAACAAAGCAAAAACATGTAAAAATACTTATTAGTCTTGGGTGAACGGTGACCTCTTGTGGACAAGAGTTCCCGGATGTTCCAAACGGGTCAAAACTTGAAAATCAGACACCGAATTGATAATTACTTACATTCAAGACATGGGTTAATCACAATTAAAGCCAAATCACCCAGGGGAATCAAAATAAATAGGTAATTACAATTTAGGCACGAGTTATGGTTTAGGCGAAGCTAAACCAGTGTGAAATATGGGGAAATCAAACATCAAATGGTAAATAAATTATATTAGGGTCATGGGTTCAACGAAATACATATTTTGAGTGGGTACCAGAATGAAAATACTCAAGAAAAAACGAATAAAAATCAAAAAAGAGAATAAAAAGGGTATGAGAGTACTTGCATCGACTCGATCTATCACTTCTCCCACTAACTCGAAATCGAAATCGGATCTGGGAACCTCGTTTTTCCTCCTCTCTCTATCCGTGGACCCTCTCTCTCTCCTCTCCTTCCTCTCTTCTTCTTTGTTTTCCCCGAAACCCCTATCCCCCTCCTAGTATGTTATATTATTATTATTATTATTATTATTATTATTATTATTATTATTATTATTATTATTTATTATTATTATTATTATTATTATTATTTTAACCCCAAAACTCAAATCAATACATGGGCTACCGAGTAGGCGCACCTTGGGCACCAACCCAACAAGTCCAAATATCCTCCAAAATTTTATAATATTTAATTAATTTTTATTATACCAAAATTACATAAAATAATAATAAATAATTTTAATTAAATCGAATAAAAATTTGAGATATTATAGTACATAGGAAGTGTACTGTGATATGTTGATATGAGAATTGTATTGTATATTTATGCAGCATTGAAAGGTGATAGGATACTAATCTAGACAACTTAAGGCTTATTCGATGCACAATATTGAACTCATGGCTATCGTTTTTATTCTAAAGATTAGTCAATATTATCTGTATGGAAAGAAGTTTGGTGATATTTATAGATCATAAAAGTCTTAAGTAGTTGTTCTCACAAAAAGAGTTCAATATGCAATAAAGATGGTTAGACCTTCTGAAGGATTATGACTGTAAATTCAGTACAAGTTGAAGAAGGCTAATGTTGTGGCCAACATGTTGAGCCTAAAGATTGCAAGACCTTTTACCTATCTAATGATTTGAGAGTGACGTATACTAAAGGAGATGGCGGAGTATTAGATACAGATACATTTGAACAATTTCCAACCGATAATATCATAACTTCAGGTTTAGCCAATGCTTATTGATGGGATCAAGGAGGCTTAACAGGGGATCCTTCACTTGTATTCATCCGTGGGGACTTGGGCGGTGAGATACAAGCAGGTTTTCACCTTGGAGACGACAATATATTGAGTTATCAAGACCAACCATGTGTTCCTAACAATAAGGACTTATGGAAGGAAATCCTTAGCAAATCTCATTGTTCCAGATATATGGTACATCAGAGTACTACAAAGATCTGAGAAGATCTAAAGATAAAATTGGTGGAACACGTTAGAAACATTTGTCTAATTGGCATATTTCGTGACCATATGTATTATTGTATCGATGTCGGGTTGTGGGTTGTCAAGTTACAGTCCGTTCTGTCCGTTCCATCCTCCAGTCGCTCGAGCCCGTCCAAAGCCTTCGCGCCCTCTGTGCGCTCGCTACCTGCTCAAGCCCAAAAATCAGAATGTCCCCCGCTCGCAGTGCGCTTCCTACCCGCTCGAGCCCAAAATTCAGAATGATCTCCGCTCACTGCGCGCTCGCTACCCGCTCGAGCATACATAGGGTTTCTCTGGAAACCCTCCGTGTGCCCGCCGCGTGCTCGAGCTACGCTCAAGCACCGATGCAATGGGCAAATTTTTAAATGCGAATTTTGAGCCCTCTATAAATACTTGGCTTATATTTTTGAAATCCTAAGGATTTTTGACAGACTAATTTCGTGCCCCACTTGAGAAGAATCTCATTCATACTTCATTGGTCTTGATTTTTTTAGAAAACTAAAAGCTACAATCTTGAGCCTCATGTCCTAAATAGTTTTCTCTACATTTTTCTCTTTACCATTTAAACACCTTACATCCTTCTACCTTCGTTAGAGACGTCGGTGCGTTAAAGAAGGAGACTCGATCGTGTTCGGCAATTTAAATGGCTAGAGAGGGAAGATTGCGTGAAGACCGGAAGGTGTTCAGTTCCGTTGCCGCAGGCAAATCCAAGGAGTTCCTTGGTAGGGATCACGAGACGGGAGTAAGTCGGCTAGGTTAGCGCGTCGTTACCACCCGATCTGTAAGTTGATTTTCATAGTGCATTGCTTCCCTGGCTATTGAAGCCTGGAGGGCTTTTCTTGATTACCATGGATATCGAGTTTTTCCTTTGTCACCAAAAATCGTATCTTTTTATTACTGCTTATACTCGTAAATACTTTGCATGCTTGTTAGTATCATTAGCATCTAGAATTAAATATTCTTTACGTGTATTTGATATTTATTTTTACTGCTTCCGCTATATTTATTGAGGTCGAAATTTGAGTGTATCTCGTTAGCACAAAGAGTGCTTTTTCAATTGGTATCAAGAGGCTCACCCGATCCGTGACCCCGTTTTAGATGTATACGAGTGGATCACTCTTTGTACCTCCCTTCTTTGATGGGAACAACTATGCCTATTGGAAGGTCCGGATGAGAGCCTTCCTAAAATCTCTAGATGAGTGTGTATGGGCTAGTACCCAACCTGGGTGGACTCTACCTAATAGTGGTGATGAACCAAAAGTCCTGTCTTTATGGTCAAAAGAAGAACTTGATACTTGTAACTGGAATAGTAATGGGTTACATGCTATTTTTATGGCTGTATCTCCCGATGAGTTTAAACGGATTTCAATATGCGAAACTTTTAAAGATGCGTGGGACATTCTAGAAATCATTCATGAAGGTACTAAATTAGTTAAAAATTCAAAATTACAAATGCTCACCACTAGATTCGAAGGAATAAGAATGAAAGACAACGAGATATTTGATGAATTCTATGCGCAATTAAATGATATTGCAAATTTCACGTTTAATTTAGGAAAACGAATCTGGAAAAGCAGAATTGTTAGAAAAGTTTTACGATCTTTTCCTGAACGATTTAGACCAAAAGTTACTACAATTGAAGAAAGCAAAGACGTAGACAAATTGAAAATCAAAGAAGTTGTAGGGTCCCTACAAGCTTATGAGCACACATTGCTACAGTAAAAGAAAAATAAATCACTTGCTCTAAAATCAAGTAGGGAAGAGCGAAACCGGGAATCCAATGAAGAATTGTGTAGCGATGACGATTTTCTTATTTGTTAAGAATTTTTAGAAGTTTTTAAGGAAAAATAAATCTTCATCAAACAAAATTGATGTGGATTCAAAACGGTCATCTCAATTTGAGAAGAAAGACCGACGTGAACTCAAGGACTACAAATCAAAAAATATTCAAGGAGTTCAATGTCATGAGTGTAAAGGCTTTGGCCACTATCGGACTGAATGCCCAAACCTTAAACTCCACCAAGATCAAGCCTTTAAAGTTAATGTGACCCTAAGTGATGACGAAGAAAAAGAGGATGAAAAATATTCTGAAGATGACCTGTCAAATACATGGCTTTCATGACCTCAATATGTGACAATTCAGTAGAAAACTTTAATTAATTTGATGACTCTGTGGATGAGTCAGAAGATGAATTAGATGGCCTTCAAAAAGCATATGATAAACTGTTTAGGGAAAGCTTGAAAGTAAAGAAACAAAATAAAACCTTAAACAGTAGGGTTATTGATTTAGAACATGAAAAATTGGCTCAACAATCTGAGTTAGATGCTAAAACCCAAGAAATTGAGAAGCTGACAATCACATTTACTACACAAATCACAACTCTAGAATCTGAACTTGAGACTACTAAAAAAGATTTGAAACGTTTCTTAAATGGGTCCAGAAAATTAGATCATATGCTCGGGTTGGAAAATATTGGTGGAAATAAATAGGAGTTAGGATATGCTGCGAATATTGTCCAAAATAACGTGAAACCTAAAACTGTTTTTATTCCCGCCATGAAAATTCCACACCAACACGCCTACAAATCTAAACTCACTAAGCAACCGTCTCGACGTGTGGAAAAGAGCTTTAACTCACATCATTTGACCAATCCATATAGCCTAAAAGACATGAACAAACCCTCAAAGTCTCTGCCAACTTATCATACTTGTGGAAAGATTGGCCAAATTCGGTCTCGCTGCTATACCATGAACTTTTTATACAACCCAAGACCAGAACTAAACATGAATACACTTGTTGATCATATTCAGATATTAAATGAACAAGTACAAAGATTGAATGCAAAAGTGAATTCAGTGAGATAAGTATGGGTTAAGAAAAGTGAGCTACATTACCCCTTGACCATTCGTGACAAAAAGGGGGAGACTTGATTCACTTTGATAGGGGGAGATTAGGGGAGACGAAGCCTGCTTATATATATTAGGGGCAGTTTTGTTATTTATGTTAGGGGGAGCTTTGTTGTTTATGTTAGGGGGAGCTTTATTGTTGTTGTAAGGGGGAGTACTTCGATTTCGGTTACTTATTTTTCATTCTTTTCTCTACTGCATATTGGTTTCTTACTTCTATTGTTATGATTTTATTATGCCTTTGTGGTACTAACCTTCCTGGACCAGGTAACTCTGTTACAATGTCGACGTAGCTGTCACTACATCAACACAGCAGTACTAGTGTAGATCTTTACATGTTTTTGTATCTCTTATTTATTTACTTTCTGAGTTTTGTCACGGAATCACCAAAGGGGGAGATTGTTAGAGACATTTGTCTAATTAGCATATTTCGTGACCATATATATTATTGTATCGATGTTGGGTTGTGGGTTGCCAAGTTACAGTCCGTTCCGTCCTCTAGTCGCTCGAGCCCGTCCGAAGCCTCTGCGCCCTCTGTGCGCTCGCTACCCGCTCGAGCCCAAAAACCAGAATGGCCCCCGCTCGTTGTGCGCTCGCTACCCACTCGAACCCAAAATCCAGAATGATCTTCGCTCGCTATGCGCTCGCTACCCACTCAAGCGCACATAGGGTTTCTCTGGAAATCCTTCGTGCGCTCGAGCGCCGATGCAATGAGCAAATTTTTAAATGCAAATTTTGAGTCCTCTATAAATACTTGGCTTATGTTTTTGAAACCCCAAGGATTTTTGACAAACCAATTTCGTGCCTCACTTGAGAAGAATCTCATTTATACTCCATTGGTCTTGATTTTTTGAGAAAACTAAAAGCTATAATCTTAAGCCTCATGTCCTAAATAGTTTTCTCTACATTTTTCTCTTTACCGTTTAAACACCTTACATTCTTCTATCTTCGTTGGAGACGTCGGTGCGTTGAAGAAGGAGACTCAATCGTGTTCGGCAATTCAAGTGGCTAGAGAGGGAAGATTGACGTGAAGCCTGGAAGGTGTCCGGTTCCATTGCCACTGGCAAATCCAAGGAGTTCCTTGGTAGGGATCACGTGACGGGAGTAAGTCGGTTAGGTTAGCACGTCATTACCACTAGGTCTATAAGTTAATTTTCATAGTGCATTGCTTCCCTAGCCTTGAAGCCTGGAGGGTTTTTCTCGATTACCGTGCGTATTAAGTTTTTTCTTCGTCACCAAAAATCGTGTCTTTTTATTACTGCTTATACTCGTATATACTTTGCATGCTTGTTAGTATCATTAGCATTTAGAATTAAATATTCTTTACGTGTATTGGATATTTATTTTTACTACTTCCGCTATATTTATCGGGGTCGAACTTGAGTGTATCTCGTTAGCACAAAGAGTGCTTTTTCAGAACAAAATAAAGACGGATGTCATGGATCACGTCTCTATGTGTTTGATATCTTAGTAGATAAAGGTGGAGCATTAACAACCAACACGAAAGTTATAGACTATACCCATTACAAGTTGGAAATGGAAGCATATTACGGTAGACTTTGTTTTTGGACTTTCAAAGACAACATGTGGACATGATACTGTTTGCATGGTCATTGGTCAGCTGATGAAATCAGCTCACATCTTGGCTCTCTAAACTAACTTTTTGATGGATCATCTAGTAAGGTTGTTCATTGATGAAATTGTGCAATTGCACAAGATTCTAACTACTATTATGTCTGATAGAGACCCACGATTTGTATTATACATTTGGGTAGAGCTTACATTAAGAGTTGGGGACAACGTTGAGAATCAATACAACTTTTTATTCACAGATAGATAGATAAATAGATAGATAATCTAAATGTACTATTCAAATATTAGAGGATTTGTTGTGTCTATTGTGCTTGATCTTAGAGGCCGCTGGGATTCACATTTATTATTGGCTGAGTTCGTGTACAACAATAGCTATTGAGTATTGACTTGGAACATTTTAAAGTACTTTATGGGAGAAAGTGTTGATCACTAGTTGGTTGGGAAGACATTAGCAATCAAAGGGTTTTGAGACCTGACATTAGATAGGAGAAAATAGAAAAAACCAACTTGATTTGAGATCGTCACTGGGTGGCTTAGAAAAGACAAAAGAGTTATATCAATTAGAGATGACGAGATTTACAAATTGAGGCTGGTGATTCAATGTTCCTAAAGGTTTCACTGTGGATGTATGTGATGCATTTTGGAATGAAATGGAAGCTTCAATTGTGCTTTATAGGACTTTTTGAGATCCTAGAACATATTAGCAATGCAATTTATAGAATGGCCTTGACAGCAGTCCACAATATTTTCTATGTTTTCATGCTAAGAAAATACATACATGACCTATCCCATGTGATTGACTACGTGCCGTTGCAAATGTATATAGACTTATCTTTTGAAGGACAGCCAATCTAGATACTAGATTACTAAGGGAAACCCTTCATAGGAAGACTATTCTAGTGGTAAAAGTTTTGCAGAAACATCACAACAAGAGCAAAGCAACATGGGACTTAGAGGAAGACATGAAGGATAAATGCCCATTTTTATTCAAGGTATGATGTATGCATTTGGAGAATGAAATTCTTTAATGGGAAAAATTGTAACACATTAGTATTTTGACTCAAGTTTATTAAACTTTTAATCGGATGAGTAATTATCAAGGGTAATTAATAAAATTAATTATTGTAGACTTATTTAGGCTAACATTACAAAAAAGTTAATCATGTTGGATTTACTAGAATTTTGAAAAGGTATTTTGCTAATTTTTTCTTCAAAAATTAATAATTTATATTAGTACCTTAGAATATTAATTAGGACTCATTATGAGTTTATCATGTGCTTATGTGTGGAATCTATAAGAGGATAAATAATTAATAAGAGTATTAATATTAACTTAAACTTTAATTATAATTTAAATTGTGTGAGGCATTAAATACAACTATTAAATTCCAGAACTCATACTTCTTGTCTCGTCATTTTCAGCTACCCCTCATGATGCACCCTATTGATATTATGTCTTGAGATTAAAGCTTTAAATTGTCATTAAAGTAATAATTATCTAGGAAGTAGCAGTAATCCTATCATATAAGAGCAAAAGAATATCACTTAAGCTTATTCTCTTTGGATATAAAAATAACTAAATGGTGTCATGGTTTTTATGCCGTAGGCGCACTCATGAATGGTTTCTCACCATCAGCTTAAATTTATTTTCTCTCCTTTATTTTGCTGTTATCTTATATGAATATAGGGCAACTTTGATCTCATCATTTAACTAAGCAATCAAATAGGAAATTAGAAGAATTAATAGGACAACTTGGTTCATCCTCCTAACCGCCCCCACATTGATTGTATTCATACTATCATCCACTCTCTATTTAAGTGGAGATGCCTCCCTTGCACCTATTTGTCATACCTTGTTGTACCTACCAAGTGATTGAGAGAGGTAGAGTGAGAGAAAAGGAAGATCACCCATGCCTACTCCTTCTACCTTGGACTAATCCTTTGGTGGTGATGCCATGATTCATTTAGAGAGTATTAATGGTAGCCATTCGGGTTTCTAGATCAATTTTTTTGACATGCTTTGGGCTAAGTGAATTTCTACTATTTTTAGATATTCTTATTATAGCAAGTGAAACTTCTTAATCACTCTAATTATTATTTAATGCAAGTAAAATTTTTACCATTATTGGACAATCTATTTTCTAATATTTACTTGTTAATCAAAATCTATGAGATTGTCCTTGTTTTATTGATTCCAGTTATGAATTAATATAACAAATAATATAAAAGAATTGTATGTGTAATTTCATTATCAGTTTTCAATGTTTTTCTGTGTGACATTTAGACGTCACATATTTATTCAGTCATTGTTTTGAATAATGTTCAAACACTAATATACGCATGGTCAATAGAAATATTTTATACTTCTACAATATGAATTTGCTTCTTATGAATGTAGGATTGCTTTCGTTCAGCCTTAAGGTAGAAGACTATTTTGATGGTGGATATACTATTTGTAGGGTATAAACCAAAATGTTTATGACCTATATGTTCGGTGTTTTATCGGCGTAGCCTAGGATAGTTACTCTAGAGTAATGCCAAGTGTGTAGCAGGACAGTAATAGACCAACATGATAACATGTGTTGAGTATTTAGTATATTTTAAGAGTCATTTATCTTATCATTGGTCATTGTTACTTTTCTTTGCATGATCTTCAATGCATGAGTACATTTTTAGATATTTATGGTTATAGTAAAGGAGATTATATAAAAATACTACGGTTATAAGGAATATGAAACCTTAATAAGATTCATAGTTCTTCGATACTAATTTTCACATCTTGATGGGTTGCGGCCTATGTTCATGGAATGATGTTTATAATCCTATTGATGGGGACGCCAGTAATAAACTCACCAATGAAGGAGAAAGCGTCCCAAATGGTCAACATTACTGTTGACCGAATGAAAAGCAAGTGAGCCAGCAGAAGCCCAAGATCAGGACAACTCATTTGAGCCCAGGAAGGTCAATGCTTCCGTTGATCGAAAAAGTGGCCAGTAGATAGGCTGAGGCCCAAGATGCACACGGCCCAAGCATAGATTGGTCCACGTGTCTGTTCTCAAGTCACAACGGTCATCTGCCCTAATTTTTCGTATTTCCAAAGAAGGCAATCTTTACTATAATTGTCACATCCAGAATCAAAGCACATCCCGACAGGAAGGTGCCAAAATCTACGCACAGCCTATTGAAAACCCTAACGGTTACAAAATGCAAAAGGAATGAGATCAGCCTCTTTGACCGTTAGAGCCCAAAAGGCACTCACGCCTACATAAGAAAGGCAATAATCCTCAACAAACCGTGGGCATCAAGCCCCTCTATATAAGGAAGGCATCTCATGGCCATGGCTATAAAAGGCCATGAGAGCTGACATTTTTTATTATGCCTTCTCTTGCCGACAAAAGCCCTCAAGCAATTACAAAGCTCTCAGAAGCTCTCCAACTCTCTCGAGCATCCTACGCTCACACTCCCTCTACTACTAGTTCCCAACGAATTCAGTACTTAGATAAACTACTTCTCACAGGCAATTACAAAAACCACTCATCCTACGAGTGCACTTCCACTTACAAACACACTCCTTACATCCATTTCTACATCCCTTGCATCCACTTTCTAATTTAGAAGGTTATTTATTGACTTGAGCGTCGGAATATTTTCAGTAAGACCAAATCTCCCGTCACCTGACCTCTTGTTTGAAGTTGTGGTGTGTATGACCCAAAACTCAGCGAATAGAGACTAAAACCAGACGGACTATTTGACCCGAATATGTTGAATATTAAATCCAAGACGTATCATTGGCGTCGTATGTGGGAAGCTAACAAAAAGCCAACCACTTCCATCCTCACAACCACTCTTATCTTCCAAGTCAATCCTATCAATTGAAATGGTGAACACCAATGCCCAAACTAATGTTCCCGCTAGAGATGCTGCCTCCCCTGACCAGGGCCACTCTGCTGGAAATTAGGTCGGAGGGGCACCCACACCATTCTTCCAAAACCTGGCGGATCAAATGAGTAATATGAATAAAATACTCCAAATGCTCTACACCAGCCAGGGCAAGAAGAAGTAAGAGACTTTGCCCTCCTCAGTTCCCATTCAGGCCTCTAGGAGAGGAGGCCAAAGGAAGAAAATGTCTACCAAGAAGGTACGACGTCGGATAACTCTCGTGCTCTGGAGGCCTCCAATGCCCAGAGCCATCCAAGGCTTGAGGGGCGCTTGGGCCACAGGACTCCAAATGAGAGTCCAGAGAGGAGAAACCCTCGATACACTCAGGACCAGCCAGGCCTCAAGCTCAGGAGGAAGCCTCCCGGAATGACCGATTCACCAGCTACAATAGCCAGCTGGCTACATGCTGCACTGCTGAAAGGATTGAATTGAGGATTTATCCCAACTCCAAGAGATCTAGGAACGCCTTCTGAGTGGATGTAAAAGTCGAAAAGATCTGAAATCGCGTGTTCAAGGATGACGATGAGCACACCGTTATCAAGAGAGATCTACATTCACTGCTGAGATCTTGAACTTTCCATTACCAGCCAAGTTCAAAATGTTAGCACTGGATTCTTATGATGGAGTACTGATCCCAGAGATCATCTAGGTCACTTTCGCACCCATCTGAGTCTCTAGGGTCTGGAGAATTTGACAATATGTCGGTATTTTTCTCTCACTTTGAAGGGAGACACCTGAATTTGGTTCCACCGACTTCCATCAAAATCAATCCGAAGCTTCCGTGAGTTCACTGATCTCTTTCAAACTCAGTACGCTTCTAGCTACTTGGAAGAGAAGCAGTCATGGCATCTCTTCCACATCAAGTAGAGACAGGGAGAGAACCTGAAAAAGTTCTTGGAGCACTTCGGAGTTGAGGCCAGAAGAATTTTTAGGCTCACAGAGGAGATGAAACTTGACAGTTTCATCTCTGCCTTGACGCACGGAGACTTCTTGAGGCACCTGGCCCACAAGAACCCGCAGACATTTTGGAAAGCGAAGTTTATCACCAAGGCTTATGCAACCGCCAAAGAGGCTAATGAGGCAAAATGTCCTGAGAGGACCGACCAGCTTTGCTCTTTCCTAGCCGAGGGAAAGAGGAAGAACAGTGGTGGCGACAATCTCCGTCGAAAGCAGCGTAGGACCAAAGCACTGGACCGTAAAGAGTACAGGCTGATCAACCTGACTCCCCTCAATGACACACGGGCCAACATCCTCATGCAAATCCGTGGTGAAAATTTTCTCAAATGGCCAAAATCACTGAAGAATACGGAAGGAGAAAATCCAGCTAAGTATTGCAATTTCCATCGATCTCTAGGATACATTACGGAGGATTGTAAGACGTTCTAGTGGGAAATTGAGGAGCTCATCCGGAGGGGCCATCTCACCTGGTTCATCAGGAACCCTGAGCAGAGTTCCAGCACCTCAAATGGGAAAGGACCAGATCTGTCCCAGCCATAAAATCGGGTCGCGGTTAGAGTAGTCAACATGATCATGACCGGACAAGACCTAAGCAAATCACAAGGAGCGACAAGTTGGGAAAAAGAAGTAGAGAGTGGATAAGAATGTCATTAGCTTTAGCGATAGTGATATGAATTATGTAATTTCCCCATACGCTGATCTCCTTGTTGTATCTGCACTCGTTTTAGACGGTACTGTGGACTGCCAATTGAAACGAGTTTTCAATAATAATGGGAGCTCCAAGGATTTACTTTATCTCGATACTTTCTTTAAACTCAGGCTTAAAAAGAATCAACTGAAGCCTGCTGAAGGGCCACTATATGGCCTAGACAACAAGCCTGTGGATATTTAAGGAACAATATAGTTAGAGGTCACCCTAGGCACGTACCCCAGAATAGCGAGTCATACACTCACCTTTCTACTCGTTAACCTGCCTTCCATATGCAACGCTATCCTAGGCCGACCATACCTAGTAGCGTTCAAAACCGTCACCTCGATGCCGCATTTAAAAATAAAGTTTTCAATAGTGTGCGGTATCGGTGAAGTGCTGGGTAACTAAGTAATTAGGCGGACATGTTACATGTTCCAAATTATACCAAGCAGTAGCGGACGGCCTACAAGAGAACCGGACTATCGAGACGAAGTAACCTTACCAGGCACAACCTGGCGAGGCAACCGACATAGTTCCACTGAATTCGAAGGACCCAAAGAAGTATGTACAGATCAGGGGCTCACTCGTCGGACCCTTACGTGAGAAGCTAATAGCGTTCTTGTGATAGAATGATGATATCTTCGCGTGGGCACCCGCTGACTTACTTAGGATTGCAGCCAGGGTAATGGTCCACAAGTTGAATCTCGATCTCAACCGTAAGCCCATCAGGAAAAGGTGGAGGAACCCCTCCATGGAAAAACTCGTAGCAATCCGGGAAGAAGTGAAGAAGATTCTAGATGCCGACTTCATTAGAGAAGTCTAATACCCGGATTAGCTCTTCAACGTCGTCCTAGTAAAGAAAAGTAACGAAAAATGGTAAATATGCATTGACTTTACCGATGTCAACAAAAACTACCCAAAAGACAGCTTCCCTTTGCTCAAGATCTACTTGTTGGTGGACTCGACTTCTGGGCACGAGCTGTTGAGCTTCATGGACACATACTCAGGATACAACTAAATCCAGATAAACACAGAGGATGAGGAACACACCTTGTTCATGATCGACCAAGGTACCTATTGCAATAAGGTCATGCCTTTCGGTCTAAAGAATGCAAGTGCCATTTATTAGAGGCTCATGAATAAGATGTTCGAGAAGTACCGCAATATGGAGGTATACGTTGACAACATACTCGTCAAAAGCAAGACCACCAGCGACCATATTCACGATCTGGTTGAGTCCTTCAAGGTACTCCGCACACACCAGATGAAGTTGAATCCTTCAAAGTGTATCTTTGGAGTGTCCTCGGGGAAGTTCCTGGGTTTTATCGTCTCTCAATGAGGATTCGAAGTAAACCCAGAGAAGATCAAGGCCCTCACAGACATGTCTCCGCCGCGGAGTATCAAAGATGTCCAAAGGATAACTGGATAACTAGCAGCACTGTCTCACTTCTTGACAAAATCGGGGGACAAGTATCAGCTTTTTTTCAAAGCTCTGAGAGGAACTAAAGAAAATGGTTTTTAGTAGACTACAGGGTGCCAGGCAGCCTTTGACGAGTTGAAGTAATACTTAGCAAGTCCATCGTTGCTAATGTCACCTAAGGATGGAGAAGAGCTATACTTCTACTTGACAATATCAGAGGTGACTCTCAGCTTCGTCCTTATACGCCAGGACTCCAACTCTCAGCGGCCAGTCTACTATGTGAGTAAGACATTGACCGGCGCAGAGACACACTACCCACAAGCTGAGAAGCTAGTTTTGGCACTCGTCTTCGTAGCCCAGAAGTTGCGACCATATTTCCAGGCTCATCGTGTGGTCATCCCGACCGACCAGCCACTGAAGATATCCTCTAAAAACTTGATGATTCTGGACGGCTGGTCAAGTGGGCCATTGAATTAAGAAAATTCGATATCAAATTTTGGCCCAGGCTAGCCATTAATGGTTAGGCCCTGGCAGACTTCATCGTCGAGATTGTGACCTCGATCATCGATGAGCACCCCACTGAGGACACAAGTCACCACCTAGAAGAGCCGGAATGAGTTCTCAACGTGGACGGTTCGTCTATAAACTCAGACAGTAATGCCAGAGTGGTCCTAAGGACCCCAAATTGGTTTAAGGTAAAGTACTCCCTTAAACTCAATTTTTCGGCCACCAACAACGTTACCAAGTATGAAGCCCTTCCATCCGGATTACGACTAGCCAAAGAGTGCTCAACTAAGTGGCTAACCGTCTACAGTGACTTAGAGCTAGTCGTTAATCAAGTCAATGAGAGTTTTGAGGCGTGCAACCTTCTCTTGGCCAAATACCTGGCCAAGGCAAAGGATGTGATCTAGAGATTTGACAAGCGAAACTGGTCCATATCCGCAGAATTGAGAACTAGAAGGCCAACCAACTTGTTAGAGTAGTAGTAACCGAAAACCCAGAATAGTACTCGAGGAACATATGGGAAGTCTTGAACGCTCCCAGTATAGAGGAACAGGAAGCGATGCAAGTCTCCGACGCCGAAAGTTGGATAACACCTTATTAAGGTATTCTGGTGGACGGAGCCAAAAAACATGGATGAGGCTAAGTGGATTAAGAAGATGGCCGACTGGTGCATTATAGTTGACGGACGACTCTATTACCGTAGATATTCAACTCTATACCTCCGGTGCCTTACTCTTGAGGAGGTCGACTACGCCTTGAGCGAAGTCCACTTTGAGATATATGGATCACACGTTGGCAACAAAAACTTAGCATTTAAAGTCATATGCTAGGGATATTACGGGCCTACAATGAAGAAGGATGCCCTAGAGTTCATAAAAAATTACGAGAATTGCCAACTCCATGGCAATCTTCACCACCAGTCGCCCACGGAGCTAAGATCCCTCCAGCTCCTTGGCCTTTCGCCCAATGGGGGTTTGATATTCTTGGCTCATTTCCTATCGTGAATGGTTAAAGGAAGTTTATCATTGTGGACATAGACTACTTCACCAAATAGGTTGAAGCCGCCCTACTGGCCAAGATTACCTAAGCACAATGCACTGGAATTCGTTTGCCAGAGCATAGTGAGCAGATTTGGCATTCTCGAGGTCACCGTGACCGATAATGAAATCCAATTCTCGGAGAAACACTTCACCAAGTATTGCACCAGTCTTAATATAAGATTGGTCCATACTTCAGTAATATACCCACGGCAAACAGATGAGTAGAGGTTACCAACCGTACGCTACTCCATGGTCTAAAGACCAAGTTGGAGGATGCAAGGGGCTCCTGAGTAAATGCGCTGCCCTCCGTCCTATGGTCATACCGGATGACTCCTAATGAACCAACTCATGAAACACCCTTCAGCCTCTACTATGGGACTAAAGCGGTTATTCTGGTTGAGATCACGCATCTATGTTTTAGAGTCGAAGCCTTCGATCCACTTGGTAACTCCTAGAAAATTAGGGAACACCTAGACTTGCTAGAAGAAACCCATGATGCAACTAGAATGTGGACAGTTGCCTACCAGTAACGAATCGCCCACTATTATAACAAGAAAGTGAAAGCACGATAATTCAAAATTGGAGACCTGGCCTTGCGAAATATAGAGATTACAGGCAAGACCACCAACCGGAATAAGCTTTCCCAGAATTAGGAAGGCCTGTTTCTAGTCTCACTCGTTCTACGGAATATAGAATACAAACTCCAAACCCAAAACAACAAGTTGGTCCCACGGAAATGGAACGCGGTCCACCTAAAGTGTTACTTCTAGCCAAGACCCATGTAGGTCATCTGTATGACATGAGTGTGCTTGTAACATATATTATCATTAAGAAAAAAAATTCTTTTCCATTTCCGTTGTGTCCTATATCTCTTTTCTTTGTTTTTGTTTTCCATGTGAATGCTCGCTTGCAGGTTACACGAAATAAACGGCCTAGACTGTCCCTAAGTCAGGCATGTTTTTACCTATTCGCGATTAAACCCTAACTATCCATGTGGCTTATAAATGGTTGAACTAAACATTGGTCATCTAGGTGGCTCATAAGCGGTCGAATTAAACTCTAATTATTCAAGCGGCCTGTAAGCGGTTGAACTAAACCTTAGTCATCCAGGTGGCCCATAAGCGATCGAATTAAACTCTAATTATTCAGACGGCCTGTAAGCGGTTGAACTAAACCTTGGTCATCCAGGTGGCCCGTAAGTGATTAAATTAAACCCTAATCATTCAAGCAATTCATAAACGGTCGAATTAAACCTTAGTCATTCAAGTAGACCATTCACATTCTAATTCCAAACCTTAGGGGGCTTAAATGGCATGCATGGCGACCTCCTCCAACAGGAGTTAACGCTGTCAGTCTACGATAGTCAACACCTCAGAAGTAAAGTGCTCTGTCCAAAAGCTGGCCACCTAAGATCATACATAGGCAGTGCCACCCAAGCCGCAATTCACACTCAAGTATAGAGCCGACTTGATACTACATCAAGATTCACTTAGATGTCTTCTCGAGGACTTAAGTCCATCTGAGAGCATAACAAACGTCTCCAATGTTGCAAGATGGACAGCCAACTTGTATAGGGTACACCAAGCATACTGGCTAATACTAAGAATAAGTAACTAAAGTGACAGTTAATGAATGCAATGTCATGGAATGCAATATAGCAGTAAAGTGATTGTTTTATTAATGACAAAACTGTATTTACAGTTACATCCAAAAATGAAAAAGCATGGGATACAAAATCTCTACTAAGAAGTAGAACTCCTAGGAGGAGGTGGGAGAGGCCTTTATTGACTCTGAGGCCGAATCACAAAGCTCTCATATCGCCTAGCAGTATGGTTCACTGGGTTAAGGACACCAATGGGAAAATTGGGGTCTACCAGTTGAGTAATGCGGCGGCTAAATTTGATGCCTTCCCACAACCGTGCCCACAGTGCCTGAGAAACCTCATGTGGACATATGCAAGTAGATAGCTCGTTATCTAACGAAGCTATCTTTCTCAGAAGCTCATCAGTATGCCCCACTGTCTGGGCAACCTCCTCTTCCAGTCTCATAGATTTTGCCTTCAGTTTAGTCAACTCTGACTAAAGAGCGGCTTTCTCCTCCTAGTGCTGGGCCCTCAGTAGGTCCATCTCCTCCTCGAACCAAGTGATCTCTTATTCACAATCCAAGATCACCGTGTGCCATTGACGCAATCCCTTACTCACTGTGGCCAGAATCTTTTCCTCCTTCTAGAAATCAAAGAAGTTAAGAAATAGCAACAGAGGAAGAAGAGAAGGGAAACTTCAAAAAATTACCAACCAGACTTTTTGTTGCCTCCTTACTAGTCTGCTTCGCAACCTTGGGTCTGATGGTGGAGGACTGGAGCAGCAGTCTCCTCAGCACGCTCAGCTGAAGTCTCAGCAGCAATCTCCTATGCCAACTTAGCACTAATGTCAACCGCCTCAAAAAGCTCTCCAGTGGCTAGCTCATCAGGTGCAGAAGACGGCTCCATAGCTAGCTCCTTCGTCTTAGCTGGTAGATCCGCAGGTGGCTCCAACTGTTCTAACAAGTCCTCCTGCTGTGATAGCGCAGCAACAATGCCACTTGCAGTAGCGCGCACATGGCCTTGTACTCCACAACAGTAACCTCTACACTAGAGTGCTCTCCCAGCTCTAACGAGTCATCTGGCCACTATGTAATTCGACTCTGTAGAAGATGACAAAGAAGGCACTATCGTCGTGGCCCTTTTTGGCCTTGGACTTCTGGGAGCTTCACTAGTGAAAAGTGCACCGGTCGCATCAATGGCAATAGCGCTGGCTTTTCTCTTGTCGCTGTGAGGCTGCCGACGGTGGTGGTCTGACCTTCTAGATCGGAGAAGGAGGTCCCCAACGGTCTTTCCTAGCTTCCTTCCTGGAAACCAGGTGATCTTTCATAAACTCGAGGAGATGGTCCCTCACTAGCCACAATAGTGACTCCACTGCAGCCACCTCTTTCTTGTGCGTCCAAGAGAGAGCATTGGGAACCTCTCCCCAATCCTGAGAGAAGGACCACGTATCCTCAACGTACACAAAGAAGAAGCGATCCTTCCAATTCTTCAAGGAATCGTAGATGGCATCATTGATGTGTAGATCCCTGGGGGACAAGGAGATCCAGTCCCTACTCTGGGTGAATCAAAATATCACCCTAATTGCCTCTACAGTCAGCATCCGTGAATGGAGATGAAAGAAGATGCACAACGAACAAAGGTACCGCACGGCATTGGCATGAAGTCGTGCGATAGGAACTTTGAGCACTATAAACATGGCGAGCAACTCCTCTGGTATAGGGAGACGTAGCCCACTCCTTAGGTGGGCCTCGTATACGGTAATGTGACCACTAGGAGGGAAGCAGGCCCTGTTGTGCTCACTGGGTATCGTGAATACAATCTTCTGTAGGATGTTAAGATCAACATATAGTTCTCTCACCTCACTAATGGAAATCACAGAAATAATTTCAAGAATAGAAGGAGCCATGAAAACGAAAGCAAAAAGAGCAAGAAAGGACTTAGAAATTCTCATAAGGAAAGCATAAAAAATTTGAACGGACATACAAATTATAAAGGAATGCAGCTGTTGGAGAAGGGCGATGTATCGAAAAGGTGCACCTATCATCACTGACACGTGTCACCTTCGGAGAGAACACAGTCGAATTAGATCTTCTAGTAATTAATTTCTAGGATCACAAATTTACTACATGTTGACATGTGGCAACCTTTTTTGACTAACAGTTTGGTGGCATGATGGTGCGTCGATTCAATTCCCACCAGTTCTCCGGATTTCATCCAGAACAATCAACGAATTCGATCAATACTCTTCTTCCAATGTAATTCTTCGAATTCTTACCAAAACGGTCAATGAATTCAGTCAACGCTCTCTATAGCTAGTTTTTCGAATTCTTATTAGGATGGTTAACGAATTCGGTCAACGGTCTCTCCAGCCATTTCTCCGAATTCTATCTAGGATGGTCAACGAATCCGGTCAATACTTTCTATAGCTTTGTTCTCCAAATCTCAATTTTACAGTCAGCAGTCGCAGGCAACAGACCAAGGGCCATTGCTAGTGTCCTCACCAAGCAGTCTCAAGCAAGTTGCTCATCCAGAAGCATCTCATCGTGAAATAAAAGTCAGAGTCTCGGACCACCAGCATGGGGGGCTAGTGATTGGGACGTCAGTAACGAGCCAGCTCGCAAAGGAGGAAGCAGCCCGAATTCTCAGCAGCCCATTTCTGATTGAACGGTCAACACTACCGTTGACCGGATAAAAAGTAAGTGAGCCAGCAGAGGCCCAAAATCAGGACAGCCCATTTGAGCCCAGGAAGGTCAATACTTTCGTTGACCGAAAAAGCGGCCAGTAGACCGATTGAGACCCAGAATGTACGCGGCCCAAGTCTAGATTGGTCCACGTGTCCATCCTCAAGCCATAATGGTTATCTATCCTAATTTTTTACATCTCCAAAAAAAAGAAATCTTTACTATAATGGTCACTTTCAAAATCAAAGTACATCTCGAGAAAAAGGTGCCAGAATCTACACATGGCCTGCTGGAAACCTTAACGGTTACAAAACGTACAATGAATGAGATCAACCTCTTTGACCATCAAAGCCAAAAAAGCGCTCACACTTATGCAGGAAAGGCAACGATCCTCAACAGAGCGCAAGCATTAAGCTCGTTTGCATAAGGAAGGCATCCCGTAGCCATGGCTATGAAAGGCCATGGGAGCTGATGCTTTTGATGATGCCTTTTCTTACCTACAAAAGCTCTCAAGCAATTTCAAAGCTCTCAGAAGCTCCCAACTCTCTCGAGCATCCTATACTCACACTCTCTCTTCTACTAGTTCCCAATAAACTCAGTACTTAGAAAAACTGCTCCTCACGGGCAATTATAAAAGCCACTCATCCTATGAGTGTACTCCCACTTACAAACACACTCCTTACATCCATTTCTACATCCCTTGCATCTACTTTCTAATTTCAGAAGGTCATTTACTAACTTGAGTATCGGAGTGTTTTCGGTGGGATCAAATTTTGACGTCACTTAACCTCTTATTTAAAGTTATAGTGTGCAGGACCCAAAGTTCAGTTAACGAAGACCGAAACCAAACAGACTACTTGATCCGAATCTATTCAAATTTGGATTTAGGATACATTACCAATAAACAATGAGTGGTAAGATATCAAGGAATATCGCACCGAGGAATGTTGAGTTTGACATGTGAATTAATATTAAAATAGAGTATTTTGATTTTTTTTGTTTGGGCATGGCTTATAATTGAACTATGGGAATGCAAAGTTTCTATATAGAAATTTTGATAAATATTAAAATAATTTTATGTCAATTTAAAAATAATTATATAAATAAAAATTTGAAGGAAAAGTTGGTTTCTGAAATAAGACTTGGCACTTAATGGGCGCTTGAGCCACTCTTATACACATTTTAGGAAGAATGTGTTCACTGATGAGCACCTTCACGGTGCTCAGGTGCTCATATGTGTTTTGGACAGATTGGGTTGAGCCTAATATATGCCTGTGTAAAGCTCATCCATGAGTGGCACCAAATGTGGTGCTTGTGCGCTTTTGAGTATTTGAGTGGTGCCTAATATATACCTATTTGACATTCATGTGCTAACTCATTTATATAAAGTCTACACACACTATAATCTTTCATTTTTACGAGAAAGAAGATGAGATGAGAGAGAAATAGAATAAGAAGAAAAAGAAAGAAGAAGATAAGAAAAAAGATTTTGGAGATTATCATATCAAATCAGTCAATTTAGAATATTAAGATAAGTATTCTAAATCCGTTCTTTAGTCTATTTATAAATTTTTTGATTTTATCTATATTTTTTTCCTTGATATACATTCATATGACCCTTTAACTTCTCTACCTTTAAATTTGATACATGCATATGGTTTTTCACCAAAGTTTCTAAATTTTGGTTGGTTTTACCAAACATTTAAAGATTTTATTATTTTTGTACAAATAAGTAAATATTTAAAATATTATATTCATATAAATAAATATTTTATGAAATAAAAATTATAAAATCGTGCATTTGGGCCTTGTATATAGTCTGTGATTGTACTTTATACCAGACTTTATTTTGTTATCTAATTAGATATTTATACTTTTTATATGGTAAAAAATTTCATATTTATATTTTCTATAGAGTGAAAGTTTTATACTATTCCTATAAAGAAAAAAAGTTTTGATCCTTTTATTATAAAATTTCCAATTTAGTATTTTTTTTAGAATCATTGTAAAAAATTAAACTTAACAATATATTCAAATATCATAATATATATATTAAACAAATTTGAGAATTATACCTACCTCCACGGGTGACAAAATAAAGTGGCGATTGATCTCTTTTATAGATAGTAACATATAAATAATCTGCCTACAGATATAAATAATAATATTTTGGTTTAAGATTATTAAAAGTATATATAATCTTTTCTTAAAGTTAATCTTCTAATTCTTGATTCTCTGTTCTAATATATTTTAGATTTTTAAATTTTTTTACATATGATTTGACTTTGAATTTCGGACAGTAGATTTTTAAGCCTTTGAATAATTTTATATTTTATATTATTTACGCATTTGTATATGGATTACAAGTTTTGTGTGCAAAATTATATTTAAACTTTTAGTATTTAAATACCGGATATTTAGCATCATTTGATATACTTGATTTTGCACATATTTTATTTTGTTTTATTTGTTTGTTCCATTTCAGAAGATACATGTTTTGTTTTTTTATATATATATATATATATATATATATGCTGAACTTTAGACTTATAATTTTATAATTTTTTTAATTCTTTTAAATTAGAGAGCTTTGAAGATACAAAAGAATTAGGAAAGTGTTTTTTTTTTTTTTTTTTTTTTTGCTTTAGAGGACCTTAAAGATATAAATCAAAGAAGTTGAATAAATTGAAAAAAAAAAAAGACTAAGATTGCTTGCACAATTAAAGAACAAAAAGCACTTTATTAACAAATCTAATTATAACTGGCCTGCCAAAAAAAAATGGTTTAATTGTATCAAAACCTTTGCAAGATTTAGGATGAAAGACATTTGAAGACTGTTATTTTATATTTTTGTATTCATATTTGCATTTGATTTATCGTGAGATTTGTATTGGGTTTCGTGATGCATGCGTTATTATTTATAGTTGTATTATTTGGGATTTTGCTTGGTTTGATTTATGTGAAGACTATTTCGATGTTTGGATTTATAAAGGTTTGATATTATGATCATTAAATTTTGGGTTGTCGCTATTCTCTATGGGTTTGAGTTAAGCAGGTTTATTCTCATCACTTCAAGAATCGAGCAGAATAATTCGGATTAAATCTGTATTGTTGTCAAGAATCATCACTATTATATTGATGATATTTTAATTTTTGTCAAGTATGACTCAATTTTAAAAAATTATAATTTGGCTATTGTTTCTTTTAATGAGTAAGAAATTTTTCTTTTGATTTAAATATAATTGATTATTACTTGCTTTAGGCCCAAGTCATGACAATACGAGCGTAGCATTTTTTGGGCTAACAATGATAGGCAACAGAAATATTGTTCGATAGAGTAATCATATCACTTTAATGGCATTTGGTTTACACTTGTATTTGTTGACTCTAAAACAGAGCAGATTGATAATATATTAGAAGAGATCATATTACTACTGTGGAGATTTCAAGAAGAGAGATAATTTTCAAGTTTAGAAGCATCATGTCGAGAGATGAGAGTTGCTTTTTGGTTTTGATACATGTTGGAACTATATTTTCTTTAACTTTATTTTGTATGGACATTTATATAATCTCTTATCTCAATAAGTTTAATATTTGTTATGAATATTTTATTTATAATATATTTAAAAATTTATTTATAATTTGAGTTTTCACATGATTGGTCTAAGCCGGGTCGGATGATTTTGGTCTAGGTCACCACAACATGGGCCTTCAATTAAACAAATTGTCATGTATACATATTCCCTCTAATTATACTAATTTCCTTTTGACTTGATCACATTCAATTTCTCGCCCCCAAACACACCTCAATTCAGCCTAGCCAAGGAGATTTTTCCATGCAAATTTCCACATATATAATTCTCCAAATTATTGCTACTATATTCCTTAAATTAAATTTGTTTCATCTTGACTGATATTTCTTTCAATCGTAGATAATATCTTCATCATAATATTTCCAAATTCTACCTACAAAACTCGGCCCAATAAAAATACAATACTATCAAATAAATTTTAATTATCCTAATCAACCTCTTAATTAGGTCTACAAGAGATCAGCTAATTAGAGACTAAGTCTGCAACTCGGCACAAGGGCTAAGATTTAATACGCGTGACCCGCTAACCCTAGTAAACTGCGGTCCACCTCATTAGCTAAGTCTACAGTTATACAATAAAGTCTACTAAATAATTCTAGCTAATTTGATGTCTCATTAAGCCTAAACAAATTAATTTACTAATTCAAATAATTATCATAAAATTCACATGCATAAAATAAATAATTAAGAAATATCTAGGATGTTGAAGTATGATTGGCATAGGTGTGTCATTTGAATAGTTAAGAGATTTTCCTCTTTTCAGCTCATTTTTTGCAAATTTTAAGGAGAATAGAAAGAAACAAAGGAGAAGAAGAGAAAGAAGGTGAAGAGGAAGGAGATTTTAAAGTAAAACTTTTATGTTGCTTCAAGAATTAAGCCAATGCAAATAACTATTAAGCCTAATCTTTTATATTTTTGTTAAAATGTCTGAATTTTTTCTTCCTGATTGTCTAAATACTAAGATTCATGTTTCCATATTCCATACAAGAATTCATCTATATTCTTTTTCATGTTTGACTTACACATATATCCCTTATTCTTAAATTTTCTAAAATTTTAAAATATATTATATATGTTCATAAAAATTGTTAAAATTTATTAAAAAAACATCTTACATGTCCAAGATTATTCAAAAATTATGTTAAATCTCTATATCAAATTTCATGAAAAGTTTATACTATTTAAAAATTTTGGAAGAATATTATTTTGTAGAGATTTTTCTTTGTTTCTTCTAAAATGAACTATTATAAATATTTAAGAAATATATTATTAGCATGCCACTATATATTAAGAAAAAAAGAAAGATTAAAAGGTTGTATGATGACCCACCTATGGGTTATAATTGTAGGTACGGCCCTCTCTATAGGATGACCCATATTTAAGTATGACCCATATTTACCAGGTAAAATTATATAAATTAACTTTTATATATTTTGCCCTAATTAGTGAGGTTTATTGTTGGCACTTGGTTCATCTATTCCATTGCATGTTCTTGGTGACTCATCTTTATTGTTATGCACAATTATTTATTTGTTTAGTTTTTAATTTACCTTATATTGTCACCACTTTTTTGATTAGTAGGTTAGACTGTTAGTAAAATAACCGGTCTAATCATCCATTAAAGGATTGGAATGTGAAAAAAATGAAAAATCAATTAACCTCCCGCCATTGCTTCTCTACACTATTTTTCAATGTACTATCCACTTATGGTTTTGAACTTTCAAAGTTCAATTCCTTCTTTGATGGTGTATATTCAGAGAATTGACTAGGGACAAAACCAATTAACCCACTATTTATTAAGATAATTCCATCAATTGTCTTGTGGGATCGGTTACCATGAAAAATTAATGTAACAGTTACCAAACATTAAACGTGGACCATCAATACTAATAATTGTTTAATTTTTTTTTAAAACTGAACAGTCAATATTCTCTCACTTGGTCCATATTGTACTTAATATGATAACCAAACTCATTAATTCTCAATCTTAAAAAATAAATACATGAATCATGGCGATAAGTCCTCTATTAATGAGTAGTATCATCCATGTATTATAAGATATTATATTTTTCAAGACATATCCGAATATGGTAATATTACTTTATGAATAAATCTTATATTTATTCTTTGTCCAATAATTAATAATATTCTCAAAATAATTAACTAATATAATTACAAAAATTTTAAAATTTATCACAAACAAATAAAAATTTTATTAAATATTATTATCCATATAATAAAAATTACATAATAAAATTTAATTCCATTCTAATTACATAATCCTTGAACCTTAATGGTGATATACCTTTCGTCAAAGGATCAGTGATCATCAATTCATTACTAATATACTCAATAGTAATTTTCTTTCATTTAATGCACTCCTTTTATGGCTAAAAACTAAATATTGATATGTTTATTTTAACTCTTACTTTTATTATTTTTAATTAGGAAAACAACAATGAATTATTATAATATATCTTTAATGGCCTTGAGATGAAATCCACCACTCTAAATTCAGATATAAAATTTTTCATCCATACACCATACTTTGTAATCTCAAAATAAGTAACAAACTCAACTTCTATAGTGAAAGTAGCAATCAAAGTCTGCTTTGCACTCCGCTCAAAATAAAGCTCCACCGGCAAATATAAATATATAACCAGATATTAATTTACGTGAATCAACACATCCAATAAAATTTAAATCGGAGTAACCTAATAATTTCAGATTGTCAGTCCGTCTATAGGTAAACATGTAGTCCTTGGTATATTGGAGATACCTCATCACTTTCATAAAAACTTTTCAGTGATCTATACCTAAATTACTTTAAAATCTTTCCAACATTCTAACTATAAAGGTGATGTCAGGTCTTGTATATACCTAAGTATATATCAAACTTTCAACAATGAAAACATATGGAATATTTTTTATTTATTTTCGTTCAAAATTATTTTTCAGATTTTGGTTCAAATTGAACCTATCACCCTTCACAATTGGTGCCACACTTGGTGAATAATCTTTCATCCAAAATTTCTATAAAATTTTATTGATATAGATCTCCTGAGATAAACCTAAAGCACCTCGTAGTCTATCTCGGTGAATCTTAATGCTAATGACATAAGATATATCGCCCATATATTTCATTTTAAATTTATCAGAGAGAATTTATTTCACCTCATATAACAAATCCTTATCATTGGATGTTAGTAAAATATCATCTATATACAAAATAAGAAAATAAATCTTACTCCCACTTACCTTCTGGTACATATATTGATCCAAAATATTCTCTTTAAAATTAAATAAAAAGATAACATCATTAAATTTTAAATACCATTGACAAGATACTTATTTTAATCATATATAGACTTCTTGAGCTTGCATATTAATTTTTACCATCACTAGAGGAGAATCCTTCTAATTATTTCAAATAAACCACTTCCTCTAAATCACCATTTAAAAATACTATTTTTACATCTATTTATTATAATTTTATACCAAAATGAGCAACGAATGTCAAAATAATGTGAAGAGAACCTTTCTTAGATACATGAGAAAAAGTCTCTGTATAATTAATTCTTTTCTTTTGAGTAAATCTTTTAGTAACAAGTTTTACTTTATATCTTTTGATATTACTTAACGAGTCTTTCTTTATCCTAAATACTCATTTGCACCCTATGGCTTTTGCCCATTTAAATAACTCAATAAAATCCCAAACTTTATTACTATTTATGGAATTCATCTCTTTCTTCATGAAATTTTAATTATAACTCATAACTTGTGAAAATATTTTAGGATTATTTTTAACTCTAATATTGTAGTCAGACTTCTGTAAATATACAATATAATCACTAAAAATTGTTGATTTTCTCATTCTAGTAGACCTTCTTAATATTGTATCAATATTCTCAATAGGAGTATATTGTATAACTATTTCAGGTAAATCCTAAATATCATGGTCAATTGGAATAATATCAACATTTTGTGAAACGATATTAATTGATTGTTCAACACAAATTTGATCTTGAAGGGTATTATGTACAACAATCAACCTATCATATGAAGTGTAAGGTTGAGAATTTAAATGATCATTATCAAAAACTATATTTCTGGATCGCTTACTTCCACTCATTAAGACATTCTCAAGAAATTTTTCATTTCTTGATTCCACAATCCTAATACTGTGAGATGGATAATAAAATGTGTATCTTTTAGATCGTTCAGTATATCTAATGAAATACCCACTTAGGGTCCTTAGATCCAACTTCTTCTTATGTGAATTATAAACTCTTACTTCAGACTGACATCCCCAAACGCGTACATATCGTAAACTTAATTTTTAACATTTTTATAATTTAAAAGGAGTTTTTAGAACAATTTCGTTGAAACCTAATTTAATATATACACTATCATTTTTAGAGCTTTAGTCTACAAAGATTTTAAAAAATTAGAGTTGTTAAGCATACTTCACACTATATCCAATAACGTTTGATTTCTTCTTTCTACTATACTATTTTGGTCCAGAGAACCAGGCATAGTATATTGGGTAATTATCAAAAATAGACCAGGTATTTGTCCATCTTCAGTATATCTATTATAATATTCTTCATCTCTATCTGATCTCACGATTTTAATTTGTTTTTCACATTATTTTTCTACTTCTATTTTAAATAATTTAATAGTATATAACGATTCATTCTTATTATGAAGCAAGTAGATATACATATATCGTGAATAATCGTCAATAAAAGTGATAAAATATTTTATACCATATGAGTCTATGTCTGGACTATAAATATTTATATATATGATTTCTAATATGTTCGAACTATTCTTGACATTTTTCTTAATCTTATTGATCTGCTTTCCTTTTATACAGTCCACACAAGTTTCATAATTAATAAAATTTAGAGTACTAAGTACTCTATCATTTACTAATCTTTTAATTCTTTCAATAGAGATATGACCTAATCTCCTATACCATAATATAGAGAAATATTTATTCATAATTCATCACTTAATACCAGTATCAACATGTATAGTATTATAAGAGGCATTGTTTTATAAATTTAAGTAATAAAGACCATCAAATAATGTACCATTTTTAATAATATTAGACTTATAATATAAATTAAAAGATGAGTATGAAAATTTAATGAAATATCCAAAAGGTACGAGTTTCAAAACTAATATCAAATTTTTAGAAAAATTTAAAATATAAAATATCTTTTCTAAGTACAAAACAAAGCCACTACTCAAAATTAAAGTGTATGTTCCAATTGCTTTTACATGTGAAAGCATCTTATTTTTGGATAAGAGATTTTGTTCACTACTTACTAGCTTCCTTAGGTTTTGTAAGTCTTGTAAGGTATTTGAAATCTGAATTGTAGAATCAGAGTCAATCCACTATGTATCATGAGAAATATTAACCATATTAGATTTATAACATATAAATGATGTTGTATTACCTTTCTTCTCAAGCCAATTTTGATATTTGACACAATCATTCTTGATGTGTCCCTTTTTTTTATAAAAAAAAATACTTAGATTCTTTCTTGATGTCAAATTGAAGAAGTATTTTACTTTTTATTCTTAGCTTGAGCTTTATTTTTTTAAACCATAAATATACTTTCACTTTATTCCATCATAAACCTCTCTTCCTCTTGAACACACATGGTTATAAGTTCATTAATTAACCATTTATCCTTATGTATATTATAAGAGATTTTGAATTGTCCATATTATGGTAAAAGCGTATTCAAGATATAGTAAATAATAAAAGATTCAGACATATCCATATTAAAATTTTTTAGATGAGCCGCTATATCTCTCATTTGTAGAATATGCTCACGCACAACCTTAATACTGGTGAGCCTTAAAAATAAAAATTTTATAATTAGAGTGCCATCAAGTGCTTTATCTGAAATCTCAAATTATTCATCGATAACCTTCAGCAAATCTTACACTTTATTATACTAATCGATAGAACCACAAATACTAACAAAAATTTTAGTCTTTATAAACATCAGATTTAGATGATTAGATCACTCCTATCATTCATAAAAAGTTATATCAATCGAAGTGTTAGTTTCAGTAAGAGCGGATAGATTCATCTTTCCTTATAAGATAATCAATGTCCATCCACTATAAATAAAGAAGAATTTTTTCCTTTCAAACTTTATAGTTATCACCTTTGAATTCAGAAATATCACATCTAATATCGAAAAAATTAATAGATTAAATTAACAATTGTACAACTGTATAAAAATAAAATTACATACTTAACAAATAATATATGAAGCTAACAAATAAATATATAATTTATTTTACCAATGTAAAGTGTATAGTATAAATCAATTGATATAAAAATTACCTATGTGAGCTAAATTTTTAATTTAAGTAAATTCATCACAAACTTTATGATAAAACTATCAAATTATATTTTAATTCTTAATTTCTATGGGTAAATTAAGAAAAATAATTTGACATTTTATTATAATTAACCAATTTAATATAATAAATTTTTTTATGGGATGAATTTTATTATATCAAAAAATAATTAGTCATAATTAATGTTCTCAATTATATGTGATAATAAAATATAATTTTATTAACACTTGATGATGTCTCGGGTTCGGATCTCTGCGCCCGCGCATGCATTACCAATCCTAATTATTTAAATATATTAATCTTTAGGAAGTTTTACTAAATTACTAGATATTATTTAATATAAATATATATATATATAATTAAATTTTTAAACATTATATAATAAACTTTATACATATATACACGTGCGTGCGCACACACACGTGGACATGTAAAAATTGCATAAATAATATACTACTTAAATAAAAAACAATACGTGCAGCACAGCGGTACTCGCTGCTCCTTGCGCACACTTGATGATGTCTCAGGTTCGAATCCTTGCGCCCGCGCATGCATCGCACATGCCCGAGGCAATTTTCTTCTTTGGGCCGCAGGCGGTGCAGCCCGTGTAAAGTGGATGGATTAATTGACAAACATAAAGCACATCTAATAGTAAATGATATACCCAAGTAAAGAGTATTAATTATGATAAAATATTTTCTTAAATAGTAAGGTTTATCTCAATCCACCTTACATCAGCCTTCATTGTCCAATTGTATTTAGAATTGCACTAAATGGGCATTAAAATAACAATCATGAATAGTAAATTAGATGAAAAAATCTACAAGTAATTAATCATATGTTTCATATGTCAAGGCCAGTAATACAAAGTGTGTGAACTCAAATGAACTTTAGAATTATGGGAAGTCTTTTAAATGTATTATTCCCCCACTTGATACTCATTTATATGAATAATGTGTTTTTTTTATTTTTCATTTGATTGATGACCATAACTGTTCAGCAAACACATTTTTATATGTGCTAGTGATATATATTTAATAATGTATATTAAACAGATTTGTAATTTGACTTTCTTATACTAATAATCTATCTAAAACACTAATAAGCTTGTAGAATTAAGACAGCTTCAAAATTGGTATGATCTTATAATGTATAAAAATCAATTTTGAAATAAATGTCTCATTAATAGAACATTAAGATGAGATTATCCTCACGATTACAGAATAATATAACTATGTGACCTAAATGAATAACCATATTCATCTAGCCTATTAATGAAGCAAGATGTGAATTCTTAGCTGATATTTGAGTACGTGAAGTGTGTCAAAAAACTCAACTTACACATTGGGTATGTCTAAACTTAGATTTATGTGGTGTAATGCATATATATATAACATATCCTCCTTTAGGGAAGGAATAAATACTATAGCACGTGATTCATACTATATTTGCATAATAGGTCAAGAAGGGTAGTGAACAAATGAATCCCCTCTTTATCAGTGTGAAACCTTTTAAAGGTTTTATATTACCTCAATTACTGTAATATTTGTAACTTTTGACTGTATCTTGAAATTTTAATTCAATGACTACTATTTTAACTTGTTACACATGGACACTAGAGATTAATTTTTATAGAACACATCTAGGAGAATAGTTTAACTGGAATTAATGTATTCAAGTAAGAAAGAAAGTCTATTTTCTTTTATCCTTTCTTATATGAACCAATTGACGATTTATATCGCTTATTTCAAATAGAGAAAGTATTGCGGATAAGGAGTACACTAGTCAAACATGCTCATTTTGAATTATAATTTTGAAAGATTATAAATGTTATAATTGATACTACAAAAACATAAGATTAGCATACTATGATATACATACCCTACATTTTTTAGGATATATATTCCCAACATGTATGCCATATTGAACTCGTACTTCATGTATATATGATGAAAAAATCGTCATCTAAGTTCAGTCTTATGAAAATGTTCCAAATGAGACAAAAGTCTAATACCTCTTCTTTTTTTAACAATTGAGTAAAGCATTATCAGTTGACTTAGGATTCTTCAATTCTTCCAAATTTTTCATGTAATTTCATTCATTCTTGTTATCAAATTCTTGTCACTTTGAATGCTTGATGGGTATGTGTTAGATTCTCAATAATTTTATCATTTTTTTTCCCTTTTGATACTTAGGCTTTTGGGATATGTAGCATTATTAAGTTCATAATCTTTGTATTTATTCTAATAGTATTGTCTTAGAACCTATTCACTATGTGAATAACTCAATGCAAGAAAATTTTTGGGACCATATGCGTCTCGAATAAAGCAAAGGCAAGAACGAGATCAAGGGGCACCACCTTGGCTACCATAGATCTAAGAATATTAATATTGATTAATCCGAAAATTGATACATCAACACATACCAATGAGAAAAGGTTGTTAGTTACTTATTGGGCTAATAAGTAATGTATCTGACTATCCATTCAATGATACTTTCCTCGTTAAAAATTATGCATGCCACGCTTGAAAATAGGTTGACAAAACGGAAGCTTCCTAGACAACTCAGTGACATCCAAGCACAAATGATGGAGAAGAAGATATTCTTGCCTTTTGACCTCATCTGATCGTAAACATTCTACATGCCCAATAGCTCTTTGTCTATAAACATCCTACCAACCCTCCATTGAAGAGATCCAAGGAAAAAAAAAAACTCATATAAAAGAGATCATTTATTAAGAGGAATTACTCTACTAATAAAATCTTTCAAGACTCAATTACTTCCGATCCCCAATCAGAGAAAACCAAGCAGTCTTACTATTGGAGTCCAATACTCTCATTTGTCAGCTATGGGTATCCCAAGTGAAATCCTTCTCCATACTTTAAGATTGAGATAACCACGTCCTCATAACCCGCCAAGGATATTTCTCCCATAGACCAACAACTTTCCACTGAGCTCCTTTGATGAATTTAGCCCTTTCCTTCATAACCTAAAATAGGAGTTTCATAGCATGGGTTCCAAGAGCAGATTTCTTTCTCACCCTCTTACCAAACTTAGACACATATTAACTTAGTTATTGGAAAATTTTTTCTATAAAAAATACTCGATGCCCTTTACTTTATTGTTTGTGGATAAGAAACTTAGGGAAAGATATTTATATTAAGATCCAGTATCAAGTAGCCTTTACTTCAGATAAACCTTATTTTAGATGCACATTATAAATAATTTAACAGAGCATTTTAGAACTTTATTGCCCATTTTCTTATATATCTATTTAATAAATCAATTTGAACATATTATTTTATGGTACTAATTAGATTATTGAAAGATAATAATCATATGATATGTGGGGTCGAAAAAATAATCAAAGCTGCCACAATAGATAGCCATTAGCTTTCAAATATACAAATATTAAGAATGTTCCCTCCAAGACCTTGTGAGTTGTCTCAAATGGATTGGGAAACCAAGGTGTTGAGTATGTTAGGGATGATGTGATAACATCACCACTTGACTTGGTGGCCAGCAACCACATAAGTTCTTATATCCCTAGCCCTTGTGGGGTGGTATCAAAGAACTCCATGTTGAGATATCTTAGCTATTAGCGAAGAGGAAGAGAACTCAACAGTTTTCTAGGAGGAATTTTAAAAGCTGAAGGATGCAAATAGCAAAAAAAATCAAGTCAAGGTCACCTACTAATATGCAAAGGGGACCTCCTCTAGGTACACATGGAAAATTTCAAATGCAACTAGAAATTTCAAGGCGCCTTTATAAGAGAATTGATGCCTTAAAATTTCAAGACGCCTTTATAAGAAAATTGATGCCTTTTAAGTCTCCAAGTCATGCATCGAGGTACGAAATGAGAAATAAGGATTAATGAACTTCCCAATTGTCCATTCAACCCAGAGGAATAAACCAAAGCAGCCAAAGCTGATGCACAAAAGTCAAAACATTCATGACTTTTAGATAATCCTAAGCCTTAGAAACTCGAGTTAGATGCCTAATTATAGCCCTAGATCTCAAACATCAGCATCAAAAGTTAGGGTCTAATAATAGGGCATGGAAGATCATCATGATCCAAATCACTCTTATGTAGAAATATCAAAGCTTGGTTAAAAGCCAAAGTCTGTGATGAAGCAATATGCTCCAATGAAGACCAAAGTCTTGGATGGGATCACTGAGGTCCCAAATATGACCAAGGCCTAGGAGATGACTGAAATTCTAGAGAAAAAGGAATGATATTTTGGTACAAGAAGGAGAGCTTACTAAGGAGTATGCCAAACTTTGAGCACTTTAGATAAGGTTCAATCGATGGTAGATAATCTAGTACATGTCAGTTTTACGAAAGATGAAAAGGTGCTATGTAATAGACCCTAGCAATATCACATGCTTCAAAAAGGAGCAAAGAGTTAAGGCACATCTCCCTAATACCGACTTGAGCCGTGAGCCTAGATGATAGATGCCTAGGGATGCAACAATGAACCAAGTGTGGCGGCAGACAGCTTAGCATGAGGGACCAACTTGACCAATAATAAAAGAAGCCTTAAATTCAGTCTAATGATAAGATAATTCATACTTCTATTCCCATATTAAAACCTTTTCCCACACGAGTCATAGAAAGGACTTCCTTCCTTTATAAAAGGGTGTTTAGCATACCCGAGAGGACTCGAGCAAATACACTGCAAACATCTTGAAACATAAGATGAAATCCTATGATATTTTGACTAATCAGGTAATAAATCAAAAGGAGATTTCAATGGTTTCTTTAAGATTTCCCGTGCAAGTCTTTTCCAAGTGAAAGCCAAAGCTCAAAATCATCACAACAGTTATCCATTTCAACCTACCTAAGCTCATGTCAGTCATGACAGAATTGAGCCTTCCCTGGCCAACATAGAGCACAAAGAGTTTATTGTTTTCCTTTTTAAAACATTAATGTCTCCTGAAAAATTTTGGGTCCTAACGGTTATATTCAAGTAAAGCGTAATCGCTTTCTATTCCTGTGATGTGCTTACGACGATGGACCTATCTTGATGTCTTCCATCAGTGGACTGATCTGGGCGTGGAGTCAAACCTTCCAATATCCCAATTACTTCCTATAAATCGGGGCCCTCATGCTAATATACAACCATGTCCACTCACTCACTCGGGTTAAACAATTCTCTTGTGAGGACCCTAGGCGTTTCTTTCTTTCAAGTGTTCAATAATCCTCCTGTAACACCCCCATTCCACATGCTCTTTCCCAAACTCCAAAGCACGGTAGCTTGTCCCACTCTGTAGTGTAGTTTGTTGACTCTATCGTTATGGGATCCCTTAGAAAGAAATTCCGGAGCTCTTCAACTTCTTGTCTCCATTGTGACATACAAGATTTAGATTTTAGGATTGAAAGCATGCTGCAATTCAAGATTATAGCCTCTAGAGTCAAATCTTGTTGGAAGTACATATCAAATTTATCAAAAATAAAATTTAAAAAAGATATATTAGGAATTATAATATTTATATCAATAAATAACATCATAAAATAATATGGGCATAATTTCTCCCTTTCCTAGCCATTAGGTGTTCTTTCTCGCTTCTCCTCTTATAATTTTTTAGATTAAAGATGACCAATTTTATAATTTTTTCCTCTCTATCATATTAGTGGTACATGTATCATAAGCTCGCTTTAACTTTAAATTTATAAATACTGAAAAGTTTATAATACTAAAAAAGTTTCTAAATTGTTTCAGCTATTAATTATTTAAATAATGATTTTAACACTGAATATTTCTAAAAGTCCTCAATTGGGTGTTTCTGTTTTTTCTATTATTTCTACGAAAATTGAAGAAAATGAGAAACTTATTACTTTTTTTCATCATTATATAAAATAAGTGAGAAAAAATAAGGCAAAAAGAGGTAAAAATTTTTATAATTATCAACAATTAGTGTTATATGAAATTTTGTACCAACGCTTTAATCTACGAAAGAAATTTCATACCAATACTTTAATCTTTTTATCAATTTATAAAACTGAATAAAAAAATATAATGAACAATGCAAACGAGAAAAAAGATTTAAAGCACTCAATAGTATTAGGTTACAATGCATGGCACATGTAATACAGTTCCTAATCATTAGATTAATCATAACCTAACAATTAATATTTAATATATTAAAAATATATAGTTGTTGCGTCCTCGAATTCAAATTACAGTACGGATTATGGATCCAAATGATATTAAAAGCGGGTTTAGTCTCCATATGCTCAAATCTGAATTCTATACAACACAAAAATACAGTGAAAGATTTGCAGGACTATCTCCCCGGTATATCCTCCAACGCTTAAGTTAATATCTGCCTTTTATAAGAGAGAAAATAGATGATGTAAATTAAAAACTAAATTAACTTTATATGGAGACATGCACTTTTCTGGGAACGTCTTAGAAAGAAAGAGAAATGTTCTTTTTTCGAGAGAGTCCTCTCTTCTCCCACTGAAAAGAAAGTATTTTTATAGTTATTATGAAACAATTGACTTTTTCTATCAATTGTCCAAGAAACTGTTGAGAAAATTGTTCAAGAAACCACTAAATGGATAGAATTTTATCTTTACCGTAACATAAAAAAAACCACTCAGCAATTTCCTCCAACTCATTCCTTACCGTCGAACAAGTCCCTTTTATTGGGAAAAATTAACCTTTTGAGTCTCCTTGACATGTGGGTCAAACTTATAGAAATCGACCTTTCTAATTGAGCCACTAGTGCCAACACCCATCACTAACTCCCATGTCAGGAGATTTGAAACTCAACCTTCTAGTATGAATTTCGAAGACAAGTTCTTGTCTGGACCTGCACTCTTACTTTGAGTAGTGACATTTTTGTCCGAGAGCACTGTGTCTGAGGTCTAACAGCAATTGCCCGATGACATGCTTTCGTTTTACAAATATAAGCTCTCAACTGTTTGAGGACATAACTCTAGTCCGATGGTTGAGGAAAATTGTTCGAGGACATTATTTGAATCCAACAACTTGACTGAAATCTATCCAAGGACATAACTCTAATCTAATGGACTGGAAAAATTGTTCGTGGACATTCTTTGAATCCGAGACACTGGCATGCGCCGTCAGTTGAGGTATTAAATGCGATTGACATTACCTTGAAAACATAAGAGCCATTATTATTCCATGACCTGTGAGAGGCCGACACATGCCCTGGCCATGATGAGGCACGTCTTTTTAAATTTCTCAACCGTTTAAAATTAATTTCTTGTATTTGTTGGGATTAATTTTTATTGTTGTGCCCTTCTCCTTCGAACGCACCAACCTCCCCTTCAGATTTCATCTTTCTTCCTTCCCAGATAACCTTGCGATGGCTCTTGGAGTGAAAGATATCCAGTCGACTCTTTCTCATGAAGAAGTTAAAGCCATTTGTGCTAAGTATAGAATTTCGAGCACGACCGCATTTTTGTTGCCTGGTGCAGATAAGGCATGCACCCCTCTGAGTGGGTTTGTCACTGTATACAAAGTCCATCTAAAAGGAGGTCTTCGTTATCCCATGGTGTTGAAACTTTACCAGATCACGAAGGCCATGCAAGTTCCAATAGCCAGGTTGCAACCCAATGAAATGAGGTTCTTGATTTCTCTTTGTGTTTTTGCGCATTGTCATGGTCAAGTTTTTAGATACTACGGTCGTAAAGGTTATTTTGAGATTCACCCATGGGCAAGATTGGATCATTATTTCCCCTCGTCCCGAATTTGATATAAGTGTAGGGAACCCCTGATTCCACCAATAGATGGAAAAATAGGTCTTTTTTTCTTGTTGTTCCTCCTGAATGGGGAATATCAAATGAATGGAGGAACATAGAATCAAGTTTTTGTGATGATGCGACGAAGTAAGAGAAAGAAGCGATGAAGGAATTTACCGACTTGATTCAGGCCAACCTCAGTTCCTTTAATGAGAATAAAAAAAACCGATGGCTGAAGATTGAAGCCTTTGAAAAGGCAAGGTAGGAACCTCAACCTAAAAGTTTAGAAGTTCGCACTACTTCTTTAGTTAAGAAAAAGAAGTTAAAGAGAAAACAAATACCATTGAAGACTGGCGAGCTGTCCGACAAGGTAGGGAAAAGCCCTCAGACGAAAACTTCTAAGCAGCCAGAGACCACAGCTGAGGCCTCCTCCGATGATGATGATGAAGCCGTCATCGGCTAATTAGTGAAGAGGAAAAGATCATCTGAAACGGTCTCAGTCCAAGATGCTGAGGTGGTCGAACCCTTAACACTTAGTGAGTCTGTTGATCATCCTCTTCCAATCGAGGGCGTAGATGTGGGGCCACTCATTGTCCCTTATATTTAGAAGGGCCCATGCCCGACCTTCCGGCCCTCTTTTCTAGAGAAGCATCGGATTGGATTGTTGAGAATCCGACCAAGGATGTAGCAAAAGTTCCAGCCGAGAATGTAGCAGAAGTTACAGTCGAAAATGTTGAGGCCGAGGAAGTGATAAGGGCAACTGAGGTGCCCAATTCTGAGCTCCCTTGTCTAGCAGTCCAAATATTTGAAGAAATGGATATTCTGCCTGAAGCCCTTCAGAAGGCTATGGGTGAGGACATTATGGAGATGTCAGAGGCTTCATATGAGGCTAAAATGGAAACTGGGGCTGAGGGGCATTTTAAAACAACTGAGCCCCTAGTTTCAGACGTCCATAATGCAACTCTTGCGTCCAAGGTCATGGGAGAAGCTCCTGAATCCGAGGCCATTGTAGAAGCTTCTAAGGCCGAGGAGGTGGCTGATGAGGCGGACGCGGCTTAGACAATGGGATACTTGGAGTCCGAAGCCCAAAGAGAGGAAGGCTTATCAAGGAACTCTCCCTTATCTAAGGTACTTTTCTTTAGTACTTTTGATTCCTTCACTTTGAATAATACTCCACTGACTGACTTTTTTTCTTGAAACTGTGTGAGTTGGTCGACCGATTTACTCCAATTATTAATAAGGCTGCCCAATCTTGCGTAGACTTGGACACATTTTGGGTTTCAGAAGAGCATGCTAATCGTCTAGAGCATGAGCTTGCTGAGGCAGAATATCTTCGCTTGAGGACTTGCTGAAGGTCCAGCAGTAGCAGCAAGTTTTCCTTCGGAACAGGAATCTTTATTTAGATGACGAGCTCAGGGCCTCAATAAGGGTCGAGGATATCAGATCTCCATTTGAGTGAAAGTATTGGGATAGCATCGGACTCTACCGACGCATAATAAGTTTATTAATTCCAAAGTTTCCTCTTTCTCTGTTTCATCCGAAAAATGCTAGTACTCAATACAAAGCAAACTTGATAGGCCGCCCAGAAGAGGACGAAATTCTTAGTCCTTTTCCGCTAGGATCTTTCGAGACTTAAATGTTTTTTTTTACTGTACATTCATTGTACAAATAAATTTTATTCTTTAATTTAATCTATCTCTTTCTCTTTCATTGGTTTGCTTACAGGTTAGATTCTTTTTTAGATACATCATAAGGATATTCTATTATTTATGAGTAAAGTGTCCAAATCCACTGACAATGATTAGCTGATGATGCTACCTCTAAGGTCTCTGCATTCATATTGTTTAAGCCCCCTAAGTTTTAAGACTCAACCTCTTATGGGTTGCTTAATGCTCTTGCCAAGTTTTAGATTCCGACTTCAAATGAGTCGCTCAGCCTTACCGAATTTTACTAGCTGCTCTAGAACAGCTCTGGGAACAAGTGAAAAGGAATTATTTTACTTAACTTAGGGGCAGCATTGGTCATGTGATTTTATGAAATGACATGCAAACATTCAAATGAGTACATAATAAAGAATAAGTAAAAGGAATTTATTTTATTAATAAAACATGATATTAAACACATCAAATGATGCAACTAACGTTACCTGACTACTTATATTTTTATTAATAACATTTTTTGAGGTGAGAAGCATTCCACGTCCGAGGGACAAGTCTGCCTTCTTGAGTGTGCAATTTATATGCTCCATTTCGAATGATGGTCGAGATCAGAAATGGTCATTCCCAATTCAGGGAAAGCTTATTCCGGTTGGTATTCTTATCCATGGCATCAATGCTTTATAGTACTAAATTTCCTACTTCAAACTGACACGCTTTCACCTTTTTATTGTAGTATCTGGCAATTCTCTAATAATATGCTACTGTCCGTAGTCTCGCAATGTCTCAGGCTTCCTCAAACATATCAAGGTTCTTCCAAAACTTTTGTGAATTGTCATTTGGATTGAAACATTCAACCCGAAAACTAAGCAGTCCGACCTCCATTAGAATAACTGCCTCAACCCCATAACATAGGCTAAAGGGCGTTTCTCGAGTCGGTTCTCTTCGTGTTGTTCTATATGACCATAAAACCGATGGCAGTTTGTGAGGTTTCCAAACCAACAATAGAATTAATACGAGGTAATCAATACTTATCGAACGGTCAAATGTAAGTATAAAGGAACTTGATGAAAATCTTGGGATTTTTGTTGAATGAAACACCACCCGAAACGCACCGCTTGCAGAACGCTCGATCCCCGCTCGAGCTCATTTTCCAGTAGCTACCCCGCCTGATGCACGCTCAAGCCCGCTCGAGCGGATCTTCCAGAACCTTCCGGAAAAGCTCCCGCGCTCGCTAGCCATCAGAACGAATTTTCCAGAACCTTCCAGAAAGCCCCGCTCTCGTTGGCCGCTCTAGCGGAGCTCGAGTGGAAAGAACCAGAACCGGCCCGCTCGCTGCTCGCTCGCCGGGAGCTCGAGCGGCCCGACTAGTCTAAATACCCGGCCAGCTTCACCAATCTTCACTTTTTCCACTTTTTCCCCACTTTTTCCAGAGCTTTCTGGCGAGAGAGAGAGAGAGAACGCCAAGCCTAGTGAGAGAAAGGAGGAAATCGAGGCGTAGAGTCCGAGTCGTCCAGGAGCCGATTACAAAAGTGATAGCACGCGTCAGGCAAGTGTTCTCATACTCACTATTTGCTCTCTTTCAATTTTTATTCGATCACCGTCGGGTATTATGATAGATACCCACCCAAAATGTGGAGAATATATAACCCATGAATTATACTCTATGAATGTAAGATATTTATTCATTGCGTCGGTTGAATAAATCGTCGATTTGTTATCGCAAAACCCTAACCCTCACCCCAATTCGGGATTCACTGTTTTCCCTCCAAATCATGATAATTTGACCTCAAATTATAAATCACCCGTCCCCAATATGTATACGTATCACGACCCGGCATCCGTTTTCTCAAGAAATGACCGTTCACGGCATCGAGACCTCTAAATGCCTCCTGACACTGTTCACCCGAGGTGAACAAATAAATTTGCATGATTCCACCTTTGTATTATCTTAAATTAATCTCAAAATATGTATCACGATGTCCTAAATATATATATATCGACCGGGCGTCCGTTTTCACAAGAATTGACCCGTTCGCGGCGTCTAGAAGTGTTAAACGATCACTGTCACTGTTCATCCGAGGTACAATGGAAATTTTACATGTTCTTGCCAATATCTAACTAACCATATGTGAATGTAAGCTTGAAAACATGGAATTAAGCATCGATTGACATAATCACGGGCTCGGAGGACCCGGTGAAATTAGCTCATGAGCGGTAAGAGATTCTAATCTTTCCTAATTTTTTGGTAATCATAAATGCTTAAATTCCAAAGCAAAATGAAAATCGATGAGTAACGGAGGGAAGTCCAAAATGTGATATGGATGATGGAACCTCCCAAATGGCGGAGATATGATACATGAGATCACGGTGGACTTTTCCTCAAATGAATATGGAAATAAAATCATGAAATTAGGACCATGGACTTTTTAGATGGGTATTATTTCTGCGGTTGACACGTCCATCACGGTATAAACCCGAAGAATACTTGGGCCACGTATTGCAAGTCGCTTGTGTAAGCGAGGTGGTGTCAGTGTCACGCCTTAGGATACTATTGTGAAAGAGCGAGGACTGCCACAGTACCCCCCGGGAATGGGGGCGATTCGTACGATGTGCCACGACCTCCGGATGGGTCGTAAAGATAATCCCTCACGGCCTTAGATCATGTGGAGTATCATGATCCTTTCTCGTTCTCTTGCATCGTTTGCTAGTACGACCTACGGCCCCTGGTCGCAAATATTAAAGTAACTTGAGAAAGTATATTCAAATAGTAATTAAAAACATGACAAATGACAAATTGGTTCTTCTAAGTATTGCCTCCCTTCACGCCTTTACATGGTTTCCCCACCCCTACTATCGTTTCCATTATGATTCTAGCTTTTGATAGTGATGTGTGTTTACACTTGCTTTGGACGATAAGCTCACCCCCTTGCCTCTCTCTTTTCAGATGAAAATGCCCTGATGCCAGAAGGTAGTAGGACAAAGAAGCAAGATGGCGGCGTGGATTTTGAAGAAGCCTCGAGATCTAGCTTGATTATGTATGGCATGAAAATTTTGTGGATGAATGGTTTTGATTCTTGTATACTATGGTTGTCACGCTTCATGATTGTGCTTGTGGTTATGCTTGGGTTCTTATAGTTGGCATCTTTACCTAATGAAGCGTCATACCTAAGTTATGATGCGGTGCCACTACGGAGGTTTAGTGGATCTAAGATTGTGTATGATGTTGAATGTATTTGTGGATATTGTGCGAGTTTCTTTCAGGTATTTGTATTTTGGTAAGCGTTCAAGTTACAAGCGGAACTGCCCGATTTTCTACTGAGAAATTTATAATATTAAATTATAATGATTTATTTGGAAGGGTTAATTTAAAAAAAAATAACCCGGTCCCGTCCTGATTAATGTCGAGAGGGAGATGCCATAGGACTGAATCGAATCTTTTGCGGAAGCTTAGGATAGAGAACCTTAGTCATTAAATTTACGTAGTCTAGCCGGATTCTAACTAATGATTTTGTTTCAGAAACAATCTTCATCAAAGTAAAAGATGCCACCCAGACGTAGAAGGTCTCAAGGCAATGACCAGCCTCAAGATCGAGAGGTGAGTATATGAATCATTGGGCGAATGACGGATGTTATTGAGGCCACTCGAGCAAATCTCTCCCGTTCTGCTCAATCCCAAACCCGGCCCCTACAAATCCAGGACCATCCGCATATGACCGCCCGTTCAAGAGAGGTCTCGGAGTTTACAGGGGAGCAGGACCCGTTAAGCGAGACACATGGTTAGAAAGAATAAAGAAGGTATTTTACGTAATTCGATGCCCGAGAGGAAGATCAGGTTTTATTTGCATCTTATCGGCCGAGGGCGAGGCCCATCATTGGTGGCAAATGAAAAAGAGAGCCTTGGGTATTCGGAGGGGAGATTTCTTGGCGAGATGTTTGAGGACGCATTTTGGAAAAATATTTTCCCTCCACCTCCGTATCCCGGAAGGAATAAGAATTTCTTGATTAAGAAAAGGTAATCGATCGTGGCACGCGGTATGATGCTAGGTTTACGGAATTGTCACGATTTGCTCCTTATATGGTGGATGAGGAAGAGAAGAAGGCTAGGAAGTTTTTGTCAGGTTTGCGGGATGATATCCGCAAGCAATTGGCCCCCTTCAAATTGACAACGTATGCTGATGTGTTGGATCGAGCCTTAATCTGTGAACAAGAGCTTGCAAAAGAGGACTTTTTCAAGAGAAGATCATCGAGTAAATCCGGAATGAGCACCAGCTCACGAGCTAGTTGAAGAGACCATCTAAAAAGCCCAAGCAGCTGAGTTTTGATCAAAAGAGTGGACAGGTCTCGTCATCCTCCCAAGCATCGGTAGGGTCATGTAAACATTGTGGGAAGATGCATGGGAATAGGCCCTGTCTTAAAATGATTGGGGGTTGCTATAACTGTGGACAAGTGGGACATAAAGCAAAAGAGTGCCCTCAACCGCCGGCAATTTGTGCCTCGAAGCCTACTATTCAAGGAAAAGTTGTTGCGGTATCTGCAAATGAGGCCAAAGCATCAGATGACGTGGTAGAAGGTATTCTCTGTATTTGTGGGATTTCTTGTTTAGTATTATTTGATTCTGGCTCCACGCATTCTTTTGTTTCTCCTCGAATAGCTCGTCAAATTACAATTTCACCCATATGCCTTGATTATACCTTGGCAGTATCCACACCCATGGGGTTTTCCATTCTTACTGATGTTTCTTATCCGGGGTGTGTAGTCGAGGTAAATGGATTACCTCTAAATGTCGATTTGATTCTCCTTGATATGCGTGGTTTCGATGTTATTCTGGGTATGGACTGGTTGTCCAGAAACCATGCAACCATTGACTGTTTTCATAAGAAGGTCGATTTTGACATTCCCGGATGTGAATCTTTTCACATTCAAGGAGTCAGACGGGTGGAATCGTCTAGCTTCATCTCGGCACTGTAAACCTGTCATATGTTAAAAAGTGGATGTCAAGCCTATTTGGCCTATGTTACTGTGAAAGAAAGCCATGCATTGTCAATTAAAGACATCCCAGTAGTGTGTGAGTTTGACGATGTATTCCCTGATAAATTGACTACCTTACCTCCTCATCGAGAAGTTGAGTTTGGGATTGATCTTGTGCCGGGATCGGCCCCTATTTCAAAAGCCCCATACCGTATGGCTCCTGCCGAGCTAAAAGAGTTAAAGCAGCAATTACAGGACCTTCTGGACATAGGTTTCATTAGACCCAGTGTTTCTCCATGGGGTGCTCCAGTCATGTTTGTAAGAAAGAAGGATGGGACTTTGAGGTTATGCATCGACTATCGAGAGTTAAATAAAATTACAATCAAGAACAAGTACCCGTTACCACGGATTGATGATCTTTTCGATCAACTACAAGGAGCCCGTGTGTTTTCAAAGATTGATCTTCAATCCGGATATCATCACTCCGTATCAAACGGGGAAGGCGTGGCAAAGGCGGCCTTCGAGCGAGGTATGGACACTATGAATTCCTTGTGATGCCGTTCGGGCTGACCAATGCCCTGGCCGTATTCATGGACCTGATGAATCGGGTTTTACAACCATACTTAGACAAGTTTGTGGTGGTCTTTATCGATGATATTCTAATTTATTCTGAGGGTCACACAGAGCATGAGGGACATTTGAGGATTGTGCTTCAAACCCTTCGGGAACACCAATTGTTTGCAAAATTGAAGAAATGTGAGTTTTGGCTGGATAAGGTAGTATTCTTGGGTCATGTAATTTCTCATAGAGGTGTCTCAGTAGACTCACAGAAAATCGAAGCAGTGGTCAATTGGAGTCGACCCACGACTGTGACGGAGGTTCGTAGCTTTTTGGGGATGGCCGGCTATTATCGCCGTTTCGTGGAGAATTTCTCTCAATAGCATTACCCCTCACTCGTCTGACAAGGAAGGAAGTAGGCTTTGTCTGGACCGATGAGTGTGACCGAAGCTTTCAAAAATTAAAAGATTACTTAACCTCAGCACCTGTTTTGGCCCTTCCTGATAATTCAGGAGGATTCGAGGTATATTGCGACGCCTCTAAGTATGGCCTCGGTTGAGTCCTAATGAAAAGGGGTAAGGTAATAGCTTATGGATCCCGACAATTAAAAATCCATGAGAAAAATTACCCGACTCAAGATTTAGAATTAGCAGCTGTGGTGTTCGCGCTAAAAATATGGAGGCATTATTTATATGGTGAAAAGTTTTTAGTATACTCCGACCATCAAAGCCTCAAGTACTTATTTTCGCAAAAAGAGTTAAACATGAGGCAACGAAGGTGGATCGAATTTCTTAAAGATTATGATTGTGATATACTTTACAAACACGGGAAGGCAAATGTGGTTGCAAATGCTCTGAGTCGTCGGACCAGTTTCGTAGCAAGATTACAAGTCAAGCAAATGGAGATGCTAGACTGCTTGAAGTCCTACGATATTCGACGATTTGTGAAAGGAAATCGAATGATATTATCCTTCTTGCAAGTGCAACCCGAGATCCTCCAGAGGATCAAGGAAGGACAAAAGAAAGATCTGTTTTTGACAGATATTGCCGGCGACCTCAGTAGGGATTCCCGTGTTGATTTCAATAAACGCGATGATGGAATTTTGAGATTTCGGGAACGGGTATGTGTACCAGATGACAAAAACCTTAACGAGGAGATAATGAAAGAGGCACATCGGTCTAAATATACAATCCATCCTAGCATAAACAAGATGTACTAGGATCTAAAAAAAATGTTCTGGTGGAGAAACATGCGAAGGGAAATTGTTGCCTTTGTTGGCCGATGCCTTGTTTGTCAACAACTAAAGGTAGAAAGAAAGAAACCCTCTGGATTACTACAGCCCCTACCCATTCCCAGTTGGAAGTGGGAGGATATCTCGATGGATTTTGTGTCTGGGTTGTCAAGAACTCCAAGGAACCACAATGCGATCAGGGTTATCATAGATCGACTGACAAAGGCCGCTCATTTCATTGCCATCCGGACCACCTACTCTCGTGATTTCTTAGCACAACTTTACATCCATGAAATTGTTAGACTTCATGGTGTGCCGGTATCAATTGTGTCAGATCGTGACCCACGGTTCATTTCTAAATTTTGGGAAAGCTTACATCGTGAATTAGGAACGGAGTTAAAGTTTAGTACGGCCTATCATCCTCAAACTGATGGTCAATCTGAGCGGACGATTCAAATATTAGAGGATATGCTTCGAGCTTCGGTATTGGAGTTCAAAGGAAATTGGGATGATCACTTAGCACTAGCCGAATTCGCCTACAACAACAGTTTCTAGGTGAGTATCGGAATGGCCTCCTTTGAAGCACTTTATGACAAGAAGTGTCGATCACCCATACATTGGGAAGAGATGGGAGATAGGCGTTTACTAGGTCCTGATGTAATCCGTGAAACATCAGAAAAGATTACAGTAGTGTTTGAAAAGCTGAAGATTGCCCAGAGTCGGCAGAAAAGTTATGTTGATCGAAGGAGGGCCGAGCTCAAATTCGAAGTCGGCGATTTTGTTTTCCTTAAAGTGTCACCGTGGAAGGGAGTTTCTAGATTTGGTGTTAAGGGAAAATTAAAATCGCGCTTCATCGGACCATTTGAAATCCTTAAACGAGTTGGCGAAGTGGCATACCGATTGGCGTTGCCACCTAGTCTGGCTGAGGTGAACAATATTTTTCATGTCTTGATGTTGAGAAAATATGTTTATGACTCCACGCACGTGATTGATTATAGTCCCTTGGCTATCAACGAGGATTTATCTTATGTGGAAGAACCGGTGGAGATTCTTGATCGCAAAGAACAAACTTTACGCTCAAAGGTGATCCCTCTTGTCAAGGTATTATGGCGAAACCATTCCCGTGAAGAAGCAACGTCGGAAAGAGAAGTCGAAATTCGGGAAAAGTATCCCCATCTTTTCCTAGGTATGTCAAATTGATTTGATTCTTAACACTAGTTAAATTTCGGGGACGAAATTTCTATAAGTGGGGGAGAGTTGTAAGGTTTTCAAACCAACAATAGAATTAATACGAGGTAATCAATACTTATCGAACGGTCAAATATAAGTATAAAGGAACTTGATGAAAATCTTGGGATTTTTGTTGAAAGAAACACCACCCGAAACGCACCGCTTGCCGAACGCTCGATCCCTGCTCGAGCTCATTTTCCAGTAGCTACCCCGCCTGATGCGCGCTTGAGCCCGCTCGAGCGGATCTTCCAGAACCTTCCGGAAAAGCTCCCGCGCTCGCTAGCCGCCAGAGCGAATTTTCCAGAACCTTCCAGAAAGCCCCGCGCTCGCTGGCCGCTCGAGCGGAAAGAACCAAAACCGGCCCGCTCGCTGCTCACTCGCCGGGAGCTCGAGCGACCCGACTAGTCTAAATACCCGGCCAGCTTCACCAATCTTCACTTTTCCCACTTTTTCACCACTTTTTCCAGAGCTTTCTGGCGAGAGAGAGAGAGAGAACGCCAAGCCTAGTGAGAGAAAGGAGGAAATCGAGGCGTAGAGTCCGAGTCCGTCCGGGAGCCAGTTACAAAAGTGATAGCACGCGTCAAGGCAAGTGTTCTCATACTCACTATTTGCTCTCTTTCAATTTTTATTCGATCACCGTCAGGTATTATGGTACCGATACCCACCCAAAATGTGGAGAATATATAACCCATGAATTATACTCTATGAATGTGCGAATATTTATTCATTGCGTCGGTTGAATCGTCCGATTTGTTATCGCAAAACCCTAACCCTCACCCAAATTCGGGATTCACTGTTTTTCCCTCCAAATCATGATAATTTGACCTCAAATTATAAATCACCACGTCCCTAATATGTATACATACCGACCGGGCATCCGTTTTCTCAAGAAACGACCCGTTCACGGCATCCGAGACCTCTAAATGCCTCCTGACACTGTTCACCCGAGGTGAACAAATAAATTTGCATGATTCCACCTTTGTATTATCTTAAATTAATCTCAAAATATGTATCACGATGTCCTAAATATATATATATATCGATCGGGTGTCCGTTTTCACAAGAATTGACCCGTTCGCGGCGTCCGGAAGTGTTAAACGATCACTGTCACTGTTCATCCGAGGTACAATGGAAATTTTACATGTTCTTGTCAATATCTAACTAACCATATGTGAATGTAAGCTTGAAAACATGGAATTAAGCATCGATTGACATGATACGGGCTCCGGAGGACCCCGAGGTGAAATTGGCTCATGAACGGTAAGAGATTCTAAACTTTCCTAATTTTTGGTAATCATAAATGCTTAAATTCCAAAGCAAAATGAAAATCGATGAGTAACGGAGGGAAGTCCAAAATGTGATATGGATGATGGAACCTCCCAAATGGCGGGAGATATGATACATGAGATACGGTGGACTTTTCCTCAAATGAATATGGAAGTAAAATCATGAAATTAGGACCATGGACTTTTTAGATGGGTATTATTCTCTGGCTTGACACGTCCATCACGGTATAAACCCGAAGAATACTTGGGCCACGTATTCTGGTCGCTTGTGTAAGCGGGTGGTGTCCGTGTCACGCCTTAGGATACTATTGTGAAAGAACGAGGACTGCCCTGGTACCCCGGGGGAATGGGGCAATTTACGGCACGATGTGCATGACCCCCCGGATGGGTCGTAAAAGATAATCCCTCGCGGCCTTAGATCATGTGGAGTATCATAATCCTTTCCTCATTCTCTTGCATCGTTTGCTAGTACGACCTACTGGCCCTGGTCCGCAAATATTAAAGTAACTTGAGAAAGTATATTCAAATGGTAATTAAAAACATGACAAATGATAAATTGGTTCTTCAAAGTATTGCCTCCCTTCACGCCTTTACATGGTTTCCCCCACCCTACTATCGTTTCCATTATGATTCTAGCTTTTGATAGTGATGTGTGTTTACACTTGCTGGACGATAAGCTCACCCTTGCACTCTCTCTTTTCAGATGAAAATGCCCTGATGCCCGATGAGACTGAGTAGGACAAAGAAGCAAGATAGGCGACGTGGATTTTGAAGAAGCCTCGAGGATCTAGCTTGATTATGTATGGCATGGAAATTTTGTGGATGAATGGTTTTGATTCTTGTATACTATGGTTGTCACGCTTCATGATTGTGCTTGTGGTTATGCTTGGGTTCTTATAGTTGGCATCTTTACCTAAGCCGGCGTCATACCTAAGTTATGACGCGGTGCCCTCTGAGGTTTAGTGGATACGAGATCCACGTGTATGATGTTGAATGTATTTGTGGATATTGTGCAGAGTTTCTTTCAGGTATTTGTATTTTGGTAAACGTTCAAGTTACAAACGGAACTCTGCCAAATTTTCTACAGAAATTTATAATATTAAATTATAATGATTTATTGACGGAAGGGTTAATTTAAAAAAAAAAATAACCCGGTCCATCACACAGCTCATCCACCTATGAGCCCCTAGCATGTTCTAAATTCATCTTCAGTCCATGTAGTATCATGGACCAATCTTATCCGTTACTCTGTGGGTATGTAACTAACGTATGAACCAATCTTATCCTTAAATTTGAACAATATTTGGTAAACTGCTTACTAGTGAATTTGATCCCATTATAAGTTACAATACCTTCTAGGATACTGAACCTGTACACAATGCTTTGATGGATGAATTCTGTGGCATTCTGCTCGGTTATCTGAGCTAGTGGTGTGGCCTCAATCCACTTCGTGCAATAGTCGATCCCGACAATCACAAACTTCCTCTACTCGGGAGCTATCGGCAATGGTTCGAGGATGTCAATCCCCCATTGTGCAAATGGCCTAGGTGATTGTAGAGCTCGGAGTTTTGTGTAAGGCAGGTGGGTAAGATTCCCATGGACTTGACAAATTTCACACTTTTGTATAAAGTCTATAGCATCGTACTTCATGGTTAACCAGTAATACCATTGCCTCATCAGCTTAAAAGCAAGATTTTTGCCCCAATGTGAAATTCGTAAATACCAAGATGTACTTCTCTGAGGGTGTAATCAGCCTCCTCAGGTGTAAGGCACCATAGGTATGGAGTAGAAAACCCACGCCAATATAACTAGCCATCTATGATAGCATACCAGCCTGCCATCTTTTTCACTTTCTTAGCCTCATTTGAGTCTTCAGGTAATATCACATCAGACATATACCTTAAATAAGGGTCATCTAGTTGTCAGTATTAGCTATCTACATCACTTTTGACTCAGGATCGTCTGTACTTGAATTTTTAAGGACCTCATGCATTCCTCGGGCATACTAGTCAGGGTCTCCGGACACTGCTGCCTTGCTAACAAATTGGCTTTTTCGATCTCTTCTTTTAGAATGTGGACCATTTTCACCTTCTCAAATGCTAAAGTCAAACTTCGAGCCTTTAAGAGATACTTGGAAAGCTGTGTGTAGCTTACTTTAAAAATTTTTTGGACTTGGTTAGCAACCAACTCTGAGTTACTGTAGACAATTAGGTTCTTGACCAAGCATTCTTTAGCCAACCAAAATCCTACGAGTAGTGCTTCATACTCTGCGACATTGTTAGTTGTTGGAAACTCGAGAATCATCAAATATTTAATCTCTGATCCCTTAAATGTTCTCAATACAACGCCAACACCACAACCACCTTTCAGTGAGGAGCCATCCACATGCAAAGTCCATACTGGAGGGCTGAGTGGTCCATCAACTTACAAAGGTCTGAAGCGTCCAAAGTTAAAGTTGATATTTTGACAATGAAATCTACCAAGACTTGTCCTTTTAAGGCTGGCCTTGGATAAAATTCTATGTCAAATTCACCCAATGCAATGGCCCACTTAACCAATTATCCTGGCATATCTGGCTCGTACAATATTACTCTTAAAGACTGGCCTATCAGGACTATGATTTAATGCACTTGAAAATAAGGCCTCAATTTCCGAGCAAAATATACAAGCGCTAGAGCCATCCTCTCTGTATGAGTGTATCTAGTTTTGGCATCAGTCAAAATTTTGCTAACATAGTACACAGGTTACTGTCTGTCATACTATTGTCAAATCAAGATTGAGTTCAAAACTGTATCAGATACAGTGAGATATAAATACATCTTCTCACCTTCTTGAGGAGAAGTCAAAAGAGGGGCTTTGAGAGATACTCTTTAAGATCTCTGAAGGCTACTTTACAATCGGTCGTCAACCATTAGTCTTAGTCCCCCTTAAAGCCTTGAAAAAGGGCAAATATTTCATGACCAATTTTGCTAAGAATTGAGAGAGTGCTGCTATCCTTCTGGTTAGTTTTTGGATTCTTTCACTATTTGAGGTGAATTCATATCAATAATGGCCTTAAACTTTTAAAGACTGTAATGTACTGATTTTTGAATATCTTCATAAAATCAAAAATATTAAATTATAAAGAAGTTATTATAATGGCCAAAGAAGTTATTTTCTAAGGACAAGAAAGTTGACCGACCGGATTATAATGTTAACTTGCCAGAAATGTTGACCGGTAGGCCGTGAGAAAGAATCCGGTCAACATACGTTAACTTGCTGATATGCATTTCGCCTCTTGCCAAAATATTCGATCAACACGTTGACTAGCTAATTGCGCCATTTTTGCCTGGTATGACAAACTGGCCCGTTTGCACAAAATGACCGATATGCATCATAATAGCCGGAATGGGCAACTTGGCCAGTTGGCCAAAATGGCCATGATGGCCAAATGGAGGGTTGGTAAAATGGCAGGATGCCCATTTTGCCAGGAATGACCAAAATACTCGGAATGGGTATTTTGGGCGGAATGAGTATTTTGGACGGAATGGTTCATTGGACGGTTTGGTGCAAAATGCTGGTATACATTTTGCCTGTTTGGTGCAAAATGCCGAGATGGTGCATTTTGTTGGTTTGGAGTATTTTGCTGGTATGGAGCAAATTGCCGGTATGAAGCAAAATACCGATATAATTTTTTTCGGTGTGGTGCAAGGATGCATTTTTTAGTGCCTTGAATTTACTAGTATGCTTTTACCGATTTAAAACGACGATTTGACAGGAATAGACGGTATGGAATTTTCGAAATGGATGACCAATTTGGGAGAAGGCAGTATGGAATAAATTTACCACTTTTGAATGCTGGTTTTCTTGAAAATTTCAGAATGCAATTGTCCAATTAAGAAAGTTGACCGGATTAAAATAGTTGATTGAAAGCAAGGCTTGGCATGCTGCTGCGCGCCGTGTATTGCGCTTGAGCGCCAGTCCATGTAAAAGTCATGTCCGAATTTTATAACCGTTGGCTGCATGATTTTTGGGGGAAAAATATTCGGGTAGAGAGAGGGAGAGAGAGAGGGCACGGATAAGAGAGAGAAACAGAGCAAACGAAGGCTTTCGGGTCCAATTTCAACTTGGAGCTAGTTGAAAAAATTGTAGATCAGGTCGAGACAAGTGCTCCCATATCCTTTTTATCTCTTCTTTTAATTTTTATTCTTTTTTATCTAGTATTATCGTTCTGATACCCACCCAAATTATAAAAAATATATGACCCATGATTACTATCTAAAATTTGTATGGCTTAATGCCAAAAATCCCTTCCGATTGGCCCAATTCAGCTTTGTCAAATCCTAACCAGCGCCAAGCTCGAGATTCCTCATTTTTCCTTTAATTATATATTTAATTGACCCCAAATTGTGAATTATCATGTCCTAATTATACATATACCTTGATCAGGTGTCCGATTTTACAGGTATCGACCCATTTGCGATGTCTGGACACTCTAAAACGGCACTGTTACTGCTCACCCGAGAATAAATGAGAATTTTACATGCTTCCACCCCACCTAATTGTTATAAAATTTATATCTAATTGTATATGACTAATTGTAAGCCCCAGGAATATATGTTTGTACTCTATTTGAAAAGAAAACACGTCCCAGAGCCCTCCAAAGTGATAATTGCCTAATGTGATAAGGGATTCTAATCCTTCCTATATATTATATTATCCATGCATCCAAATTGACTTGTGAAAAGATTTAAATCTGAAGAAAAGATAATAATCATATATATAATCGGAGAAAAGTCCATAGTGTGATATGTGATCCAATCGTTCTCCCAAACGGAGATATTGTGAATTGAATAATAATGGATCTTTCCTCGAATGAATAAGAAATCATGAAACTAGGACCATAGAATTGTGCTACAAAGGTAATACCCATTGGCCTGCCATTAGTATTACAGTAGAGACTCGAGGATTACTCCTACCACGTATTGTAACGGGTGATACTATTGGTAAGCCTTAGGATATTACTGTGAAAAAACGAGGACTACCTCTGGACCGTAGGAGGTTAGGGTAGCGTTTTATTAGCCCTGTATGACTGAGTAATAGGTATACTGCTATGCCATGTGGTGTTCGTCCTTTTCTAGGCAAATGTTTGTTATTGGATGTTGAGTACGTCGTTCAACCTTAGATTATAGAAGAAATTCTATCAAATTTTCAGTAGAATTGATCAATCCATCACAGTTGGTATCAGAGAAAGAAATGCCTTAAATTTGATTTGAATCTTATGCGAAAGTTTAGGTTAAAGTAAGATAGATTGTTTAAGTAGATAAAAGCATGCGATGGTTTAGTAGACCGGGTAGTTTTAGTTATCATAATTTTAATGACTTAGGTTAGAACTAAGTCAGGATCGGTAGCTAGGAGTAATTGTCTGGTTGTGGTGTCCCAAAAAGTGTCTCAATCAAGTTATGGTATTTCTCTTGGGCTAGGACTACATCATGATCCGTTAGTTATATCTATTCGCCTAGTGGTTAGTGTCTTAGTTAAAAATTCGAGCCTAGTTGTGATCTAACCCATATCATTTGTTTGTTTCAGAAAGAGTGTTAGCAGCTAATCCTGCCACCTAGGCGAAGGTCAACATGTCGAAGTGGTCAACCACGTGATGGAGAAGCTGTAGGGGGATACTTTAAGGGTTATCTCGGGTTAATCTTCCGAGGACCAGTAATGGTGATACTTGAATAGCATGCCAAGTGAGACAAATAATGTGGAATCAACTGCTCAAAGTCAGGACGAATCGATTTCCTTGTGGCGCTAAGGTTTGTTATGATATCGAGGATGATTTGGTTGGTGAGCCGCTATGCTAGTGTAGATTGTGGCCGTAAGATATGATCATTGCCATCAAATTGTGAAATTTTAAATGTGAGTCATAGTTGATTGAGCGTTAATGGAATTAGTATCGCTTTGTCTGCAAGTTGCTTAGCAAGGTTCGATGCCAAGTTTATCTAGTATGAGGCCACATCTGAAAAATCATCTTGTGGTCACCAAAGAGTTTGGGTTGTGAAAGTAGTCGAGGGTGTTTCTTAAAGGAATTGATTGGGCTAATTTACCTTTTAATTAGAAATTCGTGGTTGTATTGAGATTGGCACCGACTTTCAAGGGTTCCCATATGGGATTGAGGAAGTACCGGTTAGATGCCAGTGGTGGGATGTTTTAGAACCTCTAGAATAGATAAGACGAACTGATAAGGTCATTTGTGGATAACTGAGAATTTGGTTGCTCGGGAAGTAGATGGCTTGATAAGCGGGTACAGTGAATGGATAGGTGGATTATTTGATCTAGTACAAGAGCTTGGTGAGTTCTAAGATCGATCTATATACATAACATTATAGATTGTGGATAATTAAAAATTATGCCTGTGGCAACATTTAGGATTAAGACACGATCATTACAAGTTTCGGTAATGTTGTCTAGGTTGCAAATTCATTAGCATATCTGTGACTTTTATAAGATGGATCTTTCTGCCATATTCGGATCCATATTGTGATGGCCTCATCGATGAATTCAAGGAACCATGGGGGTGTGTGAACCTTTTTTAAGGACTATGTTTTGGATTAGGAAAGACTAATTGATGTAGCGGGGGTGCACAGTTTTCTGGGTGTAGTTGAATCCGATAAGATATCCGTTAGGTATCCCTCAAGGATTTACAATGTTTGTGGAGTGTTGACTTAGAAGCGATCGGTATCATCAGGGTAAGATATGTAGGAAAAACCTTTAAGAAGTGAATGGTAGGTTGTCGACCATGTTGTTGTTGGGGTCACTCCCGAGTGGCCTTTGTCCGCGGACTCCATTGGAATAATGGACGAGGACTTTTGCTTGGTGCGTCATGTCCGAGAAGACTTGGACGAGGACTCTATCCACGTGTGCGTTGACTTTCTTCTCATTAATGATCTACAGCAGCAATAAATGCGGCCACAACTTCCAAGGTGTTGCGGTTTAGTGTGCAAAGGTGGTTTGGCTGACCTAGTGCTAGGGTGGCTGGGTTGCCTCCTAGCCTTTTGAATATATATATATTATTTACATGTATATATATATAGGGTGGTTGAGATCATTTATGATCATCATCAAGTGTGAGTTGTGGGCTGTGCCTTTGGAGCAACCATTTTTGAGACTTGAGAGAAACACTTAGAGAGAGAGTTGTACACTTGAGATTGTTTTCTTTAGTTTGAGCTTGTGTAGCTAACACTTGTAAACAATCATTTTATAATGTATTCTTTCGTGGTTTTTCCCTTACTTATAGAAGGGCTTTCCACGTTAAACTCGTGTGTTCCATCTCACATTTTCTCTCTACCTCTCACGTCCGTCCGAGAGCCTTTGCTCTGTTCTGTAGCGTTGTGTCTCGGCCTTCCGCGTTTTGCTCCAACAAGTGGTATCGAGAGAGTTGGTTCTTTTTCTACGGTGATCTTTATGGAGTTTGGAAGCAAGATGGTCTGTTTGAATGGTTCAAACTTTGACATCCAGCGAGAGCAAGATGTCCGACTTGCTCTTCGTCAAGTCCATGCACGATCCGGTTTTGCCTAGATGGTATGGACTGGAGCACAAGCAGTGTGCGGGTTCATTAGATTTGTGGGACGAACGTGTACAACCACGTTCGTAGGAGACAAATGCCAAAGCCCTTTGGGAGAAGTTGGAGAAGCTCTTTGCCTGCAACAATAAAATCTACCACTTGATGCGGTGGTCCATATCCGATACAACGATGGGTCTTGTGGCCGACCACTGAACGAGTTTGAGGGATCGTGGACCGGCTCAGCAAGTATGGGCATCAAGTTCGAGGACGAAGTGCTAGGACTTTGGCTCTAGCAACCCTCCCGGACTCATGGGAAACCATGAGGGTCACGATCGCCAACACCGGTGTGGTGCGGAAATGGTAAAGGGAGCTGTCTTTGAGCGAGGAAGTAAGGCGGCGTTCTCGGGAGACGTCTACCTCTCGGCGGCCGAGATCCTTGTTCGAGGACGCGGCCCAAAGTCCAAGACAAAGGCGGAGTAAGTCACGCTGTACCAAGATATGGAGTGCCATCATTGTGGCAAGAAGGGCCACATACTTCTACAAATGGAGGCGTGAGGTTGGGAAGCGAAGGCGAAAAGAGACGAGGCGGAAGAGTCCTCGGGGTTGAGAAAGGATCTCTTCTTAACTTGTGAGTCCGAGGACTTGATGGCTGTGGTTTTAATGGGGTCCTCGGATTGGGTAGTGGACTGCGGCGCTTGATCCACGTTACCTCCGAGAGAGAAGCATTCTCCACTTATGCTCCTTGTGCCCCAGAGGCCGAGAATGGGCAACAGCGAGACGTCCGAGTTCATAGGACGAGGAGACATCACGTTGGTGATGAGTCAAGCTGACTCTAAAGGGCGTCGGCACGTCCACGACATCGGTGAACATCATCTCCTTGTGGATGACGAAGGTTTTGCGAGGCGTCCTCTGTGACGGCGGTATCAAAATGACCAAGGGCTCCATGGATGCCCGAGGACCTAAGGCATGGCCTTTATGTTTTGAAAGCTCAGCTGAAGTGGCTGGAGGTGAATGCCACGAGTGTGGAGTCCTCGGACCTTTGGCACAAGAGGCTCGGACACATGAGTGGCGTGGCAAGGGTCACTTGGCCGGGAAGGGTCTCATCCCCGAGGTGGATGGAGACAAGCCTAGGACGTGTCCGCTTCTTTGCATGGCGGGAAGCAAAGAAGAGTCTCCTTCTCCTGGAGACATAACTTCCAAGAAGTCCGAGATCTTGGAGCTTGTACACACGGACGTGTGTGGCCCTCTCCCGGAGAAGTCTTTTGGAGGTGCAGTACTTTTGACCTTGAGACGTGCTCGAGAATGGAAGTCCAAGGTAGTCGCGGATACCTTTTTGATTCCACGTCCTTGTTGAGCGGGAGACCGGGAGGAGACTAAAGGCAATAAGGAGCGACAACGGTGGCGAGTACATTGGACGGTTTGATGCCAGAGCTCATGGCATCAAACATCGAAGACTCCACCAAAGACGCCACAGTGACGGGTGGCGAGAGGATGAATCGCACTCTCTTGGAAAGAGTAAGGTGCATCTTTATCGAGGCAAGGTGCGAGATCTTTGGCCGAGGCGTTGAGGACGGCCGCCCATGTTATTGCTCGTTGTGAAAGGGAAGTTCCTGAGCGGTTTTGGACGGGGAAAGAACCAGCGTACAGTCATCTGCGGACTTTCGGCTGCAAGGCCTTTGTCCATGTTCCGAGAGATGAGAGGACCAAACTGGAGCCAAAGACGCTACAATGTGTCTTTCTGGGCTATGGTGAGGAGGAATTTGGGTACAGGCTTTATGACCCAAAAACGAGGAAGCTGGTTCGATCCCGTGACGTGGTCTTCGTTGAGGACGAGACCATAGAGGACATTGAGAAAAATGTGAAGTCCCCTTCTAGCACCTCTCGGACGGACAGTTGAAATTGGCTGTCCGTCTTGCCTCTTATATCCGATGTCCTCGGATCAAGGGTGGATGAGGATCAAAGTCAGTACGGCGCCTCGGGATCATGTTGAAGAAGTGGTACCTCGGCGGGATGAGGTAGCCCAAGTGAGACGGTCGTCAGTGATGTTTCAGTGAACCTCTTTGGAGAAAAGGAAGGATTTCGAAGAGGCCATGAGCATGCCGAGAAGGATAAATGGTTTGAAGCCATGGAAGAAGAAATAACTTCCCTTCATGAGAACCATACGTTTGATTGGGAGTTGCCTAAGGGAAGAAGGCTACGAAGAACAAATGGGTCTTTCAAGGCAAGGCAGAGGACCAGCGCCCCAAGACACAAGGCACGACTTGTGGTCAAAGGATTTAGTCAACGAAAGGCGTTGACTTTGATAGATTTTTGCGCTGTTGTGAAGATGTCCTCGGTCCGTTTGGTGCTCGGGATCGGGCGGCAGCGTTGGACACGGAGGTTGAGCAACTAGATGTGACGGCCTTTCTCCATGGAGATCTAGAGGAAGAGATCTACATGACTTTGAAGTTAAAGGAAAGGAGGGACTTGTTTGTCGTTTGAAGAAGAGCTTGTATAGGCTGAAACAAGCTCCGAGACGAGTGGGTAGGAAGTTCGAGTCTGTTGTTATGGTCAAGCAAGGTTACCATAAGACTTCCTCGGACCACTGCGTCTTTGTGCGAAGTTCTCGGACAACGATTTCGTCATCCTTCTCCTTTATGTGGACGACATGCTGGTTTCGGACGAGAATAGTCTTTCGGATCATGGAGTGAAGAAGCAAGCCCGGGACGAGTTTTCGCCATGAAAGACCTCGGACCGGCGAAACATTCCCGGGAATCGAATTTCGTGGCCAGAGAGGGCAAGAAGCTTTAGCAATCCCCGGGAGGGCTATATTGAAAGGGTGCTTCAAAGATTCAATATGGAAGGGTCCAAGCACGATGCCCAACCATTTTACGAGTAGCGGCGGTGTCCGTCCTTCGAGAAGGCGCGCATGAGTAAGTTCCTTACTCCTCGGCCGTTTGATCTCATGTCGCGGCCGTGTGTACGCGGCCGGACGTTGCATTTTTTGTCAAACCCGGGGATGGAGCATTGGGTGCGCGGTGAAGTGGATCTTGAGATATTTGCGGGGACCTCAAGGTGGGTTTGATGTTTGGAGAAGAGAAGCCTCGATTGATTGCGTACGGACGCAGAGATATGGGCGGGGGCGTTGATTCTAGGAAATCAACGTCCGAGGATACTTGGTGAAGTTTGCGGGAGGCGGTCTCTGGGCGGTCAAATTCTGAGTGCGTCGCTCTGGAATTCATTGCGGTGACCGAGGCCTGCAAGGAAATGCTATGGATGGATGAAAGGTTCGTCCAGAGGTGGGTCTAAGGCAAGACACGAGATCCTTTGTGATAGTCGAGTGCCATTCACTTGTGCAAAAACTCCTCATTCCATTTCGGTCAAAACACATTGGCGTGCGATATCATTGGGTGAGGGATGTTTTTGATAATGCGACTATCAATTGGAAAGGTCCGATCGGAAGACAATGGCTCGGACATATTAACCAAGATTTTGCCAAAGGGGAAGCTGGAAGCTTGTTGTGACATTGCTGGTCTAACTAACATACTCCCACTCGGTCGTGAGGGGAAGTTTGTTGGGAGTCACTCCCGAGTGGCCTTTGTCGCGGACTCCATTGGAATAATGGGACGAGGACTTTTGCTTGGTGCGTCATGTCCGAGAAGACTTGGACGAGGACTCTATCCACGTGTGCGTTGACTTTCTTCTCATTAATGATCTATGACAATAAATGCGGCCCACAACTTCCAAGGTGTTGCGGGCACATGTTTGACCCTAGTGCTAGGGTGGCTGGGTTGCCTCCTAGCCTTTTGAATATATATATATTATTTACATGTATATATATATAGGGTGGTTGAGATCATTTATGATCATCATCAAGTGTGAGTTGTGGGCTGTGCCTTTGGAGCAACCATTTTTGAGACTTGAGAGAGAAACACTTAGAGAGAGAGTTGTACACTTGAGATTGTTTTTCTTTAGTTTGAGCTTGTGTAGCTAACACTTGTAAACAATCATTTTATAGTGTATTCTTTCGTGGTTTTTCCCTTACTTATAGAAGGGCTTTCCACGTTAAACTCGTGTGTTCCATCTCACATTTTCTCTCTACCTCTCACGTCCGTCCGAGAGCCTTTGCTCTCTGTTCCTGTCCGAGCGTTGTGTCCGCTCGGCCTTCCGCGCGTTTTGCTCCAACAGTTGTTTGGATTGGTCCTTGATAGATCAAGTATATTATATTAGAATGTGGTGTTTTTGAGGAAGATTTAGGATTACATTTTTCCTGTAATATACATGGGTGAACCTATTTAAGAGATTGTGAAGATGAACCTCAATGTTTTTAAGGAAAGCGGGCCTTAGTGCTAATAATTGACGTAGGGAATCTTTAGACTTAATATACTTTCGATGCTTCGTAGGAGATGTAAAAAGTATATCACAAGTAGGTGCTAATACTTAGAAAATGGGATGTTGTATTCTTGATTCGAGAGACAGAATTGTATTTCGAAATATTAGGGCTATGAAATTATTAGATGAGAAGTCCTCGTGGTTTTGTTTTGAGATTGTGAGAATAGTAGGAATTTTAGGTGTTTAAATAATTATGGATTAGCTTTCGAGGATAGTCCATTTATTACAAATTTGGGTAATGTGTGCGAGTCAAATAAGATAACTCGTTGGTGTGCCAACAAGATAATAAGTTTACTGAGTATTTAGGTTTCAAGGCTTATGTGAAAATTTGAGGTTGTTTGAGATAATGACTATCAGTCGAACATATGAATGGCCCTTTTGAGGCTTATTATGGATGAATAATAATTGATTGAATGTCCGGACAGATGGATATGGTGCCAGGGAAAGGATCCTGTTGGACTATGTGAAGATGATCGGTTATAGGCAAGATGTGGAGAGTCCTTTGAATGATTATGTGGGAATGATCAATCTGATTAATATTTGGGACAATGATGTAGTTGGGCTTAAGATAATAGAGAAAGTATTTTGGTTAATGAAATCTAGTTAGCTGCCTATAAGTTGAGTATGAGGCAAGCTAATGGTGGGCTTTTCAATATTACACTCTATCTTTTAGGAAATTTTGAAGGAAAATTTTTAAAGAATCCCTTCTCCATGTGACATTGAGATGTTTAGAAGTTGAAATTAGATAATAAGTTGGTACACAAAGAATATGTACAAATTTGTAGGTGTGTTCTAAATTACTAGAATGAGCTCTGATAATGTCAACCTCTGATGGGTAAATCCTTATTTGATATGAATCTTTGGGTAAGAGCTGCAATTTACGTAAAGTAATCAGAGTTGCACAACGAGATTGCGTGGGCCCATAAGATCTTAGGATCCGATTTGAGGTGAATGAGCATTGAGGCTTAATAAAAATGTTTTGAATGTTTAGTAAATTATAAAAATGTTTCTCACTTCGATAACTAATAAAATGAGTATGAGATTCGAATGAGTTGAAGAATAAGAAAGGAGTTCTCGCTTTCAAATTCTATAAAATCCCCAAACCAAAATAAAATATCTACTCCTTACTCAAGTTCTCATTTGAACCTAGCCTTTTGATGAACTCCCAAGAAAAAGAATCAAGTGTTGAGGATCGGAGTGATTTCAAGGAAGTGGTCTCAGGATACGAAAAATAAATTCGAGAGGAATATCCTTAGTATTGAGGTTAGTTAAATTTTGAGGACGAAATTTTTATAAATAAGAAAGAATTGTAATGTGTCGATTTTTGAATATCTTCATATAATAAAAAATATTAAGTTATAAAGAAGTTATCATAATAGCCGAGGAAGTTGTTATTTGCTAATGATAATAAAGTTGACCGGCCGAATTATAATGTTAACCTACCAGAAATGTTGACCGGCATGCTGTGAGGAAGAATCCGGTCAACATACATTGACCGGCTGATGTGCATTTCGCCTCTTGCCAAAATATTCGGTCAACACGTTGATCGGCTAATTGTGCCATTTTTGCCCGATATGGAAAAGTGGCCGATTTGCACAAAATGATCAGTGTGCATCATAATGGCCGAAAAGGACAACTTAGCCGGTTGGCCAAAATGGCTAGGATGGCCAAATGGAGGGTTGGCAAAATGGCAAAATGCTCGGAATGGATATTTTGGGCGGAATGGTTCATTGGGTGGTTTGGTGCAAAATGTCGATATGCATTTTGCCTGTTTGGTGCAAAATATTGGGATGGTGTATTTTGTTGATATGGAGCAAATTGCCAGTATGGAGCAAATTGCCGGTACACATTTTGCCAGTTTGGTGCAAAATTTCGGGATGGTGCATTTTGCTGGTTTGGATTGGCAATTTGGCAGGGATGCAGTTTTGGATGCTTTGAATTTACTAGTATACTTTTATCGATTTTAAATGACAGTTTGGTAAGAATGGACGGTATAGAATTCTTGAAATGAATGACCGGTTTGGGAGAAGAAGGTGGTATGGAATGGATTTACCAGTTTGGAATGTCGGTTTCCTTGAAAATTTCAAAATGCAATTGTCCAATTAAGAGAGTTAACCGGATTAAAATAGTTGACAGGAAGCAAGCTTGGCGCTCCTGCTTGCGCCGTGAATTGCGCTCAAGCACCAGTTTGCGTAAAAGTCGTGTCTGGGTTTTATAACCGTTGGCTGTGCGATTTTTGGGGGAAAAACATTCTGGTAGAGAGAGGAGAGAGAGAGAGAGAGAGAGAGAGGGTGTGGAGAAGAAAGAGAAACGGAGCAAACGAATGCTCTCGGGTCTGATTCCGACTTGGAGCTTGTAACGACCCGAGCTCGGACCCTCGAACCCGACCCGGACCGTCACAGTGAAAGTCTCAAATCATTCTCGATTTCAAACATTACATATCATTATATAACTCAATCACTATCAATGATCCTCATAAATGTATCATAAATTAAATATCCATAATAGCAATAATAATAATTTCAATAAACGATGTCGATGTCCTAAGATACCAATTCTCGTAAAGAAAATTTAATGAAGGTCGAACAACAACTAAATCAAAATCTCAAATCTCCGTCCGGAGAATCTCAAACTCTGGTATCACCTCTATCAGTCAGCTACCCAAAAGTCCTGTGCATTCCTTGATCCTAGTATCCACCTGTCTAATCTAGAGCCAATAAATCGCAAGAGTGAGCAGAAAGCTCAGCAAGTAATAATGAACAATAAAAGAGGAGTACAATAAAGTATATTGAAAAACAATGAATAATATCAATCATAACAGGTAGTACATCCACCACTATCCAAGACTAGATAACATATCGTGTCCACAATCCGAAGGTCACGGGAACGGCTAAATATCAAGGAAGCAATATAGATTCCGCTGAATCCGATCATCGGCTCAATACGATGTCATAACTGTATGAATGACAGCAATCTCCAAGGACCTTATTCTACCATAGTGGACCAAAGGCCGTGTATTTACGCCCCCAACGGTTGGGTAAGTCCATGAGGTTATCCATGGTAACCAACTACCCCTACAGTCCTCCCAGAGACTGTACCCGTAACATGTCGATACCACCTCTGATACCCCTCGTCAATGATATCCCATATATCATTCTCTACGATGGTCACTAGGTTATAAGCATCCCTCTTGACTAACTATACGAGATAACAAGAATCTGAATATCAGCTCAATATGAGGTCACCACTGTACGAGACAATAAGAATCTCCCTGGACCTTATTCTACCATAGTGAACTAAAGACCGCGTATTTACGCCCCCAACGGTTGGGTAAGTGCCGCGAGGTTATCCATTGTATTTAGCTACCCCTACAGTCCTCCCAGAGGCTGTACCCGTAGCCTGCCGATACCACCTCCGATACCCCTCACCAATGATATCCCAGATATCATTCTCTACGGTGGTCACTAGGTTATAAGCATCCCTTCTCAATATCAACGACCTCAATCCTCCGGAATGGAATCAATATTGGGAAAAGTATAGACTACTCTACGGTCCTACGGACTCCCATACGCCCGATTACCCTAAAGTCTTCGTACACTCTCCTTTACTTATCCATAATGGAATCGGTATCGGAAAGGTGTAGACCACGCTAAGGTTCCATAGCCTCCCATTCGACTCGAAACCTTAGTATTTTCATACGCCATCCTCAACTTAGCCATAAAGTGACAATAATGTACCCACGCCACCAAAGCTAACGCAAAGAATAATTAATCAAAATTTCATCAATAGAATACAGATGTAATCACTTACCGACTATCATTATTATAAACGTGCGAGAATTACTAACGCACACATTATGAACGAATACCGACAGCTTATACAAATACATGTATATATATATATACACAAACACACCCTGACATACCTTAAACCCACACAAACACACACTGCGACCCACGGCAGTACACACAACCCAACGAGCACAATGCACACCTGCACCTAGCCATCCACATATATTTACATATATATATATATATATATATACACCCACACACACCACCAAAAAATATACAAATGAATTTATATACATATATATATATACGCACATACCCACTGTAATCACAGCAGTACACCTGCACCTACACCACTGTACACCCACCGAATACACACTTAACACACAACACACACATCCATACTCCCATTCACATTCTGCCCGCATGCACATACAAAAATACATGCATAATATTTACATATAATTCCACGTATACGTATATACGTATACCGATTCCAAAATCGTTCCTCTCTGCCAATGGCTGGACGCCTCCAGACCCCCACAGCAGCACCCGTTGCTTCCCTCACGTGCGCACACGGCGCAACACAACGCCGACTACACTCACACCTTCGCCCCCGGCAGTAACACTACCACCAACTCAAACACACACATACACACACAGTGTCCCCTTCTTATATGTATATATACCTACAGGATACAAATACGTATACAAAATTGATGCAAAGACAGGCTCACCCACATATATACATATAATTTCCCGTAGCATACGAATACACACACACACTTTGCCCATCAGTTTATCCTGTCACACGGAATACACAAACAGAGCCGAGACTTCTGTTCGTAAGCCTTCATCCATTCTTTTCCAGAAGAATGAAATTCCAACCCTCAAAGTTAGTCATGTAAACAAAGATTGCTCGTATTATAAATTCATTAATTACCACGCCTCCAATCACCATAACTCTCGTATTTTTCTTCGTTTTTCAAGCCTCTGTTTGTTTTTCCTCATTTTTCAATTCGCACAGCAAGTACCAATTTTTCCAGAATCAACACATACAAGTAGCAAATTGACCTCAACAAAGATAAGGAAAGGATTTACTTTCAGAAAAGAGGGTTTTTACTTGCCTCACAGTGGTGGTCGACGGCGGCGGCTCCTCTTCGTTCTTCTCCTTTCGTTCGTCCTCCCCCCCTTCTCTAAACCCTAGTGCTCCTTAAATAATGAGAAGCCGTGGGTTAGGGTTTTCAAAAGTTTTCATATGGTTCCCCGATCTCCTTCCTTCTCCCTTTCCCTCTTCTTCCTCCCCTTTCCTTTTCCTCTTTTCTTTCCTTATTTTTCTTCTTTTCTTTCTTTTTCTTTCCTTCCCACTTACCGTTTACTATTATTATTATTATTATTATTATTATTATTATTATTATTATTATTATTATTATTATTATTATTATTATTATTATTATTATTATTATTATTATTATTATTATTATTTAGCTACCTTATATTTTATGGCCCAAATATTTATTCCTAAATTTGTTAATCTTAATATTTTAATTTATTGGACTCACGCACCAGTCTAATGATAAAATTTTTCGGCCCATAGTTGGTTAAAATTATCAAATAGTTCATCAAAATTAATTTCTAAATATTCGCGGTATTACAGAGCTTGTTGGGAAAGTTGTAGATCGGGTCAAGGTAAGTGTTCTCATACACTTTTTATCTCATCTTCTGATTTTTATTCATTTTTAATTGGGTATTGTCATTCTAATACCTACCCAAATTACGAAAAATATATGATCCATGATTAGCACCTAAAATTTTTATAGTTTAATGCCTGAATCCCCTTTCAATTGTCTCAGTTTGGCTTCGCCAAATCCTAACCCGTGCCCAACTCAAGATTCCCTATTTTTCCTTCGATTATATATTTAATTGACTCTAAATTATGAATTATTATGTCCTAATTATGTATATATCTTGGACAGGCATCCGATTTTACAAATATCTACCCATTCGCGATGTTCGGATGCTCTAAAATGGCCCTGTTACTGTTCATCCGAGAATAAATGAGAATTTTATATGCTTCCATCTAATTGTTATGAAATTTATATCTAATTGTATATGATTAATTGTAAACCCTGGGAATATATGTTTGTACTCCGTTTGTAAAGGAAATGCGTCCCGAATGCCCCCAAAGTGATAATTGCCTAATGTGGTAAGAAATTCTAATATTTCCTATATATTATATTATCTGTGCATCCAAATTGACTTGTGAAAATATTTAAGTTCGAAGAAAAAAATAATAATCATATATGTAATCGGAGGAAAGTCCACAATGTGATATATAATCGAATTGTTCTTCCGAACTGAGATATTATGAATTGAATTGTGGTGGACTTTCTTCCAATGAATAAGAAACCATGAAATTAGAACCATGGAATTGTACTATAAAGGTAATACCCATTGGCCTGCCATTAGTATTACAATAGAAACTCGAGGATTACTCCGGCCGTGTATTGTAATAGGTAATACTATTAGCAAACCTTAGGATATTATTATGGAAAGACAATAACTGCTTCTGGACCGCGGAAGGTTAGGGTAGTATTTTATTGGCCCTATATAACCAAGTGATTGGTATACTGCTATGCCACGTGGTGTTTGGCCTTTTCTAGGCAAAAGTTTGTTATTAGACATTGAGTACATCGTTCGGCCTTAGATTATGAGGAGCATCATGATCCTTCCTCGTCCTCACGCACATTTAGTTAGTAAGGCTTACTGACCCTTATCCGTAAAGATAAATAATCATGCATAAATTATATTTCAAAGAGAAGTAAATTGCGCTCCAAAACATAATTGATTATATTTCTACTTATGCATCTCCTTCATGATTATATGTCTTTCTTCTACTTCACGGTCACTGTTTTTAAATATGATACATTTGCTGAGCTGTTAGCTCACCATTGCTTCTCTTTCCTTCCAGATGAGTAAGTTATTATACCATACGAGTCCAAATAAGCTGTAAGTACAGGATAGACAGTTGATACAAATTGGAGAACTTTTAAGGACTTAGTTTTATTATCTTGTATGAGACATGGATAATATTTTATTTATTTTGATACCTACAGGTTATATAAATGTATATCTTGATGATGATTATGGATATTATGCTTCCGCAGGTTTCCTTTAATGATTATGTTGGGTTTCCTAGTTGGCATCCTTTCTGAGCCAACGTTGTATCAAAGTTATAATGTCGGTGCCACCATGTGTTTGTTGTGACGTTTGGGGATCCTGTATATATGTTGTTTGTGTTTGTGGATTATGTACAGGATTTTGTACAGCTTTATATTTGGTGGACGTCCGTTTTATAAACGAAACTCTCTTGGATTTTCAGTAGAATTGGTCAGTCCGTCACAAGGACTTTCTTTAATCCCTCAGTGTGAAACAATATAACCCAAGAATTTACCGATGGTCACTCCGAATGTACATTTTGTCAAATTGAGCTTCATCTGGTGTACCCTAAGGATATTGAATGTCTCGTCCAGATCTTGAATATGGTGGTCGGTCACTTTGCTCTTGATGAACATATCGTCCATATAGATCTCCATATTTCATCCAATTTGGATTTCAAACATCTTATTGACAAGCCATTGGTAAGTAGCGCCAGCATTCTTCAATCCGAAGGGTATATTTATAACAATATGTCCATTGGTCTATCATAAAGGATGCGTGCTCCTCGTCTTTTGAGCTCATCCGAATTTGATTATAACCTGAGTACGCGTTCATGAAACTCAAAAGCTTAAACCCAGACATTGAGTCTACATACAAATCAATTCTCGATAGTAAAAGATGTCCTTCGGACATGCCTTGTTAACATCTGTAAAATTAACTTATATTCTCCACTTCTCGTTACTCTTCTTAACCATGCCAACATTCAATAGCCAGTATGGATTCTGAACCTCCCTGATGAATCCAGCATCTAGGAGTTTTCTTATTTCCTCATGGATGGCTACTAGTTTCTTAACCGAATAGTTTTTTCGCTTCTACTAAATGGATTTGTGACTAGGATCTAGGTCTAATTAATGGATCATTACTTCAGTTGGTATCCTGAGCATATCACTTGGTATCCAGGTAAAGACATCCAAATTATGTTGGAGGAAACTTATAAGTTGGTCTCGAACGGACTCAAGTAAAGGACTTCCTATATGAATATATTTTTTGAGATCATTGAGATCCAGAGGGATTCGATTGGTTAACCCCCCAAACTGAGCTTGCAGCAACGTTGTTTCATCATAGAAATTAAGGTTTTCGATAGGTAGGGAAAGAGGTGTCTAAGTGACTTAAGACAGATAACACATTTGTCCAACCACTTGATCTCCAAGGACCTTTTCAATCCCAAATAGCATAGGGAATTTCATCTTTAAATGTGGAATAGAAGTGGCAGTTTCAAAGGCAATCAACCAAGAATATCTAAGGATGGCATTATAGACCGATAGAAAGTCTACTACCAAGAAAGAGAGAGTCTTGGAAGCAATCTTCGGATAAGTTCCTAAAGTGACTTCAAGTTGGACGACCCCCTGAACTAACACTTGCTCATTATCCAATCCATAAAGGGGTCCTTCAGTCACATTTATCTGACTTCTTTTAAGTTTCAATTTAAAATAAGTATCAAGATAAAGTAAATTTATTAAATTTTTATTATCAGTAAACATTTGTTTTAACTAATAGTCTATAGTATCATTAGAGAAGAGTGTTGTTACAACCAAGGGGTTAGAATATGAGGAAGTTACATGAGCCATATCTTCGATACAAAAACTAATGACTTTTTTCCTAGCTTCTATCATTGGCTTCTTGTGGGCAGTGGCCATTATGGAATTTTTCTTAGCATCACCCTGGGCTGGTCGTGTTGATATTATATTCACGACCCTAACTGCCACTCTGTTTCTTGGCTAATCGACCTCACCACCATCTACTTCTCCTGAAGCTTGTTCGTCTATTTGCAAGAAGCGGTTGAGATGACCTTTCCGAATCAATTTTTCAATCTCCTTTTGTAGCGTCCGACAGTTTTCAGTACTTTGACCCCTGCATCGATGGTAATGATAATACTTTGATTGGTCCCCTCCATTAGGGTTCTTTAACGCTTTTCAACCACTTAAAGAATTTTTTATCCCAAATTTGTATCAAGATGTTGGTGCATGAGTCGTTCAAGGGAGTCAAGTTTGAAGGCCTAAACTCCATTTGGACAACTTGTTCGAACTTCTGCTACTTTCTTGGCCCTCGGGGACCCTAGTGGTCCTCGTTTATCCTCATTTCTTCCATCTCCCTCGGGTGGGCACACTCTTCTTAATCGGGCTTTTTGCTTCGTTGGCCTCTTTGGCCGCTATGTATACCCAAACTATGGTCTCAAGTTTCTCGAAGGTTTGAGACTCATTGTAGATGATGTGCTTGAAGATCCTACCTCCTTTTAGAGCAGATAAAAAAGCAGTGAGCTTAATTTTGTCCATCAACTTTGGAATCTGCCTAGCCTCTATAATAAATTGAAAAAAAAACTTTTTAAAGTCTCCCTAGATCCTTACTTTACACGAGCAATGTACCATGGTTACTTCTCTACTCTTTTACTGGAAGCAAATTGGGAGAGGAAGTTTTCTGCCAACTTACTAAATGACTGAATTTAATTTGCTAGCAATCCATAAAACCAAATCTTGGCATCACCCTTGAGTCTCAATGGGAAACACTGACATATCGTTGCTTCATCTAAGCCATGGAGGCTTAGGTGTGTTCGAAAAAGATCCAAATGATTCATAGAGTCGGTACTTCCGTCATAAATATCAAGATTTGGCATTTTAAATTTATGAAGAAGCGGTCTTGTCCTGATCTCCATTATAAATGGTGATTTATGTAGGTCAGTAGCTCCTTCTCTAGCGTCTTTTCCAAAAACTCGTTGTCAAATCTTTTCAACTTTCTCCTCCATTCAGGGAGGAGGTATCATCCTCTTTTCATTGAGATAATCTCTTAATTTATAGGGATTCTATGCAGTCTGTGAAACTAGATAGCTCTGACCCTTCGAAGGAAATTTACTACAAGAGCGCCCTGCCTGACAGATGGGGTCCTATGATTATTGAGGATTTTTCCTATCCGGATTATTCTCCTGAACTTTAAAACTTAAGAGACTTTCAAGTCGTGATGGGACTTTATTGTTCGAGGCAACCGGAATCTCGGGGTCGTCATTGTGAGGTTCCCAAAACAAAAATAGAATTAACATGAGGCTAGGAATATCTGACAAATATACTTTGATCTGGGGTGCTTTCTTCCCTATTCCTTGATGCATGCTCGATGTGGCGCCGCCTAATCCATGCTCGAGAGGCGAGCGAAGCTTCCAGAGGATGGCATCTCCTTTGGAGCTCGAGCCCCGCTCATCCAATCCGGAAAAATCCGCAAGTGGTTTGAAGCTCTGGCGGTTTTAGAGATGTCGCCATCATCATTTGTAGAGTCCCACATCGGATGGGGAGGTGAACGAAGCGTGCCTTATAAATGGCGTGGATACCTCTTCCATTGTGGGAAAATCACATAACCCATGATTAATGATGAAGCTAAATGAAAGTCTAAAGAATGAATCACCACATCGAAACCATGCATAAGTTTGGGGCGGTTCACAATGATCGGGCTTTGCGTTCATATAGAGTAAATGAAAAGAAAATGGGCTATGACTCAAAATGAGCTTTGGAGGACCCCAGTAGAGATTGACTCATCCGATAAGGAATTCCCAAATCCGTTGGAATGCCCGAACAAGTTGGCCAAAACAAGTAAAGATGAGAATGATGAGAACCTGAGAAGATGAAACGGAAGGAAGCCCACAAAAGAATATGTTCGTGAGGTGGGAGATGTGATGAAACCTCCTTGAGATGGGACAATATCCGGTGGTGAAAAGAAGAATCATGAAACTAGGGCCATGGATTATAGATGGTATCGGTCCATCATGGCTTGGGGCATCCTTTGCTTGTCCGGTGTGTGTGCACGGGATACTATTGTGGGTCCCCAAGGGGTGGGATGGCACGATATGAGAGTCCACATCGGATGGGGAGGTGAGCGAAGCATGCCTTATAAAGGGCGTGGATACCTCTTCCATTGTGGCCGTGTCGTTTTGGCTGGTATGCTTAGCCTATTTAAAGTTGTAAAGTGGGTCCAGTTATAAAAAGAAGACATTAATAAAGTTTACGGACATTATAAAAGAAAAAGGTTATTTAAGCGTGGTTTCTTCGATCGCGTGTTGGCGCCATTATCATTTTGGGACGCCTTATAAATGGCGTGAAATTCCCCCAATATCCACGATGCGAGATGCGCCGGGGGCGTTATAGAAGCGGACAATATCCACCTCAGCGTTTGTCTTGAGAATTTTGCGTGTTGGGCTGGGGCAGTAAATTCAAAGACCCAAAAGTGGGATGCGCGGAGAACGTTACATCATTGCAAGCGCTCGTACACATGGATCAAGATAGTTGTCCATCCCACTACCCACTAGAGGGCAATTGCTACATAAAGCAGTATCTCTGATTGGTGCACTAACTTATACTTGAGTATTCACCATACTATAATTACTGAAAATGTGTTAATCAAACTTTTAGTTGATTTTCCATAGACGACCCCAATATTACATCCTCGGATCTAGATTGTTGTACAGATTAAGAATCCAAATAATGTTCGAAGCAGGTCTGATTTTCGTATACTCAAATTTGAATCTTGTGTAACACAAAAATATGATAAAAGGATTGACGGGACTAACTTTTTGGTATATTCTCCGACGCTCAAGTCAGTATTTGTCTTTTGTAAGGGTGAAAATAGATGATATAAATTGAAAATTAAATTAACTTTATGTGGAAGCTTGCACTTTTCTGGGAGTGTTTTAAAAAGAAAGAGAGATATTCTATTTCCAAGAGAATCCTCTCTTCTCCCGCTGAAAAAATGGTCTTTTTATAGTTATTATGAGACAGTTGACTTTTTTTGTCAACCGTCCAAAAAAACGTCCAAGAAACTATTTAGGAAACCGTTGAATGGATAAAATTTTATCCATTGCCATCCGACGAAAAAACCGCTCATCAGTTATGTCAAACTTATTCCTTACCATCGGACGGGTCCTTTTATTGGACAAAATTAGCCTTTTAGGTCTCATTGATTTATTGACCAAACTTATGGAAGTGAACCTTCGAATTTAGCCACCGTGCCAACACCCATCAATAATATATTAATATTTTTTTTATTTATTTAAAAAATTAAAATATCTTATTTTTATTTATTAAATTTTAATTAATTCTGATTTTTTACAATAAAAAAAAATGCTTGAATATTTTTCATAGGCAATTAATTTGAGTTGTGTTGGACGTCTTAAGTCACCGCATATCATTCAGTAAGTCGGACGGATCGGCAGGCTCAAACTCCATCGCAAGACATCACACTTGATATTCAGCAACGCTAATGTTGCTGCCCCCCCTCTCCCTATATCCCTCGTCTTTCTGTGGTGATATTTAGCAATTGCTGAGGTGCGCAGTGCGTGACTGTATTGCAGCCATGGCTGGTTGGATCTCATCGAAGCTCAAAGTCGCCGAAAGCCTCCTCCAACAGGCACTGTTCTATCTCTTTCTTTTTCTCTCGTTGGAAATTGAAACCCTCTTTTCCTTCCTCTTTTTCATTTTTTTTTCTAGACTTCGTTCAAAATGAATGCAATTTATAATCGAAAATTCTAACTCGTTCCAGATCGACCAACAAGCGGCGGAGTCACTTGGAAAGAGTGAGAGAAAGCAATCGGAGGGACTAAATTTCGAGAACCTTGCAAAATCCAGTGGGACGGTCTCCTTGAAGGATCAACTGAAAAAAAAGGCACCAGAAAACGTTGATTTGATTGCAAAATTAGGCAGTGATCATTCTAATTATAAAGCACGTAAAAGTGTAACTAACGATGTTTGTAATTCTTCCAACCCAGAAAAGGAAGTTTCTGTGTCTGATTCAATGCCTAGGTCTACTCTTACTGATAGTGATTGGACGGAACTGCTGAGTACACCGAAGCAGTCGACTCCTACTAAGTCGAAACGTGGCAATGGAAAGTCCGGAATTCGCGTTTTGAGGAAAGATGGAGGAAAGGTGGGGAATGTGGGGTTGAACTTGAAGAGTCGTGGTGGAGTTGTGGGATCGGTCGGGAGGGCAGGTGATGGAGCCGATGCCAAAGCTAATGGGTTGTTGGGCGACAGGAGGAGGAGCAATGGAGAGGAGTGCATGTATTCAGATTCTTCACAACGTTCGTCAAATGTCGGATCCGATGATAAGGCAGTGGAAGGATGCGAATTTATTCAGGAGTCAGCACCGGTGATTAAAGGGGATGGAGAAAGGGAGGTGGGATTTGGAAGGATAATGAATCAGGATGCTTTAGGAAACCGGAAGGAATCTGATACAGAAAAGAAATCGGTTACGCCTGATTCTAGATCAACAGATGAGAACCCGCAAGAGGATAATGAAGCAAAAGTTGCCGCAGAGGATAGCATGTCTAATATAAGAAATAAAGCAGACGGTAATGACGAAGGAATCAGAAGAAATCATGCGAGAGAGGGCAAGCCCAATGTAGCTGTTGTCTCTGGTGACTTGAAGAGAGGATTTCTTTTGGGAAGTGATGGAGCGTCTGATTCAGATTCAGAATCAGGTTCAACTTCTGACTCGGAGGTTGAACGAGAGAGGGAGGAAAAGAGAAAGAAAAGGCAGCAAATTTTGGCTGCTAGAGCTGCTGCAAAAGCTACTGAGGCTATTAAGGAACGTGAGAATCTGGTAGCGAAGTTGGAGGGGGAGAAACAAAGTCTGGAGAAAATACTTGAAGAGAGGGCTAAACAAGCAGCACAAGAGGTTAGACTTGATGAAGCATGTGGTGCATTTGAGATTGCATTGTTTTAGTGCTCGTCCATTTGTTATGTCTCCGCTGATACACTGTGTAGTTTGTTGTTTACTTGAATTATACGTGATACAAAATTTCTGATATCAGCATTTATCATTGTCCATCTTTGTTATTTGTTAGGGTAAACGCAATAACAATGTGCTGTTAACCTTCTGGTCCTGGTGGGAAAGGGGAGACATTTAGGATTTTACCACGAATGGGTGCATTTTCATTGCTGCGAGACTTATGCAGCCTGCCTAAACTTGCCATACTTTGTCGTCATCATGAAGTGCCAAGGCCTTTAGTATTGCCAAAAAGTTCTAAAGCTGTGTAGGTGTGGAATATTTTGCTTATAAACAAAAGTTCTGAAATAGGATGAGTCATGTATATAAAAAGTGTTAGTGCTCAAGTATTGAAAAATATGCAGGTGTCTGATTCTATCTTAAAATCTCGATTCTTTCTCTCCAAATTTAGATTGATATGATTCTCAGTCCATTCAAAAATCTATTGAAATTTGGTTTAAAATGGGCATATTAATTTTTTTCTCCATTATAGATTTTAAAATATTATTATTTAAGAAGGAATTTAATACGAGGCATCCATCTTGTGGGTTCTAGAGAGAATCAAATAAATACAACCTTATCCTTTCATTGTATAGGTGATGTTTCTGTGGGTTGAACTTACGAATTCATGGTAAAATGGAGCAACATTATCTCATCAATAGTAATAATAATATGTACTTGAGGATATTATTATAGTTACTGTTATTTTTGCGATAAAAAATGAGCAGTGGAGTTGCTGGGGATTGATTGAGCCCCGGCGATTTGGTTGGCCAAGTGGGTAGCCAATCACTTGACTATCCTTGAATACTTGAATCTAAGTCAAGAAAAGTAATATACGTAGAGGATATTGAAGTTGAGATGTGATGGAGAGAGAGAGAAGAAGTGTTTATATGAGATGAAAAAGAGATGTAATTAGCATGACTAACTGTTTCTTTGCACAAATGCCTTTGGCATGCCCAAGGGGACATACACCAAAGTACGAAATTGTATTGTTCATAAGCAGCTGTAAGTGGTGAAAAAAAAAAGCAGTACTAATTAATGCTGATCTAAGCAAAACTTTCAGTTCGCATTCTAGACTCTAATCGTTTAGGTGGTACATTTCTTTGTAGTTATAACTGATAAGTAGGAATTTTACATCCACTTAAGATATCTTTCGTTGTACTTGTACCAATCTATAAGATTAATTGGGAGTGTATGTACATGACTTGCTTTTTTCCCTGTTGATACTGTAGGGGTTATGACTATCATCTTGGTGACTTCTCTCTCACTTCGATGCTAAATCAATATAGCAAAAACATTCAAATTAGTATTTGTGTGCCGTCTTTATTTGCTGCCTTTGCTCTTTACTATGACTACTTATTTAGGGGCTTGCGGTAAATCCTGTTGGGCCCTTCAATTACAAAGAAGTGATACATTTGCAACATTTTGACCACTATCTTGTCCTATCTGAGGAATGTGAGATTTTAAAATGCATTACCTATGAGTCTGCACACCTTTAGTTCTGTGAATAATTCTCTGTTGAGGCTTTACATTGCCCTCCTTCTTTTGCTAATGTTTTTCCCTCTGATTGGTGAAAGCTAGTCTGTTGATTTTTTAGTTCAGTGTAATATGGTTCTGATTCCATTGCCCCTTTCTCTGATGTCCTTTTGGCATTAGGCCTCAGAATTGCAGTCAACAATGATGGAAATGATGGATGCTGTGGACCTAGAAAAACAGAAACATAACAACACAAGGATGGAAGCCTTATCACGGTTGGCTAAGTTGGAGGTATTACAAACTACTGTTAGTATTTTTTTTTTTTTAATTTTAAATGGGAGCATTTTTAAATAAGGTGTCAAATAGTTGGTGCCAATCTTTGTAAATTTGCATATCTCATACAAACCACATCTGCTTACAAATTGTTTCGTCTTTGATGGTCTAAAACAAAGACTAATAGGGGAACTGCCCAGTCATGACAATCTCTGATTTGTGGTCCAGGGTGGTTCTGGTCTAAAACGAAGACTTATGCATGATAAATCGCTGGACCTTTACAAAAGGCTTTTTCAGTGTGAAAAGGGTTTCTAAACCTCTTGTAAATCTTGTGTGTACTGCTCTTATTCATTTTTTGGTTTGACAAACTGTCTAAATGAGATATTAGATAACGTTTTAATATTTTCCTACATGAATTATCTCTATTTTACCCTTGTATTTGTTTTCTATGCGATGTAGCATGCCTTGTGAGGTGAGATACCTGATTTTCTTAGGTTCTCATGAGACTTGCAATTGGCAAATGGTTTGATTACAGTATTTTTGTTGATGGTGGAAAAAAACATTGCAGACTGCCAATGCTGATCTTGCTCGATCACTTGCTACTGCACAGTGGACTCTTGAAGTAGAGGTATGTAGTCCTTTTTGTCAATTCTTCGAAAATCATTTTCAGTTAGAATGAAGTTGAGGTATGATCGGAGCCCTAGTGGGGAAGTTGAGAAATGATGAGTCCTTGACTTTGAATGTCTTCATTGATGATAGACTGATAGTTCATACTAAATGCAAATATTTGTTTCTAATATAATTTTCTTTCTATGTAATACACTGCTATCAGGTTTTGATTTCTTGTCTCCCTTTAGCCAAATGAACACGAGAAGAATGTCTTCTCTAGATTAGCAGCCTTTGCAGTTTATTATATATATATTTTTTTTTTCCTGTTTGCCTAGAAAGCTATTTCTTTCCTAATTTTTTCATGCTTATTATGTGTTTTTTTCCTTCCAATTGTCTAGTTCTAGAGCTATATGAAAATGGGGGATGATATTCATCATTATTGTAGACCTGTATTATATGCCTTATAATAAATGAATTGCAGCATATTTTTCAGAACTTTGCCTATCTATTAACTTTGAAATGTAATGACCTGAATCCCATTTACGTGCCTTTTTTATCATCTCATTCATTTATGCAGAAACTTCAATACATGCTAAAGCATTGAAGTGCTAGTTTCTTTCCTTGCTTATAAAATGACTTTCTGTCAGCTTTGATAACTTCAAATGAATGTATTTTTGGTTTTTCCCTTGAATTTATGATATCCTTATGTCGCTTTGGTCTAAAATATTTCATTCAGATGACCCTTACCTTTAAAGCATGACTCCAAGTGTAAATAAATAGCCATATGATTTTTTGATCTTCAATTTGTCTTTTATTCTTAGAGAATGGACAAAATTGTTACTTTGACTCTGTACATCTTTGATGGATTATTTGTTATCTTAGAAGACATGAATGAAGACAATCCATTTAAAAGAGAGTCCCTTGACCATAAATCGTAAGGGTTAATGTCTTTCCCAATAATTTCAGGCTTAGAATTACTTTGATGTGTGCAGTGGAAGTTTTTTGTAACTTTTGAATTGCTGCCATGAAGGTAATCCTGTGAGAAAGGGGAAAATTGATCCAAGGAGCAGATTGGATGGCATGGCAGTTTGGAGACGAGAGGAAGAAGCCATGCATTAGTGTATAAAATGGGAGGAGCAGACACAACAGAGAATGGGTTCTCAGGAATTAGTTTGTGCAGTTTTAGGGCTTCAAGATTGTTTCCTGATGAACAATATAGCAACAGGGCAGAGATTAAGGGTGAAGAATCTTCAGATCCCTGAGGTTGAACATGATCATGCTGATTCGACTGGTGTAGCTGTCGATAATCAACATCTTAGAACAGCCAGTCATGCTACACCATTTTAAATGCTATTGAGGCTGGATAAACAATAAGCGGGTTAAAAATGGATAATGAGTGGTCGCCCAGTGGGTGATGGATCCATTTCCTAGGGGAGGTGCAAAAGCCCAATTCTCACTGGGCTTTAATTGGTCGATCATCAGCCTCTCAGAGTATGCGACTGTGCTTCGCCTATGTTATATTCTGTGTTGGCTAGGCTAACAATCAACTTTGAATAGGGGTAGGAGAATGTGTAATGGGCTCATTTCTAAGTGAATCAAAATCCCAGTTATGCAGTCTGAATTCATTGTACTAGGCAACTTTGAATCTGGTGAGGTGTTTGTTCTATGTAGTGTTTTTTTTGTGGACTGGGTAGCTATGAATCAGCGGAGAGGTTTGGTTGCTTGGAGTATTGTGCAAACCAAAGTCTTATAGAGATATTGGAGTTCAAGACTGCCATAAATGGTGTTTTGCTAGTATTCAAGCAGATATGTGCCATTGCAAAGAAGAAAGAAAGGTTATTTGTTATGCTTGCTTCTTGAGAAAGAAAAACATATGGGTCATGCAGCCTAATGTTCTGGATTCTTTGATATGGAAGAACCTTTTAAAGGTGAGAGATCAGGTCATGAGCAATGTTACAATCATTTTTGATGAATTTGTTGTTAAGAAAGATTATAGCTTGTTAATGAAAGAGGATGAGAGAGTAGATATGGCTAGGTTGGTAACAATGTCTTAGAGGCGGGGGTATTGCATTAGAGTATTGGAGCCAAAGGAATCTTTATATTTCGCATGCAAATTTTCTATAGCTGTTGTTGAGCAGATCTTGAGGAATGTAATCTCAGAGGTACACCGGATAGATGGGAATCTTGGAGCAATTGATTTGAGAGAGCAGTAATGCCGCAAGGTAAGAGCACTGCTGCTGCCACAGTGTATAACATTTGGCCCGAGGGAAATAGAAGGCTGTTAGGAGCTATTAGTAGAAAGTAGAAGCATTAGTGACAGAGACTGTATTTGATGTTGAATGTAAAATTTACCCATCTCCTGGTTGTAAGAAAGGTAGAGTAGCAGTGCTAATAGCTACTCTTGTTAGCTTAATTTATTCCAAGTCAGTCTTGAAGAGCACAAGTTCTTTGATGACTAAGCCACTAAATTATTTCTTTTGCCAGAAAAAAATGCTCAATGACTTCAGTAAGTTGAAATAAATTTTGCTTTGTGGAATTAAGTTTCTATTGGAATACTAGCTTTATGTTTAGTGACTTGTTTATAATCTTTCTTTCTCTCACTTCTTTATCTCACAACTTGTGTGGAATTTAAAATTTTGTTTTTTAGAGGGAGACAATTTTGAACGCGTGAGATAATTTACTTTAACGATTGATACCATTACATAATGACCTTAGTGACTGTAACATATGTGATTCCCCAACTCTGATTATGCATAGTATTGTTATGCTGAGATAGGGATAAAATCCCATTTTAAGGGATCCTTTTAGAAAATATTTTCTGTGAGTTTTACCAATCTTCCTCATCTCTATTTTCACTATTCCTACTAAAACTGCTGACTGACTTGTGAAGATTTTCTTCGGGGGAGATTTATAGAGATTTTCATTCGAGGAGGGGATATAGAGGGGACTCATGCCTCTCACTGGGTTAGGTGGGACATACTAATTACATCAAAGCCTTGATATTCAATCAATGCGGACTCGAGCAAGTTCTCCTAGAAGTGGCTTGGAGATTTGGCTAAGATGATAGGTTTTTTGAAGGAGGATGGAGTCTAATTATGGAGTCAAGAGAATAGAGGGACAACTGGACAAGTATACATGCAGCACGAGGTTAGTTTATGGCAGGCTACTCAATAGGATCTAGCATAATTCATAATTTTATTAGTTCATATTGAGCGTCACTTGACACAATTTCGATTAAGAAGGAGATGTAGTGCATGAGGTTTTTGCATCGTATAGTTGGTGGAGGGTCAACTGTACTTAGCCGTACATTTGTTGTTCAAAGAGGTTATTTTTGCAGTTTAAACCCATAATCTTGAAATTACCACAAAGGAATATTGCATTTTGCCAAGGTCACTCTTACTAAAATCATTATTCTGTGGTCACTTTAGACTTCTAAGAGATCAAGAAGCAAAGGTGTTTAATGTGGAGAAAATAGTGTGGGGCTTTATGTTTAGGAAATCTTTTGGGAGGAATGATAACTTCACCATTCATTACTCTTTTATATGGATTAGAAATCTCTTTAGAAGTTTTTTTGAAAAAATCTTTTGTCGCTACTGGCTATAAACTCGGAAGTTGCAACTAAAGTGTTTAGTGACATTACAAAAATTTGTCACTAGCATTGTAAGGCCGTCATTGAGCACTTTGGTGATGAAATGCTCTTTGGCCACTAAAAGATACCTTTAGTGATTAAAAGAAATCGCCACTAGAAGGTACCCTATAGTGACTGAAAAGAATCGCCACTAAAGCATATGCTTTTGCGACGAAATATGTTACCATTAGAAGTATAAAAATTTGTTTCTATATCATATGCTTATTGTTTAATTTTTTACCACTAATACAAATGATTTTGCCTATTACTTGCATAGTAGCTAGAAATATAACTCAACTAGCATAACTCTTACTGACAAAAGATATAATTCTTTTTTTAGAATAAAAACTCAAACAATAAAATCTAAATTTTAGATTAAACTTATTACTGAAATAAAAAAGTAGAAGTTGCTTTATAATTTTTCAATGATTCCAGTAGTTATCCTTAACTAGAGTGCTCAAACAATGTTACGAATATATTTACCAAATATCAATGTTCAACAAGTTGTCATCCAAAACATTGAGTAATAATCTTCTAAGTGCACCAAGCTCCACCCGCTTTTTTGTTGACCCCCTTGTTTGTGTATTCTCCTTTACCTTAGCATCCTGGAAAGTAACTAAAAAAACTTTATCATAGCACTCCCCCAGAGACCTTCAAAAATTCTCCGTGATATTATTTGTAGCGGTCAATCTACCTTCATCACAGGCAGATCAATTTGTAAAATCTCATGATTGGATAAGTTTTTCCTCCTTTTTGTGTGAAGTATTGAACAACATATTTTAGAGCTTAAGAAGAATGTTTCTAGCAGATCTATTATGAAGTGGATATCTAGAAAGTCTATGATATATATGAACTAGGGATTTCTTGAGAATGTCTTGCTAACATGGAATAAAATATGGATATCGGGCATCCCGATAGTGCGATAAAATCACGAGTGTTGTTAGGGGGACAACCTTAGGATACCTTCTATGATATGGTATCGCATCCATTTATTCACATTAATGAGCAAATGCAAGAATGTTTGGATGGATGTCACGCCACCCAATATTGTTCCAAGGATGGATAAAGGGTGCCTCCAAAGCATTTCTCAACCTCAATATAATGCCATATTTGCTATATGTTGTGATATATCAGCTAATATTTAGTATATATGCTTATGTACCTGATATTTTTTGATATATCGGGCAAAATCTCCCCTATGTTTTGATTCGCAAACAATATTTTCTGTTTGATATCAATACAATCACAACCAATACTAATATGTTTTTCCATGCTTACAAACCCTGGTGCTTCCTCAATTATCAAGTGGATTAGGTGGGTGCCTAGTTAAAATTTCCAGTATTAAAAGGGAACTTCAGTGCTGAGAGTTTTTCTGTCTTTCGGGATTGGACAGAGCACCTTGGTGTCTGGATGGAATTTATCCTTTATTCAACAGCTACTTAAAGCAAAGGTAGTGTAGGGAACAAAAATTGCTAACACTTAACGCAGACAACATTTCAAGACACAGAACCACTGATATTGAAGTACAAAAATCAGAAGAAATTCAAACTCTTGGAGTGGGAGATATTTGGTTTTTTTCTTATAAAAGCTCATGAACTGCCAGTTTCAAGGTGTCCATGGGGCACTAATTTGAATTCTTCACAGTAAAATGCTTTTGCAGAGTTATACATAAGCAACAACACTAAGGACTCCAGACAAAAAATGGAAGCATCCACGGATGTGCACCTTTATGTTTGGGCAGCAGATCCTGGGTTTCCTCCACCATGGCATCTTTCAATTCTTTCCACATAAATTCATGGAACAAGAGAAGGTTATGTGCAGTGAACTCATATTGTACGCTGTCTCCATCCTTCTGAGTTTCTTTTCCGAATGGAATATGGAAGTGCAGGAGCTGAGTTTGTTGTTTGGGTAGCCTGATTTTGTTTTAATGCGGCGGTTTTATTTTCATGTTTGTCACAGTTATGGAAGGGTTGTGGGTTTTGGTCATATGTGGATCTTTTAATTTGGGTAAAAGAATTATCAAGCTTCTGAATTTGTCTTTTATTGGTTTCATCTGGAGTTTGGATTTGTTGAGTTTGATTCTTTCCTTCTGAATAAGCATTATCAGGGAAAGATGTAAACTCAGTGTCCACTCAATAGCTCATAATGATTCATGCAGGTAGTTTTATATATCTCCCTAGTTTCTGATGCAAAATAGAACTCATCCTTAGAATCTGATGCAAAACAGTCATCATTCTCAGTGTCTGTTGGAAAACAGTCATTGCCTTTCTGCAGGCTACTGAAATGCCAATTGGTATGTTAGGCGAGCTTCTACTGAAGCAAGAGTTCTATAATAATCAGCTTTAAGAATGTGAAGTTTGATTCTGTTGATCCTGTCCTTTGCCTTGCACTAAGTTCTTTTGTTATGAGAACTGGAAAATCAGTATATTGGTCTTTTTGTAGCTGCTCTTGTTTGGTTCTATTGGCATAGCCGCATAGCTTACCTGAGCCATTTGTGGGAATAATCTTCTAGGCCTCTAACAATCTATTGGCATAGACCTCTCTAGCTTGTGCTGTGGTATTTGAGAATGGAAGGGAAAACCCAAAGTGAAAGAATTCATGATGGTAACAAAAAAGATAGAGTACAAGGAATTAGAAGGAATTTAGAAAACAAATGGGCATCTAACATGTAATTTGTTGAATGGAGATTGACATCTAGAGACTGGATAGCTAATCAAGGCTGGTGGTATCAAGAATGTAGAGACTAGACTATATCAAATATGGAAGGTGAAAGCAAGTCATAGGAGATCAAAGGATGAATGTTGGGAAGGCAAGGAGTAACGTAATGTGACATCTAACAAGATTATGTGATGCTAATTTGCAGAATGTGACAAAAGGAGACTACAGAAGACACTTTAACAAGAATTTAGTATTATGGAATTAGAATTGTGGATGTGAGATCACAATCAAGATTCTTCAAGAAGCTGCTGAGATCAAGTAGCTGACCTCAAGGTCTTTTATATATGCCATGGACTTTGCAGTCTGACCTTTGAAGTGATGTTTTTGTCTTTGAAGGAATATGCAGAATGCCATCAACAGATCTCTGAAGTTACTATACTAAAACTGTTCCAAAAGAAATATACACACACGGTAATAGTGCAATTAATTCTATATGGGCACTTATTATTGTGTTTACTATTTAAGCAACAATATGAACTAAATTCTAGAATTTATCCAATGTCTTCACTTCACTCTAGGCCACTGGACTAATATGCACATTTGCCAACTCAACCCTATAGGGGCAATTCCATGACTGTGCCATATTCTCCTAAAGAGAACAACAGACATACCTCAAAATCAAGCCTACTCGAAATATATAGAAAAAGCTGTTAAATAGTTTTCCATTTTTCAATACTGACAACTTTCACAATTCTGTGCAATTAAACACAGCTGAGTTTTGACCTATACAAGCTTAGTGACCTATTGAATGCACAGTAAAAATGCATGAGTTTGATGGAAAAAACAAACTATGGAATGACAGACAATTCAAATTAAAAACAGAAATGATGATGGGGCATTGTCGCATCAATCAAAAATTAAAGTAGCCGACAATAGAGGTTGATTTATAAATATGTTATGGAACTTTTGCAGTCTGACTTTTGCTTTTTGTCTTTGAATTAGTACACAGAATATCATCAACAGACCTTTGAAGTTACTAAACTATGACTCTTCCAAAAGAAATATGCCCATAGACTACTAGTGAAATCAATTCTGTGTGGGTACTTTTATGATTATCATTTAAGCAACAAAAAAATTCAGATCAAGAATTTATCCTATGTCTTCACTTCACTCTAGACCCCTGGACTAATATGCACATTCTCTAGCACAACTACACATGGGCAACTCCATGACTGTGCAAAAGCTCGGAGTATATAGAGAAAGTTCTTAAATACATTTGTGACTTTTCAAGACACAACTTTCACATTTCAAATTAAATGCCCCTGAGTTTTGACCTATACAAGCATAGTGGCCTATAGAATTGCATGGTAAAATGACATGACTTTGATAGGAAACAAACGAAACATTTCAATCACAGTCGCTATTTAGATGGTCATCATATCCATTCCGTTTACATATTCCCAAATTGAAAAAAATAGGGAAACTGAGGATGTTTGAAAAGTTAGATTCGAGTCCATTATATGATTTTGAGCAGTTGGGTGTTGACAAGCAAAAAAAATGACTAAAAAATCAAAGAAAAATACCAAAGCAAAAAAATTAAGAAAAATGATATAAAGAAATCAATGGACAATCTGGATTGTCTTTTCGCTATATGTTTTATTTTATCAAATAAAATGAAAAGAAAAGAAAATTTGCAGAAGAATGCTAGAGATAAAGGTGAAAGGAGAAGATGAAGAGCCGCTCAACAAGAAAATGAAGGAAAACGGAGAAAGAAAAGGACAAGAAGAGAGAGAATATGAGTGGGTGTTCGTATGGGGGAGGTATACTGTTATTCGTTGTGATGAGAGGAATTTTTTAAAACTAATTTTTGTTTTCCTAGTGATTTTTGTCATTATAAATTATTTAATGTGTTTTATAATCAAAATGTATTTCTGAAACTAAAAGAAATATATATATATATATATCACCTTATCAAAACTATTAGACTTGTTATACTTTATGAATCAAAATGTTTGACAATTAAACAATATGTACAAAAATTAAGTGTTATATGGGTGAAAATGTTAAGATAGATAAGTGAAGCCACCCTAAAAAATAATATAATGAATAATAACGTTTATAGACGTTTAAAAGTTGTACGTATAGAAGATAAGATGATAAAATAGCATTTAAGGTGGTTTGGACATCTAAAACATAGGTCCAAGAAAGCACTAGTAAAGAAATTTGAGTTATTTGTGATTGGAAAAAAGAAACAAAGAAGTAAACCTAGGAAAGTACAGAGTAATGATATTGAAAATAATTTTAAATCACTTATATTATGAGAAAATATTGTTCTTGATCGAGTGGAGTGGCAAAAATGAATTTATATTGCCGACTCCACCTAGTGAGGTAGAAGGCTTTGTTGTTATTGTTAATTAATAATGAATTTGATGTCATTACTAGTTGTTTGTCACAAAAAAGCAACTTTAATTTAGTGTGTGTTTAACTGTGCATAGTGTGTCCAAAATATTTAAATATGATGAAATGTGACTAGGGTGTTTGACCTTGGCCTCAGTGTTGGATACGTACCAGACAATGTCTGGCTTTCTAAAGCTAGAACATGTTTAAGAAGTGGGATATAACACAATGAACAGAAAACTTCAAGCAAGCTTCTTCATTGCCCATGAACTGTGTTGCTGTATCATGGGCCCTACCTGTATTGGAAGAAGTATGGGAGCATCTTGCTTTGCTTTTGATGTTTGTATCCACGATGCTTGCTGTCATAAGTTTTCTAATTTCCCCTTTCTGATTATGAATATTCCTACCTTAGTTTATTTGTATTTTTCTTCTTTTCAAACCAAACTTGATGAAAGAGATACTGTTGGATAGCTTGCATAGCACCTGAAGGTTCATATTTTGGCAAAAACATGTCATCATTAGTGACTTCTGATGGTCAAATTTGACTACTCACCCTTGTATATTTCTAATGACTAAGAAAGTAATTTGCATCTCCATATTTGGTTTTTGGGGTTCTGGGACAAATTGCCAAAAGAAGTGCTGTTTGAAGATTTGCATAAGAAAACAATCTTATGCCATTTTCTTCTGAAAAGGATGTTAAATTTCTCTCTCTCTCTCTCTCTCTCTCTCTCTCTCTCTCTCTCTCTCTCTCTCTATATATATATATATATGTGTGTGTGTGTGTGTGTGTGTTAACTACTGTGTTCAAGCTTCAAATTATATGGTAGCTCACTAAACCCAACCAATTTCCACCAAAAACAAATCTTAACAGGTTTTCAATTGACAAAGTTTCTTTTGCGTATCTGACATCAAAAAGACTTGTTTTAATTTGGTAATTTGGAAAGAATACTTTAATATGGCTTTAAATTCAATTTCTAAAAAATTATCGGTGTTTTGGATTTTTCAGCAACATCCATTTTCCTTAATGTTTCATCAGGTTTATGTCCTCTTTAATATTTTAGAAACTACCTATTTTTTGTTGAGGTTTCAGCACTGACAACAATTGTAATCTGCTAGTAACTAGGTCTTTGTTTGCTTTTCAAGGGACAAGGTGTTTGCATTTGTATGAGAATGTAAGTACTGCCACTACATTTGGAGGAGGAAGATAGCTTGCATCTCACCTCTTGATCACCACCAAGAATGGACAAATCTTATAAAATTAGCAATCTGTTCTAATTAGGAGACCATGTGATGTTAGCTTTATTTTTCCTCTTTGGTCTCATGTGATTATTTTAGCAATGTATGCTGTTGTCTTATTCCTACATATAAAAAATTTCTAGTTCATAAAGATTCCGTGTATTTCGAAAAAATATTTTCAATTTTTCTAGAATTCTTGGAAAACCTCAACAAGGCTCTGATCAATGCTGGTTCTGGTTGTGAGGGTGAGGTGGAATGTAAAGGTCTGCATTCCCTATCACTCCCCCTTCTTTATTCTTTAGATAGTGAATAGAGGTCAATGGGAGTGAAAGGGAAGAGGGGGAGTTTGACTAGTGACCGCCACTTCATTAGGCTATCCCTTAAGATTGTGCACTTCTAACTTTATTGGATGTTCTCAAAATGGTTGGGTCAGTGTCCATGACTTTTAATATTGTTTCTTGGACCAGGTTAATCGGGTCGCTGAACTCCGACAACAGATTGAACTAAGAGAAGTTGAACATGAAGGTATGTGATGCAATCAACCTCTGTTTTTTCTCTCTATTCTTTCACTCTTTGTTCTAAAAATTATTTTGAAGGGCAGTGACTGTATAGACAAATTGTTTTGTAATCTACAAATTGTCTTTTGTGCATCTGTATCTATAGAGGTCTTGTACGTTGAAATGCTTGTAGAAATTTTAAATTTAATAGACTATTTTAAAGGCTATTGTTAGCTTCTAAGATCCTTTCTCCTTCTCACAGAACTTAAGAGGAGAATCGCTAGTGCCCAACAAACTGGAACATCTTTAGACAATGTGAGTCACCAATCTGCCTGAAATCATATTGGTACATGACTCTTTTTTTCCAGATTTTCTCACATTTACATTTCAGTTTTGTAATACATGTCCCCGCTTGATATATAAGGTCACTTTTTTTTCCTTTTTGTGGCCTTCTTGCAGTCGGCAGCTTCAAAAGGGATTAAAGTGGAACGTGAGATGTTGGTGGCTGAATATTCTTTTGTAACTGACAAAATTGAGCGGCTTGAAGAGAAGGTCAGCTTCAGAACTTCCATCTCTTTTTTCATTCTCTTGTTCAGGTTCTTCTTTGTTTTCCAGGAGGGGATAAAGTAGATCGTATTGGTTATCCATGCTGCACAAATTAAAGATGTGATGTTGTAGATGTTTTCACTGACTTTGACATTATATCAAAGAGAATTTATTTCATGAAAGCAGGTTTTAGGTGATCACATCTGATTTTGACATTGTACTTTTTTTTATTTTTGCTTTGGGTTGTGAGGGGCTTAGTGGTGGAGAATAAAAGGGAAGCAATCATAAATGAAAATATTGGTATCAAACAATACGTATCATTATGAGATTTATTAGATGGAAAAAAACTTCTGAAAATTATAAGCTGACTGAACCATATCTGCCGATATATTAGTTGTATCAACCTATATGGAAACACATCGTGATATTGGGGGCCCTGATACATATACATATCTGTATCAATAGATACAATGTATGGATGGTTAACATTGTGATTTTGGGCTTTTCATTCCCTTTTCATTTATTTGGACAACTTATATCACCCTCTGATCTTCGTTTAGATGGTAGATAAAGTATTCCGGATGGGAACCTTGGTAATAGGACATTTTTTGTCTGGGAGATTTGCCAGAAATTTTTATCCAAAGGCACCAAGATTTTCTTGTATGCAAACTAAAACTCTTCACTTCATCCTGAAGTCTTCAGGCGGGATGAGGAAACATGACAAGAGCATGACTAATAGTAGAAAACTATTTGTATTTGTTAGAAAAGTATTAGAATAGCAAACCCTAATTAAAGGTATTTTGATCACTGTACAGAACTTGTGAATTTATCTATATATATATATATATATATATATATATGATATCCTCATAACCCTCTGATATAAAGTTTTTACCACCACAATTTCTCTCATAACATGGTATCTGAGCCATAGGATTACTGCCATCTTTGACCCATATATCTGGCAATCGGTACACCTCATCAAAGAAATCCAAACTTCCATCTTGTGCTCATACATTGGTGGGTACTTTTCCTCCTTTATTCCTATAGGGGTTTTGTTCAAAACCTCATATTTGGCTTGCTCGATTTGATTCGACAAATTTGGGAAAGCTTCACCTATTTTCTCAAATGGTAGAAGGTTGTCATTGCCTAATACAGCTTCACAGACCACTGATTTGCATAGTTTCCTGACATTTTCTTAGTGGGTTCATCATCTCTAATCCTATGTCACCTTTCTGATTTCGTGGCTGCCTCTATTTTCTAGTGGTGCTCAACGATTGACAGAAGAATGAACCTTTGTGCTTCCTCACTTTGTTGGTCAGAGTAATCAAAGCACTTTCTCTCAGCTTCTTTTTTGTCTTTTCTTCTCTTCGGCTTCTCTTCACAGGTCTTCTTTCTTCTTCTTCTTCTTCTTCTTCTTCTTCCATGGATTCTTTTTTGGTCAATTCAGTTCTTCCATTCTCAGGTTTTCTCTTCTATCCGAATCTCTAATTCACATTCCCTAGTGTTACAGTGCATGATAGCACTAACTAACAGGTATTCCTTCTTCTATGTTGTTTAGTGATCTATGTTTGGGCCTTATCAGTGTTTGTTTTGGTTCATTATGTGGTTTTTTTGTTGCACGATTTTGATATCGGAATTACATCTGGTGTGAGTGTTTCTACTTGAATGAATGAATGAATCAAAAGTGAAAATCTCAGAAATTGTTATGACCATGTCTTCTCGAATTAAGAATCAATGTCTTGATAGGATAAATTATTAGTATTAGAGGAAAATTATGTTATTTGCTATTTGAGGACTTGATAAGAAATATCATCTTGCCAATGATCATCACAATTCTCACCTAGATCCTCTTGAGGCCCATGCATGGCTTCATGAAGATACTTGCCTGTACACTCAGTTGATTAATTTCATGAAACAAAGGGTGATTGTTTTAGTCGTACATATCAATACTGCCAATGAGCTATTAGATTATCTATTGATTCTTTACAGTGGAAAACATAATATGCCAAAGATGTTTGATGTATCTAAGTCGTTCTTACATGTGAATCAGAAGGATCAAAGTGTAACTGATTTTTTTTGTGACTTCAAGAAGCTCTACGAAAAATTAAATGTATTTATGCCCATCACCACCGATGTGAAGCAAATGTAAAAGAAACATGAACAATTGATTATGCTAAGCTTGTTGGTCTGAAATCTGACTTTGAATATGCTTTATCCCAGATTTTAGCAACCTCTAAAGTTACTTCATTGATTGATGTATTTTCTCAAATTCTACGAGTTGACTGTGAGGTTTCAGCATCAGTTATTGTTAGCCTTGATAAGCAAATAGCTTTAGTGACCCAATCCTTGTTAGCTAGTTGAGGTGGTGGATGTGAAATAGGTAGAGGTAATCGAGGTGGCCGGGGTGCTGATAGAAAACTGACATGCTTCCATTATAGTTGAGTTGGTTACACCCAAAATAAATGCTTAAGTTATGTGAGAAACTCAGTATGCCATCTACACAATATGTTACTATTGCTTCTGAAAGTGATGGTGGCACCTTATTAGCTTTCCCCTAGCCCTTCAATGAAAGAGATTGTTGCTTTATTCACGAAGGACTACTCATGTTTACTTGCTGGTACAACTACATCCACGACTATCCTTGTTCACGTAGGTATCCCCATTGCTTGTCTCTCGATATCATCTTGGATTTGGGCTATTGATTCTACTATATCTAATCATATAATAAGAACCTCAGGTATATCATTCTATGTTATATTCAACCTTAATTGCAGTTTCTTTAGTTGATGGCTCCTCTGTAAATGTTGTAATCATTGGTTCTATTTCTCTAATATTAAACCTTGGCATTTCATTGGTATTACACTTGCTGACCTTTCTCTCTAATTTATTATTCGTAAGCAAGCTCATGGTTAACCATAACTGTTGTATTGTATTTTCATCTAGGGGTTGTGAATTTCAGGATCTTACCATAAGGATGATTATTTATAGGGTTATCGCAAGTTAGGAGGTCTCTATATGCTAGATATAGGACCTACTCCTACTATTTTATCTAGCATTCTCCCTACGTCTCTCCATGTCCATTGTCAATTGGGTAATCCATCATTATCGAGTATGAAAATGTTGTGTTCTAGCCTTAACTATCAGTTTGCTGTCTTACTATCTTTAAATTTGATTAACAAGCTTCTACTCCTTTTAAAGTAGTACATTTCGATATTTAGGATCCCCGTCTAGTGTGATCCAAAATGGACTTTTGATATTTTGTTATTATTATTAATGATTATTTATTGAAAACTTGGTTATATTTAATGAAACATTGCATTGAATTATTTTTCATTTTTTGAACATTTTGTGCTTAAATTCAGAATCAATTTTCTACTTCGTTGTGCTATTTATAAAGAAATAATGCTCGTGAATACTCGTCCACTCAGTTTACTTCATTTATGTTCAAGCATTGGATATTTTATCGATCCTCTTATCCAGATACTTCACAATAAAATGGGATAGTTGAACGTGAAAAATACACATCTTTTAGAAATAGCAAGAGCTCTTTTATTTCACATGGGAGTTTTAAAATATTTTTGGAGTAAGTCTATTTTAACTCATTGTTATCTTATCAATTGTATGCCCTTAGCTGTGCTTTAGGGGATATACCACATCATATCCTATTTCCTCACAAGTCTTTACACTCCATTCCTCCAAGAATATTTTGTTGTGTATGTTATGTTCATGACATTCGTCCTCATTTGACTAAACTTGTTACTAAGTTATGTAAATATATTTTTTCTAGGATATCCTCACACTCAAAAGGAGTATCAATGCTTCTACTGACTTAGGTTGATTTCTTATGCCTTTTGTTGTTTCATTTTAGGAATTGACTCATTTCTCTTTCCATGGGTTTCCTTCCTCTCCCATATATTTCACCTCCTATGATGAGTTTCTTATCTATCGTATTATCCATCAAATTGTGTCTTCCTTTCATGCACCGTCTAATCTAGTGACTCATGCCAATGTCCATGGTCTTCATAAGGTGTTTGAGTCATGTCCCGTAGATGCTCTCGAGCTAGCCCCTACAGAGATGATCACCTCGTCTACAAATCTCACAGCTATCTAGTCTACAACAACTTTAGACCTTCTAATTGCACTTAGAAAAAGTCATCATAGCTGCACTTAGTATCCTTTGTTTGCTACTATTTATTATGCTAGTGTCTCTTCTTCGCTTCATGCTTTTATGTCTACCTTGGACCCATGCTTTACACCTCAATTAGTGTTTAAAGCATTCTCTCACCCTGATTGGCAAACAATTGTTGAGGAAGAGATGTTGGCACTTAAGTAGAATCATATTTAGGATTTAGTTCCCTTACCAGTTGGGAAAAAAAAAAACTCATTGGCTGTAAGTAGGTGTACACAATAAAAGTTAATCCTGATGGTTTTGTTGCTTGGCTAATGGCCTATTTGGTAGCTAAAGGATATGCCTAGACTTATAGTGTGGACTACAGGATACATTTTCTTTTACTACGAAATTGGCATTGATTTGCCTTTTTATGGCTCTAGTTGCTACTCATCATTGGCCTTTACACCAACTACATATCAAAAATGCCTTCTTATATGGAGGCCTTTAGGAAGAAGTTTATCTTGAATAACCACTTGGGTTTGTTGCTTAGGAAGAGTCTTGCTTCATTTATAAGTTGAAAAAGTCATTATATATCATGAAAATAATCTCCACAAGCTTGGTTTAGCAGGTTTAATGAAGCTGTTTTCGAGTTTGGTCTCTCTTATTATAAAAGTAATCATTTTATGTTATAGTGCCATTCTAATATCAAGTGTGTTCTCTTTATTGTGTATGTCGATAATATTGTGATCCTTAATAGTAACAACAGTTGTATTACAGACCTTAAAGTGTTTCTTCAATATCGTTTTCAAACCAAGGACTTTGGGAGTTTGTGATACTTGATTTACATGCTTGATTTACGGACCTTTTGCTTGCAAAGAAAGTACACACTTGATTTACTTTGAGATGCGGGTATATAATACCCAGATCTCTATTTAGTTTATTTTGATGTTAATTATGATTTTGGATTAATTAGATTGTTTGGAACAATTATATATTGTGGAATTTTAAAGAAAATCAGATCAGTAGGGGCGGGGGCTAAAGCACGCCGGAGGGGCACCTAAAGCGCCAAGTGCAAAGAATGGGCACCCAAGGGCCACCCGAGTAGCGCCTGAGATGTTAATTTTCGAGAGGGTATGCTTGAGGTGCACTCAAGCGTCGAGACGCCTATATAAGCAGCGCAGTAGTGGGCCTTCGTCATTTTCGTGCATGGCGAAGAGAGAGAGAGAGAGAGAGAGAGAGAGCAAGAAGAAGAGAGAGAATGTGGTGTTCGGGTATTTCGGAGTATCCTTTTATTAGATCTGATTGGTGTTAAGTCAAGGCAAATATCTATATGCTTATCTTTAGTCTGTTTTCGTGTCTGAAAATATTTGCTTATGTTTTGGAGGCTTAATGTACATGCATGTTATTTTTACTCTCCCTATTTGCCTCTTATGAACATGTAATATTTATCGGTCGATTTGGGGTTTTTGTTGGGGTTTTGTAAATTTGAGGGGTTTTATCATTTTATAAAAATCTATATAAATATTTGAGTCCATATATATTTTGTATTAGTATATTTGTATGGAAATGAGTATGAAACCTACATAGGCCATACATCGGTACTAATGCATGTGGCCGGGAATGAGCCTGCTACCTTTGTGATCTAATTTAGATATATGATTTATGATGTCTCTCCCGACAGGGAGACTTTATTCCCAATGGAAAAATTTGTGACTCCTACTTCCACCAATAGAAAGATGGCTTTGTTCGTAGTTAGACCTACCCCATTCTGTGTTAAAATGAGTACCACTATAATAAAATTACAAAAATTTTATATATATTCAAACATCATGATATATTAGATAAACTTGATGATTTCACCTAAAGCTGTGAATGGCAAAATAGTGTGCACGTTCCGTATCTATAGGAGACTTTGTTCATAGATGGCCTATCCTATTGGCCTATACTGTAGTTGATTTAGTTTAAGGTTATCGAAAGTATGTATAACCCTTTCTCAGATTAGTTTTTTAAAATCTTTGGTTCTCTGTTTGAGCATGCTTTATATTTCTGTATGGATTTGTATTTGAATTTTGATTTAAGATTTGCCGGTTTGCCCATGGATGGGAATTTGGGTTAGTCTTGTACATTTGGATATATGATTTGTCCTAGAACACGTTTTGATTTATATGATTTTGTTCCGGTCTTTATTATTCGTATGTAATTTAGATTCGAATTTTGATTTGTTCAGGATACTGTTATATAGATATGATATCAAATCACGATTTATTATATAATATGATTTGGATATGGGATTTGACAATGGATCACGATTTGTTATGGGTGTCCTGATGGGATCATATTTGATATAGATTACACTTTGAGTACAAAACCACCCTTAGCCTTTCTGTTGATTTTCAGACTCATCTTAATTTGTTTTATATGATTTGTTTATGTTATTTGACCTCTCTCTCTAATTGTGGACACACACACACACACACACACACACACACATATATATATATATATATTGTTTTCTGTATACATTGATACTTGTTGAGCTTTAGGCTCACGTCTTCATTTTCATCCCTTCGAACTAGTGGGCTGGATACGCATACTGGAGTTCGAACGTGATCTAACGTAGCATCATTTATTCAGTATGGATATTTTATTTGATTTGTGGTCAATTTTGGGGATATATTTTGGATATTTGAGTATGGCCGTATGAGGATCTTTGGACCTCATTTTTAGAATTGTTGGATTGGATATATTATGTGAATGAGTTAGTATTTGGTTATCTCCCTTACGATAATTAGATAGCAGGTCATTTTATATTGTCCGGATTTATATCTGATGAGAATCTATGGAAGTCATGATTCGTTGGGTCCTATGTATGTCTGATCTATCACACCCGGGCTTGAGATTTGTTGTTTAGTATTGTGTTTATTGGGATTTTAATTTTATAAAATATTCTTATTAGATCTGCTTTGGGTCGGGTTCGTGACAGGGTATGCTAAGTGTAAAACCATTTAGAGCATCCGTGGATCCAAAAATGAAGCTTTCACCGGACAATGGGAAAATTTTTATTGACTGAGAGAGATGCCACCATTTAGTTGGAAACTGAATTATTTAGTTGTGACTCAATCAAACATTGTATTCCCATTAAGTGTGGTAAATCCTCTCCTTGTATTCCACATTGGGAATGTCATATGTATATTTAGATACGTTAACGGTTCGCCAAGATTTGGCCTACGTTATAGTGATCATGACCACACTTAAATAGAATGATTCTCTGACATTGAATAGGCTGGATTATCATATAACCGTAGGTCTACTACGGGATATTGTGTGTTTATTGGAGGAAATGTTGTATCATAGAAGAGCAAAAAATAGAATGTAATTGCTTTATTAAGTGTTGAATCATAATATTGTAAGAGTTCTAGACTATCTTAGTTATGGGACTATAATCATGCAACGATTCATATAGTGTCAAATCCAGTTTTTATTAGTGTGCAAAGCATGTATAAATGGATTGTCATTTTATTGGTAAGAAGTTACAACAAAATAGTTTATATAGGTACATGAGAACTGAATACCAAGTAACTAATAAGTTCACCAAATCTCTAATTGAAAGTCAAGTAGAGTACATTTATAACAAGTTGGGCATGATTAATATCTGTATTCCAATTGGAGGGAGAGTGTTAGACTAGTGTTGGAATAGCAAATCCTAGTCAATGATGTTTTGGTCACTATAAAAAACTTGTAAATTTATCTGTATATATAGTATCCTCTTAACCCTTTGATATAGGGTTTTCAACATCATAATTTCTCTCTTAACAGTATTAATTGGAATTTTGCTGGTTCCAACCCTATCATTGTGCCTTCACCAAAGATTTGTACCTTAGATCATGTTTGGTTGTGGAGTAAAAGAGGGGAAGAATGCCTTCCCCCTCTCCTTATCTGTCCATACCAAACAAAGGAATCAATACAATTGTGACATACAGCAAGAGGAGCTGCCGTGGGCTTAAGAAAAGGATAGAGTATATTCTTTGAAGGACACTAATGGCTCTGCTTTTTAGGTTACCCACATATGAGGGTATATCCTTTACCCTGTCAGGTAGGGTGAAGTTTTACCCAAAGAAAGAAGTCACATGCCTTGCACATGACTTCCTCAAAGCCCCAACTCCATTATAAAACCCTACACCACTAAAACAACCCCTCCACTGAACTTTTGTCAGCCACCATTGCATCCGCCAACCATACCATTACCGCTGCCAGCTATGTCACCTCCAAGGCCTGCTACCCTACCTCATCTCTACCACCCTCCCCTCTTTCTCCTCTCTTGCCGTCATTCCATTGTTCTCTTCGTACACCAGTTCCACCAGATCCCTTCGCCAACCACCATCATAGACACCACCTAAAGGACCAAAACTTACCGTCCACCACTCTCTCTCTCCTCACTTCTGCACTTTGGCTCATGCGTTCACCCTCCTTGTGCTGCCTTGAATCAAGGATCCATGTTGATCTACCCGTCTCTTTCCTCCCTTCATCATGTCTCTTAGATCCAAGTCGCCATGGAAGTGTGCCAGCCATGGCAGGCTGGCCAGATCTGCTCTTTTCTTTTTTTTTTTCAATTCATGTTGCCCTGAAATTACAGGAATTGCAATTGCAAATAAATGTAGCTTTACTTTTCTTGGCCTTTCTGACTACTGCTAATACAGAACTGGTATAGATTATTTTCAGAAAGTGTGTTCTTATTTATGACCTTTATTTGCTGTATATGTGTAATTTTCATATTTATTATGGTGTAAGTATCACTAAGAAAGTACTGCTTAAAAATTAAAAAGTTTAGCATGGAGACCCCCCCTGGTGAATTGCATGTGATGTGTTTTGTTGGCTCTAATCCCACAGTCTAGAACTTAGATGTGGACATAATTTTACCATTTGGAACTTTAGTCAGATAGGGAATTGATGGTAATCCAAATTCTGAAACTGGCTCAGAACTAAGCCTGGACACCTGAATGCAGCAATAGAGAAGGAACAAGAAAATCTGGACATGTGGATATTATTTGGAACTTTATTTTAGACAGCTTCAACATGTTGGGAGAAATTTTTTAGTATGATGGGATTGGATGATGAGTGCAGAAATTTCACCCGTATAGCTTGCTGCGTTAAACTACTGGTGATCTCCCACAAGGATCTTTGAATTTTGAGGATGAGATGCATATGAAGTTTAGTAATAAACTAGCAAGCAAAGAGACTCATAAAATGCTGTAGAAGAATATATCGTTGTACAAAGACACTTGATTGCCTTGGGATTCCTCATTTTGCTTCCTCATTTTGCTCTGTAGTATATTCATGTGACTTCTGTTTAGTGACTTGACATTATATTTGACTCGAAGCATGTAGTCCAACATGAAGTAGGTTGCTAATTTTGGTTATATGACTCTTATTTTTTGGTATGTTTCAGGCAAGGAAGTTGAAGGAAAACATTGATTTCACCCAAAAGGAGATGGAGAATCCAACTGAAGTAGAAGTTGAACTCAAGCGACGACTTGGGCAGATGACTGATCACTTAATTCAGAAACAGTTGCAGGTAGATGTTGTGAAGATCAAATATTTGTTTTAAAGTTACAATCTTCACACGGACACGCACAGTCCATAATTATATGACAGCATTTTTAAAAACCTGTAAACTGAAATGGATGATAAATTATGATGTCTTAAAACTAAAATCAATGACCCTGGTCAATCCGGAAATCCCCACCTTGCTTGGCCTCTGTTGTCATCCCACCTCCTGCAAATCATCCTCTTGTTTTGGTTTTTTTATTTGCTGCTAAGGCTGCCAGGAAAAAATCAATTTCCCTGAGAATTAGACTAGAAAAGAATTGTAATTCCTTCCAACAAAGCCCCTCATAAGAGGACGTGAAAGCTAATAGAGATTGTATGGTTACTGTGTTTAAGCGTGGAAGTAAACGGCTTTATCAGAGATATCAACTGGCTAACAGAGTGTGGAAGAAGGAAGTTAGTGATGCAAGTATTCATACAAATATTTATAGTGAGACTTGATACAAAAGAGAGAAAGATGTCTTTGAACCAGGGAAAACAAGGTGTAGGAGATTAGATGGTTTTAACCAAGTAAAATGCATTAAGGATGATAAGGAACATATACTTGTCGCAGATCAAATAAATGTGGAGTTAATTGAAAGGAGGGACACTACCATTATGCTAGGGGTGCTTTACGAGTCGGAGGTAAATGCAAATCATTGTTTTAGCCGACATATTAGAAGAGAGGAAGTGAAAGAAGCATTAAAGATGATGAAGATTGAGAAAGCAATTAGAATGATATATCGTAATAGAGGTTGGAATTATCAGGATATTGCGTTGTTGACTAAATTGTTTGCAGGCATGTTAACGTCCTTCTCATTGTGATTTCTACCAATTTCTTAAGCCTACTGGTGAAGTACCAATATTTCAATATAGTGGATGATTCCAGTGAGCAGCTCTCTTGAATGATAGCATTAGAGAGTGTAACATGGACCATTGATTGAAATCAAACAGTCCACGTTATGCGATACAACATGAATCTCTTCCCATCCAATACCCTCCCTCTCTCTCTCCACTGATCTGTCTATCCTCACTCCCACCATCCCCATATGCTCCTACTTAGGATGGACTGCTCCAGTGTAGGGCAGACAGTGGCCTCCAATGTCAATTTCATGAGTCCTTAAACTTCAATTCATTTGTTTTTCCAGTGTAGAGAGAGTTTTGTCTCAGGCCCTTCCAGGTGGCATTTGCCGACATCAGTGAGAGCAGGGATGGGAGACTGGCAGGGGCGGTTTCACATAGTGTTGTAATTCTTGAAACCATTATGTGAGAATGAGCCAATGCCTCTCGAGGTTTAAAAACAAAAAATTTCAACCTACCATTCCCCCTCCTATAACGAAGGAAGTCCTGTACAATGCATGTGTATTGTCCAAATTATAACTGGTGCTTCTGAGGGCAATAACGTTACAAATCTCCTCCATCAGGTCGAGGCACTTTCTTCAGAGAAGGCTATGCTTTTGTTTAGAATCGAGGTACGTCTTTATCATTTGAATTATATTTGTTGGGCACCGTGCAATCCTCTGACACTCCGTGAAAAAATTATTTTCTCCAGGCTGTTTCAAAGCTACTTGATGAAAACAAGCCCCCAGCATCCATGATTGATTTTTCTGGTTCATCGCAAGATGATTTAGAAACTGGGAGATGGAAACTCTCCAGTTCAAAGCTGAAGCCTATATTTGAAGCAAAAATCCAATCTGGGAAGCAGCATCTCGGATCGCTGCTTGGGCAGTTGGACACTGTTTTTTCTGCTGGCGCAGTGATATGGAGGAGGGATCCCAAAGCAAAGCTGTTTTCCCTGATTTATCTATTGTGCCTTCATTTATGGGTCTTGTACATTCTTTTCTCACGTTCTTCATCATCTCAGGGGGCCAGATCCGTTCTTTCATTGGATAATATTAACAACACATCCGGTATATGATCTTTGGCCTTGATTTTATTTACGCAAGATGGTTGGTTACCTAAACTACTGCAGCCAGACCCCATTTCTACAGAGATTTTACAGTAAGAGCTGATGATCAATTAACTCGATGAATTATACAATCTTAATATGTTGACAATGATGTATGATTAAACGGGGAACATAATAAGACTCAGCATCTCTTTTCTTTACATCACCATTGCAAAATTAAATATGATAGGTTCCGCAAAATTGCAGTAAGGTGTGAAACCATATGGCTTGGGATGATATGACAAAGTTCGTACGTACCAAAGTTAGAAGATGGGGCTCAAAGGACAAGGTTCTAGGTGGGGTCACAAGTAGTCCGTAAGACACGGCAGGCCTAATGCTACGATCCAAGGCTGGAGTGGTATGAAAGACAGTGCTGTAGGCTTGAAATTGAGGTGGCCCTCTGGCCAAAGCAGCCTAAAGGTTGAGAAAGCTCGCTTTAGAAGTGAGTCGAGATGGAAGTTAAGAAAGATTGGATTGATTTGGTCGAAGTGCCTACGGGAGTCAAAGGGGCCAGTTTGGCTTTAAATTTAGAGAATGCCCTGGATTGTTCAATCAACCCAGAAAGGCAGTGCGGAACTGTATAAGCAGCCAAAACGGGGGATGACGTTGAAAAGGAGCCGAAGCACTCTGGAGATGGTGTTATGCCGCAGTAGAGGGTCAAATCAAAGAAGTCTGACTCCACTGGAGAAGGACTCCAACGACTTTCTTCTGTAAAGGTGGTGTCTAGGCATATAAAAAGAAACAATGTCTGAAGCCTGTAAGTCCGGGCACCGAGGACTCTACTCCAAGATAGCAAAATTTGTTAAATTGGAGACAAAAGCATAGAAACCTACACGGAGCTGAAAAAACAAGTCTAGGATGGGTATACCTTAAGCTCCGTAAGCCTATGGAGAGATGGATCGATTGAGATGGATCGATTAAGTTGTTAGACTCACATCAGAAAAGAATCCGGTTGAACAATTAAACAATCAAAATAGCCGAATGATTGAACTGTTGATAATATAAAAGACCGAGATATCGAATGGTCAGACAATTATTAAATTCAAATGGTTAATATTGACGAATGATTACATAAACCAAGTGGTTTACCGGTTAAGTCAACTAGATAATTAATACGCCCAACGAACATGTATTAAAATTAAACTCAGAGCTTAAATAAATGTTAGACCGTTTTGTTTTCATTCAACATAACACCTCATTTAATACGCAATCATACCTCTTTAAAATGGTACGTTGATTGACAATAATATTATAAATATGCCTATTTCTTGAATAAATGGAGAAGAAAAAATTATCAACAAAACAAGTACAAAATTCTAATCTTTTAGACACAAATCTCAAAAATCTCAAAACAAGACCCTCCAACTCTTGACTCTCTTTATTATGCTCATCCACTTATCATCTTTTCATTTCCAAAAAATATTTATGATTTGGGCATCAAAAGATATTTTAAAAAGTAAATCATATATTATTTGACCTCTTGTTAGCTATTATAGTGTGTAAAATTTAAATTTAAAAGTTTAAATATTTAACCTGACTCTATTTGAAAAACTATCTAAATTTAAAGTATATATCATTAGTGTCATCTACGAAAATATGGTTAAGCTATTTGTTTCTATCTGATCAAAATCACATCCATTTAGAAACTTCCTTCTTTGAACAAGTAAAAATAGTGAATACGCAAGCACATAAACAATCAAGCCAACCACCAGAGAATGTCCCATCTTATAGCCTTATCCCAAAGGAGGGTAACCACAGGGGTGCTCACCTATCATCAAATCCCAACATTGTAGGATTAGCTGCCCAGATAAGTGACATGTCAAAAATACTAAAGCCTTATAAGACAAAGGCAAGGGCCAAATTTACAAGGTAGAGGTCCTCCACTTGCAAGTATTGACCTCAAAGAGAAGATTAAGAGGAAAGAAAATAGTCTCGAACGTAGTCCACCAACAATCAAAAACTCAAGGGGCTCTTAAGCTACCTATCCATGTCACATCTTTTCAGCTCTAAGGATGCTTAAACTTCAAAGTTAAAAGAGAGAGAGAGAGAGAGAGAGAGAGAGAGTGTGTGTGTGTGTGTGTGTGTAAGAGAGTCCTGAGTGATGGAATCTTTGGTATACCTAAAATTTTGAACACCCGTCAGATTGAGAGGAAATGTCTTGCAACAATATGACCAAAACCCTTTCAATTAAATGGATATTAGGCGTATCTACTAATTATTTAAAATTAAAGACATTCCTCAATGCCAAAATAATTGCCTCCATGACAGAATTGGAGGAAAGAATAAAATAAATCAAACAATAAGTATTTTGGTGAAACACTACTGGTCAAATGATTGAATTAGGTTCTATACATTTTACCTTAGAGATAAAGAGGTTTTGACTTTTTCATAAATTTAAAATGCCAATACTAGAGTCATATGATGAATACAATAATCCAATAGATCATCTAGACCATTTTTAGACATTACTCAGCTTTTAAAATTTGGATGAAGTGTTATGTCTGTGTTTTCCTTTAACTTTAAAGAATATGTAAGAATTTAATTCTACAGCCTAGGATCAAATTTAGTTCAATCTTTTTAGAAACTAGCATATAAGTTCCTATCCTAATTTGCATCTAGTCAAAAGGAAGAAAAGAAGCCCCGTCACATTATCAGGATTCGACAAGCTCCTTACATAAGCCTAAAGCATTTTCTGTCTAGGTTTAATGCTGAGATTAGAGGCATATCGAAGTTTACCGACGAAGTGAAGTTGAATACCTTTATGGTTACGATACAACTCGACGACGTTTTTAAATATTTAGTTTAATTGGAGCCCAAGATATTCTTAGAGGCAATGGATATCATCCAAGCCTAAATTGGGCAGAGGATGTCAACGAAACAAAGTGGACAAAATGTTTGAATTATGAGCATCAACCAAGGTCAAAATGTGGGGAGAAGAAAAGAAATGGCAATAACTCGGTTACTCAACATCACAGGAAGTAACAAAGAGCCAAATCAGAAGTTCATAGAGAGTATAAGCCACTAACCTCATGCCACTAAGTAAAACCTAAACAAATATTTTGATATAAATTTAAAATAAAAATTTCTTATAGTAGCCCAAGCTAGTAAAGAATCAAAATAAGGTAATCAATCTAAGTACTATTTTTACCATTAATATCTGGTCAACAAAACTGAAGAAAGTTGGTGGGTATAGAAAAAAATAGAGGCCCTAGTTTGAAATGAATATCTCAATAAATATTTACAAAACCCTAAATCAACCCCAAGTAATGAGAAAAAGATGAGGAGCAGACTAAGCGACCACGAAATCGAATGGCAGTTAGAGTCATTAACATGTTATCGGCCAGACTTGCCGACGGAAAAGCTCCATATCATTCAGAGAAAACTTCCTCTAGTAAGAGATAAAAATTAGGGATAGAAACCGATACAATTAGTTTTAATAACAATAATATAGCACATATAATCTCCTTCAATTCTGATCCTTTTGTTATATCTATACTCTTTTTGGATAGAACTCATAACTACCAAATAAAATGAGTCTTTGTTAATAATAAAAATTTAAGAAACATTCTTTATTTTACTATATTCATTAAATTGGGCCTTAAAAGCAATTAAATGTAACCATTGGATGGACCATTATACAGACTCAAGAACAAGCTGATCCAAATAATGAGAATAGTACATCTAGATGTTACACTGAAAATATATCCGAAAATAGCTTCCTATAAATTAACTTTTCTAGTTGTTGATTTTCCCTTGTCTTACAACACTATATTAAGATGACTAGGTTTAACAACATTCAAAGCATAACTTTAATCCTACACTTTGATATGAAATTTTCAACGTAAATCAACGGCTTAACTCCTCCTAACCAATTAAAGAATTTAATCTTTGGGAAGAGCCTCTCTTCTATAGGCTCAACCTAAAGAGTCACCTCTCTAAATTCCTCTAAATCTGACAGATCCGGATAAGTATGTTCAAATTAGTTCTTCATCAACCTAAGATCTAAAATAGAAGTTAATTAAATTTTTATAGGACAATGCAGATGTCATTGCCTACACATTGGTGGAAATGTGAGGCACTTTGATGAAAACAATGGTTTACAAATTGAACCTCACACCTAGGCACAAGCTCGTTAGAGAAAAAAATGAAACTATTTCGTGAAAAAACTTATAACAATCCGTACATAGGCCAATAAATTGGTTAATGTTGGATTCATTAGAGAGTGAAATTACCAAGATTGGTAATTCAACGTCATTGTCATCAAAAAGAGCAATAGGAAATAAATGATGTACATCGACTTCACATATGAGAATAAAGTATATCCAAAAGATAATTTTTTATTTTTGAAAATCAATCAACTGGTGAACTCAACATCGAGATATAAACCACTAAGTTTCATGGATGTTTACTCTAAGTATAATCAGATCCAAATAAATCCAAAAGATGATAAGATAATCTCAATTATTAACAACTAAGGATCATACTACTATAAAATAATATTGTTCAGCTTGAAAAATATTAGAGCCACAAATCTAAGGTTGTTGAACAAAATATTTGAGTAACAGATCAGAAGAAATAAAAAGGCGTATGTTAATGATATACTTGCCAAAAGTGTATTTACCAATGACCATATTAACGATCTAGTAAAGATATTTGAGATACTACTCAGAACATATCAAATGAAATTAAACCTGACCAATTACATCTTTGAGGTAACTTCCAGTAAGTTCTTGGGATTTATTACCCGACAATGCAGTATAGAGACAAATTCAAAGAAAATTAAAGCCATAATGGATATGGAATCACCCTGGGCTATAAAAAACATCTAAAGGTTAACTAGATAACTGGTCACACTATTTTGATTTCTAGCAAAGCCAGACAAGAAATATTTGCTATTCTTCAAGGCATTAAGAGGAACAATGTTAAATGGTTTTTGATAGACGGATGAATACTACCAATCTTTCAAGAGCGGAAAAATATCTGGTATATCCGCCTTTGCTAGCTTGTCTTATTGAGGATAGGAAATTATACCTCTACTTAGCTATTTCATAAATAGCCTTGAGCGCTATTTTGGTCAAAGAAGAGGTAGAGATTCGGTGGTCAGCATACTATATCAATAAGATCCTACTAGACCCCGAAGACTTGGTATGCATGAATGAAAAAAGGTTGTTTTAGCATCAGTATTTGCTGCAAGAAAACTCTGACTATATTTTAAAGAAAACAAAATTATGGTCTTGATGGATCAACTACTAAAAAAGATCTTATAAAAACTAGAGGTATCTAGATGACTGATCAAATAATCGATCGAATTAGGTGAGTTTAACATAAAGTTTCAAGTGCAACCCTCCATAAAAGGTCAAATCTTCAGAGACTTTATTATTGAAACAATGAACCTAATCTCAAGAGAAACAGGTGAATACATGGGGGCTATTCTAAAAGAATGATTGCTCACATGGATGTTACATGTTGATGGATCATCTTCACAAGGAGCCGAAATAGTACAGGGTTTGAGATAAATACTCATTCACATTCAAGTTTTTAACCACTAATAATGTGATAGAATATGAAACTTTTCTAACAGGATTAAAACGGATCAAAGAATACTCTATCAAAAACCTAATCATTTACAATGACTCTGAATTAATGGTTAATCAAGTATTGAATAAGTTTGAAATATGCAACCTGAACATAGCCAAATACCTCCTCAAGGTATGAGATATCCTATTATTTCTCGATAAGGTATAAATTATCCATATCACTAGAAAAGATAATTGAAAGGCTGACCTACTTTCGAAGATGGTGACATCCAAATGTCCATAAAAATATGCCTAAGATACCAGAGAGGAGCTTCAAAGACCTAACATTAAGAAATAAGATGAAAATATCTACATCACTAATTAGATAATTTAAATGACTCTTTATCTTAAGTAACTCAAAAATGAAATGATTCTGAGTGATTTCACAAAGGTAAAATGCATTTTTAAAATGGCTAATTAGTATACTTTGGTAGACAGTTCACTATATAGAAGGAGTTATTCGATACTCTATTCATTATCTAACTCTAGCGAAAATTAATTATGCTCTCAAAAAGGTACATATTAACATATTTGGAGCATATATAGGAGGCAAAAACTTAGCCTTCAAAATCATTAGGTAGGAATATCATTGCCCAGCCATAAAGAAGGACTTGATGGAGTTCATTAAAAATATGAAAATTGTCAATCCATGGAAATGTACCTAGGCAACCACATGTGGAGCTTCAAATTTTATAGGCCCCCTAACTGTGACGAAACAAATCATAATTCTTATAGGACCCTCCGTCAGATATATACAGAATAAAGTTTATAAATTTAAGACTTTAAAATTTTACAGAAATTCAGGCAGAGTTTCCTCTACACCTAAACCAAAACCAAAAACACAACCTGTAATAAACAACCTATACAAGCACACATCTAATCTAATACCACAATCCATCCTACAACACTCATAAAATAGGATCACAAATGTCATCCAAGGCTTTATTTTAACAATCCTAATTACTATATCAGAATCCATAAGAGAGATATTATCTAGGACCTATACAAAATCTAGAAAACAGAATAGCGAAAGCATCTATATCCTTAACAGAATTCCTACGGAAGTAATAACAAAACATTCATCATAATGTCATCACAATGAAGCATCATTTCATACTATCATAATACACAATGTTTATTTAAAATATTAGCTACCGGAATCCAAAATCCTTCGATTCACCGAAGTCCTTCAGGGTCTTCAAAACTTACGAACTTTCCTTTCTTCTAACTAGATTTGATTTCAATCCTTTTCAGACTTTTGCTTATATGGATGGGAGAATAGAAAGTAAGGAGTAAGCTTAACAACTCAACAAATGTACCCAAAATAATGAAAACATACAATTTTATATACATATAGAACATATACGTACTTTTGAAAGAAAACTTAAAAAGGGATGCGGAAAATTCATGCATGCAGGCAAGAGAACAGAAGCATAAATATGATACAGAATACTAGGAAACCTATTGCGGTGCAGAATACCCGAAAACCTATTGCGATGTAGAGTACCAGAAAACCTATTGCGATGTAGAGTACCAGAAAACCTATTGTGATGCAGAGTACCAGAAAACCTATTGCGATTCAAAATACCGAAAAACCTATGATTTCAAATCCTTAGTTCCTGATTCAGAATTCGATTCAGAATCCATATATCAAAACCTTAACCTAGTTCTCGGTTCAGAGTCCATATATCAAAACATTAACCTAGTTTACAACTCATAATTCATATTTCAAAACATTAACCTAGTTCTCAATTCAAAATTTATATTTCAGAACATTAACCTAATTCTCAGTTCAGAATCCATATTTCAAAACATTCACCTAGTTCTCAGTTCAGAATCCATATTTTGGAGCATTAACCTAGTTTGTTCTCAGTTCAATAATCCTTCAGATAATTTCAAAATACCCCCAGAAGATTAACAGTACATTCCTATGGGACTTTTCAGACTAAACCTTAATCGGGGATCCTTCAGATAGCTTCAGAATACCTCAGAAGATTAACAGTGTATTCCTATGAGATTTTTCAAACTAAACTTTAATCGGGAATCCTTCAGATAGTTTTAGAATATCCAAGAAGATTAACAGTGTATTCCTATGGGATTTTTCAGACTAAGATTATCTCATAGTCCTTATCATATTATAGAATCACAGTTACATCTCAAAATTTAGAAAACTCATACATAAAATCCCCAAATTTTGACCTAGGGTTTCACACGAAACTGTCAGAATATAATCGGACACCCTACACATGCACAGTCATGAAACTGATGCCCTATATTGCGATACAAACAGATAAATTTAAAATCTATCCGATTAATTTATAAAAACATGCTTCGTATGCATTAAATAGAGAGAAACAGTAATTTAGAGTATAAATACAATTTTAGGGTTACAGAAAAATAGTAAAAATAGAGAGTAACGTCTGGGGTACACTTGCCTTTGCCTGTTCTACTGTTGTTTTTACCCGGATCGGAGCAAAAAGGGCGAATTTCTTCCTCTTCTTCTCTTTCCCTCTTCTCTCCCGCTGCTCTTCGCTGGAACGGCCGAAAAGACCGAAGGGAATCGCGCATGGCACTTGTGTACCAGTCGGGGCGCTTGAGCACTAGGCTCTAGGCACTCAAATTTGTGCTCGGGTGGTGCTTGAGCAGTCCTCAAGCACTGCCCGTCATAGCCTCCTCGCCCCCGCTCCTTCTAGGGTGAGCCTCGAGCGGTCCTTCTCGCAAATTTACGCCTCATCGGCGCTCGAGTTTCTATTTGCTCCTTTTTGCTTCGGTTTTCATTTTTTCTTATTCTTAAACCTAATCATATTTATCATCAATTTAATTATTCCATAATTACCATATTTCGGGATCGGGATCTCACACTAGCTATTCTCACAATTAGGGCTGAACATGTTAGGCTTGTTTCTTTTAGTAATTGAACAAAGAAAATTTACTATTATCACAATTAATTACTTCAAAAAGTGGGTCGAAGTTTCTTCACTAGCTAAATTACAAAATAAATTACAATCAATTTTGTGCGCCAAAATATTATTTACAAATTTGGGATACTAAGGGTTATAGTGAACACTAGTGATACTTAATTCTCTGATAAAAGGTTCACAAACATTATAATGGATTAAATAGAAAGATAATCAGGTTGGTCCATAAATTAATTTCACACCTACAAACAAATTGACGAGTAGAAATAACAAATTAAAAGTTCACAATGGATTAAATACCCAATTAGATAAAGCTCGAAGTGCTGGGTAGATGAACTTCCATCCGTACTTCGGGTTTATTGAACAACTCCAAAAGCCACTCAGCAGACACCCTATAGCCTATGTTTTGGAACAGAGGCAGTAATCCTAGTCGATATAGTACTACCAAGCTACTAAATAAAAAATTTTACTCTGGATCAAAATTCTCAACTCCTAAGTCAAAATTTAAATTTCTTACAGGAAGTTCAAAAAGCGACACACATTCAATTAGTAGCCTATTAACAAAGAGTTGCTCGGCACTATAATAAGAATGTGAATGTACGAACTTTTGATATTAATGACTTGGTGTTAAAGAATATCAAAGCAATTTGGAAGCTTTCATATAAGAATAAGCTATCTCTAACTTGGGAAATGTCATTCTTAATGTTAGCAGTACTCCACACCAAGGTGTATAAATTATACACTGAAAATCAAAAGATGGTCCCTCAAATTTGAAACGTTCTTTACCTCCAAAAATATTTCTAATAAAGAGTTCAACCTAGGAACCTAGATATACACCCTACCCCTGTTTCTGAAATGACTATGTTGTGTAAATAAGTTTTCATCATATTATCAATAAAATTAAATCTTTGATTCATTTACTGTCATTTTGCGTACTTGAATATAGCCAATATGACCAACTTACTCTAAGTTCAACGATTAGTTTAAATTCCTTATTTGTAAGTTGCATCGATTCAAAGGAATGGCCACGGTGTAGGTTTAGTAGAACCATACGACCTTAAGTATGATCACACATTAAAAATCCTCTAGTTTAATAGAATCGATCGGGATTTGGTGTAGGCAACTATGTCCAACAAAAGAGAGACAGCGCTCTACTATACAAAGTAATCTCAAAACTTGGGGCTCCATGTGAAGCCTTAAAAATTCATGAAAGTTGGAGAGGATGGCAAAGAATAAATTATGGACTTTCTAATAATATTTATATTATTCTCTAGTCTGAAAGAAGTGGCACGAGATGCAGTAGGACTATGCAATGGCTCAACATATACAGAAAGCCAAAAATAACAAGAATTATATACTCTATAGGAGTATTAATTGGCTCATCCTTACATAAAGAATAATGTAGAGAACTATTCTCCTCCCTTGAAGGAATAATGAGAATCCTTTAATCAAAATTCAAGGCAAGCATCTCCTTTGAAGGATCGGTGAAAAAAGAGATGATAGTCAAAGTCATTGGACAAGTATATCCCTAGGCTCTCATCTCAACCCCAACCTCAGTGACATATTCTCTAAAAACTTCATCCATAGTCCTCAATATCTCATAATCATCTAGATGAGGAGTTGGTAAAGATGGTGCAAGGATATTGGGCTCATCAATGTCAACCCTAGTAAGAGAGCCGCTAAAAAGGTCCTTCCTCCTTTTTAAAGGATAGGGAAGCATATTAGCATTGGCCTCTCTACTAAAGATAACATATCAATTGACTTTATCAATGACTACCTAAGTTAAAAAATTTTCATTTCTACATAGCTTGGCAGCATGTTCTTTGACTAAATTAGATTGGGATTTGGTCATTGAAAGCTTGTTTTTAAGAACCATACTAGAATACACTTTATTAATATAGCTTCATTTATTCGACAATACCCAATCACCGAAAAACTTGATGAAAAAGAATTTATTCTTTCAATTCTTAACTAAATCAAGGTTTTTCCATTTATTTTAAACTTCTTCCACAAATTGAAGGAGATCCAACTGCTCCCTTAATTAAAGTAAAAAATAACTTTAACTATTCATTTGTCCAACTATAATTTTCATTATCAGAAAAAGACACACAAAGAAACAATATACCTAATGGTATTTAGGATGTAAATGAGCAATGGGTGTTTTAAATGCCTCCATTATTTCAATGAATTCTCTAGTAAGGGGAATCCGGAGGCTATCTTTTAAGTGAACCTCGCAATGGAGATGAAACTTTCTCTCGGAAAACATGCCCTCTCCTCAAAAGAATGAACTTGAAAAGGAATAGTCAAAGAAATGTCATTTTTATCATAAATATCAAGTATATCTATCATGGATAGAAAAAACGTGATGTCAGCCACATCATTCAAAGAGCTTGTTGAAGCCATGAAGTTACACAATTAGAGAAAACAAAAGATTCTTTCTTTGATGCAAAGTGAAGAAGAAGATGCACTTAGAGTTTTCTTTTAAAAAGAAAAAGAGTGATTGACGTTGAAATTTGTAGGCTTAGCTATAATTAGAAACAATGTGTTTTGAAAAATGGCACACGCCCAATAAATGACCAGATGATGATAGGTCTCTCTCTAAGTTCAAAACCAAAAAGTTGCATATTGAAATGATTCAAATATGACATAATTTACAAACTACCTATTGTGCCATCAAGTGTGTTGTTAAAAGGTCATTTTAATTACAAAAATAATAGTAGCTATGACATTGTTAAGCAAGTTGTCAAGATCACACTTTGGATGTTTGGCTCACCTCAAAAAATGAATCTGATTGACTATTATGACTTTAATCCTAAATAGTTAATTAAGGGCCTCGATTTATCATAATGCCAAACTGTTAGAAGTTTGTATTATTAGAAGACAAAGTTTTCAGAATATTGAATGGTTATTTTTTTTTTTTCAAGTAAAAGTCTTGAGAATGATGAGGTATCAAAAATCAATGCTGAAGAAATTTTTTTATTTAGATAGTTTATTACTCTGAACTTTTGGCGACTTATAATTCCATACAAATTAAAACAAATCTAATATAAAAGAAATAGATTAAGAATTATGACTTGAATGCAAAAATAAAATTTCTTATTTTATTAATATTTGAAATCATATACAACATATAAGTTTAAAAAGTAAACTTCAAAAATCATTCGGCTCAATGAAAAAAATGAGAAAGGGAGTAAGCCAACAGACAGAAGCAAGAGAAGAAGAGCATATAGAAGGTTCACATTTCCTCTTAAATTTAACATCTGGTGCATCCGCTCTGACTAATCAAACTAATAAAAATAAAATAATATAAAATCCAAAATATAGCGAACCAGATGATCCCCTCCAACAAACTGCGGTACTTAAAGCTTCCAGGATGGATAGCGATGGACATTAGGAGTAGCCACCTAAAATGAAAATCATGCTAGTTAAGGATATTATAGAAAAGAGAAAAATTAAGATAATTTTTTATATAAAAGAGGGTAACCAAAATATATTTTATAAACACCTCCCGGAAGAATGCAAAAGATTCTAGGAGAGCTCTTTTTCTTCAAATTCACTAAACATAATGAACTCCATCAAATGTTGAGACTTATGATTTAGTTAAAGATCGAATGAGAGCAATTATTTTTTAGTCAAAAATAAGTTACAAAATGGGGTATTTTGAATTAAAGAAAATAGTCAAATGGTTAAAAAAAAGTTAGTCAACAAAAAAGAGAATCAAGTTATGATTGATAAGATTAATCAGCAATTAATGTACATGGATTAAGATTCTATAAAAAATGAGCATTCGGATGACTCTCAAAGCAAACCACTTGAATTTTTATTTTAATATACTCAAAATTTAAATTCAACCTCCGAGTATAGGGATTAGTATTTGGTACATTTAAGATAAGACCGACCAAACCTATTGATTATGAGACCCGTAAATAAAAATATCATGAAAATAGATGGATCAACCGTGTCCTTAGACTTGAATAAAAAAGAGATCCGACCGAATGACTGAATAACTAAATAATCAAACTACTATTAACATAAAAGATTGAGCTATCGAATGGCCGGACAATTAATAAATCCAAATGATTAATCCTAATAAACGGTTATATAAATTGAATGATGAATGGTTAGATCAAGTAAACATATAATGTACCCAACAGATAAATATTAAACTCAAAATTTATATAACGGTTGGACCATTTAATTATAATGTAAAGAACAAGTTCTGAATTTTAATTTTAATTATGATTAATTAAATTAAATAAAATTGGGGCCAAAGGAAGAAAAATTGGGTCAAAATTAATTTTAGACTAGATTACATCGAGTTAAAGGACGCTTAACCAGTACCTAATAAGAGTACATGCATATTCTAGGTAGAGAAGTCGCACATAACAAACGTCTGACCAAAGTTCGAGCATGTTTTTCATATTATTTCACACTCGATGCATACCTGAGAAATGTTCAAGCATGTTGTGGCAAAGTGCCAGCACTTGACGCACAAAATATGTGATGCTCTTGCATCACGATTATTGGCTGTAATACCCGATGCACGACTGGATGAACGACTTGCACCAATCTGCTATATAAGTTAAATCTGATTGATTTTTTTATCATTTTTATCAGATTTTGAGAGAAGGAGAAAAAGAGAAGAGAGAAAAAGAGAAAGAGAGGAAGCTAGAGAAGGACAATTAAAGTAATACCAAGCAAGATTTTTAAAAAGTTAAAGTTAATGCAAGTGCATCACAAGTTTTCATTCCTTTGTTGTTGATTTCTTTCCACTTTTTTGAGCATTTATTTTTTAAATACTCATTAATGCTGTGTTTTCATGCTTAAGATATTTATTCATCATATGCATACACTAATCCTTTTATTTTTCTGTAACATTATATTAAATTCACATCTAAATGCATGTACATTGTATTACTCAACTGATTTCTGTAATTTCCTTCCATGCATGTTCTAAAATTTTAACATAGTACTCTTAAATGTTTGATTTTCGTACATAATATTCCTACATGTTTAAATTTGCTAAAAATATACATTGTTCGCTCTGAAATTTTATCAAGTTTTTTCTTACATACTGAATATTTGAAAGGATATGTTAACATGATAGGGTTTTGCTGATTTTTTTCTAAAATTTTTGTTGTAATAGTCCATATGTTTGATAAACACCAGCACGTAGCATTTCATACGTTAAAATAAACATGTTCAAAATCCGATAGAAATTTAAGTCATTACATGACAAGAATTTAGAATAATTTAGAAGGGCATCTCACAGGTCAACTCTCTAGGCATCGTCCTATAAAATCATAATACGAATGGCAGCTCATCCACCCACTAGCCCCCATCGTCCTCCAATTTCGTTTTTAACCCATACGGTAGTATGCGGCTGGTCACCTCTACTTGCCCATTGCCTTGTGGGTAGGCAACAGAGGTGTAAACTAACCTTATCCTCAAATTAATATAATACTTTATTAATCATTTGTCCATAAATTGGGTCCCATTATTGGTCACTGTGACCTCTGGAATACCAAACCTACACATGATACTTTAGCGGACAAACTTTGTTGCATTCAACTCGATGATTTGTACTAAAGGGATGGCCTCGACCTACTTTGTGAAATAGTCTATCCTGATGACGAATTTTCTTTATTCGGATGCAACAGACAAGAGTCCAAAGATATCGAGCCCCCATTGTGTGAACGACCAGGAAAATTGTAAGGTTTGGAGCTCTATGTGTGGTCGATGAGTGATGTTCTCATGGATCTGGACAATTTTCACATTTCGTATGAAATCTATTGCGTCATATTTTATAGTGGGCAAGTATTAATCTTACCGCATGAGTTTGAAAGCGAGATTCTTGCCCCCAACATGGGATTTGTAAATGCCAATGTGTACATCTCCTGACACGTAGTCAGCTTCTTCTTGCGTGAGACACCGTAGATATTGGATGGAGTATCCATGTCGGTATAACTTTTTTCCCATAATGGTGTGCTAACCTACTGTCTTTTTCATGCCCTTGGTTTCATCAGGGTTCTCAGGTGGTGTGCCGTCGGACAAATATCTTTTGTAAGGAGTCATCTAATTTTTTGGGTTTGCTATTTGCATCATCTCTAGCTCTGGGTCATCTATGCTGTAAACTCTAAGGGCTTCGTGCTTTTTTTGTGCGTGCTACTCAGGGTCTAGGGTCACAGCGGCCTTTTTCCGGTCCATTTGCCTTTCCATTCTCTTTCCTTGGGATGTGGATTACTTTCACACTGTTGAATGTTGAAATCATGCCTCAAACTTTGAAGAGATATTTGAAAAGATGAGGGCTAGAGACCTTAAAGTTTTCTCAGATTTGGTTGACAACCAATTTTGAGTCATTATAGATGGTCAAGTTCTTAGCCGAACGCTCTTTGGGTAGTCGGAGCCTAATGAGCAATGCCTTGTACTCCACAACGTTGTTGGTCATCAGAAATTTGAGAGTCATTGAATACTTTAACTCTGACCCATCATGAATTTTCAAGACCACGTTGACTCCACTGGCAACTTGTATTGAAGATCAATCGACATGTAAGGTCCACGTTTGAGCCTTTTGTTGACTGTCATTCTCAATGAGGTCAAAGGTATCCAGAGTTTGGGTTGTTATTTCAATAATGAAGCCTGCTAGGGTCTGACCCTGTCGGCCGGGCCTGTCAAAACTTCACGTCGAACTCACCCAACTCAATGGCCCATTTAATCAGTTGCCTGGACATGTCCGACCTCTATAAAATTGCTTTTTGCAGTTGGCCTGCTAGAATAATAATTTTATGTCCTTGGAAATAAGGACGGAGTTTTCAGACGAAATAGACGAGTGCCAAGGCCATTCTCTCGGTATGGGAGTATTGGATCTCCGGCATTCTTTAGTCTAAAGGGTATGACTTAATAATAGTATGCCCCTTGGTCAGCCATGAATGATGTGTACTATTCGTCTTTCGGGTTCATCCGGATTTAGTTGTAGCTCAAGTAGGCATCTATGAAACTCAATAGTTCATAATTGGACATGGAATCTGTGAGGTTCCGGATTTGTGAACCCGACAATTATGAGGTGATTTGTATGTTAATGATCAATACTAATCCTATGGGATGATTAAGGTTTGGTATCGGAAGAAAAATCGGGAAATTACTCGGGTCCGGCTCTTTGGAGCCACCCAAAGAGCTCGCTGCCCCTGCAGGCGCTCGAGCGAGGCTCGAGCGGATGAACCAGAACCGGCCCGTGGCTGGCCGCTCGCCAGCCGCTCGATGGGGCGCTCGAGCGGTGGCCGCCAGTGGCGTGGCCACTCGCTGGCTCGCCCGGCGCTTCGAGCGGCGGCGCAAAGATATATTGCGCCGCGCGATTTGTTCTCTCTCATTTCGATCGGCCGAGGATTTTTCAGAGAGAGAGAGAGCGCGACTAGAGAGAGAAGGAAGGAGATCGAGCCGGGAGTCCGATTCCGCCCAAAGCCGGTATAAAGGTGAAAGCACGCGTCGAGGCAAGTGTTCTCATACCCACTTCTCGTTCTCTTTCGTTGTTTTATGTAATTTCGTTGGGTATTTTGTGTCGATACCCACGGGGAATGTTAGAATATCGATACCCATGCCTTGAGGTCCGAGAAAATGTAGTTAGTTGTCCGAATCGCGTTCGATTCGCCCGGGTGGGTTTCACCGAACCCTAACCTACGGGATTTTGGGGGTTTCCCGTTTCCCGACCCCGTATCATGAAATTGACCCCAAAATTGGAATGCCCACGTCCCAATGATGAATATATGTCGGCCGCGGGTCCGATCTCGCGCGTTTGGACCCGTTCGCGGCGTCCGAGCCCATTAAAGGGGCGCTGTTACTGTTCACCCGAGCCCGGAGGTGGATTTTGCGCGTTGTCACCTTCGTGGAATGATGAAAGAACCCTAGAATATGAATACCCATGTCCCAATTGTGTGTATATATCGACCGGATGCCGAATCTTGCAAGATTTGACCCGTTCGTGGCATCCGGGAGCCTTGATAGTTTCCCGTTGTGGATAATCCGGAAATGAATGGGAAGTTGTGTACTTCCACCCTCATGATAAGTTAAATCGAACCCTAAATGTGTAATCCTGTGTACAAGATGTACGTACGAATCCACCGGACGTCCGATTTCCAAGTATCGAACCGTGTACGGCGTCCGGGTGTTCAAAGAGAAGTCCGATAATGTTCACCCAAAACGAACGAGAAATGCAAAGTGAAATGTGATCCTAATTGTAATGAACGAACGTTTAAATGATTAAACGTAAATGTAAGCCCCGAATGTGAATCCGTGTGATGGAGGCAAAGGAATGAGTCTCGGAGGTTCCGAAAGGACTTGCGATCACTTGAGGTATGAGATCTAATCTATATTGTGAACTTGGAGTGATTTGTTGTGGATTAAGGGAATTGAGTCCCACCGATTGTGATTAAGGGAATTGAGTCCCATTGGTTATTGAGAACCGTGACGTGCATGGAAGGGAGTCCACATTGTGCTTGAGATGATGTAATCTCCTGGATGGAGATGTGATTGATGATGTAATCTCCCGGTTGGAGATGATTGTGATGGGAATGAGGTTTCCCAAGATATGATTGTGTGGCAAATGTGGATTTCCCTCTCCAAGTGTCGAACCTAACCCTGAAACTAGGACCCTGAGTCATATGGGTAGTATTCTTTAGTGTATCATGTCCATCGTGGTGGGAACCCGAGGGATACTTGGCCACGTATTCCGGCCGCTCGTGTGAGCGGGTGATGTCTGTGGTACGCTTTAGGAAACTACTGTGGAAGGACGAGGATTGCCCTGGACCCCGGGGGTGTGGGGTGTGTCGACGCTACATATTGAGATGTCGTCGAGATGATTGTTGCATGGATGCAACCGAGGGTCGTGTGCTACCGACCGAAAGTAGTAGCCGTGGCTTTAGAATGTGTAGCTAACACATTCCTGTCCTCGTTCTCTCGCATCGTTGGCTAGCACGGTCTACTAGCCGGGGTCCGCAAAGATGATATAATAATGAAAATGAATAATGTCCAATCGATGAACCCATGAATCAAGTGATTCGAGATAGAACCGTGAAACTGTAATGAGAACCGTGAGAATCTTGTGAATCCAAATGAAGAACCGAATGAGACCAGTGATCAAAGATGAAACCGTGAGAACTGTAGGGATCGAGTGATCCCAGTTGCTTCCTATTCCCTGTCCTGCTCCTTGATTGTGGAGAGTGTGTGTATTCCCTCCCGTTTCCGTCCTTGTACATGTTTTGGAGGGGTGATTATGATTACATTTGCTGAGCTGTTGGCTCACTCTTGCTATTGTTGTCTTCTTTTCAGATGAGAACACTTAGTTTGGCAGTGAGTAGATAGAAAGCAAAGGAGAGAGACTTGCTTGATATACCTTGGTTTGGGACGACGCGTGATCGGAAGATTTGGGCATAGAGTTGGATCGGACTGTGGACAGCCGCTCGTGGTTGAGCGTGACTCATTGTTGCTATTTTATGGTTTTATTATGCTTCCGCAGATGTATGATGATTTAGTTGCTTCCGCGTCTGTATATTTATGTTTGGAGTTTTGTTTAATTAGATGGCATCTCTCTAGATCCAGTACTATAAGTTGTGTACTGTGTTGGAGCCATGGATGATATGGCTGTGTTGTGATCCTGTGTGGTATGTTGTAGGCTTGAGTTAAGCCTCTGGATTAGATGTGTGCTTGTATAGAATGATATTTAAGCAGGTTGTATTTCGGTTTTCGTCCAGTTGCAAAGGAAACTCTGCCGGATTTTCTGTAGAGTCTATAGGTTAATTATGGGCTATAGGGAGTGTTTTGACATTGACGGAGGTTATTCAATGGAGAATAATCCGTTCCGTCACAGTTGGTATCAGAGAATAAGAGAGATGCCTTAGGTTTGATCTGAATCGTATGCGGAAGCTTAGGATTGATTAAGATTGATTGTTTTCGCGAATAAAGGCCTGTGAGGACTGAGTTAGTCTGGGTAGTTTTGGTTACCCCAGTCCCAGAACTTAGACTAGCGCTAAGTTAGAAGCGATAATTTCATTCGGATGGCTAGCCTACACGTCCTAGCTTGTGTTCTAGGAGTGGCTTGATCCGAATTGCTTCGGTTTCAAGAAAATATTAGTAGCGACTCTGAATGGGGACTACTAGTATTGGATTTCCGGGTGAGGTCGAGAGAAAGAATGGTGTGTTGAGACACCTAAGTAATCGAATTTGACTAGTATCGATTGGGACCTTGGACCGATCAGGGTTGATTCGAGGCCTTGGATAATTAATCTCGGTTTGAGGCTTAAGTTTGATCGGTTCTTGGTTGAAGTGCTTGGATCGGTGCCTTGCTTCGAAGGGTTGCTAGGCCAACCTAGGAAGCGTGATGAATTGGGTGGAGTTAAGTTTGGGGCATATGAAGCTCTAGGTTGGAAATTCATGAAGTGTCTAGACTTCAGGCGTCTAGATCCTTAAGATTGAGATGTGGATTTTGAGGTTGAAGATATCGTTGTGGTGACCCCATGTCGATAGAAGACACGGCGTGCTGCCCCGTGATAGATAGGAAGTGAAGTCGACCTCGGGTGGTTGACGTGAGAAAGATCTTGGGTCTCGAGGATTAAGAAATATGGTCCCATGCATTATGGAAGCTTCTTGAATTGATTTTGTGTCAATGAGACTCTTGGAAGTGTGTCTCAATAGTGGATAGTCGGATCGCGAGATCTAAGGATGCCTTTAGTCACGGAGTGGGCAAGAAAAGGGTCGATGTTTATATCGAGGATCCTATGATATGAACCCAGTGTTAATGTCACTTTGTCGTGGCAGGAGGAGAGCTTCTTGGGTTTAATATTGCGATCGATGTTGTTTTGAGGATTCCGAACCCATGTTGGGATTGTGGTTGAGATTGTGTAACTGGAAAAATCTAGACTTGGCAGTGATGTCAAGGGCGACTTAGTATTCGGAAGGGCAAGGAAATATGGCAGCGGCTATTCACGGATGAATCTTGGACGAATGCCTTTCTGAAGAGATTTTGAAAACAAGGATCTAAGTCCGATACAAGTGGTATCGAGGTTGTGATACTCTTGGAGCTTGTGGATACGATCTGTTGGGTTAATTTGAATCGTCTTGTGGTGTCGATCTTGTTGTGACGATTAAAGGCTTCGGTCAGTGAGTTATCGGGTTGATCTGAATAGTGTGCTTGATGATTGACTTGTGCGATTTTGGGTATGAACTTGGGATAGTTAAAGTATTAAGTCGTAATCTGATCTTAATAGTAGTTCGGTGGACGAACTGCGATGCTAATTTGGTCGGATTGGTAAAAGATAACATCCGACAATCAGGTTGTGGGATTTGGAGTATGAGTTTGAATTGATCGAGGTATCAAGAAATTGATATCGTCCTTCTTGTAAATTAATTGATCAAGGATGTTATCGAAAGGGAAGATTCGGTCGAGTTATCTTATGATCGGTAATTCGAGGTCATATCGAATCGACGTTAATCGTTGAGGATTTTAAGCAGGGCCGTAGAAGTATCGGCTTTGGTATCGTGGTCGATATTTCAGAACCTTTGAGGTAAATAGATGGACTGATAGGATGGTTCACGAATTTCAAGATTGGCTAGGAGACTAATGATTAGATGATCAGATCTTGGGGATGGATAGACATAGTTCGTGGGCTGTCGTGAAGACTTGATGAATTTTAAGATCGATCTGGGTCGTAATGGGACCGTTGTGGAGCAATAGGAGTTGTAGCCCCGACGGTATCCTGGTCAAGGATACGGCCATCGTAAGTTCAGGAAACGCCGTTTGGGTTTTGTAGAATCGATGGCGTTTCACGAAGTTTTATGGGATGATCTTTCGACCATGCGGGTCGATGTTAAGGTAGCTTCATGTGGTAATCAAGGGATTGAGTCGGGATTTATGGATGGCTGATAATTCACATGTTCCAGTGAGAAAGGAATGCGAATTTGATTGAGAAAATGCCTTCCTAAGCTTTTGGCTCTGTGATTGCATGATTTTGAGGACTTAGGATCCGAGGCGTGGCTGGTTGAGGAGGCCGATTAGTGTCATGGAAGTGTGCAATTATCCTTGATCTAATTGGATGGGGTAGTGATGATCGTGACATTTGGGTTGACCCCAATGGGTCCGATGAGTTCTCGTGGAAAGTAATATCTTTGAGATAAGTGGGAGGAGTTCGGGATTAGTGTTACCCCCACGTGTATGTCGAATTTGGCCATTGAGGTTTTCTTTTGAAAACTCAGGAATATTGTCTTGAGATAGGAAGATGATCATATGGTCTTGCTTGTGGTCGTTCGTTTATAATTTGAGAAATGAACATCGAGTGTCTTCCTGTGAGGCGGGCATCAATGTTGGAAATTGATGCTCACGAATCTTGGACGTGTATGTTTTGGGAGTTTCATAGAAAGTTGCTGAAGTTAAATCGTGAGTAAGTCCAAATGATCGGGTACTAGAATGTCGTGATCTTCTTTGGAAGTTAGAATCGTATTCGGTTTGGGTCAGTTGGCTCGTTGATATGCCAACGGGATCTTGAGGTTACTAAGTGATCGGAATTTTGAGATCCTGGGCAAGAATGGAAAGTCTTGTCAACTTTTTGGGAGATTGTTTTGATTGTGCAGTAATTTAATGATTTGAGGATTGATCGAGTGCGCAGAGTAAGCGTTGTGGGCCCGTGGCCTAGAGATTTCTAAATAAGGTTGAGATCCCGATGACCGATTTCTTTCGAGGCTTGGAATGAATCAAGGAAAAGTCCATTGGGCCGTTCAAGTGTTGGTTTGGGTTGGAGATGTCCGGCATGATTGTGGGTCGGTTTTGAGTTTGGAGGATCGTTATGAGGTCTTCCTTGTATCGATGGATGAGAGAATTGATAAGTGACCAGATTGGGTCGTTTTGAAAGGCTAAGGATTTGTTTTGTTACGAAAACTAGGACGATTCCAATGCTTGAGGTTCTAAAATAGGCGCTGTCCGAGGAATGATTTCAGTTTTTGAGGAGTTCACCTCAGATTTGGGAATTCGAGGCTCGTTAATTTCGAGGACGAAATTTTATAAGTGGGGGAGAGTTGTGAGGTTCCGGATTTGTGAACCCGACAATTATGAGGTGATTTGTATGTTAATGATCAATACTAATCCTATGGGATGATTAAGGTTTGGTATCGGAAGAAAAATCGGAAATTACTGGTCCGGCTCTTTGGAGCCTCGCCAAAGAGCTCGCTGGCTGGCTTGGCGCCGAGCCGAGGCTCGAGCGGATGAACTAACCGCCCGTGGCTGGGGCTCGCCAGCCGCTCGATGGGGCGCGAGCGGTGGCCGCCCGTGGCTCGGCCGCTCGCCCGGCCGCTCGAGCGGGCAGCGCTTGATATATATTGCGCCGCGCGATTTGTTCTCCCTCATTTTCGATCGGCCGAGGATTTTTCCAGAGAGAGAGAGCGCGACTAGAGAGAGAAGGAAGGAGATCGAGCTGGGAGTCCGATTCCGCCGCGAAAGCCGGGTATAAAGGTGAAAGCACGCGTCGAGGCAAGTGTTCTCATACCCACTTCTCGTTCTCTTTCGTTGTTTTATGTAATTTCGTTGGGTATTTTGTGTCGATACCCACGGGAATGTTAGAATATCGATACCCATGCCTTGAGGTCCGAGAAAATGTAGTTAGTTGTCCGAATCGCGTTCGATTTCGCCGGTGGGTTTCACCGAACCCTAACCTACGGGATTTTGGGGTTTCCGTTTCCCGACCCGTATCATGAAATTGACCCCAAAATTGGAATGCCCACATCCCAATGATGAATATATATGTCGCCGCGGGTCCGATCTCGCGCGTTGGACCCGTTCGCGGCGTCCGAGCCCATTAAAGGGGAGTCACATTGTTCACCCGAGCCGGAGGTGGATTTTGCGCGTTGTCACTTTTGGTGGAATGATGAAAGAACCCTAGAATATGAATACCCATGTCCCAATTGTGTGTATATATCGACCGGATGCCGAATCTTGCAAGATTTGACCCGTTCGTGGCATCCGGGAGCCTTGATAGTTTCCCGTTGTGGATAATCCGGAAATGAATGGGAAGTTGTGTACTTCCACCCTCATGATAAGTTAAATCGAACCCTAAATGTGTAATCCTGTGTACAAGATGTACGTACGAATCCACCGGACGTCCGATTTCCAAGTATCGAACCGTGTACGGCGTCCGGGTGTTCAAAGAGAAGTCCGATAATGTTCACCCAAAACGAACGAGAAATGCAAAGTGAAATGTGATCCTAATTGTAATGAACGAACGTTTAAATGATTAAACGTAAATGTAAGCCCCAAATGTGAATCCGTGTGATAGAGGCAAAGGAACGAGTCTCGGAGGTTCCGAAAGGACTTGCGATCACTTGAGGTATGAGATCTAATCTATATTGTGAACTTGGAGTGATTTGTTGTGGATTAAGGGAATTGAGTCCCACCGATTGTGATTAAGGGAATTGAGTCCCATTGGTTATTGAGAACCGTGACGTGCATGGAAGGGAGTCCACATTGTGCTTGAGATGATGTAATCTCCTGGATGGAGATGTGATTGATGATGTAATCTCCCGGTTGGAGATGATTGTGATGGGAATGAGGTTTTCCAAGATATGATTGTGTGGCAAATGTGGATTTCCCTCTCCAAGTGTCGAACCTAACCCTGAAACTAGGACCCTGAGTCATATGGGTAGTATTCTTTAGTGTACCATGTCCATCGTGGTGGGAACCCGAGGATACTTGGCCACGTATTCCGCCGCTCGTGTGAGCGGGTGATGTACGTGGTACGCTTTAGGAAACTCTTTGTGGAAGGACGAGGATTGCCCTGGACCCCGGGGTGTGGGGTGTGTCGACGGTACATATTGAGATGTAGTCGTCTGAGATGATTGTTGCATGGATGCAACCGAGGGTCGTGTGCTACCGACCGAAAGTAGTAGCCGTGGCTTTAGAATGTGTAGCTAACACATTCCTGTCCTCGTTCTCTCGCATCGTTGGCTAGCACGGTCTACTAGCCGGGGTCCGCAAAGATGATATAATAATGAAAATGAATAATGTCCAATCGATGAACCCATGAATCAAGTGATTCGAGATAGAACCGTGAAACTGTAATGAGAACCGTGAGAATCTTGTGAATCCAAATGAAGAACCGAATGAGACCAGTGATCAAAGATGAAACCGTGAGAACTGTAGGGATCGAGTGATCCCAGTTGCTTCCTATTCCCTGTCCTGCTCCTTGATTGTGGAGAGTGTGTGTATTCCCTCCCGTTTCCGTCCTTGTACATGTTTTGGAGGGGTGATTATGATTACATTTGCTGAGCTGTTGGCTCACTCTTGCTATTGTTGTCTTCTTTTCAGATGAGAACACTTAGCTGGCGCAGGTAGATAGAGCAAGGAGAGAGACTTGCTTGATATGACTGGCTGGACGGCGCGTGATCAGAAGATTTGGGCATAGAGTTGGATCGATTTGTGGACGGCCGCTCGTGGTTAGCGTGACTCATTGTTGCTATTTTATGGTTTTATTATGCTTCCGCAGATGTATGATGATTTAGTTGCTTCAGCGTCGTATATTTATGTTTGGAGTTTTGTTTAATTAGATGGCATCTCTCTAGATCCGATCTACTATAAGTTGTGTCTTGTGTTGGAGCCATGGATGATATGGCTGTGTTGTGATCCTGTGTGGTATGTTGTAGGCTTGAGTTAAGCCTCTGGATTAGATGTGTGCTTGTATAGAATGATATTTAAGCAGGTTGTATTTCGGTTTTCGTCCAGTTACAGAGGAAACTCTGCCGGATTTTCTGTAGAGTCTATAGGTTAATTATGGGCTATAGGGTGTGTTTTGACATTGACGGAGGTTATTCAATGGAGAATAATCCGTTCCGTCACAGAATCCATTAGCAGGTTAATCTTCGGTAGTAGAAAGCTATCTTTAGAACATACTTTATTAACGTCGGTGAAGTCGACGCACATCCTCCACTTTCCATTACTTTTCTTGACCAAGACCACGTTGGATAGCCAATTTGGGTATCGGACCTCCCTGATGAACTCAACGCAGAGCAGTTTTTTCATCTCCTCGCGGATAGTGACCAGTTTTTTAACCGAATAGTTCTTTCATTTCTGCAAGACAGGTTTATGATTGGGATCTAAACCTAACTTATGGACCATTACCCAAATCGGTATTCCTTACATGTTAGCAGGTATCTAGGCAAAACTGTCGAAATTTCGTCGGAGGAAATTGATTAGCTAGTTCTGGAGAGGTTCTGGCAAGGAACTTCCTATTTGAATACACTTCTCGGGATCACTGGGATCCAAAGGGATTTGGTTTGTAAATTCTTTATACTGGGTTTGTAATAAAGTGGTCTAATCACGGTAGTTGAGGTCTTCTGTTATTTGATTCACCCGATATTTCTGGAAGGTCCTAATTTTCCCTAACAATCATAAAATATTATTTAGAAAATTATTATAAATAATATAAATCAAGGCATGTATCGATTCTTTAATTTCTTACGGAAGTATCTCATATATATAGAGTTATTGAATTTTTGAAGAATTCCATCACATTTGATGAGTACTCAAATTTGTTCACAGAACATGTGGTTTCTTTATTTTTGCCAAAGTTTTACGGCAATGGCCAATGCAAACTATTTTAGACGCTAAGTGCGCCTGTTAAGCTCCATTGCAGGCACGGGCGGTCTGATGACAGCCACTCAAGGGGCGAGTTATCCCGCACCGGTGGCCAGTGAAAACTGCTGATATGACAACAGACCTTGTAATAAGAAAGGGGCTGAAGAAGAATGTGCCGCCCGATCATTCGTTCTACGGTCCATTGAAGATGTTATTTACAGGCTCTTCGGTGGCGGTTAGGCAAAGGTGTTATCCAATTAATTGTCCCCCGACGTTTATAATATAGAAGGTCAAGAATTTGTCGCCCCCGTGGCAAGGCTCTGAGTTTCCTCCCGAACGATTTGGGTTCGAGAGGCAGGGCCAATACTTGTGTGCTCTTCGACAAGGGTTGACTGATCAATTGCATCATCCCAGCATAAATCCTTCATCACGAGAACATTCTCTTCTTTCTCTTCTATATAAATGGAGGATGGCAGTTTAGAAATGATATTCTAGTTAGCGTCGGTCTGGTTGAAGAAGATCACATTCATCTGAGTTGTGAATTCGGTTATTTACATGGATGCATCATATTAGTAAATATTTGGTACTCATGTTTGATTCACATATGTTGCATTTTCATACTGAGTTTCGTGGGATACGCAAATCTGGAAAAATAGAGCATGCGTGGAACAGTGGAAAAATCGGATCTGTAAATTCTTTAGGACCAGTAATTTTGCATGATAAATTGATAGAATGATGTCCGCAATTCGCCATTATGCATGTTCAGTGTCTCAAGTTCGAGTTTTCTTTGTCAAAATGAGAAATTATTGTCTGAGAAGGAATCAGTTTAATGTTGTTTCAACGACGCCGAATGTTTCAACTGTTTGGTTGATGCCAGGACTCGAAAATCTTGGCCATGGATTTGATCTGAAAGCCACCGGTGTTTTCAACCAAAAACTCGTCCCTAGTTCAATGTACTTCTCTATCTTTTTACTACGATGTTTCACTTTGATGGTCAATTTATTATCACGGAGATTTTATCAATTCTGTTGAAGGTTCGACGACTCTCTACAGATTGCACAGTACAGTCAGATGTTCAAGGTGATGTTTGGGCATAAGAAATGAAAATGCCACCAAATTTTCTACAAGCAACGAAAAATAATTGTATATTATTATTACTATTATTATTATTATTATTATTATTTGACTATTGTGGATATTGAATATACGAGGGTGATACATGACTTACATATGTTATGATTTATATAACTTTAGATATATGATTTGCGATGGACGAATTATATATATTCTAGCTAGCAGCTTATATCGGCATACATGAATCACTGCATGAAATAATCCAACGAAATAATGAATTATTTTACTAGTTGTTGTGAATAACAATCAATTTAAAGAATGACATATAATCATTGTAAATAACTAATAAAGAAGATCACTTGTATATCAAACCCATATTGGAAATTGATTTAATTAAATTAATTTGCTAGTAAATTAGTAGAGGAATTTATTAAAAAAATATCATTATGATTTTATAAAAAACAAACAAGTAAATGATGATAAGTTTGGATATATGTGACTAGAATATAGTCACCTGGGATAATATATTCGTAAATACTGTGATCAATATTGATTTCGATAAACTTAAATTGAAAATTGACAAATTCTTTTAGAAAAAGATTAGTAGAGATATGATGTTTATAGCATCAAAAGGTTATGAATTTCAAGACTGTATTTATTAAAAACTTGCCGGTAATAAAATCTCGACTTAACACTTGATATTAGGTCACGTTTTAAGTTCAATGAGCCTAAGTATATTATAACTTCTATTTTGTCTCATATTTTCGTTTGAAGGTAGAGTTAGTAGTGCTTGGAAACTTCTTATTGAGTGAATAATATTCTTAATAGACCTGTAAAAATTCTTTATTGAAATATTTTAAATTACGGGATATTTTCGATATAGTTTGCCTGTATGTGTTGCCACTTCTTAAAGTTTAAGAGTTTAGCTCCTCGAGCACTCATGAAATAATACAAACACAAGGCATTAATAGTGTCCGGTATTATTAATTTTTGATAATGATATATATCTGTGTGATTTGGTGCTTGAACTAGTGGCATAGAATTATTATTTTAAAGTATAATCTATGGTATCATTCTAGTTAATTATAATACATTTTATTAAATAGTGGTTGAATTGATAGACACCATTATTTATGTGTAACCTGCCAAGATTATTGAAGATCTAATATTTTTTAAAATTTTGAAAATGGCAGGAGAGTATCGGGTATTTTTAAAAATAATGGATAAGTATTTAAACGAGTGTGAAGTTTTAAATAAATATGCCATTTTAAGTAAAGATTGTTTGAATAGTTACATTGCTTTGAAAATATTGAAATAAATATGACTATTTAATAGTAACATAAATAGATTGATGTATCATTTTATCTTATCCTTTATAATAATCCTATTAATTATTGGTTTTCAGTAAGAATAAAATATATAACAAAAGGCATAGGAGAAAACGTTTAAGTCATATCATTCTTATTAATTATTTATAATATAAAAATTAATTTTTAGTGAAAATAAAATATAAAAAAAGGATGTATGAGAAAAAATTTATATTAAATTATTCTTATTAATTATTTATCATAAAAAATAATTAGTAAGAACTAAATAATCTTTTTTTAAAAAAAAAGGTTTAATTTGATTAGTATAAAACATAATAAAAAAGATATCATTATATTTTTGAGAGGGTTCACGTATTTCAATGAGGAGTAAATAATATTTTTCAAAAAGCGACGTTGTAAAATATTTTGAAGCCTTATTTTTAAATATTTTTTGATTATTCTAAAAGGTCTGAATTTTTTCTGACATTTTATTCAAAAAAAAAAAAAAACAAATTGTGCCCACTAATTCTGAAAAATAAAGAAAGAGGTTTCTATGTTTTTTTTTTTTACAGTGAAAAATAAGTATACGAATAAATTTCCAAGTTACCTCTCAAATTTGATGATATTGAAGAAGACAATTTTTTTAAAAAAAAAAATAATAATCCTTTTTTTTTAAATAAAAAATTCTATATTGACAATTGTCATGGATGAGTGTTTAATTGGCAGGCTCCGCTCCACTCCACTCCACTCCACCCCTCCCGTGGAGAAGTAATTGTGGGTGGATGGCTAGCTGCTGCTGTCAGGGGCAGGGCTCATTAATTAACCAAACATTCAATGCGAATCAGCTGTCAAGTCACGTCAACCCCCATTTACCAAGCCTTGTTTGCCTGGTTAAGTCAAATCTCACACGAAACCAGCACGTTAATAACTACGTATCAATTATTGAATGTAACTTTCTAAAAAATTGGCTCAAATTTAGTTGTATTGCTTTCATTCACGGTATGGTACGATTGATTATAAAGAATTATGTAAAAAACAAATAAAAAAATATATTAAAAAAATATTTTTCCCCATTGCTTCAAATTTTCTTAATTTTAAACTTACCTTTAGAGTGGGTGGCATTAAATTTGGTAGGGATGGTTTTTTCATAATTTTCGTGGTAAAAGGTGATCGACCCATGTAGCCGATTCTCCGAAGGTGACCCTTTGGCATACAGCTGTGGGTTATGTTGTGTTGTTGGATTTAGCATTGCTCGCATCTTTGAAGTCCGACAACAAATGTGGGAACATACCTTGGGTCAGATGTTCTATTTTGCTACAACTAAAAATGATGAGTTACACATTTATGGCTCTTTCTTGGCTGGTCTTCGGCTGGGGTGAGCCTAGGCTCTAGATGGTTCTGCCTTGAAATACTTTGACGTGCTCCTTTAGGGAACCTTCCCGAGTTGGTCATCCAACCTTGCCGGCAAGGATTTGGCAATAAGAGCAACTTCACGGACCATATATGTGAAGGGTCCCTGCATCTTGAGGGATTAACCCCTTGTGTCTATAGGCTCTTTTGGTCTAATCGGGATTGTTACCGATGCTTAGCCATAATTATGGCTTGATTATATCTAAGATAAATTAAAAGCAAGTCTTTGTTGCCTAAGTGACCATGTGCCTAGACATATTACTTTGAAGGTTTTTGTCAACCTTTTTCACATATCGCACCAATAATATATTTGTTGAAACTAAGAAAAGAGAGGTAAGGAAGAGTTTTTATAATTTTTATATTATAAACTGTATGATGAAACTTCCTTTTATAGAAAAAGATGTCAATTATACCAAAAAAAAAGCTAATAATTAATTATGCAAATTAAATCAATTAGCATAATTAGCCTACAAATGATGAGACTTCTAATTAGAAAACAAATTATTACATGTTAATAGATATGCTAACATCTCCCAACAAACTCAAGATAGTATCAAAAATATCAATTTGAGTTTAGAAACCAAATCTTCATGGCCACTAGGATGATACACCTTCATAAAGATGTCATTCAACAAATTAGTTGAAATAATTAGGAAGAGGTAAAGTGTGTCTTCTTTAAGGTGATAATGTATAAAATCACAATTGATTCTGATATATTTTGTGTATTTGTAAAATACATCAATATGAGTAATTTGAATAGTATTATTATTGCCATAATAAAGAGAAGTGCCACATGACTAAGGAGTACCCATATTCTATAAAAACCAAAGAAACTAAAGAAATTCAAAGATAGTATCATGAAGAGTATGATACTTATCCTTAGTATTAGAATGAACAACAATGATCAATTTCTTATTTTAACGAGTAAGAAGAGAATTCTTTAATAAGTAGAGAAAATCAATGGTGGGCCGTTGATCAGTAGACTTAGCCACCCAATCAATATTAGAGTAAACTTGGAGCTCCAATGAAGAATGAGATAAAAAGTGAACCCATGGAACAAGGTATTCTTTATATAACAGAGAATACAAAGAATAACTATATAGTAAATAGAATACAAAGTTAATATAAACTGACTAATAAGATACACAATATATGCAATATAAAGCCTAGTGACAATAAGATATATGATGCTCCAAATTAGTCGTCGATGAAATGATAGTATCTAAAAGGGGTTTATTGTTAGTAGTACAAAGTTTGTCGTTAGTCTTAAGAAAATTATCAATCATCACAAGAAATGTAATGGACCGGATTATTCTCCAACGAATAACTTCGGTCATTGGCAACACAACTACAGTCCATAATTAATATTTATAGATTCTACAGAAATTTTGGTAGAGTTCCCTCTGCAACTAGACGAAAACCAAAATTACAACCTGTTTAAAAACATCTTACACAAGCACACATCTAACCAAAGTAATCAATACAAAGCCTACAACACAAAACACAGGATCATATAATTGTCATATCATCCATGACTCTAGTACAGTAACCCTATCTATTATGCTAGGTCTAGAAAGATACCATCTAACAAAACTCAAAATCTAAGGACATTAATATAGCATAAATGCAGAAGTACAACTAAATTATCAAAACCTGCGAAAGCATAACAAAACCATAATACAACAACAAGCCATATCCATCCATGAGTGGCTGTTTACATTCTAATATTATAAGCTTCGACATCCAGTTAATATCTTCAAGCAAGTCTCTCTCCTTACTCTAACTAATCTGGCGCCGGCTAAGTGTTCTCATCTGGAAGGAAAACAGCAAGGGTGAGCGTACAGCTCAACAAATGTAATCATAACTCACTAACAATCATAATAACGACGAAAGCAACAACTGGAAGAGGGGGAAAGCACAAGATATCAATAATCAGGAATCAGGGGAGGAAACAGGGAATATCTTGGAACATTAAGTTCTCACGGTTATATCGATTAGGCATTATTTATTTTCATCATTATATCATCTTTGTGGACCCGGGCTAATAACCCGTACTAACCAACGATTCGAGAGAACGAGGAAAGGAATGTGTTCGCTACACATTCTAAAGCCACGGCTACATTTTAGGCCTGCAACACTCGGCCAACACGCCCCATATCCCCTGGGGACCAGGGCAAACCTCGTTCTTCCATAGTAGTTTCCTAAAGCATACCACGAACATCATCCACTTCCACGAGCGGCCAGAATACGTGGCCAAGTATTCCTCGGGTTCACACTGCGATGGACATAGTAAGCCAAAGGTTACTACCCCTATGAATTATGGTCCTAGTTTCAATATTAGTTCCAACACTCGGAGAGAAAAATCCACCTTTGTCATACACATTCACAACTCGAAAAATCACATTCCCATCACGTACATCTCCATCCGGGAGATCATTTCATCACAATGCACAATGTGGATTCCCTTCCATTTACTTGCTCGGTTCCCAACTTTCAGTAAGGCTCAGTCCCGTTATTATTATTCAATTCATGTTCACAAGAGAATTCTGAATTTCATACCTTGATAATCACGTATCGTTTTAGAAGCCTTCTGGACTCGTTTCCTTACTTCCGGTGTCCAAATACACATTTTTGGGGCTTACACTTTAACACAATATTTAGACATCACTTTTATAACAATTCAACGAGGGCAACGCATGTAAATTTTCCATTTACTTTCGGATGAACAGTGTCAGGCCTCTTTTAGAGCATCTGGACGCCGCGAACGGTTCGATACTTGTGAAATCGGGCGCCTATTTGATACATATGCACAATTGAGACATGGTGATTCATCTTTTGGGGTCGATTCACCATACAACGAAGGTGGAAACATGCAATTTCCCCCTTTATACTCGAATGAACAGTGTCAGGGCCGATTTAGAGGGCCTGGACACCGTGATCGGGTCAAAACGTGCGAGATCGAACTCGCGGCTGACATATATACATATTTAGGAAGTGGGGATTCACATTTTGAGGTCAATTCCATGATACGCAGAAGAAAAACGGGAAATCCCGAATTTCATGGGTTAGGGTTTCGGTGAAACCAAACCGAGTGAATCAGACACGATTCATGGATTTCATTAATCATGGATTTCATGATTCTAATGTTCACGGTGGGTATGGACACAAAATACCCAACAAAATCAAGCAAAACAACAAAAGAGAATGAGAAGCGAGTATGAGAACACTTGCCTCGACGCGTGCTTTCACCTTTATAACTAACTCTCGGACGGATTTGGACTCCAAGGCCTCGATCTCCTCCCTTCTCTCACTAGAATCGATACTCTCTCTCTCTCTAGAAGCTTCAGGGTCGTGGGAAAAATGAAGGGAAAGAAGCATGACGCGGCTTAAAAAGGCGCCACCACTCGAGCGCGCCTCGAGCGAGCATCAGGGCGCGGTTCTAGAAAACGGCCAATGTTTCGATGAGTGATCATAGGCTGTGTGATCTCAGACCTTAAGCTGCAGGGGGCTTCTCTTGGGTTACAACTTTTGGACGGTTTTTACACTATAGGTCTCAGCATCTGGGTCGATCTATGAGTGATGGACCCATCAATAATAGATTTTATGGATGTTCAAAAAATTAAAAGCTTGCTTCTATTCACAAGTAGATTATATATATATATATATATATATATATATATGCAATAGATTTTATGGATGTTCAAGAAATTAAAAGCTTGCTTCTATTCACAAGTAGATTGATTCCATTTATATTACTTTTGTGTTCTGGTTTTATATGGCACAGTGAAATTTGAAGTCTTCGACACAATCAATCACCCTTCACCTCTAGACTGAATATAATGAATAATAATACACAACTAAGTATATAAATTATACAAATAATTTTATATGAAAACCTTTCTCAATTAAGAAAAAATTGTAAAATTTTATATACAAAAAGTCTATACTAAATTTAGTAATTCAGTTATAAATAACCTCATTTAAGTAGATCTCTTAACAATCACAACATATGTAAAGAACTAATTAATATTAACCCCAATATATTTAGCAATCAAATAAAATCAAATTCAATGAGAAAATAGAAAATAAAAATATAATATGTATGCAGCTGAAGTTGGAACACGCTTAAGAGCGGGGAATAATAAAATATGAATTAGACCTCGAACAGATATTTAAAGCTTCTCTTTCTTCTCGTTTCTCCTCATTCTTCCTTACGGGGCTCCTTATATGAAAATGGCTCCCGAATCGACCATAAAATGAGAACACTGGCACTTATTTTCATAACTAGCATTCGAATGCAAAAGGCAAAAATGTCCCTGTGTTCATGTACGTATCAAGCATGACTAGTTCCATCAACCCACACATATGTACTTTTCAAGCTAATTTCAGATGAGAAGATCCTGTCCAATTTGCACACATGCATCCATCATGTGCCATTGATTTACCACACCATTGAAAATCTTCTCTCAAACAAATCCTAACAAAAATATCGAGTGAATTATCAAATAACATGTTTAATGTGTATAAAACTCACAAATAAATAATCCAAAATCCAATAAATAAATGGCTCTTTAGATTTAGTCCTCCGGTGGGCTGCTTCCCCTACTATACTATTGAGGGGAAAAAAACATTTTAACACCCATTTTCATACCTTTAGTCATAGAATGTAGTAACAAGTAAAACACGAATCAACTCCGCATCTTTGCTTATAATCTGTTGCATCCAGCCAGTGTCATAAATGCCTCTGGCTTTCCATTTACTATAATATCTTTGTGTTAAACATCCACTTTCATCCAATGGATACGAAGCCCCGCAACACACCCATGAGATTTCAGACCTTATTAGAGCCTGTTTTAAATTTTATGCCTTCAAACCACTTCTCTAGATTGATATTTCTCATCATCTCATCGTGGGTGGCAGATTTCTTTATCAATCCCATCAATCCTTTTTTTAACCCAATTCAGATCAGATGGATTAACAAAGATTCATCGCCTCCTATCACAACAGAGCGACGGCATTATGTTGTATGAAGAGCTCATATATCTACTAATGGATTTATTTCCAATTAGTTATAAAATAGAATGGCAAGCCACCAAATCCATCGTCCTGTCCAACAGGATCATTATAACACATCAGTATACCAATTGGTTACTAAAGACCACCATGGTCCTGAACTACAGATGATTACACCTAAAAAAGAAATTATACAATTGGTCAAAAATATTATATCTTCAATCTGAAGAACAAGGAAGTGGCATTATCCAAAGAGGAGATAATTAGGATAGCACACAAAGGCGTTAAACAACTAAATTAAATGCACAGACATCATCAATCTTTACATCTTGGGCATGAATTAAAGAAGCATAGCGTTAGTTCACAAAAAAACTAAGTGTTCCTCACAGGCATGCTAACAGTTTAGTAGTTGAAAGCCAGATGCTGACTCCCAGCATTAGCTGATGGTCCCGTCAGATTCATGGGTTGCACAGGAGCTGGAGCTGCTGGGGGTGGTTCTGGTGCCGGACTTATGTTCATCGCTGCAAGCTCCTCTAGTCGTTGCAATGCTGCCACCGCATCAACAGCATTCTCGTATACGTGAGGCCTCAGCACACTAACAGCACTTCTGATGCACGCTTGCTGCAACCAATACCACAAGCAGAGTGTATCAAGATTTTTCAGCTCAAGCTCGTACGATGGTTCGTGGCTTGGCTATTGGCTATCAATTGGCATTCATGTTTGTGAATCCTATACAAATGTGATGCCTTATTTTCTTATAAATAACTCTGGCCCCTGGGGGTAATACCATCGGCCATCAAGAGAGTTTTCCGAACTCAAAAAGACAGCAAAGTTACAGGTAGACCAATCTTTTCAATCTTTTTCATGGCAAATTGAAATCGAATTGAGAAGTAATTGAAATATGTCCTTTATGGGGGATCAGGGAGAAGTAATTAAGTAGCAGGCAAATACAGCTATAAACCAACACTGCTCTACCAAATGTAAACAATCTTACCACAAATTCTAGCTTTTTCGCCAGGTCTTCTGCTGCCTGCCCATATCCATGCTTGCTCAGTAGCAGAGCACCCTAATAGGAAAAACATTACATGAAAAAGATATAGCATAGCATCTTCTGATAAAGGGAGAAAAATCATAGCCATTTTGGAAGCATGGAATTTGCTAGAATTTGTTTTCTGAAAATTGAATGTCATCTGCATTTTATTCAACATGCAGCACTGCCTATTCCATAATTTGTACGCCCAAAAAATAATAATAATAATAAATCACACGGTTCAAAATGAATGGAGAAAGGATATAGCATGTCTCCATTATAATTTGTTAACCAAAAGTGACTGCAATCATCTTGCCCCTACTCGAATTTCAGTCATTGCAGATCATTCAAGAATTAGGCAATTCATGGAAATACGCATCCTGATATAAAACTATGCTACCAACACGAACACAGAATTCAAATATTTGTTAACATAGCAGTGATGATTGTGACTCTGCTTGTATTATCATTGTCATGTATCTTTTAGATGTAGTCAATCCAAAGCCCAAACAATTAGGCAGCTATCTAATGAAACCTTTTACTGGGTAACACCAAATGTACCATAATCAAAGCTTTATTCAGACATTATCAACAAATAATGTGTCAGTGATCATTGGCCATATAAAGGCAACAATAATAAAGCATGTTGTTTCATTTTTGAACAGGGTAGCTAATAGTTAGTTCTGGAAAGTACGACTAGGTTGGCAGCTTGTACTACAGGGACCATGGGTGGGATGTGTGTAGAGACAAACATGACAATAGAAACAAAAATTAGCATAGTTTTTTCTACTAAATTATATAGGTTAGAGAAAGATCAAGAGATGTTAAAAGGTATAAACATTCTTTGTCCTGAATTGTACAACTATTCTGGAAGAAAATCTAACCTTACAGCATAAGCTTTTTATTATATATTTACAATAAAGGATTGAAGAGAAAGAAAGTAACACATTCATGAACAACTTGGTGGCATGTAAGAGTTGGTCGGATAATATCAAAGATCTGGTATTTCTCCCATCTGTACCAACTTTGAAATGGCATCACTACTGTTAACCTTTACAAAAAAAAAAAAGCATATTCTAAATGTCACTGCTTTTGAAATTCTTTTAGCTTCAAGAATCCTTTTTTAAATTCTTTCTGGGATAGCTTGAAGGAACACAAATACTACTTATTGCATCCTTCAACTAGCTGCTCAAAGCAGTACATTAATAAAAGGACCTCCTTTAGCACAACCATCTCAGTACCCACAATCCTTTGATTCTAAGTGAGAAATTTGAAATTAATCCAAAATGATCACTGCAACACGAGTCTTTTTTTTTTTTTTTTTTTTTTTGAGAAGGGGATGGTGACAGTGTCATTGTTACAAAAGCAAGGAAGGTTATAAATTTCTTTCGACATCACAGATGCTGCTTCACAAAATGTTAACAGACTTCTGGGCCTAGTCTCGAGATCCCAGAATATCAACCCACACACATTCAATTTCGTCTCGAAGCAAAAATACCTAATGCCACCTGCCAAGCAGGCCTATGCATCCAAGTCATTGATTGTCATACATAACCCAAGCATTTCTCGGGGTATTCAAGCATGTGCAGCCACCTTCTTACCCATGGCGCCAAGATCTGCCAACAGCCAATAGAGACAGTTTACATGTCACACAGCCCCACGGCAGTCTAGTTTTCATTGAGGCATTGCCGTTAGGAGGCTTCACAGAATCCCCAACATGGGCCTCAACAAAGCAATCAGTTAATGGCCACTGTAACAAACATAAATCGGGGAACTGGAAACAGAGTTGGTAGTGCCAAAATCATCCATGTCAAACAGCTTTGCATAAGAAAAAATCATCAAAACTGTAACTAACATAAATTGGAGAACTGGAAATGGAGTTGGTAGGACCAAAATCCTCCAAGCCAAACAGCTTCACATAAGAACACATCATCAACACCACAAAAATGCATTGACAGCCACATAGAGATTACTCCCCATGCCCCCAAACCCATGCAGATCTTTCCATCCCAGAACTAGAAAAATCCTTCCCCACACTTTAAATCCACTGCAACATTCAAATGTGATTCAGAAACATATTCAAATGCTGCCAATGTGATACCAGACCACACCCCCATCAGCTACAATACTTTCAATAAGCACATCCCCTCAACACTAACAAAAATTACGACCACAAATAATATCATTACACCTCATTGATTAACAAACTTGTCAACCTTCACATTTCACCCCATTTCCCACCGCAGTAGCACCACACGAGTCAATGACCAAAGGTGAATATGGTATACTCTTCCCAAACTTACAATCAGCACCCAACTCTGAACTAATGGATCCCAAGTTTGTGCAAAGAAACCTAGTATGATAGAGCCCAAACCATTCAAATGACAGATTTCCCTTAAAGCTTTATAAAAATATCTCATCCCCTCACCAGACTCCCAAAAGAAACAAAGAAAATGGTTCTAAGAACAAAGATAGATGACCAATTTCTATAAATTAAATCCACTTCCAGATATTTGACTCTTACATTAAAACCTGAGGTATACAAAACCAAACTTCTATCAAATTGTTCGAAGCAATCAAATTTCTCTAACCCATCACCAAAACAACCACAAATACAAATCAGCATTCCAAGATTAGCAGTAAACTTGCATTCCTTACCTCTTTCATTGGAAAAGAGACAATCACATATTCACTACAACAGATCTCAGAGTGATGGATATATCTCCAACCTGAATCCATTTTTCATTTGACATTTTGATCCCATAAGAAAGGAAAATGGAAATGAGAGAGGAAGAAACAGTTGATGGAAGAAAAACAGAGCAAGAGAGAGAGAGAATGTGTGTGACAGTAAAAATACAATTGCATTATCAAAGAACCTATGAGAAAAAGAGAAAGGATCAGAGAAGGGAGAGACAGAGACTTTTATTACGATCAAACCCAGAAGTATGCCTATGCCAACCAGTATATATATGCACTAGCACAAAACTTAATAAATGCTCCTAAAAAGTACAGACAAATACCAATCAACATTCACCCTTATGATGGTGAGCTCCATTATGCCCATCTTGCCTAGAAGAAAGTTAAACATATGCTACCAAGCCCAGTTGTAAACACATCTGACAAAAAATTAGCAGACCTATGAAAGGTAATACAAACAAATTGCTAGTTTCTCTTTATTTGAAGATCTTAATATCTAACTATGCTCCATTCAAGTTGGACTAGATTGTGCAAATTTTCTTTGAGTTCTAGTCTCAACAAGATGCTAATTCTTAATGTTCAATATAAATTCAAGACACATAAAAGCTCTAACCAAATTTCAAATCAATGATTAATCTATATATACCAAGATAAAATGAATAGACACTCGAAACAAGTACATGCTAGAGCATCATACTCACCATTTTAAACCTTACAAGGATTTTAGGGAAGAAAAGGCAATTGACAATCTCAATTATTTAAAAAAAAAAAAAAATTAAGAATGACTTCTGGCAATCATTTGATGAGATGAAATTAGTAATATTATCCATTAACATATTGAGCAATTTTCATTTTCTTTTTCAATAAGCAGCATTTCATCCCTTGCTTTAAAAGGTAGCTTTGCTTATTACAATAGAGCATAATAAGTCTTATTCCAAGTCAACCACAAATCTCTCATAGATTCTTAATCTACAGTAGTTTACCACGACTGAGCCAACACATTCAGTTTCTTGATTCTTCAAGAGACCAGATTCCTACTGACAAGGCCAACAACATCATGTAGATCCATATCAATCAAATCTGCATGAGTCAAGGCTTCTATTCCAAGAGGATAGTGAACAGAGAATAGCAAACCCTTTCTCAGGCTTATTTCAGGTATCTTAGGATGTGAAACACAACATAGAAAGTGTTCATCCATAAATTAACCCAATAAACTAAGTCACAGAGATGTTGAAACTTGTATCTGGGACGTTAATAATTTTTGCAACAAGCTGTTGATACTTCACTCCATCAGCCTTCTCTCAAATCAAGAACCAACACAAAATATGGAGCAGCCTCCATTCAGCACTTTATATTTCTGAGAAAAAGGAATGTCACTTTTCTTCAATTTTTAAGTTTGGCTTGTTGATGATTCAAACAATTACATTTTAGTTTGTGAATTTGCAATATATTAATAGCTACAACCTGTGAATGCCATCTTTCTGTCTTATAGAAAGATTATTCTTTCTACCAATAGAAAAACTATTGAGCATCCTCCATATCTACAGAATTGCACAGCTAGATCATACCCTTCATCCGGTCAAAGTGCATCATCTATACACCAACCATCTTTTCTAAAACCAACTATACCCTTAAATATCCAAAAAATGTACTGTGACAAGACGATGGAAGCCAAAGTCCCAAAGTTGATTAGCACTTCCATGGAAACTGATGGCTTCCTCATCGCTGATCATCCAAATGATATTGCTGATATATTCATAAAAGCTCTACCATAAAAGACAACAATCACTCTATGTGGGCATACAGACCTTTGATCGAATCCACATACTTATTTGAGGGGCTTACATACAAGAAAATGTTAAAGTTAATAGCATAATCCAAAAAATTACATCCAAATTGAGCGAACCAAACCATGTAACAGATGACTGACTTTAACTTAGGAATAAAATCTGGAAGGACTTCATTACTGCATTATCATTTGCAGAGTGTTTCACTGGGCAACCAATCATAGCAATTATGCAGGACAGACCAATCAATTGTTCAAAAATTAACTCAAATTTTCCAGTAAAGGCAAACATCCAAGACAGACTTGTCAGATGCCTGCTCAGAGGCAGGTAAAACAAAATGATTTTTAAAGAAATATAACTATACTCAGAACACTAATTTTTCAGTGACATGACCTAAGATCTAAATCTTAACTGGTTAAAATAATTGTTCAAACTACTTTGAAAATAAAAAAAGATGATTCAATAAAGTGTTTGAATGAGTCAAATGTAGTAGGAAGATAGGGTCTATGTTATGAACATTGTGTTTGAATGAGTCACTCTGACGCAAGTCCAACACCAGTTGCATATGTACATATATACTGTTCTTTACTGGGCTGATGCTGGCACGTGACCAGTGTTCAAGCAGCAGCAGGATAATGGCATGACAGGTTCACTACTAGCACTCGAAGAAGGGATTGGCCAAAGCTAGGCTCTTGATACATGCGAAACTAAGGCTCAAGCAGGCAAGTAGCAGAATGTCCACGTACAAGCAGCGCTCAATAAGAAGACTAGCAGAATCCTCATGCAACTGGCACTCCATAGGCAGGTTTATTATCTATATAAACTGAATGCCAATTTGTTGTTTTGCACAGTTTTCTCATCGATTTCATTCCTCATTTTGAGAGTAAACCTGATGAGGGAAAAGTTAAAGGAGTGTTCACCACCAGTTCCCCATGGATTAGGGACACGTTCCAAATGAGCAAAGAGATCAAAGCCTGGGCAGTATCTCACATGGTTACATTGTCATTTCTTTTATTGAGGCAGCGATTACAACTATTCTTTTAATTCTGTGTTTGGTTGTTGGCTTATTATGCCTATATTAGCCTAACAAATCTTTGGTGTTTTCTCATGAGATATATTAGCCTCCAAGGGATACCCCCTCCAGGAACACTGCAAGAAATATTCATCACCAAATCCTAGGATTTGATGAATGCTTTTCGTTGAATTGCCACAGACACGACAGGATTTCCGGAGCTACTAAAGGATGATGGCGATGTGGGGTGGAGGATTCAAATTTCTATGGCAGCTTGTGAACTGTTCCAAAAACCTCCAACTGAGCTAGGTGAAAGATTTTACCGGCTTCAAGTTGTAGAACCTTGCACAAGTCCTTCCCTTCAGAGTGATGGGAAAATCCTAAAAAAGGATTGCTTCAGTAGGGTTCCAAAGCCCAAGTAATGTCCGGAAGTGATTCAAGTGGTCCAACATGTCAGAGCTGCTGTCGTATAACTCCATGGTGGCTGCTTCTTCTGAACAGTAATTACTTGGTCTGATTGTCAGGCTTATACATCTCCTCATGCAAGACATCTGACTATTCATCGAAGAGCCAGATTCATGGTGTCAACAATTTTCCTTGCCTCCCCCGTAGGGGCATTTGTCTTCAAAGGAAAACAGGAGTCTAGAATCAGTGGACTAAAAGGCCTACATAGGAACTCATTTACATAGGAAGAAAGACTTGACCTTTGCAGATTCTGCAGTTGGTAACTCCTGATGATACCTCAGTAGCATAGACACAGGAAAAGATGTCAAGAATCTTTTTGAATAACAGAACAAAGAACAACTTTTGGATGTTTCTGACAAGCAGCACCAAACCATTCCATTGCCATCCTTCTTAGCCACAGAAGGCCCATTTTGAGATGATATTTGGGCTTTCAAAAACACCATAGCCAAAGTGACAAAGGTTAATGAGAACTCTGGGGATTACCTAAGGCACCCACTTCGATGCCTAATCAGTGAAGTGCTTGAGATAAGTAAAAAAGAGTGGCAGGATGGTGCCTGTGTTTACAGCTAGCCACAGTTTGAGAATTGTGTTATTTAGCCAAGAGTAGCCTTCAAGAAGTAGAAAATCATACAGGAGCCTATTAGATAGTAGGAGAATTATCTATGAGTTTAAAGCCAATGGAGCAGGTGTACGCTGCCCCCCCTGCAAATGTTGCCTTTCTTTGGTTTTTACAGTGGAGGAAAGTTGAGGATTTACATGCCGGCTTGATGCAACAAAACAGGAGTTGATAGTTGTTGATAGTTGATGGGACATGAGCTGACATTTCACTAAATACCCATGCATTCCTCAATGTAAGGTGGTTGATTGATGGTTTTCCAGCAATGAAAGAAACAGTGTTGTTAAAGGCACACTTAGACTCGGGGCTAAAACCCTGGCGCCTTAACATATCTAGGCAAGAAACATTACAAGATACATGTGCCAAGACTCGAAGGCAAGTACCTTTTGTCGAGTCTCAAGGTGAGAGCCTAGAGAGACTCATAGCTTTTTTTTTCAAAAAAACAAAATTAATTTTTTTCTTTTATAAAATAATCATTATCTTTAATTGTTAATTTCAACACAAACCTGATGTTTGTGAAAATAAAATCAATGAAAGTAATGAGTGACTCATTAAAAATAAGATAGAAACTATAATGAATAACAAATGATTTTGTAATTGAAATTGTTTCAGTAAATAAACTAACAACATTATACTAAATGTGAGACAGTGTAAATTTTAAACAATAAGTACCTCTAGAACTAATCCATTTAAGCTTATGAATAATAAAAATTTTAACTTAGAAAGATATATACAAATAAAAAAAAACCTTCAAATAGATAACATAATAAGTGAGAAAAATATAAACTTTTGTCTAGTGATGATAATCAATATAGACTTACCATGATTATCACAGAGACAATGTTTTAGATTTATTAATGAATTTTACTATCCATGTGTTTGTAGTAAGTTGTAATTATTAATTGTCATCTTTTATATTATTAATTGACTTATAAATTTATTAATATTGGTAGAAGTATTTTTTTATTTTTCTTATAATCTTATTAGCTTCAACAATTGAAAATCATTATAAGAACATCATATATGTTTATTTTTTAAATAGGCATTTCATTTCCATCAAGCCTGCTCCTCTGCTTTCCGCCTATACCCCAGGGACCCTTTGTGCCTGGTGCCTTTAACTACACTGGACAAAAAGCAACTATCATAGACAAGCATTGTTCATGGCTGAACTCGACAACAGACGCAAAGCATTGTTCATGGATGAACTTGAGTGCCAATCAACCAAATCATGCTTTCAACTGGCCCACTTTGATAATATATCTCATCCCTGCATATCCTAAACCTATATTACAAGCGCCACATATTTCAACTTTAAACTTTTACTTGTTTATTTGTTTTGTTGCCCCTTATTAATAACACATCATCAAGCTTTAAGATCTTTAGATGAGAAATCTTCAGAGATTCCATCATAGGCATATATGAAAAGGAATAAAAGCTCCTCTCAAGTTCTTTGCCAGGGAGAAACATCAATAATCTACATGACAGCAGCTTCTTTTTTTTAATTTATAGAGAAGCAAAAGTAAGTGTGCCAAAGAATTATCAGGAAATGATAAACTTTATCTGTCAAATTTCCACAAAGCAATTCATGGAATTACCAGAGTATTCCTTCAAACCTACCTTACTTTACTTCTAAGAACTCTTTAACATATAACAAAATATCAGCTGCAATGTATTGGTTCAGTTAATATGTATCAATATTTGAAGGAGGGCAACCATTATAATATGCATGTGACGGTTGTGACAACATCATAGTTGCATATAATATGCCTGTGACACAACAACATGACCACAACACTGATTGAAAACTATGCTTAACGCTGCATTTGACCAACTAAAGCAGAAGTATTGCAACATAAAAATCAACAACCATGTAAAAAAACCGTCGATCAGCTTGCAAAAATAGATTCTCGTATTTGCCCATACAAATTATAGTGGTAGCATATATATATATATAAGTCGAAGCCAAACATATCACACAAGTATCAACCTTTTTATCAATACAATAAACTTCTCATGAAGATTTAAAGCCAAAATCAACATGAAGAATGACCTCATGGGGTCATTCCATCAAGAAGCACTAGAAGTCATTGTTTTTTGCTATCTCACTAACACAAGTGCTAACAAACATAATGTCCCTTCAAGCAATGTTAAAAAGTTACTTGATAACCAAAGCCTGCATCAAGACCCAAGCATAGTTTTAAAATTCTGTCATGGCCCCACAGCTAGTGTATCGTAACATGACTGTTAGTTTCTAGTACTTCTAATCAAATTTCAAATTACAACAGAGATAAATTTTTACATGATAATACTACGATAAGTAACGAACTTTGGTGATATGTTTCTTGATAATTTGAAAGAATGTTACATCATAAATTTTTATTTCTAAATTCAAATGGTGTGACCTAGACAAATCTTAACTGCCATCATCATTAATCATATATATTATTATATATAAGACATATTATGCTTGAATATGTCATATATATTATTATGAATAAAAATAATCATTCATACAAAAAATAGCCTAATATGAGCATAATGAAGACATATAGAAAATAAGTAATTCATTTTTTCTGGGAGAAGTGCAGCCATTAGGTGGGGAATGGTTGTTATCAGTTTGTATCAGTCCATACAAGCCCATATGTATCAAATGTATCAGTCTATAGCCAAAGTTAAAGGCATAAAACACATCAAGATGCAAAGGGCCTTTAAGGCAAAGGCACTAGGCACAAAGTGCAAGCACAAACTAACAGAAGTGCAGCACCAATTTATAAACTATATATAGAGGATGTTCTTATAATAAATTCAATTTGTTGAAACTATTAATAGAATAAGAAACACCAAGTATTATTTCTAACAATAATCATAATTACAAAAGTCCTTGTCAAATTACCATGCTCAAATGCAAATGCAATATCTTCATTATAATCTCCATCCATTCTTCTAAAAACTCATTCATTACTACCACTAATCCCGATTTCACAAACACCCGGAGAGTATTAAAGGTAGCTACCAATTAAACATAGTTGATTTTGAAAGAGAATTTTTTTTGGAAAAGAACTATATGGAACTCAAGGTGCACATCTTGAGCTTCAAAAAAAGGTGTACGCCTAGATCCTAGATGCATGCCTCTTCGATAAAGACTTGCCTATGTACGTTGAGACGTCAAGCTTTGAGCCCTGCGCCCAAGCCCACGTTTGACAACATAGCCAGTAACCAGCCAATATGCATGCAATATGCATCAGTAAGGGTGCATCAATCAAGTACCTTATTGGATACTCATTTTTCCAAGACATATAAGCCGATATATCGTACTCTGAACTAAAGAGAGGGAATGATGGCATCTTCTATGACTTCATATAGTGATTTTTCTAACTATCATAGATAATTCCAGACTTGATCCAACAAAAATGAGAGCTAAATACCATATTTTTGTGGTGAAAGAAGAGGATTCACAACTTTCAAAAGGTCATGCTTCAATGACTTCAAAATAATGTATGGTACGAATTTCTAATTTATAATCTTTATCATGATTAATTAAACTAAGATAAAAAAATTATTCATGTCAAATGAAGATTTAAGTCAAAGTCAATTTTATGACTGGGTTATATTAAATGGAATGACGTCCGACCAACATTTGACGCGTACACATGCATATTTTTGGCAAAAAGGACACACTTGATGCACATCCAAGAGGCACTCGTGCACATTTTAGGAAAATTGTTCACACCCGACGTATGCTCGACAGACGCACATGTGTGATTTTAGCATATTGATAGCATCTAATGCACACTTGAGAATTCCCGTGAGCCATACAATTTCTATCTCAGTGTCTGATGCACCTAACAAGCACACATGCGCCAATCTCCTATATTAGTCTCATCCGGCCGATTTTTAGTTATTTCTGCTGGATTCTGGAGAGAAAAGAGAAGTAAAGAAGAAAGCGAAGGTGAGAGCAAAGGCTAAAGCAGAAATTGAATAAATCTAAAAAAGATTTTGGTGAATTTGAAGATAAGACAAGTACATCCCAAACCTCACTTTCTCTTGATATTGTTCTTTCTTATCTCTACGGGTATTTATTGTTTCAAATACTTATGCATACTATAATTTCTTATGTAAAGTTTTATACTTCATATACATGTACTCTCATTCTCATTCTCTACAATTTTTATAAAATTCATATTCCTAATCCACACATATTGTGTTTTTCAAATTAATTCTACACTAAAACTCATGCATGTTCTGAAATCATGTTTAAATGTTTTTATATGCTTTAATTTTCGTATATAATACTCCAACATCTCCTATATCTTAAGTATATAATTTGTATGCCTTGGAATTTACCTTAACCTGTTCCTGCATGTTTCACAGTTGAAATAAAATGATGAAATTTCACAAACCCATACAGAATTTCTGTATGTTCTGCAATAAACAGTCTTTGCATGTTCAAAATTTCATAATATAACTTTCCCATGCTTTAAAATTTCATAATCAAGTTCCTGCATAAATCACAAACTTCAACATGCTAAATATTTGAAGAATTATTAAAAAAACTCCAGAATTTGTAGAAAGACAATGATATTTTCTCTAGTATGAGAAAATATACAAAATTATTCGTATACACATAGAAACTTTTATTTGATTATGCACAGCCCAGTGTAGAAATTGAAAATGGCATATTATGACATGTCTTAGTATATTATAAGAATAATCAGGGTTCGAACCTATCATCCGTGGGTTAAAAATAGCATTCGGCCCTGTCTACAAGGTTATATATATGACAGCCAACCTATAAGTATTAAATAGTAGCATATGGCCTTTAATTGTGTGAAAATATACATAAACGGAGTTTTAATTATTCTCTCTTTTATCGGTGAGGCTCTACAGATTCTCAATCCATAAGAATTTACATGATTTGAACATGTTTTAATGATTCATTATTTAAAGGAAGAAAACTAGATTATCAACCTGAAGTTTAGGCATGAATGTTATGAAAATAACGTGACTTTGCATTTGATTTAAGATCATGTTCCTTTTAACATGTTTTGATTTAAGTTATATGCTTAATTATGAAAATTTATATGGCTTATTGAGCAATTAGTTTACTCTTATTTTAATTTTTACTAACCTTCCAAATTAGAGAGTTCAAGGCATACTTGTAGATAAAGGAAGTTGACAGAAAGGTTGTTCAAGGAGATAGAATAAGGAATTTAAAAAAATGGATTTTGTATTTTTGACTCATAACAGTAACTTTTACGCTGTTTATTTCACTTCGGTTAATAGTTCTATATTAATTAGTTATTTCAATTGTTTTTGTCAGTGATGTAGTTGGATTTTAATTTGTCCAGCAGCAAGTCTAAGATACAATTTTTTCTCACTCTGATTTTAGTACAGACATAACTCTTTACATATATTTCGAGATCATGATATAGCCAATATTCAGAGCCATTTTCGTGTGTAACTTGATTTACTCTATTTCGGGTTGCTTTACAATATTTGATTGCTAGATTCACATCTGATATTTATTTGGGATTTTATTTGATCGACGAAATAAAACATTATAGAAATTTTAATTAAAATGGACTAAAATCTGATTCATATTAATTAAGAAATTCGGTTATAGGGACGTGACAAATTGAGGCTCAAGAAACATTATTTTTCTTTTCGGAATAGTAGAGTAGAAATTTGATACTAAATTCAAGTAATTGGCTAACTTTAATTTGTAGTATGGAGCTCAAAATTGCTTCAAAACTCAACCCAAAATTCGAAGTACTACAACCATAATTTCAATTGCAGTGTCGTGGTGATGCAAGTGCATCATCAGTAAACAAAACAGACATCACTACATCACCATCATATCGCATCAATCACAATGCACATCACAACAAATTTAAATCTATGAGTATAACTTGAAAAAAAAAAATCTATGCCCAAAAATTCAATGCAACACTACTCTGTGTAACAGCTGTCGATTATGGTCAAATAGGAGACAAAACTTGTGTTAGCACAATAGAAGTTACAACCCCTTCACATTCTCTGCTTTAACTAGAAGCGTACTTCAAACCAAAGCTTGAATAGGTTGCTTGGTCCATGCAAGAAACTATTATAGCTAAGTTGGAGGACAGAAGGAAGTGGATAACTCCAACACTACATTCGGTTGCTAAAATAAAACAAGGTAGGAATAAAATAACTATCTTCAAGGAAAGAAATAACATGAAAATAGATGCGAGAATTAATATTCTGTTATTTGGTAAGTCACTTAGAATACATGAAATCGAATGAGGAATTAACATTTTAGTGTTTGATATACAATAATGGTAAAAGAAATAATACAGGAATCCGTATAAAATGACTTTTTTAACCTTACTTAAAGAAACAATATTCCAACATATACTAGAAGGTTTAGGCAGGCCTAATCAAAATCAAGTCGCCCAATCGATATATACCGATCCAAAATTTTATAAGATTTGATAAAAATATATATTAATAGTATAGACAGGCATAGCAAAAAAATTAGGCCTGATAAAATTTTTTTAGGGAAGGCATGATCACAGATGAAAGTGACCAATTTGGGCTGACATGGTGTAGATTAAAATTTTTTTCGTAAATATATTGTTTATTTAAAATAAAGACAAGGTTTAAAATTTTATTTTTCAAAGAATATATTTTCATGAAGTTATCAATTTTTATGTAAAGATTTTTCATTTAAATATGTACTTAGGTAACATTTTAATCTACATATTTAATTTTTAAAATATTTTATATTTTTTATGTAACTATAATTGTTTATAGAAAAATACTTCAAAATAAAAATTGTTCATATCCCAATCCAAATCAGCCTAATTTAAATTATGAATACGCATAATTTTGGCCTGAGTGATCAAGCCATGTCCCAGGTTTGACTTAATAATCACAAATTTTTATCTAAACCCAACATGTGGTTGACCAAAATCTAGTTTTGATCAGGTCTAACTCAGGGTTAAGATAAATAGGAAAATTATCTTGGAATAATTATTTCTAAATTGAAAAAAATAAAAAATAAAAAAACAGGGTGTTAGTTTTTTTTTTTTTTTATTGGGGGAGTAGAGTCATTTGTGGAAGCAAAGAGGGATGATGGTGCTGAACAGGTGCCCCGAGGAGTGTGACTGGAAGACTAGAGCTAGTGGTTTGAAATTCAGTGATGACAACTCCACCAAACAACAATGAAGCCAATTCATAAGAACAACACAAATCACCATATATTCCAAACTAAAGCTTCCAGCTGTTGTAAAGGAGTGTATTGATTTAGATTTCACTTGTACCAACCTGCTGGCCACAAATCTAAACTTGGACAATTGTATAGATAATAGAAGCTTTGTCACTGAATTACAACATTCCACGAACCACAACCCTTCCCCAATTCATAATATGCCTGTTTCAAATTATATTAAGGAATTGTTTCCTAATGCCAATAAACATAACACGTTCAATATATCGCGGCACTCAAAATTCGCCAAAAAGAGCATTCCACTAGAAAAGAACTAAATCTATGCCAACGGAATTAATAATGTGACGGGAGAAATTGGTGCAAGAAATCACATTCAGGATAAAAATTACAACCATATAATACAACTAATGAACTAATCCTAAGTACTCTAAATTTCCACTACAAAGTTCATATCTTCACTTCAGATCCACATCAAGCTATCATTGATATGTCCTTAGTCATATAATCACAAGAATAGTTGTGTTAATGATGAGACCCCAAATATTATGCATTAAGAGAGTTCTCTTGAAACTTATGGGTAATTTCATTATCATCACTATCCTTGACGAATGGTAGTGTCGTACACATGTTGGTGGGAGAGTGGAAGTGTTATATCAAGGATGGTGGATGGGTAGTGGAAGAGGTAAGAGCAGTTGATTTTGTATATAGGTTGATGAGAGGATTAACTTTGATTTTTGGATAAAAAGGGCAAATGTATGAAGACTAAAGAACAAATTGGACAATTAATTTTCTTAATTACTGCTTCCCTGAAAGTATGTTTACATATGCTACCATAGAGAATAATGGTATATATCCCATCATTAAATCTAGAGCTTATTAAGTCATATTAGGGAAGAAAAAGAGTAATGAAATTCCAGACCAAAAATATTTAATAAGGAGAGTAAAGAAGGTAAACTTTAATAACAACAATGTTTTCCTTACAAAACAAGAGACTCCAAACTTAGGCATATCTGATTTTCAAATTGATAAATGCAATGTCATGATGATGTTTGCTTTAGAACTAATTATGCATTCCAAGAAATAAAGACACCCAGGTATGGGTATAGGCTTCTTATCACTACAATACATGCATGCATGCATGCATGCATGCATGTATGTATGTATGTATGTATGTATGTATGTATGTATGTATGTATGTATGTATGTATGTATGTATGTATGCATGCATGCATGCATGCATGCATGGGCTTCAGGAAAAGTAATATGTCGTGAGAACTTCATAACACAAGGCACATCCAATTTTTGAAGCCCTTCATACCAAAATGAGGAGAATTCGGATGTCTAGAATTTCATTCACATAATCATTTATATATATATATATATATATATCATTACTTTCTTTAATATTTATTCTTCATATCATTAATATAACTAGCAATCCCTATTTAGTTGACATTACAATCTCATTCACTATCAGTTGTCAAAATAACTCATGTTATGAACAATTAATCTCTGCTTGCATTTTTTCTCATTCTTCAAGCAATAAATACAACTAACTATTCCCATTTGGATTCTTCAGACACGATTTACAAACAAGTTGTAAATTATGTAATGGCACACCTATAAATAACACAATTACATAACAGAAATTATAGGACGTTGGGCCAAAAAGCCCTCCAATACACTGGCCTGATAGCTGACAGTTGTTACAGGTGTTACACAATGGATTCAATTACCTAATGCAACTGCAAGCATATGTTGAGGATAAAAATGCTTGTTATAGAAGGGACAGAGGTACATTAAAGAAAGTTTATAAGATAGCATGATGTTGCATATTCACAGCTAGTTGAGTAACTGGTCCAGAACAGCTATATAACGAAGCTGCAGCATGATCTAAATAACACAGTTTAAACTTTGTTTAAACTTTGAACTTTGAACAAAGTAAGCTTCAATAGCAACAATGTGTGAATCACCACCATAGAACTCCTTACTTTGGAATACCTGATGTTTCAACTGACTGGAAAAAAGCCATGGAGATGTGTGCTTTGGCCCAAAAAATGCGTTCTCATATTGAAGACATAAGAATAAGCAAGGCATATCACAACTTCAATAAAAAAAAATAATAATGTATAATTGTTTATATCTTTAGAAAAGCATTATAGAATATTTTTTAAAAGTATGGGCATTCAATTAGTGAAGTCCATCTGAAAAGAGAGCAGAAAATTGGGTATTCTAATATACTTATTCACATTATATCAAATAATAGATAAAAATATAATAACATCTCTGCTTTTATTTATATTTATTCTTTGAAAGATAATTACATATCCCCAATTGATCCAGACCACAATATCTCACTATAGCGTGTAATAGCAGGACACTGGAAGCCCAGGGAGCAGATCTTGTCACCCCCATAATTATTCTGAACAATTTCTGTAAGTCTTCAATATCACATTTTATCTTTTCTTTCCCATCTGAAATCATGTTTTGGTCTTTAATCTTTTTCTTATCTAACAATTACAATAATAACCTTTCTATCAAATCTAGTTTACAGTCATTTCTCCAATATAATCTCTTTTTTATATTATCATCTGACAGTTTGCATCATATTTTATTGTTAGATTTATAATACAATTAACTTTACCATGTGAGATCATAATAAAGCCCAACGTAACAAAAATTATATAGAGATACACTTACCAATTCCTAGATAATGTCTCTGTATTAAGATTAAATTATTAAACCAAGAGATTAAATATGAGGTATAGATCTATTTAAACTTTTAAGATGGCTTCCATAGAGCGCACAAATATGACAACGGGTTTGTCCGACCGATGAAACAAGCATATTGTCGGTTATAGTTGATTGTGTCAACTTTGAAGTATTGATGAATCATATAATGAATCATAATGTATTGCATCGGAAGAAAAATTAGGATGGTTAAGCTAATGTTACTTTTTTATTTTGATTTTGATATTTTCCACTAATAATTTTATGCTATCACAAAATTTCACTTATATCTGTGTTCTGCACTTGAAATTCACAATCACCATTTGATTTAATTGGATCAAAAACTAACAAAACCAGCAGTGCAGAGCACAGGCAATAAAACAAGTTACTATAATTTGCTAAAATACAATTCTCACCCGAGTAGAAATACCTTTACTTTCACTTATATTCACTCTCCAAGCAATAATTGTAACCAAGCATTCCAACTTGGTCTGCTTGGCACATGAAATCAAAAAAATAAAAAATAAAAAATAAAAAAGCCATTAGTTAATGGCCTTCACATTAAATTATGGCAGCACACAATGCAATTTCTTAAAACCATTGCAATACAAAGCATTACATAACAAGGCCCTTCAATTCACTAGCATTAAGATGTCACAGCCATTGAGGGAAAAGGATATTAGATTCAATTACAAGTGATCTTTTCAAGTAAATTTTAGCTAATGTTGAGTAGAAGTACCAAAAGAGTTTAATTACCCAACATCCTTCAAAGTCATTCAATTCTTACGATTAGAATTCCTTTTCTGGTAGATCAAGTTCCAATAAGAAGCTTCCAAAAAAAAGGCTTGAGGTTCTATGTATTTTTTTATGAACCAACTGCCAGATATATTTCAAAAAGTATTCACGTAAGACATACAACAATTTTCGATAAAGTAGTTGGATTTGTAAGGGCTTACAAGTTTATTCTGATGACAATCATTGGTCATATAATCTATGAATATATTTTAAACTGCCTTGAACATAGATTAGAACGTTGATTTTAAAGGTGCATTGCATTTTTTTTATAATTGCCAGATTGAAAAATAGTCAAGAATCAAGAGATTCTCCATAGAAGTTCTCTGTGTTCTATATTTCATCTCTCCTTCTTAGAAACGCAAGATTTGTTAGATTATGGGTCACTCATGTGTGAGCCCATACCAGTTTGACATGCCAATTGGTAGTACAGACAAGGAGTTTGTTTGCACGCGTGACAAAGGCCTGAAACGTAAATTCCAGAAGTATTGCAATCGAGGCGCGCCCAAGGGACTCCTGAGGCACCAATTCCAAAAGTATTGCACTCAAGGAGCGCCCAGGGGACGCCATAAGCACCGATTCCAGAAGCATTGCGCTCGAGGGGCGCCCTAGGCACCAATTCTAGAAGCATTGCGCCCAAGGGGCGCCCTAGGCGCTGATTCCAGAAGCATCGTGCTCGAGGCGCGTCCAAGGGGCGCCCAAGGAACCAATCCAAAGGGACGCGCGCTCGAGGCGCACCTGACGGGTACTTGAGTGCAGCCCGCAGCTTAAAAACGCGCTGACGTGTTTTTAGGGTTATCTATGTGCATTCAGAGCACCATCTATGAGAGAAAAGGAAGAGAAAGAGAGAAAAAAGGAAAAAGAAAAAGATTCGTGTATCCAATTAAATTTCGAATCATGTTTCATTCTCTACCGATCTTGAGAACACTGTTCTTGAAATTAAAAAAAACATTTACTGGTTTTTGTTTTTCTCTATTATCATATATATTATCTATTGTTCGGGGTTATTTAAGACAAGGTATTATGACCTCGTAATTGGAGTTTGTATAACCAAAACATTACACAATGAAAATATTTATGGACGAAATGTCCTATGGTTTTTCTCCCTTATTCTAAAAGGAGTTTTTCACGTAAAAATCATGTCTTACTTTATTGTTTATAATTATTGTGTACTTGTGTCGACGTCGTTAATTCTTTCCTCACGATTTAAATAAGCAGTCCAATCCCAACAAGTTTTTGGATTACCAAATATTGTAAACCTTTTCAAATTAATAGTCTCAGCAGACTCCATTTGCACTCTGTTTGGCATCAAAACATTAAGGTCTTTTTCAGTAGGGCATAGAATTTGGAAGTAGAATTGGAATCCCTAGTCAAATTCCAATTCTATTGTTTCCAGTCATATGGAATTAAAATTCTAATTTCAAATTTTAATTCCTTGGAATTGAAATAATAGCAATGCATAACCCATTGTAATTTTCACGGTATGAATGAAAAATTATAATTTCAAGATTTAAAATTGTTTGTCAATTGGATAGTGTTGCGTCCCGGGCCCAAGGTTGCCGTACGGATTAGGGAGCCTTCGGATTCCTAAGCGTGCGGGCGCTCCGGAAGAAGGGTCCGGTCTCCGTCTCTATAAACCTGGACCTGCACAACACAAACAATCAAACAAGAGGTGAAGGATCCGGCAGGATTTCTCCCACCGAGGCCGCTCCGACGCTCAAGTCAGCAATATTCCCGCAATAAACGGAAATGGCGCACGCTAAGGTGGTGCGTGGAGAAAATGCTGAGAAAGCGTAGAAGTGCTTATGCGGTGATGTGGGGAAATGTTGTGAGCAGGTATTGGAAGGCCTGGCATCCGTAATGCACCGCAGCGGGTGGCTAACTTTCCCGTAATCTCAGAGGATGCTGGGATTGTGAGCGAGTCAGCTAGATGAGGCAAAGCTCTGCTTTGACTCGTCACTCTTGTGTTTTTTGAGAAAAGGGAGGGAAGTGATCAACGACGCTTGAAGCTATGTTCCGAGAGGATCGTTGTTTGATCCAAGAGTTCAAGGTCTCGAGGTTGATCGTTTTGTCGATGAAGATCGAGAGAGTTCCAGAGTCGGAAAAAAGGTCCCCTTCTCTGTGGGGTGTGAGGGTTTTTATATACCTCACCCCGTTGGACTCTTGGGCGCCAAAACGCCCGTTGCTTGGGCTATTGCGCCGCTGGTCGCTGTCATGGACCGGCCGGTCGCGCGCTGGGCAGCCTCTGCCGTGCTTGCACGCCGCGAGCGTCATTGACCACGCCCGATTTTTCCCGAGCAGGATTGGTTGGCGCCGTCGCAGACGGAGCGGGTGGCGTTGGCGCCGCGCCGGCCACGCCTCTATGGCTAGCCTTTCCGCTTTTTTTTTTGTCTCGTTCCGGCGACGCATTTAATGCGCCGCAGTTACCGTTGCCTCCTTCCGTTGTGGGCTTGCGCCATTCACCCTCGGGGTGGCCGACATTTCTTCGTGGGCCTCTCGATCTTCTCCGGGCCGCGACCGCTTCACGGCCTCGGGCTGTCTTATGGGCCGTGACATGGGACCCAACACTAGCCCCCATGCCCGGGCCGGGCTGGGTCGGGCCCGGCATGTCCATTCGCCCATTTCCACGGCCTCGCACCCTTCCTCGTGCCGCGCCACTTTTGTCGCCTTCCCATCGCGCCTTTCCCGGGGCGTGGCAGGCTTTTCAGTGTTGGCCGCGACCCGTCATCTCGCCCGGCGAGATTCGTGCGTCTGGGGTTTCGTCTGACTAGTGGTCGCTGCTGTTGCCCGAAAGACGTTTGCTGGATGCCGTGTCGCGCTGGGTGAAGGGATGGCCTGCGTCTTGCCCATAAATAGGGGGCACTCGAGCAAGTGAAGTTCATCCCTTACCAACGAATCGGAGAGGCGATGAGGAGATTCTGGCTTTGCCCGCCCCTGGTGGGCACTCGAGAAGGAGTCGGATGGACCACTTGCACGCCTGGGTTCCCTGATGGAGACCGTTGTAGTCCAAGCCTTGTGGCTTGCTTTCTTCGCTAACGCGAATGGTTCGGCCATTCCGCCGTTGTCGTGCGCTTCCTTCCGGGTTGTGGCCCAGCTGGCTGGGCGGGATTCTTTGACTTCCTCCGAGTATCTTCTCCCGTTTGAGAAGGCTTTCAAAGGGGAAGTCCCTCTGCGTCACAGTGGGGTGCGCCAACCATGGAAGGGGTGCGAGGTCGTAGCCCTCCTGGGAAAGCCGGGTTTGACATCGGACTTTCTGGAGTGCCCGACTTGAGTGCTTCCCGACCCCAGTGGATTCAACTCAAGACTCCCACCGGGATGCTCGCTTCCCGCCTGCCCCGCTGGGTGCAATTCCGGCGACTCGCCGCCGCTGTCACGGCTCTCCCGGGGCATCGCAAGGAGCATACCGGCTTCGCACTACGTCTTCTTTTGTCTTTCTCAGCCTTCATGGTTGTGGACCTTGTACTTTATAAGAAAGCATTTAATAAAAGAAGTAGCCTCTTTTGTCTTCGCCTTTTGTCTTTTTCTCCGTAAATGCTTTTCACGGACGTTTTGCCCCAAGATCCACGCGTCATTCTTTGGGAGCCCGTGGGGTCCCTCGCCAACCGTCATGTCCCTTGAGGCGCCGGGCGCATTTAATTCTGCGCGCGCCAGAGACGCCGCTCCATCTTGAAAACGCGAAGTTTGGGGGCCTCCACGTGGTGGAACCCCATCGCCCTTCCTTAAAAGCTTTTCGCCCTTTGGGCTTGCCGCTTTTCCGTAAGATCTCGCTATTTAAACGCGCCACTTTCTCCCGAAACCGCACGTCTTCGTACTTAACCATCCATCGCGCTCAATCTTCTCTCGCGTATTTTCTCGTTGCGAAGTTGATGGAAGACTCTTCTAGCGACACGGAGCACTCCTTTCTCGGGTCCGAGTCCGGCTCTCACGCTCCCGTGTCTTCTGGAGCCCACTCCTCAGGGGGGCTCGCTCTGAAACCACGGTTGCCGGCCCTTCTCGGGGTCGAGGAGTTCCTCCGGGCTTCGAGGGGGTCCCACCGCGTCGGGGGGCTTTAGCGATCAAGCGGAATGGCCGCGAGCACGGGCCGCACACTTAGAGAACGCCTGGCCGAAGTCGGAGGCCGTGGTCAGACGGGGCGGATGCCAATGTGGGGCGCAAGGCCGCATATATTGGCACTTCGAGGAAGAAATGGAGCAACTCGGGGCGCGACACAAAGCCGGGTTCGCTACAAGCTGGACGGAGATGAGGTCGATGCTTCGGCCGAGGACATGAGACCGACTTGGATCGGAGATATTTTGACGCCGCGACTTTGCAAAAGGCTTGCTTTATCGGGAGGATCCCGGCCCGTGTGGGCGTCATAGATCCTCGTAACTCGTCCGCCAGACCCGTGATCAACGGGTGGATTATCCCGCTCAAAGTTCCTCCTCCGCCACCGGATCGCCGACCACTTTGCTTCCGTTGTATTCTTTTCTTTTCTTGTCGTTTAATGCAACTAATTTGCCGTAATGAGAATTAGCCTTTCAGACGCCCCGTCTCACGCCGCATCTTCTCGCAAGTGGCGGTTTCTCCTTTTTTTTTTATTTTTACTATGCGCTCATCAGGCGCGCCTTCCGAGGCCGCTATCGTAAGCCTTCATTTAATGCGGCAAGCTGGGCCGTGGACCCCCGCATCTTCCGGAGTGCCGCTATCGCGCCTGCTAGCCTCGGGCGCCTAGCCATCAGCTTGATTTGAGGTTCCGTGGTGCGCTCCGATGCCACCACGTGTCTCAATCTCCCGAGGCGATGGCGTTTTGTTTTCCCGCCCGTTAGTCAAGGCGTTGTCTATTTAAACCAAACGGCGATCTCCTTATTCCTTCTTTCGATTTCTTCTCCTCGTTTACACTCGCAACTTTCGAGAGACAAATGGCTCCCGCAGCGTGTTTCTTCCTCTTCTCGAGTCTCAGAATGGTGCGCCACTTGTTTGCAACACCAAGTCGATTTTGACCGAGGCGTATAAAGCATCCCTTCGGGGTAGATTATGCATTCCTAGCGAGCCGATCTCCCGCGTTCTCGGTCCCGAGGATGAGCCAACGCCCCTCCGAGGGCTTCATTACAAAGATACGAGTATCATTTGAAGGGGGCATCGTATTTCAAAGGCACCGCTTGCCGCACGCGTAGTCGGGCGCCGGGAGTCCCATTGCAAGGCTTCATCCCAATGCCTTGCGCTACTGGGTGTCTCCCGTGCGTCTTCGCTATTACGCACCAACTGCGACTTTGATGCCAAGGCGGCTGTGGTAATTTTTCGGGCCACTGAGTTCGAGGATCGGATATCTCTCACCCTCAGATTGGGTTCACTTACGCGCACCAATCCCGACTCGTGAAGGGCCGGAAGGAGCGCTTCTTCTTTCTCGCAGAACCTCCGATTGTGAGCTTCCAAGGGCGTGGGGACCGATCTCGAGTACTTCCGGACAAGCCCACCGACGAGGACATTGCGTAGATCCTCAAAGCCGATCTCCGCCATTCAATCCGAGGAGGAGAACTTCAAAATCCGGCCGCTACCTTACCTCCGCTGCGCTCGAAATCGCCAGATGGGGACCTCCCCCGGCCGGCCGCGGCAGGCTGTGCAAGGGGGTTCCTGAGATTCGGAAGCTCCTCCGCCACGGTGGGACCGAGGAGGAGAGCTCGTCTTTGCGTTCTTCGAGTAGTGGCGAGGACGCAGCTGCCCTTAAAAGATCGAGGGAAGCCGGGCGACTTCTGGGAGGAGGCCAGGAGACGAGTCACGGCCCTTCGCGAAAACCGCCCGAAGAGATCGCCAGTGGTACGCCGCAGAGGGAAATCGCCGCACCTCGCCGACTTCGACCGCGGTTCTATCCGCCCGCGAAGTCTCGCGAGGTCGAGTCCCTACACTGGGATCCTCCACGGCGGCGCCGCTGAGGCGCTTGGCCGACGCCGCCATGCCGGAGAGCCCAGAGGGGCCGTTTATCACAAGTTTCGAGCAGTGGCGGGAGGCCCAGGAAGTGGTGGAGCTGCCGCTGATTTTTTGAGAGCCCATTTCGCCGCGTAGGCCTTCCGAGACTGGGTCATTTTTGAGGCTGGCATCACCTCGCCGCCGCATAAGCCGATGAAGGGGAAGCCGGATCGCCCCTCGTGGGAAGAGCCCCGAGCGTTCCTACGGCCTAACCTTCCAGTCAGCCCTCCTCAAACAAAGCCGAGGGAGCCGAGCCTCCGGAGAGGTTCCTTTTGCCGAGTTTGCGCTGGCCGTATGTTCGAGAGCGACACCGCTCCCGCTGCCGATGCCGTTCGGGCCGGGCGGGGGGCAATGGGCGCCCCCGGCGAGAGCTGCGGAGCGCCTTTTCGGCAACCCGGCCTTCCGGCTGACCCTCCCAAGTTTGCCAAGACGCTGAGCCCCATGGAGAGGCTCTTTTGGATGAGCTCGCGCCGGCCGCATGTTCGAGAGGTCTCGCGCGCTTCCACCGGCCGGGCTGCTCAGCCGGGCGAAGGCAGCCGGACGCCCTCGCGACAAGAGCCCCGAGCGGGCCCCTACGGCCGCCGGCCTTCCTTCCAAACCCTCCCGAGCGGCCCCAGAAGTTGAGCCCCAGAGAGAGGCTCTTCTGGGCAGTTTTGCACGCTTCCTGCGTGCCGAACATCTTCTGGTACGGTTGTTTCCTTCTGGACCTTTTCCTTTGCTGTTTATTTTGGTCATGCTTCTAACTTTCCCTTCCGCGCAGGCTCCTGACGATACGGTCCCCCTCGAGGTACGTGCTGGCTCTTTTCGCGGGGGCCTAGAGCGGATTATCATCGACGGCATCATCTCGCCCACGGCAAATCCTGCCCGAATCACATCCCTTTCGAGGAGAATGGGCGGTGCGACGGAGAGTCAGGCAACTGGAGGGCCTTCTTTCTGCGTGAGGAAAGGATCACCGGTTGGTTGGAGATGTGGTTGGTCGGCATTCTCCTTCAGAGTGGCACCGCGATGGACACTCGCTTTTGGGATCCAGATCCGCCAGGCCGCAAGATTGTCTCCCGGCGGCTCCCCACGTCCCAAGGCCCTTCATCCAGGGAACGCCGGGGTAGGAGAGGCGTCGCGCCTGAAGACTTTTCCTGAGGAAGCGGGTCCGTCGAGTCTTGCTGATTAGCCTTTGCCGCCGTTAAGTTTTGAGACCGGATATATTGCCGCCCTTAATTCCAATTGTGTGTATATATTGACCGGATGCCGAATCTCGCAAGATTTGACCCGTTCGTGGAATTCGGGAGTCTTAAAAGAATTCCGTAATTGTTTATCCGCAATTAAAGGGGAAGTTGCATGCTTCCATCATTGTGATAAGTTAAATCGAACCCAAATGTGAAATATCGTGTACAAAGAGTACGTACGAATCCACCGGACGTCCGATTTCCAAGTATCGAACTGCACTGCGGCCCGGTGTTCAAAAGGAAATCTGTTATTGTTCACCCGAAATGAAATGAGAAATGCAAAGTAATATGACCCCATAATTGTATTGAAAGTAACGTTTAAATGTTTAAACGTAAGTGTAAGCTCCGAACGTGTATCCATGTGCTGGAGGCAAGGGATGAGTCCCGGAGGTTCCAAAGTGATATGTGATCATTGGAGGTAAGAATCTAATCTCTCTCGTGAACTTGGATGACTTGTTGTGGATTAAGGGAATTGAGTCCCAGAGGATATTGTGAATCGTGACGTGAATGGAAGGGAGTCCACATTGTGCTTGTGATGATATAATCTCCTGGATGGAGATGTGTGTGATGAGATGATCTCCCAGTTAGAGATCTTGTGATGGGAATGAGATTTCCCGAGATTTGATCGTGTGTGGCAAATGTGGATTTCCCTCTCCAAGTGTTGAACCTAATCTTGAAACTAGGACCCTAAGTCGTATGGGTAGCATTCTTTAGTATACCATGTCCATCGCGGTGTAAACCCGAGGAATACTTGGCCACGTATTCCGACCGCTCGTGGGAGCGGGTGATGTCTGTGGTACGCTTTAGGAAACTGCTGTGGAAGAACGAGAATTGCCCTAGACCCCGGGGGTGTGGGGTGTGTCTGTCGACGCTACATATTGAGATGTAGTCGTCTGTGATGATTGTTGCATAGATGCAACCGAAGGTCGTGTGCTACCGACCTAAAATAGTAGCCATGGCTTTAGAATGTGTAGCGAACACATTCCTATCCTCGTTCTTTCGCATCGTTGGTTAGTACGATCTACTAGCCGAGTCCGCAAAGATGATGTAATAATGATAATGAATAATGTCCAACCAATGTAATCATGAAAACCGTGAGAATCAAATGAATCCGAATGGTGACCAATCAGTGTAATCGTGAGAACGGTAGGAATCAAGTGATTCCAGTTATTCCTGTTCCTTCTCCTATTTCTTGATTATGGCGAGTGCTTGTATTCCCTCCCGTTTCAGTTCTTGTACATGTCATGGAGGGGTGTTTATGATTATACTTGCTGAGCTGTTAGCTCACTCTTGCTGTTGTTTTTCCTTTCAGATGAGAACACTTAGCCGACGGCAGATTGGTTAGAGCAAGGAGAGGCTTGCTTGATGAGATTGGCTAGACGACGAGTGCGCGAAAGCTTTGGACTTAGAGTTGGATAGGATTGCGGACAGCCACTCAGGGTTGACCGTGGCTCGTTATAGTTATTGTTTTATGGTTTTGTTATGTTTCCGCATTTATGATGATTTAGTATGCTTCCGCGTCTGTATTGATGTTTGGAGTTTTGTTTCATTTAGATGGCATCTCTCTAGATCCAGTATAGTAGGTAGTGTACTGTATTGAAACCATGGATGATATGGCAGATGTGTGATCCTGTGTGGCGTGTTGTAGGCTTTGAGTTAAGCCTTTGATAGATGCATGCTTGTTGCAGGAAATATTTAAACAGGTTATATTTTTGGTTTTCGTCCAGTTGTAGAGAGAACTCTGCCGGATTTTCTGTAGAATCCATAAGTATTAATTATGCACTTTGGTTTGTGTTGCCATTGACAGAGGTTATTCGATGGAGAATAATCTGGTCCATCACAAATGTAGTGGTAGAAGAGGCTTGCAGCAGACACTCTAGTGGATCTGCAACACATCAAAGGCGTACAAAACTTCGAATCAACTCCCATATGAGTAATAAGAGGCTTGAAATTTCTGGAGAAATTTGCTAGCCAATTCATGAATGCATATCCACAGTTGGCTCTTTGGTGAAGATAAATGAAAGCCCAATTTGTTTTTTTTTCCATACCAAATAGAGGTTTACTGCACAGAGATCCACTCAACCCTACCTCTTCCTTCTATGCAAGAAGTATTGTCCAGACTTTTAGACTCTAGGGTAAATAAACAGCTGCATTGAATCAATATATCCAAATGTTGTGATGTTATCACCCATCTGTTATATGCAAACCATTTGTTGCAAGAGGAAATACAGTGGGAGCATCAGTGCTGCAGAAATCATTCCAACAAATTTGCAAAAAATGAATGCTAGGAAGGTTTTTTGGGAGGGAGAGCTGACAGGAAATTTGGACAATTTGGTTACTTTTATAAACATAACCTCGATAAACGCAACCTATTTGATTGCATTTATTTGTAAACATAAATCTGAGAAATCTCTCACTTTCATTGAGCACTAGGTAATAGAATTCAACTAAACTAAATTCCACCATTTCATATGATACCAAACAGAACGCTACAGATGTATTTTTATAAGTTACCCAATGTTTTAGACTGACTTCCATAGAATTCACTTAAGCACAAGCCATAGTGAAGGCTTAAGATTACTGCATTGCGATCTAAGAGACAAGTTCAAACTCCTCTATATTGCAAGAATAAGCCTATGTATATTTAACACTACCAGGAAGTCATGGCACCAACCTTTGTTTCTATGAAATCCAAAATGTTAAAAACTGATCAGTCATAAATGTATGAGGAGTTCCCGTATGTAAAAGCTTATAATAATTAATTGCCTAAAATACACAAATACGCGCACGTTACTCTTGATTTTCTAAAATATGCAATTAAGAACATGGCAATTGGTAAGTCTGAAGGATATAGACTAGCCATAAACAGACAGACATGTACCTTCTTGGGTCGGCCAACAGGCCTTCCAGTACTCCTCCGAGAAGACAGCAGCCCAGCACTCTTCGACGGCCTACCTCTTCTCTTTCTTCCCACGCCTCCCAATACACCAAGAACTGCAGCAACGCGGGCCACCTTCGGCGACCGTCCACGAGACCTCCCACCGTTTGGCTTCGAAAAAGAAGCGTCGGAAGCATACCTCTTGGGCCTTCCTCTACGCCTTGATTGGCCCCCCATGGCCCCAGCAGTAGGCAGAGGCACTCCTTGAGCCAATGCCGGCCCACCAGACTCAGCCCCGACAACCTTAGGCTTCGGGGGACGACCCCGCCCCTTCTTGGGCATTACAGACCAGGTAACAAGATCTGAAGTAACAGGACCCGGGTTGTTGGGCAGTGGCTGGACCTCAGAATAGAGCGGGACAATAGACATGGGCATGGCATTGGACTTGGGCGGACGACCTGGACGTTTCTTCGTCAGGGTTAGGCCATTGGGGGAATTCGGATGGGCCAGCAGCGACGGTGGCTTGGGCTTGGGCGGGCGGCCGATGCCTCTTTTGGTAGCCGTCGCAGGCGAAGGATTGTATGTGTTAGGATTGTTTAGGTCAACAGGAGCAGATCCACGATTAGAGAGAATGTAAGATTTCTTGACCATAAGCAAGTGACCGGAGTTCTTCAAACGTTTGAGGTGATGAGTCAACAAGGCCGAGTGGGCGGGTGAGAGGTTGGAGTATGTTTTGTCTATGTACTTGGCTATCGCCTTCTTACTTGAACCGCTCTTCTCCTTCAGAACTGAAATTGCTGCAGTTATCATCTACGGAAAGAAGGGGGGGGGAAAAAAAGGAGGAGAAGAAGACCGCCAAAATTCAAGAGATAAGAAAGGAATTTTAAAAGGTTTTTCTTTTTTACTTTAATATGTAGAAAGAGAGAGAGAAGAAGGATTTTGTCGAGTGTACCTCGGCATAAGGAGGATGGGTGGGTGGAGGAGCATGGCTTGGCGTCGCGTTGGCGGCAGGGGCGGAGTGAAATTCTGCGGCCACCGGCAGCTGAGCTACTGGCGATGGGTCCATGGAAGAGGGAGAAAGTGCGCGTCTGAGACGGAGGCCCGACAATGTAGTGGAGACGGGGGAGGAGAGAAAGAGAGAGAGAATGAATGAAGCTTCGATCAGGGATGGCGCGTGATCGGACCGTCCAAAATTCAACCGAAAAAGATAAGTTTTGTGCCTCGGATAGATGACGTGGATTTTGTCATTTCTACTTCTTTGTGCTTTCAGAACCTTTTTTTTTCTTTTTTTTTCAATCAAAATTTTTTTTATCTCCACTTTTTTTTTTTTTTTTTTTTTTTTTGGTTTAAAATAGCCGAAAATCTCCACGTATTTTCAGTAGTCACGGAGAGATCGTATTTTCAAATTATTAAATTTTGACATAATCTTCTAACTTTATTAATGATATACCTAATATTTGACATTATTAAATTACATTTTCATTTATTAATTATATTCTTATTTTTTTAATTTGTAGATTTTAGTATATTATTTTAACTTTGTTAAGTGAAAAACGTTATATTATCAAAAATATAAAAATAACAACTTTAAACAAATTAATGAGTATTTTTAAATTACTTATTGTTTTATATTTATGAAATCATAAAAAATGGATATGCTATTAACAAGATTGAATCTTGGAAATAAAAAGTAAAAATATTTGGGCCAATTAACTTTGTCCCCTACTTGTTTCTACTTGTTTTAATTTGCTTTTCTTTACGTTATGCCCCGTCAAAATTTACTAGAATCTTGGATTGGGAGGGGAATTTCAGTTCTTGTAGTTAAAATAGTGGTTTATCTCATGTTTGGTCAGAAAAAATAAAATAAAAATAAAATTTATATTTTCTGGGAATAAAAGTTTCTCCATTTAGTAATAAATTTAATCAAAAATAAATATTTCCTGAGAATTGTTATTCCCACAAATATGAAAATATTTGTTACTGATTGGGTTGGTCCAATAATCAAAGAAAGCTCAAATCCTAAAAAGGTCCAACGCTACCAACGGTCAACGGTTAACCGACTAAAGCGCAAGCAGCGGCGCCAATTTACTGTTTCGGGACACCAACTCAGCGTTGGCTGATCGAATCACTATAAGAAGAGCCCAAAAATAAGAAGGCTTCTACGAGCCTAGCCCACTTGCGCCCACATTCCAGCAGGCAATTAGTAACAGCTCTTTTCCTAACTTTGTGCCTTCCCTAAATCCAACTAGCTCCAAAAAAAAAATATTGACAAGATCGGCGCCTTTCCCATAAGGAAGACGCCAGATCTTCCCAATTCCTGTCAATTGGAGCATTCCAACGGTAATATACACGAAAAGAATGCGGGTAATTTGGAAAGCCACTACCCGCCAGAGAAGGAAGCAATCTCAACTAATTAGGCAACTCGTACCTTCCTCACAAAGAAGGCCGCCTAAACATGATACAGGGGATCACACCTTCCAACCAAGAAAGATCACCCTGTCGCCATTAAAGTAAGCCCTAGAGTTCTCACTCAGGGCACGCCTGCTACTACGCTTTCTACTACATAGACTGACGACTCTCTGCTACACGAAAAAACATACGCTCTCGACTACGCATTCCAGGACGATTTCATACTCTCTCACTCTCTGCGAAGCATCGAAACGCACTGAGAGAAAGAACACAAATCAAAGGCATACGGGCACTCTTTCTGTTGACAGACGCCTACTACCTTCACCCACCGTCCAGATTCAAGAGACGGCATTACCTCTCTTTTATCTAGAAACCCGCGCACTCTTACACTCTCCCTCTCAATTCTCATTTTCAGTTACTTTCCTAGATTTTGAAGGCTGTTTACTGACTTAAGCATCGGAATGTTATCGATTGGATAACTTTCTACTGACACACTGACCTCCTGTTTGTTTAGTGGTATGCAGGATCCCAACTCGGTGAACGAAGTCGAAACCAGTCAAGCAAACCTGCCCGAATCTGTTCGAAGTTCGGATCCAAAGACGCATCATTGGCACTGTCTGTGGAAAGTGTTTACGAAAAGCCAACCACACTCCCCCAGAACACCCTCTTTTCATTACCAAACTCATCCGCAATGGTGAATACGAGAGCGCAAGTTAGAGATCCCGCTAAAGACGCCACTTCTCCCGACCAAGACCACGATGCTGGTACCCTGGTCAACGGGACGACGGGTGGGGCGCCTGCACCTTTCTTTCAACGACTGATGGAGTAGATGCAGACCAACAACCGTCTGCTCCAAATACTCTACTCTCGGCAAGAGCAGCCACAGCAGGGGGTTTCGCCCATAACCGTCCCTGTGACGGCCACCAGAAAAGGTGGCCCGAGGAAAAAGAAGCAGACCAAAAGGCTCAGGAGGCCGGCAACTGATCAGATCCCAACCTCTTCACGCGCTCCAGGACAAAACAGGCCTGAAGAGCGCTCTAGGAGCACAACGCAGGGAGAAAGTCCGAAAAGAAGAAACCCCTGATACTCTCGGGTGGAGAATGGAAACTCAGTCTAGGAGCGAGCCTCCAGGACTGTCAGGTCCACCGGAGGTAGTAGCCGGCCGGTTACTGGACCCTCCGGGGATAAAATAGAGTTGAGGGCTTACCTCAACTCTAAGAGATCTGTCAACGCTGCTCACCCAGATCCACGGGTGGATAAGATTTAGAACCGCATGTTCAAGGACGATGAGCACGCTGTTGACCTTAACAGATCTCCCTTTACAGCGGAGATCCTAAATTGTCTACTGCCCACCAAATTTAAGATGTCTTCCCTTGACTCATATGATGGAAGTAGTAATCCAGTTGACCATCTGGACGACTTTCGCACCCATCTGACACTACAAGGGCCAGAAGCTGTCACGACCCGGGACCACAACATACGCAGGTCAAAAATAAAATCAATAATAATAATTCCATCATCAACAATAACCCATCCCGGATGTGACAATCAAACATATGCAGGACCCAATATAAATAAAACCCGCACAAGATCTCATCGGATATGAATCCGGACAAACATAATACACGACCTGCTAACCATGATCGCAAGGGAGGTATCCACATTTACAACAACTCATCCACATAAATACTATAACTTCAATATTTCTCATACAATGATCAAGGCACCATCCGCCATAAATAATAACCATAACGTATCCTCGAGATCGAAATATACCAAATGTAGCATCTCCACTCAAACAAAAGGAATATCCGAGCCCGATCACGCCCGAGCTCCCCGCAGCGTATCCATGCCACTAGTCCAAGGGATAAAACATGAAAACGTGAGCCTAGAGCTCAAAGAAGCATCATCGTATAAAAACAAGACTCATAAATCGTGCAGGTGGATATCGCAAAGCAATCACGTAAAACAAAACATCATGTCCGTGAAATCCTGAAAATCGAGGAGATGTCTCGCATCTTCAAATCATCGTCCCGCATTAACTCGTCCCTCGGGACAAAATCATATAAACCACGATCCGGTAAAACCTCATAGACGATATCATATCATATGATCCGAGGTCACATGAGTCGAATCGGCCACCACATCCACGTGGAGACACATACCGTCGTCCCAGGATCTAAAACTCATAATGCCGAAATCAAGAGAAAACGCCAGGAACTAAAACATAAATCAAAACACGCCCGGATTTTATCGCATGTCAGACGCACGAGACATTCCTATCGCCCATCCGTGGGCCAAACCACGTACCTCAAATCATCATACACCCAAATACGTGCGTAAATACAAAGCATGCACGAAATCGGAGAACCAAAGATCAATGGCACTAACTTGAGGAAGGGTTACCTCGTCCCAGAAGTAACCACGGCTATATATCGGCTTCTAATTAGGCCGCAGCTCAAGGCCATCCATGTACTCTGTCTCCCATAGATAAGGAACTTGCTCACTATGTTTTACCACCGCGGCTTTGGGTGCAACCTCAAGTTTTTATTATATATTAGGACGTCCGAATACATTAGTTTTCCGTCAATTCCTTACGATGGTTCTCAATTAAATACACAGTGGGGTGATACCTCATCTTCCTTATGGCGGAAGTAGCCAATCCTCATCTTCCTTACGGCGGAAGTAGCCATCCTCATCTTCCTTACGGGCTGAAGTAGCCATCCTCATCTTCCTTACGGCGGAAGTAGCTAACCTCATCTTCCTTACGGCGGAAGTAGCCAACCTCATCTTCCTTACGGCGGAAGTAGCGGTGCCTCGGATCACGAGTGATCCCACCCGGGCAGCATGCATGGTTAGTGCAAGGCGCTGGTTCATGGTTCCACAATATACGGATACCAAACATACATATATATATCGTCCAAGGTGTCCAAAACCCCTCCAAATCATAAATACAAGTACAAAACCACCGCACAACCGATAAAACATACATGCATGTACACAATTAATAAATCGAGGGTATTTAAAAATACATGCACGTTAGTAAAATCTCCCACAAGCAGTCAAAATGCATCGGAAATTAAATCGGACTCAAGAATAGGGTGGAGGATACTTGCCTTAACATCATACTCTGCAGACCAAGAAAGGATGTCCCAAAGTGCTCCAATCGAGCCTTTCTCTCTCCGCCTCCCCGCGTCGTTCCTCTCTCCTCCGCTCCCGCGCGCGCAGCTCCTCCTCAAGCCACTGCCGTTCTTGCGGGTCCTCTCTGCCGCCACGAACGGCCATCGCCGACCTTCCCGGCGACCGTCGCCACCGCCGGGGCTATCTCCCCGTCCCGGCCGCCGTCCTCTCCCGCGCAACCCTCTCTCTCCCCGCGCCCTTCCTCTCTCCACTGCACGGCCTTTGCGGCCGCTCCGTTGCCGCCGATCGACCACCTCACCACCTCACGGCCGCCGCCGGCCTCCTCCGCCTCACCTGGGCCCACTGCCGACGCCGTTAAACGGCCGTCCACCGCACCTCCCGTAACCTCGCCGCCGCTCTCCTCGGCCCAAACCACACCACGCCCACAATCGCCTCGGCCCACGCCGCCGCAACCAACACCGCACCACCGCCACCACCGCTGTCGCCAATTTCTGCGCCGCGCCGCCGATTCTTCCCTTCTCCTCCATCTTCTTCACGCGCAGAACCCTAATCCCCTTTTCCCCCTGCACTCTCTCTCCCCGACACTCATCTCCTGCTTCCTTTTTCCTTTTTTTCCCATTTTCCTTTTCTTTTACTATTATATATATATATATGATTTTCTTTTATTTTAAATTTCAACTCGGCCTCCGAACATCATTACGGGCATACTCCGGGCCCCACTCCGCACCTCCGATCATTCCCAAAAATTTTATAATATTTTAATTTATTTTCACCACGTCCGAAATACCCAAAAATCACAATTAATATTAAAATAATCCGATTGGGATCCGGAATATCACACTCTCCCCTCCTTTTAAAAATTTCGTCCTCGAAATTTACGCACACCAATCCTTGAACAAAATAAGAACAATTCTTCCGAACTTAACCTCGATCGAAAGATTCTTCCAAAAATCTGATCATCAACACCTGATCTTTCTATCCCAAGATCGGAATCAAAATTCCAACATAAAATAGCTTCTCGAAACCAGCAACCATTCACACTCGATCACATGCCAACAATCAACCCATATTTCTGTCAACATACATACACAAAACACATCATCCCGATCTGCCAAAATCAGCATAACTCCAATCTGCTGGCCACTTCTCCAATTCATTGCAAAACCTCAAAAGCCCATCGAACCTCAACCCCAATCTATCACTTGCCCTCGAAACTTGATATTCTTCTCTTCATGACGCTTTCAGAAATATCTAACCACTCTTCTCGATCATCCACTCAAGCTACAAATCTGATCTCTTACTTCAATTCTCGAATTAGTTCTCAGAATCGATAACCGTGAATCCACACGATTCCGTGCGCGCAACTCGATCAATCATCCGCTCCCAATCGCAATCAATGCCTCAAAATTAGTATACCTTCCAACATTCTCATCTTGATAATATGTTAACGGCCAAACTCAAAACAACTTTCTGATCAGCAAGCAAAGAAACGACTTCATCAGTTTACCCATCATCATCTAAGAAGCCACCAAATTCCTCGCTGTCCAACGCAGACCAAAACAAAATCCCGAAGGCTTCTTCTTGATTCCTTCCTTCAAGCACGAGATGCACGATCAACTCGTCACTCCGCTGATAGAGCATCTTCGAGGTTCCTTATAAACTTAGACCACTGTAACTCCACCACAGTTGCTGACAACCTTGACTGCTCCGCAAGCTTTCATCCATCCACCAAGATTCAGCTTGATCGCGTCCAGCTTCATGACCACTCGAAGAAAAGGAGCTTCACTTCCGATCTTCACAAAAGCTTCTTCCGCAGAAAGAACTTCATTCAGAGCCCACTCTTGGCAGGGGTTTACTCACCGATAACTCTACAACTTCTCCGCTCAAAATGAAGACAGAAGACATTGCAGCACAAACTCTTTACGCAACTCTGAACTGAACAGCATACGCACAGGCTGAAAAATGGATCCACCTACCTACTCCTTCGTCGACAAAAATCTCCTTCTACTCCATGAGATTTCAGACCGATCAAATCAAAGCCGCTACTTCTCCAACATCACAGGACTCAACAAAAACCACTACCAAATCAAAGTCCTCAAACCGACATTCAAATCAAATTCTCTATCTAAGGATCCAAATCGAATCTCACAACCAAAGGCTACGGACCCACATGCTTCTACTGCACTATTCGAATTGATCACCTGACTACGAATTATCACTAAAACAAATTTCGACTAGGAGTTCAATTTCTCATACGAGCCTACTTCGAAATTCGGCACGACATCTGATCACAATCAAAACCTCAAAACTGAAATATCATACATCCTCGTTATCTCATTAGCATACCGATAAACCAACTTTCCATCCAAATACATCACTCAAAGCAAATACCTCAAGTGCTAACTCCAAGCCATAAGTGGAGTAATTTTGATTAAAACATTCAACCGCCGCAACCCATAGGCAATCACCCAAAAACGCTACATCAGAACACAACCTCAAATCTTCCTCGAGAACATCACAACCTACCACAGATTAACTTGATCCATCGGGGATCAACCAAATCAACTTTGCAGACAATACGTCCTTTATTTCTAGAAAACTCCCCTTATACTCATCGTTCCAACGAACACTGATAGCTACTAAGCCCAATGTCCCACGGACACTACGATTCTCAAGGAATCCTCGACAAATCGCTTAACAGACTCAAGAAATCACGCACCTTCGCAACAAACGATAGCATTTCCCAACCGGTCACCGCTTCAATCATCTGCAATTGCACAAACATGCCATCGAAGAAACAACATGCCCATATAATACTACTTACAACCAACTCGCATCTCCTCAATTGGGCAAACCACAAACTACCCTTTACAACTATGACAGTCCTCAAACGGAACTCATACCCCACATAAATTCCTCGAACAATTCAAAACATCATTAACGAAGCCATTATAAATAGACTCAAATATGACTGAGAGATCCAATTTAAAAGATCCATAAAAGATGTCAACGAAATCACTAACCTCAAAATGCCACCGAAGCTCACAACGGCTGCACCTTTATCTTGAAGACAACCTCAGGCATATTCTCCCGATATCCTTAATTGACAATACTCCAAGTACATATCAATTTAGAAAACATCGAGTATCAACCATTGATCAAACAAATTGCCTACCATTTCTTAACATTCGCTTATCAAATAATTCATTTTCCCAAACGAATTAAATTTCAATAATTCATAGATAACCTCATAGATTCATCACGCTTATCCCAAAAGCATTTAACAACCCACGGCAAGGCACTCGACCAATGCCTCATTGACTCTATGCAAGGTCATCGAAATCAATGTCACTCCTGACACAACCTCAGCAATAACCTCAATTACCGACTAAAAGACAATTCAGGCTTATCTTCTCATCTAAGAAACAGCCTCGAATTACCATACAACAAGAAAACTTTTTAATAACCACATAACGACTCCCAAATGTAGCCACATATGCCAAATAAACTCGGCACACATTTTTATCAATTAACTCGCAAGCACAATGATATCAATTTCATCACCTCTCGATCAGCTCTTCCTCAAATTCAAAATTCACAATCTTAACAGATCAAAGGTTCACCTATTAGGGGTAAACATCCTCAAAGGCCAAAGACTTATTCCGTGCCTTCACCAACTAAATTCACCTTCCTTACTATTGCGAACGCCAAACAGAGAATCACTCTAAAAATTGCTTCCACAAAAACATCTCAAGAAGTGGAATACGGCACTGAGAAGCCCACCTCTGGCTTGCCTCACCCTCCAACTTATGAGCAAAAGACCAAACTTCACTTAAACTGTCAAAAACCTCGAACACCTCCTTCACTTTCTAAAGTTCAATTTAAGCCTTAATTGAGATTAAACATCCCAAAATTTTTCAAATCGGCTCACATTTAATCATTCGAATGACTCTCTATCTTGCCAACAACAAACCATCCTTCACAAAGCAACCAAACTCCCATCTGGCTACTGAATCAAATTACCAATTACGTCGCTCGAGTGACTCAACACAGCCAAACAAAAGACTTTCCGAGTCGAATTCAACATTTACAACTCAAACTTCCATTCTTTACCAAAGGCTACACTTACCACGCTAGATATTCAATCAATTTCTTATCCGAGATGACCCAAAATCACCTCTCCATGCGATCTTTTCTCTGATACCACAGCTGTCACGACCCGGGACCACAACATACGCAGGTCAAAAATAAAATCAATAATAATAATTCCATCATCAACAATAACCCATCCCGGATGTGACAATCAAACATATGCAGGACCCAATATAAATAAAACCCGCACAAGATCTCATCGGATATGAATCCGGACAAACATAATACACGACCTGCTAACCATGATCGCAAGGGAGGTATCCACATTTACAACAACTCATCCACATAAATACTATAACTTCAATATTTCTCATACAATGATCAAGGCACCATCCGGCCATAAATAATAACCATAACGTATCCTCGAGATCAGAAATATACCAAATGTAGCATCTCCACTCGTCAAAAGGAATATCCGAGCCGATCACGTCCGAGCTCGCAGCGTATCCATGCCACTAGTCCAGAAGGATAAAACATGAAAACGTGAGCCAGAGAGTGACATCATCGTATAAAACGAAGACTCATAAATCGTGTAGGGGATATCGCAGCAATCCATTAAAACAAAACATCATGTCCGTGAAATCCTCGAAAATCGAGGAGATGTCTCAAATCTTAAATCATCGTCGCATTAACTCGTCCCTCGGGGACAAAATCATATAAACCACGATCCGGTAAAACCTCATAGACGATATCATATCATATGATCCGGAGGTCACATGAGTCGTAACCGTCACCACATCCACGTGGAGACACATACCGTCGTCAGGATCTAAAACTCATAATGCCGAAATCAAGAGAAAACACGGAACTAAAACATAAATCAAAACACGCCCGATTTTATCGCATCGCACGCATTTGAGACATTCCTATCGCCCATCCGTGGGCCAAACCACGTACCTCAAATCATCATACACCCAAATACGTGCGTAAATACAAAGCATGCACGAAATCGGAGAACCAAAGATCAATGGTACCAACTTGAGGAAGGGTTACCCTCGTCAAGTGGTAACCACGGCTATATATCGGCTACGAATTAGCCCAGAGCTCAAGGCCATCCATGTACTCTGTCTCCCATAGATAAGGAACTTGCTCACTATGTTTTACCACCCGCGGCTTTGGGTGCAACCTCAAGTTTTTATTATATATTAGGACGTCCAATACATTAGTTTTCCGTCAATTCCTTACGATGGTTCTCAATTAAATACACAAAGTGGGGTGATACCTCATCTTCCTTATGGCGGAAGTAGCCAATCCTCATCTTCCTTACGGCTAAGTAGCCATCCTCATCTTCCTTACGGCGAAGTAGCCATCCTCATCTTCCTTACAGTAAGTAGCCAACCTCATCTTCCTTACGGCGGAAGTAGCCAACCTCATCTTCCTTACGGCGAGGAAGTAGCGATTGCCTCGGATCACGTAGTGATCCCACCTGGCGACATGCATGGTTAGTGCAAGGCCCGGTTCATGGTTCCACAATATACGGATACCAAACATACATATATATATCGTCCGGTGTCCAAAACCCTCCAAATCATAAATACAAGTACAAAACCACCGCACAACCGATAAAACATACATGCATGTACACAATTAATAAATTGAGGGTATTTAAAAATACATGCACGTTAGTAAAATCTCCCATGCTGATCAAAATGCATCGGAAATTAAATCAGACCAAGAATAGGGCTGGAGGATACTTGCCTTAACATCATACTCTGCAGATCTGAAGAAAGGATGTCCCAAAGTGCTCCAATCGAGCCTTTCTCTCTCCTGCCTCCCGCGTGCGTTCCTCTCTCCTCCGCTCTCCCCGTGCGCGCAGCTCCTCCCGCGCCCGCGCCGCGTTCTGCCGCGGCATCCCTGGCCGCCACGAACGGCCATCGCGACCTTTCCGCGACCGCCACCGCCGTCGTCTCTCCGCCTCGCCGCCGTCCTCTCCCGCAGCAACTCCTCTCTCTCCCGTGCGCCCTTCCTCTCTCCACCGTGCACGGCCTTTGCCGCCGCTCCGTTGCGCCGATCGACCACCTCACCACCTCACGGCCGCCGCCGGCCTCCTCCGCCTCACCCGGCCACCGTCGACGCCGCAAGCGGCCGCCACCGCACCTCCCGTAACCTCGCCGCCTGCTCTCCTCGTCCAAACCACACCACGCCCACACCGCCTCGGCCCACGCCGCCCGCAACCAACACCGCACCACCCACGACCACCGTCGCCGCCATTTCTGCGCCGCGCCCGCCGATTCTTCCCTTCTCCTCCATCTTCACGCGCGAGAACCCTAATCCCCTTTTCCCCTGCACTCTCTCTCCCCGACACTCATCTCTGCTTCCTTTTTCCTTTTTTTCCCATTTTCCTTTTCTTTTACTATTATATATATATATATGATTTTCTTTTATTTTAAATTTCAACTCGGCCTCCGAACATCATTACGGGCATACTCCGGGCCCCACTCCGCACCTCCGATCATTCCCAAAAATTTTATAATATTTTAATTTATTTTCACCACGTCCGAAATACCCAAAAATCACAATTAATATTAAAATAATCCGATTGGGATCCGGAATATCACAAGAAGACTCAGCAATGTGCCACTACTTTCCACTTACGCTGAAGGGAGATACCGGCATCTGGTTTCATCACCTCCTTTTAGGCTCCATTAGCAGCTTCCGAGAGCTCACAGATCTCTTCCTGACTCAGTATACCTCGAGCCGATGGGAAGAGAAGCAACCATGACACCTCTCTCACATCAAGTAGAAATCAGGAGAGAACCCACAGAGATTTCTAGACTGCTTTGTCGTAGAGGCCAGGTGGATTCCCCGGATCACAAAAAAGATGAAGTTGGGTAGTTTCATCTCTGCGCTGACTTACGGGGACTTCTTCAAGCACCTGGCCCACAAGAATCCCTAGACCTTTCAGGAGGCGAAGTCAATCACCCGGCCTTATGCAGTGGCAGAGGAAGCCAACGAGGTAAAACGCCCAGAACGGGTAGACCAACCTCACCCATTCCCTAGAGAGGGAAAAAGAAAATACAGCGCCGGCGATCACTCCCGCCGGAAGCAACAAAGAATTGGGCCACCAAAACACAGAGATTACGGACCCATCAGCTTTTCGCCCCTGACGGACACACGCTCAAATGTCCTTATGCAGATCCATGGGAAAAAATTCCTGAAGTGGCCAAAACTACTAAATAAGGACACCAGGAACAAGTCAAAATACTGCGATTTTTACCGCTCTGCTGGACATTCTACTAAAGATTACAAGACATTGTATAGGGAGATCGAGAAGTTGATTCACAGGGGCCACCTCACCAGGTTTGTCAAGAGCCCTGGGCAGAGTTCTAGAGCAACCGGCGAAGAAGGGTAGGAACCGTCTCCTCCCGAAACCGGAGTTGAGCAAGGGTGGCCAATATGGTACCACCCGACCTGCCAAAAACCCAGTCTACAACCAGGACCAGCTGACTAGGAGAAAGAAGTAGCGCACGGCAGACAACGCAATTAGCTTCAATGATGTCGACTTGACTTATGTAATGTCCCCTAATGCTGACCCCCTTGTTGTATCCGTGCTCATTTCAGACGGTGGTGTCGACTATGAGCTGAAGCGAGTGTTTATTGATAATGGTAGTTCAAAGGACTTGCTTTATTTGGATGCTTTTTTTAAATTAGGTTTAAAAAAGAACCAATTAAATCTGCTGAGGGCCCACTATATGGCCTTGACAATGAGCCAGTGCCCGTCTAAGGGACAATCCAACTGGAGGTCACCCTGGACACGTATCCAAAAACAACGAGTCGTATGCTCACCTTCTTGGTGATCGTCCTGCTCTCTATTTACAACGCTATACTAGGCAAGCCGTGCCTAATAATGTTTGGGGCAGTCACCTCGATTCCACACCTCAAGAAAAAGTTTCCAATGGCTTACGGTGTAGGAGAGGTATTAGGCGACCAAGTTACTTGGCGGACATGCTACATGTCTCAAATTACTCCCAGCGGCAGCACTAGAACGGTTGGAGAATTCGATCATCGAGACGAGATAACCCTGTAGCAAGTGCGGTCCGACAAAGCCACAGATCTGGTCCCACTGAACTCGGAGGAATTGGAAAGATGTGTACAGATTGACGGCTCACTCGCTGGAACACTACTTGACGAGCTGATTATGTTCCTACGACGGAACGCTGATATTTTCGCATGGACTCCAGCAGACATCTTGGGGCTCCGGCTGAGGTGATGGTTCATAAGATGGGGCTTGATCCTGGCCGGAAGCCCGTCAGGCAGAAGCAGAGGAACCACTCCATAGAAAAGTTGATCGCCATCCGGGAGGAAGTGAAGAAACTACCGGACATAGGATTTATTACAGAAGTCCACTACCCAGATTGGCTCTCTAACATCATCCTGGTGAAAAAAAGCAACGAAAAATGGTGGATGTGCGTCAATTTCACCGATGTTAACAAAACCTGCCCAAAGGATAGCTTTCTTTTACCCAGAATCGACCTGCTGATTGACTCGATGGCCGGATACGAGCTACTAAGCTTCATGGACGCCTATTCGGGTTACAACCAGATTCGGATGAGTTCAAAAGACGAGAAGCACACCTGGTTCATGACGGATCAGGGCACCTACTATTATAAAGTGATGCCCTTTGGACTGAAAAATGCTGGAGCAACCTATCAACGATTGGTCAATAAGATGTTTGAAAAACATATCGGTCACAACATGGTCGTCTACATCGACGACATGCTCGTCAAGAGCAAAGTCACCAGCGACCACATCCGCGACCTGGCAGAATCATTTGATGTGCTCCGCAAGCATCACATGAAGCTGAACCCAGCTAAGTGTGTCTTTGGGGAAGCCTCTGGTAAATTCTTAGGTTACATCGTCTCCTAACGGGGGATTGAGGCAAACCCAGAGAAGATTAAGGCCCTCGCAGACATGGCTCACCCGCAGAGCATAAAGGACGTCTGGTGATTGACTAGACGGCTAGCAGCGTTGTCCCGCTCTCTCGCGAAGTCTGCCAATAAGTACTAGCACTTCTTTAAGGCCCTAAGAGGGACAAAATCCAACCGGTTTCAATGGACAGTAGATTGCCAAACAGCCTTCAATGAATTAAAGCAGTATCTGGCCAGCCTGCCATTGCTGGTGTCGCCCAAGGGCGGACAAGAGTTGTATCTCTATCTAGCGGTGTCGGAGGTATCCCTCAGTTTCGTCCTCGTACGCCAGGACTCCAACACACAATGGCCGGTCTACTACGTGAGTAAACGCTGACTGGCCCCGAAACGCGCTATTCACGCGCAAAAAAACTAGCATTAGCAATAATATTCTCCGCGCAAAAGTCAAGGCCATACTTTCAGGCACACCACACAGTGGTCCTCACTGACCAACCCCTAAAGGATATTCTCCAGAAACCCGACATTTCTGAGCAGCTAGTAAAATGGGCTATCGAGTTGGGCGAGTTTGACACGAATTCTAACCTAGACCTGCTGTAAAAGCGCAGGCTCTTGCTGACTTTATTGTTGAGACCACGATCCCAATTCTCGAAGAACAGCCCACAGAAAGCGCAGTACAGCTTGACGGAATTCCAAAATGGATACTTCACATAGACGGATCGTCTACGGACACCGACAGTGGCACAAGAGTGGTCCTCACACCCAGATGGGTTTGAGGTGAAGTATTCCCTCAGACTCAATTTCCCGGCAACCAATAACATTGCCGAATATGAAACTTTGTTAGCCTGATTACGATTAGCAAAGGAGTGCTCTGACAAGAGGTTGGCAATCTACAACGACTCCGAACTAATCGTTAACCAGGTTAACGGAGATTTCGAGGTAAGCAACCCTCACCTAGCCAAGTACTTGGCAAAGGCGAGGGAGGACGCATAAGGTTTCGACAAACTAACCCTGGTTCATGTTTCTAGAACTGAAAACTGGAAGGCAGACTAGCTGGATAGAGCCGCTGCAGCCGAAAATTCGGGACAGTACTCAAGGGACAAGAGGGAGATTCTGAACACTCTCGGTATAGAGAAGCAAGAGGCGATGCAGATTTTCGACGTGAAAAATTGGATGATGCCCTACTTTAACTATCTGGCTGACGGATCGTTGCCAGAAGACGTAGAAAAGGCTAAGCCAATCAAAAAGACAACCGGTTAGTATACTGCGGTTGATGGGCAACTATATCGTCGTGGTTATACAACCCCATACCTCCGATGCCTAACTCCCGAAGAGGCTGACTACGCCTTGGGAAAAGTGCACCTCGGAATTTGCGGAGCACATGTTGGTGGAAAAAACTTAGTTTTCAAGATCATGCGGCAGGGCTACTACTAACCCTCAATGAAAAAGGACACGCTCGAATTTGTGAAGAAGCGTGAAAGCTGCCAGCTTCATAGTAACCTTCACCATTAGCAGTCCGCTAACCTGAGGTCGCTTTAGGCCCCTTGGCCCTTCGCGTAATGGAGTCTCGATATTCTCAACCCATTTCCCATTGCTACGGAGCAAAGAAAGTCCATCATCGTGGGAATTGATTACTTCACTAAGTGGGTCGAGGCCATCCCACTGGCAAAAACATTTACAGATTTGGCGTCCCAAAGGTCGTCGTTGTGACGGAACGGATTTTTTTTTTTCCTCAAAAGCTTCCGTCAAACAGATAACATAATTAACGATCTAATTAAGGCAAGACTTCTGCAGAAATTTCGGCAGAATCTCCTTTGTAATTGGATGAAAACCCAAAAATACAAACCTGTAATATTCATCCATAACAAGCACACAACTATCCATCATTCACAATTCCTACAACAATCATTCACAGAATCCTATGTGCCATCCACGGCACAAATCCATCAAAACAATTACTATTCTAACAGATAAATAACGAGATACCATCTAGGACCTACACAAGAAATCCAGAGTATAGCGGAAGTACACTACAACCTGCAGAAGCATAGCATATTCTCTTTTACTATCATACATATCATGAGCTTTCTTTACAAAAATTCACAAGTTCTATAACATCAATAAACGTGGAATCGGTATTTAAGATCACATTTCTAGCTAGGTCATTGCACCCACAAGCTCTTCAAAAATTGGCTTCACAATGCTCTAAGTCCTCAAAAAGCCTTCCGAAGCTTTTCCCTGGTCTACTCCTGTTCGTCAGGCAAAAGCTCTACTGTCTCATCTGGAAGGGGGGAAAAACACTAAAACAGTGAGCCGAGGCCCAGTAAGGTACATGCATATGAACTGTAAAACGATCATGCCAAACCGATCATATAACCATGCAAAAATCATAATGTTCAATCAAACATCATCTGAAAAGGAAACTGTAAAGGCATGCTTCATAAATCATATCGCTATAGGCTGTAAAACAATAACTATAAACTTTATGGATGCATGGGAAAACTGAAAACAATATTCTATCTGTTTCTTTGTCATCTTTTCATCGTATGCGATTCATTATCATCCTTTTCCTCGGAGGATGCTCTATCATCTTTCACCGCACGATACATTTTCATCTTTCTATCGTGACATATCCTAACAATTTTAGACCCACGGTGTACCCTACTAGCGGAAGGGCGAATGATCGAGGATAGATTGTGTTGATCCACACAATCCAAGGCCTATCATGTCATATCATATCAAATATATCCCATACCGAGGGATGTCCATCTTTGTATGCCACCCGAAGGTCGGCCTATGTTCCTCCTGGCTTAACGCCCTTGAGGACAAGGCGGACCATGAATCGCTCCATGGACAGAGCTATCCTCGATTACCACCATAAGTTCTAGGGCCTCACCCAAGAACTTACCTAGACTGTAGTCAGTCTCGAGTCCTAAAATAACTGTACGGGAATCATCTCTTTATCAAAAATCCCATTTTCAAAATCAAACTTTCACGATACAATTTCAGCACTTATTTAAATTACATGGAGATTTTTCCGGTATACGTCCGTACATATTTTTAAAAATAAATTATACCGAAAGTTACATCTCGATGTCAATTAACTTTCTCATAACTGGAGCTTCAGTTAAAAATCACTAAAACCCTTTCATTTTCGTTCTTAGCGCTTCGCCTAAGCTTCCGGACATAAATCGGTCTCTAAACAAACCTTATTTCATGAAATCAAGCCATAAATCCAAACATACATACTTAATCATACATTTAAACCATAAATCCCCAAAATTTCGAGTTAGGGTTTGACCACATTCTCCAAATATCAGAATAACCACATATCACTTGTTTATACATGAAATCGGGGCCACATACTTCAATAAACATGAACAAACATGAAATCTAACCGATTAATCGAAGGAAACAAGCTCCAACCTCATTCTTACAATATTTTCATAAACTTTAAAACCTGAAAATTGGTAAAAACGCAAAACGGCGTCCGAGGTACACTTACCTTGTCGCGGGCTTTCACCTTTATAACTAGCTCGGGGTTGGATTCGGGCTCCCGGGCTTCGTTCTCCCTTCTTCTCTCTCCAAGTCGACGCTCTCTCTCTCTCCTCAAACCCTAAATTGTGCGAAAATGAAATGAGAGAGAGGAGCAGATCGCGTTTTTATATGCGCTGCTCGAGCGGCGGCGGCGGCCGGTGCCCGAATTCACTGGATTTCCGCTTGATAGGCCGGGTTCGAGCGGCCGAGCGGAAGGATTTGTGAACGCCATCTGGTTCTTCCGCCCAATAGGAGGGCTCGAGCCCTCGCCGAGCGCCACTGGCTTTCTTGAATTTTTGGGCATTTTTAACTTTTCACTTTTAACTACCACTTTTTCACTACATGCATAGCCTCTTATTGATATTAATTACCTTAATCACATCTAGTTGTTACGTTTTTGGTTTCGGGTCCTCACAGTCGTGACCGACAACGGGACCCAATTCTCGGGGAAACACTTCACCAAGTATTGCGCCAGCCTTGGTATCAAGCCGGTCCATACTTCGGTAGTATACCCCCAAGCGAATGGACAGGTGGAGGTCACGAACCGGACGCTACTCCACGAGTTAAAGATCAAGTTGGAATATGCAGGGAGCTCCTGGGTAGACGAACTCCCCTCAGTTCTCTGGTCTTACTGGACAACCCCAAAAGAACCAATGCGTGAGACACCCTTCAGTCTCTGCTACAGGACTGAAGCGGTAATTCCGGTCAAAATCAAGCTTCCAAGTCTTAGGGTGGAATCGTTTGACACACGGGGTAACTCCTAGACTTGTTGGAGGAAGCCTGTGACGCCGCCAGAATACGGACAGCGGCCTACCAACATCGAATTGGCCATTACTACAACAAAAAGGTAAAAGCACGACAATTCAATGTTGGGAACTTGGTCCTAAGAGGCGTCGAGGCCACAGGCAAACTGGCCGGCCGCAACAAACTCTCCCCTAATTGGGAAGGGCCTTTTCTAGTCTTCGCCGTCCTACGAAACGGAGCGTATAAACTCCGAAACTAGGATGGAAAGTTGGTACCACGAACGTGAAACGCGATCCACGTCAAACACTACTTCCAATAAAGGACCCAGGTATGTACTTGCATTATTGTGTTTACGCATTCACCTGCTTGTTTCAATTTGTCAAAATAAATATTTCCTTAGCATATTGCCTTCTCTTTTTTGTGTGCATATATATATATGTTTTCCTTGCAGGTTTACCCGGCTTAGACTGCCCCTAAGTTAGGAGGGTCTTCACCCTCTCGTTACTAAACCCTAATCATCTAATCAGCCATAAGTGGTTGAATATGAACCTCGGTCATCCGAGCGGCAATTAGCGGTCGTACTTAAACCCCAGTCATTCAGATGGCCCATATGCTGTCTAGTATGAATCTCGATCATCCGAGCGGTCCTTTAGCGGTCGTATTAAATCCTGGTCATCCAAGCAGTCCATAAGTGGTCGAATCTAAACCTTGGTAATCCAAGTGGCCCATTAGTGGTCAAAATCTTAGGGGGCTAGCACAGCACACGCAATGACCTCTTTCACGAGGAGATAGCGTGATCAATCAATGATGGTCGAAGGGAGAAAACTTCTTCTCCAATGCAGGCCGTCCAAGTTAACACTTGGGTGGCGCCACCAGGCTTTACTCACAAGCCACTACTACTAGGCCGGCTAACACGTACACAACAGCCTACAAAGTAACCTAAGGATTCCACTCCTTTGGCAGTAATATAATGGCAGCCAGCCAACTCAGTTAGCCGTTCAGTACAGCAAACATACAAACCTAAAGCAGTAAAAGGAAATAGACACAAAGTGGGAGGGTTCTCATTTTATTACTATCAAATGTATTACATGATACATGATACAAGAAAAAAAGGAAAGATCAAAAATCGACAAAAAGCTAGGGAGGCGGCGGAGGCGGTGTCTGATTGTCTCACGGATCCCCCACGAGGCTTTCGCAGGTCTGGGCGAACCCATTTGACATAAGTCCTCAGAGCCCAGCCGATCTCTTTAGCTTATCTCCTGCCTTACTTTAACTAATCGGACGTCAACTCGTAACTCTTATTTGGAAGGAAGAAAGGTAAGAGTGAGTTAATAGTTTAACAAGTACATCATATCAAAACAATAAACAATAATAACAAAATTAAGTAGAAGAAATATACATGAATATGGAGATATGCATAGACAAAACTGAATTAAGCATACCTGGAGTGTAATTGATTTCTTTCTTTATTCTCATTTTTTTAGAACGTAGATTAAATATAATTACTCATCTTTATGGACTCGAACTAGTAGACCCTACTAGCCAATGAAGTGAATAATCGAGAATATATTGTATTTCGCACACAATCAGAAGCCAGAAGCTGAACAGAGATATCCCTTCCAGCGGGATTAGTTACAATATTACCTCCCAAAGGCAGGCTAGACCAGAAACAGAATAGTGATGTCCCTTTTAATGGGATCAGTTACAGTATTACCTTTCGAAGGCAAGTCAAACTCAGAATCTATCCTCCAGATAGTAACGTTTCGAGGAAGAGCAGACCACGTATCACTTCGTAGACGGAGTTATCCTCGATTACCATCGTAACGCCCTAGGACATGACCATAGTATCACTCGCTATAACGAGCGGTCAGGATAATTTCTTGAGTTTTCACTGTCATACTACTGACATGCCTGGGGACATTACCCATCAAAACATGAATCCAAGTCCTAATTTCAGTGTTACTTATTCTTTTTAAGGAGGATTCCACCAAATTCTTTTCAAAGATTCTCCATCTGGAGATTAAATTTATCAAATTCTTAGATGTGGAATTTTCCTCTAAATATTCATATGCTTATTATCTTACTTGTGGACGTAAATTTTTTCATAATTTAACTTATATACGAATATTGAAAGCATAGAAAAGATTAGGAATTCTTACCGTTAAAGAATAAATTGACTTTGAAAGCTTTTGGATACAAATTTTCTTCACAATTGAACATACCGAAACTTTCAGATTATATAATTGAACTTGTATAAATATACATATCACTTGATCAGTAGTTAAATATAAGAAAATTATGCAAAATATCATCCGAAACCCTTAAGTGAACAGTACACGTGAACGGTGTATCGATACACATATCGATTAATTCTCAAAATTTCGGACATATAACGGATAATTGATCGAATTCAAGGCATGGGTAACTATAATTCCAAGTCAATTTATACATTAAACTCTAAATCAAAGCTTAAATGGTGTCCGGGCGTGGGTTAGGGGCTTCGCGAACAAAAATCCATATATAACTATAAATTCAGATATCCAATCGATAAATTAACTTTTCCAATCTATGGATAATCATATTCTAGTCCCAAATTAAGCAAAAGCCCCAAAACTCTGTGGGTTATTTGACCGGGCGTAGGGGTTAGGGTTTACGTCGTCCGAATCCTTATTAATACTACAAATTTGGACATCAAATTAACATATAAGCATGCTAGGGACTTGAGAATCATAAAATATACACTTAATCGGGTATCAAAATGAGAATAACCAAAGAAAATAAGACAAACATGCAAGAAAATGAAAGATGACGGCGGTACGAGTTACTTGTTTCGTCCTGATCTATCACTCTTTTAATTAACTCTCGGACGGATTCGAACTAGCAGGCCTCCATCTCCCCTTCTCTCTCTTCCTCTTCCCTATCCCTCTCTCCCTTTTTCTCCTGGAAAGCCCAAAATAGTGAAGAAAAATCGCCCGCGGCATTTTATTTAGTGGGCCGGTGCTCGAGCGCGTGGTGAGCATGTATCGGGCACGCTTGGTTCTGGAAATGGCGCTCGAGCTCACGGAGAGCGTGCTCAGGCGCGCACTTGTTGGAATCAGCGCTCGTGCTCAGGCTTGAGCACGCTTCCAATGCAGATCAGGCTCGGCGATGACCTGGAGCCTGAAAACTTCGCGTTTTTACTTTTCGGGACTCGTTTTGACTATTCTAACCCAATATTTCACATCCTTGGCCCCTAATTTTGATTATATAGCCTTAATAAGCCACAATTATCACGATTTAAAACTCGGGGTCTTATTTACGGGTTAATATTTCATGGTTTACAACTTCGGTTCCCGATGTTGCCGATTCCAAATCTGTGGGCTTTTTAAGCCGATTCCTCCCGAACCCTTTGACCTCAATTCACCTATTTTAATTTAATTACCTCCCAATTACCATATTTTAAAAATTTAAGGCCTCACCACCCATATTAACCATATATTAGAAACTGATACCTTATAGAGCATAACTTCCTCTTTTTACTTCCGAACTCAATTTTCTCACATTCTAAACCTAATCACTGATCATTATTAATTTAATTACACTCTAATTATTGTATTTTAAAACTCAAGTTGTCACAGAACGGGCCTTGAACCGGTTGAACTAACAGCCACCCCAACCAAGTTATCAAGTACTAAAACTGAACTATCAACCCATGAAATAGTGGTCAAAAATACCTTAAAATTAACACTGAACCAGGACCCTAAATAGTACTAGACTGGGTGACAGCATCCATATTGATACTGAAATTTGGGTTGCTGAATTGGCCCACTTTCTATTACCAAACCAGTTGAACCGACACCCAAATTAATCAAGGTATTATGAGGTAACGTTAAGGTATCAGCCGGTAAAAATCTGCCTCGAACCGACCCCCGAACTGAGTCTCAAACTAAGTAAGAAGAACTGGCCAAATGCTAAAATTTTCAACAAATTGAGAGGCCTTGAACCGTTGAACCGATTTATCTAAATTGGTTCACAAGTGATAAAAATTAATAATGAAAACCAGTACGGACCAATTCATTGAACCAACCATTAATCGTCCATGAACCGATAACTGAGTTCGCAAGTAACTGTTTTAAAAAATCTACCCAAATTGGCTCGAACCAATTATCGGTACCGATAATCAAAATAGCCAAATATATCATATGTTAAATCCCTATTTTAATATATATATATATATATATATATATATATATATAATTTAAGATTAAAGCCACTAAAACGGACAATGCATTGATTTCTATTATGATTTATGGTATGTTACTAATTATCCCATATTATGATTATATGTTTCGATATTATGAAAAATTTACATGGAAGCTTTGCATGGCCATTGTATTGAATTATGTTATTTATTTCTGCATTATATGATTTTATGTTTAAAAAAAAGATTATATAGAAATTTTGTAAATTTTGAAGAATGATAAGCATTTTCTCCCGAAATAAGAAAAATTAAGTAAAAAAGTATTAAGAATAAGGTGAAAGTTTTCATAAGAAATTTTCAAGTTTTAAAAAGTAAGAAATTGGACTAATAAAGTATCTCAGTGGATAATATTTTCTAATATATTATAAATATTATAGTAAAAATTTAAGGATTATCCTGGCCATATATTATAACAGGTGATATTTCTTGGCACGCCTTAGGATATTATAGTAAAAATCAAAGAATTGATCTAAGAGATGCAAGGTGGATTTTAGCCCAATCTACCGGAAGATATAGGTAGTACCACCTACCTCATGGTAAAAAAGGAGGTAACGCAGCTGCAAGATGTTGGCTTTTGGCCCCATCTACTAGATAATATAGGTAGTACCACTCACCTCGAGATATAAAAGGAGGTAAAGATCTTAGATTGTGGAGATATACACAATTCATCCTATCTTCGGGATGTAATAGGACCTTAGATTGTGTATATTAACACAATCTTTTTTTCGATTTATCCGCTCCATCAGTTGGTAAAACCAACTAACTCTAATACCTAAAGGTAAATGTTAAAAGGATAAATAACAATTAAGAATCAGAAAAGAAAAGTTAAAGAAGTTAAAGGTTCTTGCATATTCTTGAATGAGTCATATTCCTCTAAATTATATAATTATTTTAAGTATAAATATGTATATCTTTGCTTGTATCTGTAACTTATTGAGTATTTAGTTTACTCCATCACTATTTTTCTAACCCTTCAAATGAAATGTATAAGTTGGTATTGGATGAGAAGGAGTAAAGATAATAGTGGTTTAGGCTTATATATCTATATATTTTGATGAAGTTGTAATAGATGTATGAAATCTTGTAATGAAATGAATGTGACTTTGGTATTACTCTTTGGTTATGCTTCCGCTATTTGTTACTATGGTTATCATTTGTACTTTCACAAAAATTTATGGTAATATTTTGGTTCCTAATAGTATATCTAAACTGTATTCAAGTCATACGGGATTGGAGCCACTTGATAGGATATTATATGGATCATGTGCATAATAATAACATATTTTATAGACTTATATGTAAAATGATTTCTCATTAAGTGTAAATGAGAATGTGAGACATTAGAATATCACATACTGATAATAATTTTAAAATATTAGAATCACAATATACTCCAAATACCACTACTCCGTCTAGTCCTATCCAGACTCGGGAAACGCTCTAATACTATATGATAATTTTTTAAAATTAAATTAATTAATTATCTGAAACTGTTCATTTATATAAAAAAAGATAAAAAAAGATTATCATTTTAAAAGTTCTAAAAATATTAAACCTAAAGTGACACATAAAAAAATATGTGAGATAATGATGATTGTCAATTCAAATTAAACTTATTTCTTTAGATGTTCTAGGGCCAGAAATTTTTTAGTATGATAAAAAAGGTTAAATTGAAAAGAATTTGTAAAATATATTGTTCATTCATAGAGATTTTTTTTTTATGTGAAAGATTATAGGTTTGAAAGATATGTATAAAAATATTTATAACTCAAGTATATAAAAATATTCAGATATACTATTAAAAGTATTGTTACCCAACTTTTTTTATAATTTAAGCAATAAGTAATTTTAAAATAAATACAAATAAAATCTCATATATATATATATATATATATATGATTATTACGTAATATCCTACTTATATTTATAGTATCGCACACTGGATTTCTAAATTTGAGACTTATAAAAAAGAATTGTTGTTTTTAAAGTCTTGAGCACCCATACACCAGTTTCATAATTTTTAAAACAATTAATATGATTATAAATAAATATTAAATATTTGATAATATTTTTTATTTATTTTGATAATATTTTAAATGGTAGTGCTATTATTTCTTTATTTAAATTATAACTTTTTTAGTTAAAGCAATTCATATCTTATTATTGATACTTGTATCAATAATATTTTATAATTTATTTCTCATTATATAAAGAAATTAAAAAATATTATTTAATTTATTAAAATATCTTCTTAAAGGGTAGTTGTTCAGAATATTATGTTAATAAAACAAACTCATTTACAAAAATAAAATAAAAGAAAATAAAGATTGAGTACACAACATAGCGGAACTCTATTTATCTGGTATTGGACACCATCTGTTATTTTCGTTATTTTTTAACCATCTTTCACAATAAAAATTCTCATTGATCAAGTCGATTATAGATACTAATTGAAAAATAATTAAATTAATTAAATATTTTTTAAAAATATTTTATTTTTCTAATAATAAACTTGTAGGTACATATTATACAATATAATTTTATTGTTGAGATAATTATTATCATTTACTGATAAATTTATGCTTAATTAGAATGATTATGATTTCTGCCGTATATTATTGGCTATGAAGGTAAATATAAAATTTAGATAGATAATTTTATATAAATATTCAAATGTACTAAATGTAACATATTCACTATATTATATTTAAATATATTTTTTTATTAAAAATTTAAAATATTGAAGGAATATTCTAATGCTAATCTGTATCGTTACAATTATAGATCACCGCATGAATTTATATGAGATGTATATTTATTTTGAAAAATTTTTTATTAATATGAAGATGACCAATAATATGTAAAAAATAAATATACATGTCCAACATAAATTATATGCAATGTATACTTTTATGCACCATTGTTAGTACAGAAGTCGTCCAATCCAATAGTAGAAATGAGCAACAACAGTAAAGGTGGTCCAAGACTTTCCAATATACATTATTTGCTTTCCTTGAGATAGACTTGATGTAGATTGCAATTAATTAATAAAAATATAATACCAATTAAACTTTTTCATTATTTACAATCTAATCGCAATCCTAACTTCACAAATAGTTGATAGAACTATAGATTTCAAAATGAAAAAAGGCTATCAAGTACACATTTCTAAGACTCATATCAATGACAAGGGATCTCTTGATTCCATCAACTAGTACAGCATTATTAGAGTCAACTTTCAGTATTAGGGTCAAGTAATTAACAGAAAAAAGACAGTATAACGAGGAAGATTATAAAAATATGTATTTCATTCAACGATTGATTAACAGTAAAATATTACATCATAAATTTAATTGTTTTGAGTTTTAAAAATAAAAATTATTTTGAAAGCGATAGCAACAACATAAGTAGAAATATAAGTGGTGAGGCATTAACATAAGTAAGTTATCATATATATATATATATACTTTTAGAAATTACAACGTTAAATATTTGAAAGAATATACATAAAATATGATATATTTTTTCATAATAATTTGTATAATTTAATTTTTATTTAATTTTTAATTTTATTTAATAAAAATATTTTTTTAAAATTTATCTATGCTTAATCCGACATGGCACATCCCAGATGGTGTTGGAGAAAGGGGCGCGACAGGACAACAATGCACAGAATTACACACACACAGAGGAGTGAAAAGAAAAAGAATAGAACACCAAGATTTACATGGAAAACCATTCACAAATAAAAGAAAAAAACAACGAGACACTTAATCCGCAAACAAATCCACTATGTGAGTTCTACGATTACACAAACCCTAAACGAAAAGAATGAAGAATAAGAGCACAATACACTCATCGTGTTCTCTCTTTATATTCTCGCACACTTAGCAAAATAAAGAACTCACACATTCACAGTTTCAAAGGAATATATACATACATGTTTACAAACACCCACAATAACAGAATATAATACCGCAAACAAAAATACGGCTGCTCTACAAATTTTACAACTCTATAGAAACGGTGCCCACTCATCAGATATCGCACATATTCCTAAAATTGCGCATACTTAGAAAATCCTCTGAACTGGCACCCATGGGCCCTACTGGATACTGTAGCGGATGGTCAACATTACATTGACCTTCTTTTTTTCTTGGCCTATCGACCATCTTTTACTCTTAGCCGATCGACTGTCTTCTTCTCTTGGCCGGTGAATACCTTGTTGATCGTCTGGTCGTCCTTCTGCAACCTTGAACAAAACACTGCAAGTCCTTATGTCTTCAACCGGTCAACATTATGTTGACTAGAGCATATAATTTGTCGGTCAACAAGTTAATCAGTTATTTTTATCCATCGAAGACTTCCAGTCAACAATATTGACCGAAATTCCTGGTGCTTAAGCTATGTATAGTTCGTGGATACTCAGCGTATAAGTCCACGAACCTTAATAGTACAGAAGGTCCTCCTACTCTGTCCAAATCCTCCGGTCATCAGGACTTTCATATGGGAGTACTCCAAACAAACTTTTCCTCATGACTGTAAAAAATTAGAATCCATTAGCCCAACCAAACTGTAGCAAGCTTCATTCTTACCTTTCGATAAAATCTTGGTCATCATGTCCGCGCTATTTTCTTCAGTACTAACATTCTCCAATGACAGTAAGCATGCTTCAATAACATCTCTCACCCAATAATATCAAACATCAATAAATTTTAATTTAGAATGAAATGAGGAGTTCTTACAAATATGTATGATATTCTGACAATGACAAAGTATCTTATACTTTTTCTGTCTGAGGCCTAATTCTTGGATAAATTTTTTTATCTACAACATCTCTTTGCATGTTTCTATCACTGTAATGTACTCGACCTCAGTAGTTGAAAGGGCAATGTACTTCTACAGCTTGGACTACCAAAAAACTGTTCATCCAGTAAATTTCACCAAGTATCCTAAGGTAGACTTACGGAAGTCGATGTCCCCGGCCATATCAGTATCCGAGTATCCTACCAACTAAGACTTGCCACTTGCAAGACACAGGCACCTCTTAAAAGTTTCTCAAATATATCTCATTATCCATTTGACTGCAGATCAATGTTTTCTTCTTGAGCTTGACAGAAAACGGCTGATGGTGCCAACTGCGTGTGCAGTGTCTGACCTTGTACATACTAAGGTGTATATCAAACTTCCTACAGTTGAAGAGTAAGGTATGCCTTTCATGTACACTCTCTTAGCATCCGAGGACGGATATTGATGACTACTCAATTTGTGGTGGTTCATCAATGGCGTATTTACAGGCTTGAACTTGTCCATGTTGAAACGTTGGAGCACCTTTTCAATGTAACTTTCTCGGGATAGCCACAATTTCCCTATCTCTCAGTCGTAAATAATTCTGACGCCAAGAATCTGTTTCGTCGATCACAGGTCCTTCTGGTAAATTGACTGTCCAAGTTGCTTCTTCAACTCCTTTGTCTAAGTACTATTGCGTCTAATTGTCAGCAAATCTCTGAGTCTTGATGTTGAAAATTAATTAGTATAATAATTGACTTGAATTAATCTGAAGAAAATGAAATTTTGGATCGGGGACTTGACATATTTTGACTTTTAAAAAAATTAAAACATAAATCAAAAATTTGTTAGGTACTTATAAGACTTGATTTGAATGCCAGCTCTAAAGTAAAAAAGATCTTATAAACTATTAGATACAAGCATCAACTTTACTTATTTTTTTTAAAATTTTATGACGCCTTATGATTTTATTTTGAGAAGGATGGTCTTTACATGAACATTTATTTTGTCTTTATTTATTTATTATAAAAACATATAGATCATTGCCTTACTATAATGGAAACTCAATACTACAGTGAGATTTTGATATCATTTTTCTTTTGAGTGGGTATTTATGCCTTTTCTTTTTCAATGTTAATCATTGAATGATTTCATTATACTTACTATAAACTTATACTTTTGATTGAATAAATCAAAGTTAAATATCTAATTTTTGCATATGTGTATTATTTTTATTCACCTCATGGATGACCAAAAGGAATATTTTTTGAAAATTTTGAGCTTTTACCTATTTCTTTCTTCAGACATATATCACTTAGACCCATATTGAGACTATCATATGCAAAATTGAAGATTGTATTTATTTTCTTTGGTTCACATACATTAACAAATTGACTTAGATATATTATATATTTACCCAATATTATCCCTTGGGATATATTGATTATTGAGGGAGAGGGAAAAAGGTGCATGGTGAAAAATTAAATAAAGAAAAGGAGACACTGGTAAAAAATTCAAAGGAGACACGGGTAAAAAATTGTCCCATGTTTTGGTGCTCTAAAAGAAGGCACCATGATATTCATTGGTTTAGAAATTTAAATATTTATGTAAGTGCTCATCTTTTTACTTAAAAAAGAAAAAAATAAAATTCCTTGCAAAACGGAAAAACTAGGAGAAGGAAAAAAAAAAAAGAAAATGTCTTATATTTGTGGTTATACATGAAGAAGAAAAAATGAGGGTAGTAGTTGTGACCAATCAAAGAGTGTTGGGAAAAAAATATTTATTTTTAAGGCTTTTGTACATTTTATATCACTTATCAGTAGCTACAAACGTATAACTCATTATAATAATCTAAAACATGAGAGGATCTTGGTAAAATATAGTCTACATGTATAAATTGATAATACTTATTTTGTTTAATTTGACTTAATTATAAGTTTTATTTTATAAGGATATGACAAGTAATTTCTTTCATTATAGCATTCTTTACGCTAAAATTATGTTGCTTTGACTTTGATATATATTTACTTATATTTATGCATAACTCTAAGAAATAACCTATGAAATTCGACCATTTTTTCCAAAGTGCATATCTTATAAGGTTTAAAGTTGAAGGGTTCATTTAATAGCATTAAATGGGTTTTGATGAGATGTATACACACTCATACTTGAACTCCATAAATATTTGATTTGGGATTAATCGAGACGTGTTTCTTTTCTGAGTTATGTTCTTAAATTAGGTTATTCATTGGATTAATGGAAAATGTGATGGGGTTCAAACAACTCAGATTCACCCGATCCGGTGCAGCAGAAACCTGAACTCCCTATCGTCGTCAGTCACCATTAGTGTAAGCACAAAGAACATAAAAAAATACACTATATTTTTAACGTGAAAACCCTTTCTCAATTAAGAAAAAAAATCACGGGACAAATTTTGAAAAATAATTCACTATGTAAAATGGTTATACAAACTCAGAGATAGAGTATCCCCAACACATTCGAAAACGATTAAGAAAAACCTCTCTAGAGTGAATAAGAAAACTCTCCTTTTTACTCTCTATTTTTCTCTCTTCTTCCTCTCATTGATAGTGCACTCCTCTCAAGCATTTTACAAATATTGGTGAAACGACAACCTTCATTTCACTCCCGCATACATACAGCCGGGGCACAACGCCCCTGGTGCCAAGCACCCTTGTTGATTCCTCACTCACTTGGTGATTCCACACACACCTTGGTGTCTCACACACTCAGCATAGTATGCCCAACATGCATATATATATTGATCTGCTTGGAGACCTCCAACTAATAGGTAGGTTGTGTGTGGTCAAAAGCCTGTCACCAACTTTGTAACCTGCCAATAATTTTGCCCACCAACTCTGCAACTTGCTACCTGTACAGATAGTGCATGCATTGACAGGTCTGCTACATGCTATACAAAGTCAACTGTCTGCAACGTGCTGCCAGCTTTCTACGACGTCCTTGGTTGCTGCTGCTGCACTCAAGTCGTTGGACCATCTATGCACTTGGCCCTTGTAGAGTCCTCTAGCATTCCTTGGTCTCCAGGGAGTGATAACAACCTCGGACATCCCATGTCCTCAGTCATCACTGTACACAACCCATGTCTTCGGACGCTATGTGCACTCAGCCATGTCCGCGGGAGATTCCATACCGGTGTCACCAACCGATAAATTTTGCCTTCTTAACCGATCAACCCATTGATCGGCAAGCTCTCTTAAAAGGCGCTTCAACATTTTTTACTCCGAAAATGTTCTCTGAAAATCCTCTCCGGATTTCTTCTCCAGCCTCAACTGGTCAACTTTCTGTTAACTGGATTCTTCTCTCAACTGGTCAACATCTCAATGACCGTCTTCAGCATTCATTCAGTCAACCTCCGTTGACCGTCATCTGCTTCCATCCGATCAACCTCCCCGTTGACCATCTTTTGCTGTCATCCGGTCAACCTCCCATTGACCGTCTTCTATTGCCTATTCGCCATCCAACAGTATTCCTGCAGACTGAGACGATCAATCTCCTGTTGATCAGATTTAGCTGCCTAATGATAATTTCGTTTGTTTAGTCACCCACAATGGAGTGACTTACCGCAACAAATGCTTTGTCGTTCATGTAGTGTTTTATAAGGACCTGGAGATATTTGTGGGTATTATTGTTAAAAATTCTTGCAATTGTCCACCATGGCCATATGATAAGTTAAAGGCTTGTTGCATATATTAAATAAAATTGTGAAACCTGTGAAAATATATTTTTATTTACATGATTTTTAGTATTTTTGGATCTTTTAACATTATTAAAGGACTAATAATGAATAAATAGGAATGTATAATAAATGCTAAAAATTATATTTTTAACCTACTTGATGCGTCTCGTAAATTTAGATTACTGAACGAATTAGGGAGCCACCTTACATGGGAGTCCGTTAAAAAATGGGTCTAATTTTTGTCATTCAAAATTTAGATCATGCACACCACAACAAAATAAGTAAGAGGTAAAAGAAATACAAGATTCGTTCACTAATATATTATTTAGCGTTCAAGTCAGAAATTTTTCTATTCAGATGAAAAATATGCGAGGAAATGAATACGAGAATGTAAGTAAATGGGGATTGAGTACTTTTATTTAGAGCACAGTATTCCTTAGAATGTGTTCGACTAAGGGAGCGGCTTTAGATATAATGTACTCCTATGAGAGAGCATTTGATTTTTTAATTTGTCTAGCTTTTCATGAATCAATGCGTGAGTGTTATACTTCTTCAGTAATGAGAGGCATTACTTGTGTATGTAACTGTCGTCTTCATTTAATGGTTGGATCGTTCGATTTTTTGATAATTGGATCAATACAATAACCACCCGAAGCTACTCATTAAATGTTTATTATTATTCTTTCAATGCTAGATAGTTCGGGTCACGTATCTTGAATCAGCTGCTGCACCCTTTTCTTTATGGGCTCAAAGGGTTTTCTGTTAAACTGTTGTTAGTTATGTCTTTCAACTTTTCATACACTGGATTTGGGCCAATCCGAGTACTGTGATACCCATCACTCTTATTCATTGTTATTCTACAATAATTTGATTCAATTTATTTATTTAAATTTACTATTTTATTTTAGAGATCTAATTTGAGAAATGGTTGATAAAATGGTCCAAAAGCTTACAGATGGACCTAGTCATACTTAAATGACATGACACAATAAAATTATTTGTTTTTGTTTCACTTTTTATTTTTATCTTTCAAGTTTTTTTATCCATCTTTTTATTCATTTATTTATTTAAAAAATCATTTTATTCGAATTTAATTATTATTTTATGTGGTTTATTTTTTTTATATTGTATACTGTTAACTATTCAGTTTTTTATTATTGCAAACCTGATTTGTTTTGTTTTAACAATTTCTTTTAGAATTTAAAATTGCAATTTTTTTTTACGTGTTTTTAACTCTACATATTCTTTTACTTGTATTTCTTTTGTGCGTTATTTTTTGTTTAATTTTTACACGCTATTATCCATGCTGGCCGAAACTTACTGTGTTGCGAACAGTATTTTTTACTTCGCTCTGCTGTTATTTGTTTTTGTTTTATTTAGTTAATTGCCTGTGCATTATATTTTTGTATTAATTTAGTGAAAAATATTTCAAAAATCTAATCTTTTGTATTTTATTTTTTAGAATTTGTTGAAATAAAATCATATACTTTCTGAATTATATCATAAATTTTAGCATTAGAACATAATTCTTTATAAATACAACAATGATTTATTAAATAAAATTATACCATACTCTGATGCTACTTTTTGAGGTCGGACAATCAATAAAGCATCTTTCATATTGTTAGAATTTAATAGAGAAAAGAATAGTAAATGTAGAAGCAATAAAATAAGAGGACTAAAAGATTGTTGTAGACAGAAAAGTAGATGATTATATTTCATTTTTATAAACTTTGAATTTGATTTTCCACACGTAAACGAGTATATCTTTCACCTATTTATAGATGGTAAAGTTGGTTAATAACGGATGAGAAAATGTTCTAAAATATTATTAAAAAAGTTATCTTTACAGATTATTTTAGAATTCTTCTTTAAATGCTAGGTCTATAATAAAATTTATAGAGTTAGGTGAATATTCATCATCAACTAAAAGATATTATGTTTACGGAAATTCTAAAACTTGTTAAATTTTTTCTTTTAATAATTGAGAAACTTGTCGAATATATATCATCAGCTGACACAACTGATTTGTGACTTAACTATTGTCCGTGTTTTTTTAAAGCCGGCTTTCTTACCATTCGATTTTCTCTTATAATTGAAACTTGTGGGAATAGAACATCAATCGGATAAGGCTATTCTCTAAATCTATCCCATAGAGAGACTTCAGCACCGTGGATAAATTTTGAAGTTGTGCGACCATCGTTCCCATGTCTGATGCTACAGGTGAATGGGCTCTTTTATGTTTCTCATTGTTTTTGGCAACGTTTTGAGATGGAACGTCTCAACAAATTGGGCTAGATTGACTATTAGCCTTGGTGTTAACCATGACAGCTTGTTTGTGCATCTTTGTGGGTAGGAAGGAATTCTTTAGTTCATTTCCCATAGATAGTGCTATCAAGTATACTTTAAATTGCGATTTGAACTTGAGAAATATCGAAATATGCTCTTGATTTATATAGGGGATTCAAATTATTGTACGAATTAGAAAGTCGGCTCGCCATGCCTCGATGCTTGAACAAAAACGGGTTTGATTTTCGTAACTTCAAATCTAAATCCTACGCACCATAACAAAACAAATAAGAGATAAGAGGTATACGAGAGTCGCTTCTCGATATATTTTTTAATACTTAAGTCAGAAATCTTTTTACTCGGATGAGAAAGATGTAAGGTAGCGTATAAAAGAATTTCGAGAGAATGGGAAAAAGCGTTTATTTGGAGGGTAATACTCCTTTTTAGTGTACTCACTGGTGGAGTCGCTTTAGGAGTTGTGTACTTATCTGGTGGAGTGTTTGACTTTCCCTCGTCTAGTAGTCTTAATCTAACTTCGTTTTTCCATCCCCTTCTTTTGTGGGGGGAGAGAGTTTATTTATAGTGAGAGGTACCGATTGACCGGCGGCTCTCTGAATTAATGCGTGGGTATGGTACTTCTTCGGTAGTGAGGAGTATTACTTGTGTAATGACCACCTCAATTCAATCGGAGGACCGTCAGGTTTCTAGTCAATGGATTGACACAACCGCTATCTAAAATAGCTTATTAGGTAAGCCATTATGATCATTAAATACCCGACTGTTTAGGTCGAGTTCCTTGGCTCATACGTTACGCCATTCGTCTGATGGATTCTATGGTGTTTTCTGTTTGGTTGTTGGTACTTGATCCTCTTATCCATTTGCATGTTGCGTCGGTCCATGCCTAGCCATAACCATTAATTCTTAAATTTTTATTTTGGACCCTATATATTATAAACTAAAATAAGAGTTTCAAAAGCCAAAATTAAATCTCCAACATATTATTCAATGTTCAAGTTAGCAAATATTTCTAATAAAAAGTGCTAGAGAGAGTGTGTGTAGAGGATTAAATGATCTGGCTCTGTTGGGATTGTCTGGGAAGGAGGTAATTTGGAGGGTAAGGTTGGGATCTCTTTAGTGCAGGGTAAGTATTACGATACTTACATTGAAACTCAGAAATCTTAAATATTACCGAGTGATTATATGTTTTAAGGCTTAGATTAATCAGAAGTTGCCTCTAAAACACCAAAGGTCTTTGAATTTATAATGGCGTAAGACTTGCTGGTTTAGATAGTTTCTATGGATTCTCTTAGATGTTAATGGAATTTTTTGAAGAGGAGTTACCAGCAATTCCTCCAAAGAGGAATTATTTCTCATTATCCAGAATCACTTACTGTTTTAGTTGGTTGTCCAATGGATTGTTTATTATCTGCTTCTTGGTGAATTTGGAAGAATTGTTTCTTGGCACGTGATTGCAATTGATGATTTGCGACTAACGGATATGAAATTTTGATCGAGTGTGAGAAGTCAACTGATTAGCTAGGTAGTTCGGATCTCTTTAACTTGTTTTTTAGGATCTACATTTACCGATCTATTATTTTTGTGATGTATCGTATTTCCAACCGGATATTCGACAGAGTTCCAGATGTAATATGGATATCGGCCAAATACAAAACCTGTAAATATCCCGTACAACAATCAAATAATCCACAAAATCTGAAAACACAGGATCCAAAAGCCACCGACTACACGTGACACCAACATCACAACTCTGTTGCGACATTGGTTCAGACAAGATGTCGCTAGATATCAAAACAAACCACATTAACCTGCAGAAGCTTACACATACATCTAAAAAGCAGAAACTAGACTGGCTTTGCATCATCATCATCATATATAGACATTAATATACAAATCCATCAGAAATAAAAAATATTCCATTAGAAGACACATAATTATATAACTAAGTCCATAAAGTCATCTTCAACGTCTTCAATGTCTAGTCGACTCAGATACTATACCCTGCTTCGGCGAGTGTAACTCATGCTGATCTGGAGGGAGAAAAATAGTAAGGGTGAGCAAAAAACTCAATAAGGCATACACACACCACACACACACATATATATATATATATATCAATGATATGCATAATTTCATATTCAAAATATAATAATGTATAAATGAAGGACAGAGATGCATACAAGATTATAATTCATGATTTAGAACGGAATATTTTTATGATTTGTTTCATATTTCTTTGGTCCGTTTTATTGTCATTTTCTTAATTATCAATTAATTGTTAAAACTTATTTCGTTGAGGGGTCGGAGCCAGTAGGCCTTACTGACCAAACAAGCGGTCGGTCGTCGCATGGATTGTGTTCAATCGACACAATCTAAGACGAATGTCCTCCTATTCTCGACCAAGAGGAGAGGCCGTTTACATATAAACCCTATAGACAGGGCCATAGTCATTGGCTGTGAGCGGCATTCAAAACAAATAACGACATTCCACTATAATATATTAAGACATGTTAAGGAATACCATCCACTGTAAAACACTGCACATGATACACAGCCAGAGTAATCTTTAAATTTTCACAGTAATATTTATGGCATGTCAAAGTTTATTATTCGTAATCATCGGTCCAAGTTCTTAGTTCTTAATTTTTTTAGAGAATTCTGCTCTTAAGTACATAATTATTCGTTCCCACTCTGTTGGAGAACGTTTCATAATTCAATCAGTTCTTCATTTCGGAGAACAGTTCATAGGTCCATCACTTAATTACAGAATTCTCTCCATCATCAGATTTCTTTTTCCATAAGTATATTTCGATACAGATTTTCATATTTTCTCGTGAGCTTAGGTTCTCACGCGATCATAGTTCATACATAATTTTTCTTTTGAGCTTGGGGATTTAAGAATTGATTCTCATTTCATATCAAATAGAATTATATGGTTTCGATCGATAATCCTTTTATAATTGGTTCATGGTATGCTTTTTCGAAACGTATTCAATTAACATTTCCATAATATATACATAAATGTTCATAAGGCTTGGAATAAGTAAGGAACTCTTCCACCGTAGGCCGAATGTAATTTTAAAGCGTTCGGGTATCAAATACTTTCACAAAAATATGCTATATAATTTTTGAAACTAAGATCATATGTAAATTATGGTTAATTCGGATAAAACCTAAAGGGGGCATAAGTTAGGGTTTCGGTGAGTATAAAACTCTACGAAATTACAAATTCGGACACCAAATTGATAAATTAACTTATTCATGGTATCGGTAATAATATTCTAAAGCTAATTTATACATAAATTTCAATTTAATTGATGAACTCCTCCGAGGCACGGATTTAGGGTTCTGTATTCGAAAACGGGTCAAAACTACTAAATTGGGCATAAAATTCATATATTTGCATGCCCGAGTCATGGGTAATATTTACCTAAGGACAAATCATGTATAAAATCTAAAATAAACGATGAAACGGGTCCGTGCGAGGATTAGGATTTCGGGTTGCGAAAAATCACTTAAATCTCGATATTCAGACATGAAATTATTATATTTTTATGCTTAGGTCATAGACAATATAATATATAAACTTATTTAGATATCGGAATGAAAATACTAAAAAAAGGAAATAAAAGTGCAAGAAAATGAAAGATAAGAGTATGAGTGCACTTGTCTCAACTCGATTTATCACTTTTCTAACTGACTCGAGCTCAGAATCGGACCCTGAGACCTTGGATTCTCCTTTCTCTCTCTTCTTGCTCCCTCCCTCTCTCTCTTCCCGTGCACGGAGGCCAAAAACTGGCCAAATCAAAACCCTCGCGTGTTTAAATAGCTTGGGCTAGCGCAGGCTTGCTGTATCCTGCGGCGCCACCCCGGGCACCCGGCGGGCCTTCCTCCGCCGACTCATCTCACGATCTCGAAACTTAATTTTTTCATATGAATTAAGTTCAATCCTGATCAAATTAACTCAATTATTCGCATACATGATGTTCGAAAATTGGTATATTACAATCTTCCCCACTTATAAAAATTTCGTCATCGAAATTTGATGAACCTCAAAATTTACAATTAGGAAAAATCATTTTAGAGTTCTTCTTCATGATTCTATGCCACATCCTTGATCAAATGACTTATCTTAAGGGGTCTCATCCAAATGAATCATCATATTTTCCAATATTTCATATTTTTCATCCAAATCTAGGTTAGAACCTTATTATAAGACGAAATTTTGATCTCTAACTGCGGCTTAACTCGATCTTGTGACCTGTGATTTATGGGCCCACCATGCTTCCGCTGCATTACTCTAATTTACACAACAGTTATAGACCCAAGAAAATCTAGAAATGTCGATATGCTCAAGGCAAAACTCATAATCCTCAAATTACAATCAACATAAAAAGAATATGATCGAAGCAATTACCCAAAGATTTGGTACAGCCTTAAATTACCACTAAATCCTTAAACTTAAATATTTAGCAATTTATCATTGCGTTGGAATACCGACAAGCCAACTTGCTTGCTACTCACCTTTCACGATTCCTATGAAGCACTGAAAACTTCTTAAATCTAAGGATTTTCACTTGTTAACTCCAAATCACAGGTGGAGTAACTTTGATTATAGACCTCTCCCCCAGTTAATCCAAGGGCATCCACCCTTATACGATGTAGAAAAATCATAATCCTTGATTTGCCTCAAAAGTATTACATTCTATTATAATTTATTGGATCCATCAGAGATCAATCTAAACGACATAATCGACAATTAACCTTTATTCCTCGAAAACTACCTTCATGTATCTCATCCAAATAGATACTGAACACTTCCAAGCCAAACGCCCCACGGACATTACAAAATCTCGAGGAACACTTAACGGACATTCCTTGCGGATTCATCTAGATTCAAGAAAAACGGATACTTCCGCAACATTAATCAGTCCTTCTCAAATAAGCCATTCCTCAAGGCTCTTTAGAACCACATCCAGGCCAACGAAGGAATTACATGCTCAACACAACACTTTTATTAAACAAATCTACGTTCTCTACTCAAACGAGCTCATGGCTATCGGGCTTCCTAATCCATGATACTGTCCTCAAATAGAATTCATATATCCCCACGATCCTATGAATTTCTTCGATGGGACTTTACAAAATCGACCCAAATGTGGCTAAAAGATCCACCCTATTAAATCCACCTAATTACTGACAAACCTTCAAACCTAAACGGCATTACCGGATTTTGTAATCGCCGTATACTTATCCCGAATGCTGCCACGGGTACAACCCACATTAATCCATAATTAACAATATTATGGATATGGATTGATTTTAAAAATCATCAAGCCTTTGCAATAGATCAAATAATTTACCTATTTATTCATAGCGCCCGCTTATTAAATCATTAATCTTCTAGGCAACCCCATTTTAAAAATTCATAGATAATCTCATCGGTTCATCTTACATGCCTCAAAGGTTCGAGAGCATCCCACGATAGCACCTAACCAATGCTTCCTTCCAAGAACATTCTCAAATATTCATCATATGGTCAAAACTCCTCGGTGACCACAAAATGACCTCTGGATGTAGTCTAATATACTAATTGGACTTGACGCAAATCCTCATTAAATGATTTATAGGCAAAGCAATGCTAATTTCTGATATCTCGATCAATTCGGACTCATATTCAAAATCTCACAACTCAATTGTAGGATATAATATCCTTACCAATCTAATTCACGTTGACACTGTGGTTCACCCACCAACTATCACCAAAATCGAATTAAAACTTGGCACCTCAAAACAAATCAATTCAACCTAATCAATCATATCTACGGATTCAAGAAAATGTCGTAAACCTTGATACCGCTAGTATCAAGCCTAAATCCTTAAATTAACGAATAAACTTAGGAATCTTAAATAAAAATATAGATTCGGGATCCCCAAACGATATATGTGTCGCAATATCAGATTTTGGGAATCTTACCTTCCATCATTGTAAACAACACATTTACCTTATGTGTCATTACCATAAAACTCAGGTCCAAGGTGCTTGACCCCCTCACTAGTAGGCCAAGGGTTATGGACATTCCTCAATCTGGTGACCAAACTATCTGTAACTTAGAACATGCTCTCAAAGTCTCCTCGGAAAGATATTTATCCACAAATCATCCATAAACATATACCACGATGTATCTTTATCCTTCCGGACATTGGTTCACCAGAACCAGATAAAAAAACCTATCTTCTAATTCTATTTTAATTCTATCTTAAGCCATTAAAATTAGGATAACTAGAACTACCTAATCTAGCTAAATTATCATACGTTTTTATCTACTTATTCAATCTTCTTTATTCTATCCTAAGCTTCCACATAAGATTTGGATCAAACCTAAGGCATTACTTTCTCTGATACCATCTGCGACGCACCGTATTTTTAACTGGATATCCGATAGAGTTTTGACTGTAATATGGATGTTGGTTAAATACAAAACCTATAAATATCCTGTACAACAATCAAATAATCCACAAAATCTGAAAACATAGGATCCAAAAGCCACTGACTACACGTGGTACCAACGTCACAACTCGGTGCGACATTGGCTGAGATAAGATGCCACCAGGCACCAAAACAAACCATGTTAACTTGCGAAAGCTTACACATACATCTAAATAGTGAAAACTAGACTATCTCTACATCATCATCATCATACATAGATACTAATTTACAAATCCATCAAAAATATAAAATATTTTATCAGAAGACACAAAACTACATAACTAAGTCGATAAAGTCATCTTCAACGTTTTCAATGCCTAACTGACTCAAATCCTTTATCCAACCTCGGTGAGTGCAACTCATACTCATCTGGAGGGAGAAAAATAGTAAAGATGAGTCAAAAACTCAACAAGATACATATATATAATCAAGGACATGCATAATTTCATGTTCAAAATATAATAATACATAAATGAAGGACAGATATGCATATGAGATTATAATTTATGATTTAGAAAGGAATGTTTTCATGATTTGTTCCATATTTCTTTGGTCCGTTTCCTTATTATTTTCTTAATTATCAGTTCATTGCCGAAAACTTATTTCATTGAGGGACTGTGGCTAATAGGTCTTACTGACCAAATAGGTGGTCGGTCGTCATCTGGATTGTATTCAATCCACACGATTTAAGGCCGATGTCCTTCTATTCTCAACCCAAAGGGGAGGCGTTTGCATATAAATCCTATAGACGAGGCTATAGTTATAAGCTGTAAGTGGTATTTATAACAGACAATGACCTTCCACTACAATATACTAAGGCATGCCAAGGAATATCATTCGTTATAAAACACAGCACAGGATACACGACCAGAGTAATTCTTGAGTTTTCACTGTAATATTTATAGCATGTCAAAGTTTATTATTCGTAATTATCGGTCCAAGTTCTTAGTTTCTTATTTCTTTAGAGAATTCTGCTCTTAAGTACATAATTCTTCATTTCCACTCTATTGGAGAACGTTTCATAATTCAATCAGTTCTTCGTTTCGGAGAACAATTCACAGTTCCATCACTTAATTATAGAATTTCCTCCATCATCAGATTTCCTTTTCTATAAATATATTTCGATATAAATTTTCATATTTCCTCGTGAGTTTGGGTTCTCACACGATCATAGTTCATGCATAATTTTTTTTTTTTGTAGTTTGAAAATTTAAGAATTCATTCTCATTTTATACTTAATAGAATTATATGACTTTTGATCGATAATCCTTTCATAATTGGTTCATGACGTGATTTTTTAGAACATATTTAGTTAAATTTTTATAATATATGCATAAATATTCATAAGGATTGGAATAAGTAAGAAACTCTTACCACCGTAGGATAAACGTAACTTTAAAGTGTCCGAGTATCAAATACCTTCCCAAAAGCATACTGTATAATTTCTGAAACTAAGATCATGTATAAATTACTGTTAATTTGGATAAATCCCAAAGAGGGTGCGGGTTAGGGTTCTGATGAGTATAAAATCCTATAAAACTACAAATTCGGACACTTAATTGATAAATTAACATATTTATGGTGTGGGTAATAATATCCTAAAGACAATTTATGTATAAATTTCAATTTAATTAGTGAACTCCTTTGGGGCGTGGGTTTAGGGTTTTGTATCCGAAAACAGGTTAAAACTACTAAATTGGGTATGAAATTCACATATTTACATGCCTGAGTCATGTGCAACATTTATCTAAGGCCAAATTACGCATAAAACCCAAAATAAATAGTGAAACGGGTCCGGGCGCGGGTTAGGGTTTTGTGTTGCGAAAAATACTCAAATCTCGATATTTAGACATGAAATCGATATATTTTCACACTTAAGTCATGGGCAGTATAATATATAAACTTATTCAGGTATCAGAATGAGAATATTAGAAAAAAATGAAATAAAAGTGTAAGAAAACGAAAAAGAAGAGTATGAATACACTTGCTTTGACCCGATCTATCACTTTTCTAACTGGTTTAAGCTTGAAATCGGACCCCGGGACCTTGGATTCTCCCTTCTCTCTCTTCTCTCTCTCTCTCTTTCTTCCCGTGCGTGGAGGCAAAAAATTGGCTGAATTGAAACCCTAATGGGTTTAAATACCTCGAGCCGGCATTGGGCGCCGGCACAGGCTCGTTGGATCCCACGTCTGCCATAGGCATTCGAGCGTCTGGTAGGCACGGGTCCACTGGACCTGGCACCACGGCGCCAGCCCAGGCGCCTAGCGGGCCTTCCTCTACCGACTCGTTCCAAAGTCTCGAAACTTAATTTTTTCATATGAATTAAGCTCCATCCTGATCAAATTAACTCAATTATCCGCATATATGATTTTTGAGAACCGGTGCATTACAATTTTAATATCTATCTTTCAATTCTTTTACTTTTTCAATCATCCATATACCTAGTCAGCCATGTCGTTATCATTGGGCCTATAGTTTGGACTTGTTTTTTAGGCTTTCCCCGATATTAGTAGTACTAAGACTAGGCTATTGCCAAAACTATAATTAAAAATTTTGATTCTTTATTTTATTCATTGAGTCGATAGATTCGAATGATCTTAAATTTTTAACTGACGCAGTAAGGGTGAACTTGGTTTCCTGTCACATTAGATATATTGACAATATTATTAGAGTTATAAGAAGTCTCAAATCAAAAAATTAATACCCTTGAGCATATACCATAAAAATGACTCTTTAATAGTAGCATACTAGGAAAAAAAAACATCTTGATAGCATTATTTTATTCATATAAAAATTAAAGTATATATTAAAATATGTATTTGCATTATAACACCTTTTAGACATATTTTAATGATTTTATATTATATAATATTTTATCTATTTGTTAAATAAATAAATAATTAATTATCATATTGATAAATGTATATATCACAGCATTTAAATATATTTTTTAAATATTTATTAAATGCTTTTAAAATATTTCCCATCAGCATACATCCTTTCAGTATTTTTGATCAGCCACTTACTGAAATTGTAATTTGTCCTTTTTGTGTTTTTTCCTTTTCATTGGGCTCTGGGGGCGGGCGCTTGCAAAATCGAGTTTGCTAATTGGATAGCCGTAGTTGATATTTCCACGTTCGTCTTACAATGATAAATTTCTATTTTGCAATTTATGTACTACAAACGCAGCGCGGCAAATCTCTCCTTTCTCTCTCGCTGTCTATCTCTCCCTCCCTTCACGTCGCACCGCCAACGAGCCAATTGTAAATTTAATAAAAAACACAATCCTTCCACTTTTAACGCCTTCTTTTGCTCTGTTTCTGACAATATCGGGAGAGAGAGAGAGGGAGGGATCGGTTGTTTTGATAAGAACGAAGACAGATTATAAATAGAGACTGTGGATTGGGGTTGTTATATGGGGCGTGGAATACTCGTGGGTAGCGTTCGTCGCTGGTTTGAACGTCGCTTCTCTGTTTCATCAAATAATAAAAATATCGAGGCCAATGTTTCTGTTTCTTTAGAAGATAATAATAATTATGAGAATAATTGTGAGAATTCTAGTAGTTTTAATAAGAAGGATAATAATGAGGGACACCAGTCTGTGATTAGCGGAAAAAGCGCCCAAAAGGAGAACCATCGCCATAATTGTCAAAAAAGAGAGGAAGCAGGGGAGCTTCAGATCGAGACAGACTTCGATATTTGGGGGTTGAAGCTTAGCAAGGTCCCTAAACGCATCCATTCCTCTTTCTCTTCTATGGATCCCCACAAGAAGGTAAAACCCTATTTTTCGTTCTTGTGTTTTTTTTTTTCTCACATTCATCCGACCTTGATTTATCCCATCTCATTATTGTTGTGATTGGTTTATTTGGTTACTCCCCCGGCCAAAGAGATTTCTAATGTATAAAGCTTTGATATTTTTTACCCTTTTTGATGACTGCATATATTCACATCTACCCTTTTGTTGATTCTTTTAGTCCTACTTTTGCTTAGGCTAAGGATGCTGGACCAATAGAGCTTCGCATTCTTTGTATATGCTTTTGCTCTATCTATATTTGAAATGAATGTTGCTTACATATATATACATTGGAGTCCAATTTTGTCAATGTTGGTTTCAAAAATGAAAGTGAAGCGGTGGGCCATTCTGAAGAATCATACCAGTCCTTGTCTTACTTCCAGTTAGGTCTTTGTATGAATCGTTTTGAATTCATTAATTAATGCATTCTGGCAACTTTTGTTCAGAACACGCTGGAAACAGAATTTTTTACGGAATATGGCGAGGCGAGCCGTTATCAAATTCACGAAGTTATCGGCAAAGGAAGTTATGGTGTAGTTGGTTCTGCAACTGACACCCACACTGGAGAGAGAGTTGCGATTAAGAAAATTAATGACGTCTTTGAGCATGTATCTGATGCTACTAGGATTCTTAGAGAAATCAAGCTCCTCCGGCTGCTTCGTCATCCAGATATTGTAGAAATAAAGCATATTATGCTTCCTCCTTCTCGAAGGGAATTTAAGGATATCTACGTTGTTTTTGAGTTGATGGAATCTGATATGCACCAAGTAATTAAGGCCAACGATGATCTAACACCTGAACATTACCAGTTTTTTTTGTACCAGCTTCTACGTGGACTAAAATATATACATACAGGTTTTTCCCTTCTTCCTTTGCATTGATAGCTGGAAGTTTTTCCACATCTTCTGTTCTAATCAGTACATTTGGCTTGATATGGCAGCTAATGTGTTTCATCGAGATTTAAAGCCCAAAAATATCCTTGCTAATTCTGACTGCAAGTTAAAGATATGCGATTTTGGCCTCGCTCGTGTGTCATTTAATGAAGCACCTTCAGCAATTTTCTGGACTGTACGTTCCTCTGCCCTTCAATCAGGAATATTAATTTTGTTTTCCATAGTTTGAAATTGACAAGATATTTGCAACCTCTTTTGAATTACTTTTACTTTTCATTTGAAGGACTATGTTGCAACTAGATGGTATCGTGCTCCTGAACTCTGTGGGTCTTTTTTCTCCAAGGTAAGAAGGTTGATGCATTTATTACCAGCATGTCTGATTTAAGTTTTATTCTGGAATTGTCAAAATGTAGTGGCATTATGAGACATTATTCTCTTCAGTATAATATTGAGGAGGTGTGGTTTTAACTCTAGATTTGTATGGCAATCACAGGATAGTTACTGTACGTAGTTGAGTGATCTAAAATAGTGTAAAATATTGTAAAAAATCTAGAAGAGTGTAGAGACATGTTCCTAGTAATTATTTGAATATTCTAGTAGAGTATTTTAGAAGGAGGGAGATAGTGGAGAATTTTAGAGATGACATCTCGGAAAAATATTATCGGAAAAATCTAGAAGCTAAATCCTATTAATCCATTTGGAATGACCTTAGCTGTTGGTTAAGGAAGTGAATGGGAGGAATTCCACTATAAAAGGGGATGGGAATTCATTTGTAATCACCAAGTATAGAGTTCTTAAGTAATTTAAGCTTTCTAGATTATTTCACATTTTTTTGTTTACTGCTTTTGAGTGTGTTCCTTTGTGGTATTCGCTTGCCTTCGACTCACTTAATTTGTGTCTAAGTGTATGGGTTTGGTTGATGTAGTAGCTCCAAGGGTGATGATTACGTTAGTGACGTATGGGTGAACTAGTTGAGATTTTCATCTTTTGACAATGGGTTATGATGCACTACGATAAGGGAAATTCACAGTGGCTTTTCCAAATTGCAAGGGTGAATCTTTTCTTGCTGCATTTTCCCATGTCTTTGATTAGTTTCTTGGATAGCATTTTGATAAGCTGTTCATCCATTCTCTATGTTAAAAGTTTGTCTATGAAGTTAAGTCTGCAGTATTCCTGCCGTTATAGCATAAGTCTTCTGTTAGAAGGTAATATGGTAGGTAATCTGCAATACCTAGTTGTTCTTGAATATAAAACATATTTAAGGTTAGTGCTGGATGGAGGGCTAATCTTTGTACCATTCTTCTGCCACTTTGTTACAAGGAGGCAGTATGTTTTTATTAAAAACTCTCAAACTATCCTGCCACTTTGTGAATGATCACTAATGGTGTTGTCAGTACAGTGCAAACTCATCTTCTCTGGTAGGTGTGGGTGATATGTCTTCAGTTGTTACAGTAATCTCATTCCGTGAGATCTCTCATATGGAGAATGCTATGCAACTCTGATCACTGATATGGAGCGTCAGCAATGTCATGTGATGCTGTATATACATTATGTGGCGCCAAGATTCTCTTTTTTTTTTTTTTTTTTTTTTGTGCATTTAATGCATGTATTCCATTGTTGTAGTTATTGTTTCAAGATAAACTTCCCTTTTTTTGTGTGAGGGGTGGCGTAGGTTGCAATGCATCATATATATTGCACAATTTAGAGCTCAAGTTTTTGAGAATATACAACCATCATGCTGTCTATTCAGTTTGTCTAAATTCTTGAACTTTTGCAGTATACGCCAGCAATTGATGTCTGGAGTATAGGATGCATATTCGCTGAAATGCTTACAGGCAAACCACTTTTCCCAGGAAAAAATGTAGTGCATCAATTGGATCTCATGACTGATTTGCTTGGCACTCCATCCCCTGAAGCCATTTCAAGGGTTAGTTCTCTCACTAGAGAAATGTGTTTACCATCAAAAGAAAGACTGATCAAGTTCTAAGTTGGGATTCCTAACTTTATCTAACTTCTTCTATCGTATGAGTTTTAAGTGTTTAACCAGTATTCCTCATTTGTAGCATTAATGATTCAAAAAGAGAGGGTTATCTATTCTTTAATTTTTTAAGAAGAGGCTTCATTTCTCTTCTAGAACATTCACATCCAGTGGTTAAGTTTGTTTTCTCTTTCTTCTTTATATTTTCTATCAATAATTCTCCTTAATGTTGGCAGATAAGGAATGAAAAAGCTAGAAGATACCTAAGTAGCATGCGTAAGAAACAACCAATACCATTTTCACAGAAGTTCCCCATTGCAGATCCATTGGGTGTACGCCTATTAGAGCGCCTGCTTGCATTTGATCCCAAAGATCGTCCAACTGCTGAAGAGGTAAAATCTTGTAACTAAATTTTATGGCTCAGAGATTTGAAAGTGATTAATATTGCATTGCTCTATACTTGCTAAGTTAACTGCTGTTTGCAGGCATTGGCTGATCCCTACTTCTATGGATTGGCAAATGTGGACCGTGAACCATCCACTGAACCCATCTCAAAACTGGAATTTGAATTTGAAAGGAGGAAACTGACAAAGGATGATGTTAGAGAGCTAATTTATAGAGAGGTAAATCCATACAACTTGACAGTATGATGATCTGTTTTGTTCTATTTGGTAGTAATTGGAAGCTGAATTGATTGTAAAGTAAACAGATATTGGAGTACCATCCCCAGATGCTGCAGGAGTATCTTCGTGGCAGGGAGCAGACCAGTTTCATGTATCCTAGGTGTGGCTCTTATTATTATTAGCACTAAATTTGCTCTTGTCTGCGCTTATATAAAGATATCTGCATTTTGCAGATAAGTTTTATGTAGGATGCACATGTTCCCTACATACTAGTGCCTGACATCTATTCACATTTAAGCTGTTACTCTCTATTCAGGGGCTTTATCTGAAGTGATTCATTGCATCTTTGTTATGGGCCTTAAGGTTGCAGATTGAATTCTGCTTCACCTATGTGCGTTTGGCCTTTCTTGTGACTTGACATTGTTTCTCTATTGTTGTGGTTCTAATTTTTTTTTTTCCTAATAAATTTTTTTGTTCATTTTCTGTTTTAAGGTCTTATAAATCACATGAATGTAGCAATGTCATTGCAGATTCTAGGTGTCTATTCCATGTGCTGTTCTGTAAGTCTATGTGATGGTAAAGTTATATCATCTGTGGGTAGCTCCATTTTCTAGGATCTTTATTCAAGGACCTTATCCTTTTGTTTAACTATTTATTGGTAAGAAGTGACATAATTGGGTGATATTTCACAATATTGTTGTCAGTTCTAAATTGTTCATTTCAGATAAATATCTCTGAGCTAAAATTTGACGAACTATCCATCTGAGTAGGCTAATGTGTATCCGGGCTGAAAGCAGGAATTGGAAAGTTTTGAAGATATTTTAGTATTGGATATTGTAAGCTTCTGCCTGTCTTGTTACTTATGTTGACATTTTAATGAGATATTCTATTGGGAATAACATCTGTTTGGTTTGGTGGGATGTTTCCAGCAGAATTTGAGTTATTCGGATTCCTTAAGAGATTTGGGTAATATTTACATTATTCAGTTGATTGATTACATCTCTCTCATTTCTTGTATTCTTCCCAGTTTCCTATTTGTTCAGTATGAAAATTCAGAAAATATTTTCAAATTTGCTTATTTTATATTAAAATGAAAAACAGAGTTGTTCAGTTTTTCAATGTTCAACTGAAATTTGAAAGAAATTAAGAAGACATAAAAAAGATATTTTCTAGAATTTTCAATGGCTTTAAATAAAGTTTTTTTGCAAATTGTTTCAAATTCCACTTATACACTAATATTTTAAGAATTATAATTGTGGAAATATTATTTTATAAGTTTATAAATGTAAATACATGAAACTTTTAAAATAATAATACAATATTGATTCAGTTTCATAATTCATTTTTTGTATCTTTATTTTAATTTTCAGTTTAGTTTTCTATTAGTTTTATTTAATTTATTGAATCGACAAGAATTATTTTTTTTGCACATTAGAAAATCCAGTTATATTAATCAACATGCAAAGCTAAACGTGCGATTCTTTCATCAGTATTTAGATTTGATGGCCATATTTACGTTGCCATCTAATATTTTGTATAATTTGAAAAGTGCAGTGCTTGTTAAGTTGAGGACAAAATCAATCTAATTATATTTTCATAGTTTCAAGGATCATTATTATTAAAAAATAATGTGTCACTAATATTCATTTTTGACATGTTGATAGGTATATAAATAGGTAAGGTTGCAAATAAATTATCACTTAATTTAGACTTGATTCATGTCATGAAATTATGTTCAAGTTTGACTCATTAGTTTAATAACTTTAGTTTAAATGTACTAAACTAACACTTTCAATTGAGCAATAGTCACCGGCTTAACATTCATATGAATAGTATAATTTAGAATACGTAGACATGTGTCATTTATAAAATACATTATCATTAAGAATTAACTATAAATCTAACTATCCCAAATTGAGTTTGATTATATAATTTATTATAAGTAAATATAATAATAAATTTATCAAGTAATTTGTTTGATTAAAAATTTTAATTCCATATTGAATGATTGATATTGTGCAAATGAATGTTGCTAAACATTTAATTTTCCATTAAATATTTACATTTCTAATGGAAACAAATGAATGTGTTTTTTAGAAAAACTATGAAAATGTGAAAGTTAAAAATGTAAGATTATTGAAAAACATAAAACATGAAACTTTGTTTCTCAAATAAGCAGAGTTTTAATTTCCTGGTTTTGTGTTTGGGATTATATTTGTCACTTTCCTGGCTCCTCTATCCATTCACAAAAAAGTTAGATTAACATTTAGCTTTCGAGCTTCTAAAGTTTCGAAGGGAAATAGTAACTAGTTTATCATAGTTATAAATAAGTCGTGTATTTATACTTGTGAAGATTAATCTATGAACAGAGACTTCATCAACAACCGGAACTTGTTTCTATTATTACATTCCTTTCACAGGTACATGTTACATGAAAATATGGCTTGAGGTTCTAGAAACTAATAGCGGAAGTCTAGCATTCCTCCAAATTATAAAGATAAAGGCTTGCTGAGATGTATGGAGAAAAAAATTTGCAATTGCATAACTCATGTGAAAGTCATAAGCTAATTAGTAAATAAAATACCTCTTCTCAACTATGAACTTCATTAAGAGTTTCTTTGTATATTGTTTGACAAGTTGAAAGTCTATCATGATGTGCAGATTTGTAATTAAACAACAGTGCCATACAATAGATTTACTGAATCAGATCATTGCTAAGCAGAATTACAGTTGGAGATAGTATGAAATTCTTGAAGGTGCTATTGATTTTAGAGTCACAGCACATTACTTATCATTAAGTTCTTCTACTTATCGATTCATAAGATTTTGTCATCATCAATAGCTTTAATGTGATAATGGATAGGTCAAGTCATTTGACATAAGGGCTTGATTAGGGTGTAATTTTTTCATATTTCAAGGCCTCCATGTGTATTGTTGTATAAGTTGGATTGTTTCCTTAAATTTTTTTTTTCTTTTTAAAGCTGAAAATCCTTCGGACAAGGATCCCCAGGATTGTCTGGGATTCAATGTGATCCCTTTGAATTCTACCTACATCAGAGTTTCCGGAAGTCATATAATTGCCAATGTTGTGATTATAGGATCGTATGATCCAGATTGGGGTAGTTTGATAGCCATGTAATCACAATTAACTGTTAATAGCCATTTCCGACTTTGGTTGGTGGACACACCTTGTAATGATTATTGATGCAATTTTTATTTCTCTTCTTAAAGTTATTGGCATGCCCTATCTGAAGGCTGGCAATTACTATCTTCTACATTAATTGGCTTTTGTTGATGACTGAATTTACCCTGGTACAAGCATCAAAAAGTTGAGTAGTCTTAAAGGCATAGTTACGGAAGTGTACATTGTGTTTAGTTTAGACATTCCTTATCAGCATCTCAATTCTAGTTCAAGCGCCCCAACTGCCCCCTTTCTCAATCTCTCCCAAACTGCCACTGGCATGAAAAGTTGCCTCATGCCTATTTATTTTCAAAATTCTTATATGCACCATTTGTTGTAGTCTTGGACTCGAAATTGTTCAATAAAAGGATTATTTAGGAAGTAAATTATTCCTTCATATAATCTGTTGTAATTTATTGAATCAAAGGGGCGTAACGGAAAGTCATAATCAGCTTCACATTCTGATCGCATTACATTCTTAACAATAGCAACTTGTGCTTTGGTAACTCAGCTATTTGGCATATTTGTTGGCTTTTGCAAGTTTCAATGAATCAGTTATTTCTCACTCCTTAGATGATTGGTAAGTTTGGCTGCAATAGGATGTGGTCTTTTAATTTCTTTTTGCTGTTCCTTGTCTTATGCTAGGTGTGCTGATTCCACTTATATGCTTTTATATTGGTGTGTCATGTAGGGTGTAGCATATACCATGCAATGAGACTAATGGGGTTTTTTTTTTCCTTAGCGGTGTTGATCGATTTAAACGACAGTTTGCACACCTTGAAGAGCATTTTGGCCGAGGTGAAAGAAGCACTCCACTCCAAAGACAGCATGCTTCCTTGCCAAGGTAAACTTTTGATTGAAGATCTGGTTTCTTATTGTATGCAATTAAGTTACTGAGTATTGATGGCATTCTCATGCAATTAAGTTACTGAGAATGCTCATTTTCCTTTAATTATCGATGCATGCTTGTCATGTGCGGGCTAATGTTGAAATTAGTTTGTATGCATTTTTACAGTTGACCTAACAAATCTTCCATTATTATTAACCTTCTTTTATTGAAATTGATGTGCTTTATGGTGCTTTGTGTCTTTCTATTCCTCAGAGAGCGGGTTCCTGCACCCAAAGATGAGAAGCCTGAGGAAAATGTGGATCTTGAACAAGAAACTGTTGCTATCATATCTCAAAGTCCCCCAAGATCTGATGGATCAGATAATTCTAATGCACAAAATGGTCCTAATAAGCCAAATTATAGTGCTCGTAGCCTCTTGAAGAGTGCTAGCATCAGTGCTTCGAAGTGTGTGGGTGTACAATCCAGAAAAGATCCCGAGGTATGAAGCTTAAGCTCTAATAGGACTCCAGCAAATATGAAGGGAATTTAAAAAAAATAGTGGAAAATATATCAAAAAATCAGTTATTGAGGTAATATTTTGATAAAAAAGTAATCAAATTTCCTTAAAATTTCTGGATTCTGCACAGAATCTTAAAGTACAGAAGGTAGTTTTCTAAACTTTTAAACCAACCTATCTCTGCATATTAAAGGGACGTGGGGACAAAAAACAGATGGATATTATCCATTGAATCTCTCTCTTGGAATATATATGCGGATAGGTTGAATTTGCATGGAAAGTGCAGTGGCAATCTTGTTGAATCATCATGGTTTGATGTTGACATTCACATTGCACCATGATCATGCAAATGAGTTGGGCTGAATTTGAAAATAGGTTGCTTAGGCTTCATGTCACAATTTAACTTTTACACAGCTGAATTTGACCGTCCGATGTCAACTGCCAAGACTTCTCCAATTCATGGCTTGCCATTCCAGCTTGAGATTCAAAGGGCCCCATCTATGATATTTCACATCATTTTCCTTAACTTCAAGGCTGTCATACTCTTCGTCAAGCAACTAGCAGTAAAGCGATTGCCTTGGACAGTTAACTCATCATCAAGCTAGCACTTGCCCCATCGATAGGTTATCTTGCCATACTGACACTTGCACCCATTAGGTCATTATAAGCACCCTGCTATTGCTCCCATTCGTTGGCCAATGGCACACGCCAGTCCTGCCCATTATACCCGGGCTCTTTATCTCTTTACTGGTAGCAGCTGACACTTGTAAAGGCAACACTTTGCATAATATACTAAATCACCTCTGTGATGGACTTGGCCCCTCCTTTTAGATTTCTTCCATGCCTCCTGTTGGCTTATTCTCACTCTCGACGTTTCAATTCTACAAGTATGTCAACAATGCATGTGAATGACATCCCATAAGACATCCTTGTAACAATAGTTTGTCTCCTTTGTGGAGTGGACTCATCCAAATATTTCTCAATGAACATCATCTCACAATGGTCAAACGTGCCTTTAGTTACTGCTTACACAATTTCCACTGGCATTCCTTCTATGAGGAGCTATTCACGTCTTCAGTGTCTCCCACTAAAGGTCCTTGCAATTGGCATCTTGACCTTTACTGAGCTCTCAAGGACCTGCTTACGCAACTGACTTAACTAACTTGGTTAGCGCAGATGGGACTGCAAAATAGGATTGAATTTTAGCAAGAAACTCTTTTGACTCCTCTCAATGATACACCTTTGATGCCTCATAATGTCTAGTGCCTGGCACTGGACGCCTCAACTTTGCTCCACAAGTTGTCACTGACAGTAATAACAGGCTCTCAAATTCCTGGAAATGGTCTCCTTCACTTCGTCTGTATCCTACATCCTGTAGTCAGGAAAAATCCAAGTCTTGGCCATCTTGGCCTCACATTGATTCATAGATTCATGGATTATAGGCCTACAAGTAGCTGTCACAATGAGTATTATATCGGCTCTTTCACTAAGCCAAAACCTTCGCTAACGTGACCTTTCCAAAAGAAAGGTTCCCACTTAACATTCCACATGGTGATCCTTTACAAAATCATTCGTAGTAAATCAAGAGCCTCTCTACACAAGTCATCTTGCCCCAGTAAATGCACTGCTGATGCAACTTTCCCATTGAAAATCTCTAATGACATGGTTCCTACAACCATCCAACCCACTCGACTGACATCTTTACAACTGCAAACTCAAATAGAACAAGATTCACGGGAGGTTCAACGATTCCCCATATGTGCCACTATTCACTTGTTGACAACTCCTCAAAACCAGCACATCTTGTGAAATTCATCACTCCAGGTGCACTCATGGCAACACTATACAACAATATTGAATCTGACTGTGTCACAAGATTTTTGTCAAGCCACCTCGTGTGAACACTACCTAATGGCACCTAGTCAAATGACTCCCTGGTCACCAAATGGCTAGTTGGCACACATTGCCTCTGACAATGGTTCTGCTTCTCAAATGTCTGTATCAAACTCGGAAGAAACTCTACATCGAAACCTAACATGGCGGTTAACGGATTTCTAATATTGATTACAAAGCGCATATATCATCAAAAATTAAACATGCAGCATTTTGTCTCTCCAGGTTTTTCGTCTAGCCTGATCAAGATCAACGAAGACCCAGTTTTGTTGGTGGTTGCTAATAGCTTCCATTGACCTCATACCTGCAATGAAATGAAGCATTGTAGTCATGGTTGACTTTCTCTAAAACCAATCTGTCACAGTCCAACTTTTATGCATCAGATATTGATTGTGTGGTGCAGACTTCTCTTATCAGGGGAACCATTCTAAACTTGACTAATCAAAGGGCCCTGCCAATGATATTCATCCACATGAGCTTGTATAGGCAATATTTTACTCCAATAATAGTTCATTTTTCCTGAAATTTTTGGAGTCCACAAAATCTGAGAGTATAGGAGGTAAATTCCTGTACATACAAAACAAAATTGTCTCTGCACATTAAAAGGACATTATTTTTGGTGTAAAAAATGATGCACATTGTTCGTTAGATCTCTCTTGGATTGTATATAGATAGGTTGAATTTGTGTAGAAAGTGCAGTGGGAATCTTGTTGAATTACGGTGCTTTGTCTCATGACCCTAAACTTCTATGGATGCATCAGATAGGGAGATCACAGATGGGACGATTCACATCAACCCATCAGATTATAACTGCAGCCAATGATGCAACCAATAAACTAAATCAGGCAACCCACCAGATCAGCAAGATCGTGGCCAGAAGTTGTTACAAGTAGTTAGAAATGTTGTGAAGCTGTTTAGGGCTGTTAACAAGCAGGTGGTTAGAACATTTAGTGGAATACAACCTTGTAATGCTTATAAAAGAGGCTGCTGAAGCAAGAACAGTTTGTGTAGGAACTGATGATGAATTGAGATTGGGTTCATCTCCTCCCCTTCCTCTAACCTCTCATCTCCTTTCCTTTCTCTAATTTCTCATCCCATTCCTCACCCTCCCTTCAATTTCCTCTCTTTTTTTTATAGCAATTACATCAGTTTTCCTTTTGGTTGACCAAGCTCTTGTTGGCTCATCACACTTTGGAGTTTACATTCAAACACATTTGCACCCTTGATGATGCAAATGAGCTGGGCTGAGCTGAAAAATGTGTTGCTTTGGCTTCGTGTCGAGGCCTAACTTTTATGCAATGAAAATTGACCATGAGGCACCAAAATTTAGTCAATTCAAGGCTAACTGTTCTCAATTCAAGGATCTAAAGGGCCCTCTTCAGTATTTTAGCCGCATGAGCTTGCAAGTCGATGTCCTCCTGCCATAGCTTTGAGGCTTCCATACGTCTTAGTCAGTAGTATACCAATTGCTTTTCTGTGTCTGGCTCACTATCGATTGCCCCATTGATAGGCTGTCTTACCTTATTGTGTTATTATCTAGCACTTAGCTGCAACCGCACTATTGCTCTTATTCTTCACTAGGAACTCATTAGCCTACCAGTGCACCCCACTAATATCCATGACTCAATGTCCTGGGCACCCAGCTTTCTAGCCCTTTATTTGGTAGGGGCCCTGACCCTATAAAGGCAACCCACTCCATAATGCATCATGGTCACATTAGCATGATAACATGTTTTATTTATCATGTTTCAATCAATAGCATACTCGGTAACCTTGATCTCAATCACCTATAGTCTGGTGTCGCCTCATTGTGTGATTTTCGCATTTCTAGTGTTTGGCCAGCTCAAGGCTCCCAACTTGCATCCCCCCCTACAAAGCTATCCTCTCGAGTATTAGTTAGTATTCCATCTCGAAGGCGTACCGAGAAAATATCCATTCCAACCACTATCACACTTGCGAGCCATTTAGTCCTTGTTGGATAGTGTCTATTGTCCTCTGACAAATGGAGACCTTGGGTTCTTAAGACATCCTGGAGCCCATCTTTTATCACTAGAAAGTTTCGGGATTCTCCGAGAACAAAAATATTCACACAATTGACACAATGGAAATGAACTCTGAATTTTTCATCAATCGTTAGTCATCAAACACCGTGACAGCACAATAAACAAAAATTACCCAACCAAGCATACATAAGTTGTACGATAATATATAAAGCGGAAAACCTTTCTCAATTAAGAAAAAATAATGGAACAAATTTTAAAGAAATTTGCTATAAAAGTGTTTAATTATGAATATAATCAAATTTGAAATTTCTCTACAACAATCTGTGTGAATGAATAGTTAAAATTAATCCTAATACACCTAATAACCCTTTAGAAAAGATACACCAAAAGAAATAAGTAACCAAATGATAATACGTTATAGAAAACAAGACTAAAGTAATATACCCTACCTTGACAAAGAATGAAACTTGAATTGGATACAACCGGATACCAAAAATCTTCATCATTTCTTATTTCTCTATTCTTTCTTTCCTTGTGGCACTTCTTTTTGTTGAATATGATTTCGGATGCCCAAAAATTCAGATCAGGGTTTTTATTATATTGTGTGGCTGCTCGAGCGGCTAGCTTGCGGATATTTTGTGGTCACCACTAGAAAAACCTCCTAGTCTTGGTGCTTAAGCAGCTATATCACAGATAGCTATTGGAAATCCTTGCCAACTTGGTGCTTAAGCTACTAGCTTGCAGCCTTCTCATGAAATCTCTTACAAGTAGTTTTGCTCGTGTGAACCTCACCTCACATGAACTTTAGTGTACATTGTCACTTGAACAAGCCTCTTGTGAATATTGCGCGGCCTTCTAGATGACTTGTTCATTAGATATGGGATTTGAAAAGGAGTGGCCCCAGCGATCTATATTGCTCGACTTACTATGCTTATTCTGGGTGGTGCGGAGCTTAACAAAATGGTTCTCCATGTAGAGGACTCTATGGAATTTCCTGGGTTGACATTTAAACATTGTAACCACCACCATGGCATATTTTTATGAATTGATCAAGCACTCGGACTGGACTTTAATGCCATTCCATGTTTCCACCTTGGATTGCATCAGTCTTCCTGGTGCTTTGGAAAATGTTGTTGATCCATGGGAAATCATTCACTCCTCATCACTGTGTGGATCGGTAGTGTCATGCCCCAAGTTAACAGTGTTGACATCCATGTCGACAACCAATGACATTGTTAACTATGCCAACATCACTTTAAAGCCTCATCCATGAGGACAAAAGCACACCTCCTAGTGCCTTTTTTAGAAACACATGCTGCACATGACTCATCTATCCTCACGGCATGTCAACAGCTCGACTTGCAAGCCATGGAAAATCTTGCTTGTTGTTTTAACCTTAAAATTAGGCTTCAGCTCGGAATTATCAAACTTCTTGAATGAGCTTGTATTGAGCCCTAGTGAGCTCCTAACTGAGATGTTGCAAGTTTAGTTCTAGGAAGTTGATTTATCATAACAGAATATGTTAGTCTTGAACTTTAACTTTGTTATTTAAACAAGCCTGCCTACAATTCAGTTTAGGGTTGGCGGATTACATCAAATAGAGCTCTAATTAGCTCTTGACGAGCCAAACCTGATCAGAGCATTGAGCTGATTTGTTGGGTCTAACAGCAGCCTTAAGAAGAAGGATAAGCAAAGAGACTACAGTTAATTGAGCTTTATCATGTATACATTGGCGTTGCTGCCTCCGGTAAAAAATGAACGTCTTACAATTGTTTTCTGAATGAGCAGGGAGATGCAATTGCTGAGCAGAACGATGATGGGGCTGATGAGCTTTCTGAAAAGGTAGCCGCCCTGAATGCCTGATGGTCTGTACTGGCAGGGATGGGTTATATTAACATAGTTGAAGATCACGCATATTTCTCATCGTCTTCCAGGAGAAAAGCTAACTTGTCAGAAAAACCTTTGTTTTCAGAGTTGTACACTTACTGTACTGGTCATCTATCATAAAGGAAATTAGTTATGGAATTGTAACACATGGTTGATTTTGCTATTCAGATCTTGATTATACTGTCCCTCGCTGTGGAGCTGCAGTTGCACTACCATTAAATACGAATTCTTACAAGCCAACTTTTTGTGCTCCATGTTGAATGAGCGAGCTGAAGAAATCATTAGACTGGCTCCAAAAATTTTCCCCACTAATCTTGTCCAAAGAACTTTCCAACAAGATATTTTTTACATAACTATAGTTTTTATTCTCAAAAAAATCAATTTCTTTGTTGTGGAATAAAATGCCATTGCATCATAAGATATTTATTTTTAATTTATTCGAAACTATTAATCGTTGCCCATTCTTGTCGAATTGTGACCCTTTGTCTCTACCATTGTAGTATGTGTGTTGCTGGGGGCACAAGGGGAATGGTGATTTGATGTCATCCTTACAAGGGCCCCTACTACCCGTCAGTACATGGCATTTTTCCAGTAGTTGTTACTTTGTAGTGAAGTCTTTATAGCCCTATCCTGGAAGCCATTGCCATTATCATGAATTCTACAACCCAGCTTACCTAACAGAGCCTGATTAAAAAAGTTCTTATACAACGCAAACCACCCATAGATTGAGGCAAGGATCAAGAAGAAGAGGTGAATAGTTTTCTAATCTCTTATTATCTCACCACCATGAATTCGTAATATATATTTTGACGGCATTTGAAAACCAGGTATCGGAGTTTGAAGTTTGACATGGCAAAGACAGGTAGTGCAGCATCAGTAAACTTAGCAAGGACCTCTTTAACAGCTGGTAAAAGAAGTTGATGCATCCATCCCTGAATTTCGTTATAGTCTCTCTTTGATCTTGGCGTGGAATTTTTTTGCTCCAAAACATAAATAGTCCTAAATACTTGTCCTAATTGTAAACATCCTTTGTTTAAATGGGTAGGTGAAAAAAAGTACATATGAGATATTTATACTATAAATTTTATCCGTTTTATTGAAGTTCATCAACCTATTTGAAAGGGATAGCTATATAGGCCTAACTCTGATAATACCCGAAGTATGCTGCTTCTTCCGAGGCGTGCAAATGGTTGTGTGGCAAAGTTGAAATATAGTTATTATTTCTAATTAAGAATAGTTCTGTAATTAAATTTTAGATGTTACTATAATTAGGTTGATACTAAACAATTGGCGACGGTAATGGGAGCAGGAATTTTTTGAATTCGATAATCGTCTTTGAGACTTGAAGCTCCAAGAGCATAGGGGATCCCTTGGGGTGTTTTTCGGCTCTTCAAGATTTCGGCTTGGAAGTTGCTTGGATTAGTTTGGAAACAATTCGGTTGTAGACTTCTCTCATATCTAACTTCAAAGCCACACCTCCTTTCCTACCTTTTCTTCTTCTGTTGTTCGAAAAATGGAGAACCTCCTGGGCCACAACCACATTGCCAGTTACACACCTACCAAGGCACCGAGGCACTTTGGTAAGGCGAAATAACCATTGTCTAAAACCTCCGTCAACCTGTTAACCCAAAGCTTTTGCAATAAACTTGCAAGTTACATTACAAAGCTAATAGACTTCTAGTCTGTCCCATGCTCTCGCGCACCATTATTCATCTGCCAGAGCATAAAGAATTGAAGCAAACAAACAACTTGCACGACCGGGCTCCATGAGGAGGTCGTCTGGGCAAGGATTAAGGCACCAGCTATATGGTTATACCTCTACGTTCAACGATAAATAAATGGCTATATAGTTCTTCTAAAAACATTAACATCATCTGATTACACAATTTCCGTAGGTAATAAAAGGTCTGGGCACTTAGGTAATGAAAAAGCAAGCCAATTGTCAAGGGTAATCCTGGAGAATTCCAAATTAAGGCAATCGTGGTGCCTGTGAAGGTCTTTCTTTCATGGCTGACCTCCTCAGACTTTGACAGCATCTTACGTTGAAGACAAATATACAGAGAAAAAAATACGGAGCCATACCGAGTCATACCTCCCTAGCACTAGCTGTGTTTTGCATAAGCTGCAGGACTATCTGTTCAGATCATCACATTTATGTTGTCCCAGAATGGATGATGATCCAGATTACTTGTGAGTTTCCAGCACGAGTTTCCATATCATCCTTGATTGCTTAAAAATTTCATGCAAAGTTTCAACACAGCTCTTCCAATGTGGATTTCGACATTTATTTTCTTCTGCACTGAACTTACACCATACTTCTGCATCTGTAAGTTGGTCAACATAGATGTCGACTACTTTCACTCTATCTTCATCCCCATGAGTTTATTGGAGGGCTGATCTGTTTTGTTGTCTGCAATGGGTAGCACAGGCAGCCCCTCAGAATTTACCTGTTGCATACATAGGGGAGTTTCTCAGGAGCAAATGATTTCCATTCCTGCAGGACAAATTGAGGACTTCCAAATGTTGAAAGAGATCCTGTTAAAAATCTTGGTAGGACTGCATTTGTTGCTACGGCTATCATGTGTATGCTGACTTTGACATATTTCAATGCAAATGAACTGTGGAGCAGCAAAGTAAGCTATCAAGGTTGGAGTCCTCATAGAGACCCGTAGTCTGAAAACTAAAGAATGCAAAATCTTGGATCAATGGGCTCTTATTTACAGTATCTTTTGTCACTTGTGAACCAGTAATGCTCAAGATAAGTTTACTAGCAACAGGGAGGTGCAAGATTTCTGCTCAACCTGCCATTATAAATAGCCCTCAAAAATCACACGAAATGAATTTGGAAATGATTCTTTGCTCTTTGATTTTCGTTTCTGTTTTTTTGAAATATGACCTTGTGTTTCTTTAACCTTTCCTTCAAAGATCATCCAAGCCAGTTTTCTGCTATTCTATTTATCGCATATATATATATATATATATATATATATATATATATATGCAGCCACAGTATCCTTCAATGCCTCAGCGTAAGTGATGATACACCCTAACCATCTTTAGCTTGTACACTCTGAAATTAAACACTAGTTGCAATTAAACATCGTTGGCATGAAGATCCTTTAAATTTTCACTGCAAATAGGAGTCGGAAAATAATTGAGGAAGAATTGAACAATTATTGGTGCCATTGGACTTCCATATATTCAGTTGAACCAAGCATAGGAAAAAAACCAATGCACGAAGCAGATGATGTTGGAACTGATAATTGGGGCATCAGTGTGAACATTTTGTCACACAAGAGGTTGTCAATCTTACCAGTAATCTCCACAAGAACATGAACCTCCCTTGAAATGATGGAAACGGTTAGAATCCCTTAATATAATCAACCTTCCCACAAGCTTTGATATGTGCTTGATTGCATTATGGCAATCTTGGCACACCCTCAAATTTTTCATTACACGGATTGGTATCCCAGGCGGTATAGTTAGGACGGCAAATGCAACAGCTAATTTCTCGCTGTGATACTTGAGCATATGTACCTTCTCCTCTTCATCGACATCATGCAAGACCAATTTTGTAGAAGAAACATAGCCATCCTGCTTCATACGCAAATCCATCTCCTCTAAGAAAGCATATATCCTGTCCTTGTCTGGATGACAAGAGTCTCCAGCAGAAAATGTATGAATTTTGTTTTGAACTTCAACCCAACTATACCCTGGTACTTTCTTGACCCCCGTATGCCTCATTTTCAATCTCATCATTCGTACATCATCCCATCTTTCTGAAGCTGCATATAAATTTGATAAGAGAATGTACATTCCTGAATTATCAGGCTCCATTTCAAAAATGATCTTAGCAGCCTTTTCACCTAGCTCGGCATTCCCATGAATCCTGCTTGCACCAAGCAGTGCACCCCATGTTGCAGCATCTGGTTCAAATGGCATGTTTTTCACGAAATTTAGGGCTTCATCTAGCTGTCCAGCTCGGCCCAGAAGATCAATCATGCAAGTGTAATGCCTTTGGTTAGCCGTTATACTGTAATCTGTATACATTTCATAGAAATATTTTCTGCCTTTGTCTACTAAACCAGTATGACTACATGCAGATAAAACACCAACCTAAGAGACAAAAGGAAATGGCAAATCAATAAATAATTATTACATTTAGAAGAACCAAAGCACATATACAAAAACCATAACTGCAATACATAAACAGATTCTATCAACTACATGTAACACATAGGTATACTGTGATATTCAGAGAGAAAAAAAGACGTAATGTGAAACAGAAAACCATGAAAAATTAAAAAACTTCACCTCTTTGATCTATATTTCAGTTCGGGAGAGAGAAACAAGATACATGCCTCTTATTGATTTGCCCTCAATGGGCATGAAGACATATGCTAGCAGTTAGAAATGAGAGGACTACAGTTCCTTATTTCAGAAGAAATAATAGTTCCCTGTTCTCAAAAGCCATTCTCACACTATTCATGGAAAACTTTATGCTTCCATGCATTTTTTTTTTTTTTTGTGAAACAAATTAATTATGGAAAAATCTAGCACACTCTTTGCTAAAACAATTACACAAATCACATGAATCATTGCTAAATACCTTTTTTTTTTTTTTGGTAATCAATCATTGCTAAATACACCAAAAAGAAAATGAGGTAAATATCTATACTCATATATATGCAAAAGGAGGATTGTATCACTTAAATATTGAAACTTGTTTTGGAAGCAAGTATAAGCTTTATCGTTAAAAAGCCTAAAAAGAACAAAACAGCCAAGGCCTTTAACATTTTCTGAGCCAACCAAAAAAGCAAACAAGTCTAACTTAACAAAATTAATCTTTCGAATCTCCTATCTGTTCTGCAGAATTAGCTTTAGCACACCCTCTCTTACATTTGAACCTTGCCATTTATAATATACTGTCATAACTGAGAGTACTCTTTTAATCTGAGCTTTCCTCTTTCTTCCTTTGATGACATCATTATGAACTTCAGTCTTCGCACTAGAGCATCTGATGTTCAAAGCTGTCTGGACGCTTGTCCATTGTTTGTTGCATAAGGCCAATCAAAGAACAGGTGGTTTCTTGTTTCAATTGGAGATCTGCAATACCCATATTGATTTATCCCTGAAACTCCCAATTTATAACGTCTGTCCCCTGTCAGTAGCTTGTTTTGCACAGTGAGCGACATAATGAAAGATGTCTTTGGTATGTTCCTGCAATTCTAGACCAGTCTTCTCCACTCAACTTTATTACCATGCTTTCTTGCAAACTCATAGGCAAAGCAATCCTTAGGATTCACACTCCATTTGACACCAATGGCTTGGATACCAATGGTGGACGTGAATTGGTCTCTGCTACCAATAATTGAGAGCCACCACTAAGAGCCTCCTGCCCTTTTTCTGAGCTTGCTGCTTCACAAAGTCATTTAACATAATTTTCACTTAAATCATCTATTCATATATGAAAACTAACTTACATAAAATCAATTAATTGACGTGTCCCTCCATAATGTCATGATATTGTTTCACTAAGTCCTATATTTATATGAAAGGTAATTACTTGAAATCAATAGAAGTCATGTATATGAAACCTGTTCACCCACCCATGTAAAGTAATATACAGATCTTCTCTCAATTTTAGATGCTAATTGAGCTTGTGATAATAAGAACATTATTATTGTTGGATAAATCCCTTGTAACTGACAAATTAATTTTATAGCACACATTTGATGAAAACATGTCATCTTTTTAATACTAAGAGAAGCTGCAAGCAAAGGTTGGATACAAAAGTCACACAAATTCTGTAAGTCCAATGTTGTAGCATGAGTTATTTATACATAAGTCAAACACATGTTCATTTGAGGCAAACTGTAGTGAAGAAATGAAAAGGTGCGGACAAAAAAACTCTCTCAATAGTTACACAATACTCCGCTTTTCAATTACTTGTAACTCCACTCTCTTCTTCTTCATGCTCTCAGCCGGCTTAATTTACATGTGCCTCCCATCAACAGGTCTTACAAATACATTTTTCTTTCTCTCTAATTAATGTTTTCCTTTTCCAAAATTTCTTTATTTTGAAACTGCAGCTTCTTTTGTTTATACTAATTTGATAGAATCATCTAATGGGTAGTGTTTTGTTATTTAGCATATTACATGTGAATAAAAAACATCATTCTTAATTGCTTACATGACAAATACCAATGCACTGGATATATAACAAGCCTGTATAAAGAAAAGGGTGGAACAGAAGTAGTCTCTTTGCATCATGAGCTATGGGAACAGGCATATTGCATATAATATTAATTCTAACTGTTTCCAAAAAAAAAAAAAAAAATCCAGAAAGAGAATATGACCTTAGCCTAGTATATGAGCCTTCCTGAATTGCAAGCCCTAGGGAGGCTGAAACTGTGGAAACAACCTATTTTCAACATACAAATAGAGTTAAAAAAAAAAAAAAAACAGAAGTCTCCTCAGTCAGCTATATAATGATTGTACAATATAGAAACAAATCGATTTCAATGACAAGTGGCTAGGAATACAATTGTGCTAAAAGATCCTTCCTCCTTGGTGTGACAACAAAGGAAATAACAAGAAAAATGGTGCTTGGGTGGGCATTTTTTGCTCAGGTAATGAAAATGTAAATGTCGCATGCCTTGTTGACCTTTGTCACAAAGATAGAGGCAGTAATCATATCTGATTAAAAAAAAAAAAAAACGCAAATAAACTTATGGACCTCCCCTTTGGATAATAGTTTACCTAAACATCGAAAAGCTTTTTTTTTTTGTTTTTTTAAAAACAAGAGAGAAAATGGAGGGATGAGACAACTAAACACCCAACTACAAACACTGCTGGCAACCCCACCCCTTCCCTTTCCTCCCCTCCAATTCTTCTCTCCAATCTCTCTCTCTCTCTATTGTTTAGGATAAATCTGGCTTCCCTAGTCACCAGAGAGCCAAAACCGGCCTCCTTAGCCACTGGAAAGGCCAGGGGCTTTAGAGGCCAAATCAAAGAGGCTAGATTTGGCATCCCAGTGGTCCGGAGACTGGAGGGCAGATCTGGTCTCTTTACTACTCAAGGCCAAATTCAGGCTCAGTAGTGGGGGGAGGAAGAGAAACTGGGAGGGGGAGGGAGAGTGAGACAAAGAGAGATGGATGGGAAGAGAGAGGGAGGCTCAGGGCAGGGAAGTCCCTGCCACCAGATAGAGCTCCATCAATGAGGGATGGATGTTGGTGGTGGCAAGCCTTTCCTGCTTTTTTTTATTTTGTTATGAACATAAACCAAAACATCTGGATGAAACATAAATCCATCAAATTATTACTCTTTTGTCCTTAGTTTCCTCTCAGTTCCTTCACATCCAAATTTCAATAGAACATATCCTAAGAAGGAAATCTTGGATTTCTTAAGCTTTGAAGAAGGATCCTTCCTTAACAGACACTATGGGATCCCCTTGATTGCCTTTAAACTTACTATCAACATGTCAACCATTTCTGGAAAGAATTTTAACTATGATCAAGTTTGGACTCCTAAATTTCTCAGCTTTTCAGGCTGAATACAGTTGCTTCATGCTGTGATTCAGTATTCACTCCCTTTTGGAGAGGATTTTAACTCAGAGACAAGACTTGGACCTACAAATTTCTAAGCTATGAAGGCTGAATGCAGTAGCTTCAACCTTTAATTGAATACTGAAAAATCACCAATGACCATATCCTATCACTATGCTAACGGATGCTCATTTACCGTACTTGTGAAATAAATATATTGAATAGATACTTAGAAATGTATACTACAATACAACACAGATTCACACATCCATACAAACATAAGAAACACATTTACGTACATGATGCATACATGTGCGCATGCACGCATAAACATAGGTATTCTGATAATTTTAGGAAGCATCAGTGGGTGATCAAGAAGACTGTTGTCATAGTTGCACAACAAACATTTCAAGTCTAGAGACCTTTTTGAAAAGTATGAAGTTTGACCCACTTCTAAAATAGATGTTTAGAGTAGGATAATCACAAGATAATAAAATGTCTATGAAAATATAAATGACACATGATCTTATTGTCAAAAGAAAAACTAAAGTATTAATAGTTTGAGCAAAAAACACTTCACATTTCTCAGGTTAGTAAAAGACAAATCCACCAAGAAAGTCAGCTCATAGTCCCGGTGCTAAAGATGTACTAGACCCTCTAGCCAACTTCTCCTAACATATGACCCTACCGAGTCGGCTTAAACTTCCAAGTCATGGATCCAGAATTCTTGAATTTTCTTTTGCTGACTCAAGAATTCCAACCAACTCTTCTTGCTGAAATCAATGCCTCAATTCCATATAATAGTCACACACTAGAACTCTATAGGATTGTAGGCTAAGGAATTTGGTCAAAGGTTTTTGGTGAGAGTTTTCGTAAGCTTCAAACACATGCCATCATGGAAATATGAAAATTTCCCAAAGGGTTGGTTATTTTCTAAAAGACAGTGCTCTGAGCGAGACTTGAAGATTTGGACCATTCATAAGGCTCTCTCATAATTAGAGGAATGGAACATTATCTCTACCCTATTTTTAGAAGTTGAGTGATGTAGGAAGGAAGAAAAGTAGGAAAAATAGACAAATGGGTAGAGACAAGAATAAAGATCAGAGGGTAAGGACAAAAAAGAGAATAGAGGAAGGAGGAGGAGAAACCAGGGGACAGAAAGTAGGTACTAAGAAAGAGGAAAAAATCACACTGAATCAATTTTCATTCAAATCATTAACTGTATCTCTAACAATAGAGTTAGGGTCATTATATAGTGAACCCTATACCTAAGACAATTGGAAATAAAATCATAATCAAATAACTTCAAATTTTGAAAGGAAATCAAATAAAAAATAAAATCAAATCTTTCCTAAATTGAAAATAAAATCAAATTTCTCCTCAATAAAATCAAATTTTTGCTAATTAAAATCAAATCTATTTTAGAATAAAATCAAATTAAATTTGGAAGTATAATCAAGTCAAATCTGTAATTAAATCAAATCTGCATCAAATCAAATCTACATCCTTAATGTTCACATCATTGAGCCTCCCTATATGTGGCAAACAACTAGTCAAGTAGGTTAAAAAATGCAAATAGCGCTAATAACCTTTTTCTCTCAAGCGAACATTTGGTGGAAATCGCAAGAAAGCTTTCCGGTAGTCTATAGCTTGAGCACTCTAACTCATTGGTATCACACACAAATTCCCTACCCTGGCGAATATTTGCCAAAGCCAAATTTCAAGCGGAATTTTTGGTTCACTTTTTGCTCAAGTCAAAATTTGCACAAATGTTGTGCGGAAACTCTGAGACATTGGGCCTGAGCAAATAACAACCCAAGATTGAGCCAACTTTACGGAACCCAATTTTACTAAAGAGACGGCTCAATATATAATACTTTGTCACAAAGTTTGCCAACACATAAATTCCTAACACTTTTTATGGCTGTCAACTTCAGATCAAGAGATAAGTTCAGTGTCAGCGGAAGGCTAATTCAAATGGTAAATCTTCAGTTGCAGCAGCTTATCAGTTTCTCAGAAAAAAAAAATCAGCAAGGCCTCATGGTCCAAACTGATCTGGTGCCATTGAAACCCGGATTCATTTGTCTGTTACTTGTTCAGAATAATATGCAAACTCCAAGAGATTAGCCAAAAATGGATTAGGTGCAGAAGGATCCATTTAGTTTCTGTTATTGCTCCAAGTTGGTGTCTAGTCCGTGTTAAACATCGATATGCCATTTTTGGGAAGTGCCCATGCTTCCTAGCTAAGGTGGATAGGGTCTCCTCTTGAGGCTCCCATAGTTATGGCCATGGAAGTTTTAATAATTGGAAGGGTTATCTCAAAGGTAAATGCACATGTTGGGAAGTGATGAAATCATTCCCCACTAATAAAAAATATAAGAAGAAAAAAGACAATTTAATTTCAAGCAGAGTAGCATCAATATTGTAAAATAAGAAGAGAAGAAGGAAAAAAAAAAATCCCTACACTAATGTTGGATTATTTACATGTATATATAGGATTATTTATAAATATTAAAAATACTAAACTATCATTACAAAGAATATTCCATATCATATCCTAAACATATCTAATAATATATTGTACCATATCAGAACAAATCTCAATATCACTGCTGAAGGATACATGCAACGTTTCTTATTTCATATTGTAAGTTTCACACTATGAAGCATGGCATCAGTTAATGATCAGCATTTCATACAGAAGCATCAACATTTTAAATGCATACAATTTTATTTGCTTTATGTTTTAACTTACATAAATGCATTATAAGCCATATCACCTGCCTGCTGCAGATTACAAATTCAACATAATCTACCATGTGACACTTAATAACAAGAATGCTTCCATGATAACTCATAATTGTTTTTGACAATGCTGAATTCACATTTTCCTATTTCATCAATGCCATGGCTCACTAAGTAAAACATTCCGTGCTACTTATAGTGTAATAAATTTTGCAATATACTCATCTTTAACTTCACAACAAGAATCAAGCTTCCCCTAGTTGCATTGCATAACCAAAATAATACTTTGATAAGAAATACACAAAAATAACAATGACAAAAAGTCCTTTATAATAATCAATGCTTTGATAAGAAATATACGAAAATAACAATGACAAGAAGTCCTTTATAATAATCAATGCATTGAGTAAATTATGAATTACCAAGGTGACATCATCTGGTCTGAAACCAGCGACAGTCATGAACTTGAATACTGCTAAAGCCTCCTCACCAAATCCATGCCTTGCATAACCAGCTATCATGGTATTCCATGAAATGATGTCTTTCTTTTCTATGCACTCAAACACAGAGTTTGCTTCATCAATACTTCCGCATTTGCAATACATTGCAACTAATGCATTCCCCACATAGGTACTGGTCTCATACCCTGCCTTCACAAGGTTCCCATGACTTTGTTTCCCCAATTCTAGAATGCCAATATCAGCACATGTGCTCAAAACACAGGTGATAATAGACTTGTTCAACAGCTCCCCATTTCTCTTCATCTCAATAAATAGATGCAAAGCCTCTTCACTATGACCAGTTTGAGCATAGCCAGCAATCATTGCGGACCAAGAGATAGAATCACGATGAGGCATCCAATAAAACAAACTCCTAGCTTGAGCAATATGGCCAGTCTGCATATAACCAGTAATCATAGTATTCCAAGAACTGACATTTCGACAAGGCATTGCTTCAAAAAATTCCCTTGCCAAAAATATCTTCTTGCGCTGTACGTATGCCGCAATTATTGAATTCCATGAAACTGCATTCTTCTGTGGCATCTCATCAAAAATTCTTCTAGCTTCATCCAACATACCATTCTGGGCATAGCCAGAAACCATTGAAGTCCAAGTGAATACATCCCGGCTAGGGGACAACTCAAATAATTTATGAGCCTCTGATAATTTCCCATTCTGAGCGTATCCCGATATGATAGTATTCCATGAAACCACATCTCTCTCAGGCATCCTATCAAAAAGATCTCTTGCTTCGACCAGCCTCTTCTTCTTCACATATCCACCCATCAAACAGTTCCAAGAAACCAGTTCCCAATCCACTTTTGTCTCGAACAACACACTTCCCTCTTCCACCCTCCCATTATGAACATACGCTGCTAATATTCCATTCCAAGAGATGGAGTTCTTAAACGGCATCCTATCAAACAATTCCCTTGCCTCCTCCACATATCCATTACGGCCATATCCTGATATCATTGTATTCCACGAAATGATGTCCCTTTCAGGCATTTCGTTGAATAGCGTTCTCGCAGCAAGGAGATTCCCATACTGAACGCAGCCATTTATCATCAAATTCCAGGAAAACAAGTCCCTCTCAGGCATTTTCTCAAACATACGTCGTGCGAGACAGAACTTTCCATTTGACAAATACCCGGAAATCATTGCATTCCAGGAAACGGGGGTTCGAGAGGGCATGGAGTCGAAGACATGAAGGGCCATTTCGCATCGGCCGTTTCTCATGTGATTGGTTATGGCAATGTTGCATTTTACTATACCTGTGTATGTGATGCTGGGTTTGTTTCTTGTACTTTCTAGAGCGATGGCAGCTTTGCGATGAAGAGGGCGAAGGTTGGTACTGCTGTGTAACTGCCTACAACAGTTGCACCCGCGCATCGTACAATTTAATTCCAACCGACCTTGCCTTTATCACACAAAACATTAGAATTTATATATTCATGGTACACACTACACATGGATGCGGTGGGTCGGGGGAGTGTAATAATTTCAAAATTAATTAATTTTATAATTTATTATAATTATTTATTTAAAAATCGAGATATAACGCCATTATTTTGGATACAGAGATGGGTTAGATAACAAACTTGCTTTGAGATGGGCCGTTAATTTTACTGTATTATTTATATATTTTGCTATAAGAATTTTATTAGTTGTCCCATCAATTTATAACTTATTTGAATATTCTTCTTATATATCCAAATCATGTGATCCTTTCAGAGTTGTGAGGATCTTATTATATGCGTTCCTTGCTCTTTTGGGCATACCTACATTTCATATTTGTTATAAGCCTATTTAAGTCTTAAATCTATATTAAGTCTATTTGAACATTACATATATGCTACTTTAATTTGAGTGGCACAGAAAGGTACTTTTAACTGATCGTATTTTAGGCCCGTTCTCAGTTGTTTATTTACCTATTTATGTCATTAATTCTCTCTCATTTGGTTTGTTTAGCTATTGGGGGTCCATTTTATTGGGATCCAATACTTTTAAATTTACCTATAAATTAAAAAAAAAATAAGTAAATGCTTTTTATATGTCGTTGTAAGAATAATGAAAAGATGGTACCATTTTGCCTCTTGGCTGGATAAAATTAAAGGACTTTTATTTAAGGCAGGTTTTGAACAAAATAATAACCCAGAAGCACCACTGTCAATTTATTCATTAGTTTTATTGTGTTAGTTGTATTTTATGTTGGTATATTTTGTGACCGTATCGAGTTGTTTATGTAGTCAATTGTCAACGTGTTTGGTAACTGCGACAATATATCGACTTTGAAGATTCTCATTAGTTTCATACCCAAAGGCCATCATCGTTATATTCTCAGCATTCCCGCCTCCCTATCTTCTGTTCCGACCTTCCCCCGATTTTGTGCCCGATTAATGCTCGAGGCGTGAAAGAGGCACCCCGCACTTGAGGTGCACCTGAGGAGCCACCGAGGTGCATTTTCCAAAAGCGTGCACTCGAGGCTCGCCTGAGGCGCCAACGAGGCACGTTTAACAGAATTGGTGCGCTCGAAACGCGCTCGGTTCACGCTTGAGCGCCAGGGCTCGAATTCCCGAACCCTATCTGGCACTCACCGTGTGCTTGAGCGGCGCGGGTCTATGTGTCTAACGGATCTATTACTTTTTGAAACCATTTGGGCTTCTCTATATATATGATACTTTTTTCTTCATTTCGTAGGGTATCTGAAAAAGAAAATTGAGACATTGAAACGTCTACGTCCATTACTTTGTGAAAAGAGTTTGTACTCACCATAGAAAGTTCTACTATTTACATGTATTAGTTTGACAAAACTTTCTTATCCTCTCATATTATTGAACACACCCTTGTTCTTGCCTACAATCCCTCGTGAGTGACGGGGGAGGCATGGAAACTGAGTTCCAGTGGTTTGTCGGAGAAGATCGAAGTGAAAATCGGAAGGTGTCCGGTTTCGTTACCGCGGGCAAATCCAAAGAGTTCCTTGGTAAGGATCACAAGGTGGGAGTAAGTCGGTTAGGTTAGCGCGTTTGTACCATCCAATCTATAAGTTAATTTTCATAGTGGATTTCTTCTCTGACCGTTGAAGCTTGGAGGATTTTTCTCAATTACCGTGGGTGTCGAGTTTTTTCCTCGTCACCAAAAAAGTGTCTCTTTTTACTATTACATTTATTGTCATCTACTCTTTATACATATTATTGTTATTAGTATTTATATATAAATATTCTTTATGTGTATTGAATATTTAAATTTGTACTGCTTTTGCTAATTCTGCACCGAGTCAAAACTTTATTGTGTAATTTGGGACAAAATATCCTTTTTAATTGGTATCAGAGTCTCACCCCGATCTGTAACCCCGATCTAGATGTATACTAGTCAATTATTGTCCGTTCCTCCTTACTTTGATGGGAGCAGTTATATCTATTGGAAGGTTCGTATGAGAGCCTTTCTCAAATCGGTGGATGAGCGAGTGTGGGCACGCACTCAGATCGAGTAGACTCCACCCAAAAGTACCACCGGTGATGAATTGAAAGCTCTGTCCTTATGGACAAAAGAAGAGTTTGATTTGTGTAATTAGAATAGTAAAGGACTACATGCCATTTTTGTGGCGTAATCCCCCGAAGAGTTCAAATATATATCCATGTGCAAAACCACTAAAGATACATGGGATATTATTGAGATTACCCATGAAGGAACAAAGTTAGTAAAAAATTTAAAATTACAGATGCTTACAACTAGATTTGAAGAAATCCATATGAAAGATGATAAAACTTTCAATGAATTTTATACTTAATTGAACGATGTTGTGAACTCCACATTTAATTTATGAGAGTGGATTCCTGAAAACAAAATTGTTAGAAAAGTTCTTAGATCATTCACTGAATGTTTTAGACTTAAGGTCATCGTTATCGAATAAAGTAAAGTCATTGATAAATTGAAGATCGAAGAACTTATTGGATCTCTCCAAACTTATGAGCACACACTTCCACAGTCAAGGAAAACCAAATCAATTGCTCTAAAATCTGTTAGGGAAGATAGAGACCATGATACCGATGAGGAGTCAAATAGTAATGAAGATTTTACCTTATTTGTTAGAAATTTTAAAAATATTTTGAACAAAAATAAATCTTCCACTGACAGACTAAATGAGGATTCAAAAAGATCATTTAAACTTGATAAGAAAGATCGACATGATCTTAAAGAATCCAAATTGAAAAATATCCAAAGCGTTTAATATTATGAGTGTAAAGGTTTTGGCCATTTTCGTACCGAATGTCCAAATCTTAACAACAATAAGGTCAGGCCTTAAGAGCTAATGCGACCTTAAGCGATGACGAGGAAGAAGATGTTGAAAGATGCACTAAAGATGGCCCTGTCAAACACATGGTTTTTATGACCTTGATGTGTGAAAGTGATGAATATTTAGAAAAAACTCATAATCAATTCGATGACTCTGAGAACGAGTCAGAAGTTAAATTTTGTGACCTTTAGGATGCTTATGATAGATTGTTTAATGAATGCCTACAAATCAAGAAAACTAATGTGTCTTTAAAGTATAAACTGATTAAAATGGAAAACGAAAAATTATTTCTGAAATCCGAGTTAGACACAAAAGTTTAAGAAATTAAAAAATTGAAAAACTCTTTTACTGAAAAAATCATGACTCTTGAATCTGATCTTGAGACTACTTGAAATGATTTAAAATAATTTTCATATGAGTTCAAACAATTGGACCATATCTCGGCTTGGGAAAAAGTTTCTTATTTTTACCATCATCGAATTTATTCAACAATATATTCAAATAAGTTCTACTTTGTGACTAAAAAATACTAATATAAGAAAGAGAAAACTTTTAATTTGTACTAAGTAATATAAGCATAACATACACAAAAATATAATGTAAAGTATGATCTAATTTGTACAACAACAACAATTTAATACCTCCTATTCATTCAAGAATTATGGAAGCAAAGCATCCATGTGGGAGTACAAAAATTGACCCTGCAAATGTGATTTACTCCTTAACATGAGTAGCCACAAGTCAAGTACTTGAAATAACTAAGTAGACAAATAGATATCTTCATTTCCTGGCCTGTCTAAATTATACTCAGAGATGGCTTAGGCAGCCTTATTTCTCCCCACGAGATAAAAGTATAATCTTACCGATGAATAAGATACATGCAAATGTTAAAATAAGTAAATAATAATAATGATAATAATCAATAATAACAATAATATGGCACTGAACTATGAGTTCTTTTTTAATCACTACTTGTAAAATGTTTGCAAATAACAACCATTACCTTGATGGAAGAAACTTGAAAAAACATCTGGTCATTGTTTTTTCATTTTTGACATTTCCAAAAATGGTAAACCTATGTACGTTTGCTTGGTAGTTTTGTACTATTATGTAATAAACTTGGTTAAAATCATTGTGGCCACCTAGTTTAAATTTTCATATTGCTTGCTACTCCTATGATACCATTTTGAAGATGAAAATAACAAGGGCAAAAAGTCAGAATCTTGGAGAGATATTAATATGAGAAAATATAGGCAGATGTTTAGGTAAAATGGCCAAGCCTAAGCATAGAATGAGCAGGAAAAGGCGCAAAAGAAATAAAGAAAGTCAGGGAATTATAGAAGGGGCTAGTAGACTAATCATGAAGGAGGCGACTTATTTAGGAAAAGATATAAAAAAGAATGAGATACATACGATTAAATTTATGGTCTACCAAAATTCTACCAAACAAAATATAAAAATCTCACTGGCGCATATATTATCTACCCAACAAAGTATGAGAACTGTCTCTATGTGTCAAACCCAATTTCTCCTAGCGTAATATTCCACGATATTATATTAGATAATAGTTACATAATTATAAGTATTTATTCATACTAAGTAACATATCTTATCACTACCATAATATAACAATCGGTATCAGATAATTATTAACTATATTAAAGTGTCACAGATTCCATATCCCTTTATACAGTAGTATTTTTATATAATTTCTTTTACTTTGACCATAAGAAGATAATAATGCATTTTTATGCAATCAAGTATAACGCAGGGAAAACTTTACAATTGTAACGATAGAAGTGTTATTTAGTATTGATAAGGACTATATTCATACAATTAAGATTACAGGAAGAAAATCACCATTGAGGAAACAAAGAGGATCCTTAAAACTACTAAATATTTAAATAATATCAATTCATTGGCTCACGATTGTAAGGTACCGATTTTTGAAACGTAGTAAATATGAATAATTAAGTTAAAATAAGTAGATTAAGGTCTAACGACACGGAAGAAAGTGGATCGAAGGACCGAAAACTCGAAATTGGTGGAATTAAGAACCGGCGTTATAATCTTAAAATATTAATTCGTAAATATGATTCAGATTTTAAGTGATGGTAATCTTAGGATATTAAATTAATATAATCGAATTAGGCTTAGGGTATGTAGAAAGATATATTTCGGTGTCAAAATCGAGTAGTAGTGCCGGGTGGATAGCTAGGCGCGTAGCCCAGCAGGCACCGATTCTAGAGCAGGCGCGCCTGCTGTGTGTCGCGGACCGCACTCGAGTGCCGGTCCGCATAAAAGCTCCGTCGAGCTTTTTTACCGTTGTTGCAATGCAGTTTGGGGAGATAAAACAGAGGGCTTTGGGTAGAGAGAGAGGAGGAACGAAGGCTCTCAGGTTTGATTTTGACTTCGAGCTAGTTGGAGAAATCGTAGATCTGATAGAGGTAGGTGCATCCATACTCTTCTTTTTCATTTTTTTTGATTTTTGTTTGATCCTATTCCAGTTTTATTATCCCGATACCCAACCCATATATAAATATGTGATACCCATGACTTGATTATGCATATATATGAATTTCATGTCTGAATTTGTGGATTTTGATCGATTTCTGCACTAAAACCCTAACCTCATGCCTAGGTGGTTTCGACCTTTGATTTTTGGGACATTTGCATAAATTTAGTCTAGAATATCATTACCCATATCCTCTATAAGTTAATTTATCGATTGAGTATCCAATTTAGTAATTTTATGTGTGTTTTCATTCATCGGAACCCTAAAATGTTCCCGGACCTCGTTTAAATATTTATTTCAAATTTTATGCATAAATTGGCTAGAGATTATAATTACTCATATCTTGAATTTAGTAATTTACCCATTGGAAGTCCGAATTTTTGAGAATAGATCGATATGTATAATTGGGTACTGTTCATGCACAGGTACTGTTCACCTGAGCCTCTTTGGTAAATTTTGCATAGTTCTCGCATTATTTAATTGTTAATTAAGTTGCATATATATTTGCATGTGTTTAATTTTTTACTCCAAAAAATATATTCGTTAACCACTTGTGAAGAAAATATTATCTGGAAGACTCTAAGGTTATAATTGTCTCTCAACGATAAGAATTCTTATTCATCCCTATGTTTATAATATTCGTATAGGCAAATTAAGTCATGAGAAAATTTAAGTTCGAAAGAAGATAAAAATCGTTCAAGCATTTGGAGGGGAATTTCACAATTGGTTGTATGATAGATTTGTTCTCCGAGATGGAGATATTGTGAAAAAAGTATGGTAGACCTTCCCTCAAAAAATAAGAAATAATAAAATTAGGACCATAGATTTATGTTACAGAGGGTAATATCCCCAGGTATGCCATTGGTGTTACAGTAGAAATTCAATGATTATCCTGACCACATATTGTAGCAGGTAATACTCTTGGCAAGCCTTAAAATATTATTGTGAAAAGACGATGACTGCCTCTGGGCCCTGAGGGACATTGGGGCATATATATATGGCCCGTTTACAGGCATGATATCTATATCGCCTGCCTCTGGGTCGATAAAGGAGCTTACACCCTTAGGCCATGCGGATGATATGACCCTTTCTTTGTTCTTCCGCAGATTTAGCTAGTAAAACTTACTAGTCGTAATCTACAAATATGAGTAATTATACATAATTTACATCTCAAAGAAAAGAAGGATAAAATGTGAAAAGTTAATTGTGTTCCAAAAGCATATCCGACCACGTCTCATGTTTTTGCATCCTCGTTATACTTGTATATCTCTCTTCTACTTTATTTTGCTTATATTATTTATTGTCTTGATTATATTGCACTTGTTAAACTTTTGGCTCACCATTATTTCTCCTTATCTCTAGATTAGTACAGGTCTATTATACCCGATGGGACAGCGTAAAGATTCAAAGTGAATTAGGCACTAGATTTGGGAGATCATATCCACGACTTATAATTTGTATCTTTATATATGTCATAGGAAAATTATATATATTTATATTTCTTTTAGAAATCTTAATATATATTATACATATAACTGATGATTAGATAATTTTATTTTCATTGTGTTTGGATTTATTATACTTTTGCAGGATGTTGTGGTTTGTAATAGGTACTTAATAATATCTCTCTTTGGCCAATATTTTATTTAGATATACAGCGTTGGAGTTACGAATAATATGTAGCAAATGGATCCTGTAAGGAATTATTGTTGTGCTATGTGGTTTGTAAGTTGTTGTTGTATGTTGTTAAGATGAGAGATTATTTGGATATATTTTGTTTTGTATAGGAGATTGTACAGGTTTTTGTATCAGTTTGACAGCCGTATTTTAGACAGAACTCTACTGAATTTTTGACAGAAAATACGATCTGTCACAATTGGTATAAAAAAAAGAGATATCTTAGACTTGATTTGAATCGTATGCGGAAGTTTAGGATATATTAAGATTGATTGAATAAGTCGATATAAGCATAGGACAAATTAAATTAGATTGGATAGTTCTAGTTATCCTGAATGGCTAGCTTATGCTTGAACTAAGTTAGAGTTAGAGAATGAGTTTGGTTATCTAACTTCTACATCCCAATTAGTATCTTATGAGGGACCTAACCCGTATTGTTTATATTTCAGAAGGGTATTAGCATTGGCTCTTGGACTAGGCTTTACTCATGGTAGTGGTCGACCGTGAAGTTAAGAGGAACTGTAGGAAGGCACCTTGAGATTTAATTTGATTGGCACTTAAATTGGTCAGTATTGATTCAATGCCTAGGTTAATCGATTTTGGTTCGATGTTTAGGTGATCAGCTATGGGTTGAGATCCTTAGGGTAGTAATTTGCTAAGAATGAGTTCTTGATTGATGTATTAAGTATGATGAATAGGGTGGAATCGATGGCTTGAGGTTAGAATAACTTGAAGTTAATCTATGAGATTAACAAATCCTAGGATGTCGATTTATAATCAATTTGAAGATGTCTAAGTGTCTAAACTTTTGGATAGCTCAAATCCTATAAAGGGTGAGATGTGGATCCTAAGAATTAAGATGATAATGCGGTCATCCAAAACTCGGAAGAAATTAAGGTAATGTTGCCCCATATAGGATAGGAGGTGAAGTTGACCCTGGGTGGTTGATGTGAAAAAGGGTCATGAATCTCGAGGATAAAGAGATATTGTCGGATATGTTCATGGATGCTTTATGGATGAATGTCTGATTTCGGTGGGATTTTTGAGAGCATACTTCAAGCATGGATTGTTCGACCACAAGATTAAAGATTGCCCTTATTCTATGGGTCGGACAATAAAAATGCTCAATACCGTGATTGAGGCTTCACAATGATGGCACAAAGTATAGAAGTGTCATCCATCGTAGCGGGAGATAAGGTTCCCGAATCTTGATATTTCGATATATGTGTTATTTTGAGATCCATAATCTATATTGTATTGGTATTTCCTAAGCTTATTCGTGTGTCTGAGGATCATAGACCTTATACTAGTTGTATCGAGGTCTATAATATTTGCTCAGATTTGTAGATATGATTGGTTGGGCTGATTTAATTACCCTGAGGTGTTAAGGCTCAATATGATTTTGAGGACGATTTGGTTAGTAAGGTGCTATGCTATTGTCGGCTATGGTGATAAGGATATGAGACCTTGTAATTGGGTGGAAAGGTTTGAATATGAGGCATCATTGTTCGAGCAGTGACGAAATTAGTATTGCACGAAATTAGTATTGTTTCACCTGTAAATCGTTTAATTAGGATTTATGCCAAATTTAGCTAACATATAATACTACACTTGGGAGTCGTTTTGTGGTCGCCAAGGTGTTTGGGTAATGTAAGTGTTTGAGGATGTTTCCTAGAGAAAATGGTCAGCCCAAATTAACTCCTAATCATTAAATTGATGGTTGTTGTGGAGTTATGTCAATATTGGCACCTAATTTTGAGGACTCTATATTGAACCAATAAGGTATCGGCTGAGTATGTTGCCGTAAGGTGCTTCAGTGTTTGTGGGATGGTCTCATTAATGAATTCTTAGAATCAATAGGGTGTGAGAACCCCATTTGAGGATCGTATCATGGATTGCAAAAGACGGTTAATCGTGTGCGTAATTATGAAAGGGATGTAAATTTGGGAGAAATATTATGTCGAGCAAGTGATTTCTTCGATAACACGAATGCAATTCCTTAGAGTTTGGAGCGATAGCTCATTTGGAGAAAGATTGATTGATGCCTTGAATGTGTGTTGCTTCCTTGGGTCTAGCTTAACCCAGAAGGATAATCCAATAAGTGTTTCTCAAGATTGCAGAGCTGTGTGACGTTTGGCTTGGAAACGATTAGTATCCGTTGAAATGAGTCATGCGAGGATAGTCTTCGAGGAATTAAAGATTGGACGTTGACCTTATTGTTTAGGTTGACTCCTGATGGGTCTCATAAGTTATGGTAGAATATGATCCTTTTGAAGAAGCTCTAGGATTGCATATCTCTTGACTTGTTTGGGTGGTTACCCTTGATTAAGAGGATGTAAAGCCTATGATTAGAATTACTTTACTCATAGTTTGGGGTTAGCCATTAAAGTCCTCGCTTTGAGGATTTATAGGTATTACTTATAGGGATAGCTATTGTCTAATTAACCCTATGGACTGAGAGGTCGCCTCCTAGGATGAGATGGTCATGCAATAATATAAGCGAGTAGATTAGCTTGAAGATAGTAATAGTGAGTTTCGATGTTAGTCGTGAAGGGTCGATCAAGTGATAGCGTAGATCATTGAGGTCGTTAAGAGGTTATACTTATGTGATGTACCGTCAATCAAGAAGAATATTATTGCTGATAATTGAATGATGAGAATCTTCGAATTGGGTATGTCTTGGTGCATCATAGGAGTTATTGTAGGATAAATCTCGAATAGCTCCTAATATCTTAGTGAAGGGGGTGCTTTACCCTTAATTTTAGGAGGGAGAGTTGCCTCTTACGTAGTAAGGTCATGAAATTATGAGATAAGAAGCCCTCACCATTTCGGTTTCGAGGATATTAAAGGCGATAAGAATTAAGGGTACCATTTTGATATTGTAGAATTAGCAAATTAGGACAACCCATTTATCGTGAATTTGGGTATTTTGACTAGGATGTATAGGTTAGCTCGTTGGTATGCCAACATGACAGTAAATTTGGTAAGTATTAGAGTTCGAGACTTTTGGGTGATTGCTCAATTGCGTTACCTAGATTGATTGTCGTCTAGATATTTTGGACCCTGCTTTAGTTGTATCGATATCCATAGGATTTTCCTTAGGTTCATAATTGCCAGATAACCTAAGAGTCTGATATGAATCAATGGGGGACAAGTTGCAAGAGGATTATTAGTGTCCTAGTAAATAGTTAATCACAGTAGTGGAGTAGAAGCATGTGGACCCTTGGCTCAGAAATTTTAGAATGGGATTAAGGTTTCAATAGAAGATCATTCTCGAGACATAGGAGGTTTTGAGGTGAGAGCCCATTAGTTCGTTTGGGGTTTTGTATTAAGTCGGAGAGGTAGTCAGTAATTAGGCTTACCTTTAAATTTGGGTAAATTATCATGATGTCTCCCATGTATTGATGAATGAGAAAGTAGGTTTATGACTAGGTTTAACCGTTATGGGAGGTTTGTGATTTGTTTTTTAGTGAGGTTTCAATCTCAATTTTTTTTAGATAAAGGGCATTAAACATTGAGGATCAAGATGATTCGAATGATTAAGGTTCGCTAGAAATATCGTCTCTCCAAGAAAGTGATTTGGGAGTGCATAAGTGAAATCCGGAAGGTCTATCCCCCTATTGTTAAGTTTCGAAAATCATTAAATTTTGAGGACGAAATTTTTATAAGTGGAGAAAATTTATAAAGTACCGATTTTCGGAATGTAGTAAATATGAGTGATTAAGTTAAAATAAGTTGATCGAAGTCTAAGGACACGGGAGGAAGTGGATCGAAGGACCGAAGAACCGGAATTGGTAGAATTGAGAACCGGTGTTATAATTTCAAAATATTAATTCGTAAATATGATTCGGGTCTTAAATGATGGTAATTTTAGGGTATTAAATTAATATAATCAAATTAGGCTCGGGGTATGTGGAAAGATATGTTTCGGTGTCGGAATCGGGCGATTGTGCTGGGCAGATCGCTGGGCATGCAGCCTAATAGGCGTCAATTCTAGAGCAGGCACCCTGCTGCGCGCCCCAGACCGTGCTCGAGCACCAGTCCATGTAAAAGCCGCGTCGGGCTTTTTAACCATTACTATGATGCGGTTTGAGGAGATAAAACATAGGACTTTGGGTAGAGTGTGACGGAACGGGTTTTTTTTTTCCTCAAAGCTTCCGTCAAACAGATAACATAATTACGGTCTAATTAAGGCAAGACTTCTGCAGAAATTTCGGCAGAGTATCCTTTGTAACTGGATGAAAACCCAAAAATACAAACTTGTAATAATTATCAACATCAAGCACACATCTATCCATCATTCATAATTCCTACAACAATCATTCACAGGATCCTATGTGCCATCCATGGCACAAATCCATCAAAGCAATTACTACTTTAACAGACAATAACGAGATGCCATCTAGGACCTGCACAGGAAATCCAGAGTATAGCGGAAGTATACTACAACCTGCAGAAGCATAGCTTTTTCTTTTTCTTTTACTATCATACATACATTTCACATGCTTGTTATACAAAATTCCACATGTTCTATAACATCAGGGACCAAAAGAGCAGTATATAAAAATCATGATTCTAGCTAAGCCTTTACATCAACAGGCTCCTCCAAAATAGCTCCAATAGGCGGCGGTCCTCAAAAATCTTCAAGCAATTCTTCTCTGTTTACTCTTTTTCATCAGGCAGTAGCTCTCTTTGTCTCATGCGAGGGGGAAAAACACTAAAACAGGTGGAGCGAGGCCCAACAAGGTACATGCATATGAACCGTAAAACGATTATACCGTAAGCGATCATATAACCATGCAAAACCATAATGTTTAATCAAACATCATCGAAAAGGAACGGCAAAGACATGCTATAACGATATTAAATCTCATGCTTCATAAATCATATCACTATAGGTTTGTAAAACTATAACTATAAACTTTCTTGATGCATTGAAAACCGAAAACAATATTCTATCTCGCATTCCTTGTCATCTTTTCATCCGATAATACTCTTGTCATCTTTTATTGTAGTATAGCATAACGATAAAACATTAGTCGGTACTTCATATTATTTTCCTCCTTGTACCAGGCCCCGAGGACGGCCATCGTTCCCTCATTGTACCAAGCCCCGAGGACGGCTATCGTTTCCCTCCTTGTACCAAGCCCAGGGACGGCTATCGTCATATTTTTATTAAAAACCCCTTTTCTCACAATTAGACTTATACAATACATTTCATCTTTTTCTGTGACATATCTTAACACTTTCAGACCCTGCTAGTGTACTCTACTAGCGGAAGGGGCGAATGATCGAGGATAGATTGTGTTCAGTCCACACAATCCAAGGCCTATCATGTCATATCATATCATGTATATCCCATCCCGAGGGATATCTATACTGTGTGCCACCCGAAGGTCGGCCTATGTTCCTCCTGGCTTAACGCCCTTGAGGACAGGGCGGACCATGAATCGCTCCATGGACAGAGCTATCCTCGATTACCACCGTAAGTTCTAAGGCCTCACCCAAGAACTTACCGGTATAGTCGGTCTCGGGTCCCAAAATAAGCGTAGAATCGGGAAATCATCTCTTTATCGAAAATCCCATTTTCGAAATCAAACTTTCACAACACAATTTCAGCACTTCTTTAAATTTACATGGAAATTTTGTCGGTATACGTTCGTACATATTTTCAAAAACAAACTATACAGGAAGCTTCATTTCGATGTCAATTAACTTTCATATAGTAGAAGCTACGGTTAAAACTCATCAAAACCTCTTCATTTTCGTACATGGGGCTTCGCCAAAACCTTTGAACTCAAATCGGTTTCTTACTTGCACATATTTCATGAAATTAATGTCATAGATGCCATGCATATACATTAAATCATGTAATTTACTCAAACTATACAACATTTTCAAGCTAGGGTTTCACCACATGCTTTCTGAGACAAATCAAAACACTATTTTCATGCTTATTCACGAATTCGAAGCTAAATCTTGCGTAAACATGGATAAACATAAAATCCAACCAAGTAATCGAAGGAAACATGCTTCATGTACTTTAAACATGCATCATCAACATTTTAGAGCATTTTCAACGGTCTTAAAGCATGAGAAATTGGTACGGTGAAAAACAGCGTCCGAAGTACAATTGCCTGAGCTCGTTCTACCATTATTTTACCCGAATCGAATCACAACTGTGGTCTCTCCCCTTTCTTTCTCGTCGTGCTTGCTGTTGTACCTCAACTTCCTCTCTCTACAAACACATATCATTTAATCGGCATTTAAACAATTACGGAATTATTTCAAGACTCCCGGATGCCACAAACGGGTCAAATCTTGCGAGATTCGGCATCCGATCGATATATACACACAATTGGGGTACGGGTATTCATATTCTAGGATCACATCATCATTTTACGAAGGTGACAACGCACAATTATCACCTTCCGGCTCGGGTGAACAGTAACAGCGCCCCTTTAGAGGGCCCGGAGGCCGCGAACGGGTCCAAACGTGCGAGATCGGACCCACGGCCGATATATATACACAATTGGGACGTGGGGATTCCAATTTTGGGGTCAATTTCATGATACGGGGTCGGGAAACGGGAAATCCCCAAAATCCCGTAGGTTAGGGTTTCGGTAAAACCCACCCGGGCGAATCGGACACGAATCGGACAACTAACCATATTTTCATGGACCTCAAGGCATGGGTTTTCAATATCCTAACATTTCCCGTGGGTATCGACACAAAATACCCAACGAAAATACACAAAACATCGAAAGAGAACGAGAAGTGGGTATGAGAACACTTGCCTCGACGCGTGCTTTCACCTTTATACCTGGCTTTCGGGCGGAATCGGACTCTCGGGCTCGATCTCCTTCCTTCTCTCTCTAGTCGCGCTCTCTCTCTCTCTGGAAAAACCCTCGGCCGATCGAAAATGAGGGAGAACAAATCGCGCGGCGCAATATATACTGCGCCGGCCGCTCGAGCGGCCGTGGCGGCGGCAGCGAGCGGCCGAGCCACGGCGGCCACCGCGAGCGCCCATCGAGCGGCTGGCGGCGGCCAGCCATGGGTCGGTTCTGGTTCATCCGCTCGAACCTCGGCTCGCGCCCAGCAGCGCGAAACTCTTTGGCGTGGCTCAGCCGGCCGGACAGAAGTAATTTTCGATTTTTCTTCCGATACCAAACCTTAATCATCCCATAGGATTAGTATTGATCATTAACATACTAATCACCTCATAATTGTCGGGTTCACAAATCCGGAACCTCACATAGAGAGAGAGGGAGGGAGAAGAGAGAGAGGAGAAACGAAGGCTCTTGGGTTCAATTCCAACTTCGAGTTAGTTGGAGAAATCGTAAATCGGGTCGAGTCAAGTGCATCCATACCATTCACTTCTGTTCTTTTTTATTTTCATTCGATCTCTTTCGGGTATTATTATTCCAATACCCGACCCATGCATGTATATATATGATGCTCATGGCTTAATTATGCATATATATGAATTTCATGTTTGAATTTGTGGATTTTGATTGATTTTTGCACTAAAATCGTGAACCTGCGCCCGGGTGGTTTTGGCCTCCGATTTCTAGGGTGTTTGCATAAATTGGATCTAGAATACCATCTCTCATATCTTATATAAGTTAATTTATCGATTGGGTATCCAATTTAATAGTTTTATATGTATTTTCGTTCGTCGAAACTTTAGGATGCACTGGACCCTTGTTTAAGCACTTATTTCAAATTTTATGCATAAATTGGCTTGAGATTATGATTACCCATGTCTTGAATTCAATAATTTACCCATTGGATGACCAAATTTTTGAGAATCGTCCGATATGCACAATTGGGTACTATTCACGTGCGGGTACTGTTCACCCAAACCTCTTGGTAAATTTTACATAATTCTCATATTATTTAATTGTCAATTAAGTTGCATATATATTTGCATGTGTTTAATTATTTACTTCAAAAAATATATTCGTTAACCAATTGTAAAGAAAATATTATTCGGAAGCCTCTAAGGTTATAATTGTCTCTCGATGATAAGAATTCTTATTCATCCCTGATGCGTCCTTGGATCCGAATTTCGAACAGGTTCGGGCTGATCCGCTTGTCCTGATTCCAGCTTCGTCCACTGAGTTTGGATCCTGTACACCACTAAAACGAACAGGAGGTCAGTGTATCGGTTGGAAGTTATCCCACCGAAAACACTTCGATACTCAAGTCAATAAACAGCCTTCGAAATCTGAAAAAGTTGCTAGAATTGAGAATTGAAAGAAAGAGTGCAAGAGTGTATGGATCTCCAAATAAAAGAGAGGCAAAGTTATCCTCTTGAATCTGGATGGTAGGGAGGCAGTAAACGGTTGTCAGAAGCACGTTTGTATGCCTCGGGTTTTCTGAGTGTCAGTAGAGAGCAAAGAATTGTAGGTCTGTCTTAGTTGTCGTTGTGGGGCATTGTGTGAGTAGAGGTTTTGCATGCCTGAATGAGGATTCTAGGGCTTACTTAAAGGGTGACAAGGTGATCTTCCTTGGTTGGAAGGTGTGATCCCCTGTGTCATTCTGGATGGCCTTCCTTCTACAGGGAGGCACAAGTTGCCAAACTTGCTGAGATTGATTCCCTTCCTGGCATTCAGCGACTTTCCAAATTGCTCACCTTCCTTCCATGTATTCTACCGTTGGAGAGCCCTAGTTGGCAGGAGATTGAAAAAATATGGCACCTTCCTTACGGGAAGGGCGTTGATTTTGTCAATATCCTTTTTGGGTACTGGCTGAGTTTGTGGAAGGTGCTGAAAGAGTCGTTGTTGGCCGTTTGTTAGATCGTAGGCTCAAGTGGGCCAGGCATGTAAAAGGCCTTTTATTTTCGGCCTGTTGCTACAGTGATTCGGGTCAACACTCGGGTTGACTGTTTTGGGTGCGTGTTGGCCGCCCGCTTGTGTCTTAATCGGTTAATGTTGGCGTTGACTGTTGGGAGAGTGTTTGGGCCTTTCAGGATTTGGACCTTCACCTCCTGTTGGGCCAATGCTGGAGTTGACCGTCCAACAGGCTATTTGGGCCTTCTTTGACCGTTGGGTCAGCCCAGTTACAGTATACTCATCACTAGCTCCTCATGCCGGTGGCCAGAATTCTGGCCTCTGGCATGTTCATGATGGGATGCCCCTCACTGCCCTTCGTTGCTTGAAAATCCCGGAGGACTCTATGAAAGGTTGGGGCATTGACCGGATCTCTTGACCGTCTTTGGTCAAATCCGGAGAAGAAAATTGATAGGATATGTTGACCATCTTTGGTCAGATCCGAAGAAAAAAATTGACCGAATCTGTTGACCATCTTTGGTCAGATCCGGAGAAAAAAGTCAATCGGATCTGTTGACCATCTTTGGTTAGATCCAGAGAAGAAAATTAACCAGATCTGTTGACCGTCTTTGGTCAGATCCGGAGAGGAGAATTGTCGAATCTGTTGACCGTCTTTGGTCAGATCTGAAGAAGAAAGTTGACCGAATCTATTGACCGTCTTTGGTCAGATTCGGAGAAGAAAGTTGACTGGATTTGTTGACCGTCTTTGGTTAGATCCGGAGAAGAAAATTAACTAGATTCGTTGACCATCTTTGGCCAGATTCCGGAGAACTTTCTATGAACCCTGAGTGACGCGTGGCCATTGGCCGGGTTGTTAGGCCAAAAGTGGATATGTGTCTCCTCTTGGCTGGACCACTATCTAGGCCATTAATGCTTCAGAAGATCTACTTTATAAGAGGCCTATTTGGGATGCGACACATGGCAGGAATGATGGCGTGCCTTCTTGAGGAGTTTTATGGCATTTCACACCTTGCCGTTTAAGTTTCCCTCCTTACACTGAATGTTCTCTCACACCTTTTGCTTTGTCTTCTTCGTCTTCAACCCGTTTTCATTCCCAAAGAAAACCCTAACTCCTCTATTAGTTGCCAACATATCTTCAGTTCTTCGAGAGAACGACGTAAAGGCGCTGTGTGTTGAATTTAACATCCCGAAGGACATTGCGTGGAGGGTTTCGAACAAGGATGACAGGGCCTTCTCTCCACCGACGGGACACGTGATAGTGTATGAGGCCCACCTGAGGAGTGGTCTCCGTCTTCCTCTTCCAGACGACTTGCAATCGATCCTCCAAGCTCTGCGAATCCCCATTGCCCTACTCCATGCTAATGCTATACACTATATTTGCACTCTTTGCATCTTCCTTTGTAAGCATTCTAGGCGATTAACAATGTCCATGGTGAAAGGGCTATTCAAGATAAATTAGAGAGGTGAGTGGATCTCCCTGGTTTCCTGTAGTGGCCTGAAGATAAATACGGCTATCTATGACTCATTGAAGAACTGGAAGAACAGGTTTTTCTTCGTGAGGATGACGGAGACCTGGCCCCTAGCAAAGGATTGGGGTCAGGTGCCAGAGGTTTATACTGGGACGCCATCTGTGGCGGAGACGGCTTCCTTAGAGTGGCTGATTAAACTAGTCAAGGATCACATCTCTGATTTCAGAAGGGATTTCTTGGTCTCTAGGGTAGAGACCAAGAAGGTGAACTGGGGATTGCCTTCCCTTGTTTAGAAGCTCAAGGCGCTGCCGCCGGTGGTGATGATGCGCTTGGAGGACTCTAGGGGCTTGCTCATCCGCCGCCATCCAATAGACGACGACTTCATTGGCCCGCGGCCCAAAAAGATGGCAGTGGAGATGCCCTCCTCATCATATTTGGGGCTCGACTACATCGCTGCTGGGATTTACAGTGGCCCCAGCAGTGCCACCGGGATAGAGAAGTCGTTTGAGGATCTGCCGGAAGCTAAGGGAAAAGGTGTTATCCTGGCAATGTTCGTGCCACAAGTTGTTCCTTGAGCGGCGCAGACGGAGAATTTTTCAGATGCAGCCTATGAGCCGCCGGCGGAGGCGCAGGAGCTGTCTGTCGGCTCACCAGCCAAGCAGATGCCTACTGAGCAGTCGGTGGTTGATCTTGATCCTCCAGTAGCGGTAGTGGCGGCCGTTGCTAGGGAGCCTGCTGCCGCTGCAGACGACGTCGATGAGGGGCTCCTGGAGGAGGCAACCGCTAGCTCCGCTCGCAAGGGCATTGCTTCCAGCCCACCGCCGCTGGAGCCAGACTTGGAGGTCAGACCTGAGAGGCCCGCGCAGAGAGTTTGGGAGGTATAATCTTTTGTGATACTTTCTGCATAAATTTTTCTTTTAGAATTCCTAATTTGTTTTGTTTTTTGGTGCAGAAGAAGAAGGTGACAGCTGCCATCGCTAAGGTAATTGACCAGCGGGACTGGGTGATCTCTGACAGGGAGGTAGAGATTGCCTGGCTAGATGAGAAGCTGGCGGCTTTGGGGGCAGAGCACAGGTCTGATGTTGCCAACTTGCAGATTGTTCTGGCCGATACGAAGGCTGAAAATGTTAGTTTGAAGGAGGAGAATGCCCGGCTAAGGCAGGAGAATGAGCGAATCACTCGGCGCCTTAGCCAGCTTGGAGGGCTACTGATGGAGCTGGACAATCGCCTGAGCCTCCGGATATGCTCCCACGAGATTGAGCAGCTGAATTGGTCGCGGATGTGGGAAGGGGTCAATATGTGTTGGCGTATCGCGCTGCTTATGGACCCTAATTTCCCGGTGAACCTGCTTAATATGTCAAACAGGTCCGCCCAGACCCGCGAAAGTCTCGTGAGGGATCCCCGAGACGGTCAGGCGCTGTCTCTGCCGCCTCCTTAGCCTTTTGCTCTTTATCATTTTGCTGATTTTTGGTCTTCCCTTTGTACTACGTACATTGTAATATGTTTGAAAGCAATAAAATGAGAATTTTTCCACTTTGTGTCTATTTCTTTGTGCTTGCATGTCTACTATACTAGACGGCCAACTTAGTTGGCTGGCGGCCATTGCATTGCTACCAAAGGAGTGAAGTCATTAGGCTTTTGTGTAGGTGGCTGTGTTAGCCGGCCTAGTAGTGTCGGCTTGTGAGTGAAGCCTGGTGGTGCTGCCCAAGTGCTGACTTGGACGGCCAGTGTTGGAGAAAAATTTTTCTCCCTTCGACCATCGTTGACAAATCACGCTATCTCGTGGAGGAGGTCGTTGCGTGTGTTGCGCTAACCCCCTATGATTTTGACCGCTAATGGGCCACTTGGATGACCAAGGTTTAGATCCAACCACATATGGGCCGCCTAGATGACCAAAGTTTAATACGACCGCTGACGGGCCGCTCGGATGATCGAGGTTCATACTAGACCGCTTATGGGCCACCTGGATGACCACGGTTTAAATACGACCGCTAATGGGCTGCTCGGATGACCGAGATTCATGTTTGACCACTTATGGGCCGCCTGGATGATCAGGGTTTATTAACGAGAGGGTGAAGACCCTCCCGACTTAGGGATAGTCTAGGTTGGGTAACCTGCAAAGCAAACATATATATACGTGCACACAGGAAGGGGAAGGCAGTATGCTAAGTAAACACTCATTTTGACGAATTGAAACAAGCAAGCAAATGCGTGCACACAATAATGCAAATATGTACCTGTGCCCTTCATTGGAAGTAGCGTTTGAGGTGGATCGCGTTCCACATTCATGGGACCAACTTTCCATTCTAGTTTCGGAGTTTGTATGCTCCGTTTCGCAGGATGGTGGAGACTAGGAAAGGCCCTTCCCAATTACAGGAGAGCTTATTGCGGCCGGCCAGCTTGCCTGTGGCCTCGACGCCTTGCAGGACCAGGTCTCCAACATCGAATTATCGTGCCTTTAACTTTTTGTTGTAGTGTCGGGCAATTCGATGTTGGTAGGACATTGTCTGCATTTTGGCGGCGTCGCAGGCTTCCTTTATCTATTCTAGATGTTCCCTGATTTTTTGGGAGTTTCCTTGTGGGTAAACGATTCCACCCTAAGACTTGGAAGCCCGATTTCGACAGAGATTACCGCTTCAGTCCCGTATCAGAGACTGAAGGGCGTCTCGCTTGTTGGTTCTTTTGGGATTGTTCGGTAAGGCCAGAGAACTGAGGGGAGCTCGTCTACCTAGGAGCCCCTGCGTTCCTCCAGCTTGGTCTTTAACCCGTGGAGTAGCGTTTGGTTCGTGACCTCTACCTGTCCATTCACTTAGGGGTATGCCACCAAAGTGTGGACCAGCTTGACGCCAAGGTTGGCGCAATACTTGGTGAAATGTTTCCCTGAGAATTGGGTCCCATTGTCAGTCATGACGACCTCAAGGACGCCAAATCTACAAATAATTTTCTAGCGAAGGAATTCAAGAGCATTGTGCTCCGTAATCTTTGCTAGTGGGATGGTCTCGACCTACTTGGTGAAGTAGTCGATGCCCACAATGATGAACTTCCTTTCCCCCGTGGCAACGGAAAATGAGCCGAGAATATAGAGCCCCCATTGCGCGATGGGCCAAGGGGCCTGAAGTGTCTTCAGGTCAGCGGACGGCTGGCAGTGAAGGTTACTGTAAAGTTGGCAGCTTTCACATTTCTTCACAAATTCGAGTGTGTTGTTTTTCATCGACGGCCGTAGTTAGCCCTGCCACATGACCTTGAAGGCTAAGCTTTTTCGGCCAATGTGCGATCCTCAAATCCCGAGGTGTACTTCGCCCAAGGTGTAGTTAGCTTCTTCAGGAGTTAGACACCGGAGGTATGGGGTTGAGTAGCCACGGCGATATAGCCATCCGTCAACCACAGTGTACCAGCCGGCTGTCTTTTTTATTTGCTAAGCCTTCTCTGCATCTTCTGGTAATGATTCGTCAGCTAGATAGCTAAGGTAGGGCATCATCCAGTTTTTCACTTCAAAAATTTGCATTGCCTCCTGTTTCCCTATGCTGGGAGCGTTCAAAATCTCCCTCATGTCCCTCGAATACTGTTATGAATTTTCGGCAGCAGCGGCTCTAGCCAGCTGATCTGCCTTCCAATTTTCAGTTCTGAAAATATGAATCAGAGTTAGTTTGTCGAAACCCTGGGTGGTCTCCCTCGCCTTTGCCAAGTACTTGACTAGGTGAGGGTTGCTTACCTCGAAGTCTCTGTTGACCTGGTTAACAATTAGTTCGGAGTCACTGTAGACCGCTAACCTCTTGGCAGAGCACACCTTGGCTAATTGTGATCCGGCTAATAGGGCCTCGTATTTGGCAATGTTGTTGGTTGTTGGGAAATCGAGTCTGAGGGAGTACTTCACCTCAAACCCGTCTGGGGTCGTGAGGACCACTCCAGTGCCACTGCCGACGTCCGTAGATGATCCATCTACGTGGTGTACCCATTCTGGAACTCTGTCAAACTGTACCATGCTTTCTGCGGGCTGCTCTTCGAGAATTGGGGTCGTGATTTCAACAATGAAGTCAGCCAGAACCTGCGCTTTTATAGCAGGTCTGGGCCGGAATTTGATATCAAACTCGTCTAACTCGATAGCCCATTTTACCAGCCATCCAGAATTGTCAGGTTTCTGGAGTATATTTTTGAAAGGCTGGTCTGTAAGGACCACTACACGGTGCGCCTGAAAGTATGGCCTTAACTTCCACTCAGAGATTATAAGTGCCAAGGTAAGTTTTTCTGTGCGCGAGTAGCGGGTCCCAGGGTTGGTCAACGTTTTACTTACATAGTAGACCGGCCATTGAATGTCGGAGTCCTGGCATATAAGGAAAGAACTGAGGGATGCTTCCGACACTGCTAGGTAAAGATACAACTCTTCTCCGCCTTTGGGTGACACTAGCAATGGCAGGTTGGCCAGATACTGCTTCAACTCATCGAAAGCTGTCTGGCAGTCTGCTGTCTATTAAAACCCGTTAGATTTTTTTCCACTTAGGGCCTTAAAGAAGGGCTGGTACTTATCGCTAGATTTCGCCAGGAAGTGGGAAAGTGCTGCCAGCGGTCCAGTCAATCGCTGGACGTCCTTTACCCTCTGAGGAGGAGCCATTTCTGCGAGGGCTTTAATCTTCTCTAGGTTTGCCTCAATTCCCCGTTGGGAGACGATAAAACCCAAGAATTTACCAGAGGCTATCCCGAAGACACACTTAGTCGGGTTCAGCTTCATGTGATGCTTGCGGAGCACCTCAAACGACTCTACCAGGTCACGGATGTGGTCACCGGTGACCTTACTCTTGACGAGCATGTCGTCGATGTAGACCTCCATGTTGTGATCGATCTGTTTTTCAAACATCTTATTGACCAGTTATTGATAGGTTGGTCCAGCATTTTTTAGTCCAAAGGACATCACTTTGTAGTAGTAGGTGCCCTGATCAGTCATGAATGAGGTGTGCTCATCGTCCTCCGGACTCATCCGGACCAAGTTGTAACCCGAATAAGCGTCCATGAAACTTAGCAGCTCATGTCCGGCTGTTGAGTCAACCAGCAGGTCCATCATGGGCAAGGAAAAGCTGTCCTTTGGGCAGGCTTTGTTAACGTCAGTGAAATCGACACACATCCACCATTTTTCATTACTTTTCTTCACCATGACAATGTTAGTGAGCCAATCCAGGTAGTGGACTTCTCTAATAAATTCTCCGTCCAGCAATTTCTTCACTTCCTCTCGGATGGCGATCAGCTTTTCTATAGAGTGGTTTCTCCGCTTCTACCTGACGGGCTTCCGGCCCAGATCAAGCCCTAGCTTGTGAACCATCACCTCAACTGGAATCCCAGGCATGTCTGCTAGAGTCTACACGAAAATGTCAGCGTTCCGTCGTAGGAACGCGATCAACTCATCTCGCAGTATTCCGGCGAGTGAGCCGCCGATCTGTACACACCTTTCTGGTTCCTCCGGGTTCAGTGGGACTAGATATGTGGCTTCTCCAGACTACGCTTGCTGCAGTGTTATCTCGTCTCGATGATCGAGTTTTCCAACTGTTCTAGTGCTGCCGCTAGGGGCAACCTGAGACATGTAGCATGTCCGCCCAGTAACTTGGTCACCTAACACCTCTCCTACACCGTAAGGTGTTGGGAACTTCATCTTGAGGTGTGGAATTGAGGTGACTGCCTTGAATTCTGTTAAGCACAATCTGCCTAGTATAGCGTTATAAACAGAGGGTAGGTCGACCACCAAGAAGGTGAGTGTTCGACTCGCTATTTTTGGATACGTGCCCAAGGTGACCTCCAGTTGGATGGTCCCTTAGACGGGCACTGGCTCGTTGTCAAGGCCATACAATGGGCCCTCGGTTGGTTTTAATTGGTTCTTTTTTAAGCCCAGTTTAAAGAACGCATCCAAGTAAAGCAAATTCTTTAAACTACCATTATCAATAAATACTCGCTTCAGCTGATAGTCGACACTACCGTCTGAAACAAGCATGGATACAATGAGGGGGTCAGCATCGGGGGACATTACATGAGTAAATCATCCTCATTGAAACTAATGGTGTTGTATGCCATGCGCTGCTTCTTCGTCCCAGTCTGCTGCTCCTAGTCGTCGGCTGTGTTTTTGGCAGGCCTGGTGGTGATCATATTAGTCACCCCTACCGCAACCTGGTTTTGGGGAGGAGACGGCTCCTACTCTTCTCCGTCAGCTGCTCCAAAATTCTTACCAGGGCCCTCGACGAACTTGGTGAGGTGGCCCCTGTGAATCAGCTGCTCAATCTCCCTCTACAGCATCTTACAATTCTCAGTAGAATGTCCAGCAGAGCGGTGGAAGTCGCAGTACTTCGACTGGTTGCCAGTGTCCTTCTTCAGTTGTTTTGGCCACTTCAGAAATTTTTTCCCGCGGATATGCATGAGGACATTTGAGCATGTGTCAGTCAAGGGTGTAAAGCTAGTGGGCTCGTAATCTCTGCGTTCTAGCGGCCCAGTTCTGTGCTACTTTGGGCGGGAGTGATCACTGCCGCTGTATTTTTTTCCCTCTCCAGGGAATGATCGAGGTAGATTTGCCCATCTGGACGTTTTGCTTCATTGGCCTCCTCTGCCGCTGCGTAGGCTCGAGTAATTGACTCCGCCTCCTGGAAGGTTTGGGGATTCTTATCGGCCAGGTGCTTGAAGAAGTCCCCGTAGGTCAACGGGGAGATGAAACTGCCTAGCTTCATCTGCTCTGTGATTTGGGGAATCTGCCTAGCCTCTGCCACAAAGCGGTCTAAATATCGTTGTGGGTTCTCTCCTGACTTCTGTTTGATGTGGGAGAGGTGCCACGGTTACTTCTCTTCCCGTCGACTCGAGGCATACTGAGTCAGGAAGAGATCTGTGAGCTCCCGGAAGCTGCTGATGGTGCCTGAAGGGAGCTGATGAAACTAGATGCAGGCATCTCCCTTCAGTGTGAGCGGAAAGCAGCGGCACATTACTGAGTCTTCCAACCCTTGTAGACTCAGATGGGTGCGGAATTAATCTAGATGGTCAATTGGATCACTGCTCCTATCGTATGAGCCAAGGGAAGGCATCTTGAACTTGGTGGGCAGTGGACGGTTTAGAATCTCCGCTGTGAAAGGAGATCTATCAGGGTCAGTAGCGCGCTCATCATCCTTGAACACGCGGTTCCAAATCTTATCCACCCGCGGATCTGCTCAAGCAGCGTTGACAGATCTCTTAGAGTTGAGGTAAGCTCTCAACTCTGTTTTATCCTCGGAGGGTCCAGTGGCCAGCCTGCTACTGCCTCCAGCGGACCTGACAGTCCTGGAGGCTTGTTCATTGACTAAGTTCCCATTTTTTTGCCCGAGAGTATCGGGGATTTCTTTTCTCCGGACTTTCTCTCGGCGTTGTGCTCCTAGAGCATTTTTGGCCTGTTCTGGCTTGGAGCGCGTGAAGAAGCTGGGATTGGATTATTCGTGAGTCTCTCGGGCCTTCTGGCCGGCTTCTTTTTCCTTTGGCCACCTTTTTTGGTGGCCGGTGCAGGGACGGTTGCTGGCGGAGCCACCTGTTGTGGCTGCTCTTATCTAGAGTAGAGTATTTGGGGTAGGCGGTTGTCAGTCTGCATCTACTCCATCAGTTTATAAAAGAAGGGTGCTGACGCCCCGCCTGTTGTCCTGTTGACCAGGGTACCAGCAGCGTGGTCCTGGTTGGGAGAAATGACGCCTCTAGCGGGATCGCTAGCTTGGGCTCTCGTATTCACCATTGCAGATGAATCTGGTAGTGAAAAGAGAGCATTGTGAGGAATTGTGGTTGGCTTTTAGTAAGTTCTTCCCACAGATGGCGCCAATGATGCGTCCTTGGATCCAAGCTTCGAACAGATTTGGGCTAATCCACTTATCCTGGTTTCCGCTTCGTTCACTGAGTTTGGAGCCTGCACACCACTAAAACAAACAGGAGGTCAGTGTGTCGGCAAAAAGTTATCCCATCGAAGACACTCCGACGCTCAAGTTAGTAAATAGCCTTCGAAATTTGAGAAGGTTATTGGAATTGAGAATTGAAAGAGAGAGTGCGAGAGTGTGTGGATCTCCAGATGAAAGAGAGGCAAAGCTATCCTCTTGAATCTGAATGGTGGGGAGGCAATAACCGGCTGTCAAAAGCACGTTTGTATACCTTGGGTTTTCTGAGAGTTAGCAGAGAGTAGAGAATTGTAGGTCTGTCTTAGTTGTCATTGTGGGGCGTTGTGTGTGTAGAAGTTTTGCATGCCCTGAATGAGGATTCTAGGGCTTACTTAAAGGGTGACGGGGTGATCTTCCTTGGTTGGAAGGTGTGATCCCTTAAGTCATTTTGGATAGCCTTCTTTCTACAGGGAGGCACAAGTTGCCAAACTTACTGATATTGCTTCCCTTCCTGGCATTCAGCGGCTTTCCAAATTGCTCACCATCCTTTCATGCATTCTACCATTGGAGAGCCCAAGTTGGTAGGAGATTAGAAAAATCTGGCGCCTTCCTTACAGGAAGGGCATTGATTTTGTCAATATCCTTTTTGGGTGCTAGCTGAGTTCTTGGAAGGTGCTGAAAGAGTCGTTGCTGGCCGTCTGCTGGATCGTGGGCTCAAGTGGGCAAGGCCTGTAAAAAGCTTTTTATTTTCGGCCTGCTGCTACAGTGATTTGGGTCAACCCTCGGGTTGACCTTTCTGGGTGCGTGTTGGCCGCTCGCCTGTGCCTTAATCGGTCAATATTGGCGTTGACCGTTGGGAGAGCGTTTGGGCCTTTTAGGATTTGGGCCTTCACCTCCTGTTGGGCCAATGCTAGAGTTGGCCGTCCAACAGGCTATTTGGGCCTTTTTTGACCGTTGGGCCAGCCCAGCTACGGTATACCCATCAAGCCCTATATTCTCAATATTCGTATATGCAAATTAAGTCATGATAAAACTTAAATCTAAAAGAAAGATAAAAATCATTCAAGTATTTGGAAAAAAATTCCACAATTGGTTATATGATGGATTTATTCTCCTGGATAGAGGTATTGTAAAAGAAGTATGGTAGACCTTTCCTTAAATAATAAGAAATCAAGAAATTAGGATCATAAATTTATATTACGGAGGGTAATATCCCTAGGTATGCCATTAATATTATAGTAGAGACTCAATGATTATCCTAGCCACGTATTATGGCGGATAATAATCTTGGTAAGCCTTAAGATATTATTGTGGAAGGACGAAAACTATCTTTGAACCCCGGGGGACATAGAGGCATATGTGTATGGCTCGTGCACAGGCATGATATATCAATGGCCTGCCTCTAGGTTGATAATAGGAGCTTATGCCCTTAGGCCATGTAATGACATGCCCTTTCCTCGTTCTCTCACATCTTTAGCTAATAAGGCTTATTGGTCTTAGTCTGCAAATATAAGTAATTATATATAATTTACATCCCAAAGAAAAGAAGGATAAAACGTGAAAAGTAAATTGTGTTCCAAAAGTATATCCGATCACGTCTTATATTTACGCATCCTCGTTATACTCGTATATCAATCTTCTACTTTATTTTGCTTATATTGTTTGTCGTCTTGATTATATTGCACTTGTTGACCTTTTAGCTTACCTTTACTTCTCCTTTTCTCCATATTAGCACATGTCTATCATACCCGATGGGATAGCGTAGAGATTCGAAGTGGACTAGGCATTGGATTTGGGAGATCATATCGAAGACTTATAATTTGTAACTTTATATGTCATGAAAAAATTATATATATTTATATTTCTTTTAAAAATCTTAATATATAATTGATGATTAGATAGTTTAGTTTTCACTGTATTTAGATTTATTATACTTGATGCGTACCTGGATCTGACTTCGAACGGATTCAGATTCGCCTGGTTGATTGGATCCGGTTCCGTTCATCGAGTCTGAATCCTGAACACCACTACAGTAAATAAGATGTCAGACGCCGGCGGGATGTTGTCCTACCAAAAACACTCCAACGCTCAAGTCAGTAAAAAGCCTTCAAACTTCAGAAGGTGAACTGGTAAGTAAAAGAGAGAGAGGAGATTTGGCAGGAGTGTTAGCATGTAGATGTAGAGACGTTCCCGTGACTCGTTGAGAGTATGATTTTCGACTCGATGTTCACAAGGAACGAGTAGAAGCTACGTCCTAAAAGCATGGAAGCTTTGGAGGACGGTTCTTAAAGAGCGAGAGAAGTCTCTGTAATCTGGAGGCTTGGAGTAGGATTGGAAGGTGAGCAATTCAGAGAGAGTATGCTTTAGTGTTGTGTTGTATTTAAGCGTCGTGCGGGTATCTCAAATTGTCAAAAAGCGTCTTTTCTTCTAGAGTGGAGACTCTGGGCTTATATAGACGGTGGGGAGTGCGACCTTCCTTGACTAGGAAGGTGTGATCCCTAGCCTGGCATTGGGTAGCCTTCTCTGAGTAGGTAGGCTTGACTGGCGTGATCTGATGAGATCGTTTCCTTTTTGAGCGGGTAACAGATCTCCAGATTATCTACCTTCCTTTTGTGTTTTTGTTGACGTTAGTCTTCGTTGTTGGCAAGGAGAGAGAATCTGGCGCCTTCATCATAGGGTGGGTGTTGAATCTGTTGATGCCTTTTCAGAGGAGATCGACTTTACGGAAAGCGTGAAATTAGGGAAAGGATCATTGCTTGTTGTGTACAGGAATGCTTGCCAAACTTTGCCTGGCCCGTATTAGGTTTAACGTCTTTTCACGGCCTGCTGCTATAGTGCCTCTGGTCAACAGAAACGTTGACCGTCTTGAAGGAACGCGTTGGCCATTTGTTTGTATGCCGGGCGATCATCGCTAGCGCGTTGACCGTCTAACGCGCATCTGGGTTTCTCTGGACTTTGGGCCGCTTTTCTTATTGGGCCTGCTAGCTATGGGCCTACCCATCACTAGCCCCCCATGCTGGTGGTCAGGATTCTTGCCTCCAGTGTGTTTATAATGGGATGCGCTTGTTTTTGCTGGTGGAGTAATTGCCCGTCTGAAGAGGAGCCTTGAGTACTTCCAAAACGTTGATCGGATTCGTTGACCATTCTTGGGAAGTTTTCGGGCAACTTGGGGAAAGAAGCGTTGGTCATTAGCCGCCCTGCGAGAAAAGCAGGCCACATGTCACTATATGGTACGTTCAAGATCCCGGTATTTAATGAGCCGGAGGATTTGATTTGATAGCCTTCTTTTAGGGAAATGACACGCGGTGGCAATGATGGCGCAGGTTTTCGAGATGGTTTCGGGTTCACACGGGTTTTTAAACCACCTACTTGCTTCATTTTGAATTCCTTGTGCCCTCCATGGTTCTTCGTCTTCCTTGTTTCGTTTGTGAAGAAGAAAACAAACCCTAACTTTGACCATGGCTTCTGTCGCCGACATCGCCTCCATTTTGAGACAAAATGACGTGAAAGTGATGTGCAGAGTTCAACATTCCGCAGGAGATTGCCTTCCACGTTCCAGGGAAGGACGAAAGAGCTTTTTTGCCGCCCACGGGCTTCGTGACCACATACGAAGCCCATTTGAGGAGTGGGCTCCACCTTCCAATCCCTGACGAGCTGATATCAATTTTTCGGGAGCTTCAGGTCCCTATCGGTCAGTTTCATGCCAACACCATCAGGTACTTGTGCTCTCTTTGCATTTTTCTTTGTCAACATTTGAGGCTGTTGACGATGCCAATGGTGAGGGGGATCTTTAAGATCAATCAGGGAGCGGAGTGGATTTCTTTGTCCCCCCGCAGCAGTCTCAAGATTAGCACCGCCATTTACAACTCCCTCAAGAATTGGAAGAACCGGTTCTTTTTTGTTAATGTGGGAGAGTCTTGGCCCTTGCCCAATGAGTGGGGTCAAGTGTCTAAGGTGTATACAGGGCGCCTTTGAAGGCCGAAACGGCGTCCCTAGAGTGGCTGGTTGAGCTGGTGGAAAAGAATCTATGGGACTTTCGGAGGGACCACTTAGTTTCTCGTGTGGAGGCAAAGAAGGCCAACTGGGGGCCTCCGTCTCCAGTCCAAAAATTGAGAATACCGCCTCTGGAGGTCTTGCAGAAAAAGAAGAGGAAGAAGGGTTTTATTATTAGTCCCCGCAAGTCCGATTCAAGTCCTCCTAGTCCTAGGCAAAAGAGGGCGGCCTCGGTGGTGCCTTCTTCGTCGTCCTCTGGGCCTAACTACCTCTTTACTGGATGTTTCGCGGGTGTTGGCACCGCATCTGGGATTGAAGTTGAGCTGGCCATTGAGGCTTATAAAACCAAGTTAAGCGGCGGCATTCTTTTGGTGCAGCCTGTGCTGTCGGAGTCGACTCGGGAGCCACCCTTCAAGGCGCTTGGGCCGCAGGAGCCGTCGGTTGGATCGCCTGTTGTGGTAATTCCGGTGGAGCAGTAGGAGCAAATTTTGGAGTCCCCCGCCGTTTCCAAAGAACTAGCCAGGAGGGAGGACACTCCAGAGGATCCCATGGCGGAGTTCATGGCTAAGGTCACCGCCAGCCCTGCTGACATGGGTCCCCTTCCTGGCTCATCGCCTTTTGCGTCGGAACTGGGTACGAGGCCAGACAGACCAGCACGGAGAATTTGGGAGGTATAGATTCTATTGCCCGCCTTGTCTTTTGATTTGCCTTTTCTAACCCCCTTTTCTTTTTTTTTGTGCAGGCTGACAAAGTCTCGAGCGTAGTTGTTAAGGTGCTCAAGAAAAGAGACTCGGTGATCTCTGATAGGGATAAGGAGATCGCCTGACTCGAAGCTAAGCTGATGCCTCTGGGGGCTGAACACTGTGAGGATGCGGCTGCCTTGGAGGCTATTCTGGTGGGTGTGGAGGCGGAGAACTTGAGTTTGAAAGCTAAAGGGCGCATTGATCAACTTATTGGGAAAATGGCGACCTTAGAGAACAACTTGAGTCTTCGTATCCGTCCCCACAAGGTTGAGGGCATGATGCTGGCGTGGTTGTGAGAAGGGATCAACAATAGCCGGCGTATTGTGTGGCTGGTTGATCCCGACTTTCCTATGGATCTTATCAATTTATCAAATCGGTCAGCACAGCTTCGCGACAGCCTTGTGGGGGAGCCTCGAGATAGACAAAGGCCACCGCTGCCTCCATAGCTTTTGTGATTGTATATATATATATATATATATATATATATATGTATATATTTGGATTCAATGATGTATCTTTCAGTTCAGCAATAATACAAGTAGCCTTGTGTTTGTCACATGCTCTTACCTTTGTATTTTGCTTCCTTGCCTTTCTTGGCGGCCAACTGGGCAAGATCCCTGCGAGTTGGCCGCCTGCCTTGGTTTTCTGGTGTTGAAGGTGTTTTCTAGGCCGTCGCATGTGTTAAGTCGGCTTAGAATCCACCTGTGAGTAAAGTTTAGCGGCGCTGCCCAGGTGTAGACTTGGGTGGCTTGCTTTGGTGAAGTGTTTTGCTCCAGTTGACCATCGTTGACTGATCACGCTATCTCCTTATGAAGGAGGTCATCATGTGTGTTGTGTTAGCCCCCTAGGATTTTTTCGACGGCTAATGGGCCACTTGGATGACTAAGGTTTAGATACGACCACTCATGGGCTACCTAGATGACCAGGGTTTAAATACGATCACTCATGGGCCGCCTGGATGACTAGGGTTTAAATACAACTGCTCATGGGCCACCTGGATGACAAGGGTTTAGTAACGAGAGGGTGAAGACCCTCCCGACTTAGGGGTAGCCTAGGTCATTTCGAACCTGTAAGGAAAACCACATATATATATGCACACGTAGCATGTAAGGAAACCCTTATTTTACCAATTGAATCGATCACACGAATGATCACATATGATTATGCAAAATATATACCTGGGTCCCTATTGGAAGTAGCGTTTGAGGTAGATCGCATTCCACGTCCGTGGGACCAACTTTCTGTCCTGGTTCCAGAGCTTGTACGCCTCATTTCGCAGGACAACGGAGACTAGGGAAGGCCCTTCCCAATTCGGGGAGAGCTTGTTCTAGTCGGCCACCTTTCCTGTGGCCTCGATATTCCGTAAGATCAAGTCCCCAACATCGAACTGTCTCGCTTTCACCTTCTTGTTGTAGTAGTGGGTGACTCGATGCTGGTAGGTTGCGGTCCGTATTCTAGCAGCATCACAGGCTTCTTCTAACAAGTCTAGGTGTTCCCAGATTTTTTGGGAGTTAGCCTGCGGGTCGAAAGATTCCACCTTAAGCCTTGGAAGCCCGATTTCGACCGAGATCACTGCTTCAATCCCGTAGCAGAGGTTGAAGGGCATCTCACGCGTTGGTTCCTTCGGAGTTGTTCGGTAAGACCAAAGGACTAAGGCGAGCTCGTATACCCAGGGAGCCCCCGCATCCTCCATCTTAGTCTTGAGCCCATGAAGCAGCGTTCGGTTCGTGACCTCCACTTGTCCATTTGCTTGGGGGTATGCCACCGAAGTGTGGACCAGCCTAACCCCGAGGCTGGTACAATACTTAGTGAAGCGTTTCCTCGAGAATTGGGTTCTGTTGTCAGTAACAATGACCTCTGGAATGCCAAATCTACTAATAATGTTCTAGCGGACGAACTCGAGTGTGTTATGTTCTGTGATTTTGGCCAGCGGGACGGCCTCGACCCACTTTGTGAAGTAATCGATACCTGCTATGATGAACTTCCTTTGCCCCGTTGTAATAGAAAATGGGCCAAGAATGTCAAGCCCCCATTGCGCGAAGGGCCATGGTTGGTGGCGAAGGTTGCCGTAAAGCTGGCAGATTTCGCATCTCTTTACAAACTCGAGTGCATCCTTTTTTATCGAGAGCCAATAGTAGCCCTGCCGCATGATCTTAAATGCTAAGTTTTTGCCGCCCACGTGCGATCCACAAATCCCAAGGTGCACTTGGCTCAAGACATAGTCCGCCTCCTCTGGGGTTAGGCAACAGAGGTACGGAGTCGAGTAGCCGCGGCGATACAGCCGCCCATCGACATAGTGCTCCAGCCGGCCATTCTCTTTATCTGCCTGGCCTCTTCTGCGTCTTCTAGCAATGTTTCATCCGCTAGATATCTCAGGTAGGGTGTCATCCAGTTTTCCATCCTGGATACCTGCATTGCCTCCTGTCCCTCTACACTGGAAGCGTTTAGGATCTTCCTCATGTTCCTCAAGTACTGTTCTAGATTTTTGGCCACCGCTACTCTTGCCAGCTGATCGGCCTTCTAGTTTTTAGTTCTGAGAACATGGACCAAGGTTAGATTGTCGAAGTTGCGGACATCCTCCCTTGCTCTGGCCAAGTATTTGGCCATATGTGGGTTGTTCGTCTCGAAGTTCCCATTAACCTGGTTGACGGTCAGCTTGGAGTTGCTGAAAACAGCCAGTCTCTTGGATGAGCACTCATTTACTAATCTTAACCCGGCTAGCAGGGCTTCGTATTCGGCAACATTGTTGCTACCCGGGAAGTCGAGTCTAAGGGAGTATTATACCTCAAACCCGTCAGGGGTCGTGAGGACCACTCCTACTCCATTGCCCGTGTCTGTGGATGATCCGTCTACGTGGAGCACCCATTCTGGAGCCTCCATGAGGTATTCTGTGTTCTCTGAGGGCTGTTATTCTAGAATCAGGGTCGTGGTCTCAACAATGAAGTCGGTCAGAGCCTGCGCCTTTATGGCCAGCCTGGGCCTAAAGTCAATGTCGAACTCGCCGAATTCAATAGCCCACTTTACCAACCATTCAGAAACGTCGGGTTTCTGGAGTATGCTCTTTAGAGGCTAGTTGGTGAGAACTACGATGCGGTGTGCCTAAAAGTAGGGCCTTAGTTTTCGTGCAGAGAATATGAGAGCTAAGGCCAAATTTTCCATGTGCGGGTAGCACATCTTTGGGCCAGTCAATATTTTACTGACATAGTAGACTAACCGTTGGGTATTGGAGTCCTGGCTTACTAGGACGGAGTTGAGGGACACCTCCGATACTTCCAAGTAGAGGTACCGCTCTTCGCCGACCTTCGGTGATATTAGTAATGGTGGGCTAGCCAGGTACTGCTTCAACTCATTGAAGGCTGCTTGGCAATCTGCCACCTCTTGGAACCCGTTTGATTTTGTTCCCCTCAGCACCTTAAAGAATGGCCGATACTTGTCACCAGACTTCGCTAGGAAGCGGGACAAGGCTGTCAATCGTCCAGTCAGTCGCTGGACATCCTTGACGCTTCGTGGGGGAGCCATGTCCGTGAGGGCCTTGATCTTCTTTGGGTTTACTTTGATCCCTCGCTGGAAGACGATAAAACCCAAAAATTTTCCTGAGGCTACCCCGAAGACACACTTAGCTAGATTCAGCTTCATTTGATGCTCGCAGAGCACCTTAAATGACTTCGCCAGATCTTGGATATGGTCGCCCATAATTCTGCTCTTGATGAGCATGTCGTCAACATAGACTTCCATATTACGGCCGATCTGTTTTTCGAATATTTTGTTCACCAGTAGATGGTAGGTGGCTCCTGCGTTCTTTAGTCCAAAGGGTATCACTTTGTAACAATAAGTCCCCTGGTCTGTCATGAACAAGGTATGTTCCTCGTTCTCTGGACTCATCCGGATCTGTTATAGTCTAAGTAGGCATTCATGAAGCTCAATAGCTCATGTCCGGACGTCGAGTTTACCAGCAGGTCAATCTTGTGTAAAGGAAAGCTGTCTTTTGGGCAGGCTTTGTTAACGTCGATGAAATCGGTGCACATTCTCCACTTTTAGTTGATCTTCTTTACCAAGACTATGTTGGAGAGCCAATTAGGGTATTAAACCTCCCTGATGAATCCAGCATCCAGCAGTTTCTTTACTTCCTCCCGAATGGCGATTAACTTTTTCACTGATTGGTTTATCCGCTTCTACCTGACGGGCTTTCGTTCCGGGTCGAGACCTAGCTTGTGGACCATTACCCAATCTAGAATCCCAGGCATGTCAGTGGGAGTCCATGCGAAGATGTCAGCATTCCATCGTAGGAATGTGATCAGATCTTCGCGTAGCGCACCGGTGAGTGAGCTGCCAATTCGTATGCACCTTTCTTGTTCGTCCAGATTTAGTGGGACTAGGTTAGTTGCCTCACTAGACTGTGCTTGCTGCAAGGTTGTCTCATCTCGATGGTCAAATTCTCCTATTGCTTTGGTGCTGTTGTTAGGAGCGATTTGAGACATGTAGCATGTCCATCCAGTGACTTGGTCACCCAATATTTCGCCCACACCGTATGGCGTTGGAAATTTTATTTTAAGGTGTGGTATTGAAGTGATAGCCCCGAATGCTGTTAGGCATGGCCAACCTAGTATTTCATTGTATACAGAGGGCAAGTTGACTACCAAGAAGGTAAGTGTACAACTTGCTGTTCTCAGGTACATTCCTAGGGTGACTTCTAGTTGGATCATCCCTTAAACGGGCACCGGTTCATTGTCAAGGCCATACAATGGGCCTTCTGCAGATTTTAACTAACTCTTTTTTAAATCGAGTTTAAAAAATGCATCGAGGTAAAGCAAATCACGAGAACTTCTATTATCGTTAAATACTCGTTTCATCTGGTAGTCAACGCTACTGTCGCAAACGAGTATTGATACAACAAGGGGGTCTGCATGGGGGAGACTACATGTGCCAGGTCGTCATCACTAAAACTAATGACGTTGTCAGTAGTGCGCTGCTTCTTCCTCTCTACGTGCTGTTCCCTATCGTCTGCCGGATTCCTGATCGGCCGGGTGGTGATCTTGTTGACCACTCCTACCGCGACTCGGTTTCTTGGTGGAGAGGACCCTAATCCTTCTACGCCCGCTTTGCCAGAGCTCTGACCAGGGCCTTTAACGAACTGGGTGAGGTGGCCCCTTCTGATTAGCTCCTTAATCTCCCGCTGAAGGGTCTTGCAGTCATCTATGGAGTGCCCTGGAGATCGATGGAAATCGCAATACTTGGCTGGATTTCCTTCCTCCGCCTTGTTAAGTGGTTTTGGCCACTTAAGGAACTTCTTTCCACGGATCTGCATGAGGACATTTGAGCCCATGTCAGTCAAGGGCGTTAGGCTGATGGGCCCATAGTCCTTACACTTTGGCGGCCCAATCCTATGGCGCTTTTGGTGGGAGTGATTACCACCGTTGTGTTTCCTCTTTCCTTTAGGCGGGAAAGAGAGAGGATGTTTAGGCCGGTCGGGACGTTTGGCCTCGTTAGCCTCCTCTGCTGCAACATAAGCCCTAGTGATAGACTCCGCTTCCCGAACAGTTTACGGATTCTTATGCACCAGATGCCTAAAGAACTCTCCATGTGCCAGTGCTGAAATAAAACTGCCTAGTTTCATTTCCTTCGTGAATCAAGGGATCCGCCTGGCTTCTGCCACGAAGCGATCTAGAAACCTCTGCGGGTTCTCTCCATACTTCTACTTAATATGCGACAGATGAAATTGCTATTTTTCCTCCCTGAGGCTAGAGGCATACTGAGACAAGAAAAGATCCGCAAGATCCTGGAAACTTCGGATCGAGTCAGAGGGGAGATGATGGAACCAAATGCACGCGTCCCCTTTTAGAGTAAGGGGAAGCAGCAACACATGGCTACGTCCTCCAGCCCTTGTAGACCTAGATAGGTGCAGAAATGAGCGAGATGATCGACAGGATCTGCACTCCCATCGTAAGAGTCAAGGGCTGGCATTTTAAACTTCGTCGACATAGGATGGCTTAAGATCTCCGCTGTGAAGGGGGATTTGTCGATACTGACTGTGTGCTCGTCATCTTTGAAGATGCAGTTCCATATCTTCTCCAACCTTGGATCTGCTGGAACGACATTAGTAGATCTCTTGGAGTTGAGATATGCCCTCAACTCCATTCTTTTCCTGGCTTGTCCAGCAGCTGGGCGACTGCTATCTCTGGCTGATTTTGCAGCTCGGGAGGCTCCCTCCTGAGCCTAGGGCCTAGATTCCACCCGGGAGTATCTAGGGTTCCTTTGTTCCGGGCTTTCATTGGGAGTAGAGCTGGTTCCTCCCTCCTCACGCCTTAAACGGCTTTGGGTGTGTGAGGATACTGGCGCGGGAGCACTGGTTAGCCTCCTCGTCTAGATGCTGGTGCTGGGGCCACCGTCGATGCAGCCCCCAGCTGTGCTTGCTCCTCATGGGCGCAGAGTATCTGAAGCATTCTATCTATATTGTGCATGTGCTCTACCAGATTTTGGAAGAATGCTATCGGGATTCCACTGGCTACACTATTAACCACGGCGCCAATGGCGTGGTCCTAGTTTGGTGAGTCTACGTCTCGGGCTGGCTCACTTACTTGCGCCATTGTGTTCACCATTTTGTTTAAGAGTGTTGATCAGAGAGAGTTTCTGGGAAACACAGTTGACTTTTTGTAAGTGGTTCCCATAGACGGTGCTAATGATGCGTACCTAGATTCGACTTCGAATGGATTCAGATTCGCCTGGTTGATTGGATCCGGCTCCGTTCACCCAATTTGAATCCTGCACACCACTACAGTAAACAAGAGGTCAGGTGCCAAGGGGATGTTGTCCTACTGAAAATACTCTGACGCTCAAGTGAGTAACAAGCCTTCAAACTTCAAAAGGTGAACAGGTAAGTAAAAGAGAGAGAGAAGGAGATGGGTGAGAGTGTTGGCCTGTAGATGTAGAGATGTTCCTGTGACTCGTTGAGAGTATGATTTTTGACTCGATATTCGCAAGGAACGAGTGGAAGCTACGTCCTAAAAGCATGAAAGTTTTGGAGAACGGTTCTCAGAGAGCGAGAGAAGTCTCTGTAATCTGGAGGCTTGGAGTGGGATTGAATGGTGAGCAATTGAGAGAGAGTGTGCTTTAGTGCTGCATTGTATTTAACATCTGTGTGCGTATCTCAAATTGTTAAAAGCATCTTTTCTTCTAGAGTAGAGACTCTAGGTTTATATAGACGGTGGGGAGTACAACCTTCCTTGACTAGGAAGGCATGATCCCTAACCTGGCGTTAGGCGGCCTTCCCTGAGTAGGTAGGCTTGACTGGCATGATCTGATGAGATCATTTCCTTTCTGAGCGGGTAACAAATCTCCGGATTATTTGCCTTCATTTTGTGTTTTAATGACCATTAGACTCCATTGTTAGCAAAGAGAGAGAATCTGGCGCCTTCCTCATGGGGTAGGCGCTAAATCTGTTGATGCCTTTTCAGAGGAGATTGACTTTACGGAAAGCGTGAAATCAAGGAAAGGATCGTTGCTTGTCTTGTACGGGAACGCCTATCGAACTGGGCCTGGCCTATATTAGGTTTAACGTCTTCTCACGACCTGGTGTTGTAGTGCTTCTGGTCAACAGAAATGTTGACCATCTTGAAGGAACGCGTTGGCCATCTGTTTGTGCGCCGGGTGATCAATGCTAGCGCATTAACCGTCTAACACGCGTCTGGACTTCTCTGGACTTTGGGCCTCTTTTCTTATTGGGCCTTCCAGTTATGGGCCTACCCATCAATACTTCCGTAGGATATTGTGATTTGTAATAGGGATATAGTGGTATCTCTCTTTGGCCAATGTTGTGTTTAGATACACAGCGTTGGAGCCACGAATAATATGTGGCAAATGGATCCTGTGAAGAGTTGTTATTGTGCTATCTGCTTTGTGAGTTGTTGTTGTATGTTGTCGAGATGAGGGATTATTTGGATATATTTTGTTTTTTACATGATATTGTACAGATTTTTGTATCAGCTTAACGGCCGTATTTCAGACAAAACTCTACCGAATTTTTAATAGAAAATACGGTCCGTCACAACGATGGCCCACTAGGTCTTACAACTTTAATACTTGAATAGCCATTTGGCGATGAATTTGTTCCTTGGCCTTGTACACACCACTTGAGTGAGATCCCAACTTTAAAAGAAAACTTAAAATCGGAATAAAGTATTAACCAAGAGTATGATGAACTCCAGAGGCCGGAGTGACCTCATGCCTTTCAATACCGGACTGGCCTTAGGCCACTTAAACTGGAGTAGTTGGTGCCACAGAAGGCTGGACTGCTTGAAGTCCGGAATAGATAAAGTGGATCGACTTTTGAAAGGTTGACCGGCTTTAGAAGGTTAATCGGCTTTTAAAAGGTTGACCAACTTTTAGAATATTGACCAACTTTTGGAAGGTTGACCGGCTTTAGAATATTCACCAGCTATGAGTAAGAGTTGACCAAAAACTGAGATGTTGACCGGCATTAACATGTTGACTGAACTGGAATAAAAGAAGTAAAACGATGGCCAAAGAGTTGACTGGAAAAAATTAAGGGCAACTAAAGATAAGTACCAACTTTACTAATTAGTTAGAACTCAACTAGACCCTAACTAAATGAAGTGAACCACCTCGTTGGTCGTCTGAGAAGAAGTACCAAAGTAAGTAGCTTAGACTACTTACTCCCACCTAACATTTGAGAAGAAGTACCGAAATTTGAAACTCATGTTTAAACTCATGTTTAAATTGGGATACATGAAAATGAAAAAGTAGACCGACTTATATGACACAGACATTACCCAAATTTGAAACCGGCCTTATAGTATAATTTGAAATCGACTTAAGTAAATATCAAAATCGGCCTTGCACGTTAAATTGAAACCGGCCAAGAATAATTGAAATCGGCCTTAATCGAAACTGGCATTTGCGTTGAAATTTTGAAATCGGCATTTGTCTTGTGGTTTTAAAACCGGCCTTGTAATGCAATTTTGAAACTAGCTCTGTGATTTTGAAACCGGCCTTGTAGTGTAATTTTGAAACTGGCCTTCTATCGTATTTTGAAATCGACATTTGTACTGTGATTTTAAAACCGGCCTTGTATAGTGATTTTAAAACCGGCATTTGCATTGTAATTTTTAAAACCGGCCTTGTATTATGATTTGAAACCGGCATCTGTACTGAAACTTGAAACCGGCTTGTGATGAACAAAGAAAATATGAATCGGCTTTATGATAAAACAAATAAGTTCAGACCTTGGCCTTGGGATGTGACGGAACGGATTTTTTTTTTTACTCCGTCATTCCGAACAGAAATAGGAATTCAATCTAAACTAATTATGTGCAACACAGGATCACAGATGCCATCTAGGACCCATATACTTTTAACCAGAAGAAATATAGCGGAAGTTACTCTAACAACTTGCGGAAACATTCATGTTCATTCCAAAGTATTCATTTCCGAATACACAATCAAAACGTCTAGCTATAAAAGTTCATGAATCATAAACAAGTCATTACAATAATATTCTCCAAAATAAGCTTTCGAGTCTTTAATAATTCTTCAGACAAGCTCTAATCACTCCAACTCATTAGGCACCAGCTCTAAAGTCTCATCTGAGGGGAGGAAAAAAAAAACAGTGAGCCAAGGCCCAGCAAGGTACATGTAGATATATAGTAAAACATATATGCCGAACATATCTCAGCAAAATAGATACTATTGCACATAAAGTTACAAATGCCATAAGGAAGTGATTCATAACAGAAACGTATCCATAACTGTTAGAAATATAAACGGTCTTCGGAAATCCGAAATCAATGTACTCATATTTCAGAAAGCAGAAGTCGGTCTTACTTCCATATTTTACAGAAATCTCATCTTTATCAGTAAAGGACCCTACCAGTAGACCCTACTGGAGAAGTGGGCGAATAATCGAGGATAGATTGTGTACATCTCCCCACAATCAATGGCATTAAACAGAACACAACGGATGATCTCACCTCACGAGATCCTTCCCCAATCCAAGGGGGTGCCGGCCAGAACAAAACAAAATCTACCCTCCACATTATAACGCCTCGAGGAGAAGCGGACCATAAATAACTCATGGACAGAGTTATCCTCGATTACCACCATAACGTTCTAAGGCATGTCGGAGAACCTAATTGACTACATATCAGTCTTGGGTCCAAAATAACAGAAACAGAAATACTTCCTTCTTATTGCTTACTGAAAGCCATTTTCAATTAGAAATATCACAATTTACCCTTCAGAAATTATGTACAACATATCTTAAGGCCGGTTCAAAAATTATATACTTCAAACCGATTTCAAATCATAGAACTTAATTCGAAAATCATATACTTAAAGCCGATTTCAAAATACACTTGAGGCCAGTTTCGATTTCATGGCATAAAATATACTTGGGGCCGGTTTAGACTTTTATCAAGGAAGGGCCGGAGCTCTTTTCTCATTAAGGGAGCCGGATTCATTTTCAGTACAAAGTTGGAGTTCATTTTCAATACAAAGCCAGAGTTCATTTTCAGTACAAAGTCGGAGTTCATTTTCAATACAAAGTTGGAGTTCATTTTTAATACAAGCCGGAGTTCATTTTCAATACAAGTCGGAGTTCATTTTCAATACAAAGCGGGAGCTCATTTTCAATACAAAGTCAGAGTTCATTTTCTCAGAAGCCGAAGTTCATTTTTTTCAAAAGCCGGAGTTCTTTTTTTTTTCAAAAGTTGGAGTTTATTTTTTCAAAAGCCGGAGTTTTTTTACTAAAAGTCAGAGTTCTTTTTACTGAAAGTCGGAGTTCTTTTTACTGAAACCCAGAGTTCTTTTTGACAGAGGCCAGAGTTCTTTTAGGCAAAAGGCGGAGTTCAAAAGCCGGAGTTCTTTATCAACCAAAGCCGGAGTTCTTTTTGACAGAGGCCGGAGCTCTTTTTAACAAAAAGCCGGAGTTCAAAAGTCAGAGTTCTTTATCAACAAAAGCCGGAGTTCTTTTTGACAAAGGCCGGAATTCTTTTTAACAAAAGTTAGACTTGTTTTTTATCATGGGAAAGCCGAACTTGTTTTTCATCAAGGGAAGGCCGAACTTGTTTTTCATCAAGGGAAGGCCGGTTTGGATTTTGTCCCAGGGTGGAGGCCGGACCTCTTTTTACATTAAGGAAAGGCCGATCTTGTTTTAGGCTTAAAGGGGATCGATTTCGTTGTTATCTTGCACAACGGGGCCGATTCCGATTTTAAACATGCAATGGCCGATTTCGATTTTAACATGCAAAGGCCGATTTTGATGCTTACAATGCCGATTTCATTTTTAGTCCAAATTTTATGTAATTTCAGTTTAAGCAGAAAACAGAAGGTAGAAAACAGAGAACATGAACTAACCATGAAATCCATCATGCCGTAAATACAACTTGAGCGGTAATTTTAAAACGGTAAGCATTTTAAATCGGAAGGAAAACTTGTAATATCAAAGGCATAGTATACATTTGCATTAAACCATGATCTTAAAAGCAATGGGAAAGGTGTACACTTGCCATATTTTTAAAGCATGAACTTAAAAGCAGCGTCCGAAGTAATTTGGCTGACAGTCGATCGCCCAATATTACCATCTGAAGTTTTTCTCTCCTCCACTTCTTCCTTACTGCTTGCGTTTGCCTTTGCTACATTCAACCAACCGATGCTGGGTTTATATAGAGGAGGGGTTTGGTGGGGTAAGTGGGGTAAGTCACTTATTTCCGTACTTGTTTACAGATGGTAGGTGGGAGTAACTAGATTAGTTTACCTACTCCATTTGGTCACCGCCTAGTTGGAATCTAATTGAACAAGAAAGTTTACTTTTATCTTTAGTTACCATTAATTTAATTCAGGCCAACTGCTCCATTTTCATGCCAGCGGCCCACTGTGCTGCTGGCCAACCTTATTGGGCCATTTGTGATTCTGAAGGGCCGAGTTCCATTTCACATGGCCGAGTTCAAATGCAGTGTCGGTTCTAATTTTTGTTTTGGAATGCCGGTCAACTTTGTGTACATTCCGGTCAATATTTTAAGCCATTAGATTTTGGGGTCTCACATGGGAGACAAGGTACTCCGGCATACTTTAGGACCTTAAGGCGATAATCGAGGATAACCAAAGTGAGAGCCATCCTCGGGGCTTTGTACAAGGTCAAAGTAGGAGCCGTCCTCGGGGCTTTGTACAAGGAGGAAGTGGGAGCCGTCCTTGGGGCTTTGTACAAGGAGGAAGTGAGAGCCGTCCTCGGGGCTTTGTACAAGGAGGTATTGCCGTGATTGTGAGGAGATGTGCACAATCTATCCTCGATTAAAGCCCCCTTCCATTAGCAAGAAATAAAAGAAGCTAAATTGTGACCGGCCTTATTTTGTGCTTAAATATTATCTGTTCTGACTTTCTGATTTGCTTTTGTTCAGCCAAATGATATATGTATATATATGATGCATGACTTCCTGCATTAACAGTTCTAAGTATTCTGCATGATTCTGGCCGAATGATATTCTGCATACGTATCTGTAACTGTTGAAAGCACGAACATTTTATAGAATATTTGTATGTACCTTCTTGAACTTCGGCTTATTGTTTTCTATTTTTTTCCCCCTCAGATGAAAATTTAGAACTCGTGCCTGACGAGACAGAGTGATTGGAGCCTATCTGAAGGGCCAGTAAGGATTCAGAAGCACCTTTTTGACGACCGCTACGAAGAAGCAATTAATGTAATGATCTGTTAGAATCGATAAACTTTTGTGATTGGACGATCATGGCTATATGTATTCAAGAATGAATTTTTATGGGAATGAATGTAAATGCTTCCGTTGGATAATAGATTGACTTCAGCTATATGTTGATGACTAATATGTATGAGTCCTAGATGGCATCTGTCATCCTGTGATTTGGAATGCACAATTGGCCCGAACCAGACCACCGAAACTTGGTGTCAGTTCCGGGAGATCGTTAGCGGAATGCAAAAAAAAAAGAAAAAATTCGTTCCGTCACAATTGGTATCAGAGACATGAGATGCCTTAGGAATTAATCGATTAAGATGCAGAAGCATAGGTTTGAATCTTCATACTGAATCTCTAAAAGAAGTAGGCCAAGGATAACTTAGGCAATTAGAGTCATTAGGAAACTTGGCTTCTAGACTAAGTACAATTTTGGGATTGAAGGATACTTCCTTTTTTCTGGGATTATAACATTGTGCCTATCTTGATTTTAGGATGGCTAGTGGAAGAGGAAGAAGAAATGGCTGTAACACGCCTTATGATCGGGAGGCCGCTTGTATAGACTTATTCGAAAGAATGATCACCATGGTGGAATCTGTTGAGTATAGGCACATGGCTCTAGTTCTTGCAACTGAGCCAGCTCCAGCCATCCTAACTTCAACCACGTATGATCGATTCACGGCAGAGTGGGCGCCAGGCTTCTTGGTTAAACCCGATCCAGTAGAAGTTGATAGATGGCTTAAGAGGGTGAAGAAAGTATTTGTAGTGATTGGGTGTATGGACTGGGAGGAGGTCACCTTCGCCGTGTATAAGTTGGAGGGCAAAGTAGACAGCTGGTGGGACATGATGAAGAGGACGCTAGGCATGCCTGACGAGATGATCACTTGGGATACATTCGAGGAAGCTTTTCTGGAGAAATACTTTCCATCAAGTCTCCAGGACCAAAAGGAGATGGAGTTTATGAGACTAAGACAAGGAAGCATGACGGTGACAGAGTATGATGCTAAGTTCACCGAGCTGTCCTGATTCTCGCCTTTCTATGTGGAAGACTAATTAAGGCAAAGAAGTTTCAGCAAGGATTGCGGGACGATATTCGAAAACAGCTAACCACGTTAAAGCTTGAGATATTTGTTGATATTTTGGACCGGGTAGTCCTTTACGAACAAGAGGTGGAGATAGAGAAATTCTACGCGAAGAGGGCTGCTAGCCGGGCAGGTGTTAGTGGAAGAGCTGCTGGGGGATCTTTTAGGTCATCCAAAAAGACGAGGACGACTGAGAAGGGAAAGAGTGTTGCGCCGGCTCAGTCAATGGCTGATTCTAGGACTTCAGTTGCACACTGTTCGTCCTGTGGAAAGGTACATCCGGGGCAAGCGTGCCGCCGGGCAATGGAAGCTTGTTTCAGATGCGGACAGCACGATCACTTGATCAAAGATTGCCCGAAACTAGAAGAAAGAAAGCCTACTGTTTCGGCTAAGGCCTTTGCAGTAACTATTCAGGAGCCAGAGGTATCGCCAAATGTCATGGAAGGAACTCTTCCTGTTTGTGGCGTTCCCGCATCTATCTTATTTGACTCCGGGTCTACCCACTCTTTTATTTCTCCACGGTTTGTATGTCATATTATTACTGCTCATTGCATATTGAATTATGAATCATCAGTATGTATCCCCACTGGATTCTCCGTAGTCACAGATATTATATATTCTGGATGCGTGGTAGAAGTAGACGGGAGATGTTTGGTTGTGGATTTAGTGTTACTAAATATGGGAGGTTTCGACGTGATCTTAGGGATGGATTGGCTAGCTAAGAACCATGCCACCATTGATTGTCTTAAGAAGAAGGTTTATTTTAGTATCCCTAGGAAGGAAACCTTTTTCTTTCAAGGCATTAAGAAAAAGGAGAAGCCAGTAATTATCTCGGCTCTACATGCTAAACATCTAGTAAAAAGTGGATGTAAGGCCTACTTAGCTTATGCCTGCACCACTGGGAGTCATGAGGTGCCGGCTAAGGACATCCATATTGTCCGCGATTTTGAGGATGTATTTCCTGAGGAGTTACCTGGATTGCCCCCGCATCGGGAGATTGAGTTTGAGATTTCTATCGTTGCCGGTGTTGGCCCAGTTTCTAAGGCCCCCTACAGAATGGCTCCGGCTGAGTTGAAGGAATTAAGGTTGCAATTGCAAGAGTTGTTGGACAAAGGCTTTATTAGGCCAATTGTGTCTCGTTAGGGAGCATCAGTTTTGTTTGTGAGAAAGAAAGATGGGTCATTGTGACTATGTGTTGACTATCGTGAGTTAAACAAAGTCATGATCAAGAACAAATATCCTCTGCCACGTATTGATAATTTGTTTGATCAATTGCAAGGATCCCGGGTATTCTAGAAGATCGATTTGAGGTCTGGGTATCATCAATTGAGGATTAAGCCAGAAGATGTGGCCAAAACTACCTTTCGAATGAGATACGGCCACTACGAGTTCCTTGTTATACCCTTTGGACTTACAAACACCCCTACTGCCTTTATGGACCTAATGAATAGAGTATTTAGGCAGTAACTGGATAAATTTGTGGTGGTTTTTATCGATGATATTCTAATCTATTCTAAGGCTATAAGGAGCACGAAACCTATTTGAGGATAATACTCCAAGTGCTGCGTGAGAAGAAGTTATATGCTAAGTTGGAAAAATATGAGTTCTGGCTAGAATAAGTGATGTTCCTGGGTCATGTGATTTCTGGTAGAGGTATCTCTGTGGATCCAAAGAAAGTAGAAGCTGTTACTAACTGGAGTAAGCCAACTTTTGTAATGGAGACTAGAAGCTTTCTAGGCATGGCAGGTTACTACCGACAATTTATGAAAAACTTTTTACAAATCACTATGCCCCTGACGCGATTGTTGAAGAAGGAAGTTAATTTTGAATGGACTGAGGAGTGTGATCAGAGTTTTCAGGAATTAAAGGATTGCCTGACTATTGCTCCAGTGTTGGTGATTCCAGAAGGATCAAGAGGATATGAGGCATATTGTGACGCATCCAAAGCGGGCTTGGGATGTGTACTAATGCAGCACAGTAGAGTTGTGGCTTATGGATCTAGGCAACTGAAAGTGCATCAGAAGAATTATCCTACTCATGACCTCGAGCTTGCTGCTGTTGTCTTTACTTTGAAAATTTAGAGATATTATCTGTATGGTAAAAGGTTCCTTGTGTATTCAGATCCCAAAAGTTTGAAGTATTGTTCTCGCAAAAGGAACTTAACATGAGACAAAGGAGATGGCTTGATTTCTTGAAAGATTATGACTGTGAAATACAGTATAAGCCAGGAAAGGCCAACATAGTTGCGAACGCATTGAGTCGTCGATCGGGTTGTGTGGCACACTTGCAGGTCAAGCAGATGGAGATGTTGGATTACCTAAAGCAATGTGATATCCAATGTTATGCTAGAGGTAATAAAATACTTATGTCATACCTTCAGATCCAACCAAAAGTAGTTAGTGAAATTAAAGAGAAGTAGGTGGACGATCCGTCCCTTATGGATATTGTTAGTAATCTGAGTAAGGAGTCTCGAGCTGATTTTAACGTCCGGACTGATGGTATGTTGAGGTTTAGGGACCGATTATGTGTACCGGATGATAGAGGGTTGAAGGAAAAGATTTTGAAGGAGGCTCACCACTCCCGGTATACGATCCACCCGGGGGCGAATAAAATATATCAGGATCTGAAGAAAACCTTCTAGTGGAGGAATATGAAGAGAGAGATCATGGCTTATGTGGAGAGATGCTTGGTATGTCAACAACTGAAGGTTGAGAGGAGGAAGCCTTCTGGATTGTTACAACCAATGCCAACTTCAAGCTGGAAATGGGAGGACATTGCCATGAATTTTGTATCAGGTTTACCAAGGACTCTGAGGAATCATGACGCTGTTTGGGTTATAGTTGACCGACTGACAAAGTCAGCTTACTTCTTGGCGATCAGAACAACGTATTCACGTGATAGATTGGCTCAACTATATGTGAACGAGATCGTGAGACTGCATGGAATTCCCGCCTCCATTGTATCTGATAGAGACCCCCGTTTTGTCTCAAGGTTTTGGAAGAGTTTGCATAAGAAAATGGGGACTAAATTGAAATTCAGTACGGCTTACCACCCTCAAACAGATGGCCAGTCTGAGCGTACTATCCAGATTCTTGAAGATATGTTGAGGGCTTCTGTGTTGGAATTGAAAGGAACTTGGGATACCTACTTAGCACTGGCAGAGTTTGCTTATAATAACAGTTATCAGACTAGTATCGGTATGACACTTTTTAAGACTCTGTATGGAAGGAAGTGCAGGTTGCCAATTCACTGGGAGGAGACCGGAGATAAAAGGGTTTTGGGTCTCGAAATCGTAAAAGAAACTGCCGAGAAAATTGAACTGATCCATGGAAACTTGAAGGTGGCTTAGAGCAGACAAAAAAATAATACGAATAGAAGGAGAAAAGAATTAAGCTTTGAGGTAGGAGATTTCGTCTTTCTGAAGGTCTCGCCGTCCAAAGGAACGTCACGGTTTAGAATGAAAGGAAAATTGAAGCAACGATTTGTCGGCCCTTTTGAGATTTTAGAAAAGATCGGAGAAGTGGCATACAGATTAGTACTACCACCAAGTTTGACAGAAGTGCATGACGTATTCCATTTATCCATGCTTCGGAAGTATGTTTATGACCCTACTCAAGTGATTGAACACGAGCCTTTGGAAATCAACAAAGATCTATCCTATGTCGAGGAGCCACTATAAATTCTCGACCGGAAGGAGCAAAGGCTGCGTACGAAGACGGTTCCTCTAGCAAAGGTACTATAGAGGAATCACTCACCAAAAGAAGCTACCTGGGAACAAGAAGAAGAAATTCGAAGCAAGCATCTACACTTGTTTGTTTAAGGTATGTAACCCATCTAAATTTTGAGGACGAAAGTTTTTTAGTAGGGGAGAATCGTAAGATCCCGACTTCAAAAGGAAACTTAAAATTGGAATAAAGTATTAAAACCAAGAGTATAATGAACTCCAGAGGCCGGATTGACCTTATACCTTTCAATACCGGAGTGGCCTTAGGCCACTTAAAACCGGAGTTGTTGGTGCCACAGAAGGCCGGACTGCTTGAAGTCCGGAATAGATAAAGTTGACCAGCTTTTGAAAGGTTGACCGGCTTTAGAAGGTTGACCGACTTTTAAAAGGTTGATCGGCTTTTGGAAGGTTGACTCACTTTAGAATATTGACGGGCTGTGAGTAAGAGTTGACCAAAAACTGTGATGTTGACCGGCGTCAACATGTTGACCGGCCTTGAGAAAGCTTGACCGGACTAGAATAAAAGAAGCAAAATGATGGCCAAAGAGTTGACTGGAATAAATTAAAGGCAACTAAAGACAAGCACCAACTTTGCTAATTAGTTAGAACCCAACTAGACCCTAACTAAATGAAGTGAACCACCTCGTTGGCCGTCTAAGAAGAAGTACCAAAGTAAGTAGCTTAAACTACTTACTCCCACCTAACGTCTGAGAAGAAGTACGAGATAGGTAGCTTACCCCCACTTACTCCACCTATCCCCTCCTCTATATATATATTCAGCTTCGATCAAGGAAGCTGGTACGAGCAACCAACAAGAAGAACAGTAAGGAGTAGAAGAGAAAGCTTCCAATCTCTAAGGGTGGCGAACGACCATCAGGCAAGTGTATTTCGGATGTTACTCTTTTAAGTCTTGTTTTTAAAAATATTACCAGTGTACCCCCTATTTTTAAGTTCATGATTTAATACTCTATTTTAATTTCAGAATATTGCAAGTGTATTGGACGATCACTCTTTTTAAGTTCGTATGCCCAAATTTTTAAGTTCATGCTTAAGTACTTACATTTCCGTCTCCAAAGTATCAGCTTTAAAAGAAACTGCCAGTTTTCCCTTCCGATTTAGATTAAATGCATGCCGTTTTAATTACTATTTGATAAGTTGTATTCTGGTTCATGCTTTCTGCCTTTTGCTAAACTCATGTTTAAACTGGGTTACATGAAAAATGAAAATATAGACCGGCTTGTATGACACTGGCATTACCCAAATTTGAAACCGGCCTTATAGTATAATTTGAAATCGGCTTAAGTAAATAAACCGGCCTTGCACGTTAAATTGAAACCGGCCTTGCTTATTAAATTGAAACCGGCCAAGAATAATTGAAATTGGCCTTAATCGAAACCGACATTTGCGTTGAAATTTTGAAACCGGCATTTGCCTTGTGATTTTGAAATCGGCCTTGTAATGTAATTTTGAAACCGGCTCTGTGATTTTGAAGCCGACCTTGTAGTGTAATTTCAAAACAGGCTTTGTATCGTATTTGGAAACCGGCATTTGTATTGTGATTTCGAAACCGGCCTTGTATCGTGATTTTGAAACCGGCATTTGCATTGTAATTTTTAAAAATGGCCTTGTATTATGATTTGAAATCGGCATCTGTACTGAAACTTTGAAACCGGCTTGTGATGAACAAAGAAAATGTGAATTGGCTTTATGATAAAACAAATAAGTTCAGACCTTAGCCTTGAGAGACAAGGTACTCCGACATGCCTTACGACCTTAAGGTGATAATCGAGGATAACCAAAGTGAGAGCCGTCCTCGGGGCTTTGCACAAGGAGGTAGTGTTAGCTGTCCTCGGGGCTTTGCACAAGGAGATAGTGTTAGCTGTCCTCTGGGCTTTGTACAAGGAGGTATTGTCGTGATTGTGAGGAAATGTGCACAATCTTTCCTCAATTAAAGGCCCTTTCCGTTAAGCAAGAAATAAAAGAAGCTAAATTGTGACCAGCCTTATTTTGTGCTTAAATATTATCTGTTCCGACTTTCTGATTTGCTTTTGTTCGGCCAAATGATATATGTATATATATGATGCATGACTTCCTGCATTAACCGTTTTAACTGTTCTGCATGATTCCGACTGAATGATATTCTGCATACGTATCTGTAACCGTTGAAAGTACGAGCATTTTATAGAATATTTGTATGTACCTTCTTGAGCTCTGGCCCACTATTTTTTATTTTTTTCCCTCTCAGATAAAAATTTAGACCTCGTGCTTGACGAGACAGAGTGATTGGAGCCTATCTGAAGGGCCAGTAAGGATTCAAAAGCACCTTTTTGACGACCACTACGAAGAAGCAATTAATATGATGATCTGTTAGAATCGATAAACTTTTGTGATTGGACGGTCATGGCTATATGTATTCAAGAATGAATTTTTATGGGAATGAATGTAAATGCTTCCGTTGGATAATAGATTGACTTCCGCTATATGTTGATGACTAATATGTACGAGTCTTAGACGGCATCTGTGATCCTGTGATTTAAAAGACACGATCAGCCCGAACCAAACCATCGAAACTTGGTGTCAGTTTCGGGAGATCGTTGGCGGAATGTAAAAAAAAAAAAAAAAATCTGTTCCGTCACAACTTATCCCACTAAACAGCCACTTTTGCTGTTAGATTGAAACTAACTCGGTTCTTCTAACACTCAAGCTTTTGCTGGTACATCACCGTGCACATTGACTAAATGGGTTTTACCCAATTGTTAGTGGTCCTATGGATTTACTAATCTTACTTTTGAGATCATAAAATAATAAATTACTCACTAACTTATTACCGCCGAACAAAAGCAATTAAATACCACCTTTATTTGAATCCCACGTTCAGGCACTGAAATTTTTAACATGAGAAAAAGAAAACGAGTTGCTGTTTCCCCTCATTTATATAAACCGAAGACCCTTATTATTTCATTTAAACAGTAAAATTTTATCAGTGACACTAAAACAGAATAACATTCGATAGCCATAATAACTTCATTGCCCAAATCACTAGTTGTGTGTTCCCTGCTCTTATCATCATCATCATCGCCGTTGAAACAAAGGCCCAACCTACTTTTCTAAAGCCTGCGATACCATTAATCTGCCTGTTACCGTAAATTCAATCCAAGACCCTTGGTTGCTCAATTTATCTATAAATCTTCTTTAAAAATTCTACATGGAAGAGAAACAGCATTGGAAAATTTAGCCATAAGCTAAATATTGCGCGTGATCTTCAAAAGACAGTTCTGATTCGGATGATTCGCTTGGGGAGATCGACAGGCTAACCGAGAATGAAAATGAAATATTTACTGAGCATGCTTTTTGCGCATCCTACACAAATACTTGTGTCGTCAAGTCTCGCTTCCAATGGCCGAGGAGATTTTTGCAGGCTTTCGCAAGAAATTGATGAGTCATTGTTGGGCAGTGTGCCAAGTGTCCCCATAGCTATACATTCTAAGGTACTTAATGCGTTATTTCACATGATATTGCTAAAATATGATGAATTTATAAGCAAGATAAAAAAAGTTTTTACATCTTTTTTTTTTTAAACTTATTTTCACCTTTATTTATTTATAACAAATATATAAATAAATTGAGAATGTTTATTCATTAATGGTAACCCAACAAAGGACTATATATTTTTAACTATATTTTTCGCATAACCTTTTCACTGATATTATTTGTTTTATCCCTATCATATTTTTTTCTATCTAATTAAGCAAACTATAGGTCTTCGTTTTGGCTTAAATTCATAGCCTTACCAAAATCAACCAACCCTGGTCACAAGTTTGTTGGAATATCAACTCATATGTCTTTTGATAGAACAATTTATTTAATCTTATCGTAGCTTATAATTAATTATCACATTAGGCTAACTTTTTATATGTTAAAATATTTGCAACATTAACTTTTTTAATTTTGATAGCCTATAAGATATCCAATACTAATATGAATTATCTTAGTCTTAGTTATACAATTAAATACATCAAATAATCTAAAATACTTGACCTTTGTTTGAAAAAGGTTATAACCACATTCTAAAATATATCATAATCAAATATTAAATTTTAACATAAAAAATAGGATAGTCCCTCTTTAATTATACCTCAACTATAATAATAAAATCTAAAATTTTGAATATTAATGAAAATCTATTTTGGAACGCCATAAATTCATCTTTAACTGTATGTCCTTATCTATTTGTCAGATGCTGTGGGATTTTATTATTGCTGTTATAGTAAGGATTTTTTTGTGAATTTAATTTGAATAGTTCATATTAATGTATATAATTAATAAATTTAATTAAATGGAGTCATCTAATTAATCCATATAATCTTAAATTTTACAGTGTCTAGTCATGGTATGAAAGTTATATGGATTGACACAATCATAAAATTAGGGCAAATTAATTTTTTAAGCCGGCACAATTACAAGTGAAAGTATCCAATTTGACTCAACTTGACTCAAATTATAATTTTTTTATAAATCTATTTTTTGAATAAATACTACAATTTAAAAATTATATTAATAAATTAAATTTTTATAATAATTAATAATTTATATATAAAAATACTTCATAAAATATATAATTATATGATATTTTATCTTAAATATTATATTTTTTTAAATATATGTAATTATATGTATTTTTATATAAATATACAATTTTAAATAAAAATATACTAAACATAAAAAAAGTCATTGATTGATTTGAATCACTTTGATTTTGCTTACAGACGAGCGTGATGAAAATTTTTGATCTATGTAATCTGACTTTATCCTATTTGACATGATTTATCGGTCATAAACTTTAATCTAAACCCAATTCATATTCAATTTTAATTATATCCAATGCTAGGCTTGCAAAGTAAAAAAGGACCGATAAATATTATTGGTTGAAGCCTGTTAGAGGAACCACTCTTTGGAACTCCTCAAAATTAAACGGTAGAAACATATAGGATTGATGCGTCTCTAGTTTTTGATTGTCGTACGGATTAGAAAGCCTTCCAATCTTACGTTGTAGATTGATCTGGATAGGATCCCATCTNCCGTCGTTATTAACCTGAAACCTACGTACCACAAATTACAAATAAGATATTAGAGAAAGGCAGAAAGTTATCCCATCGTGACTACTCCAACACTCAAATCAAATATCTTTCGCAATAAATAAAGAAATGCACGCTTAATAGTAAACGTGGCAGTAGTGCAAAAATGTTCGGATGAGGGGAGTGTAAGTGGGATGTGTTTGGAGGATTGAGCTTTGAGAATTATACCGCTATGGGGGGCTCACTAACTCCATTGCAAAATGACGGTGGCTCGAGCGAAGAGAGCTGGTTCTTGCACTTCGAGAAGGGAGGGTAAAAGATCAAACACTTGATCTCTGATCACTGTTTTTGCTTAGGATTGGGCTCTCTCCTCCTCTTTGCAAGAGAGGGTATGTATAGGCTCCCTCTAAGAGGCTTTTGAAGTCCCGAGCAGTTTGCCAAGATCTATCGGCCACTGCACGTTGGTGGTGGCTAGCGGCGTCAATTGTCATCTTGTGGAGGCAAGGGGACCGTTGTCGGGCATGAACCATGCCTATTCTACTACCTGCGTTAGGATTGGTTGAGTGACTGAGAGGACGGCGTGCAATGGGCTTGCAGTGTTAACATTTTCCCTTATTGGCTGGCATTTTCTGAGCTAACTCCCACCGCCTACAATCGCCTTAGCAGGTTGTGAAGGCGTACTGATTAGCTGCTGACCTGGGGCGTCACGTAGGCTACACGCTAGGATCTTGTGGGCTTCACAAGGAGGTATGGGCCTTACTGCTAGATCAGGCATGTGCTCCTTCGATTGGGCCCCATAGTTCTTGGTCCATACCTGAGTTGGATCCAACACTAGAAACCCATGCCTAGAGACGGCTCATTGTTAGGGCTGGCATATCCATGATGGGTCCAGTTGGCTGTCCAAGTGAGCTTTCCTCGAGATGCGTTGGATTTTGTCCCCATAGGGCACCGTTCCTTCCCCTTGCAAATATGCAGCCTTTCAGAGGTGATGCAGGGATTCGGAGTTTTGTAAGGAAAGATTCGCTATGTAATGACCTGAACTTTCAAAACATGATAATTAGGAGAAAGATGGCCTCCATAGGGGTACCGGTTCCCAAAATATGACAAAAGATTAGTAATTAACTTAAAATAGGTGAATTAAGGCCAAAGGGTATGGGAAGAATCGGATCGAAAAGCTCAAAGATCCGAAATTAGTAAATCGAAAACTGAAATTGTAATTGAGAAACGTTAATTTGTAAATAAGATTTCGGGCTTTAAATTATAATAATCATTACCTATTAAGGTTATATAATCAACATTAGGGTCCAATGATGCAAAGAATTTGGTTGGAATGGTCAAAACGGATCTGAATAAACGAAAACGCGAAGTAGGCTTGTTGCAAGCTTGATGTGGGATTGACACGCACTCGAGTAGCACTCAAGCGCAAACAAGGCATGAAAAATATAATGCACCACTCGAAGTGGTGCTCGAGGCGCCACCCGAGTGGGTTTAGCAGAACCAGGAGCTCGAAGCACTCCCGGTTGGTGCTCGAGCACCGGTCACGGGTCTAGTCATGTGATTTTTTTCTCTCCATGTTTTAAATAGGATTTTTTGGCCTTTGGGGTTCATTTATAGCAGCAGCCCGACAATGAATGAAGAAGAGAAGAGAGGAAGGAGAGGGAAGAGAAAGGAAAGAGAAAAATCACCTGTTCTGATCCGATAAGAGTTATAGTAACTATCAATCGGATTTAGGCAAGTGTACTTTGGACGTTATTTATCATTTTTATAGTGTTTTAATATCTCAAGAATTGTGTTTATACTCTAAGCCCATGCTTCTCCATGTTTAGTGTAAACAATCAATGTTTCTCTTTATTAATCGGACAGATTTTATATTTATTCATATATACTGTAATGTTTGGCTCCGATTTTGTACATGCACATGTCTTTAGTGTCCGATTGTTGTCTGAAAGATTATTATGAAACCCTAACTCGAAAATTTGGGGCTTTATGGTTAAAATGCATGATTTTATATGAGTATTGCGGATTATGGTTTTAATTTCATGAAAAAACATGTGTTTGATGTTCGTTTATTGTCCGAAAATTTTAGTAAAACCGTATGTACGAAAATTAAAGATTTGATACTTTATTTTCCATAATTTTTGATATGAAAAAGTAAATCTATAACTTGATAATGTCACTGATGTGATTTATGTCTGAGAAATTTATACGGATTTATACTGTTAAAATTTTGAGGATTTTTGAAGTGAAATTGAAGGATTATAAACTATTATTGTATATTCTGAAACTAATTGAGGAGATATTATAAAACACTCACTGACTTCTGAAATTGAAAAGGGTTTTCATTTAAGAAATAAGAAGAAAAATATTAATGATACTGTTAATTAAGACTCAGAACTGATATACAGTCAGATTAGGTTATCTAACATACCTTAGAATGTTATGGTGGCAATCGAGAAAAACTCTATCTATGGAGTTATATATGGTCTGCCATTTCTCAGGGTGTTATCCTAGAGGGTAGCTACTGTAACTGGTTGGCATTATTGTACTGAATCCTGTGAGGACCCGAAATTGAAAACGTAATAATTAGATGTGATTAAGGTAATTAAAATCAGTAAGAGGCTATGCATGTAGTGAGAAAGTGATAGTAAAAGTGAAAAGTTGGAAAATGCCCAAATCCAGCAAGCAGCCGAGTGGCGCTTGCTATGGGCTCAAGCCCTTCTATCGGGCGGAAAAACCAGTGGCGTTTCCCAATCCCTATCGCTCGCTGGCCGCTCGAGCTGCGGTCGAGCGGCAGGCGCAGTATAAAAACGTGCCCAGCTCTCTCCTTTTCATTTCAGCGCGACTTTAGGGTTTGAGGAGAGAGAAAGTGAGAGCGCCGTTCCTAGTGAGAGAAGGGTAGAGAACGAAACCCGGGAGCCCGAATCCATCTGTGAGCCAATTATAAAGGTGAAAGCCCGCAATAAGGCAAGTGTACCTCGGACGTCGTTTTACATTTTTACCGTTTCTCTTGTTTTAAAGTTCATGAAAATGTTGTAAAAATGATGTTGAAGCATGTTTCATTCGATTAATCGGTTAGATTTCATGTTTGTTCATGTTTATGGAAGTATTTGGCTCCGATTTCATGCATGAGCATGTGTTATGTGTTTATTTTGACATTGAAAGAACATGGCCAAACCCTAACTCGAAATTTTGGAGATTTATGGTTTAAATGCATGATTGAGTATATATATTTGGATTTATGTCTTTGGTTTCATGAAATAAGACTTGTTTAGTGATCGATTTGAGTCTGAAGGTTTTGGTGAAGCACTAAGTACGAAGATGAAAGGGTTTTAATGATATTTAACCATAGCTCCAGTTATATGAAAGTTAGTTGACATCAAAATGAAGCTTCCAGTATAATCTATTTTTGAAAATATGTAACGAACTATACCGAGAAAATTTTCATGTATATTTCAAGTTAGTTGAAAGTGTATTGAGAAAAGCTGATTTCAAAAAGGGGTTTTCGATAAAGAGATGTTTCTGTTACAGTTATTTTAGGACCCGGGACTGATTACAGTTCGGATAGGTTCTCCGGCATGCCTTAGGACTTCCCGGTGGTAATCGAGGATAACTCTATCCATGGAGTTATTTGTGGTTCGCCTTGTCCTCGGGGCATTACGGTCAGGAGGAAATTTCTGTTACCGGCCTACCTTCGGGTGGCACACTGTTCTGATCCCTCGAGATGGGATACTTCTATTTCTGACCTTGAATTGTGTGGAGTGAACACAATCTATCTTCGATCGCTCGCCCCCTCTACTAGTAGGGTACGCTAGCAAGATCTGTACTGTTCTGCTATGTTGATTGCTTTCCGATTTCTGATTTCTGATTTTTGTTACTAGTTACCGTCATGCGATTCCATTTCATCATTACGATTTTGTTTTCGAGGACTGATTACCGATCTCAGTGGATGATTTTTGTTTACTGATTTCTGATTTCTAATTTATGAAATATATTACTGTCAAGTATGATTTTTCTACTTTCTGAATTGCTTTCTATCTGAACCGTTCTGTTCTGCACCGTTACATGACTGTTTTGCATCCTGGTTTTACTGCTCATGTGCATGTACCTTCTTGAGCCTCGGCTCCACTGTTTTAGTATTTTTTTCCCTCCGGATGAGACAAAGAGAGTCATTGCACGATGAAAAGGAGTAGACCAAGAGAAGCTTTTGAAGGTTTTTGAGGACTTAGAGCATTATGGAGCCGCTTTTTGAAGAGCTTGTGGATGCAAACACCTAACTAGAAATGTGATTTTTGCATACCATTTTTCATGTTTATTGATGTTATATAACATGTAGATTTTTGTATGAAAAGCTTATGATATGTATGTCAGTAAAATAAAAAGCTATACTTCTGCAGGTTTTTAGTTTACTTCCGCTATATATATATACTCTGAATTTACTGTGCAGGTCCTAGACGGCATCTCGTTATTATACTATTAGAGTAGTAAATGTTTTTATGGATTTGTGCCAAGGATGGCACATATGATCCTATGAATATTTGTTGTAGGAATCGTGAATGATGGATAGTTGTGTTTTTATTTGACGGAAGCTTTTGAGGACAAAAAAAAAAATCTGTTTCATCACAATTGGTATCAGAGAATTGAGATGCCTTAGGAATTAATTGATCAAAAAGTGGAAGTATAGCATTGAATCTCTGAATAGAATTTTTGTAGGAATAGGTTGAGGAAGTTAAGACAACTAGGATCCTTGAGAATTGGTTATTGGGCTAGTGCTAAGCCAGTATTGATGATTTAGATCAATTGGGTAGCTTATGTGTCCTAGCTAGTGTTTAAGGAGTGTCTTAATGCGAAATATCTCGGTCTCAAGGAAATATTAGTAGTAGCTCTTGGATGGGGACTATTAATACTAGTGGCTGGTTGTAGGGTTCAAAGGATGATGGTGTGTAGAGACACCTTAGTGTTGGGACTTGATTGATATCAATTGGGTTCTTGAATTGATCAGTGATTGACTCGAACCCTCGGTTAATTTATCTCGGTTTGAGGTTTGGGTTTGCTAAGAAGGGTGCCGGTCAACCTAGCTAGTGGAATGAATGGAGTCGTGCCGTCGGCTCAAGGTTAGTATGACTAGATTAAACTTCGGGTACATCAAGTCCTAGGATGACAATACATAAATTGTTTTGGATAAATGCCTTCCTGAAGAGACTTTGGGACTATGATCTAAGTTATAGATAGGAGGTCGTTCGCTTAAAGATAGTTTGTATCCTCTGACCTTGAAGTGAAGAAATCAAGTGCCGTAGGATCAGAGTTTCGGTGGTAATAGTGCATGAAGAAATTTGTGGATTGCCGAGATAGGAGATGAAATTTCTCAATCTTGATGTCACAACACTTGCATCTTTGGGATCCCGATTGTATATATGGTTTTGTGATCCCTAGGTTTATTTAATTACGGATTTAAGCTCGGTGCAAGTGGTGTCGAGGTTGTGATATTTTTGGAGTTCGTGGATACGATATTTTGGGTTAACTTGAATCATCTGGTGGTGCGATCTTGGCGCGACGTTTACAGAATTTGGTCAGTAAGTTATCGGGTCGAACTTAATTGTGTTAGTAAACATATTGTGCCTGGTAATTGAATTGTGTGATTTCGGGTGTGAACTTGAGATAGCTAAAGGATTAAGTCTTAGTCTAATCTTAATAGTAGTTCGGTGGACGAATTGCAGTGCTAATATAGTTGGCTTGGTAAAGGATAGCATCTTGCAATCAGGTTTTAGGATTTGAAGTATGAGTTTGAATTGATCGTGGTGTCAAGAAATTGATATCGTCCCTCTTGTAGATCATTTGATCGAGGATGTTATCAAAAAGGAAGATTCAGCTGAGTTATCTTTTGATCGACAATTCGAGGTCATGTCGAATCGATGCTAATCGTTGAGGATCCTAAGTAGGGCCGTGGAAGTATCGGCTTTGGTATCGTGGTAGAATATTCCAAAACCTTCGAGGTAAATAGATGGACCGATAAGGTGGTTCACGACTTTCAAAATGTCTAGGAAATTGATGATTGGATAAGCAAACCTTGTGGATGGATAGGTGTAACCCATAGGCCGTCGCGAAGGCTTGACGAATCCTAAGATCGATTTAGGTCCATAGCGTGTTAATTATGAATCAATGAAAGTTGTAGCCCCGGTGGTATTCAGGTTAAGGATATGGCCACTAGGAAGTCCAGAAAACGCTGTTTGGGTTTTGTAGGTCCATTGGCATTTCATGAAATTTTATGGGTTGAAATTTTTGGCCATATTCGGATCCATGTTGAGGTGACTTCATGGATGAATTCGAAGGAATAATGGGGTGTACGTAGTCATTAAGGATTATGTCATAAGTTTTGACGGCTGATAATCCGTATGCCCTCATTGGAAAGGGAGTGCGAATTTTGATAAGGAAATGCCTTGTTAAGCTTGTGGCTCTTGGGTAACATGTTTTTGGAGAGCAACAAGAATGTAAGTAATGGATAATTGGGGAGACCAATAAATGTCGTGAAAATGCACCTGGCCAATTTTGTTAAGTGACACAGTAAGTATTCCTTGGGGATTGCTGTGTCGGTAAGACAATCAGCATGGGAAAGATTTGTAATTGTGAGAACGTAAGTTAAACGGTGTTTTCAGAGACCGGATAGGGTGATTGACGTTCATGTCCTTTGGGTTGACCCCTAAAGGGTCGGATGAGTTATCGTGGGATGTAATGCCTTTTAGAAATGTTAAGGTTATGTTACTCACGCGTCGTGATAGGTGGGTACCTTTGATATAAGTGGGGGAGAAGTTCAGGATCAGTGTTACCCCCATGTGCAAGACGGATTTAGCTACTGAAGTTTCATGTAGAGAACTTATGATGTTGTGCTTGAAGATAACCCTTATCAAGACTTTTAAGGGTCGGAATGATTGTGTCGTTAAGGAAGATGGTCTTATGATTTTTCATGTGGACAAATTTGTTTAAATGATTGGGAAGGTGAACCTCGGTGTTTTCTTGTGAGGGTTAGTAGACACCAATGTTAACAATTGATGTTGGGGAGCTTTATTATGTCTTCAAAGTTTCCTAGAAAATATGAAAGATGAATTGCGAGTAAGTCCAAATGATTGGGTGATATGATGCCCTGTTCTTGAATTGGGAGACAAAATCGTATTTGATATTTGGGAGCTAGGAGTTCCTGAAATATGAAGTCCTTATGGTTTGGTTTAAGATGATTAGGGCTACCCACTTATCGTAATTATAGTAGACGTGTTCGGCTGGAATCAGTTGGCTTGTTGGCATGCCAACGGAATCTTAGGGTTACTAAGTAATTAGAATTTTAAGATTTGGGGTAATGATTTAAAGTTATGTCGACTCTTTGGGTGATCGTTATGATTGTAGCCTTGAATGCGGCTATAGTTGGATGATTGTGGGATTCGCCTTCTCGGTGTGACTATCCTACGATTATTTTAATCAAGGTTTCCGTATATTCTAGGTCTATGATGCTGGCTATGTATTTTGGAGAAAATGTTGGTTTGTCAATTACAAAAAAATAGCGTGAATGTAAATCGTTCCGACTTTAAAGTTTGATTGTGATTTAAGGTTTGCATCGAAACTTTAGTAAAACTTGATAAAATAATCTTTGGGACGTCAAGTTGAATTTGATGTGCCGGTGAAATTTCATTGAGATGAAATCAGAGTAGTGCAGTGTAAGCGTTGTGGACCCATGGCCTAGAGATTTCTAATTAAGGTTGAGGTCCCAGTGACCGAATTCTTTCGAGGCTTGGAATGAATTAAAGTGAAAGTTCATTGATTCGTTTAAAGTATCGAATTGGATTGAAAGAATGTCCGGCATGTTTGTGGATCGCTTTTGGAATATCTAGGAATCATTATAAGGTCTTCCTAGTGTCGATGGTTGAGAGAATCGGTAAGTGTCTGAGTTGAGTCGTTCGGAGAGGCTATGGATTTGATTTGGGATGAGGATGAAAATAATTCAATGCTTGAGGTTCCTAAAATAGGCATTGTCTGAGGAAATGATTTCTAAATGTAAGGAGTTTACCTCGGGTTTGGAAATTCGAGGCTCGTTAAATTTCGAGGACGAAATTTCTTTAAGTGGGGGAGAATGTGAGGAACCGAAATCGAAAACGTAATAACTAGATGTGAGTAAGGTAATTAAAATCAGTAAGAGGCTATGCATGTAGTGAGAAAGTGGTAGTAAAAGTGAAAAGTTGGAAAATGCCCAAATCCAACAAGCAACCGAGTGGCGCTTGCTGTGGGCTCGAGCCCGTCTATCGGGCAGAAAAACCAGTGGCGTTTCCCAATCCCTGCCGCTTGCTGGCCGCTCGAGCTGCGGTCGAGCGGCAGGCCCAGTATAAAAACGCGCCCAGCTCTCTCCTTTTCATTTCAGCGCGACTTTAGGGTTTGAGGAGAGAAAGAGTGAGAGCGCCGTTCCTAGTGAGAGAAGGGTAGAGAACGAAGCCCGGGAGCCCGAATCCATCCGTGAGCCAGTTATAAAGGTTAAAGCCTGCGATAAGGCAAGTGTACCTCAGATGTCGTTTTACGTTTTTACCGTTTCTCTTGTTTTAAAGTTCATGGAAATGTTGTAAAAATGATGTTGAAGCATGTTTCCTTCGATTAATCGGTTAAATTTCATGTTTGTTCATATTTATGGAAGTATTTGGCTCCGATTTCATGCATGAGTATGTGTTATGTGTTTATTTTGACATTGAAAGAACATGGCCAAACCCTAACTCGAAATTTTGGGGATTTATAGTTTAAATGCATGATTGAGTATATATATTTGGATTTATGGCTTTGATTTCATGAAATAAGACTTGTTTAGTGATCGATTTGAGTCCGAAGGTTTTGGCGAAGCACTAAGTATGAAAATGAAAGGGTTTTAATGATATTTAACCATAGCTCCAGTTATATGAAAGTTAGTTGACATCAAAATGAAGCTTCCAGTATAATCTGTTTTCGAAAATATGTACCAACCTATACCGAAAAAATTTTCATGTATGTTTCAAGTTAGCTGAAAGTGTATTGAGAAAAGCTGATTTCAAAAAGGGGTTTTCGATAAATAGATGTTTCTGTTACAGTTATTTTAGGACTCGGGACTGATTATAGTCCGGATAAGTTCTCCGGCATGCCTTAGGACTTCTCGGTGGTAATCGAGGATAACTCTGCCTATGGAGTTATTTGTGATCCGCCCTGTCCTCGGGGCGTTACGATCAGGCGAAAATTTCTGTCACCGGCCTACCTTCGGGTGGCACACTGTTCTGATCCCTCGAGATGGGATACTTCTATTTCTGACCTTGAATTGTGTGGAGTGAACACAATCTATCTTCGATCGCTCGCCCCCTCTACTAGTAGGGTACGCTAGCAAGATCTGTACTGTTCTGCTATGTTGACTGCTTTCCGATTTCTGATTTCTGATTTTCGTTACTAGTTACCGTACTAATTACAGTTTACTGTTACCGATTTCTGACTACCGATTTCTGTTTACCAAGGACTGATTACCGATCTCAGTGGATGATTTCTGTTTACTAATTTCTGATTTCTAATTTATGAAATATATTACTGTCAAGTATGACTTTTCTACTTTCCGAATTGCTTTCTATCTGAACCGTTCTGTTCTGCACCGTTACATGACTATTCTGCATCCTGATTTTACTGCTCATGTGCATGTACCTTGCTGAGCCTCGGCTCACTGTTTTAGTATTTTTTCCTCCTCCAGATGAGATAGTAGAGCTGTTACTTGATGAAAAGGAGTAGACCAAGAGAAGCTTTTGAAGGTTTTTGAGGACTTAGAGCATTGTGGAGCCGCTTTTTGAAGAGCTTGTGGATGCAAACACCTAGTTAGAAATGTGATTTTTGCATACCGATTTCCATGTTTATTGATGTTATAGAACATGTAGATTTTTGTATGAAAAGCTTATGATATGTATGTCAGTAAAAGAAAAAGTTATGCTTCCGTAGGTTTTTAATTTACTTCCGCTATACATATACTCTGGATTTACTGTACAGGTCCTAGATGACATCTCGTTATTATACTATTAGAGTAGTAAATGTTTTTATGGATTTGTGCCAAGGATGGTATATGTGATCCTGTGAATGTTTGTTGTAGGAATCGTGAATGATAGATAATTGTATTTCTGTTTGATGGAAGCTTTTGAGGACAAAAAAAAAATCTGTTCCGTCACAAATCCCGCAAGAAGGGATGTCCAACGAGACGGGACTACTATTTCTAACTTTGGATTGTGTGAAGTGAATACAATATATCATCGATTATTCGCCTCATCTGCTAGTAGGGTCTACTAGTTGGGTTCTTTACTGATAAAAAGAAAATTTTTTATAATTTATAGAATTGAGATCGATTTCTTCTTTCTGAAGCCTGTCTTACCAATTTATTATTAATGAAGTATGATTACACTGATTTATGATTTTTAAAACTTGAGTGTTTCTATTTCCTGTCAATTATATAACCTTCTGCACCATGTTTTGTTATAATTTCTGTAAATCACTGCTTTAGAGTATTTATGCTTTAATATGTATATGTATCCTTCTTACTACACTCTGATCTGTAGGAAACTACTGTGGAAGAACGAGGATTGCCCTGGACCCCGGGGGTGTGGGTTGTGTCTGTCGATGTTATATATTGAGATGTAGTCGTCTGTGATGATTGTTGCATGGATACAACCGAGGGTCGTGTGCTACCGACCTAAAATAGTAGCCGTGGCTTTAGAATGTGTAGCGAACACATTCCTATCCTCGTTCTCTTGTATCGTTGGCTAGTACGGTCTACTAGTCGGGGTTCGCTAAGATAATGTAATAGTGAAAATGAATAATGCTCCAGACATGAACAGCAAAAACGTGTGAACCCCGTGATTCAAGATGTAATCATGAGAATCGTAGGAATCAAGTAATTCCAGTTGTTTCCTATTCCTTTTCCTGTTTCTTGATTATGGAGAATATGTGTTTCCCTCCCCTGTTTCAGTTCTTGAATATGCATTGGAGAATTGTTTATGATTATATTTGCTGAGCTGTCAGCTCACTCTTGTAGTTGTTGTCTTTTCTTTTAGGTGAGAACACTTAGTTGACGCCGAATTGGTTAGAGCAAGGAGAGGCTTGCTAAATGTGATTGGCTGGACGGCGTGTGATCAGAAGATTGGGACATAGAGTTGGATCGGATGGCCACTCAGGGTTGAGCGTGGCTCATTATTGTTATTTTTATGATTTGTTTATGTTTCCGTATTTATGATGATTTAGTTATACTTCCGCGTCTGTATATATATGTTTTGAGTTTGGTTTCATTAGATGGCATCTCTCTAGATCCAATATAGTAGGTTGTGTACTGTATTGGAGCCATGGATGATATGACAGATGTGTGATCCTGTGTGGCTTGTTGTAGCTTTGAGTTAAGCCTTTTGATTAGTTGTGTGCTTGTTGCAGGGGATATTTAAACAGTTTATATTTTTATTTTCGTCCAATTGTAGAGGAAACTCTGTCGAATTTTCTGTAGAATCCATAAGTATTAATTATGGACTTTGGTTTGTGTTGCCATTGATGGAGGTTACTTGATGGAGAATAATCTGGTCCGTCGCAACTTATCACTCAAATTAGACTAAATTGATTGGAGATGGTAGATGTGTTTTTATTCTAAATTTTAACTATTTATTTTTAATAGGTAATGAAATTATTTAAAAATAATTAATTTTTAATTTTTAATACTTTTAAACTATGATAAAATAATTATTATTTATTTATATATATATAATTAAGTTTTAAAAATGGTGAATCTGTGTCTTTGTAAAAATGTTTCCCCTCAATAGGCATCAACGCATCCGGACAGAAAACAAAAGTTAGGGTTAAAGACACAGGCCAACAGTCGTCGTACATGATTTTATACCGTTGGATGTGGACAATAGTAAGGGACAGAAAAATAATGTAATAGAATAATTTATTAATTATTTTTTTAAAAAAGAAATTCATTTAACTATTTTTGTTATAAAAATTAGAAAATCATATTATACGATATATTTATAATTATTTTAAATAATATGGGTTACTTTTTAAATATTTTTTACTGATTTAAAAATTTAAGTCTTTATATTATTTATTTATATAAAAAAATATAATAGACAATTCTCCATTCAAGAGAGAGCATGTACTGGTGATGAGACAGGGACGGGAAAGGCACGTGATGGTCTGATCAAAGAATCTAAGGCCTTGACAGAGAGGGGCGGGGGGGGTGGTTTCCGATGACTTTGATGCCTTTTAAATGTCATCATGGCGACCACTCATTTCTCATCCCCAGATTTCCCTTTTTCTTTTGAAAGTAAAGCACTCCACCTCCCTCATGGTACACATCCAACCAGATGACCCTCCATGGTTAGGGTTGGTGACTTTTTACTATTAATATATATATAAATCTGCTGCATCTCAAGGGAAGATCGCAGTAGGGCTATAACGAAGGGCGGTGGTTGTGATAATGGAGTGCGTGGAGAGCCCTTTGAAGTTACAAAAAAATGGTGTTGCAGGGCTGGTAGAGCCGTGGAGATATGGGTCCTGCAGCCGCTACGCCTTCCTAATTGGAACCGTTGAAGAGCGGTGATGGTGATAATGGAGGGAGGAAAGGAGTGGAGAGCTCCTTGAAGTCCAAAAAAGGGCGTTGCCGGGGTGGTAGAGCTGCTGAGATATGGATCCCAGAGCCCCTATCCTTCCTCGTAAATTATCCTTTTTTGGGGGATAGGCTTTTGGCTTCTGTATCTCAGGAGCTTCATCTACCCTTTTCTGGCTTCCTCCTCCTTTGGATTGAAGGGAGCTCTACACCCTTCTCCTCTCTCTCTCTCTCTCTCTATACACCTCTCTCTCTTGTCCATACTTATCATATGATGTAGTTAGAGTAGATCTGCTGCCGGTCTACGTTGATTTTCATTTTCTGAGTTGGGCTATGAGTCATCTGCATGTAGATCTGTTGCGTGTTTATGTTGCTTTGCTTTTCCAAGTGACCCTGTCGATGGGCATATGTGCGCTGGGTTTCTGCTCGGAAGTTCTCTTATCTCCTAGCGCTTTTCTTATTCATCTTTCTGCTTTTTTGCGGTAGGTGTTTCATAGAAAATCAAATTAACGCATCCGTACACTTTCTCACTTGAATTTTTCAGGTTTACAGACCTGGATCTGATTTTATGTTAGATCTGAGTAATATCTAAAAATTAGAATTGCAACGGATTCGGAAAACACTCTGGACATTATGTATATGGTGTGTATTGAATGTGGCTTTACTTTGTTTGATTTTTTTTGGCTATAAATCTATTCCAAAACCCCTTCTAATGCTCGCTTCGTACTATCTTTAGAGGTAAATTCTCTTATTTTGATACATGTTCACCTTTTTTTCCTTGAGAAAAGCCCTAGTCTGGTGGTATCTTTAAAGTCGCGATGCATTCCATTGGTCAACCAGTTTGGGACATTCATCCCAACAGCTGTGATTCATGTGGCATAGGATGATGCTGTAGTAATGATCCCTGCTCTGGGGTGTGACAACCGGTAAGCTGTTGCTCACCCGTGGCGCATCGAACAGCACCGTGGACTGATCAAAGGGGCTATCCATCTATGTTGGGTGTTGATCTCTCAGATTCTGTGAAAGGTGAACTGTAAGTGTATCAGCACGCTAGTTTCAGCTTACAATGGCTGTTTATGTTGGGTTTTGATCTCTCTGATATATTGAGTGGAAGTTGAACTCTAAGGGCATTAGCGCGGTCGTTTCAGCTTACGCTGGCTATCTAGATCATTGACCAACCATTTGCTATCGATGTATAAAATTCATTTAGTAATCGAACTGTATCTTTTTTGGGGATGGGTTTAGATATTGCTAGGACAAAACCAGCTTGTGAATAATTTAGAGTATTGGTGTCTAAGTGAACAGAAATGGCACCTCCAACAATCTAATCTAGGTTTTAGTTATACCTGAAGATGCACAGCATTCTTTAGGCGTATTGGTAGCAGAATTTTTGCTGCATCCGATCGTCCTTCAGCAATTGTGGGTACGAAAATTGCTCCTGTACCGGAGGAAGAATATGAATCTTTTTTTTTTTTTGGTTCTAAGAATATGATTTTTGAAGTTGTAGGAAATAAAGGTGGGTGTTCCATCTATCAAATTCTTCCAAATGAAGTACTTTACAATCCCATTAGTCAATCAAGTGCCACGAGACCGTCCACGTTGGTCATGCGTGACTTTCTATCTAAAGATGTTGAATGGGTTGGGTTGTGTTACGGCACTAGTGAATAATTTATTAGACCACGTTAGGACGGTCAACATTTGTTAGACCGTGCGGTGAATGGCCTGTGGGTTGCCTGCCCTTTGCACAAAATAGGCCATGCCGGGCACATCGGGAGGAACAAGAGAGAGGAGGGGGGCTAAAAACAATTTTAATTTTAATATATATATATATATACATGGTATTAGAGACATGTTTCATTAATTCTGCATATATAATGCTTGTAATATTTGTATAAATTTTGAAAGAGTTGGTAAGCCTGGGAATCGTTGATCAGCCTATGTTTTAAGAAGTAAAATTAGGGTAGTTTCACGGGTGTTTTTGTTTCATTAAGTTATTTGTAAATATTGTTATGCATTATTTGTGCTGAAATTAGAAAAATGGCCTTTTGACTAAGACGGATATTAAGGGATAGTAATTCAAAATATAATATAATAATAAATGTTAGAGAGTCGTTTATTATACCAAATAATCATAATTATTTAACTTGGATTATTCCTAATCAATATGTAAAAGAAATATACCAAATAGGAGCTTTTAATTTTAAAAATGCTTTAGTAATTGAAAATTATAAACAGAATATTTTAATTTAAAAATAAATATGAAGAAATTAAATTATTATTAACTGTATCTATTGAAAGAATAAATATGAAAAAATTAAATTATTATTAATTATATTTATTAAAAGATTTAAATAATAAGGATATAATTATATTTATTATAGATTAATTTAAATAGTAATTAAATAATTAATCAATTTAGGCATAGATATATTGATTTTATTATGTTTCAGGGATCAAATCCTACTAAAATATGAGGATTTTATATTAGTGATAATTTAATTAAATTTATGTAACGAACTTATTTATTTTAATATGCTTGCAATTTTATTGTAGATCTCAAAGATGCAATTATACTTAATACATTATTACCTAATATTCATCTCCTTGTTTAGCACAATAGGAAGATAGACTTAACACAGTAGGAAGATAGATAAGGATTTTTAATTCTTTATAGAATATATTTTAAATTGCTTATTAGTCAATTTAACCTACGATATTTTATTTAGATTTTGTTAAGTGAAATTATAGTACTACAAGTAGAAGTAGAACATATTGTTATTTTATTCTAAAATTATTAAAATGAGATAAGATTACTTTACCAAATGATTGACAAGTTGATCTCCTATAACCTAGACATATCACTAGAAAATTTTTGGATATTATTGAAACTCCGGTAGGTAATATTATTTTTAATTTTCATCAATCATAATATGTACCTAAATCATTATGCTTTAATGCTATGAGACCTCACGAAATTCTATCTGAATATGAAGCATCTATGCCATCAACCACTACAAAATATCAATCTACGTATTTTCATGAAATGAGAAATGTAGAAAGTAGAAATTTTATTCCAGAAATTATTACATAACTAACCTCACAATCATGAACCTTATTAGAAATGCAAACCAATAATGTAATTGATATAGAAAATGAATTTATTTCAGACATCGACTCACTAAGATAAGAATTTATGTTAGAGAAAAATGTTAGTCTTAGACACTGATATTTTAGTACATTTACTAAAGAAGAAATAGAAGAATATAGATTTCTGTGAAAAAATATATTAAATTTACTAAAAAAAATCTACCATTTTTTAAATGGTTCATACTGTATATATAATATGATAAACAAATAAATATAAATAAAAGAATTATATTAACTTGGAAAACTGTTATTGAGTAACAGATTATATCTGTTCATTCTCCTTTACAGACTTACAATTAATCAAAAATAATATAGCAACTATTACTATCGGTCCTTCTAAAATAGGTGTAGATAGAGATAGAAATAAAAATGATAATGAAAATAATAATGTAAAGTTAATATATGAATAAAATAATTATTAATCTCAATTATCTTATATGCATCAAATAGATGAAGAAGACCTTATGATTGATGAAGAAGAAGGAATAATAGATGAAGAAATTATGATTGATGAAGAAGAAGAATCAATTAGGATTAACAATATCATAAATCCTAATCCCCAATTTGTAACAACTATACAAAATTCACTTTTATCAACCATAGGACCAACCCTAGACCAATTAAAATTAACCTCAACAAATATTGATAATTTAGTAAATGATAATCTCTTAGAAACATTAATCAACGAATTAAATAATTTATCATATTCATTAGCCTATACTCCAAACATATTTAAAACTATCCACACTATAGATTAGACACCAGCATATAATCCTATCAATCAAAAAATTAATCAAGTACGATGCAATCCTAATACTACTTCACTAAATTATTGTCCAAAACCCACATCTTTTGAAGACCACGTCATTCCTTCACTTACCTCTTTGCTTCCTGTCTCCAGCTCTTTGTGCTTGGGGGTGGTATACCCTCAACCATCATCATCACATATAATCAATTGTTTACCTTCATCCCAAACAAAAGAATTTAAGAATTATAAAAGTAATAAAAATTTTTCTCAACGAAAAAACAAATCGTATTCCAACTTTAGCCTAAAAATACAGAAAGAATTTAAACTTACCAATCAAGCTAAACAATCAAAAATTATATGCTGAAAATATAGATAATTTGAACATAAATCCAATCAATGTCAATTAAGGAAGAAAAGTTACAAAATATCTAAAGCTGATGAACAACTACATGAAGTTCACAAAAGTGAATCTAGTCTACCCTCATTTAGAACTAAAGAATGAAAAACTACATCAAGTTCACAAAAGTGAATCCAATCTACTCTCAATAGAATTAGAGGATGAAAATTTAAATGCACAACTCAATATATTAAGAATCAAAAATGAAAAAGAATTCTTAGTAAAATTCATAGATGATTTGTCAAGAACAAAATACCATAGATCAATACTCGAAAATAAAAATAACGACAAAATTGATAAGAAATGATAATATTTACTACATGATCAAAATCTACAATTGCTAGTAAGAACAAAATAGTATAGTCCAATTACTATAGAAGAAAATTATCATTTAATAACGCTCATAGATAGTGGTCAAAATTATATTAAAAAAGAATTACTAATTATAAACGACCATAATAAACTAGAAAAACTATATACAATAAAGAATCAAATATCTAATATACCTATCAATAATATTATTGTATCACAACATTATTCATTAAAGACATACCACAAGCTAATAGATTAAACACTTCCTTTTTTATTCAAAAATTTCCTTTTGTTACCACTAATGAGAAATTATCTACCCAAATCTTTAGAAATAAAACTGCCTTAGCATATAACGAACAATTATATAAACCTAATAATCGATATAAACAACAATCGAACAACTTTGAAATTCTTATCGTCACACTTGGCCAAACTTTTATAATAAAATCAAACATAATTTCCTCAAATTTTAGAAGTCTTATATCTCAAAATATAAATAATTTTACTAAGCCTATTCTCTGTTATCTGAATGCACCTTTTTTGCAAGCACGAATTGACCGATCTTAAGTTTTCTGAATTTAAGAATCGCAAAACCCAGTGGTTTAAGTCTAATATTATCCAACACACAAAGATAACTTATAATCAGTTATCTCCTTTTAAAGAAGATTTACAATTACAATTATGTTAAAAATAAAAAAAAATTAAAATCAAATTTTCACAAAGGAAATAACAAATTCGCAAATTAACTAAAATCTTCTTCTCAATCTAAAAGGAAACAAAAACAAACTCATTATTTAAAACAAGAATGATCAATAGCACATATAGGACAACAATTAAATAACCTACTATTACAAATAAAAATTTAAAAATTACAACAAATATTTGAGCAAGAAATATGTTCTAATGCCTTTTGGAATTAAAAAAAATATCAAGTAGAATTATCTTATGAAAAAACTTTTGCAGAAAACCAAACAGCACAACCTATTCAAATGAATCAAGAAATATTAAAATATTATAAGAAGGAGATTTAAGATCTTTTTAACAAAAAATTAATTAGATTATCAAAATCTCCTTAGAATTGTTCTGCAAAAATGGAAAGAGGAGTACTACCAAGATCAGTAATTAATTATAAGCCATTTAATAGAGCCCTTCAATGGATCAAATATCCTATTTGTAATAAAAGAAATTTAATCAGTCGATTATATAACATCTTTTAAAAAATTAATATGAAGTCAGAATTTTAGGAAATACAGATTAATAAAAAAGATAGAGATAAAATAACATTTATTGTTTCATTTGGACACTATGTATTTTGTAATGTCATTTGGCTTAAAAAAATGCTCAATCAGAATTTTAAAATATAATGAACCAAATATTTAATCCATATACTTAATTTATTATTATTTATATTGATAATGTTCTAGTATTTTTAAATATGATAGATCAATATTTTAAACATTTATACCAATTTTTAAATATTAAAAATGATAGATTAGCTGTCTCTTTCACTAAAATTAAATTATTTTAAACAAAAGTTAGAATTTTAGGATTTTAACATTTATCAACATACAATAAACCCTACTCAACGATCAATTGAATTTGCTAATAAATTTTCTAATAAAATAAAAACTAAAACTCAATTATAAAGGTTTTTAGGATGTTTAAATCACATAATTGATTTTGTTTCCAAATTTAGACAAATTTATGAATCTTTATATCAAAGATTACAAAAAAATCCTCCAACATGGACAAGTGATCACACCAAGATTGAACGTCTTAAATAACATGTTCAACATTCATCATGTTTAGAAATACATCATCCATATGCATTCCTCATAATAGAAACCGATGCATCCAATATAGGATATGAAATACCGATGCATCTAATACATCATCTACATCATACCTCATAGTAGAAACTAATGTATCTAATATAGGATATCAGGTAAAAATTAGAGTCAAACTTACATATATAAAGTAATTCTGGTTTGCAGATAGAATCACAAAAATATTTTTCAACCATTAAAAAAGGATTTTTATGCAAGATTCAACATGATTTTATCCTATATATTGTTTATCAAACTATTAAAGATATTTTACAAAAAGACATAAAAAATCTTACTTTTGCACAATGGTAAATTGTTTTGATTTCAAAAAATTTATTAAAAATTTTATACTAAATATTTTAATAAAAAAAATTTTTACAGGAAATTATACCACCTAAAACAAAAGAGAAGGTCATTCAACCTCCACCTTCTTCTACGCCAGCAAAATAATTTGCCAACAACTATACAATATCTAAACCACAGATTATACTAATATCCAACAAATATACAACCTTAATTGAATTTTCACCGCTAACCTTTAAAGAAGCTGTTACTCCAACCTCTTCCTTTATTCAACCTATCTCAAATAATAATCTCTATATCACTAAGCCACTCAAACTCCACATAACTTTAATCTCTTATTATCAAAAACCTCTACTCAATGATCTCACTACCTTAATCAATAGAATGTTCTACTCTAATTATTTATACCAGACTGTTGATATTTTTAAAACTCAGCAATTTTGTAGGTTAGTACTAATTGATTCAAGCTCTGTCAAAATCAAACGCCACCGTAATCCCAAAGACAACACCATTTGTAAGGTCCCGAAATCAAAGTAAAATATTGCTACTTAAAAATCGGAGTGCTTTAATTTTGACTTAAATCAGAGTAGCCTTACACCACTGGTAGACCGAAAATAATGGGAATTAGATGTTGACCAGTATCAAGACGTTGGCCAGCGTCAAGACGTTGACCGGTGTCAAGACATTGGCTGGTGTCAAGACGTTGGCCGGTATCAAGACGTTGGCCAGCGTCAAGACGTTGACCGGTGTTAAGACATTGACCGGCGTCAAGACGTTGACCGGCGTCAAAATGCTGACCAGTGTCATGATATTGACCGGTGTCAAAATGTTGACCGGTGTCAAGACGTTGATCGGAAGGTTGACCGATTTTTAGAAATATTGATCAACCTTGAATAAGAGAAGAGAAACGTTGGTCGGCTTAAGAAAACTTGGTCGGATTAGAGTAAGAAGCGTTGACTGAAAAAGTTGACTAATAGAAAAATTGACCAACTTTGAAGAAAATGTTGACCAGCTAGAATTAACCACCAAATTTAGAAGAGAAGGGCCAACTTTGTTGTTAGATTCCAACTAGATCCCAACCTAATTAGAGCAAGTAAACTATCCCATTGACCTTCTAGATAAAAATACCAAGTAGGTAACTTACCCCACTCATTCTCACCTAACCCCTGAATGGAAGTACCAAGTAGGTAATCCACCCTACTTACTCCACCTAATCCCTCTTCTTTATATACTGAGCTCCAAATGAGAGACCAGTGTAGAAATTCCTGGCAAGGAAGGAGGGTAAGAAGTGAAGAAGGAGAAAAGCTTCAAGTTAGTCAGAGTGGGCGGTCAACAGTTAGGCAAGTGTACTCCTGTTTTTCAATCTTAAATTGAAGTAGTACTTAAATGCAAGTGTACCTTCTTTTTAAACTCAGATTTTACCTTTGTTTTAAAGTCCCAGCCTTCAAGAAAATTTCAAGTGTTCTAATACTTCAGCACATGGCATATTAAACTCGTAGTTTTAATTACTACTTTATAAACTGTATCTCTGACGTAATGCTTGCTTTACGATCGGATTGAAAATATAATTTTGATTTCAGGTTTAATTCATGCTTGCTACTTTATACTTTCTATTTTCTGCTTAACTTATGATTGAACTTGAGATGTATAAAATGGAGAAGTAAACCGGCTCTGAGTCATAATAAATAATTTTTGATCGGAATGAGATTTATGAATTTGAAACCTACTTCTTGTTAATTGAAAGTCTTTTTACTTGACCGGAATAAGAAAAATGAACTTAAAATCGATTTTGTATTATAACAATCGAAAGTTTTGTGCTCGTTCGGAATGTGAACTAAAGAAAAAAGTAAACCGGCCTTATGACAAGATAAATAAGATCGGACTTAGCATTGGGAGATAAAGTTCTCCGGCATGCTTTAGAATATCATAGTGGTAATCGAGGATAACGAAAGGAAGCCATCATCGGGGATTTGTACAAGGAGGAAAGTGAGAGCCGTCCTCGGAGCTTTGTACAAGGAGGTATTGCCGTGATTGTGAGGAGATGTGCACAATCTATCTTCGATTATTGCCTCCTCCGCTAGCGATGTCCTTTACCGATAAAAATAAAAGAGAAGAGAAATTTTTATAATATGACCGACTCTATTTTCTATTCCAATTTCCAGAATTTGACTGCTCCGGCCTTCCTGATTCCCTTACATGTATTGTCCGGTCCACTGTTGTTTTATAAAATTCATACTATTTATGTATCTGTCCGGTCAACTGTTGTTTTATTCTTGATGCATATGTATCTGTCCGGTCAACTGTTGTTTTATAAAATCCATGTCGTTTATGTATCTGTCCTGTCAACTGTTATTTTATTCTTGCTGCATATATATCTGTCCGGTCAATTGTTGATTTATAATATTCATGCTGCATATGTATATATATCTGCCTTACAGCGTAAACGCTTTACGGAAGATCTGTATATACATTGTTGAGTTCCGGTTCACTATTTTTTGTTTTCTCCCCCCTTCCAGATGAAATTATAGAACTTGTGCTAGATGATAGGGAGTGACTAGAGCTCCGTCCGAATGATTCTAAGGACTTGGAAGCACATTTTGAGTTACCCGGAAGAAGCGGTCTTATTGTGATGATTCGGTTGAAATATATAAATTATTGTAATTGGACTTTTATAACTATGTATACATAAATGAGTTTTATGGGCATGAATGTAAATACTTCGGCAGGTTAATAGATTGGCTTCCGTTACACATTTTATGGATATCGTGTATGGGTCCTAGATGACATCTATGATCATATGATTGGTATGTATGACCGGCTCGGACCGGATCATCGAAACCTTGTTGTCAGTTTCGGGAGGTTGCTGGCGAAATGTAAAAAAAAAAAATCCGTTGTGTCACACAATTACCTTTTCTACTATCAAAATTAAATGCGTTAGATAAGCCCAGGAAATTGCCCTCAATTCTTGGAACATAAAACAATTTTCTGTGCATTATCAACCAATGGGGTATAATTATTAAGATTATAAAACAACATGGTTTAATGCTTTATATCTTCGATCCTTTACCCACTCATGGTTTATCCATTTTGACAAATCATATCCTAAACAATTACCAATGTAGTTCACTAAATGGTAGATTTATTGCGGACAATTACTAGTCCTCTATCCCAGCATTGTCAACAATGCTCCTATCAATTATGAAGAATTATACAAAGATATATTTTAACCAATCGAACCATTGCCTTTCATATTGATTATGAAGTTCCATGGATAATGTCATGACATTTTACATGCCATCAATATTATGAAGACATGTCATTAGTAATTTAAGATATTTCATTATCAATTGTCTGAAAATTTAGAGTAAATTGGTGGGATAAGTTTGATTATATCATGATTATTTATACTCAAATTGATACTGATTATAAAAAAATCAAGCATTGGCTTGGACTGTTAAGTTTGCATCCAAAATTCTTTCAGTTATACCTACTACTCATATTCTAATAGCCCCACCTATTTCCATACCTTTAGCTCCTCCTAAACCTAAACCAAGAAGTTCTCAAACTACTGGATCACCAACATATTCTATATCCTCACGATGGTCCACTTGATCTACTAAGCAATTGGAAGCCCAAAAGGCTTAACTTGATAATATGATAGCCCAGATGGCCCAAATGTAGCAAACACTCTCCAAACAAGTCTAAGATTTTAAAGTATAGTGGGTTGATATCTCTGATGATAATCTAGCCTCAGATTCTTCTACATAGCCACCTTCACATACGGACAGTCCACCACCTCCCGATTTGGCTGGCTATGTTCAAGATCCATTCTATTTTTCAATGACTGTATCTATTCAAAATATATATATATATTATCATCTTAACATCAGTGTTAATTTATAGGTATTCAGCCACAATAATTTTCTATAAATTGTCCAAATCATATTCTAGATGTTGTCTGACATAGTCTTCACTAGCAATCCATTTTATCACCTCCCGCAGTAACGTCTCCAGCCACCCACATGGAGATATTATCCACTTTGGCAGTCACACAGGCTCCACAAGATTTTGCTATTGGCAGACGGCCTCCACCGCCTCCAAAACGCGTCTCCATGGGAAGGGTATCCATGCCTCTATAAGAGTGCGCTTCGTGCCTCCTTCCAATTCGATGTGGGACTCTATAGTCCACCCCCCCTCAAAGAGGCCCAACGTCCTTGCTTGCACATTGAACCTGGGTCCGGTCTCTAATACCACTTGTAACGTCCTCAGGCACTCGCATGGAGATATTGTCCGCTTTGGCAGCCACACAGGCTCCGCACGGTTTTGCTCTTGGCAGACAGCCTCCATCGCCTCCAAAACACGTCTCCATGGGAAGGGTATCCACGCCTCTATAAGAGCACACTTCATGCCCCCTTCCAATCCGATGTGGGACTCGCGTCCTGGGAGCTAGTGGGGGGTTCGCCAGGAGAAAACCTTGAGGCCTGTGTATGGTTGGAGACGTCGAGAAGTTCTGTGACGGAACGGATTATTCTCCATTGAATAATCTCCGTCAATGACTAAACACACTCTAGAGCCTATAATTAACCTATGGACTCTACAGAAAATCCGGCAGAGTTTCCTCTGCAATTGGACGAAAACCGAAATACAACCTGTTAAAATATCAACCTGCAACAAGCACACATCTATTCAAAAGGCTTAACTCAAAGCCTACAACACACCACACAGGATCACACACAGCCATATCATCCATGGCTCCAACACAGTACTCAACATACAGTACTGGATCTAGAGAGATGCCATCTAATTAAGCAAAACTCCAAACAAAAATATACAAACGCGGAAGCATAACTAAATCATCATACATGCGGAAGCATAATAAAACCATAAAAATAACAACTATAACGAGCCACGCTCAACACCGAGTGGCTGTCCACAGACCGATCCGACTCTTTGTCCAAATCTCTTGATCACACGCCGTCCAGCCAATCTCATCGAGCAAGTCTCTCTCCTTGCTCTATCTACATGCGCCAGCTAAGTGTTCTCATCTGAAAAAGAGACAACAACAGCAAGAGTGAGCCAACAGCTCAGCAAGTATAATCATAAACACCCCTCCAAGACATGTACAAGAACGGAAACCGGAGGGAATACAAGCACTCTCCAATCAAGGAACAGGTCAGGGAATAAGAAGCAACTGGAATCACTCGATTCCTACAGTTCTCACGGTTTCATCTTGAATCACTGGTTTCATTCGGTTCTTCATTTGGATTCACAAGATTCTCACGGTTCTCATTACAGTTTCACGGTTCTATCTCGAATCACTTGATTCATGGGTTCATCGATTGGACATTATTCATTTTCTTTATCATATCATCTTTGCGGACCCTCGGCTAGTAGATCGTACTAACCAACGATGCGAGAGAACGAGGACAGGAATGTGTTAGCTACACATTCTAAAGCCACGGCTACTACTTTCGGTCGGTAGCACACGACCCTCGGTTGCATCCATGCAACAATCATCACTGACGACTACATCTCAATATGTAGCGTCGACACACCCCACACCCCCGGGGTCCAGGGCAATCCTCGTTCTTCCACAGTAGTTTCCTAAAGCGTACCACAGACATCACCCGCTCACGCGAGCGGCCGGAATACGTGGCCAAGTATCCCTCGGGTTCCCACCACGATGGACATGGTACACTAAAGAATGCTACCCATATGACTCAGGGTCCTAGTTTCAGTGTTAGGTTCGACACTTGGAGAGGGAAATCCACATTTGCCACACAATCATATCTTGGGAAACCTCATTCCCATCACAGTCATCTCCAACCGGGAGATTACATCATCTCAAGCACAATGTGGACTCCCTTCCATTCTTGTCACGGATCTCAATATCCAATGGAATCCAATTCCTTAATCACAATCAGTGGGACTCAATTCCCTTAATCCAATACAAATCACTCCAAGTTCACAATATAGATTAGATTCATACCTCAAATGATCACAAGTCCCTTTGGAACCTCCGAGACTCATTCCTTTGCCTCCATCACACGGATTCACATTCGGGGCTTACATTTACGTTTAATCATTTAAACGTTCGTTCATTACAATTAGGATCACATTTCACTTTGCATTTCTCGTTCCTTTTGGGTGAACATTATCGGACTTCTCTTTGAACACCCGGACGCCGTACACGGTTCGATACTTGGAAATCGGACGTTCGGTGGATTCGTACGTACATCTTGTACACAGGATTACACATTTGGGGTTCGATTTACTTGTCACGAGGGTGGAAGTACACAACTTCCCATTTATTTTCGGATCATCCACAACGGGAAACTATCAAGGCTCCCGGATGCCACGAACGGGTCAAATCTTGCAAGATTCGGCATCCGGTCGATATATACACACAATTGGGACATGGGTATTCATATTCTAGGGTTCTTTCATCATTCCACGAAGGTGACAACGCGCAAAATCCACCTTCGTGCTCGGCTGAAACGAATGAGCGCCCCTTTAATGGGCTCGGGCCTTGCGAACGGGTCCAAACGCGCGAGATTGGACCCGCGGCCGACATATATTCATCATTGGGACGTGGGGATTCCAATTTTGGGGTCAATTTCATGATACGGGGTCGGGAAACGGGAAACCCCCAAAATCCCGTAGGTTAGGGTTCGGTGAAACCCACCCGGGCGAATCGAACGCGATTCGGACAACTAACTACATTTTCTCGGACCTCAAGGCATGGGTATCGATATTCTAACATTCCCCGTGGGTATCGACACAAAATACCCAACGAAATTACATAAAACAACGAAAGAGAACGAGAAGTGGGTATGAGAACACTTGCCTCGACGCGTGCTTTCACCTTTATACCTGGCTTTCGGGCGGAATCGGACTCCCGGGCTCGATCTCCTTCCTTCTCTCTCTAGTCGCGCTCTCTCTCTCTCTGGAAAAACCCTCGGCCGAACGAAAATGAGGGAGAACAAATCGCGCAGCGCAATATATACTGCGCCGGCCGCTCGAGCGGCCGGCGAGCGGCCAGCGAGCGGCCGTGCTATTGCCGGCCACCGCTCGAGCCACGGCTCGAGCGCCCGCCAGCGCAAGCTTCTTTGGCGAGGCTCAGCGGCCGGACCGAGTAATTTCGATTTTTCTTCCGATATCAAACCTTAATCATCCCATAAGATTAGTATTGATCATTAACATACTAATCACCTCATAATTGTCGGGTTCACAAATCCGGAACCTCACAACTCTCCCCCACTTATAAAATTTCATCCTCGAAATTTAACGAGCTTCGAACTCCCAAATCTGACGTGAAATCCTCAAAAATTGAAATCATTCCTCGGACAGCGTCTATTTTAGAACCTCAAGCATTGGAATCGTCCTAGTTCTCGTCACAAAACAAATCCTTAGCCTTTCAAAACGACCCAATCCGGTCACTTATCAATTCTCTCATCCATCGATACAAGGAAGACCTCATAACGATCCTCCAAATTCCAAAACTGACCCACAATCATGCCAGACATCTCCCAACCCAAACCAACACTTCGAACGGGCCAATGGACTTTTCCTTCAATTCATTCCAAGCCTCGAAAGAAATCGGTCATCGGGATCTCAACCTTATTCAGAAATTTCTGGGCCACGGGCCCACAACGCTTACCCTGCGCACTCTGATCAATCCTCAAATCATTAAATTACGGCACAATCAAAACAATCTCCCAAAAAGTTGACAAGACCTTCAATTCCGATCACTTAGTAACCTCAATATCCCGTGGCACATCAACAAGCCAACTGACCAAAACCGAACACGATTCTATCTTCCAGCAAGATCACGACATTTTATCACTCAATCATTTGGACTTGCTCACGATTTGACTTTCACATTACCTGTAAAACTCCCAAGACATACACGTCCAAGATTCGTAGCATCAATTTCCAACATTGATGCCTGCCCTCCCAAGGAAGACACCGAGGTTTACTTCCTCGACCTTTAAACAAATCTGACCACATGCACGGCCATATGATCATCTTCCTATCTCCGAAGACAAAACTTCTGAGTTTCCAAAAGAAAACCTCAATGGCCAATTTCCGACGTACACGTGGGGGTAACACTAATCTGGACTCCTCCCCCACTTATCTTCAAGATATTACATTCCACGAGAACTTATCAGACCCATTAGGGGTCAACCCAAATGTCATGAACATCAGTCACCCTATCCGATTAGGTCAAAGATGACTGCACACTTCCACGACACAATCGGCCTCCCCAACCAGCCACGCTTAAAATTCTTATTCCTCAAAATCATGCAATCACAAAGCCACGAGCTTAGGAAGGCATTTTCTCAACTAAATTCGCATTCCTTCCTCACTGGAACATGCGAATTATCAACCATCCACAAATCATGATTCAATCCTTAAGCAATTGCACACACCATTGATATCTTGGAATTCCTTGATTATCCCATGAAGCTACCTCAACATCGACCCAGACGGGGTCGAAAGATCATCTCATAAAGCTTCGTGAAACGCCATCGATCCTACAAGACCCAAACGGCGTTTTCTAGACTTTACAGTGACCGTATCCTTGACCCGGATACCGTCAGGGCTACAACTCCTATTGATCCACAAATGTCCCGTTACGGACCCAGACCGATCTTAGAATTCATCAAGCCTTCACGACGGCTCACGGACTATGCCCATCCATCCGCAAAGCCTGATCATCCAATCATTAGTCTCCTAGCCAATTTTGAAATTCGTGAACCACCTCATCTGTGAGGTTCCCAAATCAAAAATAGAATGAACATGAGACCAGGCATATTTCTTTACATAATGGATAATTAAATACATGTATCTTGGAATTTTTAGATGTTAAAAACACTACCCAAAGCTTTCCCATTCAACACACGCTCGAATTCACTCAAAACAATCGCCGCTTGATGCATGCTCAATCCACCGCTCGAGCCGAAACAACAAAAAAACCCGGCCCTACTGATGCATGCCCAACGCGGCTCGGCGACGCTTCGAGAATCCTCGGAAAGCTCCACCGCTACTTTGGCGCTCGAGCGGGGCTCGAGCGGGAAATTCAGAACCTTCGGAATGCTCCCGCTCGCCAGCCGCCCTCGGAATTCTCGGAAGCTTCCGCCGCTCGCTGCTCGCTCGATGGGCGCTCGAGCGGCCGCGATGCCTATATACGCGGCGCAGCGAGCGGGCAGGAGGCAAGCGCGGGGAGAGAAGAAGAGAAGAGGAAGAGAGAGAGAGGAAGAGAGAGAAAGAGAAAGGGAGGACCATGTGAAGAAGAAGGAAGAAAATGAAGGCTCCCGAGGCCGATTCTGAGCTCAAGCTAGTTGGAGAAAATATGGAGCACATCGAGGCAAGTATTCTCATACTCACTAATTGTTGTGCTGTGATCATTAATAGAATTATCGTACCAATATCCATCCAAAAGACGAAAATCACATAACCTATGATTGATAATAAAAGAATATCCTAAACAAAAGTCTAAAGAATGAATCACCACATCCCGACCATGCATACGTAATATAGTGAACAATCGATCTCATGAAGTTCTATCCGTTCACAATGATCGGGCCCCTTAACAAAATGCTATTCTGTTCATATGGAGTAAATGAAAAGTAAATGGAAAATATACATCCCCTTGATGTGAAAACTATGACTAATGGGTATTTGAAATTGTAAGTTCAGAAATGGGCTTTGGAGGACCCCAATGAGATTGACTCATCGGCGATAAGGAATTCCAAATCACTGGAATCTTTGTCAAACATGCTTATGAACTATGAAAAATGCTAAAGTCTCCAAGTAAAAATGAGAACATATGGGAAAATGGAACGGAAGGAAGTCCACAATGGATATATGATTGATGAAACCTCCCGTGAGGTGGGAGATGTGATGAAAACTCCCTTGAGATGGGAGAGACGATATATGAGAAACGGTGGACTTTCCTTCAAAGAAATGATGAAAAGAAGAATCATGAAACTAGGACCATGGACTCTTAGACGGGTAGTATTCTCTGGTTTGACACGTCCATCATGGTATAAACCCAAAGAATACTTGGGCCACGTATTCCGGCTGCTTGTGTATAAGCAGGTGGTGTCCGTGTCACGCCTTAGGATACTATTGTGGAAGAACGAGGACTGCCCTGGTACCCCGGGGGAATGGGGCGATATACGGCACGATGTGATGTGCACGACCCAACGGAGGGTCGTTAAAGATAATCCCTCACGGCCTTAGATCATGTGGAGTATCATGATCCTTTCCTCGTTCTCTCGCATCGTTTGCTAGTACGACCTACTAGCCCTGGTCCGCAAAGATCAAGGTAAAATGAAAAAGCATGATTCAAACGATAAGTGAATATTTCAAGACATGGTAAACGACAAATCGATACTCCTAAATGTTCCTTCCTCTCATGTCTCATAATATATCAAATACATGTTGCCCCTGTCATGATTACGGTTTGTGGTGACGTATGATTATACTTCTTTGGCGAAAAGCTCACTCTTGCTATCTGTTGTTTTTCCTCCGGATGAAAGCATGTAAATAGATCAAGGAAAGGCTTGCTTGGCAGGATTAGGCAGGACAAGTGCGGCAAGGATTCGAATATCAAATTTGTTATGGACAGCCACTTGGGATTAGGTATGGTTCTTGGTTATTTTTATGGTTTTAAGATGCTTCCGCAGTTTATGGTATTAGAGTATGCTTCCGCACTTTGTTTGATGTTTCCCGATTGAGGTTACTAGATGGCATCTCTCTAGGTCTAATACAGTACGATCAGAATACTATATTGAAGCCATAAATAAAGTGGCAAAATTGTGAGATCCTGTGAAAAGTATGCTTAGCCTATTTAAGCAAGTTGTAAAACGGTCTTTTGTCCAGTTATAAAGAAGACTCTAGACATTAATGAAGTTTTATTGACGAAGGGTTATTTAAGGAAAATAACATGGTTCGTCACAAATGGTATCAGAGAAAAGGGAGAGATGCCTTAGGTTTGATCTGAATCATATGCGGAAGCGTAGGATAGAAGAAGATCGGTCGATGAAATGCCTAAAGGTATTTGACGATTTAGTCAGTCCAGGTAATTGGGTTACCAACTATTGGCCAAGGAAGATGGTGTGTTGTGACACCTTAGTACCGAGATTTAATTCACATTAATTGGGTCTTTGGACTAATTAGTGATGCTTGAGGTCTAAGCTATCTAATCTCGGTTTGATCTAATCTCGGTTTGAGGTTCAAAGATTAATCGACCCTTAGTTAAAGTTCTTCGGTTGGTATGTAGCTCCGGAAGGTTGCCAGTTCAACCTAGAGCGTGTCAGAAAAAGGTGGAGCCATCGGCTCGAGACTTGAAATGATGAAAACTATTTGGGTATATCATGTCCTAGGATAGCAATCCATAAATCGCGGGCATTTAGGTAGCCCAAGTCATATTATGGTTAAAGACATGAATTTCGAAGACTTGGGAATGCCCTGCAATCACCTCCATATTATTTGGCGTTCTGCCCTTGATAGATAAGGAGTCAAATTGATCTTAGTTGATCGAAGTAAGTAAGACCATTAGGTCTCAAGAATTAAGTCTTATAGCCTCATGTATTAGGAAAGTTTCGTGGAATAATGTTGGTACCGATGAAACCTTTGGGATATGTCTCAAAAAGTAGTAGTTCAATCACAAAATATAAGAATGTTTTCAGTTATGAAAAGGTTTGGTATCAAGGCTCTAAGGTTTAAGCTCAAGCATAAGAGTCGCCTGTCGTAACGGGCTGAAAGGATCTTGGGTTCAGGTGGTAATCTAATATTGCCTAAGGATTCCGAGCCGTGCCGTGACTATGTTTCAAATAATATGTAATTAGGAAAACATAGGCTCAGCAATAATAACCAAGATAATTTAGTATTCGAAAAGATAAAAAGGATGTATCAAAGTAGGTGTTCAAATAAAACTTTTGGATAAAAACCTTCCCGAAAAGACTTTGGGTTTATGATCTGCATTGTGCGGCAACAGGTTTAAGGATAGGGTTGTCTCCTCTAACCTTGAAAAAAAAGAAATTCAGTACCTTAGGATCAGAGTTTTAATTAAGATAAAGCATGAGAGAAGCATGAGGATTGTCAGAGATAGAAAATAAAATTTCTCAATCTTGGTAACACAACTCTTGCATCCTTGAGACTCGATTATATAAGTATGTGGTTTTGTGAGTCCAAGGTTATGGATCCAAAATCGATACAAGCGAGTCGAGGTTTTAGAATTTGTGGAAACGATTGGTTGGGTTAATTTATAGTACCGATCTAACTGTGACATTATGAATGATCTAGTCAGTAAGTTAATAGATCAATTTGACCAATGAACATATTATGCCTAGTAGTGGAAATTTTACAAATTCTGGTATAAACTTGAGGATAGCCAACGAGATAAAGTCTTAAACTAATCTTAATAAGAGTTCAGTAGATAAATGGTAGTGCTGATATAGTCGGCTTGTAAGAGATAGTATCTTACAATCAATTAAAGTATCAAGAAAGTAGAAGGATCTTAAGCACGACCGTAGAAGTATTAGCCTAGGTATTGTAGTAACATACTCCAGAACTTTCAAGATAAATGGATAGACTAATAAGATGGTTTGCGAACTTCAACATGATTAAAAGATTGGTTGATTTTCAAGGATGATTAGGCATAGTCCGTGGATCAATGTAAAGGTTGGATAAAATCTGAAATCACTTTGGGTCTACAGCTCGACTTTTATAGATCAAAGAAAGTTATAACCCCGATAGCATTCTGGTTAGGGATATGGTCACCAAGAAGTTCAAAAACGACGGTTGAGTTTTGTTGATTTATCAGTATCTTATGAAATTTTATGAGTTTAATCATGAAACCATATCTGGGTTTATACTAAAATAACTTCATTAAGGAATTTAAAGATATTCATGGTATGAGCAAATTACTCACCTATTCCGGTGAGAAACAAATACAATCTTATGGCCCTTTGGTAACATGATTATGGAAATCAACAAGACTATGAGAAATAGATAAATCGGGGAGACTGATTAGTATCGTGAAAGCACATGATCATTTTGAGGCAAATCAAAATCGTTAAGTAATCTGTACCAGTGAAACTTTCGGCATAAGAAAGATTTGTAATTATTAGAAACAAAAGATAAAAGGTAGCTTTTCGGTAACCGGATAGAGTGATAGACATTTGGGTTGATCCCTGATGGGTTTAGCAAGTTATCAGGAGATATAATACCTTTAAGAAATATTAAAGTTATGAAACTTTCACGTAATAATCGGGAGTACCCTTGAAAAGTAGGGGCAAAGTCCACAATCAGTATATCCTTCCATGTGTATGTTGGAAAATTGACCCTTGAGGTTTTCTCTCAAAAACTCAAGAAGTAGTGTCTTCAAAATAGGAAGACGATCATGTAATCTTGCCTATGGTCAGATTATTAAAAGAGAAGAAAACCTTGGTATTTTGAATGTAGGCATTAATGTTGGCCATTAATGTTATAAGTCTTTGGATTTGAATGACTTTGGGGTTTCATAGGTAAATGAGAAAGATGAATCACTGATAAGTCAAAATGATTAGAGGATGACATAGGAAGACAGCATCATGTTCAAATTAGGTTCAATCGGCTCATTGATATGCCGATAAGATCTTGAGGTTGCTAAGTAATCGAACTCTGAGAATCCTGGATATTAATAAAAGGACCTGCTCATGTTTTTGAGGCTTGTGATGATCATAGTTTTGCATATAGTACTAATAGGAAATTTGAGAAAAGTAATCAGAGTAGCGCAGCAGAAGCGTACTGAGCCTACAGCCCAAAGATCTTTGAATAAGATTAAGGTTCCAATAACCAATTTTTTTGCTTGGAATGAATAAAAGTGAAACTACATCGATCTATTGAAAATAACAAATAGAGTACAAATACGATCGGCACTATGATTGGTGACTTTTGGAATATCTAGAAATCGTTAAAAGGATCATAAGTACCAATGGTCGCAAAAATGGGTAAATATCTGGGTTGATGCGAAATTAAGGATTTGACAAAACAACTCAATACTTGAGGTTTCCAAAGTAAGTATCGTTCAAGGAAAATGATTTCAGGATACACCTCAGATTTAGGAGAATGATTTCAGGATACAAAATGATTTTTGTAGGAGAATACTTAATAAAAAAGGTGTATATTTTGCATATCATTTGAGAATCTTAAATCGTTTAACCTGGTACATGTATTGCAGATTTACAGGAGGTGATAGAATGGATTGCCTGTGAAGACTATGTCGAACAGCATCTTGAATATGATTTGGACAATTTGTAGAAAATTATTGTGGCTAAATACTTGCAAATTAATATTGATGTTAAGATGATAATGTTTATTTTTTGAATAGATACAGTCATTCAAAAATTGAATGGATATTGAGCATAGCCGATCAAATCGGGAGGTGGTAGACTATCCTTACGTGAAGGTGGTTGTGTAGAAGAATCTGAGGCCGGATCATCATCAGAGATATCAGCCCACTGTACTTTGAAATCTTGGACTTGTTTGGAGAGTGTTTGCTACATTTTGGCCATCTAGGCCATCATATTATCGACCTGAGCCTTTTGGGCTTCCAATTACTTAGTAGACCGAGTGGGCCGTCGTGAGGATACAGAAGGTGTTGGTGATCTAGTAGCTTGAGAGCTTCTTGGTTTGGGTTTAGAAGGAGCTAAAAGTATGGAAACAATTGGGGTTATTGGAGTATGAGTAGTAGGTATAGTTGGAAGAATTTTTGATGCAAGCTTAACAGTCTGAGCCAAGGCTTGATATTTTTTTGTAATCAGTATCAATTTGAGTATAACCAATCATGACATAATCAAACTTATCCCACCAACTTTATTCTAAATTCTTGGACAATTGATAATGGAATATTTTAAATTACTAATGACATGTCTTCATAATATTGATGACATGTAAAATGCCATGACATTATCCATGGAATTTCATAATTAATATGAAAGGTAATGGTTCGATGGGGTTGAAATATATTTTTATATAATTCTTCATAATGGATATGAGCATTGTTGACAATGTTGGGACAGAGGACTGGTAATGGTCCACAATAAATCCACCATTCAGTGAACCACATTGGCAATTGTTTAGGACATTATTTGACAAAATAGAGAAACCATAAGTGGATAAACGATCGAAGATATAAAGCATTAAATCATGTGGTTTTGTAATCTTGATAATTGTGACAGATCGTATTTTTCTACCGAAAATTCGACAGTCCTGTCTGAAATATGGATATCTGCCAATATAAAAACCTGTACCATCTCCTGTACAATGCATAATACATCCAAAAATCTCAACTGCCGGCAGCATACAACACAAAACGACACAGGATCCAAATACCACTACTTAGTTGTGACTCCAACGTTGTATATCTAAACACGATATCAGCCAAATAGAGATGCCACTAAATACCTGTTACAAACCACAATATCCTACGGAAGTATAAATAAATCCAAACGACAGCAAAAACTAGACTATCTGTTCATCCGTCGTTTTTGTACAATATACATTAATAAGTTCAATTGAAATCTAAACATATACAATTTCCATGACATAAGTAAAATTATAATTTCTAGGTCTTCGACGAGATCTTTCAAATCCAAGCTTAGGCCACTTCAAATCTCGACGCTATCCCAATGGGTATAACAGACCTATGCTAATATGGAGACAAAGAGAAACAAGTGTGAGCTAAAAGCTCAGCAAGTGTAATATTCTCAAGGAAATAATGATATATGCAAAATAAAGCACAAGAGAGATACATGAGCATAATGAAGATGCGTAAATATAAAATATGATCGAGTGTGCTTTCGGAATACGATTGACTTCTCATATTTTATCTTTCTTCTCTTTAGATGTAAATTATACATAATTACTTATCTTTGCAGATTAGAGCCAATAAGCCTTACTAGCTAAACGTGTGGGAGAATGAGAAAAGGAATGTATTAAGTTACATATTTTAAAGCATCGGCTATATTTTAGCAATGCAGAAATTGCTTTTGCATAATCTATCTGCATATTTCTACATATACGATTAATTCGTGTACACTTGCATCAAATCAGAACAACGTTGGTCAGTCTGTTTAACCGTTGGTCAGCCCGTAAAAATCAATAGTGAAATTGGGTGATTCCGGGGGTAGTCCCGTCAACTGACTCTGTAAAAGTGTATGAAGAACATTGTGCCTGTAAGATTGTGTTAAGAAAATTGTGTATTAGGTAGTAAAGAAATTAGACAATGGCAACTTGTGACGACCCGAGTTCCTGAATATGATAATTGGGAGATAATTAAGTTAAAATAGGTAAATTGTATTCAAAAGGTACGGGAGGAATGGATTGGAAAGCTCAAAGGACCGGAACTAGTAAATGGGGAACCGAAATCGTAAGTGGTGAAATGTTGATTCGTTGACAAGATTCGGGTTTTAAATTGTGATAATCATGACTTATTGAGGTTATATAATAAAAAATAAGGTCCAAGGATGTGAAAGATTGGGTTAGAATGGTCAAAACGGGTCCCGAATGGCAAAAACGCAACGTAGGCTTGCTGCAGGCTTGACGCAGGCCAGACTAGCGCCCTCCGCGCGCTCGAGCCGTCCTATCGAGCACAAAAACCAATAGCAAGCCCGCTCAATGCATGCTCGAGCCTTTCGGCGGTGGGTTGCCGAAGCCTTGCCGCTGGCCGCGCCGAGCTCGAGCCGCTCGGAGCGGCCTGCGATATATAAGAACCCGCGCAGCTCTCTCTTTCTCATTTCCACGTGATTTTAGGGTTTGAGGAGAGAGAGAGCGCCGATTTAGAGAGAGAAGAAGGGAGAACGAGACCCGGGAGCCCGAATCCAACCTCGAGCCAGTTAAAAAGGTGAAAGCACGCGTCGAGGCAAGTGTTCTCATACCCACTTCTCGTTCTCTTTCAATGTTTTGTGTATTTTCGTTGGGTATTTTGTGTCGATACCAACGGGGAATGTTAGGATATTGAAAACCCATGCCTTGAGGTCCATGAAAATGTGGTTAGTTGTCCGTTTCGTGTCCGATTCGCCCGGGTGGGTTTTACCGAAACCCTAACCTACGGGATTTTGGGGGTTCCCCATTTCCCGGCCTCGTATCATGAAATTGACCTCAAATTTGGAATCCCCACGTCCCAATAATGTATATAGGTCGGCCGCGGGTCCGATCTTGCACGTTTGGACCCGTTCGCGGCGTCCGAGCCCGTTAAAGGGGCTATTCATTTGTTCACCCGAGACCGAAGGTGGATTTTGCGTGTTGTCACCTTCGTGAAATGATGAAATGATCCTAGAATATGAATCCCCATGTCCCAATTGTGTGTATATATATCGACCGGATGCCGAATCTCGCAAGATTTGACCCGTTCGTGGCATCCGGGAGTCTTGAAATAATTCCGTAATTGTTTATCCGAAATTGTGGAATTTAATAAAAATTCGTTCGCGAAGCCCTTGACTTGCGCCCGGACACCGTTTGATCTTCGATTTGGGGTTTAATGTGTAAATTGACTTGGGATTATAGTTACCCATGCCTTGGGTTTGATAAATCACCTGTTAGATGTCCGAAATTTCGAGAATCAACCGATTCGTGCACGTGTGCACTGTACATGGGTACTACTCTTCCGAAAATATCGGACGATATTGTGTAATACTTCTTTGTTTAAATGCCGATTAAAGGATATGTGTTTGTAGAGAGAGAAAGTTGAGGCACAACAGCAAGCACGAAGAGGAAGAAAGGGGAGAGACCACCGTTCCGATCCGATCCGGGTAAAATAATTATGGAGCGAGCTCGGGCAAGTGTGTACTTGATTTTGTTTTTCTTGTACCAATTTCTCATGCTTTAAGACCGTTGAAAATGCTCTAAAATGTTGATGATGCATGTTTAAAGTACATGAAGCATGTTTCCTTGATTACTTGGTTGGATTTTATGTTTATCCATGTTTACGCAAGATTTAGCTTGAATTCGTGAATAAGCATGAAAATAGTATTTTGATTTGTCTCAGAAAGCATGTGATGAAACCCTAGCTTGAAAATGTTGTGTAGTTTGAGTAAAATGCATGATTAAGTATGTATATTTGGATTTATGGCTTGATTTCATGAAATAAGGCTTGTTTAGAGACCGATTTGTGTCCGGAAGTTCTGGCGAAGCACTAAGTACGAAAATGAAAGGGTTTTAGTGATTTTTAACTAAGCTCCAGTTATAAGAAAGTTAATTGACATCGTAATGAAGCTTCCTGTATAATTGTTTCTGAAAAATTGCACGGACTTGTACCGACGAATTTTCATGCACCGTTGAATTTAGTCTGAATGAGTTTTAGACCGTTACCGTATGTACTGAAAGTGAATTTTGAAACTATGATTATGAAAGAGGCTATTTATGTTATAGCTATTCTAGGACCCCGATCGACTTCATTCGGATAGGTTCTCCGGCATGCCTTAGGACTTTCCGGTGGTAATCGAGGATAACTCTGTCCATGGAGCTATTTGTGGTCCGCCCCTTTGCCCTCGGGCGTTACGGTCGGGAGGAAATTTACATTATCGGCCTACCTTCGGGTGGCACCTGTTTACGATCCTCGAGATGGGATACCCCCATTTTCGGCCTTGGATTGTGTGGAGTGAACACAATCTATCCTCGATCACTCGCCCCCTCGGCTAGTAGGGTACGCTAGCAAGTCTGTCGATTACTCGATATGTTGCTTTCCGGTTCGATTTGATTTCCGTTATTGGCTCTTTCATCGACTCCGTTATTGGTTACCGCATCGATTACGGTTTCTTATTACCGATTATATTTCTGAGAACCGATTTTGTTATATGAAAGGTATTCTTTGTCAAAGTATGATTTTCACGTTTCTGAATTACTTTCTGTCTAAACCGGTCACATTACGCACCGTTACATGACTGCATTCGCATCATGGTTTTCTTGTTCATATGCATGTACCTTCTTTGGGCCTCGGCTCCTTTGTTTTAGTGTTTTTCCCCCTCCAGATGAGACAGTAGAGCTTTTACCCGACAAAAAAGAGTAAACAGAGAAGAGTTGCTTGAAGACTTTTGAGGACCGCCGCATATTGAAGCTATTTTGGAGGAGCCTGTTGATGTAAAGGCTTAGCTAGAAACATGATCTTTATATATTGCTCTTTTGGTCCCTGATGTTATAGAACACGTGGAATTTTGTATAACAAGCATGTGAAATGTATGTATGATAGTAAAAGAGAATATGCTATGCTTCTGCAGGTTGTAGTGTACTTCCGCTATACTCTGGATTTCTTGTGCAGGTCCTAGATGGCATCTCGTTATTTATCTGTTAGGATAGTAATTGTTTTGATGGATTTGTGCCATGGATGGCACATAGGATCCTGTAAATGATTGTTGTAGGAATTGTGAATGATGGATAGGTTGTGTGCTTGTTATGGATGAATATTACAGGTTTGTATTTTTGGGATTTCATCCAATTACAAAGGAGACTCTACCGAAATTTCTGCAGAAGTCTTGCCTTAATTAGACCGTTAATTATGTTATCTGTTTGACGGAAGCTTTTGAGGAAAAAAAAAATCCGTTCCGTCACACAACTCAACTAAGAAGAATGATCAGGAAAAATAGTTCAGCTTCAAATATGACAATAAATTTTTGAGAGTCATTAATTATACCTAGCAGTAAGGATTATACTAAATGGACGATACCCACACAACAAGTAGAAGAGATTTACAGAATAGGAACTTTTGATTTTAAAACCGCCTTAACTATTAAAGATCATGAACAAACGATATCTATTCAAAATGAATATGAAGAGGTTAGGTTATTGTCAAATTTATCAATAGAAAAATTTAAAAGTAAATGATATAATTATATTCACTACGGTCTAATGCAAATAGCTATTAAACCTTTAATCAAATTAGGAATCGACACTCATGTCTTATTATGTCTTAGAAATCAAATTCTACTCAAGTATAAAGATTCTATTTTAGCAATAGTTCAATCAAATCTTTGTAATGGTTTAATTTATTTTAATTGTGCACCAAATTTTACTGTTGACTTAAAATATCCGACTATTTTAAATACGTTAGTTTTAAATGTTTATCTACTTGGTTTGTCTCAACAAGAAGAGTATAGATGATTTCTAATTCTCTATTGTATTTATTTTAAATTATTAACAACGTAATTTATTCCAAAATGTTTAATCCAAACTCCACTTGGTGAAATGATTGTTCGCATGAAGAAAGCAGATCATGCTACTACATTTAAATTACTAAAATGAGATGAAATTATGTTGCCTCCTCAATGGCAAATCAACCTTACATAACCACCTAGGCATTTAACTAGAAGGAAATTTTTTGAAATATCGGAAATTCCTCAAGAAAATATTATTTTTAATTTTCGTACTCCACAGATACCACGATCATTAGTTTTACTACGCATAAAACACAAACACTTTTATCTAATTACGAAAGTGTTAGACCATCTTCTGTTAGTACACGTTATCAGTCTGCACAAGATAATCAGGATAATAGACATGTAGAAAGTAGAATGCCGATCCTGGAAATAATTACTCAAACTACTCCTGATTCACCAACTTTCTCAGATATGCAAACGATTAATGTTATATCTCGTGATCCAAATCCTCCTATATGGGATCTACTTGATGATGAAGTTTATAAAATTAAAACTGGATTACTTTATAGAAATATTGAAAAGAAAATATCTAATCAATATTGTATCGAACAAATGAGTTATGATATGCAATATGAAGAAATGTTTGGTAAATGGCATAAAAAATATCCATAACTCATTAATTCTGAATTTATTCCTGATATAGATATGTTAAGAAAAGAATTCATGTCTGACAAAAATAAAAATATTAGGGACTGGTATTTTAAAACATTTAATAAGTACAACTTAAAGAATTTATAGTTTTATGGAAACAACAAATGATGTCATTAAGGAGAAATTTACCATTTTTTGAATAGTTTCTTCAATATATTCAAAATACTATTCAACCATCTCGAAAAAATATTAATGTCAATAATAGAATTACTACCACCTGGAATACGATCAATGGGCAACAAATTACATCTGTCCATCCTCCTCTTACAGGATTAAAATCAAACATTGATAACACAACTATTACTGTAGTATCATTTAAGAAAGGCGCTAACAGAGAAAACGATAGTGATGCAATATTAGAAGATATGAAAAAGGTATATGAACAAAATAATTATCGGTCTCAAATACTTCACACGGTTGCTCAGCAAGTTGATAGAATTGAACATACCCTACAAACTAAAGTAAGAAATCCATATCAATTTGCACATAATATAGCCCCTTTATCAAGTTTTCCTTTACCTACTATTACTGATGTTCAATTTTCACCAAAACGTACGGGTATATTATTAGAACAAATAACAAAACAATTAAATGAGTTACCTTCGACATCTACGCCTAAATCATCGTATCTTAAAACAGTTCAAACACCGGATTATCAACAATAAAAAATATTAACTAGAAAATCTAGTTATAAATATCAAACTAACAATCAATTTATTCAAAAAATAAAGAACAAATTATCAAAAAACCAGATATCTTCTCAATTTATTAAGAAAAAATATAAAAATAAAAAAGTACAAACAATAGAAAAACGAAACAATACGAAGAAGAAGAAAAGAAGAAAGAAAAAACAAAATATAGTGGAATCTCCACCTTCTTTCTTAAAATCAACAAATACTAATCAAATTTCATTATCAATACCTACTCTAAAGAAATCACCACTTAATTTAGTGAAATTCCTACCATCTCCACTAACTCTTAATGGAAATACTATTACAACTACTACACCTACCACCAAGTATATTTCTACGGAAACAGATACAAGTGATTTAGAAATAATACCTTTAAATACTAAAAAACGATCTTTAAAGAAAAAATTATCAACTATTAAAATAAAAGAATTACCCAATAACATCGTATCATTATCCAGAGAAAAGACATTGAATCATGAAAAATCTTCTGTCCTAAATACGTATATAGTAACTCTACAACAACCTTCTGTTTTCTACATTCAAATAACATCAAATGAAGTACGAATACAAAATCAAGCTTTTATATTTAGTATAACAAAAGAATTATCTACCTTTAACCATCAACTTTGACCAGTTGTATCTCTTGGAGAAACTCCGTTTCTACTTAGTACTCCTAATCTTTCTAGAAATTTATCTTTTATTTTAACTTTTAACGATGAACCAAAAGGATTCATCTATCTATTAAAAATATATTAATCAAGTTACTCCCAATTTTTCGTCCTTATACAATCAATCAATTACCACATACAACACGTTTATGTTAATCAATGAATATCAAAAAACTCCTAGTAGATTTCTCTTTAATCATTTTTTCGATCCTTTCTATCCTTGTTCTCCTGTATTCAAACACGATCTGTTTGGGGGGGGGTATAGGGTCTAACTTTAATTCTGACTTTAATTCTAATTTTCATTCTACTTTCACGTCTCCATTTTCTGGCTCAACATCACTTTTAAAACCTTCCCAATTAGCTAAATCAACTACTGACTATAAGAAATTTTGAATATTATTATTTGAAAACTTTATATTCAAATTAACGTCAAAATTTGATCCCTTAGCACAATCATACCCAGAAACTACTACAACTATTCAAAAAATCCTTCAATATAATATCAAATTGCTTAGCAAGCATAAAATAGTATCTTCTCCCAGTACTTCGAACAAGAAATTATTAAGAAGATTAGCAAATAAATTACGACAATACAAGAGAGAAATAAACATATAAAGTATAAGAATTTTCGATATAAAAAAAAGAATACTTATCACATTTCAATTCAAACTCAAATTAACTGGCAATATATCAAAATAACATATTCAAACTAAGCAATTAATAAGAGAAAAAAGAGTAGTAATTATGTTCCACTTCAAAATCAACATATATGGCAAAATATTCTCAGAAAATATCAACAACATTAAAATCAAGCAAAAGGTACACAAAAAAATATATTCGAATGGTCTAATCAATTGACAGATAAAAATGGCTACGACGAAAGTAGTATATGATATAGCATCATATATGCATATTTGCACTACGAGATACATATTTTCTGCATAAAAACTTTGTTTCAATATTTTCCACATAAAACTTTACCTGAAACAAAACATATTTAAATCATGTATTCATCTGCCATTAATATTTACACTCTGGACGAATTTATTTTATAAATTCATTAAAGCAAGTTTTAACAAAGATTTATTAAATTTTATGCCTTCATACAGGACCAGTATGCCTCCTAAAAAGGACAAAGGTAAGCAAGTATAACCTCTTCTACTCCAGCCAAACAAACTGCTTGTGACTATGCTATGATACCTCCACAAATTATACCCACTACTTCTCCACATCAAACATCTGCCTCTTCATCTTCTTCTTCTCAACTGTCTAATTATTTTACTAAACCTATCAAACAATATATTACTATGATAGGGTTATACAAACCATTATCTTTACAAGAATTGCTCAATGTTATGAATCGTATGTTTCAATCCAATCGTTTATATGCAACAATAGAACCTTTAAAAAAACAACAATTCTATGAATTAATTCTTGTTAATTCAGTTTCCATTGAACTTAAGCATCATAGGAATTCTCAAGATAATTCTATCAGTTACTCCATTTGCAAAATCAAAAGGATTCGACCCCATCAAGACATAGCTCTTGATCCTTTAGACATCAAACTATTTTCTGTTCATTATTAACCTATGGGATATAATTATCAGGATTATAAAGATGTATAGTATAATGTATTTTTTCTTCGTTCTTATACTCATTCCTGGTTTTTCAAATTTGATCAAAATTATCCTAAGTAAATTCCTTTTTGGTTCTCTAAATGGTGGCTTTACTTTGGACCTTGTCCTACTATCTATCCAACTCCGATCAATGAAGCACGTCTCTATTATGAAACACTTATACTCAATATATTTCTTGATCATCGTAAAATTGCTTTTCATATTGATTATACAATTCCATGGATAATGTCTTGGGCTTTCACTTGTTGATCAATTTATCCAGATGCACCGTTATCTATTGTTAGAGACTTCAGAGTCAAATGGTGGGATAAATTTGATTTCGCGTCAATTATTCCTCAAAATATTCAAAAAGATCTTTAGGCCAAAAAATCATTTTATCAAGATCTTAAAGGATTATCACCGAAAATATCTCGTTGCAGAAATTCTATAGTTGATAGCATCTATGATCAGATCTTCACGAAAGAAGCACAAGTTGTACAAATTCCAAAGACTTCTCCAACACAATCAGTGCATTCTTGTCGACCATGAAGAACTTCTCATCTACGACCTTCAGTTCAAATTCATGATGACATTAATGATATGCTTCAACACATTCGAGATTCACAAAACAGAGTACAAGCAAGAGTTACGAATATAAAATCATTATTACAAAAGCAACGAAAGAGTTGGGCCTCAATTGCGGATGAAGAAGATTTAGCAGCTGCTGAAGCCACTCTCGCTAAAGAAATTGCTGATGCTGAAGCAAATAAGGTGGGCTCATCAGCATCATCAACACCACCAGCCAGTTTGTTTCCTTATGACCCAACAAAGGATCCAGGCAGACATGCACAAGATCCATTCGATCTTTGAACCCATGATTGAGCCCACGATTTTTTCTTTAAAAAAAAAAGATTCAATGTTTTCCACTAGCCTTTGTTTGCAGGTATCCATCACATTCCACCAACATATTTCCACTTTCCATATGCTCACAAAGATATTTCATCAATGTTACAGTATGACGACAAAATACTATTCATGAATAGTAAAAAGCGTATAGATGAATAGTAAGATTCGTAAACTTTCTCGATCAATGCAGAAGCAAAGAAATGACGCGTAACGACTTAAAGCAACTGACAAGATGAAAAACAAATTGACGAGATGCATAAGAACTAAAGCTGTTCCAAATCTCATCGTTTGATCAATGGCTTGGATGATTTCAAGACGGCTATATAAAGACTCATTCTCTTCATTCCTCAGTAGAAGCCAAAGAGCAGAAGCCACAACTAGAGAAGAGTGAAACTCCAGAACCTCAAATATGAGTCTCTCATTCTCTTCTCACATCAACCCTTATCAACCTTTGTAAATACCCTTGTAAATACCTTAGCTTTCCTTCTACCTTATCCTTGTATTTACCATCGTGTGTTTGTATGTTAGTTTCCTTTTGAGTGTGGTGAGGTTTGTTGTGTATAACCTTTGTCTACTGTACAACGTGTATAACGTGTGTACTGAAAGTCCTATATGATTTTCGTCAATTAAAGCTTTGAAGGTTTTCCTAAACTGCTGGTATATTCACTTCTCTCTCTGAATTAATGCATATTTTTAAGTTTTGAATGAAAAGATCCTGCATAGTCTTAATTGGATACCAGCAGTTCAGGAAAACCTTCATAGCTTTAATTGACGAAAATCATGCAGGACTTTCAGTATACACGTTATACACGTTGTACAGTAGACAAAGGTTATACACAACAAGCATCACAACACTCGAAAGGAAACTAAAATACAAACATATGATGGTAAATACAAGGATAAGGTAGAAGGAAAGCTAAGGTATTTACAAGGGTATTTACAAAGGTTGATAAGGGTAGATGTGAGAAGAGAAGGAGAGACTCGTATTTGGGGTTCTAGAGTTTCACACTTCTCCGGTTGTGGCTTCTGCTCTTTGGCTTCTGTTGATGAATGATGAGAAGGCGTCCTTTTATAGCCGTCTTGAAAGCCTCTGAGCCATTGATCAAATCGTGGAGAATCAAAATGACGACACTGCTTTAGTGGTTATGCGACTCGTCAATTTGTTTTGCGTCTTGTCCATCTTTGTCTCTTGCTTTAAATTGTTTTGCATCTTGTTATACTTTTTTCACAAATCGAGAAATTTACGCATCTTTACTATTCATTTGTAAACTTTTACTATTCATGAATAGTGATTTGTTAGCGTACTGATATGTTTTTGCGAGAGCATTGGCGGATGATCGGTACCTGTAAATAATCTGTTAGAAGAAAACGTTCATTTTTTTAGAAACGAAAGAGTACTGGTAAACGGAAGTATTTGAATATTGTTCGCAAAGAAAATGGTATATTCGAAGAAATCAAACATTTGATGTGGACCAAGGTCTTCAACTGTTGAGAAATCCCGTGCCAGAATATTATAACGATAGAGATTTCTGACAGTAGTGAAGATGAGCCATGTTCAATTGGTAAGTGTGAGATCCAAAACTTTAACTACTTAAAATAAGTTGGCCCCTTTTTGCATCAACATGTGAAATCAGCCTAAGAAGGCGGAACCGCCTCAAAGGAATGAAATCGGCCCATGAGGATCGGCCCGTATACTGTGAGACCCAAGCCACAAATGTCTTGCCCCTGTAAAAAGATGAAAAGCGGCTTATGCAAAACAAAACGGCCCAACCCTTACGCTTTGCCCTTTTTGCTTCAATTGAAACCGGCCCTCAAGTAAAATCAGCCCAACGATGAAGCTCGGCCCCTCAAGTTCGGCCAAGCAGGTGCACTGTAGGGGAAACCTAACTCATTGGAATCCAACGAAGCGGCGACGAAGCGGCGACAAGCGGCGACTGAATGAGGTAGGTGAAACGACCTCGTTACCCCCTGAAAACAAGTACGGGGCAGGTAACCTACCCGATTTGCTTCACCAACTCCTTCCTCTATATAAATCGATCAATGCGAAGGAAGAGGGGAAGGAAAATCCGGCGGGTGCGACGGGAAGAGAGGAAAGGAGAACGCTTCGGGAATTCGAAATTAGGCAACCCAGCTCTCAGGCAAGTTACCTTGGACGCCGATTTTAAGATTATTGCAAGTGTATTCCGTTTTAAACTGCATGTCCAAGTATTCTTTCACTCCCATCGATCGACTATTCTGCAATGTTTCTCTCATATTTTAATCGCCTGTTGATTTCCTTCTGCATTTTGTGTTTCTGACATGAAAACTGAACTCGGCACGTTTTCTGCATTAGGCATTAGCCTCGGCTCTAAGGTGAAAACTGAAACCGGCACTGCATGACCTGCATACTGAATTTCACCCCTCTGCATTGAAACCGGCCTTAGCTGGTTAAAATCGGAATCGGCCCTCATAACCTAAAAATCAGAATCGGCCCTTATATTGTTTAAATCAGAATCGGCCCCTTGGTATTAAAATTGAAACCGGGCCTTGCGTCGAATTGAAATCGGCTTTGTGAATCGCAACCGAAATCGGCCCTGGCGTTGAAGCCAGATTCGGTCTTTGTATTGAATTCGAAAATCGAAATCGGCTTGTGCGTCGCCCTTTTGCATCACAATAGAAACCTGGCCTTGCGTTAAGGTCAAAATCGACCTTGTGCGTCAAAGACCGAAATTGACCTTGACCTCAAAACCGGCCTTAGTAGGTTTAAAATAAGAATCGACCTTGTAAAGAAACCGGCCTTAGCTGGTTAAAATCGGAATCGGCCCTCATAACCTAAAAATCGGAATCGGCCCTTATACCCTTAAAATCGAAATCGGCCCTTAAAATCGAAATCGGCCGTTCTGCCCTTGAAATCGAAACAGGCTTTGTACTCTTAAAAATCGGATCGGCCCTTATACCCTTAAAATCGAAATCGGCCCTTAAAATCGAAATCGGCCATTCTGCCCTTGAAATCGAAACAGGCCTTGTACTCTTAAAAATCGGATCGGCCCTTATACCCTTAAAATCGGAATCGGCCCTTGCATTTGAAACCGGCCTCGATAGGGTTAAAATCGGAACCGGTCTTGAATGGAAACCGGCCTTGGCAGGTTTGATGTCGGAATCGGCCTTTGCAATGAAACCGGCCTTGGCAAGTATAAAATCAGAATCGGCCTTTGCATATTCAAAACCAAAGTCGGCTTTGTGCATCAGAAACCGAAACCGACCTTGGTATTGAAACCGGCCCCCTTTGAATTGAAACCGGCTTGGCTGATTCAAAATCAGAATCGGCCTCTTCATATTCAAAACCAAAGTCGGCTTTGTGCATCAGAAACCGAAACCGACCTTGGTATTGAAACCGGCCCCCTTTGAATTGAAACCGGCTTGGCTGATTCAAAATTAGAATCGGCCTTTGCATATTCAAAATCAAAGTCGGCTTGAGCACTTAAAATCAAAACCGGCCTTGACGTCGAAACCGGCCCTTATATCGAAACCGGCCTAGGCTGATTTAGAATCGGAATCAGCCCTTAGAACGTTAAAATCAGAATCAGCCCTTAGAACGGTAAAATCGGAACCGGCCTTTATACCCTTAAAATCCGCATCGGCCTTTGCATTTGAAAACGGCCTAGGCAGGATTAAAAATTGAAACAGGCCATTGCATGGGAAAACGGGCCTTGGCAGGTTTGAAATCAAAACCGGCCTTTCCAATAAAACCGGCCTTGGCAAGTTTAAAATCAGGATCGGCCTTTGCATGTTCAGATTTGAAGTCGGCTTAGAATGCTAAAATCGAAACCGGCTTTGATATCGAAACCGGTCCCTTCTTCGAAACCGGCCCTGACAGGTTGGGATCGAGATCGGCCCTTTGCATGTAAAAGTCAAATTCGGCCTCTTTCATGGAAAATCAAAACCGGCCCCTTGGGCATTTGAAACCGGCCTTCTGCATGGAAAATCGAAACCGGAATTTGAAACCGGCCCTATTGGCATGGAAAATCAAAACCGGTCCTCATATGAACAATCCAACCGCCCCTTTTTGCGTAGAAGCAAACCAGCCCTTTGAAAGGAAATGGAAACCGTCCCCTTTTTACCAAAATCGAAACCGGCCCTCATATGAAAATCAACCGGCCCAAGTATATTTTATGCCATCTCAACCGGCCTCAAGTTTATTTAAGGACATGATTTTCGGATTAAGTTATATGATTTGAAAATAATTTTCAGTAAACAATATGAAGTATTTCTGTTTCCGTGTTATTTTGGTCCCTGGACTGACTACAGTCCGGAAAGGTTCTCCGGCATGCCTTAGGAATTTTCGGTGGTAATCGAGGATAACTCTGTCCATGGAGTTATTTGTGGTTCGCCCTGCCCTCGGGGCGTTACGGACAGAGGGAATTACCGTTACCGGCCTACCTTCGGGTGGCATACCGTACCGATCCCGTGAGGGATACCGTCTGCACGGCCTACCTTTGGGTGGCATACCGCACCCGATCCCGTGAGATGGGATACCCACAGTTACCGGCCTTAGATTGTGTGGAGTGAACACAATCTATCCTCGATTATTCACCCCCTCAGCTAGTAGGGAATACTGGCAGGGTCCGTACCAATATGATATGAAGTACCGTTTACTGTTTTACTGATATGTTATGTTATCGATATGATATGAAGTACCGTTTTCATTTTTTTGATATGTTATGATTACCGTACCGATTACCGAATATAAAGTACCGATTATCCATTATGAAATATTGTTACCGACATGATACGTTCTGTTCACCGTTTATCATACCGATTACCGGTATGTTACGTTACTGTTTACCGTTTACCGTTTTTCGTCAAATATAAAATCTTGTCAAGGTATGTTTTCTTTTTTTCTTGACCGCAATTTGATTGACCGTTCGGTATGCCTGATTACTTGACCGTTCTGCATCATCGTTTTACTACTCATATGCATGTACCTTGCTGGGCTTCGGCTCACTGTTTTATGTTTTTCCCCCTACAGACGAGGCTTTAGAGCTTGTGCCTGACGAGTTGGAGTGACTAGGGCTTGTCTGAAGGATTAAGGACTCGGAAGTTTATTTTGGAGAATATTATTGTAACGACTTGTTTATGATTCATGAACTCTTATAACTAGTTATTTTTGTGTATTCGGAAATGAACACTTTGGAATGAATATGAATGTTTCCGTAAGATGTTAGAGTAACTTCCGCTATATTTCTTATGGTTAAAAATATATTGGTCCTAGCTGGCATCTGAGATCCTGTGTTTGTGCATAATTGGTTTAGTTTTGGCTTCCATTAGTGTTATGAATGACGGATGTAAAAAAAAAAAAAAAAAATCTGTTCCGTCACAGTAAGGGTATATCCAGATATTATTGGTCGTACTTCATTAATAAGATCGAAAACTGTAAAAGTTCTTAGATGGATCCAATTAGTCTGTTTCTTGATCCAAATCGTAAGCTGTTGATGTTGTTCAAATTTAACAAGAGCAATAGTGGCCTTCTGAGATGTATGCGTTTGCCACTTAAATAATTGGAAATCCCAACTAGATATGTCCATAGATTTCTAGGCATTTGCTGGTAATTGCAACGTTGTATAAGTACCAATTGACAAAGAAGTAACTTGAATATACGAAGATCGATTAAAAGAGTCACATAAAAAGAAAAGTTCATCTGGTGTTAGCACAATATAGTTATCTTGTCTAGAAGTCTTTGTATATGGTGATTGTCAAAATGGTCCAAATAGTTTCCAAAGATTTATCATTGAGGAATAAGCCCATAAACCATCAGCTTCGAGAGCAAATAAATATCCGTCATTGGGACTTCGAGAGCAAGTCCGCATTCGAAGATAAGGTCATGTCCATAATCAAGAGCAATTTCATATTGGACAAGTTGTTGCAATTTTTTTATGATCGGGATGGTTTGATAGGTTTGAAGAGCAGGATTGATAATATAAATAAAATCTGGTGCAACTGCGGCGATGGGTAAACAGAGAAATAAGCCATTGTTGCAGGCTAAAACTCAAAGAAAGTGGTCATAGATGAAATCGAGTGCAAAAGGATGAAGTATAGGGTCAGCGACAGGGATAAATTGTCATGTGGGGCTGTATTTACATTGAATGTAATATCCTTCATCATCTTTCTCAAAAGAGTGATAAGAATGATGTTGGATAAAAGCGTTGTTTGATAGAAATTGAAGACAAGATTTTGGTATAGAGGCGAATTTAAGAAGAGTTTCAACAGGAAGCCAAGAAAATAATTCAAACAAATAGTCATAAGTAAAAAGAAATGAAGAGGACTCAGACTCAAGCGGAGGTGTTATGCTTGTTCTGGTAGAAATTCTCTTGTTAAAAATCGGGTGAAGAGTTTTAAGTTCCTTTGGTAAATTCAATGTTAAAATCAAAGACAGATAAAATTGCTTGCCATCGAGCAAATATTTGCTTGGAGACTAAATTTTTGACATCTTTTTGCAATACATCTTTAGCAGCTTTACAATCAATACATAATAAAAATTTTTTATTGAATAAATCATCTTGAAATTTTGAGATGCATAAAACAATAGATAAAATTTCTTTTTTGATTGTAGAATAATTCTTTTGTGGTCCTATCCATATGCCAGAATGAAAGAGAACAATTTGAAGTTGGGCTGTAGCTAATTTTTATTTTAGTATTCTGACATATCCTAAGTCAAAGGCATCTGTTTCAATAATAAGTAGTGCTTGAAGATGTGGGATACCTAAACATGGTAAAAACTGAACTTGTTATTTTAATTGTTTAGCAATATTAGTATGTTCATCAGTCCAAGTAGGAGGATTTTTTTGAAGACGTTGATATAAAGGTTTACATGTTTGTCTTAATTTTGGTATAAATTCTGTAATATAATTTAGACAACCTAGAAATCTTTGTAGTTAAGTTTTATCTTTGATTTCTTTAGAAAATTTATCAGTAAATTTAATTGATCTTTGAATAGGTATTGCAGAATGTTGATAAATATTAAAGCCTAAAAATCTTATCTTTGTTTGAAATAGTTTGATTTTTGGTAAGGAAACAACTAATCCATTTTGTTTAATGATATGTAAAAATTGATAAAGATGTTTAAAATGTTGATCAATAGAAGTAGAGAATACAAGTACATCATCGATGTAGACAATAATAAAATGCGTATATGAATTAAATATTTGATTTATTTATTTTAAAATTCTAAAGGAGTAATTTTTAATCCAAAAGGCATAACATTTCATTCATAATGACCAAAGAGTACTGTAAAAGCAGTCTTATAGCGATCCTTTTCTGGAACTTGAATTTGCCAAAAGTAAGATTTCATATTAAATTTAGAGAAAATATTTATGTTGTATAATCTATTAATTAAGTTACGTTTGTTAGGTATAGGATATTGAATCCATTGGAGTGCCTTGTTTAGTGGTTTGTAATTTATAACTAATCGAGATATTCCTCTTTCCTTTTCGGCATTATTCATAACATAAAAGGCAGAACAACTGCAGGGTGATTTAGATGTTCGAATCAATTGTTTGTCAAGAAGATTTTGAATCACCTTATTGCAATATTCTAGTAATACTTGATTCATTTGAATTGGACGTACTTTAGTAGGAATTTTACTTTCATGAAAGTCTGGTTCATAGGATAGAGAAACTTGATGTTGCTTTCGATTCCAAAAAAGTGGTTGGTAGAGTTTCTTTTCCAAAACGTTGGAGTAGATTAGCAATTTTTGTTTGTACAATAGCTTGTTTCAGTTGTTGTTTGATATTGACTGTTTGTATTTCATCTTATAAATAATTAATTTATTTTTTTAATTATTAAATTTATTTGTCTAGAGATTGTCATCTCTTGTAATTCTTATATTTCCTTCTGTTTAATAGGATGTATAAATTAAAATAAAATCGGTGTTCCTAAGATATTTGTGGAAATACCTTCAACAGAGGCTGTAAAAGGATATATTTGAGTAAAAAATGGTGTGCCTAGGATAACATCTTGTTGTAACTCCTTTACTAATATAAATATTGATTTAAAATAGTAACCTTGGTTGCAAATTGCTACTCGTGTTAGTTTATATTTGATGTTTAATTTTGATCCACTTGCCATATGTAATTTTTCTATTATCTTTTGGTAATATTTTGTAGGAATTAATCTTGCCTGAATACAATTTTAATCTGTACCAATATCTAATAGGGCTATTAATTTTAAATGATATTCTTGATTAACAACTAGAGTGATTTGACAGTACCATTTTTAAAAATTAATTTTTGAAATGAGCTGTAAATATTCAGTTTGATCAGTAGATTATATTTCATAGTTGTAATTTGATTCTTCTTCTGTATTTTATTTAGATTCTGAAATAGCAAGACGTGTATTCAAATGTAATTCGTTAAATTTGATTTCTCGTAAATTATTTTTTAATTCTTTTACTTCAGTTTTTATTTGTTTAATTTTTCATTGTAAATCACCAATTGTTACTTGCTGAAATAAAGAGGGAGAAGGATATTTATTAAATATTTTTGTTAAACTGAATTCATCTGGTTCTTTTGGTGTCGTAATAAGGAAATCTTTTAACTTCTGTAAATATTATCTTCTTAGTTCTAAATCATCAATTTTATCAATCATTTCTAGTAAATATTCTATTTCATTACTAGATCTTAACATATTGAGTTGGAAATTGCAAGCACATAAATGTTTTTGAGACATATTTTCCTTTTCCTTTTCCTTTTCTTTAGATTTTGATTCAGAAAAGACTTCGGTTGATTCATTAGCTTCTTCACTAAGATTAGCTACTTCGTAATCAGAAACACAGTCATTTTCAGATTTACTATTGCTTAATAATAGAGCAGTTAATTTATTACTTAAGTCTGGATCATCTTTGAGTATTTCATTGATTTTATTTTTTACTTTACATTGATTTGCCATATGGCCAGATCGTTTATATTTCCAACAGAAAACTTTTGAATGTCGTGGTTGATAAGAAGTTTTGGATTGAGTAGTTGGTTTTTTGACAGTTTATTTTCTATGTGGAGTATAAGAATTAGATCGATATGGTTTCTTAGACATATACTTAGGTTTTTGTTGAGAAGGTGCTTTGAGTTTTTCTATACCATACTGATAACAAAAAGTACCTAATTGGGCCTTAAATTATTTTTTATCATTTTGAAGTTTTGTTTGTTCTTTATGTTCTTGACATAATTGCAATCCTTCTCGTTTAATGAAGGCAAATAATTGACCATAGGTCATTTGATTCCATTTGATAGCTCAACCTCCTCCTAACTCAGTGAGTTTGGTCATAATTCTTTTAGCAAAGAGTGAAGAAAGACCAGCAACAAATCATTTTTTTTCAGAATGATTCATTATAATCTTATCTTTGAAAGATATGCGTAAGAAACATATCTTTATACCAATGAAAGTCTTTAAGAGTATAACATCTAAGATTCCTCAAGATTACGTGAGAGCTTAAATAATCATCTATAACATTTCCTAGAAAGGTTTGACTGATTGTAATAATTAGAATTTCTAAGGAATTTGATCTCTGAATAAATTGAATTTCTTAATTTGGTCTTCTTGTTGAACAGATTCAGTGTGATTTAAAATATAATTTCGTTCATTAGCATTTAAAGCATTTTCCCATCAATATTTCAAGGTTCCAGTAAAACCAATCACAAGTAATTTAGTAGCATTAGGTTCAGTCATTATTGTATTACAGACACAATAAGCAGAAACTGTAATTCCCATGTCATGTAATAAACAAGTAATTTCATATTCAGATTTACTATCAATGTTCCATTGATGTATATTATTAGCATCATAAATTCGTAAAGAATATTGATACCTTTCTTCATATTGTATATCAAATGGTGTAGGCCGTGGATAATAATTTTTTGTAAAGTAATTTGGCATATTCCTTAATCTGTTAATTTCTTGGTCAATTTTACTTTCTTCAGATAAATGTGCATCAATGGTTTGGATAGCCAAAGTTTCAGGTAACTTAGAAGGATTGTCAGGGTTTTCAATTTCAAAATTTCTTATAGATTTATCATTTTTAGTAGATTCTTCAGACGAATAAGATATAGTATCTTTAGGATTTTCCTACTCAGAATTCCTAGATTTATCAGATTCATCAGATGAAAAAGATAGAGTATCTTCAAGATCACTAGTACTAGTACATACTTCTTTCTTTTCAGTAATTTTTTCATTCAAGATTGTGACGAAACATATTTTTTTTTCTCAAAAGCTTCTGTCAAGACAGGAATAGGATTAACGGTAGTAAAATATAAGGCAAGACTTTTGCAGAAATTTCGTCAGAGTCTCCTTTGTAACTGGATGAAAATCCAAAAATATAACCTGTATGATCAACTATTACAAGCACACAACTATCAATTATCCACAATTCTTCCTACAATCGTACAACACGCATACACAGGATCACATGTGCCATCCATGGCATAAATTATTAAAAGCGTTAGCTACACTAACAGTTCAATAATGAGATGCCGTCTAGGACCTGTACAGTATTTCCAAAAGTTTAGAGCGAAAGCTAAACTAATAACCTGCACAAGCATAGTTTTTCCTTTTTACTATCATACACATCATATGTATCCTATACAAAATCCACATGTGCATGGTCATCCATAGACACAAGATTAGTATACAATATCACAAGGTCAGCTAAGTCTTTACGTCAACAGGCTCGCCCAAAATAGCTCTAAAAGGCTTCAGGTCCTTAAAAGTCTTCAGAATTTCCTTCAGTCACTCTTTCTCGTCGAGCAATAACTCTACTGTCTCATTTGGAGGGGAAAAACAATAAAAAGTGAGCCGGGCCCAGCAAGGTATATACATATGAACGGTAAAACCATGATACAGAACGGTCACATAACTGTGCAGAAACATAATAGTTAAACAAAGTATAATCTAGAAAACAGAGAAAACATACTTTGACGATATTAAACCTCATAATTAGAAATCAGTAATTGGTACACTGTAAATGATAAACTATAAATGGTAACTGTAATGGTACATTGTCAACTGTAAACGGTAACTGTAATCGGTACACTGTGAACTGTAAATGGTAATTGTGTAATCGGTACACTGTAAATTGTAAATGGTAACTGTAATTGGCACACTGTAAATTGTAAACGGTAACTGTAATCGGTACACTGTAAACTGTAAATGGTAACTGTGATTGGTATACTGTAAACTGTAAACGGTAACTGTAATCAGTACGCTGTGAACTATAAACGGTAACTGTAATCGATACACTGTGAACTGTAAACGGTAACTGTAATCAGTACACTGTGAACCCTAAACGGTAACTGTAATCAGTACACTGTAAACTGTAAACGGTAACTGTAATCGGTACACTGTAAATTGTAACTGTAATCGGTACACTGTAAACTGTAAACTGTAATCGATAAACTTGTAAACGATAACATATCATAACGATAATAGACCCTGCCAGTATACCCTACTAGCTTAGGGGGTGAATAATCGAGGATAGATTGTGTTCACTCCACACAATCCAAGGCCTATCACTGTAACATGTATATCCCATCCCGAGTGATCTGTACTGTTTGCCACCCGAAGGTAGGCCTATAACTATGATTCCTCCTGACTTTAACGCCCCAAGGAAGGGCGGACAACAAATAACTTCTTGGACAGAGTTATCCTCGATTACCACCGTAAAGTCCTAAGACATGCCGGAGAACCTATCCGGACTGTAGTCAGTTCTGGATCCAAAATAACAGTATCAGAAATAACTTCTTTGTTGAAAACCTTCTTTCATAATCATAGTTTGACAATTTACTTTGAGTTAACTTCAGAATGTAGATAACGATCTAAAAACTCCTTCAGTTTTACTTCAACGGTGCATAGAATTTTTATCGGTATAAGTCCGTGCAAATTTTCAAAAACAAATTATACCAGGAGTTTCATTTCAATGCCAATTAACTTCTATATAACAAGAGCTACAGTTAAAAATCATCAAAACAATTAATAAATATTAATGGGCATAAAAAAATTTTACTTTTCTTTCTTACACAGGATTGACTAAGGCCGAACTGCATGAGTTCGCCTTCCGATTTTAATTCAACACTAGGCCGGCCAACATTAAGGTTAGCCGAATATGAAAGTCTGAGATGCTTACTCAACCTTTCAATAACATTAACCGAAAAGAAATCACGAAAGCATACTAACAACATCCATAGCGTCATAAACAGCGGAATCATTTTACAATTTTCTCAAAACATCAAAAGGAAATAAAATTAAGTTCTTCATTTAATCAGCTCCGGCCAACGGAACGATTTGGCTACACCATAAGGTTCTACTCAACTTCGTCCTCCATGAGCCTTTCGTCATCTGAAAATAACAAGAGTGAGCCACAAGGCCCAACAAAATACTCACATACAGAAAACAGAGAACATAAACATATATATATATATAAGCGAACATAACTTAGCATACGAAAATCATCATGTCTTTTCTTATTTAGTTCGGAATTTTCTTAGTCTTTTTCTTATTATCTTGTCTTCTAAAAACCTGTGAGATCCCAAAATCAAAAATCGTAAAAATGGGAATAAAATATCCCAACTTAATACTAGAGTATTTTGATAAGGATGAAATCTGGAGTGATTTGTTGCGGCCGGAGTGATTCAGGCAGGAGTGGGCTGTGTAATTCAATGGCAGGAGTAACTTTATGCCTTTGTGAGGACCGGAGTAATTTTTTTTTTCTCATGAAGCCGGAGTGGCCTTTTTGGTCTCTTGAAGGCACTGAAGGCCGGAGCACTTCATGAAGGTGCAAGAGGCCGGAGTGAATTGTAAGTGGACGGCTAGATCGAACCTTGGCAGCTAAAGAGAATAGTAGATTTTAATTAAAACCCAACTAGGCGGCGACCGGATAGAGTGGGTAAACTAATCTGGTTACCCCACCTACCATCTGAGAAAAAGTACGAAAGTAAGTTACCTGCCCCACTTACCCCACCAAACCCCTCCTCTATAAAAAATCAGCGTCGGTTGGTTGATGCACATGATAGCAGAAGGAAGAGAGTGATGGGGAGAAAGCTTCAAGACGGTAAAAATCTAGGAATCAACTCTCAGGCAAGTGTACTTCGGACGATGCTTTTAAATTCATGCTTTAAAAATATTGCAAGTTACTTCTGACACTGTTTTTAAGTTCAGTTTTTAGTTCATTTGCAAATATACTGCACTCTGTTTTGCTGCAAGTATTCGGACGTTAACACGTTTTTAGTTTTCGTTTGAATCTGTTCTGAAGTTCATGACGCCTGTTTTCCTACTTTCTGAACTTACGTGAAATTAGGAGCAAAGGTTACAACCGGCATTTGACATGTAAAACGAAATCGGCATTTGGCATGTAAAACGAAACCGGCATTTGACATGTAAAACGAACCGGCATTTGACATGTAAAACAAAACCGGCATTTGGCATGAAAACGGCATTTGCTTGAAATTAAACACGGCCTTCTGAACTCCGGCTTTGTATTAAAAATGAACTCTGACTCTTTTAAAAAGAACTCCAGCCATAAAGAGAAATGAACTCCGGCTTTGTATTGAAAATGAACTCTGGCTTTGAGAAAATAAGCTTCGTCCTTTGAGTTAAAAAAAGTACTCCATCTTATTAATGAAAAGTACTCCGTCCCTTTTAATAAAAAGCACTCCGTCTTTTGTGTAAAAAGCACTCCGTCCCGTTTGTGAAAGGCACTCCGTCCAGTTATGAAAAGCTCTCCATCCCTTTTAAATGAAAAGCACTCCGTCCTTTGTGTGAAAGGCACTCCGTCCTTTGTGTGAAAAGCACTCCGTCCCGTTAGTGAAAGGCACTCCGTCCAGTTGTGAAAAGTACTCCATCCCTTTTAAATGAAAAGTACTCCGTCCCGTTAGTGAAAGACACTCCGTCCAGTTGTGAAAAGCACTCCGTCCCTTTTAAAAGAAAAGCACTCCGTCCTTTGAGTAAAAAGCACTCCATCTTTTGGGCGAAAAGAACTCCAGCTTTAAGAAACTCCGGCTTTTAATGAACTCCGTCTTTTGAGAAAACGAGCTCTGTCCTTTGAGAAAACGAGCTCCGTCCTTTGAGAAAACGAGCTCCGTCCTTCGAGAAAACGAGCTCCGTCCTTCCAGAAAACGAGCTCCGTCCTTCGAGAAAACGAGCTCCGTTCCCTTGAGTAAAAAGGCACTCCGTCCAAAAGGCACTCCGTCCAAAAAGCACTCCGTCCAAAAAAACGTCCGACTTGTAATGTAAAATGAACTCCGGCCGTAATATAGAAAAGAGCTCCGGCTTGTATAAGAAAAAGAACTCCGTCCTTTTGTTGGAAAAAGAACTTCGGCCTTAATATGAAAATGAACTCCGGCTTTGTATAAGACAATGAGCACTCCGGCTTTGATCACTCCGGCTTCTGTTCACTCTGGCTTTTGAGCACTCCGGCTTTTGAGCGCTCCTGCATTTTGAAAAAGAAAAACTTTGGCTAAAAATGAAATCGGCTCCCCTAACGAGAAAACAGCTCCGGCCCTTCCTTGATAAAATTCTAAACCGGCCACAAGTATATGTTATGCCATGAAATCGAAACCGGCCTCAAGTGTATTTTGAAATCAGCTTTTAAGTATATGATTTTTGAATTTAAGCTCTATGATTTGAAAGTCTGATTTTGAAAAAGGGGTTTTCTATTAAGAGATGGTTTCCGACCCGGGACTAACCACAGTCCGGAAAGGTTCTCCGGTATGCCTTAGGACTTTCCGGTGGTAATCGAGGATAACTCTGTCCATGGAGTCATTTGTGGTCCGCCCTGCCCTCGGTGCGTTACGGACAGGAGGGATACCGTTACCGACCTACCTTCGGGTGGCATACCGTACCGATCCCGTGAGGGATACTGTTACCGACCTACCTTCGGGTGGCATACCGTATCGATCCCGTGAGGGATTACCGTTACCGGCCTACCTTAGGGTGACATACCGTACCGATCCCGTGAGATGGGATACCCATATGACAGTTACCGGCCTTAGATTGTGTGGAGTGAACACAATCTATCCTCGATTATTCGCCCCGTCAGCTAGTAGGGAATCTTTGGCAGGAGTCATGCCGATACGATATGAAGTACCGTTTTCTTTGTTTCTTGATATGTTATGTTACCGTACCGATTAGAAATGAAGTACCGATTGCGAATATGAAGTACCGATTATCAAATATGAAATCTTCATTACCGATATGATATGTCTTGTTTACCGTTTATAAATCGATTACCGATATGTTATGTTCTTGTTTACGTTTCTTTGTACCGATTACCATTTTTTGAAGTATAGTACTGTCAAGGTATGTTTTCTCTATTTTTTTTGGACTGCATTCTGATTAACCGTTCTGTTTATGCATAGTTACATGACCGTTCTGCTTCATCGTTTTACTACTCATATGCATGTACCTTGCTGAGCCTCAGTTCACTGTTTTATATTTTTTCCCCTACAGATGAAGCTTTAGAGCTTGTGCCTGACGAGTTGGAGTGATTAGAGCTTGTCTGAAGGATTATTAAAGACCTTGGAAGCTTATTTTGGAGAAATATTATTGTAATGACTTGATGGACTTCTATAGTTAAATATTTTTGGCTATGTACTTGGAAATAAATATTTTGGAATGAATATGAATACTTCCGCAAATGTTATAATAATTCCGCTATACTTATTATGGTTAAAAGTATATGGGTCTTAGACAGCATCTGTGATCTTGTGTTGCACCCAATTGGTTTAGTTGGGTTTTCAGTTGTGTTATGAATGACGGAATTAAAAAAAAAAAAATTCGTTCCGTCACAATTGGTATCAAAAAATTGAGATGCCTTAGGAACTGCTCGATCGAAAAGCGGAAGCATGGGTTTGAATCTTTCTACTAAATTTTCGTAGGGTTAAGTCTAGGTAATCGAGGTGATTAGGACTTTTAAGAAATTGACTTCTAGGCTAAGTTTGAATTTCACAAAACTAATGGATATTTTCCTTTTATTCTAACTGACTTTTTGGATTTCAATGTTGCACCTGTCTTGATTTTAGGATGGCTAATGAAAGGAGAAGAAGATATGGCTAGGGTAGTGCTAGTACTCCCCTTGATCGAGAAGCCGAGTAAGTGACCTTGCTGGACAGGATGACGCATGTTGTAGAGAAGATGGAACGGCGTCATGTGGCCCTGTTTCCTGCACCACAACCGATTCCATGTGCCTGAATTTTTGGAGAAGCAGATCCGCCAAAGGCAGAAAGATGGATTAGGAAATTGAAAAAAGTACTTATAGTTACCCAATATTCTGATAATGAATTAGTGATCCAAGAGTTTCAAACTCATACTGAGATCCTAGATAGGGCCTCGGTACTCGGAGAAGAGTTAGAGACACAAACATTTTCTACAAAGAGGGCTGCTAGTTGGGAGGATCCTAGTAGGAACTCACATGTGGAACCACCTGAGTCATCCAAGAAGGCAAAAATGGTGGATGTGGGGAAGAATACTACTGAAGTTTTGTCATTGACTAATTTGCTAACATCAACTGCTAAATGTGCATATTGTAGGAAGAAGCACCTGGGAAAAACTTGTTATAAAGCAATGGGAGCGTGCTATAGATGTGGAAAGTTGGGTCACCTGATAAAGAATTGCCCATTACCAAAAGATCGAAAGAAAAAGAAGTCTAAGTATTATGGCGGCAGTGCAAGGCCCAGAGACACCACGAAGGCAGAGGAAGGTATTCTCTTAATCACAAAATTTTGATTTGTTTCTAGAATTGTATAGACATATGTATGCTTTATGGATTTTGTTAATCAGTATTAATAAGTAATCACCAAAGTGGGGGAGACATCCGTGGGACGAAATTGCCCCACCTGTAATTGGAATTTTGTGATAAAACCTCCGAGGACTTAAGAATGATCCCTTGAACGAAATTTACAAACGGATCTTAATATATTTGATGGGGGAGAATACTAAGATCAAGAGTCGATGTCAGAAGTCTCCAAATGGATGTGCGAAGAATCACTTGAAAGATAATTCTGATCTGATAATTTTATGAGGATGAACTTTCCTAGATTGTTGAGGATTAATACTTTCGGGTCAATTAGGAGAGGAATCCCTTATTAGAATTTTACTTGAAATCAGTAATGAAATGTCTCCACTTAAATGACGATTAAATGATACCCCAGGTTGATTTCAAATAATGTGTCGATTCACATGCCAACGAGGTCTTAAAATTGTTAAGTGTAGAGGAAATGAATTGGACAATGGAATCTGGAGCCACATTGAACCACTGGTGATCGTATGATTTGCAATTTTGATCTCACCACGGATTGAGGGTTTGGGAAAAGTTGTTTTCCCAACAGACAACTTTTGAATGTCGTGGTTGATAAGAAGTTTTGGATTGAGCAGTTGGTTTTTTGACAGTTCATTTTCTATGTGGAGTATAAGAATTAGATCGATATGGTTTCTTATACATATACTTAGGTTTTTGTTGAGAAGGTGCTTTGAGTTTTTCTATACCATACTGATAACAAAAAGTACCTAATTGGGCCTTAAATTATTTTTTTATCATTTTGAAGTTTTGTTTGTTCTTTATATTCTTGACATAATTGCAATCCTTCTCGTTTAATGAAGGCAAATAATTGACCATAGGTCATTTGATTCCATTTGATAGCTCAACCTCCTCCTAACTCAGTGAGTTTGGTCATAATTCTTTTAGCGAAGAGTGAAGAAAGACCAGCAACAAATCGTTTTTTTTCAGAATGATTCATTATAATCTTATCTTTGAAAGATATGCGTAAGAAACATATCTTTATACCAATGAAAGTCTTTAAGAGTATAACATCTAAGATTCCTCAAGATTACGTGAGAGCTTAAATAATCATCTATAACATTTCCTAGAAAGGTTTGACTGATAGTAATAATTAGAATTTCTAAGGAATTTGATCTCTGAATAAATTGAATTTCTTAATTTGGTCTTCTTGTTGAACAGATTCAGTGTGATTTAAAATATAATTTCGTTCATTAGCATTTAAAGCATTTTTCCACCAATATTTCAAGGTTCCAGTAAAACCAATCACAAGTAATTTAGTAGCATTAGGTTCAGTCATTATTGTATTACAGACACGATAAGCAGAAACTGTAATTCCCATGTCATGTAATAAACAAGTAATTTCATATTCAGATTTACTATCAATGTTCCATTGATGTATATTATTAGCATCATAATTTCGTGGAGAATATTGATACCTTTCTTCATATTGTATATCAAATGGTGTAGGCCGTGGATAATAATTTTTTGTAAAGTAATTTGGCATATTCCTTAATCTGTTAATTTCTTGGTCAATTTTACTTTCTTCAGATAAATGTGCATCAATGGTTTGGATAGCCAAAGTTTCAGGTAACTTAGAAGGATTGTCAGGGTTTTCAATTTCAAAATTTCTTATAGATTTATCATTTTCAGTAGATTCTTCAAACGAAGAAGATATAGTATCTTCAGGATTTTCCTACTCAGAATTCCTAGATTTATCAGATTCTTCAGATGAAAAAGATAGAGTATCTTCAAGATCACTAGTACTAGTACATACTTCTTTCTTTTCAGTAATATTTTCATTCAAGATTGTGACGAAACATATTTTTTTTTCTCAAAAGCTTCTGTCAAGATAGGAATAGGATTAACGGTACTAAAATATAAGGCAAGACTTTTGCAGAAATTTCGTCAGAGTCTCCTTTATAACTGGATAAAAATCCAAAAATATGACATGTATGATCAACTATTACAAGCACACAACTATCAATTATCCACAATTCTTCCTACAATCGTACAACACGCATACACAGGATCACTTGTGCCATCCATGGCATAAATTATTAAAAGCGTTAGCTACACTAACAGTTCAATAATGAGATGCCGTCTAGGACCTGTACAGTATTTCCAAAAGTTTAGAGCGAAAGCTAAACTAATAACCTGCACAAGCATAGTTTTTCCTTTTTACTATCATACACATCATATGTATCCTATACAAAATCCACATGTGCATGGTCATCCATAGACACAAGATTAGTATACAATATCACAAGGTCAGCTAAGTCTTTACGTCAACAGGCTCGCCCAAAATAGCTCTAAAAGGCTTCAGGTCCTCAAAAGTCTTCGGAATTTCCTTCGGTCACTCTTTCTCGTCGGGCACTAACCTACTGTCTCATTTGGAGGGGAAAAACAATAAAAAGTGAGCCGGGGCCCAGCAAGGTACATGCATATGAACGGTAAAACCATGATGCAGAACGGTCACATAACTGTGCAGAAACAGAACGGTTAAACAAAGTATAATCTAGAAAACAGAGAAAACATACTTTGACGATATTAAACCTCATAATTAGAAATCAGTAATTGGTACACTGTAAATGATAAACTATAAATGGTAACTGTAATAGGTACATTGTTAATCATGTGATAATTGTAATCGGTACAATCGTGAATCTATGAACGTGTATGTCGGTACATCATAAATTGTAAATGGTAATTGTAATCGGCATAATCGTAAATCGTAAACGGTAATCAGAAGCTGTGTCGGTATGTCAGTAAACTAGTGATAAATGGTAAGCGTAATTGGTATATCAGAAATCGTATGTGTAATCGTAATCGGTACACCGTGAACTATAAGCAGAATCGTAATCGGTACACTTTGTGGAATGTGAACGGTAATGTAATCGTACATCTGTGAACCCTAAACGGTAATCTTTAATCAATTACTAATCGTAAATCGTAAACGGTAATCGTAATCGTAAAAACTAGAATCGTAATCGGACATCGTAAATCAGTAAACTGTAATCGATAAACTTGTAAACGATAACATATCATAACGGTAATAGACCCTGCCAGTATACCCTACTAGCTTAGGGGGCGAATAATCGAGGATAGATTGTGTTCACTCCACACAATCCAAGGCCTATCACTGTAACATGTATATCCCATTCCGAGGGATCTGTACTGTTATTCACCCGAAGGTAGGCCTATAACTATGATTCCTCCTGACTTTAACGCCCCGAGGAAGGGTGGACCACAAAAACTCCTTGGACAGAGTTATCCTCGATTACCACCGTAAAGTCCTAAGACATGCCGGAGAACCTATCCAGACTGTAGTCAGTTCTGGATCCAAAATAACAGTATCAGAAATAACTTCTTTGTTGAAAACCTTCTTTCATAATCATAGTTTCACAATTAACTTTTAGTTAACTTCAGAACGTAGATAACGATCTAAAAACTCCTTCAGTTTTACTTCAACGGTGCATGAAATTTTTATCGGTATAAGTCCGAGCAAATTTTCAAAAACAAATTATACCAGGAGTTTCATTTCAATGCCAATTAACTTTTATATAACAGGAGCTACAGTTATAAAACATCAAAACAATTAATAAATGTTAATGGACATAAAAAAATTTTACTTTTCTTTCTTACACAGGATTGACTAAGGCCGAACTGCATGAGTTCGCCTTCCGATTTTAATTCAACACTAGGCCGGCCAACATTAAGGTTAGCCGAATATGAAAGTCTGAGATGCTTACTAAACCTTTCAATAACATTAACCGAAAAGAAATCACGAAAGCATACTAACAACATCCATAGCGTCATAAACAACGGAATCATTTTACAATTTTCTCAAAACATTAAAAGGAAATAAAATTAAGTTCTTCATTTAATCAGCTCCGGCCAACAGAACCATTTGGCTACACCATAAGGTTCTACTCAACTTCGTCCTCCATGAGCCTTTCGTCATCTGAAAATAACAAGAGTGAGCCACAAGGCCCAACAAAATACTCACATACAGAAAACAGAGAGCATAAACATATATATATATATATATATATATATATATATATAAGCGAACATAACTTAGCATACGAAAATCATCATGTCTTTTCTTCTTTAGTTCGAAATTTCCTTAGTCTTTTTCTTATTATCTTGTCTTCTAAAAACCTGTGAGATCCCGAAATCAAAAAGCGTAAAAATGGGAATAAAATATCCCAACTTAATACTAGAGTATTTTGATAAGGATGAAATCTGGAGTGATTTGTTGAGGTCGGAGTGATTCAGGCAGGAGTGGGTTGTGTAATTCAAAGGCAGGAGTAACTTTATGCCTCTGTGAGGACCGGAGTAATTTTTTTGTCTCATGAAGCCGGAGTGGCCTTTTTGGTCTCTTGAAGGCACTGAAGGCCGGAGCACTTCATGAAGGTGCAAGAGGCCGGAGTGAATTGTAAGCGGACGGCAGGAGCGAACCTTGGCAGCTAAAGAGAACAGCAGATTTTAATTAAAATCCAATTAGGCGGCGACCGAATAGAGTGGGTAAACTAATCTGGTTACCCCACCTACCATCTGAGAAAAAGTACGAAAGTAAGTTACCTGCCCCACTTACCCCCACCAAACCCCTCCTCTATAAAAAGCCAGCGTCGGTTGGTTGATGCACAGGATAGCAGAAGGAAGAGAGTGACGGGGAGAAAGCTTCAAGACGGTAAAAATCTAGGAATCAACTCTCAGGCAAGTGTACTTCGGACGATGCTTTTAAATTCATGCTTTAAGAATATTGCAAGTGACTTCTGACGCTGTTTTTAAATTCAGTTTTTAGTTCATTTGTAAATATATTGCACTCTGTTTTGCTGCAAGTATTCGGACATTAACACGTTTTTAGTTTTCGTTTGAATCTGTTCTGAAGTTCATGACGCCAGTTTTCCTACTTTCTGAACTTACGTGAAATCCGGACCAAAGGTTACAACCGGCATTTGACATGTAAAACGAAATCGGCATTTGACATGCAAAACGAAACCGGCATTTGACATGTAAAATGAACCGGCATTTGACATGTAAAATGAAACCGGCATTTGGCATGAAAATGGCATTTGCTTGAAATTGAACACGGCCTTCTGAACTCCGGCTTTGTATTAAAAATGAACTCTGGCTCTTTTAAAAAGAACTCCAGCCTTAAAGAGAAATGAACTCCGGCTTTGTATTGAAAATGAACTCCGGCGTTGAGAAAATAAGCTCCGTCCTTTGAGTAAAAAAAAGCACTCCGTCCTGTTAATGAAAAGTACTCTGTCCCTTTCAATGAAAAGCACCCCATCTTTTGTGTAAAAAGCACTCCGTCCCGTTAGTGAGAGGCACTCCGTCCAGTTGTGAAAAGCACTCCGTCCCTTTTAAATAAAAAGCACTCCGTCCTTTGTGTAAAAAGCACTCCGTCCCGTTAGTGAAAGGCACTCCGTCCAGTTGTGAAAAGCACTCCGTCCCTTTTAAATGAAAAGCACTCCGTCCTTTGTGTAAAAAGCACTCCGTCCCGTTAGTGAAAGGCACTCTGTCCAGTTGTGAAAAGCACTCCGTCCCTTTTAAATGAAAAGCACTCCGTCGTTTGAGTAAAAAGCACTCCCCCTTTTGGGCAAAAAGAACTCCGGCTTTTATCGAACTTCGTCCTTTGAGAAAACGAGCTCTGTCCTTTGAGAAAACGAGCTTCGTCCTTCGAGAAAACGAACTCCGTCCTTCGAGAAAATGTGATGGACCAGATTATTTTCCTTAGATAACCCTCCATCAATAAAACATCATTAATGCCCAGAGGTTTCTTTATAATTGGACGAAAGACCGATATACAACTTGTTTTAAATTGGCTCTGCACAAGCATTCTTCTCACAGGATCTCAAATTTGCCACATCAATCATGGCTTCAATACAGTACTCTGACTTCACTGTATTAGATCTAGAGAGATGCCATCTAAACCTTGAAACATCAAAACAAAGCGCGGAAGCATACTACAATACCATAAACTGCGGAAGCATAACATACCGTAAAATAACATCCACGATCCATACCCGACCTTGAGTGGCTATTCATATTCGTTCAAACTTTATGCCCAAATCTTTACTGCACTTGCCGTCTGTCTAATCCCGTTAAGCAAGCCTTTTCTTGTTCTAACTATCCAGCAATAGCTAAATGCTCTCATCTGGGAGGAAAAAACAATAGACAGCAAGAGTGAGCTTATCGCTCAGCAAGTATAATCATACGTCACTATCAAACTATGAACATGATAATGTCAAGGGGCAACATGCATTTACGAGACATAAGCGGGAAGGAACATTTAGAAGTACCGATTTGTCGTTGACCATGTTTTGTAGCGTTTAATTGCCGTTTGAATCATGTTTTCTCATTTTACTTTAATCTTTGCGGACAAGGGCTAGTATGTTGTACTAGCAAACGATGCGAGAGAACGAGGAAAGGATCATGATACTCCACATGATCTAAGGCCGTGAGGGATTATCTTTAACGACCCTCCGGGGGGTCGTGCACATCGTGCCATATCGTATCGCCCCATTCCCCCGGGGTACCAGGGCAGTCCTCGTTCTTCCACAATAGTATCCTAAGGCGTGACACGGACACCACCCGCTTACACAAGCAGCCAGAATACGTGGCCCAAGTATTCTTCGGGTTTCTACCGTGATGGACGTGTCAAACCAAAGAATACTACCCGTCTAAGAGTCCATGGTCCTAGTTTCAGGATTCTATTTTCCATAATTCCTTTGAAGGAAAGTCCACCGTATCTCATATATCATATCTCCCACCACACGGGAGGTTTCATCAATCACATATCCATTGTTGACTTCCTTCCGTTCCATTTTCCCATTCGTTCTCATCTTTACTTGGAGACGTTAGCATTTTTCATAATTCATTTTAGAAGCATGATTAACAGAATTCAAGCGGAGTTGGAATTCCTTACCGTCGATGAGCTAATCACATTGGGGTCCTCTGGAGCCCGTTTCTGAATTTTATAATTTCAAATGCTCATTAGTCATAGCTTTCATAACAAGGAGATGCATATTTTCCATTTACTTCATGTGAACAGTAATAGCATTTAGTTAAGGAATCCGGTTATCGTGAACGGATAGATTTTCATGAAATCGATTGTCCGGCATATATGCAGGGTCGGTGATGTGGTGATTCATTTCTTAGGATTAATTTAGGATAATACAAGAGTGAAAGCATGCCAATTTAGTTGTTCACCTCGGGTGAACAGTAACAGGGGGTATTTTAGAGGTCTCGGGTCTTTAAACGGGTCGATTCTTGTAATTTCGGATGCCCGGTTGATATGTATATATATTTGGGACGTAGTGATGCATATTTTGAAGTGAAATTATCATACTTTGAGGGAGAAACAGTGAACCCGAATATAATGTGGGGTTAGGGTTTGATGATATCGAAACAAATGAATCAGGCAACAAATCGAACAAATAACTACATATTCTTTCATCATTAATCATGGGCTATATGATTTTCATAGTTTGGGTGGGTATCGGAACAATAATACCCAATGGAAAATAATTCATAATCACAGTACAACAAATAGTGAGTATGAGAATACTTGCCTCGATGTGCTTCACATTTTCTCCAACTAGCTTGAGCTCGGAATCGGACTCGAAAGTCTCCATTTTCCTTCCTTCTTCTTCGTGTGGCTCCCCCTCTCTCTTTCTCTCTCTCTTTCTCTCTCTTCCTCTCCCCGCGCTGCTCTCGCAAATGGCTGGCTGCATATTTATAGTCGTCCGGTCGCTCGAGCGCTAGGCGAGCGAGAAGCGAGTGGCCGGTTCTAGTCCTTTCCGGAAGCGAGCGGCCAGCAGGCGCGAGAGCTTTCCGGAAGGTTCTGGAAGGTTCGCTCTAGCGGGCTTCGAGCGCGCATCAGGCGGCGGGGCTCCTGGATTCTGGGCTCGAGTGGATTCGAGCGTGTGGCGAGCGGGGGAGCTTCGGGTGGCGTTTTTAACATTAAAAGTTCCCAGATTTTTACCAAGTTCTTCTATTTAATTATCCAGTATTCTAATATTATGCAGAGAGATATTCCTAGCCTCAGAGAGATATTCCTAGCCTCATGTTAATTCTATTTTTGTTTTAGGAACCTCATAACTCTCCCCCACTTATAGAAATTTCGTCCTCGAAATTTAACGAACATCAAATTGTCATATTTGGAGGTAAATTTATAGATTGTTTGGTATGTTTAAGTTGCCTTTCAAAGAACCTTGAGCATAAAATTTCCTAATTTTTATTACCCAGTGTCAAAGATTAAGTTCATGGTCAACTCAAATTCTTATTTGATCAAATGTTACTAAAGTTTCGAGGCAAACCTTCAATCATAATCAGACCTTAAAGTCGGAATGATTTACATTTCCACCATTTTATTAGTAATCGGCAAACCAATATTTTCTCTAAAATACACAGCCTGCATCATAAAACTAGAATATACTGCAACCTTAATGATCATAGGATAGTCACACCAAAAAGACAACTCTTACAATCGTCTAACTACAGTCATCTTTAAGGCTAATCATAACTCAAAAATCGATATAACTTTGAATCATTACCCAAAATCTTAAAATTCCAACCATTTAGTAGGCTTAAGATCTTGTGACCTGCTTCCGCTGCACCACTCTGATTAGTCTTCTCAAATTTCTTATTATGCTATGATCATTACAATCCCCAAAAAGTGGGCAGGACCTTTAATCAATATCCAGGATTTTCAGAATTCGATTACTTAGCAACCTCAAGATTTTTCGGCATATTAATGAGCCGATTGAACCTAATTTGAACACGATGACATCTTCCTACGACGTTCTATCATCCCCATCATTTGGATTTACCAGCGATTCATCGTTCACATTTATCTATGGAACTCCAAAGACTCATAACATCAATGGTCAATATTAATGCCTATATTCCCAAGAAAAATATTAAGGTTTATTTCTTAATCTTTAGACGAATCTGTCCTAACTCTAAAGATACTGTTCTTAGGTTTTCAAGAAAAACCTCAATGGCCAATTTTCAACATACACGTGGAAGGGTATACTAATTTTGGACTTCTCCCCTACTTTTCTCAAAGGTACTCCTTATTAAACGTGAAAGTAACATAACCTTAATATTTCTCAAAGGCATTACATCTTTGCCAGACCCATCAGGGATCAACCCAAATGACATGAACGTCTATCACCCTATTCGGTTACCAAAAAAACTACCTTTTACCTTTTGTTCTAATAATTGCAAATCTTTACTTATGCCAAACGTTTCACTGGTGACAGATCTCTTAATTATTTTGATTTGCCTCAAAACGATCATGTGCTTCACGATACTAATCAGTTTTCCCTAATTATTCCTTACTCATAGTCTTGTTGATTTTCAAAATTATGTTCCCAAAGGACCATAAGATTCACAAGGCATTTTCTCGATTAAATTCACATCCTTTTCTTACTGGAACACGTGAGGTATCAGTTATTTATGACTTAATCCTTAAGTAATTTACTCATACCATGAATATCTTTAAATTCCTTAATGAAGTTACTTTAGTAAACCCAGATATGGTTTAATGATTAAACCCATAAAATTTCATAAGACGCCGATGAATCAACAAAACCCAGCCGACGTTTTTGAACTTCATAGTGGCCATATCATAATCTGAATGCCGTCGGGGCTACAACTTTCTTTTGATTTACATAAGTTAAGCTATAGACCCGAAGTGATTTCAAATTTCATCAAGCCTTTACATCGCTTCACAGACTATGCCTCATCATCCTTGAAAATCTAACTAGTCTTCTAATCATTTTGAAGTTCGTAAACTATCTTATTGGTCCACCCATTTATTTCGAAAGTTCTGGAGTATGTTACTACAATACCTAAGCCGATACTTCCACGGTCTTGCTTAAGATCCTCAGTAATTTTCATTGATTCGACATGACCTCAAATTACTGATCAAAAGATATTCAGCTGAATCCTCCTTTTAGATTAAATGGTTTACAAGAAAGACGATATTAATTCCTTGTTACCTCGATCGATTTAAACTTATGCTTCAAATCCTATAACCCAGTTGCAAGATGTCATCCTTTGTCAGGTCAACTATATCAGCACTGTCGTTTATCTACCGAACTATTATTAAGATTGGATTAAGACTTAATCTCTTTGACTATCTTCAAGTTCATACCTAGAAATTGTAAAAATTTCCACTACTAGGCCCAATATGTTTACAATTCAGATCGACCCAATAACTTACTGACTATCCATAATGTCACATTAAGATCGGTACCACAAGATATTTCCAGTTAACCCAACCAATCGTATCCACAAATTTTAAAATATCACAACCTCGACCCACTTGTATTGATCTTGGATCCATCATTAAATAAATCTCGGACTCACAAAACCACATATTTATATATAATCGAATCTCAAGGATGCAAGGATTGTGTCACCAAGATTGAGAAATTTTATTTCCTATTTCGTCGATCTACATGCTTCCCTTATGCTTATGCTTTATCATAACCGAAACTCTGATCCTAAGGCACTGAATTTCTTTTCTTCAAAGTTAGAGGATACAGTCCTATCCTTAAATCAGCTATCGCACAGATCATAGTCCCAAAGTCTCTTCGGGAAGGTCTTTATCTAAAAGTTTTATTCGAACATCCACTTTGATACATCCTTTTACCTTTCCGAATACTAAATCATCTTTGTTATTATTTCCGAGCCTATGTCTTCCTAATTACACATAATTTGAAACACAATCACGGCACGGTTCGAAATCCCCAAGCAACATCAGATTTCAACATTAACCCCAGATCCTTTCAACTTGTCACGATAGGTGACCCTAATGCTTGAACACCAAACCTTTCTATAACTAAAGACATTCTTAAATTTTGTGATTGAACTACTACTTTTTGAGACACACTTCCAAAGGTCTCATCAGCACCAACATTATTTCACGAAACTTTCTTAACACATGAGATCCTATCTCTTAATCCTTGAGACTCAATGGTCTTGCTTACCTCGATCAACTAAGATCAATTTTTACTGCTGATCTATTAAGGGCAACATGCCATATATTCTGACAAACATGGAGGTGACTGCAGAGCATCCCAAGTCTTCAAAATTCATGTCTTCAGCCATAATATGACTTGGGCTACCCAAATGCCCCTCTACTTAATTATTTTCAAACCGATTTATAAATTGCTATCCTAGGACAGGATGTACCCAAAATTAATTTCCACCATACCAATCTCGGGCCGATGGCTCCACCTATTCCTTTTACACTCTAGGTTGTCCTGGCAACCTTTCAGAGCAACATACCAACCGAAGAACTTAAACCAAAAACCCATCAAGCTTAAATCTCAAACCGAGAGATAGCTTAGGCCTCGAATCATCATTAATCGGTCCAAGACCCAATTAATACCAATCAAATTCCAGTACTAAGGTGTCACTACACACCATCCTCCTCGACCTACAGTTAGTAACCCAATTGCTTGGACTGACTGAATCATCGAATACCTTTAGGCATTAAATCGATCAATCTTATTCTGTCCTACGCTTCCGCATATGATTCAGATCAAACCTAAGGCATCTCTCCTTTTCTCTGATACCAATTGTAACGAACCAGATTATTTTTCTTAGATAACCCTCCGTCAATAAAACATCATTAATGCCCAGAGGTTTCTTTATAACTGGACGAAAGACCGATATACAACTGGTTTTAAATTGGCTCTGCACAAGCATTCTTCTCACAGGATCTCAAATTTGCCACATCAATCATGGCTTCAATACAGTACTCTGACTTTATTGTATTAGATCTAGAGAGATACCATCTAAACCTTAAAACATCAAAACAAAGCGTGGAAGCATACTATAATACCATAAACTGCGGAAGCATAACATACCGTAAAATAACATCCACGATCCATACCTGACCTTGAGTGGCTATTCATATTCGTTCAAACTTTATGCCCAAATCTTTACTGCACTTGCCGTCTGTCTAATCCCGTCAAGCAAGCCTTTTCTTGTTCTAACTATCCAGCAACAGCTAAATGCTCTCATCTGGGAGGAAAAAACAACAGACAGCAAGAGTGAGCTTATCGCTCAGCAAGTATAATCATACGTCACTGTCAAACTGTGAACATGATAATGTCAAGGGGCAACATGCATTTACGAGACATAAGCGGGAAGGAACATTTAGAAGTACCGATTTGTCGTTGACCATGTTTTGTAGCGTTTAATTGCCGTTTCAATCATGTTTTCTCATTTTACTTTAATCTTTGCGGACCAGGGCTAGTAGGTCGCACTAGCAAACGATGCGAGAGAACGAGGAAATGATCATGATACTCCACATGATCTAAGGCCGTGAGGGATTATCTTTAATTACCCTCCGGGGGGTCGTGCACATCGTGCCATATCATATCGCCCCATTCCCCCGGGGTACCAGGGCAGTCCTCGTTCTTCCACAATAGTATCCTAAGGCGTGACACGGACACCACCCGCTTACACAAGCAGCCAGAATACGTGGCCCAAGTATTCTTCGGGTTTCTACCGTGATGGACGTGTCAAACCAAAGAATACTACCCGTCTAAGAGTCCATGGTCCTAGTTTCAGGATTCTATTTTCCATAATTCCTTTGAAGGAAAGTCCACCGTATCTCATATATCATATCTCCCACCACACGGGAGGTTTCATCAATCACATATCCATTGTGGACTTCCTTCCGTTCCATTTTCCCATTCGTTCTCATCTTTACTTGGAGACTTTAGCATTTTTCATAATTCATTTAAGAAGCATGATTAACAGAATTCTAGCGGAGTTGGAATTCCTTACCGTCGATGAGCTAATCACATTGGGGTCCTCCGGAGCCCGTTTCTGAATTTTATAATTTCAAATGCTCATTAGTCATAGCTTTCATAACAAGGAGATGCATATTTTCCATTTACTTCATGTGAACAGTAATAGCATTTAGTTAAGGAATCCGGTTATCGTGAACGGATAGATTTTCATGAAATCGATTGTCCGGCATATATGCAGGGTCGGTGATGTGGTGATTCATTTCTTAGGATTAATTTAGGATAATACAAGAGTGAAAGCATGCCAATTTAGTTGTTCACCTCGGGTGAACAGTAACAGGGGGTATTTTAGAGGTCTCGGGTGCTGCAAACGGGTCGATTCTTGTAATTTCGGATGCCCGGTTGATATGTATATATATTTGGGACGTAGTGATGCATATTTTGAAGTGAAATTATCATACTTTGAGGGAGAAACAGTGAACCCGAATATAATGTGGGGTTAGGGTTTGATGATATCGAAACAAATGAATCAGGCAACAAATCGAACAAATAACTACATATTCTTTCATCATTAATCATGGGCTATATGATTTTCATAGTTTGGGTGGGTATCGGAACAATAATACCCAATGGAAAATAATTCATAATCATAGTACAACAAATAGTGAGTATGAGAATACTTGCCTCGATGTGCTTCACATTTTCTCCAACTAGCTTGAGCTCGGAATCGGACTCGAAAGTCTCCATTTTCCTTCCTTCTTCTTCACGTGGCTCCCCCTCTCTCTTTCTCTCTCTCCTTCTCTCTCTTCCTCTCTCTCTTCCTCTCCCCGCGCTGCTCTCGCAAATGGCTGGCTGTATATTTATAGTCGTCCGGCAGCTCGAGCACCAGGCGAGCGAGAAGCGAGCGGCCGGTTCTAGTCCTTTTCGGAAGCGAGCGGCCAGCAGGTGTGAGAGCTTTTCGGAAGGTTCTGGAAGGTTCGCTCGAGCGGGCTTCGAGCGCGCATTAGGCGGCGGGGCTCCTGGATTCTGGGCTCGAGCATATTCGAGCGTGTGGCGAGCGGGGGAGCTTCGGGTGGCATTTTTAACATTAAAAGTTCCCAGATTTTTACCAAGTTCTTCTATTTAATTATCCAATATTCTAATATTATGTAGAGAGATATTCCTAGCCTCATGTTAATTCTATTTTTGTTTTGGGAACCTCATAGAAAACGAGTTCCGTCCTTCGAGAAAACGAGCTCCGTTCCCTTGAGTAAAAAGGCACTCCGTCCAAAAGGCACTCCGTCCAAAAAGCACTCCATCCAAAAAGACGTCTGGCTTGTAATGTAAAATGAACTCCGGCCGTAATATAGAAAAGAGCTCCGGCTTGTATAAGAAAAAGAACTCCGTCCTTTTGTTGGAAAAAGAACTCCGGCCTTAATATGAAAATGAACTCCGGCTTTGTATAAGAAAATGGGCACTCCGGCTTTGATCACTCCGGCTTCTGTTCACTCTGGCTTTTGAACACTCCGGCTTTTGAGCGCTCCTGCATTTCAAAAAATAAAAACTTCGGCTGAAAATGAAACCGGCTCCCCTAACGAGAAACTAACTCTAGCCCTTCCTTGATAAAATTCTAAACCGGCCCCAAGTATATGTTATGCCATGAAATCGAAACTGGCCTCAAGTGTATTTTGAAATCAGCTTTTAAGTATATATGATTTTCGAATTTAAACTTTACGATTTAAAAGTCTAATTTTGAAAAAGGGGTTTTCTATTAAGAGATGGTTTCCGACCCGGGACTGACCACAGTCCGAAAAGGTTCTCCGGCATGCCTTAGGACTTTCCGGTGGTAATCGAGGACAACTCTGTCTATGGAGTCATTTGTAGTCCACCTTGCCCTCGGGCGTTACGGGACAGGAGGGATACCGTTACCGGCCTACCTTCGGGTGGCATTACCGGCCTACCTTCGGGTGGCATACCGTACCGATCCCGTCAGATGGGATACCCATATGACAGTTATCGGCCTTAGATTGTGTGGAGTGAACACAATCTATCATCGATTATTCGCCCCCTCAGCTAGTAGGGAATCTTTGGCGGAGTGCATCATCGATACGATATAAAGTACCGTTTCTTTGTTTCTTGATATGTCATGTTACCGCACCGATTCTAGAATATGAAGTACCGATTATCGAATATGAAATCTTTTGTTATGATATGATATGTCTTGTTCACCATTTATAAACCGATTCTGGAGTATGTTATGTTCTTGTTTTACCGTTTACTGTATCGATTATCATTTTTTGAAGTATAGTACTGTCAAGGTATGTTTTCTCTATTTTTCTTGGACTGCATTCTAATTAACCGTTCTGTTTATACACAGTTACATGACCATTTTGCATCATCGTTTTACTACTCATATGCATGTACATTGCTGGGCCCCGACTCACTAGTTTATATTTTTTCCCCTACAGATGAGGCTTTAGAGCTTGTGCCTGACGAGTTGGAGTGATTAGAGCTTGTCTGAAGGATTATTAAAGACCTTGGAAGCTTATTTTGAAGAAATATTATTGTAATGACTTGATGGACTTCTATAGTTAAACATTTTTGGCTATGTACTTGGAAATGAATATTTTGGAATGAATATGAATGCTTCCGCAAATGTTAGAATAACTTCCGCAATACTTGTTATGGTTAAAAGTATATGGGTCCTAGACAGTATCTGTGATCCTGTGTTGTACCCAATTGGTTTAGTTGGGTTTTCAGTTGTGTTATGAATGACGAAATCAAAAAAAAAAAAAAAAAATCGTTCCGTCACAAAACCATTGAAAATTTTTATCATCTTTAGGGACCGGACGGAAGCGGACAACATCGAGGACGGATTCGGTGTAACCCTACAACCTAAGGCCGTATCCCCTCATTATGCTCCCCGGGGCGGGAGGTAATGCCTTTAACCCGGCATACGGGGCCGTTGTCCAAAAGTATTATGCCACCAGATTGTTTCCTCCCGTGGCCCAGAGGCAATCCTCGAGTGTCACTCCAATATCCTTCATCCATCTTTAACAACAAGTTTAATGGAGACTCGGTTCATAGTTCTTGTCCTTTAATGGCCATACATCATAATTCAGAACTCGAAAGTCGTAGAGTTCCACTTGCTCTCCGGATTACATGCATTGTTCCAAGTTCATATCAATAGGCCAAAGTTCTTTTTCATCAGAGGGCTGGAGTTCCAAAAGCCAGAGTTCTTCTTTTGTCAAAGCCGGAGTTCTTTACAAAGCCGGAGTTCTTTTATATAAAAAAACCAGAGTTCTTTACCAAGCCGGAGTTCTTTACAAAGCCGGAGTTCTTTTAAATAAAAACCGGAGTTCTTTACAAAGCCGGAGTTCTTTACAAAAAGCGGAGTTCTTTTCTGAAATCCGAAGTTCTTAAAAGCCGGAGTTCCTTTAAATCTGGAGTTCTAAAACCGGAGTGATTTTTCTTTAAAATTCGGAGCTCTAAAACCGAAGTGATTTTTCTTTAGAGGACGGAGTACTCTTTCTTAAAAGGGCGGAGCTCTTTTCAAAAGGTGGAGTTCTTTTTCTTAAACAGACGGAGTACTTTTTCTTCACAAGGCGGAGCTCTTTTCTTTAAACATACAATCATCGAAGTTCATATCAATTGACAAATAATCATACTTCCAAGCAGAACAAAACCGAACATCATTAATAACAGAGTTTCTTTTAAACATGCGATTAAGAATATTATATAATAATTTCACAAGAACAAAATAAACTTCATACATACATAATTTCATAAGAATATTATATACTTACGTAACAAACATGCATAAACATGAACTTTAAAAACATGGGTGAGTATCTTGCCTAGGTTTCTTCTACTTTGCCTTGATCTTTAGGTCTCCCTTTACTAGAATTTCTATTGCATGCCTTTTTCTTACTCCTCTAGTTCTTATTTATAGGTCTTAAGTCTCATGATTATCATTAATGATTAGCACTACAGGGGGAATATTTCATCATTAATGATTAGAAAACCCAAGGGGAATGTTTCATCATTAATGATTGGCAAATCTAAGGGGAATGTTTCTTATTTATGACTTTTACATTTTCTAAGGAGTTCATTAATTCCTAGTTAACTGAACCTAACGGAATTTAGATTTCTCATGTAAACATCTTAAATTCCTGGTTAACTGAACTTAGAAGGATTTAGCTTTCTCACATTAAATTCCTGGTTAACTAAACTTAACAGGAATTAGCTTTCTCATTTAATCACATTCCGGTCAACTATCGGCGTTGACCGAATTATTCTTATACGACTTTCGGTCAATACTTGTTGACCAGATCATCAACTTCGGCTTTACCAATCACAAAGCCACTCCGGCCTTCAAGGCCACTTCGGCCTTACATGGTTGGACTTAATTTCATCAAGGAAATCCGGACTTCTTTTTATCAAGGAATATTTTGGACTTCTTTTCATCAAGGAAATCCGGACTAGATTTTCATCAAGAAAATCCGGACTAGATTTTTATCAAGGAAATCTGGACTTCTTTTCATCAAGGAAATCTAGATTGGATTTTCATTAAGGAATATTCCGGACTAGATTTTCATCAAGTAAGGGCCGAACTTGATTTCATCTTAAGGCCGATTTGCTTTTCTTATTACATTTTCCGGTCAAATGGCGTTGATTGGATTAGAAGGACTTGATGACTGGAATTTCCTATGTTCTAGAATCTGAGTCGTTACAGTTTTACTTCAACGGTGCATGTAATTTTCATCGGTATAAGTCCGTGTAAATTTTCAAAAATAAATTATACCAGGAGCTTCATTTCAATGTCAATTAACTTTTATATAACATGAGCTGTGGTTAAAAATTATCGAAACCCCTTCATTTTCCTACCTAGGGCTTCGCCAAAACTTTTGGACTCAAATCGATCACTAAACATGTGCTTATTCATGAAATTAATTCCATAAAACCATACACATACATTAAATCATGCAATTTACCCAAAAATTCCCAATATTTTTGAGCTAGGGTTTCATCACAAACTTTTGGGACAAAATCGAACACAATTTACATGCTTATTCATGAAATCGAAGCCAAAACTTACAATAAATATGGATAAACACAAAATCTAACCGAACAATCAAAGGAAAGATGCTTCATTTACTTTAAACATGTATCAACATCATTTTGGGATATTTTTGTCAACTTTAAAGAAAGAGGAAACAGTAAAAACGAAAAACGACATCCAAAGTACATTTTCCTGAACCCGATCAACCATTATTTTTACTAGGAGTGGATTGGGACAAGTGATTTCCCCTTCTCTTTGTGCTTACTATCGTATCTCAGCTTCCTCTCTCTCCGAAAGGAACAGATTAACTTGAAGAGCTTCCGAATACGGATTCCTTCGAAATTGGACATGCCAAAACTTTCAAATTGAACAATTGAATCTACACAAATAGTTATCACTTAATCGGTATTTAAATATGGAAACACTACACAAAATATCGTCCGAAATTCTCGGGTGAATAGTACCCATGAACAGTGCACGTGAATAGTGCATATATATATACAAATCGATTAATTCTCGAAATTTCGGACATCCAATAGGTAATTTATCGAACTCAAGGCATGGGTAACTATAATCCCAAGTCAATTTATACATTTAACTCCAAATAGAAGCTCAAACGGTGTCCGGGCGCGGGTCTAGGGCTTCGCGAACGAATTTCTACCAAATTTCACAATTTCGAATACCCAATCAGTAAATCAACTTACCCAAGTCATGTACAATCATAATCTAGTCCCAAATAAATCAAAAGCCCCAAATATTGAAGCCCGAAACCACCCAGGCGTAGGGTTAGGGTGTCACGAACGGAATTTCACATAATTCCACCAAATCGGGTACCCAACCAATGAATTAACTTATGGGGGATATGGGTAATCACATTCTAGTCCTAATTCATGCAAAAGTCCCAAAAATCAATGGTCAGAATCCATCCAATCGCGCATAAACAGTACACGGGCGTGGGTGAGGGTTTCAGATGCGCATAACAGTATGTAAACAATGAATCGGACGATGATTTTCATATATATACATAATTAGATTATGGGCATCACAATGATATACATAAGGTCGGGTATTGGGACAAAATACCCAAAGGGGATCGGAAAAAAATCAATAGAGATGGAAGAAAAATGGTACAGATGTACTTGCCTCGACGTGCTCTATGATTTCTATAAGTAGCTCGAAGCCGGATTCGGACTCCACGGCCTTGATCTCCTCCTTTCTCTCTCTTGTTCATCGCCCTCTCTCTTTCTAAAAGGGTTTGGTTGTGTGGAAAAATAAAAATCACGAAACAGGACAGAGCTTTAAAATGGCCTGGCGCTCGAGCGCGCGGCGAGCGCAGCTCTACTACCTTGGCCGGCTCGAGCACACGGCGAGCGCAGCCAAATTCGGATTCTGCACTCTTCGTGGGCTCGAGCCCACGGAGGGCGCTGGTCAGGCCTGCGGCAAGCCTACTTTGCGTTTTTACCGTTCGGGATCCGTTTTGACCATTCTAATCCAATTTTTCACATCCTTTGACCTTATTTTTGATTATATAACCTTAATGAGTCATAATTATCACAATTTAAAACCTGAAATCTTGTCTATGAATTAATATTTCACCGCTTACAATTTTATTTCCCGATTTACTAATTTTGGTTCTTTTAGCTTTTCAATCCGTTCCTCCCATACCTTTTGAACACAATTCACCTATTTTAACTTAATTACCTCCCAATTATTATATTTCAGAACTCGGATCATCACATTCTCCCCCACTTATAAAAATTTCATCCTCGAAATTTGACGAGTCTCAAAATCCCCGAGTCAGAGCCAATCTCCCAAGCATTCCCAATCACTTCCTCGGTTAGACGATTATCCCAGAAAACTTTAAGCATTGAATTGTTCCGATCCTTATTACCCGTTTCATTCTATCAAAACCTAAATTGAAACCTCCGTATGGGGATAAGCTTTAAATTTTCCAAGATAATTCATCACAATCACTTATTTACTTCCACATTTACGATACTTGGAAAAAACTTCACACTAATCTACCAAGTTTGAGGGCAATATAAACCTATTAATTTCCCTACAACTTAGCTCAAGTACTCAATCGACTGAAAATACTTACTTTAATTTATGCTAAGTCTCAATAGTGAGCATTCTCCCCGAACCTTAAATTCCTATAATCGGTAGTAACCTTCTAAATTCTTCTAGCATTTCCAAATCACCTCATTGATTTATTACAGCTGTATGTCATTACCTGAAATCTCAAAATCCAAAAACTTAGAAACCTTAGAATCTTGTAGGCATACCGATGGGCTACCTAATTTAATCCGAACACATTCTCCATAATTATAATATAAGTGAATCATCTTGAAACAAAACCATAGGGATTTCTCGTTTCAAAATTTCATGGCTCTAATACTTTGAATACGTATCCATCTCCCAATTTAAGAAAACGACCCCCTATGTCCAAGAATTTGAACTTATTCGCAATTTCTCCTTTCACATCTCCTATAAAACACCGAAAGCACACCGAGTCTAAAAACTCTTAACGTCAATTATCAGCATTAAGGCCAAATTTCTTAAAGACGCTAAGGTTTCTCCCAACAATTCTTAAATGGGTCTATCCATTCGCAATATCGTAAGATTGTTTCTTTATTTATGACACTAATATTATAACCCTTGAAACTATTCGGTATTGGCTACCTCCAAGGTAACATACCTAAGTTCCCAAAGCGGAGATTCTAACTATTAATTTCGATGTACTAGCAGAGTAATTCTAACTATGAATCTTTCTCCCACTTATATGAGAATAGTCACCTATCACAATACTAGAATAGAAAGATTCTAACCTCCTCAAAAATATTTCATGCTATGTTAACTTACTAGATCCATCAATGGTCATCCCAAATAACATGGAAATCAATTGACCCTTTTTACTCCTCGAAATTACCTTTTGTATCTTATCATAACGATTACAAATCTTTCTCGAGCTAAACGACTCATGGACACTACAATCCTCGAGGGATACTTACCAGATTATCAGATTCAGTTAATCCTAAGAAAACCATACCCCCTTCTCAACATTAATCAGCCTTCCCTATTTAGTCACCGCTTAAGGTCCTATGGATTTAAAATCGTGCTATCAAAGATACCACACGCTCAACGGGACATTTTCTTAGACTAAACTTGCGTTCCTTTCTCGATGAGGTCTTCGGTTAACAACTGCTCTCAATCCATGACACAATTTCCAATGGAGTATATATTTCCTACATTCCTTTGGACCCATCAATGAGGTCATCTCAATATGGACCCAAATATGGCTGAAAGATCCATCCCATAAAATTCATGGACACCCACAAAAATTCAAAACCCATGTAGCGCTTTCAAACTTCGTAGCAACCATACCTTTATCCAAATACTGCCGCGGCAAATTTTTTTTTTTATCATCCATAATCGACATGTTATGGATATGGATCGATCTTAGAAATCACCTATTCATTTATTGTGCCCACTTATCAATTTATTAATCCTCTAAGTAACCAATTACTCAACCAACCATAACAATCTCATCAGTTTATCTTACTTCCTAGAGGTTTCAAGGTAACCACAACAGTACCTAGCCAATGCTCCATTAATTCCATACAAAATCCTCAGAGGCAAATGTCAATTTCAACCGACTCCAAATCATCCATTAAAATAAGTCGGCTTGATCTTTTTTTTTTGAGTATATATACATATCCTTAAAACTTTTCATAGTTCAATTTCTTAACGTCTATCAACTGACTCAAAGGGGTGGTCTCGTTACTAATTGGATTTAACACCTATTCTCGGTTCGATTAGCTTTACCTCTTATTCAGAATTCACAATCTAATTGAAAGGTATAATATCCTATCAATACCTTTTGCATCTATATCTATGAACACCTTTATCAATTCCGATGGATTCACATTACCTAAAAATTCATGCACTTGATCACTTCAAATTGATCCTAAATCGATATCCTTAAACTTACTTTCCCGAAATAGACTCCAAGTTATATAGATCTCAAGCCATCAATTCCACTTATCTGCCATACTGACTAGATTGATCTACTATCCCTTTTAGGACCTCGACCCAAAATGATCAATCCTAAACTTTGAACCAAAACTGATTACCTCCCCACGGCTCTCTCGACCTATTCCTACAGGAATTCAGTAAAAGATTCAACCCTATGTTTTCGCTTTTCGATCAATCAATTCCTAAGGCATCTCAACTCTCTGATACCAAATGTGACGGAATAGATTTTTTTTTCTTCAAAAGCTTCCATCAAGACAAGAACAGGATTAACGGACTAAATTGTAATGCAAGACTTCTGAAGAAATTTCGGCAGAGTCTCCTTTGTAACTGGATGAAAATCAAAAAATACAACCTGTAAGATCAGCCATCACAAGCGCACAACTATCGATTATCCACAATTCTTCCTACAACTTGTATACACAGGATCATATGTGCCATCCATGGCATAAATCTATAAAAGCATTAGCTACACTAAAAGTTCAATAACGAGATGCCGCCTAGGACCTGTACAGTATATCCAAAATTTTAGGGCGGAAGCTAAACTAATAACCTATAAAGGTATAGTTTTCTTTTTACCATCACATACATCATATGCATTATATACAAAATCCACATGTGATGAACATCCATAGGTACAAGATCAATATACAAAATCACACATTCAATCAAGTCTTTACGTCAACAGGCTCTCCCAAAATAGCTCCAAGTGCTTCAGGTCCTCAAAAGTCTTCAGAAATTTCTTTCAATCACTCTTTCTCATCGGGCACTAATTCTACTGTCTCATCTGGAGGGGGAAAAATAATAAAACAATTAGCCGGGGCCTAGAAAGGCACATGCATATGTGCAATAAAACAATGATGCAGAATGGTCATGTAACTATGCAGAAATAGAACGGTTAAACAGAATATAACCTAGAAAAAAGAGAAAGCATACTTTGACGATATTAAATTCAGAAATCAGAAATTAGTAAACAGTAATCGGTAATTGGTAAATGGTAAACAATAATCGGTAATCGGTAAATGGTAAATAGAAAACAGTAATCAATAGTAGGTATTTAGTAATCGGTAAATAGTAAACAATAATCGATACTTGGTAGACGGTAAACGGTACTCAATAATCGGTAATCGGTACGGTAAACGGTAACATAACATATCGGTAACAGACCTTGCCAGTATACCCTACTAGCTGAGGGGCGAATAATCGAGGATAGATTGTGTTCACTCCACACAATCCAAGGCCTATCACTGTAACAGAAGTATCCCATCTCACGGGATCGGTACGGCATGCCACCCGAAGGTAGGCTGGTAACTATGCTTTCCTCTTAACCGTAACGCCTCAAGGAAGGGCGGACACATATAACTTTATGGATAGAGTTATCCTCAATTACCACCGTAAAGTTCTAAAGCATGCCAGAGAGAACCTATCCAGAAATAACTGTAACGACCCAGACTTAAAAAAAACATAGAAAATTCCAGTTATCGAGTCCGGTTAACGCCAGTTGACCGGAAAATGTAATAAGAAAAGTAAATCGACCTTAAGATGAAATCAAGTTCGGCCCTTACTTGATGAAAAGAAGTCCGAAATATTCCTTGAAAAGAAGTTCGGATTTCCTTGATGAAAATCAAGTCCAGCCATGTAGGGCCGAAGTGGCCTTGAAGGCCAGAGTGTCTTTCTGGTTGGTAAAGCCAAAGTTGATGATCCGGTCAACAAGTGTTGACCGAAATGCGTGAGGGGAGGAGTACTCCGGTCAACGTGAAATGTTGACCAGAAAACGTAAATGGGAGGAAGGATGAGAAAAAGGAAAGTGATCTGGTCAATGCCAGTTAGTTGACCGGAATGCGTGATAAGGAAACCTTTATAAATAAGGAAACCGAATACGATGAAATAATAATAAGGAAACCCTTATAATAAGGAAACTGAGTATAAGGAAATAATAAGTAATAATAAGGAAACCGTATAATAAGGAAATCGAGTATAAGGCAAATAATAAGGAAACCGTATAATAAGGAAACCCTTAACCTACTTCGAATTGCCCCCGAATGTTGCCAAACCTTAACGATGGTTACCAAGCCCAAGGGCCTATAAATAGGAACTAGAGAGCGGGGAAAAGAGGCACTCGATAGGGTTTGCTAGTAGAGGAAGACCAAAAGTTCAAGGCGAAATAAAGAAATTCAGGCAAGATACTCATCCCTGTTTTCAGATTCATGATTATGCATGATTTCTATGCTAGTATATTTGATATTATATGAACTTATTTGATATTTATTCTATTCTGTTCATATCTGATGCTTAAAATATGATCATTTGTCGATAATTGCGTGTTTAAGGAAAGACTTCATGATGTTCGGTTTTATACGATTTTCTGTCAATTTATATAAACTTTGATAATTGTATGTTTTTGAAAAGAAAAGTACTCCGTCCCTTTGAAGAAGAAAAGTACTCCGTCCCTTTTGAAAAGAAAAGTACTCCGGATATTGAACAGAAAAGCACTTAGGATTTTGAAAAGAAAAGCATTCCGTCCTTTTACGAAAAAGAGCTCCGTCTTTTTAATGAAAAAGCACTCCATTCTTTTAAGAAAAAGCACTCTGTCCTTTCAATGAAAAAGCACTCCCTCTTTTTAAGAAAGAGCACTCCCTCCGTTTGAAGAAAAAGCACTCCGTCCGTTTAAGAAAAAGAGCTCCGGACTTTTGATGAAAAAGCAATCCGTCCTTTTAAAGAAAAATCCTTCCGGTTTTTAGCACTCCGGATTTTAAAGAAAAGTCACTCTGGTTTTAACACTCCGGATTTTAAAGAAAAGTCACTCCGGTTTTTGGCACTCCAGATTTTAAAGAAAAGTCACTCTGGTTTTAGAGCTCCAGATTTTAAAGAAAGATCACTCCAGTTTTAAGAACTTCGGATTTCAGAAAAGAACTCCGCCTTTTGAAAAGAACTCCGGCTTTTGGAACTCCGGCTTTCTAAGAAAAGAACTTCAACTTTAAGATTATACGGATTTCAACTGATGAAGTAAAGAACAAGGCTATATGAAAATGCATGTAATCCGGACAACAAGAGGAACTCTATGACTACGACTTTTGAACTACGGCCATTAAAGAACAAGAACCATGAACCGAGTCTCCATTAAACTTGCTGTTAAATATGGATGAAGGATATTGGAGTGACACTCGAGGATTGCCTCCTGGGCCACGGGAGGAGACTTTCTGGTGGCATAAGAACTATGGACTACGGCCCCGTATGCCAGGTTAAAGGTATTACCTCCCGCCCCGAGGAGCATAATGAGGAGATACGACTTTAGGTTGTGGGGTTACACACAACCCGTCCTCGATGTTGTCCTCTCCCGTCCGATCCCTAAAGATGATAAGAATTTTCAATAGTGTTATGAGTTTTTAGAAGACAAGGTAATAAGAAAAAGATTAAGAAACTTCCGAACTAAAGACATGATGATTTTCGTTTGGTAAGTTATATTATGAATCTCTGTTTTGTCCGCTTATATATATATGATTTCTGTTTTCTACATGTGATTATCTTGCTAGGCTTTGTGCTCACTCTTGTTAATTTAAGATGGGGAAAGGTTCATGGAGGACGAAGTTGAGTAAGGCCTTATAAAGTGACTAGACGGCTTTGATGACCGGAGCTGAGCAATGAAGAGCTTGTTTAATTATTTTGATGTTTTGTGGGGACGTGTAAAACTGTTCCACTGTTATAAACTTATTAACGTTAGCATGTTTCTGTGTTATGAATAAAAATTACAATTTTTAGTAAGCATCTCAGGGCAATTAGGTCTGGCTATCATTAGATTTGGCCGGACAAGTTTGAAATCAAATTGGTGGGCCAGCTTTATACAGTCTGGCCTCATGAGATCCTGTGTATGTTTGAAAAGAAAATTTTTATGTCCATTTATTATCTTATTTTAAGGCAAGAATTATGGGCTGACGGCGGCTTTATGAAGTGGAATAAGGTCGGGCTGTCACAATAACAGTAACGGAAATAACGTCTTTATTGAAAACCTTCTTTCATAATCATAGTTTTACAATTTACTTTCAGTTAACTTCAGAACATGCAGTAACGGTCTAAAAACTCCTTCAGTTTTACTTCAACGGTGCATGAAATTTTCATCGGTATAAGTCCATGCAAATTTTTACTACATCCATGATCTCATATGTTCCTTTGCATACAAAACTATTGTCCAAATAATAAAAATATTAAGCTACTATTTGGAAATTAAGATACATCATTAAATATTCCATAATTCAAATTCTAATCTCTTTAAATAATTCTTCCTTCAATCCAACTCATCCTGTCAGTGCTAGGACATCTAATCTAAAGGGGTTAGTAAAAAATAGAAATAAAATGAGTCAAAAACTCAATAATATATATAATTTTATATAGTTTAATGTATAATTTGTATTAAAATATGCTGAAAGGATAGTAAATCAAATTTAGATGTAATGATGTGGATTTTCATAACAATTATGAATAGTTTTTAAAATTTTTTCTTTTTAAGTTCTTAATCAAATGATGCCATAAAATTCATGCTTAATTATGCAATTTTTTTTGGGACCAATGGCCAATAGTGTCTTACCAACTAAATAAGCGAATAATCAAAACTCATATTCTATTTGTTTCTATACAACCAAATACCTTATACTATTATTCAAGATCCATAGGTGAGTCATCGTACATATAATCTTATAGACGATGCCAAATTCTACTTTCATCCGTAGATGATAGATTTGTACTTTGATAACCATTATGATATATTAAGGTATGTCATAATATACCATGCATTGAACTTTACCATAATGGTTTGATACATATGTATAAAAAAATTGTATATAATTTTTTAAAATTCTAATATTTTCTCATTCTAGAAAAAATATTCTTAATTTTTTAATATATTATAGAGTTTTTCCTTTAAAATTCTAACAATTTCTTATCATGTATTATATAAAATCTATGCAAAAACTTAAACATATAAATTTTTAAAGCATATAAAAGCTAAATTCTAAAGTTTACAACATAGGAACAGTTAGTGTGACGGAACGGATTTTTTTTTGTGTCCTCAAAGCTTCCGTCAAACAGAAACACAATTGAAAACCCAAACTAAACCAATTAGGTGCAACACAGGATCTCAGATGCCATCTAGGACCCATATACTTTTAACCATAAGTAGTATAGCGGAAGTTATTCTAACATTTGCGAAAGCATTCATATTCATTCCTAAATATTCATTTCCAAGTACATAGCCAAAAATGTTTAACCATAGAAGTTCATCAAGTCATTACAATAATATTTCTCCAAAATAAGTTTCCAAGGTCTTTAATCCTTCAAACAAGCTCTAATCACTCCAACTCGTCAGGCACAAGCTCTAACGCTTCATCTGTGGGGGAAAAATATAAAACACTGAGCCGAGGCTCAGCAAGGTATATGCACATGGGTAGTAAAACGATGATGCAGAACGGTCATGTAACTATGTATAAACAGAACGGTAAATTAGAATGCAGTCCAAGAAATCGAGAAAACATACCTTGACAGTGCTATACTTCAAAATCGGTAATCGGTATAATGAATGGTAAACAATAACATAACATATCGGTAATCGATACGATAAAAGGTGAACAGTACATATCATATCGGTAAACAGCATTTCATGTTCGATAATCGGTACTTCATATTTGGTAATCGGTACGGTAACATAACATGTCAGTAAAACAGTAAACGATACTTCATATCATATAGGTACAGACCCTGCCAGTAAACGGTAATATAGATTGTGTTTAGACCACACAATCCAAGGCCTATCATGTCATATCATGTCATATCATATCATATATATCCCATCTCGAGGGATGTCTGTACTGGGTGTCACCCGAAGGTCGGCCTATGTTCCTCCTGGCTTAATGCCCTTGAGGACAGGGCGGACCATGAATCGTTCCATGGACAAAGCTATCCTCAATTACCACCGTAAGTTCTAAGGCCTCACCCAAGAACTTACCTGGACTGTAGTCAGTCTCGGATCCCAAAATAACTGTAACGGAAATCATCTCTTTATCAAAAATCTTATTTTCAAAGTCAAACTTTCATAATATAATTTCATCGGTACTGGTACATATTTTCGGAAAGAATTATACTTGGGGCCGGTTGAGAATTTATCAAGGAAGGGCCGGAGCTCTTTTCTCGTTAGGGGAGCCGGAGTTCTTTTTGGACGGAGTACTTTCAAAAAGGATGGAGCTCTTTTGGACGAAGTACTTTTCAAAAGACGGAGTACCTTTCGCTTTTTACTACTGGACGGACTACTTCTTGGGACGGAGTGCTTTACTTTCAGAGGGACGAAATACTTTTCAAAGGATGGAGTACTTCTCATTAAAAGGGGCGGAGTGCTTTTCATTAACAGGGACGGAGTGCTTTACTTTCAGAGGGACGGAGTACTTTTCATTAACAGGACAGAGTGCCTTTATTAACAGGGATGGAGTGCTTTTATTCGCAGGAACGGAGTGCTTTTATTCTCAGGGACAGAGTGCTTTTATTAACAAGGACGGAGTGCTTTTATTCTCGGGACGGAGTGCTTTTATTCTCGGGACGGAGTGCTTTTATTAACAGGGACGGAGTGCTTTTCAGACGGAGTACTTTTCGCTCAAGGGAACAGAGTGCTTTTTACTCAAGGGGATGGAGTGTTTTTTACTCAAGGGGACGGAGTGCTCAAGAAGCCGGAGTGCTTAGAAAGCCGGAGTTCAATTCACATTAAGGCCTGAGTTCTTTTTCAAAAATCGGAGTTCTTTTTGACAGAGGCCGAAGCTCTTTTGGCAGAGGCTGGAGTTGTTTTTGGAGTACTTTTTCATCCAAATCCGGAGTTCAAAAGCCGAAGCTGTTTTTATCCAAATATGGAGTTCAAAAGCCGAAGCTGTTTTTCATCCAAATCCGGAGTTCCCTTTTTTTATTTATTATACAAGCCGGAGTTCATTCTTTCATAAGGACGGAGTGCATACACTCAAAAGCCGGAGTTCATTAAAGCCGGAGTTCGTTTCTCTTAAAGGACGGAGTTCATTTAAAGCCGGAGTTCATTTTATATTACAAGCCGGATTTCTTGACGGCATGCTTTTCGGGCGGAGCTCTTTTCAGACAGAGTGCTTTTCACTCAAAAGGGACGGAGTTCTTTCTTTCATAAAGACGGAGTGCATAAACTCAAAAGCCGGAGTTCATTAAAGCCGGAGTTCATTTCTCTTAAAGGGCAGAGTTCATTTAAAAGGCGGAGTTCATTTAAGCCGGAGTTCATTTTTAGTTTCAGTTCATTTCAGTTTCAGTTCAAAGTCAGAATTACAAGCCGGAGTTCTTTTTCTTTATTAAGGCCGGAGTGTGTAAACTTAAAAGTCAGAGTTCTTTCTTTCATAAAGGTCGGAGTGAACTAACTTAACAGCCGGAGTTCTTTCTTTCATAAAGGCCGGAGTTCTTTTTTTTTTTTTAAAAAGAGGCCGGAGTGCTTTTCGGACAGACTGCTTTTCACTCAAGCGATGGAGTGCTTTTTGGACGGAGTTCATTTTACTATCAGGACGGAGTGCATTTACATTAAAAATGGACGGAGTTCATTTTCATATTAAGGCGGGAGTTCGTTTAAGGCCAGAGTTCTTTTGGAGTACTTTTTAATCAAAAAGGACGGAACTCGTTTTACATTGCAGACGGTGGATATTCAATGCAAAAAGTAAGAATTTGAAAACAGAGTACACTTCAACATTCTCAAAACATGAGCTTAAAAGTAGAGCAGAGTACACTTGCAATATACTTAAAGCATGAACTTAAAACTGCGTCCGAAGTAACTTGCAATAAAGCATGAAATTAGAAACAGAGCAGAATACACTTGCAATGAACTTAAAAACGGCATCTGAGGTACACTTGCAATAAAGTATGAAATTAGAAACAGAGCAGAATACACTTGCAATGAACTTAAAAACGGCGTCCGAGGTACACTTGCAATAAAGCATGAAATTAGAAACAGAGCAGAATACACTTGCAATGAACTTAAAAACGGCGTCCGAGGTACACTTGCCTGAGAGTTGATCGCCTAAATTTTATCGCCATGAAGCTTTCTCCTCTTTACTCCCTTCCTTTCGCTAGCCTGTGCATCAACCAGCACCAAATTTATATAGAGGAGAGATTTGGTGGAGTAAGTGGGGTAAGTTACTTACCATCGTACTTCATTTCAGAGGGTAGGTGGAAGTAGCAGGTTGGTTTACCTACTCCTTTTTGGTTGCCGCATAGTTGAATTCTAACTAAATCCTAAAGTTTTTCTTTTTCTTTAGTTGTATTAATTTATTCTGGCCAACTGCTCCTTATTTATGCCAATGCTGCCAGTCGACTCTCCAATTCTGGTCAATATCTTCTAATCCGGTCAACTCTTCCAATCCGGTCAATGTCTTTGAATCCGGTCAATTCTTCCACTTAAAGCGGGTCAACCTCCTCTTATTATTCACTCCATCCGTTACCTTCTCATCAGCTTCGGATTTTATTCTCTTTGCACCCATAATTTTACTTCAGCTTTACAAACACACAAAGCCGGACTGCTTTTACATTAAGGGAGGACGGACTTCTTTTTCAAAGGGCTAGAGTTGATTTTTCGTGTAAAAAGGGCGGACTGGATTTTCCCACGCTCAAAGCCGGACTGCACAAAACCGGACTTGATTTTTGCCTTAAGGAAACCGGACTGATTTCTTTGATTATTTTGACTCAATGACTTGGATTTTCCATGCTTCAGAAGCTGGGTCATTACAGTTAGTATAATTTTTACATAAAATCAGCAACTTCTTTATTACATTATAATATGTAGAGAAAATTTAAGAATTTTCAAAACATGCTAGGAAATTTCAAACATGTCAGAATGTGAGGTTTGGGATTTCAAACATAATAATTAGGAGATAATTAAGTTAATATAATCAAATTAGACTTAATTCATCGGAGAAAATTAGGCACTGGGCTCATAGGATAAATTGACAAGGCGCGCTCACCAAGCGTCTCAGGCGGCGCTGCGAGCGCCTGAGGCAAAAAGACCCACACCTGCCAGGCGCTCAAGCACCCGAGCAGGTGCGAGGACCCATGTAGGGCACGCCTGCTACGCGCCGGCCGATGCTTGAGCACCAACCCGCGATATAAATACCCTATAAGGATTTCAAATGATCATTCTTCCAGCCATTTTCATTAACGAGAGAGAGATAGAGCTCGAAGGAGTAAAGAGAGAAGGAAGAATCCAAGCTTCTTGTCACGAACCCGAATCAAGCAGGTCAATTTAAATAATTTATTATAATTTCTAAAATCTAAAATCCCAATTAATTTTTAAAGCCAATCATATCAAGTCCCAAAATTCGGGTGTGACAAACCAAATATACACTCAACAAATTTAAAATCCTCACAGGACCTCATCGAACAATAGTCCGAGCAAAATAAATACGACCTGCTCTACAATCATCGTAAGGGAGGTAATAATCCGATCCAAAAATCATAATCACACATCAAATATCAATAGGAATCATAACAAAACTGAACTCACCAAATCGGACGAATATCTGACCGATCATGCCTGTACTCCTGTACTGCATCCGAACCTTCTACTCTGAAGGGACAAAACAGAAAAATGAGCCTAAAGCCCAGCAAGTATCACATTTAGACAAAAGGAGTCCAATAAATCAGATGAGAAGTCAATGGATAAAAATCCAATCAAATTCCAAGATAAATCCAAATCGCCGATAAAACGAATCCAACTAAAATCCAAGATTCAAATTTCCAAAATTCAATGGTAGTCTTGTACTCAAATCAAATATCCAAATCCAAACAAATGTCCAAGTTTCCAAAATAGTCCTCGTCGGGACATATATATATATATGAACATATATATAATCAAAACCGAGGTGATCCAAACCAATTCCAAAACCGATGTCGATCCGAGTCCAAATCCGAGTCCGATTCCAAATCCAAATCCAATGCCCGATCAGCTTGTGATCTGAGGCAGAATCCGATAGCCGGATGCCGAGTCCAAATCCAATTCCGAGTCCAAGTCCAAGTCCGATGCCCGATCAGCTTGTGATCTGAGGCAGAATCCGATAGCCGGATGATCGATAGCGTGCGCGATCACCGGCGATCGCGGCGACAGATATTCCAAAGGTTCGGATCAAAACATATATTCAAAATCGTTGTGCGAGACATACCAAGCCAAATTATAGGCAAAAATCAGTGAATCTTAAATCCAAGTCCAAAATCTATATCCAAATCAAATTCCAATACCAATTGATGCAAAAATACAAATTATGCACCGAATTTGGGTTCTCATTATTTAAAGACTAACTTGAGGAAGGGTTACACATAATCCCGGTAACCTTAGGCCAAAATCCATGTATTATGTACCCATAGATAAGGCTGCTCACTATATTTTGCCACCCGCGGCTTTGGGTGCATTCCTCAAGTTTGTCAGATATATTAGGACATCCGAATATATTCTAAGGTCAAATCAAATTATCCAAATGGGAAGGGTCACTACTCCAAGCATTTCCTGCCGGCGGAAAGGGATTTCCAAATAACAAAATAATCTCCCCGTCGGGAGCTGGCCAGAGAGTCCAATTTCCAAATCCAAATGTAGTGACCACAACCCGACACGTGCATGTGAAAATGCACGGCCAATGCAGATTTCGTGTACATTTTTATATAAATATATTAATATAAAAATATACGGTGTCCAATAAATTATACGGACTTTTAAAAATATTAAATTCTCCAAAATCATAAAACCCAGGTACCCAACATTCTCCAAAACATCCAATAATTTACATGCATGTCAGAATAAATAATTCAGGCATATAAAAATACATGCATGTTAGTAAAAATCCAAACAGTATCCAAAATATGTCAGAAATTAAATTAGACCAAAGAGGGGGTTTACAGATACTTGCCTAGATCTCATACTTTGTAAATCTGAAGAAAAGATATCCCGAAGTGCCCGAATCAACCCCTTCTCTCTCCTCCGTTCGCGTTGCCGTACGTGACCCTTGCCCAGCCGATTTCTCTCCTCTCCACGGCTTCCCCTCTGCAGCGTTATCACCGCCGCTGCCTTTGTTCAACCACAGCCGGCCGACTGCCGCCGTGCCAACCAACCACTTTGCCAGCCTCCCGGCGTCATCCCGGCCCACGTCGGTGCCGCCGCCGCAGCTCAAATGCCCCTCTCACCGAGCACCATTCTCTCTCTTTTCTTGTGGCTTTTGTGCCACCCACAGCGTCGCCGGTCACCGATTGACCACCACAGGCGGCTGCCAACCACCATCGCAGCATCCCCACCGTTCGCCGCAGTTAAAATCGCTGCCGACAAAGGCCGTCAGCCTCCTCGACGGTTCTCTTCGCGAAACCACCACCATCGGCCACATCGACCACCAATGCGCCACCGACAACCACCGGCATCAACGCCTCCTCGCCGCACGAGGCCATCGCCAGCCGCCTTCCTCCCTCTTCTCCCTCTCTTCTTTCTCCTTCACCAACGAAACCCTAAACCTCCTCTCTCTCCTCTATCTCCCTCTCTCCCCGATCTAATCTCCTGCAATTTTCTTTTTCTTTTTTTTTCTTTTTTTTTTCTTTCATTCTTATCCATATTATATATATATATATATTTTTCATTTTATTTTTTTCTTTTATTTTTAAATCCAACTTGGCATTTGGACAACAATATGGGCGCACCCCGGGCGCCAGTCAACCAATCCAAATATTCTCCAAAAATTTCTCAATATTTAATAAATTTTGTCACGTCCAATTTTTCCAAAATTATAATTAATATTTAATTAATCCGAACAAAATTCGGGATATTACATTCTCCCCTCCTTACAAAAATTTCGGCCTCGAAATTTACGAATCTCAATATTAACCTCAAATATCATATAATGAGGATATTCTTTCAATGTCATTTTTGCTCTTCTCAAACCACTTCCTCGATTGAGTGATTCATCCAAAATCTGATCCTCAATAGTGGATCATTTCCATTCCAAAATTCGAATTGAAACTTTGGCTCAACACAAATTCTCGTCGATGGATGACGATTCCAATCCAAACACATCCGAATGAGCATTCCCATATTTATCATACAATTCACATAAGACATATAATGTCCATACATCAAATTAAGATATAAGATCAATATGCAGACCGTCTCTCTGATCTACCGAACACTTGGAAGATATTCCGATGAACCTTACCTTCAAATAACCCGACGACCTCCAAATCAAAATTCTTCTCTTCAAGGTGCTTCCATAAACATCTGACCATTCACATCGAACTTCAAATCGGACTGCAAATTCAATCTCCTACTTGAAGCGTCAAATCATATCTTGTGACAAATAGCTAAAAGTTTATATACTTCCGCTGCGCTACTCTGATTGATTATCCATCTCCAATCAAAATTGGAAGCTTCAAAATCAGAATATTTTACAATCTTCTCATCTCGACAATATGCCGATAGCGAATCTCGGGAACGACATCCTGATCGTCAAGAAAAGAGCTAACTCCATCAACTCATCCATCATCCTCCAAATTGCATCAATCTTCTAGTCATTCGAGGTAGACCTGAAACACAAATCTCGAGGCTTCTTCTTCTGCTCGACTTCATCTTTAGGCACGAATATACCTTGCCACATAGGCCACAACCCCACGCTTTATATTTTGTCTGCAAACCTTGACACATAATCAATCTGCCATCAATATTCTCTCTCTACTCTGCAAGGTGGACAATCTTCGACGTTCCCATCAAACTTAGACAAATCCAAACTCAATATAGCTGCTAACAATCTCATTTGCTCTTGAGCTTCTATTCAATAAGCTTCTGAGCTTTCATCCGATTAACTGAGACTCTAATGAGAGAATCATCAATAGCATGCTTCCTGTAGAACGTGTAATGGAGAAAACACTTGTACATAAGGCCCGAGATTGCCTGCTCAATCACTTTCAACTTTAATGTAACTCATCCAAAAAGGGTTTCATTCTGATCTTCTCAAAAGCTTCTCCCATAGATAAAAATTTCATTCAGAATCCAATCCTAGCAGCAAAGAGGAAATTCTTCTGGACAAGTCTTCCCATTGGCATCTTCGACATAGCACTTCACACAAAAATCCTCCAAACAGTGTCGCATTCTGGACTTTCAGACGGCTCGTCCGAAAAGAGAATCACCACTAATCATCATAAGGACTTCTCCCATAAATAGAAGCTCAGTTCGAAATCCAATCCTGACAACAAAGAGAGAAAATCCATCTGGCCCAATCCTCATGCTGGCATTCTTGCCACGACACCTTCATGCAAAATCCTCTAGATTGCGCCGCATCCCAAACTTTTTCTTGGATAAAGCGCCCAACCATACAAAATCCAAACATATCTAAATCTTTCTCAGAAGCATCACTGAGCGCTATTAATCCTTCTGATCCCTCAGGAATCGACAAAACTAACATCGATAATAATCTATTCTTCAATTATCGAAAACTTCCTCATAAGCATTACTTTAATTGAATACTAATCACTTCTATTCCAATGGCGCAACAACACTAAAATTCTCGAGAAACCTTTAACAAATCTCTCATCACAGTCAACTAAATCCAAGAAACTCCACACTCCCGTGACCTTAAATGGTCTTTTCAAATTCGCCACTATTTCTATCTTCTTCGAATCTCCAAATGTCACATTTTCGAAATCTGCAGCAGAATTTTCAATCGAATCTCATATTTCTCAATATTCTTCAAATAAAGCAGAAAATCATTGACACAGCCATCATAATTAATCCAAACACGATCAGAGTTTTAATCGACCAAATCCATAAAAGATGCCAAAACATTTGACAACCCAAAAGCACAATCAAAACTTCACAATGGTCACACTAACCTGAAAGCTGTCCTATACACATCCTCTGACTAAATCCTCAATTAAAGATACCTCAAACATAATTTGATCTTAGAGAAAACCCAAATTTCATTAAATGGATCCAACAAATCCTCGATCCATGAAAACTGATACATATCCAATTCCCAAATAATTCAAGATAAATCCATCGATCCAAATTCATTCGTCTGAAAACACTGAAGCACTCTAGGCCAAAACACTTGGCTAAACAAAACCCTCCTCAACAGATTTTATAGTTGTTGTCCCAATTTCTTCAACTCAGACAAGACTACCCCATACGGAGCCTTCGAAATAGATTTAAATCCATGCACAACATCGATAACAAACTTGATCTTCTAATATAGAAACAATCTAGTCGAATCCTCTGGAAGAACATCTTCAAGTTCACAGATGATCTAAATATCTTCAATGATCACAGAATGACTCCCAAATGTGATCACATATGCTAGATAAACTCAGCACCCGTCTCTCAACAGATGATTCGCTTACAGCGCCAAAAATAACGTTTAAGCCTTTTTATTGACTCTTCCTTGGAACTCTGAGGATCCATAACCCAAAATGCAAAATGAGACTGATTTACAGAAACAATCTTCCATAACAAGGGATCCATCTCTAACTTCATAGGCCATAACTGTAAATACTTCGCCTAGAACCATCCGTCTTCTACAAGGACATCTGGAATCCGAACGCCAAAAATTTAAACGATCTCTTGACAAATAGCTTATCTGGCCGTAATTGAAGCAGATTTCGTTCCTGACGAAGCAAACTCGTCTCGTGAACTTCTTGTCACTAAACTCGCAAGCTGACTTCACAAACTGAAATTTCAATGAAGAAGACTTTATTTCACCTGAGTTTCTTTTAACTTGTCCTCTGAAAGATAAACAAATCCATCCTTCGAGTTCTAACTCCAATGCTCGATTTCTTTCTGGAAACGCTTCTCCTGAAGCTACTCTTGCTTGATCAACAGGGTATGATCCAGCTCCTCATCATAAGTTTAACGTCCAAATGACACCAACTACTTCCAGATTGAATCTTGAAGTCTTCAACTTCCATCACGCTTTAACAAATATTTCAAATTCTTCAGCCTCTTCTGGAGCATTGCTTTAGGAGATCGAACCACGAACTCTTTGTCCTTCGATTCTTCAGCGATGAAAGATTTGCAGGGACGACTATCCACCCGATCATAGCGACGAGTGGGAATGGACAATCTTCAGTCTTTCTCTTGCTCCAACTATAACTTCAAACTTCTACACAATCAGCATCATCGCTGCCAACGAAATCAGACTTGCACTTCATTGTCCTGTCTTCTAGCAAGGATAAACGAGTTGATTTGACTTGAACTTCTTCATCTTTATCTGCGGCATCCATTCTTAAAGAATCTTCATTCATCTTCACTTTCACCGCTAACCTTTCTGCTAGCCAAAAATCTCCTTCTACACCACGAGATTTCAAACCAACTCCAATAATTACAAATTCCAACAAAATCTCTACATATTTGCAGAAACCAAACAAAATTCTAATTCAACTATTATATCAAATCATACATTACGTCGCTTGTGCGACTCATCATTATCAGATGATCATCCTTCCTGTGACGGAACGGATTTTTTTTTTCTCAAAAGCTTCCGTCAAACAGATAACATAATTAACCGTCTAATTAAGGCAAGACTTCTGCAGAAATTTCGGCAGAGTCTCCTTTGTAACTGGATGAAATCCCAAAAATACAAACCTGTAATATTCATCCATAACAAGCACACAACCTATCCATCATTCACAATTCCTACAACAATCATTCACAGGATCCTATGTGCCATCCATGGCATAAATCCATCAAAACAATTACTATCCTAACAGATAAATAACGAGATGCCATCTAGGACCTGCACAAGAAATCCAGAGTATAGCGGAAGTACACTACAACCTGCAGAAGCATAGCATATTCTCTTTTACTATCATACATACATTTCACATGCTTGTTATACAAAATTCCACATGTTCTATAACATCAGGGACCAAAAGAGCAATATATAAAGATCATGTTTCTAGCTAAGCCTTTACATCAACAGGCTCCTCCAAAATAGCTTCAATATGCGGCGGTCCTCAAAAGTCTTCAAGCAACTCTTCTCTGTTTACTCTTTTTTGTCGGGTAAAAGCTCTACTGTCTCATCTGGAGGGGGGAAAAACACTAAAATAGTGAGCCGAGGCCCAGCAAGGTACATGCATATGAACAGTAAAATCATGATGCGACATGTCATGCTTGGTGCGAGAAAAGGCCGGTTTAGGCAGAAAGTAATTCAGAAACGTGAAAATCATACTTTGTGATAATACCTTTCATATAAGAAATCGGTTCTCGGTAAACATAATCGTAGTGATGGCGTATGTCGATGCGGTAACCAATAACGGGAGTCGAGAACAGAGCCAATAACGGAAATCGAAATCGAGAACCGGAAAGCGGTAACATATCGTAACAAAGACGGGACTTGCTAGCGTACCCCCTACTAGCCGAGGGGGCGAGTGATCGAGGATAGATTGTGTTCACTCCACACAATCCAAGGCCAGAAACAAGGGTATCCCATCTCGAGGGATCGAACAGGGGTGCCACTCGAAGGTAGGCCGATAACAGAAATTTCCTCCGACCGTAACGCCCCGAGGGCAGGGCGGACCACAAATAGCTCCATGGACAGATTTATCCTCGATTACCACCGGAAAGTCCTAAGGCATGCCGAAGAACCTATCCGAATGAAGTCAGTACCGGGTCCTAGAATAGCTATAACATAAATAGCCTCTTTCATAATCATAGTTTCAAAATTCACTTTCAGTACATACGGTAACGGTCTAAAACTCATTCAGACTAAATTCAACGGTGCATGAAAATTCGTCGGTACAAGTCCGTGCAATTTTTCAGAAACAATTATACAGGAAGCTTCATTACGATGTCAATTAACTTTCTTATAACTGGAGCTTAGTTAAAAATCACTAAAACCCTTTCATTTTCGTACTTAGTGCTTCGCCAAAACTTAGGACACAAATCGGTCTCTAAACAAGCCTTATTTCATGAAATCAAGTCATAAATCCAAATATACATACTTAATCATGCATTTTACTCAAACTACACAACATTTTCAAGCTAGGGTTTCATCACATGCTTTCGAGACAAATCAAAATACTATTTTCATGCTTATTCACGAATTGAAGCTAAATCTTGCGTAAACATGGATAAACATAAAATCCAACCAAGTAATCGAAGGAAACATGCTTCATGTACTTTAAACATGCATCATCAACATTTTAGAGCATTTTCAACGGTCTTAAAGCATGAGAAATTGGTACGAGTGAAAAAAAGCGTCCAAGTACACTTGCACGAGCTCGCTCCATAATTATTTTACCCGGATCGGATCGGAGCGGTGGTCTCTCCCCTTTCTTCCTCTTCGTGCTTGTTTGTTGTGCCTCAACTTTTCTCTCTACAAACACATATCCTTTAATCGGCATTTAAACAAAGAAGTATTACACAATATCGTCCGATATTTTCGGAAGAGTAGTACCCATGTACAAGTGCACACGTGCACGAATCGGTTGATTCTCGAATTTCGGACATCTAACAGGTGATTTATCAAACCCAAGGCATGGGTAACTATAATCCCAAGTCAATTTACACATTAAACCCCAAATCGAAGATCAAACGGTGTCGGGCGCTGGTCAAGGGCTTCGCGAACGAATTTCTATTAAATTCCACAATTTCGGATAAACAATTACGAAATTATTTCAAGACTCCCGGATGCCACGAACGGGTCCAATCTTGCGAGATTCGGCATCCGGTCGATATATATACACACAATTGGGACATGTGGATTCATATTCTAGGATCATTTCATCATTTCACGAAGGTGACAACACGCAAAATCCACCTTCGGTCTCGGGTGAACAGTAACAGCGCCCCTTTAACGGGCTCGGACGCCGCGAACGGGTCCAAACGTGCAAGATCGGACCCGCGGCCGACCTATAAACATTATTGGGACGTGGGGATTCCAAATTTGAGGTCAATTTCATGATACGAGGCCGGAAAATGGGGAACCCCCAAAATCCCGTAGGTTAGGGTTTCGGTAAAACCCACCCGGGCGAATCGGACACGAAACGGACAACTAACCACATTTTCATGGACCTCAAGGCATGGGTTTTCAATATCCTAACATTCCCCGTTGGTATCGACACAAAATACCCAACGAAAATACACAAAACATCAAAAGAGAACGAGAAGTGGGTATGAGAACACTTGCCTCGACGCGTGCTTTCACCTTTTTAACTGGCTCGAGGTTGGATTCGGGCTCCCGGGTCTCGTTCTCCCTTCTTCTCTCTCTAAATCGGCGCTCTCTCTCTCTCCTCAAACCCTAAAATCACGTGGAAATGAGAAAGAGAGCCGCGCGGGTTCTTATATATCGCGCAGCCGCTTGAGCGGCCAGCAGGCTGCAGGGCTCGAGCATGCATTGAGCGGGCTTGCTACTGGTTTTTGTGCTCGATAGGACGGCTCGAGCGCGCGGAGGGCGCTCGTCTGGCCTGCGTCAAGCTGCACAAAGCAAGCCTCGTTGTGTTTTCGCCATTCGGGACCCATTTTGACCATTCTAACCCAATCTTTCACATCCTTGGACCTTATTTTTGATTATATAACCTCAATAAGTCATGATTATCAAAATTTAAAACCCGAATCTTGTCAACGAATCAACATTTCACCACTTACGATTTCGGTTCCCTATTTACTAGTTCCGGTCCTTTGGGCTTTCCAATCCATTCCTCCCGTACCTTTTGAATACAATTTACCTATTTTAATTTAATTATCTCCCAATTATCATATTCAGGAACTCGGGTCGTCACATTTCCCCACTTAAAGAAATTTCGTCTCGAAATTTAACGAGCCTCAATTTCCAAACCCGAGATGAACTCCTTACATTTAGAAATCATTTCCTCGGACAATGCCCTATTTTAGGAACCTCAAGCATTGAATTGTTTTAATCCTCATCCCAAATCAAATCCATAGCCTCTCCGAACGACTCAACTCGGACACTTACCGATTCTCTCAACCATCAACACTAGGAAGACCTTATAATGATTCCTAGATATACCAAAAGTGACCTACAAACATGCCGGACATTCTTTCTCACCTTCTAGGAAACTTTGAAGACATACTAGTCCAAGACTCACAACATAAATTGTCCACATTGATGTTTGCTTTCCCAAAGAAAACACCGAGGTTTACTTTCTCAACTTTTAAATAGGTCGACCATATACAATATCATATGACCATCTTCCATGATATAACCGCACGGCTCCAAAATCTTAATGCCTATCTTTGAAGACATTACTCCCGAGTTTTCAAAGAAGACCTTAATGGCCAATTAGACATACACGTGGGGTAACACTAACCATGAATTTCTCCCCACTTATTTCAAGGGCATTCCCTTAACAAAACTTGCACTCCCTTCACAATGAGGGCATACATATTATCAGCCGCCAGAACTCATGACATATTCCTCAAATAATTACGTACGCCCCTTTATTCCTTTGAATTTATCAATGACGTCATCCTAATATGGACCCGAACATGGCCAAAAGATCAAACCCATAAAATTTCATGAAACGCCAACGATCTTACAAAACCCAAAAAGCGTTTTTGGACTTTATAGTGGCCATAGCCTCACCGAATACCGCGGGGCTCTGACTTCCATTGATCCACAAATAACACGCTATGGGCCCAAATCAATCTTAGAATTCATCAAGCCTTCACAACGGTCCATGTAATTCACCTATCTAATCACAAAGTCCGTTTGACAAATCATCAATTTTCCTAGGCCTCCCAAAACAACCTTATCGGTCCTGTCTTATCTACCTCAAAGGTTCTAGGGGTATTTCACAATGATACAAAAGTCTAAAACTTTCAACAATCGCCGTGGAGTTTGACACAACCTTGAATTATCGGTCATTGGATAAGTCAACCTAATATTCCTTCTATAATTATCCTCAATTAGTCACACGGCCAAAGCTCCTCAATGACCACAAAATAACTTCAAGCGGTGGCCGCATATACTAATTAGACTTAACGCAGATTCTCATTAAATACTCTACAAGAAGGATGACATCAATTTCCTGATACTTCGATCAATTCACCTCATGCTTCAAATCCCACAACCTAACAGCCAGAGATTATCTTTTACCAGTCTAATTATATTAGCACTGCAATTTGTCCATCGAACAATTACTAAGATCAGGTCAAGACTAAATACCTTAGTCGGTTCAAATTCATACCCCAAATCACACAATTCAATTACAAGGCATAATACACTTACTAATACAACTCCGGCCGAATCAACCAATTGCATCTACAAACTCAAGGAAAACGTCACAACCTTAATACCGTCTATATCAAATTCAAGTCCTTAATGAAACAACTTAGGAATCACCAAAATTATCCACAATCAGGATCCCAACGATACAAGTGTTGTGACATCAAAATAAAGAAATCTCATCTTCAATCTCGGCAATCCACATATTCCCTCATACACCATCACCACCGAAACTCTGATCCTACGGCACTTGATTTCTTCACTTCAAGGTCAGAGGATGCAAACTATCTTTAAGCCAACAACCATGCTATTTACACTTAGGTCATAGTCCCAAAGTCTCTTCGGGAAGGCATTTATCCAAACTTCTTACTTGAACATCCACCCAGTACATCCTTTTACCTTCCGAATACTAGATTACCTTTGTTACTACTACAAAGCCTAGGACCCCACAACCAATCTCTTTCTTAAAGGTCCTAGTTGCTTTAACTTCCTCAACCTATTCCTACTGGGAATTATGTAATAGATTCAATCTTATGCTTCCGCTTTTCGTTCGATCAATTCCTAAGGCATCTCAATTCTACGATACCAATTGTGACGGAACAGATTTTTTTCCTCAAAAGCTTCCGTCAAACGGATAACATAATTAACGGTCTAATTAAGGCAAGACCTGGCAGAAATTTGGCAGAAGTCTCCTTTAATGTGGATGAAATCCCAAAATACAAACTGTAATATTCATCCATAACAAGCACACAACCTATCCATCATTCACAATTCCTACAACAATCATTCACAGGATCCTATGTGCCATCCATGGCATAAATCCATCAAAACAATTACTATCCTAACAGATAAATAACGAGATGCCATCTAGGACCTGCACAAGAAATCCAGAGTATAGCGGAAGTACACTACAACCTGCAGAAGCATAGCATATTCTCTTTTACTATCATACATACATTTCACATGCTTGTTATACAAAATTCCACATGTTCTATAACATCAGGGACCAAAAGAGCAATATATAAAGATCATGTTTCTAGCTAAGCCTTTACATCAACAGGCTCCTCCAAAATAGCTTCAATATGCGGCGGTCCTCAAAAGTCTTCAAGCAACTCTTCTCTGTTTACTCTTTTTTGTCGGGTAAAAGCTCTACTGTCTCATCTGGAGGGGGGGAAAAACACTAAAACAGTGAGCCGAGGCCCAGCAAGGTACATGCATATGAACAGTAAAATCATGATGCAGAACAGTCATGTAACGGTGCAGAAAAGGACGGTTTAGACAGAAAGTAATTCAGGAAACGTGAAAATCATACTTTGTGATAATACCTTTCATATAACGAAATCGGTTCTTAGTAAATATAATCGGTAGCGATGGCGTAATCGGTACGGTAACCGATAACGGAGTCGATGGCAGGAGCCAATAACGGAAATCGAAATCGGGAACCGGAAAGCGGTAACATATCGGAGCGAAGACACGGGACTTGCTAGCGTACCCCTACTAGCCGAGGGGCGAGTGATCGAGGATAGATTGTGTTCACTCCACACAATCCAAGGCCAGAAACAAGGGTATCCCATCTCGAGGGATCAGAACAGGGTGCCACTCGAAGGTAGGCCGATAACAGAAATTTCCTCCTGACCGTAACGCCCCGAGGGCAGGGCGGACCACAAATAGCTCCATGGACAGATTTATCCTCGATTACCACCGGAAAGTCCTAAGGCATGCCGGAGAACCTATCCGAATGAAGTCAGTACCGGGTCCTAGAATAGCTATAACATAAATAGCCTCTTTCATAATCATAGTTTCAAAATTCACTTTCAGTACATACGGTAACGGTCTAAAACTCATTCAGACTAAATTCAACGGTGCATGAAAATTCGTCGGTACAAGTCCGTGCAATTTTTCAGAAACAATTATACAGGAAGCTTCATTACGATGTCAATTAACTTTCTTATAACTGGAGCTTAGTTAAAAATCACTAAAACCCTTTCATTTTCGTACTTAGTGCTTCGCCAAAACTTCCGGACACAAATCGGTCTCTAAACAAGCCTTATTTCATGAAATCAAGTCATAAATCCAAATATACATACTTAATCATGCATTTTACTCAAACTACACAACATTTTCAAGCTAGGTTTCATCACATGCTTCTCGAGACAAATCAAAATACTATTTTCATGCTTATTCACGAATTGAAGCTAAATCTTGCGTAAACATGGATAAACATAAAATCCAACCAAGTAATCGAAGGAAACATGCTTCATGTACTTTAAACATGCATCATCAACATTTTAGAGCATTTTCAACGGTCTTAAAGCATGAGAAATTGGTACAAGAAAAAAACAGTCCAAGTACACTTGCCTGAGCTCGCTCCATAATTATTTTACCCGGATCGGATCGGAACGGTGGTCTCTCCCCTTTCTTCCTCTTCGTGCTTGCTGTTGTGCCTCAACTTTCTCTCTCTACAAACACATATCCTTTAATCGGCATTTAAACAAAGAAGTATTACACAATATCGTCCGATATTTTCGGAAGAGTAGTACCCATGTACAGTGCACACGTGCACGAATCGGTTGATTCTCGGAATTTCGGACATCTAACAGGTGATTTATCAAACCCAAGGCATGGGTAACTATAATCCCAAGTCAATTTACACATTAAACCCCAAATCGAAGATCAAACGGTGTCCGGGCGCGGGTCAAGGGCTTCGCGAACGAATTTCTATTAAATTCCACAATTTCGGATAAACAATTACGAAATTATTTCAAGACTCCGGATGCCTTAACGGGTCCAATCTTGCGAGATTGGCATCCGGTCGATATATATACACACAATTGGGACATGTGGATTCATATTCTAGGATCATTTCATCATTTCACGAAGGTGACAACACGCAAAATCCACCTTCGGTCTCGGGTGAACGATAGAACGCCCCTTTAACGGGCTCGGACGCGCGAACGGGTCCAAACGTGCAAGATCGGACCCGCGGCCGACCTATAAACATTATTGGGACATGGGGATTCCAAATTTGAGGTCAATTTCATGATACGAGGCGGAAAATGGGAACCCCAAAATCCCATAGGTTAGGGTTTCGGTAAAACCCACCCCGGCGAATCGGACACGAAACGGACAACTAACCACATTTTCATGGACCTCAAGGCATGGGTTTTCAATATCCTAACATTCCCGTTGGTATCGACACAAAATACCCAACGAAAATACACAAAACATCAAAAGAGAACGAGAAGTGGGTATGAGAACACTTGCCTCGACGCGTGCTTTCACCTTTTAACTGGCTCGAGGTTGGATTCGGGCTCCCGGGTCTCGTTCTCCCTTCTTCTCTCTCTAAATCGGCGCTCTCTCTCTCTCCTCAAACCCTAAAATCACGTGGAAATGAGAAAGTGAGAGCCGCGCGGGTTCTTATATATCGCGTAGCCGCTCGAGCGGGGCTTGAGCAGGCAGCAAAAGGTGGCTCGAGCGGGGCTCGAGCATGCATTGAGCGGGCTTGCTACTGGTTTTTGTGCTCGATAGGACGGCTCGAGCGCGCGGAGGGCGCTCGTCTGGCCTGCGTCAAGCCTGCAGCAAGCCTACGTTGTGTTTTCGCCATTCGGGACCCATTTTGACCATTCTAACCCAATCTTTCACATCCTTGGACCTTATTTTTGATTATATAACCTCAATAAGTCATGATTATCAAAATTTAAAACCCGAATCTTGTCAACGAATCAACATTTCACCACTTACGATTTCGGTTCCCTATTTACTAGTTCCGGTCCTTTGAGCTTTCCAATCCATTCCTCCCGTACCTTTTGAATACAATTTACCTATTTTAATTTAATTATCTCCCAATTATCATATTCAGGAACTCGGGTCGTCACATTCTCCCCCACTTAAAGAAATTTCGTCCTCGAAATTTAACGAGCCTCGAATTTCCAAACCCGAGATGAACTCCTTACATTTAGAAATCATTTCCTCGGACAATGCCCTATTTTAGGAACCTCAAGCATTGAATTGTTTTAATCCTCATCCCAAATCAAATCCATAGCCTCTCCGAACGACTCAACTCAGACACTTACTGATTCTCTCAACCATCAACACTAGGAAGACCTTATAATGATTCCTAGATATACCAAAAGTGACCTACAAACATGCCGGACATTCTTTCTCACCTTCTAGGAAACTTTGAAGACATACTAGTCCAAGACTCACAACATAAATTGTCCACATTGATGTTTGCTTTCCCAAAGAAAACACCGAGGTTTACTTTCTCAACTTTTAAATAGGTCTGACCATATACAATATCATATGACCATCTTCCATGATATAACTGCACTGGCTCCAAAAATCTTAATGCCTATCTTTGAAGACATTACTCCTGAGTTTTCAAAAGAAGACCTTAATGGCCAATTCCGACATACACGTGGGGGTAACACTAACCATGAATTTCTCCCCCACTTATTTCAAGGGCATTCCCTTAACAAAACTTGCACTCCCTTCACAATGAGGGCATACATATTATCAGCCGCCAGAACTCATGACATATTCCTCAAATAATTACGTACGCCCCTTTATTCCTTTGAATTTATCAATGACGTCATCCTAATATGGACCCGAACATGGCCAAAAGATCAAACCCATAAAATTTCATGAAACGCCAACGATCTTACAAAACCCAAACAGCGTTTTCTGGACTTTATAGTGGCCATAGCCTCACCCTGAATACTGTCGGGGCTACAACTTCCATTGATCCACAAATAACACGCTATGGGCCCAAATCAATCTTAGAATTCATCAAGCCTTCACAACGGTCCATGTAATTCACCTATCTAATCACAAAGTCCGTTTGACAAATCATCAATTTTCCTAGGCCTCCCAAAACAACCTTATCGGTCTGTCTTATCTACCTCAAAGGTTCTAGGGGTATTTCACAATGATACAAAAGTCTAAAACTTTCAACAATCGCCGTGGAGTTTGACACAACCTTGAATTATCGGTCATTGGATAAGTCAACCTAATATTCCTTCTATAATTATCCTCAATTAGTCACACGGCCAAAGCTCCTCAATGACCACAAAATAACTTCAAGCGGTGGCCGCATATACTAATTAGACTTAACGCAGATTCTCATTAAATACTCTACAAGAAGGATGACATCAATTTCCCCGATACTTGATCAATTCACCTCATGCTTCAAATCCCACAACCTAACAAAGAGAGATTATCTTTTACCGGTCTAATTATATTAGCACCGCAATTTGTCCATCGAACAATTACTAAGATCAGGTCAAGACTAAATACCTTAGTCGGTTCAAATTCATACCCCAAATCACACAATTCAATTACAAGGCATAATACACTTACTAATACAACTCCGCCGAATCAACCAATTGCATCTACAAACTCAAGGAAAACGTCACAACCTTAATACCGTCTATATCAAATTCAAGTCCTTAATGAAACAACTTAGGAATCACCAAAATTATCCACAATGGATCCCAACGATACAAGTGTTGTGACATCAAAATAAAGAAATCTCATCTTCAATCTCGGCAATCCACATATTCCCTCATACACCATCACCACCGAAACTCTGATCCTACGGCACTTGATTTCTTCACTTCAAGGTCAGAGGATGCAAACTATCTTTAAGCCAACAACCATGCTATTTACACTTAGGTCATAGTCCCAAAGTCTCTTCGGGAAGGCATTTATCCAAACTTCTTACTTGAACATCCACCCTGGTACATCCTTTTACCTTTCCGAATACTAGATTACCTTTGTTACTACTACAAAGCCTAGGACCCCACAACCAATCTCTTTCTTAAAGGTCCTAGTTGCTTTAACTTCCTCAACCTATTCCTACAGGAATTATGTACAGAGATTCAATCTTATGCTTCCGCTTTTCGTTCGATCAATTCCTAAGGCATCTCAATTCTCTGATACCAATTGTGACGGAACGGATTTTTTTTTCCTCAAAAGCTTCCGTCAAACAGATAACATAATTAACGGTCTAATTAAGGCAAGACTTGCAGAATTTCGGGCAGAGTCTCCTTTGTAACTGGATGAAATCCCAAAAATACAAACCTGTAATATTCATCCATAACAAGCACACAACCTATCCATCATTCACAATTCCTACAACAATCATTCACAGGATCCTATGTGCCATCCATGGCACAAATCCATCAAAACAATTACTATCCTAACAAATAAATAACGAGATGCCATCTAGGACCTGCACAAGAAATCCAGAGTATAGCGGAAGTACACTACAACCTGCAGAAGCATAGCATATTCTCTTTTACTATCATACATACATTTCACATGCTTGTTATACAAAATTCCACATGTTCTATAACATCAGGGACCAAAAGAGCAATATATAAAGATCATGTTTCTAGCTAAGCCTTTACATCAACAGGCTCCTCCAAAATAGCTTCAGTATGCGGCGGTCCTCAAAAGTCTTCAAGCAACTCTTCTCTATTTACTCTTTTTTGTCGGGTAAAAGCTCTACTGTCTCATCTGGAGGGGGAAAAAACACTAAAACAGTGAGCCGAGGCCCAGCAAGGTACATGCATATGAACAGTAAAATCATGATGCAGAACAGTCATGTAACGGTTTAGAACAGGACGGTTTAGACAGAAAGTAATTCAGGAAACGTGAAAATCATACTTTGACAGTAATACCTTTCATATAACAGAAATCAGTTCTTAGTAAATATAATCGGTAACAGTAAACTGTAATCGGTACGGTAACCAATAACGGGAGTCAGTAAACAGGAGCCAATAACGGAAATCAGAAATCAGGAACCGGAAAGCAAAGAACATATCGTATCAAAGACAGGACTTGCTAGCGTACCCTACTAGCCGAGGGGGCGAGTGATCGAGGATAGATTGTGTTCACTCCACACAATCCAAGGCCAGAAACAGGGGTATCCCATCTCGAGGGATCAGAATAGGGTGCCACCCGAAGGTATGCCGATAACAGAAATTTCCTCCTGACCGTAACGCCCCGAGGGCAGGGCGGACCACAAATAGCTCCATGGACAGAGTTATCCTCGATTACCACCGGAAAGTCCTAAGGCATGCCGGAGAACCTATCCGAACTGAAGTGAGTACCGGGTCCTAGAATAACTATAACATAAATAGCCTCTTTCATAATCATAGTTTCAAAATTCACTTTCAGTACATACGGTAACGGTCTAAAACTCATTCAGACTAAATTCAACGGTGCATGAAAATTCGTCGGTACAAGTCCGTGCAATTTTTCAGAAACAATTATACAGGAAGCTTCATTACGATGTCAATTAACTTTCTTATAACTGGAGCTTAGTTAAAAATCACTAAAACCCTTTCATTTTCGTACTTAGTGCTTCGCCAAAACTTCCGGACACAAATCGGTCTCTAAACAAGCCTTATTTCATGAAATCAAGCCATAAATCCAAATATACATACTTAATCATGCATTTTACTCAAACTACACAACATTTTCAAGCTAGGGTTTCATCACATGCTTTCTGAGACAAATCAAAATACTATTTTCATGCTTATTCACGAATTCGAAGCTAAATCTTGCGTAAACATGGATAAACATAAAATCCAACCAAGTAATCGAAGGAAACATGCTTCATGTACTTTAAACATGCATCATCAACATTTTAGAGCATTTTCAACGGTCTTAAAGCATGAGAAATTGGTACAGTGAAAAACAGCGTCCGAAGTACACTTGCCTGAGCTCGCTCCATAATTATTTTACCCGGATCGGATCGGAACGGTGGTCTCTCCCCTTTCTTCCTCTTCGTGCTTGCTGTTGTGCCTCAACTTTCTCTCTCTACAAACACATATCCTTTAATCGGCATTTAAACAAAGAAGTATTACACAATATCGTCCGATATTTTCGGAAGAGTAGTACCCATGTACAGTGCACACGTGCACGAATCGGTTGATTCTCGGAATTTCGGACATCTAACAGGTGATTTATCAAACCCAAGGCATGGGTAACTATAATCCCAAGTCAATTTACACATTAAACCCCAAATCGAAGATCAAACGGTGTCCGGGCGCGGGTCAAGGGCTTCGCGAACGAATTTCTATTAAATTCCACAATTTCGGATAAACAATTACGAAATTATTTCAAGACTCCCGGATGCCACGAACGGGTCAAATCTTGCGAGATTCGGCATCCGGTCGATATATATACACACAATTGGGACATGTGGATTCATATTCTAGGATCATTTCATCATTTCACGAAGGTGACAACACGCAAAATCCACCTTCGGTCTCGGGTGAACAGTAACAGCGCCCCTTTAACGGGCTCGGACGCCGCGAACGGGTCCAAACGTGCAAGATCGGACCCGCGGCCGACCTATAAACATTATTGGGACATGGGGATTCCAAATTTGGGGTCAATTTCATGATACGAGGCCGGGAAATGGGGAACCCCCAAAATCCCATAGGTTAGGGTTTCGGTAAAACCCACCCGGGCGAATCGGACACGAAACGGACAACTAACCACATTTTCATGGACCTCAAGGCATGGGTTTTCAATATCCTAACATTCCCCGTTGGTATCGACACAAAATACCCAACGAAAATACACAAAACATCGAAAGAGAATGAGAAGTGGGTATGAGAACACTTGCCTCGACGCGTGCTTTCACCTTTTTAACTGGCTCGAGGTTGGATTCGGGCTCCCGGGTCTCGTTCTCCCTTCTTCTCTCTCTAAATCGGCGCTCTCTCTCTCTCCTCAAACCCTAAAATCACGTGGAAATGAGAAAGAGAGAGCCGCGCGGGTTCTTATATATCGCGTAGCCGCTCGAGCGGGGCTCGAGCGGCCAGCAGGCGGCAAGGCTTCGGCAGCCCACCGCTCGAGCGGGGCTCGAGCTTGCATTGAGCGGGCTTGCTACTGGTTTTTGTGCTCGATAGGACGGCTCGAGCGCGCGGAGGGCGCTCGTCTGGCCTGCGTCAAGCCTGCAGCAAGCCTACGTTGCGTTTTCGCCATTCGGGACCCGTTTTGACCATTCTAACCCAATCTTTCACATCCTTGGACCTTATTTTTGATTATATAACCTCAATAAGTCATAATTATCACAATTTAAAACCCGAATCTTGTCAACGAATCAACATTACACCACTTACGATTTCGGTTCCCTATTTACTAGTTCCGGTCCTTTGAGCTTTCCAATCCATTCCTCCCGTACCTTTTGAATACAATTTACCTATTTTAACTTAATTATCTCCCAATTATCATATTCAGGAACTCGGGTCGTCACACTTCCAATCCATACTCAAACCCATATGACTTGACTTTCTGATTCAAACCCAAATATCTACAACACAAATTTTGTATTATCAACCAAAGATAATACTTATTATACCCAAATATTCGGCAAATTATTTATCCAAAATAACCCAAAGTACCTCACCTTACAACTTTTCTCTGAGACCACTTCTGTCACGAACCCGAATCAAGCAGGTCAATTTAAATAATTTATTATAATTTCTAAAATCTAAAATCCCAATTAATTTTTAAAGCCAATCATACCAAGTCCCAAAATTCGGGTGTGACAAACCAAATATACACTCATAGGACCACATCGAACAATAGTCCAAGCAAAATAAATACGACCTGCTCTACAATCATCGTAAGGGAGGTAATAATCCGACCCAAAAATCATAATCAAACATCAAATATCAATAGGAATCATAACAAAACTGAACTCACCAAATCGGACGAATATCTGACCGATCATGCTTGTACTCCTGTACTGCATCCAAACCTTTTACTCTGAAGGGATAAAATAGAAAAATGAGCCTAATGCCCAGCAAGTATCACATTTAGACAAAAGGAGTCCAATAAATCAGATGAGAAGTCAATGGATAAAAATCCAATCAAATTCCAAGATAAATCCAAATCACCGATAAAATGAATCCAACTAAAATCCAAGATCCTAATTTCCAAAATTCAATGGTAGTCTCGTACTCAAATCAAATATCCAAATCCAAACAAATGTCCAAGTTTCCAAAATAGTCCTCGTCGGGACATATATATATATATGAACATATATATAACCAAAACCGAGGTGATCCGAACCAATTCCAAAACCGATGTCGATCCGAGTCCAAATCCGAGTCTGATTCCAAATCCAAATCCAAATCCAATGCCCGATCAGCTTGTGATCTGAGGCAGAATCCGACAGCAGGATGCCGAGTCCAAATCCAATTCCGAGTCCAAGTCCAAGTCCGATGCCCGATCAGCTTGTGATCTGAGGCAGAATCCAATAGCCGGATGATCCAATAGCGTGCGCAGATACCGAAGCAGTACCGCGACAGATATTCCAAAGGTTCGGATCAAAACATATATTCAAAATCGTTGTACGAGACATACCAAGCCAAATTATAGGCAAAAATCGGCGAATCTTAAATTCAAGTCCAAAATCCATATCCAAATCAAATTCCAATACCAATTGATGCAAAAATACAAATTATGCACCAAATTTGGGTTCTCATTATTTAAAGACTAACTTGAGGAAGGGTTACATATAATCCCGGTAACCTTAGGCCAAAATCCATGTATTATGTACCCATAGATAAGGCTGCTCACTATATTTTGCCACCCGCGGCTCTGGGTGCATTCCTCAAGTTTGTCAGATATATTAGGACGTCCGAATATATTCTAAGGTCAAATCAAATTATCCAAATGGGAAGGGTCACTACTCCAAGCCTTTCCTGCCAGCGGAAAGGGATTTCCAAATAACAAAATAATCTCCCCGTCGGGAGCTGGCCAGAGAGTCCAATTTCCAAATCCAAATGTAGTGACCACAACCCGACACGTGCATGTGAAAATGCACGGCCAATGCAGATTTCGTGTACATTTTTATATAAATATATTAATATAAAAATATACAGTGTCCAATAAATTATACGGACTTTCAAAAAATATTAAATTCTCCAAAATCATAAAACCCAGTCCAACAATCTCCAAAACATCCAATAATTTACACATGCATGTCCAGAATAAATAATTCAGGCATATAAAAATACATGCATGTTAGTAAAAATCCAAACAGTATCCAAAATATGTCAGAAATTAAATTAGACCAAAGAGGAGGTTTACAGATACTTGCCTGGATCTCATACTTTGTAGATCTGAAGAAAAGATATCCTGAAGTGCCCAAATCAACCCCTTCTCTCTCCTCCGTTCGCGTTGCCGTACGTGACCCTTGCCCAGCCGATTTCTCTCGTCTGCACGGCTTCCCCTCTGCGCGTTATCACCGCCGCTGCCACTGTTCAACCACAGCCGGCCGACCTGCCGCCGCGCCAACCAACCACCGCCGGCCTCCCCGGCGTCATCCCGTCCACGTCGGTGCCGCCGCCGCAGCTCAAATGCCCCTCTCACCGAGCACCATTCTCTCTCTTTTCTTGTGGCTTTTGTGCCACCCACAACGTTGCCGGTCACCGATTGACCACCACAGGCGGCTGCCGACCACCATCGCAGCATCCCCACCGTTCGCCGCAGTTAAAATCACTGCCGACAAAGGCCGTCGGCCTCATCGACGGTTCTCTTTGCGAAACCACCACCATCGGCCACATCGACCACCACTGCGCCACCGACAACCACCGGCATCAACGCCTCCTCGCTGCACGACGCCATCGCCAGCCGCCTTCCTCCCTCTTCTCCCTCTCTTCTTTCTCCTTCACCGACGAAACCCTAAACCTCCTCTCTCTCCTCTATCTCCCTCTCTCCCCAATCTTATCTCCTGCAATTTTCTTTTTCTTTTTTTTTCTTTTTTTTTCTTTCATTCTTATCCATATTATATATATATATATATTATATTATATATATTTTATTTTATTTTTTTATTTTATTTTTAAATCCAACTTGGCATTTGGACAACAATATGGGCGCACCCCGGGCGCCAGTCCAACCAATCCAAATATTCTCCAAAAATTTCTCAATATTTAATAAATTTTGTCACGTCCAATTTGTCCAAAATTATAATTAATATTTAATTAATCCGAACAAAATCCGGGATATTACACTTCTCAAGTCTGATTTCAAGTTAGATGTAAGGTATTGATTTTCGAAACATAGTATATATGAGCAATTAAGTTAAAAGAAGTGGATCGAGGTTTTAGGACACAGGAGGAAGTGGATCGAAAGGCCGAAGACCCGGAATTGGTGGAATTGAGAACCGACGTTATAATCTCAAAATATTTATCCATAAATATGATTCAGGTTTTAAATTATGACAATCTCGGGGTATGAAATTAATATAATCAAAATTAAGCTCAAGGTATGAAGAAAAAATATGTTTCGGAGTCAGGATGAGAAGGCGGTGCCGGGCAACCACTCGGCGCGCCGCCCAGCAGACCGGCGCTTGTCGGGCAACCACTGGGCACGCTGCCTGGAAAACCGGTGCCTGCCAGGTGCTCGAGCACTGACAGCAGGTGTCGTATCCAGCTCAGGCGCACTTGTTGCACGCCGCGGATGGTGCTCGAGCACCTGTCCGCGTAAAAGTCTCATGCAGGCTTTTTATCCATTGCGGGACACATTTTTGGGGGAAATTGGAGAGGAAGAGAGAGAGAGGGCACGAAGAAGAGAGAGGAGGAGCAAATGGAGACTCTCGGGTTCGATTCCCGCTTAGAGTTAGTTGGAGAAATTATAGATGGGGTCGAGGCAAGTGCACCTATACCCTTTTTTCTGTACTTTTTTTTTTTTATTTTCGTTTAATCCTGTGACGGAACAGATTTTTTTTTGTCCTCAAAAGCTTCCATCAAAACAAAAACACCATTAACAGTATAAAACATAAGGCAAGACTCCTGCAGAAATTTCGGCAGAGTCTCCTTTGTAATAGGATGAAAACCCAAAAATACAATCCTATATAATCATCCATAACAAGCACACAACTATCCATCATTCACAATTCCTACAACAAACATTCACAGGATCACATGTGCCATTCATGGCACAAATCCATAAAGAAATTTACTACTTCTAACAGTTTAATAACGAGATGTCATCTAAGACCTGCATAGTAAATTCTGAGTATATAGCGGAAGTAAACTAAGAACTTGCAGAAGCATAGCATTTTCTCTTCTACTATTGTACACATCAGGAGCTTTCTATACAAAAATTAACATATTCTAAGACATCAATAATCACAAGATCAGTATACAAAAATCATATGCAGCTAGGCCTTTACGTCGACAGGCTCCTCCAAAAGAGCTCCAATGTGCTATGGTCCTCAAAAGTCTTCAAGAAGCTTCTTTCTCTGATTACTCTTTTTCGTCAGGTAAAAGCTCTACTGTCTCATCTGGAGGGGGGAAAAATACTAAAACAGTGAGCCGAAACCCAGCAAGGTACATGCACATGAGCAGTAAAACCATGATGTAGAAAAGTCATGTAACGGTACAAAACAGAACGGTTCAGACAAAAAGTAATTAAGGAAACAGAAAAATCATACTTTGACAGTAATATACTTCATAAATCAGAAATCAATAAACAGAAATAATCCACTAAGATCGGTAATCAGTACTCGGAAAACAGAAATCGGTAGTCAGAAATCAGTAATAGTAAACTGTAATCAGTACGGTAATCAGTAACGAAAATCCGTACAGTAGCCAATAACGGGAATCAGTAATCAGAAATCGGGAAGCAGTTAACATAACAGAACAGTACAAATCTTGCTAGCGTACCCTACTAGCAGAGGGGGTGAGTTATCAATGATAGATTGTGTTCACTCCACACAATCCAAGGCCAGAAACAGAAGTATCCCATCTCAAGGGATCAGAACAGTGTGCCACCCAAAGGTAGGCCGGTAACAGAAATTTCCTCCTGACCGTAACGCCCTGAGGGCAGGGCGGACCACAAATAACTCCATAGACAGAGTTATCCTCGATTACCACCGGAAAGTCCTAAGGCATGCCGGAGAACCTATCCGGATTGTAGTCAATCCCGGGTCCTAAAATAACTGTAATGGAAACATCTCTTTATCGAAAATTCCTTTTTGAAATCAGCTTTTCTCAATACACTTTCAGCTAACTTGAAACATACATGGAAATTTTCTCGGTACAGGTCGGTACATATTTTTGAAAACAAATTATACTAAAAGCTTCAATTTGATGTCAACTAACTTTCATATAACTGGAGCTACGGTTAAATATCATCAAAACCCTTTCATTTTCGTACTTAGTGCTTCGCCAAAACTTCCGGACACAAATCGGTCTCTAAACAAGTTTTAATTTATGAAATCAAAGCCATAATTGAAAATATATATATACTCGATCATGCATTTAAACCATAAATCTCCAAAATTTCGAGTTAGGGTTTGGCCATGTTCTTTCAATGTCAAAATAAACACATAACACATGCTCATGCATGAAATCGGAGCCAAATACTTCCATAAACATGAACAAATATGAAATATAACTGATTAATAGAAAGAAAATATGCTTCATATACTATAAACATGCATCAACATCATTTTCGTTCACTTTAAAGCAAAATAACGTCCGAGGTACACTTGCCTGAGCTCGTTCTACCATTATTTTCCCCAGATCGAATCGCAACTGTGGTCTCTCCCCTTTCTTTCTCGTCGTGCTTGCTGTTGTGCCTCAACTTTCTCTCTCTACAAACACATATCACTTAATCGGCATTTAAACAAAGAAGTATTACACAAAATATCGTCCAAAGTTTTTGGACAAGCAAATACCCGTGTACAGTGCACAGGAACAGTGCACATGAACAATGCACATATGCATGAATCGGTTGATTCTCGAAATTTCAGACATCTAACAGGTAATTTATCAAATCCAAGGCATGGGTAGCTATAATCCCAAGTCAATTTACACATTAAACCCCAAATCGAAGATCAAACGGTGTCCGGGCGCGGGTCACGGGCTCCACGAACGAAAATCCCTAAATGACCACAATTTTGGATACCCAACCAACAAATTAACTTACCCAAGTCATACATAATCATGATCTAGTCTTAATTAAATCAAAAGCCCCAAGAATTAGAGCCCGAAACCACCCGGGCGCGGGGTTAGGCTTCTCGAACGGGAATTCACATAATTTCGCCAAATCGGGTACCCAATCGACAAAATAACTTACCTAGGGTGTAGGTATTGGTATTCTAGTCTCAATTTACACAAAAGACCCAAATATCGAGAACCGGAACACACCCGATTCTACGTGAACAGTACACGTGCGTGGGTGAGGGATTGCGTCTTCCGAAACCGAACTTAGATTATAAATTAGGTCTCCAAATTAACATATATTCATGCTTAGATTATAGGAAGCAATAAACACAAATTTAATCGGGTATCGGAACAAGGATACCCGAAGAAAATAAAGCAAAAGTGCACAAAAATGAAAAACGAGGGTATGAGGTTTCTTGCCTCGACGTGCTCTACAACTTTCCCAACTAGCTCGAGCTCGGAATCGGACCCAAAGGCCTCCATTTTCCCCTCTTTTCTTTCGCGAGCTCCTCCTCTCACTGGGCTCCCACGGGTGCCGCCGCTGCTCCACCGCAATGCCCAGCCGGCCACTGCCTTGCACGGCCGTTGCCGGCCGCCGCCGACCCGTGCACCGCCGGTGCCGGCGTCATCCGCCTCTCTTTCTTGCAGACGAACCCTAACCCACCCCCTTTTCTCTCTCTTCGCGAAACCCCTTCTCCCGATTCTGCCTCCCTTCTCCCTGTTTTGTTATTATTATTATTATTATTATTATTATTATTATTATTATTATTATTATTATTATTATTATTATTATTATTATTATTATTATTATTATTACATATTACGTTTCTTTTAATCCCAAACTTTAATTCGACACTCGAACGATAAAATGGGCACACTCCGGCATCGACCCAACAATTCTGAATATTCTCCCAATAATTTTATAATATTAAATTAATTTTTTTCTCACACTCGAATTACCCAAAAACACCAAAAATAATAAACAATTTCAATTTAATCCAATAAAAATATTTCAGGATTTCGGGATGTTACAAATCCCCTTCAGATTTTATTGTCCCGATACCCGATTTATATATGAAATTGTGATACTCATGACTATATCATGCATATACATGAATTTCATATCCAATTTTATAGATTTTGACTGGTTTTCACACCAAAGCCCTAAACTCACGCCTGGATGATTTCGAGCTCCGATTGTTGGGCTTTTACAATAATTTGCTCTAGAATATCATTACCAATATCCTATATATATTAATTTATCAATTGGATATTCGATTTGGTGATTTTATGTAGAATTTCGTTCATCGAAATCCTAATCCACGTCTGGACCTCGTTTCAGCTTTTATTTTGAGTTTTATGCATAAATTAGCTTGAGATTATGAATACCCTTATTTTGAATTTGATAATTTACCTATTGGATGCCTAATTTTTTCAGATTCGTCCGATTATGCACAAACGGGCACTGTTCACGCACAGTACTATTCACCTGAGCCTCTTTGGTAAATTTTGCATAGTTTTTGCATTATTTAGTTGTTAATTAAGTTGCGTATATATTTGCATGTGATTAATTGTATATTCCAAAAAATATGTTCATTAACCAATTGTGAAGGGTTAATCGTTCTGAAACCTTAAAGTCACGTTTGGCTCATGGTGGCAAGAATTTCTACCATTTCTATACTTTATTTATGTATATAAATTAAGTCATAATAAGACTTAAATCCGAAAGAAATATAAAAATTCTGCAAGTATACAGAGGAAATGTCACAATTTGATATACGTATGATTCATTTTCTCGGGTGAGAACCATGTAAAGGAAATTTGGTGAACCTTCCCTCAAAGAATAAGAAACCATGAAACCAGGATCACAGATTTATATTTTGGATTGTAATATCCCTTGGCAAGCTATTGATATTACAGTAAAAATTCAAGGATTATCCTATCCGTGTATGATAGCGGGTGATATTTCTTGGCATGCCTTATGATGTTACTGTGAAAGTACGATAACTACCTGTGGACCACGGGAGGTTAGCGAGCATTTTATTGGCCCTGTATACTGGGTGATAGGTATACCACTTGTGGCAGAACAGATCTTTATCCTTTAAAGACCTTGCGTCAATAAATAAAAAAAATCTAATATTCATAAAATTTATAGAAATTTTGGTAGAGTTTCTTCTACAATTAGAGAAAAACAAAAATTTACAACTTGCTTAAATAACCTGCATCAAGCACACAACTAAACAAATATCACCATTTATCCTACAACACGCATATACAGGATCACAAACTGCCATATCATCCATGGCTCTGACACAATACTCCTAACTACTGTATTGAATCAAATTAGAGATGCCATCTAGGTCCAAAACAAATTAAAAGACCAAGACAAATACGGAAGCAACTATACATCCAATGTTTATCGCAATACAAAATTACTACGTTATCAAAATATACAAACTTTATTCAAAAGCAATCATATACAACTGAAACTCTTCCAGGTCTCCATATTCTTCAAAAATCTTCAACCCCTTCAAATGTTTTTCCTTTTAACTAAATCATATCTTCAATCCTTATTAGACCTCAACATATCTAGAGGAGAAAAAACAGAATAGTGAGTTGAAGCCCAACAGTGTTCCATAAAAACATGGAATGTAAATAGCTTTATATAAGCATAAATGCAACAAAAGAGTGTTTGTGCGGATACAAAAAACATACAACAAAATGAATAACAAATAGCAAAACGAATATGGGGAGATGTTAATTTGTCCAGAAAGTAAATCAAATGTCTTAAACCAAGTTCAAACTTTACTTACTCTTAAAATCAAACTTTATTAACTACAGAGGCCCAAACTAGTAGACCATACTAGTTGAGGGAGCGAATAATCGAGGATAGATTGTATTCACTCCACACAATCTAAGGCCTGAACTAAAAATCCCCTATGATGGGATTTATATATTAGAATACCTCCCAAAGGTATATCTGATTTTGAATTAAACTAAATTTACCCTTCACATTTAACGCCTCGATGAGAGGTGGACCACGTATTACTCCATGGATGGAGTTATACTCGATTTTTACTATAGCATTCTAAGGCATGCCGGAGAACCTTACCTGACTAACTAATAGTCCTAGTGCCAATTTCTTATGAACTTACTTAACTGAAAACACTTAACTAAAATGCTTATCTGGAATTCCTTAACTAAAATGTTCAACTGAGACATTTAACTAAAATACTTACTGAGATACTGAACTGAAATATTTAGCTAAACCACTGAACTGAAATACTTATCTGAACAGATTCTTGCTCATATTTTTTTAGCCAAATTTCCTCATATCGGAAAGACAAATTTAAACTTATATATTCAGCCTTTCAGATAAGTTCAAAGGAGTTTCCAAAATTTGAATATACAATTCCATGCGAAGTTTTCGAATACAAATTATCTAATAAACTTTAACAAAGCACCAATTTAACATTTACATCTCAAAATCTCAAGTTTCCAAACTAAAAATCGCAATTTTTTGAGTTAGGGTTTCACACAAAGTTTTCGGACACAAATCGAACAACAAATACATATTTATTCATGAAATTATTGCCATAATCCAAATACATATATAAAATCATGCAATTAAACTAAAAATTCCCAAATGTTTCAGTTAGGGTTTCGGTAAATCTGTCCGGACACAAAATGAACGCGAAACGGGAACCAAATTGTGAAATCAAAGCCACAACGCATGATATTCATATATAAACATCGAGTTTAACAATATATTTACCAGAAACATACACTAATCGCGTTAAATCATGAGGGGCGAGGGTTTAGAGCATAAAGACAAAAATGGAGAAGTCAAAACACAGTAAAACGAAGAACGAAGTTGGAGGTACACTTGCCTTAACCCGAGCTACTATTTTTCTTACTTGGATCAGATCGGAACAGATGATTTCTCCCCTTTTTCTTCTCTTGTCCCTCCGTCCTCTTCGCTGCTATCATTCTCTCCTCCAAATCCTCTCCCCCTACTTCAATTTATAAATGAAACAGAAGTCGTTGGTTGAATTTCGCACGTGCGCTCGAGCACGCGGCAAGCGCACTGCAAGCACAGGCCCACTGCCAGGGCCTCGCTCGAGCGCGGCAAGCACCCGGCGAGCAGTACCCTACTGATTTTTGGCGCTTGCTACCACGCTCGAGTACATGGCAAGCACCAAGCTACTGTTTGTTGAACTATAGCAATTTTTCCACTTTTCTCAATTTTTTACTTATCCCAAACTTAATTATACCAATTCGATTACTAAAATTACTATGTTTTAGGAACTCAGGTCATCACATTCTCCTCCACTTATAGTAATTTCATCCTTAAAATTTAACGAACTCTGAATTTTTCATTATCGAAGGAAACTTCCTAACGCTCCCAAATCATTTCTTCAGTTAAATGATTATCCTCGAAAATCCTAAGCATTCAGATCACCTTTGATCTTTAGTATCTAATTCGTTCTATGCCTATCTAAATTTACCTAGTCCAAAGGCAAACCCGATTTATTAACTACTTTTCCAATGTATGCCAAAACCTTAGATGAGCATGAATTTTCTTACTTCAACTTACGTTAAGCCTCGAAATAATCATCCTATTGAGTCCCGATTGAACATCAAAATACACAAGTTCACTAAAATTCCACTGCACACTAATTAATTTCTTACCCAGGTACCATCTGGTTGAAAGCTACCATTCAATTCAATTTAACCTAACACCACAATTTTCCAATCAAATTAGCTAAGATTTGGTAATTACCTCAAATTACAATCAAACCCCAAATCAAAATACTCTATATCCTCATTAGTTCGCTTGTATGTCTTTAAACCAACATTTCTCTAACTTATACAACCCATGTTGAATACTTAGTAAACGAATCCTAAAATATCCATATCATGTAAACAAATCCCACACATCCTCAAATTACAGCCAAATCAGAAGTTTTAGTCGTAGCAATCACCCAAAAATTTATACAACCCTAGGTGAGCACCTAAAACCTCAAACTCAAACACTTAATAGATCTTAGGATCTTGTTGGCATGCATATAAGCTAACTGATTCCATCCAAACGCGTTATCCATAATCACGATGGGTGCGTCGTCCTAACCATCTTGAAACAAAATCATGAGGACTCTTCATTCTATGGTTTCATATCCTTAATGCTTCAGATACCATTCTCTGATCAATTTTACGGCCATACTATTCCATCACTTCTAATCTAGCCTATTGCCCAAAATTCCCTGATCGAACTTAGTTAAGATTTGACATAAATCTCAAATCATAAGTAAACTTTGAATACAGAACATCTTACATTTTTCAATATTTCGTGGGTGTGTCCTCAAACAGACAACTTTCTAAATCCTCAAATTATCACAAGATTAGAAACCACAATTATAACAGTCTCTAAGAAATCAACATCAATCTCAGGTTATCACTCAAATCTCAAAACCCAATTATTAGTAACTTCAAAACTAAATTTCTTACTTTAAAATTTCATATTTTCAATACTTCGAATATAAACATCTTATTGCCCCAACACTCTTTGCCAACATTATTCGCCCATACAAAGGTCCATTACTCTTAAAGATATTGGGATTCATCCTTGAGATCCTTAGACGGGTTCATCCATTCACAACATCACATGATCATCTTTCCTTAGTGGTGCAACCATTTGCTTTCAAAATTTATTTGACAAAAACTAACTCCAAAGGTAATGCCTACAAATTCTTCGATTGAAAGTGCCAATTTCTTCCTTCGACCTATGGTGGAGTAACGCTAACTATGCACTCCTCCTTTACTTACTCCAAGAACAATCCATCTCCCAGATACAGAAAACATAGTCCTAAAGTTTCCTCAAAATGTCTCGCTTCATATCTCATTTTTCCTTTACATCATATTTCCTTAATCCTCAAATTCGTGGAGCAACTTATACAATTTCCTTAAGTAAGAATCTTATTCGTTAATCCTAACTATGACTAAAACAATTTCAATCACAAACTCCTTCCCCACTTATTATGGGGCAGGACCTTATCACAAAACAAAATGAACATAATTCTATCCTTCCCTGAGGAGTTTACATTCTATCGTAACGTATTGTCCTTCCTCCAATTGGGTGTACAGTAACCTTTTCTTTCTAACTCAAGGTATTATCCTTAAACAAAACTAGTCACGTCCTCGACTCCTAAAATTCCTAAATGAAATCATCACAAACTTCATTCTACTTACCACCATGGTTTTGGAGCAATTCTCAATAACATTAAATTTATATGTCCCCGACGTTACACAAAGTCCTCAAATATTAGAATTGACCCTGACATACCCTCAAACTATTAATTATCAACAATCAACTAAACCTTTTTCCTTATGGAAAATTCCCAAATAAAGCATACTCCAAAAACCCCTTCAAAATAATTTAGTCTTAATGAAACCATTACAAAATTAACCTGCATATAGCTAGAAGATCCAATCCTTAGTTTTCCACGAAACACCAACACATTCACAATACTCGAATGATGTTATTGGAACTCACAATTGCCAGATTCTGCAGGCAATCACTAAATTGATATTGAGAATTTAACTATGGAAATACTATTTCACAACAGACATTTAATTGATATTTCTTTAAATCAATCACTAAATTTTCAAATGTCAAGGGTGGCCTTGACATAGCCTCAAATAGTTGACTAACCGAAAATTAATCAAACCTTCTTCTTTACAAGTTGTCCCCCAATTAAATCATCCTCCCAAATTCCCTTCAAAACGAAATATTTATTCAAAAAGCATCCACAACATATTCTACAACATTTCTGTATCCTCAAGTCCCATAATTCTTTTCATATTAACTACCCAAGTCAACTTTCCCTTTAATTTGTTATGAGACAACATCAATTTGCCTCCTCCAGACACCAAATTACTACAAACACCACCAACACCTTTGAAGCCTTCACGATCCATACCTTAATCTTAAGCCATCAATTCTACCTCATCCATTATATTTGATCATCAACTTTAACATCCTTTCTTAAAATTGAATGAGTAACATACTAACCTAAGAATTTCAATCCAAGGCCAATCAAACCTAAACCTTAAACCGAGATCAATTAACTTAAGCTTCAAATCAACATCAATCAATTCAAACACCAAATCGGTACCAACCAAATTTTAAGCCTCAAGGTGCCTACAATTTCTTCTCCTCATCCTCGTGGTCGACCAACACCCCAAGGAAGGATCTTGTCCAGAAATCATGTATAAACATCACGAAATTATTAACCTCAAATAATCAGATTAGAAGGAGGGGCTAAGATCGATGTATTTCAAAATCAACTTTTTTTTTAAGACCAAAACTTAAACATTCCTTCTAATCCTAACCACTTCATCTCGTCTCAACATAGAACAGATTAACCTGAATCCTCAAACCTAAGTTGATTGGCCTAGGCCTACATTCAGTATTAACTAGCTTAAACACTAAGTTCCAATGAAGTCTAATCCCAGTTTAGGCAAATTTAGATACCTCGAACTATTCTAACATAACCATCCCATATCTTAATCTACCAATTTCAGCCAAATCTTAACTGATCCTAAGCTTTCGCATAAAATTCAGATAAAATCTAATGCAACTCTGTTCTCTGATACCATTTGTTACAGAACAAATTCTTATCCTTTAAAGACCTTCCGTCAATAAATAAAAAAACTAATATTCATAAAATCTATAGAAATTTTTATAGAGTTTCTTCTACAACTGGACAGAAACATAAATTTACAACCTACTTGAATAACCTGCATCAAGCACACAACTAAACAAATATCACTATTTATCCTACAACATGTAAGGACCAAATCTTTCGGGGCAAAGGGGTAATCGTAATCCTATTAACGACTGTTGACCGAGGAACTTAGAAGAAGACCTATCCGGTCAACAGGAATTGACCGGAAGGAAGGGAAAGAAGAAAGTAATCCGGTCAACGCTAGGTTGACCAAAAAATATTGAAGGTAACATAATCCGGTCAACGTCCATTGACCGAAATGTGTAATCGGGAGCAATGAAATCCGGTCAACGCCAGTTAACTGGAAGCGCAAAAATTCTGTCAACGATAGTTGACAGGAAATAAAGTATAAACATTTAAAAGCAAGACGAAAGTCAAAAGTACTGAAACAGTAAGGAAGCCCTTACGAAAAGTAAAATCAGAATAACCATGCTGTAACATCCTGAAATCCCGAAATATTTTTATCGGACTAAATTGGAATCATTTATTATTTTTGATAATTTTGGGTAATTCGGGCGTGTGAAAAATTAATTTAATATTATGAAATTTTGGAAGAATATTCGGAATTGATGGGTCGGTGCCGGAGTGTGCCCATTCGATCGTTCGGGTGTCAAATTGAAGTTTGGGATTTAAAAGAAATGTAACATATATATTATATATATATATATATATATATATATATATATATATATATATATATATATATATATATATATTATATAATGATAATAATAATATAAGTTAAAAGATGAGATGAGGTAGTTTCGGGGGAGGAAGGGGTTTGCGAAGAGAGAGAGAGGGGCGAGGGTTAGGGTTCATTGGTGAGAGAGAGAGGGGCGGACGGCGCCGGCGCCGGTGGCGCAGGGGTCGGCAACGGCCGGTGACGGCCGTGCGAGGTGGTGGCCGGCTGGGGGTCGCGGTGGAGCAGCGGCAGTGCTCGTGGGAGCCCGGTGGGAGGAGGAGCTCGCGAAGGATAAAATGGGAAAATGGAGGCCTTCGGGTCCGATTCCGAGCTCGAGCTAGTTGGGAAAGTTATAGAGCACGTCGAGGCAAGAAACCTCATACCCTCGTTTTTCATTTTCGTGCACTTTTGCTTTATTTTCTTCGGGTATCCTTGTTCCGATACCCGATTAAATTTGTATTTATTGCTTCCTATAATCTAAGCATGAATATATGTTAATTTGGAGACCTAATTTATAGTCTAAGTTCGGTTTCGGAAGACGCAAACCCTCACCCACGCACGTGTACTGTTCACGTACAATTGGGTGTATTCCAGCCCTCGATATTTGGGGCTTTTGTATAAATTGAGACTAGAATACCAATACCCACACCCTAGGTAAGTTATTTTGTCGATTGGGTACCCGATTTGGTGAAATTATGTGAATTCCCGTCCGCGAAGCCTAACCCCACGCCCGGGTGGTTTCGGGCTCTGATTCTTGGGGCTTTTGATTTAATTAAGACTAGATTATGATTATGTATGACTTGGGTAAGTTAATTTGTTGGTTGGGTATCCGAAATTGTGGTTAATTAGGGATTTTCGTTCGCGAAGCCCGTGACCCGCGCCCGGACACCGTTTGATCTTCGATTTGGGGTTTAATGTGTAAATTGACTTGGGATTATAGTTGCCCATGCCTTGGGTTTGATAAATTACCTGTTAGATGTCCGAAATTCTGAGAATCAACCGATTCGTGCATATGTGCATTGTTCATGTGCACTGTTCCTGTGCACTGTACACGGGTATTTGCTCGTCCGAAAACTTCGGATGATATTTTGTGTAATACTTTATTGTTTAAATGCCGATTAAGTGATATGTGTTTGTAGAGAGAGGAAGTTGAGGCACAACAGCAAGCACGACGAGAAAGAAAGGGGAGAGACCACAGTTGTGATTCGATCCGGGTAAAATAATGGTAGAACGAGCCTGCAAGTGTACTTGACTGTTTTTCATTGTACTGATTTGTCATGCTTTAAAACCGTTGAAAATGCTCTAAAATGTTGATGTTGCATGATTGAAGTACATGAAGTATATTTCCTTCGCTGAGTCGGTTAGATTTCATGATTATCCATGTTTATTGCAAGTTTTGGTTTCGATTTCGTGAATAAATATGAAAACAAAAGATTCAATTTGTCTTGAAAAGTATGTGATGAAACCCTAGCTCGAAAATGTGGTGTAGTTTGAGTAAATTGCATGATTTAATGTATATGCATGGCATCTATGATATTAAGTTCATGAAATATGTACATGTAAGAGACCGATTTGAGTCCGAAGGTTTTGGCGAAGCCCTATGTACGAAAATGAAGAGGTTTTGATGAGCTTTAACCGTAGCTTCTGTTATATGAAAGTTAATTGATATTGAAATGTGGCTTCCAGTATAATTTGTTTCTGAAAATATGTACCGACCCGCACCGAGGAAATTTCCATGTATGTTTCAAGTTAGCTGAAAGTGTTTTGAGAAAAGCTGATTTCAAAAAGGGGTTTTTGATAAAGAGATGTTTCTGTTACAGTTATTTTAGGACCCGGGACTGACTACAGTCCGGATAGATTCTCCGGCATGCCTTAGGACTTTTCGGTGGTAATCGAGGATAACTCTGTCCATGGAGTTATTTGTGGTCCGCCCTGCCCTCGGGGCGTTATGGACAGTGGGAATTACCGTTACCGGCTTACCTTCGAGTGGCATACTATACCGATCCCGTGAGATAGGATACCCATATGACAGTTACCGGCCTTAGATTGTGTGGAGTGAACACAATCTATCCTCGATTATTCGCCCCCTCAGCTAGTAGGATATATTTGGCGTGGTCTCGTACCGATATGATATGAAGTACCGCCATCGCTTTTCTTGATATGTTATGTTTCTATACCGATCACCGAATATGAAGATATGTAATACCGACATCGAATATGAAATATCGACAGAATATGAAATACGGTTTCTGAATATGATATGTACCGTACCCGTTGCCACCGCACTCGATTGCCGATTTTGAAGTATTGTTTACCGCTTGCGAGTATCTATTTCGCAACATTGCATCGAACACTGTACACCGACTGCCGATTCTGATTTTGAGATATAGTACTGTCAAGGTATGTTTTTCTCTGTTTTTTTGGACTGCATTCTGATTTACCGTTCTGTTTATGCATAGTTACATGACCGTTCTGCATCACAGTTTAACCACTCATATGCATGTACCTTGCTGGGCTCCGGCTCACTGTTTTATTATTTTCTCCTCCAGATGAGACGGTAGAGCTAGTACCGGACGAGAAAGAGTGACCAAACGGCATTTCTGGAGATTTTGAGGACCTTAAGTGTTCTGAAGCTATTTTGGGAGAGCAGTCGATGTAAAGACTTGCTGGACGTGTGATTTTGTATACCGATCTAGTATTTATGGATTATTCATGCACATGTGGATTTTGTATAGAATGCTTGTGATGTACTTGATAGTAAAAAGGAAAAAACTATGCTTCTGCAGGTTCTTAGTTTACTTCCGCTATATACTCTGGATTTACTGTACAGGTCCTAGATGGCATCTCGTTATTTAACTGTTAGAGTAGTAACTGTCTTTATGGATTTGTGCCATGGATGTCACATGTGATCCTGTGAATGATTGTTGTTGGAATTATGAAAGATGGATAGTTGTGTGCTTGTTATGGATGAGTATTACAGGATTGTATTTTTGGGTTTTAATCCAGTTACAAAGGAGACTCTGCCGAAATTTCTGCAGAAATCTTGCCTTATATTTAGACCGTTAATCGTGTTATCTGTTTGACGGAAGCTTTTGAGGGAAAAAAAATCTGTTTCGTCACACATGCCTACAACGCCAGTTAACCAAAACAGTAAGGAAGCCCTTACGAAAAGTAAAATCAGAATAACCATGCCTGCAACGCCAGTTAACCAAAACAGTAAGGAAGCCCTTACGAAAACTAAAGTCAGAATGACCATGCTTGAGTAGCAACCTACTCCCAACCACCCTGATGACCCTATAGAAAAGAAGTACAAGCAGTTGACCTGCCCTAAGTATTACCACCAACCCCAACGCCTATAAGTAATGACCCTCCCCATGAGTTAGGATAGAAAGCTAGGCAAACGACCAGCTGAAAGCGTTAAGAATTTCAAGCTAGAACCAAGTGAAAGGTTCATAAATCCAATCCAGGCAAGAGTACTCACCGTTTTAAGTTCATGTTTTTAATGCAAGTGTATTATGTCTGTTTATCTGACTAATGATGTTCAGTTATTTCATGATGTTCGAACGCATGAAGTTTGATTATTGCGTGATTTAGATGATGACCAGTTATTTGTTTATGAAAAAGTATCAGTTATTTCATGATGTTTGGACATTTTACTTAAATGCATGAAGTCTGGCCATATTTTAAGATGTTCGGTTATTGCATGTGCAAAAAGGCCTCCGGCCTTTGTTAAAAAGAACTCTGACTTTTGATGAAAAGACCTCTGGCCTTTGTTAGAAAGAACTGCGACTCTTGATAAAAAGAACTTCGGTTTTGTTAGAAAGAACTCTAACTTTTGTTAAAAAGAACTCCGGCCATTGATAAAAAGAACTTCAGTTTTGTTAGAAAGAGCTCCGGCTTTTGGTGAAAAAGAACTCCGGCTTTGCTGAAAAGACCTTCGGCTTGTGATAAAAAGAACTCTGGCTTTTGATAAAAAGAGAACTATGGCTTTTGTGAAAAAGAACTCTGACTCTTGAACTCCGGATTTTGTTAAAAAGACCTCCGGCTTGTGATAAAAAGAACTCTGACTTTTGATAAAAAGAGAACTATGGCTTTTGTGAAAAAGAACTCCGGCTCTTGAACTCCGGCTTTTGTTGAAAAGACCTCCTGCTTGTGATAAAAAAGTACTCCGGCTTTTGATAAAAAGAACTTCGGCTCTTGTTGGAAAAGAACTCTGACTTTCGAACTTCGGCTTTTGTTGAAAAAGAACTCCGACTTTTGAATTTTAGATTTTGTTGAAAAGACCACCGGCTTTTGTTAAGAAGATCTTCAGTTTTAAGACGTTAAAGGAAAGACTATACGGACTTCAATTGTTTGAAGTTAAGAACAAATGCTATAAGAACAAGGAAAAAAATGTATGTAATCTGGACAGCAAGTGGAACTCTACGACTTTCGACTTTTGAACTATGATGGATGGCCATTAAAAGATGTAAAGAACCGAGATTTCATTAAACTTACTATTAAAGATGAATGAAGGATATTGGAGTGACACTCGAGGACTGCCCCACGGCCACGGGGGAATTGCTGGTGGCACAAGGCTTATGGACTACGGCCCCATATGTCGGGTTAAAGGCATTACCTCCCTCCTCGGGGAGCATAATGAGAGGATACGGCTCTAGGTTGTGGGATAGCACACAACCCTTCCTCGATGTTGTCTGTGACGACCCGAGTTCCTAAATATGATAATTGGGAGATAATTAAGTTAAAATAGGTAAATTGTATTCAAAAGATGCGGGAGGAATTGTGAGGTTCGGATTTGTGAACCCGACAATTATGAGGTGATTAGTATGTTAATGATCAATACTAATCTTATGGGATGATTAAGGTTTGTATCGGAAGAAAAATCGAGAAATTATTCGGGTCTGCTGCCTCGCCAAAGAAGTGACTTGCTGCTGGCGCCGAGCCGGGCTCGAGCGGATAAAGCAGACCGCCCGGGCTGGCCGCTCGCCGGCTTCGAAAGGGCGCTCGAGCGGTGGCCGCCGTGGCTATAGCTCGATGGCCGCTCGAACCGATTCGTTCTCCCTCATTTTCGATCGGGTTGAGGGTTTTGAGGAGAGAGAGAGGCGCGACTAGAGAGAGAAGGAAGGAGATCGAGCCCGGGAGTCCGATTCCGTCAAAGCTAGGTATAAAGGTGAAAGCACGCGTCGAGGCAAGTGTTCTCATACCCACTTCTCGTTCTCTTTCGATGTTTTGTGTATTTTCGATTTGGGTATTTTGTGTCGATACCCACGGGGAATGTTAGGACATTGAAAACCCATGCCTTGAGGTCCATGAAAATGTGGTTAGTTGTCCGATTCGTGTCCGATTCGCCCCGGTGGGTTTTACGAAACCCTAACCTATGGATTTTGGGGTTTCCGTTTTCGGCCCGTATCATGAAATTGACCCCAAAATTGGAAAGCCCACGTCCCAAATATGAACATATGTCGGCCGCGGGTTCGATTTCGCACGTTTTAAGTCCGAGCCCATTTTCGTTCACCCGAGCCGGAAGGTGATAATCGCGTTGTCACCTTCGTAAAATGATGATGTGATCCTAGAATATGAATACCCGTACCCAATTGTGTGTATATATCGACCGGATGCGAATCTCGCAAGATTTGACCCGTTCGTGGCATCCGGGAGTCTTGAAATAATTCCGTAATTATTTAAATGCCGATTAAGTGATATGTGTTTGTAGAGAGAGGAAGTTGAGGCACAACAGCAAAGAACGGACGAGAAAGAAAGGGGAGAGACCACGGTTGTGATTCGATCCGGGTAAAATAATGGTAGAACGAGCTCGGGCAAGTGTACTTGACGCTGCTTGTCTCGATTTCTCATGCTTTAAGACCGTTGAAAATGCTCAAAATGTTGATGATGCATGTTTAAAGTACATGAAGCATGTTTCCTTCGATTACTTGGTTGGATTTTATGTTTATCCATGTTTACGCAAGATTTAGCTTCAATTCGTGAATAAGCATGAAAATAGTGTTTTGATTTGTCTCAAAGCATGTGGTGAAACCTTAGCTTGAAAATGTTGTGTAGTTTGAGTAAAATGCATGGTTAAGTATGTATATTTGGATTTATGGCTTGATTTCATGAAATATGTGCAAGTAAGAGACCGATTTGAGTTCAAGGTTTTGGCGAAGCCCCATGTACGAAAATGAAGAGGTTTTGATGAGTTTTAACCGTAGCTTCTATTATATGAAAGTTATTTGACATCGATGTGCAATTCCTGTATAGTTTGTTTTTGAAAATATGTACGAGCCTATACCAACGAAATTTCCATGTACTTTGAAGTTTGAAAGTGAATTGTGAAAGTTCGACTTTAAAAGAAAAGGGTTTTTGATAAAAAGATGAACGATAGCCGTCCTCGGGCTTGGTACAAGGAGGAAAAGCGATAGCCGTCCTCGGGCTTGGTACAAGGAGGAAAACGATAGCCGTCCTCGGGGCTTGGTACAAGGAGGAAAACGATAGCCGTCCTCGAGGCTTGGTACAAGGAGGAAAACGATAGCCGTCCTCGGGGGCTCTGGTACAAGGAGGAAAACGATAGCCGTCCTCGGGGCTTGGTACAAGGAGGAAAACAATATGAAGTACCAACTAATGTTTTACCGATAAGCTATATTGCAATAAAAAGATGATATTGAATTGTATACAGGTGAAAGATGACAAGTGAACAATATAGGGTATTGTTTTCAGTTTTACCATGCATCAAGAGAGTTTATAATTTTGTTTTACAGCCTATAATGATATGATTTATGAAGCATGAGATTTAATATTGTTATAGCATGTCTTTACGATAATGTTGATTGAAAACGATGATTTTTGCATAGTTATATGATCGGTTTGGCATGATCGTTTCATTCACGTGCATGTACCTTCTTGGGCCTCGGCTCATTGTTTTAGTATTTTCCCCCTCCAGATGAGATAGTAGAGCTTATGAAAAAGAGTAAACAGAGAAGAGTTGCTTGAAGACTTTTGAGGACCGCCGCATATTGAAGCTATTTTGGAGGAGCTTTGATGTAAAGGCTTAGCTAGAAACATGATTTTTATATACCGCTCTTTTGGTCCCCGATGTTATAGAACATGTGAAATTTTTGTATAACAAGCATGTGAAGTATATGTATGGTAGTAAAAGAGAATATGCTATGCTTCGCAGGGGTTGTAGTGTACTTCCGCTATACTGGATTTATTGTGCAGTCCTAGATGGCATCTCGTTAATTATACATTAGAGCAGTAAATGTTTTATGAAATTGTGCCATGGATGGCACATAGGATCCCGTGAATGATTGTTGTAGGAATTGTGAATGATGGATAGTTGTGTGCTTGTTATGGATGAATATTAAGGTTTGTATTTTTGGGATTTCATCCAGTTCAAGTCTTGCCTTAATTAGGCGATTAAATATGTTATCATTTTGGCGGAAGCTTTGAGGAAAAAAAAATCCGTTCCGTCACAATTGGTATCGAGAGAATTGAGATGCCTTAGGAATTGATCGAACGAAAAGCGGAAGCATAGGATTGAATCTCCAAGGCGGAAATTCCTGTAGGAATAGAAATGGGAAGTTAAGGTAACTAGGATGCTCAAGAAATTGGTTCTTAGGCTAGTGCTAAGCTAGAAATGGTGATTTAGATCAATTGGCTAGGTTATGTGTCCTAGCTAGTGTCTAAGGGGTGTCTTAATGCGAAATGGCCTCGGTTAATTAATCTCGGTTTGAGGTTTAAGGTTTGTGAATAGGGTGGAGTTAGCAGCTCAAGATTTGTGAATTGGAGTTATATTGAGGTTGAAATGTGAAATCTTAGACTTAAGATGACGCCTGCGGTGACCCCATGTCTAGTAGAGGATATGGCGTGTTAACCAAGTTAGATGGGAAGTGAAGTCAACTTTGGTTGATTAACATAAGAAAGATCATGGGTATCGAGGATTAGGAGGCATTGCCCTATGTGTTTATGGAAGCTCTTTGGGTGAATGCCTTGTGTGTAAGACTCTCGGGAGCATGCTTCAATAGTGGTTGGCTTGATCGTAAGATTGAGGGATCTCTTTATTCATGAACAAAGGTAAAAAGGTTTAGTGTTTTAAATCAGGGTCCTAAGGTATTAACTCATTGTGTTAATGTCATCGTGATGACAGGGAGGCAAGGCTCTTGGGTTTAATATTGTGATTTGGTGTCGTTTTGGGGATTCGAGCCCATGTTGCATTGTGTTTTGAGTTATATGTGATTGGAGGACATAGGCTTTGTAGTAGCGGCAAAGGTAAGCTAGTATTCTAAGGGCAACGGGTGTATCAAAGTGGATGTTCATGTACAAATTTTGGATAAATATTTTCCCGAAGGGATTTGGAACTATGATCTAAGTTATAGTTAGCATGGTAATGGGTTAATGATAATTCCTATCCTCCGCCTAGCGGTGAAGAAGTCTAGTGCCTTAGAATGGAGATTTGGTGGTGATGGCTGTGATTGAGGATGAAATTTCTCAATTTTGGATGTCGCAACACTTGTATCGTTGGGATCCCGATCATATATATAATTTTGTGATTCCTAAGTTTGTTTGTTTCATTAAGGATCTAAGTTTGACATCTGACGGTATCGAGGTTATGACATCTTCTTCGGGTTGTATATACGAAAGTTAATCCCGAACCATTTTGTGGTGCTGATCTTGATGTGATATTATAGGTGTTTTGGTCCGAAGTTATCGGGTCAATCTGAATTGGGTTGGTAAACCTATTGTGCCTTGTGATTGGATTGTGCGATAGTGGGTATGAACTTGAGATAGTTAAAGTGTTAAGTTGTAATCTGATCTTAATAGTAGTTCGTGTGGGCCAACTTAAAGTGCTAATATGGTCGGGTTGGTAAAGATAACGTCCGACAATCAGGTTATGGGATTTGAAGCATGAGTTTGAATTGATCGAGGTATCAAGAAATTGATATTGTCTTTCTTGTAAATCATTTGATCGAGGATGTTATCGAAAGGGAAGACTCGGTCGAGTTATCTCATGATCGGTAATTCGAGGTCGTGTCGAATCGATGCCAATCGTTGGGGATCTTAAGTAGGGCTGTGCAAGTATCGGCTTTGGTATCGTGGTCGAATATTTCAGAATCTTCGAGGTAAATAGATGAACCAATAAGGTGGTTCACGAATGTCTAAATGTTTAGAAGCTTAATGATTGGATGATCAGATCTTGGGGATGGATAGACATAGTCCGTGAGCCGTTGCAAGGGCTTGATGAATTATGAAATTGATTTGGGTCCATAACGCGATATTGTGGATCAATGGAAGTTGTAGTCCCGGACAAATATTCGGTGGTGAGGCTATGGCCACTATAAAGAAACGCCGTTTGGGTTTTTGATTCGTTGGCGTTTCATGAAGTTTTATGGGATGATCTTTCGATCACGCCCTGGGTCGATGTTGAGGTTGCTTCATGTGATAATCAAGGAATTAAGTCATGGATTATGGATGGCGATAATTCGCATGTTCGGTGAGAAAGGAATGCGATTGAGAAAATGCCTTCCTAAGCTTGTGGCTTTGAAATTGCATGATTTTGAGGAATAAAAATTTTAAGCGTGGCTGGTTGGGGAGGCCGATTAGTGTCGTGGAAGTGTGCAATTATCCTTGATCTAATTGGATGGGGTGGTGATGATCGTGACATTTGGGTTGACCCCTAATGGGTCCAATGAGTTCTCGTGGAAAGTAATATCTTTGAGATAAGTGGGGAGGAGTTCGGGATTAGTGTTACCCCCAGCGTGTATGTCGGAATTTGGCCATTGAGGTTTTCTTTTGAAGTTCGGGAATATTGTCTTCGGAGATAGGAAGATGATCATATGGTCTTGCTTGTGGTCAGGTTCGTTTATAATTTGAGAAATGAACATCAGTGTCTTCCTCGCGAAGGCGGGCATCAATGTTGGAAATTGATGCTATGGATCTTGGACGTGTATGTTTTGGGAGTTTCATAGAAGTTCTGAAGTTAAATCGTGAGTAAGTCCAAATGACTCCGGTACTAGAATGTCGTGATCTTCTTGGAAGTTAGAATCGTATTCGGTTTTGGTCAGTTGGCTCGTTGATATGCCAACGGGATCTTGAGGTTACTAAGTGATCAGAATTTTGAGATTTGGGCAAGAATGGAAAGTCTTGTCAACTTTTTGGGAGATTGTTTTGATTGTGCCGTAATTTAATGATTTGAGGATTAATCGAGTGCGCGAGTAAGCGTTGTGGGCCCGTGGCCTAGAGATTTCTAAATAAGGTTGAGATCCCGATGACCGATTTCTTTCGAGGCTTGGAATGAATTGAAGGAAAAGTCCATTGGCCCGTTCGAAGTGTTGGTTTGGGTTGGGAGATGTCCGGCATGATTGTGGGTCGATTTTGGAGTTTGGAGGATCGTTATGAGGTCTTCCTTGTATCGATGGATGAGAGAATTGATAAGTGACCAGATTGGGTCGTTTTGAAAGGCTAAGGATTCGTAGCGAGAACAAGAACGATTCCAATGCTTGAGGTTCTAAAATAGGCGCTGTCCGAGGAATGAATTTTGAGGAGAGATTTGGGAATTCGAGGCTCGTTAATTTGAAATTTCTTTAAGTGGGGGAGAATGTGACGACCCGAGTTCCTAAATATGATAATTGGGAGATAATTAAGTTAAAATAGGTAAATTGTATTCAAAAGATGCGGGAGGAATTGTGAGGTTCCGGATTTGTGAACCCGACAATTATGAGGTGATTAGTATGTTAATGATCAATACTAATCTTATGGGATGATTAAGGTTTGTATCGGAAGAAAAAAGAAATTATTATTTGAAGCCACGCCCGTGACTTGCGCTGCTGGCGCTGAGCCGGGCTCGAGGCGGAAAAAGAAGGGCGCTCGAGCGGTGGCCGCCGTGGGCCGCTCGATGGCAGCTTGATAAAACGCGCCGCGCGGTCGTTCTCCCTCATTTTCGATCGGGTGAGGGTTTTGAGGAGAGAGAGAGGGGCGCGACTAGAGAGAGAAGGAAGGAGATCGAGCCGGGAGTCCGATTCCGTCCGAAAGCTAGGTATAAAGGTGAAAGCACGCGTCGAGGCAAGTGTTCTCATACCCACTCTCGTTCTCTTTCGATGTTTTGTGTATTTTCGTTGGGTATTTTGTGTCGATACCCACGGGGAATGTTAGGACATTGAAAACCCATGCCTTGAGGTCCATGAAAATGTGGTTAGTTGTCCGATTCGTGTCCGATTCGCCCGGTGGGTTTTTCGAAACCCTAACCTACGGGATTTTGGGGTTTCCGTTTCTCGGCCCGTATCATGAAATTGACCCCAAAATTGGAAAGCCCGTCCCAAATATGAACATATGTCGGCCGCGGGTTCGATTTCGCACGTTTCGACCCGTTCGCGGCGCCCGAGCCCATTAAAGGGAGATTACTTTATTCACCTGAGCCGGAAGGTGATAATCGCGTTGGTAAAATGATGATGTGATCCTAGAATATGAATACCCGTACCCCAATTGTGTGTATATATCGACCGGATGCCGAATCTCGCAAGATTTGACCCGTTCGTGGCATCCGGGAGTCTTGAAATAATTCCGTAATTATTTAAATGCCGATTAAGTGATATGTGTTTGTAGAGAGAGGAAGTTGAGGCACAACAGCAAGCACGACGAGAAAGAAAGGGGAGAGACCACAGTTGTGATTCGATCCGGGTAAAATAATGGTAGAACGAGCAGCAAGTGTACTTGGACTATTTGTTTTTCATTGATCGATTTCTCATGCTTTAAGACCGTTGAAAATGCTCAAAATGTTGATGATGCATGTTTAAAGTACATGAAGCATGTTTCCTTCGATTACTTGGTTGGATTTTATGTTTATCCATGTTTACGCAAGATTTAGCTTCAATTCGTGAATAAGCATGAAAATAGTGTTTTGATTTGAGAAAGCATGTGGTGAAACCTTAGCTTGAAAATGTTGTGTAGTTTGAGTAAAATGCATGGTTAAGTATGTATATTTGGATTTATGGCTTGATTTCATGAAATATGTGCAAGTAAGAGACCGATTTGAGTTCGAAGGTTTTGGCGAAGCCCATGTACGAAAATGAAGAGGTTTTGATGAGTTTTAACCGTAGCTTCTATTATATGAAAGTTATTTGACATCGATGTGCAATTCCTGTATAGTTTGTTTGAAAATATATTACGAGGAAATTTCCATGTACTTTGATTTAGTGAAAGTGAATTGTGAAAGTTCGACTTTAAAAAAGAAAAGGGTTTTTGATAAAAAGATGAACGATAGCCGTCCTCGGGGCTTGGTACAAGGAGGAAAACAAGCCGTCCTCGGGGCTTGGTACAAGGAGGAAAACGATAGCCGTCCTCGGCTTTGGTACAAGGAGGAAAACGATAGCCGTCCTCGAGGCTTGGTACAAGGAGGAAAACGATAGCCGTCCTCGGGGCTTGGTACAAGGAGGAAAACGATAGCCGTCCTCGGGGCTTGGTACAAGGAGGAAAACAATATGAAGTACCAACTAATGTTTTACCGATAAGCTATATTGCAATAAAAGATGATATTGAATTGTATACGGTGAAAGATGTGATGAACAATATAGGGTATTGTTTTCGGTTTACCATGCATCAAAAGAGAGTTTATAATTTTTGTTTCTGACCTATAATGATATGATTTATGAAGCATGAGATTTAATATTGTTATAGCATGTCTTTACAGATTCCTTTAGATAATGTTGATTGAAAACGATGATTTTTGCATAGTTATATGATCGGTTTGGCATGATCGTTTCCACGTTCACGTGCATGTACCTTCTTGGGCCTCGGCTCATTGTTTTAGTATTTTTCCCCCTCCGGATGAGATAGTAGAGCTCCGCTTTGATGAAAAAGAGTAAACAGAGAAGAGTTGCTTGAAGACTTTTGAGGACCGCCGCATATTGAAGCTATTTTGGAGGAGCCTGTTGATGTAAAGGCTTAGCTAGAAACATGATTTTTATATACCGCTCTTTTGGTCCCTGATGTTATAGAACATGTGAAATTTTGTATAACAAGCATGTGAAGTATATGTATGGTAGTAAAGAGAATATGCTATGCTATAGGTTGTAGTGTACTTCCGCTATACTCTGGAGGTCCTAGATGGCATCTCGTTAATTATCTGTTAGAGCGGTAAATGTTTTATGAAATTGTGCCATGGATGGCACATAGTTGTGAATGATTGTTGTAGGAATTGTGAATGATGGATAGTTGTGTGCTTGTTATGGATGAATATTACAGGTTTGTATTTTTGGGATTTCATCCAGTTACAAAGGAGACTCTGCCGAAATTTCTGCAGAAGTCTTGCCTTAATTAGGCAGTTAAATATGTTATCTGTTTGGCGGAAGCTTTGAGGAAAAAAAAAAATCCGTTCCGTCACATTGTCCGCTCCCGTCCGGTCCCTAAAGATGATAAGTATTTCATCCGGCTTTTATGAATTTCCTTAAGACAAGATAATAAGAACAAGAACAAGGAACTCTAAACTTAAGAAGAAACAAAATGGTGATTTTCGTATGCCAAGTTATGTTATGAAACCTTTACTTTGATCCGATGATATGATGTTAATGTTTTCTGCATGTAGGTGCCTTGCTGGGCCTTGTAGCTCACTTTTACTATTTTTTATATGATAAAAAGCTTATGGAGGATGAAATTGAGTAGAGTCGTATGAAGTGACTAGACGGCACAGCTGGCCGGAGCTGATTAGTGATGAAATGATGTATTACTTTTGATGATTTGAGAAGGATTTGTAAAAGAAATCTGCTATAAAAGAAATTATGGATGTTAGCATGTTTCTGTAATTATAATATGGATGAATGAAGTTGATATTTCTAGTAGCATCTCATGTCATGTCAAGTTTTTGTAGTCGACCAACCTGAGTGTTGCCGGTCAGGTGTGAGACTTGACACTATGATGGCTAACTCAAGGAGTTCAGCCTCAAGAGATCCTATGTACGAATGGTATATGTGGAAGAAAAGAAAATTTTTCATGTCCACTAGGTTAGTATTATACTGTATATATATAAAGGTTAGGTTTGACGACGGCTGCATGTGATGGAATGTGACCAATCCATCACAGTTGGTATCAGAGAGAACTGAGATGCTCTAGGTTTGATCTAAATCAATACGGAAACTTAAGGCAGGATAAATTAAGAGTAAAAAGAAATTAGCACTACTTATGCTTAGGACGGAGTACTATGTCTTAGCCGCCTTTGGCTAGTATTCTAACCAAAACGGTCTTTTTAGGAATCAAAGTCATTAAAGACATGTCAAATAGAGGAAGGCGAGCTGTCCAGACTAGCAACCCTCCGGACTCGAAGACGAGGTACTTGAACCTGCTAGACAGGATGGCAGACGTCATAGAAGCTTTGGCTTCGCCAACTCCAATGACCGCCCCAATTCCTGTCCATCAGGAGAGATAAGTCTACGACCGCTTTACCAACGAGCGAGTTCCTAAATTCTTTGGAGAACCTGACCCGTTGAAGGCGGACACCTAGATCCAATGACTAAAGAAGGTGTTCACGGTGATTAGGTGTCCTGCTGGAGATAAGGTTCTATTCGCCACCCATAAGTTGGCGGGTGAGGCCCACCACTGGTGGGAGCTGCAGACAAGAGTTTTTGAGGTGCTAGAAGGGGATATTACTTGGAAAATGTTTGAAGCAGCATTCTTCGAGAAATAATTCCCCGCTAATCTTCGCGGGGAGAAAGAAGATGAATTCCTTCGCTTAAAGCAAGGCGCTCGCACTGTGGCTGAATATGATGCAAAATTTACAGAACTATCCCGCTATGCTCCTTACATGGTGGAGGACCAGGAGAGAAAGGCAAGAAGATTCTTTCAAGGTTAAGAGATGATATCAGGAGAAATCTCTCAACCTTAAAGTTAGCCACATATGGGGAGGTGCTAGAAAGGGCCATTATTTACGAGAAGGAACTAGAAAGAGGAGAATTTTTCAAACAGAGGGCTCTTAATCAGGCTTCGAGGGCCGGCGCTAGTGGAGGACCTTCTAAGAAGGCAAAACCGTTGAGGTCCAGTGGAGCACAGGACCAATCTGTACAGACTTCCCGAGCGTCCAGCAGTACATGTGATCATTGCGGAAGGACGCATAAAGGGAAGCCGTGCTATAAAAAGTTAGGAGTCTGCTATAATTGTGGCTAGGGTAGACACATGATTAAGGACTGCACACTTGCCAAACAAGTCCCAGAACTTAGGTCTCCCATTCCAACTAAGGTGTTCGTTGTTTCTGCAAAGGAGGCCGAAACCTCTACTGAGGTAATGGAAGGTACACTTTCTATCTGTGAAAATTCTAGTCATGTGCTCTTTGACTCAGGATCCACCCACTCGTTTGTCTCCCATGAATTTGCAAAATGTCTTACGACTCTCCCCCAAATTCTTGGCTGTCCATTAATGGTCGCCTCGTCCACAGGGTCGTCTATAACTTTAAATGTTGTGTATCTAGAGAGTCCGGTTGAATCGAATGGATTCGTGATGCCTGTTAATCTAGTTTTGCTAAAAATGAACGACTTTGATGCAATCCTGGGAATGGATTAGTTAGCAAAGGATCATGCCAAAATTGATTGTTTCCAAAAAAGAGTGGAATTTGTCATCCCTGGAAACAAGCCTTTCTACATTCAAGGAGTCTGGTGTAAGGAGGCATATTGCTTCATTTCGGCCCTCCATGACTGGAATTTGATTAGTAATGGGTGCCAAGCTTACCTAGCATTCGCTAGTGTGACCGAGGGAGAAGGAACTCTGATCAAAGAGATTCCTGTGGTATGTGAATTCGAAGATCTATTCCCTGACGAATTGCCTGGGCTGCCACCCAGTCGGGAAATAGAATTTAGAATAGAATTAGTACCTGGAGTAGCGCTAATATCTAAAGCGCCATATAGGATGGCGCCGGCTGAACTTAAGGAGTTAAAACAGCAGTTGTAGGAGTTGTTAGATAAAGATTTTATCCGATCGAGTGTGTCTCCATGGGGTGCACCGGTCCTATTTGTAAGAAAGAAGGACGAGACTTTAAGGTTATGCGTGGATTATCGGGAACTAAACAAAATTACCACTAAGAATAAATATCCTCTACCAAGGATAGACGACCTCCTTGACGAGTTACAAGGAGCTTGTGTATTTTCAAAGATCGACCTTAGATCCGGTTACCACCAACTTCGGATCAAAAGGGATGATGTAGCAAAGACCTCTTTCTGAACTAGATATGGGCACTATGAGTTTGTAGTAATGCCATTTGGGTTAACTAATGCTCCGGCCATATTTATGGATTTGATGAACCGAGTTTTCCAACCTTATTTGGACAAGTTTGTGATAGTCTTTATTAATGACATCCTTGTATATTCGAAGAGTCATGAGGAACATGAGGAACATTTGAGGATTACTCTTCTGATTCTCAGAGAGCACCAGCTATTTGCCAAACTAAATAAGTGTGAATTCTGGTTAGAGGAAGTGGGATTCCTTGGACACATCATTTCCAAGGAGGGGATTTCCGTCGACCCTAAGAAGGTAGAGGCAGTGGTGAATTGGAGCCGGCCAACCTCTGTGACCGACGTACGAAGCTTCTTAGGCATGGCCGAATATTACAGACGGTTTGTGAAAAACTTCTCCCAAATCACCTTGCCTCTCATGCAACTAACAAAGAAAGAGGCTAAGTTTGTGTGGACTAGTGACTGTGAAGGGAGCTTTCAGGTACTAAAGGACCGACTAACTTCGGCACGGGTCCTGACCATTCCAGATGAATCAGGAGGATTGGTTGTCTATTGTGATGCCTTAAAGATTGGGTTGGGCTACGTCTTAATGCAGCACGGAAGGGTAGTTACCTATGGGTCGCGACAGTTGAAGGATCATGAAAGGAATTACCCAACTCATGATCTAAATTGACTGCAGTAGTGTTTGCACTAAAAATCTGGAGACATTACCTGTATGGTGAGAGATTCTTAGTCTATTCCGATCACAAAAGTTTAAAGTATTTACTCTCTCAGAAGGAACTAAACATGCGGTAGCAGAGGTGGATTGAGTTTATAAAGGATTATGATTGTGAAATTCAGTACGAGCCAGGTAAGGCCAATGTGGTCGCAGATGCACTAAGCCGACAACCAAGTATCTTGGCAAGGATGCAGGTCAAACAAATAGAAATGCTGGACTGCTTAATGTACTATGAAGTCCAACGCTATGTTCAGGGAAAGTAGATGATTCTAGCTTATCTTCAGGTCCAGCCAGTGGTGATAGATGAGGTTAAAGGAGGGCAGGCGAATGATCCCTTCCTTGTGAATATCATGAGTGGTCTAAACCAAGATTCCCAAAGTGATTTTCATGTTCAGCCGGATGGAGTATTGAGGTTTAGGGATCGATTATGTGTGCCAAACAATAAGGAGTTAAAAGAGAAAATTTCTAAGGAAGCCCATAGATCACGGTACATAATCCACCCGGGAGTCAATAAGATATATTAGGACTTATAGAAACTATTCTGGTGAAGGAATATGAAGAGGGACATCGCAGCATATGTAGAAAAATGTCTGGTGTACTAACAAGTGAAGGCGGAAAGGAGGAAGCCATCTTGGTTATTGCAACCAATGCCGCTTCTAGGCTGGAAATGGGAAGATATTGCCATGGATTTCGTGACCGGCGTACCAAGGACGCCAAGAAAACACGATGCTGTTTGGGTTATAGTTGATCGACTGACAAAGTCAGCCCGTTTCCTAGCAATCCAGACAACTTACTCCCATGATAAGCTGGCCCAGCTATATGTAAATGAGGTTGTCAGGCTTCATGGGATGCCTGCCTCTATTGTGTCAGATAGAGACCCTCGTTTTGTTTCGAGGTTCTGGAAGAGTTTACATAAGGAAATGGGGACGGAGTTAAAATTTAGCACTGCGTATCATCCGCAAACTGACAGTCAGTCAGAACGGACGATTCAGATCCTTGAGGACATGCTAAGGGCCTCAGTGTTAGAGATGAAAGATACTTGGGATAATTTCTTAGCCTTGGCAGAATTTGCTTATAATAACAGTTATCAGACCAGCATAGGCATGGCTCCTTTTAAGGCCTTGTATGGGAGAAGATGTAGATCATCGATTCACTGGGAGGAGCCTGGAAATAGGAGAATTTTGGGTTCAGAAATTATTTAGGAGACAACGGAGAAAATAAAGTTAATACATGAGAACCTAAGGGTTGCCCGGAGCAGGAAAAAGAGCTACGCAGACTAGAGGAGATCTGCATTAAAGTTTGACGAAGGCGATCTTGTATTCCTAAAAGTATCGCCATCTAAAGGGACGACCAGATTCGGGGTAAAAGGAAAGCAGAAACCATGATTTATTGGCCCTTTCGAGGTTTTAGAAAGGATCGGAGAGGTGGCCTACCGACTAGCACTACCACCAAACTTGGTAGAAGTACATAGCGTATTTCATGTATCAATGCTTAGGAAATATGTCCATGATCCTACTCATATGATCAAGTTCGAGCCTTTGGCAATTGACAAAGACTTATCTTACGTAGAGGAGTCGATGTAGATTTTGGATCACAGGGAACAAAGGTTACGCACAAAGTCAATCTCCTTAATAAAAGTACTCTGGAAAAACCACACACCTAAAGAAGCAACTTGGAAACGAGAGGAAGAGATTCGAAACAAGTATCCCCACTTGTTTTCTTAAGGTTAGTAACCACATTTAAAATTTTGAGGACGAAATTTCTACAAGAGGGGGAGAATTGTAAGGACCAAATCTTTCGGGGCAAAGGGGTAATCATAATCCGGTCAACGACTGTTGATCGGAGAACTTAGAAGAAGACTTATCCTGTCAACAGGAATTGACCGGAAGGAAGGGAAAGAAGAAAGTAATCCGGTCAATGCCAGTTTGATAAAAAAATGTTGAAGGTAACATAATCCGGTCAACGTCCGTTGACCGAAATGTGTAATCGGGAGCAATAAAATCCAGTCAATGCCAATTGACCGAAAGCGTAAAAATCCGGTCAACGATAGTTGACCGAAAATAAAGGATGAACATTTAAAAGCAAGACAAAAGTCGAAAGTGCTAAAACAGTAAGGAAACCCTTACGAAAAGTAAAGTCAGAATAACCATGCCTACAACGCCATTAACCCAAAACAGTAAGGAGGCCTTATGAAAAGTAAAGTCAAAATGACCATGTCTGAGTAGTAACCTACTCCCAACCACCCTGATGACCCTATAGAAAAGAAGTACAAGCAGTTGACCTGCCCTAAGTACTACCACCAACCCCAACGCCTATAAGTAATGACCCTCCCCATGAGTTAGGATAGGAAGCTAGGCAAATGACTAGGTAAAGGCATTAAGAATTTCTAGCCAGAACCAAGTGAAAGGTTCATAAATCCAATCCAGCAAGAGTACTCACCGTTTTAAGTTCATGTTTTTAATGCAAGTGTATTATGTCTGTTTATCTGACTAATGATGTTCAATTATTTCATGATGTTCGAATGCATAAAGTTTGATTATTGCATGATTTAAATGGTGACCAGTTATTTGTTTATGAAAAAGTACCAGTTATTTCATGATGCTTGGACGTCTTACTTAAATGCATGAAGTCTGGTCATGTTTTAAGATGTTCGGTTATTGCATGTGTAAAAAGACCTCCGGCCTTTGTTAAAAAGAACTCCGGCTTTTGATAAAAAGACCTCCGGCATTTGTTAGAAAGAACTCCGGCTCTTGATAAAAAGGACTTCGGTTTTGTTAGAAAGAACTCCAACTTTTGTTGAAAAGAACTCCGGTCTTTGATAAAAAGAACTTCGATTTTGTTAGAAAGAACTTCGGCTTTTGGTGAAAAAGAACTCCGGCTTTTAAACTCCGGCTTGTGATAAAAAGAACTTCGACTTTTGACAAAAGAAAACTATGGCTTTTGTGAAAAAAAACTCCGGCTCTTGAACTCCGGTTTTTGTTGAAAAGACCTCTAGCTTGTGATAAAAAGAACTCCGGCTTTTGATAAAAGAACTTCGGCTTTTGTTAGAAAAGAACTCCGACATTTGAACTCTGACTTTTGTTAAAAAGACCTCCGGCTTGTGATAAAAAAGAACTACGGCTTTTGATAAAAAGAACTTCGGCTTTTGTTGGAAAATAACTCCAGCTTTTGACCTCCGACTTTTGTTGAAAAAAACTCCAACTTTTGAACTTCAGCTTTTGTTGAATAGACCACCGGCTTTTGTTAAGAAGATCTTTAGTTTTAAGACGTTAAAGGAAAGATTATACGAACTTCAATTGCTTGAAGTTAAGAACAAAGGCTATAAGAACAAGGGAAAAAAATGTATATAATCCAGACAGCAAGTGGAACTCTATGACTTTCGACTTTCGAACTATGATGGATGGCCATTAAAAGATATAAAGAACCGAGATTCCATTAAACTTGCTGTTAAAGATGGATGAAGGATATTGGAGTGACACTCGAGGATTGCCTGTGGGCCACAAGGGAATTGCTGGTGGCACAAGACTTATGGACTACGGCCCCGTATGTCAGGTTAAAGGCATTATCTCCTGCCTCGGGGAGCATAATAAGAGGATACGGCTGTAGGTTATGGGGTAGCACACAACCCTTCCTCGATATTGTTTGCTCCCGTCCGGTCCCTAAAGATGATAAGTATTTCATTCGGCTTTTATGAATTTCCTTAAGACAAGATAATAAGAACAAGAACAAGGAACTCTAAACTTAAGAAGAAACAAAATGGTGATTTTCATATGCCAAGTTATGTTATGAAACCTTTACTTTGATCCGATGATATGTATGTTAATGTTTTCTGTATGTGGGTGCCTTGTTGGGCCTTGTAGCTCACTCTTACTATTTTTTAGATGATGAAAAGCTTATTGTGAGACCCAAAAACAAAACAGTTAACGTGCTGAGCCTGCATATGTAAAATCCAGTCCGGCCCTAGTACTCCGGCCTTGGTCACTTCGGCCTTGTAATCAAGGCCGGCTGTGATCCAAAGTTAGCCCTTCTCCAAATCGGCCCGTCCAGTGAAATACGCGCTCCGCCCAAAAGGGTGATCAGCAAGGAGTGGGCCGCAGGCATGAAACTGGAGCGAATGGTTGGAGTTAATTTAATAGTAACTAATGACAAAAGAGCACTTTATTGTCAAATTAGAATCCAACTAGATAGCAACCTAACGAAGTAAGTGAACCAATGTAGTTACTCCACCTACCCTCTGAAGTGAAGTACGGGAGTTGGTAAACTACCCTACCTACTCCGCCGAACGCTCCTCTGTATAAACCCTGTCCTGGTTGTTGATGCAGAGGCTAACAGAAGGAAGAGAGAGTGACGGGAGAAAGCTTCAAGGCGGTATAAATCTAGGAATCAACTCTCAGGCAAGTTCCCTCGGACGCCATTTTTAAGTTCATTACAAGTATATTCTGCTTTGTTTCTAAACTCATGCTTCACTGCAAGTTACACTAGACGCCGTTTTTAAATTGATGATTTGAGAATATTGCAAGTGCCTTCTGCTCCGTTTCTAAATCCATGTTTTACTGCAAGTTATATCAGACGCTGCTTTTAAAGTGATAATTTAAGAATATTGCAAGTGTGCTCTGCTCTGCTTTTAAGTTCATATTGAGAATATTGAAGTATACTATGTTTCTGAGTTCCTGCTTTCTGCATTAATTACCCACCTCCTATAAGGCAAAACGAACTCTGGCCCGTTGTGTAAAATGAGCTCCGGCTCCTGTAATGTAAAATGAACTTAGGCCCCTACTGTAAAATGAACTCCGTCCCTTGATATGAAGTGAACTCACGCCTTAAGATAAAAAGAGCTCCGTCACCTAAGAAAAGTACTCCGTCCAAAAGCACTCCGTCCAAAAAGAAGTCCGGCTTGTAATGTGAAATGAACTTCGGCCGAAACAAGAGAAAGAGCTCCGGCCCGTATAAGAAAACGGACTCCGTCCCTTGTTGTTAAAAGAAACTCTAACTTTCATGAAAGAAAGAACTCCGGTTTTTAAGAAGGAAAAGAAGTCCGGCTTTTAATGAACTCCATCCTGTTAAGGAAAAAGAGCTTCGTCCTATTAACGAGAAAGAGCTCCGTCCTGTTAAGGAAAAAGAGCTCCATCCTGTTAACGAGAAAGAGCTCCGTCCTGTTAACGAAAATGAGCTCCGTCCAACAGAGCTCCGTCCCTTAAGAAAAGTAACCCGTCTGAAAAGTACTCCGTCCAAAAGAGCTCCGTCTTGTTAAGGAAAAAGAGCTCCGTCCTGTTAACGAGAAAAAGCTCCGTCCTATTAATGAAAATGAGCTCCGTCCAACAGAGCTTCGTCCCTTAAGAAAAGTAACCCGTCTGAAAAGTACTCCGTCCAAAAGAGCTCCGTCCTTTAAGAAAGGTACTCCGTCCAAAAGGGCACTCCGTCCAAAAAGAAGTCCGGCTTGTAAGGTAAAATGAACCTCGTCCGTAATAAAGAAAAAGAGCTCCGGCTTGTATAACACAACGAACTCCGGCTTTTGTTAATAAAAAGAACTCCGACCTTGGTTAATAAAAAGAACCCTGGCTTTTGTTGTTAAAAGAACTCCGGATTTATGAGAATTCGGCTTTTAAAAGTACTCCGTCCTTTGAGAAAAAAAAAATAAACTTCGGATTGTAATGAGCTCCGGCTTTTCAGATAAAGCACTCCGTCTTTTAAGAAAAGAACTCCGGCTATTAAAAGTAAAATGAACTCCGGTTTCGTACACGAAAGGAGCTCCGTCTTTAATAAAGAAGTAACTCCGGCTTTGAAAAAGAGTTCCGTCTTTAATGAAAAATGAACTTGGCTTTTAACATGAAAAAGAGCTCCGTCTGTAACGTGAAATCAACTCCGGCTTTTGAACTCCTGTTCTGCCAAAAGAGGAACTCCGGCTTGAATGAAAAATGAACTCCGGTTTTTGCACATGAAAAAGAGCTCCGTCCTTAATGTGAAAATGAACTCCGGCTTGCATTGAAAATCGAACTCCGGATTCGTACAGAAAATAAACTACGGCTTACTGAAAACGACTTTCAAGAAGAGAAGTGTTCATGTTATTTTAAGACCCGGGACTGACTACAGCCCAGATAGGTTCTCCGGCATGCCTTAGGACTTTTCGGTGGTAATCGAGGATAACTCTGTCCATGGAGTTATTTGTGATCCGCCCTGCCCTCGGAGCGTTATGGATAAAGGGAATTACCGTTACTGGCCTACCTTCGGGTGGCATACCGTACCGATCCTGTGAGATGGGATACCCATATGACAGTACTGGCCTTAGATTGTGTGGAGTGAACACAATCTATCCTCGATTATTCACCCCCTTAGCTAGTAGGGTATACTGGCAGGGTCTGTACCGATATGATATGAAGTAATATTTACTGTATTACTGATATGTTATGCTACCGTACCTACTTCCGAATGTGAAGTACCGATTACCAAATATGAAAGACCGTCTACTGATATGATATGTACTGCTCACCGTTTATCGTACCGATACCAATACGTTCTGTTACTGTTTACCGTTACTGTACCAATTATCGATTTTGAATTATAGTACTATCAAGGTATGTTTTCTCTATTTCTTGGACTGCATCTTGGTTCACCGTTATATTTATGCATAGTTACCTGACCATTCTGCATCATCGTTTACTATCCATATGCATGTACCTTGCTGAGCCTCGGCTCACTGTTTTATATTTTCCCCCCACAGATGAAGTTTTAGAGCTTGTGCCTGACGAGCTGGAGTGATTAGACCTTGTCTACAGGATTAAAGACCTCAGAAGTTTATTTTGGAGACATATTGATGTAATGACTTGTTGGACTCTTATGGTTAAATATTTTGGTTATGTACTCAGGAATGAACATTTTGGAATGATTATGAATGTTTCACAAGTGTTAGTGTAACTTCCGCTTTACTTATTTTGGTTAAGAGTATATGGGTCCTAGATGGCATCTGTGATCCTGTGCTGCACACAATCGATTGAGTTGGGTTTCAATTGTGTCAGGACTGACGGAATAAAAAAAAATCCATTCCGTCACACTTATGGAGGATGAAATTGAGTAGAGTCGTATGAAGTGACTAGACGGCACAGCTGGCCGGAGCTGATTAGTGATGAAATGATGTATTACTTTTGATGATTTGAGAACGATTTGTAAAACAGTTCCGCTGCAAAAGAAATTATGGATGTTAGCATGTTTCCGTAATTATAATATGGATGAATGGAGTTGATATTTCTAGTATCATCTCATGTCATGTCAAGTTTTTGTAGTCGACCAACCTGAGTGTTGGCCGGTCAGGTGTGAGACTTAGCACTATGATGGCCAACTCAAGGAGTTCAGCCTCAAGCGATCCTGTGTACGAATGGTATATATGGAAAAAAAGAAAAATTTTCATGTCCACCAGGTTAGTATTATACTGTATATATGTAAAGGTAAGGTTTGACGGCGGCCGCATGTGGTGGAATGTGACTAGTCCGTCACACATGTATACACAGGATCACAAACCGCCATATCATCCATGACTCCAACACGGTACACCTAACTACTGCATTGAATCAAATTCGAGATGCCATCTAAGTCCAAAACAAATTAAAACACCAAGACAAATGCGTAACCGACTATACATCCAATGTTTATCGCAATACAAAATTACTACGTTATTAAAATATACAAACTTTATTCAAAACCAATCATATATATCTGAAATTCTTCTAGGTCTCCATATTCTTCAAAGATCTTCAAGCCCTTAAATGTTAATCCTTTTAACTAAATCATATCTTCAATCCTTATTAGACCTCAGCATATCTGGAGGGAGAAAAATAGAAGAGTGAGCTGAAACCCAACAGTGTACCATAAAAACATTCAATATAAACAGCTTTATATAAGCATAAATGCAACAAAATAGTGTTTGTGCGGATATCAAAAACACATAGCAAAACAAATAACAAATAGAAAAACGAATATACGGAGATGTTAATTTGTCCTAAAAGCAAATCAAATATCTTAAACCAAGTTCAAACTTTACTTACTCTTAAAATCAAACTTTATTAACCAAAGAGGCCCAAACTAGTAGACCCTACTAGTTAATGGAGAGAATAATCGAGGATACATTTTATTTACTCCACACAATTTAAGGCCTGAACTAAAAATTCCCTCTGATGGGATTTATATATTAGAATACCTCCCAAAGGTATATCTGATTTTGAATTAAACTGAATCTATCCTCTGCATTTAATGCCCCAAGGAGAGGCGGACCACGTATTACTCCATGGACGGAGTTATCCTCGATTACCACTGTAACGTTCTAAGGCATGCCAAAGAACCTTACCTGACTAACTAATAATCCTAGGGCCAATTTCTTATGAACTTACTTAACTAAAAACACTTAAGTGAAATGCTTATCTAAAATTCCTTAACTGAAATATTCAATTGAGACATTTAACTGAAATACTTACTGAGATACTAAACTGAAACATTTAGCTAAAGTACTTAACTGAAATACTTATCTGAAGGGATTCTTGCTCATATTTTCTTGACCAAATTTCCTAATATCGGAAAGCCAAATTTAAACTTATGTATTCAACCCTTCATGTAAGTTCAAAAGACTTTCCAAAATTCAAATATACAATTCCATGCAAAGTTTTCGGATATAAATTATCTAATAAACTTTTAAAAAGCACCAATTTAACACTTACATCTCAAAATCTCAAGTTTCCAAACGAAAAGTCCCAAATTTTTGAGTTAGGGTTTCACACAGTTTTCAGACACAAATTGAATACCAAATACATGCTTATTCTTGAAATTAATGCCATAATCCAAATACATATACAAAATCATACAATTAAACTAAAAATCTACAAATTTTTGAGTTAGGGTTTTGGTAAATCTGCCCGGACACAAAATGAATGCAAAACGGAAACCAAATCGTGAAATCGAAGCCACAATGCACGATATTCACATATAAATATCGAGTTTAACAGTATATTTACCAAAAACATGCATTAATTGCGTTAAATCATGAGGGGCGAGGGTTTAGAGCATAAAGAATGAAAATGGAGAAGTCAAAACGCGGTAAAAATGAAGAATGAAGTTAGAGGTACACTTGCCTTAGTCCGAGCAACCGTTTTTCTTACTTGGATTGAATCAAAATGGATGATTTCTCCCCTTTTTCTTCTCTTTTCTCTTCGTCCTCTTTGCTGCTGTCATGCTCTCCTCCAAACCCTCTCCCCCCTCTTTTAATTTATAAATGAAACAGAAGTCGGTGGTTAAATTTCACACCTGCGCTCGAGCACGCGACAGGCGTGCGGCGAGCGCAAGCCCGCTACCAGGGCCTCTGTGAGGTCCTGAACCCGAAACATGATAATTTAAGGGTAATTAAAATAATAATAATCGAGATGAGGCTGCACATACAAGGAAGAAAGAGTTTCAGAAGTAAAAAGTGTGGAATGCTGGCTGTTGTATACTGATCCGCCACACAGCAGCCGGGCGCCTGTCACACTCTCAAGTGCTACAGCAGGTGCCAAAATCTAGTAAGGGCGTGCTCGCCGAGTGCCTACCGTGCGCTCGAGCTAGGCCCTGGTAGAAACCCTCCTCTCGCTGGGAACTCGAGCAAGGCCCGGCAGAAACCTTGCGCTCGTCGTGTGCTCGATGGGCACTCAAGCGCCAATCACGGACCTAGTCACGTGGCTCTTTTCTCCTGCGTTTTAAACGGAAAATAAGGATTTTATGGTTTTATTTTCAGCAAACCCTCGACAACTATGACGGATCAGGTTATTTTTCTTAAATAACCTCCGTCAAAGATAATAATGGACTGGTATTCCTAATTAAAATTATAATTTTAATTTATAAACGAAACAGAAGTCGATGGTTGAATTTCGCACCTGCGCACGAGCGTGCGGCAGGCGCACTACAAGCGCAGGCCCGCTGCCAGGGCCTCGCTCAGCGCGGTAGGCACCCAACAAGCAGCACCCTACTAATTTTTGGCGCCTGCTGTCGTTCTCGAGTGTGTGGCAAGCGCCAAGCTACTATTTGCTGAACTATAGCAATTTTTTCACTTTTCTCAATTTTACTTATCCCAAACTTAATTATACCAATTCAATTACTAGAATTACTATGTTTTAGGAAATCGGGTCGTCACACCACTCGCCACGTGGTATTTGGCCTTGTATTCAGGCAAAAGTTTGTTACAGGACGTCCAATACGTTGTTTGGCCTTAGATCATGTGGGGTGTGAGATTCTGATCCCAAAACATGATAATTATGGCATAATTATGTGGATGAAAATTATGTTTAGAGTTAAATATAGTGAAAATTTTGATACCAAAGTAAAATGAGGCGAAAGGAGGCAAAAGTGGCCCAGCGCCTGATGGCCGCTCAAGCGGCCACTCAACCGCAAAAATGCGAAAGTACCACTCGAGGGTCTCCCAAGGCGGGATGGGATCGGGAATAGGCTACGAAGTTGGCGCTTGACCAGCGCTCGAGCGCCATCCTAGGCGCGAAAATGTGAGACTCATGCCTGATGACTTCTCGACTAGGGCTCGCGCGCCAGTCGTGTGACCCCCACGTGATTTTTTTTCTTCGTGATTTTAAGTAGGATTTTGGGTGTTGGGGGTTTCATTTGCAACAAATCCACGACAGCCATGAGAGGAAGAGAAGAGGAAGGAGAGGGAAGAGAAGGAAAAAAGGGAGAAATCATAATGTTTGACATGTAAATGTTGATTTGTAAAGAGGTAATGCCCATGTTACAATTTGCACCAGAAAATTTATGTGGAACTGCACTGTTGAATTTATGTGAAATTCTGATGCAGTCTAAAGGACTATCTATATAAATTTGACTGACTTTCTGAAATACAGTAAGTTATAAGATAAGGAATTAAGAGAAAAATATTTCTGATTCTGTTAATTAGGACCTAGGACTAATGTATAGTTAGGTAAGATTTTTCAGCATGTCTTAGAGCGTTATGGTAGTAATAGAGGATAACTCAGTCCATAGAGTTATATGTGGTGCACCCTTCCCTAGGGCGTTAGCCTAGAGGGTAGAATTTTAGACAATTCACCGACCATTGGGAGGTATTTGTATATAATCCACCAACATTTGGGAGATATTTGTATATAAATCCTGCCAGAAGGAATATTTTAGTGCATACCTTGGATTATGTGGAGTAAATAAAATCTATCCTCGATTATTCGCCCCCTCAACTAATAGGGTCTACTAGTTTGGTCCTTTCTGATAGTAAAAGGAGATTTTCAAAACTTATAAATTTTGATATCAGCTTCTAACTTCTAAGGGTCGTTACACTAATTCATGATTTCTGAAGTGTGTTTATATGATTTATGGTATCCTATGCTTTCATGTTACCTTTTTTTTCTTGAAAACTTCCATGATTTTGTATATATATACCTTTGTTCTACATGTCAAGATTTACACTGCATATTTTTACCGTACCTTATTGGGGTTCGGCTCACTGTTTTATTTTTTCCCCTCCAAATGATACAGTGGAGATAGTCCCTAATGAGAAAGAGTAAGCATAGCCTATCCTGCACACTTTTGGAGACTTGAAGCTAATTTGAAGATCTTAGAAAGAGATAGCTTGAATGTAATACCTGATTTTGTATATGGATCTTGTATATGAAATGTATGTTATGCATGTGATGAAATAGGGATTTATGCTTTCGCAGGTATATAGTTTAGCTTCCGCTATATGTTTTTTTTCTTGATTTTGTACAAGTTCTAGATGCATATCTATTCTGAATTTTTAGATTAGGGGACAGGAATGTTAAATGTAATAGCCGTAGGAAATTATATGGCGTCTGTTGATCCTGTGTTGGTGATGAGAATGTGTGTGATGGATATTATTTTGCATATTTGGAAGTTTTATTTAGGTTTCATATAAATTTAGTCCAATCTTAAGGGAAACTCTATCCATTTTTCTTAGAACTTTAGATTGTTATTTGGGCTTTAGTTTCTATATTTGTATTGATAGAAATATCTGAGGATTTAAAAAATCTATTCCGTCACAATTGATGTCAAAGAAATAATATGCCTTAGGAATTAATTGATCGTAAAGTGGAAGCATAGGCTTAAGTTTCAGTAGGGGATAGGTTGGGTTAGCTATGATAATTAGGATGCTAAGAATGTTTATCCTTAGGCTAGGTTTAAATTTCATTAAATCATTGACAACCCCTTCCCATAATTTGATTTCTTGAGGATTATTAATGCTGTAGTTGCTTTTGATTATAGGATATAAGATAGTTAGTGGGAGAAATAGAAGAAACAATCATGGTGGTGCTAGTACTCCCCGCGATCGAGAGGTTGCGTATGTGGATTTGTTGGAGATGATGACCAATGTGATTGAATCTATGGAGCAACGTCATATGACTCCACTCCCTGCACCTGAGCCAACTCTGGTAAATTCTATTTCGATGTCGTATGATAGGTTCACAGCGAAGCGAGCACCGTGATTTTTGGGTAAGCCTGATCCGGTGGAAGTGGATGTTTGGCTTAAGAGGATGAAGAAGATTTTTACTGTGTTCCGGTGTACCGATCAGGAGAAAGTTACTTTTGCGGTATACATGTTGGAAGGCGAAGCTGATAGTTGGTGGAGTATGAAAAGGAGAGCATTAGGTGTACCTGACGATGTGAACACATGGGAGATGTTTGAGGAAGTTTTCATGGAAAAGTATTTTCCATCCAGTCTCCAAGATCAAAAAGAGCAAGAGTTTATGCAGTTGAGGCAGGAAAATATAACGGTGACGGAGTACGATGCAAAGTTCACTAAATTGTCCCGTTTTGCACCCTATTTCGTGGAGGATGAGTTGAGAAAAGCAAAGAAATTCCAGCAAGGGCTGCGGGACGATATTAAGAAGCAATTGTCGACCCTGAAGCTCCAGACTTATGCTAATATTCTAGATCTGGTGATGATTTATGACAAGGAGGTGGAGACGCAAAGATTCTTTGCGAAATCACGATTAAAAAAATCCTTATGGCTATGTGTTGATTATCGTGAGTTAAACAAAATCACGATTAAAAACAAGTATCCCTTGCCGCGTATCGATGATCTGTTTGATCAATTGCAAGGATCTCTGGTGTTTTTGAAGATTGATTTGAGGTCCAGTTATTATCAGTTGAGGATGAAGCCAGAAGATGTGGCCAAGACTGCTTTTCAGACGAGATACGGCCACTATAAGTTCCTTGTTATACCTTTTGGCCTTACAAATGCCCATACTACATTTATAGATTTGATGAATATGGTATTCGGGTCGTATCTGGATAAATTTATGGTGGTATTTATTGATGACATCCTAATATATTCAAAGGATTATGAGGAGCATGAGACTTACTTGAGGATAGTACTTTAAGTACTCTGCGAGAAAAGGTTGTATGCTAAGTTGAATAAGTGTGAGTTATGGATGAAAAAGGTGATATTTTTGGGGCATAAAATTTTTTACGGTGGTATTTCTGTGGATCCAAAAAAGGTAGAGGTTGTTACAAATTAGAATAGGCCAACATCTGTGATCTATGTTAGGAGCTTTCTTGGCATGGCAGGCTATTATAGGCATTTTGTGGAGAATTTTTCACAGATTGTTATACCTCTAACTCAGCTGACGAAAGAGGATGCTAAGTTTGAATGGATTAAGGAATGTGATCAGAGTTTTCAGGAGTTAAAGGATCATTTAACTGCCACTCTAGTACTAATTATTTAGGAAGGTTTAAGTAGTTTTGAGGTATATAGTGATGCCACTAAGGCAAGTCTGGGTTGTGTGCTAATACAACATGGTAAAGTTGTAACTTATGGGTCTAGACAACTAAAGGCGCATGAAAGAAATAACCCAACTCATGATTTGGAGCTAGTTGCTGTTGTGTTTGCTTTAAAAATTTAGATACATTATTTATATGGTAAAAAATTCCTTGTTTATTCTAATCATAAAAGCGTGAAATATCTATTCTCACAGAAGGAACTTAATATGAGGCAAAGGAGGTAGCTTAATTTCTTCAAAAATTATGATTGTGAGATACAGTATACCACTCGGAAAGCAAATGTAATTGCAAATGCATTGAGCCGTCGATCGGGGTATGTGGCCAAGTTGTAAATCAAGCAGATGGAAATATTGAATTCTCTGAAGCAGTGTGATATCCAAAAATATGTTCAAGGTGATAGGATGCTTTTATTTTATCTTTAGATCCAACCGGAGGTAATTAATGAAGTTAAGGAGAAACAAGTGAATGACTCATTCCTTGTGGATATTCTAAGTGATCTAAATAAAGAGTCTCTAGCTGATTTCAAAGTTCGGACTGACGGAGTATTGAGGTTCAGAGATCGATTATGTGTATCGGACGATAGGAAATTAAAAGAGATCTTGAAGGAAGCTCGTAAGTCTCGGTATACTATCCATCTCGAGACGAACAAAATGTATTAGGATCTGAAAAAGACTTTTTGGTGGAGAAATATAAAGAGGGATATCATGGCCTATGTGGAGACATGTCTTGTATGTCAGCAGCTGAAAGAAGGAAACCTTCTAGGTTGTTACAACCAATGCCAATCCCGAGTTGGAAATGGGAAGATATTACTATGGATTTTGTATCAAGTTTGTCAAGGACTCCCAAGAATCATACACCATTTGGGTTATGGTTGATCGGCTGACAAAATTAGCCCATTTCTTAGTGATCAGAACAACTTATTTCCGTGATAGACTGGCCCAGTTATATGTAAATGAGGTTGTCAGACTTCATGGAGTTCCTGCTTCAATTGTGTCTGATAGGGATCCATGTTTTGTCTTGAAGTTTTGGGAAAGCTTGCATAAGGAGTTGGGGACAGAATTGAAATTTAGTACTACATATCACCCCCAAACTAATGACCAATCGTAGAGTACATTCAGATCTTTGAGGATATGTTGAGGGTCTTGGTATTAGAGATGAAGGAAACTTAGGATAATTATCTGGCCTTAGTAGAATTTGCATATAATAACAGCTATCAGGCAAGTATTGGCATGGCCCCTTTTAAGGCATTATATGAGAAGAAGTGCAGATCACTGATTCACTGGAAGAAGATTGGAAATCAGAGGATTTTGGATCCTGAAATTGTGAGACGGTGGAAAAAATTAGGCTGATTCACAAGAACTTGAAGGTTGCTCAAAGAAGGAAGAAAAGTTATGCAAATCGAAGGAAGACAGAATTGAGTTTTGAGATGGGAGATTATGTTTTTCTTAAAGTTTCAACATCCAAGGGAACATTCAGGTTCGGGGTAAAAGGAAAGCTGATGCCACTATTCATCGATCCTTTTGAGATTTTAGAGAGAATCGAGGAGGTAGCTTACAGGTTGGCACTACCACCCAGTCTGGCGGACATACACAATGTATTCCATGTATTGATGCTTCAAAAGTATGTCTATGATCCTATACACATGATTGAGTATGAGCCCTTGACTATCGATAAGGAGCCCTTGACTATCGATAAGGATTTATCCTATGTCAAGGAGCTGACACAGATATTGGATTGAAAGGACCAAAAGTTATGCACAAAGACCGCTCCCCAAGTGAAAGTGCTTTGGAGGAATTATTCACCAGAGGAAGCCACATGGGAGCGCGAAGAGAAAATTTGAAACAAGTATCCCCACTTGTTTTCTTGAGGTATGTAGCTCCATTTAATTTCGAGGACAAAATTTTCTTAAGTGGGGGAGAGTTTTGAGATCCCGATCTCAAAACATAATAATTATGGAATAATTATGTGGATGAAAATCATATTTAGGCTTAAATATATTGAAAAATTTGATATCGAAGCAAAATAAGACAAAAAGAGTCAAAAGTGGCCCTGCGCCTGATGGCCGCTCGAACGGCCACTTTAGCGCAAAAATGCAAAAGTATCGGTCGAAGGTCACCCGAGGCGGGACAAGAGCAGGGATAGGCTACTAGGTTGGCGCTCAACCAGTGCTCGAGCACCAACCCAGGAGTGAAAATGCGAGAGCTCACGCATGATGACCGCTCGACTAGCACTCAAGCACCACTCATGTAGCCCCCACGCGATTGCTTTTCCTCATGTTTTTAAGTGGGATTTTGGGTGTTGGGGGTTTCATTTGCAGCAGAACCACAGCATCCACGAGAGGAAGAGGAGAGAAAGGAGAGGGAAGAGAAGGAAAAATGAGAGAAATCATCTGATCCGATCCGAGTAAAAATAACTGTAGATCAAGCTCAGACAAGTGTACTTTAGACATTATTTACTGTTTTTATAGCTTTTCTGTATCTCAAAAATTATATTTATACTCTAAATCCACATTTCCCCATGTTTAGTACAAATAAAGCATATTTCTCCTAATTAATTGGACAGATTTCATGTTTACCTACATGTACTGCAATATTTAGCTTCGATTTCATGTATAAATATGTATTTAGTGTTCATTTTATGTCCTGAAGATTTTTGTGAAACCCTAGGTACAAAAATTGAAGATTTGGTGCCTTAAATCCACAATGTTTGACATGTAAATGTTCATTTATAAAGAGGTAATGCTCATGTTACGATTTGCATCTGAAAATTTACATAGAACTGCACTGTTGAATTTCTGTGAATTTGTGATGTAGTCTGAAGGATTATCTATATAAATTTGACTGACTTTATAAAATACAGTGAGTTATAAGATAAGGAATTAAGAGAAAAATATTTCTGATTCTATTAATTATGACCTAGGACTGATGTACAGTCAGGTAAGATTCTCCGACATACCTTAAAATATTATAGTGGTAATTGAGGATAACTTAGTCCATGGAGTTATACATGGTCCGTTTTTCCTCAGCACATTAGCCTAGAGGGTAGAATTTCAAACAATCCATCGATGCTCAGGAGGTATTTGTACATAATCTACCTACCTTCGGGAGGTATTTGTATATAAATCCCACCGGAAGGGATATTTTAGTTCATACATTGGATTATGTGGAATAAATACAATTTATCCTCGAATAGTCACCCCCTCAACTAGTAGGGTCTACTAGTTTGGTCCTTTCTGATAGTAAAAAGGGATTTTCACAACTTATAGATTTTGATATCTGCTTCTGATTTCTAAGGCTCGTTACACTGATTCATGATTTATGAAATATATTTATTTGATTTATGATATCCCATGCTTTCATGTTACCTTTCTTTTCTTGAATACTTCCATGATTTTGTATATCTATACCTTTGTTCTACATGTCAAGATTTACAATGCATATTTTTACTGTACCTTGTTCAAGTTCGGCTCACTGTTTTATTTTTCCCCTCCAAATGATACAGTAGAGATAGTCCCTAATGAGAAAGAGTAAACATAGCCTAACCTGCACACTTTTGGAGACTTGAAGCTAATTTGAAGATCTTAGAAAGAGATAGCTTGAATGTAATACCTGGTTTTGTATATGGATCTTGTAAATGAAATGTATGTTATGCATGTGATGAAATAGGGATTTATGCTTTTGCAAGTATATAGTTCAGCTTCCGCTATATGTTTTTTTTTTAGATTTTATACTGGTCCTAAACGGTATCTCTATTCTGAATTTTTGGATTAGTGGATAGAAATGTTGAATGTAATAGTCATACAGAATTAAACGGCATCTGTTGATCCTATTTCTGTGACGAGAATGTGTGTGATGGATATTATTTTGTATATTTGTAGGTTTTATTCAGGTTTCATATATTGATTTAGCCCAGTCTTAAGGAAAACTCTATTTGTTTTTCCTTAGAATTTTATATTGTTATTTGGGCTTTAGTTTCTGTATTTGTATTGACGAAAATATCTGAGAACAAAAAAAAATCTGTTCCGTCACATGGGATATCATAATCCTTTCCTCATACTCCCATACTTTTAGCTAGTAAGGCTTATTGGCCCTGATCTATAAAGATAAGTAATTATACATAATTTATATCCCAAAAGAAGAAAGATAAAATATGAGAAGTTAATTATATTTTAAAAGCACATTCGATCATGTTTTATATTTACACATCCTCATTATACTTTTATACCTCTCTTTTACTTTGTTTTGTATATATTGTTATCATCTTTGATTATATTGCACTTGTTAAGCATTTAACTCACCCTTGCTGCCTTCTCTTACCTTCAGATTAGCACAAGCTTATCTCGACGAGGCGGAATAGAGATTAGAAGTGGACTAGGCTCTGGAGTTTGAAGATCATATCGAAGATTTCTATTTGTAGTTTTGTATATATTATGGGAAATTGTATATATTTATATTTTAGTTGGGAATCTTAATGTATATTGTACATATAACTGATGATTAGATAGTTTAGTTTCCACTGTGTTTAAATTTATTTATATTTTCACAGGTTATTGTGGTTTGTAATAGGTATATAGTGGCATCTCCATGTTCGATGTTGTGTCCGGAGATATAACATTGGAGCCACGAATTTTAACGTGGCATTTAGATCCTATGTTTATAGATATCATGTGTTGTTGGATGATGGAGTCATTTGGATATATTTGGTTTATTGTACAGGGAGTTTGTATAGATTTTGTATCAGCTTAACGGTCGTTTTACAAACGAATCTCTACCAAATATTTGACAAAAAATACATTCCGTCACACTCGAGCTAGTAAAAATAATTATAGATCAGGCTGAGACTAGTGTACTCATACCCTTTTTCTCATTCTCTTGCATGTTTATTTCGTTTTCTTGAGGTATCCTAATTCTAATACTCGGTTAAGTTGTTATTTCATATTACCCATGATCTTGGCATGTAAATACCTCAATTTTATGTCTGATTTGTGAGATTTGTATGGTTTTGGCACCCGGTAAACCCTAACTGTTCCCCTCTTTGAAATTTCCTGATTTCCTTGTAATTTTTACATAATTTGATTTTAGAAATTAGGAACCCTAGCTTTATGGACGTGGGTATCTTAATTTTTTGGTATTTGTTCACATATATTATTATATGTTAATTTTAAGTAAACTGAAAATATTATCGGGCATGAATCGTGATATTTATACGCATGTATATTAACCATGTAATCGTGTATATATTCTGAAAATTACGTTATATGTAATTGTGAAAGAAAATTATTGTCCAAAAGTTCTAAAGTCGTGTTGGGCTCTCGGCGGTAAGAGTTTTGGTTTTTCTCTATACTTTATATCGATTATGCATGTAGTCTAACTCATGAAAAAATGTAAACTCCTTAGAATTAAGAAAAGTATGAGAAGTATAAGTAGGAAATTCTGTAACGTGATATGTTTAATGAACCGTTCTCCCGAAGCATGAATAATATTTTATGAACGAATATGGGATTTTCCTAAGAATGAAAAATATGAAACCTAAACCATGGATTTATATTTTAGAGGGTAGTATCCCCTGATATGCCATTGATATTACAGTAAAAATTCAAGAATTACCCTGGTCATGTATTATAGTGGGTGATATTTTTTAGCATACCTTAGGATATTACAATGGCAAATAGAGGAATGCTGTGAGGTCCCAAATCCAAAATATGATGATTTAATAGTAATTACAATAATGATCAGGATGAGGCTAAATATACATGGGAGAATGAGTTTCGGAAGTGAAAAGAGAGGAAATTGGGCTGTTGCTTACTGATATGCTACCCCGCAGCACAGCGCCTATCGCATGCTCGAGCGTGGCAACAAGCTCCAAAAGCAGTAAAGCCCTGCTCGCTGCTCACCTGTGGCGCTCGAGCGAGGCCTTGGTAGTGAGCCAATGCTTGCCATGCACTGCCACACGCCTCAAGCGCATTCGCGTTTTCACTTCAGCGACTTGATTCATTTTTGTTTAAAAAGGGTGAAGGGGGAGAGAAATGGGGCACGAACACACAGCACGAAGGGAGGAAGGGAAGCAAAGAAGAAGAGGAAGGATTCTCCACCAATTTTCATCTAATCAAAGTGAGGAAAACGGTAAATCGGGTGAAGGGAAGTGTACCTCGGACGTTATTCTCCATTTTTATCGCTTTTTAATATCTCTAAATTGGTATTTATGTTCTAAACTCTTCTTCCTCCATATTTAATGTAAATAAAGCATTTTCTCTTAATTGTTCGGATAGATTTCATATTTACCCATATGCATTATGATATATAACTTTGATTTCATGAAGAAACATGTGTTTGGTGTCCGATTTATTTTCAAAAGTTTCATGCAAAACTCTAGCTCAAAAATTTGGGAATTTTTGGTTTAAATGCATGATTTTGTATATGTATTTTGATTCATGGTATTGATTTCATAAATAAACATGTGTTTAGCACCCAATTTAAGTCTAGAAGATTTGTATAAAACCCCTAGAACGAATATTTGAAATTTTGATGTTTAAAAATCCTTAAATCTTGATATGTAAAGGTTGATTTGTAAAAGGTTATTGCTCAAGATTTAATTTTATCTAAAAATTTTACAAAAGACTGTACTGTTAAGTTACCGTAAATTTCTGAACTAACTGAAGGGTTATCTAAAAGAGTTTGACTTGCCGTTGTGGTATGATAAGTAAAGAATATAAGAATATGAGCTAGAACTCCTTCAGTTAAGTATTTCAGTTAAGCGTTTCAGTTAAGTTAGTTAATAAGAAAGTGGATCTAGGACTATTATTTAGTCAGGTAAGATTCTTCAGTATGCCTTAGAACGTTATGGTGGTAATCGAGGATAATTCCGTCCATGGAATTATACAAGGTTCGCCCTTCCTCAGGGCGTTAGCCTAGAGGGTAAAATTTCTGTGTCTAACCTACCTTCAAAAGGTAATCCTGTACTAATCCCATGAGGAGGGATATTTCTATTCTATTCTGGTCTCTAATTGTGTGTGAAACACAATCTCTCCTCGATTATTCGTCCCCTCGGCTAATAGGGTCTACTAGTGTGGTCCTTCGGATAGTAAAGTAAAACTTTTAGAAATTACAGAGTTTGATACCGGTTTCTAACTTTTAATGCATGTTATACTGATTTATGATTTCTAAAGCATATTATACTAATTTCTGCTTTCTCTTGTTTACTTATACGTCTCTATTCTTCAAATATTTCTATGATTTTGCTTATCTTATGTTCTGCATGAAAGAATTATACTGCATGTTTTCATGTACCTTGCTGAATCTCAGCTCACTCTTTTATTTTTTCCCCTCCAGATGATACAGTAGAGTTAGTTCCTGACGAGAAGGGGTAGATTTAGCCTACCCAATAGACTTTTGAAAGCCTTAAGTTAGCTTAAAGATTTTGGAAACTTCAAAGCCAATTTTGGGAGTCTAACTAGTTTGAATGTAAACACCTTAATTGTGGATGGAAATTACGTATTAATGGATTATGGCATGTTCTATATTTTTGTTGGAATGGTATTTCTGCTTCTGCAGGTTTATATTTTGGACATAGTTTCGCTTTTGCTATTTGCTTTTGGATTTGTACAGGTCCTTGATGGCATCTCCCTTTTGAACTAAGATAGTGGATAAGATATATTATCTTGGAGCCATGGATGCTCTGGATTTTTGTTGATCCTGTGTTTGTTAAATGAATGAATGTGGAAGTTATTTATCTGTATGTTGTCCAGATTGTGAAAAATACAAGTTGCTTGTATTAGATTTTTGCCCAATTTTAAGAAAAACTCTACCTCAATTTTCTGTAAATATTTATATTATTTGGGCATTTATTTATTTGTTATTGATGGAGGTTATATATAAAAAAATCCTCTCCATCACAAATGCTCCTGGACCACAGGAGATGTTCTAGTGGTGTATCTATTTTCTAGCCGTAGGTATTGGGCACCGTCCATCACGGGATGTTAAAAATGCATGGGTAGCATATCTATTATCTGTTTTCTGCCCTAGGTATCAAGCACCGTCCACCACGGGACATTAAAGTTGAGAATCGTGGGTAGCACTTTAGAATGTGTGGGTACAAACACATTTCATTTCTCGATCGGCTACTCCATTAGCTAATAAGCCCTACTGATCCTGGTCCATGAAATAAAAGAAGTTCATACATATTTTAGAACTTAAAGAAAGAATAAGTAAGAGTTAAAAGATAATTGTATTCCGCAAGTGTATTTGATCACGCTTCATGATGTATACATTTATATTATACTCTTATACCCTCTCTCTGCTTTATACTTCATATATCATTTCACTGCCTTTGATTTTATACACTTGCTGAGTAATTAGATCACCCTTACTACTGTCCTTACTCCAGATGAGTACACCCTTATGCCTGATGAGGCAGAGAGAAAGCTTAGGAGCTGACTAGGCTACCGATCTTGATGGAAGAACCTTGAAGACTTAATTTTGTGATTTTGCCTATTTGTGGAGCATTTTGTATTACATTGAGATGGATATGTATAATGATGTATGTGCATGATGATGGTGTATACGTAGCATAGTTTTTGCTGTTTGTGTTGGATGTAATTGCTTCCGCAGGTGCTTATAGTTTGTCTAGGGACCTAGTAGCATCTTGTCTGAGCCAACGTCATACCCAGAGTTATGACGTTGGCACCACGTGTAGTTTGGTGGCTTTTTGGATCCTGTGTTAAAATGTGTGTTGTTGTGTTGTTTTGTACAGGTATTATTTGTACATGTATCAATTGGACGATCATTTTACTGCCGAAATTTTGCCGGATTTCGGTCAGGAATGTCGATCTGTTACACTAAATACTTTCAAACATGCAGAGTATGATATACAAATTTGAAGCACGTGAGAGTCATTTAATCATAATTTCAGTATATGCATGAAAGAATATTGTAGAAATTAGCTTAACCATACAATGTGCATGGACTTGGACATGAATTTCATACATAATTGAAGAAGAATGGGAAGAACATTACATGCATATAAAACATAAACAATTGAGCTACGAAAATGTGTCATACATGAGCATTTGGAATAAAAAATACTCAATAAAGTGGAAAAAGAACAGCAATAAAAGAAGAAAGCTTAGAGATGCACTTGTCTTAACTTCAATTTTTCAAAATCTTACTTTGATCTACTTGAACTTGCCTTCTCTAGCTTTGTCTCTCTCTTTTTCTCTCTTTTCTTTCTCTCTCCTCTCTCAAATCTCTATAGAAATTGATCGAAATTTAGTTAGACATAATATTTATAACTGAGTGACACTCGAGCACTTGTTGGGCACACGTCAGACACCAAGACCAAACATGGTGAGGCACAAGCAATATCTTAGGCGTGTATCGGGCATTAACATTCTACCATCGTACGCTCGAGTGTCTGTCAAGTGTGCATCTAGCATGGCTAATCTAAAAAGCACGCTCGAGCTCTGCTCAGACGACAATCAAGTATAACCTCCCTACCTAGAATATGCATTGGTGCTTGTTAGGCACCGATCAGACATCCATCAACATGATATGACCAGATCCTGATGCGTCTCTGGATCCGAACTTCGAACAGATTCGGATGATTTCCCTGTCTTGGCTCCGGCTCCGTTCCCAGAGTTGGATCCTGCACACCACTAAACAAAACAAGAGATCAGCGTGTTCGGCGAGAAAGTTGTCCCACCGAAAACACTCCAATGCTCAAGTCAGTAAAACAGTCTTCAAAAGAAAGAAACTGAAAATAGAGAGAGAGAGTTTGAGTGTTTGATCCAGATGTAAGAGAGACGTGAGGTCTTCTTGAATCTGGAAGGTGGGAAGGCAGTAAACGGCCGTGAGGGTCCGCTTGTTGCCTTAGGGTTTTTTGGAGGACGAAGATGGTAGAGCAGGCAGATTGCTCTGGGCACTCAGTCGTCTTACAGAAAGCGTATGCAATTGGATTTGTTGAAAGTGTCAATGAAAGCGTAGATCAGAGTCCATCCCTAGAATGATGATTCTAGGGTTTATTTAATGGCTGAGAGGGTGATCTTCCTCCTTTGGAAGGCGTGATCCCCTCTGTCCACCTTGGCTGGCTTGCCTTCTGGAGCGAATGCCTGTTACCAATGTGGGCGTGATTGTTTCCTTGTGAGGCGGCCAACAACTTTCCAAGTTGGTTTCTTTCCTTCTCAGCATATTACCGTTGGAGTGCCTTAGTTGTCAAGGAATTTGGAAGATCTGGCGCTTTCCTTCTTTGAAGGGCACCAGTCTTGTCGATGTTCTTTTTGGTCTGAGTTGAGATCGTGGAATATTTTTGGTGAATCGTTGTTGGCCTTTTGAGGATTCGTGGGCTTAAACGGGTCAGGCCCGTTACTGTAGAAAAGGCTTCTTGGGGCCCATTGTGCAAAACGTGGACGGTCAACGTTTGAGTTAATCGGCAGCATGCATGTTGGCTGCCCTTGTGAAGAACGTTAGCTATTAACAGCCTGATGGTTTATGGGCCTGAGTATGCCAGGCCATTACTGTAGTAAGCTTCTTTGGGCCCAATGCGCACAAGGCAAACGATCAATGTTTGAGTTAACCGTCTGTTTGAGAGTTGGCCGCCCGACGGTCAACACCAGCGTTGACCACTCTGGGCTTTCCAGCTCTTGGGCCCGTTTTTCGATTGGGCCGTAGAATATTGACCGTCATTTTGTGCCTCCATTGACTTTCTGAGTCCAGCCCATTTTTGGTATACCCATCACTACTAGCCCCCCATGCTGGTGGTCAGATTTCTGGCCTCCAGTATGTTCATGATGGGATGCCCCTGAATGCTTTGAAGATCTCGTGGCACTTCATAAAAAGTCGTGAATGAGAGTTTGGTCGGAATCGTTGACCGTCTTGGTCAATTCAAAAGCAACAGAATTGTTTACCGTTTTGGTTAATTTCGGAGTACTAGAATTGTTGACCGTCTTGGTCAATTCCGGAGCACCAGAATTGTTGACCGTCCTATCAATTCCGGAGCACCAGAATTGTTGACCATTTTGGTCAATTCCGGAGTACCAAAATTATTGACCGTTTTGGTCAATTCCGAAGTCCCAGAATTGTTGATCGTCTTGGCCAATTCTGGGAACGCTTTCTGCCAGCCCTTGGCCGGTTTACGGGGCAGAAAATGACACGTGTCTCCCGTTGGTTAGGCGGAGATCCTAGCCATTAATGCGCCAGAGATCCGTCCTCTTGCAGGGTCAAGTGGGAAGGCGACATGTGGCAATCCTGACGACGTCATTAATGAGGGGTTTCTGCGCCAAAGACCCATCCTTTTGCAAGGTCAAGTGAGGAGGTGATGCGTGGCAGGACTGACAGCGTCCTTAATGGGGGGTTGTATGCTTGGTGCTTAAATTTTCCTTTCGTACTTTTGAAATTACTTTCGCCTTCAAACCGTCGTCTTCTTCGTTCTTGTTTCTCAGACGAACTCTTCCAAAAGAAACCCTAGCTTCCGCTCGATTATGGCTTCAGTCGCAGACTTTCCGTCCATCTTGAAAGAAAACAATATTAAGGCACTGTGTGTTGAATTTAATATTCCCAAGGAGATGGCCTGGAGGGTTCCGAGCAAGGACGACAAAGCCTTTTCCCCACCGGAGGGGTTCATCACCGTTTACAAGGCCCATCTGAGGAGCGGCCTCCGTCTGCCTTTGCCGGAAGAACTGGAGTCGATTGTGGCGGCTCTACGAGTACCCATCGCTCAACTCCATGCCAACGCGGTGAGGTACCTTTGCACTTTATGTATTTTTGCCGGGAAGGTTGGCCAAAAATTTAGGATGTCTGGCGTTAAAGTTGTATTTAAAGTGAACCAGGGGGCGGAGTGTATTTCACTCAGTCCCCGTACGGGAATAAAAATTAGCACGACCATTCGTGATTCGCTAAAGAACTGGAAAAATCGATTCTTCTTTGTGAAAGTGGGAGAGAAATGGCCTATTGCGAGGAGCTAGGGCGAGGTTCCGGAGGCGTACCTTGGTACGCCGTCTACGACAGAGAGCGCCTCCTACACATGGTTGACCAAGGCCATACGGCTTAACCCCGACGAGTTCAAGAGGGACTTCTTGGTTTCCCAGGCGGAGACCAAGAAGGTTAAATGGGGGCCGCCATCACCGGCTCAGAATCCACACCCTCCGATTATGATGATGAGACCTGAAGACTCAAGGGGTGTGATCATCTGCCCAAGGCCCACGGAGGAAGCTACTGAGAGGGTAATTGGCATGCCCTCATCGTCTTCATCGCAGATTAACCTTGTGGCTGCCGGGTTCTACGGCGGATCCGGCAGCACCTCTGGAGTGGGGAAGTCCGTCGAGGATAGGCTGGCAAAGGCCGAAGGAGTCATCCTGGCCAAGCTTGCGGCGAGGGTGGTTCCAGGCGCTGCCTGGATGGAATCTGCGGAGGAGCCAGCTCGCGACATGCTTGAGGGTTCACGCGCTTATATTGTGGAGCCGTCGATGAGAGCTGATCTACTAGCAGCCGTTCCAAAGGCAGCCAGGAGAAGGAAGCCTGCTCTGACAGCTCCAGAGGCTACAAGAGAGGAGCCCGCCGCTGCTGTTGATGATGACGAGTTTCTGGACTGTATTTTGGATGAGGCAGTGGCGTGCTTGGCGCGAGAGGATGCTCCTGGTTTGTCATCTCCTGGGCCCCTGCCAACCGGTCCAGCGCCAGCTGGGCCAGGTCTAGAGTCCAGGCCTATGAGGCCCTTCAGGAAGACTTATGAGGTATGACTTCTGCAATGGCTCCCTTGTATTTCTTTCTTCCTTGTGTTTGTTACTCACACTTCGCTTCTTGATTTGTGCAGTCGAGAAGGTTGGTCTTAGCTGTCTCCCGGGAAGTGGAGCAACGCGATCGCATCATTGCGGATCGGGAGGTTGAGATCGCCTGGCTGGAGGCCAAGCTGGCCGCCTCAAGAGGGGAGCTCCATGAGCAGACCGCTGCTCTTGAGGCTGTCATGGCGGGTATGGAGGCAGAGAATGCTGAGCTGAAGGCCGAGGTTGCTCGCTTGAAGGAGGAGGAGGATCGACTTAAGGCGAGCAACAAACACCTTGCAGATCGAGCCGCCGCCTCAAAGAACGAGTTGACCACCCGGATCAGCCTCCATGAGATCGGAGGCGCACTGCACGGCCAGCTGTTAGAGGGGCTCAACATTGGATGGCGCATTGCACGGTTAATCGATCCTAACTTTTTGGTTGAGTTTATTAATCAGAGTAACTGCGCAGCGCAACGTAAGGAAGACTTGGTAGGAGAGCCCCGAGACAGCCAGGGTGGTCCGCCACCTTTGTAGCCTTTTTGCTCTTTTGGAATTTATGTACATTGTACCTTACTTTTGGAGCAATAAAATGGAAGTTCTTTTCAATTTGAAATCCATTCTCCTTATTGCTTTTTGTATTTGTGTGGATCATTGCCTCAGGCGGCAAAACTGGTTGGCCGGCAACTGTTGTTTGGTAGCCTAAGGAGCTAAGTCCCTAGGCTTGGCAAGCGGTTGCATTAACCAGCCTTGCGATGCTATCTAAGTGGTAACTTGGGCAGTCAGCGTTGGAGAAGGAACGCTTCTCGCCATTGTTCGATCATGCTACCCTTTCGTTGAGAAGGTTAGTGCGTGGGGCAGCCAACCTGATTGGCTGGCTGCCTAAGGAATAAGATCCTTAAACTGGATAGGCGGCTGTATTAAATAGCCTGGCGGCACTGTGCAAGTGATGACTTGGGCAGCCAATGTTGGAGAAAGAATGTTTCTCCCTTCGACCGTCATTGACTGACGTTGCTGCTCCCGAGAGGAGGTCGTCGCGTGTGCCATATTTGCCCCTTAAGGTTTTTAGACCGCTGTCGGGCCACTTGGATGATCAAGGTTTAGTACGACCACTATTGGGCCGCTCGAATGACCGAGGTTTTAAACCGCTCATGGGCCACTTGGATGACCAAGGTTTCAAACCGCTCATGGGCCACCTAGATGACTAGGGTTTAAGACCGCTTACGGGCCACCTGGATGACCAGGGTTTCAAACCACTTCTGGGCCACCTAGATGACTAGGGTTTAACGAGAGGGTGAAGACCCTTCCGACTTAGGGGCAATCTAGGTCGGGTAAACCTGCAAGGTAACGCAGTTCATATGTATGCACACAGAGCCTAGGATTCTATATGCTAAGTAAACCTCTTATTTTGCCGAATTAAAACAAGCATGCGGATGAATGCGCATAAGTGGGTGAGTGCGTACCTAGGTCCTATTGGAAGTATCGCTTGAGGTGGGTTGCGTTCCATGTTCGTGGGATCAACTTTCCGTCCTGGTTTGGGAGTTTGTACGCTCCATTTCGTAGGACGGCGGAGACAAGGAAAGGTCCCTCCCAGTTGGGAGAGAGCTTGTTGCTGCCGGCCAGCTTGCCTGTGGCTTCGACGCCTCGTAGGACCAAGTCCCCAACGTCAAATTACCGGGTTTTCACCTTTTTATTATAGTATCGGGCAACTCGGTGTTGGTATACTGCTGTCCGTATTCTGGCGGCGTCGCGGGCTTCCTCTAGCAAGTCTAAGTGCTCCCTGATCTTCTGGGAGTTGGTCTGTGGGTCGAAAGACTCCACCCTGAGACTTGAAAGCCCGATTTTGACGGGTATTACTACCTCAGTCCCGTAACAGAGGCTGAAGGGTGTCTCGCGTGTTGATTCCTTCGGTGTTATCCGATAAGATCAGAGGACGGATGGGAGCTCGTCAGCCCAGGAGCCCCCGGGTCCTCCAGTTTAGTCTTTAACACGTGGAGTAGCGTACGGTTTGTGACCTCCACCTGCCCGTTGGCTTGGGGTATGGCCACCGAAGTGTGGACCAGCTTGATCCCAAGGCTGGTGTAATACCTGGTGAAGCGTTTCCTCGTGAATTGGGTCCCGTTGTCGGTCACCACGACCTCTGGGATGCCGAACCTGTAGACAATGTTCTGGCGAAGAAATTCCAGCGCATTGTGTACCGTGATTTTCTCCAGCGGGACAGCTTCAACCCACTTGGTGAAGTAGTTGATGCCCGTGATGATGAACTTTCGCTGCCCCGTGGCAATGGAAAATGGGCCGAGAATATCGAGCCCCCATTGCGCGAAGGGCCACGGAGCCTGAAGTGAGTTCAGGTCAACGGACGGCTGGTGGTGGAGGTTGCCGTGAAGCTGGCAGTTTTCACATTTCATTACAAACTCTAGCATGTCCTTTTTCATTGAGGGCCAATAATAGCCCTGCCGCATGATCTTAAAGGCCAGGTTTTTCCCGCCTACGTGTGATCCACAGATCCCGAGGTGAACTTCGCCCAGCGCGTAGTCGGCCTCCTTGGGAGATAAACAGCGGAGGTACGGTGTTGAGTATCCACCGCGATACAGTCGCCCATCTACTACTTTGTACCAGCTAGCTGTCTTTTTAATTCGCCTGGCCTTTTCGGCATCCTTTGGGAGTAATCTGTCGGCCAAGTATCTAAGGTAGGGCGTCATCCAGTTTTCCGTCTCGAAAATATGCATTGCCTCCTGTTTCTCTATGCTGGGAGTATTCAGGATCTCCCGCATGTCCCTCGAATACTGTTCTGCATTTTTGACAGCAATGGCTCTAGCCAACCGGTCTGCCTTCCAGTTCTTGGCTCGAGGAACGTGAACCAGGGTCAGTTTGTCGAAGCCCTGGATGGCCTCCCTTGCCTTTGCCAAGTACCTTGCCAAGGAAGGGTTGTTTGCCTCGAAGCCCCCATTGACCTAGTTGACAATTAGTTCGGAGTCACTGTAAACCGCCAACCTCTTGGCAGAGCACTCCTTTGCTAATCGTAGGCCGGCTAGCAGGGCTTCATACTCGGCAACGTTGTTGGTCGCCGGGAAGTCAATCATTAGGGAATACTTGATCTCGAATCCATCAGGGGTCGTAAGGACCACCCCTGCTCCACTGCCACTGTCTGTGGACGATCCGTCCACGTGGAGTGTCCATTCTGGGACCTCATGGGGTTGTTCTGCATTTTCTGCAGGCCGCTCCTCGTGAATTGGGGTCGTGGTCTCAACAATTAAGTCAGCCAGAGCCTACGCTTTTATGGCAAGTCTGGGCCTGAATTCGATGTCGAACTCTCCCAATTCGATTGCCCACTTTACAAGCCATCCTTAAACGTCTGGTTTCTGGAGTATGTCTTTCAGTGGCTGGTCAGTAAGGACCACTATGATATGCGCCTGAAAGTATGGCCTCAATTTCCTCGTTGCAAAGATAAGTGCTAGGGCCATTTTTTCAGCACGTGGATAACGCGTTTCTGGGCCGGTCAATGTTTTGCTTACATAGTAGATCGGCTGCTGGATATCGGATTCCTGGCGCACAAGGACAGAGCTGGGGTACACTTCTGACACTACCAAATAAAGATACAGCTCCTCCCCGTCTTTGGGTGACGCTAGCAATGGCGGGCTAGCTAGATACTGCTTCAATTCATTGAAGGCAGACTGGCAGTCAGCCGTCCACTGGAATCCGTTGGATTTCATCCCTCTCAGAGCTTTAAAGAAGAGCTGGTACTTGTCACCAGACTTCGCGAGGAAGCGGGACAAAGCTGCCAGCCGCCCAGTCAATCGCTGGACGTCTTTGACGTTCCGTGGGGGAGCCATGTCAGCAAGGGCCTTGATCTTTTCTGGGTTTGCCTCATCCCCCACTTGGAGACGATGAAACCCAAGAACTTCCCGGAGGCTACCCCGAAGATGCACTTGGCTAGATTCAGTTTCATTTGGTGCTGGCGGAGCACCTCAAATGATTCTTCCAGGTCTCGTATGTGGTTGTCGGTGCCCTGCTCTTGACGAGCATGTCGTCGACATAGACCTCCATGTTGCGACCAATTTGCTTTTCGAACATATTGTTGACCAGTCACTAGTAAGTTGCTCCAGCATTTTTTAGTCCGAAGGTCATCACTTTGTAGCAGTAGGTGCCCTGTCCGTCATGAATGAGGTATGCTCCTCGTCTTCCGGACTCATTCGAATCTGGTTGTATCCCGAATAGGCATCCATGAAGCTGGGCAGCTCATGTCCAGCCGTGGAGTCA